>OX365945.1:53218324-58200099 GCA_947247005.1 Spisula solida
TAACCTTAAAAAACAAAATAAAACATGACTGATAATCTCATAAATTGCTTGCACAAAGGGGAAATTCGCTTCATTGATTGGCAGGTATAATCTTGAAATAAGATTCTGGTCAAGTTAAGCATTTTAGCATAAATTTAATTCTCTAAGCTCACCCAAGTGCAAAAAACACTTTTTGGTTTGCTATGCTTTTGATAGAAGTTTTGATCCTCACTGCATTGTGGCATTTTGTTACCTTTGTTGGAATGAATGTCTGATCTTTCTGTAACACTGTCATGAAAACGCGAGCATTGCATCTGTTGAGCACTGTCAAGGCATTCTGTCATTCCCTGATGTTTCACTAAGAATATCTATGGCTATGGAAAAGTAAAAATAGATACTGAGCTTGTGTTTGCAGGAACCATCAGGAGGTTTATACGAGAGCTGGCCAATACTAATTTTGTCCCATTAATTCTAATTTTCAGCAAATTGTTCCGCAGGTCTATAAATGAAGGGCAGCGGGACAGTGGTGGTGTAGGTAGTCACAGTATTGGTGGCGGTACTCCTTCAAGCGGCATTGGTGAATCAGTGAAGCCAAGATCTCTACGTTTCACTTGGAGCATGAAAACGACAAGCTCTATGGATCCCAACGACATGATGAAGGAGATACGCAAAGTGTTGGATGCAAACAACTGTGATTATGAACAGAGGGAGAAATTCCTTCTTCTTTGTGTCCATGGGGACCCTAATACTGACAGTCTTGTGCAATGGGAGATGGAGGTTTGCAAACTCCCAAGACTTTCTCTCAATGGAGTACGCTTCAAGCGCATATCCGGCACATCAATAGGATTTAAGAACATTGCTTCAAAAATTGCCAATGAGTTGAAACTTTGATAAAGGAGCATATTATCATTATCATTAGATATTGATGTTTCTTGTGTATCTGACATGATGAGATTTTAATTGAAAATGGGCACATTTGGTGGGGGAGCATTTTCTTTGTATTTATATAGCAGCCAGGTGGTCTGCTCAGTGGGTAAGATCTGGTGACGTAATCCACATGCTTTGTGTTGCTGATTACCATGGAAACGATGGTACACGGATATGATAGTCCTTGATGATGGTCCGGGGATAGATTGATGGTCCGGGGGATAGATTGTGTTCTTTTTTTGCCCATGTTTCGTTAAAATGTTGATGCACTAATACATATGAGAAAACATGCTCATTGGATACAGCTTCTCTTGGATAAAGCTAACTGATCATCTCAGATCATATTCAACAAGTTACGCTGTATACAGGGAAAGTTGTTGTACTAGTTTATGGACACACTGATGAAATTGTAATACATTTTACTAAGAAGAATGCTACAAAATGTGCCAATTTACTACACGTATAACACAATTTTGTTTTCCGTTTGATTATGTACACTTCACTTGTAGTTAGTTACAGCAATCCAAGATAGAGGCTTGTGTATCGAGCCCATGGCAGGGTACTCCTTTATTACGGCTAAATGGGACTTTCATATTTGTTTCAAGTTCATGTACAGCTGTAAGGGTCTTTCACTTGATTGAATGTTAAGTGTTGTTGGGGTGTGTAAGAGGGGTCTTGATGTGATCTGAGGCATTGCACTTGTGTAAGAGGGGCCTCCGTGATCTTAGGCATCGACTTGTGTAAGAGGGGCCTCCGTGATCTGAGGCATTGTACTTGTGTAAGAGGGGCCTCCGTGATCTTAGGCATTGCACTTGTGTAAGAGGGGCCTCCGTGATCTTAGGTATTGCACTTGTGTAAGAGGGCCTCCGTGATCTTAGGCATCGACTTGTGTAAGAGGGGCCTCCGTGATCTTAGGCATTGCACATGTGTAAGAGGGACCTCCGTGATCTTAGGCATTGCACATGTGTAAGAGGGACCTCCGTGATCTTAGGCATTGCACATGTGTAAGAGGGACCTCCGTGATCTTAGGCATTGCACATGTGTAAGAGGGACCTCCGTGATCTTAGGCATCGACTTGTGTAAGAGGGGCCTCCGTGATCTTAGGCATCGACTTGTGTAAGAGGGGCCTCCGTGATCTTAGGCATTGCACATGTGTAAGAGGGACCTCCGTGATCTTAGGCATTGCATGTGTAAGAGGGGCCTCCACGATCTTAGGCATTGCACTTGTGTAAGAGGGGCCTCCGTGATCTTAGGCATTGCACTTGTGTAAGAGGGCCTCCGTGATCTTAGGCATTGCATGTGTAAGAGGGGCCTCCGTGATCTTAGGCATTGCACTTGTGTAAGAGGGCCTCCGTGATCTTAGGCATCGACTTGTGTAAGAGGGACCTCCATGATCTGAGGCATTGCACTGATCCGTATTATTATCGTTATGTTCTCCCCTCTCATTATTACCCGTAATTATATCAGTTGTTAGGATCTAATTATAACGTGTACAAATTTGTAAATACAGTGTAAAATATTATAATATATCTAGTGATTACTTATTTGTAACAAAAACTTGTGAAATGAATTTAAATACTAAAATCATGTATAGAGATTAAATTATAGTTTGTTTGGGGATATTTGCAACATATGAACTCAATGTAAGTAGTTTTTAAAAAAAAGTCAGTATCTCATTTTCTGTGTAGTAAACGATAACTTGTGAAATTTAACACAATGTTTTGAACCATTATCAATATTAAGTAAGACTAAGAAGACTTGTTTTGATTGTTGCCAACTATTCTAGAATTCATGTGTTACAAAAATTTCTTCATAAAAGATAAAAGAAAATGTAAATTACAGTTTATAAGGTTATTTTTATCTACATACATGTAGTACTATGGAACTCCTATGGTTATTTAACGTAGGTGCATATATTTGTTTTTGCACATTATGTATCGTTTAAGTATTTTAAAGGCTGTGCTCAAATTAAAGTAAATTTTGTAAGTAATTGATAATCAGAAAAAGTACCTGAAAACTTTGGTACGTTTTGTGCTTCGATGTTGTTACCTGACGAGTTCATAAATTGAGCTGATGGTGTTCTGTTGCTATGGTTATTTGTAGAAAAGCTCATTGAATGAAATGAATACAAAATTTAATGTATGACTGGTTTCAACATCATGTAAATGTCTAAATACAACTTGCAGGGGTCCTTCAAATCTGGAAAACTGGATTTGCTGCACCAGAAACATAAGAACTCTTCTTCAGAAAATGAAATCAAAGTATTGACTAAGTTTTGGTCATTTGAAATTTCGTAAGATAACTTTTAACAATAAAACACATGTTTGAAATAGAGTTTTGGTTTGCTAATGGCACCCAAAACAGATTTGCATTTTTGCTGGTATTTGGCATTATGCTTCAAAAGGACCCCCTCAACTTGTTGTCTTTTGTTTCATGATCTTCAGCATAATGTTTGCCTGTTGCTTCAACCTTAAGGTGTTTATTGTGTTCCAAATTTGATCATGAAAAAACAACAAAACAATTCAGTCGATCTCAGTATGTGTCTGATTGCCAAATTATTTTGGATAGAGCTTATAATGTTACTTTATGATGGAATCTGCAGGTAAAACCGTCGCATCGTCACCAACCTATTGTATTCTTGTACTATGTGATCATCCATGTTGGGTTTAAATAGGCTAGAGTCCATTGTGATGTCTGCTCTAGCTTGGGCATTTATTACATCCTACATGGCCATGTGATACACAACAATCGGGAAAACTTTCAGATGGACATGACTAACCTTCAAGGAACCTTGTAGAAATGCTTATTCATATAGGCGTTATATCTCGGCCATGTTCGGTAGCTAGCATATACTGTTGTTGTGGAGTTACGGCTCATCATCACCGGAATTATAATGTCTATCATTGAAACCCTTATTCATCCAGTCTTCACTGCAATTTGTCAGAAAAATTGAAGACTCAAACAAGTGATAACCAACCAGGATGCCCAGTTTCTCTACAGTGATGATAGTTATGGTTATCATAGAATTTTACCATAGAAGTTTTACAGATTTGCACACTCTGTTCCTCACATGCGTACGTTCCCATATATATGACTGTGTGCTATTTATAGCTTTGTGATACCAATGTCGATGGTCAGTTATGTGTAAGTGATGGTAAATCACATATATTTTTGCATTGTTGTTATAATGTATTAATGTATTGGGAAGCATCTTGAACAAAGTTTCTTATAGATTACATTGGACACGGAAAGATCTATAGGTAGCTGATAATAATTATAGCCTTGTATACTAACTAAGATTGATATTATGAGCATGTAATGGTCTTTGGGCTGCTTGTTTTAAGTGTAATGTGAAATATCGTATGCTTTAAAATGGTTATACACAAGATCAAACACATATAGACAGGGTTTACATTTGACTCAGGAGAAATTTCCGTAAGGCCACATCTTGAAGAGTCATTTTCTCTTTAAATCATGGATATTTTGTCTATAAAATCGTAAAATTTAGTGAAAAGTATCAAAATGACCTTTCAGATTCAGAAGCTAGTGGAACCCCTGATTGAAAATGCATTGAATTGTCACTTTTAATTTGTGAACAAGGCTAGAGTTATGGTCGGTGAACTATTGGTACACTATTTTATGATATTTGTTATGTATAAAAGAAGTATTTATTTAAAACAGACCAGCTACACGGAAATGCGGTGCATTTGACTACAGGAATATATGATGTAAGAATATTGCATTGTGAGTGTAATGTAAAGTAAAGGAATTGTTCATTTATGTAAAATTTGAATACTTATTTATAAATGGTATATTTTTGTGCTATATTTTGTTTGACAACATTTACACACAATATTTACAGATATACACTGTTCTGATGTAAATATAGGCAACACATAGTTTCTGTATTATTGTAACGGTGCATAATATTCATCGCTTAATATATGGTTGGCAATTGTCATGCTACAACTTAGTTTTATTTCATTTTCTTTCTGTTTCAAATTAGAAAAGAACATTTTTAAAGTGTGTTGCACAAGTACAGCTAGTTGCACGCCCGTTATTTAGCCATCTAAATTGTAGGACCATAATCTATGCACTTTCTATACATATTGAACGAAAATCAAAATGGTCATACATTAACTTTATTCACAATCTCTGTTGACATGTTGGGATCTGCTTTCAGTAATGTGATATAACTCATTTATTATGGTCTGTCATCTGTTTACATAACATTGTGTACACAAACATAGGCAATTTCTCTTAATAATTTATCAACTGCACTGTAATACACCTTTGTGAATACGCCTTTCACATTATCCTGGGCGCACTATGGTAGTGCATGTGTGAGTTTGTGGCTTAGTTGATAAGGCATTGGTAACAGGTTTCCACTGCCCTTTTATCCGATTAAAATATTAAAAACAATAAAAAATTATGGTATTACATTGTTTGTATACAAGTGGCAGACCCGAATAAATGAACTGTAACGCTTTGTTTATGTCAACAGCGCTTGTTTTTGTTTTCCAAATGTTTTGGCATTCATTGCACATCAAATAGATTATCCTAATAACATGTTGTTTTAAAATACAAGACTCATCATTTTTGTCATATTGAGAAGATTTTAGCTGTATACTGTGTTTAGTATGTTTGGTCTGTGTACAATAATGTTTTCCCCTTTTCAGCTATTTAAAGAGTTCCCGTATCCTTGTCTCATCCATACAAACTACTTATCTTATTTGTTGTCGTCATTTTACATGCAATAACTCGTATTCCTGATCTATGTGTCATTATGATGATGCAATGATAAATAAATATGTGAAAAAATTTATGATACGTCTTTGTTTTGTGATACGTCGATCGTTTGCTGTGTACACCGGTTGAGTTATTATAAATGCTTGTGTTCATGGAAATCTACAGGTATTTGGATTTTGTTGGCCGACCACTGTGTATTAAACTGTTCAACTGTACTATATTGAAACTTTTTGTTTCATCACAGAGAGATGAAACTTTAATAAAGCAATACATAATTAGTCCGATTTTAACCGGAAAAATGCTCAAAACTTATAAACATGAAGTCAAAACTTGAGCCTGTTATAACAAGCTCAAATACTCGAATAGCTCAAAGTTCATTAATTTTCATTACAGTTGGATTACATACAAAAATCACCTACTATATCATTATTTAGCAATAAATGCAGTTTCTGGTAGCAATCGACACCACAAGTCATATAGTAAATTCCGAATAGCAGTCTCAGCTGAGCAATAACTTTAGTATTTTCGTGAAATTGGGGCCAGGGGTGATTCTTCAGGCTGATTTTAGCCTTTTTGTCTTGAAACCCATGAAACAAAAGGGTTAGACTGACCTCCTGAAAAGGGTGTTTTCGCAAAGGTGAGCGTTGTGGGGATGTAAGGTATTAATTTCAATATTTTGCTCTTGGAGCAATCACATGCCTAATTACGATGTTCCATCGTTGTGCGCTGTCCACATTTCATTTAAACATCTCTCCTTAACTACTAGTCTATTAGAAACTAACCTAATACCATATCTGGTCTAATAGATTTCTTCAGCTAAAATGGTTCCTTGCAGAATCCTGGTTGCCATGACAAAAAGTAAACTACTACATGGAACTTATTCTCAGAAAATTATTACCCGATTTCAAATTAATACCAGACTATCATCCACCTGTCACCTAAAATAAGAGTAACATTTACCCCTTTCCATCGACATTAATTTATCCACCCAGTCCCCTTGCATATTTACCCAGTCTCATAGTCTCCTCCAGTTTTATTTACCCCCTACTGTATAAGAGTAACATTTACCTCGTTTCCTAGACTAGTATCCACACAGTCACCAGCACTATCAACAACCCGCTGTTCCTTTAAGTTGATCATTGGATGTGCGTCAACATAGTTCTTCCACCAACATCTGGAGCCCGTTGCTTAACAAAGTCGCTTTCAAAAGGCGCTACCGAGCGCTCCCCTACGTCTATTCAAACACGCTATGAGCGAGAAGTGCACGCCGATAGCATACCGTTTCTTAACACTTTGCTAGGCGAGCGCTTTCTTGTGCAATGGACTGCTTCAGCTTTGTGGCAGGTGAGCTTTTGTGATTGTTTTTTGTCCGTCGTCCGTCCGTTAGCTTTTTCACCGTTAACACTCTAGCACCCCCATTTTTGCTTTGATCTTCATCAAACTTGGTCAGTAGTTGTATCTCAATGAAATATAGGTCAAGGTCGAAGTTGGGTCATGAGGGGTCAAAAACTAGGTTAAAAGGTCAAATAATAGGAAAACCTTGTTAACACTCTAGAGGCTATATTTTTGCTTCAATCTTCATGAAGTTAGGTGAAAATGTTTATCTTCATGACCTTAAGGTCAAGTTCGAAGTTGGGTCATGTTGGGTCAAACACTAGGTCAAAAGGTCAAATAATAGGAAAACCTTGTTCACACTCTAGAGGCCATATGTTTTCTTCAATCGTCATGAAGTTTGGTCAAAATGTTTATCTTGATGACCTTAAGGTCAAGTTCGAAGTTGGGTCATGTGGGGTCAAAAACTAGGTCAAAAGGTCAACTAATAGGAAAACCTTGTAACACTCTAGAGGCCATATTTTTGCTTCAATCTTCATGAAGTTTGGTCAAAATGTTTATCAGTTCGAAGTTGGTTCATGTGGGGTCAAAAACTAGGTTAAAAGGTCAAATAATAGAAAAACCTTATTAACACTCTTTAGGCCATATTCTTGCTTTAATCTTCATCAACTTTGGTCAAAATGTATATCTTGATGACCTTAAGGTCACGTTTAAAGTTTGGCCATTTTTAGCAGGTGAGCGCCCCAGGATCTATGATCCTCTTGTTTGAAGCAAGGCGTTTCATAGCATGGCGCTACGGAGCGCTCGGTAGCGGTTTGGTTAGGCAACGGGCTCCTGATCCGATAAATGACCCACCGAAGTCAAAGCTGTCGAAAAGCTGAATGAACTATCTCCAACAATCATAAAGACATCTACTATATTTCGGTGCACATCAAAGTCGGATACTTTAGGTCAATTGTCCTACTATTATGTATACCAGCTTTAATATGTCTACGACGCAGCCCACCTGGTCGAATCCGAATCAAAATATGTCTAGGTGTACAAAAACACATGCTGACTAATACATAGAGTTTGATGACTGTAGCACAACTGAACTGCTTTTTCAAGTTACGGACGATAACATATATAGTCACCATTTCAAGGGCTAACACTCGGACTGTAGCATAATTACCACGCGTATTACATTTTTTTATTAGAAGTAAAAACGTCTCTTACCTGCTTGTTGACTTCGTAATAGATTTGCAGACTTAATCGGATGCCGTAGTACGTTTTACTCAAGATACCTGCGACCGGACCGTGATGTATCACAAAACGCCCCCTGGCCAACCAGGCCCCGATCTCCCGAAGCATCTCGAATGGAAATCTCTACACAAATTGAAATTTTGCACAAATCACAGTCAGCATTTAAAATAAATCTGAAGTTCCAGCTTTTGAAACAAAATACTGTAATAAACTCAAAACTTCTGTCGTTTTAGGCCCAACCTCGCATGGATATTAGCATTTAGACACATAGTAATAATTGAGATAAACATTTGCTCGGATTGAGATACTTCGGGAGATCGGGGCCAGGTCGTATCCGTTCCCAAGCACACATCCCCGTATTAGAAGACTATGGAGTGTGGCAATGCATGCAGCTGGTGGAAATGTAAACAGAATACAATACGATTTATTTTGAGTCGGTAAGACAACCAAACAATTAAACATATCATATTACATAATGGCATTGCATCTACTGCCTACTAAAAAATATACCAGTTTATCGAACTGAACATAATTATAATCAAAGCACTGAGAGTACAGTTGGGAGGCGATCTGGTTGCTGCTACTAAAGCTTAAACCGACTTTACACGTTTAATGTTTGTTTTCTTACTGCCGGTCTTGTCTTGAATGTCAAAATAGGCATATGTGACTATATAGGCATGTTGAAGCGGATTCACATAGCAGCCTAAAGGCGGTTAATTTTGTATTAAGAAATGGGCAATGGTAGTAATGAGAGGCTTAAACCCCTCCCAAAAACACATGTTCTAACATTAATCAGCAATCAAACACACTGACTCGCCATTTCAGGAACAACGTTATCGCTACGTCGTAGTTAGAGGGGAGTAACTCATGCTCGCTAACTTGCACGATGACGCGTACAAGTAGATAATAGGCATTGGATATTCTCAGACATGGATTTTGAAAAACCAGTTTTGCGTCCTCTATCTATGCATTCATGTTTGGGTGGCGGTGATTGATGCTATTGTTCTTTTCCACATGTACCTTGTTCGCATTCATTCAATACATATGTACACTGAAAAGCAACCATTGCGCCGCCCGCAGCCTAATAAACACTTGGGTATATAAATACTGCCGTTCATTATATTACAAATGTACTTGCTTCGGCAGTACACGTATTAAAATTGGAACGATACAGAGAAGATTAGCATGGCCCCTGGCGCAAGGATGACACGCAAATTCGTGAAGCGTTCCACATTTTTGTCGATCAGTAAAATTTAAAAATAAATTGATTTTCTATCTCTAATCTATCTCTAAAATATAAAAAAAAACATGATACCAGGTACGTAGTGATTATTACATAGAGACGGGGGGCATTAGGTCGATATTCGGCATACTAGGTCTAGTATGCCAATTTCGACTTAGTGCACAACGGCCCTGTTTACAACTTTTTATTATCGCATAATTATGTTCAACTCCACTGATTATTTCCAGTGTAGCAATACCACGTGACTTTTGACTACAGTTACAAGAAGAAATTGGTAAACATTGGAAAATAAAAAGCCATAAGTATTTTATTTCTTCATGGATTTCTATGAAATATACGCCACGCTAAGGGGACAATTCTTTGCTTTTCATGATATATAAAAAATATTTCCGCGACTCTGCCGTTTTGTACATTACCTTGTGAAACCGTGGAACGTGTAGGTTTCACAGGGTAATGGAAAAATCGGTAAAGCTGCTGAAAAAGATCTTATATTTTATGGGAAGCCAATAATTCCTCCCTTAGCGTGGCGTATATTTTGTAGAAATCGATGAAGAAATAAAATACTTATGGCTATATTTGTGCTCAATGTTTACAAAATTCTACTTGTAACTGTAGCCAAAAGCCACGTGGTATTGTACCCTGATTTCTAAGCACGAAATAACAAAACAAGCTCAGATCTAACTTTTTTTAAACTGCGAAACAGTATCTTTAATTTGTCTTCCAGCGCGCTAATGACATCACATGTTTGTGTACGTTAGTACGCGCGTCGCTTCCGATAAGGAGTTTTGGCACACCGGAAGAGGGCCAGATACCGATATTTGGCACATTAGGCTACATATCAGTTAAAATGCAGTGCAATTTTGTTACTAAATTTAGTAACACATGCGATAAAATTCGTTATTTTCTTTTTTGTCCACTATTCGTATGGGTGTGTACATTGTTTGTATATCAAATAATGTAACACATTCGCTCAGAAGAATGCCGTTTGAATGATGAAATTTGGCTAGTCAGTTTACTAGTAACTAGGTGTTTCGGCCCTTATGCTGTTAAAACGTGGTTATTCAGCCTGGGCATACTAATTGTTCAAAGTAGGTCATTCGGCTGGGGGGCATTCAGCTTATTGGAGCTGGGTCGTTCTACTGTTGCGCTTGGCTGATTGAGGCGGACCATCTATAGCTTCGGCGTTAAACTTGTCACCATGGCTGGAGCTTTCATGTTTGTTGTTTCTGAAACTAGGTCATTCAGTTGAAACCATGGCATTCAGCTTATTATACTGTTATACTTTAACTTTTTAAGACTTCAGACAGCTAAAATTATGTGTTTCAGCCTGTTTGCTGTTGGAACGTGGTTATTCAACTTGGACATTCTAATGTTTTAAAGTAGGTCATTCGGCTGGGGACATACAGCTAATTGGAGCTATTTCGTTCAGCTGTTGCGCTCGAAGAAGACTGGGCAGTAGAATTTAGGCAGTAAACTTGTTGAAACTAGGTCATCCGACAAGGGCTTTCATCTTTTTTAGCTCACATGTCACAAAGTGACAGAGTGAGCTTTTGTGATCACTCTTCGTCCGTCGTCCGTCCGTCAACAATTTGCTTGTGTAGACACTAGAGGTCACAATTTTGACTCAAACTTTATGAAACTTGGTCAACATGATCATCTCAACAAAATCTAGGTAAAGTTCTATATTGAGTCATCCGGGGTCAAAATCTAGGTCACAAGGTCAAATCATAAAAAAACCTTGTGTAGTCACTAGAGGTCACAATTTTGACCTTATCTTTATGAAACATGGTCACAATGATCATCTCTATAAAATATTCAATATGTCTAAATGTGATGTAAATTATAAAACATAAGACAATATGAAAACCTTGTACATGCAAGAGAGGCTATCATTAGGGGTGCATGAACTACTAGGACAGGTGAGCGACCTATGGCCCTTTGGGCCCTCTTGTTTCCTTTTATTGTCTTCAATAAGCATTTGTGTGTGCTTTGTGGTATTCTTTAAATCATAATGTCATCATAGATCTTCAATTTGTAACCTCCATGTTACATTCACGACTTTGAACCTCTCAAATCCTACTTCACGCAGCGTCAGCTAATGCTCAACCATCTCCCCCAGCAGTCATGGCACCCAGTGGCTCCCATATAGTAGACAAAGCCTTGCGACACTTAACGTTAAATGTATATTCATCATCCCTCGAATTGACCTTAGGTAAACTTTGGGATAACCCAAACCCCTTACAATATCTGCAAATTCAGAACTCACCAGTTGTAACGTAAATAATGGCGAGGATCTGACAGGAGTGTGAAAAAATTAACCGTATCTCTAAATATGGTAAAAGAGGAATTGAAATCACATTTTCAATTGGTATTATTCTTACTAAATCATTGTCACTCTCATTACTTGAGCTATCATCATCTATATCAGTGTCATCTTTGTCATATCGTTTAGTACGTTCTCATTTCGTGAGCTATCATCATCTATAGGCTATCGCACTAGTGCCATCTTTGTCAATATATCAGTTGTTAAATTGTGCTAATTGAAGGTCAAGAGTCGTTTCAAATTATCCGACTATATTACGTGTTATTATTTATAATTATAAAACTGTACATTCGTGTAACCATTTAGACTGAATTCTCGATCATAGTGCTTGGTACAAATGATAGTCTGTCTCAATAGAATATATTAGATTATGGTTAACTCTTATATCCTTATAATCACATTATATCATCTTAGTTACGTCCCTTATAAAAGTAACATTTCAAGCCTCTAGATAAAGTCGTAGTTAAATAACATCAGTATTTTTCTTTATTAAAACTACAATAAGCATCATAACACAACGGCAGCAATAGAAATCATGCGTTAGAGGACACGGTTGGGGGTCTATGGATTATACTGGACTTGCAATGTACCTACCTGTATGGTCAGACTGTATACTAGTAATGTGTTATGTACCTATCCAAACTTTATACATGCAATTATTGAAGAATCATGTACATATACTTTCAATTTTATTAAAGTACCCCTAAAGGAACTCGGTAAACACAATCATTATAGACTCTGAATAGTCTATTAATGCTGTACTTCAAACAAGTCAGTAGCTATATAGCATAATTTTCTTTCTCACGAGCTTGAATTGAACGGGAAACCTCCAGACCCGGTGTCAATACAGTCAGACCACAGACACCCGTAGCAGGCTTCTAGAAAAATGAACAACTTCTAGACCCCGGGTCAATACAGTCAAGCCACAGACATCCCTCGCAGGCTTCTAGATAATTGAACAACTTCCAG
The DNA here is from genome assembly GCA_947247005.1 of Spisula solida. NCBI lineage: Eukaryota > Metazoa > Mollusca > Bivalvia > Venerida > Mactridae > Spisula > Spisula solida. The sequence goes on from OX365945.1 coordinate 53,231,089, forward strand.
ATCCCTAGTCAATACAGTCAGATCACAGACACCAATCGCAGGCTTCTAGATAAATGAACAACTTCCAGATCCCTAGTCAATACAGTCAGACCACAGACACCCCTCGCAGGCTCCTATATAAATGAACAACTTCCAGATCCCTAGTCAATACAGTCAGATCACAGACACCCCTCGCAGGCTTCTAGATAAACAACTTCCAGATCCCTAGTCAACACAGTCAGATCACAGACACCCCTTGCAGGCTTCTAGATAAATGAACAACTTCCAGACACCGTGTCAATACAGTCAGACCACAGACACCCCTCGCAGGCTTCTAGATAAATGAACAACTTCCAGATCCCTAGTCAATACAGTCAGACCACAGACACCCCTTGCAGGCTTCTAGATAAATGAACAACTTCAAGATCCCTAGTCAATACAGTCAGGCCACAGACACCCCTCGCAGGCTTCTAGATAAATGAACAACTTCCAGACCCGTGTCAATACAGTCAGACCACAGACACCTCTCGCAGGCTTCTAGATACATGAACAACTTCCAGACCCGTGTCAATACAGTCAGACCACAGACACCCCTTGCAGGCTTCTAGATAAATGAACAACTTCCAGATCCCTAGTCAATACAATCAGGCCACAGACACCCCTCGCAGGCTTCTAGATAAATGAACAACTTCAAGATCCCTAGTCAATACAGTCAGGCCACAGACACCCCTCGCAGGCTTCTAGATAAATGAACAACTTCCAGACCCGTGTCAATACAGTCCGACCCCAGACACCCATCGCAGGCTTCTAGATAAATGAACAACTTCCAGATCCCTAGTCAATACAGTCAGATCACAGACACCCCTCGCAGGCTTCTAGATAAATGAACTTTCAGATCCCTAGTCAATACAGTCAGATCATAGACACCCCTCGCAGGCTTCTAGATAAATGAACAACTTCCAGACCCCGTGTCAATACAGTCAGACCACAGACGCCCCTCGCAGGCTTCTAGATAAATGAACAACTTCCAGACCCCGTGTCAATACAGTCAGACCACAGACACCCCTAGCAGGCTTCTAGATAAATGAACAACTTCAAGATCCCTAGTCAATACAGTCAGATCACAGACACCCCTCGCAGGCTTCTAGATAAATGAACAACTTCCAGACCCTGTGTCAATACAGTCAGACCACATACACCCCTCGTAGGCCTCTAGATAAATGAACAACTTCCAGACCCCGTGTCAATACAGTCAGACCACATACACCCCTCGCAGGCTTCTAGATAAATGAACAACTTCCAGATCCCTAGTCAATACAGTCAGATCACAGACACCAATCGCAGGCTTCTAGATAAATGAACAACTTCCAGATCCCGTGTCAATACAGTCAGAACACAGACACCCCTCGCAGGCTTCTAGATAAATGAACAACTTCCAGATCCCGTGTCAATACAGTCAGACCACAGACACCCCTCGTAGGCTTCTAGATAAATGAACAGTTTCCAGATCCTGTGTCAATACAGTCAGGCCACAGACACCCCTCGCAGGCTTCTAGATAAATGAACAACTTCCAGACCCCGTGTCAATACAGTCAGACCACAGACACCCCTCGCAGGCTCCTAGATAAATGAACAACTTCCAGATCCCTAGTCAATACAGTCAGGCCACAGACACCCCTCGCAGGCTTCTAGATAAATGAACAACTTCCAGACCTGTGTCAATACAGTCAGATCACAGACACCCCTCGCAGGCTTCTAGATAAATGAACAACTTCCAGACCCGTGTCAATACAGTCAGACCACAGGCGCCCATCGCAGGCTTCTAGATAAATGAACAACTTCCGGTCCCTAGTCAATACAGTCAGACCACAGACGCCCCTCGCAGGCTTCTAGATAAATGAACAACTTCCAGACCCGTGTCAATACAGTCAGACCACAGACACCCATCGCAGGCTTCTAGATAAATGAACAACTTCCAGACCCGTGTCAATACAGTCAGACCACAGGCGCCCATCGCAGGCTTCTAGATAAATGAACAACTTCCAGATCCCTAGTCAATACAGTCAGACCACAGACGCCCCTCGCAGACTTCTAGATAAATGAACAACTTCCAGACCCGTGTCAATACAGTCAGACCACAGACACCCATCGCAGGCTTCTAGATAAATGAACAACTTCCAGATCCCTAGTCAATACAGTCAGATCACAGACACCCCCCGCAGGCTTCTAGATAAATGAACAACTTCCAGATCCCTAGTCAATACAGTCAGATCATAGACACCCCTCGCAGGCTTCTAGATAAATGAACAACTTCCAGACCCCGTGTCAATACTGTCAGACCACAGACGCCCCTCGCAGGCTTCTAGATAAATGAACAACTTCCAGACCCCGTGTCAATACAGTCAGACCACAGACACCCCTAGCAGGCTTCTAGATAAATGAACAACTTCCAGATCCCTAGTCAATACAGTCAGATCACAGACACCCCTCGCAGGCTTCTAGATAAATGAACAACTTCCAAACCCTGTGTCAATACAGTCAGACCACTTACACCCCTCGCAGGCCTCTAGATAAATGAACAACTTCCAGATCCCTAGTCAATACAGTCAGATCACAGACACCATTCGCAGGCTTCTAGATAAATGAACAACTTCCAGATCCCGTGTCAATACAGTCAGATCACAGACACCCCTCGCAGGCTTTTAGATAAATGAACAACTTCCAGACCCCGTGTCAATACAGTCAGACCACAGACACCCCTCGCAGGCTTCTAGATAAATGAACAACTACCAGATCCCTAGTCAATACAGTCAGGCCACAGACACCCCTCGCAGGCTTCTAGATAAATGAACAACTTCCAGACCCCGTGTCAATACAGTCAGACCACAGACACCCCTCGTAGGCTTCTAGATAAATGAACAGTTTCCAGATCCCTAGTCAATACAGTCAGGCCACAGACACCCCTCGCAGGCTTCTAGATAAATGAACAACTTCCAGACCCCGTGTCAATACAGTCAGACCACAGACACCCCTCGCAGGCTCCTAGATAAATGAACAACTTCCAGATCCCTAGTCAATACAGTCAGGCCACAGACACCCCTCGCAGGCTTCTAGATAAATGAACAACTTCCAGACCTGTGTCAATACAGTCAGATCACAGACACCCCTCGCAGGCTTCTAGATAAATGAACAACTTCCAGACCCGTGTCAATACAGTCAGACCACAGGCGCCCATCGCAGGCTTCTAGATAAATGAACAACTTCCAGATCCCTAGTCAATACAGTCAGACCACAGACGCCCCTCGCAGGCTTCTAGATAAATGAACAACTTCCAGACCCGTGTCAATACAGTCAGACCACAAACACCCATCGCAGGCTTCTAGATAAATGAACAACTTCCAGATCCCTAGTCAATACAGTCAGATCACAGACACCCCTCGCAGGCTTCTAGATAAATGAACAACTTCCAGACCCGTGTCAATACAGTTAGACCACAGACACCCATCGCAGGCTTCTAGATAAATGAACAACTTCCAGATCCCTAGTCAATACAGTCAGATCACAGACACCCCCCGCAGGCTTCTAGATAAATGAACAACTTCCAGATCCCTAGTCAATACAGTCAGATCATAGACACCCCTCGCAGGCTTCTAGATAAATGAACAACTTCCAGACCCCGTGTCAATACTGTCAGACCACAGACACCCCTCGCAGGCTTCTAGATAAATGAACAACTTCCAGACCCCGTGTCAATACAGTCAGACCACAGACACCCCTAGCAGGCTTCTAGATAAATGAACAACTTCCAGATCCCTAGTCAATACAGTCAGATCACAGACACCCCTCGCAGGCTTCTAGATAAATGAACAACTTCCAAACCCTGTGTCAATACAATCAGACCACTGACACACTTCGCAGGCCTCTAGATAAATGAACAACTTCCAGACCCCGTGTCAATACAGTCAGACCACATACACCCCTCGCAGGCTTCTAGATAAATGAACAACTTCCAAATCCCTAGTCAATACAGTCAGATCACAGACACCATTCGCAGGCTTCTAGATAAATGAACAACTTCCAGATCCCGTGTCAATACAGTCAGATCACAGACATCCCTCGCCGGCTTTTAGATAAATGAACAACTTCCAGACCCCGTGTCAATACAGTCAGACCACAGACACCCCTCGCAGGCTTCTAGATAAATGAACAACTACCAGATCCCTAGTCAATACAGTCAGGCCACAGACACCCCTCGCAGGCTTCTAGATAAATGAACAACTTCCAGACCCGTGTCAATACAGTCAGATCACAGACACCCCTCGCAGGCTTCTAGATAAATGAACAACTTCCAGACCCCGTGTCAATACAGTCAGATCACAGACACCCCTCGCAGGCTTCTAGATAAATGAACAACTTCCAGACCCGTGTCAATACAGTCAGACCACAGACACCCATCGCAGGCTTCTAGATAAATGAACAACTTCCTGATCCCTAGTCAATACAGTCAGATCAGAGACACCAATCGCAGGCTTCTAGATAAATGAACAACTTCCAGATCCCTAGTCAATAGAGTCAGGCCACAGACACCCCTCGCAGGCTTCTAGATAAATGAACAACTTCCAGACCCGTGTCAATACAGTCAGACCCCAGACACCCATCGCAGGCTTCTAGATAAATGAACAACTTCCAGATCCCTAGTCAATACAGTCAGATCACAGACACCCCTCGCAGGCTTCTAGATAAATGAACAACGTCCAGATCCCTAGTCAATACAGTCAGATCACAGACACCCCTCGTAGGCTTCTAGATAAATGAACAACTTCCAGACCCCGTGTCAATACAGTCAGACCACAGACGCCCCTCGCAGGCTTCTAGATAAATGAACAACTTCCAGACCCCGTGTCAATACAGTCAGATCACAGACACCCCTAGCAGGCTTCTAGATAAATGAACAACTTCCAGATCCCTAGTCAATACAGTCAGATCACAGACACCCCTCGCAGGCTCCTAGATAAATGAACAACTTCCAGATCCCTAGTCAATACAGTCAGATCACAGACACCCCTCGCAGGCTTCTAGATAAACAACTTACAGATCCCTAGTCAACACAGTCAGATCACAGACACCCCTCGCAGGCTTCTTGATAAATGAACAACTTCCAGACCCCGTGTCAATACAGTCAGACCACAGACACCCCTCGCAGGCTTCTAGATAAATGAACAACTTCCAGACCCGTGTCAATACAGTCAGACCACAGACACCCCTTGCAGGCTTCTAGATAAATGAACAACTTCCAGATCCCTAGTCAATACAATCAGGCCACAGACACCCCTCGCAGCCTTCTAGATAAATGAACAACTTCAAGATCCCTAGTCAATACAGTCAGGCCACAGACACCCCTTGCAGGCTTCTAGATAAATGAACAACTTCCAGACCCGTGTCAATACAGTCCGACCCCAGACACCCATCGCAGGCTTCTTGATAAATGAACAACTTCCAGATCCCTAGTCAATACAGTCAGATCACAGACACCCCTCGCAGGCTTCTAGATAAATGAACAACGTCCAGACCCCGTGTCAATACAGTCAGATCACAGACACCCCTCGTAGGCTTCTAGATAAATGAACAACTTCCAGACCCCGTGTCAATACAGTCAGACCACAGACACCCCTAGCAGGCTTCTAGATAAATGAACAACTTCCAGATCCCTAGTCAATACAGTCAGATCACAGACACCCCTCGCAGGCTCCTAGATAAATGAACAACTTCCAGATCCCTAGTCAATACAGTCAGATCACAGACACCCCTCGCAGGCATCTAGATAAACAACTTACAGATCCCTAGTCAACACAGTCAGATCACAGACACCCCTCGCAGGCTTCTAGATAAATGAACAACTTCCAGATCCCTAGTCAATACAGTCAGATCACAGACACCAATCGCAGGCTTCTAGATAAATGAACAACTTCCAGATCCCGTGTCAATACAGTCAGAACACAGACACCCCTCGCAGGCTTCTAGATAAATGAACAACTTCCAGATCCCGTGTCAATACAGTCAGACCACAGACACCCCTCGTAGGCTTCTAGATAAATGAACAGTTTCCAGATCCCGTGTCAATACAGTCAGGCCACAGACACCCCTCACAGGCTTCTAGATAAATGAACAACTTCCAGACCCCGTGTCAATACAGTCAGACCACAGACACCCCTCGCAGGCTCCTAGATAAATGAACAACTTCCAGATCCCTAGTCAATACAGTCAGGCCACAGACACCCCTCGCAGGCTTCTAGATAAATGAACAACTTCCAGACCTGTGTCAATACAGTCAGATCACAGACACCCCTCGCAGGCTTCTAGATAAATGAACAAGTTCCAGACCCGTGTCAATACAGTCAGACCACAGGCGCCCATCGCAGGCTTCTAGATAAATGAACAACTTCCAGATCCCTAGTCAATACAGTCAGACCACAGACGCCCCTTGCAGGCTTCTAGATAAATGAACAACTTCCAGACCCGTGTCAATACAGTCAGATCACAGACACCCCTCGCACGCTTCTAGATAAATGAACAACTTCCAGACCCGTGTCAATACAGTTAGACCACAGACACCCATCGCAGGCTTCTAGATAATTGAACAACTTCCAGATCCCTAGTCAATACAGTCAGATCATAGACACCCCCGCAGGCTTCTAGATAAATGAACAACTTCCAGATCCCTAGTCAATACAGTCAGATCATAGACACCCCTCACAGGCTTCTAGATAAATGAACAACTTCCAGACACCGTGTCAATACTGTCAGACCACAGACGCCCCTCGCAGGCTTCTAGATAAATGAACAACTACCAGATCCCTAGTCAATACAGTCAGGCCACAGACACCCCTCGCAGGCTTCTAGATAAATGAACAACTTCCAGACCCGTGTCAATACAGTCAGATCACAGACACCCCTCCCAGGCTTCTAGATAAATGAACAACTTCCAGACCCCGTGTCAATACAGTCAGATCACAGACACCCCTCGCAGGCTTCTAGATAAATGAACAACTTCCAGACCCGTGTCAATACAGTCAGACCACAGACACCCATCGCAGGCTTCTAGATAAATGAACAACTTCCTGATCCCTAGTCAATACAGTCAGATCAGAGACACCAATCGCAGGCTTCTAGATAAATGAACAACTTCCAGATCCCTAGTCAATACAGTCAGGCCACAGACACCCCTCGCAGGCTTCTAGATAAATGAACAACTTCCAGACCCGTGTCAATACAGTCAGACCCCAGACACCCATCGCAGGCTTCTAGATAAATGAACAACTTCCAGATCCCTAGTCAATACAGTCAGATCACAGACACCCCTCGCAGGCTTCTAGATAAATGAACAACGTCCAGATCCCTAGTCAATACAGTCAGATCACAGACACCCCTCGTAGGCTTCTAGATAAATGAACAACTTCCAGACCCCGTGTCAATACAGTCAGACCACAGACGCCCCTCGCAGGCTTCTAGATAAATGAACAACTTCCAGACCCCGTGTCAATACAGTCAGACCACAGACACCCCTAGCAGGCTTCTAGATAAATGAACAACTTCCAGATCCCTAGTCAATACAGTCAGATCACAGACACCCCTCGCAGGCTCCTAGATAAATGAACAACTTCCAGATCCCTAGTCAATACAGTCAGATCACAGACACCCCTCGCAGGCTTCTAGATAAACAACTTACAGATCCCTAGTCAACACAGTCAGATCACAGACACCCCTCGCAGGCTTCTAGATAAATGAACAACTTCCAGACCCCGTGTCAATACAGTCAGACCACAGACACCCCTCGCAGGCTTCTAGATAAATGAACAACTTCCAGACCCGTGTCAATACAGTCAGACCACAGACACCCCTTGCAGGCTTCTAGATAAATGAACAACTTCCAGATCCCTAGTCAATACAATCAGGCCACAGACACCCCTCGCAGCCTTCTAGATAAATGAACAACTTCAAGATCCCTAGTCAATACAGTCAGGCCACAGACACCCCTTGCAGGCTTCTAGATAAATGAACAACTTCCAGACCCGTGTCAATACAGTCCGACCCCAGACACCCATCGCAGGCTTCTAGATGAATGAACAACTTCCAGATCCCTAGTCAATACAGTCAGATCACAGACACCCCTCGCAGGCTTCTAGATAAATGAACAACTTCCAGATCCCTAGTCAATACAGTCAGATCACAGACACCCCTCGCAGGCTTCTAGATAAATGAACAACTTCCAGACCCCGTGTCAATACAGTCAGACCACAGGCGCCCCTCGCAGGCTTCTAGATAAATGAACAACTTCCACACCCCGTGTCAATACAGTCAGACCACAGACACCCCTAGCAGGCTTCTAGATAAATGAACAACTTCCAGATCCCTAGTCAATACAGTCAGATCACAGACACCCCTCGCAGGCTTCTAGATAAATGAACAACTTCCAGACCCCTTGTCAATACAGTCAGACCACATACACCCCTCGTAGGCCTCTAGATAAATGAACAACTTCCAGACCCCGTGTCAATACAGTCAGACCACATACACCCCTCGCAGGCTTCTAGATAAATGAACAACTTCCAGATCCCTAGTCAATACAGTCAGATCACAGACACCAATCGCAGGCTTCTAGATAAATGAACAACTTCCAGATCCCGTGTCAATACAGTCAGAACACAGACACCCCTCGCAGGCTTCTAGATAAATGAACAACTTCCAGATCCCGTGTCAATACAGTCAGACCACAGACACCCCTCGTAGGCTTCTAGATAAATGAACAGTTTCCAGATCCCATGTCAATACAGTCAGGCCACAGACACCCCTCGCAGGCTTCTAGATAAATGAACAACTTCCAGACCCCGTGTCAATACAGTCAGACCACAGACACCCCTCGCAGGCTCCTAGATAAATGAACAACTTCCAGATCCCTAGTCAATACAGTCAGGCCACAGACACCCCTCGCAGGCTTCTAGATAAATGAACAACTTCCAGACCTGTGTCAATACAGTCAGATCACAGACACCCCTCGCAGGCTTCTAGATAAATGAACAAGTTCCAGACCCGTGTCAATACAGTCAGACCACAGGCGCCAATCGCAGGCTTCTAGATAAATGAACAACTTCCAGATCCCTAGTCAATACAGTCAGACCACAGACGCCCCTTGCAGGCTTCTAGATAAATGAACAACTTCCAGACCCGTGTCAATACAGTCAGACCACAGACACCCATCGCAGGCTTCTAGATAAATGAACAACTTCCAGATCCCTAGTCAATACAGTCAGATCACAGACACCCCTCGCACGCTTCTAGATAAATGAACAACTTCCAGACCCGTGTCAATACAGTTAGACCACAGACACCCATCGCAGGCTTCTAGATAATTGAACAACTTCCAGATCCCTAGTCAATACAGTCAGATCACAGACACCCCCGCAGGCTTCTAGATAAATGAACAACTTCCAGATCCCTAGTCAATACAGTCAGATCATAGACACCCCTCGCAGGCTTCTAGATAAATGAACAACTTCCAGACCCCGTGTCAATACTGTCAGACCACAGACGCCCCTCGCAGGCTTCTAGATAAATGAACAACTTCCAGACCCCGTGTCAATACAGTCAGACCACATACACCCCTAGCAGGCTTCTAGATAGATGAACAACTTCCAGATCCCTAGTCAATACAGTCAGATCACAGACACCCCTCGCAGGCTTCTAGATAAATGAACAACTTCCAAACCCTGTGTCAATACAGTCAGACCACTTACACCCCTCGCAGGCCTCTAGATAAATGAACAACTTCCAGACCCCGTGTCAATACAGTCAGACCACATACACCCCTCGCAGGCTTCTAGATAAATGAACAACTTCCAGATCCCTAGTCAATACAGTCAGATCACAGACACCATTCGCAGGCTTCTAGATAAATGAACAACTTCCAGATCCCGTGTCAATACAGTCAGATCACAGACACCCCTCGCAGGCTTTTAGATAAATGAACAACTTCCACACCCCGTGTCAATACAGTCAGGCCACAGACACCCCTTGCAGGCTTCTAGATAAATGAACAACTTCCAGACCCCGTGTCAATACAGTCAGACCACAGACACCCCTCGTAGGCTTCTAGATAAATGAACAGTTTCCAGATCCCTAGTCAATACAGTCAGGCCACAGACACCCCTCCCAGGCTTCTAGATAAATGAACAACTTCCAGACCCCGTGTCAATACAGTCAGACCACATACACCCCTCGCAGGCTTCTAGATAAATGAACAACTTCCAGATCCCTAGTCAATACAGTCAGATCACAGACACCAATCGCAGGCTTCTAGATAAACAACTTCCAGATCCCTAGTCAACACAGTCAGATCACAGACACCCCTCGCAGGCTTCTAGATAAATGAACAACTTCCAGACCCCGTGTCAATACAGTCAGACCACAGACACCCCTCGCAGGCTTCTAGATAAATGAACAACTTCCAGACCCGTGTCAATACAGTCAGACCACAGACACCCCTTGCAGGCTTCTAGATAAATGAACAACTTCCAGATCCCTAGTCAATACAATCAGGCCACAGTCACCCCTCACAGGCTTCTAGATAAATGAACAACTTCAAGATCCCTAGTAAATACAGTCAGGCCACAGACACCCCTCGCAGGCTTCTAGATAAATGAACAACTTCCAGACCCGTGTCAATACAGTCCGACCCCAGACACCCATCGCAGGCTTCTAGATAAATGAACAACTTCCAGATCCCTAGTCAATACAGTCAGATCACAGAAACCCCTCGCAGGCTTCTAGATAAATGAACAACTTCCAGATCCCTAGTCAATACAGTCAGATCACAGACACCCCTCGCAGGCTTCTAGATAAATGAACAACTTCCAAACCCCGTGTCAATACAGTCAGACCACAGACGCCCCTCGCAGGCTTCTAGATAAATGAACAACTTCCAGATCCCGTGTCAATACAGTCAGACCACAGACACCCCTAGCAGGCTTCTAGATAAATGAACAACTTCCAGATCCCTAGTCAATACAGTCAGATCACAGACACCCCTCGCAGGCTTCTAGATAAATGAACAACTTCCAGACCCTGTGTCAATACAGTCAGACCACATACACCCCTCGTAGGCCTCTAGATAAATGAACAACTTCCAGACCCCGTGTCAATACAGTCAGACCACATACACCCCTCGCAGGCTTCTAGATAAATGAACAACTTCCAGATCCCTAGTCAATACAGTCAGATCACAGAAACCCATCGCAGGCTTCTAGATAAATGAACAACTTCCAGATCCCTAGTCAATACAGTCAGATCACAGACACCCCTCGCACGCTTCTAGATAAATGAACAACTTCTAGACCCGTGTCAATACAGTTAGACCCCAGACACCCATCGCAGGCTTCTAGATAAATGAACAACTTCCAGATCCCTAGTTAATACAGTCAGATCACAGACACCCCCCGCAGGCTTCTAGATAAATGAACAACTTCCAGATCCCTAGTCAATACAGTCAGATCATAGACACCCCTCGCAGGCTTCTAGATAAATGAACATTTTCCAGACCCCGTGTCAATACTGTCAGACCACAGACGCCCCTCGCAGGCTTCTAGATAAATGAACAACTTCCAGACCCCGTGTCAATACAGTCAGACCACAGACACCCCTAGCAGGCTTCTAGATAGATGAACAACTTCCAGATCCCTAGTCAATACAGTCAGATCACAGACACCCCTCGCAGGCTTCTAGATAAATGTACAACTTCCAAACCCTGTGTCAATACAGTCAGACCACTTACACCCCTCGCAGGCCTCTAGATAAATGAACAACTTCCAGACCCCGTGTCAATACAGTCAGACCACAGACACCCCTCGCAGGCTTCTAGATAAATGAACAACTTCCAGACCCGTGTCAATACAGTCAGACCACAGACACCCCTTGCAGGCTTCTAGATAAATGAACAACTTCCAGATCCCTAGTCAATACAATCAGGCCACAGTCACCCCTCACAGGCTTCTAGATAAATGAACAACTTCAAGATCCCTAGTAAATACAGTCAGGCCACAGACACCCCTCGCAGGCTTCTAGATAAATGAACAACTTCCAGACCCGTGTCAATACAGTCCGACCCCAGACACCCATCGCAGGCTTCTAGATAAATGAACAACTTCCAGATCCCTAGTCAATACAGTCAGATCACAGAAACCCCTCGCAGGCTTCTAGATAAATGAACAACTTCCAGATCCCTAGTCAATACAGTCAGATCACAGACACCCCTCGCAGGCTTCTAGATAAATGAACAACTTCCAGACCCCGTGTCAAAACAGTCAGACCACAGACGCCCCTCGCAGGCTTCTAGATAAATGAACAACTTCCAGATCCCGTGTCAATACAGTCAGACCACAGACACCCCTAGCAGGCTTCTAGATAAATGAACAACTTCCAGATCCCTAGTCAATACAGTCAGATCACAGACACCCCTCGCAGGCTTCTAGATAAATGAACAACTTCCAGACCCTGTGTCAATACAGTCAGACCACATACACCCCTCGTAGGCCTCTAGATAAATGAACAACTTCCAGACCCCGTGTCAATACAGTCAGACCACATACACCCCTCGCAAGCTTCTAGTTAAATGAACAACTTCCAGATCCCTAGTCAATACAGTCAGATCACAGACACCAATCGCAGGCTTCTAGATAAATGAACAACTTCCAGATCCCGTGTCAACACAGTCAGAACACAGACACCCCTCGCAGGCTTCTAGATAAATGAACAACTTCAAGATCCCGTGTCAATACAGTCAGACCACAGACACCCCTCATAGGCTACTAGATAAATGAACAGTTTCCAGATCCCGTGTCAATACAGTCAGGCCACAGACACCCCTCGCAGGCTTCTAGATAAATGAACAACTACCAGATCCCTAGTCAATACAGTCAGGCCACAGACACCCCTCGCAGGCTTCTAGATAAATGAACAACTTCCAGACCCGTGTCAATACAGTCAGATCACAGACACCCCTCGCAGGCTTCTAGATAAATGAACAACTTCCAGACCCTGTGTCAATACAGTCAGATCACAGACACCCCTCGCAGGCTTCTAGATAAATGAACAACTTCCAGACCCGTGTCAATACAGTCAGACCACAGACACCCATCGCAGGCTTCTAGATAAATGAACAACTTCCTGATCCCTAGTCAATACAGTCAGATCAGAGACACCAATCGCAGGCTTCTAGATAAATGAACAACTTCCAGATCCCTAGTCAATACAGTCAGGCCACAGACACCCCTCGCAGGCTTCTAGATAAATAAACAACTTCCAGACCCGTGTCAATACAGTCAGACCCCAGACACCCATCGCAGGCTTCTAGATAAATGAACAACTTCCAGATCCCTAGTCAATACAGTCAGTTCACAGACACCCCTCGCAGGCTTCTAGATAAATGAACAACGTCCAGATCCCTAGTCAATACAGTCAGATCACAGACACCCCTCGTAGGCTTCTAGATAAATGAACAAATTCCAGACCCCGTGTCAATACAGTCAGACCACAGACGCCCCTCGCAGGCTTCTAGATAAATGAACAACTTCAAGACCCTGTGTCAATACAGTCAGACCACAGACACCCCTAGCAGGCTTCTAGATAAATGAACAACTTCCAGATCCCTAGTCAATACAGTCAGATCACAGACACCCCTCGCAGGCTTCTAGATAAATGAACAACTTCCAGACCCTGTGTCAATACAGTCAGACCACATACACCCCTCGTAGGCCTCTAGATAAATGAACAACTTCCAGACCCCGTGTCAATACAGTCAGACCACATACACCCCTCGCAAGCTTCTAGTTAAATGAACAACTTCCAGATCCCTAGTCAATACAGTCAGATCACAGACACCAATCGCAGGCTTCTAGATAAATGAACAACTTCCAGATCCCGTGTCAACACAGTCAGAACACAGACACCCCTCGCAGGCTTCTAGATAAATGAACAACTTCAAGATCCCGTGTCAATACAGTCAGACCACAGACACCCCTCATAGGCTACTAGATAAATGAACAGTTTCCAGATCCCGTGTCAATACAGTCAGGCCACAGACACCCCTCGCAGGCTTCTAGATAAATGAACAACTACCAGATCCCTAGTCAATACAGTCAGGCCACAGACACCCCTCGCAGGCTTCTAGATAAATGAACAACTTCCAGACCCGTGTCAATACAGTCAGATCACAGACACCCCTCGCAGGCTTCTAGATAAATGAACAACTTCCAGACCCTGTGTCAATACAGTCAGATCACAGACACCCCTCGCAGGCTTCTAGATAAATGAACAACTTCCAGACCCGTGTCAATACAGTCAGACCACAGACACCCATCGCAGGCTTCTAGATAAATGAACAACTTCCTGATCCCTAGTCAATACAGTCAGATCAGAGACACCAATCGCAGGCTTCTAGATAAATGAACAACTTCCAGATCCCTAGTCAATACAGTCAGGCCACAGACACCCCTCGCAGGCTTCTAGATAAATAAACAACTTCCAGACCCGTGTCAATACAGTCAGACCCCAGACACCCATCGCAGGCTTCTAGATAAATGAACAACTTCCAGATCCCTAGTCAATACAGTCAGTTCACAGACACCCCTCGCAGGCTTCTAGATAAATGAACAACGTCCAGATCCCTAGTCAATACAGTCAGATCACAGACACCCCTCGTAGGCTTCTAGATAAATGAACAAATTCCAGACCCCGTGTCAATACAGTCAGACCACAGACGCCCCTCGCAGGCTTCTAGATAAATGAACAACTTCAAGACCCTGTGTCAATACAGTCAGACCACAGACACCCCTAGCAGGCTTCTAGATAAATGAACAACTTCCAGATCCCTAGTCAATACAGTCAGATCACAGACACCCCTCGCAGGCTTCTAGATAAATGAACAACTTCCAGACCCCGTGTCAATACAGTCAGACCACATACGCCCCTCGCAGGCTTCTAGATAAATGAACAACTTCCAGATCCCTAGCCAATACAGTCAGATCACAGACACCAATCGCAGGCTTCTAGATAAATGAACAACTTCCAGATCCCGTGTCAATACAGTCAGACCACAGACACCCCTCGTAGGCTGCTAGATAAATGAACAGTTTCCAGATCCCGTGTCAATACAGTCAGGCCACAGACACCCCTCGCAGGCTTCTAGATAAATGAACAACTTCCAGACCCCTTGTCAATACAGTCAGACCACAGACACCCCTCGCAGGCTCCTAGATAAATGAACAACTTCCAGATCCCTAGTCAATACAGTCAGGCCACAGACACCCCTCGCAGGCTTCTAGATAAATAAACAACTTCCAGACCTGTGTCAATACAGTCAGATCACAGACACCCCTCGCAGGCTTCTAGATAAATGAACAACTTCCAGACCCGTGTCAATACAGTCAGACCACAGGCGCCCATCGCAGGCTTCTAGATAAATGAACAACTTCCAGATCCCTAGTCAATACAGTCAGACCACAGACGCCCCTCGCAGGCTTCTAGATAAATGAACAACTTCCAGACCCGTGTCAATACAGTCAGACCACAGACACCCATCGCAGGCTTCTAGATAAATGAACAACTTCCAGATCCCTAGTCAATACAGTCAGATCACAGACACCCCTCGCACGCTTCTAGATAAATGAACAACTTCCAGACCCGTGTCAATACAGTTAGACCACAGACACCCATCGCAGGCTTCTAGATAAATGAACAACTTCCAGATCCCTAGTTAATACAGTCAGATCACAGACATCCCCCGCAGGCTTCTAGATAAATGAACAACTTCCAGATCCCTAGTCAATACAGTCAGATCATAGACACCCCTCGCAGGCTTCTAGATAAATGAACATTTTCCAGACCCCGTGTCAATACTGTCAGTCCACAGACGCCCCTCGCAGGCTTCTAGATAAATGAACAACTTCCAGACCCCGTGTCAATACAGTCAGACCACAGACACCCCTAGCAGGCTTCTAGATAGATGAACAACTTCCAGATCCCTAGTCAATACAGTCAGATCACAGACACCCCTCGCAGGCTTCTAGATAAATGAACAACTTCCAAACCCTGTGTCAATACAGTCAGACCACTTACACCCCTCGCAGGCCTCTAGATAAATGAACAACTTCCAGACCCCGTGTCAATACAGTCAGACCACATACACCCCTCGCAGGCTTCTAGATAAATGAACAACTTCCAGATCCCTAGTCAATACAGTCAGATCACAGACACCATTCGCAGGCTTCTAGATAAATGAACAACTTCCAGATCCCGTGTCAATACAGTCAGATCACAGACACCCCTCGCAGGCTTTTAGATAAATGAACAACTTCCAGACCCCGTGTCAATACAGTCAGACCACAGACACCCTTCGCAGGCTTCTAGGTAAATGAACAACTACCAGATCCCTAGTCAATACAGTCAGGCCACAGACACCCCTCGCAGGCTTCTAGATAAATGAACAACTTCCAGACCCCGTGTCAATACAGTCAGACCACAGACACCCCTCGTAGGCTTCTAGATTAATGAACAGTTTCCAGATCCCTAGTCAATACAGTCAGGCCACAGACACCCCTCGCAGGCTTCTAGATAAATGAACAACTTCCAGACCCCGTGTCAATACAGTCAGACCACAGACACCCCTCGCAGGCTCCTACATAAATGAACAACTTCCAGATCCCTAGTCAATACAGTCAGGCCACAGACACCCCTCGCAGGCTTCTAGATAAATGAACAACTTCCAGACATGTGTCAATACAGTCAGATCACAGACACCCCTCGCAGGCTCCTAGATAAATGAACAACTTCCAGACCCGTGTGAATACAGTCAGACCACAGGCGCCCATCGCAGGCTTCTAGATAAATGAACAACTTCCAGACCCCTAGTCAATACAGTCAGACCACAGACGCCCCTCGCAGGCTTCTAGATAAATGAACCACTTCCAGACCCGTGTCAATACAGTCAGACCACAGACACCCATCGCAGGCTTCTAGATAAATGAACAACTTCCAGATCCCTAGTCAATACACTCAGATCACAGACACCCCTCGCAGGCTTCTAGATAAATGAACAACTTCCAGACCCGTGTCAATACAGTTAGACCACAGACACCCATCGCAGGCTTCTAGATAAATGAACAACTTCCAGATCCCTAGTCAATACAGTCAGATCACAGACACCCCCCGCAGGCTTCTAGATACATGAACAACTTCCAGATCCCTAGTCAATACAGTCAGATCATAGACACCCCTCGCAGGCTTCTAGATAAATGAACAACTTCCAGATCCCGTGTCAATACAGTCAGAACACAGACACCCCTCGCAGGCTTCTAGATAAATGAACAACTTCCAGATCCCGTGTCAATACAGTCAGACCACAGACACCCCTCGTAGGCTGCTAGATAAATGAACAGTTTCCAGATCCCGTGTCAATACAGTCAGGCCACAGACACCCCTCGCAGGCTTCTAGATAAATGAACAACTTCCAGACCCCTTGTCAATACAGTCAGACCACAGACACCCCTCGCAGGCTCCTAGATAAATGAACAACTTCCAGATCCCTAGTCAATACAGTCAGGCCACAAACACCTCTCGCAGGCTTCTAGATAAATGAACAACTTCCAGACCTGTGTCAATACAGTCAGATCACAGACACCCCTCGCAGGCTTCTAGATAAATGAACAACTTCCAGACCCGTGTCAATACAGTCAGACCACAGGCGCCCATCGCAGGCTTCTAGATAAATGAACAACTTCCAGATCCCGTGTCAATACTGTCAGCCCACAGACGCCCCTAGCAGGCTTCTAGATAAATGAACAACTTCCAGACCCCGTGTCAATACAGTCAGACCACAGACACCCATCGCAGGCTTCTAGATAAATGAACAACTTCCAGATCCCGTGTCAATACAGTCAGACCACAGACACCCCTCGTAGGCTTCTAGATAAATGAACAGTTTCCAGATCCCGTGTCAATACAGTCAGGCCACAGACACCCCTCACAGGCTTCTAGATAAATGAACAACTTCCAGACCCCGTGTCAATACAGTCAGACCACAGACACCCCTCGCAGGCTCCTAGATAAATGAACAACTTCCAGATCCCTAGTCAATACAGTCAGGCCACAGACACCCCTCGCAGGCTTCTAGATAAATGAACAACTTCCAGACCTGTGTCAATACAGTCAGATCACAGACACCCCTCGCAGGCTTCTAGATAAATGAACAAGTTCCAGACCCGTGTCAATACAGTCAGACCACAGGCGCCCATCGCAGGCTTCTAGATAAATGAACAACTTCCAGATCCCTAGTCAATACAGTCAGACCACAGACGCCCCTTGCAGGCTTCTAGATAAATGAACAACTTCCAGACCCGTGTCAATACAGTCAGATCACAGACACCCCTCGCACGCTTCTAGATAAATGAACAACTTCCAGACCCGTGTCAATACAGTTAGACCACAGACACCCATCGCAGGCTTCTAGATAATTGAACAACTTCCAGATCCCTAGTCAATACAGTCAGATCATAGACACCCCCGCAGGCTTCTAGATAAATGAACAACTTCCAGATCCCTAGTCAATACAGTCAGATCATAGACACCCCTCACAGGCTTCTAGATAAATGAACAACTTCCAGACACCGTGTCAATACTGTCAGACCACAGACGCCCCTCGCAGGCTTCTAGATAAATGAACAACTACCAGATCCCTAGTCAATACAGTCAGGCCACAGACACCCCTCGCAGGCTTCTAGATAAATGAACAACTTCCAGACCCGTGTCAATACAGTCAGATCACAGACACCCCTCCCAGGCTTCTAGATAAATGAACAACTTCCAGACCCCGTATCAATACAGTCAGATCACAGACACCCCTCGCAGGCTTCTAGATAAATGAACAACTTCCAGACCCGTGTCAATACAGTCAGACCACAGACACCCATCGCAGGCTTCTAGATAAATGAACAACTTCCTGATCCCTAGTCAATACAGTCAGATCAGAGACACCAATCGCAGGCTTCTAGATAAATGAACAACTTCCAGATCCCTAGTCAATACAGTCAGGCCACAGACACCCCTCGCAGGCTTCTAGATAAATGAACAACTTCCAGACCCCGTGTCAATACAATCAGACCACTTACACCCCTCGCAGGCCTCTAGATAAATGAACAACTTCCAGACCCCGTGTCAATACAGTCAGACCACATACACCCCTCGCGGGCTTCTAGATAAATGAACAACTTCCAAATCCCTAGTCAATACAGTCAGATCACAGACACCATTCGCAGGCTTCTAGATAAATGAACAACTTCCAGATCCCGTGTCAATACAGTCAGATCACAGACATCCCTCGCCGGCTTTTAGATAAATGAACAACTTCCAGACCCCGTGTCAATACAGTCAGACCCCAGACACCCATCGCAGGCTTCTAGATAAATGAACAACTTCCAGATCCCTAGTCAATACAGTCAGATCACAGACACCCCTCGCAGGCTTCTAGATAAATGAACAACGTCCAGATCCCTAGTCAATAGTCAGATCACAGACACCCCTCGTAGGCTTCTAGATAAATGAACAACTTCCAGACCCCGTGTCAATACAGTCAGACCACAGACGCCCCTCGCAGGCTTCTAGATAAATGAACAACTTCCAGACCCCGTGTCAATACAGTCAGACCACAGACACCCCTAGCAGGCTTCTAGATAAATGAACAACTTCCAGATCCCTAGTCAATACAGTCAGATCACAGACACCCCTCGCAGGCTCCTAGATAAATGAACAACTTCCAGATCCCTAGTCAATACAGTCAGATCACAGACACCCCTCGCAGGCTTCTAGATAAACAACTTACAGATCCCTAGTCAACACAGTCAGATCACAGACACCCCTCGCAGGCTTCTTGATAAATGAACAACTTCCAGACCCCGTGTCAATACAGTCAGACCACAGACACCCCTCGCAGGCTTCTAGATAAATGAACAACTTCCAGACCCGTGTCAATACAGTCAGACCACAGACACCCCTTGCAGGCTTCTAGATAAATGAACAACTTCCAGATCCCTAGTCAATACAATCAGGCCACAGACACCCCTCGCAGCCTTCTAGATAAATGAACAACTTCAAGATCCCTAGTCAATACAGTCAGGCCACAGACACCCCTTGCAGGCTTCTAGATAAATGAACAACTTCCAGACCCGTGTCAATACAGTCCGACCCCAGACACCCATCGCAGGCTTCTTGATAAATGAACAACTTCCAGATCCCTAGTCAATACAGTCAGATCACAGACAACCCTCGCAGGCTTCTAGATAAATGAACAACGTCCAGACCCCGTGTCAATACAGTCAGATCACAGACACCCCTCGTAGGCTTCTAGATAAATGAACAACTTCCAGACCCCGTGTCAATACAGTCAGACCACAGACACCCCTAGCAGGCTTCTAGATAAATGAACAACTTCCAGATCCCTAGTCAATACAGTCAGATCACAGACACCCCTCGCAGGCTCCTAGATAAATGAACAACTTCCAGATCCCTAGTCAATACAGTCAGATCACAGACACCCCTCGCAGGCTTCTAGATAAACAACTTACAGATCCCTAGTCAACACAGTCAGATCACAGACACCCCTCGCAGGCTTCTAGATAAATGAACAACTTCCAGATCCCTAGTCAATACAGTCAGATCACAGACACCAATCGCAGGCTTCTAGATAAATGAACAACTTCCAGATCCCGTGTCAATACAGTCAGAACACAGACACCCCTCGCAGGCTTCTAGATAAATGAACAACTTCCAGATCCCGTGTCAATACAGTCAGACCACAGACACCCCTCGTAGGCTTCTAGATAAATGAACAGTTTCCAGATCCCGTGTCAATACAGTCAGGCCACAGACACCCCTCACAGGCTTCTAGATAAATGAACAACTTCCAGACCCCGTGTCAATACAGTCAGACCACAGACACCCCTCGCAGGCTCCTAGATAAATGAACAACTTCCAGATCCCTAGTCAATACAGTCAGGCCACAGACACCCCTCGCAGGCTTCTAGATAAATGAACAACTTCCAGACCTGTGTCAATACAGTCAGATCACAGACACCCCTCGCAGGCTTCTAGATAAATGAACAAGTTCCAGACCCGTGTCAATACAGTCAGACCACAGGCGCCCATCGCAGGCTTCTAGATAAATGAACAACTTCCAGATCCCTAGTCAATACAGTCAGACCACAGACGCCCCTTGCAGGCTTCTAGATAAATGAACAACTTCCAGACCCGTGTCAATACAGTCAGATCACAGACACCCCTCGCACGCTTCTAGATAAATGAACAATTTCCAGACCCGTGTCAATACAGTTAGACCACAGACACCCATCGCAGGCTTCTAGATAATTGAACAACTTCCAGATCCCTAGTCAATACAGTCAGATCATAGACACCCCCGCAGGCTTCTAGATAAATGAACAACTTCCAGATCCCTAGTCAATACAGTCAGATCATAGACACCCCTCACAGGCTTCTAGATAAATGAACAACTTCCAGACACCGTGTCAATACTGTCAGACCACAGACGCCCCTCGCAGGCTTCTAGATAAATGAACAACTACCAGATCCCTAGTCAATACAGTCAGGCCACAGACACCCCTCGCAGGCTTCTAGATAAATGAACAACTTCCAGACCCGTGTCAATACAGTCAGATCACAGACACCCCTCCCAGGCTTCTAGATAAATGAACAACTTCCAGACCCCGTATCAATACAGTCAGATCACAGACACCCCTCGCAGGCTTCTAGATAAATGAACAACTTCCAGACCCGTGTCAATACAGTCAGACCACAGACACCCATCGCAGGCTTCTAGATAAATGAACAACTTCCTGATCCCTAGTCAATACAGTCAGATCAGAGACACCAATCGCAGGCTTCTAGATAAATGAACAACTTCCAGATCCCTAGTCAATACAGTCAGGCCACAGACACCCCTCGCAGGCTTCTAGATAAATGAACAACTTCCAGACCCGTGTCAATACAGTCAGACCCCAGACACCCATCGCAGGCTTCTAGATAAATGAACAACTTCCAGATCCCTAGTCAATACAGTCAGATCACAGACACCCCTCGCAGGCTTCTAGATAAATGAACAACGTCCAGATCCCTAGTCAATACAGTCAGATCACAGACACCCCTCGTAGGCTTCTAGATAAATGAACAACTTCCAGACCCCGTGTCAATACAGTCAGACCACAGACGCCCCTCGCAGGCTTCTAGATAAATGAACAACTTCCAGACCCCGTGTCAATACAGTCAGACCACAGACACCCCTAGCAGGCTTCTAGATAAATGAACAACTTCCAGATCCCTAGTCAATACAGTCAGATCACAGACACCCCTCGCAGGCTCCTAGATAAATGAACAACTTCCAGATCCCTAGTCAATACAGTCAGATCACAGACACCCCTCGCAGGCTTCTAGATAAACAACTTACAGATCCCTAGTCAACACAGTCAGATCACAGACACCCCTCGCAGGCTTCTAGATAAATGAACAACTTCCAGACCCCGTGTCAATACAGTCAGACCACAGACACCCCTCGCAGGCTTCTAGATAAATGAACAACTTCCAGACCCATGTCAATACAGTCAGACCACAGACACCCCTTGCAGGCTTCTAGATAAATGAACAACTTCCAGACCCGTGTCAATACAGTCCGACCCCAGACACCCATCGCAGGCTTCTAGATGAATGAACAACTTCCAGATCCCTAGTCAATACAGTCAGATCACAGACACCCCTCGCAGGCTTCTAGATAAATGAACAACTTCCAGATCCCTAGTCAATACAGTCAGATCACAGACACCCCTCGCAGGCTTCTAGATAAATGAACAACTTCCAGACCCCGTGTCAATACAGTCAGACCACAGGCGCCCCTCGCAGGCTTCTAGATAAATGAACAACTTCCAGACCCCGTGTCAATACAGTCAGACCACAGACACCCCTAGCAGGCTTCTAGATAAATGAACAACTTCCAGATCCCTAGTCAATACAGTCAGATCACAGACACCCCTCGCAGGCTTCTAGATAAATGAACAACTTCCAGACCCCTTGTCAATACAGTCAGACCACATACACCCCTCGTAGGCCTCTAGATAAATGAACAACTTCCAGACCCCGTGTCAATACAGTCAGACCACATACACCCCTCGCAGGCTTCTAGATAAATGAACAACTTCCAGATCCCTAGTCAATACAGTCAGATCACAGACACCAATCGCAGGCTTCTAGATAAATGAACAACTTCCAGATCCCGTGTCAATACAGTCAGAACACAGACACCCCTCGCAGGCTTCTAGATAAATGAACAACTTCCAGATCCCGTGTCAATACAGTCAGACCACAGACACCCCTAGTAGGCTTCTAGATAAATGAACAGTTTCCAGATCCCGTGTCAATACAGTCAGGCCACAGACACCCCTCGCAGGCTTCTAGATAAATGAACAACTTCCAGACCCCGTGTCAATACAGTCAGACCACAGACACCCCTCGCAGGCTCCTAGATAAATGAACAACTTCCAGATCCCTAGTCAATACAGTCAGGCCACAGACACCCCTCGCAGGCTTCTAGATAAATGAACAACTTCCAGACCTGTGTCAATACAGTCAGATCACAGACACCCCTCGCAGGCTTCTAGATAAATGAACAAGTTCCAGACCCGTGTCAATACAGTCAGACCACAGGCGCCAATCGCAGGCTTCTAGATAAATGAACAACTTCCAGATCCCTAGTCAATACAGTCAGACCACAGACGCCCCTTGCAGGCTTCTAGATAAATGAACAACTTCCAGACCCGTGTCAATACAGTCAGACCACAGACACCCATCGCAGGCTTCTAGATAAATGAACAACTTCCAGATCCCTAGTCAATACAGTCAGATCACAGACACCCCTCGCACGCTTCTAGATAAATGAACAACTTCCAGACCCGTGTCAATACAGTTAGACCACAGACACCCATCGCAGGCTTCTAGATAATTGAACAACTTCCAGATCCCTAGTCAATACAGTCAGATCACAGACACCCCCGCAGGCTTCTAGATAAATGAACAACTTCCAGATCCCTAGTCAATACAGTCAGATCATAGACACCCCTCGCAGGCTTCTAGATAAATGAACAACTTCCAGACCCCGTGTCAATACTGTCAGACCACAGACGCCCCTTGCAGGCTTCTAGATAAATGAACAACTTCCAGACCCCGTGTCAATACAGTCAGACCACAGACACCCCTCGTAGGCTTCTAGATAAATGAACAGTTTCCAGATCCCTAGTCAATACAGTCAGGCCACAGACACCCC
The DNA here is from genome assembly GCA_947247005.1 of Spisula solida. Lineage (NCBI taxonomy): Eukaryota > Metazoa > Mollusca > Bivalvia > Venerida > Mactridae > Spisula > Spisula solida. The sequence continues at coordinate 53,255,489 of OX365945.1, forward strand.
TCGCAGGCTTCTAGATAAATGAACAACTTCCAGACCCCGTGTCAATACAGTCAGACCACAGACACCCCTCGCAGGCTCCTAGATAAATGAACAACTTCCAGATCCCTAGTCAATACAGTCAGGCCACAGACACCCCTCGCAGGCTTCTAGATAAATGAACAACGTCCAGACCTGTGTCAATACAGTCAGATCACAGACACCCCTCGCAGGCTTCTAGATAAATGAACAACTTCCAGACCCGTGTCAATACAGTCAGACCCCAGACACCCATCGCAGGCTTCTAGATAAATGAACAACTTCCAGATCCCTAGTCAATACAGTCAGATCACAGACACCCCTCGCAGGCTTCTAGATAAATGAACAACGTCCAGATCCCTAGTCAATACAGTCAGGTCACAGACACCCCTCGTAGGCTTCTAGATAAATGAACAACTTCCAGACCCCGTGTCAATACAGTCAGACCACAGACGCCCCTCGCAGGCTTCTAGATAAATGAACAACTTCCAGACCCCGTGTCAATACAGTCAGACCACAGACACCCCTAGCAGGCTTCTAGATAAATGAACAACTTCCAGATCCCTAGTCAATACAGTCAGATCACAGACACCCCTCGCAGGCTCCTAGATAAATGAACAACTTCCAGATCCCTAGTCAATACAGTCAGACCACAGACACCCCTTGCAGGCTTCTAGATAAATGAACAACTTCCAGATCCCTAGTCAATACAATCAGGCCACAGTCACCCCTCACAGGCTTCTAGATAAATGAACAACTTCAAGATCCCTAGTAAATACAGTCAGGCCACAGACACCCCTCGCACGCTTCTAGATAAATGAACAACTTCCAGACCCGTGTCAATACAGTCCGACCCCAGACACCCATCGCAGGCTTCTAGATAAATGAACAACTTCCAGATCCCTAGTCAATACAGTCAGATCACAGAAACCCCTCGCAGGCTTCTAGATAAATGAACACTTTCCAGATCCCTAGTCAATACAGTCAGATCACAGACACCCCTCGCAGGCTCCTAGATAAATGAACAACTTCCAGATCCCTAGTCAATACAGTCAGATCACAGACACCCCTCGCAGGCTTCTAGATAAACAACTTCCAGATCCCTAGTCAACACAGTCAGATCACAGACACCCCTCGCAGGCTTCTAGATAAATGAACAACTTCCAGACCCCGTGTCAATACAGTCAGACCACAGACACCCCTCGCAGGCTTCTAGATAAATGAACAACTTCCAGACCCGTGTCAATACAGTCAGACCACAGACACCCCTTGCAGGCTTCTAGATAAATGAACAACTTCCAGATCCCTAGTCAATACAATCAGGCCACAGTCACCCCTCACAGGCTTCTAGATAAATGAACAACTTCAAGATCCCTAGTAAATACAGTCAGGCCACAGACACCCCTCGCAGGCTTCTAGATAAATGAACAACTTCCAGACCCGTGTCAATACAGTCCGACCCCAGACACCCATCGCAGGCTTCTAGATAAATGAACAACTTCCAGATCCCTAGTCAATACAGTCAGATCACAGAAACCCCTCGCAGGCTTCTAGATAAATGAACAACTTCCAGATCCCTAGTCAATACAGTCAGATCACAGACACCCCTCGCAGGCTTCTAGATAAATGAACAACTTCCAAACCCCGTGTCAATACAGTCAGACCACAGACGCCCCTCGCAGGCTTCTAGATAAATGAACAACTTCCAGATCCCGTGTCAATACAGTCAGACCACAGACACCCCTAGCAGGCTTCTAGATAAATGAACAACTTCCAGATCCCTAGTCAATACAGTCAGATCACAGACACCCCTCGCAGGCTTCTAGATAAATGAACAACTTCCAGACCCTGTGTCAATACAGTCAGACCACATACACCCCTCGTAGGCCTCTAGATAAATGAACAAATTCCAGACCCCGTGTCAATACAGTCAGACCACATACACCCCTCGCAGGCTTCTAGATAAATGAACAACTTCCAGATCCCTAGTCAATACAGTCAGATCACAGAAACCCATCGCAGGCTTCTAGATAAATGAACAACTTCCAGATCCCTAGTCAATACAGTCAGATCACAGACACCCCTCGCACGCTTCTAGATAAATGAACAACTTCTAGACCCGTGTCAATACAGTTAGACCACAGACACCCATCGCAGGCTTCTAGATAAATGAACAACTTCCAGATCCCTAGTTAATACAGTCAGATCACAGACACCCCCCGCAGGCTTCTAGATAAATGAACAACTTCCAGATCCCTAGTCAATACAGTCAGATCATAGACACCCCTCGCAGGCTTCTAGATAAATGAACATTTTCCAGACCCCGTGTCAATACTGTCAGACCACAGACGCCCCTCGCAGGCTTCTAGATAAATGAACAACTTCCAGACCCCGTGTCAATACAGTCAGACCACAGACACCCCTAGCAGGCTTCTAGATAGATGAACAACTTCCAGATCCCTAGTCAATACAGTCAGATCACAGACACCCCTCGCAGGCTTCTAGATAAATGTACAACTTCCAAACCCTGTGTCAATACAGTCAGACCACTTACACCCCTCGCAGGCCTCTAGATAAATGAACAACTTCCAGACCCCGTGTCAATACAGTCAGACCACAGACACCCCTCGCAGGCTTCTAGATAAATGAACAACTTCCAGACCCGTGTCAATACAGTCAGACCACAGACACCCCTTGCAGGCTTCTAGATAAATGAACAACTTCCAGATCCCTAGTCAATACAATCAGGCCACAGTCACCCCTCACAGGCTTCTAGATAAATGAACAACTTCAAGATCCCTAGTAAATACAGTCAGGCCACAGACACCCCTCGCAGGCTTCTAGATAAATGAACAACTTCCAGACCCGTGTCAATACAGTCCGACCCCAGACACCCATCGCAGGCTTCTAGATAAATGAACAACTTCCAGATCCCTAGTCAATACAGTCAGATCACAGAAACCCCTCGCAGGCTTCTAGATAAATGAACAACTTCCAGATCCCTAGTCAATACAGTCAGATCACAGACACCCCTCGCAGGCTTCTAGATAAATGAACAACTTCCAGACCCCGTGTCAAAACAGTCAGACCACAGACGCCCCTCGCAGGCTTCTAGATAAATGAACAACTTCCAGATCCCGTGTCAATACAGTCAGACCACAGACACCCCTAGCAGGCTTCTAGATAAATGAACAACTTCCAGATCCCTAGTCAATACAGTCAGATCACAGACACCCCTCGCAGGCTTCTAGATAAATGAACAACTTCCAGACCCTGTGTCAATACAGTCAGACCACATACACCCCTCGTAGGCCTCTAGATAAATGAACAACTTCCAGACCCCGTGTCAATACAGTCAGACCACATACACCCCTCGCAGGCTTCTAGATAAATGAACAACTTCCAGATCCCTAGTCAATACAGTCAGATCACAGACACCAATCGCAGGCTTCTAGATAAATGAACAACTTCCAGATCCCGTGTCAACACAGTCAGAACACAGACACCCCTCGCAGGCTTCTAGATAAATGAACAACTTCAAGATCCCGTGTCAATACAGTCAGACCACAGACACCCCTCATAGGCTACTAGATAAATGAACAGTTTCCAGATCCCGTGTCAATACAGTCAGGCCACAGACACCCCTCGCAGGCTTCTAGATAAATGAACAACTACCAGATCCCTAGTCAATACAGTCAGGCCACAGACACCCCTCGCAGGCTTCTAGATAAATGAACAACTTCCAGACCCGTGTCAATACAGTCAGATCACAGACACCCCTCGCAGGCTTCTAGATAAATGAACAACTTCCAGACCCTGTGTCAATACAGTCAGATCACAGACACCCCTCGCAGGCTTCTAGATAAATGAACAACTTCCAGACCCGTGTCAATACAGTCAGACCACAGACACCCATCGCAGGCTTCTAGATAAATGAACAACTTCCTGATCCCTAGTCAATACAGTCAGATCAGAGACACCAATCGCAGGCTTCTAGATAAATGAACAACTTCCAGATCCCTAGTCAATACAGTCAGGCCACAGACACCCCTCGCAGGCTTCTAGATAAATAAACAACTTCCAGACCCGTGTCAATACAGTCAGACCCCAGACACCCATTGCAGGCTTCTAGATAAATGAACAACTTCCAGATCCCTAGTCAATACAGTCAGTTCACAGACACCCCTCGCAGGCTTCTAGATAAATGAACAACGTCCAGATCCCTAGTCAATACAGTCAGATCACAGACACCCCTCGTAGGCTTCTAGATAAATGAACAAATTCCAGACCCCGTGTCAATACAGTCAGACCACAGGCGCCCCTCGCAGGCTTCTAGATAAATGAACAACTTCAAGACCCTGTGTCAATACAGTCAGACCACAGACACCCCTAGCAGGCTTCTAGATAAATGAACAACTTCCAGATCCCTAGTCAATACAGTCAGATCACAGACACCCCTCGCAGGCTTCTAGATAAATGAACAACTTCCAGACCCCGTGTCAATACAGTCAGACCACATACACCCCTCGCAGGCTTCTAGATAAATGAACAACTTCCAGATCCCTAGCCAATACAGTCAGATCACAGACACCAATCGCAGGCTTCTAGATAAATGAACAACTTCCAGATCCCTAGTCAATACAGTCAGGCCACAGACACCCCTCGCAGGCTTCTAGATAAATAAACAACTTCCAGACCCGTGTCAATACAGTCAGACCCCAGACACCCCTCGCAGGCTTCTAGATAAATGAACAACTTCCAGACCCCGTGTCAATACAGTCAGACCACAGACACCCATCGCAGGCTTCTAGATAAATGAACAACTTCCTGATCCCTAGTCAATACAGTCAGATCAGAGACACCAATCGCAGGCTTCTAGATAAATGAACAACTTCCAGATCCCTAGTCAATACAGTCAGGCCACAGACACCCCTCGCAGGCTTCTAGATAAATAAACAACTTCCAGACCCGTGTCAATACAGTCAGACCCCAGACACCCATTGCAGGCTTCTAGATAAATGAACAACTTCCAGATCCCGTGTCAATACAGTCAGAACACAGACACCCCTCGCAGGCTTCTAGATAAATGAACAACTTCCAGATCCCGTGTCAATACAGTCAGACCACAGACACCCCTCGTAGGCTGCTAGATAAATGAACAGTTTCCAGATCCCGTGTCAATACAGTCAGGCCACAGACACCCCTCGCAGGCTTCTAGATAAATGAACAACTTCCAGACCCCTTGTCAATACAGTCAGACCACAGACACCCCTCGCAGGCTCCTAGATAAATGAACAACTTCCAGATCCCTAGTCAATACAGTCAGGCCACAGACACCCCTCGCAGGCTTCTAGATAAATAAACAACTTCCAGACCTGTGTCAATACAGTCAGATCACAGACACCCCTCGCAGGCTTCTAGATAAATGAACAACTTCCAGACCCGTGTCAATACAGTCAGACCACAGGCGCCCATCGCAGGCTTCTAGATAAATGAACAACTTCCAGATCCCTAGTCAATACAGTCAGACCACAGACGCCCCTCGCAGGCTTCTAGATAAATGAACAACTTCCAGACCCGTGTCAATACAGTCAGACCACAGACACCCATCGCAGGCTTCTAGATAAATGAACAACTTCCAGATCCCTAGTCAATACAGTCAGATCACAGACACCCCTCGCACGCTTCTAGATAAATGAACAACTTCCAGACCCGTGTCAATACAGTTAGACCACAGACACCCATCGCAGGCTTCTAGATAAATGAACAACTTCCAGATCCCTAGTTAATACAGTCAGATCACAGACACCCCCCGCAGGCTTCTAGATAAATGAACAACTTCCAGATCCCTAGTCAATACAGTCAGATCATAGACACCCCTCGCAGGCTTCTAGATAAATGAACATTTTCCAGACCCCGTGTCAATACTGTCAGTCCACAGACGCCCCTCGCAGGCTTCTAGATAAATGAACAACTTCCAGACCCCGTGTCAATACAGTCAGACCACAGACACCCCTAGCAGGCTTCTAGATAGATGAACAACTTCCAGATCCCTAGTCAATACAGTCAGATCACAGACACCCCTCGCAGGCTTCTAGATAAATGAACAACTTCCAAACCCTGTGTCAATACAGTCAGACCACTTACACCCCTCGCAGGCCTCTAGATAAATGAACAACTTCCAGACCCCGTGTCAATACAGTCAGACCACATACACCCCTCGCAGGCTTCTAGATAAATGAACAACTTCCAGATCCCTAGTCAATACAGTCAGATCACAGACACCATTCGCAGGCTTCTAGATAAATGAACAACTTCCAGATCCCGTGTCAATACAGTCAGATCACAGACACCCCTCGCAGGCTTTTAGATAAATGAACAACTTCCAGACCCCGTGTCAATACAGTCAGACCACAGACACCCTTCGCAGGCTTCTAGGTAAATGAACAACTACCAGATCCCTAGTCAATACAGTCAGGCCACAGACACCCCTCGCAGGCTTCTAGATAAATGAACAACTTCCAGACCCCGTGTCAATACAGTCAGACCACAGACACCCCTCGTAGGCTTCTAGATTAATGAACAGTTTCCAGATCCCTAGTCAATACAGTCAGGCCACAGACACCCCTCGCAGGCTTCTAGATAAATGAACAACTTCCAGACCCCGTGTCAATACAGTCAGACCACAGACACCCCTCGCAGGCTCCTACATAAATGAACAACTTCCAGATCCCTAGTCAATACAGTCAGGCCACAGACACCCCTCGCAGGCTTCTAGATAAATGAACAACTTCCAGACATGTGTCAATACAGTCAGATCACAGACACCCCTCGCAGGCTCCTAGATAAATGAACAACTTCCAGACCCGTGTGAATACAGTCAGACCACAGGCGCCCATCGCAGGCTTCTAGATAAATGAACAACTTCCAGACCCCTAGTCAATACAGTCAGACCACAGACGCCCCTCGCAGGCTTCTAGATAAATGAACCACTTCCAGACCCGTGTCAATACAGTCAGACCACAGACACCCATCGCAGGCTTCTAGATAAATGAACAACTTCCAGATCCCTAGTCAATACACTCAGATCACAGACACCCCTCGCAGGCTTCTAGATAAATGAACAACTTCCAGACCCGTGTCAATACAGTTAGACCACAGACACCCATCGCAGGCTTCTAGATAAATGAACAACTTCCAGATCCCTAGTCAATACAGTCAGATCACAGACACCCCCCGCAGGCTTCTAGATACATGAACAACTTCCAGATCCCTAGTCAATACAGTCAGATCATAGACACCCCTCGCAGGCTTCTAGATAAATGAACAACTTCCAGATCCCGTGTCAATACAGTCAGAACACAGACACCCCTCGCAGGCTTCTAGATAAATGAACAACTTCCAGATCCCGTGTCAATACAGTCAGACCACAGACACCCCTCGTAGGCTGCTAGATAAATGAACAGTTTCCAGATCCCGTGTCAATACAGTCAGGCCACAGACACCCCTCGCAGGCTTCTAGATAAATGAACAACTTCCAGACCCCTTGTCAATACAGTCAGACCACAGACACCCCTCGCAGGCTCCTAGATAAATGAACAACTTCCAGATCCCTAGTCAATACAGTCAGGCCACAAACACCCCTCGCAGGCTTCTAGATAAATGAACAACTTCCAGACCTGTGTCAATACAGTCAGATCACAGACACCCCTCGCAGGCTTCTAGATAAATGAACAACTTCCAGACCCGTGTCAATACAGTCAGACCACAGGCGCCCATCGCAGGCTTCTAGATAAATGAACAACTTCCAGATCCCGTGTCAATACTGTCAGCCCACAGACGCCCCTAGCAGGCTTCTAGATAAATGAACAACTTCCAGACCCCGTGTCAATACAGTCAGACCACAGACACCCATCGCAGGCTTCTAGATAAATGAACAACTTCCAGATCCCTAGTCAATACAGTCAGATCACAGACACCCCTCGCACGCTTCTAGATAAATGAACAACTTCCAGACCCGTGTCAATACAGTTAGACCACAGACACCCATCGCAGGCTTCTAGATAAATGAACAACTTCCAGATCCCTAGTTAATACAGTCAGATCACAGACACCCCCCGCAGGCTTCTAGATAAATGAACAACTTCCAGATCCCTAGTCAATACAGTCAGATCATAGACACCCCTCGCAGGCTTCTAGATAAATGAACATTTTCCAGACCCCGTGTCAATACTGTCAGTCCACAGACGCCCCTCGCAGGCTTCTAGATAAATGAACAACTTCCAGACCCCGTGTCAATACAGTCAGACCACAGACACCCCTAGCAGGCTTCTAGATAGATGAACAACTTCCAGATCCCTAGTCAATACAGTCAGATCACAGACACCCCTCGCAGGCTTCTAGATAAATGAACAACTTCCAAACCCTGTGTCAATACAGTCAGACCACTTACACCCCTCGCAGGCCTCTAGATAAATGAACAAATTCCAGACCCCGTGTCAATACAGTCAGACCACATACACCCCTCGCAGGCTTCTAGATAAATGAACAACTTCCAGATCCCTAGTCAATACAGTCAGATCACAGACACCATTCGCAGGCTTCTAGATAAATGAACAACTTCCAGATCCCGTGTCAATACAGTCAGATCACAGACACCCCTCGCAGGCTTTTAGATAAATGAACAACTTCCAGACCCCGTGTCAATACAGTCAGACCACAGACACCCTTCGCAGGCTTCTAGGTAAATGAACAACTACCAGATCCCTAGTCAATACAGTCAGGCCACAGACACCCCTCGCAGGCTTCTAGATAAATGAACAACTTCCAGACCCCGTGTCAATACAGTCAGACCACAGACACCCCTCGTAGGCTTCTAGATTAATGAACAGTTTCCAGATCCCTAGTCAATACAGTCAGGCCACAGACACCCCTCGCAGGCTTCTAGATAAATGAACAACTTCCAGACCCCGTGTCAATACAGTCAGACCACAGACACCCCTCGCAGGCTCCTACATAAATGAACAACTTCCAGATCCCTAGTCAATACAGTCAGGCCACAGACACCCCTCGCAGGCTTCTAGATAAATGAACAACTTCCAGACCTGTGTCAATACAGTCAGATCACAGACACCCCTCGCAGGCTCCTAGATAAATGAACAACTTCCAGACCCGTGTGAATACAGTCAGACCACAGGCGCCCATCGCAGGCTTCTAGATAAATGAACAACTTCCAGATCCCAAGTCAATACAGTCAGACCACAGACGCCCCTCGCAGGCTTCTAGATAAATGAACAACTTCCAGACCCGTGTCAATACAGTCAGACCACAGACACCCATCGCAGGCTTCTAGATAAATGAACAACTTCCAGATCCCTAGTCAATACACTCAGATCACAGACACCCCTCGCAGGCTTCTAGATAAATGAACAACTTCCAGACCCGTGTCAATACAGTTAGACCACAGACACCCATCGCAGGCTTCTAGATAAATGAACAACTTCCAGATCCCTAGTCAATACAGTCAGATCACAGACACCCCCCGCAGGCTTCTAGATACATGAACAACTTCCAGATCCCTAGTCAATACAGTCAGATAATAGACACCCCTCGCAGGCTTCTAGATAAATGAACAACTTCCAGATCCCGTGTCAATACAGTCAGAACACAGACACCCCTCGCAGGCTTCTAGATAAATGAACAACTTCCAGATCCCGTGTCAATACAGTCAGACCACAGACACCCCTCGTAGGCTGCTAGATAAATGAACAGTTTCCAGATCCCGTGTCAATACAGTCAGGCCACAGACACCCCTCGCAGGCTTCTAGATAAATGAACAACTTCCAGACCCCTTGTCAATACAGTCAGACCACAGACACCCCTCGCAGGCTCCTAGATAAATGAACAACTTCCAGATCCCTAGTCAATACAGTCAGGCCACAGACACCCCTCGCAGGCTTCTAGATAAATGAACAACTTCCAGACCTGTGTCAATACAGTCAGATCACAGACACCCCTGGCAGGCTTCTAGATAAATGAACAACTTCCAGACCCGTGTCAATACAGTCAGACCACAGGCGCCCATCGCAGGCTTCTAGATAAATGAACAACTTCCAGATCCCGTGTCAATACTGTCAGACCACAGACGCCCCTAGCAGGCTTCTAGATAAATGAACAACTTCCAGACCCCGTGTCAATACAGTCAGACCACAGACACCCCTAGCAGGCTTCTAGATAAATGAACAACTTCCAGATCCCTAGTCAATACAGTCAGATCACAGACACCCCTCGCAGGCTTCTAGATAAATGAACAACTTCCAAACCCTGTGTCAATACAGTCAGACCACTTACACCCCTCGCAGGCCTCTAGATAAATGAACAACTTCCAGACCCCGTGTCAATACAGTCAGACCACATACACCCCTCGCAGGCTTCTAGATAAATGAACAACTTCCAGATCCCTAGTCAATACAGTCAGATCACAGACACCATTCGCAGGCTTCTAGATAAATGAACAACTTTCAGATCCCGTGTCAATACAGTCGATCACAGACACCCCTCGCAGGCTTCTAGATAAATGAACAACTTCCAGACCCCGTGTCAATACAGTCAGACCACAGACACCCCTCGCAGGCTTCTAGATAAATGAACAACTACCAGATCCCTAGTCAATACAGTCAGGCCACAGACACCCCTCGCAGGCTTCTAGATAAATGAACAACTTCCAGACCCCGTGTCAATACAGTCAGACCACAGACACCCCTCGTAGGCTTCTAGATAAATGAACAGTTTCCAGATCCCTAGTCAATACAATCAGGCCACAGACACCCCTCGCAGGCTTCTAGATAAATGAACAACTTCCAGACCCCGTGTCAATACAGTCAGACCACAGACACCCCTCGCAGGCTCCTACATAAATGAACAACTTCCAGATCCCTAGTCAATACAGTCAGGCCACAGACACCCCTCGCAGGCTTCTAGATAAATGAACAACTTCCAGACCTGTGTCAATACAGTCAGATCACAGACACCCCTCGCAGGCTTCTAGATAAATGAACAACTTCCAGACCCGAATGAATACAGTCAGACCACAGGCACCCATCGCAGGCTTCTAGATAAATGAACAACTTCCAGATCCCTAGTCAATACAGTCAGACCACAGACGCCCCTCGCAGGCTTCTAGATAAATGAACAACTTCCAGACCCGTGTCAATACAGTCAGACCACAGACACCCATCGCAGGCTTCTAGATAAATGAACAACTTCCAGATCCCTAGTCAATACACTCAGATCACAGACACCCCTCGCAGGCTTCTAGATAAATGAACAACTTCCAGACCCGTGTCAATACAGTTAGACCACAGACACCCATCGCAGGCTTCTAGATAAATGAACAACTTCCAGATCCCTAGTCAATACAGTCAGATCACAGACACCCCCCGCAGGCTTCTAGATAAATGAACAACTTCCAGATCTCTAGTCAATACAGTCAGATCATAGACACCCCTCGCAGGCTTCTAGATAAATGAACAACTTCCAGACCCCGTGTCAATACTGTCAGACCACAGACGCCCCTCGCAGGCTTCTAGATAAATGAACAACTTCCAGACCCCGTGTCAATACAGTCAGACCACAGACACCCCTAGCAGGCTTCTAGATAAATGAACAACTTCCAGATCCCGTGTCAATACAGTCAGATCACAGACACCCCTCGCAGGCTTCTAGATAAATGAACAACTTCCAAACCCTGTGTCAATACAATCAGACCACTTACACCCCTCGCAGGCCTCTAGATAAATGAACAACTTCCAGACCCCGTGTCAATACAGTCAGACCACATACACCCCTCGCAGGCTTCTAGATAAATGAACAACTTCCAGATCCCTAGTCAATACAGTCAGATCACAGACACCATTCGCAGGCTTCTAGATAAATGAACAACTTCCAGATCCCGTGTCAATACAGTCAGATCACAGACACCCCTCGCAGGCTTTTAGATAAATGAACAACTTCCAGACCCCGTGTCAATACAGTCAGACCACAGACACCCCTCGCAGGCTTCTAGATAAATGAACAACTACCAGATCCCTAGTCAATACAGTCAGGCCACAGACACCCCTCGCAGGCTTCTAGATATATGAACAACTTCCAGACCCGTGTCAATACAGTCAGATCACAGACACCCCTCGCAGGCTTCTAGATAAATGAACAACTTCCAGACCCCGTGTCAATACAGTCAGATCACAGACACCCCTCGCAGGCTTCTAGATAAATGAACAACTTCCAGACCCGTGTCAATACAGTCAGACCACAGACACCCATCGCAGGTTTCTAGATAAATGAACAACTTCCTGATCCCTAGTCAATACAATCAGATCAGAGACACCAATCGCAGGCTTCTAGATAAATGAACAACTTCCAGATCCCTAGTCAATACAGTCAGGCCACAGACACCCCTCGCAGGCTTCTAGATAAATGAACAACTTCCAGACCCGTGTCAATACAGTCAGACCCCAGACACCCCTCGCAGGCTTCTAGATAAATGAACAACTTCCAGATCCCTAGTCAATACAGTCAGATCACAGACACCCCTCGCAGGCTTCTAGATAAATGAACAACGTCCAGATCCCTAGTCAATACAGTCAGATCACAGACACCCCTCGTAGGCTTCTAGATAAATGAACAACTTCCAGACCCCGTGTCAATACAGTCAGACCACAGACGCCCCTCGCAGGCTTCTAGATAAATGAACAACTTCCAGACCCCGTGTCAATACAGTCAGACCAAAGACACCCCTAGCAGGCTTCTAGATAAATGAACAACTTCCAGATCCCTAGTCAATACAGTCAGATCACAGACACCCCTCGCAGGCTCCTAGATAAATGAACAACTTCCAGATCCCTAGTCAATACAGTCAGACCACAGACACCCCTCGCAGGCTTCTAGATAAATGAACAACTTCCAGACCCCGTGTCAATATAGTCAGGCCACAGACACCCCTCGCAGGCTTCTAGATAAATTAACAACTTCCAGACCCGTGTGAATACAGTCAGACCACAGACACCCTTCGCAGGCTTCTAGGTAAATGAACAACTACCAGATCCCTAGTCAATACAGTCAGGCCACAGACACCCCTCGCAGGCTTCTAGATAAATGAACAACTTCCAGACCCCGTGTCAATACAGTCAGACCACAGACACCCCTCGTAGGCTTCTAGATTAATGAACAGTTTCCAGATCCCTAGTCAATACAGTCAGGCCACAGACACCCCTCGCAGGCTTCTAGATAAATGAACAACTTCCAGACCCCGTGTCAATACAGTCAGACCACAGACACCCCTCGCAGGCTCCTACATAAATGAACAACTTCCAGATCCCTAGTCAATACAGTCAGGCCACAGACACCCCTCGCAGGCTTCTAGATAAATGAACAACTTCCAGACCCCGTGTCAATACAGTCAGACCACAGACACCCCTCGCAGGCTCCTACATAAATGAACAACTTCCAGATCCCTAGTCAATACAGTCAGGCCACAGACACCCCTCGCAGGCTTCTAGGTAAATGAACAACTACCAGATCCCTAGTCAATACAGTCAGGCCACAGACACCCCTCGCAGGCTTTTAGATAAATGAACAACTTCCAGACCCCGTGTCAATACAGTCAGACCACAGACACCCCTCGTAGGCTTCTAGATTAATGAACAGTTTCCAGATCCCTAGTCAATACAGTCAGGCCACAGACACCCCTCGCAGGCTTCTAGATAAATGAACAACTTCCAGACCTGTGTCAATACAGTCAGATCACAGACACCCCTCGCAGGCTCCTAGATAAATGAACAACTTCCAGACCCGTGTGAATACAGTCAGACCACAGGCGCCCATCGCAGGCTTCTAGATAAATGAACAACTTCCAGATCCCTAGTCAATACACTCAGACCACAGACACCCATCGCAGGCTTCTAGATAAATGAACAACTTCCAGATCCCTAGTCAATACAGTCAGATCACAGACACCCCCCGCAGGCTTCTAGATAAATGAACAACTTCCAGATCCCTAGTCAATACAGTCAGATCATAGACACCCCTCGCAGGCTTCTAGATAAATGAACAACTTCCAGACCCCGTGTCAATACTGTCAGACCACAGACGCCCCTAGCAGGCTTCTAGATAAATGAACAACTTCCAGACCCCGTGTCAATACAGTCAGACCACAGACACCCCTAGCAGGCTTCTAGATAAATGAACAACTTCCAGATCCCTAGTCAATACAGTCAGATCACAGACACCCCTCGCAGGCTTCTAGATAAATGAACAACTTCCAAACCCTGTGTCAATACAGTCAGACCACTTACACCCCTCGCAGGCCTCTAGATAAATGAACAACTTCCAGACCCCGTGTCAATACAGTCAGACCACATACACCCCTCGCAGGCTTCTAGATAAATGAACAACTTCCAGATCCCTAGTCAATACAGTCAGATCACAGACACCATTCGCAGGCTTCTAGATAAATGAACAACTTCCAGATCCCGTGTCAATACAGTCGATCACAGACACCCCTCGCAGGCTTTTAGATAAATGAACAACTTCCAGACCCCGTGTCAATACAGTCAGACCACAGACACCCCTCGCAGGCTTCTAGATAAATGAACAACTACCAGATCCCTAGTCAATACAGTCAGGCCACAGACACCCCTCGCAGGCTTCTAGATAAATGAACAACTTCCAGACCCCGTGTCAATACAGTCAGACCACAGACACCCCTCGCAGGCTTCTAGATAAATGAACAGTTTCCAGATCCCTAGTCAATACAGTCAGGCCACAGACACTCCTCGCAGGCTTCTAGATAAATGAACAACTTCCAGACCCCGTGTCAATACAGTCAGACCACAGACACCCCTCGCAGGCTCCTACATAAATGAACAACTTCAAGATCCCTAGTCAATACAGTCAGGCCACAGACACCCCTCGCAGGCTTCTAGATAAATGAACAACTTCCAGACCTGTGTCAATACAGTCAGATCACAGACACCCCTCGCAGGCTTCTAGATAAATGAACAACTTCCAGACCCGTGTGAATACAGTCAGACCACAGGCACCCATCGCAGGCTTCTAGATAAATGAACAACTTCCAGATCCCTAGTCAATACAGTCAGACCACAGACGCCCCTCGCAGGCTTCTAGATAAATGAACAACTTCCAGACCCGTGTCAATACAGTCAGACCACAGACACCCATCGCAGGCTTCTAGATAAATGAACAACTTCCAGATCCCTAGTCAATACACTCAGATCACAGACACCCCTCGCAGGCTTCTAGATAAATGAACAACTTCCAGACCCGTGTCAATACAGTTAGACCACAGACACCCATCGCAGGCTTCTAGATAAATGAACAACTTCCAGATCCCTAGTCAATACAGTCAGATCACAGACACCCCCCGCAGGCTTCTAGATAAATGAACAACTTCCAGATCCCTAGTCAATACAGTCAGATCATAGACACCCCTCGCAGGCTTCTAGATAAATGAACAACTTCCAGACCCCGTGTCAATACTGTCAGACCACAGACGCCCCTCGCAGGCTTCTAGATAAATGAACAACTTCCAGACCCCGTGTCAATACAGTCAGACCACAGACACCCCTAGCAGGCTTCTAGATAAATGAACAACTTCCAGATCCCTAGTCAATACAGTCAGATCACAGACACCCCTCGCTGGCTTCTAGATAAATGAACAACTTCCAGACCCCGTGTCAATACAGTCAGACCACAGACACCCCTAGCAGGCTTCTAGATAAATGAACAACTTCCAGATCCCTAGTCAATACAGTCAGATCACAGACACCCCTCGCTGGCTTCTAGATAAATGAACAACTTCCAAACCCTGTGTCAATACAATCAGACCACTTACACCCCTCGCAGGCCTCTAGATAAATGAACAACTTCCAGACCCCGTGTCAATACAGTCAGACCACATACACCCCTCGCAGGCTTCTAGATAAATGAGCAACTTCCAGATCCCTAGTCAATACAGTCAGATCACAGACACCATTCGCAGGCTTCTAGATAAATGAACAACTTCCAGATCCTGTGTCAATACAGTCAGATCACAGACACCCCTCGCAGGCTTTTAGATAAATGAACAACTTCCTGACCCCGTGTCAATACAGTCAGACCACAGACACCCCTCGCAGGCTTCTAGATAAATGAACAACTACCAAATCCCTAGTCAATACAGTCAGGCCACAGACACCCCTCGCAGGCTTCTAGATAAATGAACAACTTCCAGACCCGTGTCAATACAGTCAGATCACAGACACCCCTCGCAGGCTTCTAGATAAATGAACAACTTCCAGACCCCGTGTCAATACAGTCAGATCACAGACACCCCTCGCAGGCTTCTAGATAAATGAACAACTTCCAGACCCGTGTCAATACAGTCAGACCACAGACACCCATCGCAGGCTTCTAGATAAATGAACAACTTCCTGATCCCTAGTCAATACAGTCTGATCAGAGACACCAATCGCAGGCTTCTAGATAAATGAACAACTTCCAGATCCCGAGTCAATACAGTCAGGCCACAGACACCCCTCGCAGGCTTCTAGATAAATGAACAACTTCCAGACCCGTGTCAATACAGTCAGACCCCAGACACCCATCGCAGGCTTCTAGATAAATTCACAACTTCCAGATCCCTAGTCAATACAGTCAGATCACAGACACCCCTCGCAGGCTTCTAGATAAATGAACAACGTCCAGATCCCTAGTCAATACAGTCAGATCACAGACACCCCTCGTAGGCTTCTAGATAAAGAACAACTTCCAGACCCCGTGTCAATACAGTCAGACCACAGACGCCCCTCGCAGGCTTCTAGATAAATGAACAACTTCCAGACCCCGTGTCAATACAGTCAGACCACAGACACCCCTAGCAGGCTTCTAGATAAATGAACAACTTCCAGATCCCTAGTCAATACAGTCAGATCACAGACACCCCTCGCAGGCTCCTAGATAAATGAACAACTTCCAGATCCCTAGTCAATACAGTCAGACCACAGACACCCCTCGCAGGCTTCTAGATAAATGAACAACTTCCAGACCCCGTGTCAATACAGTCAGGCCACAGACACCCCTCGCAGGCTTCTAGATAAATTAACAACTTCCAGACCCGTGTCAATACAGTCAGATCACAGACGCCCCTCGCAGGCTTCTAGATAAATGAACAACTTCCAGACCCGTGTCAATACAGTCAGATCACAGACACCCCTCGCAGGCTTCTAGATAAATGAACAACTTCCAGATCCCTAGTCAATACAGTCAGATCACAGACACCCCTCGCAGGCTTCTAAATAAATGAACAACTTCCAGACCCGTGTCAATACAGTCAGATCACAGACACCCCTCGCAGGCTTCTAGACAAATGAACGACTTCCGGACCCGTGTCAATACAGTCAGATCACAGACACCCCTCGCAGGCTTCTAGATAAATGAACAACTTCCAGATCCCTAGTCAATACAGTCAGGCCACAGACACCCCTCGCAGGCTTCTAGATAAATGAACAACTTCCAGACCCCTGTCAATACAGTCAGACCCCAGACACCCATCGCAGGGTTCTAGATAAATGAACAACTTCCAGACCCCTTGTCAATACAGTCAGACCACAGACACCCCTAGCAGGCTTCTAGATAGATGAACAACTTCCAGATCCCTAGTCAATACAGTCAGATCACAGACACCCCTCGCAGGCTTCTAGATAAATGAACAACTTCCAAACCCTGTGTCAATACAGTCAGACCACTTACACCCCTCGCAGGCCTCTAGATAAATGAACAACTTCCAGACCCCGTGTCAATACAGTCAGACCACATACACCCCTCGCAGGCTTCTAGATAAATGAACAACTTCCAGATCCCTAGTCAATACTGTCAGGCCACAGACACCCCTCGCAGGCTTCTAGATAAATGAACAACTTCCAGACCCCGTGTCAATACAGTCAGACCACAGACACCCCTCGTAGGCTTCTAGATAAATGAACAGTTTCCAGATCCCTAGTCAATACAGTCAGGCCACAGACACCCCTCGCAGGCTTCTAGATAAATGAACAACTTCCAGACCCCGTGTCAATACAGTCAGACCACAGACACCCCTCGCAGGCTCCTACATAAATGAACAACTTCCAGATCCCTAGTCAATACAGTCAGGCCACAGACACCCCTCGCAGGCTTCTAGATAAATGAACAACTTCCAGACCTGTGTCAATACAGTCAGATCACAGACACCCCTCGCAGGCTTCTAGATAAATGAACAACTTCCAGACCCGTGTGAATACAGTCAGACCACAGGCGCCCATCGCAGGCTTCTAGATAAATGAACAACTTCCAGATCCCTAGTCAATACAGTCAGACCACAGACACCCCTCGCAGGCTTCTAGATAAATGAACAACTTCCAGACCCCGTGTCAATACAGTCAGACCACAGACACCCATCGCAGGCTTCTAGATAAATGAACAACTTCCAGATCCCTAGTCAATACACTCAGATCACAGACACCCCTCGCAGGCTTCTAGATAAATGAACAACTTCCAGACCCCGTGTCAATACTGTCAGACCACAGACGCCCCTAGCAGGCCTATAGATAAATGAACAACTTCAAGACCCCGTGTCAATACAGTCAGACCACAGACACCCCTAGCAGGCTTCTAGATAAATGAACAACTTCCAGATCCCTAGTCAATACAGTCAGATCACAGACACCCCTCGCAGGCTTCTAGATAAATGAACAACTTCCAAACCCCGTGTCAATACAGTCAGACCACTTACACCCCTCGCAGGCCTCTAGATAAATGAACAACTTCCAGACCCCGTGTCAATACAGTCAGACCACATACACCCCTCGCAGGCTTCTAGATAAATGAACAACTTCCAGATCCCTAGTCAATACAGTCAGATCACAGACACCCCCGCAGGCTTCTAGATAAATGAACAACTTCCAGATCCCTAGTCAATACAGTCAGATCATAGACACCCCTCCCAGGCTTCTAGATAAATGAACAACTTCCAGACCCCGTGTCAATACTGTCAGACCACAGACGCCCCTAGCAGGCCTATAGATAAATGAACAACTTCAAGACCCCGTGTCAATACAGTCAGACCACAGACACCCCTAGCAGGCTTCTAGATAAATGAACAACTTCCAGATCCCTAGTCAATACAGTCAGATCACAGACACCCCTCGCAGGCTTCTAGATAAATGAACAACTTCCAAACCCCGTGTCAATACAGTCAGACCACTTACACCCCTCGCAGGCCTCTAGATAAATGAACAACTTCCAGACCCCGTGTCAATACAGTCAGACCACATACACCCCTCGCAGGCTTCTAGATAAATGAACAACTTCCAGATCCCTAGTCAATACAGTCAGATCACAGACACCATTCGCAGGCTTCTAGATAAATGAACAACTTCCAGATCCCGTGTCAATACAGTCAGATCACAGACACCCCTCGCAGGCTTTTTGATAAATGAACAACTTCCAGACCCCGTGTCAATACAGTCAGACCACAGACACCCCTCGCAGGCTTCTAGATAAATGAACAACTACCAGATCCCTTGTCAATACATTCAGGCCACAGACACCCCTCGCAGGCTTCTAGATAAATGAACAACTTCCAGACCCCGTGTCAATACAGTCAGACCACAGACACCCCTCGTAGGCTTCTAGATAAATGAACAGTTTCCAGATCCCTAGTCAATACAGTCAGACCACAGACACCCCTCGCAGGCTTCTAGATAAATGAACAACTTCCAGACCCCGTGTCAATACAGTCAGACCACAGACACCCCTCGCAGGCTCCTACATAAATGAACAACTTCCAGATCCCTAGTCAATACAGTCAGGCCACAGACACCCCTCGCAGGCTTCTAGATAAATGAACAACTTCCAGACCTGTGTCAATACAGTCAGATCACAGACACCCCTCACAGGCTTCTAGATAAATGAACAACTTCCAGACCCGTGTGAATACAGTCAGACCACAGGCGCCCATCGCAGGCTTCTAGATAGATGAACAACTTCCAGATCCCTAG
This sequence comes from Spisula solida, assembly GCA_947247005.1. Lineage (NCBI taxonomy): Eukaryota > Metazoa > Mollusca > Bivalvia > Venerida > Mactridae > Spisula > Spisula solida. The sequence continues at coordinate 53,275,594 of OX365945.1, forward strand.
TCAATACAGTCAGACCACAGACGCCCCTCGCAGGCTTCTAGATAAATGAACAACTTCCAGACCTGTGTCAATACAGTCAGATCACAGACACCCCTCGCAGGCTTCTAGATAAATGAACAACTTCCAGACCCGTGTGAATACAGTCAGACCACAGGCGCCCATCGCAGGCTTCTAGATAAATGAACAACTTCCAGATCCCTAGTCAATACAGTCAGACCACAGACGCCCCTCGCAGGCTTCTAGATAAATGAACAACTTCCAGACCCGTGTCAATACAGTCAGACCACAGACACCCATCGCAGGCTTCTAGATAAATGAACAACTTCCAGATCCCTAGTCAATACACTCAGATCACAGACACCCCTCGCAGGCTTCTAGATAAATGAACAACTTCCAGACCCGTGTCAATACAGTTAGACCACAGACACCCATCGCAGGCTTCTAGATAAATGAACAACTTCCAGATCCCTAGTCAATACAGTCAGATCACAGACACCCCCCGCAGGCTTCTAGATAAATGAACAACTTCCAGATCCCTAGTCAATACAGTCAGATCATAGACACCCCTCGCAGGCTTCTAGATAAATGAACAACTTCCAGACCCCGTGTCAATACAGTCAGACCACAGACACCCCTCGCAGGCTTCTAGATAAATGAACAACTTCCAGATCCCTAGTCAATACAGTCAGATCACAGACACCCCTCGCAGGCTTCTAGATAAATGAACAACTTCCAGATCCCTAGTCAATACAGTCAGATCACAGACACCATTCGCAGGCTTCTAGATAAATGAACAACTTCCAGATCCCGTGTCAATACAGTCAGATCACAGACACCCCTCGCAGGCTTCTAGATAAATGAACAACTTCCAGACCCCGTGTCAATACAATCGGACCACAGACACCCCTCGCAGGCTTCTAGATAAATGAACAACTACCAGATCCCTAGTCAATACAGTCAGGCCACAGACACCCCTCGCAGGCTTCTAGATAAATGAACAACTTCCAGACCCGTGTCAATACAGTCAGATCACAGACACCCCTCGCAGGCTTCTAGATAAATGAACAACTTCCAGACCCGTGTCAATACAGTCAGACCACAGACACCCCTCGCAGGCCTCTAGATAAATGAACAACTTCCTGATCCCTAGTCAATACAGTCAGATCAGAGACACCAATCGCAGGTTTCTAGATAAATGAACAACTTCCAGATCCCTAGTCAATACAGTCAGGCCACAGACACCCCTCGCAGGCTTCTAGATAGATGAACAACTTCCAGACCCGTGTCAATACAGTCAGACCCCAGACACCCCTCGCAGGCCTCTAGATAAATGAACAACTTCCAGATCCCTAGTCAATACAGTCAGATCACAGACACCCCTCGTAGGCCTCTAGATAAATGAACAACTTCCTGATCCCTAGTCAATACAGTCAGATCAGAGACACCAATCGCAGGTTTCTAGATAAATGAACAACTTCCAGATCCCTAGTCAATACAGTCAGGCCACAGACACCCCTCGCAGGCTTCTAGATAGATGAACAACTTCCAGACCCGTGTCAATACAGTCAGACCCCAGACACCCCTCGCAGGCCTCTAGATAAATGAACAACTTCCAGATCCCTAGTCAATACTGTCAGACCACATACACCCCTCGTAGGCCTCTAGATAAATGAACAACTTCCAGACACCGTGTCAATACAGTCAGACCACAGACACCCATCGCAGGCCTCTAGATAAATGAACAACTTCCAGATCCCGTGTCAATACAGTCAGATCACAGACGCCCATCGCAGGCCTCTAGATAAATGAACAACTTCCAGATCCCGTGTCAATACAGTCAGACCACAGACGCCCATCGCAGGCCTCTGTGTAAATGAGAAACCTCCAGATCCCGGGTCAATAGTCAGGCCATAGGCACCCCTCGCATACCTCTATATAGATCTCAAGACAATGGTTACCCGTGTCGCAATATGTTCAGATTTTGGGTTGGGACCTTGCGTTGTTTATCTTGTTTTGCTCATATTTTCCACGGCTGTTGTCATGTAAACTCTGCTCAACTCGAACAAACACGATCTTCTCAAGGTTTACAAATTATATTTAATATGTGACTAACGTACACTAAAGTCAACAACCTAGTTTCAAAAAAGTCAACAACCTTGTTTCAATAACCACCAATAGTACAATTCCATCATACATGTTCGCACGCATGTTACATGCGTGATTTTTGTATATATGCTCAAGGGCTGTCATAGGATAGTCTTACGAAGGTCGCACGAAAGACAAGCGATTCAAAAAAGTCAACAACCTTGTTTCAATAACCACCATTAGAATATAAGCTACATTATGAGTCAATGAAAACGTCGCATTTTCGCGGTTAAATGAAAATTCAATAATTAAAATTTTCTCTTAACAGACTTGACGTCTTGCGTTCGCTAATTCCTATCGGCCAATCAGAATGCAGAATGTTATATTCTAAGTTAGTTAGAACATAATTATTAAGTAAATTTTAATGACTAAAAAGGCCTCGCTTCACTTCGCTCGCTCCGCCCTTTATAATCATTAAAATTTACTTAATATGTTCTAACTATAACATAGTACAATTCCATCATACATGTTCGTATATTTGATCAAGGGCTGTCATAGGATAGTCTTATGAAGATCGCACTAAAGACAAGCGATTGACCCGAAATGACCCAAAAAAATGATCGAAAAGGTTGATGTGGCCGAGACTTCAAATAGCGAATAACGACGTTTGTAGTTGGATGATTTATGTGATTTCAATAGTTTTTGTCGAAGTGTTGTGCCTACTGGTATAGTTGTTGTTCGTATAAACCCCATAGGCAAGCGTGTTTTCGCAAACAAACAACTATGTGGTGAAAGATCTCGCCGTAATGTCTCGTACTATCGTCTTGCTCTACCAAACAGTACATTTCTGACAGGAAAGGCGGACATATCACCGATTCGAATTTCGCCTGAAGATGTTCAAATATAAACTAACGTTAACATTGACAAAAACACGCCTTACATTCAGTCAGAAGTTTAGTAAGAATTTCAATGTGACGAGTTCCCTAAGGCAGTTTATACGGACAACACAAGTGTAAAAAATTCAATCAAGTGTATAGGATAAATTATTTACTGTCTGATTTGTTGATCAATATTGATCAAATATCATTCAAAACACAACAGTTTAAATCTTATTTTGTAACATGGTTCGTCTTTTACAACATTCTGCTGAAAGCAGCACAATAACTCGACGTAATTTGGTATTGCAACGAGCAAAGTGTACAAAACAGATTTTGAAGCTGTTGTTTTTTAACTTTTGTTAGATGACACCTAGTTGATGGCTAGGCGGTATGGAAATTGTGTCTGTACGTTACAACATTTAATTATTTTCTATGACTTTTACCAGGGCTCGGCACTAAGACTGGTCGGCTGGTCCGAGACCAGTGAAAATCCAGAAGGACCAGTGAAAATTCTGTAAATGTTTTTAGCGTTAGCTGTCTAGCTTGGATTTGACCTACTTTAACACCCAATGAAATCTTTATAAATTTCTCAGAGGTGAATGACATTCCACAATTTGATAGATTATTTATTGTGTTCTTTTCACAAAAGGTTATGCTCGATTTAAAATTATTGCACTGTTCTCTTGTGCTAAACTTATAGTACTATACTGGCCTTTCTGCTACATCATAGACTGATCTAGACTGTTGTTGTGTTGATAAATCAATCATTATATTGCTACATTATCATTACTGTATGTATATAACACTGTAATTAACATGTAAATAATCATTGTATTGCATTGTACATAATATAGAATATCATCTTTTGAGGTGGAAATAAAGATATTGTTGTTGTTGTTGTTGAATGATCCACCTTGATGAAGGCTGGTAAAAGCCGAAACCACGGAAATACATATTCTGTGTATATCCGTGCCGAAACGTTGGTCAATAATAAATTCTTAAACCTAACCTGTTCTGATTGTGTAGCTACATTAACACTTCAGTGTCCTGGTTTAATGTTCATTTTGTTCAATCGTGTGCATATTCACTTTTAATGATATACTCTTTAAATCATCACTGATAATAAGTGTTCAGTCGACCTTGCAATAAGTTTACGTCATTCAACATTCATTTACTACAATATCCAGGCAAGTTTTGTATTGGTATAGTTCGCCGGAGATAACACTAGCCTTTGTTTACAATTAAAAATTAAATACATTTTCGATATTCATTTTTCACACCGTACAACCCGCTGCGTGTAAGGCAGTTCTGTATGTCGAAGGCAGAGACACACGCGTTTTGTGCTACTTGAGTAGGGTAAGTATTTGTTATTTTATGTGTTTTGCGTTGCTTGTGAGAGTGATCACTTATATATCGTTGACGCGATGAATGAACAATAAGTATATACAATTTATGTGCTCACATATGCCATATTAATCGAGTAAACAGGTTTTAGGTAGTATGCTTTGACCAATCTTGCTTATATTTGGCATGAATGTTCATCTCCATGAGGAGGAGTGTCATGCCCAACCCCAGGTACCTATCTCAAAGGCCAAGATCACCGTTTAATGTCAAATTGGAGCTTGTCCGGACCATAACTTTGTCATATATTGACCAATCTGTCTTATATTTGGCATGAATGTTCACCTCCATGAGGCGAAGTGTCATGCGCCCAACCCCCGGGTTCCTATCTCAAAGTCAAGGTCACAGTTGGAGGTCAAAGGTCAAATTGAAGGCTAATGTAAGTTGTAGCCATTTTCAACGTGCGCCGAGGCTCGACATAATTTGCCCGAGGGCACGAATTTCTAGTTTATCTTTTTACTAGTACCGTATTTTTTATTTGTAACTAATATAATAACATACACGAAGTAAGGTATGTACGTAGTTAATTTTTGTGTTATGTTTAAAACTATTCTTTATGAAGTCGTATCTTTTCAATTATTTTATTTTTATATACAGTACAATAATCATAATCTCGTTTTTAATATATTCATTACAGCATGAAACTTTGATCACTTTGAAGTATCGATTCACTAAAGCAGCAGTATAATATAAGACTTTATAACATAGATACATGCAAGAAAAAAGTTGACCGAAGTGGGGAGCGAACCTACAACTCAGAATAAAATAGAAGCTTGGAGGAAATGAGGGTATATCCACTACACCACCGCGCCTTTGATATATGGAGTGAGATTTGCACACTATTTGATATCGAATCCATCAAGTTTACCTAACGGGCGAGTTTATGTTTATAACGATTCTCATTTGACTTTGAACGCACTATACCTGTTTTGACAATGGTTGTGATTTTTGCGTACACATAAAACTGCAACGTCACTGTCACAATATCCTAACTGGACTATATATAGGTAAATATTTTACCTTGGCAGTTTAAATGGACGGATTTACTATATAAACTATCTGGTAAAAGTACAATAACATGCATAACCTAGAAATTTAGCTATAGCTTGCAACCGATAAATCTAGCCTTGATAGTAGTATAAACACGATACGGTCGAGTGGCCGCTTGATCTAGTGTATACTGTGAAATATTATATTGAATTTCTTTGAATAGTTTTGGACAGTTTCGAAAGGAAATGCAATAAATTAATGGTCACTTTTTACATGGCTAACTAGTGTTATCGTCGGCGAACTTTTCTGCTCATCGTTAAGAAATAAAAACACACACAAAAAACAAACTTAAAAGTAATAAATACAACACAAATTCATTCGTCATTCTTTGCAATTTATTACATTCCAACTTTTTTCAGATACAGGAAGCGTGATTTTTATATATACATTAAGCTTGATTGTTAATTCATTTTTTTATTTTCTTCTGCAATCCTTAATGATCTTATTCAATTACTCTACTCGAAAGGGGACGATTATATTTTAAATGATCGGTAAGGTTGTTCTTCTGTCGCCTCTTTTGCCTCGACTACTCTCCTTCCCCTTCTCCATCCTCTCCTTCCACTCCATCATCCCGTCCTTCGTACCGTCCTTCATCTCCTAATCCGCTTCCTCCTCTTCTTCTTCTTCTTCTTCTTCCTCCTCTTCTTCCTCCTCTTCTTCCTCTTCCTCTTCCTCTTCTTCTTCTTCTTCTTCTTCTTCTTCTTCTTCTTCTTCTTCTTCTTCTTCTTCTTCTTCTTCTTCTTCTTCTTCTTCTTCTTCTTCTTCTTCTTCTTCTTCTTCTTCTTCTTCTTCTTCTTCTTCTTCTTCTTCTTCCTCTTCCTCTTCTTCTTCTTCTTCCTCTTCCTCTTCCTCTTCCTCCTCCTCCTCCTCCTCCAGCAATCTGCACCACCAGTCCTCATCTGCATTGTTGAAACAATGACATTCACCATCACACACTTTTTCATACGGGATGCATTGCACCTCGCACTGATAGCCTTTGCTTTGAACACCACACAGAAATTTTCCGGTACACGCATCTGCAAAGACAATAATATGTTTAACGGCCAACAAACAATACAACATACTCATACTCTTCATTAACGATACTGCTTCCTGGATAATACACTTGCTGTTTAAAATACTCGACAGGTTGGTAATATATTTTATCAATCGATATCATAACTTTATTTTCAATTTTAGCTAGCTTTTATACTATGCTTGATTCATATGTTTGATTGTGCAAAGGGAAATAATTTCATGAAAAAGTTCATTATTGCGGTATTTATTGATTACCGCTCGTACCAAAAAGAAAATAATTTATATGATAAATTAATGCACATTCAGTAAAAGGTTGAACGTTATTGAGTCGTTGAGTGATAAATAATCCAAGACTTATTTTCATTACTTGAGTATGATCACGACAAGTAACTTCATCGTTATTACCCGATACAATCATACATGCAATAGGGGATATGTGTTTATTTTGATTGAATACGGTTTATGTTTATGTGTAGTGATGAAATTAAAATTCACCTCGGGGTGACATTCCGCCCTCAGGTTTACAATATCAATATCACGCAGGCAGGCATCTGATATTTATATCATATATAATCTGTTAGCATTATAAAATATAGGTCATTTAGTCGAGATCACACTAGATCTACTACCCGATAAGCTACAATGTGAATGCCACCCTTCTGATAGGAGAGTGATGTTGAAAATGTTTCCATCCCGTCAACCATTAACTTTATTGGTAACATTCATGCGCGAAGTGGTATAATGTATGTCCCCCTCCACATGAGATTACGCCATTCGGTATAATAAAATAAAGAACACAGCTCAATGTGTGTGACATAAATAGTGTCAGTCCGATATCGGAATATCAACCCCGATTTCAATGCGTTCTTATTGAACGTAATTTTATGATAAGAAACATAATATCATTAATAGAAAGTCTTACACAAGCTGTGCTTCAGGTCCATCAAGGCGTGTGAGCAGGTGGGCTTCTTATGGTGATGGTAGAAAGGCCACCTAGATATACGTGATTCTTGTGCTTCGTGTATTCCTTCTGCAAACCCAATCTCAATTATTACGACCAGGGCCAGTGCCAGGACACATATCTGAAATAGTACAATATGTAGAATATATCATCTGCAAACGCCATTTTTTATGTGTCGTTTCCTCCACATCTACGGAAGTTGCCGGTTCCTTGTGTGTGGAAGGATAACTTTGTAATGGTTAGGATAAAGCCAAGGACAACTAGATGGAGAATAAGACGTATGACTGAACAGACATAGTAAGGAACTGCGCTACACCAGCATAAACTAATGAACTACGAGGGGTGTTCGGAAAGTTTCGGGACAAATGCCGTGATATTTTTATTTCTTGGTATTTTTCAATGACATTGTCTACATGTTTAATCACTTCAGTAGATGTATGTTTATTTATATCATTCCTCCGTGACTATTGATTCTGCTGCTATGACAACACCAGATAAGCATGAGCGGGGCACACTGACATTACTATTGAAACTGATACAGACTAAAACATTTTTTAAAATTTATGTTATCTTGGATAACATTTACATAACAAATTTTATATAAACATATTTTTTTACTCTTTATCAATGATACAGTTACCTGTGGTCTGTACAACGAGTTTGCTTACTATTTACGGCCAAAATTACAAACTGGTATTTAAATATGTTGACGGTTTTTTCGGGGCAAAATATGATGATAACCATGCCATTTCTGGTCATTACAATAAACAAATACAGCATTTAGTGACTATACGAAGAATTAACCCAGAACAAGGTTTTCCATTAAGGTTTCCCATTAACGTTTGCGTCTTGCTGGGTAAAAGCAGAAATAGACGATGTCTATGAAAAAAATATGTATAGCACAACAGCTATGTATAGTACACAAATTTATTAGCTAGAACATAAAACCATACTGCATCTCACAAACTCCTTAGACCTGGCGCATTGCGAAGTATGGATTTTTACCCACCTTCAAAACAAATTGACGGACAATCACGTTTCTATAACGCCACAGACCTGCCAGTGGATGTCCGGGGATGTATCATGAGACTCCCAACATAGAACTTAATAACCTGGTTATGTGAAACATGGTTAAAAGACACGAGAGATGTTTAAAATGCCCTAGCGAATATTTTGAGTAAATTTGACTTATGTTTCTGCTTGCCATGACGGCAGAGACATTCTGAACATGCGGTTGCCCCGCTCAAACGCAACATACGTTACTATAGCAACATACTTGTCTATTTGGAATAATATTAGTATGCATATGTCTGATGAAAGATCAAACTAAAATGCTGAATTCCATAGTACACATAATTATATACTATACACATCCGGATATACAAACAAATATTTTATCCATTTTTCTGACATCCTTAATGACTTCAACATCCCAAATTAAAAGGTTTGTAATTTATAAAACTTATTTCAACAAATAAAGTACTTTCAAATTGCTAGTTTTGCTAAGTAAAAATATATTTTTAAGCAATTCCATCACAATGGTTCAATAAAAATGCAACTAAAAAATTTCCAAGTCGCATTAAATTACGCGGGAACACATCAATGACTTAAACAGTGTATTTAACAAATACAGTACTTTCAAATTGCTACGTAGAAATATGTGTTTAGCAATTTCATCCCAATGGTTCTAATCACGCAATGTCATGTGGAGTAAATACAATCAAGAAAAGCGATTAACGAATACTTTATCTTTTGTAAATGGAAACAAACTACGCAAAACATGTCGTATGTTATTGTATTTACTGATATCATAACATAAATGTTAAGAAAAGAAATTAAATCTTACCAAATTAGTCTGCACCATTTTTGCCGGCCGTAAAATATCCAGCAATAACAGAAAGCAAACATAAACTAACGTTACACGTGAACGTGGGATTTTATAGATAATATTCCGGAAACAAACGCCAAAATTACGGGACGAGGGAAGGGCTAATAATAGTCTATGGTGTAAAACGTTCGGGCATAGCTTGTTTAAAGTACGCAATGTATGTGGTTTTTCTTAGTACGAGGTCATTCAATATATAATTATATCAAAGCGCTGAAGGCACGGCATTTGTTTGGGTTTGAATAATGAAAATGTAAAAAATCTTCAGTCCTCAATAACATGGCAATTCTCTTTTGTAACGTGCCGGACAGATAGACACTGAAAAAATCCCGTCAGTGAATAATAATAATAATGTCTAAAAACGAATCAGTTTTAAGTTTTGAATGGGGCAATCTAAATTAAAGTTTTAAAATTGCCTATGTTTAGTGTTTTTTGAGCATTTGGGACTAAATACTATTAAAAATTAAACAAGGGGAGATAATTTAAAAACTGGGTATTCTAGAGTAATGGTTCTTGGTCACTGCACTTCTCCTAGTTGCCATCTATTCATATATCAAGTTTAAAGTCAATATCACAAATAGTATTAGAGTTATGCTCAGTACAAAAATCTATTAAAAAATTAAACAAGAGTGCCAAAATGTCACAAAATACGCCCGTCTTGGGGCATGGTGAGTCTCAGGGCATGGTGAATGAAAAAAACAAACAATCCAACTTTTTTTTAATTAAAGGACCATAACCTAAGAAGGACTAGGCTGATTTGGCCTACAATTGAACTTTACTTAGATATTATATCCATGAACATTGTCACCAAGTTTGAAGATACTCAGATGAAAACTCTTTGCACTAGAGAACAGACAAGGTCAATTTCACATTTATTTTGGTAGTTATAGAATCATAACCAAATAAGGCCTAGGCCGATTTGGCTTATAATCGAACTTGGCCTAGATATTATGCCCATTAGCATTGTCACACAGTTTGAAGATGATAGGATGAAAACTGTTTGTGTTAGAGTACAGACAAGGCCAATTTCATACTTATTTTGTAATCAAAGGCCCATAACCCAATAAGGCCTAGGCCGACTTGGCCTATAATCTAACTTGGCCTAGATATTATTCCCATAAGCATTGTCACAAAGTTTGAAGATGATCAGATGAAAACTGTTTGCACTACAGAACAGACAAGGTCAATTGCACTTTTATTTTGGTAATTATAGGACCATAACCAAATAAGGCCTAGGCCGATTTGGCCTATAATCAAACTTGGCCTAGATATTATGCCCATAAGCATTGTCACAAAGTTTGTAGACGATCGCATGAAAACTGTTTGCGTTAGAGCACAGACAAGGCCAATTTCATACTGATATAGTAATTAAAGGCCCATAACCCAATAAGGCCTAAGCCGATTTGGCCTATAATCAAACTAGGCCTAGATATTATGCCCATAAGCATTGCCAGCAAGTTTGAAGATAATCGGAAGAATACTGTAAGCGTAAGGGTACAGACAAGGCCAATTTCATACTTATTTGGTAATTAAAGGACCATAACCCAATAAGGCCTAAGCCGATTTGGCCTATAATCGAACTTGGCCTATAAATTATGCCCATAAGCATTGTCAGCAAGTTTAAAGATGATCGGATGAAAACTGTTAGCGTAAGAGTACAGACAAGGCCAATTTCATACTTATTTGGTAATTAAAGGACCATAACCCAATAAAGCCTAGATCGATTTGGCCTATAATCAAAGTTGGCCTAGATAATATGCCCATAAGCATTGTCAGCAAGTTTGAAGATGATCGGATGAAAACTGTTAGCGTAATGGTACAGACAAATTACTGGACGCCGCCGCCCGCCCGCACGCCCGCCCGCCAAGGGTGTTCACATAATACGTCCCGTTTTCAACAGGCGTATAAAAAGGGAAGATAATTTCAAAAGTGAACCATATAGAGTTATGATTCTCTTTCGCTAGACTTCTCGGAAGTTCTCCTAGTTGTCATCTATTCATATGTCAAGTTTCAAATCAATATCTTAAATAATTTTCAAGTTATGCCTAGACAAAATATCGGACAGAAGGACGGACGCATACAATTACTATTATCCCTTCGCCTTTTGCGGGGAATAATAATCATGCATGCAAAACATTGAACGATAATAGGGATTCTAATCGAGATGCCGAAGGCATCTCGATTAAAATCCAAGACGGCATTGTACGTGTTGCGGGTTTTTAACCCATCCGAAATTGTTCGATTGAGATTTCAAACTCATCACAGTGGTTACCTCCCTTTGCTCAGATCTAACCACTGACATCACAGGATTTTTTAACCGATTTTGGTTATTTTTTATATTTTTTTTATCTTCGCTCTGGATGTTCCTTGATGACAATAGTGTAACTCACAATTGCATAAATGTTAACACAAGGGCATATTCATTTCAAAATTACGTTCAAAATGGTGATAATAGTTGAAAAATTGATATCATATAGTTCCCTGGCGTAGTAATCGTAGGTCGTAAATAGGCTGTCAACGCTACCAAAACAATAATGGATGTCGACAGCATCATAATTCAGGGTGTAGGTAGGTTTGATTCGTCATTGACACTGAAACCCAAGCAGTTAGACTGCCTTCGTTGTTTATTGTCAAATAAAAGATGTGATGTTGTTGCCAGTCTCCCTGTCGGCTACGGGAAAAGCCTTATTTATCAGGTTTTTTCGAGATTATCACACGTTTATTCTTATTCTAAATCCAATTCACGCAGCATTACAATCGTTATTACTCCTCTGAACATTATTCAGAGAGAGCAAATAACGTATTTGAAAGAGCACGGCGTGTCAGCGTGTAGGCTGCCCTTATGTAAAGAAGGGGATTTAGAGGTTGATGACACTGACAGTATGACCCATGATGTTCAGACAGGTCTTTATGAGGTAGTTTTTTGTCACCCAGAAGCCCTGCTGAACACATCAACTGGGTCTACCTTGTTAAACAGTAGGTCATTTGTTGACAAAGTTGGATTGGTTGTTATTGATGAATGTCACATAGTAGATACATGGGGAGCTGAATTTAGAACAGCGTACCAAAAACTAAAAACCTTGCCCGCTGTATTTGATCAACAGCCTTTCCTCGCTCTAAGTGGCACCATAACTATTGCCCAGATGAAAAGTCTACCAAAAACACTTGGCTTGACAGACCCATCATTATCAAGGAAAGTCCAGACAGACCCAACATTTTTTTGAAGAAGGTTTGTAAACTTAAATGTCAGGATATGTCACAAGTCTATGAGCAATTGTATAAAGTAGAATGTGATAATTTAAAAATAGATCCTCATAATTTTCCAATCACTTTAATGTTCATGCCATTATTTTATATTAGTCAGGCTGCAGCTTATCTGCAACATATATTTGGTCCAGCCGATATTAGAACTTCTCATTATGCTGTGTTGTTTTCCAATCAGGATAAGGATGTCATAGAAACAACTGTAACTGACCTTAAATCTGAGAAACCTAGGATAAGATTGGTTCTAACTTCATCTGTATCTGGTATGGGATTTGACCCACCTTCAGTTGTGAGGGTTATTCATGGAAAACCCCCTCGAAGTCTCTCACAATATCTTCAGGAAATTGGTCGTGCTGGCAGGCGGGGTCAGAATGCCAATGCACTATTGTATTACAGCATGAGGGACATTGCTTCAAATTTACCTGGAATACAACCTGACATTATTGAATATTGTAAAAATAATGATAAGTGTTTAAGAGAAATGCTTCTTGAGCCATTTGGTTTTTGTAAATCTGAGAGTGATGCGAAAGGACAATGCTGTTCTTATTGCGTTGACAAGACGCTGTCAGACTCTCTTGACACTGCATTATAATTACGGTATACTCCTTGATACGAAAGCTATTTGTGTATTTTCACTTATATTATATTGTCATCCGTGCTATTTCTCTTCCATCATTGGTGGAACCTCAGCAAAACTTTGCAAGACTTATCAATACAAAGTTTTGTTACAAGTGCATATTGTTTGTTGGATCAGTTTCAAGGTTAAGGAGTTATTGTCCTTTTTTTATTCCTAGTAATTTCCTACATATAAAGTATGGTTTGGAGTTATTCTTCGATTTGACTTAGGCACATAGTATTTTCCCTATGTTTTTTTCAACTTTTAAGTTTGTCTGCACCATGTCACCGAAAGCGTGGGCAAGGTTTCAAGTTAGCATGACTCATAAAAAAATTCTGAAATTGACCGCTTTTTGCGTTTTCAAATTGCCATAACGTTTTGTTCCAGATCTATGACATAACTTCATAATTCATACTGTTCTGCAGAACTTTTAATGGGTTCTTTAGCACGCACTTACATTTATCATCTTTTGTGAACTACAAAAATTGACTTGGGCTGCTATTAATTTTCAGTGGTTTTGTTATGGTATGCTAATATATTTGAGGGTGACTGTGAAACATGTTCTGCAACAGAATTGAAAATACTGGTAGCTCATACCAAATCATTTTAATTTGAATGTCTGCGGTGACTGTTCTTGTTAGCTAACATATTATTCGCCTTAACTGTGTTATTGGTGAAGTTTAAACCACAGATATATAAGGGTGTTGGGGAGAAGTTTTAGATTCACCATTACAGCACCTTAATAATGATTATGGTATATGTATGTTTATACACATATCCATGATTAGAGTAATATTTAGTTTTGGACCATTTTTTCTTAGGTTTCTTAAAAAAATCTTTATTAGTTTTTTAAGTAAATTTTGAGGAGTAAAAATATATTAAGTGCTTAATACTGTGCAGAAAAAGTGCTGGTCAAAAATTACATGGAAATTTGTTCTATTTTAATTTTGTGAGTTAATTGATAAAATTTTCTGGATAGTTGTCAGTTACAATTGTTTCAAATTGATTCACCTACTGTATGTTATTTGTATATGAGATATTGTCGCATCAATTCCAGAAAGTTGTGACTACATTTACCAAATAATGAGATTTTGATATCGTTGGAAAGTGCCTTTTTTTGAAGATCTGTAAATTGAAAAGACTTAGAACATAGTGACATCTTGACATTAAAGATACTAGTAAACGATAAATGTACTGTACAATTTCGTTTTGTCTCTAGTTACTGAGATTAAGAGGTCAAAATCCTCAAAATGAACTTTTAATGAATTAATTAGAACATTCTGGAATTGAGGGGACGATATGTTGTCGATTGAAAAATGTGTACTTGATGTGTGACGGACTGCCGTACCATCATTATAGTATTGTATTTTATGCACTATCATCAGTCTATGTCAGTGTCATTAGTCTGAGTCTTGGGTTTCGTGTCTCTGTTTCGAATCATTGTTATCCTGTATGGGAGTTTTGTGAAAAGATACTATTGATACATGTATGTATTCACTCAGTGACTGTCTCAGGTCATATGTTTAATTATTGTTTGTATGTCCAAATTCATGTTAAATTTATATAACAAATATGGAAAACTTTGTTTCTCGTTCCATTTAATATGCGCTTCTTGTCTGTTACCTGTTAGCATTTGTCTGGACTTGGACATGTTGGGATAGATCTCAAGTAGTTTTTAGTTTTAATCCCTTGCTCTGATTATGCTATGTTTATTGAAATCACTATTGAACATTAACCTTAATGTCTTGGATTGATAATGCAATAACTGTCATACAGAGTCACTTGCAACAGGTGTGACTGACTGCAGTACCCTATCTAAGAGTGCACTGTGTGCTTATTGTATTATTTTTCCTCGACACTAGATGTCTGATAATTTAGTATGAAAAACTGAAATGAAAATAATTTTTCATTGTTCTATTTATTCAATATTTTAGTATTTAATTGTTAAGTGATTATTTATTGATGGAACAAATCCAGCATCTGTTCGAAACTTTCAATAAACAGGATATCTTTGAATTTACTTCACATACAAACACCCTGAATATGAAGATGTTTAATCTTCTGACCTCCTTTCCCTAAGCAAACGTTTTATCATTAAAACAAAAACTATAAAACAGGTCTGGTCATACTGTAACTTTTTTCTTCTTGTGTCCCTTATAATATAATGTGTTATACGGGGATTAGACTAAAAGTGTTGAGGGGGATTAATATGTCCAGACACAGTGAATAAAGTGAACAATCCATTTTATTTTTATATTACAGTTTATTGTCATAGATTCAGTATAAAAACAAGACAACTTCCGGTTATTGCAATAAGGCAGACACATTGAATTGTATATTCTTTCAAATAGCTAGATACATTGATCGGAAATCATAGATGCTTACATGAAGTCTTATACAAGTTGAATTATATAATATCACAATAAGTCATACAGTGATTTGGTTTTTAAGCAGTGAGATTAATAAAGCAATGTTTTATATTAACACATTTACATTGTACAATAATACACCCAGTTTATGGGATCAAGTGTCTAACCAAGTTTTCTTCTCTTAATTATTAACCTATCACTAAAATGAGTAGAGTGGAACCCCTCTAATCCAGACCTGTCCGGACCAGACAAAAAGTCTGGATTAGAGGGGTTTCTATTTTTATACATTAAAACTCTTCAGCCTATTTTATTTGATAACCCCTGAACTTGGAAGGGATTACATTGTGTTCATGTATTGCATACAACACACAAACTTATTGACAGCAGACACTAACTAGATGCTTCAGATTGTTCTAACATATTTATTCAACAAAATTAATTTGTATTAGACAAAAAGTTTCATTTTATTTAAAGAGATAATAGTAATATGGGTCCAATTTCAAGTTTTGAATACATTTAACTCACAAATGTGTTTCAGAAATTAAATATGAATTAATCAAGTCAAAAATATCATTAAACTTTATTATTTTACTCATCTACCTACTACCTAGAGTGTCTACATCAAATAATATGAAACAGCAAGCTGCATAACTCTGTATAGTTAAAGTTTTAAAGACAATATAATTATAGGACAATTATGACAAATTCTGCATAGTTTTGTACAATTGGATTAATTTAATTATGTGACTAAGTCTGTTTGCATCCTAGTTGGTTGGAGTTATAAAGCCTATTTACAATTTTCACACCTTTTATTGTCCCCAATATCTTGGGAATATACAAGATTTTCACTGACACCTGTCAAAACATCAACACGGAAATTGTCTACATTGACTGTCCGGATTGGAGGGGTGAAATTTAGAGCAAATCTATAAATGGTTCATGAAAATTTTTCCGGTTTCCGGAGCAGAGCGGTTCCGGATTGGAGGGGTAAAATTACATTAAAACATGAAGGACCAACTGGAGCTCAGTATCGCAAATTGTAAGAATATCTGAAAAACAACAGAGCAAAAGTCTTACATTTTCTTAAATGATCATCATTATTCATGAGTACATTCAACATAAATATTACCAGTTTGACACATCTTGTATAGCTAAAGAAAATAATGAGCTCGATTCAATGCATGCATATTGAATCAATAATTTTGACAAGCCATTTAAAGGCAACTATACCAAGCGGATGGACACCATCTTTCAATAAGATAGGACATGGTGTATCAACCGTTCTTGTTTGCCCACTTCCAACCCTTCGGTTTCTTCTACGAACCTGAAAGTCGCAAACAAACCTTGGAGATACATAGTTAAAATGGTTTATATTATAAGATTGAATAATAGTATTCAACTGTTCGGTTTGTGCATGAACTTTGCTATCATCTATAACCTCCCAGCCATCAGCATTTCTAATCTTATTCCACTCCTTGGTAAAAATTGGCGGACAATTTCAAGAAGGGCAATGTCAATAAATTTTTCTGCCTGGTGGATACTATTCAGGACTTCTAAATATGGTTTAATATTTGGCAAAAGCTCCTCAATACAAGTGTGTCTTTGGAAAATACAAGGTCCAGTTTTCCTGGTAATGTCACAGGTAAAATGCCAAAAAAATACAATAGTAGGTGTACCGTCCCTAATTTTATGTATATTTTGGACTAGGTAATCAGTACCGTCCTTAGTTGTCCGGCCTGGCCTAGTCCACCAGACTATTTCAGTGTCATGATATAAACGGAATTGCATAATATCTTGTCTGAGGTAGTTACCCTTACTATCTGTTAAAAATACAATTCTATTGTATTTAGGTACTCTGATTTTACCTTTTCCCTTCTCAATGAACTCCTCAATCTTTTTAATTAGAAGGCAATCCATCGAAACTGATATAATGTTACAACAATCAACAAAAATAAGCAAGTAAATTCACAGGCTGACACAGCTAGAGCTGGAGAAATCAATAGTCAGGTATAGAGGTACATACAATATAATCTGCACTAAATTGCCATCATTTTGTTACTCAAAAATTAAAAAAGCTGTGTTTCTATGCTAAATTAAGATCTACTACTGTAGAGGTCTAGTGTCGAGGAAAAATAATGCAATTTGCACACAGTGCACTCTTAGATAGGGTACTGCAGTCAGTCACACCTGTTGCAAGTGACTCTGTATGACAGTTATTGCATATATTAATCCGACACAAAAAAGATAAAGTTAATGTTTAAACTTTAATTACTGGTAGTGATTTTAAATAATTATTAATAATTTTATCGGGATGGCGGATCAATGCACCTACCTTAATATTGATTCTCAGACTCTGTTATTGAACTGAAAAAGTTCTGTACTCCACTATTTTACAAAGAATAAGTTAAAACAATAGGCAGAAATCTTGTAACATCGGCTAGGACAACCACTCCTAAACAATTTGAACACTTACGTACAAGATCGAGCCTCAATCCAGGGTATTGCAGTCAATCACACCTGGGAAGGCTCAATATCTTGAGTTAAAGCAATTGCAAAAATTACAATAATAACTAAATAAGTCAAATTGTTAGGAATAGGACACACCAGACCAGTGATAGAATAATGAACAGAATAATTGGAGAAAGAACAGCTAGGAAAACAAAAGGAATAGCATATAGATCTAATGACAATCACTTGATGATTAGGCAAGGCAACTATCAGAGTATCACAAAGACATTTAAGACAACAAGAGGGCCCAAAGGGCCCTAGGTCGCTCACCTGTCGAATTTAACCTAGATTTTGTTAAGATGATCATTGTGACCAAGTTTTATACAGATTAGGCAAATATTGTGACCTCTAGTGACTACAAAAGGTTTTTATATGATTTGACCTAATGACCTAGTTTTTGACCCCAGATAAACCAATATCGGACTTGACCTAGATTTTGTTGAGAAGATCATTGTGACCAAGTTTCGTAAAGATCAGGCCAAAACTGTGACCTCTAGTGACTACACAAGGTTTTTCTATTATTTGACCTTGTGACGTAGTTTTTGACCCCAGATGACCCAATATCAAACTTGATCTAGATTTATTTGAGATGATCATTGTGACCGAGTTTCATAAAGATTAGACCAAAATTGTGACCTCTAGTGACTACGCAAGCTATTTCTATGATTTGACCTTGTGACCTAGTTTTTGACCCCAGATGACCCATTATCGAACTCGACCTAGATTTTGTTGTGTAGATCATTGTGACTAAGTTTCGTAAAGATCAGGCCAAAACTGGGACCTCTAGTGACTACACAAGGTTTTTCTATGATTTGATCTTGTGACCTAGTTTTTGACCCCGGATGACCCAATATCAAACTTGACCTAGATTTGGTTGTGTAGATCATTGTGACCAAGTTTCGTAAAGATTATGCTAAAACTGTGACCTCTAGTGACTACACAAGGTTTTTCTATGATTTGACCTTGTGACCTAGTTTTTGACCCCAGATGACCCATTATCGAACTTAACCTAGATATTATTGCGATGATCATTGTGACCAAGTCTCATAAAGATTAGGCCAAAATTGTGACCTCTAGTGACTACACAAGGTTTATCTATGATTTGACATTGTGACCTAGTTTTTGACCCCAGATGACCCAATATCGAACTTGACCTAGATTTTGTTGAGATGATCATTGTGACCAAGTTTCATAAAGACAAGGTCAAAATTGTGACCTCTAGTGACTACACAAGGTTTTTCTATGATTTGACCTTGTGACCTAGTTTTTGACCCCTGATGACTCAATATCGAACTTGACCTAGATTCTGTTGAGTTGATCATTGTGACCAAGTTTCATAAATATTAGACCAAAATTGTGACCTCTAGTGACTACACAAGGTTTATCTATGATTTGACCTTGTGACCTAGTTTTTGACCCCGGATGACCCAATATCGAACTTGACCTAGATTTTGTTAGGATGATCATTGTGATAAAGTTTCATAAAGATTAAGTCAAAATTGTGACCTCTAGTGACTACACAAGGTTTTTCTATGATTTGACCTAGTGACCTAGTTTTTGACCCCAGATGACCCAATATCGAACTTGGCCTAGATTTTGTTGAGATAATCATTGTGACCAAGTTTCATAAAGATTAGGCTAAAATTGTGACCTCTAGTGTCTACACAAGCCAATTGTTGACGGACGGACGGACGACGGACGGACGGACGGACGGACAGACGGACGGACGGACGACGGACGACGGACGAAGAGTGATCACAAAAGCTCACTCTGTCACTTTGTGACAGGTGAGCTAAAAAATTCAAAACACTACTGTATGACATAAATTTTGATAAACTAAAAACTAATTGCACATTTACCACAAAATCGAGCCTCAATCCAGGGTATTGCAGTCAATCACACATGGGAAGGCTCAATATCTTGGTTGAAAGCAATTACTAAAGTTATATAATGTATAATACAAATTTACCAGACAGAAGCAGCTAAATCAAATACATTTAGCAGACGACAATGTAAGGGAGGTAATGAAGTGGACACTTCCTGTTTAACCATTTCAAGAACGATAATAAGATAATTATTATGACTGATTTAAGCTTGCAAGATTTGTCTCCCCTGGAAATGCATGAAAATGCAAAATTCAACACAGTAAGTAGTTGTCTGTTGCTTGTGAAGGTCAACAATCTAATTCAAAACAGGAAGGCTGCCAACAATAACCTACTGCTATATATTCTACATGCCATTCATAACTTTAGTTTATAGTTCAGTTCAATTGTGAAACAACTTATATATAAGTTGTTTCACAATTGAACTGAACTTAATAAGTAGATCTATAAACTAAAGTTATATAATAATCACTCCCAACACCACATTCCTATTGATATCAATCGCTAAGGCGGTATGAGAGGAGAGATGATAGTTTCCTTCTGTGCTGAGTGTCTTGCAAGGAAAATACTGGTACAATTTTTATTTTGTCTTTAGTATGGTAGAAGACTTTCGTACTGGACACTACTTGTTGATGGCGATATGCAATACAGGTTCGAATCCCGCCATAGGTAACAGTATATGCAAATAAATCAATTTTCATTGTCTGAATCTGTTTCAGAATCTGGGTCTTCGCAGACTGTTTGACCCCAGTACAGTCTGGTAACAACTTGTTTTACCCTGTAGTTTAAATCATCCTGATTAATTTTTAAAAAAGGACTTTCCTGGATTCTCTCATGACCAGTACATTTTCTCCCCCCTACCATTTGGAAAGGCCTTAATTGTCTTAATGACTTGAACAATTCAGCCATGTCAGTCTCTCCTTTAGGTTTTTGATGCCTACTGGATGGCTTCTTCACAGAAACAGACAAATCAATACATTCACATATTTTTGAAATGGTATCAGCAGCTTTTGAGGAGCGTATTATTGCCTTCTCGGTCTTATTCGCCCCGAGAGCCCTTATTAAGTCTTTTTGATTGCAGACGGAATTTTCTTGAGCCAAGTCTGACTCAATATTGTTCCCAGTCCCCCCGCGCAAATTAATAAAGGCACCTTCTAAGACCCTTATCCTTTGTAGAGGGCTTAAAAGGTACTCACATTTCAATATAAAGTCAAGACACTCAACAAAATATTTAGATAGTCGTGAGTGTGAAAAAAAGAAAGGCACACAGTGCATGAGACTGGGAATCAGCCGAATAATGTCACCTTCTTTGGCTATATCATCCATCTGCATCAACTGAAGTGCCCAGTGGCATAAGTTACTGCAGTAGCTGTAAACTTCATCAGAAGAATCTTTTTTCTTTTGATACATTTGATCATAACCATAGTATGATATGAACTTCCTAAGCATTTCATGCATTTCCCGGGACTTATCAGCAAGTGGCTTTGTCTTAATTCCTGCAGTAGGAGCATTTTTTGTAGGTTCAGAACAGACCTGTTCCATACCAAAATATTCCAGGAACTGTTCAGTTAACATTTGTTTACCAATGAGAACAAATAAATCATGATGGGGCTTAAAGGCACCTTTTACTTTTCCATTTACATCAGTCCTCTGCAGTTTTGATTTAATGTTGTATATTGTGCCAGGCTGTCTTAGTGATCCCACATTATATAGTTCCTTGTATGCCTTCTGAAATGTTAAACAAACACAATAATTTAATGTTTCATTACTCAAAGCAAATTTTCTTACTACATGTACTAGTAGATAATATGCTTTGCGCCAATTCACATCAGATAAAAAATATCTTACTGAATTATTACTATTTGTGCTCATCGAACATACATGCATACCTTAATGTTTTTATGTCTACTTAAAGATAATTGTATGGTCAGCGAACAGTACATGAACAGTAAATTTAACACCCGATCCTTGAGTGAATCAGTCGCATGTCATCTGTTACACTCAATATTTTACATAGTCATTCAATAAGAGAATGTTTGGTTGATATTCTTTATATTCTTCAAATGTATACATTTACCAATCATAACGATAACAAAATACAGTACTGTTAAGGAACAAGGTTTCATGAAATTGGATGAATATGTAGTAGTAAAGAAATAGACTCACTTCAAGAAAGTCTTGTTTCATATGCCATAGCTCAATAACAAAAGGATGAAGGTCATCAAACCTTTTCTTAGGTGATGTTGATAACATACGGAGGTGTTTGGCTTCTTCCAGTCTGACTCTAGTCAGCTGGTCACCTCCAACTGGGACCTTGAATTTCACAAGGTTGTCATCAGATCCTACAAAGCCGTGAAATAATTAGCAGCACAAAGATTACTTTTTAATGTTTTACACATAGACATGAATACTACAATTTAACAGGATTGTATGAACAATGCAAGTGTTTTTATATATTGTACAGCTGTCTTTGGCCATAATTTTAACCAGTATTCTTGAAGATAGATGAAATATAAACTATTATAGAATCAATTATAAAACATGCATTTAATTTAAGCTAAAGGCACTTTACCTTTATATAAATTTGTTTGAATTGAAATTCAAAACTGCATGGCTTTAATTGTGACACAATGAAAGTTAAAAATGCATATTAGGTAATTTACTCCAATGGAAACTGTATGCCCTCTAATACTGTATCTGACTACATGTGGCAGTTTTTAAATATGATAGAAAAAAACAGTAACTGCCCATGAGCAGGAAAACAGCTGACTCAGCGCATGCAGTAACAACACAAGAACATAAATACACAACAATAAAAACAATACGAAATCACCCATTAACTATTAATGAAAAAAATCAATGATTGGATCAAATTGAATATTAGAAGTCGATAACTATCTGAAGAAAGAAATACATGTACAACATAATACATCTAAAAATTGCAATTACCATGTGCTTTCTCAAAGAGATCAACTAGTATGCTTTCATAGCTGTCTAAAATGTCCACACAATCTTCATGCTTGGCCTCATTTTTTAGTAAAATGGGTAGCTGAAAAATGTGAGACTTATTGCTCATCTCCTTTTGATAAGGATGGTGTATATGTGAAGGCAATACTGAGCGCATCCAGGAGAATGACTTAAGATCAACTAATATTCTACCTGAAATAAACAATTCACTTTATAATTGCATGCAATACAAGGGTACCCTACCAGTTTTAAGCAAATAAATTGTAATCATTATTTCTGTTGATATAGCACCAACATTAATTTTGGTGTAATCTCAACATTGATCTCTATCCATCCACCATAAATCATAAATCTATCATTATCAATATTTTGACAATAACATGAAACAGTGTAAATCAAGTAAATTTCCGTATGAACAATAGAAAACACATTTTTCATACAATCAATACATATCTAAATATATGCATAATGATATTGTTAGCCACTACCAACATACCAAATTTCACAAAACTAACATGAAAATGGTTTTGCTTATGCAAGTATTTGGATTCTAAACTATTGTCAATATTTCCGACTATTCAGCAAACACAATTATTGTTAGATTAAAAAAAAATTACGTTCATGAAATCCTCTTTGGAACCTACTAAATATCAAGTTTCATAAACCTAGCTTTGAAACAGTTTGATGTTTGCTAGATCATGAATTTTGACAGTCAGCAAAACTTTAGTCTCCTCAATTTAAAAACTGGTAGTGGATAAAAAAACTGGTATAAGACAATTTACGAGTAAAGAGACATACCTTACAGTTTTTGGACATCTGATACATACATGAGTCAAATACTTTATGGATTAAAGCACCTAGTTATACCAAATTATTCTACTTGGCTACACACAAGGCAGTCTTATTTAACTAGTATTATATTTTAAATTGCACTAGAAAAACATTATACTTACCTAAAAGTACAACAAAGCTATTGATCAGAATCTCCTTATGCTGACCATGCAAAAAGAAGAGGTCTGGTGTAAGCCTTTCCAAATCAATTTTGGCTATCAATGTATTGCTGTACATGCCTGGTCTGGCTATTCGGCTGAACATTAAATTGGACGCAAATAGGTGAAGGTCACTGTTTGATCTCTCCAGGGACTTGTGTCCAGTCCGAATATAAATATCTAGGTTGTCCCCAGTTACTTTGACAAGGGGATTATTAGCAAGATACTTTATAATCCCCTTGTCCATGCAACTGCCTGCCTCATCCAACAGACGCAATTTTGTTGAAGGTGACATGGTCAAACCTAAATGATTTAATCTTGTGAGAGCCTGTTTAAAGTAAATAATCAAACAATTAAAACATTTCAAGTTTATATTGTCCCTACATAAATTTTTACATGTTTATTATAATTCTATGGATGCTGACTGAAAAACTGGCATTTCTCTTTATATCCTAAAAAATCCTAGCCTATATTTTAACATTAAAGTAATGTTACATTCATCTTATTCCATAATTATAATAAGGCATTTATTCAAATTATGCATGATTTTACCGACAGCTCCTACACCGATGAACTGCAGGAAATGTCTATTCGATTCTTAGACTAAGCACTACCTATATTGTTTAACAGTTTTCATACAAGTTTCGCAGAAATTCATTATTGAATGTTGGCGATCTAGTTGATACTGCCAATTGATTACATCAACTTGAAAACAGATCCAATGCCCCTTTTTACTTGATAAATAGATCCCTATCAATAATTCATGCATTGATGCTCAGTGATATTAATATAACAAAATATGGTCAATCATATTTTAAAGGCATGAATGAGCATGAATCAACACTTCTGAAATAAAGTTACTAATTTATAAATGTTAGTCTAAGTCAAATGATATATATGAATTCCATGTGTTAGAAATTACTTACTAAATCATTTAACTGGCCTTTAACAGCAACCAACGTTGTCATCCTGTGCCAAGCTGACAACTTTTCACATCGACCATTCATCAAAATTGCGTATGCTGCAGCGACAGGAGCCACTTTGTTTTGTTGTGGTTCTTTCCCACCAGTCACAATCATAGTCAGGAGGTCAAGGACAAATGGAAGTCTGTAATGGTAAAATGCATACCATTCAACTAATATCTGTAATAAATTTAATCTTTAATAGCTTATACACAAACAACTTGAGACAATACGGCCCAGCATATTAACACACAACGGTTTCATGCAGTTTTTAAAAACTAAGTATTAGTTCCTGTGCATTTTAACCTGACTTTACATTATTGATATCGTGTTACTTTATACAATGTGCACCAGACCATTGACCACATGTGTGTGTTGTTACTTATGTAACCATGACGAAATAAAGATTGTAATATTATTGTATTATGTGATAACTGGAAATGCTGGTGTCAATGTATTATATATACCTCAAAGATAATTCTTGAATAATTGCATTCAAGAAATGTTCTCAATGTAGAACCAGGTTCTCAACGCTCCTGTACTAAGAGAGTACACTGGCAAAGGCAACATTTTTAGACGACAGCGTTGTACACATACCATTGACATTGGACAGTATTTTGAGCTCCACAGCTTTGAGAAGAACCTGCAAACATTTTTATTATTTTATTGCAAATTATTTTAGCAGAAGTTCAGTATTAAGCATAATTTGAAAATTAGGACATGCTACAAAATTTCTAAAAATTATATTATTTTAATTCTACTGCATTTTGGGGGGATAAATTTCAAGAACAAGTACAATAAGTTGTCAAATGACTTTTCATTGTAATTTGTAATGGAATTTAAGTGTTCAAAAGTCACTTATATCATAAAACATACCATTTTAAACTGTAATTGACATAAGTTTGGCTTCTTATACATAAAGAAGTACATGTATGTTTCCCTATGTTTATATATTGTTCTAATACAAAAATAAATCAAACATTAAACTGACAACTTGTAAAGGATCCTCTATGTAGGCATACATTATTTGTACAATAGAATGTTGTGAACTGGTAGTTACAAACAATTTGTAGCAGGAATTTATTACTTACTCTTAAAGCTAATTTGATTAACATACCAACTTGAACTCTGTCTGAAACTTGAACTCATACATTCATAGAAAAACAATAATTTATGTACATGTAAATCAAACATTCAAGTAAAAAACAGGCTTTGAAATGTACCAACACATGAAGATACGGTAGCTAAGTCAAACTATGTACCCACTGAGTGAATGGTTAAAATTTAAAACACATAAAATGAGTTAATGTAATAATTTTTTTTCATGAATAAATTATAGATTAATATGAGGCAAATATACATCAGCTATGGTGAGCCCCAAGATCCCTTTACATTAGGTTAGTCTTGTTAACCCATCATTTCCATATTCAATACAATGATCATGGAATGATGGTTGGGGGTAGGTCTCAATTAAAAAAAGGTAATTGTAAGATTTTAAGTTGTTTCATCAAATAAGTTTATGATTGAAAGGTATTAATGAGACATCCCCAAACCCAATACGGTGATATGTGATAACCGTCTACCATAGCACTATGTTACTAGCACCATAGCATGTGCATAGGTAGCTAATGGGTTAAAGGCATCATACAGATGAATCTTCACACTGAAATACATGATAATGTTCAAGTGCCTAACAGCGTACAACTTATAAAATCACATGTGCAACTGATGAGCATAAACCGCTTCTTCACATTGACAAGTCTGCATACAACATAGATTATATTTCAATGCAGCCATAGAATTTAACCATGTGAGAAAATGTGCAATTATACCGGGACTAGAACCCAGGACCCTTCGCTTACAGGGCGAATGCTCTACCGGCTTCCTACACAAGTTTCTCCCTGTCAGTAATTAAATCCTATACACAGACTACTACATGACAACATTTCTTCGTCAAACAGTAATTACACAGATTAACAAAATAGCTTGTTTAGGATATGAATCCCTACCATGACCGATTCATATAGGCACAGTCTGAATCACCAGAAATACATTTTCAATTTTAATACCTGCCAGTGTAGGACTAGAACCAAGACTTCACTGAACTCAACAGATTTTTACACACTGAAATTAAATTTCAACATAACATTTGTTATAAGATTTCATTTATTGGTTACCTATATTGATACTTATGTCTATGAAAAGTATACATTATATAATATATCATCATAAAAACAGGTTTCCCAGCTAATGAATGGTTGTTGTTTGTTTAAAAAAATTATCTAAGATTGGTGATTTCATTCCAAATGACTGCTTTTCATGGTCAGGTCTCTTTTTTTTTTGATGGTGCTAAATATAAATGTATAAAATAGATCCATGTATGCGTTGTAAATACAGATATATCTACACAGTCATGCAGCATGGTTGAACATCTAACAAAAAGTGAGGGAATAAAATTATTGTTAGAAAGGAAAAACCAGTGATACATTTATCAAATGTACAACAGTGAGACTTAGTAACCCATATCACATGCTAATGAATGAATAATCTAGAACTTTATAACAAATGGTAACAAATCATTGCAACAAGAGATTATAAACAATTCATTCAATTGAATGAAACACCAATTATTGTAAACTAACTTCCATAAAACTGATAGCAAATAGATGTTTTACAACATTCTGATCACTAATGAAGTGTGAATTTCTAGCGAAAATTTACACTTTATTAAACTACTTATAATATAAATTGAGCAAGTTTAGCCATATTTCAAGTGTTGATCAACACCCTGGATCCACACATGGTAAAAATCAATGATTTGTATAACTTGTAACATGTAACATGTTTAAATCCATGGCACTCACTGAACTATCAGGATCACTTACCGGATTGTTAGCAATCACTTCTACAATTTCAGCAATCACTTTGGTTGATTCTGAAATTGGAGAAGTGATGTCCAACGTCAGGTGTTTCTTCAACAGCTCTGCAGTGGAGAGCTTTCTACAATCAGCAAGGTCTGTTTGAGGTGTAGAGTTGTATGAATGCTCTCTATCAGACCCAGTTACATCCTGCTTGTGGTACGAGTGCTCATCATCATTTGAAATAGAAACTTTTTCATAATTAGAAAGGCCTAAATCAAGAGCCCGACATGTTTTTGACTTTTTAGAAGAAGTCCACGACAATTTAATTTTGGGCGTTATGGGGCTGTTGGGCAATCGTTTAAATCTGGTATCTTGAACTTGACCCTTGTCACTAGGACTAGCACTGTTAATTTTACATTTCAGCTGTTCAACAACTTCGAACGCTGAATTTACCTTCGTCGTACACTTGCGACAAATTCCGTAAGAAACAGAGCTGTTGCTGGACAGAAATTCATCGAAATTTGAATTTGTAATAAAACTGATTTTATCAGAAATATCAGATGCTTTCTTATCACCAAGCTTATAATACCTGTTATTATTTTCACAAACAAAACAAGAGACAGGAACTTCTTTCTTTGGTGTGGACGCCATTTTGCAAAGTCACGAGTGCGCATTCCAATTTTGGAACGTCATGTGACTTTACCATCATCACGTGGTATTGTGTGAGGGCAGGGATATAGTCAATGCTAATGGACGATCCCTGTGAGGAGGTTGTTGAGATTTGTGTGTACAGGAAGTGTTTTTTCGGGGTACTCTGAAGACGTGAATGGAATTGGCAAACTCATTAAAAAAATATTTTTGTTGTTAATAGATTATCTTTTATTTTCTAATGATGTTTAAAAATGTTCCTTGAGATAACCGAAGGACAGCTTACACAACATTAAACGCGATAGGGGAGGTAAGAATGCTAGCGCGCGAGATAAAGGCGGTCGGTTAGCATTTAGACTGTCCCTCGCAAACAGAAGAAGTTGTTTCATTCGACTGCTGTCAAGTAAGTACAGCCTACAATCGTTAAAATAACTGCTTATACGATTAAAGTACTTGTTTTAAACAAGGAAAACTGTCTTTTATACACATATTTGGCGTAGGTAAACAAAGAAATCAACTTTCGATGCTAATTTGCATCATAAAGTTTGATAAACGAAGCGTATCCAAATTTGTTCGTACCCAAATTGTCAACAACAAACAATCAACCATTTATTGTGAATTAATTATCAACAATCATTTTGTGTTAGATGACCATGTTAATTGATCTTATAATGTAGGACAACTGTCTACTGCTGGTTTGTCAATACAGATCTCCGTGAAAAAATATGAGAATTGACCAAAATACAAACAATGTAACTTTTCATGAGTGCTTTTATGATTATTTATAAGAAAGTTTTTTTGGAAAAAAAAGACATAACAAGACCGAAGAAGTGACAGATGTCCCAAGACCCTTTAAAGAACCCTCAGATCCAGTTAAGGTCTGTGTTGGTTGACCCGCGTTTAACAAAGTTTCTGTCGTGTTGATCGGTATTCATCTGCTGTGACTGTCCATTACAGTATGTAGCTGCCATGTGACCTCCGGTGTGATGCCATCATAAGAGCTGTCATTGACCTAAGCGGTATCAACAATATTTTTAACCAATCGATTATCGATTCACATTTTAGAATATTCACCATATCGACATTACCGGTTAAAACCCGTTGTCTGGGATTACGGAATTAATTGAGCGATAATGTGCGAGATATTCTGAATGTACGTCAGGGGGGAAACTGATATAGCGTATAGAGCAACTAGGTACAAAAATCGCGATTATTTTAGCCAAAAGATAAGAATTTGAATAAAGTCTTACTTGAACACATTGACAACATTATTTTACGACCTCGCTGACAATATTTTTGCCTCAATAATATGTTTAAATTAACTTGAAAAATGCGTATATTTTCTCACCATCGGTATAGAGCTTCGAAAGCGACAGAGTAGAATAAAATGCAATATTTCAAATATTGAACATTTTTTCAGATAATTGATTAATTCTTGCTAAAGTTTATAAAATTAAGATGTTTAATGATAATGTGCTATAATTGTTTAATATGTTTTTCATGTTTAAACGTTGAAAAAGAAAAAATATACACTCCCGCTATACCGCTTATTGCTCGCTAACCCCCTGACCGTGAAATTCCGGATCCGGAAAATTGGGTTTTAATTACCGAGTAATGTCAATATCGAGAACCGATACCTGGGTAAATGAATGGAACCACCGAAAATCCTCCTTTTCCTGCACAAAACAGTCCCTCTGTTAAAATGTAAGTTCACAAATTGTAAAAATGGGTCAAGTCTAAACTCTAACCAAAGGTGCTATCTCAAAGCTGAATATATACCCAACATGTACAGTGTAAAATGGCTAAAAAGGGATCATTGAATGAAAGGCCTGTTTCTTGTTCGTCTATTATAGGACTCCAACATTTTGCTAAGAAGGAGTCCTGGGACTCCTACTTCAAAATCCTACCGAGAACCCTGTCTATATGTGTAACTGTATAACGATGTATCGCCGATGCTTGTCTTCCTATATATTGGAATCATCGATATGCCTTGGGTCGTATCAATGACAGCTCTAGTCGTCATTCAAGAAAGCGCTAAAAACACACTATTCTGGCTCATTATCATTTTGATTCCTTAGGGGTCTCCTAAAAGGTAGTTCAGTTATAACTGCAGATACGGTTTGTCACTGACCATATCAACATTACAGGATAAAACCCGTTTTCCAGTATAACAGAATTAATTTAACAGCAATGTGCGAGAAATTCTGAATCTAATACTTTTTGACAGGGGGTGGCTGCATTAAGCGAATAGAGCAACTAGGTACAATAATCGCGATTATTTTTGCAAAAAAGGAAGATTATGTGAAGTCTATATAGTTACATTGTGACTCACTGAACTTATGTAATGCTTAACTTTTACTCCGGCACTTGGGGTAATGTGCGTGTGGACTGGCCATACGGCTTACAAAGACGCATCGCCATCAACAGCCATTTCTCTGTAACTTGCATGTAGATTTTCATGGAACTTAATCAAAATAAATATGAACAACTATACAGTACTTTGATGATGCCTGCCAGGTGTTTTTCCTTTGACAGTCATTTACCTTGATTTATTAAATATTTCTGTCTGTCCTTCCGTCTGCAGCCATTTTTCTACTAACTGGTACATTTTTAAGCAACTTAAAATAAAAAAGTCATGATGCCCGTCAAGTTTGTTTAAGTTGGTCAATTTTCCTTAAGAGTTATTACCCTTGATTTACAGTATAATTCACTCTGACCGTCCATTCGCATTCCTTTCTTTGTAACTAGCTTGTAGAATTTCATGAAACATAAAATGAATATGAGCACCCAATTACTGTGATGATGACTGTCAAGTTATCATTATTGGTAAATTTTCCTTAGAGTTAGTGCCCTTGATTTGTTGAAAAATTTCATCCGCCAGTCCATTTGCATTCAGTTCTTTGTAATTAGCTGGAAGAATTTCATGTAACTTAAAATGAATATGAACACACATTCTGTGTGTCAATTTTCTTGAGTTGTCACCCTTGATTTATTGAAGAATTACCTCCGCCCGTCCTTTCTTAGTCATTTCTTTGTAACTAGCCGGTAAAATTACATGAAACTTAAAACGAAAATGAATGCTCACACTAAGATGATGCCAGTCAAGTTTTGTTATTGGACAATTTTCTTTAGAGTTATTGCCCTTGATTTAATGAATAATTCACTCTGCCCATCCATTCACATTCATTTCTTTGTAAATAGCTGGTATGATTTCATGAAACTTAAAATGAATAGGAACGCTCATACTGTGATGATGTCCGTCAAGTTTTTAGCTCACCTGAGCACTCGTGAACATGTTTTACCTAATCTATATGAAACTTGGTCACAATGTTTGTCGCTTTGCAATCTAGGTAAAGTGCGTAATTAGGTCATCTGGGGTCAAAAACTAGGTCACCAGGTCACTGATTCTGCCTAAACTGCTGGTCATATGGTGAGCGCTTTAGAGCCAATGGTCCTCTTGTTGTATTAGTCAATTTTCCTTGAGTTATTAAAATTCTATCTGAATTTCATGAAATGTAAAATAAATACAAACTGTATGAACAACCATACTGTGAAGATGCCCCTCACTAATAACTGTAATGAGTTATTTTGATATAGTATCAATGGATGATAGAATCCCCTTTAGGCAATGCCTTAGTTCATATTATGAACTAAGGCGCGGCCTTTAACGGAGAAGTTTTATGAATATTAATTAATTTAGATTCTATGTATCTACTATGTATGTGCAGCGTACATAAAGAAACCAGGGATTTTTCTGTTCATTTTGGGAAGGATCCTTAGTCTCTACATTTTGGGAAAAATATTGGTGTATTCCTGATTATGGAAAAAAGTAGGGTATAACTTTTTTGGGAAAACTGCATGATTAGCCTACTCCAAACTACAAGAATCCAACAACAACCAATCCAACAGCTAGCCACACCACATACACACCAATTGTTTCAACATAATAGTTTTGGTCGAGAACCTTGGGTATACAGCACTTTTTAGCTACTGTAGCTTTTCCGGTACCTGGAAGTGTGTGGACTTCATAGCTAGCCAAGCAAGTGAACTATTTGGTGTCTTGAACTTGCCAAGCGAGATAAAGTATTCCCCGTACTTAGCAAGTAATTGTAAAAAATGGATTTCGGACGATGGATATTTATACCAAGAAATAGGTCTTTCCTCAGACCTAGGTGGACAAGTACCTGCTCAACAAAATGTGGTCGATGTGGAGAGCAACATGACTTGAACTCAATTTGTAAAGCTGTTCATAGAATGTGTTACAAATGTAGATGCTATGGACATTACTCCAACTATTGCAAATCGACAAGGAACATAATCACCGATGTAGACCCTATCACCGAGGTAGACCCTATCACCGATGTAGACCCTATCACTGATGTAGACCCTATCAACGATGTAGACCCTATCAACAATGTGGAACCAATCAAATCAACAACAACCCCAAAAGAAGACTCATCACTAGTAGAACGAGCTTACATTTGTTCTTTGATGCCATTCCATACTACCGAACATAAGGACTTACCTGATCTATGTCAGTTCAACTCAAGTTTTGGAGTTACTTACAAAATCAAAGTAATTCAAACCAAGCTGGATCGATTGGCGGAAGAAATCAACACATGGAAGTTAAATGGCCCTAACCCTACATCCGCTGATGATGATGCCACTCAAGGACAAATCCATGTCAATGAATTGAAACCAACTGACAAACCAGTACCTAAAGATGTCCCAATGCCAGAAACAGAACTTCCGCGTGAAACCAGAGAAAACACAGTCACCGAGCCTAATGCAATCTACGACATCTTGTGGGAAGATATAATCATACTTTCAAGTTATTTGAGTAAATTGTATGTAATAATAGGTTCAGGAGAAGATACGGCCAAGATGGAACATTTCTTCAGTTTACCGTTTAGTTGTGACGACTGTGGGAGTACCACATATCATACAGAGGACAAACATTGTATTGCAAATATAGTTCAATACCATGGTTTACATTCTTGCAAATTTTGTGATCAACCTGGACATTTATCGGCATTCTGCCTAGATGCACCATTTTAAACAAAACAGGAGTCAGGACATTTGCGGCATTCTGCCCAAAAAGATAATTCTAAAATGTGATATGTTATACTTTTTTTACTTATTTTATTTGTGACTAAGGGAGATAATCATATTATGGTAAGACAAGACCTTCTCTAACTAAAACAATTACCCCATTAACATTCTTACTTCATGTTTCGTGGATTGTTGTTTAATTTTGTAGGAATTGTATTTTAAATAATAGCTAGCCAAAGTGCTAAATTGCCTGTTTAAGTATTTATACCGAATTTACTATTTTTAGTATGGAAATTCCAAATTGTTTGAAATCTGTATGTCAAAATTATCCAATAGTTTGTAAGACACAGAGTAAAATACTGTTGAGGCAATCTAATGGTGGTCCTCGGACTATAAGTTTTAAGTCTGTTGAGACCTATGTTACATGGCCTGTATATAGTTGTTACTCATATGGTACTCGGTCTGTTGCAGAATACTGTTAAGGCAAATATGTAGGCCTCAGATTATAAGTTTTAAGTCTGTAGAGAAAGCTAAATGCCTGAAGAGTACTGAAACTTCAGATGGGGGTTACTAGCTTGTATCTGTCGACAAACCCTGACTAGACCAGTTAGGTATATTTGATTGTGCACTCTAAATTCAAAAGTTTTTTTCTGCTAGTGATGTTGTATATGGGTGCTAAGGGATGTTCTGATCAAATATTCCGCTCCCCTACTCTAACAGACTAACAGTTGTTTTTTAGTCTTTATAGACAGATACATGATGAGTAACATACCTGTCAGTACCTGACTTGGTCTTAATTATACATTTGTTATTCAAACTTTGGCATGAATTGAAAATATTACAGAAATCATTCCGTAATTGCATAAATTAAATATTAATTACCAGTACTGGTTTTAGAGATACATTTCTGTAATTTGATCTGTGAGAACAATGTTAGCACTTTAAATTATACAATAAGAAACGGTATCCAGCTGGTCAAGTAAGGTCAATAAAATATTTGTTTTGGGCACTCAATGTAGATGGTCTACACCAATTAATATGTTGACTTAATATCAAAGATTTGATTTAATATCAAAGGACAATGCCATTATTCAAAATGTAAAACTGAATGTGTATGTTCCCAAATACACCATGGCAAAATGTATGAGCAAACTAATAAGACTGAATAATAAGAGCAAAATAGTTCGAGCATATTAGTGAGCCACGAAAAGGGTTACAGAAGTACAATGTACCCAGAGAAAAAAAATATCTATGCATAGTTAAAATTTAAGTAGTGTACAATGATGATGATGTACACGTGTGAATATATGTTCACCTTTGGTCCACTTTATGACTTTTTGTACTACCTGTTTATAAATGTTTTACATGTACGGGTACCTAGCTACATGTCTAAAGTATATTGTCCATTAGGCATATATTTCATTTCCTAAGAGTATTTTGTACCTGTTTAAAACTGTTTTTACATGGCGCGGGTTACATAAATATACTTCTTATGGTTGTTTGTAGGTTATATTGTTTGAGTCGGTATATGTGTTCTTACATTAAGACAGTATAATATTTCCTTACTATTATAGGCTCATTTCTAGGTAATATTGCTCGTGTCGATATATATGTCCTTACATATAAGACAGTCTTTATAATTCCTAACTAATATGCTTGTTTCTATGTTACATTGTTCGGTACCTGTTTATAAATGTTATTACATGGCACAGGTTACACATTTATTCTTCTTATGGTTATTTGAAGGTTATATTATATGCGTCCTTATTATGTGTTCGTACATAAGACAATATTTGTATTTCCTTAAAATTTATGCCCATTTCTAGGTTATATTGTTCGTGTCGATATATATGTTCTGACATAAGACAGTCTATATTTCCTAACTGTGTGGTTGCTCTAAACTTGTATTTTGTACTTAGATGATATGATACTTGTTTATAAATGTTTTTACATGGCGCAATATCATAATTCTCCTAAAGCTGATACTCGTAGATATATCTGTATTTTATTGCGTTGTATTTGTTTGTCTGTATGTGTATTTTCTCCTGTATTTGGAACTTAGATGTTATGGTACTTGTTTATAAATGTTTTTACATTGCGCAGGTCCCAAAGCATCTCAAGCTGAATACTAGTAGATATATCTGTATTTTATTGTATGTGTTGTATATGTTTTATATTTCTTCTGTAATTGAAACTTGGGATTATATGGTACTTGTATATACATGTACACGTATGTATGTTATTTACAACATGGCAGGCAGATCTTATAATCTTAAAGCTTAATACTTTTAGGAATATTCATATTTTATTGTGTTATATGTGTATGTATGGAATGAATCCACCTTCTGTTGGTCTTCCATTTCATGTTTTCGATTTATTTTATTAGAAAGGTTAACATGTATTTTTTGGACTATTCCTGTTACATGAAATTATAAAACAATTGTTATATAATGTGTGTGGTTTGGTAAATATGAAGATATATATTATGCAATTATAATGGATGTTTTTAAATTACTTTGCGGGGCCAAAGTCTTCGAAGTTGAGAAGAATTATTATGAAGGACATTTTCCTGTTAAATTGCATAATATTGAACCTAAATATTTGTAGTTCTCAAAATTCACATTTTACTTAATTTCAATATTATAAAGACAAGTTTAGTATCAAACTAATTGTTATGAGGATCATGAATTACATATTTTTAAATATGTAATGTTGATTTTTGTGCAATATTCAGTGAATATTGCATTTCTTGTTATTTAATGGATTTAATTCTCTTTGTCTATTCAAAGCAAAGCCATGTCTTTATTTTGCATAGTTTCAATTAATACCAGTTGTCCCTGTAATCACACAGTTAATCATGTTAATTCTTATACTTAAGTCATAAAATTGATACTGGACATATTTGTAGATAATTGGTAAACTAACATGATCATCAAAGATTATCCTATGAGACCTTGACAATTTTAATATCTGATCTGTGATTCAGGCTAAGTAAGTTATAGGTTGGACCAATCAGATGGAGTGTAAGATGATGATCAGTAAAATAATAAAAGGACAATAACTTTAGACTTCAGTGAAGTAACATTAAATTAAAGAATCAATTGAATACTTTGTGTAAATCAATAATATCTGTACTTTGTGTACCTGAACTTCGTGTTTATGAACTTTGTGTAATATCTTTACTTGTGGACAATTATATACTTTGTTACCAGAATTAAATATATGAAATTGGAATTAGATCTTTGTGTGATCAATTTATAATTACTTTGTGGACCATTTATTGAAATATTTATCAACGACTGGAGTCAAAGGCTACAACCAGATTAGCCTACTCCAAACTACAAGAATCCAACAACAACCAATCCAACAGCTAGCCACACCACATACACACCAATTGTTTCAACATAATAGGAACGTTAATAATGTAACATGGTTTGAAAAGTATGTAGTTCGACCAGGGCTCAAACCCAGAATCATCTGCTTAGAAAAGGCGAATGCTCAACTGAGCCTGCTATCTGGACACAGCTTTCTTCTTTCAACATCAATAATTGAATTCTAAACTGGCAGGCAGGGAATTTCTAAACTTTTTGGGATTATAATTTTACCTTAATGAAGCTAGTAACAAAAGATTTCAAACATTTATAATTATGTTTTTTATATTTGAAATTACACATGTATTGTACTTGTCTGTGAATACTTGTCTGTCTTGATCAGTCACTTGATTCAGTGGATACACCAGATCCAATATTTCGCGAGTAAAGGCAAAACTTTATAAAAAATATGCATGAGAATTTAAAATTTTGTAGCTGAAATATTGGCTACCAATTGGAGCGGCAAAACGACGAATAAGGGTCAGTGGTTTCTAAAGACATGCATTCAATGCCATGCATCGAAGGGTAGCGTTCGATAACGATACTCGTCAATGCAGTCGGTACATAAGTGAAGGATAAATTTGAAATATCTTATATGTGAATTGTATTTACAACAGCACCAAATGAATGTAATTCAGCAACTATATGCCTATAAGGCATAACTATTTGGTAATAATGATACCAAAAAAATGACTAACATACACAGACGATACAAAAATTCATCAAACGGAATACATATTGAAAGAACTGGAAATAGCCCCATTTACGCTCTGATTTCATAAAATTTTCTCATAAAAACAGAGGGGATACCCCTCCCCCGCGGCTCCAATATTCGGCAACCTGCGAAGAGCCTGTACACACCTAGTCCAATCCATGGGACTTAACTTGTAAAGACTGTTGGACCTATTATCACCTAACGTATTGAAACGTTTAAACGGTTTAGTTTAGAAACGTTTGGTCTCGGTTGGGACTACACACCTCAAGTTGGTTTGACTAGGCAAGATGCCATTTTGGCCATTGACAATTTGCTTACGGAGCGAATACTGTATCGACTGAGCTATCAAGCCACTTGTTTAACATATTGGACACATACAGTTTAAGTAAATAAGTTTACACTACTGCGGCTCAGTTCAAAAAAGCTAGTATGCTAATTGTGAGTGATAAAGACGATTTTCCTTGCTTACCAATTACTAGCGTCGTGTAATCGGAAAAAAATCTCCTATAAAATTTCTTTTCTCGCACAATACAGACATAACATTGTCAAAGAGTCATTTTGCATTTTTTGGGGTCGAATAGTTGCGGGTACGACATGTTATTTGTACTTACGAAACCTCTGACAGTCACACACGGCATCGGGTGTTGATTTTATTGTATAAGTACGTTAATTGTGAGTTATAAAGACGATTTTCCTTGCTTACCAAGTACTAGCGTCGTGTAATCGGAAAAAAATCTCCTATAAAATTTCTTTTCTCGCAGGAACAAAATTGAACAAAATGGCGACAGTTTTTATCATGTATAAATGCCGGTCGGACCGTTCAGATTAGGAACGAAGATGATACTCATACGCGCTATTTTTAATTAGACATACAGTTTATAGATAGCTTGGATAACACAAATACTTGAAACGTTTTAAGAATATTGTATGGGTTTTTTTCATAATCACTTTTTTCAATTAAAAAATCGCATTGAAAAACGAACTACTTTTTACGTACGTAGTACTTCGGGGAAAATTTTAACCGCCGTGGCTTCATACGCTTAGAATCACGGCGCATTATAATTTTAATTTATTCATATTCTATTATTTATTTACCTTCTTTGAAATTTAACAACCTTGTTATGAGATTCAAATCATCAGCATAGTTAACTCATATGAGAAATATATTTTGATCACACAAAAGGCACTTATATGGAACTACTTTTTCTTTAATTGAATTTTCTGGACTACTTTCGCTCAGATATTAAGGACTCGCGTTTGAGATTGACTTCTGTATTTGTTTGGGAAACCCAAACAAATAAAAAATAGTTTAACAAGTTGTACTTTTTTAGCTCACCTGTCCCAAAGTGACAGAGTGAGCTTTTGTGATCACTCTTCGTCCGTCGTCCGTCCGTCCGTCCGTCCACTATTACTTGTGTAGACACTAGAGGTCACAGTTTTAGCTTAATCATTATGAAACTTGGTCACAATAATCATCTCTACAAAATCTAGGTCAAGTTCGATATTGGATCATCTGGGGTCAAAAGCTAGGGCAAAAGGTCAAGTCATAGAAAAACCTTGTGTAGTCACTAGAGGTCACACTTTTAACTTAATCTTTATGAAACTTGGTGGCAATGATCATATCAACAAAATCTAGGTCAAGTTCGATATCGGGTCATCCGAGGTCAAAAACTAGGTCACAAGGTCAGATAATAGAAAAACCTTGTGTAGTCGCTAGAGGTCACAATTTTGGCCTAATCTTTTTGAAACTTAGCCACCATGATCATCTCAACAAAATCTAGGTCAAGTTCGATATTGGGTCTTCCAGGGTCAAAAACTAGGTTACAAGGTCAGATAAAAGAAAAACCTTGTGTAGTCACTAGAGGTCACAATTTTGGCCTAATCTTTATGAAACATGGTCACAATGATCATCTCAACAAAATCTAGGTCAAGTTTGATATTGGGTCATCCGGGGTCAAAAGCTAGGGCACAAGGTCAAGTCATAGAAAAATCTTGTGTAGTCAGTAGAGATCACAATTTTGGCCTAATCTTTATGAAACTTGGTCACAATGATTATCTCAACAAAATCTAGGTCAAATTTGATATTGGGTCATCCAGGGTTAAAAACTAGGTCACAAGGTCAAATCATAGAAAAACCTTGTGTAGTCACTAGAGGTCACAATTTTAACTTAATCTTTATGAAACTTGGTCACAATGATCATATCAACAAAATCTAGGTCAAGTTCGATATCGGGTCATCCGAGGTCAAAAACTAGGTCACAAGGTCAGATTATAGAAAAACCTTGTGTAGTCACTAGAGGTCACAATTTTAACTTAATCTTTATGAAACTTGGTCACAATGATCATATCAACAAAATCTAGGTCAAGATCGATATCGGGTCACCCGGGGTCAAAAACTAGGTCACAAGGTCAGATGAAAGAAAAACCTTGTGAAGTCGCTAGAGGTCACAATTTTTTTGGCCTAATCTTTATGAAACTTGGCAACAATGATCACCTCAACAAAATCTAGGTCAAGTTTGATATTGGGTCATCCGGGGTCAAAAGCTTGGGCAAAAGGTCAAGTCATAGAAAAACCTTGTGTAGTCAGTAGAGGTCACAACTTTGGCCTAATCTTTATGAAACTTGGTCACAATGATCATCTCAACAAAATCTAGGTCAAGTTCGATATTGTGTCATCCAGGGTAAAAAACTAGGTCACAAGGTCAAATCATAGAAAGACCTTGTGTAGTCACTAGAGGTCACACTTTCAACTTAATCTTTATGAAGCTTGGTCGCAATGATCATATCAACAAAATCTAGGTCAAGTTCGATATCGGGTCATCAGAGGTCAAAAACTAGGTCACAAGGTCAGATAATAGAAAAACCTTGTGTAGTCGCTAGAGGTCACAATCTTGGCCTAATCGTTTTGAAACTTAGCCACAATGATCATCTCAACAAAATCTAGGTCAAGTTTGATATTGGGTCTTCCAGGGTCAAAAACTAGGTTACAAGGTCAGATAAAAGAAAAGCCTTGTGTAGTCACTAGAGGTCACAATTTTGGCCTAATCTTTATGAAACTTGGTCACAATGATCATCTTAACAAAATCTAGGTCAAGTTTGATATTGGGTCATCCGGGGATAACCGCTAGCGCACTAGGTCAAGTCATAGAAAAACCTTGTGTAGTCAGTAGAGGTCACAATTTTGGCCTAATCTTTATGAAACTTGGTCACAATGATCATATCAACAAAATCTAGGTCAAGTTCGATATCGGGTCATCCGAGGTCAAAAACTAGGTCACAAGGTCAGATAATAGAAAAACCTTGTGTAGTCGCTAGAGATCACAATTTTGGCCTAATCTTTATGAAACTTAGTCACAATGATCATCTCAACAAAATCTAGGTCAAGTTCGATATTAGGTCATCCAGGGTCAAAAACTAGGTCACAAGGTCAAATCATAGAAAAACCTTGTGTAGTCACTAGAGGTCACAATTTTAACTTAATCTTTATGAAACTTGGTCTCAATGGTCATGTCAACAAAATCTAGGTCAAGGTCGATATTGGGTCACCCAGGGTCAAACACTAGGTTACAAGGTCAGATAAAAGGAAAACCTTGTGTAGTCACTAGAGGTCACAATTTTGGCCTAATCTTTATGAAACTTGGTCACAATGATCATCTTAACAAAATCTAGGTTAAGTTTGATATTGGGTCATCCGGGGTAAATCGCTAGGGCACAAGGTCAAGTCATAGAAAAACCTTGTGTAGTCAGTAGAGGTCACAATTTTGGCCTAATCTTTATGAAACTTGGTCACAATGATCATATCAACCAAATCTAGGTCAAGTTCGATATTGGGTCATCCAGGGTCAAAAACTAGGTCACAAGGTCAAATCATAGAAAAACCTTGTGTAGTCACTAGAGGTCACAATTTTAACTTAATCTTTATGAAACTTGGTCACAATGGTCATATCAACAAAACTAGGTCAAGATCGATATCGGGTCACCCGGGGTCAAAAACTAGGTCACAAGGTCAGATAAAAGAAAAACCTTGTGTAGTCGCTAGAGGTCACAATTTTGGCCTAATCTTTATGAGACTTGGCCACAATGATCATCTCAACAAAATTTAGGTCAAGTTTGATATTGGGTCATTCGGGGTCAAAAGCTAGGGCAAAAGGTCAAGTCATAGAAAAACCTTGTGTAGTCACTAGAGGTCACACTTTTAACTTAATCTTTATGAAACTTGATAGCAATGATCATATCAACAAAATCTAGATCAAGTTCGATATCGGGTCATCCGAGGTCAAAAACTAGGTCACAAGGTCAGATAATAGAAAAACCTTGTGTAGACGCTAGAGGTCACAATTTTGGCCTAATCTTTTTGAAACTCAGCCACAATGATCATCTCAACAAAATCTAGGTCAAGTTCGATATTGGGTCTTCAAGGGTAAAAAAAACTAGGTTACAAGGTCAGATAAAAGAAAAACCTTGGGTAGTCACTAGAGGTCACAATTTTGGCCTAATCTTTATGAAACTTGGTCACAATGATCATCTTAACAAAATCTAGGTCAAGTTTGATATTGGGTCATCCGGGGTCAAAAGCTAGGGCAAAAGGTCAAGTCATAGAAAAACCTTGTGTAGTCAGTAGAGGTCACAACTTTGGCCAAATCTTTATGAAACTTGCTCACAATGATTATCTCAACAAAATCTAGGTCAAGTTCGATATTGGGTCATCCAGGGTAAAAAACTAGGTCACAAGGTCAAATCATAGAAAAACCTTGTGTAGTCACTAGAGGTCACACTTTCAACTTAATCTTTATGAAGCTTGGTCGCAATGATCATATCAACAAAATCTAGGTCAAGTTCGATATCGGGTCATCAGAGGTCAAAAACTAGGTCACAAGGTCAGATAATAGAAAAACCTTGTGTAGTCGCTAGAGGTCACAATTTTGGCCTTATCTTTTTGAAACTTAGCCACCATGATCATCTCAACAAAATCTAGGTCAAGTTCGATATTGGGTCTTCCAGGGTCAAAAACTAGGTTACAAGGTCAGATAAAAGAAAAACCTTGTGTAGTCACTAGAGGTCACAATTTTGGCCTAATCTTTATGAAACATGGTCACAATGATCATCTCAACAAAATCTAGGTCAAGTTTGATATTGGGTCATCCGGGGTCAAAAGCTAGGGCACAAGGCCAAGTCATAGAAAAATCTTGTGTAGTCAGTAGAGATCACAATTTTGGCCTAATCTTTATGAAACTTGGTCACAATGATTATCTCAACAAAATCTAGGTCAAATTTGATATTGGGTCATCCAGGGTTAAAAACTAGGTCACAAGGTCAAATCATAGAAAAACCTTGTGTAGTCACTAGAGGTCACAATTTTAACTTAATCTTTATGAAACTTGGTCACAATGATCATATCAACAATATCTAGGTCAAGTTCGATATCGGGTCATCCGAGGTCAAAAACTAGGTCACAAGGTCAGATTATAGAAAAACCTTGTGTAGTCACTAGAGGTCACAATTTTAACTTAATCTTTATGAAACTTGGTCACAATGATCATATCAACAAAATCTAGGTCAAGATCGATATCGGGTCACCCGGGGTCAAAAACTAGGTCACAAGGTCAGATGAAAGAAAAACCTTGTGAAGTCGCTAGAGGTCACAATTTTTTTGGCCTAATCTTTATGAAACTTGGCAACAATGATCACCTCAACAAAATCTAGGTCAAGTTTGATATTGGGTCATCCGGGGTCAAAAGCTTGGGCAAAAGGTCAAGTCATAGAAAAACCTTGTGTAGTCAGTAGAGGTCACAACTTTGGCCTAATCTTTATGAAACTTGGTCACAATGATTATCTCAACAAAATCTAGGTCAAGTTCGATATTGTGTCATCCAGGGTAAAAAACTAGGTCACAAGGTCAAATCATAGAAAGACCTTGTGTAGTCACTAGAGGTCACACTTTCAACTTAATCTTTATGAAGCTTGGTCGCAATGATCATATCAACAAAATCTAGGTCAAGTTCGATATCGGGTCATCAGAGGTCAAAAACTTGGTCACAAGGTCAGATAATAGAAAAACCTTGTGTAGTCGCTAGAGGTCACAATCTTGGCCTAATCGTTTTGAAACTTAGCCACAATGATCATCTCAACAAAATCTAGGTCAAGTTTGATATTGGGTCTTCCAGGGTCAAAAACTAGGTTACAAGGTCAGATAAAAGAAAAGCCTTGTGTAGTCACTAGAGGTCACAATTTTGGCCTAATCTTTATGAAACTTGGTCACAATGATCATCTTAACAAAATCTAGGTCAAGTTTGATATTGGGTCATCCGGGGATAAACGCTAGGGCACTAGGTCAAGTCATAGAAAAACCTTGTGTAGTCAGTAGAGGTCACAATTTTGGCCTAATCTTTATGAAACTTGGTCACAATGATCATATCAACAAAATCTAGGTCAAGTTCGATATCGGGTCATCCGAGGTCAAAAACTAGGTCACAAGGTCCGATAATAGAAAAACCTTGTGTAGTCGCTAGAGATCACAATTTTGGCCTAATCTTTATGAAACTTAGTCACAATGATCATCTCAACAAAATCTAGGTCAAGTTCGATATTAGGTCATCCAGGGTCAAAAACTAGGTCACAAGGTCAAATCATAGAAAAACCTTGTGTAGTCACTAGAGGTCACAATTTTAACTTAATCTTTATGAAACTTGGTCACAATGGTCATGTCAACAAAATCTAGGTCAAGATCGATATCGGGTCACCCAGGGTCAAACACTAGGTTACAAGGTCAGATAAAAGGAAAACCTTGTGTAGTCACTAGAGGTCACAATTTTGGCCTAATCTTTATGAAACTTGGTCACAATGATCATCTTAACAAAATCTAGGTTAAGTTTGATATTGGGTCATCCGGGGTAAATCGCTAGGGCACAAGGTCAAGTCATAGAAAAACCTTGTGTAGTCAGTAGAGGTCACAATTTTGGCCTAATCTTTATGAAACTTGGTCACAATGATCATATCAACCAAATCTAGGTCAAGTTCGATATTGGGTCATCCAGGGTCAAAAACTAGGTCACAAGGTCAAATCATAGAAAAACCTTGTGTAGTCACTAGAGGTCACAATTTTAACTTAATCTTTATGAAACTTGGTCACAATGGTCATATCAACAAAATCTAGGTCAAGATCGATATCGGGTCACCCGGGGTCAAAAACTAGGTCACAAGGTCAGATAAAAGAAAAACCTTGTGTAGTCGCTAGAGGTCACAATTTTGGCCTAATCTTTATGAGACTTGGCCACAATGATCATCTCAACAAAATTTAGGTCAAGTTTGATATTGGGTCATTCGGGGTCAAAAGCTAGGGCAAAAGGTCAAGTCATAGAAAAACCTTGTGTAGTCACTAGAGGTCACACTTTTAATT
Organism: Spisula solida; assembly: GCA_947247005.1. Taxonomy (NCBI): domain Eukaryota; kingdom Metazoa; phylum Mollusca; class Bivalvia; order Venerida; family Mactridae; genus Spisula; species Spisula solida. The sequence continues at coordinate 53,320,472 of OX365945.1, forward strand.
TAATCTTTATGAAACTTGGTCGCAATGATCATATCAACAAAATCTAGGTCAAGTTCGATATCGGGTCATCCGAGGTCAAAAACTAGGTCACAAGGTCAGATAATAGAAAAACCTTGTGTAGTCACTAGAGGTCACACTTTCAGCCTAATCTTTTTGAAACTCAGCCACAATGATCATCTCAACAAAATCTAGGTCAAGTTCGATATTGGGTCTTCAAGGGTAAAAAAAACTAGGTTACAAGGTCAGATAAAAGAAAAACCTTGTGTAGTCACTAGAGGTCACAATTTTGGCCTAATCTTTATGAAACTTGGTCACAATGATCATCTTAACAAAATCTAGGTCAAGTTTGATATTGGGTCATACGGGGTCAAAAGCTAGGGCAAAAGGTCAAGTCATAGAAAAACCTTGTGTAGTCAGTAGAGGTCACAACTTTGGCCAAATCTTTATGAAACTTGCTCACAATGATTATCTCAACAAAATCTAGGTCAAGTTCGATATTGGGTCATCCAGGGTAAAAAACTAGGTCACAAGGTCAAATCATAGAAAAACCTTGTGTAGTCACTAGAGGTCACACTTTCAACTTAATCTTTATGAAGCTTGGTCGCAATGATCATATCAACAAAATCTAGGTCAAGTTCGATATCGGGTCATCAGAGGTCAAAAACTAGGTCACAAGGTCAGATATTAGAAAAACCTTGTGTAGTCGCTAGAGGTCACAATTTTGGCCTAATCGTTTTGAAACTTAGCCACAATGATCATCTCAACAAAATCTAGGTCAAGTTTGATATTGGGTCTTCCAGGGTCAAAAACTAGGTTACAAGGTCAGATAAAAGAAAAACCTTGTGTAGTCACTAGAGGTCACAATTTTGGCCTAATCTTTATGAAACTTTGTCACAATGATCATCTTAACAAAATCTAGGTCAAGTTTGATATTGGGTCATCCGGGGATAAACGCTAGGGCACAAGGTCAAGTCATAGAAAAACCTTGTGTAGTCAGTAGAGGTCACAATTTTGGCCTAATCTTTATTAAACTTGGTCACAATGATCATATCAACAAAATCTAGGTCAAGTTCGATATCGGGTCATCCGAGGTCAAAAACTAGGTCACATAATAGAAAAACCTTGTGTAGTCGCTAGAGATCACAATTTTGGCCTAATCTTTATGAGACTTGGCCACAATGATCATCTCAACAAAATCTAGGTCAAGTTCGATATTGGGTCATCCGGGGTCAAAAGCTAGGTCACAAGGTCAAATCACTTCAATACGTCACTTGGTCTAAATGTGATGTAAAAAAAGCATAAGACAATATTGAAACCTTGTACATGCAATAGAGGCTACCATTAGGGGTGCATGAACTACTAGGACAGGTGAGCGACCTATGGCTCTTTGGGCCCTCTTGTTGTTTGTTTTCATGAAGTTGCATGAAATTTAACAGAAGAAAAGTTTTTCAATCTTAAGGTCATATCATTCCATTTAAAATTCAACCATGTAAGTGAAGGACATTTTCATCCTCACGGAAATTCGTCACTTGTAAGGAGGTAGTGGTCAATTAGAAAAATCACAAGAAATGTGATGTCGATTATGCCCTCCTTAAGGAGTCATTACAGTCTAAAATGTTTGTCTCTTGTTGTTACGAAGCTTTTTAACAGAACAGAACAGAACAGAACAAACAGTTTATTTAGCTTAAGCTTATACAGCTCATCACTATAACAAAATAACATATATACATATATGAAAAACAAAATATATATTTTTAAATGGAAAGTTAACAATATTAGAAGTGGGAATGCTAACATGGGGTATTATTTTATCAAAATAAGTTTCAATACACTGCCATAGAAATGTGATTAATTATTTATATCATATACACCTAAAACATCTATACATACACATTCATATACATTCATACACACAGACTATACACACATATACATGTATAAATACATTCATACACAAATACATCTAATATCTATAAACTACCTTCCCCAACCTTAAAAGCTTTTAAACAGAATAAAGCTAACTTTGTAAGAATTGTTATCTTTGACTCGTTAAGAAATTGAATAAATTTGTACATACTGGGACGCATTCTGTAATATTTTGGAATGTATATATTTCTAAGCTGACTATACAATGGACAAATCAAAATGAAGTGGTACTCGTCTTCTATATCATTCTTATTGCATAAAATACATTTGCGGTCCTGTCTCGGTGTCTGTCTATGTCGACCAGTCTCAATACACAATTTATGTGACGATAATCGGATTTTAGCTATGATATTTCGAAATTTACTATTTTCTAATACACTAAAATATTCAGATTCATGAAAGGACGTTTTAATTTCCCTATACAGTACAAGCGAAGTACACGTGTCAACTCCCTGTTGCCATTCTGATATATACATGTCGAGTAATCTTTGTTTGAACAGTTGAATGAATATGTTTACATTTACGGATTCTGGGAATAACCAAACATCTGAGAATCCTGTCTGTTGTAATAAATTACGCACTTTAAAAAAACACGAAGAAGTGTCTGTATTACTATTAACGCGTTGTAGTTCAGCCAGGGTTATGTTTTTTAGTATACAATTGTCAGATTTCTTAGTAAAAATATTGATAAAATATTTAACAATACGCTGATATCGGCAAATATATAATGGGAAGCGACCAACTTCTGAATATAGTGCGAACGAGTTTGTAGAAGGTTTCAAATTTAATAACCATTTTATAAATTTACGATGAATCCGTTCAATATTCTCAACTTTTGAAAAAACCCAAATTTCGCATCCGTAATTTAAAATAGATGCAACATAAGAATCAAACAAATCAAACATTACATTGCAAGGAACTTCCATATTTTTCGTAATTCTAAACAAACAACCCATTGCACGTAGGGCTTTACCTACAAGTGTTTTTGTAGCATGCATAAAAGAACCACCACTTGATAATACAACACCCAAATAGTTAAAACTGTTCACAATATCTATGTTATTACCATTAAACACCCATTCGTAATTTCTATTTACCCGACCCCCTTTTTGAAAAATAAGGATTTTAGTTTTGTTTACATTGACAGTCAGTTTCCATTTAGTACAATAGGTATAAAGTTCGTTAAGTGAATCCTGTAAACCTTCCTCAGTTTCTGATAGTAATACAGCATCATCTGCAAACAGTAATATGTAAATATTTAATTGGTCAATTGTTATACACGACCCTGCATTGTTTTGTAATTGCATTTCGATATCATTTAAAAATAATGAAAACAAGATAGGTGATGTTATCTCCCCTTGAAATAGTCCTAGATTAGATTGAAAAAAGTCAGACAAAGTATTCATATGTTTTACGCACAACTTCACTTCATCATACATAGACCTTATAACAGCAAATAATTTACCGTCAACTCCTGTTTTTATAAGTTTAAACCATAGACTAAGTCTATCGGTCATGTCATATGCTTTTTGAAAGTCAATAAAACAACAAAATAATTTCTTTTTTTCTTTGAATTGTTTTTCAATTAATGAGTTTAGGATAAAAATAGCATCAACTTTGCTGCAATCGGACTTAAAACCAAATTGAGCGTCTGTCAAAACACTGTTTTCACGCGCCCATTTTTGAAGCCTTGTGTTCAATATTACAGTGAAAAGCTTGGCAAAACAACTTACAAGCGTAATACCCCGATAATTGTTAGGGTCGGACGGGTCGCCTTTTTTGTACAATGGTATTATTAAATGTGTGTGAAGTTGGCAAAGCAATCGACAATCGCCAATCAACATTCAATGTCTAGCTAGACAATCGACATTCATCACGACATTGGAAATAAGGCCTGTATCGCCATCATTATAATGTATATTTCCAATGTCGAGCTGGACAATCGTCAATCATCTCGACATTCAAAAAACACACAGAACCCCACTTACAAATATGCAAAATTCCAATGTCGAGCTGGACAATCGACATCCATCTCTACATTCGATATAGGTACTGTGTCGCCATTATAAGAATGTAAATTTCCAACGTCTAGCTAGACAATCGACGTTCATCTCGACATTGAAAAATAGACTGTACCGCACTCACAGTACTGCAAATTTCCAATGTCGATCTGGACAATCGACGGTCATCTCGACATTCAAAATACACAGTGTAATGCGCCCACTGTAATAGAAAACTCCAATGTCGAGCTGGACAATCGACGTTCATCTCGACATTAAAAAAAAAGACTGTACCTAGCTTACAGTTATGCAAAATTCCAATGTCGATCTGGACAATCGACGTTCATCTCGACATTAAAAAAAACAGGCTGTCCTGCGCCTAGAGTTATGAAAAATTTGAATGTCGAGCTAGTCAATCGACGTTCATCTCGACATTCGAAAAAATACTGTACCACGCTTACCAATATGAAAAATTCCAATGTCGAGCTGGACAATCGACTTTCATCTCGACATTCGAACAAAAGACTGTACCACGCTTACTGTTATAGAAAATTCCAATGTCCAGCTGGACAATCGACGTTCATCTCGACATTCAAAAAACAGCAGGCTGTGCTGCTCATACAGTTATGAAATATTTGAATGTCGAGCTGGACAATCAAATTTCATCTCGACATTCAAAAACAGGCTGTACCACGCTTACAGTTATGAAAAAAATCCGCTGTCGAGCTGGACAATCGACATCCATCTAGACATTCAAAAAACAGACTGTACCGCGCCCACTGTTATAGAAAATTCGAATGTCGAGCTGGACAATCGACGTTCATCTCGACATTCAAAAAACAGACTGTACTGCGCTCACTGTTTTAGAAAACTCCAATGTCGAGCTGGACAATCGACGTTCATCTCGACATTCAAAAACAGACAGTTCTGCGCCCACCGTTATAGAAAATTCCAATGTCGAGCTGGACAATCGACGTTCATTTCGACATTCGAAAAACACACTGTAATGCGCTTACAGTTATGCAGAATTCCAATGTCGACCTGGACAATCGACGTTCATCTCGACATTCAAAAAACAACAGGATGTGCTGCTCCTACAGTTATGGAATATTTGAATGTCCAGCTGGACAATCGACGTTCATCTCGACATTCGAAAAAACGCACTGAAATGCGCTTACAGTTATGCAAAATTCCAATGTCGAGCTGGACAATCGACGTTCATCTCGACATTCTAAAACAGGCTGTACCACGCTTACAGTTATGAAAATATCCAATGTCGAGCTGGACAATCGACGTTCATCTCGACATTCGAAAAACGCACTGTACCACGCTTACAGGTATGAAAAAATCCAATGTCGAGCTGGACAATCGACATCCATCTAGACATTCAAAAAAAGTCTGTACCGCGCTCACTGTTATAGAAAATTCCAATGTCGAGCTGGACAATCGACATTCATCTCGACATTCAAAAAACAGACGGTACTGAGCCCACTGTTATAGTAAATTTCAATGTCGAGCTGGACAATCGACGTTCATCTCGACATTCGAAAAACACACTGTAATGCGCTAACTTTTGTGCAAAATTCCAATGTCGAGCTGGACAATCGACGTTCATCTCGACATTAAAAAAACTGGCTGTACTACGCTTACAGTTATGAAAAATCCAATGTCGAGCTGGACAATCGACATCCATCTAGACATTAAAAAAACAGACTGTACCGCGCCAACTGTTATCGACAATTCCAATGTCGAGCTGGACAATCGACGTTCATCTCGACATTAAAAAAAAACAGACTGTACTGCGCCCACCGTTATAGAAAATTCCAATGTCGAGCTGGACAATCGACGTTCATCTCGACATTCGAAAAAACACACTGTAATGCGCTTACAGTTATGCAAAATTCCAATGTCGAGCTGGACAATCGACGTTCATCTCGACATTCTAAAACAGGCTGTACCACGCTTACAGTTATGAAAATATTCAATGTCGAGCTGGACAATCGACATCCATCTAGACATTCAAAAACCGGAATCTACCGCGCCCACTTTTATAGAAAATTCCAATGTCGAGCTGGACAATCGACGTTCAACTCGACATCCCAAAAACAGACAGTACTGTGCCCACTGTTATAGAAAATTCCAATGTCGAGCTGGACAATCGACGTTCATCTCGACATTCAAAAAAAAGTCTGTACCGCGCTTACAGATATATGCAATTGAATCAGGTAAATTGTGCATCAATTTTAGTTGTTCATGCGATAGCTTATTTGTCTAATAGATTGTACTCCGCAATGCAATTATACCGTGCAATATAGGTTCGAATCCCCACCATATGTGTTAACTGTAGGTTTATTGCATTGTTAACGTACGTGATTATTTATTTGGCAAATGTCGACGTTAATGTTTGTTTTCTGTTGGATAAGGTTGCGATTGTAAAATATATTCTTCCACCATGGCCGACTTTCCTCGGTTGATGTAAACATTACCGCACCTTGCCAATTTGTTTGGGGTCCAGGTCATAGCCAACACCAATCCCTTCCCCGAAAGGCATGTAACCTGTACCGGTGACAAACCGGTATAACCCGGTGGTCAATGGAGTGATATATACTTCCAGTTATAGGTTGAGTAAAATCGGAGGATGTTAAGATTTATAACTAAATTATAAGTATGTTCGCGTTATAAATGAGCATCCCTCGTTCACCACATTTATTTTAAAACACTTTGAGATAGTATTAGCCACTCAGAAGGTGTGTATGAGGGAGTGGTAATTGTATCAGATCGCTAGGTTATGCCCTGGTCACACTGTCAAGGATCGACTTCCTGGATTGCTACGGACTCGATCCGGTATTGTACGGAAAATCCGTAGTAATCTGCCGTAACCCGTAGTGGCATCTCTGTCTCAGTGGTGTCTTGGTCGTAGATCATTTTTTTTAACTATACGAGACTACAAACAAGTAATGAGTTCGAACTACGTCTTTCACGGCGTTCGGTGCACTTCGGACAACTACATTCAACTTAGGTTTCCCTTTCTTCGGTTAACTACGAACTAATATGCATGTTGTGGAGCGCGGTCACATTTACGGATGAAGTTCGTTATGAACGCAGTTAACTACACGATGCTAGATATTACTAACTAGTTATAATTACTCCGTGATAATCCCTACCAACCCATATAAATCTGTTCTACACCCATTTATCAAGATATGCAGTCCATTAACTGTATCAGTTGTCAAACTTAGCAACTTACGAATAGTAGACACAGGAACCAATTTGTGCAGGATGGTATTCCGCCACCGACAGACCAATACATTAATATTGTAAGTCGTTGAGAACTAATTTGAAACTAGGTGCAAGAGCCTTCATGTGCCAAGTATCCTGTCTGGAGTTTCGATGCCGCCCTGGTAAGACACGGTTTCCCTGAATTCCAAGCTGGGACATAGAGAACAGGATTTAAAGTGACTTTCGAACTTATCTGGAATTTTTGTTATGTCGTAGTAATTGTCAAGGTCCCGAAAAATCCGAGATAACAAGAGTCGATTGTACTTTGTATGTATTTATTTAGCTGTACATCTTGGCTATACGTACCACCTTTTGAGATATTCGGCGGCTTCTGTTGGTTACACAATACCAATTATACTATGTAACACGTATTAGCCTCAAATGTTATTAAAATAGATGAGTGGAAAAACAATAGATTTGAGCTTCAAAATAATCAAATAACGTTACAAAAATATGTAATGTATTATCTAAATAAAACCTGACCATCAATTGATAACATAAAATTACTCAATTTCATGCTTTTTGAGATTCACGTTCTTTTCACATTTTAAGCAAAACCGTGGCCGGTTGATTTAGGCGTCCGCATAGAGAGCGGGAGATCGAAAGTTCGAACCCCGGAGGAAGTTAGGTTATAACTGATGCAGTCGTTTGGTGAGACGCCAGCTAATTTACGAAGTGTTACAGTAGGCCCATCTCTGTCAGGCACCCGGCAATACATGTATGTCGGAGAATGGATTCGGGTTATTTTGCTAGGGAGGGGTTCCGACCAGCTATATTTTAGCCAAGTTGATACCCACTAAACTCCCACACAAGACGTGCTCCTCTCATTGACGGTATAAGATGACCACAATTCCAGGGTCCAGGCCCACCCCATCTGGATCTACACACGCTCAGTGTATGATAATTGTTTTTTTTCGTGAACTCGTGCACAGAACTAATGAGTACTTAAACCAGTGTCTATACATCTACGTATGCATACCCTTGGATTTCTACTACATTCATTAAAATACGTTTGGTGTGATACACATTAAACACATATACCCCTTGTACTATTCAAAACGTAATTGCCAAATTGGCTGAGCCTGTCAAGGGACATTTGTGCACTTTTCCTTGCATATATAAACATGACATGAAATATCAATCATTCTATAATCATCTTACATAATATAAAATAATACAAAAAATGGGCGATGACAGCTGCTCTCTACTTCAAAAGTTTCTACGAGCTCGTAGACAACTCGGAGCTCAGTGAAACATTTTCACCGAGTTTAAAAACATCCGTACGATGTGCTTACGAGTTAACGCTGTCCGTACAGACTCCGTGCGAAATTGCTAAAATTCGACTCGCACGGAGCTAGTACGATCAATGTGACCAGGGTCTTAAAATAGATAATTAAAATTCGCTGAATATATCAATTTCTGTCGCACGCACACCGTACGGTCATCTTGTGGTCACCGTGCGGCCAGCGTACGAGTTATCTTCGAGCTCTGATTGATCCTTGCGAGCCCCGTACGATGTCAGTATGGGTATTACGATGCCCGTACGGATATCGTACGATTGCATCTCTATAAATCGTACGTGGTCCGTACGAGCTGTGACCACACGTTACGAATGTACAATTACCGTTAGGATTTTAAATATTGTGGACTCGTACGAGTCGGTAAATTCGTACGGATATCGTACGAGCTTTGTGACCGAAGCATAATCGAAGGAGTTACCCTGCGTAAATCGACTTGTTTTCGTTAAATTCAAGGCTCCAATATTGTTGCATATTGTTTTAGATGTTTTTGTTTCTTAAAAAGTAAAGGTTTCTTCGATGACGAACGCATTTTGCTGTTACGGATTGGATCCTTGTGTAAAAATGGAATTGACAGAGCTGACTCTGAGAAAACATTGAATATTCGATGTTCAATGTTGTTCCCCATAAAAACATTCAACAAATTTGAATGTTCAATGTTGTTCCCCATAACGACATTCAAAACATTTAAATGTTCAATGTTGCTTTCCATAACAACATTCAAAATTTTGAATTTTCAATGTTGTTCCCCATAACACTATTCAAAAAATTTGAATGTTCAATGTTGTTCCCCATAACAACATTCAAAACATTTGAATGTTCAATGTTCAATGTTGTTCCCAATAACAACATTAAAAAAATTGAATGTTCAGTGTTGCTTTTCATAACTTGGAATGTTTAATATTGTTCCCCATAACAACATTAAAAAAATTTGAATGTTCAATGCTACTTCTCATAACGTTCAATGTCGTATGTTGTGCCAACTTCACGCTGCTGCGGTACAGTCTGTTTTTGAATGCCATAATGAACGTCGATTGTCCAGCTCGACGTTGGAATTTTGCATAACTGTAAGCGCGGTACAGTCTTTTGTTCGAATGTCGAGATGAACGTCGATTGTCCAGATAAACATTGGAATTTTTCATAACTGTAAGCGTGGTACGGTCTTTTTTCGAATGCCGAGATGAACGTCGATTGTCGAGCTCGACATTCAAATTTTTCATAATTGTAGGCGCAATACAGTCTGTTTTTTTAAATGTCGAGATGAACGTCGATTGTCCATATCGTCATTGGAATTTTTCATAACTGTAAGCGAGATACAGTCTTTTTTTCGACTGTCGAGATGAACGTCGATTGTCCAGATCGACATTGGAATTTTCTGTAACAGTGGGCGTGGTACAGCCTGTTTTTTGAATGTCTATATGAATGTCCATTGTCCAGCGCGACATTGGATTTTTTCATAACTGTAAGCGTGGTACAGCCTGTTTTTGAATGTCGAGATGAACGTCGATTGTCCAGCTCGACATTGGAATTTTGCATAACCGTAAGCGCATTACAGTGTGTTTTTTGAATGTCGAGATGAACGTCGATTGTCCAGCTCGACATTGGAATTTTCTATAACAGTGGGCGCAGAACAGTCTATTTTTGAATGTCGAGTTGAACGTCGATTGTCCAGCTCGACATTGGAATTTTCTATAACAGTGGGCGCATTAGTCTGTTTTTTTGAATGTCTAGATGGATGTCGATTGTTCAGCTCGACATTGGATTTTGTCATAACTGTAAGCGTGGTACAGCCTGTTTTTTGAATGTCGAGATGACCGTCGATTTCCAGCTCGACATTGGAATTTTTTATAACCGATGGCGCGGTACAGTCTGTTTTTTGAATGTCTAGATGGATGTCGATTGTCCAGCTCGACATTGGATTTTTTCATAACTGTAAGCGTGGTACAGCATGATTTTTGAATGTCGAGATGAACGTCGATTGTCCAGCTCGACATTGGATCTTTCTATAACAGTTGGCACAGTACTGTCTGTTTTTTGAATGTCGAGATGAACGTCGATTGTCCAGCTCGACATTGGAATTTTCTATAAGAGTGGGCGCGGTAGAGTCTGGTTTTTGAATGTCTAGATGGATGGCGATTGTCCAGCTCGACATTGGATTTTTTAATAACTGTAAGCGTGGTACAGCCTGTTTTTGAATGTCGAGTTGAACGTCGATTGTCCAGCTCGACATTGGAATTTTCTATAACAGTGGGCGCATTAGTCTGTTTTTTTGAATGTCTAGATGGATGTCGATTGTTCAGCTCGACATTGGATTTTTTCATAACTGTAAGCGTGGTACAGCCTGTTTTTTGAATGTCTAGATGGATGTCGATTGTCCAGCACGACATTGGATTTTTTCATAACTGTAAGCGTGGTAGAGCCTGTTTTTTTGAATGTCGAGATGAACGTCGATTGTCCAGGTCGACATTGGAATTTTGCATAACTGTAAGCGTATTACAGTGTGTCTTTCGAATGTCGAGATGAACGTCGATTGTCCAGCTCGACATTGGAATTTTTTTATAACAGTTGGCGCGGTACAGTCTGTTTTTTGAATGTCTAGATGGATGTCGATTGTCCAGCTCGACATTGGATTTTTTCATAACTGTAAGCGTGGTACAGCATGATTTTTTAATGTCGAGATGAACGTCGATTGTCCAGCTCGACATTGGATTTTTCTATAACAGTGGGCATAGTACTGTCTGTTTTTTGAATGTCGAGATGAACGCCGATTGTCCAGCTGGACATTCAAATATTTCATACCTGTAGGAGCAGCACAGTCCGTCTGTTTTTTGAATGTCCAGATGAACGTCGATTGTCCAGCTCGACATTGGAATTTTCTATAAGAGTGGGCGCGGTAGATTCCGGTTTTTGAATGTCTAGATGGATGTCGATTGTCGAGCTCGACATTGGATTTTTTCATAACTTTAAGCGTGGTACAGCCTGTTTTTTTTTTAATGTCGAGATGAACGTCGATTGTCCAGCTCGACAATGGAATTTTGCATAACTGTAAGCGCATTACATTGTGTTTTTTCGAATGTCGAGATGAACGTCGATTGTCCAGCTGAACATTCAAATATTTCATAACTGTAGGAGCAGCACAGCCTGTTGTTTTTTGAATGTCGAGATGAACGTCTATTGTCCAGGTCGACATTGGAATTTTGCATAACTGTAAGCGCATTACAGTGTGTTTTTCGAATGTCGAGATGAACGTCGATTGTCCAGCTCGACATTGGAATTTTCTATAACAGTGGGCGCAGAACAGTCTGTTTTTGAATGTCGAGATGAACGTCGATTGTCCAGCTCGACATTGGAATTTTCTAAAACAGTGGGCACAGTACAGTCTGTTTTTTGAATGTCGAGATGAACGTCGATTGTCCAGCTCGACATTGGAATTTTCTATAACAGTGGGCGCGGTAGTCTGTTTTTTTAATGTCTAGATGGATGTCGATTGTCCAGCTCCACATTGGATTTTTTCATAACTGTAAGCGTGGTACAGCCTGTTTTTGAATGTCGAGATGAACGTCGATTGTCCAGCTCGACATTGGAATTTAGCATAACTGTAAGCGCATTTCAGTGTGTTTTTTCGAATGTCGAGATGAACGTCGATTGTCCAGCTGGACATTCAAATATTTCATAACTGTAGGAGCTGCACAGCCTGTTGTTTTTTGAATGTCGAGATGAACGTCGATTGTCCAGCTCGACATTGGATTTTTCATAACTGTAAGCGTGGTACAGCCTGTTTTTGAATGTCGAGATGAACGTCGATTGTCCAGCTCGACATTGGAATTTTGCATAACTGTAAGCGCATTTCAGTGTGTTTTTTCGAATGTCGAGATGAACGTCGATTGTCCAGCTGGACATTCAAATATTTCATAACTGTAGGAGCAGCACAGCCTGTTGTTTTTTGAATGTCGAGATGAACGTCGATTGTCCAGCTCGACATTGGAATTTTCCATAACTGTAAGCATGGTACAGTCTTTTGGTCGAATGTCGAGATGAAATTCGATTGTCCAGCTCGACATTGGAATTTTTCATAATGGTAAGCGTGGTACAGTATTCTTTCGAATGTCGAGATGAACGTCGATTGCCCAGATCGACATTGGAATTTTGCATTACTGTGAGTGCGGTACAGTCTTTTTGTCAATGTCGAGATGAACGTCGATTGTCTAGCTAGACGTTGGAAATTTACATTCTTATAATGGCGACACAGTACCTATATCGAATGTAGAGAGAGATGTCGATTGTCCAGCTCGACATTGGAATTTTGCATATTTGTAAGCGGGGTACAATGTGTTCTTGAATGTCGAGATGAATGACGATTGTCCAGCTCGACATTGGAAATATACATGATAATGATGGCGATACAGGCCTTATTTCCAATGTCGAGATGAATGTCGATTGTCTATCTAGACATTGAATGTTGATTGGCGATTGTCGATTGCTTTGCCAACTTCACACACTACGAGAACACACCGTACAACCCGCTGTGTGTAAGGCAGTTATGTATGTTGAAGGCAGAGACACACGCGTTTTACACCACTAGAGTGGGGTAAGTATTTGTTATTTTATATGTGTTTTGCGTTGCTTTTGAAAGTGATCACTTACATACATCGTTGACGCGATGAATGAACAATAATTATATACAATGTATGTGCCCTCAAATGCCATATTATTCGAGTAAACAGGGTTTAGGTATGCGATGTTTGCCAAAAGTTCGAAACTTTCGCCTTTGACATTGAATTCTCAACTGAATTCGTAGTTTGGAACAATTCTAAAACATTAAATACAAACTTCAATCCTTCCTCAATAAATCTGTCGTTTCCGTTTTGAAAAATGTGCATTTTCTGTGAAGATATAGAGGTTTAAATTGAACGAGGTACGAAAAAAATGCTAACGAAATAGGCAGTTCTGTTTTTCGAATGATAACGACAAAGGCAGAGCGTTAAATATTAATGCTAACGCAGAGGCAGAGATAAGAGACATATGCTAACAACAAAGGCAGAAATTCTAATGACTTGACATGGCCATAAAACCCCTTTGTACGATTTGTATGTTATAAATATAACCCAGATTCATGTTAGGCTGTATTCCAAAGTCCATTTCACCAAGAATCACGAGTGTTTAGTGGTTATTTTCATCAAGTTGATAAACGGAATATATTACATACCTGGTGAATTCCCTAGGGGACTTGCGCTTCATTCTATTCAGAGATCGCCCAACTGATCTGTTATACATTAATTTGTGTTTACGACAACAATATTTATAATCTTTTTTCTTTTTAAACAATAATTGCCTGTTAATATCGCTCCTGTTTGCATTATATTGATTCAAAGATTCTATATACGCTCGATGTTTACCTTTACATTCATTATTATACCACTTCTGTTGGTTTTTATCTTTACTATTAAAGCAAACACGGTCCGTTCGACTTGTAGATTCGAAATACTTATTACCCCTAGAAGATAAGTATTCTGTAACAATATTAACTATTTCATCAGTACTACATTGGTTATTTATTTTTTGATTGATTGACTGTTCAAGATCGTGTATATTTCGGGATACGTCGGACATAAATGCTTCAACATGTACCGGATTCCACTTGTGAGAGGTTTTAACACCAGCATTGCATTCTGGGATAGTTGTATTGGTTTTAAGGGCAAATTGAACAGGTGCGTGGTTAGAAAATTCATTGAACTCGCCAATATTAAATTGGGCAATCTGATTAAAATTCTGGACTTGCGATAATAAGTAGTCGACCATACTTTGACCGTTATGCGTCATACATGTAAGTTTACCGACGTGATTATCCTCGTGCAATCTACCGTTAACTACCCGTATATTTGTAGCCTTGCATAAATCTAGTAACTAATCACCGAATCTATTCGATTTAAAGTCACATGTCGCACGTGGTAATACGTGGTCAATGTCGAGGTCATCGTCGGCTAGTCCTATATTACGGTCATTTTCAATATAGTCACATTTCCGACCGATTCGAGCATTTGTATCCCCTGTTAAATACACTTGACCCAGTTCTTTAAATGAGTTAACATCAGATTCAATCATTTGAAAAATATCAATATTATATACATTATGGATTGGAGAATTTTCAGGTGTAATGTATGTCATACCAACATATATATCAAATTCGTTATGAAAAAAATACTTATCGAGTTTTAACCATACTAGACAATCTATATCGTTTTTAACCAGCTTCACGCCCTCTCGAATACTGTCTTTGATGTAAATTACTATGCCACCACTAGAGCGTTTCGCTCGCCTATGTTGAAATTTTCTGTACGAATGTATTGGGTTACTGTAACCGTTATGTTTGATATTTGAATGTGAATTTGTCCAGGTTTCAGTCAAACAAACAATATCATAATTATTAAGAATATTCGTAAAGTCATTTGAAGAACATTTTTGTAAAGTTAAACCTTCCACGACACAAGTTTTACAACATTCCCACCAGTTTCCTAGTCACCTAGTTTATATTCTTTGCCGTTAATAAATAGTTTGTCAACAACGGTAACGGGCATGTTATACCATTTTTGTTCAATGTTTGCTCAAGGTCATGTACCTTGGACGGCATTTTGTTCTTCATCTCCGCTACTCCCGAGAAGGACCAACATTTGTGAAATCGTCTAAAATTCTAGACTAAGTGTGTTTGTTTAATTCATACGGAGATGGTAATTTAATTGCCTACGAGTCGTTATTTGATGAAAAATTGCCGAGGCAACCGACATCATAAATGACGCCGCATTAACGGTATGCCAACGTCAGCATGGCGTCCATAAGTTCTGGACGCGGGTTGTCTATTTCGGTCGATTTTATAACAAACAATACTTCCGTTTGCATTCCTGACATAAACAGCTAGCTGGTGACTTCACATGAATCAGGTATTGACGTCACTGCAATCTAACGCTCTTCTTGTGACGTCGTTTTTGTTAGTCTGTCTGAACACGGCCCACCTTTGACGTCTCCTGTTAGCGACTATTTAGTCTATAGGCGACTAATGATCAATCAAAATTGTATTGCTTTGTCTCTTGTCTTTGTGACATCATTTCACATTCAAATAGCCATTTGACATCGTTCACTGTCATTCTTGGACCTCGAACCGTTGAATATTTTACAATTTTAACACCGGTGTATTTGGTTATGGCATAAGACTGACATTATCGTGCTTGTTTTTATCCTTTACACGAGTCAGATTTCCTCATGTACGTGCTACACGTGTATTCTTTATAAATGACGCCATGGCTTCACAAAACCACAAATTGACCACTGTAACTTTGATACTTAGTCATGACCGATATGTTAATTACATTACGTATGCATACACCACCATACAAGAAAAATTTAGTACCCTGAAAAACTTGCTAAACTTTATTTTTTCAGTATATAATGCGAACTAACGCATAACTCTTACTTACGATATTAATCATTCAAACATGGAAAAAATTATTTAAAGTAACCTTCTATGTGATCAATGCCCGACTTCAATCATTTCGACTGATCTTCTATTCGCGTTGCTAGGCAACTGCGCACATACACTATACACTACATGGACGCGGTCTATGCATTCCGATTTAAATCGGGAAGTCGAATACCCAGGTAACTACCGTCTCATTTCCAACGGGTATGAACGTATCTACGTTTCATATATATATAGAGAATAATAGGTTAGGGCCGTGGATGAAAAAGTTTATCTGGCAAGGCGGAGGAATTTATCGGGTGAGCCGTAGCCAATTTCCATAGCCGAGCCGGATAAACTTTTACTTCATTCACGGCACTAACCTATTATTCTATTGATCCAGTCGCTTAATCTGCTCAGTAAGGGAATCAAACTCGAGACTATATTGTCACTATTTCATTTACAAGCGCGCAACGTCACGTTCGTTCCGTGACGTCATGATAAACAACGACGTCGGACATCTTAATAGACGTCGTGTAGACGCAGGTAAGTCGAGGAAAATAACCGATCAACCACCAGCTCATTTAGAATAGGAAAACCTCACCCTCGGGCACGGAATTGCAACCGATGACTCTCATATAATAAGAAGTCCGTCAGATCACGTGGTAAGGTGACGGATTATCACTAGTCACATGACCAGGTGACCGATTATCGCTAAGTTTATCAGGCACCCCGTTAACAGGCAGATTTTGCCGGAAGTGACTGGATAAAATAAAAAAATATGGAAATAACGTTTTGCTCTCCCACAATAAAGCGCTTAAGCAAGTCGGTAACATGTTTGACGCGACGTTCTGTCTATTCTGACGTCAAAAGATTGGACACCAACCGAACGCAATCCTTGCACGTCTTTAACATGTTCTGCAAAATCGAATGAACAGAGTCAAAACTACTCTCCTTTTTATGGACTTTCTCTTCGCATGTGAATATTCTGTCTGCTTTCAAAAATTATCTCATATTTTAGTGTTTAGTTTGGGCCGTTTCACAGATATCCCGTTCGGAACACTGGTCGTCTTTGATTGTAATTCTGCCGATCGTATTTCATTTGATAGTCTCTACACTTCGTTATAATAAAGAGGGCATTTTAACACAATCATATGGTAAGGCAATAATAAATCGCTGAACTTTTGTTTCGACGGCGCTCGAGTGTTATGTTAACTACATACGCCTTGTGACGTTATCGCGTCCCTGTTGTATTTAGTGACGTCGAAAAAAGGCGCGCGCTAAAAATGCTACATGTACCACTGAGCTTTCAAATGATATATACAAATTTCAAAATTTGCTGCTCAAATATTTTGACACACCAACAGATTAATTATTTTTGCAATTAAATTTGATGAAATTTCAGACAAAGTTCACTATAAAAAAAGGCCATTCTTGTGTACAAATCTCTAAACAACTTTCTACCAAGTTCAAGGAGCAACTTATCATGAAAATATATCATTGAGATCATTTGATCAAAAACTACTGGCAGTTCTAAACCCTAGGCTAGAATTTTGCAGAAAATCATTGGCATACCTAGGTGCAAAATAATTGAACTGTCTTGCAACGACTGTTTAAGTATTGTACAACGACATCAGTTGTATAAGATACCTTTAGTAAATGAAATGATTTTAAAATCATCAGAGAAAATCGCATTAGAAGATATCATAGAAGCTTCGTGAATACGGGCCCAAATTCCTTCTGTATAGCACAAATAGAGATGTTTTTCACAAATCAGAAATATGTGAAGAATTTGGTACAGCATCACCCAAGGAACATACATTGTATGTGTAAAATTGAAATGTGAAATTGGGACAAGTAGTTTCTGAGAAGATTTTCATAGTTTTGAAATGATTTGAATAATCTATCGAAAAAGGGATGTTATATTAACTAGGACGTTGGGAGTGGTAAAATAGTACCCGCCCTTGGTTAACTTACAGTTAAACATCGCCAAATTGAGTAGCGCCTTCACGTAAATACAATTCGAATGATATTCCGAAAAAGGGATGCAATATTTACTAGGACGTTGATAGTGGTAAAAGAGTATCGGCCCTTGGTTTACTTACAGGTAAACATGGCAAAAATTAAATATTAACGCTCGATAAATTATCGTTCTGATTATATGTTTTATTACATTACTTTAAATAAAACTAAATATTGTATGCGGAAATCGCGCAAAAGACGTCAGAAACGTCAACAAATCTTTCGCCTTTTCTCTTGAATATCTAAAAAAAACTTGACGGTAACTTTGTTTTAAAACTTCACAGTATGTTGCTCTGGGTACGAGTAACAGATTAATTAATAAAAAAGGATAGGTCGCCACGCAAGATTTTCAGTAAGTAACTTTGAAATAATGTCGTCGGTATTAAAAACTGACGACGCTGCATAAAACGTCATTGTTTAATCACCGTAAGGTACATAACTTTCTCAGGGAAAATGAAAACGAATGCCGATATTGTTATAACTTGGTGAATATCGCACTATTAACATATAATGTTAAACTTTGCAATTCAGTTTCAGTCGGAACATTACATGTATATATTGGTGTTTTACTTCTACATTTTCCCCTTGTCTCTAAATTACTATAAGTTTGCGAGGTTGACATGACGCTGCTTATTTCAAAAGGTTCAGATTTAGTGCAGTCTGTAGGTTGAATTATATGGTAATACATTCCTTACACAAGTCATTTTAAAGTTCATATCTATTTATGTTTCAGTAGTTGTCAACGTCCCCCTACCACTGACGTCCACATTCGCGCGTGTCATGGTTTGTCATATCACAGTTCATACAGTACACATTTCTTCTTGATCTGGGAAATGTACCGGATCTTTATCCATGTCTTTTCAGGGAAGAATCATCATATCTTGACTGTGCTAAACTAGCAGGTTTCTCCTTGTTGATATCCACTGCGCCATTTATCACAGAAACGAGTGTTCTTGAACTTGTAGTGTTAAAGTGTATTGCATCTCGGTGTAATATGTCCTTAGCAACGCTTCAATTACCGTACACAAACGCACTGTGTCAATGAATGTGGCAGACTTGTAGTGTTTAAGTGTATTGCATCTCGGTGTAATATGACCTTAGCAACGCTTCAATTACCGTACACAAACGTACTGTGTCAATGAATGTGGCAGATGTTACTTCACAACTCTGTTTAATGGCGTCATTGAGTTGTACAACATCGGCGTCCTTACTCGGGGCTACAAAACACAAAAAGAATGTACACTGCTTGATCTGCAGGTAGGTTATTGTCTTTTTTAAGTCATGATATCCTGCTACATCATTGTCTCTTTGTGTAGATAATGACGTTAATGAAAGGATCAATGTTCCATGAACACAGCAGAGAATTTACGTCCGAGAGCGTTTATCCTGGTAGTGTTTTTTTATCGTGACATTTCTATTAATACCGCGTTTCTGGATGCCACGTAAGATCGAGTCGCCAATGACCAGCGTTCTGTTTTTGATGACTTGTTGATTTTCAAGTTGAGTTTGACTCATCGATGTAGAATTAACTGCTATTTCCTCCCGGTATGTTTCTTCAGACACTTCCGGTCGCTGGCTATTCTGTTCATTAGTTTTAGCATAAGTGTGATGTTTGTCTTGCACCGGTGTAGTTCTTTCAATCAAATTTGAATTAAATGTAACTTTTAAAGTGGCGATTTTACAGACGATACATTTTTCAAATGATCGCTGATTGACTGGAGTCGTATGTAAACGTTTTCCGTGGATATTTTCATGTCTTTATTTAACTGATCTGTGGTTTCGTGAGTGCATCAACACTAGCTTCTGAATGTTTGTTGCTATTGAAATGCTGTTCTTTATGCTGGCAATTTTATCTCTTGGTTGCGAAAACCACAAAATTGTTTAGGGCTAGGTTTCTTTGCAGAACTATGTCGCTTATCTTTCGTAATAGGTTCACACGATTCAGTTTGAATACCCCGATCAAGTGTCGCATAACATGCAAGACTTTTCCTCTCTTAGGTGTCCTAGTGTATATCCCTATCATCTGTTTTTACAGTACTACTATAATTTGTATTTACAGTAAATCCGCTATTCGTAACGTTTATTTCTTGTGATGCTGGCGTTTTTGCAGCAATGTTGTCATCTACTTGAACTTTAGTGATTGGACAGGTATTCATTTGCGTAGGTATTGATGCCTTACGTGATGTCACATGAGTCATATACCTCACTATTTGTTCTTTCATTTTATCATTTGTCTCTGCTAAAGTACGATCGTTTTACACCAATTCGGATTCCACAACATTAAGACTATTTGGCAGGTCAGTGTTAAAGTGCTGTGGATTTTTGCCATTCACCAAGCAGGATGATGTTGTATGATACTAGTTTAAAATGTACAATTAATACTTACCACCAACAACTTTAATCTTCATTTCCACTTCATTAGACTTCGTGTCACTCACTGAACTAAGAGAGTACATATATTGCTTAAATTATCTGAGAAATAGAGATGCGATTCTTTGTTCCTCCGTTTGTTTCTTGAATCGCAATAGTATGAATTCCGTTGCTCTTAACTTTTTAATCATACCTCTTTCTGCGTTTAATGAATACTGCCGTTCTTCAGTCAGTTCTGACTTTCTGTCTCCGCCGTTCACCGAGGAATTGAAGTTCACCAGATGTTCCTTCACTATATGTATTTAAAAGTTGTTCTTTCTCTGTCGTTTTTAGTTTCTTTCTCAATAGTCGGGCCTCGTTGATATAAAACATTTCGAGTTCACTGACTTTGTTTGAAAAAGTTCTAACGGTTGATCAGGCAACTTCGCTGAAGCTCCGTCGCTCATTTGTAGCTGTCAACATCCTCCGATGTACATATTTTTTACATGTAAATGTCGAGAATTTTTACTCTTGTTGTCGATTGATTGTTTTTAATTTACCTCTGAATAATTCCGAGAAATAAAATATTTTCCTTTTTTTACGTTACGTTTAGAAAAATTGCTATAATATACATGTACACAATACATTTAACAAGAGGGCCCAAAGGGCCCTAGGTCGCTCACCTGTCGAACTTGACCTAGATTTTGTTGAGGTGGTCATTGTGACCAAGTTTTGTACAGATTAGGCCAATATTGTGATGTCTAGTGACTACACAAGGTTTTTATATGATTGACCTAATGACCTACTTTTTGACCCCAGATGACCCAATATCGAACTTGACCTACATTTTGTTGTGTTGATCATTGTGACCAAGTTTCGTAAAGATTATGCTAAAACTGTGACCTCTAGTGACTACACAAAGTTTTTCTATGATTTGACCTTGTGACCTAGTTTTTGACCCCGTATGACCCAATATCAAACCTGACCTAGATTTTGTTGAGATGATCATTGTGACCAAGTTTCATAAAGATTAAGCCAAAATTGTGACCTCTAGTGACTACACAAGGTTTTTCTATGATTTGACCTTGTGACCTAGTTTTTGACCCCGGATGACCCAATATCGAACTTGACCTAGATTTTGTTGAGATGATCATTGTGACAAAGTTTCATAAAGATTAATTTAAGATTTTGACCTCTAGTGACTACACAAGGTTTTTCTATGATTTGACCTTGTGACCTAGTTTTTGACCCCGGATGACCCAATATCAAACTTGACCTAGATTTTGTTAGGATGATTATTGTGACCAAGTTTCATAAATATTAAGTCAAAATTGTGACCTCTAGTGACTACACAAGGTTTTTCTATAATTTGACCTAGTGACCTAGTTTTTGACCCTATTAGACCCAATATCGAACTTGGCCTAG
This sequence comes from Spisula solida, assembly GCA_947247005.1. Lineage (NCBI taxonomy): Eukaryota > Metazoa > Mollusca > Bivalvia > Venerida > Mactridae > Spisula > Spisula solida. The sequence continues at coordinate 53,342,221 of OX365945.1, forward strand.
ATTTTGTTGAGATGATCATTGTGACCAAGTTTCATAAGGATTAGGCTAAAATTGTGACCTCTAGTGTCTACTCAAGCCAATTGTTGACGGACGACGGACGGACAGACGGACGACGGACGAAGAGTGATCACAAAAGCTCACTCTGTCACTTTGTGACAGGTGAGCTAAAAACGCAACACAGTTAATGGTTTGGAGCACACGGGTAACAAAATTATTAAAGGGACTGCCTCACACTCTATTGGTGTATTGCAAAAATAAAATTGTCAAATATTTGCGTAATTTTGGTATAGTTGCCTGTATATGACATAAACAACCACACTGACATCTAAATTAACTTGAGAAACTTTGGCATTTTGTAGTTATTTAATATTTTTACATAAAAAACACTACTAAACAAAATTAACACTAGTATTACTTAAACTGCCTGAAATTTGTTCGCATTTGATGAAAACGAATCAAATAACTTACTGATGTTTTGGAGGAAAATTGACTTCGTTGTCCAATTTCATGGAGGGTCAGGTCAAGCAGTATTGATTGCTAACCTAACACGACGAAAACAAGCATGTCGTCATATGGGGGAAAACCTTTGAGATGGTTAGTGTTATTCAACGTGACGATGTTGCTGATGCATAGTTAGTTAGCGCATCTAACGAATGTGATTTTAAACTGCCAAACAATTTGAGAGGTTTTAGTATAGATTCAGATTATATAGATTTAGATTATTTTGATTCAGTGCAACATGTAGATCTATTGCTTTACATAAAAAATGTCAAAAACCAGAAGTAAATCGTACTTACCTTTGGTTTTCGTGACGTCATCAGAAAAACTGCTTACTGGCGCTATGGTCTCAAGTGCGTCCTTCATTTCTCGAATCTCTGCCTGAAACATGTCACGTTCTTTTGTAAGAGTGTCCAGTTCATGTTTGACCTTACTCTGAGTTGAGTCAACATACTGTTTTATTTTCTCCACAAAAATTTCCCGTCGGATCATTTTTTCTCAAGTATTTTCTTCATATTCAAATTTTGAACAAGACTGTTCCAGTCTTAAAGCCAAACAAATTAATACCAGGAGCGTGAATATAAACACAGCCATTTTGTTTCTCTACTGATTCTTTACAAACTTGAGAAATAAGTATGTCCACATGAACTATCAAAGAACTTTTGAAACATGAACTGTAACAGTTATACAACTTTATAGATTTGTGCGTATATCTGTACGTATAAGAGGGTCGTTCAATATATAGACGGAGAAATATTGATCATTTTACCAATATTGCGGAATATTGGTCAGATAAAAGCATACTAATACTAATACTAATACCGGTACTCTTTCACAACTGCGGAGGCGTCGTTGGGAGGAAATTGCTATTGCCTTGACATTGTAAGTAGCTAAATATTTTCCATCCTTTTCTGATCAATTAGACCGGCGCTCCTCCAATGAAGCACTTATTTGTATCTGCCCAAGGCAACCTCTCTTTCTAGGGTTCTGAATTAGTTCACTTTATGGAATATTTCAGCAATATGTCCAAGAATATTATGCTTTTCGACTTTTGATTTTTTAACCTGTCTATCTATTTATACTGCCTATTCATCTTCTTCTTCCAAAACTGTACTGTAGTTGAGTCCGTGGCCTCTGATTATTTGTGCAAGGTATGTGGCTGGAACGTCAACTATGTTGTATTGCCTCTTATCGAGTATTATTGGCAGGTGTGTCTGTCAAGGGCTGACTTAAAATCAATCAAGAGAAAAAGTGTGCTACAATTTATATGAAAAGGGTCGGATTACTGTAGCTCGTTCCGAATAGTCTCTTCAACTTCAATATGGTTACTCGTCAAAATCCGACATTTACAAATAACGGTGAATACTGTTTGGTTCTTTGACATTAAACACGCTCAGTGTATAGCACATACTGATACACCCGAGACTACCTCTGGGTTTCCAACCGGTTCATTTTTAGTTTGATGGAAAACACTGGAAAGCATTATAGAATTATAGAAATGACCAAGAGCCCCAGCCGAGATTCGAACCATGGAACTCTCAATCAGTAGTCAACAGTGTTATCCACAGGACCACCGTGCACAATTCAAGCAGGCAATGTTACATTTTTACGCTGAAAAGCTGGTGACGTCACGCATTTGTTATCGCATTTGTTATTGCACATGTTGTAAGAACATTATTCCGTCCTTTGTTCTCAGATTGAATGTCACATTAATTTATGTGATTAAAGTAAATAATAAAATATATTTAGACAGTCTATCCTCAGGACTAAGAAATTATATCACAAAATACAGAGTTTTGACATCCCCAATTTTTCTATCATTTAATAGATAGATCTATACTATTTCAAACCACAGGGCCTTACAGATGTTAAAACACATGCCAATTTACCCACCCTTTACCTAATGGGTATGTTCAATACTACATGTATATTTCCCTCCAATGTTGGTGCAAAACAAAAGCCATGCACTAACCCGGCAGTGCAGTGACATTGGAAAGGTAAAAACGTGGGACTGTTCCTGCTATCTCCAACCCTTCCCGGGGCACTGGTTTCAATTGACTGATGCATATGTTGGAACAGTTGGATGAGTGCTATAACCTAGTGTGGCGAACCCGGACTTAGCACACCCGGGTTCTGAGTTTGTTTTAGCCGGCTCTCTAGTCAGGATGACATCACAGGCTATCTTGGGTCAGCCAGACCCCAAAAGTACAAAATTATAAAAGAAGCACGAAAATAACGACAAATGCCAAATGAACTGAACAGATTTTAATTATACAAGTTGAAGTCATAAAACAAGACAAATTTTGGAAAACCAGGAAAAATTATAACATTAAAGCAATAATTACTCAAGATACAACATCAAAATGAAAATACAACAGCTCTATTGAATACTGTGCATACAACTCTGCAGGAACAAGTCTGGTCAAAATTTTTATTTTCTGTTTTACGTAGATTTTTCAAAAAATTTGAATGTTATTTTCATTTTATTTTGGCAAAAATTAGGGTCCGGTTTCCCTTTAAACAGAAGATATAAAAATGTTGGCCTCTCTTGAGAAAAATAGTATAAGTAAAGTCCAAAACTCAGAATAAGGCCAGAGTTTTTTTAATTTTTCGTTACTCAGTTATTTTTGAGCCAAAAGTCCACAAGGGGAGAGAAAAATTAAAAACTCCCAAAATATAGCTACCATGTTGTTGAAGATGGACTGTAGTCAAATCGTAAGACAAATACAGTACACAGGTATCTGTATCATTGATAAAGAATTTTTAAAATCTACAGGAATTTATTTACATTTTATTTAAAAAATAAATTTCTGTCAAGTTATTTTTTCATTACTACTGATACCTAATGGCACAGTGGTGAATGAGAACACAATAATTATTGAACAAGCATTATACCAACTTATCATTAGTAAAATAATGAAATACATAATAAATGTAAGGCTATTGATGTCATTTGCGATATCTGTGTTTTACTGGGATAAATGTGCACAACATGGTTTCCTCTTTGTGTGTATATAGCTGAAACTGCTTGTTGTGTTCAAATTAGAGTTAATGATTACAACCTTAATAAATTACTTGATCAAAATGATGACTTCATAAAATATACCAGATTGGGTAACTTTGTCTAGGTTTCTGGCTGAGTTATTAGATGAGTGTTTTCACCTTGTGTCCAATTGCTTAAGTTAATGTATATATATTATATACATGTATATAAACATGAGACATGTGTCATTATTATGCAGCCTGCTATTAAATCTGTACATGTGACCTAATATCTAATTTATGCACCCTGCAGCTCAGTAGTCCTGAGAACCCGATGGCACTCCAGAGTGTGGAATAAATATTTATTTTATAGTATGTTATCAAATCCTTGCTTTGATTGATCCATCTGTTGTAGGCTTAACCAAAGTTCAAAACCAACGGCACCCTCCTACTGGTGGTGGGACGGTGGAGAGCTTGACTCCGGCCGAAGGGGTCATAGCAGACATGTTTGAGGGGAGTACAGCCATGGAAGGCGTAATCGGCGGTGTCGACACTGATGGTATGTGTCTATTTTCTTATTTTGGACAAGAAATGTTTCAACTGAAATATGCTTCTACATAAAATTGTCATTTAATAATGTTGCAGAGTATGATCTTACTTATTCTTTGGAGCTTTTGATGTATACAAGATACCTGCCTTGAAATGTCCTTCAATAAGGTTTTCAATCTTGAAAAGTAATTGAATTTATGCATAGAAGTGTATTATGGTGTCAAATTAACACATTTTCTGCCTAAAATATGAAACCACTAGAAACACAGTTTTACTTTCAAATTAAAAGTATGTAAATGTATGGGTGTAAGTGTGAGATATAAGCAGCTAAGCAGTTTTCGTGATGACAATAGTAATTTTCAGCACAAAATGTTAAAGTCATACAATTGTGCCTTGGTAAATGTTTGGAAAATACCTTGTAATTACAAAATTTATTCTTCCTTGAAAAAAACCTTGAAAAGTTCTTGAATTTGGATGTAAGGATTGTGTGAGAACCATGGTCTATGAAATCAGTAACTGTCACAGAAATACTAGTAATATTTGACTGATCTATAATTATTGCATCACATCAATAAAATATCAAAGAGAATAATGTTGATCATGCCTTTTTAAATTCATAAACATTTTTTCCACTTTAAATATGAGTATGATCTAGCAATGAAAAAGTTGTAATTTAAATATTTTGAAATTGTCCACTTCTTGCTGCGTCATCACACCAATTTGATGCAGGTAAATTATTATTATTGATTGTTTATTTTTCAGCTCCAAGAAGTAACACTGTAGACGTTGAAGGTAATTGGTTCATTACAAATTGTTTTGATGGTTATCTCATTAACAAGATTTGCGATAAGTCCATTGCCCAATCTATAATCTGAATTTCAAGTTCAGCAATTACATTTGATTGCTAGATGATAGATGATTTGTATCATTTGGTAAATTAGAATTAGATGTATGAATAAGAAGAGCATAAGTGATTGCTCCTGTGCTTTGTGTGTTTTAAACTTCATAACTATCACCAATGAGAATTGATAAACTGGAATATATTTTAAAGTAATTAAAGGTCACCAAAACCATTATTCATAATTTTGTACATAAATTATCATAGCTCTTCATCTGGGTTTTCATGCAGTAATTTTGTTGTTCACTACAGATTGTAACTCAATGGTATTGGTAAATGATACTAAAGATACATGTATTGAACCCGGTGAAACTGAAGTTGTACCAGGTTAGTAGTTTCAAATTATTTTCTTTGTTGAATTTCACATTACCAAAGTGGTATTGTCCTTATATAAGATAATAATGTTTATGGTTTTCAATAAAAAAAATTTTATTGTCAACTGAGATAGAAATATTTCTTCCTTAACCATGTTTCACCACACTTTTGATTAATTTTTTTTAAAAAAATGCTATATAAGGCCATATTTTAAATAAAATCCATGCTATAGCATTGGTACTCACAACACTAGTGCACCATCATTAGTAAACACCACTAGTCAAGTGCAGTAACACCATTTTGATTGTGTTGGATTAATGTTTCTTTTAACTTAGACTAACTGGTAAGGTTTTTGGTTAAAACCACTGTATAAGGGCATACTTTACATAGCATGGACCACCCATGCAATAGCATTGGAAACACTTGTTCACCATCTTTAGTCAACTATGATTTCAATTGTAGTTATATCACTTTCTAACTTGCACTTAGCTGGTAAGCTACATTTAGAACATATCTCATATACTATCAATGATATTACATTGAAACTTACAACACTTATTTATCCTTATTCAAGTGCAATAAATAAATTTTGATTTTATCAGGAGTTATGTCCCGTATAAATTAAACTTTTATTTGTTTAGGTTTTGCGTACACATTTCAATATGACTATATCACAACATAACAACACTTGCTTACTATTATAAGTCAATACTGCTGATCAAAGAGGCAATCATTCTTATTACGAAATTAATTGGAATAATGTCTATTTTTAGGATGCAGAGCAATTAGCAACAATGAGAAGTTAAGTGGTTTGTCTAGAAGAGCTGCTAGCAAGGAGGGTATGTTTTTAAGTATCTTGATAATAACATCAAGAACTATCTTGGACCTAAAAATAATGAAAGTTTACTCATACTTTTTCAGTGGATTTGCAAAATTTGTATGAAACTAAATGCACACAAAATTGAGGTAATCCTATTTGTACGGAAATTGAATACTGGTACACCTGAGAATCTCACAGTGAAAGTGGAGTGGAAGTCTCGACTCATGTTTTCAAACCACTACAAGGATAGTGGTAACACCAGCAGTATGTTGGATATATATACACCTCACAAACCGCTTTGTACATAGGCTGAGGAATGTCTTTATGTGACAAATGAGCTAAATATGTTATATACATTTATATATACAATACAATACAAAATGTTTATTGCATAAAACATACATACATATGCTTATAGCAAATTTATTGTATAATAAAAATACATAGAAAACAAGATGGTGAAAAGATTTTTTGATTTGCACTTATTATTGTTTGAAGGTAATGCTTTTCTATCCCATAGATAAAAATGCCTCAAAGAAGACTATTAAAGATCAAGTTGATGCGTTAACGGTTGAAAATCTGAAATTAGACAATGAACGATTGAGGTCAACAATTGAACTTATTAAAACAAAAAAATGTTTCATGGAGCGATCAATGGAATCCATGGATAACCAAGACAACTACTACCGATCGGCTAGCTTATATTACAGCAAAAAAGTTTTGTATGAAACATGATGCATATATTAATAGTGTAGTGAAGTTACCATACCTGTCAGGTTTTTTATCCAACCATTAGGCCTTTATCAGCAGCCCGAAATCGACCCGTCGTGTAAATCTTAGCTTTATTATGCCATGTGAGCTTTATAAGGTTATGTGGTCACATGACATGGGACTACTTTCGACTTCAAGTTCAACCAAGTCATTTAGTGTTGAAGGCGAATCTTACATAATTATTGCAGCGGGGTCTGATACATTTGAAAACCTTGGAATGCCGATGTTTTCGATATCGTTGCGCAGGATCCACAGGGTTTTGTGTTCGTATTTCAAAGGTGAACACATCATTTCTTGTGTTAAAAGTTTTGCAGGATAAATTTAATTATTGTAATTTGTTTGCATTTTAAATGTTCACAAGCTTCAATTTTGTGCTTATAAAATGAAAAAAGCATGCTTTAACCCTACATAGTTATTGGTTTGTAGAACCGTACCCAGTTTGAGTAGTATATGTATGCATCAGTTTCATACAAAGATGTAGTCTGTAAATAATTGACTGGCACTTTCATCTTACTAGTATTATATAGAGGATATTTTATCCTTGTGTAAGATCAAATTTTATTTCACCCAGTGATCACATATATTTATATTGTGTCATGTGATGATAAATGTATTTCTACAGATTGTACCAAACAACACTCACTAGTAACGATACGCTGACCTGACGATACATATGCTTATAGCAAAATATTGTATAATAAAAATACATAGAAAACAAGATGGTGAAAAGATTTGCACTTATTATTGTTTGAAGGTAATGCTTTTCTATTCCATAGATAAAAATGCCTCAAAGAAGACTATTAAAGATCAAGTTATGCATCTAATTTGAACCTGCATAATAAACACTTTGTGAGACAGGAATATTGTTTTCGTTTTGTCTTTATGTAAATTTTATTAAGATTAGGGATAAGTCAATTGTACGGATGTGTCAATTGCAAACAAATCAATTTGCAACAAATTCACCAAATTTACTCCACTTATAAATACCATACAGATGACAGGCAAGGTTGGATTCAGTGATTCATTATTACAAAACATTGTATTTATTATACCACATACATAAGTTGTAAGGAGGTGTGAAAATGAGTGAAGCTTGTGAATGCAAACTCTTACAATTTAGGTCGGATTACAATCAAACAGATAAACAACCTTAACATGTAGATATGCATGCAAAAATAAAGCTGGGATGATCTGTCTCAAATTGACAGGGAAGCTTTTGTGATCACTCTTTGAAGAAATTGCTGCAATTATATTTGCTAATCAAGAGGTACATTAGTCTACGGAATGGCGAGAGTTCTAGCTTCAATTAACACTACATAATTAATGCAAATCTTCAATGCATCTAGTATGTCATTCATAAACTGCATATATTACTGTTTATATAATCTTAAATAATGTGGCAATTTATGTCATATTGTCACTTGCAAATATAAACAGTAACTTGCCGTGTGCCACATTTGTAACGTCAGGTCAATCAGATTATCTGACAGTTTCTTTCACTGGATTACACGTCAAAAAGTTCAATTTGGAAATTTCTTGGGAAGTTAACACATTGGGTCATAAAGCCGTCTATTTATTGGAGACTGATGTCATGAACATGGTTCTAAGCAGGGTTCCCACAGTCAGGGAAGTCATGTAAAAACATATTTTTTCAATGTCAGTGAAGTCATGGACTTTTGGAATTGGTCAGGGAAATCTGAAGATTGTGCTGTAGCCAGGATGAAGACATCAGACAAAGACTAGGCTGGCGCCGAGTGATTCTAAATTCTAATAACTATATGTCAATCAATAGTCCTAAAACAATCTTAATTTTTTTTGGTTCAATATAAAGCAAATATAGCCTCTTTTTAGTTTGATTGTCATTGTATTTTGCGATAACACTATCAGATACTGTACCGATAATATAGTGCCCGATTGCTCTTAAAATCAGGAAAAAACTGCTCTGTGGTCAGGGAAAAATCAGGAATTTTGTCTTAGAATATTTCTGAATATTTAAAATGCAACCATGAGTAGCCCCAACAGAATATTACATAGACTAGAGGCATTAACACATCATAATTAAATTTGCAAGATATTTTGTTACCGAAGTTGGTATACAGAGTTGGCAAGAAATACACCCACTCCAATTTGGATCTACTCTGAATTAGGACACTTTATTTAGACTCTTACAAACAAATGCATTAGCACTTGGTTTGGCATTATTTCAAAAGATTCTACACTTGTTTATGACTAATAATATATATATGAACAACAAAGATGGCGTTTGGTCATATGTTTCCAATGGAGGCCACCAGACAAAGCATGCAGTAGGGCACGAGTGTTTGTGTACTCTCTGTCCATAGTGTTAACACTGTTGTTGGAGTGGTCATTGGTGGTTTAATTTCTGCGACAAACTGGTAACAAACTTACGACTAATTGGATGCAGGATGTATTGGCAATATTATGAGGAATTTCCAAATACTGTGAAAAACTTGTATATCTAGAAGAAAGTGGACAGGTAAATTATAAATAAAAACATTGAAATTTGACCTTTTGGCCTAATTTGATGCATATATTTTGCACCAACACTCTACTTTCTGTTGTAAATTGTCGTCTGCAAAGTTTATTGTGCTTAGAGATTGCAGAAAATATTATTTTTGTTTTGTATTTTTACACAAAATTCAATTTTTAAAAATCGTATGGAATGGAGATTTTTTATAAAAAAATGCTCAGACAGGCTACAGAGTAACTGTATTGCATGAGAATGTGGCATGTGCCATTTGGGCTGGTTAAAGTATCCGGGGTTATGGCCAGTTTCGATACCGGGACCCCAGAGACCCAGGGTTCGAATCAAGACCGCACACCGTGTTGCCCTTATGGTTTCTCTCACTTTAATGTCCCTCTTGATGTGCAGGCAGTCATTTGTGCAATAATAAGTTATGTACAAATGTTGCACATCTGAACTTCGAAGACAACTTCACAAATAATAATAGAACAATTTGCTTCAATATGGGATCCTGCACTGGTCATGTGGATACCCAAGAAAAGACACAACCTCCATGTTTGACAAGCTTGTCTGGCAGACCCAGTAGAATTACTTAGAATTATTAGTAGAACTAGTTTTAATCATCCCTCACAACGAGTAAGAAAGAAGCGTGCGCACGTATCTTATAAAGATGCTAAGAGAGAAATAGGCGAGGTCGAAGTAAAGAAAAACCTCCATACACTATTAATCGAGCAAAAGCGTAAATCTCCAGAGGAACTGTTGACGACACATTTTAATTTTTCACCGAAGTGGCAGAAACCCCAGTATAGTGGGATAGATTGGATCAAAATCTACGAGCAAACCGAAAGTGTTAAATAGGGAGACCAGATCTTTTAGTTGTATTCCATATTGATATGTCGTTTTGTGTCGTATGCCTTTCTTCATCAGCATGATGATGCCCCGGCCATTGTGGACATTAACTGACATGAGAAGTGATTCAGTCTAACTAAGGTATATATATATAATTGTTTTTATTTTTACAAGAATTACAGGTGTGACACCATTACCTGAACGCTTTCACCGTGTGCGAATTTAACGGTGTTTCCTATTATTGTACGTCGTGTTTTTGTTTGTTACTTTCGTACCCGGACATTTTCGTACTTGTCCCGATTTGCTAAATTTACGGGTTTTCACCTTTGCCATTGACCAGTGATCTTGACCCGGTACAATTGGAAAGTGGGTTCTGCGCGTCGTTACACATTTCTATAAATTATGCAATTTGGTACAGGCGTTCAAAAGTTATGGATCGGACACGAAATGCAAGACTCAAACCTATGACCTTTAACTGTGACCTTGAGCCGGCACATTGTGAACATGGGTTTTGCACGTCGTCTTTATAAGTTACAAATTTGCTATAAAATGTAAGATTCAAACCTTTGACCGTGACCTGGCATGGTCTGAAGGTAGGTTCTGCACGTCGTCTTTATTAGTTACACATTTGCTTAAATGTCCTGGAATATGACACAGGCGTTAAAAAGTTATGGAGCGGACACGATTTTGTTACGGACGAAGACCAATCATACTCCCCTCCCACTTCGTGGCGAAGGATTAATAATACTATATATTATTAATTGACTATACAATACTTGGCGCGTTTTCACTCCAAATACAGGGCCAATATACAGCTCACCTCGACATTACGGACAAAAAAGACGGCCATTATGGAAAAACATATCCATTATGAGATTCGGTCGTTCTGATTGGCTGTCTAGCTCGGCCATTATGAAACCCGTTTCTCTTTAATATAGTCGCCATTTGGAATTGTTAGCTTCCAAAGTTTAATCTAGATAGGTTGTCTAGTACACATTTGTCTTATAGATCTACAGTATAATGTTAAAGTTTTAAATTAAACACTAGATGCTCATGAAAAGAATATTGGGAAGTTAGCTGTATATGTACGTAACTTACTAAGAACAGAACAAAACTAGCCGATTTGTTATTTGAACGAAAATTTATACACGAACATTATTGTGAATCGTGTAGTAAAAGACATCAATATTTACAGTTTGTATTGTCGGATTTTTCTGACTTGCTGCAGGTCATCTGCTTGATAGCTGGTCGAGATTAGGCAACCCCTGATGGTATTGATAGGACGCCGGGAATAGTTACAGGTCTGTCGTGGGACATTATTAGGTCCTGTGTTCACAAAGAATAATATCTGGCTCAAGTTCGATTTTCGGTCTCAGAATCAAGATTGATTTTTCAGTTTGAAAAAAATATCGGTCTCAGGATCAGGCTTGAGCTCAAGCCTCAAAACCGAAACCTAGTAATTAGTAGGTTTGAGCTGATCCAAGCCAGATAATACAATTCCTAAACAATATAGTCAAAATGGCCGATATCGTTCATAGATATACACGACTCCCTTATGTTGGGAATTTTCCACTGGATAGGCGAGTTTTTAGGGATCGAACCAACCCGCTGGAGGTTTACACTGCATATGGAAGTCCGGGAGAGATACCGGTTTTACCCGGCCTCTTATCAGGTTTATATGTGATCTGGTTGATTTCAGGGGCGTAGGTTGGTCTTAATCAATGTGATATATATGAGGTCAAGGAATGTTTTTAATTTCTATATTATCCCAGGTGCATGCTCCCCCGAATTTCTTAATTATATACTGTCGTATGTGTTCTCTGGGCTGTTTTCAGACTAAAGATCAATAAAAGTCCAGGTGAGTTTGACACTCATATACCCCATATGATACCATAATTGATTTTTGGCATTTTTTTGTTCGACTTCATGTGAAAAAGTGTAGGCCGCGGTTTATAGGAAGTTACGCCCCTGGATTTGGGAACGCCGACGAAGAGGTCGAACCCGCTGCCAACAACGCTCGTTGCGCTGCATTTGCTTCAAATGCGCACCACATCGTAACTGCAGCGGTGCACGGTGTGTCGAGTGCCAGTGTTTCAGGACCATCCACCGATTCACTGATGCAGTGCTGGAAGGAGATTTCATTGTCTATCCACCAAGAGCAGCCGTGCGAAGGGTACAAGAGTAGTTTTACTCGATTGCTACACTTTTGGTTGGTTGCTAGAGTAAACAGGAATCTACGAAACGAAAGGACAATTATAAAAATCCTCAAATTCCGGGACATCCGTCATTCGTTCAATGCCAGATTTACCCACCCCCCTTTTTACTTTATAAATAATAAAAGTGCATGTATATACTTCTCATTATGGTAACTGTATTGTTCTGGCTATATTGCATGATATGTTACAAGTGATATGTTACATATCACGCAAACTAAAGTTATGCTATATTATTTTATATTGAATATTTACAGGATTTCCGAAGGTAACTGGTATCATAGATTGCTCACACGCCGAAGAAGAATACGTTAAAAGGAAAGGATTTCATCACTTTAATGTACAGGTATGTTAAATTTGTTGAATAATATTTTCAAACAAAATCATTGACAGTTATATCTATTTCAGAACAGTTCACGATAATGTTTGGATAGTTTTGTTTAAATGAATGTGCCACAGAAGAGAACAGAATTGCAAGTATCACAGAAAATACTAGGCCAAGTTTATCGGAGGAAACTACATTATGTAGAACTAAACGAAAACTGAAATTACAAGACACCCAAATAACACCATACAGGACCAAGCATAAGATACGCCATACAGGACCAAGCATAAGATACGCCATACAGGATCAAGCATAAGATACTGTCATTCCTGTATATTATTTCAACTATGGTTCGACCAGAATGTGTAACACGTTTTGAACGATTTGATAACTTGTGGGTGTTTGTTATGGCATTGCAAAAAAAACCTACCACTATGGGCTGCATGGAACTCAAGATGAGAACAGACAAGTTGCCAAAACAGCGAATCAAGTATATGGACAACATCGCGCTTGATGTCGTTGCAGAAACAATGCGAAGAAGTCAGAAGGTAGCAGAAGAATGTGACATAGAGTTTATAACATTGCCATAATGATCTTCTAGCCAGCCCTTCAAATCCAAGCAAAAGAAGCGCCACAACATATGGTAACTTAATTATATGTTTTGGTGCCTTCAACATCATGATGGCCTACTTTGGAGCTCTTGGCTATATTTTGGAAAGGTTTGGTTGAAATTCTATCAGAAACAAATGTACAAGTATCCAGTTCACTTACCTGGGGACCGTTTCACTAAGATGCGTATGCGTAACTCGAGACATTTACGTACATGTTTGTGTAAAAAAATCGATGTAAAAAGATTATATTAAGTCAGACAGGGGAAGGCAGCACTTAACTTAACCAGCCGAGCACAGAAAACATTAAAAGCACATTGCCCAACTGAACCACCGAGCACGGGAAACATAAAACACATAAAGACACAATGCCCAAACTAAACAAGCACAGATCCGCCCAAGTCCAAGCTGTCGAAAAGTATAATAAATTATTACTAGCTAAATGACCCAGTTTCCACAGCAATAGTTTTAGCTGTCAGAAATCTTAAAACGAAGAAGTGCCCAACACACTACCGACCAAGAAAATTAAACATCCCTTGTCCCAACTGTTTAAAAGCTGAATAGAAAATATTCAGCAAACAAAAGGCGGAATGGATAACTAGTTACAGCAGAAAAAATGCGTGTCACTAATATGTGCGTAAGTTGCGTTTGCGTAAATTCAAACGTAAAGGTACGCAAACGCAACCCCTACCGTAAGTTTTCTAGAATTTGCGTAAATATGACCGCCGTTGTTAACGCTAGAGCCGCTAGAAGACAGAGGAATTTCCGTGTCCGACCAGACGTGTTGGGGGGGGGGGGGTCTCTTTCCGACGATGAGGTGAAAGGAAAGTATCTATCATAGCCTTATCGGTATACGTATCCATCTCCAATTGAATACTAGTTCTACATTAGTGGAAAACAAGACTGCGTTCAATAAACGCTTATGCCCCCTGTGGAAGCCTTGTCCATAAATAAAGTCCAAAATTAGGTCAAGGTGAAGGTCAAAATGGGGTCAGGTGATACAGGTGTGTGAAGAGTGTTCATATACAACATCCATGCAAGTTTGGAAGCTTTGTAGCAAGCCATAATGATGCTAGAAGAAACGGTCAATTTGGGTTAACCAGGACGGACGGACGGACGGACTCATGAGACGGTATTTGTGGGGTTTTCTTTTGTTCTTTCTTTTGTTTGGTTGCAACCCACAAGTAGCATTTTGCACCCCACAAGTGACGGAATGAATGGAATCTAAAAATAGCCTATTGTTGAACACCCCACAACTGCCGGTGCATTCGTACGGATGGACGGACGGACAGGTGAATCACTATATGCCTCCCGATCTATCGATACGGGGGCATAAAAATGCGTACGATGCTTGAGTGAAACGCACGTTTTAATGTCATAATCTTGTATTTATTAGTTTTATTAGTATTTGTAGAGAATCGCTATGAAAATGATGATAGAAACAATTATGAAATTGGCGCATGTTAAAAATATCTATCAACGGGAAGATAGGTGTCCCAGTATGTTCTATAATGATCGAAGTTCAAAATTTAATTATCATTTGATTGGATTAGATCATTCGGACATGCAGAAAAAATACGGTTTAGTCCAACAAGTGATGTTTGTAAAGCATTTATGCTACCATGGCAACCCAAAAAATGGTGAAGGACGTGGTGACCTTGACCTCAAAATAAATAGGGGTCACTACTGTTGCTGACCAGCCTCCATGTAAAGTTAGAAGATACAAGGTAAAAGCGCTCTTGAGCTATTGAACGTAAACCATTTAAATAGGCAGACATGGTAAAATGTCACAGTGACTTTGACCTACTCACCCCAAAATCAATAGGGGTCATCTTCTATTAATTACTAACCTTCATGTAAAGTTTGAAGACCCTAGGTCAAAGCGTCCTTAAGTTATTCAACGGAAACCATTTTATACGACCGACAGACAGACCGACATATGCAAAGCAATATACCCCCTCAAAGATGGGGGGGGGGGGCATAATAAAAATGTTCAGTTTCCATATATAATTGTAATGGACCAATCGATAATGAATCATAGAAAATGTTTTTAAGTGAGCCTATAATATTGCTTTAGGAAAGTCGCATCCTGATGATACCAACAAACTGTCATACCCTTATATAAAAGTCATTTCTTAAATGCAGTTAAAGACACTTAAAAAAAAGGAAGTTGCATTCAGACAAAAATCTGCATGTTTGTTTGTATGAAATGCGACAAGATTTAAAGGAAATTCTGCATGATACTTTCATCCTTTTTCTGTAAAATATATATTGACGAAATCAATACATTTTCAAAGACCGTTTGCTGTTAAAGATAAATAACTTGACGGCACCACTTTCTATATGTATCCCCAGTAACAAATAAACTTAATAAAATTATGAAAACTTTGTTTTTTTTCGAGTTTTATTTTTCACAATATACTAGTAGCGCAGAAACGCAATTGTCTGCTCTTAGGAAAATAACAACAACAATGTCCGACAATTTGTATCTTAAAACATTTAAACCGATTTGGGACGACTTTATGTAGGACAATACAGAGTTTACAGAATTCTGAATGAATCAAATCTTTGGTTTGATGCCCATTTATTGAATGAAAGCTTGCAAAATGTTGAGCTGGCTTGCATTGATGAATTTGCCTATGCCAATAGGTGTAGAGCTACAGACACAATACCTACTCCTGACCAGTCTTCCTTAAACCGCATTTCTGACAGTAATAACAGAGTTTGTAAATATGTCATCAACAGATGAAAAAGGAGTCTCTGAAACCGATGTTCAATGTAATGATACTAAACCAGACGCCCCATATTAATTGCAATCGCTTTACTGAAGAGAATTTTTAGTTGATCGATTCAAGCTCCCCCTTTAAGACTATTAGGGTAAATATGCAAATAGCATCAACTAAATATTTCTCTGGAGTAAGTAGTTGTTATCCAAGCAACAACTTCTGTGAAACTTTTATTGAATACCTTTAAAAATATGCTTCCTTTGTGTTCTGCCCTTTTACTCGGTAATATTAATTTTCCGAAACTCTTAAACAGCATCTGTTCAAAGAAAAACATAAAACAAACATTTAAAAAAACAGAAAAAGAAAACATGTTAGTGTTGAGTGAGGATTCTTTACATAGTGGCTTGTCTTACCAAAAGAAACATTCTACATTGATGTTAGAGCGCTGGTTTTTCTTTGATGTGATCCGGTGACCTAGTTTTTCCCCTCCGATGACCAAGTTACGAACTTGACCTAGATTTCGTAGAGACAAACATTGTGACAAAGTTTCATAAAGCCTAGGTAAAAATGTGACCTCTAGAGTGTTGACAAGGTTTTTCTCCAATGTTACCTAGTTTTTGACCACAGGTTACCCAGTTGCGAACTTGACCAAGTTTCATTAGGATTGTGGCAAAAATGCGACCTCTAGAGTGTTAAGCCCCGTTTCCATGAAGTGTAAAACCTACGCGTTTTCAGCGCGTATTTATTCGCCGAGAAAATATAATTCGCTTCAGTCTATGTTGCATGATGACGTTTCCATTGACGCGTTTTTCTATTTTACGCGCCGAAAAAATCCGCTTCGGGTAGCGAATTTTTTACGCATGGGAGCGCGTAAAATGACTTTTGGGGTATAAATTGATGTAGTTTCCTCGATTCTAGTAATGTTTTATTGACGCCATTCATCTTAAATTGCATGAATTTTGTTTTACAGGTTGACAAAAAGCTCATAGAAGTATCCATGTCTTTTTGAAAAACATCAAAAATTTTGTCTGACCAAAAACGCAACCACCATCTTTTCCACCTCGTATTATTTCGAATGGGCCAGAAAACAAGCATTTGCATCTTTTGTTATGGCCTGAAAGTCCCATTTTCTTTAAAATATTGATGTAAGATACCCAAAAAAACGCGTCTGTTTTCAGCTTCATGGAAACAGTTTTTCAGCGCGTAAATAATACGCTCCATGGGAACCCGGCTTTAGGGTTTTTCTTTTATTTGACATAGGTTTTTAGCCCAGATGACCCAGTTACGAACTTTGCATAGATTTCATAGAGATAAACATTGTGACTAAGTTTTTATAAAGATTATGTGAAAACGGTGACCTCTAGAGACTTCACAGTCAAATTGTTGACGCAATCACAACGGCTCACATTGAGCACTTCGTGCTCAGGTGATCTATTAAAATGACAAATCTTAAATCTGGTTTCTTCGGAATAGCATAATTCCCGAACACTATTTATGGGACATCCTAACAAATACAGGCACAATCACTGGAAGAGGAGGCTTATGTTTGATAGTAAAAGGAGATATTACAGCATGTCTTATTTATTCATGCGTATTTATATATTATGGCCATCTGAAAAAAATAGGTAAACAAACAAAATGCTGTAGAACTGATTTTGTTTAATTCATTGAAGTTGCGTCACGTAATACTTGGTAATGCAACATAGATATTTTAGCCAAAGTGATAACAGCAATTATTAAACATGTACCAACTCGTTCAGATGGGCATAGTATAATCTTTAACTACTTTTCTATGTGCTGTATGTTCAAACAAAACAGAGTATTCAATTGTAAATATTTTCAAGACAGCAACTGTAAGGCTGTTACTACTTGTGCAAACGATGCAGACGTCAATTTATGTAATCTTAAACAAATTGAAGATTTTAAATCTTCCGACTGTTCAACCGCATCGGCTGAGCCCTTGAACAAAATTAATTTGCAGACAAACTTGTTTATTTTGACAAATGACCATCATCCTGGCGTCAAAAAGACAGCACTAACTTAACAAGCCGAGCACAGAAAACATTAATAACACACAAAGCACAACTGAACCAACCGAGCACAGGAAACATAAAACACATACAAGGCACAATGCCAAACTAATTAGTTTCATTGGAGAGGACGACATCCGTGTCAACAAAGGAGACAGTGGAAATGTGTCTTGATATTGATGGTTCACTGGTAGACTTATCTTGATCCGATGATAAATTGGTGCAAGGTACAATGGTGCAAGTCATAAACGGGAGAGACAATGTTTCTTAAAACAAGAGATGTTTGTAAAACACATATGCCCACATGACAGCGAAATAGTCAGAAATGGTAAAAGTCACAGTGACCTACTGACCTCAAAATCAATAGGAGTCATCTACTGTCAACCTCCATATGAAGATTCTAGGGCAAAGCGTTCCGGAGTTGTTATATGGAAACCATTTGAATAGTCAGAAATGGAAATGTTACAGTGAACGGAATTCCGAAACTATTTGGTCAACCGACAGACCGACCGACCTACATGTGCAAAGCAATATAACCCCTCATCAAAGATGCGGGCATAAAAATCGAAGATATGATTTGAATAATCACGTCAGAAAGTTCATGCAGTGGTAGATCTACTTGGAAGTTATACAATTCAAGTATTCTGTACAAGAAGGGACATAGTATCATTCAAGCTTTTCTAAATACATAACATAGATCTAGTCCATAGATAATGGTTCATTTTGAAAACAGAATACATTCTTTCCCATTAACTCTTTCTATGAAAGTTAGAGCTGCTTCAGTATTCAATCCGTAGGGAAGATTAGGCAAGAACGAAGCTGCTGTCTTTTAAAAGAAAATCCAGTAGTAAACTTTTGGCCAAAGGCTAGTTTAGCTCGCCATCCGATTATAATTTTAATCGAAATGAAATATAAGAGTGGGACGTGATTGGCGTATTTCCACGGTGTATGATCAAACCTACATTGTTGGTACAAAACTGGCGTTGCCTTCACTTTTTGGTATAAGCAACGAACTTTTACGTACAAAAAAACGAAAAAACGCGGAGGTCACGGAAAATTCAAACAGTTCTACTTCAGAGACGTACGATGAATATACTAATGTTGCCACGGAACATTAGAACCATTCCAGCTTCCATCTGAATGAAAACAAAATGAAAAGCTTCAGCAGTTTCCGAAAAATAAGGGTTACAGTTTCAGTACTGCTTTACCAAATCGGGAAATGGAAATCGTTTTTTGGTACTATTTTTATAACTTGTGATGTTTCGTGCAAAGTTTTTGCCTATATATTCAGTTTTTTATCTTATGGAACTGAAAAAAGAAAAGAAACCATCATTTAAAATCAATATCGTCTCTAAAAACACGATTTTATCAAACTATAAAGCACCTATATTTTAGGAACAGCACTAAACTAGGGCACCTCCGTTATTTCGGAAACACTTAGTCATTTACAATGTATTCAGCAACTACTCGTACATGCTTTTTCTAAGTATACACTAGCTATTTATTTCAGTATAAGATGGTTAGTTGTATTCTTACCGGATGGCAGAGGGGGGATAAGCTCACATATATATAGTCACAATTGGCTTTTAAGGTCGGGGATAAGAAGGTCAACAGTAATCACTTTAAAATTTGACACTGTTTGATTCTAATAATGTAAAATATTTATTGAGATGACATGCATAAGTCGCATTTTCATTCCGGTTGTTTCCGTTGTCGAAGCATAATTTAGAAGCTGAAGATCTTCGAGCAGTCCCGAAGTGTTGATGGTATGCATATTCAAAAATACGAAATCAATTGACTTAAAGCTGACACTTTGATGATGACATTAAGCAGGTTCCAACAGCCCGGCGAAAATCTGACCATTTGAATTGCGCTTATAATCATCGTCAGGATATCAATCCCGTTGTCATTCAGTGAGAAGTGAAGCAGTCCGTAATAGATCTGCGGATAACAATCGGAATGGTGCTTTTAGTATCGGGGCTTAATCCTTGTTGAAAATGTAAGGTCTGGTCATGCGAATTGGAGCTTTCTGTAATGGATGTGTGGCCAACCAACTTTGACATGGTGTTTTTAGTCTCGTGGCTTAAACCCTATTGAAAATGTAAGGTCTGGACTTGGCATTTGGCGGAGAAACCAAAGGACTTAGGTAGTGATAATGAAATTTAGAGCGCACTCGAATAGAAGTGCTCAGTTATACCAAGGGCAGTCATTAGACAGTATATTTTGTCCATGACAACAAAGTGTCTGACAATTTTATCTGCAGAAGACTTTTTGAGTCCAGGGTCAAGATATTTACAATACTTACAAGCAATGAAATCCAGTTACTAGTATGTAGTTGTATTTATCAATACTTTACGCCATTTTCGGTTATACGCTGTTCGTTCAATACCACATCAATATGCCAAATCGTACAGAAATTGCAATCGTGGATATTTGGAATAGTTGCTTATTTTGTTTTTCAGAGCCAATGTACTGAAGCCGTGCTGTCTAATCGAGTATGACTATTTTACTATACTGCTTTTCAAGTAGCTGGATCCAAACGCTAAAGCACTCCTCTGTTGAAAGGGAGCTGTATTCAAAGCATGACATGCATTGGTTACATGTCCACGTCGTGTTTTGCAGTATAGACCACAAAGTCGCGTAAGGGACGCCGTGTACATACTTCGGACTCAGGTGTGACGGGTCAATGAATTTTTTATTTATTTAAGAAAAAAAGCTCAATGCATCCTCCAACGTCTGACACGATGACGGCGTCTTAAATTCCAACAGAAAACGATCATTCAGACCGACATTTGCAAAAGAATTAGCACGTGCTTTGTTTAAATGCATCTCGCTGTAGCAAGGAGTCGTACAAGGAGCGGTTTTTTAATGGAGGGGAGTTGTATGCTAGGTCAACATACATTGTACATGTAGATGCTGTAACTTCAAACGCAGCTACAAAATCGATGCGTGAAATGTAATGCAACAGTCAATTGAAACCACGGAACCCAACCCCGGGAAAATACGGGGATTTTTACTGTGTTTTTTTCCAAATTCCTGGTAAAATTCCTGCCCCATGGCCATACTGTTGGTCAACCCACCGCATATTGTCACTCCCCTTGATTTTAGTCAGTGAAATCCTACATTAAATATAGGTATGTGTAATTCTACTTGATATTTGAATGTATGCAAACATCGCAGATGAATTACTGTCGGTCAAACTATGAAGATCGCCCGTCTGTACGCCTGCAATAAACTCGGTAAAAGCACAGGTATAGTCACGGCTATATTTTCCCGCTATTTCTCCCATCCTTCCTCCTCGGGTTTCGTTTGACTGGTGCATAGCATTAAAGCACGTGCGAAACCATGGCGTAACCAAGTTCCGGCCTAACTTACTATCGGATTCTGATAAATGAAAGATCTAGACCATTTGGACGAATTATATTCAGAGAGACAAATTTTGACATAATATAGGTGCCCTTATACAAACAATATAGGTGACTTATCATAAGTTAATTATTGCAAGATATTTTCATGTTAGAAGGTTATTTCCGCTTTTGATGATTATCCCAATATCAAAGTATCATTGTAGTATAAATTGAACATCAGAACAATACCAAAAATAATAGGATTCGTTGTTCAAATACTTTTTCAATACACATGTCAATTTTTTTACTGTGACACGAAACAGAAGATTCGTTCATTTTCATACTTCGGATACAAACTTCGACTTAATTTTGGACGGATTACATTTTTACATCTTCGAGTGGTTCCGTAAAACCATTCCAGTTATGAACTAAAGCCAAATATATGAGTAAATGGATATGAAAAAACTTCCCTACACCGTCCATTTATGCTATTTATCCAAGATCAATAGGAAAAGTTAGGTGCTTGTACGAACAAGTGAGTTGAAAACGCGACTTTTGTACCAACAATGTAGGTTTGATCATACACCGTGATTTCAGAAACCTAAGGAAATAGTACAACAGTAGGACTATGACGTCATACCTATTTTTTGTTACTTTATTCTGACGTAAAAATGCAAGTGTTTTACACCTGAAATTAGGTCATTAGCTTTGTGACAGCCGGGACTTGGGCTTTCGGCGTTTGAATAATATCTTTTTTGTCAAAACCGATGTTATGTAAATTAACACAGGCAGCTATTATTTTTGTTGCTCTTGAAGGTGGCAATCTAAGCCTGTCTTCGTTTTAATATGCCAAAGGACTGTTCGATTAGAAATTTCCTTTTTTCTTTTTCCCACAGTGATTCATTTAAAGGTTCCTCAAAATAACATGAAAATACAGTAGCGCACAGACAATCCAAAGCAACACAGAAACGACGGCAGCGCCTAGCCATCCACGCAAGAGTCAGACAGAACGAACCATCCACATCCCCAAAAATGGATATTTCAAGCCAGCCTATATACTCACTCCGCAATGAATGACACACTGTGGACTTTTTATTTTGTGCATAATTAGCCATTAAGGGAGGTAATTATAAATGATAACTACACTGAAGTGAAGTACGGGGCGACTTTTTACAGCCGCCACACAGCACTTAACACCTGCTGTAGTGATAAGTAAATACAGTAGCACAGACAATCCAAAGCCACACAGAAACGACGGCAGTGCCTAGCCATCCACGCAAGAGTCAGAGGTATACTTTGCTGCTAAAAATCTCTTATTACGTAGGGTGTTCCCGAAATTATAAGACTTTTTGCGGTAAATCAGAAATTTAAAAAAAACTAATTGATAGTAGAAATTCATCTATCACTGAAAAATATGCGAAATATCAAAGCGATTGGTTGAACAATAAAAAATCTATTAAACGTTAAATCATACCATGTACCATGGAGGCGGGTCGCACCGTGATGTTATTATGACGTCGCCTTTCTAACATTATTTTAACCGATATACACCCTTCATAATTAGTCCCCTACCGGCTTTTAACCGGAGGGGACTATAGGTTTGCCCTCCGTCGGAACGTCCGTCCGTCAAAAATTCTGGATCCTGACATAACAGTTTCCAAGATAAGTTTATGAAACTTAATAATTTTTTATTTTATGTACATAGGTGGCAATAAGGGGATTATTCACGTCCAAAAAAACATTTTGATTCTGACAAAAATTGTGGTTGCTATGGCAACAGAAACATTGAAAATGGCTTCAAACCGGTAGGGGACTTCTGTATTGCTTGCAATTCTTAATTACTTGTTTTATATATAGTCAGCCTGACTTTCAAAACAGATCTGATGTTACTGTCCCCATTGTTAAAATGTGTCTCTGTATCACTGTTCCCAAAAAGAGGTTACAGTTACTGTAAAATCATTTAATTTCGTTGGGATGAAATTTCGTGGTTTTTGTTAAAAAGACCATTTCGTGGGGACGTAAATTCGTGGATTTCGTATTTCAGCAAAAAAAAAATCGGGTGAAAATCTGCACTAATCCTAGACTCATATACTGGAAAAACGAACTCTATACGGCCGCGGTAAATTTGCACTTTGTCAATTTACATATTGATAGTTGGTAAAATTATTCGTTGGGATTTAATTTCGTGGTTGAGGTCATCCACGAAATTTAATCCCCCACGAATATTAATGATTTTACAGTATGTTAGAAATTGCTCTAATCTTGAAGCGTGTATTAGTATACGAACGGTGTCTATTAACGTCAAACTACCTTTTCTGTCAACAATTGAAATAGGTTAATACGATGAACAGTTTCATCGTACCGCTACTATTGGATGGAGAGTGCATAAGATTCGTCAATATAATTTGTCAGCCTTGTGATTAGTCTGATCCAATTGGTCACAATAGACATTAAATGTAAATTAAATTTTATGCTTTAATCCTAATACGAATCTTTATTTAATGCTAACTGATGAGATATGGAGTTCTATCAGTGAAATAAAACCTATATCAGTCACTGGTTATCACCTACAATGTGACTGATATAAGCTCCGCCCCCTCACAGGGACTACTTTAATTTACTAAAATCTCAACACTAAAATGTCTGTTACTTTTTTATTACTGAACGGAAACATGTCATGTGGGGGGTTTTATTCTTAGTTAGACCATTTCCAACAAGTTGGTGTATGATTTAATGCAAAATTCTCAAAAAAGTCGTTTTCACCTATTTACCATAATCCAAGATGGCGGATTTTGAAGTGAAAAATATGAATGGAATAACATATTCATACGTAGCCTAACCACAGTGGTAATTTGGCACAAATAGTACCAGTTTTGACACTATAAAAGCATTAAATAAATAGAATATTTGTTTGTTTTGATTGAATATGGTTAATATCTCATCTTGTAGTGATAAAATTTAATATTTTCACTCGCGCTACGCGCTCTTGAAAATATTGAATTTTATCACTACACGATGAGATATAAACCATATTCAATCAAAACAAACAAATATCCTCTATGAATGCTACTATGAGGTTTACTTAGGGACGATTTACGATTTTAATTTTTTTATAATTGCAATATCAGACCAAGTATCTTGTCCACGTTTGGTTTCTTTTGTTGTTGTCGTATTTCTGTTCAGGTTGAGGTTTGTGTGATCCTAAGTTTTGGAGTTACATTTTATCTTTGGTATTTTCAGAAATTTTTCAAACGGGGATGATGGTTTTTCACTTGCTGGTTTGACTTCTATTTCTTTGGTTATTAGTTTATATGCTTCAAACGACTCTTTGTGGATTTGGTTAAGATGTCGTTTCAGGGATGACTTTGCTACCAGATGCTGTCCACATGCTTAGCATTCGTAATTGTTTTTCTTGGTTCGTGTTTGTTCCTCGTATGGCATATTTTAGTCTACTTATGTTACAGGACGGAAAGTGTTACAAATGCACATTGTATAGTTATTGCAGAGTATAATTTGTCTTATAATTTAGTTAAAGTATGACAAATTCAATGATTTTCAGTAAACCAAATAAACTCAGAATTAGTTCACTTGTTGCTTGTGCTTCATTTCTTTGGAAAAGTATATCATGTACCTTCAACACGGGACAGAAAAAATCTCCCGTCAAGTTTGATACTTGGTCATCCGGGAGGTCAAAAAGTAGGCCGCCAGCTCAAATTATAGAAAAGAACTCGTGTAGTCATTTAAGGTCACAAAATAGGCCTACTATTCATGGAATTTGGTCACAATGATCACCTTTTAACATAATGTTAGTCCAAAAGACTATATTAAGTCAGACAGGGAAGGCAGCACTCAACTTAACCAGCCGAGCACAGAAAACATTAACAAGAGGGCCCAAAGGGCCCTAGGTCGCTCACCTGTCGTACTAGTGCATGCACACCCCTATGGTGATCCTACACATTTTCTGAATAAAATTTAAGGAAATTCAGCCTCTATTGCAAGTTTGTGTATGATTTGACCATGTGACCTAGCGTTTGACCCCAGATGACTTAATTAATATCAAACTTAACCTAGATTGTGTTGAGATGATTATTAGGACCAAATTTCATAAAGATTAAGTCGAAATTGTAACCTCTGGTGACTACACAGGGTTTTTCTATGATCTGACCCATAATTTAAACAAAATATTTCCTCCATATAACTGTTCAAATACATGCTATAAAGACAGAACAATACCTAAACACTTAAAAAAAAAAAAAATTATGGTTCCAGTGGGGTTTGAACCCACGACCCTCAGGAAAATGTCTACTCTCCCTACAGCGCTTTGATTTCCACTTAACCAGTACAATTCACACCCTGGTTAAAATACTAGAATATTTTGATATTTGACCTTTACAAAACTGCTGTGAACCCTGATACACATTTTCATTGGTTGATGAAAGTTTATTGTACGTATAGAGAGTAGAGAGTTACAGCAGAGAGTTAAGTGACCATGAAGACTACATGTTGAAAGGTTTAAAACAAGGTTTTTTCTATAATTTGACCTAGTGAGCTAGTTTTTGACCTCAGACGACCCAATATCGAACTTGTCCTAGATTTTGTTGAGATGATCATTGTGACCAAGTTTCATAAAGATTAGGCCAAAATTGTGACCTCTAGAGAGGACACAACCCAATTGTTGACGGACGGACGGACAGACGGACGGACGACGGACGAAGTGTGATCACAAAAGCTCACTCTGTCACTTTGTGACAGGTGAGCTAAAAACACACAAAGCACAATGCCCAACTAAACAAGCGCAGATCCGTCAAAGTCCAAGCTGTCGAAAAGTATAATAAATTATAACTAGCTGAATGACCCAGTAGAAAAGATATAGCAACCAAAAGGCGGTATGCCTACGCTGAATGACCTAGTTACAACAGTAAAACTGCTGAACTACCTAGTTAAAGCAGCGTCTCAAAAGTTAAATAACAGTATTAAAACGTTGAAAGGCCCGTATAGTCGGATGACCTACTAACTAGCTGAATGACACAGTTTCCACAGCAAAAGGACTATATTGCCCCGCTTTAGCTGTAAGAAATCTTAAAACGAATAAGTGCCCAACACACTACCGACCAAGAAAATTAAACGCCCCTTGTCTCATAGATTAAAAACTGAATAGAAAAGATTCAGCCAACTATTCATCCAATGCAGAGTAATATTCTACAATTGAAGGCTGTACAGATTCCCCACAGTCAGAAATGAAAGAATACTAACATTTAGTCAAGAATTGTGTTATTTTTGCAAACAAACGTTTCGAGAGCAACATACCTGTCCTAGACACAAAGCAATGTGACTCATTATTAA
Organism: Spisula solida; assembly: GCA_947247005.1. NCBI lineage: Eukaryota > Metazoa > Mollusca > Bivalvia > Venerida > Mactridae > Spisula > Spisula solida. Next base: position 53,368,980 of record OX365945.1, read on the forward strand.
ATATTGCTAAAACTAGAAACGTTAAGTTATCTGTGAAAAATGTGGCTAATGAAATTAACAGTTGGAAAGTCGAATAACAGTCTGTTACCACAAGGCATGTAGATCTAAAGTTATGCACCCATATTATAAGCAGAATCCAGAAAATGATACAGCTGAAACATTAACACAAAAACTTACAAAAGGACACTGTTGATTGGAAAAGTCGCTGTTTCATATGCGGAATAATATGTAGTGCTAAACACCGTTATAAATGGTCACGAGTAGAAGGTTCTACTGATGAAAACCCAAAACTAGTTGCCACTAGTTGTTAGAAGTATCTGAGGCCTAACATAGTCATGTATTACATATTAGGGTACTTGGCTGTAGAGGCAAAATATCATCGGAAAAAAGGTTGCCTTGCTTGGTACTTATCTGATATACAAACAAATGCCGTTTTAACTCCACAGAAAGGTAAATTAGAAGACGCTGTGGACAGTTTGAGGTCTAACCTTAAAGATTTCTTAGAAAAGGATAAACAAATACTGAATTTTTCAAAAGTCAAAGCGCACCTCATTAAAATTTGTGACAAAAATGTTGTTGTCGTTGGAAGGAGCAAACTCAAAAGCAAACATGTAAAATGTGTTTTTGCTCGATTATATCATCCTAGAAGTTGACAGTCAGACATTGTATGTGCTAATGACATGACTATTGATGAGGCTTTGTTAAAAGGTGTATACTTAGAAAACACTCTACATAAAGTCAGAGAGTAAACGGACTTTGATGCTAGCTTAAACGATAGCTTTATGAATTCTGAAGCAAACGATGTATCAATTTTACTTGAAGCAGCTGCTATATTGCGGAAACGAATATCGCGAACATAAGGGCTTCACCAAGAGTATTTTTCAACTGATGAACTAAAGTCTTGAAAATCAGAAACAATTGTTAGATCCATTACTTGTTTCAATGAAGAAAGTACTGATAAAAATATCATTTCAATTGCAAGTGATATAACCATACTTGTGAAACCTACTCTTGTAACTCCAAAACATTTGGGCTTAAATATGTACCTACTTCTGAAAGTAGAAAATGGATTGAAGACCCTGTATTCTCATGGCTACACTCTTTCAGACATTGAAGTCGGACATTTCCTCACATCTGCGGCGATGCATAAGTCTTTCAATCAGCAGCAGACAACTCCAGGTACATGATATTGTCTTTAAATCAACTGCGTCGTTGAAACGATTTACTTCGTTATTGCAAAGTATGTCCAGATAGTTTTGAATACATCAATTTCATATGACATCCATTCATTGTGATTTCAGTGTAAATTATGTAAATCAGGTAATGTTAAAGTCACTAAATTTTCGCACTATTTCTTTCTTAAAAATTTGAAATGAATATATTAGCAAAGTAATTTCAGAACCAAACTGTATTGAAATATTGATATGAATCTACGGAGGTACGGTAACTGGTAAACAGTACTCTTATTTTATTATTCCCGATTAGTCTTTAATTAGCAAAATAGAAAATTAATGTATGAAACCTGATTTACATAATGTATCTTTTGTACGATTTTTTTCAAATTTCAATAAAACTTAAAACCATACAGGCAGACAGTTTACACTTTGGCATCGTTTCTTTGAAGATCCAGTATACAACATCGCTTATGACTTACCAAACTAGACAATATTCAAAGTGATGAATTAAGTATTGTAAACGTGTATATATTTATTATTGTAGGCAATATCATTCCACCTCATTTGGTCATAAACACTAACCAGTACCACTCAAGTGATGATCTACTAATTGAAGCCGTGGTCAACTGGGACCATTATGAGTGTACTTGAAGTGGAAGAATGTCCATTCACACCATGACTAGTATACTAGTACACACTATAAGGCAACATGTAGAATGGAACGGATACAAGAGAGAACCATTGATATAACGGTTTGCCTTATCGATACAGTCATGAAGTTTCGTCAAAATCGGGTTTGTACTAAGGTTATTTACTCTTACATAGCAATATCACACCGTACAACCCGCTGTGGGTAAGGCAGTTCTGTATGTTGAAGGCAGAGACACATGCGTTTTGCGCCACTAGAGTGGGGTGAGTATTTGTTATTTTATATGTGCTTTGCGTTGCTTTTGAGAGTGATCACTTACATATATCGATGACGTAATGAATGAACAATAAGTATATACAATTTATGTGCCAACAAACGCCATATTAAGAGTAAAACAGGTTTTAGGTATGCGATGTTTGCCAAAATTTCGAAACTGTCGCCTTTCACATTACATTCTCAACTTAATTCGTGGTTTGGAACAATTCTAAAACATTGAATACAAACTTCAATATTTCCTCAATATATCTGTCGTTTCCGTTTTGGAAAATGTACATTTTCTGTGAAGATACAGAGGTTTAAATTGAACGAGGTACAAAAAAAATGCTAACGAAATAGGCAGTTCTGTTTTTCGAATGATAACGATAAAGGCAGAGCGTTAAATATTAATGCTAACACAGAGGCAGAGATAAGGGACTTATGCTAACGACTAAGGCAGAAATTATAATTACTGGACTGGGCCATCAAACTCCTTTGTACGATTTGTATGTTATAAATATAACCCAGATTCATGTTAGGATGTATTCCAAAGTCCATTTCAGCAAGAATCACGAGCATGACGAGTGTTTAGTGGTTATTTTCGTCCAGTTGATTAACGGAATATATCACATGCCTGGTGATCGCTGACGCTGGCAATTGTCGGTTGTGAGTGGCATTTTATGCCTGTTAATGACGAGTGCATGGCTTTTTGGGGGCCTATGCTCTCCGGGCACTGTCTTAGAGTTTAGAAACGAATGGTTTTCGTAGTATTCTATCGATAATATAAGTACAATGTTAACAAAATGACGGTGAAATTTGCAGTTTTTGGGAGGCGCAATAAGTCATACAAGTTGCGACAATGCCCCAGAGTGGGCCCTGCAAATTATTCGGAACAAGAAGAGTTATAGTCTCCTAATCATTGAAGTCATACAATGGCCGGAAATCAAAGGGTGTTGCTCTGTCGAGAAGTTTATACTTTACATCTTATTCGTGCTGGAGCTTTAATTCTCATAAACTTAGTGCATGTTAATCTATGGTTTGACCTAGTGACATAGTTTTTTTACCCCGGATGACCCAATACAAATCTTGACTTAGATCTTGCTGAGATGATCATTGTGACCAAATTTCACAAAGATTAGGTCAAAATTATGACCTCTTGTGACTACAAAGGGGTTTTCTATGATTTGACCTTGTGACCTATTTTTTGACCCCGGATAACCCAATATCGAACTTGATATAGATTTTGTTATCATGATCATTGTGACCAAGTTTGATAAAGATTAGGTCAAAATTGTGACCTCTAGAGAAGACACAAGGTTTTTTTCTATAATTTGACCTAGTGACCTAGTTTTTGACCTCAGATGACCCAATATCAAAATTGACCTAGATTTTGTTGAGATGATCATTGTGACCAAGTGTCATAAAGATTAGGTAAAAATAATGACCTCTAGTGACTACACAAGGTTTTTTCTATGATTTGACCTTGTGACCTAGTTTTTGACCTCAGATGACCAATTATCGAACTTGACCTAGATTTTGTTGAGATGATCATTGTGACCGAGTTTCATAAAGATTAGGCCAAAATTGTGACACAACCCAGTTGTTGACGGACGGACGACGAGTGATCACAAAAAAACAAAAATCATAAAAGTTCAACCACTGGCCAGATTTGAAAATAATTGTACAGAAATACTTGTTGGGTGACCCTCTTACCAAAGTGACCTTTTTGTCATGATTTATCAACAAACATGGCCGCCAGTGAGTGGGGCTCATTTACCCCTATATATAAATAGTGAAGTCTTATTATCTGCAGACTGGATTTCATTACAAATTGGTAACACTATTCTTCGAGTGCTTCATTCTATAAAAAGCTAAATGATTGAAATTCATGCAGATCGATGACAACCGAAGTCCTGTTTGAATATGGCTCTGTTAGTTCAATATGCACATATGAGCGATACAGGGCCATCTTGGCCCACTTGTTTATTGGTCAGTTCGGTCAATTATTGGTCAATATTCCTAAGAGTTACTGCCATTGGTTTATTGACTAATTTCGTCCACTTGCTAGCGTGTAGAATTTCATGAAACTTAAAAGGTATATGAACAACCATACTGTGATGATGCCTGTCAAGTTATATTTATTGGTCAATTTTATGTTGAGTTATTGCTCTTGATTTATTGACAATTGTTATCTGATGGAAGCTTACATTCCAGACTGTGCAATGAAATACTGATAACTATAGGCGGGGGATATCAATTCAATGAATTTGCTTGTTACTATTGCAATAGTATTGCTATCGCTGAAAGTACCATTGCGATACTATTGTATTGCTGGAAACTATTGCGATACTATTGCAATATTTATTGACAATATTTGAAAACCAGAGATAAACTTGTAAATGTAAATTTGCACTGTGTAAGATATCATTTCGTTGAACAACATACTAATCTACTATTTGTGAAAATTATTCAAAATGAATTGGACAGAAAAATATTATTTTGTATCGTGTTCAATGTAAGTTTTGATACGTGGGATTATTTAAAATTAGTTTTTTAACGGGAACGGAAGTTGTTTTAAATGCATAATAAACTTAATTTATAAAAAGGAAACTATCGTAACTATATATATCGATCCATACTATCGGGACACTCGGGATCGCAATGTATCGATAGTGCAATGCATCGGCCCACCCCTAACCAAGACGAGGATCGATGTCCCATGATGTCCCTTTCAGGCGAGCCTGAAGTACTCCTGTAGACGTGGAAATAACAACGCGATCAATATGTTTTATTGTTTATTTATATGTAACTATAATTGTATGAGAATAAAATTGTGTTTAATCTTTACTTTCAGATTTTGTCAATCATGTTTGTCAAAGTCCGTAACAAGGCGGAAGCCCTTTGGTCAACCTTCCTCTATGTATGTATTGTCCACTTTATAGTAAAAATACAAAACTATTTCGCCTTTGTGCCTTTTTATTGAACTTTGTTCATTTTTTATGTGCCATTCTGCAGTTTCGTTGTCCAGCACAAGGCTGCTTCGTATCTTTCAAAATTGCATGTACACTAAGAGGCACTTATAACTGTGCAGTATTCAATTCCTCATAACTTTATTGTTTGTTAATATTTTTGAACGAAATTTTGTGATTTTGGTTGTCAGTCGACACGCAACGTAATCCAATATTTAAAGCTTGCGGTTCATTGAATAATGTCCATAAAATAACAATGAAAATAACAATATAATGAATTGCACGAGACAATTGTGAAACAGCGGGAAATAAAATTACACTTGGTCATTTCCATTAAATTTATGACCCCTTAACCTGAAAAAACACAAACGACAATGTTTATCTAAATTGACGCCGTGACGTCGGGTTTATTAACTCGGGCGTCTCAATGTTGCACTAAGTAACGTTTGAAATTCATTATTATTGGCGTTCTAATAAGCAAAATTACGCGTTTACAATCATTAACCACACCTACAGCTTTTTGAGCCATGTTCTATCTGTTCGTTCATTGTTAAAAAAGTCAACGTCATTTTTCTGCAATGACTGGTCGGATTTCAACTATGTGGATACGAAAGGCATGCTACGGGCTATGCGTCGATCAACTGTCGCTGGGATTGCCCATCAAAAGTGACGTCAATGCAAGAACTTGCATAGCCTAAACGCTCAGGAGGACGCATTCTTATTCATAGCTGTTGGAAAAATGTGCATTTTAAGCCGGAGCAGATTTTGTGACTTCGCAATTTTACGCAACGCTGAATTATGTGCTGGCGTTTCCTAAATATTGTTTGTTATGAAATGAAATATTCTTAAACATTATCGCACATATGTTAACTACACGTGCTGCAAATTCAACAAAATATACACACTAAATACTGAAATAGTGAGATTTGTGTAAGTGCACAGTTATAAGGGCCTCTAAGTGTACACTATATATGTGTTGTAGATTGTCCTTGTGGTGTGTGGTGTCCGGTTGTTGTTTTCTCGTCACATGGCTCTCGTTCCGTTATGGTTTGACTGGCTTAGGCGGCAGACTTTCGGGACGGGTTGCCGTGTTTTCAGTGCTTTGTGTGTTTTTAGTGTTTTCTGTGCTCGGCTGGTTGAGTGCTGCCTTCCCTGTCTTACTTAATATAATATTTTTGTTCTCCTTGTACACATTTTGTGCTTGTTCTAAAAATAACCCACGTGTCTAATATTGAGGCGTGATCGGGAGGAGGCACAGTGCCGTTTCACTATTTTCAGTACTATGTGTGTTCAACATGCGACAGAAGAATTTGGTAGAAAAGCTACCCTTGTTCAGCACGAAAAATACATACATGAGGGGAAACATGGATGTCTTCACTGCTGTCGAAGATGGTTTCGCAAGCCTTGTGAGTTAAGACCTCACCAATGTAATGGACATGGTCGTACAAAGTCATTTTCCTGTGAAAATTGCGGAAAAACTTGCGCAATTAAAGCTGCTCCAAGCAGACATCTTAGACATGAAACAAAGGAGCTGCATCACAAATGTCCATCATGCGAACAAGTATTTGAGCGTTTATAAACGTTGGAGGACCACAACGGTGTACACAAGACATACTGATTGTATGCGAGTAAAAACCAGCAATTTTCACTTCGCAGCAATTTTTTAAGACTTTACGCACCATGTCAGGCAGATAATAGAACAACAAATGATTATTATTGGTGGTGACTTCAACATGGATTCCAGTGACTATTGCTTAATCCCACTCATTTCAGAGTTCAGCTTGCATCAGGTTATACCAATATCATATCCATATTTATGTTTGCTAAGTACAAATGTATGCGCAATGTCGAACAAGTACCAGCCTCCACTGAGCCCGCTCGTCAATGGAAAAGAAGACTTTTAAAAAAATTGCAGAGAATGAAAACAATAGCAACTGACATCAACTCTTTAAAAACATTTATTGAAGAAAACAACCTTGAGAAAAAGAATAAATCTTTATGGACTGAACTTGACTCAATCGAACCCACAGGCCCTCGATGCGATTGTATGGTCCGGAAAAAATATTAGTCTTAGTTAACCTCAAGTTATTAGTCCAGCCGGAATTGTCCGTGGGTACGGAATACAATCGTGCTTATAAATCCATCATTTATTCACCGATCTTATCAATCTTGGTGTCAAACGTTAGAGGAATGATTGTTCTTTAAGGAAAAAGTGCTGCCATAAAATATGTTTACACACAGCAAGTTATATCCGACCGCAAACGATCACAAAACTTGTCAGGCCTCGCCGAAATCATCTGATTGCAGACATGCTCAGATCGTTCAACTATCGACGTCATCGTAATGATTGAACAAACTCCTTCGGTAGTTCTTTCCAGTATCGATAAATAGATTAAACGTAACACAACGAACCTAGTTTCTTCATGTTAGCTTTCCAAAACTGTCCGAAGACCAGTTACGTATGCTTACGTGTTGCGTCTTCCAATTGACATTGAGTACACGTTATATGTACAAGAGAACATGCCGGGTAACTGTGTAATACGTTTTAATTGGTTAAAGACTACCAACATATTGTTCGGGTAATGATTCAACGTCGCCATATATCATCCAAACAAGACTGCGTTCAATAAACGCTTATGCCCCCTGTGGAAGCCTCGTCTATAAATAAGTCCAAAATTAGGTCAAGGTCAAAATGGGGTTATGTGATACAGGTGTGTGGACAGTGTTCATATACAACATCCATGCAAGTATAAAAGCTTTGTAGCAAGCCATATTAATGCTAGAAGAAACGGTCAATTTGGGTTAACCAGGACGGACGAACGAACGAACGGACGGACAGGTGCATCACTATATGCCTCCCGATCTATCGATACGGGGGCATAAAAATGCACCATGTGGTTAAGGTTCAGCCGTACTGATATTTTGGCTTGGTATTGTCGAGGAGGGGCAAGGGTTGTAGGCATATGCTCTCACGTAGCAACTGCTGTGTGGTACCTGAGTAACGCTAGACACTGGCAATGTGACAAGTATGGTGTTAGAGACTATGGAGAGTATTTAAATGATGCTAAAACCATACCTGTTTTAATTGATGACTAAGATTCCGACACTGGTGTCGGTGTGATTGAAGAGTAAATAGTAGCGTAATTATTGTGCCCTCCCTATCATTGAGTCATCAATTAAAACAGAAGCATAATTTAGTCATCAATACTTTTATTGGTTTATGTTTATGCAATATGCTTACTGTTACTATATGCTTACAGTTATACGTTTATGACAGGCGTTTCCTCCTATCATTGAGTCATCAATTAAAACAGAAGCATAATTTAGTCATCAATACTTTTATTGGTTTATGTTTATGCAATATGCTTACTGTTACTATATGCTTACAGTTATACGTTTATGACAGGCGTTTCCTATATGTATATGGGTGTATGCTTATGGCACGTGTTTACTGTATGCGTATTGCTATATGTGTATGACAGGCGTTTCCTGTATGTATATGGGTGTGTGCTTATTACACGTGCATTCTGTATGTGGTTTGATGTACATATGACATGTGTTTACTGTATGTTTATTGAGATATGGTTATGACATGTGTTTACTGTATGTTTATTTAGATATGGTTATGCCATGTGTTTACTGTATGTTTATTGAGATATGGGTATGACATGTGTTTACTGTATGTTTATTTAGATATGGTTATGACATGTGTTTACTGTATGTTTATTTAGATATGGTTATGACATGTGTTTACTGTATGTTTATTTAGATATGGTTATGACATGTGTTAACTGTATGTTTATTTAGATATGGTTATGACATGTGTTAACTGTATGTTTATTGAGATATGGTTATGACATGTGTTAACTGTATGTTTTTTTAGATATGGTTATGACATGTGTTAACTGTATGTTTATTTAGTGTAATCAACACTATACCAGTAACCAAATCCTGGGTTTAATACGTCATGAATAAAATTTATGTAAAAGTTAGAACATATTAACTAAATTTTTAATGATTACAAAGGGAGTAACACCAACAATATGCAATGAGGAGTTGTGGTTCTTGTGCACTGCACTTCCCCCTAATGAGATCTATTTACATATGAAGTTTCAAATTGATATCTTATACTGTACGAGTTATGGCCGGACAAGAATTAAGTATGAAAAATTACAAAGGGGAATAACTCAAAAGTATGCAATGAAGAGTTATGGTTCTTGTGCATGCACTTCCCCTCACTGAGATATATTCAAAGTTTCAAATTGATATCTCTAATACTTTTCAAGTTATGGCCCGGACAAAAAAATCGGGCGGACGGACAAAGCGGCAACTATGTGCTCCTCCGAATTTTAGGGGAGCATTAAATTTTTTTTTTAAAAAGTTGTTTTTGTAAAACTTGTCAGCTGGTGTCCTCACACTGTCATTTTTAGACAAATTGGACATGGGGCCAATTCAGACCTTTCGTGGATCTACTACCCCTTTGTAGAAAAATGTAATAATTAATACACAAAGAATGTCAACTGACTTCATTTTCACACCACTGTGCATTACAAATGGTACGGCACTATAGAAAAGTGCACCCGTGTGATAAAAACTTATATAAACTATTTAAGGAAATATTATTAAGCCTACATTTAAGCATTAAATAAATAACTATAAATTGTTAGTTTGCAAATTAAAGCTGCGATCTTTCCTTATGAGAACAAATGATGGAGCAATGTTCTCAAACGTAATGTCACCTGCTTTTCATTTTGTCACCTAAAATTCGTTATTTGTGATGTTGCATTGACTCTGTCACTAAGTAATTTGATAGAAATAATTCGCCACTCATTGCCTTTGTAATCAACATTTCTGAAACTCGTCAAGAAAACAAATTATAAAGCTCGCACAAGGCTCGATTAATAAGGCTCGCCTAATAATCTGACAGTGTGTTTGCTAGGCTCTTTTAAGAAATGATGATCTCCAAAGACAACTCTTGACGAATCGTATCCTATATATATCAATTTACACAATATTATACTCAAACATGAAGTACATATGCCTGCTTAGTTGATATTTTTTCTATTCTCTTGAACAGGAAAGTTATGCAACATGGAGTGCCATGGCATTACCAGTTGAACAGCAGAATGGATCTAAATACCAAAAGGTGAATGATCATCAGGCTAAATCAGTTTACACAACTTGTGATAGATCATGTATGTACGACAGTCAAAGTGTCTGTTCCTTTTTTGTGGTCTGCGTACGGCTGTTATCACTCATCCGAAACCTGTCATCTGTTCTAATGATACGATAAATTAAATACATTCAAACAGAAATTCCATGATTTAAACGTACAAATAGGTCAGTAATACCCCTAATGGTACTGCAGTATATGACTTGATGCCAAGTTCCTGTAGCCAGACAAGATCAAAGCAGGTACAAAACCTAAAGTGTAAACCTGAGTTAACCGAAGTTACAAGTTGTTGAAGCTAATTTAATAAGTCCATCAAGGCATTGTTTGCAAACTTGGAATACCGTAATGGAACATTAAAACACAGAAAAAGTCAATCAACCTTGTTCAAAGCAAGAAATGCAACAAGTTCATAAAAAGGAACTGTAACCAATCTAAAAAGACACATGGATAGCAAACATTCAGAAGAAACAAGACTGCGTTCAATAAACGCTTATGCTCCCATGGAAGACTCGGCCATAAAAAGCTAAGTCAATTAGGGGCCATAACTCTGTAATAATGTTGGAAAGTGTTACATGGCTTTGATAATCTAAGGGGCTTATGATGGTAAACAAGTATGCCAAGGTTTAAGGCAACGCTATGATGGACATGATGTAAAACGAAACTGTCAAGAATTAGACGCGTAATAAGTCTAAGTCCAAAATTAGGTCAATGTAACGGTCAAAATGAGGTTAGGTGATATAGGTGTGTGGAGAATGTTCAAATACAACAACCATGCAAGTATGAAAGCTTTGTAGCAAGCCATATTAATACTAGAAGAAACGGTCAATTCGGGTTAACGAAGAATTTGGCCCTTCAATAAGTCGAAGTCCAAAATTAGGTCAAGGTGAAGGTTCAATTGGGGTCAGGTGATACAGGCCTGTGGAGTGTTCGTATACAACATTCATGCAAGTATGAAAGCTTTGTAGCAAGCCATATTAATGCTAGAAGAAACGATCAATTTGGGTTAACCAAGAATTTGGCCCTCCAATAAGTCGAAGTCCAAATTAGGTCAAGGTCAATGGCGTCAAACGATACAGGTGTGTGGAGAGTGATTATATACAACATCCATGCAAGTATGGAAGCTTTGTAGCAAGCCATAATAATGCTAGAAGAAACGGTCAATTTGGGTTAACCAGGAAATTGACCCTTCAATAAGTATAAGTCCAAAATTAGGTCAAGGTGAAGGTCAAAATGGGGTCAGGTGATACGGGCGTGTGGAGAGTGTTCATATACAACATTCCTGCAAGTATGGAAGCTTTGTAGCAAGCCATAATAATGCTAGAAGAAACTGTCAATTTGGGTTAACCAGGACGGACGGACGAACAAACGAACGGACAGGTGAATCACTATATGCCTCCCCATCTATCGATGGGGGGGGGGGCATAACAAGACCTACATATGCATCATTTGTGACAAAGAATATGCTAGAAAATACAGCCCACAACATCAACTAAAAACCATTATATGACAACCTTCAAGACGAAATCCATCTACAGAAATCTAACAGAAACTAGAAATGTGTGCCCTCGGGCAAATTATGTCGAGCCTCGACACACGTTGAAAAAAGCACTTAAATGTGCCAAGTTACATCTTATCACATCATGCATAAAGAATAAATGATCCGTACAAACTTGAATTTGACCTTTGACCTCCAACACTGACCTTAACCTTTGAGAGTGGAACCTGGGGTTGCTCATGACACTAATATTGGTCAATGCATGACAAAGTTATGGTCTGGACAAAACTTGATCTTTGACCTCCAACTGTGACCTTGACCTCGAGATAGGAACCTTGGGGTTGGGCATGACACTTTGTCTCAAGGAGGTGAATATTCAAACAAAATATAAGCAAGATTTGTAAATGCCTTACAAAGTTATGGTTCGGACAAGTTTCGATTTGACCTTTGAGATACCTGGGGTGTTGGGCATGACACTACACCTCATGGAGATGAACATTCATGCCAAAAATAAGCAATATTGGTCAAAGTTATGGTCCGGACAAGATTCAATTCGACCTCGAACTGTGACCTTGACCTTTGAGATAGGGGTCGGACATGACACTCCTCCTCATGGAGGTGAACATTCATGCCAAATAAAAGCAATATTGGTTAAAGCATAACAAAGTTATGGTCCGGATAAAATCGCACGCACGCTTACACATAAACCAAAAGTGGCGACTAAGTCTTGTTCGACAAAAAACTATTTTACCATGGATACCGTCATTTGAGGCTAGAACACAACCGAAACTGCAACTAATACCTACGCAAAAACCCTGGATCTACAACTTCAAAAACAACGAAAAGACGAAGCATTAACAATACACTGAAAACAAATGATCATTCCGGGCCCAATCTTACCACTTACAACAAACGAAGAATACGTCGACAAAATCACAACGATTTCAGAAAGCTCAATACAAGCACAGAAACAGTTTTAGAAGATGAGTATCCTTATAAAGAAAACTGACTAGATATGTTTACGGAAAATACGGAATCTTTAGTAAATGAACAATTTCTGTAAGTAACATACCATTCTATTTTATATCGGGCCAAAAACAGGAATGGCGTATTCCATTCTTTCGTGTTTGACTGGTTGTATGACAGTCTTACTGTTTTAAAATAATCATAGGCCAGTCACAAAAACTAGAAGATTTGGTATAACATAATCTGTTTTTTATGATGCACATAAGCAGACCAAGGCGGACTATGTCGCCCTGGGAAAGCTTGTTGTAATGTGTCAGAATTCATGTAGCTTTACTGTTAATGGAGTAAAAATAATATCCATTTCAATAGTGCAATATCTATATACATTTTAGTAAGTAGCTGAGTAATGAAACGCCCGACGGCCGAGAATACAGTTGAACATTGAACAACTGAAAGTGTGTGATTTACAGACGATCAGGACAAGATGGACTTGAGGACAAAAACAATGAGATTCAACCAAGAGATAAGTAAGTAGTAAGTAAAGTCTTTATTTTACGAGGCTAACATTTACAATAATGATATCGTTCATATGGTGCATTCAACTGCATTGTATAAAGTATTTAAATTGTAAATATAAACTGGGTACGTGGCTACCGGGTACGTGGCTACGTGCATTCACTACAAATATTAGTCGCCACAGATTCGAAATCCACTGAAATGTGTGTGAAAACCGTTTCCGTTTAGAGTGCCTGTCCCGTGCGTGTTCGCTATCTTGACAAAAACCGTATCACCAGATTTCAGAGCCACTACTGTGTTTGTTGATCTTATGAGTGAATATTGGTCATTGCCGTCCAGAAATATATATCCAACCCTATCGTCGTTGTGCATCATATATAAATGAAGCTGTAATAAGAAGATAAGTATTTTCATGTAATATAAGCTATTAATGGTAAGGTTAATTACTGTAGCGTTTTCTTCTGTATACTAGTCAACACTTCCAAAGGTACCACTTATTTGTTTTTAGTTTACTCCCTTACTCTTCAAACAATATAATTATGTAAATATATAATATTATGTAGGTTTTGTGCAAAGAACCGGTAGTAAAAATCAGAATGTTTAATGTTCGGTAAATATCTGACAATGTAGTTTAGTAACATGAGAAGAAAACCGCGTGCAAATTCGATTACTAGTGTGCAAACGCGGGTAAGCTATTTGGCGTTGCTCGACGGCTGCGCGGTGGATACAGTCATGTCACTTGTCATTAGGACAAACATGACTGAAAATATAAGTCGAACGTTGTGTTTTGCAACTTATTTTTTAGTAAAGGTATGTGATAAGACTGTATTATTAAATTAAGTAAATATACAAGATTTATATAGCGCCTTTTTCATGCGAACACACGTTCAAATGCACTTTACAGTATAGTGTTGCAGCCACAACGGCGCAGGTGCATGGTCTGACCAGAGGGACAGACTGAGAAAATTAAAGTCCCTAAAAGGAGAGACATTAGATACAGGCATGCCCGGCGCTGCAGAGGTGCGCTTAGATCTTATTTCCAATGGACATCCTCAGGCTGGTTCTTTAATGTGCCCGGTGTATAGCACCGATACACAGCTTCCTGGCACCTTTGCATTACACATCAGATATAGCGGGAAATACTTCAGTAATGTCAAGTTCCGATGCCGTTGAACCCAAGATCTCTGGATTGACAGTCCAGCGCATTACCACTGAGCTAAATCCGCTTTTATAAAAATCAGTTAGTCAATTCTTCGTCAAGGTTGTATTGTCAATATAATACTCAATACGGAAAAATAATGTTATGTCTAGTAGAAATAGTTTTGTTTTAAAATTCAGTAACTTATAATGCACAATTCAATAATTTAAATATTTTCTGAACTTTATCAAACCGATTTGTTGTAACATCGGCATTTGTTTAAAATATTATAGGGTATTTTGACAGTAGTGGGCATTTTATATTTAGTTTTGAGTGATAGACCAGCGTGTAGACACATTACTCACCAAGGATGTGTATAATGTCTTAATTACAGATATTTACGAATGCATGAGTTTCTGGCTTCGTAGATAAGGCATTGATTTTTTTGCATTATTATCCGATAAAAAGTTGAAAACAACAAGAGGGCCCTAGGTCGCTCACCTGTCGTAGTAGTGCATGCAAGGTCTGTGATTTGACCTAGTGACCTAACACTTGACCTAGATTTTGTTGAGATGATCATTGTGACCAAGTTTCATAAAGATTAGGCAAAACGGTGACCTCTAAAGACTACACAAAGATTTCGTATGATTTTATCTAGTGACCTAGCTTTTGACCCCAATATTAAACTTGGCCTAGATTGCGCTAAAATAATCATTGTTTTACAAGTTACAAAACGTTCAGGCCAAAATTGTGACCTCTAGTGACTATTCAAGGTTTTTGTATGAATTGACCCTGTGACTTAGTTTTTTACCCCAAATAACCCAATATGGAACTTGATCTAGATTTTGTTGAGATAAACATTATCAAGTTTCATGAAGATTAGGCCAATATTGTGACCTCTAGTGAATATACAAGGTTTATCTATAATCAGACCTAGTGACCTAGTTTTTAACCTCAGATGACCCAATATCGAACTTGACCTAGACTTTGTTGAGATGATCATTGTGACCAAGTTTCATAAAAATAAGGCCAAAATTTAGACCTCTAGAGAGGACAATCCATTTGTTGACGGACGGACGGACGATGAGTGATCACAAAAGCTCACTCTGTCACTTTGTGACAGGTGAGCTAATAAAACGCTATCTTTTGAAATTACATTTTTGGTGTACAATAACAGACTAAACTGTGCCATGTATTAATCAGTGAAACAACATACCAAATGGCCACGTGGTTTTGCAGCCGATGTAGCCACAAGGTGGAAACAGTAGGTACCCGGAATGGTAGCAATATATATTCCTGAATGAGCCTTATAATCATTGCCTATATTGGTCTGCACCGAGTCAAAGACAACAACGGTGTTCTTTGGCGGATTCACCATGTTAGAAGACAGTTGAGCCATAAATGCTGACTGTATTGTTTCTGAAAAATAACACGTAACTCATGGTGGAACTATAGCTGTTGTTGTAGAAGACATTATATTGCAACCTTAACTTTCATTTTGAATTTAAAAATTGAACAATATTAAATTACTCTTTAAATAGTTCCAAAAAGTAAAAAAGAAAATTTTTTGCGTGTCGATCGATTAAGAGAGCATACGTTGTTATGTGTCTAACAAATGTATCAACATGATCTAATTTTTATCAAATAATGCAAACTCGACGAATATTTCAACAGATAAAGCAATAAAAGTGCAGTAATTAGCTGTAATCTGACTAAGTGACCAAAAGTTATCGCGAAATACCATAGCGCGGACAAAATTTCAACGGATAGACTTAAGTCCGACTTAATGTTATCTTCTTTAAGGATATATAACATGACGCATTCCGCCACATACTTCGTATATGGGGAATGATAAGAATCAAGAAAATACTACCTTTTTCTTTCAAATTGCCAATGTTTCCTTCGAATGACTGTAATTTTTTTCGCATTTCAACGATCTCTTCTTCTAACCTGGAAAGTGTTTGGATGATCTTAAAATCATAATCGAATTTAGACAAACACTGTCCAGGTTCAAGTCCATCTATAACATCAGGAAAAACGACAGGTAAAAGCCAACAAAAAGCACAAAAATGCAACAGTAACATACTCGACACTATCGCTATTCTTTGAATAAATAAAGCTCCGCTAACCGTTATCACCTACCAAATTATTCAATTAAATTTGATTATTCAATTAAAGGTTTATCTTAATTACTGTGATATAAGCGTAAGTTATTCAATTAAAGGTTTATCTTAATTACTGTGATATAAGCGTAAGCTGCAATCAATGTATTGTATACTTCTCACAAGTTGATAAGGGTAAATACATTTTACTTGTGACTATTTTGTAATTTGAATAAGATGGACCGATGGATTTTTCAGAAACATCATTTTTCTTCTGCAATATTGAAATCGAATAAAGATTTCTTCAAAACTTGATGTCTAAGTGCTGGTAAGCCAAAACCTAAAGAAAACGTTTGTGCTGCGTTCAAAAAGATAATATTTAGTCAGACAAGGAAGGCAGCACTCAGCCTCGGTGATAACAAAATGCGGTCCCTTTTTAGCATTTTTGGTTTTACACGATATAAGAATAGAAAGGGGACAAAAATGTCCATGTTATTCTTGCCACTTTGGTCTTTGCTAATAGGGCTTATCAATAAAATTACTTGAAAAATACATTATGTCAATGCATACCAAATGCAATACATTATTTTTTTTTATTTATTAGCAGATTAAATGATATTTTAATATTTCCGCCATGTTTTCTTAATCTGTTCAGTTGACGTCAGACATAAAAAAAGAATTGATTTATTGACCCTATCAAAATTTGAGTAGTATATAATGGTGTTACTTACTTATCAACAATTAACATGCACAACTTGTCCCCGGCAAATAATACTGTAATGTCAGTACTAGAATATAAATTACAAAATAATCATTCCGTACTCTCCTGGATTAGCAGTCGAGTTGGTTTCGGGCAAAAACTGAACCTTTGCACAAAAACATTAAGTGATATTGAGAGTACTCATTCGCTGTTTCTGCGTCGAGGATGAAATCGGTTATCGGAGCAAATGGCCCTGTAAGTGAAAGAGTTGGTCCAACAGTGACATTTAAAAAAAACGGGTTGAACGTGAAAATGGTAGTAATGGATGACGATACACTACTTACGTCGTCAAAAGTGCGTTTGACAGTGACAATACAAAATGTAATGACAAAAACCATGTTACAAAAAGCGCAACTGATCTATACCAACTGAAAGAAAAATACAAAATCATCTTTTAACTATAATCGATTACCACAGAAAGTGTTTTAATCATGCACCTATCAATATTTTGACACAGAGCCGGGGGGCAACTGTCTTTTCTTTGGGGTCCTAATTTAGACTAATTCCCCACCAAAGAGCCAAACATTTTGCCCATGTACCCACAGTGAAAGAAGCTTGGTGTATTAAGTGACCCATCATCTTTAAATAATTGTCTGCTTTTTGCAGCGTCTAAGTTCTATAATATCGGTACTAGAGTCTAAAATCCCACCATGGTCTATTTCCCGAGACCCAGACGAAGTCCCTGACGCCTGTCACGAATCGTCTTCTGTCTAAAATTACGAGTATACCAGACACCCGTACCCTACTGAAAGTAAAAACAGATATGAACTGTGAACGTTGCAACGTACGTTCTAGTTTGCAGAGAAGACTAATGAGTTAGGAAATATAATGACAGTTACTATAATAGTCAACACATACGCGTGCGGATGTTGAAAACTGTTGAGATATTGAACCCCATTTTACGTTTTCCGTACATACAAGTTGAATGATGACGGACAATTGTGAAAGTTCTGCTATTTCCGTTAGTCGTAATAAATATACCTTTAGAACACCAATGGTATCAGTCACGTTAGGGACCAGTCACGTTAGGGACTAGGTTTTGACCCAAGATGCCCAATACCGATCTTGGTCTAGATTGTGCTGAGATGATCAATGTGAACAAGTTTCATAATTAGGCCAACATAGTGACATGTAGTGTCTACACATGTCAATAATTGTTGACGGATGACGTACGACGAGTGATAACAAAAGCTTACTCCGGTGAAATAAACACGACTGCCGTATGATGGCACCTGCGATTGTACTTTTATTTTTAAATTCAACAATAATCTGACAAACTAAATTATAGTTATTTCAGACCTTTTAAATCCAAGTGTGATCGTGACATTCGAGATATTGACCTAATTGTTTCGCGTGACACAGTCTGATAGTAGTGAATATTCGTGCCCAATTATCTTCAAATCCCACAATTAATGACTTAGCTATGCTCTGGACAAGTTAAACTATGGCCATTTGTACCTTTGAACTCCCAAGTGTCACTTTGAGCTATTGATGTAATTGTTACGCTACGCTCGCTCCGCCCTTTTTAATCATTAAAAATTTACTTAATATGTTCTAATTATTACATGGAAACCCGGCTTTATAGTAATAAACATGAGCCGAAGTTGAACACAATACGCCCGTCGGAGGGCATGCTGAATAAAAAAAAACAACAATCCAGCTAGGCCTATTTCACAATTTTATGGTAATTAAAGGATCATAACAAAAGAACGCTTAGACCGATTACAGTATGCCCATATTTCCATTAGCCTAAATATGCCAATAAGTATTGTCAACGAGTCGATCAAATGAAAACTGTTTGAGAAAACCTTTTTGTGACCCCACAGTTATTTATAAGAGAGAGCATATAGCATTGGTGCTGTCCGTTGGTTCATGATGTAATATATTGTGTGTTAAACTCCCCATTAACGGTTGGTCGGAATATCCTCAAACTGTCACAGATGAACGATCCCCGTACATCTAATAGATGACTGTAAGGGAAGGAAATTTTGCTGCGTCAATATTTACTAAAATCATGATCCTTTGTTTTTTTAACATTAGTTAAACCATTTCGACGCAATCTATACAGGGATGCCCGAATAAGCGTCCAAAATCCAGTGCATTTTAAATTTTCATGAAATTTGCATTTAACGGCAAATTCTGGCATTTTTTGGCTCTGTACATGTTCAATACAGTAAAAAAAACACAAAACCCGTCGAATACCTGGTTAAATTGGCCGTTATAATCAGAAAACAATAAATAAACCAGCGCGCACCGTGCCCGTAAATCTCACGTAAACAGTGCAAAGTCCAAAATTAGGTCAAGGTGAAGGTCAAATTGGGGTCAGGTGATACAGGCGTGAAGAGTGTTCATATACAACATCCATGCAAGTATGAAAGCTTTGTACCAAGCCATATTAATGCTAGAAGAAACGGTCAATTTGGGTTAACCAAGAATTTGGCCCTTCAATAAGTCGAAGTCCAAAATTATGTCAAGGTGAAGGTCAAAATGAGGTCAGGTGATACAGGCGTGTGGAGCGTGTTCATATACAACATCCATGCAAGTATGGAAGCTTTGTAGCAAGCCAAAATAATGCTAGAAGAAACTGTCAATTTGGGTTATCCAGGACGAACGGACGAACGGACAGGTGAATCACTATATGCCTCCCCATCTATCGATAGGGGGGCATAAAAATACTTGACGCCGCCCGCTCACGAAGGCTGTTCATTTAATACGCCCTGTTTTTAACGGGCACCTTAAATGTTCACTATTTAAAACAACCGAGTTAATATTTGGCAAATTATATATTTTTGATTTGATTGAATACAATTGATTGGTACATTTAATTTTATTTATTTGTATTTTTCCGTCTGTATTTGACCTTGACAACAAAATGATTGAGTGAAACGATTTTATATTGATATTCTGATCATGGGTGATTTTTGACACATTTCGCAATTTTCTGTATTTTGATAAGTGTACCAAATAAATCTTGAAAATCTTTTAATAAAACACATACAAGGAACAATGCCCAATTAAACAAACAAACTAATACAAGAGGGACACTTCTACTTGCCTATTGTCAGGGCTTCTGTCGCTGTCACATTGGTACATGATCCATGAAACCATTTATCATTAAAATGACATTGATTCATGAATCTGCCCTCCCAATGCTTTCTGCATAAGCAATACATGCACCCATCAAAGATGGGGTTGCATTAAAAAAATCAAAGTACTGAAGTACTGATACTTGGGGGATATCGCAACTCTTGGTATCTATGATATTTAATATAGGGTTTACATCATTCAGATCTCACCAAACCATCAAGGCAATCCACCCATAAAAAGCCCAATGAACTAGTTTCTACTGTAAAAGGGCGACTGAACGGCCTAGTTTTAGCTGAAAAAACGTATTAGAAAGATTAAGAATAACAGTAAATGGTAATATCATGCAGCTGCACAAAAAAACGTTCGACTATCGCTAGTAAACAAAAATAATATAAGTAAATCTAGTTGGATAACGGATGAATGGGCGCAAAAATATGAAAAATAGCACAACTACACTAAGTCGTAATTCCATAACTCTACAGCTGCATTATAAACGAACCGCATATAATGTGAATTGCGCGAACGAATCAGATTTGGAGATGAAAGAAAAATCGACAGACATGGTCTCGAATCTGGAAGGGAAATTTGTATGGAATGGGCCGTCGTTTTAACGATATACGCAAACCTTTTCACTGAATATATGTTGTAAATTAATTGACACAATGTCGATCGACCTATTAACAGGAGGCACTAGAAAATAAAACAAAACTAGCAACTAAACTACACAAAATCCAAATACTTAAAATTCTAGCTGCATACGAACTGGATATGGTATATGGTCCTAAATCCGATAATATGTGACTGCAGTGGTGGTAAGCATTTTCATTACTTGTGTTCTTTTTCTCGTCACAATGTAGTTTATGTACGAGGTTAGACTTTGCACGTTCCTGTAACCCGTAACAGACGTGATGGCTTCATTTCAAGACACCTGATGGTGCAAATGCGTGGCAGCTGTTTGTGGTCTCTCTTGAGTCGATCCTGTTGTTAGTCCCCTACCGGTTTTTGACCGAGGGGGACTATAGGTTTGCCGTCCGTCAGTCAGTCCGTCCTTCAAAAAATCTGGACCCTGACATAACTCGATCAGTTTCCAAGCTAGGTTTATGAAACTTGGTATGTGGATAGGGGCAATAAGGGGATTATGCACGTCTAAAATATGTTGATTCTGACAAAAATTGTGGTTGCTATGGCGACAGAAAGAGGGAAAATATGACCAAATCTGGATCCTGCCATAACTCAAACAGTTTCCAAGCTAGGTTTATGAAACGACATATGTGGATATTGTGGTTGCTATGGCAACAGAAACATTGAAAATGGCTTCAAACCGGTAGGGGACTTCTGTATTGCTTGCAATTCTCAATTACTTGTTTTCATTATAATGCGATGTCATTTATGTCCTTCCTTTAGAAGATGATGACCTTCATGTCCCCTCTACCTAATTTAGGTACAAGTTATTAACTGAGGGGCTTGTGTAGCCCTTTTCCTTTAATTTAGCAGTTAGTACTACTGGATAAGCTCCGGTACTACTGCTGATAAGCTCCAGTGATACTGCAGTCAGTCACTACATGGACCTTATCAATTGCTCACATAATCTGTTGTTTTTATGTACCATTTGAGGGAAACAATCACCAATTGATGGACCCCGTCTTTAAGGGGAAGAGGTCTGGGCGTTTTCCAGTTTTGGAGATTCCACCACCGATCTTTTTATTACGCCTTCTCCGTTGAAAACCGCAGATGAACCTGTGAGATTAATTAAGTTTGCTGTAACATTTCCTGTATGATGGTATTCAGTTGGGTAATTTGAGAGTGTATCAACTATCATAAGTAATTTCCCAACCGTCTGCGTTCTTAAATTTGTTCCACTCTATTAATTGTACTTATTCATATGTAGGGCAGTTCATCCCGTTCTCTCTTAAATATTCAATGTCATCATACTTAGGGTGTTCGTCTGGAAAAGTTGGATGAATGCACTTTCATTCACAGTCAAGGAAGAAACATCTGACTAATAAGTCCCCGTTAGGAAGTTGTATCAAACTATTTCTACAAACGTTGGAAAGTCTGATTTATAATTACATTTCGTACATAGGTAAGGCAGAATGTTTGTTATTAAAAAGTTTCTGTGTCAGCATAAGGACCAATTTCAAACGGAACTAGCAAGTCAGTCTTAAGTGTTTTAGAAATAAAGTCATTTTTACAGCAGCTACAGCCTTCTAGTATGTTCTTTGAATAAAAAATATAACACACATTTACGGGATCAGGGTGTTCTCTAATCAAAGATTGTCTCAAATATTTATAATTTGTCTAGGATGTAGCACGACCCAAGACAAGACATATATGGCCTGCTATTCTTGCATCAGTGCAGGGCCTGTAACAACTATTTGTATCGTCATACCTTGATACTCAAGTATGGTTATACCGAAGTACAACACATTTTTGGCACACATCCTCCTGATAACTCATAATTCTAATGTTTTGATCGCGGGCTTTTCAAATTTGAAGCTGGAGACTGCTACATTCCTGATATTAGATTGTTCATAGCATAGAAAATATTCCCTGTAGCTGCACCTTGCTTAAACTCGACGATAGTAACACGGGAGCAGTAGCATCTCTGATGTTATCCTTGGGACTTGTGAAAGGTTATACTGAAAGACTTGCGTCAGCCTAGAGACAGTGTCAATGTTTTTAGACAAATAGTAGGTAACATTACAAAGTAATACTCTTTGATTTAGTGAAATGAACGTTGATAAAGTCGTCACGCATTGATTTGACTGTACCCCTCGTTCCATTTACTAATCAGTTACTAAGGTTTGCATCTAGCATAACTGGGCAGTTTCACTTTTACGCCTAACATAGCAAGTGCTTGAAATTTATATAAATAATACGCGTCATCCTCATCTTTAACACGATTCAAATTTACTTCACCGGAAATGCTTCAAGTTTGTCATGGTTGAAACGTTTTGGTTTTAAAAGTTGTGAAAAATTAACAATGTATTCATTAACACTAACATTTCTTTCCGAAGTTTTCATGAATTTTAGACTTTTGTGTAGGTGTGTTCCCTTTTCTATTTTGTTCACATATGATGACAAGTCTGTATCATTTTGTCTAAAAATAGTATCTAAACGAATACCATGCGATTACGCAGTAAAATACTTGCCTGGAAACAAAACATACCCGTTTGAACATTCGTCAATGATTAAAACATTGCAATCAGTAATAGACATTAGAATGGTTTACATGCCAGAAAAGTAGTTATTTCCCTTCCAAATGTTTTTTTCTACCAGCGCTATTTTCATACTTTATAGGTAAATATTTCTCATTGAGATGATGGTTTGTGCCCAAGAACCATAACTCTTTATGCATATGTTTTGAGTTACTCCCCTTTGTAGTTTTAGTACTTAATTCTTGTCTAGGCCATAACTCATACAGTATTGGATATATATATATATACACAGTATTGGATATATCAATTTAAAACTTCATTGTTAAAAATAAATTTCATTAGGTTATAGTGCAGTGCAAAAGAATTGCTTTTTTTGGAGTATTTTTCTGTACCGAACACCCCATGGGGAGCATCACCCGTCTCTGACGGCTCTTGTTCTGTGATAGTTTCTCTGTTAGTAGACGTACATTCCAATCCATCGAGTTCTAATAGAGAATGTCTATGTATAATAGAGACATGTATACCGGTAATAATCTCAGTTTTTTTAATAGAAGCATGACTGAAGTTCTTCTTTTTCGGTACATCGATAATTTCCGCTGAAGTCACGAACAACTACGCAGCTCTGTGGTATTTGTAAGTTACACCTTCAAAAATCCTGCTGACTCTTTTAACTGTTCGTTCAATCAAAGGGGACAATTATTCCGGGTTTTCATTCCGTGGCAACCACAACTGTCGGCCGTACGTAGACACATATGGTAGTCTTGCTTAATCTACTTCTTGGTCATAAAACAAGATGTTTGTCTTTTATAAATCCACATAGTGGTATTTGATCTACCTCTGTTGCAAAAGCAAGCAATTCAATCTTGAGTTTAAGCATATACCGCAGCGTACGGCCTCTGCAAATGCTTTGGTCGTGCCCGGGGCAAGTTCCAAGTTTTTTTGAGCTTTACTTTGAGGAGAATTATTGACCGAAAAGTTTTTACCTTTATTGTTGCTATTAGTACCTCTGTTATGCTGTCGTAGATTGTTATGGTGTAAGTTCTTTTGCTGTTCCTGTGGTTTCTTGTTTGTTTTTCTGGTGACTATTCGTTACAGTAGGTCTCCGTCTGGAATCTGTGTTCTTGTCGCTTCTGTTGTTGTTGCTCTGTTTATTTCGGCCATGTTGTTGCGCTCTTTGTTTACGTCTGGAAATAACAGGGATAAAACCGTCATTGTCGCTTGTACTAATGTATTTTTAACTCCTGCACTGTTCTTCGGTTCATTATCAGTTGCATGTGGTTTATTTTTCGGGGTGGGATTTTTTTATTCATAAATTGCAAAGAGCAAGACAAGCGAATTCCTTGGAACATATATCATGATTATCTGTGTCTTCTATTAAATAGTCAACAGTGGTTGTTTCTATATCTGGTTGCTGGTGAACCGACAAAGTGTATTTAGTGGAACCAATAGTAGTAATGACAGTGTGAATGTTACTTACATTCTTTTAAAAACAAGAGCCGTCACAGACGGGTTATGCTCCCCGTGGGGCGTTTGTCACAGAAAAAATGCTAAAAAATATGTTATTATTCGTTGCCACTGCACTGTAACAATAAGATTTATTTATCTACGAATTTTCAAATTTATATATCCATAACTGAGTTATGGCCTGGACAAGAATTAAGTAAGAAAAAAATACAAAGGGGAGCAACTCTAAAATAGGAATAAAGAGTTATGGTTCTGTGGCACTGCACATCCTCTTAATGAGATCTATTCAGCTATGAAGTTTCAAATTGATATCTCAAATACTGTTCAAGTTATGGCCCGGACAAGAATTAAGTATAAAACATTACAAAGGGGAATTACTAAAAAATATGCAATCAAGAGTTATGGTTTTTGTGCACTGCACTTCCTCTCAATAAGGTCTATTCACCTATGAAGTTTCATATTGATATCTCTAATACTGTTCAAGTTATTGCCCGGACAAAAGTGTGACGGAAGGACGGACAAAGCGGCCACTATATGCTCTCGTTTCCCTGCATCTTTGCATACTTCGCATTTAATAGACTTTTAGAACTATGCCGTCCTAAATGAGTCACGATTTATATCTATCGTTGGTAAACTAACTTGATTTTTCAGTCATATTATCGTCAGTCGACTTAGAACCACTCGGGATCGAGTCATCTTGTGGTTCACTTTGATTTTCGTCACCAGATTGTACGTCATTTTTAGCTCACCTGTCAAAAAGTGTGATCACTCTTCGTCCGTCGTATGTCGTCCGTCAACAATTTGCTTGTGTAGAGGTAACAATTTTTGGCCCCATCTTTATGAAACTTGGTCACAATGATCATCTCGACAAAATCTAGGTCAAGTTTGATATTGGGTCAAAAACTAGGTCACAAAGTCAAATCATAGAAAAACCTTGTGTAGTCACTTGTGGTCATAATTTTGACTTAATATTTATGAAACTTGGGTCACAATGATCGTCTCAACACAATCTAGGTCAAGTTCGATATTGGGACATCCGGGGTCACAAGGTCAAATCGTAGAAAAGCCTTGTGTACGCTAGAGGTCATAATTTTGACCTTATTTTTATAAAACTTGTTCACAATAATTATCTCAACACAATCAAGGTCAAGTTCGATATTGGGGTATAGGGGTCTAAAACTAGGTCGCAATATCAAATCATATAAAAAAACCTTGTGTAGACATCAGGGGTTACAATTTTGGCCTAATCTTTCTGAAACTTGGTCACAATGGTCATCTTAACAAAATCGACGTCAAGTTCTATATGGGTCACAAGGTTAAATTATAGACCAACCTCGTGTAGTCGCTAGAGGTCACAATTTTGACCTAATATTTATGAAACTTTATGACAATGATCATCGGGTCAAATCACAGGACTTGTCCGTCAGTTTTGGTTCTGACGGAAATTGTGGTTGATATGGCAACAGACACATTGAAAATAGCTTTAAACCGGTAGGGGACTTCTGTATTGCTTGCAATTCTTAATGACTTGTTCATTACGTCATATCTCGATTTGTTCAATTACGTCATTTTACTTATTGAAACTGGGTCACTCGTTTTAAGGTTTTCAGATATTTTGTTGCTGAAATCGGGCCTTTCAACGTTTTAATACTGTTACTTAACTTTTGAGACTAAAGGCTGCTTAAACTATGTAGTTCAGCAGTTTTACTGTTGTAACTAGGTCATTCAGCGTGGGCTTTTTGCCTTTTGTTTGCTGAATCTTTTCTATTCAGTTTTTAAACTATGAGACAAGGAGCGTTTAATTTTCTTTGTCGGTAGTGTGTTCGGCACTTCTTCGTTTTAAGATTTCTTACTTGGACTTGGGCGGATCTGCGCTTGTTTAGTTGGGCATTGTGCTTTGGGTGTTTTTAATGTTTTCTGTGCTCGGCTGGTTAAGTTGAGTGCTGCCTTCCCTGTCTGACTTAATATAATCTTTTTGCATGTACTACTACTTCAGGTAAGGGCCCCTTTGGGCCCTCTTGTTGGCTTTTCTAGTCGCTGTCTGCGTGAAAAAGCTTGTTATTCGCTCCATGATCACGCTCCACTGCGGCTAGAAGGCAGACATAATAGCAACGACAGATGCGTGCTATGTTCAGACTGCGTACGGATTTATCGATCAGGGGCGCAAGGAAAGCAAATAACGAAAAGATAAAACTAACGATAAGATGAGCGATGCGCCCGTAGGCTACGCCCATGACGGTAATATAATGGCGCCATTTCACACTGTCGTCCGTTTGTTATATACTTGTCGCCTTGCGCTTGCTCCGGTTTAGTTTCACTGACCAAGGAAGCAGACTTTCGGGGTGTGATGTCGTGCTTCTGTAGTTGTTAGGCAATCTCTTTGCCTGTTTAGCTCACCTGTCAAAAAGGGACAGAGTGAGCTTTTGTGATCACTCTTCTTCCATCCATCCGTCCGTCCTTAATATTTATGAAACTTGGTCACAATGATCATCTCAACAAAATCTAGGTCAAGTTCGATATTGGGTCAACCGGGGTCTAAAACTAGGTCATAAGGTCAAATCATAGAAAAACCTTGTGTTGTCACTAGAGGTCACAAGTTTGACCTAATATTTACGGAACTTAATCACAATTATCATCTCAACAAAATCTAGGTTAAGTTCGATATTGGGTCATCTGGTGTTAAAAACTAAGTCACAAAGGTCAAATCATAGGAAAACCTTATGTAGTCACTAGAGGTCACAATTTTGACATAATCTTTATGAAACTTGGTCACAATGATCATCTCAACACATTCTAGGTAAAGTTCAATATTGGGTCATCCGGGGTCAATAACTTAAAAAAATATTTGTTTACAGGATTGATATTTATTTATAAACATTTTTTAATTAGATCCACCTAGTATTCATCCTAATTTCACTACACCACACAAGATGTTCAATGTTGTATATTTCCTGAGCTACCCTGATGGCCAGGAAATGCTGTAGTCACATATGTGAGGGCATTGTTGCAGCTCGTAATGTTTTGTAATAACAATAGACCTACAACACGTATGTCCACATAACTCATTCAGTCGTTCA
The DNA here is from genome assembly GCA_947247005.1 of Spisula solida. Classification (NCBI taxonomy): domain Eukaryota; kingdom Metazoa; phylum Mollusca; class Bivalvia; order Venerida; family Mactridae; genus Spisula; species Spisula solida. The sequence goes on from OX365945.1 coordinate 53,396,964, forward strand.
TACACAGAAATAAGATGGTGTTCAAAATGCGCCTCGTGTATGAACATTCCCAATGAGAGTGTTCAATATTATTTAAAATATTGTGTCTTGATAACCCATCATCTCTCTTAAGTACAGCGACTAGTGTGTTTATCTTGAACTCTTAAAAATAAACGGTGTGTGGAACTGAACAACAGCTTTAAAACACGAAACAAAAAGGGAGGGTAATTTCGTACACTTTATTTTAGTTTATTATTTGATTTTCTCGGATGATTTATCAACACATAGATATCAACTGATTTCATTTCACAAAGAGAGATAAGAGAGATAATTCCAATACCTACTGAAGCTGTATGACTGTAGCGCTTGTCTCTCTTGGCAGTAAAAACTTTTGCATGGTATATATAAAGCATGCCAATTATAAGATATAAAAGGACATGATAATGAAATATGCAAATCATTCTAGTGAAACCTGAATAAAAAGAAAACACGGCAACTAATTGAGCTTGAAATTTTGAAACAATGTATCAATTGTTGCACGCAAACTGTTTACAGCATGACGCTCGACGAAGGATATCTCATTCACAGTGTATTAACTGAATCACTATATGACTTGTTGGGATAATATAAAATTCACCTTATATGACTTAATGCGAACAAAAGCTTCCGTGATTTTCGGCTACTGTATGACTTATTGGGATACTATACAATTCAACTTGCATGACTTATTGCGATAGTTGACTCGTTTTTATACTGAGTCATTTGATATGACAACATGTAAAAACTGCAAATTTCACCATCATTTTGTTGATATTTTGCTTACATTACAGGGTGATCCATTTCGCACATTAGTAAACGCCTGTAACTTCCCTATTTCTTTACTTACACGTATATAATTGGTATTGTTGGAAAGGTAATAAATACAATCTCCTGCTGAAATGAAAAAATATTCGGCATTGTGCCGTCACAGTGACGTTATGACGTCAACGATAATGTCATATAATTGAGTATTTCATAGATGTCTGAAACTCAGATATCATATAACTTCATTATAAATTGGAAAACTGCAATTTTAGTGAATAGAAAACTTCGAAAGTGTGTGCAAATATACCTGCATACCTTCAAGAAGGAATATTGTCCAATAAAACGAAACATTCGATTCGTCAGGAAACGAGACTGCTTACCTAACTGAGCTGTGTGCAACAACGTCATGTACAGAATTTAAAATGACGTTTTTAACTCGTTTCAGAGAAAATGGGTAGTTACATTGAGGGTCTGCTTTAGATATGGATTATATTGTTGAATATTCGTTTTAGATCAGAACAAAACTTACACATAATATACTATGCAATTAGATCTACATGTTTTCTTTAATATAATAGCTTTAAAGATGTTGAATTACGTTGTCTTGGCTTTCATACCAAACTATCGGTTATGCCGAATCATAAAGTTATTCATTCATGCATACGAGCATTTTTTTAAAAATATTACTTGGCAACGCCATGCCTTTTATGCTGTTTCACGATACATAGTCAGTGTGGACATACTTCGTGATATTTCTCGTAATTTTCGGCTAAGAAATCTTGTCAACACATAGTCTGACACAACCGTAAGTAATTTTAATCTTTGATCCGATTTTTACGGGACTTCCTCGAAGCTTAAGCCGAGAATGAATATTATCCACGCCACTTAATATGCAAGGGTCACAGTTGATGCCAAAACTTACTTAATTTGATAGTTATATCACTCGAACTCGAACCAAGTATTGCCGAGATGACAATCTTGACCTTTGGCATCTAGTATTTAAACAGTGGGCGTTTGATTCGCCATCGGGTCAAACTGGAGTCACTTGGACAGTGTAACCATGAGTACTTGTTTCCGGTTTGATACACAGTATATGCCGAGAGGTTGTTCTAACCGATCAGTTGTATAACATGTATATAATTATATGATATGCGTATTCAAGATTATATAGACTGTGGCCGAGTGGTCAGGGCGTCCGGCTTGGAAGCAGGAGATCGAAGGTTCGAATCCCGGCGGAAGCTGGGTTGAAACTAATACGGTCGGTTGGTGAGCCGCCAGCAAGTTAAAGAACGATTACTGTAGGTCCATCTCTTCCAGGCGCCCGGCAATACGAGAAGGGGTTTTGGAGATACTGTGCGTACGAAATATAGGTGTCTCATAAGTGAAATTGGCTGGCCTTTCAATAGAGGTAATACTATGATAAACAAAAACTTTACCTCCATAGAGGCTTATCTCTATGCAAGCACAAACATACATTGAAACCCTAAGAAGATTAATTTCCGAATTACATCTTAGAAAAGGCAATTCTGAACTGCATTAAAGACTGGTCGGCTAGACTATCTTCTTGTGTTTAATATTTATTGTAATGAAACATCAATGGTGGGATTTACATTGAAACTATGACCCGTGTCTCATATATTATAACATATCCATTACCACAGACAGGCGGGTCCGATTATTGTAGGCAGGTTGCGCCCATTTGATGGAAAACATTTTCACCACTAAATAATCTATTGTACTAATGTATATCGATTGTAAAATTGGATCGCTAAGCATTGAAACTGAACCTTTCCTGCTGTACTTGAATTTTTGCAAGCTACATGGAGGACAATCCGGCATTACAAAACATACGCAATTTCTACAGGTAATCTACTCTAAAACATGTTAACGAGTGCCTGGGTACCTCCGGTTTAAGCAGGCCATACCCTTCCAAGACATTTCCTCTACATGTAGAGGAGTTACTTGTTCCTATTGTACGGTTAGTGCTGGTTCAAATACTGTCCATCCAATGGTTTGGTGATTCAATCCTTCCATAAAATGTGACATTTTTCTCTACATATGGAGAAGTTGCTAGTTCCCGGTGGACGGGTAACTTATTACTGGTTAGAACACTGTCCATCATCAACTGGTTAGGTTAATCATCCGTACGTTGTATCCAGTTTCGTGGTACTTTGTTTTTAAAGTGTGTATACTTTAAGGTGCATATCGTTTAATCCGGGAGACATGTGTATCCATGACAGTTACATATCCGAATTTTGGCATTTAGACCGCACGCTAAGGATCGCAAAGCCCGAAAATACCATTTCGTCCAGTACGCAATGGTAGCGGAAAGGATATGGACGAACATTGATTTCAGTGCGAGGTTGTATCTTACTTTCCCGAAGATTGCTGGTGCACATTTACACTAGCTAAGTTATTCGTGTGTATCTGAAACAAATGTTATTATTTTGATAAGCCTCAAACTAACGACAAGTCCAATAAACAATGGCCTGGTCCCGCAATTATATTGTAGTAATATATTTCCAAATATGCAGTTGCTTGATGTGGAAGAAAAGGATTAACAACAAAGACAGGGTAACGAATAAAATAGTTTGTTACGCATCGTTCAATTGAACATATGATTTGAATAAAAGTGGATACATCTCAAAATCACCGATATATGCATTAACACAGTGTACAAGAAAGCTTGTACAACTTTCAGAGTCTGTGGATATTACTTCTCATTATGCATCCTAGCTTTACACAACTCATAACAATTAACAACATACTGTAGTATTATGTGCCTTTTCCTCTGTACACTCCAGTTATGATATGAGCGTGACGTTCACAAATGATTTCAACCATTGTCTGAACAGGTAGAGCGGATATAGTACTAGTACATGTATGTTAGTTTAGCATTGGAACTTTAGCTTTATAATTGGTTTACACCGTAATAGTGGACTGGACCGCTGCGTCACTCTATTCTTAACCTGACTGGACTATACATACAAGCAAATGAAGAATGAAACGAACACGCAAAATCATTAAGCAAGTACCTCTCTATGGATGTCTTCCTTGAACTAGGAAACACGTTAACACAACAAGTAACAAGGTATAACAGATTTTGAAATAGTGGAGCCTTACACAAGTTTGCCTGCATGCGAACATCACGATGATACAAATATGCATACATACACGGCACTCAAACAACGTGACAAGCACACTGACCATTTTGTAGACAAATACTAGACATCAACGTAAAAGTTTGAAACCCAGGACTCCGAAATTTAATACGAGAAAAAACATGTTTAACAATCAAACAAGCTTAATTCTAAAAGAAATAAAACAGCTATTACAAAGTTAAGAATAAAATAATGCAATGACGTGTTTCCGAAATAAAATAACAATCATACTGAACAACTTCAAAATCAAATTAAACAAAACTCTTATTTAGACAAAATAGTCATTTTAAGCGACTTTAAAGAACATTTAAAGATGTAACATCGTACACAATTTTTTTATTTTTCAATTCATGATATAATAACCACGTCTAGTTTATTTGATACACGTTCGACACGACAATGACTAGTATTGGGAAGTTTGCAAAACTGAATGTGTCTACGTGAATACTACTTATAGGTTGATTGTCATCCAGGTATGTGAATTTTCTACAAGTAACGGACGTGTGACATACATGTAATTAATTAAAACGCTTACTTTATCATGAGGTGTTATAGCCCTTTGACTCATTGGATTTATGTAAACACTCACTATCGATAATGAAGAAATCATGCTACAAATGTCAAGTGATTTAACTCGCACCCATTTTGTTTCCCAGGCAAATTTAATTGCAACCTGTACATATGGTACACATGAATGTACATTCAGCTACACATACGGCTACTCGTGTACACTCTTTCCTTTAGCTACCTCCTTGTTAACTAACTCAACAACCGACTCTGACATTGACATGTTTTGTAAACTCCGACATCAAACATTTAGTAATGATGACAAAAGGGTGTTGTAATAAACAGGAGACTTGTAATGTAACGATGAACCCCTACAACTTATGCCCTCCGACTAGATTTAACTAACGACTCACCAGACAGTGCATGATATTGAACGGGAAACATTTTTTCAATAAATAAAACTGAAAAACACTGTTAATTCTTTAATAAAATACATCAATGGATAAACATAACAAATAATCGAACAAACGCTCGTGTGTTGTAGATCCCACTTTCCGGGTTTTAAACGCTAATTTATGTCGCCATGCTTGACATGGTGTACACAATGTCATACAAAATGACATATATTTGAAACTTTTAACTTGGTTTTGCAATAGTAACATATATTCAGTATTCAAGGTTTTCATTTTGCAACAGTTCAAGTGTTTTCTTTTCAAGCTCAAACACGTGTGGATCTTCTACACCAGGAAGTTCACTTCTTATTGCCTTTGCGAGATTCAACAAGTATTCAACGTTCTTTCCACTAGGTCCCACTGATTTATAGATTTGTTTAGCGATGTCGTCCAGAGGAGCTGGTCCAAGATAATTAGGATTGTCTTCAGTGCCAATGTAAAGTTCCAAGTCAAATTCCGTTTCATTGTCATTCTCGGGATGAAATTGGACCGTCACCATAGAGTAGCCTCCCTTTTCTCTGTGATCTAAATGCTTTCTTACATCTTCGGCGTCATGTTCATGTATTTCAAATGCAATACCATACACTTTGTCCTGCAATATGTAAATATAAAATTATGAAAATAATACTTACAATTGTAACGGTATCTTACCTAAGTTTTTTGACCTGTCAAAATAAACATTATTACACGGTATAGTGTGCCAACGGTAATGAAAAAAAGTGGGACAATTTGGTATACCCCTCAAATGAATTAATCAGCTGTGCAATATTTATCAGTGATGTTCAATTACAAAACTGACCATGTCTGTTTCCTTAAGTAATTTGTAAAATAAATTTTGCAACTGGTTAGCCAAACCGATTCATGTTTGTAAACATCACATTATCCCGGGTGCACTATACCAGAAAACTATATAGGTTAGTAGTTCTTACTTATCTTGAAATAACTTATCAATAGTGTTCACCTGCCGTGAAATAGCTTTTATTTTGGCACGTCAATAACGCACTACATGTCAGTTTATGGAGCACTAGACGTACAGTCCAAACAGTTGATGAATCACAAATAAGGTGTCAATTCAAAGAGACGGTTACCTTCAAGTTTTAATTATGACAAATAACATCAGATACTTTTTTTAAAATCTGAATGAGTTTTTCTGACGCAATAAATGACACAGGCTGTTGCTCTTTACTGCCTACACATCACGCATTTAACTAAGACTACAATTAAGCGACTGATAAAAACCAGCACAATGACATTTTGTATTGAAAGTTGCCGTTATATTTGGTGCATTGTTTGGAAACTTTACAGATAACATTCAAACTACGAATGTTTACATTTTCTATAAACTGCGCCTCGTGTTGTTGTGTTAACCAGCTATTCATCTTCCGTTCCTTTTACGACGCAACCAAATCGGTACTGCATTTTTTTGTAATTGTTTACAACCGCTCTCAATTTCTGGAAGAATGTATAGTTTATTGAAGTACACAAAACTATATCTAGTGGTCTAATGCTTTTGTACTTGGCATTGCTAGGCGATGGCTGGCGCCGTTGAGTTTGTGTTCGAATCCCATTATAGGTGCAAACTGTGCCAAAATGTTTTGATGTCTAAAATTATTTAGTCCTCATATATATACTAATATAAGGCTAAATTCATATCAAACATACCTCTGGAACGGATGGTATCAATGTGACGACACGACCAGGCTGAAAAATATGTAAATTTATTCAAAATATATAATTGAATGGATATATAGTTAATTCAAAACAGATGCATCGTCGGAGTTCTTTCGCCAAACTTGTTTACAGTTTAATACTCTAATTTGAAACAAATTGCATACAGAACACATTAAGCTGTGAACACATTTATTTTTTCAGGAAAAGTGATCATGAGTCATATCCGGCAACCCTGGTGGTCGTTCTGTTAGAACATACACATTGGGAACGGAATAATGCGGACTCTATCACAGACCGGGGTATGTCAGAGTCGTTATAATGGCACTGGTATAGATCCATTGAGCTCTTTTGAGTTAAAAATACAGCCTCAGGTACAGTTGAATATCACTGAACGCCTTCAATTTAGAGAAAATGTATATTTTAATACACGACTAAACAAAACTGACGGATGATGGTCGTTCTAAGTACGTGCAACAAATGTCACCAAACGGGCTAAATTCTGTTGTTGGCATTTAGTGTCTATTGTTGCATCGCTAGAAATACCCCAGAAATCGAGTTGTAGATAATGCATCGGTGCACATGACTTGTTTGTTATGCACGGTGCAGTGTAATTGTGGTACATGTATGTGTTTTTTTATGTTTTCTGAGTTCGGCTGTTAAAGTTGAGTGCTGCCTTCCCTGTCCAATTGTTTATTATCTTTTTTGAGATAATAGTAGTACACTTTATACATGTTAAACTGTTCTGAATGTCTTTATTTCCATATTTTATTAGTTATAGAAGAGATCAAGTTTGTATACAAAGTTATTCATTCCACCAGCTAGTTATTGGTTAATGACATGTTTATATTGTTCATTGATCCAAAAGAGTGCCGGTGGGCATTTTGCATATGACTACGCAAATTTAAATGCAAAATATCCACCGGCAGACTATTGGATTAATAAACTATAAAAACCTGTCATTAACCAATAGCTAGCTATAGCTGCCATGGTGGGCACAATTCCGTACGAATACCCTTCTATAAAACATGATCTCCCAATAAAGCGTTTTAAATACAACAATCACGGTGTACATAGTTCTAAATTGGATATTGTAACAGATAATGTTCTAAATACCGCATTGTATTGTATTGCATCACCTCACTAACCGTCAATTGTACGTCTCACCTTGTCATGAGTCATAGCTTATCCTAACGCGAATAAAAACCACTTCCAATTATAGCGGAACCATGTGGATGCTCACAATTGTAATGAATTATATAAAATATTAGAAAATGGTCCGCTCTGTAGATGTTACCACTATTAAGGCCACCGTTTATATATGACAGAGCTTTACTGTAGACTAGTGTACTGGTAGTGTGTACCATGGTGATTGGAACTTAGACAAATAAGCAATATCAATACCGTATATTGCGGGGTATATAACATCATGAATGCAGACTTTTTAACCTGCACAGTATACTACGAAAAGGCATATTTACGAGCACAGTAGCGAAAAAGGTGAACCGCCCATGAAAATGGTATCGTGGAAGCGTAGTTCAGACTAGCATGTGTTAAAATTGAAATCCTATTATTGTAATAAATTTATTGATCGAAGACGAACAAAACGGAACTTACACTTAATACAGCTATATAACAAACGATATTACTGGTAAAATAATGTACATCGGAAACTGTATCAATTACTAAATTAATTGTACTATTGTGCATGTAATTATATACATGTTTGTTAACTATATATGTCAATAAATATGACAAGTGTTCACGCTCAGTTTAAATAGGAGATGAATAGACAGAGGTTAAAGTGGTAATAGAAGAAATAATTGTGATATTTACACTGCCTGGGATTCCTCTATGATCCGTACTTCCCTGCCAGAATCGTCGTTTATATCCACAAATATATCCCGGTAACTTCCGTTTGATTGGAAAATCTATTTTCCATATCAAAGATCCATATCCAAATATCCACATTTTAATTTATTTGTATTGTCTTTCATTCATTCCAGAAGAATAAATAATGATTTAATAACACCTAGTTAAATGTCACTGAGTGTGTATACCGACATTTAACGTAGTTGATCAGCTGTTTGAATGAACGTTATACACACAATGTTTACATACACGCGGTGTACATGTAGAATGCTACTGGTGTGTATACGGACAAAGTCGGGGGGGGAGAGATATTGATCCAATGCAAGTATTGCAGTATACACAGCTGGTAACTATTTCCGCTGTACTAATCATTTTGATCTATAGATTATGCAGATATTGCCGTACTATGTGCACATGTATTTACTCTAGTAATTATACACGCAATGACTATCAGGTCAGATCTAGTCTGTAAGATTAAATGTGCAGTCACTTAAATTGTACTTTTATCAAGAGGCAGGAGTGTAGCCATTCATCATTGTAGTTCAGTTGATGTCGGTTAATACAACTCGTTATGTAGAACGGGTGGACCTAACACGCCTAAATACGCCGTCGTAATTGGTGTATAGTATATTCTTCAGCGAGACGAATACAACTCTCGTTTTAGTCATACCCTTGATTTATAAATTCGTACATAGTTGTATAATTCATGTATATTGTTTTAACCATGTCTTAATCGTGATTGTACAACACTTATGAACGTGTATAATATTAAACATGAAAAATGGCTATATAAATATGGTATAATAATAATAATAAAAAATAATAACTGTCTTCAAGTAATCATCAATCGTCACCATGATGGTCGCTATTCTTTTATCGACTAGGCCTAAAATAATGTCTAAATGATCTCCATGGAACTCCTCTGTGATCCATTAGCGATCACTATCGGTCTCTCACGGAGGGTCGAGCCTAATCCTACCGAGCTCTGTAAGCGAATGTGCTTGTGCGTCATTACGGCGGCAGAGTAAGTATCCGGGGGCGTCCCTGTTATGAGAAAAATGCGTAAAATAAATGCGGCCGTTTTAAGGACTTTTAATGTGAATTTCCATTGATAAAGTTGTGGGCAATTGTATTTCGGTCATTGTTCATTGTCATTATTACAAACTCTTTTTGACTTATATTATACATTATTTTGCGAGACAAATTGTAACCAAATGCATAAATTCAACAATTTCCAGGACTATATATATCAAATTAATGAAATATCTGGTGTATTTGCAAAGTTGTCTGTAAATCAACATGAGAGTTGGCACACTTTGCACTTTTGTTCGTTATTCCCCTATCACACGAGAGTCGGAATGAGCCGGAATGCTTGAAGTATATTCTTCTATGTTCGAAATGCATTTTGTCTGCATTCTTAGCGCATTCCATACGTACTGGCCGTTATGATAAAGCTAAATCCAAACTATCCTTGGGTATGTGTTTTGAATTTTCATTTCATCTTAATTCCGACTCATTCGGGCTCATTCCGGCTGATTCGAGATTCGTGTGACAGGGGTATTTAGTAGTTTAGAAATAAGAATCGTAAATCTGTAGATCAAGGCACATACTTTAAACTTAACATTTATAAACGGTCCTCCAGGGGCTTGATTTCACGGGATATTTTACGGCATCATGTAATACCCTCAGGACAGTGTAACAGTTTGCAACAAAAGTTCTTCTAAAATATTCCCACGGAAGTTGACGATCACATCATCTTTCAATATATGCGTAGTCTGAACGATGAGTTCTATAAAATGATATTATAATACCCCCTCTGTTGATACGTTTTGAAAAATTTAATTAAGTTTTTAAAAAAATTAATATATAATTTGACTTCTTCACACTGGTGACATGGAGTGTCATATTTACAAGAGTATCGTATTGTAATTTGCAACATCTGTTCAGTCGATATAACGAGCTGTTGGCGTTAATTTACCAACACTTCGTGACTCACTGTTAGTAAGACCAAACCAAAATAATAATGTGACTCTGGTAACACTTCCTACTCGTTCCTCCATTATTTTAATAATGACTTATGCATAACAAGTCGAATGATTTAAAGTTAGCAAAGCGAAACCAGTAAGCACTACGCAGCAGCTTGCATAAACTTAAACGAATGCCATTTGTAATAATCAATTCATACGTGATGTGTTCGGTAGTTCCCGTAAAACGGTCAACCTTTCACGGTGCGTGGTAAAAAAACTAAACAACGATTTAGTGTAACCTTTCACGGTGCGTGGTAAAAAAACTAAACGATTTAGTTTTGCACTAACTCGTCAAAATTGGCGGTTTGGGATAACACTAAATCGTTTAGTTTTAGCTGGCGAACTTATCGATAAAAAGGAACGATAGGTCTAGCAAACTGTATGAAATGGATAAAAACCATCACACAATAAGAACGGGTATGAAAAAAAGCAGCGTAGAGAGGCAACCTGTCTGCGTGAACCCGGCAAACCGGGTATGTAGATGTAGGCCAGGCTGACGAGAGTCGAACGAGACCGTCACTAGGCCCCTATCTTGGAGCTAAAAAAGGTGCCAGGTCCCTAAAGTAGCCTTAAAAACAGTATGCAATAGGTGACTTTTGGTGGGTTCGAGTCCTTGTAGATCTAGAGCTCAAACCAGGAAAGTAATATTGGGTTGACAGACGTAGTGTATGTTCATACGAGTCGGACGAGACCTCCCACATGTTCCTATCCTCGAGCTGGTAGTAACTAGAGGCCGGGCCCCCTAGTGGCTATGGCAGCAATGTATGGAACTGCACATTTTGGAGCGGTTTCGAGCTCGAACAGAGCCCAAACGATACTGCGTGATACCGGATATGTATATGAAGGCCATGGTAAAAAAAGTCGAACGAGACCGTCACTAGGCCCCTCTCTTGGGACTACAGGAGGGGCCAGATCCCAAAAGTAGTCCTAAAAGCTGTATGCAAGTCGACGTTGGGTGAGTTCGAGCCTTTGTCCAGCCCAAACCAGGAAGTGTGACCCCAAAGATCGGATATATAGACGTACTACATGCTCATACGAGTCTTAACAAGACCACCCACGCGTTCCTATCTTGGGTCTGATAGGGCCCGGACTAGGAGCCGGGCGCCGTAGTGACTATAGTAGCAATGTATTGAACTTAGCGTTTTGAAGCGGTTTCGAGCCTGAGCAGAGCATAAACGAGGCTGCATGACACCGGAAGACCGGGTATGTGGCTGTATGCCAGACTGACAAGAGTCGACGAGACCGTCACTAGGCCCCTTTATCGGGGCTGAAAAAGAGGCCAGACCCCCAAATTAGCCATAAAAGCAGTATGCAATAGGCGAATTTGGGTGGGTTCGAGCCCTTGTAGGGTGTGTAGTGTGACCCCGGAAGACCGGGTATACAGACGTAGTGCAAGCTCATACGAGTCGAACGAGACCACCCAAACGTTCCTATCTTTTGGCTGGTAGTAACTAGGGGCCGGGCGCCGTAATGGCTATTAAAGTAGCAATGTATTGAACTTTGCGTTTTGGGACGGTTTCGAGCCCGAATAGAGCCCAAAACCAAAGTATCCGTTTTGTTGTATAAATCCAGGGGTTTTCCGTCCATTGTAAATAATTCGTTTGAAGAGAACATTTACAATGACATGATTTCCATGATAAACGATACAAACAGACGGGCAAGTTTTCACTAACTCACCGTTACACCACGGCAAATACCGAACGTCTAAATTTGCCGTCCCGAGTGGTCTCCCTTGTATAGTAATTTGCGCCAGAAGCTAAAATTTCTATTGGTTCCCTGTAATGTTTGAAATGTTGTAAAATGTATTATCATGCCTAAATGTTCGCCTAATTACACGTTTAAAGCAGTAACAATAAATCAAGTATCAAGAAATACGAACGATCCAAAAGGTTGTTGGCATTTCGTTACGTTCAGTTGCAACAAAGTCAAATGCACGTAGTCAAACATTGAATGCAGTAAGAAATAGTAAGAATGAATAGGTCAAGATTACAGAAGTCGAAACAAAAAGGTATACCGCAGTTGGCAATTGCATGCAAGAATAAACGATATACATGAAGGGATTGTTTAGTTGGCATCAGGAAGCTTGGAGCATGAATAAGGTAGACAACACTTGTAAGAAACCAAAATGCAGTTGTCAAGTAGTAGACCGCATATGCAAGTAAATATCATAAAATTGCCACTAAACATCACGCATGTCCTGACGGATATTCCCTTCCATACCTACCTACCTTATTTTTTCAGTACCACAATATTGACTTGTTTTGGCCTTAGCACAATATAGTGTGTAAAATATGATTAACAGTAACAGCGACACGTCTATAACTTTATGAACTAGTTAATAAACTTCGATAATATATGCTTACGAATAATTTTATTAAAGGGTTACTTTATTCGAGTTACACGTAACGTTACTAGTTAAATGAAACGAACGATCTTGTTTATGTGACCGAATAATTATCTGGGTCGATCGTTTACATAAATATTCTATTAAATGAAACTATATAGCGTTATCTTTTCAAACTTATGTTTGTCATCAAATTATCATTTAATTGTGTTATCGTGATACAAATTGGCGAAGTTTTAGCGCTTTTTGATAAAAATACCGATGCGGCATATTTATGCACACCGCTGTGTTGCTGTTGACACATGTGACTACATTTTTGACGTCACTTTCCTTTTAAAACGTAGTATATATTTCTGATAAAACGCGATATTCTATTGTTTGTAAGAACGAAGTTCCATTTATGATTTTGCCGTCAATATACAGGACCTGATAGTGGTGCATTGTTTACATCAATTAGACATACTAATTCAAGGCATTTCTTTTGATTCACCGAAAAGACACAGTTTCGGGCGTACGGAATATAAGGTCTTACTGGTCAATTACAAAGTCATTACAGAAATAAAAAGTCAAAAATACTAGCTAGAATCCACTTCATTATGTTAAACATAATATTTTGAACCCACCCAAAATTAGTTTAAAAAATCCTCTGACGGGTCTCGTATTTGTCTTGATAGTGCATAAATCTACCGTTAGATAAGTCGTAAACAGTTCTGTTTAACGACATTGCGTTGTCTCCCCATGCTGTAAGGTAATGTACATGTGTATTTTAGTAAAATACATCGTCTGTTCTATTCTATTCTGTTCTGTTCTGTTCTGTTCTGAAGGCAATTTTAAAAAACCATAGTCCATTGCAGGACATATATTGTTGTTAAATAGCTATACAAGATAATATCTATGTAGAAATTCTAAGTGTTGCGTTTCGAAAGTCATTTACAAGTTCATGTAATGACATTTTCGAAATTATGGAATATACGACGGAAGAAAATACTTACTTTCCCTGCACTTTAACACTATTTATTTATTGTCAGTGTACAGTTATTATGTGCCATTTATTATATTGTCATTCTTAATGGAGAGAGTAAGAGGGTAATCATAGTCTGGGGCCTTAAACGACATAAGGATAGGTTTAATAGGTGTAAATTATAAAAATAATTATGTTCTCGATTGGAATGTTAAATTTTTCACACTTAAAACAGTAGTAACTCTAGACAAATATAAAAAGCAAATGTCGACAGTAAGAAAATTAAAATCAAGTAGATACGAGGGATTATCCATACATAACGAGAAAATGCATACAACTTTGATATTTTCTAAATATATTTTATGTGGTTGGTAATACATACATTAGGATATAAAGTACGAAATAGTCACAAGTTTCAAATGTATGGAAAAATAATTTTTTTGGATCATTTTTGCTGACCTATGTAACCGATAGGCGGGGCAACGTCATTTTTGCACCTTTTAACGTAATTCAGAATTTAACTATGATCAATTTGACGATCACATTCCTTAGGCCTTACTGTATTGATTTTTAAAAACTTCAGAATATCCTCCTTTAATATTATACGTCTTCGCAAATATCATACCAAGTTGAAAAGTGACCCACAATAGTCCTTCTTAGGAATTTCGTTCAAAACATACAACATCTTCGTGCGTAGTTCTGACGTCACGTTACGTCCACTTTGCGTAAGATCACTTGCCGTGATTTTTCCAGTCCATTTATAATATGGTATTATGTTCACAAATCGAAGCTTTTCACATGGCATGATCACGAAATGATTACTGAATATCGTGCACAATTTTATTATTACTTGTTTCTTCAAAACTAAATATTTTGTTGATAATATTTTGTCGTCTATCATTTTTGCTATCACGGAACGATAACACGTGCGTGACGTAACGAATGACCACACAACCCGTGTATGACGTCGTCTTAGGTGACCCCATGTACCAATTTTTATCACATCGCTATTACTTACATGAAAACTGCGAGGGTTTAAATTTGCGTGAAAACGGTGAAAAATCCGAAAAATGCCCCGCCTAAGCGTATTGAGGGTTACCTTAGCAACCATATATTTTAGCATGATGTCGCTGTAATCATGAAAATTCAAGGAAACATTGCTAATGTATGTTATTACTTCCAGCAAAAATCGAACGGACTATAACAAAATTATAAGGATTTTCTCGTTATACATGGATCATCCCTCGTACATAACACCGAAGTGGGTTAAATTGTGCGCATACGGAACACAGGTATACTTTTATCGATGTGCGGTCAAATAATTACGCTTTTTTGTGTTCAACGCCATAGAACGTTCAACACCAAAGTGTGTTTCTCCATTATGCAGCATTGCAATAAATTAAAAGTGTCGAAATCGCCAACACAAAGTGCGTTTGGATTCAAAATTATATGCAGAAAGATCTTAACAAAACGAACAGGGAATGCAGAAACAGCAGAACGCACGAAATGCACAAAAGGCAACCAAATGAAAGGCAAAATAACAGACCACAAGAACAAAAATAAAAAGTTATGTTTACAGGTGCTGACTCACAGATCGAGCTAAACTCATCGTATGGCGTAATTTTCCTACCTAACTGACGGTTGCTTTATGAAAGATTTGTTGCAAATAAGCAATTAGATATTTTTCCTTTTAAAAAATAGCACATGGTATGTTGGATTTTCAGACAAGACATTGTTCTTTAAAGCGCAGGATAATTCATAGATAATTATCATAACAAGAGGAAGGCAATCTCGTCCACAAGCGTATTCTTCTGACATCAAGTGTCTAGGAACTACTTAGGTATGAGAATGGAGGAATTAAGGATGATTACCAGCGGTCCCGATGCCACAGGTCTATTAGGATGCATGAAACGATTTGGCTATAGATGAGCACGTGACCAAGCATCAGTGCCGATTGACTAATGTCTCAGACTGGCTTTCGACTTCAAGGTTAAAGTAAAAAATTTAACACTACTAGGTACCAGTTTACCTAGTGTTTTGTATGTTTTTAGACTATCTACAGTCCAGTTAGGATATGGTGACAGTGACGTAGTCGTTTATGTGTACACAAAAGATCGCGACCACTGTCTGAACAAGTAGTGATGTTAGTTCAGCATTGCAATTATAGCTGTCGGTATAAGCCTTTATAATATTATTTACACAGTAAAAGTGGACTCAACTGCTGCGTCACTGTAATCTTATCCTGACTGAACTATACTGTACATGTATATGTTATGTTATGTATACAAGCGGTACGTGGAAACGCAGTAAATACCGTGCATCGCTGTACATAAACTCTTACATACAGTTGTCAGGTTGATTAACCGTTATTCTAACATGATCTGCGGATTAATCCATATACGCATAGAGGAAATCAAGCTGTATATTATTACCGCAACAAAAGACACCCGACAAATTGGCTAGTACTATTTACGTCCAGCAAACTGCAACTTGGTCATATTTGTTTGTGCGCTCAAAAATGACAAAACAACTCAATAAAAACATAAAAGGCATCTTTTGAATATACTGTTACTGTTGTTTCTGCAAATAAACAAATTAAACTCCAAAAATATGTTTCGTTCCTTCACAAAACATCGAACATCAGCATGCACGATTTAAAAGTAGTTCAGTGAAATAAATATCACGTGACACATTTATGAATGAATGAAAGAACGTAAACTTTGTAGTAAAAATATGAACGAGTTGCGAATAAGGCAAGTTGCACGAGTATCTGGTGTTACAGCGATGACGCATCTATTTTTAGAAACTCGATTATACTCTCAAAACTAAGTTTTATAAAACTTCTGATAATCAATTCATTTATATTTTTCAATTCATGCAATATATAGCTTATACTCGTGTTATTAAAAATTGTTTTACACTGTGTTCTTTCCGTCAGAAAATTCAGCACGACGCTCGTTTTCATTAACGAGAGAGGTTATTGTACCAGCTAATAGCCACTCAATTTCGGCGTGGAATTATGTTTAATGTACAATGGGTGAAAATTGAATGCGCGCAGTTAAATAGTACGATATATTATCGTGTTTAGAATCGAAAAAAAACTCTGTTCTTGTATTTTGTCGGTGAATAAAATAAAAATAAATAATTTGGCCGCATTAAACTATTTGACTTGCAACATGTCTTCTTGAGTATTCGTAATAACTGCATGTAGGTTGGATTTGTTGACGCTCACAGCGTGCCTACATCATATGAATGTATACTAGTACAGTCATGTATTCGTATTTACGACGCAACAGGATGCACGAACCGCTAAAGATACGCCTATTATTTGGTGATAAATATGATGCAACGAAATACGCTCGCCACAATAAAACCGCTAATTAATGTGCATTGTAGGTTTTATGCGTCATTAAGTGTGCAATTGCCTGCCTGACCTTGTCATTTCTTGTCAAAGTTTATCTGCAAACCTGTATCAAGTATGTCACTTTATTAGGTACTGGTACTTATACATTATATTCTAGGTGATCACCTTTCAAGTGTTTTCGAACCCATTTCTTTTGAAAGTTTAGAAACATTTTAAAGTTTGGCCTATGTTTCACAGATTTGGATTAGAAAAAGTCCGAGCAGGAGCGAAAGATGACAAAGGAATGTTTTTATTTTGACCGTTTAATAAATTTGCAATTTTTGTTTGATTCGTATGTTGTTGCTAGTATGGACAATATTCATGTGTAACGCAGCGTTTTCTTTCTGATAAACTATGATAATATATTATGTAGAATGCTGTACATATTGTTAACTAATACCTAAGTCACAAATCCAATCCGAACGACATGCGACTACTCGGTCGATCGACCGAATACGAAGGCTTCCGTCGTGACATAAACGTATATTGATCGTTTATCGGTCTTCCACAACCGACCTTAAAGTTGTTATTTCACCGAGTGAGGGCACGAAGTAATATGTTCAGGAGTGGCGTAACAACCGATCTTACATATCCTCTATATCTACACCGAACTTTTATTACAGATTTTGAATTATTGTTACCCAACCTTGACAATACTATACACAGTACAAAACACTTAATTAATAAGCATATTAATATTCTATTTATCACATGTTTGACGTCGCGGTAGCGTAATAAAGCCATTATTAATTTTGAATAATACACTAGTGTAATAAAGCTTTGACGCGACGTCATTTGTGACTTTCCACATTGAATTTATTAAACTCTTTGAATAAAATGCTCTGCAGAGCCTCGCATTTTATTATTTTATTCAACTCGTTTAATAAATTCAATATGAAGAGACACTCATGTAATATCCTCTATTTATTTTATGCTTTATTCTGATAATTCTAAACCAATAAGTAAATAATAGAATTTTATTTACCCGTATAGTGCCTCAACATGATCATGATAACGTGGAGTCATTTCAAAGCGCGCGCTGACATTCGATTCAGTAGGTCTCTAAAAAGCATTCGATTTCCGACGTAAATGAACGCTTTTTAAATATGATTACTTTAATTGTAGTGTAGGTAATCATAAGGACGTTTTTATTAAGTGTATTTTATTTTGTATACATACGCTATGTAGGTCTTTTAATACAGCAGCCGCTGAATGAAGCTAGCCGTCGACAATTTTAGTGATGAACTAATTTGTCTTTGTATTTAAAATTGATCCTGTATTAATTATTATTTGAAGCATAAGCTACATATATAAATTACTATAAATGTTATACAACATTATTATTCGTCTGAATTGCCTCAAAATTGGGGATTTCATGAACTATCCAGAGAGTTCAAGGCAGACAGTGTCATTCGATTATAAGACGCCAATATGCATAAACCAAATTGGGGCGCTCCATGGGGATATTTAAAGTAGTCCATAGGAGTGAAATTGTCAACAGTGAAATTATCGGATTATATAGCGCGTTCGAAGTCAAACGAGAATCATTATAAACATAAACTCGTCTGACAGGTAAACTTTAAATTGGTTCGATATCAAATTGTGTTTAACGCGCATTCCATTCACAAAAGGTGCTGGTTAGTGTTTTATCAAAGCACTTACGGAAATCCTAAACTTACGATCAAATTTAAATTCTTTATCATTTGTTTACAACTATAAAGTGTGGTAAATAGAGCTTCAATATTAATAAGGATCCAGTTAATGAACTCCTACACACTTTATCCGTCTACAATTTGCAGTTGTTAAAGAAATATAAAGACTTTAAATTTGAGCGTAACTTTAGGATTTTCGTAAGTGCTTTGATAAAACAGTACCCTGTAGTGTAGTGGATACGCAAACTTTCTAAATGTTTCAATTTTATTCTGAGTTGTAGGTTCGATCCCTACAATATAATTGTTTTTATTACATATATCCATGTTATAAAGTCTTACATCATACTACTTCTTTAATGAATCGATACTTCAAATAATTGTATTGTAGATAAAATAAAATAATTGAAAGGATACAACTTGATAGATAAAGAATGAAAACATAACACACAAATAAATTTACATACCTTACTACGTGTATCTTTTTATTATAATAGTTACAGATGCAAAATAAGGTACTTGAAATAAGATAAAATCTTTAAAATTTATGTAACTTGGATGGGTGTCGAACCAGTCGCGATATTGAAGAAAATTTTAACATAATCTCTGGTATAATTTAGCGGCATGGTTACCCACTCGACTAACGAGACGGTATGAACTACTATTTCAGGAATTATACTATTGATTGAGGGTAAAATATAGCCCCCCTATTCTTTTGAATGGGATAGTTCCCTCATTATTACTACTTATTGAACCGACAGTAGTTCACTGATGTTCCGCGGTAAACCCACTCGTAAGCATTACATAAATAATTATATCCGATGCTCAAACCTGTGATAAATGGATCAGAACGAATGATCACCCTCAGCATGATGTATCGGCATAACACAATAACCTATATGTCTACTCTCATTATCGCAGCAAAGTTTTGGCTGACTGCTTGAAATACTTCAAATATGTTATTAAGCATTAATGACATTTCCAGATGACCTAAATATCTGCCAACGCTATATGTCATTATTATATAATATTTTTATGTATCAAATAGACAATATTAGCTTAATTATCCAGTATCATATCATCGGATATCATTTCATAACGCTAGTTGTACGGTATAAGCACAGATAATTTGACATGAATGCATGAATATACTACAAGGTTCTTGCGTTAAAATATAAATTTCCGCGATCAAATCGTGCAATATCGGCTCTTTAGATTTGTGTCGGTATTACACATCGAGCGTCTTCGTGATAGTTCCCGCTTATGAAAACATATTACCGGGAATATAGACACTTTATCAGCTGTTAAATTTTGCAAATAGAAGTTCGAGAGTCGTGTCAAATTCTCTGGACTATGTGTCATCACAATGGCATATGATGTCTCAATATATTTAACGGTTTGTTTGTGTCTACATACAACGTTCGTGCGATTTCTACAGTTCGCCGGAGATAACTTAGACTTATCAATAAACAAACATGCGTAATATACACAAGGCATGGTCGACTGATCGCTTGTTATTAGTGAAGATTTAAAGAATATACCATTAAAAGCGCATATGCACGAAATTGAACAAAAATCAATTAAGGCTAGTGTTATTTCCGGCGCACTATATCTCATGAACATGTATTATTATAGTGTATTATTATAGTGTATTACTGATGACAAAACAAAAGGTTTGACATCCCTTATTAGTACCGAGTGGTTATTATCGACTAAATACAAACAACTCGGGAGCTTGATATTTTGAACTTTCGAATTGTATTGGGGTCTCTTTTGCCTATAGAACCGGTAGTTAAATACATGTAATGGAAAATGTGGTATCGCGAGATATGTTTTCTCCGAGAGTAGACATCCCAGAATTAAGTTGAATATGGTCAGTCCTTCAAAGTGGGTAACACTTAAGTTAAGTATTTCATGCTTTGTTGTGCATATCTTTAGGAATTTTGGGACTGTTCAAATGTTTTTCCGAGTCCCAACCGAGACCAAACGTATCATTTCATTTCATTCGTGGTTGGGACTAATGTAGAAAATAATGCAATGGTATCATTTAATACCAAGAACCTGAAACTGGATGCATAAGATTTAGCAAAAAAGTGAGAATCCAGACAATATAGAAAATGTTTTATTTGCTAATGTATGGGGAAATGATACATTTTACGTATCTTCCTCATTTATATTTTTGTTTTTATTATCAACGAAACAGATGTATATTCCCGATCCTGACACAAGTATAGCTGTCTGTCCGTCAAAGGTCTCGGTATACATGACCATGCCTAGCCACAGACAAAAGACCATTTTTAACAACATGACAATAACCGGGTACGTGATTTGAACGTGGCTTGAAACTATCACATCAACTTACACAATGCACGGCTCATAACACACAAGCTTTACTTGCTGTTGTTTGCTTGGTGTTTACAATGCGGCACACTATGTTCATTGTACCCTCGTACATACTGATTATTTATACATATTGAACTTAAACTGCAGATGAGGTACATGTGATTTCGGTGAGCACTGAATCCCCCCTAGTTGAAAACCACATCTTTTTCGCTTTGCACTCAATCACATAATCATATATTATACGTACAAAAAATGCAACTTTATGCAAAATGCGACAGTAGATTCACCGAGTGCTCATGCATGCATCAATTACTATTGTGTGGATAGAATTTACAAGCACAACGTAGATGTTTGTTTGAAGGTGCGCATGCAAGACACAATGTTAGTTTTAAATTACTAGTATACTTACGAAAAGTAGCAATGCACTAGAATTATGTCTGACGAAACCATAAATATACTATCAGGTTTCATAGTGTGAGTCCTCCTATAATTAAAACAGTCCAGATACTCGACTAGTCACAATTCAGCACGTCAACATGCAAAGGCGTTGTTAAAACAATGACGGTCAAGATGACACCGCACTTTTTTTCGCCTAGGTACCATTGTTGTTGTAAAATTACCTAATGCTATGTCTAGTGCTCCAAAGATTTTAATGACGTTAAATTGATGGTCCCTTGTTATTACCCTCGGCATAGAGGCCATGGGTTATTGGTTGCATCAAGCGATTTGGCTATGGAGGAGCACGTGGCTTAAGGTGTGTCTAGACAGTACACTTTGATGTATTACATTCGGTAAGTTAAATGTACTGTGTAGTTATTCTGTGTAGTACATTTCTACCACTCAATATTTATCCGTTATTTACAATTGTTTTGAGGGAAATCGTGTGTCTCATATATTGATTGCCTATACACGAGAAGAATACCATGAACATGCCAACTGTTGGGATTTTTAAGTGGTACATTGCGACAGGACTAGTTTTAACGTATTTCATTTCTGTTAGTCAAATATATACACCGACACTTCTAACGTTACCTTTTCATTTTTCCTTATATCTCCAAAACCGTTCGAGGTAACTTCATCAATTTTCACCAAATTTAGCTTAATTCATCTGCCTGTTACTGGAATTTTCAATTTAGAAATTGATTAATATGACAACTCGCGGTAAAAGCGTAATTTACGTCCCCCGAATTTCATAAGTCACACATTAAAACAGCGTATTTATTAAGGATAAATTGAATAGTTTATTTTTTTTATTATATAACGTGTGTACACAATGAGATATTTATATTCGTCATCTACGATATAAATTCCTAGATAGCAGTTGGTAAGCTAAGACCGCATCAAAATAAACACCTTTTCTGAATAAAAAAACGATACTTCCAATAAAAACGTTAAACCTGAATGAGGGCTACATGACTTGTACTTGAAAGTTAAAATATACGTACTTTCTTAGCAATGAATATGTAAAAGTATGCAGTAGAGTTAAATTGAATAAGTTTAATATCGTTTTTGGTCACCGATAGTTGAGTTCGTCTCCCGTTACTCGCAGGATTTGGATTCTCTCAACATACTTGTTGCGGTAACGGATAACATTTGATTTCGCAGCAAAAACAACATCATTTTAGTTAATATTCGGATGGTGAATAGTGTCAATGCCTATCAAAAACCTGAGTGAATCAAATCTGGATAATCGATACTCTCTTAGGAAGGCAGGACATCAACAAGCACGAATCAACATATTGCGTGAAAAATACGACTTTCATTATAAAGATCTGTTCAGTTGAAGGCTTGTCTTGCAAAAAACTGAAGTATTATTATTGTGGTATGAGTATGCCTAATATCAGGACAATTCATGCAGGAGTTTTAAAGAAAACTTAAATATATTAAAGGTAGCGTTAAAAGTGCAGTTTATTGTAGTATTCTCGCATGACAGTTACTAGTACTCGAAGATGGCAACGTTAAAAACACTTAAGTCACATGATCAACCACACTGACAAATAAAACTGATATAAAGTATACATATTGCCTATATGTGCAGCGTTAATCTATAATCCATTTAGGATCTGGTGACAGCGACGTAGCCGTTTATGTGTACACAGATTAAAACCATCGTCTGAATAGGTAGTGCGAATATAGTTTGTTAGTTTAGCATTGAAATCATGGCTGTCTGTTTAAGCCTTTATAATTTGTTTTACACCGTAATAGTGGACCGGACCGCTTCACAGTATTCTTACCCTGACTGGACTATACAATAAACATTTCCATTTCCTGTAACAGTAATCAACATTGCATTGTGTGTGTGTATACTTTGTCCGACTACACTGTATAGTAAGTATTATTTTAAGTACTGTGTATCGTCTGGCTGTGTCTTCATTTCATTTACTGTTAATTGCAAACAATCAACACACGTTTACGCCTTTTATCTTCCGTTGCCGTTAATATCTTTATTTAGACGTGGTAATGAAAATCATCGTCCATTGCACGCTTCTGGTATATTTCCTACTGCAATGTATATACCTCGAAGGACGTGTCTTTGGGCCCAACTTTAGGTCGTGCTTCCGTTTATGATCTCCCAGTCTGTTAAATAATAAAAAATATACCAGATTTATATAGCGCTTTTTTCATGAACGCACGTTCAAAGGCACTTTATATTGTTGTGTTGCAGCCACAAGGACGCAGGTGCATCCTCTACCAGTGCAAATACAGCATGACCTGACCAGAGAAAGCCCCTGAAGGAAAAGTGAGACATTAGATACAGGCATGTACGGCGCTACAGAAGTGCGCCTAGCTCTTATTTCGAATAGACAGCCTGGCTCTTTAATGTGCCATCAAATATATTGCCCGTGGGCATTCTGCATATGAATACGGTGATCTCTCCTATAGCACCGAAACACAACTTCCTGGCACTTCCAGATACTTTGCAGACCAAACGGTCAGATATAGCGGGAAATATTATAAATATTTCAGAAATGTCAAGTTCCGATGCCAGGGATTGAACACACGATCTCTGGATTGACAGTCCAGTGCGTTACCACAGAGCTAAATCCGTTAAATCCGTGCAATAGTCTTTACTTCTACATATTAGTTGGGAAGTTGGTTACGTGTTCTATTGGTTGATTCTTTCTCTACTCATTTGCACTTACTAAATATTTCGTAGGCATAAAATAACAAATGTAATCAAAACAAGTGGCTTATTGCCAAAGATAGCTCCACCTTATAACTAGCAGAAGGTTGTTGGACGAATAAATTGGTCTGAATTTTACACCACGACCTTGGCTTTTAGTTAATCAGCGAGGGTCGTATATCACTTAATGTCTGAAAGAGTTGAGATAACACAATCTATGAAAATGATCGGATAAAGTGCTAATTAAATTGTAGGATTTTGACGATAACAAATTGGATTGATGATATAAGCCTTAGTAATACTTGAAACCGTTGATGTTCCTGTCATCTTGCCTAGCATGTTTACATGTTGTTGTTCGACCCAGTTTCTATGACATACACAGTACGTTGTTTACCAAGTCACGTTTACTAGACATTTTAAGGTTTCGCCATTGGACTAGAGCAACGTCCAGTATTTTCCTATCATTTCAATGAAGACACAAAGAAAGTGTTCATCACACTGTTAATGTATTGTCGTGTCATAGTAATTTTGAAGGGCCAGCCACTTTGAACTTTTAACACATCTACTGCTTGATTGCTTGCCATCTTTAAATGTTAGTCACTAGATCTAGCCTGTTCCTGATTTTTAACTTTCTGAGCAACTAGTCTGCCTCATCAGACGCAGAACAATGGAAAATATACCAATCATTACATTACATCTGAACAAGAAACTAAACTTATCACAATGTCATACTTTGAGACCATCAGATAAAAAAAGATTATATTAAGTCAGACAGGGAAGGCAGCACTCAACTTAACCAGCCGAGCACAGAAAACATTAAAAACACACAACGCACAATGTCCAACTGAACCAACCGAGCACTGGAAACATAAAACACATAAAGACGCAACGCCCAACTAAACAAGAACAGAACCGCCCAAGTCCAAGCTGTCGAAAAGTATAATAAATTATTAGGACTAACGTTCTGATAAAAGTATTACTAGTATCATTGATATGTTGATCGGCTGGTTGGTTATAAAACACACAACGCACAATGTCCAACTGAACCAACCGAGCACTGGAAACATAAAACACATAAAGACGCAACGCCCAACTAAACAAGAACAGAACCGCCCAAGTCCAAGCTGTCGAAAAGTATAATAAATTATTAGGACTAACGTTCTGATAAAAGTATTACTAGTATCATTGATATGTTGATCGGCTGGTTGGTTATAAAACAGTATCATACACACCTAACTTATACTAAAACTGTTAAAGATAATAAAAATCGGACAGGGAAGGCAGCACTCAAACGAAACACCAATGAACGAAATGCACACAAATGAACCCACAAGAAAAAGACATCACAAACCACAAGTTCAAGCAACATACAATGACAAACAAAAAATGAACAAAAATTGAAATACGAGTATTACTACAACGTGCATGTTCTTTATTTCATGTGTCAATAAAAGTGTTATTGTAGTTGAACCTATCATCATTCACCACTCCAATTACAATGCCCTGGTCCAAATAGCCTTTACAGTCCTCGAAATGTCCCTCGTATGAAGCTCGAATTCAATCTGAAATTAATTTCCTTCATCGTGACGTATTGGGATTGACATAACATTATGTTCTAGTTTTCGTAATTGGAATTCTCAGTGCGTGTTTTAATTGTAATTTGTCATTCAATAGTCTTTCTTCATCTGCGATAATGAGGCGAGTCCTGCGATATTGTTCTGTCAGAATTACTGTGAGATATACTGGTATAAACCCTTCATGTATTGGTTTACATTGCTTACACACTACCTTTGATAATCATTATATACACTTAACGGCACTTCTAACGCTACCTTTAATATATGTCTGTTTTCTTTAAAACTGCTTTATGGATTATCATGAAATTTGGTGCAGTTAAACAACCATATTTGACCCTTGTGCTGACGAAGTTTTATCCAAATCGGACTTTAGATTATTGTAAGATACGTCTTCAACTGAATAAATAATAATATTGAAAGTTCAATAGCGGTCACCTGGTTGTTAGTTTGCTTTGAATCCATCATGTCTTAGACAATAATTTACACTGTACAGCAACCGACTAGTAAATAAGATGCTGCGAAATTCAGTGTTAACCGTTACCACAACGAGTATGTTGAGATACTACGAATCCTGCGAGTTACGTGAGTCGAGCTCAACTTGAAATGGGAACGAATTTGGACCAACTAATTTAATTCAATTCTACTGCATACTTTTAAATATTGGATGTTTAGAAATGATGTGTATTTTACCTTTCAAGTACTAAAAATGAAGCCCTTCATCAGGTTTAACATTTATATCGAACCTATCGGTTTTTTGTTCAGAAGAGGCGTTTATTTTGATGCGGCATTCGCTCATCAAATGCTACATAGTTGTAACGTAGATTGCGTTCATGCATATTTTTATATGGTTCCAGTACCGTACAGAAAAAGAAACGTAACGTCAATATCACCGGGCTTCAAATTATGCGTAACGTCATTATTGTGCCATAAGTGTCACGCCGTTGTGTTCTGATTTCGACGTAATTTGTTATCCACCTCTCGTGTATGGGAAAGCTGTATGATGATTAGCTCTGTACTTATTTTATACAGTTTGATTTTTTTGGTCTAGGAAAGGTGAAGTGTGATATTTGGTGCAACCTTTACAGCAGTTCTACGCCAAACGTGTTGCCACCGACAGTTGCTAAGCAATGCTGTAATTTCACCTTCCAAATTGTACTATATGTTTCATGCATCTGTCAGTTTACATTCTACTTCAGTATATCTCAGTTTGAATATACAGCTATATATCTACATAGATAATTCTACATTACAAAGACTCCGGAGATGCCACTGGCCTAAATACAGTAATATGATATTTCTGACCTAAATCGTCACAGAAGTAATATCAATGATATCAGTTGACGTTCTGTGTGTCATGCAACTTGAATGTTCATTCGAAGCACGCGGGCGAAGAATTTAAATTGTATATCTATTTATGCTAAGGTAATAAGAGTTAGTAGCATTTGTATGGCGTGTGTACAGCTCATATATATCCAAACTGTGTCTACATATTTGTCTGATGACGGATTAAAAGTATACTGTTGTCAATTTATGAGCAAAATACGGTTATCTGAAACTATTGTCATAGTTTTTATATCATGTCTCGTAAAATGTTTTCCACATCAAAGTTACGGGTCTGATAGAATTTACAGCTGATTTCCAGTTAATGATCTCTCGACATGGAATATGTTGATAGAAATGAATTATGCCACTTTGGCATGAACATTTTGTCATTGTGTCAATGTACTAGGTTTGCAGGCGGTTCTTTAGTTGTTTCGATGAATGTTTGTACACCGAGCTTCGTGTTAAGAGTTTACATACCTTGTTAATCTGACCGTGCCAATTAACTTGATTGAAGTTGAATTATAGAACGGAATAAAAATCAGCCAACTTATGCGACAATTAACGGTACCTTGGCAACGCTAAAGCACCTGGTTTCCGGTCACCAAATTTTCATCTTTCTTTCTCCTGAAACAATGCCATTACTTTAAGTCTACTGTATGGCTAAAATGCATGCAAATACAACACAGCATACGTTAATGTCTTGGGGTCTTTTCGCTAAAATATATTGTTGTTTACGACATCCGCTTTTATATCAGCACTGTGTTTGTCTGAACAGTTAATGAAGCGGAAACAGCCTCATGACGTCAAGGGTGACATTGAATTGAATGTTGCGTGGGAATATAAATCACACTGACTGAAACCAATGAAATATTGAAAATGTACGAAAATTTAAAAGCGTATAGTCCGGCAATTACATACAAACGGCACAGACGATTCAAAGTGCACAGAAGATCAATTGGAAAAAGAGAAAGGTAAATATTGACAGTGATTCCGTGTGTACATGAAACGTGAGAGAAATCATCCGAAAAGACAGACGTAAATTTCGTTTGACGTTATGGCGTCTATGCATAGTGACTGTTTAGGAATCGTCGTGACTCTGTAGCTTTTTGATGTATTTTTATCATTTTTAAAAATAAAGTGTGATACTGTATAGGAGATTGTGATGGTATTATTTATTTGTTCATTATGAGCAAAAAATACGTTTCAAAACATAACATATACGAACCCTCGTATATCTTTTTGTTTACCAATATTAACATTGGACCCTTGCAAAAGAGATTCACTGTTTCGCTGCTATGTTCGTGCCTTTCGTGGTGCTCTGCAGTTTCTGTTGAGTGCTGCCTTGTCCGATTTGTTAATTACCATTATATTTTCCAATTTTCCATGTATTGCATAAAAAACGACGAATATACTTGTTATAATTTATAAACTTGGAACCATATCCATACATTCCTGAACAAAATATATATAATTATCAAATTATATCTAATACAAACTGTATAATTTTGTGTGAACCATGTGGTTTACAGCAAACGTTGAGTACTGTATTTTTCGCTAAATGAAGTCATACCATTATACATAGTATGAGGTCAATTTGTTAATTGTTTAGGTGTTATAAATGGATTCCTTAACAAAACAAAATCCAATATTAAACCAGATTAGAATCATTTGTTGACATTGTAAAAATCACTCCCCTTCATTAATTGTTAGAGATTGTTTGAGAGATTTAATAACATCTCGAATATGTTTTTTATTCATCATCGTTTTTGTTTGTGATCAGAAACGGGTTTTACCGATTAAGATAAGCTCGAACATTGGCAACATATTTTGCTGTTGTTTCTGTTGATTGCTGCTATTCCTGTCCGATGTATATTTTATTAATTTTGACGAATAAATTTATTAAGAATGATTACATGTACGTCAATCAATAATGGCGTTGCGTCATCCATGTATTGTTTTCTGTTCTCTCCTTCTATCTTCACAATCCATCTATTACAGTTCAATTAGCATCACCTTGATTCGTAAGCAAGTACAGGGTGTTTGAACATATATGTTACAGTTTCGCAAGTAAATACAATTCCTAATCCACGCTATTAACATAAAGGAAATAACTATTTGAAAGCGAACCTTTCAAAATTTTATTCCATATACGACAATCCAACCTTGTTTGATAACGGAGTTTGTAGTACGTACTTTTATCAGATGTCGTTTTTATAGTATGACGTATGACGATGTCACAGGGTTTTATTAAGTTATTTATCACTGATTTACATGTCTCAGCTCGTGCAGATTTGTTTCTGTTTCATCATCACTGTTTTCAAAGAAGAACGGTCCAATTATTCTGGTTGAATGCAACGTCGCCCAAACAGTAACCTTTTCAGAATACAATGATTTTTCAGCATACATGTTTGGTTTATCACTTTCCCCAAAACACAAGTTCTGTTTGTTAACGCTTGCGTCCAGATAAAAATGGACTTCATCACTGAGCCACAGTGAGTCCGTAACATACAGGTGCTCTTTTACACAAATTGCAAACGATAACCTATAGTCAACGTCCGTTGTCTTTAAATGCTGCATGAATGTTTTTTTATTTGGAATACGAAGAATCCTATGCACAGTGGATATACTAGTACATGTATTGGTAACATCATTTACCGACTCTTCGTATTTCCGCAATAGATGAACTTACACTTATACACCTTCCACTACTGTGTCGTTGGTCCAAAACTGAACCTGTTTGTTCAAACTTTCTAAACATACGATAAACCTGTATTCTTTTTAGCAGTTCGTTATTTTTCTTATGAACGTTACAACTGACTAACTCTATAAGAAATAGAGCTTAACAATGTCCTTGTGTATTTCTAAGAACAGCAGCATTGTGTAAACAAGCACCTATTTTGATGACGTTATTAAATTTCCCGAACTTTTGTGTCATATGAAATTTTGATCTGTTTTTGTTATTTTGTGGTATCATACATAGGCTAGTACACGGAAATCAGCATGTGACATGAAGTTGTTACTGTAACATATATTTTGAAACACCCGGTACGATGGTTAAGCAAAGGATACGAAACAAAATACAGTTGGTTGGAAAGTACAAAAATATAATTTTCAGCCTGCTGTTAAACCTCAATGTTTTTCTCGAATATTTGTGTGTTGGGCATTGCGTCCTGTGGTATGTGATGTTTTTGTTTCGTTGGTTCGGCTGTTTAGGTTGAGTGCTGCCTTATCTGTCCGATTTTCTATTATCTGTTTTAACCAGATTTAGCTCCACGCATAATAGTCCAGTCATTCTACGATTTAACCTCAAACTAATTGCAAAAGAATTATTTTTTCGATAATCATGTAGATAAATGTATGCTTATAATCATACAAAAGTCTAGAAAAATCTAAGGTGGGGAAAACGATGAAAATTAACCTTAAACTTGTTAATTTTTTCGAACTACGACATGGCAAATATAACTCGCCATAGTGACGTCATATCAACTTAGCGCGTGCAATGAACTATGTCATTACGAAGGCATAATCTCGTCGTATTTCCGTGAATATGTTACTTAAATATCAAATAACACGTACACATCAACCATTTCAGTTGATTATTTAAAAATAGGAACTGTAATAATCTTGTTATATACAAAAGTCAAATATTTTACGATGGTTTATGAAAATAAATCGGCGTTATTTTGACGTTGAGATTATGCATACAATTCCTCTCTACGGAAGCGCATTATGGACATTGTCTTAATCGCCCTTACGGGTAACAATACAGTTTGTGTATGTTTCTATTGATATTGTTTGTGTCTTTGACGAATTAAATTAGTGATATCATACACATGTAGAGTCTACATACTTACTTACATTAACCTAGCTTTGTACACAGGTCTAGATTTAGGGCTGCACATACTCTTGGCCTATTCAAACAAACGCAAAACGTAGGTCTCACTTAACCTAATCTTACAAGTATGCATTGAACTTAAGTTTTAGATCTAGCTTTGCACTGTAGACCAACTCTAGCAAGCATTGAACGCAGGTCTTAGGTCGATCGTTGCACTGAGGACATACTATAGATAGCATTGAACGATAGTTTAAATGGACCCATTTTAACAAGTCTGACTCTTGAACGTAGGTCTGAACTGGCCCTACATTTGTATTACAGCAAGTATTTAAGGTATGTATTAGGAGTCCGTAACTCTTAACAAACCACAGCAAGCATTTAATGTAGGTCTACTTGAACCTACTCCAGCAAGCATAGAACGTATAGTCTAACTGAACCTATTCCAATTTGGTCTAAAATCGGTTCCTGCACTCTTGACCTTCTCTTGTAAGCATTGAACGCAAGTCTAACTGAACCTTGTCCTGTAGGTTTAGTGTTGAACATTGTACTGTGGACATAATCTAGTAAGCATCGAACTTATGTTTAACTGGACCTACTCCTGCAGCATTCAATGCAGATCTAAGGTCGAGTGTTGCATTGTGGACATACACTAGTAAGATTGTCTAACTGAACCTTCTCCAGTCAGCATTGGGTTTAGATCTAATGTCGAGCGTGTACCTACTATGGACATGTTCTAGCAAGCATTGAACGCAGGCCTAAGGTCGGGCATTGAACTCCTAGATGTTAACAAGTTTTCCGACAAGTATAAACACAGGCGATCTAGTATTGAGCCTTGCATTTATGAAACTAGTATTACTATGCTGGCGAAAATTAAGCGAAACATCGAGCTCTGTAATCCTTAACCAATTCTGGTTAACATGGAAAGCCCATCTAACATCTCGCAAACTGTGCCTAAAAGGCAACAAACCGTACAACAATGTCCATAACAAAGCCAAATGGACCACCGACCAAGTACCTGATCACATACCCAGGCATGTACATGTAATGGACCCGTATACCCAGGCCTGTACATGCAATGGATGTGCGATATGTTCTATGATTACCAGCCAGCTTTTATTTATACCTTATTGCTAGTGTGATCTCGGATTCATACATACATATGAAGTAGTTTCAAGTCGCAATGTAGCCAAGGATAACTAGAACTGTCGCCATTCAACAGACTAATATACCCCCGCGTGGCAAAAATCATTGCAGCTAATTATTTTCTTTATGCACATCAGAACTATTCACTATATACACTATATATTGTATAGTGCATAAAAGTACAAAGGGCCATACTTCTGTCAAAAATCGTCGCAGCGCAAATTCTTTCCTTCATGCACATCTACATGTTGAGGATGTTCATCTGTTAAAGTTTGAAAGAAATACTGCAAAAACTGTAGGAGGAGTTATGCATCCACAAGAATGCGTCTACGGACAGACAGACCGACCGACAGACAGACAAGCTGAATCCAGTATACCCCCTTACAACTCGTTGTGCGGGGGGTTTAACGAAGTAAAGATACTATTTACAACCAGTGATTCACAGAAATATTTGATAGAACACGCCGGGTTGTCAAGAACCGATACTAATTTAGGATACAAAGTTGGAAGTATTATACATTTACCTGTATCATCTATATAGCCAAATTAATGACTTCCTATACAACGGCGTCCATATTGAACGCCATCTTGGATTTCTCGGAGTAATTTCCGGCATAAAAGTTTTGTTTGTGTACCAATTTACCTTTATGATTTAATAAACTTTATGCACGACGAAGTTAGTGTGTGAAACTTCACAGATACTCGATTACACATTCATTGTGTGAAATTGGTGGGTGGGGTAATAAAACCACATATTACACCTCAAATTGCACGGATGCACTGTGTTCCAATTAAAGTAGTGTTTCTTTATTTAACATATTATACCATTTATTCATAAAAATGTATTTTAGATATGTATTAATCAACATTATAAATCATAACCAAAGACATATATATTAAGAGATTAGAAAGGTGAAATTGCCTCTGTACCTGTTTTTCGTATGTTTTACCTGCAAATAACATTGACTGGCATTGCTTTTTGAAGATTTTCAACATAAATAATGTATCTAAAATATTTGTTTAACGATGTTTATGGTTTCTTAAATACATATACATCATTTAAGGATATGTATATTCCTGCTATTTTCATGTATCTATTTCAATTTTAACTGGTAATGATAAAAAAGACGGCCATCTTGGACGCCATCTTGAATTTCACAGACCCCATCACTTTTGCAATTTATGCTTGCAATGTCAGAACTTTCACATATAACAATTTATTTCGGTATACAGTATACCTTGTTGATCTAGAGGTTACACCGGAGCTTGTTTCTGAGATTGTCACACTTCATTACCCCACCCACTTGTACTGGTTTTTAAGCATCTTTATTAAATCAAAAATGGTTTTATTTGTTATCTATGCCACGTTATTTTCATCTGTTTGTAATATTGTTCATATTCCAATTACTTTACTATGTACTTTATGGATATGTGCACTTAGGTTACATGGAAATGAAAATTAACACTGTCATAAAAGCAGCTTTAGTGTTTCCAATAGTGACCTGAGATATGTTAATTTTTCGGCAACTTCCCCATCCTAGATTTTTCTAGACTTTTGATATGTTATTTGTCAATGTTTTCTGATGCCAAAACAGTCAAATTCGTTTCTTTTGCAATTTGTTTGAGGTTAAGCCTATTTTTACTTTAGAATGACTGGACTATAAATATAGTTTCAGTGCTCATTGGCTCTGTGTCAAATTTACCCAAATAAAAAATAGAAAATAATTATTGTGTGCTTCATCCAAATGGTTGTTAAAAGTGATATCAAATAAACTTCGTAATATTCAGGTTAATTTCGAAAAAATCAACTTTTTCATATAAAAAGTTTATATTTAAATGATACGATGCGTAATTTGAAACCTTGATGGTATTGCTTGATTTAAATGGGCGGGAATTATGTATGTGCGTTACTTTAATCATCAGTTTCAGTACGTGAAACATGAAACAGGTATAATTTTCACTTTCTAGATAATATTTGTGAACAACAGCCTTAATGAACTGACCACTTAATGGGATCATATTAAGTATGGTATATGTGTATATGCTTACTGAATTGTGCACAATGTATGTACTTTTATAGCAATTAGTGGATCTAGGTCACTACGCTTGGAATAAGGTAAGTACAGAGTCATACATTCTTCCTATAATATTCATGATATCGACCCGGCAATGTTTTTGTTTATTTACGCAACTTTTTTATTCGGCGGAGATGCCACAGAACTTCCTCGTCAACACTGTGCAACATTGTTTTCTACAATTTATAACAACATGTATCCGGATTGTCCCATTATTGTTCGTAGTGTTCTGTTTAGTACGGATATAAACGCAGTGTTATAAAGGTAATATTCAATAATTGTCTTCGAAAAGTTACTTTGATCGAATACAAATGCAGCCAGAAAGTAAGTATCGTAGTGTATTTTACTTCGATGACAATAGGTCTGCGATAGATGACGCATCCGCAGTTAAATCCCCACAATATTTAGCACAATTTGTTTTACGTATTTTTTAATTGCGTATATAACGGATCTCATAACAACATATTGGTGTAGACAACTATATGTTAATTGGATATACCTACCCTCAGGTCAATGGCTTGCTGTTGACACGTGTGACCCAGAACGACGGATACAGTACCATCTTTAAAACATCATATCAATATTGTATTTCTCCTAGAGTTGTATGAACACGATTTGTGTCACATAACATACACCGACTCGTGCGTGTGTGTCCAGGAAAACACTTTGGACAGTCATATACTAGTACATAAAGTGTGCATGCTGTCGTGAGATGGCAACGTGTAGTCGTTTAAAACATTCGAGCCGAATACAGTTTCAAGGAAATTCAATGTGAGGGTATTCACGTTAACGTGTCATGTGATTTCATTGCCTGTGATGTCAATCTGATTTCTTTCTCTTTGCAGGAAATGATATTTTTTATTAGACGGGCACGAAATCAACGCACTCACATGACCAAGTGCTGGAGAACGACATATTGATAAATGGTCGCGTCCTACCAAAAACGAAATGTAATAGATGTGATCGGTATATTTCGGGCATGGAAAACAAAAAATGGGTTCTCCTTTCTCATACCCTAGTGGCGACGGTTTTTCCATCAGTAATGGAGTGTCGAGAGTGATACATATTCACTACCGACTTAAAACAAATTAGACACACTCATTAATTGATTTAAGTAAGTAGCAATAACTTTTAATTAAAATTTGATTACAATGATTCACATGAACGTGAAACACAGCATTACATGTATAACTACATCTACATGAACAACTAATAACCCCGAGGTATATTAATTGATAGGTCTCCTTACCAAGTTTAATTAAATTGCAAATTGCACGATAGAGTATTCTCTTAAACTACAGTTGCACCGCAGAATATATTTAACGTATTACTTGTTTCTATTAGACAATGTTTTAAAACGCCTGTTCTTTG
Source organism: Spisula solida (assembly GCA_947247005.1). NCBI lineage: Eukaryota > Metazoa > Mollusca > Bivalvia > Venerida > Mactridae > Spisula > Spisula solida. Next base: position 53,432,582 of record OX365945.1, read on the forward strand.
GCTTTTAAAGTATGATCAGAAATTAATTAAAGATCAATTAAAAATAATAATAAAAAAAATAAAATAAATATTTTATTTAATTAAAGAATAATTTACTATGTACTACATTCATTAAATAAAAATATCATTCCATTATAAAATTATATTGAAACAAGTCAATACAATGGTTTTTAAATGCGTATTTAAATGGAATTGGTATAAACTGTATTAGAACAAGAGATGCTTGTAAAACACGTATGCCCCCGTGGCAGCCCAATAGTCAGATATGGTGAAGGTCACAGCGATCTTAATATTGACCTTTGACCTACTGACCTCAATATCAATAGGCGTCATCTTATGCTTATGACCAACTTTCATGTGAAGTTTGAAGATCTTAGGTCAAAGCGTTCTTGAGTTATTGAACGGAAGCCATTTAAATAGTCAAAACTTGTAAAGGTCACAGTGACATTGACCTTTGATCTACTAACCATTTTATACGACCGACCGACAGACATGTGCAAAGCAATATAACCTCATCAAAGATGGGGGGCATAAAAATCAGAAAGAATAACATTATATGTGTATTTTTAAATATTAATATCAAAATTATTGATTATTGAAACGTGTACACAAAAAAGTTCTCGTACCGAACAACTAATTTGTTGTAGAACCTGTTCCATAATCGCCTTAAATAATTCAGTATCAATACAAACAAACTAACAAAAATATTTCATCCATTGTCTTAAACAAGTATAAAAATAAATTGAACAAAAACAGTTCACCAACTCGCAAATGTAATGAACAATATGTCATATAATAAAAACATTTTATCAAATAAAAGTAAAACAATCGTTCTCAATGCCGGTCTTCAAACACAAACACCGATGGAATATTACAATGATGTAATGTATAATGGAGTGCCACGGTGCACAATCACGTTGTCTATAACGTTCCGAGTTGGTCTCGCATAAAAAAACCTTTAGTAAACAATGCGTCGATTGAACAAAAATGACTCAACATGTGGCCGTGTTTATTTTAGTTTGGCTGAAACACTGGACAAATCTATCAAACGTCGATCCAAGCGGATTAAAAAAACCGAATAAAAAACTCGAGTCTTTTGATGGGCTTAATGGACTGGCACACTTTATTTGAGAACAGCTGCTGATACGTACTGTACATATTGAAGCCGTTATATTTAAGTAAAGAGAAAAGCGCCATGATATTGCGACATGTTCTGGACGGTAACCATGGATACAACCCGAGATGTCATTAACCACGTGATTGTGCACTGTGGGTAGGAAGACTTCTATGTTCCTTTACAAGAACAAGCGACTTGTACATAGTTTACTATAATATACTCGAAGAAGTGCTTCTACAAGAAAGTACTATAATTGTGCAAGTACATCTACCATTTAGTAGTGAATAGTAATACATGTACTTCTAGCTTATTAAATTACGTAACATACTACATGTACAAGATGGTAATGAAAAGTATACAAATATTTTGCTCTACTGTGAATAGCACAAAACTATTACACATATATTGCTTACAACACGTACACACAATGGAGTATACTTAAGAAATAAAAATCTGCCCGAACGAGTGCCCGTGTTTTATTCACCGACAAAATACAAGAACAGAGTTTTTATTTCGATTCTTAATACGATAATATCCCGCACTATTTAACTGTGCGCATTCCATTTTCACCCATTTGAAATTGAGCATAATTCCACGCTGAAATTGAGTGGCTTATTAGCTGATACACTTTCCTCCCTCGTTAATGAAAACGACCTTCGTAATTTTCTGAAGAAAATAACACATTTTAAATATTGAAACAATTTTAATAACACGAGTATAGTGTATCTATGAAATGAAAAATATAAATGAATTGATTATCAGAAGTTTTTTATGAATCTTAATTTAGAGAGTATGTTGAAGTTTCTAAAAATAGATGCGTCATAGCTGTAACACTGGATACTCGTGCAACTCGCGACCCGATAAAGATTTTACTATAAAGTTTACGTTCATTCATTCATAAATATGTCACGTGTTACGGGGCGTAAATAGTAACAGCCAATTTGATACCATGTTTTATTGCGGTAATAATACATGCCCTAGTTTTCTCTATGTGTATATAGATTAATCCGCGGATCGTGTTAGAATAATGAATCAAACATGAGCATAAACATGCGTTCAATGATTGTGTTAGAAAATTGCGAAAATGTGATGACGTCACAATAATGATTTTCGTTAAGTACTCGTGCACGTATAATCAGTCATGGTTCGCTGAAGGATTTGTCTGTCTTCATATAAGTAACACTTCCACACACAAATAATGCTTATGATTACCAAAATGTTTAGACACTATAACATCTTGTCAAATGTTCACATGCGCAACTTCATTGTTTTACCATCACCATAGCAACGCACTGACGCTCCGATAGGTGGCGACGCTGATATTTCACTATTAAAACCAGGTGGCGACACTGATCATTCACTGTTGAAACCTTCTATGAGTGTTGTAAGTATGAATTTGATTGTTTTCTGATATATGTGTTCCATATTGTCTGTATATCGGTCACCCAACGTTTCTTTCACCGCAATAAGAAATGGTTCCTCGATTCTCTGAAAAATAGAACAATAACAATCAAATTGTGTGACATACACAATATCACGTGTTATAAAACAATGTTAAGGAAACAAAACACGTGATCTATGACGTCATCATTAAGCATCGCGAAATGTAAAAATTATCACTGTAAGTATCTTACTTTGTCAATAGTTGTGATGATTGCTAAACAACGGAAAATTGTACTCTTCAAGTATGGCCATGATGACTTTTATTTTTGTTTATTGTTTTTACTCCTATGTGTGGCTAAAATGACGTCACATATCACATGGTATGGACACACTGCTATCATTCAATTTATCCCTGATGCCTAACAGAGCTACCAAGAAATGACTATCGATCGTTAGTTTTCCTCTACAAACATCTTAGTTTACACCAACGAAATCACACGAGGGTTAATGAGTGAAGCTAGGTAAATAGAATCAAACAATAACATTTATTTTAAAGAAAACATTAACGAACTTTAGATCGAAATCGAGTATTCAGCCGTGACTGCATATTTTCTCCGAAATTGGTTTATTGGTACAAGCAACTGTGCGTAAGGCATTAAAACAATTTCCTTCCGAATCGGTTACATAAAGGAGATACGAGCAAATATTTGCTATACTATTAGGTTGTGCGTTTAAAATTCTTAAAGGTGCTGCCTCACAGATGTGGCTGAACTTTTTGTATATCGTGATTTACCAAACTAACCAAGTTTTGATGTAATAAAAAGCCACTGACGGTTGCTTTATGAAAGATTTGGTGCAATTAAGCAATTTTAACTACTCTCGATATCGCCCACTGAGTATTTTTTTTCTTGAAAAAGAACCCGCTAACTTTCCTTCCAACATGCTTTGGGAATTACATGTATGTAATTCAATCGTGATCGAACTGTTACATCAACAAACTACAGCATAAACATCAGTGAGGTATGTGTTTTGTTTTTCGATTCGTTTTCATCAATTGCGGACGAATTTCAGGCAATTTAAGTTATAGTTGTGTTAATACTATAGGGTATTAATAAGAATATCATTTAATATTGACGATGTTATCCAACATTACTATCTATCATAAAGTTGATATATTCAAAATAGCACTGCGACAAAGTCACTGAAAAATGGCCGCCAATATAATAACAAAAGTTACCTAAAATGCGATATTCTGTAGCTCATAAATTTTCTTTTATATTACAATGATGTTTAAATTTGTTCCAAAAACTCGAGTATCTAGAAACATTAATAAGGGAGATAAATACTATGTTGCTTCGTATAGCACTTTGATCGACCGCCATCTTGGAACGCTTTGAAAACAGAGCAGAGAGAAAACACAGAAAGTGACAGCCTGCATATAATCAGTTATTGATCAACTGAATACGCCATGAAAGTACTTGTTTTAAACAAGGAAAGTCTTATTATTATACACATAATCAACGTAGTTATACAGTGAACTTAAAAACAAAAGGATCGTATCGTCCTTCGTTACTTCGTACCCAAAAATGTCACAAATTTTCTACTGACTGTACATTTATGAATCATATGATCAGCAATAATTCTTCACTGGATGATCATGTTACTAATAACAAAGGACATCTCACAAGTGTCTACTACTGTGTTTCAATACTGACATGTAGCTATGAGAATTGATCAAACTTATGAAAATGAACAATTTAGGAAATGGCTACTCTTACGGACCCGTTGGAATAGTGAAACAGCTCCGGCGTGGCTATTCGTACGGCAGTTTTATACACAGTTATTTAATGAATATAATTATATAGGTTCTATATGACACATTTTAAGCGATACCTTTTATATTCTAAATGTATTTATTGACATTTTTTTCAAAATGAATAAACACACGTATCAAAAAATTGCAGTTTTTGTAATTTTAAGATATAATTCGCTAAAATAGGCTGTGCCTTAGTTCATAATAATTACACTCACTGGTTTGTTGACAATCTTATCAAACCTCCACCAATCTTTGATTAGGGGATATATTCATTTGCACATCTCGATCGGTCTGTTGGTAGGTTGAAAGACCAAATGTTTTCGTTCAATAGCTCAAAAACACTTTGCCCTAGGATCATCAATCTTCACATGAAGGTTGGTCATCAATAGTAGATGACCCCTATTGAAACTAAGATCAGTATGTCAAAGGTCAAGGTCTTTACAATTTCTGACTATTGGGCTGCAATGGGGGCCTGCGTGTTTTACAAATATCTCGTGTTGCAATTTTGCTCGAAATATGTGCTTATTTCCCTCCTTACAAATGAATTTCGCAGCATATTTTAAATACTTTAGTACTAGTATATGTAGGACGAATTTATGGTAATTTTTTATCACCGAGCTGTTAATTAACTGTCCATTTTTGGTAAAACATTTATGTGAGTTTTATCACTTACTTATACCGTTTATTTGATCTTTGCCGACTTATTCTATACAACGCTTTAATAAGACTGGAATGTAATTAGTTCCAATGTGAATTTTGTACTTCTGTTATACTTCACAAAGACATGAGTATCCGTAAGATAACCTTGCTACATATAATACCTGAACATAACACTCGACGACAATGCAAATCTTCTAGAAGAAATTGGTTTGCAAGCTAGGAATTTATGATCCTCCTTTTTATTAACTCCCATTTTAACACAGTCAACAGTTTAACTTATACAGAGGGTGTCCAAATATAAAGTTACAGTGTCCATTCACCCTGCTTTATTCTACGATAATACGTAGATACATATTCATTATTTCTTAATTCTTGAACGAACTGTATTATGCAGGTAGTAGGGCGGCGTACTGTTTTCCTAAATGTATCGCATACTAGTTTTTTGTGTTCGATCGATGCATCTTATCAAACATGCCCGTATCAGTCAAAATATCGATCAATAACAAATATACATGTAAATCAATAAAACACCATTTTCACTTTTGAGTTATATTGCAAGGTTACCGTTTTTACATGTAGATCTACTATTTTTTTTATTAATAACTCACTGGTCGCTCAACATGTGACCATATCAGAAAAGACCCTACGTGAATTTGAACTTCATGATCCAAAAGGATACATTAACCACAAATTATGGTATAAGGTGGCTTATCGCATCTGAGACAATTTGGTGTCCTCGGTTAATTGCCACACTTAGCGGACACAAAAACATAATAACATTTTTATAACCATAAACTATTCATACCAAGATAGTACACCATTCAATTAATTTTGCTTAATACCTTACTTAAAATCCTGACAAATAGTTAATGGACAAATCCTCATGCATTAAACCTTTTATTCATATAAAAAAAGATTTCATAGAATTTCTCCGATCAAGAAAAATATATTGTATCAGCTGTACGGAGCCTTGGAATTATAATATTTATGTGCGTCATTGGAGGCATTTCTTTGAGAGAAAGATTACAAATTAATCACTTGCAATAAATAATAAATGGTAATCACAGTTTCTGTGTGCAATATTTGAACTGAACAACCTTAATGCGCATCGCTGGCAACACATATATCCGGTGCTAACTTTTAGCTAAATATCTTTGACAGTGTTTCAGTAAAAATTGCAATATTTATGTTGCGAAAGGGGCAGATAATACTACATTAAAATGAAAGGTAACTAATCTTGGCATTTGACAATCGGTACAGTCACATAATCATATGCTTCGCCAATACTTAGTATTATTGTCGTAACTTGAACATTATACTTCTAAGGGGTACTATGAACGGACGTCAATGCCGATACTAACAGTAGTACCAAGTTCCAGCGCCAACATTATTTTAAATCTCTAGTGGCGCTAAAAAAACGAAATGTCACATCTAAAAAAAAGTTTGGGTGCGTCACTTAAAAACACCTTTAATGACTTTTCATTCATTTTCCGTGTGATTATAGTCATTGAAATAGCATCAATGATGTTTTAAAAAAATTGAAATAAATTGAAAGTCGCTATTTCCCGTGCTTATCCGTCGAACTATCAGGTATTTTTGTTTTAGCAAGGTGAACATCCTTACGATACAATAACTAGCACACGATCGTTCTGTCTCAGATTAATGAGTGTCAAGTTAATAATTTTGCAGAATAACAAGAGACTGTAGATATATTGTTGATGGATGTTATGACAATGCTGCCTGTGCGATCAATTGGCATAAATACGAGACAACGATGTGAGACAGTATACGCATACTACAAACTAAGCTTACAGTGAGAAGAGTGTTCGGTTATTTGTTGCTATATCATGTTCAGCAATTCCAAGCATAAAGTTACTAGCAAGATACTCAATGCATCACGAAGATTATAATTTATCTTTCTCGGCAACAACAATGTGCCAATAACTTTAGTCAGCAGTTTATTACAGACATTGTTCGACAAAATTGTATTGATTTGTATAACTTAGCTTTGTCGTTTAGTTGTAATTCGTAACACGCAAATACAATGTAGGTATACGTTTGCCTTACTTCTTCAAGACATAATTATGACAATTTCTCCATATTCCACTGGCTGTTATGGTGGTACTATAAGTGGAATATCTAGTTCAAGCAGTGCTTTCAAGATCATATGAAGGTTTTCAAAACATTTTTGTTAAGTAGATTATATCCAGAATGTTTCCTAATGATATTATTAAGTATATTTCAACGAACTTCTAATTAGCCACTTGGTTTATCCCCTTTAAGGAAAAGTGTAAATAGAAATATACAAATAAAAGAAGTTGATAACATTCACTTGAATTTATGGAAAATCACGTTCCTCTCATTATTGGACACTTATTAGGCAGTATTTTAATTTAACGTTTTTCATGAAGACAATAAATACATTCCAACCAAATGCAACCTACTATACTGTGCATGAGGACCACACGTACATAGGTCATTTACGCAATTTTCAAAACCAATATCTTAGTTTCGTATCACTATTGTTACCCTGTCCATAGACATAATAATAAAACTTACCCAGAAAATGTTCGGATTAAATCCCTGATCTTTAAGACGTCTGTGACTTCTACCAACAGTATGTAATAGTGATATCATGGCATCTGTTTCCTCTACTGACGATATTGCCTCGTCCAGTGTGTACATAACCATCTTCACATGGTTCTCCAAGTCTTTACTCTCACGTAACTGGGCGAAATCATATCTACCACCATGAACTAACTTGGTAAACATTGATCGAACTTCTTCATTTGTCTCGAATAGTCTGAAACAAATAAAACATGGATAGTATTTTGATCTCAAGGTATTAAAGAATACTCCTTCAATCATCAGTAATGAGCCCAATGAGGTGTCGAGTTTAATTAATATATGTCGGGAAAACATGTTTCATACTCTACCTAAAATAAATTAGTATAAGCATAAGATAAACCAAAAAAGGATTCAGTTCACAAAAAGTAAGTAGCAATGCAAATCACTTTCCTAAGGCAGTATTAGCTTTTATTATTTGCTTTCAATAAATTATGGAGTTTTTTATAACAGTGAAATTACCACTTTGTTATTTTCACTGTTTTGAAGCTGGTTCCAGTATCATGCAGAAAAATATACGTAACGTCAACGGCGCCGGGCTTTAAAATATGCATTACGTCATCATGACGTCATAATTATCACGTCGTGACGTTCCAATTTCAACGTGATTTTTTCCAATTAAGCCAATTACGGCACATTTTAAGAGGAATTAAGTAATATAATAAACAGAAAATTTGTTGATTTTTGGTGTAAGATCAATTTTATTTCACTCGTGATCACAGAAAATTAAATTTACACTCGTGGCTTCGCCACTCGTGAAAATATTGATTTTCTGTGATCACTCGGTGAAATAAAATTCGATCTTACACCAAAATCAACAAATATCCTCTATATAATAATACATAATAAAATCACTTGGAATATTTGTGTGAATGTACTGAGCACTTTAGATGTGATATACGGTATTCTCAGCAAATTCCATTTTATATGCTACACACACAAGTCAAATGACCTGACACAGAGACCGTCCTTCTCAATGTTGAACGTTAGTGAACGAAACAAATGTCTACCGATGACATGGATATACACCGTTGATTGGTACAAGTATACCGTATTTTTTTTCAATTACGTATCATACTGAAAAGGTGTTTCTCAGAACCACTTAGAATTGTATTGATGTTGTTACATTTATTGATGAAATTACCCGTAATTTATTCGCAAAACGAACCCAAAAATAATTAGTTACACTAGAATAAAGAGTCATATTGTTGACACTCCTATATCCCATACCCCTTTTGTTTTTATTCCATCGTTGAGTTACACTGGAGGATAATAACTCATAATAGTGACCGGCATGGCATTTCCAAACTTTCGGTTCCACGTGTAATATTAGATTGGATCATTGTCGAGTTAACAACGATCATTATGAAACTAAAGATAAACTAGGATGATGTTTTTAATGTAACACCGCATCAGTCGTGTCATCTTTTCAATTGTTCAGGTTTTACTGGCAAAGCATTATATGTTTATATAGATAATTTTGAGAAATAAGATAAACAATTTCAATGCTTATTTATCTTTAATGTTGTAATAAGCATGTTTGGTTGCTATCTTGGGTCAACCGTAATCAGCTTTATTAATATTTGAATGAATGTTCAGATCGGTTAAAATTATGTTTTCGTTTATTTCAGGACTCTTAGACCGACAAAAACCCCAACCGGCACTCATTCTTCCGCGTCCCTCCATTATCCTATTGGGTTTGGTATTGTCACCATTCAATACGCGCTTACGGTGTGTAGTTGTTAATACACAATTATAAATACGAGAGGACCAATGAGTGCCCGTTCGGTGTTGCCAAACTATTATGATCAATAACGACAACCACTTTGTATGATTCATACTGTGTAATTCTAGCATTTGGTACTTCTATATAACCAATTGTTATGATAATATATTTCAAATATATACGTATAACAGACGGATTAATGTGTATTTGGGCAGATATGGTCATGGCAGCGTAGAATTAAAACAAGTAATCACTCCGTATTTAAACACTACGGAGTTACACCTATGACGAATTCCTCCGCATTTATACACTGCGGAGAAAGATATGCTATTAATGAATTTACTTGGAGCGATCAGGGGCGACATTTTTGAAATCCGAAAACCCTTCCCATGTTGCACGGTAACTCTCATTATGTTGACGCCGCCTGGTGTATGAAGAATATACATGAATGCCGCATGGCATTCAAACGAACCATGGCCGCATGGCCTACCATTTTAACTATTATAAACGCCGCCTGGCGTGCAATAAAACCAGTCAGTCCGCAAGGTACCCGCCTGTACCCAAGTGAATAATCGCCGCATGGCGAGCAATAATCGGCGCATGCCGAGCAATATTCGCCGCATGGCGAGCAATAATCGGCGCATGCCGAGCAATATTCCAATACTAGTACTAGTATTCGCCGCATGGCGAGCAAGAATCGGCGCATGCCGAGCAATATTCCAATACTAGTATTCGCCGCATGGCGAGCAATAATCGGCGCATGCCGAGCAATAAGTACGCTTGTACATAAATAAACCAGTGCAACAAATAAACCATCGCCGCTTGGCGAGCAAAGATCCTACTCAAAAGAAAGCTATTAAAGAGCGCCTAGTCAAAGCTATCTGGCCAGTTCTTTAATGCTTATTTAACCCAAGCCCGTATATTAGTTTTAGAAGCTTATTACTCGCTGTTCACCCCACATTTTTCACTGTGGAATAAAGCGATTATAAGTATGCAATGTAGTCAATGTATAAAAGTTATTCTATCCACATTGATTAGACCCATGTACACCCCCGATCGCTCCTAAATTGAAGAATTTTCCGCTGCCAGACGGTTTGATTTAAAAAAACAACTAAAAAATTGCATACAGCAAGGTTTCACTTTCTTAAACAGACTTTCCAATATTGAACTTTACTTGTTAAATTTTTACTTTTAATATATTTGATTAGGTTCGTTTGTGAAACCTTACTGTATGCGACATCTTACATAAGAGAAACTTCAATTGCATAATACAAATATATAAACCCCGACAACGTATAACGCACTTGGTATATATTACACATAATGTCTTCGCGCATCTCTGAATTTCAACGCCAGCACTTGCACACGTAAAAAATTATAATTTTATTAATGAAGAACTAACACTAGATTTAAACACTGTAGTAGATGGTCACGGAATAATCCTCGGATACTTGATATTGTTCCATGTCCTTCCGCACAGATTCTTGCTGAACTATGATGACTTTGTTCTGATGAACGTCAGACGTCCTGAATGGTATGTGTCCTCGCTTACCATTACTATATGTCGGAACTACGCCAGGACTTCTACCTGGATGACACAGTGCTGTCTTAGATTATATTCTACTCGGAGATGCCGCTATACCAAGTCCACACTATAAACCAGTCCCCAATACTGTAACATATAAACATTAGAGGCAATATCATTCATACCAACATTCTATCCTTATTTCCATTAAAATGACGTGATAAGGGTGTGGTGGGCGGGGGTTTAGCTGAAGCGTTTGTTAGCAGAATGAGGCCGAAAACCCGGTTACAAGCGCTTATAAAGGGTGCTTGTATACGTCACAATAGTCTACATTGGATGAGCAGTATAAATTGTAACGGTCGATTGGCCTGGTGTGTAGTGACGATAAAAACTACACTCATGAGTAATAATAATAAAGTAATACAATAAAACCCGTGCATGATCGAGCCGAAATAAAATGGATTGAATTTTGATTGAAATTAATCCTGATTATTTCAGGACTCTTAGACCGACAAAAACCCCAACCGGCACTCATTCTTCCGCGTCCCTCCATTATCCTATTGGGTTTGGTATTGTCACCATTCAATACGCGCTTACGGTGTGTAGTTGTTAATACACAATTATAAATACGAGAGGACCAATGAGTGCCCGTTCGGTGTTGCCAAACTATTATGATCAATAACGACAACCACTTTGTATGATTCATACTGTGTAATTCTAGCATTTGGTACTTCTATATAACCAATTGTTATGATAATATATTTCAAATATATACGTATAACAGACGGATTAATGTGTATTTGGGCAGATATGGTCATGGCAGCGTAGAATTAAAACAAGTAATCACTCCGTATTTAAACACTACGGAGTTACACATATGACGAATTCCTCCGCATTTATACACTGCGGAGAAAGATATGCTATTAATGAATTTACTTGGAGCGATCAGGGGCGACATTTTTGAAATCCGAAAACCCTTCCCATGTTGCACGGTAACTCTCATCATGTTGACGCCGCCTGGTGTATGAAGAATATACATGAATGCCGCATGGCATTCAAACGAACCATGGCCGCATGGCCTACCATTTTAACTATTATAAACGCCGCCTGGCGTGCAATAAAACCAGTCAGTCCGCAAGGTACCCGCCTGTACCCAAGTGAATAATCGCCGCATGGCGAGCAATAATCGGCGCATGCCGAGCAATATTCGCCGCATGGCGAGCAATAATCGGCGCATGCCGAGCAATATTCCAATACTAGTACTAGTATTCGCCGCATGGCGAGCAAGAATCGGCGCATGCCGAGCAATATTCCAATACTAGTATTCGCCGCATGGCGAGCAATAATCGGCGCATGCCGAGCAATAAGTACGCTTGTACAAAAATAAACCAGTGCAACAAATAAACCATCGCCGCTTGGCGAGCAAAGATCCTACTCAAAAGAAAGCTATTAAAGAGCGCCTAGTCAAAGCTATCTGGCCAGTTCTTTAATGCTTATTTAACCCAAGCCCGTATATTAGTTTTAGAAGCTTATTACTCGCTGTTCACCCCACATTTTTCACTGTGGAATAAAGCGATTATAAGCATGCAATGTAGTCAATGTATAAAAGTTATTCTATCCACATTGATTAGACCCATGTACACCCCCGATCGCTCCTAAATTGAAGAATTTTCCGCCACAAAATAAAATAATGATTTTATTTCCCCAAAATTCCTATACTATTTTCGACAATAATTCTCTTGAGCTATCTAAGTCGGTCTTGAAATGTAGCACCCGTCGGCCCTGTGGAATCCAGTCGTTGTAATATCTATATCTACTGTTAAAATGTAATTGTTTTAATTTTGAATATGTTTAGGCCCAAATTGATTAATTATCTTCTTTTCAATAGCTTTGTTATAACATTCCTCTACCACCATGAAATTATCTCAAGTATCTCAATTCAAATGAAACATGACTCCGGAAAAGGCCCCAGACAAATATTCGATGCTTCATGCATCATTTTTAAAATGTATACGTTTGATAAAACATTCACATCATTTCAAACATGGTTTAAGAAATATTCGATAAAGATCACATCGTTTTCCCTGAGTGTAGTATGTGGGACCCTTAATAAGACCGGAAGTTGGGCACAGCTTTAAATCTCGTATGTTTCTGAATATTACCCTCTGTCCAACCAAGTAAGGGATTGAATCCAAGTAAAAAATGTAAAGACTAAATTCCAGCTGTCAAAAATTCCGAAATTACAATTTTATTCATACTAAGCCTTTCCCTCTCGATTGTACGTCAACAAAGCAATACCGAAAATATATAATGTATCATAACCGGTCAATTACCTAACAGGGGAATATTTATGCTCTGAATGAACTCATCATTGTATGTTAAAAGATCGTTTTCTTTTTCCCTAACACGTAGTATTTAGTTTCCTGTTTCAATCGTCTCAGATGTTAACAATAAACTAATATACATATCGCATGTATAAATAACCACAACCAAAGTACCTGCAACTAAATTGTATACATTAGTTATAATAATGCCTAGCGATATAAATACTGTCGTATTTCATTTTTGGAACTGCCAATACCTGTAATTACATTTTATACCCTGAATGTACAATCCGGAATTTGCTAGCGTCCAAAAGAGTGATGCCATTTCGAAATACGTCCAATGAACCATTACCATGGTCTTGTGATTATCTTACTCGGGATATGGCGTTTGTTTTCATATCAACAGCGTCTGGTTGGAATTCCTTTATGTCGCCATATGCATATATGCAGTTGCCATTAAAACATAAACTTGAATGTATAGTAAACTAATGTGACCGCCGACAGGATACGTTAGTCTACATAAAAAACTTTGTACACTTAATGACCTCAAAACACAATGAATCTATCATATCACATATAGTCCGGAGATAATGACCCGACCCAAACCCAGCAAGAATCCGATACAAGGCCCCGTGGCGACTGTATCAATTTTTCAGCAAATCGCGCAAAATCGGCCCTTGCGCTCTGTTTTTGTACCACACATCGAGCGCCAATGTGATATTCTCCTATAAAAGCATACAATCGGGTCATAGATATACACTGTAGCCAGATAACCGCTGTTTAACTATGTTCATAGAGGGCGAGGATCTCGCCGAACTCCCCGCACCATACGTTCTTCTGATGTAAAATTGCATACCGAACCAACAGCATTACCGCAAAATTACTAAACGTTACATGTGCACTCGTAACTTTGACATCTTCGCAGTAACAGACTGATGCTAAACAAATATGACAAACACAAATTAAACTATGTATGTATTAATTATACTTAACATAAACTGCAGTTTTGTTCGGATGCCCTTTTAAAGAAGTGGAACCAGAACCAATGCCTTCCGTTGACGTCAATCCTTTTCCTAGCTCCTGCAACATTCCAGTTTTCTCTTTAATCATATTACAACTACAATAAAACATAAAGAAGTGTAATAAACAGTGTCTTCACTTGATAATTTTAACTAATCGTGATAATTATACAAAATATACATACTTCCTTCTCTTAAAGACCCTAATAGTGGTGTCTGCCCAGGACCACATGATCCTAGATTCTATTTCAATATAGACCACTGGTAGTATAATGCAAGTATGTGTTAATTGAACACCGTGGATAAACCTACTTAAAATGCTTACTGTACCACTAGTAAGTTTTGAATCTTGCTACAGCTGGGATAAATTGACATGATCCCGGCCCCTATGCACACACAGACCGTAGGGTTATTGCGTTGAATATATAAATTTCCGCGAGCAAACTAGCAGTATCGGTCACCTAGATGTGTGTTTGCATCGCACCTAAGCGTTCTCTGACACTTCCAGCCCATGAAAACATACCAACGACACTATAGATATAAACAGCATAATCAACTGTTAAATTATGCCAATGAAAGTTCGAGGGGCATATCAAACTCGCCGGACTATCCTATGTTAACCTTATAGCCTAGATTTGAAAAAACAGTGGTCAGTCATCCACTACTAAAAAGTTAGAAGAAAGTCGTGCCGTTGATTGGCATAACAAAGTACTAGTTACAATCTCGTGCTCCACTGTAGGTGATTTATAAAAACACCGGCCGCTGTTAAACACTAAACATAATGACACATTCGCCGATCTTAAATCCATTCTAAAGTACGCCAGAAATGCACGTGAATTCCGTGGTACAACAAGCGTACTCTACTACCCTAGAGCGTATCAGTTTAAACATTATACAATGTAACCAAAACAATTTTTATCTTTACAAACCAAGTGTCGAATCAGTCAAACGTCACAGTGGCAAACTACAAAAGTAAATGATCAGTCAAAGTTAACAATTGTTAATCAAGTCTGCTAATTAATTCACCTGCAAAATCATACCAGTACACCAGATATTCGCCCGGGTCGCTAACTATAAGCCACCAAGTAGTAAAACAAAATAAAATTTCACCACGTGGCTTTACCCTGTGCTATAAGAAGAATAGCCGACAGCATTTGAACGGTCGCTAATTAATCGTCGTGTGTTTTCGCTACCCTAGCATAAGCAGGTTTCGATAAGTTAAAATGAAGACAATGTACGGATGTTCAAAGTTAAACGTTCTTAGCTATAAATCAGCCATATTGCCCAAAACAATAAAACATTTCCTTTCCGAGACAAACGCACTAAGCTGTACTGTTGTACTGAAGACAAAATAAAAATGGTACCAGTAACTTTTTACCACGTGGCGTTTAGGCGACAAACCAAGAGTACTAATGTAAGTGCATGGTCCGCTTCACGATTAACTCCAATAATTTATTAAAATCAATATACATCACTTGTCAATGCAGAAGTGTTGAAATAACAAACAGAACATACACAACCGCCGTGCGACACGACAGGTTCCGACTAAAACCCAACTCATGTGTTTATATAGATATGCCAAAACTTCCCACAGCTATCATTACATGAACATATTCATTACAGACTCATGACAAAACTATCATGAATGTTCGATATTTACCAAAGCAATATAAATTGAACTCATTACGTAAGGCACAAAACTGTGCGTCAAGTAAAAACGCGTGCTGCATGAATTCAAATTAATTACTTGTCACATTTCTTCGTTTCTTTGATACCTTTTGAATGTATGACCTGTTCCACGTGTCATGCAATGACTACAAAAACAATAAACACATTACTTATCTTTTCTACCATCTTCAATGTCTCACAGCAATATTTGTGTTCAAATTCGCCGTCCCACATTCATTTGACCTCGAAATCTCGCCGTCCAAGGTGTGCACAGTTGTGAAACATCTAACTCGTAGGTTTAGCTGAAGCGTTTGTTAGCAGAATGAGGCCGAAAACCCGGTTACAAGCGCTTATAAAGGGTGCCTGTATACGTCACAATAGTCTACATTGGATGAGCAGTATAAATTGTAACGGTCGATTGGCCTGGTGTGTAGTGACGATAAAAACTACACTCATGAGTAATAATAATAAAGTAATACAATAAAACCCGTGCATGATCGAGCCGAAATAAAATGGATTGAATTTTGATTGAAATTAATCCTGATTATTATTGTCCTCAATACTTTTAGCAGCAGTATTATGTTTTGTACACATCATAATTGTACCTGTTCACTTATTAGATGTGTTGAATACTAAATAAACGTGTTTTCTCGTTCATCATGTGTTGGGCATTGTGTCATGTATTGTTGTATGTGTTATTTCTGTTTGTGCTCAACTGTTTTAGTTGAGTACTGCCTTTCCTGTCGGATTTGTCATTGTCGTTTTTGTAAAATACAAAATAATTTCTGCATTCAAACCATTCCTGAACAATGATCTAGAACAGAATTTTACAATATGCGGATACTCCGATTTTTGCTTATATTGACCATTTGTGCCTCTCTAGCTCAATGGTAAGCGCGCTTGTCGTCTAATCTGCCGACTCGGGTTCAAATACGGGTGGAAGCGCTTATACGCTTGCCATACATGTATTTCAGCAGAAAGCTGTTTCGCAAATAAGGCTGCTATGTTGCATTGTGGAATCACACCGTTAATTTGAAAAATGTTGAAAAAATATATCGGAAAATGAGTCACTGTTTCTTATCACCTGCGATAAATGAGACGATGCTAATTTCCAAGGTAGGATTTAATTGGATTGTAATTGATTTTTCCATGTGATATCATCATACGTTGGAATTAAATTCCACATGCTACACGTAATACAAATATAATTATTTACTTCAGGAAATTATTGCGAATTATGCATACTTGGTCGACACACATTTACAAAATCGTCAGTAAGTCCAGACATATTGATCTCTTCGGTTTCTGCAAATTCCTAGTCTATCAGAGGTTTCAGCAGGGCATTCAGCTTTTTGTTTGCTGAAACTATTTAATTCAGCTTTTTTGACAGCTGGGACTTGTGCAGTTCATTTTCTCGTTCGCTTATGTGTTGGTCATTGTGCCGTGTAATTGTGGTATGTGATGTTGTGATGTTTTGTGTGCTCGGCTGGTTAAGTTAAGTGATGCCTTCCCTGTCCGACTTTGTATTATAATTTTGTTCAGCGCCCTCCGTGTATATATCTAGTGGTAACCAAAAAATAATAATAGTATGTACTAATAACAGTGTACACGAAGGTCCTGGGTCCGCTACTAGCCTATTAATTTGTTTACGCCTTACACGGCATTGAACATTTGAACTTATATTGATCAGTTCATTCGAGTTAAGAATCAGAATACGTTATTGTTGTTATATAAGTCAGGGGAGGGAGGGATCTATGAGTCTGTAAGTTAGTATGGTCATCTAAAATAACGGCTATTTCCACCAAAAGTAATTATTACCGAAATAAGGTACGTGAATGAACAACTTTGCCAAGCAATATTCCTATTGCACATGTTATTTCTTTCCTGTACGAGTAGTTTCTGTGCACGTGGTGACCGTGTGCTGAAAGTGAAGCCCTCAACTCTCGTTGTACTGAATTCTGTGAGATGATATCGTTAAACAAATACATAATTATTAGTAATATAACTATAAACAATACATTGAATTTAATTTCGTTCGAAATCAATCACCTTCCAACAATACGCTTATACAATAAACACCCATGAACCCATGTAATCGAGCAAATATCATTCGTTGCAATGTTTTCAATTAAAGTAAAACTGATGCTAGCAGCTTGATCATTCAACTAAAAACATTAACTTTCTCTAATATGTTAATATTAATGCAGTATTATAATAAACGATTATATGGTAACGATACGGTAGAGATGCATTATGTGTAATTTGAATACTTATTTTTTCAGCAATAAAATACATCGCCATTTCGATTTAACTGTGCACACCCACGTAGTAATTCATTCAGTTCTTGAAACAAACGATCATCGAACATGCTCCCTAGAACACTTGTATACGAGACCTTAATGGGGTTCATTAAAACCACTTGGTTTATTGTGCCGTACGGTACTAAAAATAACTTAATAAAGATGTTTATAAAATGCAGTCAAATAATCAGAACTGGTAAAGGTCAGCGACATTGACCTTTGATGTCAAAATCTACTGTTGATGACTAACCTTTTGGTAAAGTTTGAGGAATCTAGGGTCAAGTGTTTTCGAGTTATTGCACGGAAACCAGTTGGTCTACCGAACGACTGATGGACGTACATGTGTAAGGCAATATACCGCCTTATCAAAGATTGGTGGCATTATAACTAATCGGGCATGGAAAACGGCACTGAACAGAAACAACCGAACACGAAGGTACATCTTTGAATACTAGTTCTGCATGAAAAAGTTACACCAGTCCAAACGACGAATAAAGATATTTGACGACTTTTGATTATTTACGTGAGTGTTGTTTTTCTCCTATTTCTGGTCACTGGCATAAGTTGCACAAAGCTTTTTAGTGTTGTAGCTATAGCTACAGTCACTGATGTGTATTTTATTTTTATACACATTTTTATTAATAATGATGTTATTTTTAATATAATTACATTATCAGACACGAGAGAGCTTCATCTTTTATTAGATACCAATTTTTTAAAAATCCGTTCTTAAATAAGAAAATAAACCAATAGAGCGTGAACTTTCTTCTTGTTATCTTGTTTAGAATAGCATTGTCGTTTTTATGGGATGTACCTCAGTGACTGACTGTACGTGATATACATTTCTTTTTACCTTTTAACCAATTGATAAATTTCGATTTTGCATGTGGTTAGTTCTTACAATGATATCTATGAATGTAATTACTTTATGACGACATCGAAAGCCAATTCTTGTTTTTGATAGCATGAAAATCTGACCACTTTAGTACAAATACATCTGCCTTTCCTGTCGTGACTTAATATTCTCTTTTTCTAAGATAACATAAAATTAAAATATCCCCTGCTTGACGAATTACATGTCTTACTGTCGTGTACATTTTGTATTATTAGGTTAAGAAAATGCCGATCATAAATTACGATATTTCATGTTTGGTTTATAGTTACATTGTATCCAACCAAACCTGTAAATGTCAATGAGCGTAAAATACAACTATTTTGGTATAGCGACTGCAGACAGAGCTGATCGTTTATTTCAGATATTTTTTTTTGAAGCAGTAATATAATATCCGTATTAATGACGTTATATCTGGTTTATCACATGGTACACTCAATGCGGGGGAATAAAAACTTTATACTCTCAAATAAATCGGTTAAAACTTGCATCAGTTGCTACATTGTGTAATGTGCAGAACGAAATCTAATCTACGCCAACACGAACAAACGGCAAAAAGATAATATTAAGCAAGCCGAGCACAGAAAACATTATATGCAAGGCACAATGCCCAACTGAACCAACGGTGCACAGAAAACGTAAAACACATACAAGGCACAATGCCCACCTAAATAAGCAAAGATTATACATCGATTCTCAAGATGATCTTTTAGGAATACTTGAAATTCACGGTATTCTGTCCACTGCAGTTAGTATGATAATATAACGACGCAGTGGTCGAGTCCACATTGACGATGTAAAACAGGTTGGGTGTTGTTACAAAGCTCATCATCAACTAAAATACTTTATTCGCTTTTTATAAACCCGTGTACACATAAAAAATAAATAAATAAAAAACCAAGTATGACAAGTACAAGTCACACGGACAAACACCCTGCTCCTGCAGCCTGCTGCGTCTAAGAACCGGAACAAGAGCCAGCAGAAAAGAACGAATAATAAGGACGACTTCAAATTACCACATAGGTAACGCACAAAACAACAGGAATGGTACAAGTATAATATTGTATGATGCTTTAGATAAAGGAATCGGTCTGATACTTGACTTCGCAAAAGTTACAAAAAGGGCACATAAAATCAAAGAAGTAAAGTAAACAACAGTGACATAAAATCTCGCTATTCTCCTTCATTTGATTAGATGACGGAGCGACTCAAATTTGTGTTTTGGTCGTTGACCAGAAAGAAACATGCCAACTTGATACAGTGTTATAGTCATAACTTAACCAGCCGAGCACAGAAATTATAAAAAAAACATACAAGGCACAATGCGTGTCACAACTGAACGAGAATTCCAAACAGAAGGACACAACCCTAGCCAATATCACAGAGGAGCCAAAATGAGCCGACTCGGTATTCGCTCCCGAGTCGCCCTGGTGACATGCGAGTGTTTTATATAAATTGTGCGGTATGCGGGTGGGCTCTTTTCTTTAAAAGCCGTTTTAAAAATAGTGTATCCATATTAATATTGTTCAAATCACTTAGTATAATGTAAAGTTTCAAATGTCAGCCGAAAATTTCAACATGTTTGTCTATGGCCACCTGGAACACCTGTGATACATTGAGACAGGGCTAGTTACAACTTATTGCATTTTTGTTAGTCCAGTGTATAGTTGTGTATACCACTAGTACTCTTGTATGGCAATGTTAAACATGATACTGTGTCACATATTAATCTAACATAAACATTTCCCGTAACAGTAATCGACGTTTCATTTCGTGTGTGTACTTTGTCCAGCTTCACTGTAAATAGTAGGCTTCTGTCAACATATTGGTTGTGCGGTTAGAGTTGTTGGTTGCTTATTCACTAACTTACGTTAAAGTACGTAAGCATAAAAATAACAAATGTAACAAAAACAATTAGCATATCGCCAATGAAAAGCTCCTCCCAAGTATTTGTAGAAGGTTGGTTGTAACATAACGATCCGCTTCGGCTGAATTTTACACCACGACCTTGACTTATAGTTAATCAGTGAGTGTCGTATTTCACTTTATGTCTGAAAGAGTTGAGATAACACAATCTATGAAAATAATCTGATAAAGTGCTAATTAAATTGTAGGATTTTGACGATAAAAATTTTGATTGATGATATAAGCCATAGTAATACTTTAAACCTTTGATGGTGTTCCTGTCATCTTGCCTAGTCTGTTTACATGTTGTTGTTCGATCCACTTTCTATGACATACAAGTACGTTGTTTACTAAGTCATGTTTACTAAAAATCGACATTTTAAGGTTTCAGAGCAACGCCAAGTATTTGGCCCACGTTTCTATATCGATGTTGTACAAGGCACAAGGAAAGTGTTCATTGTATAATATCTTTATAGAAACATGATTACAATGTCCGGGTAATAATAATAATAGTAACGACTTTATTTATTGTGGATGGCATCTTTGGTTCTAGACCAATTTTCAAGTCGCGTCAACATAGCCTGTACATTCTTCGAATGTTCCTAATATGGAGTTTAACGTAAATAGCATATCTTGGATTTGAATTCAATCTGAAATGAATTTTCTTCAACTTGACGTATTGGGGTTAAAATAACAATATGTTCAGTTTCGTAATTGGAATTCTCAATGCGTGTTTTAATTGCAGTTTGTCATTCAACAGTCGGTCTTCATCGCTCATAATGAGCTGATTACTGCGATAATACCCTGTGAGAAACCCTGTGAGATATACATATACTAGTTTTAGTCCTGTCTGTATTGGCTTACATTACTTACATACATATTCCACATGGAATAATTGATAAAAATGAATTATGCCACTTCGACATATTGTCACGGTGCTATTGCCTGACACACATTCAACTTGTGCAGGAGACAGTCGCGATACACGGAAATATTACCAGTCGCTTAGAGAAGTAGCTCGTACTACGTTCGATAATGATAAACATGTTAAGCGTTCATGTTATCCACCTCTTTTTATGGATAAGCTATATGATAATTAGCTGATTACTTATTTTATAATGTCCAATTTATTTGTTTGAGAAAGATGTAATATCTGGTGCACCATTTACACTAGTACGTTGTACGCTAAACGTGTTGTCGTGTTGCTGTGTTGCCACCGACAGTCGCTGATCAATGATGTTATTTCACGCACCAAATGTTATATGTACTAGTTTTTTGCATGCGTCTGTCCGGGTATATTTATTTCAGTATTTTATAGTTTAAAATTTAGTTACGGCTCTCCCCAGTTTCAGTAAACTGTACCTCAGTTTGAATATGCTGCTACATAGATAGTTCTACATTACAAAGACTCTCCGGATATGCCACTGGTCTAGATATTAAGTAAAAGTTAATATGTCTTACCAAAACCGTCACAAAAGTATATCAGTTGACGTTCTGTGTGTCGTGTTATTAGGTATAGTTCGTGACAACTTCGATGTACATTCCAGTCACGCTGGCAAAACATTTCAAGTGTGTATCTATTTATTTTAAGGAAATAGAGTTAGTAACATTTGTATGGCGTGTGAACAGCTCTTATATATCCAAACGCAGTCTACACATTTGACTGAGGGTGAATTAAAAGTATTCTGTGGTCAATTTATGAACAAAATACGGTTATCTGAAACTATTGAAATAGTTTGTGATTATGTATCATAAAATTACAGCTGATATTCAGTTGTTAACGATCTCACGACATGGAATATTTTGATACTAATGAATTATGCCACATCGACATGAACACATTGCCATGGTGCTAGTGTGCTATATTGTCAGACGGTTCAGCAATTGTTACGATGAATGTTTGTCAACACGTTCAATTTGCTCTCGAGACTGGCGCGTGACTATGAAAGGATACCAGATGCTTATAGAAGAACAATGCTAATACTCATTGATTGTTAATTAAAGGAAAACTATTTGTTGCATCTGGATCAAAAACGGATCAAACACAGTTGAAATGGTGTAAAACTGATTTTTCTTGGGCCAATATGCATTTAAAATCTAGTGTTTGCACACTGAGCTTCATGGTAAACCTTGTTCAGTCTGAAAGTGTCTTATAAGTAGATTACCTATGGAAGTAACTTGTCTGTTTTTAGTTGTTCGATTAGCACTACTATATCTAGTTCACACGTTTCTTCAATCGACTATACTTTAGTTGATGAAACTACTTTTTTCCTACACTGAGCGCTCATTGCAATAGTAAATCGTCAGCCAGTATTGCATAACTACCGACGCGGATGTAAACCGTCATTCAAAATAGTTATATCAATTGCAGCATATACACTACAAAGCTATTTCCTATTTCTAAATCTATAGGACAGATGGATATCCCAATAAATACTTTAAACCTATTTCCAGTATCGTTTGTATTTACAAAGCAATTGCCACTTCTGTTCACTGTCCAGCGTAATTTCATTTACCGAAGCACGCAGTAACATCCGAAATTTCACGGTGAACGCAATATAACTGAGACCATACTTCTGTTGAATAAGGTTACCTCCCGGTCAATAAATAGACCGATTTCACCGTTACTATTACTGGGGGCAAACCATTGACTGATAAGCCATTATTCCCGTGTACCCGTCTCTATTAGAACATTTTTCCCTTCATACGTTTTGGCCAGTTTGAATGATATTTCTGTTGTGCCAGACTTGTTTTGCTGAACTGCGTTCTACACATTACACATACGGTTGTAAACTACTTTTGTGTGTTGGACATTGTGCCGTGTAATAGTGGTATTGATTAATGTTTTTAATGTTTTCTAAGTTGAGTGCTGCAAGTTGGATTAATCGCTTCACTATGACAATGTGACCAGGATCGTGTTTTACCGGTTAAGGTAAGCACATTCATTGGCAACACAATTTGTTGCACTTTCTGTTGAGTGCTGCCTTTTCCTACCCAAGTTTTTTAATTTTGCCAAATCCATTAATAAGAACGATTACTTGAATGTCAAACAATAATATTGTGTCGTCACCCAATTATTTTTTCTGTTCTCTTCAATATTCAGGTCCATCTGGTATTATCTTACAGATCAAGCAAGTACGATGGTTGATACAAATCGAAATACAGCAGGAAAGTACAAAAAACTTCAGCCTGCTGATAAAACCTCAAAAACAAGACAACCATTGGGGTCTGGAACAGGTTTCATTATTTGCTTAAGCGTATATCAAAGGAATTACTGGTACCATTTTTTGTCTTAATTATTAGATGGTCTTATTATTGATGTGACCTTTGTGTGGGTGTAACGTTTTAACCTTCGTTGAACAGTTAATGTTCTTATTACTTTGTTTCTTTACTTAACTGGCCACACCAATCTTACTAATGTACATTAACTTATTGACGGCACCACCATCCGAAGCGCTTATTAAAGAAATGTTTTTCTAGTTCAGTTTGGCATTGTGTCGTGTATTTATATTATGTGGTGCTTATATGTTTTCTGTGCTCGGCTGTTTAAGTTAAGTGCTGCCTACCCTGTCCAATTTTCTATTTTTTAATCAGATTTCGCTCCACATACATACCCTGTTTGGATGTATTCTCGCGGTACTAAGGAAATAAAGTCATTTAATGACAAATAATGCTATTACCTTGTTTTTTTTCTTTTCTTAACCCCCTTTGGTCATTAAATGAATCATATCAATGAGAAAACATTGGTCTGAACAACACAATTGTATTTTCGGCCATTTCAAAATATGTACCATAACCTTGACACTGGAAATAAGTTGTTTATATTCTCGCGGCGAAAAACCTACACCATACCCTACAACTTAAAAACAACATAGGGGCTTACAATTTATTAAATACTTTTTGCACTACAATTTTGAGCAAATGTGAATTCATTATTAATTTAAGAATTTTGTTATTATCAGATATGTCTGGGCACTATGTAAGGTGCTTTTAGATTTATTTCAGTCATAACAGTTTTTCTTCAGTTAAGCAATGTGGGCATCTAAACACCATGACTCTGACTAGCGTGCAGAACCTTAGGTACACCCAGTGGGGGCAAAAGTGACATTGAACCAACTTTGTAAACACAATTCCATCACAATCCTTCAGTTCAGTGGGGATGTATAGTCTTCACTGTGCAGCACTTGTCTTTCTCCTCTACCTCGACATCAGACTCACTGTGCAGCACTTGTCTTTCTCCTCTACCTCGACATCAGACTCACTGTGCAGCACTTGTCTTTCTCCTCTACCTCGACATCAGACTCACTGTGCAGCACTTGTCTTTCTCCTCTACCTCGACATCAGACTCACTGTGCAGCACTTGTCTTTCTCCTCTACCTCTACATCAGACTCACTGTGCAGCACTTGTCTTTCTCCTCTACCTCGACATCAGACTCACTGTGCAGCACTTGTCTTTCTCCTCTACCTCGACATCAGACTCACTGTGCAGCACTTGTCTTTCTCCTCTACCTCGACATCAGACTCACTGTGCAGCACTTGTCTTTCTCCTCTACCTTGACATCAGACTCACTGTGCAGCACTTGTCTTTCTCCTCTACCTCGACATCAGACTCACTGTGCAGCACTTGTCTTTCTCCTCTACCTCGACATCAGACTCACTGTGCAGCACTTGTCTTTCTCCTCTACCTCGACATCAGACTCACTGTGCAGCACTTGTCTTTCTCCTCTACCTCGACATCAGACTCACTGTGCAGCACTTGTCTTTCTCCTCTACCTCGACATCAGACTCACTGTGCAGCACTTGTCTTTCTCCTCTACCTCGACACCAGACTCACTGTGCAGCACTTGTCTTTCTTCTCTACCTCGACATCAGACTCACTGTGCAGCACTTGTCTTTCTCCTCTACCTCGACATTACACTCACTGTCTGTCATCGATGCCTGTGTTTCTATGCAAATAGAACCTCCTGTCCTTGAAGTTCCAGAGGTACTAGGAAGTTGGTGACCATGGTTCTTATTCTTTTTTTGCTTTTTAGTTTGATTCTGTTTAGGCGTTTTGGGTAATTTTTCAGTCATTTTCATATATTTAGAGTTATCAAATGGGAATATTTCAGATTTTTTAAAGGCTGATGTGATATTTGTGGGTGAGAAACCTTCATTTATGGTTTAGAGGTAAGTGGAGCAATTTCATCATGTGTATTCCAGGATTAGTCTGCAAATAATGCTGGCACTCGCTGTATAATGATTTAAATGGGCCATAAACACTTACATCCAGTGGCTGGTTTGCGGTGGCAGAACAAAAAGAATATTCCGCTTTCTGGCCCACTCATTCAATCAATGTCAATGATAAATGCATTTTGTGGCCATCATACAAGATGAGTGTCGCTGGTCCTTCTAGAGAGACAGAATCAAGAGAGCAGTGCTTAGCTAGATGTCTTATCACATAATCTTCAAATATTTCACTATTCACCCAACCGCTATCCGACATTGTACCATCAGGTTGAGCTCCCTCCATAAACGGAGCATTCCATCTTTTCCCAGGGAAGATGTAGAAAGGAGGCACATGGTTCCCAAGAGAATTTGCTCCTCCAATTATTGTCACATTTGATGATCTAGCGGAGGTAATTGACTGTGGTTTGACATCTTTTGCACAAACAATGTTCGGTGGGGTGTGTTGAGTGCTGACTCCTGTCTCGTCTATGTTATAGATCCTTTCAGGTGAGTTAGGTAGGTCATTGTCTTCAAAGATCTTATGCAGCTTTTTAAAGTAGGAATTAATTTTCTTCTCACAGGCACCTTTTGCCCTTGTCAAGTCAAGCTTCTGGGGCTTAACAGATTTCAAATCCGGTTGTCTCTTCATACAATTGTAGTACCACACCGTTGTAAACCATCCTTTGCAACAACTTTCTTCCCAACTGACCTAGCATAGTCTGCCGCCATAAATCTAATGTTGGTCATAGTGTACCTATGCTGGCCATGTACTTAATATGGGCTGCAAGCTTTTCCTCCTCCAAAGATGTCAAAAGTGGATCTGGACCAGGACGTGTCTCCAGGGTGACATTATGCCTCGTCCTGTCTCTCAAAGTAGACTCAGGAATGTGGAAGACTCTAGACGCCCGATAAACAGACATGCCATTTGTAACACAAGCTGCATAGGCCCTCTTCAGGTTTTCCTTATCATATGGCTGTTTAAGTCACAGACACTTGGGGTCTGGACCTCGCCCCCTCCCGCTACGCGCCTGGAAACATGTTTTTGTGTCGCCTGAAAAGGCGACATATAGGTGTTACTTTGGCGGCGGCGGTGGCGGCGGCGGCGGCGGCGGCGTCACAAATTGCTTGTCCGGAGCATAACTTTGTCACCTTAAGTTCAAATGACTCTAGATTTGGTATGCATGTTTCTTGCAATAAGCCGGAGTGCAGTGCGCAAGAACCATAACTCTACCTGTCATAGTTTTTGAATTATTTCCCTTTGATTGATTTTATTAGAGCATTTCTTGTCCGGAGCATAACTTTGTCACCTTACGTTCAAATGACTCTAGATTTGGTATGCATGTTTCTTGCAATAAGCCGAAGTGCAGTGCGCAAGAACCATAACTCTACCTGTCATAGTTTTTGAATTATTTCCCTTTGATTGATTTTATTAGAGCATTTCTTGTCCGGAGCATAACTTTGTCACCTTACGTTCAAATGACTCTAGATTTGGTATGCATGTTTCTTGCAATAAGCCGGAGTGCAGTGCGCAAGAACCATAACTCTACCTGTCATAGTTTTTGAATTATTTTCCTTTGATTGATTTTATTAGAGCATTTCTTGTCCGGAGCATAACTTTGTCACCTTACGTTCAAATGACTCAAGAATTGATAGGCATGTTTCTTGCAATAAGCCGGAGTGCAGTGCGCAAGAACCATAACTCTACCTGTCATATTTTTTGAATTATTTCCCTTTGATTGATTTTATTAGAGCATTTCTTGTCCGGAGCATAACTTGGTCACCTTAAGTTCAAATGACTCAAGATTTTGTATGTATGTTTCTTGCAATAAGCAGAAATGCAGTGCGCAAGAACCATAACTGTGCCTTGCATCGTTTTTTAATTATTTCCCTTAGATTGATTTAATTTGAGCATTTCTTGTCCGGAGGATAACTTTGTCACTATGAGGTTGAATGACTTGAAACTTGGTATGCATGTTTCTTACCAAAAGTCCAAGTGCAGTACACAAGAACCGTAAATCTACCTTGTGCCATTTTTCAATTTTTTCCCTTTGATTGATTTTATAAGCATTTCTTGTCCGTGGCATACCTTTGTCACCATAACTATTAATGACTCAAAAATAGGAATGCATGTTTCTTTGCTGTGACATGAAGTGCAGTGCGCAAGAATCATAACTCTAGCTTGTGTAGTGTTTGAATGATTCCCTTCAGATTGATTTTATCAGGACATTTTTTTGTCCAGAGCATCGCTTTGTCGTTTTTAGTTCAGATGACTAGAGAGCTCTTGTGAGTCTGATATGTAGCCCAATACTGGATAGTTTTCCATGACAAATTTGCATTCGTCAGGCGACACTTGCGACTCGCGGAGCTTTTATGAATATTTATTATATATCCAGACCCATTCAGTACTCACATAAACATTTGTTGAATGTATTTGATATATTGGTAAAATGTTATTTTAAGCACTGTTGAATAAAAGTAGGTCACTTGTATTTACTATAGGTGGCTCTGTGTTGAAGTTACGTCAAAAATCAAAATACCGCGAGATTAGATTTAACGCGAGAATACCAGCAAAGAGTATATTGTCAAATTGACCGAAACATTTCAGTAGGTCGTTGATGCCCGCCAACGAAAATAATTATTACGTGCGTCATCCAAATGGTCGTTTAAGTTATAGTTAGAACATATTAAGTACATTTTAATGATTAAAAAGGGCGGAGCGAGCGAAGCGAGGCCTTTTTAGTCATTAAAATTTACTTAATATGTTCTAACTAACTTAGAATATAACATTCTGCATTCTGATTGGCCGATAGAAATTAGCGCCCAACGCAAGACGTCAAGTCTGTTAAGAGAAAATTTTAATGATTAAATTTTCATTTAACCGCGAAAATGCGGCGTTTTCATTGGCTCATAATGTAGGTTATATTCTAAAGGTGATTTCATCAACTTAACATCGTAGGATTCAGGTTAATTTTAAAAAATCTTCAAAATTATGAAGTATATATTTAAATATTACGATGAGTAACTTGAAACCTCTATTGTATTGTTTGATGTTCATGGGCGGAAATTATGTGAGTTGCTTTAATCATCAATCTCAGTATATGAAACAAAATAGGATTTTATTTACTAACGTTATTATATCACATTTGGGCACAACAAGCTTAATGAACCGACAACTTGATGTGATTGAATCAATTATGGTTTGTGCACTTACTGAATTGTGCACAATTGGTTTACCTTTATAGACGCACAATTATGGGATATAGGTTACTACGCATGGCATAAGGTAAATAGAGATATATGTTATCCATGTTTGTGATATCTACTGGACAATATTTTTTATTTTTACGCAACTTTTTTAAGCGGAGATGCCATTGTGTGCCGAGTCGTTTGCCAGAAATAAACGGGTCCTATAAGAAAGCCCAGAAATTTCTCGTCAACATTGTGCAACTTTTTTTTACAATTGATAACAGCATGTATCCGAATTGTCCAATTATTGTTCGTAGTGTTCTGTCTAATACGGATATAAACGCAGTGTTACAAAGGTAATATTCAATAATTGTCTTCGAAAGCTTACTTTGATCGAATACAAATGCAGCGAGAAAGTAGGTATCGTAGTGTATTTTACTTCGATGACAATTAGTCTGCGATAGATGACGCCTTCGTAGATGTTAAATCCGCACAATATTTAACACAATTTGTATTAGGTAATTCTTTTCCATGGCGTATGTAACGGATCTAATAAACAACACATTGGTGTAAATAACTACGTGTTAATTGGATATACCTACGCTGAGGTCAATGGGTTTGCTGTTGACGCGTGACCCAGAACGGATACAGCACCATCTTCAAAACATCGTATAAATAATTTCTTTCTCCTAGAGTTGTATGAACACGATTTGTGTCACATAACATACACCATCTCGTGCGTGTATGTCCTGGAAAAATATTTTGTCAGTCATATACGTGGGCTGATCCAAAAGTAATGTCACTGATGCTATTGAATCGTCCACAATATAAGAAAAACCACCACATTTTACACAAAGTTACATAAATCTATTTTAAATATGATAGAAAACTTTCATGAAAATGCTCAGAACAGTTATTGAGATATTAGCATATGCATGAGGCATACTAACGGACACCGCCGCAAGCCAGACGTCAACGACGTCATAATGACGTTACTGCCGTGGCACTAACTCCTCCTGAAAATTTCACCCTAGGTATTCGTCTTAGACTCCTGAATTCATGCATCCATTTATTTGTCCTTTAAAAGTGTTCAACCCAGCCGACACTCGCTATCGGCATGTTAAAATTGTTTCTTAGTGTCATCTAGATGGTCCCACAAGTAAAATCTAACTCTATACACAATTGTCACATTATTGAAACGTCGAACTGCATTTACGGCGTCAGAAACAAACTTGGTGTTCTTATCGGAGCTACCACATACCAGTCTTCCGGCCATCTGTTGACATTGATTCGATAAAGGCCATCCCTTAAAAGTTTATACTACATGTATACGAGCCAATGTCGTCGCCGTGTGTATCATAAAGTGTCTAAGCTTACTTTAATAACTTGTAGAAAAAAAGCATTACTGCGCGCAGGGTCTTATTGGCACAAATCTGCAGTGTTTTCGCTTAGTAATCAGTTTGTTGATCGTTTATTGCGAGTTTCATAATTGAGTGATGCCACAGAAATTTCAGCAGCAAACAGCAGACAGTTGTAAGGTTACGTCCGATATTGTCGTCTGGTTTGGTGGTTAATGTTTCTACATAATGTATGAAAGAAAATTGATATGATTATGAAAAATGTACGTTATTTTTATGTGCGGCGACATGACGTCATTGATATATTTTGAATGTTTATATAATTCAATTATGATAATCAAATACAGCAGCACGTTTCATGTTAATCAGAAATGAATTACTGCGCATTTTGATATAGTTTTCATGAACCTATGCCAATAAACAAGCACACAATGGGAGCAGTGACATTACTTTTGGATCTACCCACGTACTAGTACATAAAGTGTACATGATGTCGTGAGATGGCAACGTGTCGTCGTTTAAAAACATTCAAGCCGAATACAGTTTCAAGGAAATTCAATGTTAGGGTATTCACGTTAATGTGCCGTGTGATTTCTTGCCTGTGATGTCAATCTGATTTCTTTCTCTTTGCAGGAAATGATATTTTTTAAATAGAGATGGGCAAGAAATCAACACAGTCACATGACCCAGTGCTTGAGAACGACAGTTTGCTAAATGGCCGTGTCTTTCCAAAAGCGAAATATAATAGATGAGATTGGTTTATTTCGGGCATGTAAAACAAAAAATGGGTCTCCTTTCTCATACCCTCGTGGCGACGGTTTCAATCAGTAATGGAGTGTCAAGAGTGATACATATTCACATCCGACCTAAAACAAATTAGACACACTCATTAATTGATTTTAGTAATAAGCAATAACTTTTAATTACAATTTGATTACATTGAGAACGTTTCATTGATCAACGTGAAACACAGCATTACATTTATAACTACATGAACAATTAAATTGCAAATTGCACGATAGAGTATTCCCTTAAACTACAGTTGAACCGGAGAATACATTTCACGTGTTACTTGTTTCTAGACATTGACATAGACGTTTTAAAACGCCTGTTCTTTAGCTTTAAAAGTCTCTTCTGAAATTAATTAAAGATTAATTAAATATTAATTTACTATAATATAATATCATTCCATTATAAAATTATATTTAAACAAGTCAATTGAATGCAATGGTTTTTAAATGCGTATTTAAATGGAATTGGTATCAATTGTATTAGAACAAGAGATGCTTGTAAAACACGTATGTCCCCGTGGCAGCCCAATACTTAGAAATAGTAAAGGTCACAGTGATCTTGACCTACTGACCTCAAAATCAACAGGGGGCGTCTACTGCTATGTAAAGTTTGAAGATCCTAGGTCAAAGCGTGCTTGAGTTATAGAACGGAAGTCATTTAAATAGTCAAAAATGGTAAAGGTCATAGTGACATTGACCTTTGATCTACTAACCATTTTATACGACCGACCGACAGACAAACATGCACAAAGCAATATAACCTCATCAAAGACTGGGGCATACAAATCAGAATAAATAACATTATATGTGTATTTTTAAATATTAATATCAAAATGATTGATTATTGAAACGTTTACACAAAAAGGTACTCGTACCGAACAACTAATTTGTTATAGAACTTGTTTCATAATTGCCTTAAATAATTATGTATCAAAACAAACAAACTAAACACAAATATTTCTTCCATCGTCATAAACAAGTATAAAAATAAATCGAACAAAAACAGTTCACCAACTCGCAAATGTAATGAACAATAGGTCATATATCAAACATTTAATCAAATAAAATTAATACAATCGTTCTCAATGTCTGTCTTCAAACACAAACACCGATGCAATATTACGATGATGGTATGTATAATGAAGTGCCTAGGTGCGCAATCACGTCGTCCATAACGTTCCGAGTTGGTATCGCATCAAAAACCTTTAGTAAACAATGCCTCGATAGAACAAAAAGGACTCAACATGTGGCCGTGTTTGTTTTAATATGGCTGAAACACTGGACAAATATATCAAACATCGCTCTAAGCGGATTCAAAAACCGAATGAAAAACATGCTCGAGTCTTTTGATGGCCTTAATGGGTTGGTACACTTTTTTTGAGAACAACCGCTGATATAATCTGTACATATTATTTTCAAGTAAAGATAAAAGCGCCATGACATTGCGACATGTTCTGGACGGTAACCATGGATACAACCCGAGATGTCATTAACCACGTGATTGTGCACTGTGGGTAGGAAGACTTCTATGTTCCTTTACAAGAACAAGCGACTTGTACATAGTTTACTTTAAAATACTCGAAGAAGTGCTTCTACAAGAAAGTACTATAATTGTGCAAGTACATCTACCATTTAGTAGTGAATAGTAATACATGTACGTCTAGCTTATTAAATTACGTAACATACTAAATTACGTATCATTCTACATGTACAAGATGGTAATAAAAAGTATACAAATATTTTTCTCTACTGTGAATAGCACACAACTATAACACATAGTGCTTACAACACGTATACACAATGGTGTATACTAATGAATCAAACATGAGCATAAACATGAGTTAAATGATTGTGTTAGAAAAATGTGAAAATGTGATGACGTGACAATAATGATTTCGTCAAGTACTCGTGCACGTATAATCAGTCATGGTTCGCTGAAGGATTTGTCAATATCCAAGTAACGTCACCACACACAAATAATGCTTATGATCAACAAAATGTTTAGAACTCGAAGAGGACACTGTAACATCTTGTCAAATGTTCACATGCGCAACTTCATTGTTTTACCATCACCATGGCAACACACTGACGTTCCGGTAGGTGGCAACACTGATATTTCACTATTAAAACCAGGTGGCGACACTGATCATTCACTGTTAAAACCTTCTATGAGTGTTGTAAGTATGAATTTGATTGTTTTCTGATAAATGTGTTCCATATTGGCTGTATATCGGTCACCCAACGTTTCTTTCACCGCAATAAGAAATGGTTCCTCGATTCTCTGAAAAATAGAACAAAAACAATCAAATTGTGTGACATACACAATATCATGTATTATAAAACAATGTTAACGCAACAAAACAGGTGGTCTATGACGTCTTCTTTAAGCATCACGAGAAGTAATAATTATTATTATGATTGTTGTAAGTATCTAACTTTGTCAATAGTTGTGATGATTGCTAATCAACGGAAAATTGTACACTTCACATGGCCATGATAACTTTTATTGTTTTAACTCCTATGTGTGGCTAAAATGACGTCACATATCACATGGTATGGACACACTGCTATCATTGAATGTATCTCCCTGATGCCTAACAGAGCTACCAAGAAATGGCTATCGATCATCTTAGGGTACAATAACGAAACACACGAGGGTTAATGAGTCAAGCTAGGTAAATAGAATCAAACAATAACATTCATTTTAAAGAAAACATTAACGAACTACAGATCGAAATCGAGTATTCAGCCGTGACTGCACTTTCAGTTACATACTTTATACAGTATATTTCCAATGGTTGCGGCTCTGAGTTAAGATATGTAAACGGTAAAACAGGTATGCCTTACTGGAATAATGAGGATGGTTAAAGTTTACAAATCTTAATTAAGAGGGCAATGCTCTGTATATATGTTCTCTAAGATGTAAAATGAAATGTTTTTTGTCATTAACGAAACCATTAACAACTTAGCATAGTTCGATTGAATTAGAGATCAGTTTCTCTGAAATTGGTTTATTGGTACAAGCAACTGTGCGTACATTAAAACAATTTCCTTCCGAATCGGTTACATAAAGGAGATACGAGGAAATATTTGCTATACTATTCGGAACATTCGGAATGGAATGCGACTAACAATCGTAATTCGTTTGTCACAAATTCTTTAAGATATAGTTAATGATTGTCGTTCGGCGAAATTAGTTACATCCAACTGTGACAAACACCAATTATATACTAGTGTTAATGCATATTTTATCTGTTAATTGGTTTTATCACAATTCCAAAATAACAATCAAGTCGCTGACATTTCATACTCAACTAGCGGTGTGATCTATCAGGCACGGCATATGATTATCGATATCAAAACAGAAAAACAAATATTTTCTATTACAAACACAATCAGACAAAGACATAATTATGTCAAAACAAACTAATTACCAAAGTTCTTTATTTGTGAACTGTATATAATTGTATATTCCCTTAATCAAATCAGTCTGATAGTATATACGTATGCTATGAGAAGTTTCAATGTTCAAAATTATTGTTCAATTATTTGTGTTAATTGGAATAATTTGTCTGCTTCTTCATTATTTGTTAACATTAAAATTGTCTGTATATCGATTAACTTAATGATTTGTTAGTCGAGTCTGCATTATTTGTTTTACGGTTTGTAATTAATCATTTGTTGCAAAAATTTATTAATTGTCTGTTGCAATTATACATTTACTGTAAGTCTAGTTTTACAGTTTTAAATTAATTATTTGTTGAAAAATTTAATTAATTTAAGTGTCTGTTGCAATTATTTGGGACTTATTTACAAATTCTGCATTTTTTGTGTATATTTTTTCAAAATGAAGGAGACAAAATATCCTTGTTCAATTTGTACTAAGGACAGTGCGAGTCAAACAATTTGGTGCACACCGTGCAAAAGTTGGGTGCATCGTACATGTTGTAAGTTGACAGAAGTAGATTTTGACTCTTGGTCAGTACCAAGTCTCAAATTTGTGTGTGCTAAATGTGCCTTGGATAATGAGGATTACAACTACAAAGCAGCTTTGTGCAGGTAAGAAATATTACTATACATGTATATGGTATGGCTGTTAATTGACCGTTTTCTTGGGCACACTTAATTGCATTCATCATTCGCACCTTTATTGTCCCTGTATAATAGTGTCATATTCCCCCAGGCACAGTATACTGCCAATTTCACTGATAGTACGATTTTATTGTATATATATTACATGTCATAAATGTTTTGTACAGACGGTAGATTTGTATAAATGTTCATCTATAAACAATACTGGTTATGTATACCATATCTGAAATGCTCGAAATGCTTTATTTGCACTTAATAAAATAATATGTTTCGTGGATCATAATTAGACCATAGATTCGTTTGGTGTGTGTATAATGCACGTGCGAATTGATTTATTTATTATGTTAAGTTGTATGTTGGGGGCAAATATAATGTGCAGTAAAACCGCAAATAACGACCACCTCATCAGTAAGACCATAGATTCGTTCTGTTTAATTTTGGTGTGTGTATAATGCACGTGCGAATTGATTTATTTATTATGTTAAGTTGTATGTTGGGGGCAAATATAATGTGCAGTAAAACCGCAAATAACGACCACCTCAACAATAAGACTATAGATTCGTTCTGTTTAATTTTGGTGTGTGTATAATGCACGTGCGAATTGATTTATTTATTATGAGTGGCTTATGAGTATAAATATAACAATAACACAATAATTATGTTTAAATTTTTATTTTATTTCTTATTTCATTGAGTCTTATTATGGACACTTGTCTACTCATTAACTTATTGATTAACAAGCTGTCCAATACGTTTTTGTTTGGCTGGGCTGCTGTCATGCCCCCTTTTCCCAAGAATCTGACTTGTCCAAATTGGTCATAACTTATGTTTTATTGATCAAATTGGACTCAAATTCACACAATAAACCCGAAATACTATTATTTATCATTTAAAACCGTTTAAACGTCTTAGGTATGCATTTTTATTGAGTTATAGCGCCAGTTCTCTTCGAATCTATCGATTGTCGAGCGCCAGTTCTTAATGAAAGGGAGGTAATACATGTATTTTATCCCAAAATTGGTCATAACATATGTTGTATTGATCCAATTGGACTCAAATTCACACAATAAACCCGAAATACTATTATTTATCATTTTAAAATATAAAAACATCATATTTGTGCTTGTTTATTGAGTTATAGTGCCAGTCCTTATCCCTAGCGCCAGTCCTTAAGGACTGGCGCCAGTCCTTATGTGTAAGACACCCCTATTAGGTTGTGCGTTTAAACTTCTTAAAGGAAAGAACTATTAAATAAAAAACATGTTTACATTTTCATTAAATTGAAAACGAATATCATTAAATGTAACGATGTTATCCAACATTGCTATCTATCATAAAGTTGATATATTCATCAAATTCAAACTGAATTACAAATAAGCTCGTTAAATCATTTTTACGGTACCTACCGTTTTTAAAATCGGATAATAAATATGAGAATTATGAGGACTTAAATAAATTCGGCAGGACCGTATCTAGAGGCAAAAAGCACCATATGTTCTAGGATCTATTTGAGGCATATTTTCTTCAAAAACATCCTTATTTTTGGGAATTTCTCCAATTTTCACCCAGATTGTTGTATTCGGTAATAAACGGAATTACTGGTCGGTAAATTATCTGGCCGTAGAAAACTATTTGACTTGTATTCATACATGTATTTCTTATTTTTTGTGATGTGTAACTGTAATTATGTTCTCGATTACACGATCACTTAAGGCAAATGCTGTGGCTAATAATTACACTCACACGTTTCTTGACAATCTTATCAAGCCTCCACCAATATTTGATTAGGGGAAATATTGCTTTGCACATGTCGGTCGGTCTGTTGGTAGGTTGGAAGACCAAATGTTTTCGTCCAATAGCTCAAAAATGCTTTGCCCTAGGACCTCAAACTTCACATGAAGGTTGGTCATTGATGACCCCTATTGGAATAAGGTCAGTATGTCAAAGGTCAAGGTCTTTACAATTTCTGACTATTGGGCTGCTATGGGGGCCTACGTGTTTCACAAATATCTCGTTTTGCAATCTTGCTTGAAATATGTGCTACTTTCCTTCCTTGCAAATGACTTTCTCGGCCTATTTTAATTACTTTAGTACTAGTATATGTAGGACGAATTCTGGTATTGTTTTAATCACTGAACTGTCCATTTTT
The DNA here is from genome assembly GCA_947247005.1 of Spisula solida. NCBI lineage: Eukaryota > Metazoa > Mollusca > Bivalvia > Venerida > Mactridae > Spisula > Spisula solida. The sequence continues at coordinate 53,470,326 of OX365945.1, forward strand.
AGTTAAACACTTATGTGAGTTTTATTTACTTAATTATACTGTTTTTTATCTTTGTCGACTTATTCTATACAACGCTTTAATCGGGTTACGTGCAATAAGACTGGAATGTAATTAATTCCAATGTGAATTGAACCTAATAGACTACATTTTTGTACTTGTTATACTTCACAAAGACATGAGTATCCGTAAGATAACCTTGCTACATATAATACCTGAACATAACAATCGACGACAATGCAAATCTTCTACAAGAAATTGATTTGCAAGCTAGAAATTTATGATACTCCTTTTTATTAACTCCCATTTTAACACAGCCAACAGTTTAACTTATACATAGGGTGTTCAAATACCACAAAATGTGGTATAAGGTGGCTTATCGCATCTGAGACAATTTGGTGTCCTCGGTTAATTGCCACAGTTAGCGGACACAAAAACATGACATTTTTATAACCATAAACTATTCGTATCAAGTTAGTACACCATTCAATTAATTTTGCTTAATACCTTACTTAATATCCTGACAAATAGTTAATGGACCAATCCTCATGCATTAAACCTTTTCTTCACATAAAAAAGGTTTCATAGAATTTCTCCGATCAAGAAAAATATATTGTATCAGCTGTTCGGGGTTCAAATGTAAAGCCTTGGAATTATCATATTCATGTGCGTCATTGGAGGCATTACTATGAGAAAAAGATTACAAAAAAACACTAACAAACTAAGGATAAACCCAGTTTCTGTGTGCAATATTTGAACTGAACGAAATTGATGCGCCTCGCTGGTAACACATATATCCTGTGCTAAATTTTGCTAAATATCTCTGAGAGTGTTTCAGTAATCATTGCAATATTTATGTTGCGAAAGGGGCACATAATACTACATTAAAATGAAAGGTAACTAATCTAGGCATTTGACAATTGGTACAGGAACATCATCATATGCCTTGCCAAAACTTAGTATATTGTCGTAACTTGAACATTATAATTCTAAGGGATACTATAAACGGACGTCAATGCCGATACTAACAGTAGTACCAACGCCAACATTAATTTAGATCTCTAGTGGCGCTAAAAAACGAAATGTCATATCTAAAAAAAGTTTGGGTGCGTCACTTAAAAACATCTTTAATGACTTATCATGCATTTTCCGTGTGAATATAGTCATTGAATATCGTCAATGAGGTATTCAAAAAATTAAATGTCGCTTTTTCCCGTGCTTATCCGTCAAACTATCAGGTATTTTTGTTTTAGCAAGTTGAGCATCCTTACGATTCAATAACTAGCACACGATATTTCTGTCTCAGATTAATGAGTGTCAAGTAAATAATTTCGTAGAATAATAAGAGGCTGTTGATATATTGTTGATGGATGTTATGACAATGCTGCCTGTGCGATCAATTGGCAGAAATACGAGACAACGATGTGAGACAGTATACGCATACTACAAACTAAGCTTACAGTGAGAAGATTGTTCGGTTATTTGTTGCATTATCATGTTCAGCAATTCCAAGCATCAAGTTACTAGCAAGATACTCAATGCATCACGAAGATTATAATTTATCTTTCTCGGCAACAACAATGTGCCAATAACTTTAGTCAGCAGTTTATAACAGACATTGTTCGACAAAATTGCATTGATTTGTATAACTTGCTTTGTCGTTTAGTTGTAATTCGTAACACGCAAATACAATGTAGGTATACGTTTGCCTTACTTCTTCAAGACATAATTATGACAATTTCTCCATATTGCACTGGATGTTATGGTGGTACTATAAGTGGACTATCTAGTTCAAGCAGTGCTTTCAAGACCATATAAATGTTTAAAACATTTTTCTTAAGTAGATTATATCCAGAATGTTTCCTAATGATATTATTAAGTATATTTCAACGAACTTCTAATAAGCCACTTGGTTTATCCCCTTTTAGGAAAAGTGGAAATAGAAAAATACAAATAAAAGAAGTTGATAACATTCGCTGGAATTAATGGAAATCGTGTTCCTCTCATTACTGGACAGTAATTAGGCAGTATTTTAATTTAACGTTTTTCATGTACTATTTTGTATTTAAAATACTAAAACATGCAACTCGTACAACTTACATAACGACGTGTAACATGTACTTGTATGATAGGGTGCCGAAAGAATAATTACGACGACTTTAATGCGTTCTGTATTTCACATCTTCAACATATGTTTTTCGTGAAGACATGACAATGAATACATTCCAACCAAATGCAACCTACTATACTATGCACGAGGACCACACGTACATAGGTCACTTGCGCAACTACAGTTACCCGTGGATTGTTTTGTACAGGATTGCGTATTTCTGTCAGTAAAACGGAAAATGGCTTGTAGAATGTAAAAAAAACACACTGTACATTTATTTATTAAATATATCACATGATATTATCGTATTTGATAGCGTGACCAATTAGAAATTCGTTGAAGTTGTATGTGCAAAGACTGTCATTATAATTTTCAAAACCAATATCTTAGTTTCGTATCACTATTGTTATCCTGTTCATAGACATAATACTAAAACTTACCCAGAAAATGTTCGGATTAAATCCCTGATCTTTAAGACGTCTGTGACTTCTACCAACAGTATGTAATAGTGATATCATGGCATCTGTTTCCTCTACTGACGATATTGCCTCGTCCAGTGTGTACATAACCATCTTCACATGGTTCTCCAAGTCTTTACTCTCACGTAACTGGGCGAAATCATATCTACCACCATGAACTAACTTGGTAAACATTGATCGAACTTCTTCATTTGTCTCGAATAGTCTGAAACAAATGAAACATGGATAATATTTTGATCTCAAGGTATTAAAAATAAGTTAGTATAAGCATAAGATAAACCGATAAAGGAGTCAGGTGTGCGTTTCATCATCATTCCTAGGATAATATCCTAGGATTGCTCTTAGGATGGCCTTAGGATTCGTCTTAGGTGCGTTTCAACAAACGTTCCTAAGAGAAATTTTGACTTATGTGCTACTCTTCAATAGGAGGCAAAATAAATGTATACTTTAGCGTTTTCTATCCGGTTCGCGCTATTTTTTTTCAAGGACGTGTCATTTATCCCTTTGAAGAGATATTCACCAAAAATATTATGACTGAAATAAACCCTGGGCTGGTATTCACAAAGCATCTTAGCAGAAAACTTAGAAATTTCTTAATATCTTGATTTTTTCTAAAGTGTATCAGCTAAGCTAGAAAATCAACATGCTTAATATTTTACAAAGTTTTGATGTATTAGGTAAACAGCTACTATAATCACTAAGAAAACAAGGATTATTTTTCAAATGGCGGGAAATATGAGCTGCACAAATTATTGACTTAAGTCAAAATATTTAAGTTTTCACTTAAGATGCTTTGTGAATACCAGCCCTGGAAAATAATTACGTGATTTGTTGTCTCTGGATACGACCCTGATACATGAAACGATTTCTGTGCTTACTGTACATAACATGAACTAGATCTATATCTACTTTTGTTAAACTCTAGATCTGCATGTTCTGTAGTATGCTGGATTACATCATTGCACGGGATGTAGACCAATGATGAATGATTCTGACATGCCATCTCAGTTCTGACAACAAAATAATTATGATGAGCAACTTTTGTTATGAAAATAAATCGCATTACCCGGTGACGTCACGACATAATTGATAGTATGACGTCATTGCCTTCAAATGCGGACCAAGAGGGGTTCGTACCCCTGCAATTTCGGTCTAAATATGACAGTCGAGCGCCATCACATCTGAACAGGTTCCAATGATGAAGCAATCCATTCTTCATGGTCTAAGCGTAACTAGTCTTGTTGATATTCCAGGGTGACCAAATTGATATAGATCTACCAAGATAGATATACAAGATAGATCTACCAATATAGATCTACCACAATAGATCTACCAAGATAGATCTACAAGATAGATCTACCAAGATAGATCTACAAATAATAGATCCACCAAGATAGATCTTCCAAGCTAGATCTACAAAAAATAGATCTACAAGATAGATCTACCAAAATAGATCTACAATATAGATCTACAAAATAGAACTACAAGATAGATATACCAAGATAGATCTACAAGATAGATCTACCAAGATAGATCTACATGTTAGATCTACAAGATAGATATACCAAGAAATATGTGTCATTTTCTGTTTTATTTTTGCTTACTGCTAGATCCTAAATCTAAATAAATTGTAGATCTGGTTCTTAGATCTACTTGGTATAGTAAAACCTGTCTGAATAGGCCATCAATTGAAACAGCAAAAATAGTTTTGTGTCAAATGGTCTTTCTTCACAGCTTTATTAAATATGATTGGAATTGGTACAAGATACAATTGTTGGTCTTTGCAGAGACCACTGCTTTTATAATGGTTGCATTTGCTTGCAGGTGGTCTTAAACACAGGTTTAACTATACAACTGTTATATATTGGGCAGTGTAGCAGGAAAAAACACAATAACTAGTAACAGCAATTTTATTATTATAAGTTGTGACAGTAAATATTTCTGCAGTATTTTTTTCTCCCAAATGGTTTCAGATAATTTAGCAGTCCATGACCTGAAAATAAATGCAAAATGATGTCAGATATGACTTAATTGAGTGTACAAGTCACTGAGTTTATACATATGACAAAAACTAAAATTAAATTATACCAAGTACATAATAAAATCTACTCAAATTTCTTAATACAGCATGTTATAGTTTATTTTGTAACTTTTGTTATTTCCGGCTAGCTCAGTCGGTAGAGCTCTTGCCCTGTAAGCGAAGGGTCCCGGTTAGAGCTCCCGGGTCTGGTTGCATATTTTTTTGCACCCTGTTACAGTTACAATATAAACATTGGGTAAATATGTATTGAATGAATCTACACATTTAAGAAGTATTTTAACGATTAATCATTAAACTTTCAACTGAAATGTCACTGTCTTTGCATTAGGATCCTTACAACACAATTCATATAGTATTCATGACAGTCAGTGTCTCAGCTCAATTTTTTAAATAAATAATTGCACCTAGAATAAGTTTAAAATACCTTTTTTTTATGTCAGATTTATCCTGATTTCAATTATGTGTCCACTACCTTTGTCTACATGTCTCTTCTCTTGGATGAGTAGTTTTTTTGAACATTTATTGGAGTTAACATTTCAGCAATCCATCTATGTTCTTACAAGATATAATTCTGCAATAATAAAAGGCAACTCAGTGAGTGGTTTAAATTAATAAACAAATTCAATTAATTGGTGCATTTCAACAAAATATGGGACAGAAAATTATTCAAATATTTGTTTAGGTCTAATCTATCCTTTAGGCATAGGCTATAGCCTACTATATATATACATGTATGTTAGTGTGTTGTTTATTAGGCCTACTTCCTGTACTATACTGTAGACGTAATAGGCCTATTTATAAAGCCAAATTAGATTTGGTGTCTTGCAGCAGTGCCTGTGGTTAAAAATCTTTAATACTGTAATTCAAATGGGTGGGGTTTGTTAACAGTTGTTCTTTGCCTTGAAATGTAGACTTCATCTCTCTATGCAAGCTTATTCAAGACACCTTTATATTCATAGATTAAAAACTACTGTTAGTTCTCAGTGGGGATGAGGTTAAAAGCTTTATTTTAACTTTTAACTCTCCTGTATGTCAAATCAATAAAAATGTCTTAGGCTTGTCATCAACGTACTGTATGAGTGGTCTCCCTTGAACAAATGACAGCTACAGTGAGTTACAAAGATTTTAACGGATAAAAGCATAATGATAAACATTGAAATCTTAATGTTAGCAACGTAGATATGTCTAGGAAAAGAAAAAAAACATGATGTACCTTGGTCAAAATGCCACCGGTCCAGCGAAGACATTTCATTGGATTTTGGTCGGAATTGTTTACATCTCGTACATTTGGACAATTGCCACTCGACAAACTTCGTAACTACCCAGTAATACTTCGTCCCAAAACTATTCGAACCTTCGTTTAGTAGTTGAAAATACTTAAAAAACATTTGAAGCGGTCAAAAATGGCGGCCATTATAGCAGCGATCTTAGTGTTCAATGCACTTGAGACAAAATTTCCTCCTAGGACAACTCCAGACCACTCCTAGAGATAGGTGCAAATTTGTCTTAAGAGCGTATTTGGGAATTTTGATGAAACGCACTTAGGAGGAAAAGTTGGACTTAAGATCAAATTCGATCCTAGGAATGATGATGAAACGCACCCCAGTTCACAAAAAGTAAGTAGCAATGCCAATAACTTTCCTAAGGCAGTATTAACTTTTATTATTTGCTTTCAATGGATTATGGAGTTTTTTATAACAGTGAAATTACCACATTGTTATTTTCATTGTTTTGAAGCTGGTTCCAGTATCATGCAGACAAATAAACGTAAAGTCAACGGAGCCGGGATTTAAAATATGCATTACGTCATCATGACGTCATAATTATCACGTCGTGACGTTCCAATTTCGACGTGATTTTTTCCAATTAAGCCAATTACGGCACATTTTAAGAGGAATTAAGTAATACAAATGTATAATAAACAGAAAATTTGTTGATTTTTGGTGTAAGATCAATTTTTTTCGCTCTTGATCACAGAAAATTAAATTTACACTCGTGGCTACGCCACTCGTGAAAATGTTGATTTTCTGTGATCACTCGGTGAAATAAAATTCGATCTTACACCAAAATCAACAAATATCCTCTATATAATAATACATAATAAAATCACTTGAAATATTTGTGTGAATGTACTGAGCACATTGTATGTGATATAAGGTATTCTCAGCAAATTCCATTTTATATGCTACACACACAAGTCATATATGGGTGGAGGCCCTTATACGCCTGCCATACATGTATTTCAGCATAAAGCTTTTTCGCAAGTAAAGGCTGCTATGTTGCATTGTGGAATCACACCGTTAATTTTAAAAATGTTGAAAAAATATATCGGAAAATGCGTCACTATGTCTTATCACCTGCGATAAATGAGACGATGCTAATTTCCAAGGTAAGATTTAATTGGATTGTAATTGATTTTTCCACGTGATATCATCATACGTTGGAATTAAATTCCACATGCTACACGTAATACAAATATAATTATTTACTTCAGGAAATTATTGCGAATAATGCATACTTGGTCGACACACATTTACAAAATCGTCAGTAAGTCCAGATATATTGATCTCTTCGGTATCTGCAAATTCCTAGTCTATCAGAGGTTTCAGCAGGGCATTCAGCTTTTTGTTTGCTGAAACTATTTAATTCAGATTTTTGACAGCTGGGACTTGTGCAGTTCATTTTCTCGCTCGGTTATGTGTTGGGCATTGTGCCGTGTAATTGTGGTATGTAATGTTGTGATGTTTTGTGTGCTCGGCTGGTTAAATTAAGTGATGCCTTTCCTGTCCGACTTTCTATTATAATTTTGTTCAGCGCCCTCCGTGTATCTATCTAGTGGTAACCAAAATATTAATAATAGTATGTACTAATAACAGTGTACATGAAGGTCCTGGGTCCGCTACTAGCCTGTTAAGTGGCAACAGTAGTTCCATCCATGATTTGTTTACGCCTTACACTGCATTGAACATTTGAACTTATATTGATCAGTTCATTCGAATTAAGAATCAGAATACGTTATTGTTGTTGTATAAGTCAGGGGAGGGATCTATGAGTGTGTAAGTTAGTATTGCCATCTAAAATAACGGCTATTTTCCACCAAAAGTAATTATTACCGAAATAAGGTACGTGAATGAACAACTTTGCCAAGCAATATTCCTATTGCACATGTTATTTCTTTCCTGTACGAGTATTTTCCGTGCACGTGGTGACCGTATGCTGAATGTGAAGCCCTCAATTCTCGTTGTACTGAATTCTGTGAGAAGATATCGTTAAAATTCATAATTATTAGTAATATAACTATAATTCTAACACGATCTGCGGATTAATCCATTAAATATAGAGCGGACCTAACAATGTATTATTACCCCCATAAAACATACCTATCAAATTGGCTGTTTCTATTTACGCACAGTATCACGTGACATATTAATGAATGAATGAACGTAAACTTTATAGTAAAATGTTCTATGAGTCACGATGACAAGACGAGTTGCACGAGAATCCAGTGTTACAGCTATGACGCATCTATTTTTAGATACTCCAATATACTCTAGAAACCAAGTTTTATTAAAGCTTCTGATAATCAATTCATTTATATTTTACATTTTATGAAATGGATACCATATACTCGTGTTATTTAAATTGTTTTAATGTTTAAAATGTGGTATTTCCTTCAGAAAAATTACGAAGATCGTTTTCATTAACGAGGGAGGTAATTGTACCAGCTAATAAGCCACTCAATTTCAGCGTGGAATTATGTTCAATGTCAAATGGGTGAAAATGGAATGCGCGCAGTTAAATAGTGCGGGATATTATCGTATTTAGAATCGAAATTAAAACTCTGTTCTTGTATATTGTCGGTGAATAAAACACGGGCACTCGTTCGGATGCGGAAAATTAAATCACTCGTGCTACGCATCCGAACTCCTGCCCGTGTTTTATTCACCGACAATAAACGCGAACAGATTTTTATTTCTTAAACAATACATTATAATTTAATTTCGTACGAAAAACATCATCTTCCAACAATACGCTTATACAATAAACACCCAAGGGCACATGTACTCGAGCAAATATCATTCGTTGCAATGTTTTCAATTAAAGTAAAACTGATGCTAGCAGCTTGATCATTCAACTAAAAACATTAACTTTCTCCAATATGTTAATAGTTTAATGCAGTATTATAATAAACGATTCTATGGTAACGATACGGTAGAGATGCATTATGTGTAATTTGGATACTTATTTTTTCAGCAATAAAATACATCTTCATTTCGATTTAGCTGAGCACACCCACATAGTAATTCATTCAGTTCTTACAAACGACCATCGAACATGCTCCCACAGGGTCGTTCCAAGAACACTCGTATACGAGGCCTTAATGGGGTCCATTAAAACCACTCGGTTTATTGTGCCGTACGGTACTAAAAAATAACTTAGTAGAGATGTTTATAAAATGCAGTAATATAATCAGAACTGGTAAAGGTCAGTGACATTGACCTTTGATGTCAAAATCTACTGTTGATGACTAACCTCTAGGTAAAGTTTGAGGAACTTAGGGTCAAGCGTTTTCGAGTTATTGCACGGAAACCATTTGGTCTACCGAACGACTGATGGACGTACATGTGTAAGGCAATATACCGCCTTATCAAAGATTGGTGGCAGTATAACTAATCGGGCATGGAAAACGGCACTGAACAGAAACAACCAAACACGAAGGTACATCTTTTAATACTAGTTCTGCATGACAAAGTTACACCAGTCCAAACGACGAATAAAGATACTTGACGACTTTTGATTATTTACGTGAGTGTTGTTTTTCTCCTATTTCTGGTCACTGGCATAAGTTGCACAAAGCTTTTTAGTGTTGTAGCGATAGCTACAGTCACTGATGTGTATTTTATTTTTATACACATTTTTATTAATAATGATGTTATTTTAAATATAATTACATTATCAGACACGAGAGAGCTTCATTTTTTATTTGATACCAATATTTTAAAAATCCGTTCTTAAATAAGAAAATAAACCAATAGAGCGTGAAATTTCTTCTTGTTATCTTGTTTAGAATAGCATTGTCGTTTTTATGGGATGTACCTCAGTGACTGACTGTACGTGATATACATTTCTTTTTACCTTTTAACCAATTGATAAATTTCGATTTTGCATGTGGTTAGTTCTTACAATGATATCTATGAATGTAATTACTTTATGACGATATCGAAAGCCAATTCTTGTTTTTGATAGCATGAAAATCTGACCACTTTAGTACAAATACATCTGCCTTTCCTGTCATGACTTAATATTCTCTTTTTCTAAGATAACATAAAATTAATATATCCCCTGCTTGACGAATCACATGTCTTACTGTCGTGTATTATTAGGTTAAGAAAATGCCGATCTTAAATTATGATATTTCATGTTTGGTTTATAGTTACATTGTATCCAACCAAACCTGTAAATGTCAATGAGCGTAAAATACAACTATTTTGGTATAGCGACTGCAGACAGAGCTGATCGTTTATTTCAGATATTTTTTTTTGAAGCAGTAATATAATATCCGTATTAATGACGTTATATCTGGTTTATCACATGGTAAAATCAATGCGGGGGAATAAAAACTTTATACTCTCAAATAAATCGGTTAAAACTTGCATCAGTTGCTACATTGTGTAATGTGCAGAACGAAATCTAATCTACGCCAACACGATCAAACGGCAAAAAGATAATATTAAGCCAGCTGAACCAACCGAGCACAGAAAACGTAAAACATAAACAAGGCACAATGCCTAACTAAACTAGCAAAAATTATACATCGAATCTCAAGATGATCTTTTAGGAATATTTAAGGATACTTGTAATCTTGAAATTCACGGTATTCTGTCCACTGCAGTTAGTATGGTAATATAACGACGCAGTGGTCGAGTCCACATTGACGATGTAAAACCGGTTGGATGTTGTTACAAAGGCTCATCATAAACTAAAATACTATATTCGCTTTTTATCAACCCGATTAACGTACACAATGTAAATGTTCGTGTACACAAAAGAAAACAACAAAAAACAAGTATGACAAGTACAAGTCACACGGACAAACACCCTGTTCCTGCAGCCTGCCGCGCCTAAGAACCGGAGCAAGAGCTAGCAGAAAAGAACGAATAATAAGGACGACTTCAAATTACCACAAAGGTTACGCACAAAACAACAGGAACGGTACAAGTATTATATTATATGATGCTTTAGATAAAGGAATCGGTCTGATACTTGACTTCGCAAAAGTTACAAAAAGGGCACCTAAAATCAAAGAAGTAAAGTAAACAACAGTGACATAAAATCTCGCTATTCTCCTTCATTTGATTAGATAACGTAGCGACTCAAATTTGTGTTTTGGTCGTTAACCAGAAAGAAACATGCCAACTTGATACAGTGTTATAGTCATAACTTCACCAGCCGAGCACAGAAATTATAAAAAAAAACATACAAGGCACAATGCCCAACACACAACTGAACGAGAATTCCAAACAGGAGGACACAACCCTAGCCAATATCACAGAGGAGCCAAAATGAGCCGACGCGGTATTCGCTCCCGAGTCGCCTTGGTGACATGCGAGTGTCGTATATAAACTGTGCGGTATGCGGGCGGGCTCTTTTCTTTAATAGCCGTTTTAAAAATAGTGTATCCATATTAATATTGTTCAAATCACTTAGTACAATGTAAAGTTTCAAATGTCAGCCGAAAATTTCAACATGTTTGTCTATGGCCACCTGGAACACCTGTGACACATTGAGACAGGGCTAGTTACAACTTATTGCATATTTGTTAGTCCAGTGTATAGTTTCATTTTGTGTGTGTACTTTGTCCAGCTTCACTGTAAAAAGTAGGCTTCTGTCAACATACTGGTTGTGCGTTTAGAGTAGTTGGTTACTTATTCACTAACTTAATCGTAAGTACGTAAGCATAAAAATAACAAATGTAACCAAAACAATTAGCATATCGCCAATGGAAAGCTCCTCCCAAGTATTTGTAGATGGTTGGTTGTAAAATAACGATCCGCTTCGGCTGAATTTTACACCACGGCCTTGACTTTTAGTTAATCAGTGAGTGTCGTATTTCACTTAATGTCTGAAAGAGTTGAGATAACACAATCTATGAAAATGATCGGATAAAGTGCTAATTAAATTGAAGGATTTTGACGATAAAATTTTTGATTGATGATATAAGCCATAGTAATACTTTAAACCTTTGATGGTGTTCCTGTCATCTTGCCTAGTCTGTTTACATGTTGTTGTTCGACCCACTTTCTATGACATACAAGTACGTTGTTTACTAAGTCATGTTTACTAAAAATCGGCATTTTAAGGTTTCAGAGCAACGCCAAGTATTTGGCCCACGTATCTATAACGATGTTGTACAAGGCACCAGGAAAGAGTTCATTGTATAATATCTTTATAGAAACATGATTACAATGTCCGGGTAATAATAATAATAGTAACGACTTTATTTATTGTGGATGGCTTACATTACTTACATACATATTCCACATGGAATAATTGATAAAAATGAATTATGCCACTTCGACATATTGTCACGGTGCTATTGCCTGACACACATTCAACTTGTGCAGGAGGCAGTCGCGATACACGGAAATATTACCAGTCGCTTAGAGAAGAAGCTCGTACTACGTTCGATAATGATAAACATGTAATTGTTAAGCGTTTATGTTATCCACCTCTTTTTTATGGATAAGCTGTATGATAATTAGCTGATTACTTATTTTATAATGTCCAATTTATTTGTCCGAGAAAGATGTAATATCTGGTGCACCATTTACACTAGTACGTTGTACGCTAAACGTGTTGTCGTGTTGCTGTGTTGCCACCGACAGTCGCTGATCAATGATGTTATTTCACGCACCAAATGTTATATGTACTAGTTTTTTGCATGCGTCTGTCAGGGTATATTTATTTCAGTAGTTTATAGTTTAAAACTTAGTTACGGCTCTCCCCAATTTCAGTAAACTGTACCTCAGTTTGAATATGCTGCAATATAGATAGTTCCACATTACAAAGACTCTCCAGATATGCCACTGGTCTAGATATTAAGTAAAAGTTAATATGTCTTACCAAAACCGTCACAAAAGTATATCAGTTGACGTTCTGTGTGTCGTGTTATTAGGTATAGTTCGTGACTACTTGAATGTACATTCCAGTCACGCTGGCAAAATATTTCAATTGTGTATCTATTTATTCTAAGGAAATAGAGTTAGTAACATTTGTATGGCGTGTTAACAGCTCTTATATATCCAAACGCAGTCTACACATTTGACTGATGGTGAATTAAAAGTATTATGTGGTCAATTTATGAACAAAATACGGTTATCTGAAACTATTGAAATAGTTTTTGATTATGTCTCATAAAATTACAGCTGGTATTCAGTTAACGATCTCACGACATTGAATATTTTGATACTAATGAATTATGCCACATCGACATGAACACATTGCCATGGTGCTAGTGTGCTATATTGTCAGGCGGTTCAGCAATTGATACGATGAATGTTTGTCAACGGGTTCAATTTGCTCCCGAGACTGGCGCGTGACTAGGAAAGGATACCAGATGCTTTTAGAAGAACAATGCTAATACTCATTGGTTGTTAATTAAAGGAAAACTAGTTTTGTCAACTATTTAATGCATCTGGATAGAAAACGGATCAAACACAGTTGAAATGGTGTAAAACTGATTTTTCTTGTGCCAATATGCATTTAAAATCTAGTGCTTGCACACTGAGCTTCATGGTAAACCTTGTTTAGCCTGAAAGTGTCTTATAAGCAGATTACCTATGGAAGTAACTTGTCTGTTTTAGTTGTTCGATTAGCACAACTATATCTAGTTCACACGTTTCTTCAATCGACTATACTTTAGTTGATGAAACTACTTTCTTCCTACACTGTGCCCTCATTGCAATAGTAAATCGTCAGCCAGTATTGCATAACTACCGACGCGGATGTAAACCGTCATTCAAAATAGTTCTATCAATTGCAGCATATAAACTACAAAGCTATTTCCTATTTCTAAATCTATAGGACAGATGGATATCCCAATAAATACTTTAAACCAATTTCCAGTATTGTTTGTATTTACAAAGCAAATGCCACTTCTGTTCACTGTCTAGCGTAATTTCATTTACCGAAGCACGCAGTAACATCCGAAATTTCACGGTGAACGCAATATAACTGAGACCATACTTCTGTTGCATAAGGTTACCTCCCGGTCAATAAATAGACCGATTTCACCGTTACTATTACTGGGGGCAAACCATTGTCTGATAAGCCATTATACCCGTCTCTAACAGAACATTACCTTTCATACGTTTTGGCCAGTTTGAATTATATTCCTGTAGTGCCAGATTTGTTTTGCTCAACTGCGTTCTACACATTACACATAAGTTTGTAAATGTCTTAACTACTTTGTGCCGTGTAATTGTGGTATTGATTGAAGTTTTTTTATGTTTTCTTAGTTTGACCCATATATTGGATTAATGACTTCACTGTGACATTGGGATCTGGAACAGGTTTCATTATTTGCTTAAGCGTATATCAAAGGAATTACTGGTACCTTTTTTGTCTTAATTATTAGATGGTCTTATTATTAATGTGACCTTTGTGTTGATGTAACGTTTTAACCTTCGTTGAACAGTTGATGTTCTTATTCCTTTGTTTCTTTACTTAACTGTCCACACCAATCTTACTAAAGTACATTAACTTATTGACGGCACCACCATCCGAAGCGCTTATTAAAGAAATGTTTTTCTAGTTCAGTTTGGCATTGTGTCGTGTAATTGTATTATGTGGTGCTTTTATGTTTTCTGTGCTCGGCTGTTAAAGTTAAGTGCTGCCTACCCTGTCCAATTTTCTATATTTTTAATCAGATTTCGCTCCACATACATACCCTGTTTGGACAAATAATGCTATTACCTTGTTTTTTTTCTTCTTTTCTTCACCCCGTTTGGTCATTAAATGATTCATATCATTGAGAAAACATTAGTCTGAACAACACAATTATATTTTCGGCCATTTCAAAACATGTACCATAACCTTGACACTGGAAATAAGTTGTTTATATTATCGCGGCAAAAAACCTACACCATACCCTACAACTTAAAAACAACATAGGGGCTAACAATTTATTAAAAACGTTATGTACTACAATTTTGAGCAAATGTGAATTCATTATTGATTTAAGAATTTTGTTATTATCTGATATGTCTGGGCACTATGCAAGGCGCTTTTAGATTTATTTCAGTCATAACAGTTTTTCTTCAGTTAAACAATGTGGGCATCTAAACACCGTGGCACGTCTCACAACTCTGACTGGCGTGCAGAACCTTAGGTGCACCCAGTGACATTGAACCAACTTTGTAAACACAATTCCGACACAATCCTTCAGTTCAGCGAGGCTGTATAGTCTGCACCGCAGCACTTGTCTTTCTCCTCTACCTCGACATTAGACTCACTGTCTGTCATTGATGCCTGCGTTTCTACACAAATAGGACCTCCTGTCTTTGAAGTTACAGAGGTACTAGGAAGTTGGTGACCATTGTCCTTATTCTTCTTGCTTTTTAGGTCGATTCTGTTTAGGCGTTTTGGGTTTTTTCAGCAGTTTTCATATATTTCAAAATTTTTGATTGTTTTTGTTTGTTCAAGATAGAAGTATTTACATCATTCAGTAAGTTACCCATAAAATAAGGAGGGGTGAATTTCTTCTTTGGTCTTTGTTTGACAACATCTGCATTTATCTGTCTCTTGGCAAAAAAGTGACTGATTTATCATATACAATTGCTTCTTGTGTGTCAGATCTCGATGCATCTTTTGCCTCCCCAGATGCTTCAACTCCTTCTCCAGAGCTGGAGTTTGTTCAAGAATAGCATTCCTTTGATAAATAGTTGCTGGTGCAGTGTCATTTTCAGATATTTAGTAGTTATCAAATGGGACTATTCCAGATTTTTTAAAGGCTGATGTGATATGTGTGGGTGAGAAAGCCTTCATATATGGTTTAGAGGTAAGTGAAGCAATTTCATATTTTGTAATGTGTATTCCAGGATTGGTCTGCAAAAAATGCTGGCACTCGCTGTATAATGATTTAAATGGGCCATAAACACCTACATCCTGTGGCTAAGTTAGATGGCTGGTTTGCGGTGGCAGAACAAAAAGAACAACATTCCGCTTCCTGGCCCACTCATTCAATGTCAATGATAAATGGCTTTTGTGGCCATCATACAAGATGAGTGTCGCTGGTCCTTCTAGAGAGACAGAATCAAGAGAGCAGTGCTTTGTTAGATGTCTTGTCACATAATCTTCAAATATTTCACTATTCACCCAACCGCTATCCGACATTGTACCATCTGCTCCAGGTTGAGCTCCCTCCATAAACTGAGCATTCCATCTTTTCCCAGGGAAGATGTAGAAAGGAGGCACATGGCTCCCAATAGCATTTGCTCCTCCAATTATTGTCACATTTGATGATCTAGGGGAGGTAATTGACTGTGGTTTGACATCTTTTGCACAAACAATTTTCGGTGGGGTGTGTTGAGTGCTGACTCCTGTCTCGTCTATGTTATAGATACTTTCAGGTGAGTTAGGTAGGTCATTGTCTTCAAGGATCTTATGCAGCTTTTTAAAGTAGGAATTAATTTTCTCCCCAGAGGCACCTTTTGCCCTTGTCAAGTCAAGCTTCTGGTGCTTAACAGATTTCAAATCCGGTTGTCTCTTCATAAAATTGTAGTACCACACCGTTGTAAACCATCCTTTGCAACAACTTTCTTCCCAACTAACCTAGCATAGTCTGCCGCCATAAATCTAATGTTGCTCATGGTGTACCCATATTCTATGCTGGCCATGTACTTTATATGGGCTGCAAGCTTTTCCTCCTCCAAAGATGTCAAAAGTGGATCTGGACCAGGACGTGTCTCCAGGGTGACATTATGCCTCGTTCTGTCTCTCAAAGTAGACTTTAGAAGATAAAAATGTTTCGCTAAACTTTCTCGCACACCGACCTAGAAAAATGGGTCGTGTAAAACTCGTTTTGCAACTTTCTCGTATATTTCTGGTGCCCTTCGGTCAAAAACAATTAATCTTTACGATGACAATACTTGATCGGCGCTCCTGTCTTCACAATAAGCGAGAACGTTTGCAATTGTCAACTCATTTTCCGCCGCGCACATAATCTTTCGACAATTTTAACGGTGGTTCCCAGCCTGATACATAAGAACCGTGTCGCGCGTTGAACGTTGGACCCAAACGAGGTAATCCGAATGTTTTATTTACATATCTGGTTCCAACGTTCAACGCGCGGCGCCGTACAATCGTATCAATCAGGCGGGAAACCATGTCGAAAGATTATGTGCGTGGCGTTTTTTAGTTGAAAATTGCCAACTTTCTCGCAAATTGTTGAGGCAGGCCGGATATAGGCTTATGTCACTATCATCACCGTGAAGAGTAATGTGTACTTGACCGAAGGACACCAAATATAGGCGGGAAAGTTGCACAGTGAGTAAAACACGACTCGATATTCGAGGAAGGTGTGCGAGAAATTTCAGTCAAACATTTCTATCTTTGTGTTATTTAGATAGAGCGGCATTTACGAATATTTTTTATTTGTCCCGGATACGCTTAATGATGTTTGTGTGATTAATGTATGGGTATGGGTATACAATGTTGATGTTAAAAATATACCCAGGTGCATAGCTAGGGTGGGGGTCCAGACCCCAAGTGTCTGTGGTTTAAGTCTGCTTTGGGCCCCCTGAAAAAAGAATCAAAACAGTATGGTAGGGGTTTTGATTACTACCAAAACAACAATAGGCCCTCTTAAGGTTTTCCTTATCATAGGGCTGCTTAAGTCTGCTTTAGTCCCCTGAAAAAAATCAAAACAGCATGGTAGAGGTTTTGGCTACAACAACAACAAGAGGAAGTTACTCTGGACTACAACAACGACATCTCCTGACAGCAGACGGAACTTTTTATTCTTAAAATTGAGGAAAGGTGGCCAAAAAAAACATGTTTGTGCATGGAATAGTTAAAGTTGCGCATATATACACAAAGAAATAAGTTAAGCACACCCCGGAAATTTAAAATTGGTTGTGATTGAAAGCACTGTCATGAGATGACGACTTAATTGAGCTAAGAAATAGTAATTTGAGCAGTAGCGATAGCTATTTAGTAATCATAAACCAGTAAATATATGAGTTTAGTTTATTATTATCCAAATTATTGAAGCATAAGCAAATGTGTTGTTTTTTACCAAAATGTAGGTGTTTATATGTATGGTGTTGGAGCGTTTACAAAACATTTACTGGTGGATATTTTTGGTAAATATTGACGATTACTTAACGTGTAACCGCAACGTGCCCGGATGACAGCCTCAACCCTTCTCCTCATACTACCAGTAAGGCGTCAAGTGCGTGTTTTAGATAATTTTTGCCATTCTTGGTGCAGAGCTTGTTCCAGTTGTTGCAGTATTATTAAAAATGTGGCTACATAATGTAATTTAAGGTTAAGCAAATGTCATTGGCTCAGTGTCAAATTGACCAAAACATTTCAGTAGGTCGTTGATGCCCGCCAACGAAAATAATTATTACGTGCGTCATCCAAATGGTTGTTTAAAGGTGATTTCATCAATTTAACATCGTAGGATTCAGGTTAATTTTAAAAAATCTTCAAAATTATGAAGTATATATTTGAATATTACGATGAGTAACTTGAAACCTCTATTGTATTGTTTGATGTTCATGGGCGGAAATTATGTGAGTTTCTTTAATCACCAATCTCAGTATATGAAACAAAATATGATTTTATTTACTACCGGTATATCACATTTGTGCACAACAAGCTTAATGAACCGACAACTTGATGTGATTGAATCAATTATGGTTTGTGCACTTACTGAATTGTGCACAATTGGTTTACCTTTATAGACGCACAATTATGGGATATAGGTTACTACGCATGGCATAAGGTAAATAGAGATATATGTTATCCATGTTTGTGATATCTACTGGACAATATTTTTACGCAACTTTTTTATGCGGAGATGCCATTGTGTGCCGAGTCGTGTGCCAGAAATAAACGGGTCCTATAAGAAAGCCCAGAAATTCCTCGTCAACATTGTGCAACATTATTTTCTACAATTGATAACAGCATGTATCCGGATTGTCCAATTATTGTTCGTAGTGTTCTGTTTAATACGGATATAAACGCAGATTCAACCATAATAATGTAAGTGTTTTGTGTTTCCTGAGCAAAATGGTATCTGCTTGTTCTATACATGGACAAAATACGTCGTAAAATTACCTCTCAAAACACCAAAAAACACACATAAAAAGTCGTTTTTCACAATGACCTACATTGATCTCAGACTCACAACCATCGTTTTCCAACTCCCAAGACCTAGGTTGTGAAATGTTCTACCATAAAGGTAATATTCAATAATTGTCTTCGAAAAGTTACTTTGATCGAATACAAATGCAGCGAGAAAGTAAGTATCGTAGTGTATTTTACTTCGATGATAATTAGTCTGCGATAGATGACGCCTCCGCAGATGTTAAATCCGCGCAATATTTAACACAATTTGTATTAATAGGTAATTCTTTTCCATGGCGTATGTAACGGATCTAATAAACAACACATTAGTGTAAATAACTACGTGTTAATTGGATATACCTACGCTTAGGTCAATTAGTTTGCTGTTGACACGTGTGACCCAGAACGGATACAGCACCATCTTCAAAACATCGTATAAATAATTTCTTTCTCTTAGAGTTGTATGACCATGATTTGTGTCACATAACAAACACCATCTCGTGCGTGTATGTCCTGGAAAAATATTTTGTCAGTCATATACTAGTACATAAAGTGTACATGATGTCGTGAGATGGCAACGTGTTGTCGTTTAAAAACATTCAAGCCGAATACAGTTTCAAGGAAATTGAATGTGAGGGTATTCACGTTAACGTGCCGCACATGTGATTTCTTGCCTGTGATGTCAATCTGATTTCTTTCTCTTTGCAGGAAATGATATTTTTAATTAGAGTTGGGCAAGAAATCAACCCAGTCACATGACCCAGTGCTTGAGAACGACAGTTTGCTAAATGGCCGTGTCTTTCCAAAAGCAAAATATAATAGATGAGATTGGTTTATTTCGGGCATGTAAAACAAAAAATGGGTTCTCCTTTCTCATACCCTCGTAGCGACGGTTTCAATCAGTAATGGAGTGTCGAGAGTGATATATATTCACATCCGACCTAAAACAAATTAGACACACTCATTAATTGATTTTAGTAATAAGTAATAACTTTTAATTACAATTTGATTACATTCAGAACGTTTCATTGATCAACGTGAAACACAGCATTACATTTATAACTACATGAACAATTAAATTGCAAATTGAGTATTCCCTTAAACTACAGTTGAATCGGAGAATACATTTCACGTGTTACTTGTTTCTAGACATTGACATAGACGTTTTAAAACGCCTGTTCTTTTGCTTTTAAAGTCTGTTCTGAAATTAATTAAAGATTAATTATATATTAATTTACTATAATATCATTTCATTATAAAATTATATTGAAACAAGTCAATTGAATGCAATGGTTTTTAAATGCGTATTTAAATGGAATTGGTATAAACTGTGTTAGAATAAGAGATGCTTGTAAAATACGTATGCCCCCGTGGCAGCCCAATACTTAGAAATAGTAAAGGTCACGGTGATCTTGACCTCCTGACCTCAAAATCAACAGGGGGCGTCTACTGCTATGTAAAGTTTGAAGATCCTAGGTCAAAGCGTGCTTGAGTTATAGAACGGAAGCCATTTAAATAGTCAAAAGGTCATAGTGACATTGACCTTTGATCTACTAACCATTTTATACGACCGACCGACAGACAAACATGTACAAAGCAATATAACCACATCAAAGACTGGGCATACAAATCAGAATAAATAACATTATATGTGTATTTTTAAATATTAATATCAAAATGATTGATTATTGAAACGTGTACACAAAAAAGATACTCGTACCGAACAACTAATTGGTTATAGAACTTGTTTCATAATTGCCTTAAATAATTATGTATCAAAACAAACAAACTAAACACAAATATTTCTTCCATCGTCATAAACAAGTAAGTATAAAAATAAATCGAACAAAAACAGTTCACCAACTCGCAAATGTAATGAACAATAGGTCATATATCAAACATTTAATCAAATAAAATTAATACAATCGTTCTCAATGTCTGTCTTCAAACACAAACACCGATGAAATATTACAATGATAGTATGTATAATGAAGTGCCAAGGTGCGCAATCACGTCGTCCATAACGTTCCGAGTTGGTATCGCATCAAAAACCTTTAGTAAACAATGCCTCGATAGAACAAAAAGGACTCAACATGTGGCCGTGTTTGTTTTAATTTGGCTGAAACACTGGACAAATATATCAATCATCGCTCTAAGCGGATTCAAAAACCGAATAAAAAACATGCTCGAGTCTTTTGATGGCCCTAATGGGTTGGTACATTTTTTTTGAGAACAACCGCTGATATAATCTGTACATATTATTTTCAAGTAAAGATAAAATCGCCATGACATTGCGACATGTTCTGGACGGTAACCATGGATACAACCCGAGATGTCATTAACCACGTGATTGTGCACTGTGGGTAGGAAGACTTACACTCTATCATCTTATCTGTGATCCTTTACAAGAACAAGTGACTTGTACATAGTTTACTATAATATACTCGAAAAAGTGCTTCTACAAGAAAGTACTATAATTGTGCAAGTACATCTACCATTTAGTAGTGAATAGTAATACATGTGCGTCTAGCTTATTAAATTACGTAACATACTAAATTACGTAACATTCTACATGTACAAGATGGTAATAAAAAGTATACAAATATTTTGCTCTACTGTGAATAGCACAAAACTATAACACATAGTGCTTACAACACGTATACACAATGGTGTATACTAATGAATCAAACATGAGCATAAACATGAGTTAAATGATTGTGTTAGAAAAATGTGAAAATGTGATGACGTGACAATAATGATTTCGTCAAGTACTCGTGCACGTATAATCAGTCATGGTTCGCTGAAGGATTTGTCCATATCCAAGAAACGTCACCACACACAAATAATGCTTATGATCTACAAAATGTTTAGAACTCGAAGAGGACACTGTAACATCTTGTCAAATGTTCACATGCGCAACTTCATTGTTTTACCATCACCATGGCAACACACTGACGTTCCGGTAGGTGGCAACACTGATATTTCACAATTAAAACCAGGTGGCGACACTGATCATTCACTGTTGAAACCTTCTATGAGTGTTGTAAGTATGAATTTGATTGTTTTCTGATAAATGTGTTCCATATTGGCTGTATATCGGTCACCCAACGTTTCTTTCACCGCAATAAGAAATGGTTCCTCGATTCTCTGAAAAATAGAACAAAAACAATCAAATTGTGTGACATACACAATATCGTTTATTATAAAACAATGTAAACGCAACAAAACACGTGGTCTATGACGTCTTCTTTAAGCATCACGAGAAGTAAAAATTATTATTATGATTATTGTAAGTATCTAACTTTGTCAATAGTTATGATGAGTGCTAATCAACGGAAAATTGTACTCTTCACATGGCCATGATAACTTTTATTGTTTTTACTCCTATGTGTGGCTAAAATGACGTCACATATCACATGGTATGGACACACTGCTATCATTTAACTTATATCCCTGATGCCTAACAGAGCTACCAAGAAATGGCTATCGATCATCTTAGGGTACAATAACGAAACACACGAGGGTTAATGAGTCAAGCTAGGTAAATAGAATCAAACAATAACATTCATTTTAAAGAAAACATTAACGAACTACAGATCGAAATCGAGTATTCAGCCGTGACTGCACTTTCAGTTACATACTTTATACAGTATATTTCCAATGGTTGCGGCTCTGAGTTAAGATATGTAAACGGTAAAACATGTATGCCTTACTGGAATAATGAGGATGGTTAAAGTTTACAAATCTTAATTAAGAGGGCAATGCTCTGTATATATGTTCTCTAAGATGTAAAATGAAATGTTTTTTGTCATTAACGAAATCATTAACAACTTAGCATAGTTCGATTGAATTAGTGATCAGTTTCTCTGAAATTGGTTTATTGGTACAAGCAACTGTGCGTAAAGCATTAAAACAATTTCCTTCCGAATCGGTTACATAAAGGAGATACGAGGAAATATTTGCTATACTTTTAGGTTGTGCGTTTAAACTTCTTAAAGGAAAGAACTATTAAATAAAAAACATGTTTACATTTTAATTAAATTTAAAACGAATATCATTAAATGTAACGATGTTATCCAACATTGCTATCTATCATAAAGTTGATATATTCATCAAATTCAAACTGAATTACAAATAAGCTCGTTAAATCATTTTACGGTACCTACCGTTTTTAAAATCGGATAATAAATATGCGGACTTATATAAATTCGGCAGGACCGTATCTAGAGGCAAAAAGCACCTTATGTTCTAGGATCTATTTGAGGCATATTTTCTTCAAAAACATCCTTATTTTTGGGAATTTCTCCAATTTTCACCCAGATTGTTGTATTCGGTAATAAACGGAATTACTGGTCGGTAAATTATCTGGCCGTAGAAAACTATTTGACCTGTATTCATACATGTATTTCTTATTATTTGTGATGTGTAACTGTAATTATGTTCTCGATTACTCGATCACTTAAGGCCAATGCTGTGGCTAATAATTACACTCACACGTTATTGACAATCTTATCAAGCCTCCACTAATATTTGATGAGGGGAAATATTGCTTTGCACATGTCGGTCGGTCTGTTGGTAGGTTGGAAGACCAAATGTTTTCGTCCAATAGCTCAAAAATGCTTTGCCCTAGGATCCTCAAACTTCACATGAAGGTTGGTCATTGATGACCCCTATTGGAACTAAGGTCAGTATGTCAAAGTCTTTACAATTTCTGACTATTGGGCTGCTATGGGGGCCTACGTGTTTCACAAATATCTCGTTTTGCAATCTTGCTTGAAATATGTGCTACTTTCCTTCCTTGCAAATGACTTTCTCGGCCTATTTTAATTACTTTAGTACTAGTATATGTAGGACGAATTCTGGTATTGTTTTAATCACTGAACTGTCCATTTTTAGTTAAACACTTATGTGAGTTTTGTTTACTTAATTATACTGTTTTTTATCTTTGTCGACTTATTCTATACAACGCTTTAATCGGGTTACGTGCAATAAGACTGGAATGTAATTAATTCCAATGTGAATTGAACCTAATAGACTACATTTTTGTACTTGTTATACTTCACAAAGACATGAGTATCCGTAAGATAACCTTGCTACATATAATACCTGAACATAACAATCGACGACAATGCAAATCTTCTACAAGAAATTGATTTGCAAGCTAGAAATTTATGATACTCCTTTTTATTAACTCCCATTTTAACACAGCCAACAGTTTAACTCATACATAGGGTGTTCAAATACAAAGTAACAGTGCCTATTCACCCTGCTTTATTCTAAGATAAAACGCAGATACATATTCATTATTTTTTAATTCTTGAACGAACTGTACTATGCAGGTAGTATGGCTGCGTACTATTTTCCTTAATGTATCGCATACTAGTATTAGATCGATCCATCTTATCAAACATGCCCGTATCGGTCAAAATAAAACAATCAATAAAACACCATTTCCATTTTTGAGTTATTTTGCAAATTAACCGTTTTTACATGTAGATCTACTATTTTTTATTAATAACTCACTGGTCGCTCACCATGTAACCATCTCAGAAAAGACCCTACGCGGGTTTGAACTTATCGCTCCAAAAGGATACATTAACCACAAAATGTTGTATAAGGTGGCTTATCGCATCTGAGACAATTTGGTGTCCTCGGTTAATTGCCACAGTTAGCGGACACAAAAACATGACATTTTTATAACCATAAACTATTCGTATCAAGTTAGTACACCATTCAATTAATTTTGCTTAATACCTTACTTAATATCCTGACATATAGTTAATGGACCACTCCTCATGCATTAAACCTTTTCTTCAGATAAAAAAGGTTTCATAGAATTTCTCCGATCAAGAAAAATATATTGTATCAGCTGTTCGGGGTTCAAATGTAAAGCCTTGGAATTATCATATTCATGTGCGTCATTGGAGGCATTACTATGAGAAAAAGATTACAAAAAAACACTAACAAATTAAGGGTAAACCCAGTTTCTGTGTGCAATATTTGAACTGAACGAAATTGATGCGCCTCGCTGGTAACACATATATCCGGTGCTAACTTTTTGCTAAATATCTCTGAGAGTGTTTCAGTAATCATTGCAATATTTATGTTGCGAAAGGGGCACATAATACTACATTAAAATGAAAGGTAACTAATCTAGGCATTTGACAATTGGTACAGTAACATCATCATATGCCTTGCCAAAACTTAGTATATTGTCGTAACTTGAACATTATAATTCTAAGGGATACTATAAACGGACGTCAATGCCGATACTAACAGTAGTACCAACGCCAACATTAATTTAGATCTCTAGTGGCGCTAAAAAACGAAATGTCATATCTAAAAAAAGTTTGGGTGCGTCACTTAAAAACATCTTTAATGACTTATCATGCATTTTCCGTGTGAATATAGTCATTGAATATCGTCAATGAGGTATTTAAAAAATTGAATGTCGCTATTTCCCGTGCTTATCCGTCGAACTATAAGGTATTTTTGTTTTAGCAAGTTGAGCATCCTTACGATTCAATAACTAGCACACGATACTTTTGTCTCAGATTAATGAGTGTCAAGTAAATAATTTCGTAGAATAATAAGAGGCTGTTGATATATTGTTGATGGATGTTATGACAATGCTGCCTGTGCGATCAATTGGCAGAAATACGAGACAACGATGTGAGACAGTATACGCATACTACAAACTAAGCTTACAGTGAGAAGATTGTTCGGTTATTTGTTGCATTATCATGTTCAGCAATTCCAAGCATCAAGTTACTAGCAAGATACTCAATGCATCACGAATATTATAATTCATCATTGTGCGACAGAATTGCATTGATTTGTATAGCTTAGCTTTGTCGTTTAATATATATTTCGTAAAACGCAAATACAATGTAGGTATACGTTTGCCTTACTTCTTCCAGACATAATTATGACAATTATCCCATATTCCACTGGCTGTTATGGTGGTACCATAAGTGGAATATCTAGTTCAAGCAGTGCTTTCAAGACCATATGAAGGTTTTCAAAACATTTCTCTTAAGTAGATTATATCCAGAATGTTTCCTTATATTATTAAGTGTATTTCAACGAACTTCTAATAAGCCACTTGGTTTATCCCCTTTTAGGAAGTGTTAATAGAAAAATACAAATAAAAGAAGTTCCCCTCATTATTGGACACTACAGTATTTTAATTTGGCGTATTTCATGTACTATTTTGTATTTAAAATACTAAAACATGCAACTCGTACAACTTTCATAACGACGTGTAACATGTACTTGTATGATAGGGTGCCGAAAGAATAATTACGACGACTTTAATGCGTTCTGTATTTCACATTCTCAACATATGTTTTTCGCGAAGACAATGACAATAAATACATTCCAACCAAATGCAACCTACTATACTGTGCATGAGGACCACACGTACATAGGTCATTTACGCAACTACAGCTACCCGTGGTTTGTTTTGTACAGGATTGTGTATTTCTGTCAGTAAAACGCAAAATGGTTGATAGAATGTAAAAAACACACTTTACATTTACGATTTAAATATATCACATGATATTATCGTATTTCATAGCGTGACCAATTAGAAATTCGATGAAGTTGTATGTCCAAGGACTGTGTCATCATAATTTTCAAAACCAATATCTTAGTTTCGTATCACTATTGTTACCCTGTCCATAAACATAATAATAAAACTTACCCAGAAAATGTTCGGATTAAATCCCTGATCTTTAAGACGTCTGTGACTTCTACCAACAGTATGTAATAGTGATATCATGGCATCTGTTTCCTCTACTGACGATATTGCCTCGTCCAGTGTGTACATAACCATCTTCACATGGTTCTCCAAGTCTTTACTCTCACGTAACTGGGCGAAATCATATCTACCACCATGAACTAACTTGGTAAACATTGATCGAACTTCTTCATTTGTCTCGAATAGTCTGAAACAAATAAAACATAATATTCTGATCTCAAGGTATTAAAGGATACTCCTTCAATCATCAGTAATGAGCATAATGAGGTATCGAGTTTAATTAATATATGTCGGGAAAACATGTTTCATACTCTACCTAAAATAAGTTAGTATAAGCGTAAGATAAACCAATTAAGGGTACAGTTCACAAAAATTAAGTAGCAATGTCAATAATTTTCTTAAGGCAGTATTAACTTATAATAATAAAATATTATAATAAAATCACTTGAAATATTTGTGTGAATGAACTCGTAAAAATAGTTTCAAGTCTTGCTTTTACTGAGCACATTGTGTGTGATATACAGTATTCTCAGCAAATTCCATTTTATATGCTACACACACAAGTCAAATGACCTGACACAGAGACCGTCCTTCTCAATGTTGAACGTTAGTGAACGAAACAAATGTCTACCGATGACATTGATCTACACCGTTGATTGATACAAGTATACCGTAGTTATTTCAATTACATATCATACTGAAAAGGTGTTTCTCAGAAACACTTAGAATTGTTTTGAAATTAAAATCTTAGTGATGTTGTTACATTTATTGATGAAATTACCAGTAATTTATACACAAAACGAACCCAAAAATATTCAGTTACACTAGAATAATTAGTCTAAATGGGTGCTCAATATGTTTATGCAATCTATTTTCAGTCATGTGGGTTAATCTAAATAGTTAGAATATATATATATATATCGTTTATTAATGCGAAGTATTCCCCATCAGCACTTCAAATGTACCAAATTAATGCATAACAATAATATTAGGTAACAATTATGTCGCAAATCATTGCTGGGAGGTTACTAAATACCAAATAAGTTTTGCAAATTTTAAACTGTTCTAAGAAAGACGGTTAAATTGTTCAGAACGTAAAAATTTGATGACATTATTGCTTGCTCGAGGTCGTAAGTGCAAAAAAGATATTTTGAGCGAACAAGAATAACACTGTTTGAAAACTACTTTTTCTTATGAAAAAAAAAGCTTTTTCAACTTCAGTTTAGTCAACATGACCAGTTCTGATGTTCATAAAAATAGGCTCATAAGATGAAGATATGCATTGGTCTTATAAGGACGTAAATAACTTACGACATTCTCATTCTAAGCCAGCACTATACAAGTACGCACCATATCACATAAAGTAAAGTTTGTTCCATAGAGTACACGTTTCATGGATTCATTCAATTATTAAAGTTAGTCCGCGCTTAGTTAGTGCTATTTTCAGCAAAGTTGGATCTAAAAGAAAACATAAACAAGAGATGTTTGTAAAACACGTATGCCCCCATCACAGCCAAATAACCAGAAATTATAAAGGTCAGTGACATTTGACATACTGACCTCACAATAAATAGGGGTCATTTCCTGTTGATGACCAACCTCCATGTAAAGTTTGAAGATCCTAGTGCAAAGCGTTTCTTAAGTTATCGAGTTAAAACCATTTGAATACTCAGACATTGTGAAAATCACAGTGACCTTTGACCTACATACCTCAAAATCAATAGGGACCATCTACTGTTGATGACCAACTTCCATAAAAGTTTGAAAATCCTAGGGCAAGGCATTCTTGAGTTATTGAACGGAAATCATTTGGTCTACCGACAGACCGACCAACCGTCATGTGGAAAGCAATATACCCCCTCATCAAAGATGGGGCATAATTATACGAACAGTAATACGAATACGCAAAGATATTACCATCGTCGAAGATATGTTAATTTTGATACAATCGGAAAGGTTTGGAAGCTACGTAATATTCTATTTAGAATTGCAGATGTCCAAACCACCGTAATGCGTAGAGAAGTCAATATGACCGTCATGGCATTTTTAAACTTTCGGTTCCATGTGTTAAATTAGATTGGATAATTTTTTAGTTAACAAAATCGTTATAAAACTAAAGATAAACAGTAATAACAATAATCTGAGACAATTATGGCTCATCATTTTATAGCAACATCACATCAGTCGTGCCAAAGTTTTAACTATTCATGTTTTACTGGCAAAGCTACGCATTATCTGCCTATATAGATACCTTCGGATATAAGATTTGCCGTTTTTATGCTTGCTTAGCTTTAAAGTTTAATTAACATGTATTTATTACTAGTTGAATGAAAGTTCAGATCAGTAAACATTAAGTTATCGTTTATGATTGCCCCGAGTACTTTCAGACGCAGTTACATGTTCTGTAAGCTAAATACATTCATTTTCAATAACAGCGTCAATGTAAATGTATTATAGAAAGTGTCTATGTTCAACTACAGATGATAAATACTAAAACAATATTTTATTTTCTCGTTCAGTTCTGTATTGGGTAATGTGTCGTGTGACTGTGATGTGTGTTATTTCTGTTTTCAGTGCTCGACTGTTTCAGAGTGCTGCCTCTCCAGTCCGAATGTTCATTACCGTTTTATAAAATACAAAATGATTTTCGAATTCAACATTCCTTGAAAATGATCTAGAACAGAAGTTTTACAATTTGCGGATAAACGGAATAATATACATATTCCAACTGTCCGATCTTTCCTTAAACTTGACGCCATGTTTTTATTTAGTTGAACTATCATTGAACCACTGTGACGCATGTACCAACTTGAATTATTTTATATGACCTACCAATATGAATAAACTGAAACTCTACGATGAAGCAAACTTCATAGCGGTGCATTTACTTCCAAATTGTGGAATCAAACGAAGTGTATACTAGAAATGTTGAAAAATATATCGGAAAATGCGTCACTACGTCTTATCACCTGCGATAAATGAGACGATGCTAATATCCAAAGTAAGATTAAATTGGATTGTAATTGATTTTTCCACGTGATATCATCATGTCTTGGAATTAAATTTCACATGTTACACGTAATGCAAATATAATTATTTACTTCAGGCAATTAATGCGAATAAAGCATGCTTGATAGACACACATTTACTACATCTTCAGTAAGTCCGAATAATTATATTGATTTCGTAGGTATCTGAAAGTTCCTTGTCTATTGGAGGTTTCAGCAAGGGCATTCAGCTTTTTGATTGCTGAAACTATTTAATTCAGCTTTAGAAAGATGGGACTTGTGCAGAGCATTTTCTCGTTCGGTTATGTGTTGTGCATTGTGCCGGGTAATTGTGGTATGTGATGTTTTGTGTGCTCGGCTGGTTCAGTTGAGTGACACCTTCCCTGTCCGACTTTCTATTATCATTTTGTTCAGCGCCCTCCTTAGCTATCTAGTGGTAACCAAAGAAAGTATTAATAACAGTGTATACGAAGGCCATGGGTCCGCTACTGACCAATTTGATGGCAACAGTTTTTCCATCCATGATTTAATTGGTATGGTAACTCGGCGGAGATCCTACAAACGCAATTATTACCGAAATAAGGGACGTGAATCTTCAAACAACCTTGCCATTGCAAGTGACATTCCTATTGTACATGTTATTATTTTCCTGTGTGAGTATTTTCCTTGCACGTGGTGATCCTGTGCTGAATGTGTATAGTCCGCCCAGGATAATGTGATACTTACAAACCTGAATCGGTCCGTCAACTGTGGCAAAATTTGTTTTACAAATCACTTAAATGAACAGATAAGGTCAGTAATGTACTCAAAACATCATTGATTAACCGTACACATAATTTTAATCCATCTTTGTGGACTATACCAAATTGTTCCGCCTTTCACATTATCCTGGGCGCACTATAGCTCTCAATTATCGTTGTATTGAATTCAGGAAGAGGGTATCGTTAAACAAATACATACGAGTATAAACAATACATTTGAATTTTATTTCATTCGCAAAAAGTCATCTTTCAACTCTACATCAATTCAATAATCGCACAAGGGCACATGAAATCGAGCAAATAACACTCGTTGAACTGTTTTCAATTAAAGTAAAACTAACTGATGGTACATTCTGTAGCAACTTGATCATTCAACTAAAAAAACATAATCTTTCTCCAATATGTTCATAGTTTAATGCAGTATTATAATAAACGATTCTATGGTAACGATACAGTGGAGATACATTAAGTGTAATTTGAATACTTATTTTTTTAGCAATAAAATGCATCGTCATTTCGATTTCACATAGTAATTTATTCAATTCTTGGAACAAATGATCATCTAGCATGCTCCCACAGGGGCGTTCCAAGATCACTCGTATACGAGACATTAGTGGCCTTCATTAAAACCACGCGGCTTTTTGTGCCAGACGGTAGCCGTGAATAATATCCCCGTACATAAGAAGATAATACTAGTAACTAAGAAGAGGTTATATGTTGGACAATAGCTAAACATAGCTAATGTTTCCTTGTTGTAAATGTATCCGACTTAAAATAAATATTGTATTGTATTGTATAGGTGCTTATAACACACGTGTGCCCGTATTTCAGCCCAATAGTCAGAAATGGTTAGGGTCACAGTGACCTGGAACGTCGTAAAAATCTATATTGTGCATATACTGTTGATGATCAATCTCTATGTTCATAGGTCAAGCGTTCTCGAGTTATTGAATGGAAACCATTTGGTCGACGGACGGACATACATGTGCAAAGTAATATACCGCCTCATCAAAGACGAGGCATCATAACTTACCGAGGAGGGAAAACGGCACTGAACATAAACAATCAAGCACGAAAGGTACAACTAGAGTAATCTAATACTGTCGCACTTCGCATTGCTAGGCGATGACGCCGTATAAAATGATATCGAATCCCAGTATACGAGTGTCGGCAAACCTTTCTTTTATATAACAATCAAGGGTCAGACAAGGACGCTATATTGCTTAAAAAGTCACTATTCGACAGTTAACTGGTTCTTTCAGACTTTGATTAGACACGGATCTGGAATATATTCCCTGCTTGAAGAATTAAATGTCTTACTGTCGTGTATGATTAGGTTAAGAAAATGCCGATCATAAATTATGAAATACAGCGACTGCAGACAGAGCTGATCGTTTATTTCAGATATTTTTATGAAGTAGTAATATAATATCCGTATTAATGACGATATATCTGGTTTATCACATGGTACAATCAATTCGGGCGGATAAAAACTTTATACTCTCATATTAATCGGTTTTAATATTCCAGACATACTGATACAAATAAAACTTGCATCTGTTGCTACATTGTGTAATGTGCAGAACGAAATCTAATCTTCGCCAACTCGAACAAACGGCAAAAAGATTATATTTAGCAAGCCGAACACAGAAAACATTATAAACATGCAAGGTACAAATGCCCAACTGAACCAACGGTGCACAGAAAACGTAAAACACATACAAGGCACTATGCCCACCTAAACAAGCAAAGATTATACATCGATTCTCAAAAAGATAATATTAAGCCAGCCGAGCACGGAAAACATAAACATACAATGCACAATGCCCAACTGAACCAACCTAGCACAGAAAACGTAAAACACATACAAGGCACAATGCCCACCTAAACTAGCAAATATTATACCGCGATTCTCAAGATGATCTTTTAGGAATATTTAAGGATACTTGTACGATATTCTGTCCACTGCAGTTAGTATGATAATATAACGACGCATTGGTCGAGTCCACACTGTCGATGTTAAGCCGAATGAATAATGTTACAAAGGCTCATTATACTGCGCCTACCTGACATCTACATGTAGGTAGACAATTTCGAAGCTTAACTTAAATACTAGTTTCGCTTCTTATTAACCCGATTAACCTGCCCAATGTAATCGTGTGTGTACACATAAAAAGCAACAAATAAACATACAATTTAAAGAGCTCTAGCCTTTTAAAAAAAAATTGTATCCATATTAATTTTGTGGTAATCACTTAGTGGTTTTATGTGTCTGTCAACTTTTCTTCCTCGACAATATTTTTCATTTCACACATTGCCATTTCGATGGCGCTAACTTGAATAACCTATTATGAGTAAGTAGATCGTAATTTGAAAATGAATAAAACGGAAGAATCTGGCGATCAGGGAATTACAAAGTATACAACCACTCTAATAGAAAATGTATAAAATTATTATTTTGCAATTATCTCCCTTTATGGTAATATGCTAATTAAGACACAATGCGGGTTTTCATTCATTGTAAGAGGCTTATAAACTTGAAGTATCATTTTCTTGGCGATACGAATGATACGTTTTGAGCCTGTAACGCTGCCGCTGCTCCTCTATATATGTCAATGGTATGTCCATTGCAGTATTTATATTAAGGTCATGCGTAAGTCTCGTTTAGGTGGAGTTCGAACGCCATACTATCTTTGGACCAGACATCCAGAATTCTACCCCATGCACAAAGTACCGGTAGATATTAAAGTTCTACATAGAAACCGATCAAAACATCTTCATATAGTGTACATATTTTCAAGTTCAAAGCTCTCGCTTCAAATTCTTTTTCTTTAGCTCTCGCTTCAAATTCTATTTCTACGCAACGCAACGCAAATTTATTGGCATAATCGGCTAACAAATTGCCTTTGGCCATTATCATACTGCAACTGATCTTTTAG
Source organism: Spisula solida (assembly GCA_947247005.1). Taxonomy (NCBI): domain Eukaryota; kingdom Metazoa; phylum Mollusca; class Bivalvia; order Venerida; family Mactridae; genus Spisula; species Spisula solida. The sequence continues at coordinate 53,503,778 of OX365945.1, forward strand.
CGCTATTTGCCATCTTCCTAATTTGTCACAGGGGTATTAGCATTCCTGTATACATTTGACACTCTGCATTAAGTTCGATACATGGTCTTGTTTGCTTAAACCAATGTCAATAATTCACAAGAAGACGCTGACATAGCTTTGTTGGCATCAGGCAACCATTTTATTGCATAAATAACATGAAATAAAACATGAAACCATGGCATAATTTGCACAATATGCGTTTGTTTGCATAGATATACTAATATTTCATTTGATGTAGCATGTTGATTGAGCCTGAAAAAATCTCGACAAAGACCGATGTTTCAAAAACAATTGAAGATGTCTGTGATATGATCGCAGAATTATAAAGATTAGAGCGCCATTTGTGCATTTATAGTAACTACCACTCGAGTGTTAAGAGACGTTATGAATCATGTTTAATTGCATCATCTGTAACATTCAAAGATACGGTTTTCGAAACCTAACACGGTAGTAACATTCGTCTGCATAACGATCCATTCTCCCAAAGAATCACCAGCTTGTAAAACGATTTATATGGAGAGAGATGGCGTTAGGGAAAAGATAGAAGCGAGAAGGGAGTGTCAGATTGATGGCAAAATATAACTTAAAGGGAGTACGTAGAACAATTAGGCGACAGAGGAGTGATCCTAATGCTATAGTCTTACAATCAATGGTGTATTGCTACGAAATCCATGTCATGTGAGGGTCAGTATAAAGGCTTGCTTTAAGTATCTTTTTTGTGGGGGGGGGGGTACATTCTTTGTTAGCATATCAAATGCGTTATAAAATGCCAAGTTAGCATATTATTTGCTTTATTAAATGCAAAGTTAACATATTATTTGCTTTATCAAATGCCAAGTTAACATATTATTTGCTTTATAAAATGCCAAGTTAGCATATCAAATGCGTTATTAAATGCAAAGTTAACATATTACCTGCTATATTAAATGCCAATCCGCAAATACCAAAATGCAATGAATACTGACATAATGACCGACAGTATTGTCTTGACAGACTTGTGTAAGAGGGTACAACAGTAATGTATGGAAGCCCTGGAGGGCACTTTTGACTTATGACTAATGACTTTTAACTTGTGGAGGCCCCAGAGGGCACTTTTGACTTGTGACTTATAACTTGTGACTTAGGAGTTGTGACCAAACAAACTATGAATATATTTGCATGCTTTATCTTCCTTTACGTCCAACAATAACATGCTGCCCAAAGGTAGTGCGCGCAGATTTATTTATAGAATGTAAGTCACAAGTCATAAGTCACAAGTCATTAGTCACAAGTCATTAGTCACAAGTTCTGAGTCACAAGTCACAAAACCTAAGTCAAAAGTGCCCTCCAGGGCTTCCATAGTAATGCCGTATTAACATGAAGAGAGTATTAGAACCAGATATATAATCATCGACACCATTACCCAGGGTCATATAATTGGATGCAAACAGATGACAATTATTCGGCTACAGAACAACTAATTAGACATCCACAACAAATTGTCCGCAGTCTTGGTGAAAAGCAGTACGGAATAAATACTAGTTGTGACGGTATGAACGTTAATTGCGCCGGTCACGAGATTTCTATCGCGAACAATAAGTCATACTGTACGTTTTTTGTTGTCGCGTAACTAGTACAGTTGCTATTTCTGTGCAAATAGTATACAACATTTGATAAACATATACCGCATTTTAGCAAAGACGTCTATCAAAAAGTAAATACTGTTCTTCCCTCAAATAGCACATAGAACCAAACACATGGTAAGCAAAGTACAAAACCATTGAGTGAGTCAGTGTCTCTAAAACATGCGATGCAGCCAAGTAAAAATGCTGCGTATACAAGATAAGTATGGTCAAATATACAGCTATGTAAAATTGCTGCATATACAAGATAAGTATGGTCAAATATACAGCTATGTAAAATTGCTGCATATACAAGATAAGTATGGTCAAATGTACAGCTATGTAAAATTGCTGCATATACAAGATAAGTATGGTCAAATGTACAGCTATGTAAAATTGCTGCATATACAAGATAAGTATGGTCAAATGTACAGCTATGTATAAATGCTGCATATACAAGATAAGTATGGTCAAATATACAGCTATGTAAAATTGCTGCATATACAAGATAAGTATGGTCAAATGTACAGCTATGTAAAAATGCTGCGTACACAAGATAAGTATGGTCAAATGTACAGCTATGTATAAATGCTGCATATACAAGATAAGTATGGTCAAATATACAGCTATGTAAAATTGCTGCATATACAAGATAAGTATGGTCAAATGTACAGCTATGTAAAAATGCTGCGTACACAAGATAAGTATGGTCAAATGTACAGCTATGTACAAATGCTGCATATACAAGATAAGTATTAATAGTCAAATGTTCATAGCTCTATGTAAAAATGCTGCACATTATGCCAGATAAATATGGTACAACATAGTATGTTATCGCCATGCCTTGTGAAATATTTAATTGGAATTGTCACTGGTTTTATTCTATGAAACGTTCGAATCTTTTACAGCAATTGGAAAGTAAATTTGAAGTATAAATGAATTCTATTTCAGGAAATTTTGAGTAATTAACGTGGGATGATGAATAACGATGTTTAACAAATTGTATGGTTTGCGTTATTCAGTGATACTTTAAGGTGTCTGTATTGTAGGCAACCCATTATAGAGAAATATGTGGAACACGTCGAAGGCTGTCTCATGTTAAGAATGGTTGATTTTCTTCGTTGTGTTAAATTCGTCAATAGTGAGTTGTTATAATCAGTGAACCATTGTACTATCATTATGTTGAGTGGTACTGTCATCATGTTGAGTGGTACTGTCATTATGTTGAGTGGTACCATCTTTATGTTGAGTGGTACCTTCTTTATGCTGAGTGGTACTGTCATTATGTTGAGTAGTACTATGATTATGTTGAGTAGTACTATGATTATGTTGAGTAGTACTATGATTATGTTGAGTGGTACTGTCATTATGTTGAGTGGTACCTTCTTTATGTTGAGTGGTACTGTCATTATGTTGAGTGGTACTGTCGTTATATTAGTGGTCCTATGATTATGTTGAGTAGTACCATGATTATTGAGTGGTACTATCGGTATGTTTAGTGGTACTATCGGTATGTTTAGTGGTACTATCAGTATGTTTAGCGGTACAGTCGTATTGTTAAGTGGTACTACCAATATGGAGTGGTAGCGAAAATGTGAAATTGAAATAAAAACAAACCATAAATGCTATATATTCAGCGTCAATAAAAAGTTACCGCCCTATTGACTCCTATATTTTAAAATTAAGGTTACACTGTGTTAAAAGCCGAACACGACTACTAGTATGCTTTGACCTTACTGTGTGGTCACAGCTATCCTATTTAACAATATTCGAATGCACACACTATAAAACTGTTGTACCGATAGGTCATATTGTATACAAATTGAAAATACAGAGGTACACGAGTATAAAGGTTTTAACTTTTCAGTGACGCCCAGTATATTTATAATCGGTGTATCACTCCAAATTAAAATCTCAACTTTACTTTTTCGCTACGGTGGAACTTCGTTGATGTAACGGAACACGCGATTTGATTTCAAATGTGAAGTACATCTATAAAACAAAACAGTTTAACCGCAACAGAATAAAACGCAACCTACTCTACATGTAAAAAGATTATATTAAGTCAGACAGGGAAGGAAGCACTCAACTTAACCAGCCGAGCACAGAAAACATTAACAAGAGGGCCAAAACGTTTGATGCCCTTTGTATTTAGCATTTGCTAGAACAGACGCGAACAAGTATAAGCTATATTTCTACGTATCGTTTTAACTGCCTCGATCGACGTGTTTAGAATGACTGATAGGATAGTACCACTTAACATATGGTGATTCTTGCCTAACAGCAAATCATTAATACGAGTAGGTTATTGTGATTTATCTCCAGTCGTAAATAAATCCTGACTAAACCGCAATTTGTTCTCAAATTATATTTTCGATTCGCATTCAAAAATATGTTCTAGTTAGAATTAATACAGTTATCAGCTATTGTTATACACTACTCAACACTTATAACCGATCACTTCATATATTAATAAAATTCCAGTCATTTAGTATCTAATTAATATTCTGACGATCGTAAATGTATAAGCCAGGTGTAAACGACATAAAAATAAAACTTAAAGATTATTCTACAATTTCTAAACATAATTATTCCATATAATTGACAACTACCCTCAAAACCAGAAAAAACACAATTATTGGATTAAACGCAATCCCATTTTTTAAACATGAAACATGATAAACAACAACTTTATATGGACGATAAGACAATGTAATTCACCATAGGAAACTCAGTGTCGCCTATAAAAATAAAACGCACTTATATTTTGGTATAATTCAGTTTGATAGATGAGAATTGACAAAAGAAGGAGTGTATGGAATTTGACTAATCTATCACCACGCGTTATGACTATTTTGAGAAATTATTTTTCGTTCTATTTTCAATTTAAAGGGAGGTAATTTCACTTTTGTTTTCATTTCCTAAATTTCAAAGTTGCACAGATTTATAACGTGTAATTATTTTAGCAATGTTTTCTGTTTTTCTGTTTGGGCGATCAACACTGAGTCAACATTGTTAACATTTGTTTGCATTTCCTCAGACAAACGTTAAATTTCACATAAAAACGTGTTTTTTTATAAACAACGGGCATTAACTTCGTATAGTTGACGACGCTACATAAAACATGAAAATTTATTGCTTAAGAGCATATAATGACGATTGAGAAAAGTACCCATATTCCCTATTGACATGAACAAAAAGTTTCGAATTCGAAAAGTGATCGGTTATAAGTGTTGAGTAGTGTATTTGGCGCAATGTGATTTTGTTGTAGAACTATTGGCATTTGGAAAACTGTGAATTACACTTGTATACCCTATACACTTATGGTCTTGGCACATTTAATAAGAATTTCAATTTGGAATTTTATTATACTTCATTTAACTGTATGTTTTGAGTCTCCATATTTATGTCATTATTAACTTATTTTATCTTTAGTCACTTATTAAGATAAAATTACACATTCATATTAAACTATACTATTATAATAGTAATTTTCTTTTAAATCATTATTAGCGAGATAAATCAGTTCATAACTATACATTTACAATCGTAATAATTAGCAATTTGTCTGTATAGTACGTATATGATAAATAGTTGTCTTAATACCGTAATAACGATGAATTCAAAGTCATAATAATTAGGCATACTATATTGTATGTTTACTACGAATGCGTAAAAAATAAAGGCAATGCTCGGCATTCGTTGTGCCTTAGTACCACAATAACTATGAATTTAAAGTCGTAATAATTAGCTATAATAGCATGCATGTTTACTATGCATTTAAAGTCGTAATAATTAGCCATAATATCATGTATGTTTAATACGAATGCGTTTTGCCTTAGTACCATAATAATGAATTAAAGTCGTAATAATTAGGTGTACAGTGTATGTCTGTTTACTACGAATGCATTAAATGTTTACCTTAGGAACATCAGAATGCCCGTCTCCTGCATATTTCTGGCGATACCTTTCCATGATTTCATAATACTGTACCTCTGTCGCACCGTCAAGGGAAGCCGTGAATCTATCTCATCATTGTCCAGTGTTTTGTTTTCAATTTTAGGGTCCAAACATTTTTTCGATTTCAATGACCCCTTTTGTCCTTTAGTGTTAATGTTTCCGTCAAGTACACTGACGTTACACCCCATGTTTTATTGATATATGTACCTCCAGGAAGTGTTAGTATTTCTCAACAGTTATTAAACAAACCGTTTCGCACATTCACTTATATATCACTACATGCTCAATACGATCGCCTACATAATATCGACGATGTTCTTCACGCAAGTCCTAATGATATTAGAGAACAATATATTGCATTTTAACTAATTTTCTCATTTAATGGCGTTCTTATAACTTCACAGTTTCCCACGGCATGAAGATTCAAAAAGCATTAATGCCATATTCTGGATGTCTCCGATCCCGATGCTAATAACTAAAATAGTCTATTATAAAAACCAGAAAAAGCAATATCGCACGAATTGTTGCTCAGTTGTACAGTAGAGTTATTTTCGAAAATGAAGTGACACGTAATAAGGTTGCAGCTTAAATACTGTCAATATTCTGTAGCATCGCGTTACTATGGTAACATAGTATTGTTCACAGACGCGAACCCATAGTAGGATGTACAAATTGTCATTCAGTATTTGATTTCAATCTGAGAAATTGTGATCATTAGAATGTTCTCTGATATTACTCATGATGTTTTTTTTATATATGTGCTCATAAAACCTACTTATTGTGCCAGAAGTTATCGAATAAATTAATACGCGAGTCATAAATATGACATCAAATCTACCAGTACCCTTGGTGTTTCGTGAAATATCCTCCATTTTATAATATTCTGTATTACAATAGAGCTCTATATAGCGTCTTAAGAACAGGTGTTATTGACTATGTTATTAGGCCCCGCAATTTTTTTGCGGCGCTCTATAGTAATGACCTTGTCACTGTCCGTCCACATTTTTCATGTTTTTTCTTAATAATATGCAAAAAGATTATATTAAGTCAGACAGGGAAGGCAGCACTCAACTTAACAAGCCGAGCACAGAAAACATTAAAAACACACAAAGCACAACTAAACAAGCGCAGGTCCGCCCAAGTCCAAGCTGTCGAAAAGTATAAAAAATCTATAATAATATATCGAGATATGACGTAATGAACAAGTCATTAACAATGGCAAGCAATACAAAAGTCCCCTACCGGTTTAAAGCTATTTTAAATGTGTGTGTTGCCATATCAACCACAATTCCCGTCAGAACCAAAACTGACGGACAGATGGCGAACCAATAGTCCCCTCCGGTCAAAAACCGGTAGGGGACTTAAAACTACATTAAATGACCTCAGGGAACAGAACACTACATCCATAACTCCACAGCTGTACATAGACTCATGAACGAACCAGGACGGATACGAATCGCGGGGACGAAATAGTATGAGGACAACCGGCAAATACGAATAAATAACTGCTAGCTCCATATAACTTTTGGCCCCGGTCAAAAAATTAAATACTGAGAAATTACGGCATATTATTATTTAAAAATGAAAAATTCGATTGTAAACGGAATTGGCGTTTAAATCCAGATACAAACCCATATTATAATAATTAAACAAAATACGAAACTACCGGAAGTAGCACCGACCCTAACAGAAACCGCGGGACACGCGAGAACAAAAAGGCACAGAAAATATACAACTTCACTCGAAAAGGCGCGGAACATGCCCAACATAAAAAACTAGCACAGGAACATGTAATACAAAACCGGGCATCCAATGCCGTTGTAGGTATCGTCTTCAAACTTTAAACATACACGACAACAGTACGCTATCTCATGACGTGACTCTAACCACAATTTTGGAAGAATTTTGGCGCTTCGAAAATTTTCCTAATTTTTCATCTTTTTTGTTATAGTTAGAACATATTAAGTAAATTTTAATGATTAAAAAGGCCGGAGCGAGCGAAGCGAAGCGAGGCCTTTTTAGTCATTAAAATTTACTTAATATGTTCTAAATAACTTAGAATATAACAGTCTGCATTCTGATTGGCCGATATAAACTAGCGCCAACACATGACGTCAATTCTGTTAAGAGAAAAATTTAATGATTAAATTTTCATTTAACCGCGAAAATGCGGCGTTTTCATTGGCTCATAATGTAGGTTATATTCTAATCTTAATTAGAGCTACTCCCAAACCATTTAAAATATCAACTTAAAACTTTAAACATTTATTTAGCTCACAACAACAGTACGCTATTTTATGGATAGTTACATTACTCTAGCTAGTAGTATATTGGAAAAATTATTGTCCTTTGTTAAATTTCAATTTCCTACTTTTTCACATTACAACTCTGGTTTTAATAAAGGACAAGGTTCACTTATTACGAAAGATTGCCCAACAACAGAAATTAATAACAATTTGACTAGTAGAATCTAATAAGAAACATTGCAACAGTATCGAAAATGATGTATTTTGATTAAAATTGCATTCCGGTGTTGCCTCGGGCAACAATAACAGTGCCTGTCAATTAATATATCGGTCTGGGTATTTGAATCAAGCAAAACATAAACTTGTAGGACATGATATACTCACATAGAATGCTGCATGTAACTTTAGGATATTATAGACATAATAATAGCTAGTATTATTCAATAAATTGCAAGCATGGTGATAACAGACTTACCGCTTGTTTTTTACTTTCAGTATTTACATTTTGTCGAAAGATGTTGTACATTGCTGACGTCATATTTTTTTAGATCAACCTGTTTGCTCAATCGGGAACATGTTCTTGACCAACTATCGACACCTGCCATATATCGTCTGACAACATATTTATAGAATGCTTGATCAAATTGACAATATAGGCATTTGTGCGCTTGATATTTGACTGATCTGAAATCCTAGTCTGGAAGCAGCCTTTGAATTTGTCCTTTCAACTGGTGAAATATTCTCACATCTAGAGGCTGCGACAAATGTGTTGCCTCGACAACAATAACATTGCCGAATATGGCTTTAACCCGGTAGGGGACTTCTGTATTGCTTGCAATTCTTAATGACTTGTTCAATACGTCATATCTCGATTTGTTCAATTACGTCATTTTACTATTGAAAGTAGGTCATACGACTATACGGGCCTTTCAACGTTTTCATACTGTTATTTAACTTTTGAGACTAAAGGCTGCTAAAACTATGTAGTTCAGGGCTGGTATTCACAAAGCATCTAAAGTAAAAACTTAAATATTTTGACTTAAGTCAATAATTTGTGCAGCTCCTATGTCCCGCAATTTAAAAAATAATCTATGTTTTCTTAGTGATTATAGTAGCTGTTTACCTAATACTTCAAAACTATGTAAAATATTCAGCATCTTGGTTTTCTTGCTTAGCTGATACACTTAAGAAAAATCAAATGTTTAAGAAATTCCTTAGTTTTCTGCTAAGAAGCTTTGTGAATACCAGCCCAGCAGTTTTACTGTTGTAACTAGGTCATTCAGCGTAGGCATTCCGCCTTTTGTTTGCTGAATCTTTTCTACTGGGTAATTCAGCTAGTTATAATTTATTATATTTTTCGACAGCTTGGACTTGGGCGGATCTGCACTTGTTTAGTTGGGCATTGTGCTTTGTGTGTTTTTAATGTTTTCTGTGCTCGGCTGGTTAAGTTGAGTGCTGCCTTCCCTTTCCGACTTAATATAATCTTTTTGAATGAGCTGGTAAACACAACAATATAAAGTTAATATCAAGTGCAATGGGGTGTAAAGTGGGCCCCAAGATTATCCATGATAAGGAGAACTGGGTACTGTTTTAAGAAAGATTTTACGAAAAGCTTAAGTTACGCTCAAATTTAAATTCTTTAACAACTGCAAATTGGTGACCAATATGTTTTGTAGGAGTTCATTAACTTGATAGTTAATAGTAATGCAGCTCCATTTACCACGTTTTTCATGTCGTTTTTTAAGGCCATTAAAACCTGATCCCATTTTTAATCGTTCTAAAAGGATTTCCTTCATTGTGGACTTTAGGGCTGCCTTTCAGTTTTGCCTGTGCTGTGTTCTCTATGTAGTCTGTTTGCTACTTCTTAACTGCATTTACCGCGTCTTGCTGACCATTCCCTTCAGATCGTGCATAATTATGAGTTGCTGCTATTCATTTCCTTATCAATATTTGTAACATGTCAATCAGCATCATCGATCACCAGCCCAGATCCCTTGTCGATATATGCACGTCTGATAACTACATTAGAGTCTTCAGAAGGGTTTTAATTGCTTTCTGTTCCCCTTTGCTTATATTTAGTGACACCATATCTTTCAATCCATTAAGTACTTAAGTCTTCCTTTTTTAATGAATCAATGTAGCTAGTTTATTCAGTGATACACTATTACCTATTGAATCAAACCTTGAACAATATTCCACGACAACGTTTTATGTCAATAACTATGCAGAATCGCTCTATCAATTTTTGGTATGGCCTTAAAGGGTTATTGCCACATATATTTCCTGCAACGTGGTTGCTTGTTTCTACTGATCTTTAATGAATTGTACTGTGGTACATTATTATCTATTAAGTCAAATTTGGCGCAATATTCCATGACAACGTTTGACATCAAAAAGTATGCTGCATCGCTGTATTAATTTGTTTTGACCTGAAAGGGTTATTGCTATATATATTCTCTATAACTTAATTGCTTGTTTCTATTGTTCCTCATTGAATTTTACTGTGATGCACTTTAATATTTTGAGTCAAATTTGGCACAATATTGTACATGAATTTAGACCAACAGCAGATTATTATGTTTTAAGATATTCAGAATAACTAATGGGCGCAGAATGTAAAAAATGTAGTTGTATCAATCTCTGCTAAAGCTCATTGTAACTGAATGTAATATTTGTAATGGTAATAAATTCGCAAAAGCATTAGACCGGTCTATACCGTTTCAGTTAGCACAGGAACGTTCCTGGTTAGCGTTGACAATATTGTGTACCAAACAAAAAACAATACGAAACAAAGGTGATTTTAGCCAATTAAAACTTCAAAATTAATAAGATTCATATATTAAGCGAGACATTATATTTTGTGATGTTTTTAAGCACATTATTTTGACTCGCTTCTTGAAGAATCTTCTTCCAAAACGACAGCGGCATCCGACAGATGTGAACCCCATTTACGGATACCAAAGCTCTCCTATGCACTAAAAGTACCATACAATTGCGGCAACATGGTAACACATCCCTACACCTCTCGATCCGCATCTGCAGTACCATCCGTCCACTTCCCCGTCCTTGACCTTAATCCACAGCATATGGCTTTTACTGGATGTTTGGCGACTCTGCATACGCACATTTAACATGGTAGGATCTTCATCATTGACTACAAATTACGAACATGAATTTGAAATACTGTCCATAGTAGTCGATCAATTACAAACCAGACTAAGTTGGATTCAAATAGCCAGTGTGTGCTAATAAAATCAGGAACGTTAATATGAAAGCCCGGTACTGACTTCGAAGTTCATACTTCATAGTGCAAACTTAGTTCCTTAATTCTTCGTATGACGTCACTGTGATGTCACTCGGTGTGCATTTGCCCTACCTGCTTGAACATAGACAATGGTGCTCTTTTTATGTGGTTTCAGTTTGTACAGTCAGGAAATTATGTTATTATTAACTAATAATTATATGTATTATTTTGACGCATTATAGTATTGAAAATGCAAAGGAAAAGTAGATCTAGTTTTGACTTGACTGAAAAAATGAGAATGTTTTGTTGCTCTCCTGAAAGTGGTCCTATCAGATATCTGGTTTGCGAATTTTGCAAATATTATTAGTCCCCTACCGGTTTTTGACCGGAGGGGACTTAAGGTTTGCGCTCCGTCCGTCAAAAAACCTGGATCCTGACATAACTGAAACAGTTTCCAAGCTGGGTTTATGAAACTTGGTATGACTACATACATATATAACAACGTTCATACTAGTAGGTACAATGACGTCATAATTTAAGGTAGATCTATGAAGTGTGAACTATGAAGTGTAAAGTATGAACTGTGAAGTATGAGCTATTATGTGTAATCTGTGAAGTTTCCATACAATATATATACTCGTATAAAGCAATAGTGTCCATGCATTTTGAAGTATGAAGTCACCTACCGGCCTTCGTACGTTCCTGATAAAATTAAGACGCAGGCGATCAAGGTTGCGCATTCGTCGAAGAATAGTTATACGTATCTCATTTGAAAGATGATCTTTCTTCATATCTGCCTGAGTTTACAATAAAATACAAAAGCTTTAACTTAAATGAAACGATGTTATACTTCAACATATCACATTAATACTTTTAGATTAAGAAAGATAGCATCATATAAATGCCATTTCACGTCATGAATCGGTAGCATTATTTTATTTATGAATTGACCAGGTTTTGATTTGAATCCAAAATAACCCAACTAGAATAGATCTATTCAAAAACGTGTTCACAATCTGCAGTTTATCTTCATGTTCATATTATATTCCCCCCCCCCCCCTTAAGTTTTTCCTTAAGGTTTGACTCCTAAAATAATGTAGATAATTCTTAATACGCCTCTTCATTTCATTATATTTTTCTGCAATGTAACACCAGGCTGTGGTTTTCTTAATGTCAAACAATACAGTTATCACCGTTTTTTTGTCTCATTAACATTTTACAGTGATTCTGAATCTTTTTGATCATGTATTTATTGACCTACTTTTTTACGCCATGTAACGTCCGTCTGACCGTCCGTCAAACAATCTGTATCCTGGCATAACTCAAACAGTTAAACTAGTTAAACTTGATATGTGGATAGGGGGCAATAAGGGGATTATGCACGTCTAAAAATATTTTGATTCTGACAAAAATTGTGGTTGCTATGGCAACAGAAACATTGAAAATGGCTTAAAACCGATAGGGGACTTCTGTATTGCTTGCAATTCTTAATTACTTGTTTATTCCTGATGAAGACTTAAGAAATAATTAATACGTAGCTGTGCTTTGTTGCGTAATAAAATATAGACACGTGTTTGGATGCGTAGTATAGTCAAATCACGAGTGCGTAGCAACTATATTTTATAACACAAAGCATAGCTTCTTATTTATTATATCGATTCTAACATCGCCAATGCTCTGCCATGTATAGCACAACTAGTCATCAGAGTGAATTAGGCCGTTGTGTATAAAAAAGCCTGTAGACGACCCTCTGCTAAAGTCTGACAAGTTTCGGACCTGGCCTATTGCAGATTAAGCAATGCGACTGACTTCTGCTAGTCGAAGGGGTGTTTAGCGTCACCTGAAATATCAAATGAGTCCAGAGTAGACATAAGAGTTATAAATAAAATTTCTAAGGCTTTTACCCGTGTTTCCGTTAAATTCGTGTTCGCTTGTTTTAAATTTGGCAATATTTCAATAACGCACAAAAATGATATGTTGACTGCACTTTGTCCAACCATACCCACCCAAAAAAAGAAAAAATAATTATTCATACATTATCTAATTAAAAATTAATGACTAGATAAATGTAAGTACCATCCTGGTTGGTAGACACTCACCGCGACATACAATACATATTCAAACACTTCAAAGAGATTGTTTGGAGAGTTGATGTCAGCACTGCTGGATTGACCACTATTAACATAGCTGGATGAACAAATGTCATTGGCGCCCCGATGGATCGGGGCGTCTGTATTGGAGGACTTTGTTATAATGAGCTGGAAGACGATTCCCCCATGGTGAGCCTCAACTTGTATGAAGTTTATGAACACTTCCCCGTGTTGAGCCTCAATTCGTAAGAAGTTCATAAATAATTTCCCGCGTGGAGCCTCAATTTAACTATATAATATAACTTTATTTGATTAACATACATAAATTCCCCTTACGAACCTCGCTGATCCGGCCGGCGAAATTACTTATTTGCATAAAGCTAATTGTGTCGCCCCCGGCCAAATATCTCATTAACATGAAGGTACCGGCTGACCAACAGACCTTACGTAATCTTACATATCCTACTCCCCACAATTCATTGATCTGTATTACATACACCCAGTGTCCACAGCAAATAAACAACCAATCAGCGTATCGCTTACGAACAGCGGCTTCATATCAGTAAATACACTGGGTACACCGTCTATTTTTAGAACAGGAAAAACCGTTACTCGGCACGGCTCTTGAATCGCGTTCGACGAGGTAAATATTAGAGTTTCTATAAATACATGTACAGTAGAACTTCGATGCCTCGAACTACCTTCGGACCGGGAAAATAGTTCGAGGCATCTAGGGTGTTCGAGGCATCTATGGTATTCAAATATAAGTTCGAACTGATGTTGGCATGGAAATCCGTGTGTGCATTGTATAATTACTTTACTTGCATAATGCACTTGTATCATTTTATAACATTATTCATTATAATAATTATATACATAATATATTTAGACAAAATTGACCTGAAATCTGATTTATCTTCGGCAATCTCTTCGAATGTTTACAAGGCTTACTACGGTAACTTGTTATACAGCGCATTTATATAAAGCAGCGAGTCACGAATTATTATCATGTTCAATGTCAAGTTTGACTACCAATAAATAAATGATACTGAAACAAACACTTTTGACGTATGAGAACTTTAAAAAATGATTATATTATTCTGATATGTTGTTGCTTCTGAATTTTATTAACAAAAAATCATTAAATTATAATTTCATGGCTGGCCTTCGTTAGCTATCAAATGGATCTATAAGTGTTTAAGTTTCTCAAAAACTCGTTATAAAATGCAAACAATTAGGTATACATCTATACCAGTAATTATCACAACTTGTTAATACACCTGTCGCCGACTACCCGCGGTCGAACACTTAATGAAATGTGCGAAAACTTGCATTGTTCGACCCATCTACAGGTAAATAAAAGCGAGGGACCGCCCAATCAGTTCGAGTGTTCGACCAAGATATTGTTCGAGTGATCTATTGTTTCACTATATGAATAAAGAAGAGATTTGCCGGGACCGAAGAACCAGTTCGAGGCATCTAGGGTGTTCGAGGCAAGTACTGTTCGAGGCATCGAAGTTCTACTGTATCTACCACATTGTAACCTATAAAACCCAAGAAGTGCAGCGTATGGATTAAGATGTGCCACGTTCAGTTTTCTCTGAAAAGATTCTTCAATGAAACAAAATAGTCGGTACCAATTTTGAAAACCACGTACAAAGTAACAAATGAAAAATTGATACCGACTATTTGTTTGAGGGTCATTCAATATACAATGCGATATAAATTGAATGACCCGTACGTACTGCATATCAGCGACATAATAGCTATCCAGCTTTTTAATGCACAACTTTGACCGACCCTGCAGTCTACATTGAAATGCTATATCTTAAAACATTTCATGGTAAATGTATATGCCCTGGAAACTATTTTTGGAATAGCTAAAACTTGTCTTAGATATAGATTTCAGTCGTTCTGCCAATGGAGAGATGTGTCTATACAGATTTGAACGCATTTGCTTTTACAGGTATCTAGACACTTAAAATGGTTTCTATACAGATTTGAATTAGCTGGTAACTCATTGGTCCTCGGTAGAGTTTTTGAGTCTTGGTAGACTCATCTTCTACATCAATTGTTCTCGATTCTTGCTATACGTATTTGAATACATCTAAGCGTATAGACTCATGAATAAACTTGACATCTGTATAGATTTAGTGTCTAGAAAGCAATTGATTCTAGAGTCTATAAAGATTTAAATAATGTTGCTTCTAAACAAATACATTTGGTTGTCTATACAGATTTGGCACGTTCTATGTGTCATGGTTATGCAACACATATGTCTTGTATTGTTAATAGTTTTCTGTTTATAAATAAAACAAAGTTCATATACCTGTTGTATTTTATTCTTGTTTTTTTAACTTATTATATGGAAACTTTCAAATTGATAGCAATGCCTTTACACTCAGCTTTGTTTGTTAAATTTATACAACCAATGAAATAGTATGCACCAAATATGGAATTTGCACATACTGAATTGCTATGGGATATATAGCTATACAAACTTTACACACAATACAGTAAATGATGTGAATCTGCATTGTTTGCCATTTGATAATATTAAATGAATAGCATGCGTATATTTATAAAACATGCTTGTACAAGAGGATTAAGGTACAAACTAAGATCCTTAATATTCAAGATGAAAATATATTTTTTGTATTTCACTTTTGCCATTATATTTTGAAAAAAAGATCAATCATATATGTCTACAGTTTTCAGAACTTCTTTTATGGCGCCCTTTGATGCTTTGCATCAATGGTTATCTTGTATTGGCTGGATAGACTTCTCTCAGAACTGCCAGATGAGCTGTTGTCTTTACTGGCTGAGCTCTGTACGGTTATTTCTTCTAGCTCAAAAGGAGTCGGTTCGTCTCTGAACTCTACTTCTGGCATATCTGTACAAAATTCACCGAGGACTTCTGCGATCTTCTCATGGAAAAGGTTCAGCTCTTCCATGTTGAGCTTTACCTTCGCTGAAAATATATTTTATTAATGCATGACCGTTAAGTTATTTTATATATTACAAGTGTTATATCATATTAGCATTTACTACATGTACGCTATTCTTCTAAGCA
The DNA here is from genome assembly GCA_947247005.1 of Spisula solida. Lineage (NCBI taxonomy): Eukaryota > Metazoa > Mollusca > Bivalvia > Venerida > Mactridae > Spisula > Spisula solida. The sequence goes on from OX365945.1 coordinate 53,520,013, forward strand.
CATATTGGCATTTCAACAGCTTCAACTTCGGCAATACCTAATGCTAACCACACTTAATAAAGAATTAAAACATGTTAACTCTATAATATGGACTAGCACACTGTCAAACCACGAGTGCCGAGCGACACGTAGTTTTCAAACTATAAAAGTTTGCTTCCCATAACTCCAGTCTTATAGTCGTCAGTACAACCCTTCCTGCACGTCCGTCTGTCATTGTCAGAAAGTTCGTGTCTTGAAGAGAGAACAAAACGTCCGTTATTCTTGTCACCGTCCGGGACACAGTGGCTACATCAACGCCGATTGGGTTCCCAATTAACTTAAGAAAGCGCCCAGATGCGTACAATCGGAATGCAATCAAAATCTGCGCTCGACCTCTCAGTGGTAAGTTCCGTTTCGTGTCCAGTCTCGGTCTATCTCCAATAAAGGCTTCAAGCCCGTCAAGAATCTCATGACAAATATATATAGAGTCTCCTAACTTTCTCGTCGTCTAATCATCCATTTGTCTGTGAATTCGCCGAAATTGTCTTGGTCGTCTAGCGTTTGGTGCAACAAGCGCGGCCATGTTTGTTTACCTGTGTTAGTTTTTGGGGCAGTTCTGTTTCTCGTTCCGTTGTGTGTTTGCCATTGTGTCATGTGATTGTGGTTTGTGTTCTTTTTGTGCATGGCCGATTCAGGGCATTCAGCTTTTTTATTTCCGAAACTAGTTCATTCAGCTTTTTGACAGCTGGGACATTGGCAGTTCATTTTCTCGTTCGGTTATGTGTTGGGCATTGTGTCTTGTAATTGTGGTATATTATGTTTTTGGTGCTCGGCTGGTTAAGTGGAGTGCGGCCTTCTATGTCAGATTTTTATTATCTTTAGCTTTTAAGAACATTGTTCATGTTAACGTTGACCAAAGCTTTATTTTATACCATTGCTTACCACTGTTTAAACAGATTTTACCATTTTGTAAGTTGAAACACTTGGTTTAAACCAATGTTCATTCGATTGGGTGCAAAGGAACAGAATAGTCCATAGTACATTTACCACAAAATGTTAGGAAAGGATCTAATGCACCACTCCATGCAAACACACATGACTCAATAGTATATTTTAGAGGTAGAGTCTATTAGGAGCGTTAAAGACGAACTACTTAAATCATTTAAGAAATATTGGATGTGTACATGTGTGTTTTATCGTGGAATAAAGCACGGTCACGAGATCGAATGTCAGTAATTAAATCACGAGTGCGTTCGCCTCCGAAAAAGTGACTGTGCTTTACTATAGAAAACAAGACTGCGTTCAATAAACGCTTATGCCCCCATGGAAGCCTTGCCCATAAAAAGCTAAGTCAATCAGGGGCCATAATTCTGTAATAATGTTGGATAGTGTTACATGGCTTTGATAATGTAAGGGCCTTATGATAGTAAACAAATATGCCAAGTTTTAAGGCAACGCCATGATGGACATGAGGTAAAACGAAACTGTCAATTTGGGTTAATCAAGACTTAGACGCTTAATAAGTCTGTGACGGTCAAAATGCGGTTAGGTGATATAGGTGTGTGGAGAATGTTCAAATACAACAACCATGCAAGTATGAAAGCTTTGTAGCAAGCCATATTAATGCTAGAAGAAACGGTCAATTTGGGTTAACCAGGAATTTGACCCTTCAATAAGTCTAAGTCCAAAATTAAGTCAATGTGAAGGTCAAAATGGGGTCAGGTGATACAGGCGTATAGAGTGTTCATATAAAACATCCATGCAGGTATGAAAGCTTTGTAGCAAGCCATAATGATGCTAGAAGAAACGGTCAATTTGGGTTATTCAAGAATTTAGCCCTTCAATAAGTCTAAGTCCAAAATTAGGTCAAGCTGAAGGTCAAAATGAGGTTCGGTGATACAGGTGTGTGGAGAGTGTTCATATACAACATCCATGCAAGTATGGAAGCTTTGTAGCAAGCCATAATAATGCTAGAAGAAACTGTCAATTTGGGTTAACCAGGACGGACGAACGAACGGACGGACGGACAGACAGGTGAATCACTATATGCCTCCCCATCTATCGATAGGGGGGCATAAAAACAGAAGGTACTTTTTCATTATTTCGATTCTATAAAGCTATTATTCCGCATTTGAGAACACATCAAGGAATAATAGCCGCTGCATTATTTTTAGCTTCGGAACGCTATTAAGTTATTTGCCGTAGCTGTGTTCTAATGGTAATTCATGAACACCTTGGTTTTCTCTTGTAATGTAATGATCAAAGGATAGCTAATTATAAATTATTAATTTCAGTGAACCATCATATTGACTTTGAATAAATATAGGTTACACTATAACTGACAGTTATAAGTGAATATAGACTAACACCAGACAGGTTGTCAGTATCATAAGGAAGTGTGAATTTAATATATGTCTGGTTGGTCAATACCATGTTAGTGGGGAGTTCAGTCAGAGTCGGAGTTGAGTTAGAGAGTTGAGAAGTAGAGTCGAGAGAGACCAGTTGGTGCGGGCCGTCAACAAGCGAGTAGCTTGGGCCATAAGCATGGACAGTATGTTTATGAGTATGAAAAGTTGACTTATGCTGTGAACCTGAGAAGTACTATACTATGTTATGAACTGTGTAACAAACTAATAAAACCACTATACGAACACGAGCGTTACTGTCTTTACCAAATCATAAGGACTACGTAACAATTAATGGAGTCGTGACCAGAGATTTTGAGTATAAGTTCAACGGAGAAGCTGCAGGAAACGAACTGGACAGCACTTGGTAGCCGTATATCCTGACAAAAGATTGGAACCTCGGAGTACACGTGAGTGACTTGGTTATTTCCTGTACGCTTAAAAATGGCAGATCAAAACATATGTAAAAATATTAAAAATTTATCAGATCAATTGGGAAATTATTGTGCATCGCTAAGTAATAAATTGAACAAAATAGTACCAGATTTTGATGGGGAAAATAATAGAGAATTTAAATTTTGGATAAATTCAGTAGAGAAATATGCTTTTATAAACAATTTAAATGATGATGGCAAGAAAAAGATTTGTTTCCATACTTCTAGAGGGATTGTATCAAATTTTATTCAGGGTTATTTAAATGATGATCCGCAGTGTACATGGGCAGAATTATTAGGTGAATTAAAAGTTAGATTTTCGGAAATAACAGATTCTCATCATGCACTGCGCTTGTTAAGTGAATTTAAACAAAGACCAAATGAAAGTGTACAAATTTATTATCAAAAATTAATTGATTTAGCAAAAACTGCATATGATGGTCAAGATTTAAGCCAATATCCTAGATTAGTAATTAGACAGCTAATTGATTTTTTCACCGATGGATTGTTAAATGAGTCTATTAAAATTCAATTACTTAGGCAAAATCCTCAGACATTAGATCAAGCAGTAAATATTGCAATAGAAGAACAAAATATTAGGGCTAGACTTAGGTTAAGAAATTTTAAACCGGTCAATCATAAATTTCAAAATAGAGATAAATACATAAACGCGGTAGTTCAAAATCCACATAAACCAATGTATTATCAAAATAGGGAATATTCAAATTACGGCAAGATGTATAATATTCGTAGTAGACAAAATTTCAATAGATTTTCACACAAGAAAATATTTAATCATGTTAGTAATAAGAAATCGTTTAATTCACGAACATTCAATATAGCAATTGCGGGAAACCCAGATTCATGTATACTAAATATGCAAAATAATAAATACAGAGCATTAGTAGATTCAGGCGCTGAAGTTTCATTGATAAGTAGAAGGATATTTAGAACCTTAAGACAAAAGGCAGAAATTAAAGATGATAGGATTTATCTTCAATCAGTAAATGGTGGTTCATTAAATGTAGATGGTTGTGTAAACCTAGCATTTAAAATTGGGAATACTGAAATGAGTCACCCATTTTATGTTGTTGAAAATATAAATAGGAATATTATATTAGGACGCGATTGGTTAAAACACCATGATGTAAGGATTTATTTTGATTTAGGTTGTTTAAAAGTAGGAAAATCATTTGTTAATCTAGTAGAAGACAGACAGATAGCTTCTCTAGTAAGACTTCAAAAGAATACCATCCTTAAACCTCAAACTGTCAATTATTGTAATGGCAAATTAAAACAGAACCCGGGTATACAAATTTTTAAAACTTATGAGCTTAAAAATGTGGAAAATGGGTACATAGGATCAGAGCCAGGAATTATAGTTTCAAATTCAGTATTTACATTACAAAAACATAGGAGACTTCCTGTGGTTATCACAAATAATTCAAATAAGACCATAAGATTAAGGAAGGGGTGTGTTATAGCTAAGGTAGAATTGATTGATGAAAAATGCATAGCTTCTGTGAGTAACAGAAATCAATCAAAATCACAGCCAGAGACATTCACTCCCATTGATGAGTCTGACATTATTACCCCCTCAGAACATTTCCCTTATGTGAAAGACCTGTTACACACTCATCGCGACGTGTTGGCAAATAATGACTCTGAGCTCACTGAAACCAGTACAGTGACTATGAAAATTCCAACTGTTGAACATCAGCCTGTCAGACTTAGACCATATAGAGTACCATTAAATGACAGGGATAAAATGAATGAAGCTATTGATGGAATGTTGAAAAATAAAGTTATAAGGCCATCACACAGCCCGTATGCCAGCCCTGTGGTTCTTGTTGACAAAAGGAACGATAATAGTAAAAGATTCTGCGTAGATTTCCGTAAGTTAAACAAAGTCATAATTCCTACATCATATCCATTACCCCATATTGATGATATACTAGCAAATTTGGGACATTCAAAATATTTCACAAGTTTAGATATGAGACAAGGTTATTGGCAAATACCTATAGATGAGAATGACCGGGAGAAAACGGCATTCACAACATTTAGGGGTTTATTTGAGTTCAATCGCATGCCATTTGGTTTAGTTAATGCCCCAGGGGTATTCCAAGATTTAATGGCTAGAGTTCTAGATGGTTTAGGATCATTCACGGTAGCATATTTAGACGATATACTGGTGTTCTCAAGAACATTAGAAGATCACAAACGACATTTAGAGATTGTATTTCAACGTATGCGAGATCATAATCTCAAACTCAAGTTAAGAAAATGTCAATTTTTACAGCATCAAACAAGTTATTTAGGTTTTGTTATAGACAAAGATGGGATTAGACCTAACCCAGACAAAGTTAAAGCCATGAGGTCACTGACCGAGCCAAAATGTGTGCGTGATGTAAGATCTTTTATAGGAGCCACTTCATTTTACAGGCGATTTGTGCCTTCATTTTCAAAAATTGCAGAACCATTAATAAATTTAACACGTAAAAATGTTCCATTCAAATGGACCGACAGCTGTCAGAATAGTTTTGACACTTTAAAGATAAAGTTAGCTCAGATTCCAATGTTAGCATATCCAGATACAAGTAAACCATATGTGTTGTATACAGATGCTAGTAATTCGCATATAGGTGCATGTTTAGTTCAAAATGTTACTAATCCAGACAGTATGTCGAAACACAGAGAAATTGAACGACCTATATATTTTCTGTCTCACAAACTCAGTGACACACAAACACGTTATAGCACAATTGAAAAAGAAGCATATGGTATATATTATGCATTACAAAAGCTAGATCATTACTTGCACAATGCTGAATTCATAATCAAGACTGATCACAAACCACTGATAAATTTATTGAACAGTCCAATACAAAACAAGAAAATTCAATTGTGGGCATTGTCTTTGACCGGTTATAAATGTCGTATTGAACACATAAGTGGGAAGTCCAACATAATGGCCGACTTCTTCTCGAGACCCCCTGAATCTGAAAATAGACAAACAGAAAATGAATCAGAACATGAGCCAGACATACATGACAATACATACAAGATCCAGTCTCAAATCAACATAAATTCAAATGAAGTTTTGTCTGTAAATGCAATCAATTCAAACACAATTGACCCAAAACAATATGTGAATGCACCATATGAGAAAACCCTTGACTCCATAGAACCAATTAAAGAATTTGCAGACTTAGACATGGTCGCAGAACAAGATAAAGATCCAGAGATCTTGCAGATTAAAATGAAGTTAAGGCATGGTCAGCCTTCAGATAAAGATAAGTTTTTAGAAATGGATCAGATAATATATTACATTTCAAGTCCAGATGAGGAACCGACACCTCGCCTTTATGTACCAAAGCACCTGAAAAGCTTGGTTATAAAACAATATCATACTGAAAATTGCCATCCAGGCACGCAAAGAATGTTTGCTACAGTAAAGACCAAATATTATTGGCCATCTTTGTTTAAAGATTTATATGCATATGTGTCTACATGCGTACCCTGTCAGACTAGGAACTTAAAGAAAATTAAAGCCCCAATGAAAGAGACAAACATTGCCCCCTATCCGTTTGCAATATTATCAATAGATATTTGTGGCCCTTATGAGACCACCGATAATGGAAATAGGTACATTATTTGTTTTGTGGATATGTATTCTGGATACCCGGAAGCGTTTGCAAGTCCAGATAAAACAACAAACAGTGTTATAAGTCTATTATTAAATGAGATTTACCCTCGACATGCTAATCCAATTCAAATAATCCATGATGGGGGTTCTGAATTTACTTCACAGGCATTCAGGGAGGTCCTGAAAGAATTAAACATACACAATGTAACATGTACAGCTTACCATCCATCTTCAAACGGGAAACAAGAAAGAATGCACAGAGATTTAAACAACATACTTGCAAAATTAGTTGAGGGTGATACAAAAGCTTGGGATGTTCATTTAAACATGGCTCTAGGAGGTATTAGACATAATGTTTCATCCAGTTCAAGGTTTTCACCATTTTATTTATTATATAACAGAGATCCAATACTGCCTATTGATAATTTGTTGAAACCAAGAGCTAAATACCATGGTGAGGAATTTTCAAAGATTGCATTACAAGAAACTCACAGAACATTTATGCTAGCATACAGACATTTGAAACATGCAAAACGAAGAAACAAAAAGTTAGTTGATAAAAATGCACAAGACATCAGTTTTGAGGTTAATGACGCAATATATTATAAGAATTTCCGTCCGAAAGGTAAATTGTCACCTAAGTGGAAATCACATTTCAGAATAATTGAAAAATTGTCACCATTGACTTATTTGATTAAAAATCAGTTGGATAATAAAATCATGAAAGTGCATGCAGATCAAATAAGAAAAGCAAATTTGGATAAATGGCCAAAAGTAAAGTCCTCAAATAAACGTATGACAACCTATGTTGTACGTCCAAGTGATAGTAGTTCAAGTGACAGTGAACGTGAAAGCAGTTCAAGTGAGGAAAATGATATTGAAAGGCCAGGGGGGTTAAATGATGTCACGTCCAATAGCTCTGAGAATAATATGAATGCTTCGGCGTACGAAGGGGACACTGAGATTTATGACCCCGCATCAGATATTGACAATAAAATTATGAGCCATTTAAGTAATTCAGATTTCAATGGTATTACAGAAAATGATAGTTCAGACAATTGTATGGAAATAGGCGCGGTGCAAAATAAACAAATCCAAGATAAAAGGGAGTCTAAAGAATCAGATATTCAGACTGCTATGTCAACTAAAGATTGTGGTAGTTTTAAAGAAACTATGGCCATGTATAATAGTATGTTTTTGAGTATATTAGATAAATGTCAAAAGTAAATTGTAAAAGTTTCAACTTACCTGAACTTTAAAGTCAAATTATGTGGTAAATATAGGTTGACATCTCTCATTTGTACATGGAATCATTTCACGATGATGGTCGGAAATGAATTAAATCAACTTCAGGTTGTTATCAAGGTGTAAACATGTTGTATTCTTAGGATAACTGTAAGATTTTTGTGTAGAAAATCTCATTTCCGGCAAATTTGAAATTCTCCTTTGTAGAGAGTATCTATTCAAAGGGAAGTAATTATAGAACGAATGCTTGATATATCGTTATCGTCTATATTAAAATAATAATATATAGGCTTACTAGTTATGTCCAATGTGAGGGTTAATATCATTTATTTTATTGCTGATAAATCAAAGATATACTAATTTAATGTAATAATTAATGAGGCTGGTACTAAGTTGTTCTTGCTATTATTTCGTGATCTCTGTAGGGAAATATATTTCATTTATAAGGGGTTTACAAATACATACTGCATTAGATCTGCCAATAATAAGTGTTTCAGTCAATATACCGGGGATTGAACGAGTTACTACGAACCATGGCGGACTATCAGCAAATCAAACACGTTACTCGGAACTATAGAGAATACAATAACACATTACTCCGAACCATGGCAGACTTTCGAGAACACCAAATCCAGTATTCCAAAATAATACTTCAACCGATGATGATGAATCAACTATTGTATGGGAATTTCTCCAACGTTCAATTTGGAGATAATCATTCGCAGATCTCTATCATTCGAATAGAGATAAACATTCGTATACATATACGATGGACTACCAACAGATGCCTACCACAATAAACAATTTACATTGGAAATTTCTCCAACGTTCAATTTGGAGATAACCATTCGTAGATCTCTATCATTGGATTAGAGATAAACATTCGTACACATATACGATGGACTACCAACAGATGCCTACCACAATAAAAAATTTACATTTGGAAATTTCTCCAACGTTCAATTTGGAGATAACCATTCGTTGATCTCTATCATTGGATTAGAGATAAACATTCGTACACATATACGATGGACTACCAACAGATGCCTACCACAACAAAACAATTTACATTGGAAATTTATCAACCGACCAATTTGGAGATAATCATTCGTAGATCTCCAACCGGAGATATTCATTCGTAGATCCATATGATCATCATTTCAACCCGTTATTGACTATGTGTGGATATTCGTCAGATGTGAGGACTCCAGATGCCACATACGGATAAGTCTACATACAATTCATTGTGACAAACATTTTGACAATCAAGTGATATAGTTATTTCATTTATATCTATATGGACATGAATTAAACCAGCTGAATATGCTGAAAATGAAACTACATTTGTAGTAATGACATTCTATTGTGTGTATATATGTGTTTATGTTGCAAATAATATTGTTTATTTATGTGTTATTATTTTACAGGTTTTATGTTCATTATTTGACTATGATTATCATTGTGTGATTCAATGTTATGGTAACATACCATTTAAAAAAAAAAAAAGTTTGGGTTAAATATGTTAAAATTTTACTTAATATAAAATTTTGTTTTCAAACAGAGGGAGGGAATTGTAATGTAATGATCAAAGGATAGCTAATTATAAATTATTAATTTCAGTGAACCATCATATTGACTTTGAATAAATATAGGTTACACTATAACTGACAGTTATAAGTGAATATAGACTAACACCAGACAGGTTGTCAGTATCATAAGGAAGTGTGAATTTAATATATGTCTGGTTGGTCAATACCATGTTAGTGGGGAGTTCAGTCAGAGTCGGAGTTGAGTTAGAGAGTTGAGAAGTAGAGTCGAGAGAGACCAGTTGGTGCGGGCCGTCAACAAGCGAGTAGCTTGGGCCATAAGCATGGACAGTATGTTTATGAGTATGAAAAGTTGACTTATGCTGTGAACCTGAGAAGTACTATACTATGTTATGAACTGTGTAACAAACTAATAAAACCACTATACGAACACGAGCGTTACTGTCTTTACCAAATCATAAGGACTACGTAACACTCTGTGTATATGGGTGAAACTGCTGGTTGTGTTAGAAGAATTTTCCTCGATGAAGGAAGCTTATGTTGTCTATCACTCCTTGATCTAATTATTGATACTATGATTTGATCTTATTGATATCATGATGGACCTGATGATGTGTTTACTACATTTGATCTTATTAACGATGTCATGATTTTGACCTGATAGTTTGTACTCTAATTGATCTAATTATTGATGTTATTGTTGTTTTGATAGAATCTAGTAATTGCTATAGTACATTTGATCTTACAAGGGACGTATTATAATGAAGTTTGAGCATGTGATATTTACGCAATGCAATTTTGATAGCACTGATGACGCACAATGTTATATACTGTACATGGCACAAAAATGCGTTCCGTGTTTTAGCAGAACAGATACTAGTACAGTGATATAGTAGCACTCTGTAAACAAATCCACTGTATCATTGAAAAAGAATTAGGAACATGTTTTATACCCCCGAAAACTAAAGTTTGAAGGGGTATACTGGAGTCACTATGTTGGTTGGTCGGTCTGGTCTGGTGGACTGTGAGCAAAATCGTGTCCGCTCTGTAACTTTGTCATTTCTTACTTGATTTTAAAATGGCTTGGTACAAATGTTCACTAATATAGTCATGCAAGTCGTGTCCGCTCTGTAACTTTGTCGTTTTTAACTGGATTTTGAAATTGCTTGGTACAAATGTTCACCACATCAACACAGTGAGTTTATACTGCCCTTGGTTTATGGATTAATTTCGTCCACTAACTGGCGGGTAGAATTTCATGAAACTTGATTAATATGGACAACCGTTCTGTGATGATGCCTGTCGAGTTGTTTTGTTGGTCATGTTTTGTTATTTCAGTTATTGCCCTTGATTTGTTGAACAACTGTTATCCGATGGAATGTTACATTCAAAAAGATTTTATTAAGTCAGACAGGGAAGGCAACACTCAACTTAACCAGCAGAGCACAGAAAACATCAAAACACACAAAGCAAAATGCCCAACTGAACCAACCGAGCACAGGAAACATAAAACATAAAGACACAATGCCAAACTAAACAAGCGTAGATCCGCCCAAGTCCAAGCTATCGAAAAGTACAATAAATTGTAACTAGCTGAATGACCAAGTTTCCACAGCAAACAAGACTGCGTTCAATAAACGCTTATGCTCCCTGTGGAAGCCTTGTCCATAAACAAGTCTTAAGTCCAAAATTAGGTCAAAATGGGGTTAGGTGATACAGGCATGTGGAGAGTGTTCATATACAACATCCATGCAAGTATGATAGCTTTGTAGCAAGCCATATTAATGCTAGAAGAAACGGTCAATTTGGGTTAACCGGACGAACGAACGGACAGGTGAATCACTATATGCCTCCCGATCTATCGATACGGGGGCATAATAACATTGCAATGAAATACTCATAACCTGTAAGCGGGGGATATCAAGTCAAACGAATTTGCTTGTTTAAAATAATATCCCTCTGCTGAGGCAGTGCTGCGGCGTATGATTCATCACTACGGTGAAAGCGATAGTTTTATTAGTCCCCTACCGGTTTTTGACCGGAGGGGACTTTAGGTTTGCCCTCCGTCCGTCCTTCTACACATCCGTGTCCGTAGTACAGTCATGGAATGATGTGTAGATCGCCGCTTTAGCAGTTTTACTGTTGTAACTATGTCATTCAGCGTAGGCATCACGCCTTTTGTTTGCTGAAACTTTTCTATTCAGCTTTTTAACAGTTTTGACAAGGGCTGATTAATTTTCTTGGTTGGCAGTGTGTTGGGCACTTCTTCGTTTTAGGATTTTTGACAGTTAAAGCTAGGTATTAAAGTCGTTCTGCTGTGGAAACTGGGTCATTCAGCTAGTAATAATTTATTTTACTTTTCGACAGCTTGGACTTGGGCGGATCTTTGCTTGTTTAGTTGGACGTTTTGCCTTGTATGTGTTTTTAGCTCACCTGTCACAAAGTGACAGAGTGAGCTTTTGTGATCACTCGTCGTCCGTCGTCCGTCCGTCAACAATTGGCTTGTGTAGACACTAGAGGTCACAATGTTAGCCTTATCTTTATGAAACTTGGTCACAATGATCATCTCAAGAAAATCTAGGCCAAGTTTGATATTGGGTCATCTGGGGTCAAAAACTAGGTCACTAGGTCAAATTATAGAAAAACCTTGTGTAGTCACTAGAGGTGACAATTTGGACTTAATATTTATAAAACTTGGTCACAATGATCATCCTAACAAAATCTAGGTCAAGTTCGATATTGGGTCGTCTGGGGTCAAAAACTAGGTCACAAGGTCAAATCATAGAAAAACCTTGTGTAGTCACTAGAGGTCACAGTTTTGGCTTGATCTTTACGAAACTTGGTCACAATGATCATCTCACCAAAATCTAGGTCAAGTTCAATATTGGGTCGTCTGGGGTAAAAAAGTAGGTCATTAGGTCAATCATATAAAAACCTTGTGTAGTCATTAGAGGTCACAATATTGGCCTAATCTGTATAAAACTTGGTCACAATGATCATCTCAACAAATTGTAGGTCAAGTTCGACAGGTGAGCGACCTAGGGCCCTTTGGGCCCTCTTGTATGTTCATGTGCTCGGTTGGTTCAGTTAGGCATTGTGCTTTGTGTGTTTTTATTGTTTTCTGTGCTCGACTGGTTGAGTGCTGCCTTCTCTGTCGTCTTCTTTTTAGTGAGCAAATATGCCCAGGCCATAAGGGTGAACATATATATATATTAGTTATAGCTGAAACTAGGTAACCAAGCTTTTTACAGCTCAAACTAGGCCATTCCGCCTTTTATGTCCCGCCATAGGACGGGTAAATAGATTTGCATAGCTGAAACTAGGTCATTACGCTTTTTATGTCCCATCATAAAGGCGGGCATATAGATTCGTTTCTGCTGAAACTTGATCAATTAGCCTTTTATAGCTAAAACTATATCATTCAGATTTTTTGTGACTGAAACTAGGTCTTTGAAACTTTAAGACAGCTGGAACTTGGGCTTTCGGCGTTCAAGTTTATTTTCTCGTTTAGTTACGAGTTGGCTTTTTGATTGCTGAAAATGGTTTATTTAGATTTTCGACTGCTTAGGCATGGGAGGATCATAACTTGGGCATTGTGCTTTGTATGTTTCTGTGCTCGGTTGATTCAGGTGGCTTGTGTGTTTGTTTTCTGTGCTCGGCTGAGTGCTTCCCTCCCTGTTTGACTTAACATGATCTTTTGGGGCGTTCGGCTTTTTTGATGCCGAGGCTGGGTCATTCGGCTGAGTCACCCAGCATTTCTAATGCTGGAACTAGGGCACCGAACATTTGGGGTGGGATGTAGATTTGCCCTTATCTGTCCGTCCGTCCGTCCCTAATGGTGTGTCGTCTGTAACTTGTCTGTAACTAATTGACTGTGATACAGCCATCAAACTTCTTAGAAATATTAGTCGGCATGAGTTTTTGTGCACCTACATTTTTATTGGGATCGGACTAGTATTCGCAGAGTTATTGTCGTTGGAATTGTGAAATTTTGCTTGTGTCATTTGTAACTTGATAAGTAATTGTGGTACAGTATTCAAACTTCATAGGAATATAAGGCAACATGGGTTGTTGTTACTTATGTGTTTTTTTTCGGATTCAACCAGTTTTTGCAGTTATGGCCCTTCAAATGATGAAATGTTGCTTGCGTAGCTTATAACTCTTGTATTTGAGCTACTTGCTTCAAATTTTGTAGGAATAATTGCCAGTATGTGTAGTTGCCGACCTAAATATTTGAATTCGGTTCCGACCTTGATTAGCGTGTGATCCTTGAAATGATCAAAACTTGCTTTTGTTTCTCGTAACTCTATATTTTAAAGTATGGGTGCTATAGTCATCAAACATTGAAGAAATATTAGTCAGCATTTGCATTTGAGTTATGTCCCTTGATAGTGGCAAGTGGGGGCATCCGTGTCCTGTTGAAACTGGGTCATTCAGCTTTTAATAGCTGGGACCTGGGCTTAGCTGTTCATATAATTTTCTCGTTTAGTTAGGACATTGTCATTGTGGTATGTTACGTTTTCTGTGATCGCAAGGATTTTCCAAGTTTAGCGTAAACCTAAATGACGTGCCCTCGCTCTGTGATTGTGTGGATGTATTATCCGATATTATGCTGGACGATGTAGTCACATTTGGTGACGTCATCAACAGCTAGTAATAATTATGCCCCCCATCTTTGATGAGGGGGTATATTGCTTTGCACATGTCTGTCGGTCGTATAAAATGGTTTCCATTCAATACCTCAAGAACGCTTTGACCTAAGATCTTAAAACTTTACATGTAGGTTAGTCAGCAACAGTAGATGGCCCCTATGGATTTTGAGGTCAAAGGTCAAGGTCACTGTGACCTTTACTATTTCTGACTATTCAGATTGGTTTCCGTTCAATAACTCTAGAACGCTTTGACCTAGGATCTTCAAACTTCACATGGAGGTTGGTCAGCAATAGTAGATGACCCCTATTGATTTTGAGGTCAAGGTCACTGTGACCTTTACTATTTCTGACTATTCAATTTGGTTTCCGTTCAATAACTCTAGAACGCTTTGACCTAGGATCTTCAAACTTTGCATGGAGGTTGGACAGCAACAGTAGACTGATGACCCCTATGGATTTTGAGTTCAAATGTCAAGGTCACTGTGACCTCCATTTCTGACTATTTGGCTGCCATGGGGCATACGTGTTTTACAAACATCTCTTGTTTATTTAATTTTGGGCGGATCTTTGCTTGTTTAGTTGGGCATTGTGTCATTATGTGTTTTATGTTAAACTTTCCTGTGCTCGGTTGGTTCGGTTGTGCTTTGTGTGTTTTAATGCTTTCTGTGCTCGGCTGGTTAAGTTGAGTGCTGCCTTCCCTGTCTGACATTATTAATATATTTTTTTTCGGAGGTTATTTATGCTCCCATACTTGGTTACGATATTTTATTTTGCTCATGTTTTGAGGTCAGTAGGTCGAAGTCTGACTTTCACAATTTCTGACTATTGGGATGCTATGGGGGCATACAGTTTTACAAACATCTATTGTTACTAATTAGAAAATACTATTGTAATTTTGCTCATCTACCGGCGCTTCGTAACTTGCTAAACCTTCGTATTATATCAAAACAAATCAGCCTCTATAACTAAATCCATTCATCTTTGCTCACCTGAATGACAATATTTCAAGCAATTAAACTCATAGGCTAACACATAATTAGAACCATAGTGATGACATTGCTATGGAAGCCCTGGAGGGCACTTTTGACTTATGACTAATGACTTATGACTTGTGACTTGCGTAGGCCCCAGGGTGCACTTTTGACTTGTGACTTATAACTTGTGACTTGTGACTTAGGAGTTGTGACCAAACAAACTATAAATATATTTGCATGCTTTATTTTTCCCTTACGCCCAACAATAACGTGGATAAAAACAGATGATACGTGAATCGGATTTTAATATATATAGCAAGACAGGTAAGTCAGTTTTAGTTGTTTGATTAAATAACAATTGTTCACGGAATTACACTCATTCTACTACATAAGAGTTAGGTTTAAAATTCTTCTTTATCGATATGTTATTGCAAACAAAGTTAGCGTTGACGTTGCTATAATATATTTCCAACTTTAGATTATAATTTTAGCGTCACAATCGTGACGAATATTTAGGTTAAGAGGAGTGAATAGAATGACCAGTGTAATTAAAATGTTTGTTTGTTTTTGCAGGTGGAGATAAATGAAATAGCTGTCGTGGAATCCTGAAAATATCTCTTGAGGAATATTGCATAAAAGGCTGTGAACAACTCTCTTACTGTAATGGACAGAACTGCATATACTTACAATAAACCCACACAAGTTGAGCACAATATTATTGTCTCGTTATGAACCTTCATATACCCAAATAGAAGTTATGGTTGATATAGTCGAGAGAGAAATACAAACCGATCTGGACTGACTGGCACAAAATAAGAATGTTTATGATATAGGATCTCTAAGACCCTGTACCATGATATAGTACAACACCAAAACCTTGATGATATACATGTACTCCAATTGATTTTGGGATGTTGGAAAGGCGTGTGTTTAATTCAGAAGTTCACCAATTTACAGCATATTCAATGATTTAAAATATTTGTATAACTAATTATGGCATGTTGTATGTCGGTATTGTTATGCTGAGCCACTTGAGTATAAGTTCATGTGTATGTTGCTCTATTAATTTTGACATGCATGTCTAATGCTTTATTTAATCGTAAAGTAAAGCATGGTTATAACGTCTGTTTTATTTCTGCATTTCAATTAAGATTTTGATTTGTGACTTATGACTTATGACTTCTGACTTGTAACTTGTGACTTGTGACTTGTAACTTGTAACTTGTAACTTGTAACTTGTGACTTATAACTTGTGACTTATAACTTGTGACTTGTAACTTGTGACTTATAACTTATAACTTGTGACTTGTAACTTATGACTTGTGACTTGAGACTTATGATATGTAAAATGTGACATACACACTACCTTTGATAAAATTATAGACAGCAAAATGTATCATTATAAGTGTTATTATTATAAATGTTGTAATTTAATATGAGTTTGTTATCCTTCGTTTGTTATCAGTATCCATTAAAGCCAAAATCTTGGAATGATATTTAATCATGTAATTGACAGTGTTTTTGGTCTTTGCTTTATATTGTATACAAAGTTAACTGAAATGCAGTATTATGTTGTAAAAGATGAACGGTAGACAAAAACACATTTGCAAATGACAACTTTGAGTCTGTTGCATTACAAAGTTTATTCAAAATAAATTCCACATAAATCAATATAAGATTGTTTAGGTCACATGTATTTCAAAACATGACAAAATGGCGTATTATTTCTAAACATGTCTGACCGACATTACATCTATGAAATTAAACTTATGCGAATAATATAAAGCCATCTTGAAAAGCTTAGTTCGAAGGCGCCATAAATGTTAATGTATTGATATCCACAACTTGGAATTGTCCGCAAAACCTTATAATGTTCTACTTCTAAATTATGGTACATACATGTAACACAATCACATTCAAAATCTATTCTAGCCCATAGTGTCACACAATTGCCAAGTTTACATTTGAGCCAGTTGTTTTGCTGGGGTTTAAGACATACAGGTAATTAGGTTTGCACCGCCACATCATTTGTCGAACCAAACGCACCGAACACACACACATAACACGGACATTCCATTTTCTTCACCTGGAAAAATGTAGATGAACATATAATTATTAATACATGTACATCAACAAAACTTAAAGTCTAATTCATTATACCATGTATGATCCGAACTATCCATCACAAATGATAACGAAAAGGAAGCAAACCATAATACTTATGTATGCACATGTACTCGTACATTTGTATAAGACACAGCTATGCCAGGGGAAATTATGCTATTACATGAAGGGTATTCTAGTTAATTCTGTTAACAATTCAGAATAACGGGTCGGGGCCTTCAACAATGATGATTTCAATCAAACAAAACTAATACCGACTTACCTGACTCTCTATAGACTATTATCAGGTAATTCCGATTTAGACATCATCCTTTACCATCCACGCTGTCCAAAGAAGTGCGCGCAGATTTATTTATAAAATGTAAGTCACAAGTCGTAAGTCTCAAGTCATTAGTCACAAGTTCTAAGTCACAAGTCATAAGTTACAAGTCACAACACCTAAGTCAAAAGTGCCCTCCAGGGCTTCCATACATTGCAGCTGAAAATATTCGCATTTTACGTCAAATAAAACAAGTCAAATACTGTCAATATTTGTTAATAAGAAAGTTTCTTATAATATTGAATTCTTGACACGGAATACTGCAAATGAGGAATCCAATATCTTGTTAAGTAACTGCCAGCTAATTCTGATTTACTGTTGCTAATCTATGGATAAACATGTCTTTGGTTGGCAGGATCATGGGCGAGCTGTTTATTTTGAGTTTGTTTCCTTGTTCTTTCCGACTCGCACTCGTCGCTCCTATTCTTGCACTCTATGAAAATCACACATTAGTACTTTAGATTCTGAGGGAAATATGCTTCCAATGACATGTTGAATATTCATTGGGTCAATCTCTTAATTTTTGTTCGTGCTTCCAACCAGGCCGAAGCTCGATTGAAATCACAAGAGAGACCCCTGGTCCCGTGTTCACAAAGAACAATTATCATCCTTGATAACCTTTCCTGTTCACATACTCCTCTGCATGTGAAGGTACATGTACAGTGTAGCAATACCACGTGACTAAATACTACAGTCCAAAGAAGAAAATTGTAAACAAAACCTCCACTTCGCGAAGGAAAATGGGCGTAAGTATTTTATTTCTTCACCAATGTCTTTGAAATATAGACCACGCTAAGGGAAAAAATATAAGGTTTCCGCCATATATAGTATATTTCTCCATAGTGAGACCGCTTTTTCAATTACCCTGAGAAACCTTGGACAAATTTATGAACACAAACACGCACATAGGTAACAGTAGTTTACAAAATATGCATGTAGATCTAGTAATTGATAATAAGCTTGCGTACGGGCAATTTCTAGTAATTTCAATACATGCATTTGATGTTTGATTTAAATCATATATTGGACGGTGCCATCGATTTTCACCACTGGTAGACACCGTACAGCGGATATAACATAATTTTGAGTCCGTATTTGTAATAATACATCATTGTTGAGCGTCAGGTGAGTTTGTGTTTTCATGATTTATAATAGCCTACATATCAAGGTCATGGATACGCTAATGGCTAATTTACTGCAGGGTCCGACTAATCTGACCATATTGCCTAATTGTGACGGGTAGTTTTTAATATGTTCATATATAAATTATTGGTTGAATCTGATTCACTAATAAAGACTTACTTAAAATAACCAACATTGCAATACAAAGTTCAACTTCAGAATTACTTTATGTAAGCAAGCTGACCTGTTTACAAAAACCAAAGATCTAAAAATGTTTTTTTTACATTTTAAAGAAAGCAGACGATTTCCCATATGCTTTGAACGTTTTAAAAATTGCAGATAGCATTATCGTGTTAGGGAAATATAGTTAACTGAAACCGGAGTAGGGACAAATAAGAAATTCTGAAAATGTAAAATTACTTGTTAGCACGGCTAAAACTGAGAGGGAATCTTACGTTATTTATTTATTATTCAATTAACACCAGTTGCCCAAAAAATGCACAATAAGTCACAATCAACTGTACATATTCAATGGCGAAGAACGCGATTTTGCACGATCGCCCGTGTGTACGAATGTTTAGTAGCACGATTATAAGTTCAAAATATGCAATTGTAGGGGAATTAAAAAGGTGAGCATAATTTGTTTTAGCGTGCAATCTAAGCGCGCGTAGACTGATGGTAAAATAGCTTATACGTCCCCAATTATTTCGTACCAAATAAAATAGCATTGAACAATTTAGCAATAACAATATTTTGGGTACGAAAGCAATACTTCGTACTTAAATCACGTGTATTCCTATTTCAGCTCAACTGTCACAAAGTGAAAGAGTGAGCTTTGTGGTCACTCTTCGTCCGTCGTACGTCGTCCGACCGTCAACAATTTGCTTGTGCAGACACTGGAGGTCATAATTTTGGCCTAACTTTTATGAAACATGGTCACATTGATCATCTCAACAAAATCTAGTTTAATATTGGGTCCTTTGGAGTCCAAAACATAGGTCACAAGGTCAAATCATAGAAAACCCCTGTGTAGTCACTAGATATTACAATTTTGACCTAATTTATATGCAACGTGGTCACAATGATCATTTTAACAAAATCTAGGTCAAGTTCGATATTGGGTCATCCGGTGTCAAAAACTAGGTCACAAGGTCAACTCATAGAAAAACCTTGTTTAGTCATTTGAGATCACAATTTTGACCTAATCATTTTGAAACTTTGTCGCAATGATAATCTAAATAAAATCAAAGTCAAGCTATGATTGGGTCATCTGGGATAAAAAAAACTAGGTCAATAGGTCAAATCATAGGAAACCCTTGTGTTAAGTCACTAGATGTCACCATTTTAGCCTACTCCTTATGAAACTTGGTCGCAATGATCATCTCAACAAAATCTAGTTCAAGTGCGATATTGGGTCATCTGGGGCTAAGAACTAGGTCAAAAGGTCCTATCACAGGGTTTGGATGTACTGCTACGACAGGTGAGCGACCTAGGGCCCTTTGGGCCTTCTCGTTTTAGATTCAAACCACGTACTGGAGTCAAAATAAGGAATCCAACACCAGTACAGGACTGCTATCATCGGTACAACAGAAAACCAGATCCCGTATATTGAAAATTTCATATTGGCTAAATCTCATACGCAATGCAATATTTTCCTTCAAATGATTGCTTGTTAGTTGGTGTTTGCTTGCGAGAGTTCCAACATAGGTTAAGAACATGAAAGATATAAGTTTAAATCTGAACAACTAGAGTCCTGGCCCCAGGATCACGAACGAACTTAAGTTCGTGCTCAATTTAAAACTTAAGTCAACCTTTGAGTTTGATTTTGAACTCACTTGAGCTTAGAACTTAAGTCTGGGTTCACAAACGAACTTAAGTCCGATCTCAACTGAGTTAAAATTTACGACTCAACTATTAATATTTATCAACAACGTAAGCGACGTACTCTTCAATTGGAGTTAAAAATAAATAAAAGTACGGGAAACGCTGTCACCTGTCGTCTGAGTCGTCTGCGGTCTGACAGTTGTAGATCTACAGCATCATGGATTCTTGTATTAAGTCGGCAAAGAGATCGGTCAATTGGTCGGACGGGGGAAAGTTCGAAGCAATTGCACTAATATGTAACAAGTACGAGGAGCTGTTCGGAAAATTTAAGGGCGCAGGGGCTGGAACTGGCCAATCAGCCGTACAGAAAGGAAAAAATTGGCAACTCATCGCGGACGAGTTGAATTCGTAAGTCACGGTTTCAAATTGTCTTCATTTCGTTTCTAATGTGTCGAAAAAAAAATACAATAAGAGTTTTCACGTCCCCAGATAAAATCGTACCCAAATAACCCTAGCCTGCACATTTAAAATTGTTTGTTATGTAAATAAATTTTATTTAGTGACTAAGAAATTACCAAACTACAGTAAAATGAACCATTTATGACATAAAAATATTTTATCTTAAAATATTTACTGAAAAGCAAGTAGGGCCTACCAGGCTACGTCGTTCGGAAACTTTCTCATCGACCAAGCTCTCTGATTGGTCAGTCTGTAATTAACTGAAAGGCTGAAATATGGTTTGGATAGAAACAATCGCTGCACGTGTGTATATTCTGCCAAAATAGTTAAAACTCGGGTTGACGAGAATCAAGTATACATTATATTTGTTTATGTATGATTGCATAACATCATCATGTAATCATGGCTCTCCATAACTGTGACAAAGTGGTACTTAGATTTGTAAAATGTTGTCTAATGCACCATCATTTTATGTCTGAAACAGTGTAATTCTGACTAAAATTTAATTTGTTAGTTATAAGCATTTCATTTAAAAAAAAATAAGGCGACCATTGATTCATTATTTTTTATCCAGTTTGACAAAATAGCCAGTAGTAAGCCCCTGAGTAATCAGTGAAATCCCTGACTGCTGAGGCTTCTGGAGAGCTCTGGGTATTTCATTTGGCAAATAGTAGTATCTAAACAGTTTACATGTATATGATACTCTGAACTCTTTACTACATTTCTATATGAACGAAATGTGTTAATTGTTCTTATCAAAATTTGATTCTCATTGAAAGCTTAGATGCTAATTAGATTTACACTGTATATAATAAGTGTAACTTTGTATCAGGAGTTGATTAAACTGGGATTCAGGGATGTACCCAATCTCATACAACGGTTAGAACAAGTCCACAAAACATGGTTGACTTTGAACTATATTATTTACTCGGAATGTTTAACAGTTACGTCATTTGGCTTAGAAGATGACGTATTCAATCAGCTGTGTTTTAATGTTAATACAAGCGCACCCTTGTTTCCTCTATGTGTTCATGTATATAGGTAAAGCTTCTGGTGTGTTAGCATTGATATTAATAATATAATCTTGTGACATGTACATGCGACATGCGACATGACTAGTTTGTTATATATATAAATTTCAGATCAGGTGCAACCCAGTGTGAAAGATCAACATTGGAGATAAAAAAAATGTTCGCAAACTGTAAACAGAGAGGTATATTTTTTTCAAAAATGATTATACATGTACTCTTGCTTTTGTTGAACAAAGTTTGCTGTTCTGACCAGTATGAAGAGGGTAACAGCCTTTGAAATGATTAAACATTAATTTAAAAACAATTAGTGCTGTAAGTCCATCCGTAATGCAAAAACAGTATATTAAGTCAGACAGGGAAGGCAGCATTCCACTTAACCAGCCGACCACAGAAAACATTAAAAACACACAAAGCACAATGCCCAACTAAACAAGCGCAGATCCGCCCAAGTCCAAGCTGTCGAAAAGTATAATAAATTATAACTAGCTGAATGACCCAGTAGAAAAGATACAGCAACCAAAAGGCGTAATGCCTACGCTGAATGACCTAGTAACAACAGTAAAACTGCTGAACTACATAGTTTTAGCAGCCTACAGTCTAAAAGTTAAGTAACAGTATTAAAACGTAGAAAGGCCCGATTTCAGCAACAAAAAATCTGAAAACCTTTAAACGAGTGACCAGTTTCATTAAGTAAAATGACGTAATTGAACAAATCGAGATATGACGTACTGAATTGCAAGCAATACAGAAGTCCCCCACCGGTGTAAAGCCATTGTCAATATGTCTGTTGCCATATCAACAACAATTTCCTTGTGTGTTGACTCTTCATAAACTGCTTGGTGGAATTTCTTCATACTTTCAAAGGTGATCAACCCCAATGTACAGTTGACTGTATAAATGGATTCAAATTTTGCTGTCAATTTTATTGACAGGACAGGGTTTGCGCCTGACAGCGTTTGCGTTGGTTAAGTTGGTTGTCAGAGTCATGTTCTCAAAGACTTTTTAAAAGGTATCCACTTGAAACCACATCTGCCTATATTTTGATTTACTACATGGAAATTGTGGCAAATTGTACACGTAAACTCAATTTTCTCAAATACTATCAATCCTTTCAACCTGAAAGTCCGTATGTATATGGAATGTGATGACCTACTTACCATTACTGTATACACCATAGAGATAATCATAAATACTTTGTGTTGAATTCCTATATAACTGTTTGGTTGAATTTCTTGAAATGATATGCCCTATTATGGAAGCAATGGGAAAATACAGTGCTCTCACTACACTTTTGGAACTGGGGCCAGGGGCCCTCTAGTAGGGGAGTTGTGAATTGTTTTGAAGAAAAAGGAGAATTTTGTCTCTTATAAATTTATTAAATATCAATACTATTATATAAGCACTTAGCAATACATATTTAAGTAACAAAAAGTAAGTTTCTAGCTATAACAACAGCTACAGCAACTGCTAAATAACATTTACAAAGGCTCTTATTGAGTTTTTTTTTTGAGGGGATTTATTTTCAGAAAATAGGGGGAAAATGTACATTAATTTAGGTGGGTAATGGTGAAATGAGGGCCCTGACATAAGTTTCTAGTTTTAACATCAATATTACAAACATGTATCAATACTTTAAAAAATGTACAGATATTTGTTTTGTTATATTTCTTTAGCAAAAGACAAAGAGTTCAACAACAGAAAAACAGGAGGTGGACGTCATCAGGAGTACAAGCTCCATGAAGAATTATTAATATCACGAATGAGGGACACTTGTTAGTTGTCGGGGATTGCCGGCGGATTTGAAACTGGAGGTATACACATTATGAAATACTTGCCCTAAGAATAAGCTATTAGTAATGAGTACTGACCTTGGAATGATGAAATTTTGTGTAATTTTGCTTTTGAAAAGATGAAATTTGGCTTACGGTGTCAAAAGCTGCTACGGTCATCATATTTTGTAAGATTGTTGATTGAATAGGATGTTTTGTTATGCATCGATCCTCACAGTGGTCGAGTTGTGCATTGTAAGAACTGTGGGTTGCTCTTGCTCAGAACAATTTAACATTGGTACAGACACACATGATACCCAAACACACCAAGTATGATTGCTTGTGTATGAATTGTGTTGATCAACACATTTTGCATGTATTGTTGTGAAAAATATATTGTTTGCGTGTGGTAACATACAATTTATTGACATTGTAGTATGTGTATTGTTTTAGAACGATTATCGGTTTTGCAGAAATGAAACCGATTTCACATCGTTATTGAATCGTATCCGATTAACCGAGTAATCGTCCCGGTCCTATTTCTTACTATAGGATTAATGAATGTCAACAAATGGGCGTTTAATCCTTCCTTATAATTCCAAACTGACGCTTAATCACATAAAAATCAATGAAAACATTGAATTTACTCCCGCGCTTTTTAAAAAATTTGCCATAAGTTAATGACGTCGTGAACGTGACGTCACTATAACGTGACGTTTGGTGAATTACGTTAGCTAAGCAAAATGTGCTTAGATGCTTTGTTCTTCACGTAAACACAAAATCAGGGGATGAACACACATGTAGGTAATATTCTATATCAAAATTAAGCTATTAGAGCGTGTACAGTTGTGTTGGGCCTTTGCAGTTTGACTTATTCCACATACATTCGTCTGGAACGTTCACGTCAGTAATGTCCGAGGGTCTAGATTAGAGAAAACAGAGGTTCACTGATGTGTAAACGTCACGTCAAAGCCAATCAGAATGCAGGGATTTGCTGAGTTTGGAATTATTGTGACATTAAGTGCAGTGCACAAGAACCCTTAATCCACCTTGTGCAGTTTTTGAATGGTTTTCACTTAGTCGGGCGACACATCAAATTCATGGAGATCAATAGAACCTATATTTTATTTGTTGTATGGTTTTTTTTCAGCAACAGAAAAGAACACAGGGGATGATGGTATTGTGGGTAAGTTTACTAGCATTGAACTGTCTACATATTCCATACATGAGTATTTTCAAGAAGCTACATTTCATCAAAGATTAATATTGCTGAAGAGCTTCCCTGTGATATAGATGTTATTGAGCAATGCAGCCAGTTATACTTTAATGTTAAATATTGACATGTGAAGAGAATGCATTAATTTCATTACATATTGTCCCATTCATGGCTGTGAAATGATAACGGGTATAAATCTCAAATAGTTGCTCTCAGAAATTTGCATTGAACTGGTTGTGATTTAAACCTGGATGTTCTAAAATACTGGTAGAATAGAGTGATACCAACTTAAATTCCATGCCATATAAGTAAAATATCATGTCATACCTACATGGAAATGAAAACCATCAGGAATGAGGTGTCATGACAGATTAACATTATTTGTAGATAATAATAATTTCAGTGCAATAAGATAATTGCAATTGCACATGCCTGAAGGTACTTGGCATTAAATTGATTTATAATAAGCGCCCCGCAAAAATATTGACGAATCAGGATGATGTAGAAACCAATGTCATTATTACATTGAATTAAGTGTGCACACTTGGTATATCAAAAAATAAGGTGAAACGGAATAAAAGTCAAATATCATCATATGGTTTCAATTCTGGAAATTAAACCTTGTTCTTTTAGAAGGAAGTGCACTACTTTGTTTCATGCATCATTATATGTATAGATATGACTTTATTATTGTATCTTAGTACAGACAATTGCAACTAATTGTACTGATAATTATGCAACCCCACTATTCTGTTATACCCCCCCTCCCTTTTCTGGCATGCTACCAAGGGGCCCTGGTCACGACAGTGATATTTCTAGTTTATATTGATTTTATTTTCATTTCAGATGATCATAATGTGGCTGCAGATTTTCACAGTCCTCATGTGGAACCGATTTTCACTGCCACCACAGTGACCACACTCACAAGCACCGCCACCACACCCACTAGCACCACGACCACACTGGGTAGCACCACCACTGTAGCTATGTGCTCTACAAGTGTAGCAAGTTCTTCTGGTAAGTTGTTAAAATATAAATGATACGTATTACTGATTTTTGCGTTAACAAATGCCATTTGTCTAAAGTGATAATTTTAGCATCTATAGCAAGTGGCACTATCATCATGGCTTAATTCCTTCAAATAAGGCCATGCTATACAGATTTGAGGTAATATGGTAACTATTGGTTTCCTGTCCGTCAAAAAATCAGGATCCTAACATAAGTAAAATATTTTTCAATGTAGATATATTAAACTTGGTATGTGGATAGAGGGCAATAAGGAGATAGTGCATGTCTAAAAATAGTTGGGTTGTGACACAAATTGTGGTTGCTATGGAGACAGAAACAGTAAAAATTATCCAAAATCTGGATACTTCCATAACTCACAGTTTCCAAGGTATTTTTATGAAACTTTGTATGTGGGTAGGTGTCAATTAGGAGAGTATTCCCATCTAAATATATTTATATTCTGACAAAAATTGTGTATATCTACATCAGTAATATTTACGTTATTTGTTATTCATAGATATTATGAAATCAAACAATTGTATTATAGATTTTAATCAGCCCAGAATGAATAATCAACCTTGTTAGTTTCACTGTTATTTTCTCCATTGTTTTCACTGATAAATATCTCTAATCCATGGATAGCCTATTATCAGATGTAATGTACAGTGAGGAAGGTTTGCCTGCACATGCTTTGGGATTATGAAGTCACTGAATTGATCCCGATCTTTGCCAATACCTTATTTTCTGAACATAGAATAACCCACAATGATCTACTTTACCAAGGTGTATGAATGAGTACATGGAATCGTCTACAGTCAATGTGATGTGTCTTAGTGTAACAGCCGTCTTGCAACTCCATAGTATAAATGTACTGTCGTCTAAACAGACGCAGGTCTCAAATCACAATTTAACTTGGTATTCTTTTACAGTGTGTAAATATGTCTGGAATGTAGGGATTGTATGATTTTCATTCTTACTCAAGTGTACAGTGATGTGGAAATGTTGCCAAGTACATTATTTATATAACCACTGGTATTTTTACATTTTGTATAGGTCCTAGATCCAAAAAAAAGAAGAATTATTGACACAGAAGATGATTTGTTAAGCATTGAGAAACGACGTGCGATAGTTGAATTGGAATTGTTAGAGAATAGGAAAAGTCAAGAGGAACGAAAGTCTAATTTAGAAATTGAAGTACTGGAAAATAAAAAAAACAAGAAATAGAACTGTTTCAAATGAAAAAAGAACTTCTTCAAAATCAAATCAACCAGATTCTACAGAATCCTTCTATATTTCATAATGTAGAAATGTAATGACCTTGTTCTCACAAAGGAGCACTGTTGTGTACATTTTTACAGCTTTATTATGTTATGTGGTCAAATGACATATGTGGCTATTTTCAGCCTTATTATGCCCCCATCTTTGTTGAGGGGTATATTGCTCTGCACATGCAGATGTAGACCTTTATTCTTTCTGACTATTTGGCTGCCCAGTGATTTTTATTGAACAAAATTAAACAGCCTGTGCCTTTAAAATTGGGAAATTTTAGCGCAACAATTTGAGAAATTGGGAATTATTAAAAAGGTTGTTTTGGTTAAGATTGTTCATATTTTGCAATTTTTTATTGAAAATACTCTAGTCATATGTGGCAAAGAGTTTTGCAAGTTTGAAAATCTATTGTTTTGACTTTAAAACAGCAATAATGTATATATTTTTATACCCCAAGATACATAGTATATGGGGGCTATATAGGAGTCATGCTTGTGGATGGTTCATAAGTTGGTGTGTGGGTTGGTCGGTTGGTCTGTATTATTTTTGTCCGTGCTCATATGATGTCAATGATATATCATTGTAACTTATAACACTTAATAGTCGGGAGTCCATAGGGTGAAAATGTGACGGGCCATGGCATCAGAGAGTAGAATATGGCATCCATGCTAAATGTTATCCTTGATATGTCGGTAATCTGAAACGGCCGGATGCCAACCGTGATTTTGCCTCGTTTTCTCAGAATTAGGTCAAAGGTCAACTAAGTGCATTTTTTTATATCTATTTTGAAAAATCGCTATAACTTGCTCAGTTTTGGACAGAATTGTATAAAAATAGTATCATAATGACGCTTACATATTGGGCTTTCATTGACAATAAGTTTTTTTTAATTATCTCATTTGCATATTCATGAATATTGATGAGAACACTAAAAAATCAGCAATTTTCTGTTAGAAATTAAAAATTGTCCACAAAAAAAATGTCATAATGTCTTCATTTTGGCTTTTTATAAGCCTAAATAATACTAAATTATAGGTGAGATATTCAGTTATTGAAATATACATTTATTACCAGTCATAATACTACAATTAAGGGCCCATACATGGAGGTTAAAGTGGATGGGGTAAATTGATTCATAAATCCGAATTATCTCAATACCGTTAAAGAAGTACCATTGAGTAATATACGTATTTACTTCTATATTATTATTTGAGGTAACATTTATTGCATTGGTTTTAGATAGTACAAATCCAATTAAACTAGGTCAAAGGTCAGTTAAGTGCAAATGACAACAAAAATCTTGTAAATTCCAAACTATGCATTATTGCAAGATAACGCCATGTTGACAAAGCATTCATACAACTAATTTTGCATGTTTTGTTACAGGTACAACAAGTTAACATGATACAACATAAGACTAGTATAAAACGTTGCCTTTCAGTTCACACTTGATCTTGATAATATAATAATCAGCGATCAATAGGGTTGGCGCAATCGACACTATCACAACCACACGCCGGAGTGCACCTCAGTGATGTTTTGAGCGGATGGATTTGCACTTGGATTTACATCCACAACTTGTTAGTTCAATACATGCATTGGGTACAGTTTGCAAACGTTTCCAGACAATTTCTAATCCATCTGTTCCTTCTGTCCATGCATGTGTGTCAGTAGGTTTTACTTCCGTATCTATTATGGATACGTCAGCCTGTATCCATATAGCTGCCTGATAGTTAGCTCTCGCAATGTGTAATTCCAGAGCATCTTTCGTTGGCGGAAGCATTTCAAGTGTCTTTTTGGCTTTCACGAATAGGGAACATCTAGCAGCATCAACAGACTCTTCGTTCACACCATACATCAAGCATACAAACTTCTCTGCCCTCTGGGAATTAGAGTTTCGTCCAATATCTGACAGAAGGTCAGGGTCCGCAACATACTTTTTCCAACAGGTCTTCTTGCCAATGCCAGAAAAGGAGGAAGTAGTGTCACACCCTGTCAATGCGTGAAACCCTAAAATATTTCGGCGGACATCTTCAGACATATGTTTGGCTATTAAATGCGCAGGATATAGTTTGGTTTTCTTTGAGGTCCCAGCCAGCATCCATACTTCAATAAGCAGTTGTCCGAGATGGTATATCAGCAAAAGAAGCACATCTGTGTCTTGACATTTGATTACTATTCGTTTATACCCTTCTCTTGCAGCATCCAACGCATGTAGAATAATCCTTGTATCAGCCTCTTCGTGATTTGCAGACAGATGGTGTACTTCACGTCTATTTGAAGTTGTCTTCAGTACATCCTGATATCCTCCTCCTATAACAAGCTCTTTCTCTCTTGATAACGTCTCAGCTGTTGTTCTCAAACACTCAGAAAGGAACCTAGCAATATCCTCCTTGTTTTCGCTCATGGTCAAGAAGTTATCCCATGATTGTGGCAAGGGGATATCAGGGCCAGTTATCATCCTACGAATTGGACGTCGTCGGCCAGCTCGCTTGCTTCTGGTGTTTGTCTTTATTGAGGATTTTCCAGTATATCTGTCGAATACTACATCAATTCGGTGTGTATATGTGTCGTAATACTTCAGTACACTCTTAACAAACACGTTTGCATATTCTCCAAATGTAACGCAACCATCTGGTTTACCTAATGCTTGTATCAATGCATGCCCATCAATCACTAGAGCCGAAGACAAGGTAGATACTGGAAGTTTCTCGATGACTGGAACTGAATAATCAGTTGTAAGAACTGCAAGTAGATCTGATTTGCTTGTTTGATTCATCACTCCACCAACTTTTGCAAGTGACAGTGGAACTTTAGATAACTCATGTTTCAATACAGATGCTATTTCTACAATTCTCCCAGCATTAGCAGCGTTAAATAATCGTTGCATTAATTGTCTGTCAGCTTTAATTATCTGTGTTGTCTGCTTGGTTTTAACTTGAACTTGGTACATTGTAGCAAATGTTTTCAATTTCAGTTTTTTCATTGGGTCAAAGTTTTCTTTGACACAAGTCTCTCTTCAGCAGTTTTCAGGACACATGATTTACCTCGTGTTCGTGCTTCCACTAGATCTTTGCTTATTTCTGTTGTTGCTACATCTTTGGTTACAATAGATACTATTTTTGAGCACTCGTTTACAGGTAGAGGAATTCTGTTTGCTCCATCATTTGTTTCTGCGAGTGAGTCTAGTCCTTTACAACAAAAGACATCTAGTATATCAAGCTGTCTCAGCATTGCTTGAACATGACTTTCATCCAGTTGCACACGTGAACGTTGGAAATCAACCCTTGTAAATGTAAAGTCATCTTCCTCATCTCCGCTGTCTGCATATAGAGCTCTCATCTTCTGTGAAATACTTGAGCGAAATGCCCATGTTATGCAAAATTTGTCTCTTGTTGAGTCTGCTCTTGTAATTCCAATGATTCCATTGTTCATTTTGCACAGTTTATTGATCCACTCTGTGGCTTGGTCCGTTGGGATTTGGCTGAAGTGATTATTACTTCTCTTGACTACAAAATTTCCATCCATGAACTCTTTATATACTTCTGGGGCTCTGTTCTCCAGATCTGTCATTTCCGCTAAATATACTGGTCCCCATCGTGCATAGTTTAAGTGATCGTACGCAGTCATCCAAGGCAGCATGGCAGCAAAGGCTTCAAGGTGAAGTTTCCAGTTGCCTTCCCTTTCTGCTCGAATAAACCGAAGCAAAATATCGACCATATCCATATATGTCTTCCAAAACATATAGTTTTTGTTGCCATTGAACAGCTTGTCGAATTCATCCATCTTGTCGATCAAATTGATATCCCGAATATCTTCACTCAACTTCTCAGCTTTGGCCTTTACTTGTTGGTCAAATCCAGTTATCTTTGATGTTTTGAAGACATTTGTAAGCTCTGTCGATGATGTCTCTATCTGTTTAAGATCTGCACTAGCACCACCAGCCTTTTTGTTCAACCAAGATCTAAACAGTATCCACCTCAGCCGCCACAAAGCCTCGTATGTTAAGGTATGTGCCCTCACTGCTCTGTAGTAGGCCTTCCCTTCCAACATATTTGCGGTCACGTTTGGAGGATAAACACCAGCATCCACCCACAAATCATCAAGGCCTACAGACTCCATGTGCTGGCCAATCGATTTTAAGAAATTGAAACAGACATGGAGGCCCCAAGTCTAAATATGACGTTTTTGTACAAATCTTGGTTCGCCCATGTGAGTTCTATCCCTTTGGCATAAAGGGGTTGATCCCCAGTAATCACGGTATAGGTCTGTCCAAGTTTATTTGAAATTGCTACAAATCTATCAATTACAATGGTTATAGTGTCAAAGTCATCCGCAGGTGCCTGTAGGATTGGGAGCATGCCAATTGTTGTCATCGGCGAATTAACTTTGCTTGTTGATTCATTGAATGCTCTCCATGCTGGAACCTTCTGTTCTTCCACGTCCGTTTGTCTACATAAAAGCCACCCTATGTCATCTACATGTGCATTTACACGTTCCTCATCTGTCTCGGGAAACCATTTCGCAGTATCTATCTCATTAGCTCTTTGTACAGGCTGAGGTCTTTTTCCATGTGGCATCCTTGCCCTGTGTAACTCATGAAGACTCTTCATAGCCTCTTTATCGCAACTTCTCTCTAAGCTTGGTTTATCATCATCCTGTATCTGCAATGGGTCAACATCGCCTGTGGATTGTCTTTGCCACACAACCATCTGCGTGCTGTGAAATGTATCACGACCATCCAATGTTGACTCCAACACATCGATGTTGTCACAAGAGCAGTGTACAAAAACTCCATGGTCGATATTGCTGGGAATATAAACTCCTCCATTTTGTACATACTTTTCTAAAATATTGTTAGCTATGGAATTATCAATCCTTCTAATTGTAGTGATACCTACAGTGTGATTAGCAGCATGGAAAAGTTCAACTAAAGCTTTTGAACGTGTTGCTTGGTGCAAAGCAAGACCTAAACCTACATGTTTGGGTGTAAGTTTGCTACCATTAGACACTCCATATATGATATCCTGTGCAATACTGCACACTTTACGGTTAGCAGTTGCATTTATGACATCTTCATCGCCATCTAACAGAGCCATACCACCAAAGAGTAATCGAAGAAATATGTACAGACTATTCGGAATTATCTTTTCAATGTGATCATCATCAAATCCTGAACAAATTGAGTCGTGTCCAGGCATATCATTCAAGTCAGTTCTAATCTTCAAAGCCGCATGCACTATTTCTTGAAGAATTGTATTTTCACACGGTTCCAACACAACTGAATCATCAGTTGATGTATCTGTCTCCAATCCGGAATCCGCTATAAATGTTTCAAACTTCTGTTTTCTAGATCCTTTTGTCAGTGACTGAGAGATGACGAAGTCCGTTTCACTGGTAGGATACAACAGCAGTGATGACTGCTTATCAAGAGGTCTAACAAACTGTCCCTTGCCACCAATACTCCGTTTAATGTCCTCATAGAATGACTGTTTGCGCGTTTGATATTTACTCGGAACACATTTATCTAGATCCTGAATTCTTCGACAATAACTGTTCCACACTTTACTCATATCGTACACATGGCCACAAGACAGACCTTCTTCTAGAACCTGTTTCAATTCTTTCATGACTTCATCATCAGTCTCATCTAACGTGCCTAAAGCAAATGATTTGCGTCTGAATTTTGACAAACACTTCAAGTGATATTTACCCTCAGCAGCTATCAAATCGTTAACACCGGCAAGGCGAACTCTCATAACACTGTCATTCTGTGAAAGTTTAATAACATTTTCTGATAACTGAAATGTAGTAACACTGTTCATATGTTTAACATCGTCTGTCTGACAAAATATACAACGATCAAAGTCAACTGCTGGTATCTTCGCTCTGGTTTTAGAGGTTGAAGGAGTACATATTTCAGCGACATGTTCTTCTGAATGTTTGCTTTCAGGCAGTTTTGTCTTATCTTTCAACCGATCTAGCCTTTGTTTAGATGTGTAAGAACTATAACAACTTTTGTGCCACTGAACTTTATTTTGGTCTGCCCATGTTTTTGGGTCAATACTTGTAATTCTGTCTATTATTTCTAGGCTGTCCGTATCATGCAAACTTTTTCTGGTGTCAGACGCTTCTTTTAATCGCCTTTTCCCTTGCTCTGTTCCGAAACGCAAAGCTTCGCCTTTCTCTTGGCATATTATACAACGGTCAAAAGATGTTCCCGACGAACGTCGCTTGACGGATAGGACGGAACTGACATCCATGCTCCTGTAATGATAAAACAGTCTTATTATTTAGTGATCGACTAAGATATGACATGCATATACGGACGAATTAACGAACGGACATGCTTACTTCAGTTTACCACCTAGAATGTCGCTTTACGGAGTACAAGGGATATCATATTGATACTGACATATGGACGGACATAAACATAAGCATATATATTATGTAAAGAAGCTGAGTAGCTGTTGTTATTGTAATGAAATATTTAAACATCATATTCAATAAAACGAAGTAATTTTAAATTAAGTTCCTATTTTAATTTTGCTATTCATCATCATGAAGTTAAAATAAATCCAAAATAATAAGTGTTACCTATAGTCTGTAATTGTATACTGCACTCGGTTTTAACTGTTCAGCCATTTCAAAACAGGCACATCTGAAACTATAAAAAATAGGTAATTACCCTATTTTTATTAACATATAGATCATATACAACATCTGGCTACTTCTTAGACTCACAACAACTGTATTAACTAATATATATAAATATTCTTATTGAGTACGAACAAGTCAGGGTACGAAACGCATTTTCGAAAAAAAAATGAACGGGACCTTGCTTAGACGAGCGTTTTCTCATTTCCAAATTAGACAATACACCGATAAGTAAACGGACATAATTATTAGTTTGTTAACAAAAGTATAAGACCGCAACTTACACAGTAATGAGTTATACTAGGGATATCTAACATCGACTGCATTTGTTTACTTTAATTGCAAATGGGGTAATTTCGACAAGGGGAGTAACTTCATTGGGTCGCCTATAATTATCGCAATGTATTATACAGTTTTGTAACTAACATACATTGTCTACAGAAAAAATCATTTACATGTGTTTCAGAAATCTAATAATTATATGACAATTTAATATTACTCAAATATAAATCATTAAATAGATCATACAGAGCTGCAAATGTTCGCTTAGTTATAAATATTCAAATGAGCTAATTAGCATAATGCTATAAGAGCAGATTATAAATCATAAAAACATTCACTAAATAAATCATACTTGATAAGGAATATGTTAAATGCGTGTTTAATATTAATGTTGTTGGAATTGCGATTTTTGGTGTTTTGTTTCAATTTACCCCACCCACCTTTGCCAGCAATTCTACATACAACTAAACATATAATTATATACGGATGGACGTATATCGAAAGCTCTATGTCTTACCTTGATTTTGGTACCATTTTGTTCCTTAAAGTGTAGGAATAACAAAACTACGCGTAAAATTGTCGACTATACGCATCGATTTTTCCCGAAAATATGAGATAATTTGATTAAACTGGGTGTAAATTAAAGACCAATTCAATAGCTACAATTTGATACCATACGGACTATTCTACCTGTAACACTGACTAGGATATGGTACAATTTCAAAGAGGCGTATGATAGATGCACTTGATTGACCTTTGACCTATATTATGACCTTCGCAGAGGGTTTTGCGCTTGGCATCCGCCCAAACCATAGACACTTGGTATTGGGCAATACAAATATCGTATTGAAACACTTCTACTAAAAAATGCCATGGACCATGAAAAATAAGCGACTTTTGTCCAGATGGACTCCCGACTATAAGCCATCATCATAAGTGGACAGTACTGGTCAAGTGCAATAACAATCAATGATTGACATCTCTTGTTATAGTATTTAAGGCGTCAAAAAAGGAAAATTCTACTATGTTGCATAGCTTTATCTTTGAAATTTATAACTTTTGTAATTATTTTGAAATTGTCAGGTCGAGCAGTTGCAGAGTTAGCCCTGTACTACATAGTAGATGTTTCAAATTTTGCCTAGTAAAGTGGAATAAGAATAGTAACAACGAATAGTTGCATTATGACAATTGTTTTATTTGCTTCATATACACTTGCTCTTTCAATCACTAACTCACTCACTCGCATTCTCAATCACTCACGAATTCACTCACTCGCATTCTCAATCACTCACAAACTCACTCACTTACTCGCATTCTCAATCACTCACAAACTCACTTGCATTCTCAATCACAAACTCACCCACTTGCTCAATCTCTCACAAACTCACCACTCAATCGATACCTTGTACAATAAATTACCCTTATTTTCACTTTCGCTCTCAGACACACCTACTCTTACTCAACCATTTACTCAGATAATTCCATTCACACACATACATGTACAAATCATTTGTGGAACATACACCATCATATGTATACCATATACGTGTTATATACATTTATAACATATTTCAATTATTCTGATAAAATACTAATTATGGTTCAAATATCTATCCATACTTAACAAGTAACTGTAAATATACCTACATTTGTTCTAATACATGTATTTGTAATATTTTTTAGAATTAACATCTATAATATATTTTATTCTACACTTTACTTTAGGAATATATGTACTCTTTATACTAACAAGAATATAAGGCAAGTAATGCGATAAAAGTTTATATAATGATAGTTGGCATGAATGATCAACAAGTATTACTAATTAAAAACTAATAGAAAAAAATCTGAATGTTCATCAGAGGTAAAACCAGAGTAATAATTGACCAAATGCATGTTGTTTCAAATGAAGGTTTCCCATGTTAAGCAAAGAACATGTTTGCTATATAGTCTCTATACTGACCACCAACCATGGCTAGTGCTGGTGGTGGTAACTGTGGCGTTTCCAAGACGATGCTCGTTTCTCTTGGAAATATATCATTATTGGCTATCCCAATGTTGTGAAGTACAGAACAAGCTACAGTTACCTTACATGCTTTCTCGGGACCATACCTGAGACCATTTGCTAAACATGGGAAGCGTCTCTTTAAAGGTGCTGCCTCACAGATTGGGGTAAAATTTTTGTATGACGTTATTTTCCTACCTAACCAAGTATTTATATAATAAAAAGCCACTGGTGGTGGCTTTATGAAAGATTTATGGCATATAAGCAATATAAATCACTCGTGATATTTGGCACTCAGTATTTTTCTGTTTGAAAATATCGCAGAGTTTCCTTCCAAAATGTTTTGTGAATTATGTAATTCACACATGATCAAATTGTAACTTCAACAAACTAAAGCCGAAACATCTGTGGGGTATTCGGTTTGTTTTTCAATTCGTTTTCATCGAATGGAAACAAATTTCAGTCAATTTAAGTGATAGTAGTGCTAATTATATAGGGTATTAATACCCTATAGAATTTTGGGTGTAAAAATGCTAAATTACTACAAAATGCCGATGTTTTCCAAGTTATTTTTTATGTCAATGTGGTTGTTTATGGCATATACAGGACACTATACCAAAATTACATGAATATTTGACAATTTTTTTTTATTTTTGCAATACACCATAACGTGAGGCAGTCCCTTTAAAACACCAAAAGTTTGCTCAATCAATACTCTAGTTCTACACAAGGAGATGTTGAAGCGCTCCTTCATTGCTGTATCCGTTGCACTGTATGGTGTCATTAAGTATCTTCTGCAGGGATATCCTGAGTCTCCAAGAATCAGTCCTGGTAATTCTCCTGTAACTTTTTGAATATACATACATGTGTATTAACAATTTGAATCAGCAGTCTGTTTTTATTAAATCTTTTGGATATAACAAACAGATTAACATGGTCCTACCATCTCTTACCATAACAAGTGAATTCATGGCCATATTTATTTATATTATATATTTGTTCAAACTGTAATTCTATTATATCAAATTGTTTAAAAAAATAACCAGTCTCGTGAGTCAGTCATGCAGTCAAAGTTAATCTAGTCAGTCATTTGGTCGATGTTGCTTTGTCAGTCTGCCAGCTGGTCCGAGTTACTAGTTAACAATCTGTCATAGTGAGACGGTCAGTCAGAGTCAGTCAGCCAGTCATTTTCAGTTTGCCATAGTCAGACAGTCAGAATCAGTTTGGCAGAATTTGCCAGTCAGCTACTGTTATTGTCAGTTAAGACAAAAATTAGATGCTCATAATTATTTTGATTTTAGTAGGTCAAATGTCAAGGTTTTTGTGACCGGTCAAGGTCTTATTGGGCTGCCATGGAGGCGACCTGTTTTGCAATCATGTTATTTATTTAGCCTAAAGGTCTCATGCATTCATACTTAGCTTTATTAGGCGATGGTGCTGTACAGCATGGATTAGCATTCGACAGTAGGTGTTATCATTTCATTATTCACTGGATTATCATGGAATTTAGTGTTTAAAATTGGGTTCTCTGGGATCAACAACTATGTAACTATATTAAATCATAGAAAAACCGTGTTTATGCTATAGAGACAGTACGTTTGTACCTTCTTTAAAGTTGGTAATAATGTTTACTACCATGTATGAAATTTAGTCAAGATCAGTGATCTTGGTGTCTTAAAGCATGTCATCTGCTCCTAATATAGGGTTATATCAAAAACCTTGTGCAAGTAATAGATGATGGATTTTCATGATTTTTATCAATCGAAATTTAATACTCATATTACCATATAGACCAGCATCATGTGAGCAAGCTCTCTTGTTAATCTACAATGTAATGCGTATGCTCATTCAGTCGTTGCATGTAACTTTATCATAGATAAATTAATTAAGTTAAAAGTTACCAATTTTTTAGGGCTGCTTTCAGCAGTTCAGTCGTTCAGCCACCGACATTTAAACTTCCCCTGTTCATTGAGCTACCTATGGAAACCTACGTTCGAGTCTCCCTGGGGAGACTATTTCTCTCCTGGTGGGTGTGCAGCCAACATCGATCTTCGGCGCCCAGGACTATCGAACATGTTCAGACACAGCCCTCACAGGTACCAATTCACACATTGGTCGAGTGGAGCATGTGGGTTATTCGTGCTCAGAGAAATTAAGCAGTGGTCCAGACGGGGGTTGCACCCGGGACCTCTCGATCCCGAAGTGCGCGCCCTACCTCTAGGCCACCGCTCCCCATAATTCATTAACTCTGACATGATTTGATCTTATTATTCAAATCAAGCATTACGGCATTATGACGCCATAATTATCGGGTCATGACATTTTAATTTAAATGTAATTTTGATTTTTCTAATCATGCAAATTACCATACCATTTTTCGAGAAATTTAAGCATGAAATAAAAAGAAAAAATGCGGATTTTGGGTGAAAGATCAAATCAGTGCACTTGTGATTACAGAAAATTAAATTTAAGCCAATTAAGTTTCTGTGCTAAATCGGTGAGATAAAATTTGATCTGGCACCAAAATCAATAAATATTTTCTATGTAGTATGTGTATATGATTTGTCAAAACTTACCATTTTCCAGTTGTTGACTGATATCACTTTCCCTGAAGAGACGTGCATCGTGCACAATACCGGGCCATCTTGCCACTATATTTGTTATCTCAAATTTGGCATTACACATCATCTGATATAAATGTTATCAGTATGTACACAGCAATGAGACACAATATGCGATTAATCAACATATCGTATAGCGGGTTATTCCTGCGGGTAGAAAATTTTGCGATTTGGGCCTAAAATGGGTAGGTTTTATTTCTGCGGTTTTTATTTTTGCGACCAACCAGAAAATCGGGTTTCAGTAACCAGAAGAAATTTCTGCGAATGGTAAATAGCTACCGTATCTACTACGGCATGTTCAACAACATGATAACACTGCTTATGTGTATGATTTACATTTAATTTTTATACAGAATTCAGCTTTCAGGGTCCTTTCTCTTAAAATATCTCAATATACTCATACCGGGTATTGCTATATCGTTAATACAATTATACACAAACTAGTGTTGCAAATTGAACCAGTTGTCAAACTTACATCAACGTGTATTGAGGCTCAATACCGATATAACACATACCATTCATTAATTGTTAATTAAACAAGCAAACAAAGACAGTCGATCACTAGATCACTATACGTGTGAAAAATACGACAGTAACAAAACACTAGAAAGATATAGATTTAAAGTATATTACCAGCATATTGAAGCAAAATACGGAAGTTAAATTTTGCAAACAAAATTTTTACGCATGTTTAATTTTTCAGAATTTAATTTACGGGACAGCCTCAAACCGCAAAAGGCGCAGAAATAAAAACTCGCAGAAATTAACCGCTATTCGGTATTATAATTATTACATGAACTACCTGTCTGAGCGTTTTAAGTTGTTTGAGTCTGTAACTTCTTGACAATATCAATTTGACAAAGATTTCCTAACAAAAACAAAATGTATTTCTAATATGGTAACTGTGTGCATTGTGATTTATCTGTGGGTAGTTAAGAAGGTAACCCCTTTATGAACAGAACAGAACAGAACATATCTTTATTAACTCAAATCGTATAAACGACACATGAGTATACAGAATACAATACAACATAATAAACATAACCCAGTAATGGTAAACGTACAACGGAAATCCTAACATATGTTAACAATATGTATGATTAATTTGTAAACATGTGTGTATATCTATATTTTTTAGCTCACCTGCCACATGTGGCAAAGTGAGCTTTTGTGATTGTTTTTTGTTTGTCGTCCATCCGTTAGACATTTTACCATTACCATTAATTTTCACTAAACTTGGTCAGTAGTTGTATCGCAATGAAATCTAGGTCAATTTCGAAGTTGTGTCCTATGGGGTCAAAAACTAGGTCAAATAAAAGGAAAACCTTGTTTACATCCTGGAGGCCACTTTTTTGCTTCAACCTTTTGTCAAAGTTTGGTCAAAATGTGTATCTTGATGAGTTGGGTCATGTGGGGTTAAAACAAGTCAATAGGTCAAATAATAACAAAACCTTGTTAACACTCTGGAGGCCTTATTTTTGCTTTAACCTTCATCTAGTTTAGTAAAAATGGTTATCTTGATAACCTTAAGGACAAGTTCAAAGTTTGATCATGTTTAGCAGGTGAGCGCCATCGGATCTATGATCCTCTTGTTATTTATCACATGACTTTCCTTGTATCTGGGTTAATATAACGCGTATGTATATTCTTATACTACACTAGTGTAATATAACATTGAAAACTTGGCTTATTGACAAAATAATGGAATCTATATTTATTATATTATATATGTATCAGAAAGTAGAAGCTGTGATTGCACTTTATATTATAGTTATATGTGAATTTTAAAGAGTTATCTGCTCACTATATTAAATTATTTGAGAATTTGAAACAGAGTTTTAGTTTTACCTATTTTGATGCCTAACCATGAAGGAGGATGCGGTACATTGCTATTTAATGTCTTGGGAGCTGCTGGAAGTAATAGATCCTCAATCATTACAGTGAGCTTGGTCATAATAGAAGATATTCTATATTGATATATTTCAGTATAATCATCATACTCATGTAGGCATTTTTTGCCGGAACATGTTTGTGACAAACAATAAAAAAAAAAATTAAAGTAAGTTGTTGCTGATGTATGTTATTTAATATATATTGATATTGCAAAGTCAATGTCATGGTTAATTTAATAATGAATGAACCCTTTGATCATGCACTTTATATATTTGTGAAATTCACAAATTTCAATGGAAATTGTGTATAACTTATGAAATTTATATTCTTGGTTCTTTTTAATAACTGCAGCATATCGAAAGGACTCTTACTAATTCCCTCAAAAGTATTCATACCAATCAGCTTCAAACAGAACATTAGCTTCGCCCTCTGCAGCCTCCTGATAATGGATACCATCGGAAATGAGGTGTACATACAGAGTGATTAATTTTTATTGTTAGAACTTGTTTATAATTGAACCAAAAATATAATAAATATTACTTACTTGTACATTTATGGAATGAAATCCTTTGCGATTTACGTAGGTCTGTTCATTTCTTCTTGGAGCCTGAATTTTTATGTGTGTACAATCCACTACACCGATGACTTGAGGAAATCCTGTAATATCAAAATTACGCCATGCAATTAATTTATACATGTATGTATAGTACAGTACAATCTCTCCAGACAGGCCCTCTGCTGGGTAACTTCGTGTTTTTCATTTTCCCTGTTTTCCAGATTCTGAGGCCACCCTGACTTTGTTCCAGGAGTATTTAATGTAACTCCTCTCAAACACATTAACCACTTGGTTACCAAAGAGTGTTTGTTCTATTTAAATGTAGACATTTATTGTATTGGTATATTTTTTGTTTATATAATATATATAGCTTGTCAGAGATAACTGCAGCCTTATCTATGAATAAAAAATGGACACTATTTGATATACAATGCAACCTCTCCAGAGCGACCCTCCGTAGAGCAACAACCTCTCAACAATAACACCTTAAAATTCCATGAGGTGATTTTTTAATTTAACATCTGAAGAGTAACAATCTCTACATAACGGCCAAAATTGCAGATCCAATGGGGGTTTCAATACAGAGGTTGTACATTTGTACGTCAACACTGCACAATCACAAGGTCGCTTATTATCAATATAGGTTTAAAGAGTACATGAATTAAAAGAGATTATGCACGAGATATCGTACATACACATCAGAAGTGTATCGATTGTCTTTTTATATAGGTAAACAAGGCTAGTGTTATCGTCGGTGGACTATGTGTCCCAGCCATGGCAGCCAGTATTACTTGTTTGTAAACCTGAGGATTGCATATATATATATGCACTGTTTTTTAGCCTTAATGATCATCCTCAATGGGTCTTTTTCATACAAATGAAGTACTTTGGAAAAT
Organism: Spisula solida; assembly: GCA_947247005.1. Classification (NCBI taxonomy): domain Eukaryota; kingdom Metazoa; phylum Mollusca; class Bivalvia; order Venerida; family Mactridae; genus Spisula; species Spisula solida. The sequence goes on from OX365945.1 coordinate 53,561,949, forward strand.
TATTACAATATCAATAACATGTTGATATAAGATTTATGGTAGTTTTTTTCCAGTGACACATGAATGGTTATATAATACTTAGCCATACCTATAGACTCTATGCAATGGATTTATAATTAAATGTTGGTCATAGGCCTACCAATTATACATGATAGATCTATGTTTAGATATCCATGCATTAGGCCCTACTGGTATATGAAGAAAAAAAATCAGCAAATTGTTAACTAGATTTCAACACACTATTTCAAATTTGGGAAATAATCCTCTATAATGTTGATGGCTTTCGTGTTTCTGGTTGTAAAACTGGAGACGACATTTGATGACAGAAAAATCCATTCATTTAGTGGTTTTTGACCTACGAGTTACTGACAGTTATTTCCCTTTAACAATGTTGACATAACGACCAATGAAAATTCAGCATGATGACGACGGATCGATACTTACTAGCAATGTTGTAAAATTCTCTCATCCTGACATTAAAATCGTCGCCCATTCGTATGTATGTGTCTGCAAGACCTTGTAAACCATGGAAAACTTTTACGATGGCCCTTCCTACGCTGGACTTGGAGACCCCGTGCACGTCAGCAACCACAATATGATGTGTGCCGGTGGCAAAAAAATACAAGGCACACACAACACACAACAGCGGTGGGAGGGGTGACGCTCTGAAGGTTTCTGATACCAAGCTCTGTTGGATGGTTCCAACGATGAAAATGATCGTTTCCGGATAGAAGCGGTAATGATCACGCACTTCTTCTTCTGATAAAACCTCCAATGGATTCAGGCGATCCATCAGACGTCTTCGAATGTGGCGATTTTCAATTAATCGACGGAGTCGTTGTAGACGCTGAATTACGTCGGCCATATTTGAGTCTGATTATTTTATTTTGAGTCTGCAATTTCGTCAGCTCAATTATTGAACTCAACTATGAGTTCGAACTCAGACTTAAGTATTTAAATGTGTTTCGTGATCTTGACTCAAAATCGAACTCAACTCTAGTCAAAAGTTGAGTCAGATATTTGAGCTTGAGTTCTGAACTTAAGTTCTTTCGTGATCCTGGGGCCAGGTCTTTAGAATAATTTACAATATGAAGTTCAGAAACCTTCAGGGTATCAAGAATGCCTAAGGCAATTTTGGCATTATCATACTCCACAAGTGCACGAGCATTGGCTTTATTGCAATTCACTCTTATTACTTTGCATTTTTCGTACCGAAGTTTCCCTATAACATAACCCCCAATATAACGGATCTTTCCACGGGCAGTATCAGACAGAGCATTTGTTACCGGTCTGTAACTCGAAATTTATATTCCCCAGGAAGTTTCTCCATTTGGATTTTTAAGAGGAGCACTCTTAGACTTGCAACAATATTGAAACAAATATGAAACTTCTCTTCAATTTGGTCAATGCCCGATTCATGGAAAATATCAATACAAATTTGTTGGTACATTCCCCCAGTCATTATCATTTGAACCCTTTTATAAAAAGCATGAAAGCATGACTGCTGAACACCAACATCCTTAATTTTGATAGTACTGTCATATACAAAAACTAATTCCTTCCACATACTTTTGCAAAAATATAATGCCTTATGTTGATGTTGCAATAAAAAATCAATCAATTGATTGACATTTCTTTGAAAAATATTAACACATGTACCAAATTTCATAGCCATTAATTTATCACGAATATTAAATTGTGAAGGTAAGGTGTTATCTGCATTGGGACTATATAAATCTTGTGCCACTTCTGCAACAGCTTCTTCGTTTTGAATGTCTAGCAAGTCGTCTTCGTCAATGTCATTATCCACTAATGATGACACGACGTTGTCAGGAATAACATGTTCCAGAGCAGTTTTACCTGAGAAACTGAAAAAAACAGAATCAATTATTTATATAGCCCAAGTAAGACACACATGAATTATACCTGCTATAAAGTAAAGCACCATTATCAATGTTTACAAATAATGGTGTCTTTCAAAGTTGCTTTAATCTTAAAATGTTCTTCGAAGATACTATGTGATCACGGTTTCTGTGTTTTTCTAAATATATTTTATTGTTTCAGGCTAATTACACATTTACAGACCAGTGATTCAACATTTCTGAAGGGTGAAGACATATTTGACTATTATAGAATAGAAAATGTCCTCAATTCAACAGACAACAACATGCCAAACAACTACTTGTCTTTTGCCAAAACCCTGCACCGAGTGTTTCCAGGCACAAATAGCAGAAGAAGAGTGTTGGGGGAAAAAACAACTGTTTTTCATCTGTCATGGAAAGAAAGGATACCTTGTGACTACATAATACATAAACAAGATTTCATTCCATCTTTGATCTTGGAAAACATACCAGAAAACTACATACTCAAATCTGCCTCTCCAAATTCAATACGTATGGATACTGAAACTGGAATCTTATGCAATAATATTATCATATCTAAGACCTTAACACTGAGGAAAGATTTTACCTTCACAGTCACCATTAGAGGTGTAGACGTGGATTTGAATGAAGCAAGAGTAAACAACAATTATATTCCAACTCCACAAGGTCTGAATAACTCATTTGAAATAGTTAACAACATTCCCCTCTGTAGAGGTATACCATTAGCAGGTAGGGATTATAGGAGACAACCCACATTCTAGAGGAGCAAATTAAAGATGCTTGTGAATCCAAGGCTCAGATGGTGCTACGATCTATTAACTGCAGGATGGTACCAGCAATTATTTCCAGAAACCGAAGTTGTATAACATGTCAGCATATGACAATTCATTTTAATGAAGCATCCAAGGAAAAATACACTGAGGAATCAGAAGAAATCACAACCACAACAAAAATAGGACCCAGTGGTGATCACTTAACAACAGAAGAAATACTTAAAACAGTCATGCCAGACGCTACTGACAAATCTTTTAAGTTTGTTTTATCACAATTAACCATGGCAAATAACAATAAGCAGAACAAATGGGACAAAAGTGTAATTTCGGAGTGTTTTAATTTGTATACCAGGAGTCCGGAAGGTTATCGTTCACTTAGAAATTCTGGAATGATCGTTCTGCCAAGTATCAGATTATTGATTCTATATAAAAATTCACTCAGTCAGAGTCCAGGGTTTAATGATGGTATCTTCCATTGGACGTACATGGAAGCAGAGCGGCTTGGTGTACCACTGGAGGGCAGGGTTGGAGGACTTTTGATTGATGAAATGTCAATTCAGGAATCCATTAAATTTGACAAGTCTGGGAAATATGTACAACTGGTTGGATTTACCGACATGGGTGAGGAAGGGGACATGGTTGGGCAAATAAAAAAAGGGGCAATCCATCAAACCACAGGAACGCACATCTTACAAGTAATGTTTCAAGGCATCACTGGTTTCCGGTTTCCGATTGCCCATTTTGTCAGCAGACAAGTTAATGCATCGGACTTGTATATTCTGAATTGGGAAGCAGTAGACAAGCTGCACTGCTATGGTTTTGACGTAAAGTATATTTCCATGGATGGTACATGCAGCAATAGGTCTTTTATGCACATGCATTTTCCTGACAACAATATTATTGAATTGAAAATGACAGCTCCATCTCCTGTTAACCCAAGAAATAACTTAACATTCTTAATGGATCCATCACATTGCTTCAAAAAAAATAGAAATGGTTTGATGAAAAGTGGACTTCAACCAAGCAGCACAAAACTGTTGAAAACTGAAGATGGGGAAATTCATTGGTCAATGCTTGTCAATGCATATGAATGGGACAGGCAAAACCCACTGCAGATACACAAACACTTGACCAATGAACATTTCTTTCCCTCCAGCCCTAGCAAAATGCGAAACAAATTAGCTGAGGACGTTCTGAATGCTGAAATGTTAAATTTAATGTTAGCATACAAACAAGTTTTGGGTGAAAGTGGCAACCAACTAAATGCTACAATAGAATTCTTAAGAAACACATCAACAATTGTTGGCAATTTTCGAGACAGACGACCAGTCACTAATGCTGAAGATACTAGACTAGCCCAAAATGCGACAGTTCAAAAATGGTTTTTGAATTGGGAGAAGAATATTAAAAATGATCCAAACCTCACGAAGAAGGAGAAGACCAATTCGCTTCTTTCACGCGAGTGTTTGGAGGACTTACAGTCATGTTTGTTGGGGTTTGACCAACTATGCCAGGTCATTTTGAAAGAGAATCCTGGCTGGTCCATTATTCCAGCCATGATTAATTCTGATGCAATCGAAAATCAGTTCTGCCAACACAGAAGCAAATTCAATGGAGCCAATACAAATCAAACTGCCCTCCAGTATCAACGAAACATCAACAGTGTCATTTTAGGACAGAGTTCAATTTCAAGAAAAAGCAATGCTTCAAGAACATTTGAAAAAAGTGAAAATTATGCATTTCATATTAAACAACCATTACAGAAACATAGAAAGCGAATAACTACAGATCAACCAGACACAACTAAAGGAATCAAATGCATCAGAATGTAAGGATAAACACATATGTCAACAGAATCAACAATTTATTGTCTTCATTTATCTTGTACGCAAAATCATGGCAAAAACAATTTCAAATGTTATTGGACATGCCTTTCTACAGTTTTATGACAACATGCCAAATCTGGACTGGTCATCATTGATGCTTGAACTTTAAAATCTAACAGCATTTGTGGTTACTTGATGATTGCATTGTCTGTAAAGTTAACAACTCTTAAGCCAGCTTCCTCTTGAACTCTACTGATGCCAACAGCTAAATGGCCTGGGGCGAACATGTGCCTGCAGTCAACAACTACTCTGGAAGGTAACAATCTTACATATTACAAAGTTTGTTTGAAGTGCTTATCCTAATTTACATTATCGGTTTTCCAATACATGTATATATAGGTGCAATTTTTTTGTGTTCATATTACCTTTCTTTTTCAATAACAATATAAACGTGTACTGAAGGTCATTTCTTGCAATTATAAAAATTTGATCTATACTTAAAAACTTGTGAATCCAAGTTTAGAACTGATATTTTCTCTATCTTCACTCTTCAACAAAATGAGTGATGTTTTGCTTTAAAATGTCATTGACTATATTTTAGAAGGATTTTGCTAATTATTTACTTCTTTGAGGTCATTCCTTGCGACTTGTGAACTGTCATGGCGTATGCAAGCTTTAATGGAATTTGGAATCTTTCCGCAATATTGTTGTTTCTTGCTGGATCAAACACTAAAGATGAAAGGAAAAAATTACTTAATTGCTTAAAGTGTTTACACTATATATAATTAAAAATGTGCCCATTAAAAACGACTGGTTATGGCAATCAGATGATTGATTGACACCTATATGCCCAAAACACATGTTATAGTTCTAATTGGACCGAATGCACAGGCACACGCTACATAATCCATGTAAAAACGAATACGTAATTAGTTGCCTAGATGTAAGATTTTTTATGCTATTTTGACCTAGCATTTGTTTATACAAACATTAAGTTAAAAGGAAGAAGATTCAATACTTCAATATCAGTGGAAACTGCTATAATATTTAGATGTACATAACCTTCTTAAATATGCCACTAGAGATGATTGTACACATGTATATGCTCCCAATGGCAGTCCAATAATTGGAAATGTTAAAGGCTGACATATGCAAAGGAATATAATCCCTTATAAAAGACAAAGTTCTTAACAAAAGAGATGATCTGCCTCCAAATTATTTTAAAATTATAACATTCAAATACCAGTAAATGGAATCCTGGTTAGTGCTGTAAGCTGTTCGATGTCGTTAAATTGTACCCAGACTTTCATCAGCTATTTTCATGACCACTCCCTTCAAGCCATTCACAAGCGTATCACTAAGGTTTCTTAACAGGATGACAATGGCACCAACTTTTAACCAGAGTGTCTTCTGAACCACCAGTTTTTCCAGTTCCTCCAATGAACCTGTGTCAATGGCATCAAATGCGTACAATTGTCCTGGCAACTGCAAAATTGAAATTTCATAATGTTTTACAAGTCATGATTTTTGAACTACAAATGATGGTTAAGAAAATAGCAGACATAATTTTAACTGAAAAACGAATTTTAGGGCTATCACTCTATTTGCTAACGTTATGCAGAACTAGGCCGATAAGTCATTCAAATATTGGTTAAATTCAAACAAATTTTATCAATGAGAGAAACTAACCAACCTCAAGCATGACTCCAATATGTAGTACATGTGGTATAATAATACAGGACATACAATGTATCTCACCTTCATAATTGAACTTCTGTTATGCATGTCAACCAGCATATTATTGGCATAAAGTGTAATCGCCTCTTGCTCATCTGGTAGGCGGCGTGCTAGTCTGTGCATGTATGAGACGTTATCTGGGTTTTTTATACCTTGTGAAAGTTCATTAATTACTCTTTGAAGTGTATACTCCTTTTGTCTCAAAACTTCTGTGAGGTATATGTAGTGCACAGGGAAAAATTTGCTTAAGTAACAAAATTCTCCCATGTCTCCATATCTAATGTTCGGTATGGGGGGCAGTTGGAAAAAGTCGCCAAGGACGACCAACTGAATTCCTCCAAATTTAAGCCCTGGTGTTCTAATTTCACAAACACCTATAATTGAAACAAAACACAAATCTTACAGTTCGCCCAAAAGAATGTGATGTTTACAAACATTCATATAAATAGGTGTGGTCAACAGTTGTTATATAGAAAAAAAACCGGGACATATATCAATCGAGTCCACTTTTACGGTTAAAACAAATTATAAAGGCATACATATAAAGATAAAATTTCAATGCCAAACTGACATACTATATCCCTCTACCTGTTCAAGCAATGGTGGTAATCTTTTGTGTACACAAAAATGGCAACGTCACTCTCACAATATCCTAACTGGACTTCAAATATCAATGATTAATCGTGCACATCAGTTCTCTAGTTTATTAATATAGTTCAGTAATTTCTCAGTCAGAAAATACAAATTAGTTACAGAACAAACGTTTCAAAGTGTGCATGCAAGGTTTATATCTCTTAGTCTTAGATGAACTAATCCACAAGAAAGCGGTATATTATAACTGTCATTTTCAGTTGTAAACAAACACTATAGTGCTATCGTCGGAAGGACTGTACACCGGTTGACCCTATCCTGAAACTGGTTCAGTAGACTTAAGCATGTGAATGTTTACATAACAGTACGGTCATGCAAGTGGTCTACGGGTATGAGCTACATGTTATGCCCAAATGTTGGGTTTTGGGTTCTATCCCGCCACCAGTCGCATAAAGCAAGTGTGTCCAATAGATCTACATCTACCATCAAATACATGTTGATGCTACTTGCATGTGTCATGCACAACCTTTAAAAAACTAATGCAATTATTGTTAACCGGAAAAATAATAAAATACAGTAACATGGCTCATATACACATGATATTGACACACCAATATATGTCACTATGGGATACAGAAATGTTTAAAAATACTAAACACCTGCAAGTGTACGATCAGAATTTTCACGAAACATGATCAAAAGTACGAAATAAATTTAACAATTAAAAACCTTCGGAAAGTGGCTGCAAGCTATCCCTGTAGTGCAGGTCAAAGCTACCGTCTTTCCTCTTCTTCGAAATTCCCTGAATGCGCGTTCTATTAACAAGAGGGCCCAAAGGGCCCTAGGTCGCTCACCTGTCTAACTTGACCAAGATTTTGTTGAGATGATCATCGTGACCAAGTTTTTTACAGATTAGGTCAATATTGTGACCTCTAGTGACTTCACAAAGTTTTTATATGATTTGACCTTGTAACCTAGTTTTTGACCCCAGATAAACAAATATCGAACTTGACCTAGATTTTGTTGAGATGATAATTGTGACCAAGTTTCGTAAAGATCAGACCAAAACTGTGACCTATAATGACTACACAAGGTTTTTCTATTATTTGACCTTGTGACCTAGTTTTTGACCCCAGATGTACTCATATCGAACTTGATCAAGATTCTGTGGAGATGATCATTGTGACCGAGTTTCAATAAGATTAGGCCAAAATTGTGACCTCTAGTGACTATGCAAGGTTTTTCTATGATTTGACCTTGTGACCTAGTTTTTGACCCAAGATGACCCAATATCGAACTTGACCTAGATTTTGTTGTTATGATCATTGTGACTAAGTTTCGTAAAGATCAGGCCAAAAATGTGACCTCTAGTGACTACACAAGTTTTTTCTATGATTTGACCTTGTGACCTAGTTTTTGACCCCAGATGATCCAATATCGAACTTGACCTAGATTTTGTTGAGATGATCATTGTGATTAAGTTACATAAAGATTAAGTCAAAATTGTGACCTCTAGTGACAACACAAAGTTTTTCTATTATTTGACCTTGTGACCTAGTTTCTGACCCCAGATGACCCATTATCAAACTTGACCTAGATTTTGTTGAGATGATCATTGTGACCAAGTTACATAAATATTGAGTAAAAATTGTGACCTCTAGTGACTACACAAGGTTTTTCTATGATTTGACCTTGTGACCTAGTTTTTGACCCCGGATAACCCAACATCGAACTTGACCTAGATTTTGTTGAGATGATCATTGTGACCAAGTTTCATAAAGATAAGGTCGAAATTGTGACCTCTAGTGACTACACAAGGTTTTTCTATAATTTGACCTTCTGACCTAGTTTTTGACCCCGGATAACCCAATATCGAACTTGACCTAGATTTTGTTGAGATGATCATTGTGACCAAGTTTCATAAATATTCAGTAAAAATTGTGACCTCTAGTGACTACACAAGGTTTTTCTATGATTTGACCTTGTGACCTAGTTTTTGACCCCGGACGACCCAATATCAAACTTGACCTAGATTTTGTTGAGATGATCATTGTGACAAAGTTTCATAAAGATTAAGTCAAAATTGTGACCTCAAGTGACTACACAAGGTTTTTCTATGATTTGACCTTGTGACCTAGTTTTTGACCCCGGACGACCCAATATCGAACTTGACCTAGATTTTGTTGAGATGATCATTGTGACCAAGTTTCATAAAGATTAGGCAAAAATTGTGACCTCTAGTGTCTACACAAGCCAATTGTTGACGGACGGACGACGGACGACGGACGACGGACAAAGAGTGATCACAAAAGCTCACTCTGTCACTTTGTGACAGGTGAGCTAAAAACGATTTCCCGGTGCCAGCTTGCCCTCCGACAAACACAGAGTGTCCTTGCAATATAATATCAAACGCATGCTTCTGTGCGGAATTAAGTTCCATTATAAAAAAAATAAAATTAACACGTAATTAACACAGGTGAGAACAATAATTGGTATAAACAAAGATCATACAGACGCCATTTTACTACGTCACAGAACATGTAGTGGAGGTGTGTCTAAAATCGACCGACCCAATGAAAGGATAGGTTACAAAACGACGTGCACGTTCAATTCTTCTGCGATTCACTGCAGTAAAATGACGCAATGCGGAAGCGATTGTAATTTTGATTCATTTTCTGTTGAAATGACGAATCTCGTACGCTGGTTCGTTTCGATGTGTATGTTTGTGTGTCTTATAGATAGAAATATATTTAGTTGACACTCACTGCAACTATTTAGTTACAAAAATGACTACAGACAACACACTGCGCCAATTCAGGTGAAAAAACACGCAAAGTAGGCCCGTTCGAGGGGACAGGTTTAGAGCAAGTGAGGAAAATAACTCAAAATTGACCGCTCTGACCGTTTTCCAGTGAATTTTGTTAGGCGAAACATGGGTTAGGGGTCTAGGAGTATTCAGTTATTATTAACACTAATGTTTTACGAGTATAATGCAAAAAACCTTGTGAAAATCGATAGAATAATAGTTGAGTTGTGAATGTTTCTGTGAGGGAAGTGTGAAAACGGGGAAATTCTCCGTTGCAGACCTTCTATTTAAATATGAATATATAGACGGTATTGGACACTTTTCATGGACCTGTGGTCGCAGGTACTTTGCCATTGAATATTTATTACATTGGCCACTGAGATCGAAACAGATATAGTTGTTCAATGTACAACAGTAATTTTCATATGAGTCATTTACAATTGACAATTAGAGTTCAGGCACGTACCCGTAAGTGATATAGGCAAGATGACCTCCGACAGGTAATAAAAATCTAACTATAGTCTACATAGAAATGCAACATGGTATCAAATATATTATGTTACATAATCAAATTATTAACAAAATCTCAGAATACATTTACATTAGGTTTGTCAATCAGAGTAGAACCATGACAGGTAAGACCTTTTGAAGGCTATAAGAGAAGTTGACTGCCGAATATTTAATGGTATATTGTTCCATATAACTGGTCCTGAATAAGCTAGTGATTTTCTACAGAATTCAAGGCGTGGTTTTGGGACATAAAGTGTGTTGTTAGAGTGTGATCTTAAAGATCTGTTTTCTGATTCTTTAAACAGGTTTGACATGTATTCTGGAAAGATGTTGATAAGAGATTTATATACAAAAATTGCCTTTTTGTAGATGACGCGGTCATGAAATTTCATCCATTTTAATTCTTGAAATAAATTGTGAGAAGGTGCGTCATAGGGTTTATCCAGAATTATTCGTGCTGCTCTTCTGGAATATGTATAGTTTATCAGAACGGCTCTTGACAACAATTGTAGGTGCATATAATACAGAGCGAAGAATGGAAGAACTCAATGGAGTCAGGAATACATGGTAAGGTAACATTTACAAATCAGACATGGCATTTTAAGTAGGTAGTGTAACAGTTGGGTACCCCAATGAGGTACCACAAGGACACATGGATGGCTATGCTGAGCAGTGTATGGTATCCCCATAAAGCAAGGAATATCTGTATTCGACTGTCTTAACTATCGCATGGATCAATACTAGGTTCCCATAGATCTAGAACACTGGCTGAATTATGCAGTTGTATTGGCCCAATAGAGCCCGACCGCTGTACGAAGAGTGATATATACCACATGAAACAATGAATGAAAGCCTAGGTACCCTACACAGACAGTACTGAATGGGGCAATAAGTGTTAGGTGCCCAATAGAGCCCGGACAGGGTGCCTCGAGGAGTATTAAGTAACCACTGAATAGGGCGTTGAACATTGAAGAGTAAACCATAAAGGTCACAACAGAGAGAGGCAAGGAGTGTTAGACACTGTATAGTGCACTTAATAGATTGGAATGCTAAGCAAGTGATGTTACGTACTCCATGAAACATAATACATGTACCAAGCACTGTAAGGTACACCATAGCGTACGAAGTTGCTATTGCAGGCAGTGTTAGGAATCCCACCGACCGAGTAATGGCTGTTTCAGGTAGTGTTGGGTGCCACATAGAGCTAGGAATGGCTATGCCAAGACAGGTTAGGTCATCCATACTGTCAAGAATGGCTAAGCCAGGCAACTGTATCCCAAAACGTGTAGTACTCTTTGAGCTAGGTATGGCGATTGTGTCTTGTCATTTATGGTACCACATAAACCTGCTGTTTCAGACAGTAACAATTCCCTTATAGGTCCAGTTATGGCTGAACTAGGTAGTGGGAAGTATCTCACAGGATAAGGTATAGCTTCTACTATCTGTTTGTTGCCTACCGGGTAAGGAATTGTAGAACTTGATGGAGGTTAGTACCTCATAGGGTCTAGAGTATTGGTCAGTGTAATCAGTGAGGGTGAGTATCGCATTATTTGGTATCTGTGTTACTTTAAGGCCATTATGGGTGTTGTATTATAACCTAGTTTCAACATGGTTGATACAGGACACAAATTATCGCAAGTACGCCCTACGCCATACCCAAAATGTCAACCAAGCAACTTATAAGGAGCTATTCAAGCGTAATAGATCGATCTAGTTGCAAACATAGAGGTCTGTATATCGACCCCCGGTCCCTCATTCATTAATATAACATACAGGAAATAACTAATGTCGAGATTGCATCAACGGGCCAGGATATGGTTGAAATCGGGTCTAGATATGTTTAAATTTGTACTTTTAATTTTATTATATTGCAATATTAATTGAAATGAATGGTATAAAGTTTAAAACATTGTTTATTGTTATATGCAAATAAGTAAGGGAAGTCCACGGTAATCAGCGTGTCGTTTGGTATTCACTGCGGGAATGTTTTTAAATTTGTAAACAACGACAGTCATGAAATCCAAAACAGCCACTCGAATACGGATGTTGCCTAAAATGTAATTCAAACACGGTAAATGGTAGATATATTGATTGTTTTGTGTTGTATTTCACATCTAGACTCGATTGCAACCGTTTCCCGGTCCGATGATGCGTTAAATAGTGGAATCATGCAGGAGCCAGAAAAATGCGTTTCCAACATGTTCTATTGTAAATGGTTATGACCGAATCATGGGAATTTCAAAACTGTATTTTGTGATATAATTTCTTAGGCCTGTGATTTAAATTACCGTACTTCTACGAGCCTATATATAAACACTATTGTTACCCAGCTTAGCTATCGTCCTGCTGAATCGTAGGCATAATATCAGACAAGCTTACTGTTGCTTCTGGCCACTTTGGTCATGAGGTATTTTCAATTTTTCTGTTTCAGCCAGCTATATACACCCAATTCGGATAGATTACATAGTTTCTTATCCTTACAACTAAGATGAATCACTCTAGACATATTAAAAAAGTTACACATGGCCACGAGGGTAAGGAGAAGCTTTTTTGTTTGAAATACAGTCATGTACATTGTACTAGTACCGTTTTTATTTCGTATTTTGTATGAAGCGGCATCGGAACTTCTCGGGATTTCGCAAACACCAACGATTACTGTCAAAAAATGGTGGAACTATCTACCCAGCTAGTGAAAGACATTCACTGCGAAGCTATGTTCAGATCAAAATTGAAAACACATTTGGATAATAGGTTTCATGGACAATGAGTGTGCTCTTGCTAATAGTCAATTCTGTGTTTTATGACTCGATCCAAGCTATAGAATCCTAGTGCGTCATGTAATTGTGAAGCGCAATAGAATGTTTAAATAACTTTTGCGCTATGTAAATGACATGTATTTGTATTATTTGTTAGATTTCTTGATAGAGGCTTACTAAGAGCTATTGACCACATTGATATGTTGGCTTCTGAGAGTAATTGATATTTTGTCAGATTTAAGGAGGTACGAGCTGCCTTGTGCGCATGCGCGAAATTTCAAAATCGTATTAGATAAGAACAAACATGAATTTTAGTTTCAATGATTGCATATGAATGTTGATTAATGAAAATAAACAAAATATTATCGCACAAATTAGATATTTTTAACTTTTTATTTTTTGCCTGTATGAAAAAGTGGGTGGGGAACGGCAAAATTGTGAATAATATGGGTTCACAATAAGTCCCTACAATTGTTCAAATGCATATGCTTATATATAATATGTAGTGCATGGTTTAGTTATAAGAGGTAGCCACACTTTGAAATATTTTTAAGAAAAAAATATTTCATTACAATATGCAAATTAGGTTAATTTTATGCAAATTTATTCATAATTAGTGCTTTTTTATGCACAGCTCCCAAAAAAGGCTGGTGACCCCTATTTTTTATTTGACTAAACTGGTGTTCTATTTGATTCTAAACTTAGGGCCAATTTTAAATCATTTTCGATCGTTGGGTATTTTTTGACGTTCATTTGAAATCATTTGAAAATCACACTTTTTAGCAAGTGGGTGGGGTAACTATTTATCATGTTCAAATACTGAATTTGTTCACCGGGCAGCTGGAATAGTGACTAATGTCAATAGGAATGACCATTGAACACACAAAATATCATGCATTGCTTAAAAGAGGTTTCATACAGTAATAATCTTAAAAAGAACATAATGGTGCCATAAATGCAGGAAATAGATAAAATGACCAAAATACAATGGTAGGTCATTAGAAAGCCATGTATGTCGAAAACGAGCCTGGTGACATATCATTTTTATGATTTCAATGTTGTTCTAGAAGACTGTTCTGTCATTTTAAGATGTTTCAAGGAAAATTCGATCGTTAGATAAAAGGTGCGCGTACCTCCTTAAACAAGATAATGGTTTTCTTAATTTAACATAGTCCTCTATCTATCAGCCGTATATTATAGAACCAGCTTTAATACTTTTCCAGTTATGCAAAGATTCATTAAAATGTAATATTTCCACTGATTTCGTTTCCATAGCAATGATATTATTTGTCAAAATCCAAATACAAGACAGCTATATTCTCTGAAATCAATCTATACTGAATATAATGAACCAATCTTGTAATTTGTGTGAGTTATCGCATCTTCCAATTTTCCGTTGCTATTTTGTCTGATTTTCATACCGTTTAGTTGCCTTAGCGACAATTTATGGAACCGAACATGAAAATACATAACATACACCACTCCCATAATGTATTTAGTTAACCTATTGCATTTTCTTCCCCTAGGTCGTGTACTTTTGTCAGAATGTCGCATTTATTTTCCCTATTTCCTAGGAGATGGACATATTAATTGAAAAGTGCTTGTTGTCGTTCCAACTAATAGATATAATTATTCTTTTGAATAAAAATGTCATTTTCCATCATTTTACATTGTTACTTGTAACTTGTCAAAGTTATTTATTATTTATTTCCGTGATTTGGCCATTTTTACCAATTAGTGATCCTAATCCATTGACCACAAAACATTCTGTAAATACGAGATTCGTTAAAATCACCAGACAACATAATAATCAAGCAACGAAAAAAATAATTGCCATCACCAGGTACATCAACAATATGAAATACCTCATTATCAACAGTCAGTTCGGCTAAATATTGACTGATTGAAAGAGCAGTCATGATGAAAAGTACAATTTTGCATGTGTTTTGTAACAATAACAAACTTACTTGACCTAGGCAGCTCTCAGGCGTATGGAAATGCTGAATTGCTCGTAAAATATAAGTTCACTAGTAAATATTGACTGATTGAACGAGCAGTCATAATGAAAAGTACATTTTTGTATGTGTTTTGAAACAATAACAGACTTACTTGACCTAGGCATCTCTCAGGCGTATGAAGATGCTGAATTGTGCGTAAAATATAAGTTCACTAGAATGACTTCCCCTTGTCGATGTGTTTAACACTGCGGGATAGCCGTGGATTTCTTACGTCCCTTTATCGTAAAAATTGTTTGTTTATTTTATTGAAAATTTAAAAAAAAAAAATATGAAAGCAGATGTTTGGACTTAACAGCTCGGTAACTAAAATTTGTCAAATTTTATCCCATTCACTGCTTTCGACTCCGTAAATCTATTAACCGGAAATAAACTTTAAACCCCTTTTAAAACATTGTTCTTTCTCCGTCACCCCAACCGTACTATAGCACAATAAATCAATGACTGCAAATAAAATGACTTCTTATATAGAGGCATCTCATGATAAGTTATATATATTCTCTTCCAGGACTACAACTATTTATGGAAGCCCTGGAGGGCACTTTTGACTTAGGTGTTGTGACTTGTAACTTATGACTTGTGACTTAGAACTTGTGACTAATGACTTGAGACTTACGACTTGTGACTTACATTTTATAAATAAATCTGCGCGCACTTCTTTGGACAGCGTGGATAGTAAAGGATGATGTCTAAATCGGAATTACCTGATAATAGTCTATAGTGAGTCAGGTAAGTCGGTATTAGTTTTTTTTGATTGAAATCATCATTGTTGAAGGCCCCGACCCGTTATTCTGAATTGTTAACACAATTAACTAGAATACCCTCCATGTAATAGCATAATTTCCCCTGGCATAGCTGTGTCTTATACGAGTACATGTGCATACATAATTATTATGGTTTGCTTCCTTTTCGTTATCATTGGTGCGTCTCATTCGCGATGGATAGTTCGGATCATACATGGTATAATGAATTAGACTTTAAGTTTTGTTGATGTACATGTATTAATAATTATATGTTCATCTACATTTTTCCAGGTAAAGAAAATGGAATGTCCGTGTTGTGTGTGTGTGTTCGGTGCGTTTGGTTCGACAAATGATGTGGCGGTGCAAACCTAATTACCTGTATGTCTTAAAACCCAGCAAAGCAACCGGCTCAAATGTAAACTTGGCAATTGTGTGACACTATGGGCTAGAATAGATTTTGAATTTGATTGTGTTACATGTATGTACCATAATTGTGAAGTAGAACATATAAGGTTTTGCGGACAATTCCAAGTTGTGGATATCAATACATTAACATTTATGGCGCCTACGAACTAAGCTTTTCAAGATGGCTTTATATTATTCGCATAAGTTTAATTTCGGTCAGACATGTTTAGAAATAATACGCCATTTTGTCATGTTTTGAAATACATGTGACCTAAACAATCTTATATTGATTTATGTGGAATTTATTTTGAATAAACTTTGAAACGTTGTAATGCAACAGACTCAAATTTGTCATTTTCAAATGTGTTTTTGTCTACCGTTCATCTTTTACAACATAGTACTGCATTTCAGTTAACTTTGTATACAATATAAAGCAAATACCAAAAACACTGTCAATTACATGATTAAATATCATTCCAAGATTTTGGCTTTAATGGATACTGATAACAAACGAAGGATAACAAACTCATATTAAATTACAACATTTATAATAATAACACTTATAATGATACATTTTGCTGCCTATAATTTTATCAAAGGTAGTGTGTATGTCACATTTTACACATCATAAGTCTCAAGTCTCAAGTCTCAAGTCTCAAGTCTCAAGTAACAAGTCACAAGTCACAAGTCACAAGTTACAAGTCACAAGTCATAAGTCACAAATCAAAATCTTAATTGAAATGCAGAAATAAAACAGACGTTATAACCATGCTTTACTTTACGATTAAATGAAGCATTAGACATGCATGTCAAAATTAATAGAGCAACATACACATGAAATTATACTCAAGTGGCTCAGCATAACAATACCGACTAACAACATGCCATAATTAGTTATACAAATATTTTAAATCATGGAATATGCTGTAAATTGGTGAACTTCTGAATTAAACACACGCCTTTCCAACATCCCAAAATCAATTGGAGTACATGTATATCATCAAGGTTTTGGTGTTGTACTATATCATGGTACAGGGTCTTAGAGATCCTATATCATAAACATTCTTATTTTGTGCCAGTCAGTCCAGATCGGTTCGTATTTCTCTCTCGACTATATCAACCATAACTTCTATTTGAGTATATGAAGGTTCATAACGAGACAATACTATTGTGCTCAACTTGTGTGGGTTTATTGTAAGTATATGCATTTCTGTCCATTACAGTAAGATAGTTGTTCACAGCCTTTTATGCAATATTCCACAAGAGATATTTTCAGGATTCCACGACAGATATTTCATTTATCTCCACCTGCAAAAACAAACAAACATTTTAATTACACTGGTCATTCTATTAACTCCCCTTAACCTAAATATTCGTCACGATTGTGACGCTAAAATTATAATCTAAAGTTGGAAATATATTATAGCAACGTCAACGCTAACTTTGTTTGCAATAACATATCGATAAAGAAGAATTTTAAACCTAACTCTTATGTAGTAGAATGAGTGTAATTCCGTGAACAATTGTTATTTAATCAAACAACTAAAACTGACTTACCTGCCTTGCTATATATATTAAAATCCGATTCACGTATCATCCGTTTTTATCCACGTTATTGTTGGGCGTAAGGGAAAAATAAAGCATGCAAATAAGTTTATAGTTTGTTTGGTCGCAACTCCTAAGTCACAAGTTATAAGTCACAAGTCAAAAGTGCACCCTGGGGCCTACGCAAGTCACAAGTCATAAGTCATTAGTCATAAGTCAAAAGTGCCCTCCAGGGCTTCCATAACTATTACTTCGAGTGATTGTGTATCACCTAGTTACTGGCTTGTTCTGATCGAACGGTTATAGTTGTACATAGACTACGGATCGGGAGGTACCTGACCCCGATCTCCCGAAACATCTCAAGTAGAAATCTCAGCTCAAATTAAGATTTTACTCAAACCAGAGTCTCAATTCGAGATAAATCTGTAGTTAAAGCTCATTTTTCTGTAAAAAACTCAGAAGAATGTTTATGCTTTGTGATGCCGATTTTGAGTGCATCCTTTGATGGAAATTAACATAAAGACATATGACATAATTATAGAAGAGATTGAGCTTAGATTAAGAAGCTTCGAGAGATTGTGACCAGGTTCGATTCTCAACCGGCCGGGCACTTGGTCATTTTAAATAATGTTTCCATCCAACAACAAATGAATTGTTTGGTATCCAAGTGGTTGTCTCGGGCCTTCAGTGCTATGCTCAAGTCATGTTTAAGAACCAAGGATTCTTTTCGGAGATAGCTAGAGTATCGCACCCAAATTCCTTGTATCGTACAATTGTGTCTACCCTCAAAATCGGAAATCATTTACAAATATGGTAAGGAAAACCGAATGAGCAGGTACTTACGACAGTCTCAGTGAAACGAAAATAAGCAAGCAACAACACAAACATCGGGTTATCAATGATTATATAGTCCAGTTTTTATTAAAAGAACATTAACAGCATTCTGTAGAAAGACAAAGTGTTCATATATCACTGCTCGTCCACATGTGACGGTGAAGTCAATCACAGCCAACCATAGTAAATAACCTGTCACTATGATGTCGCTAACAGCCAACCATATTTCAGGAACATTAACAGCGTTCTGTACAAGGACAACGTGTTCTTAAAATTTGACTGCTCATCAACTTGTGACGGTGAAGTCAATCACAGCCAACCATAGTAAATAGCCTGTCACTATGAAGTCGCTAACAGCCAACCATAGTAAATGTATACTCCTTCCCGCGCACAGTAACACAGGTTAACGATAGACCTTGGTAATTTCAATGTCTGTTTGAGGCATCTTTAATCGAATAAGGTAAGTTAAACCAGTTTATGTTAGCACATTCTCTATTATAACAGCATTATTACTACCGTAACAATGTTTTATCTGTCGTTCGTACAGTTAAACCAAAATTTAAATATTTAGTTGTTGGTGTTTTATTCTATTTTTTGACACGTAAATGTATTTAACGTCACGTATCAATATCAGTGATCGCCGTAGGATATTAGCCGAACGTTTACGGAAATTAACGAATGTTGACGAAGTTGTTAGACGGTGTTTCGGATAAATTGTGCACGCGTGAAGATTTTAAAATCATATTAATAACCAGAGTTACATATTTACACGACAGTAGTTACTTTTTAGTACAACTCGTTAAATAAGGTACAACTCGTTGAAACCATTTCTCTGATTAATTTATAAACGTATAGCTTAGAACATTTAACATGGAATCCTTGATTATCCGTGGTCATTTTTAGCTCACCTGTCACAAAGTGACGGAGTGAGCTTTTGTGATCACTCTTCGTCTGTCCGTCCGTACGCACCCACTTGACGTTGGAAGGTGTGGAACAATAGGCTATATTAAGATTCTATTCATTCCGTTGCTTACGGGGTGCAAAATTTTGCTTATGGGGTTTTACAAACAAAAGAAGGAACAAAAGAAAACCCCACAGCGTCAAGTGGGGGAGAACGTCCGTCCGTCAACAATTGGGTTGTGCCTTCTGTACAGGTCACAATTTTGGCCTAATCGTTATGGCACTTGGTCACAATGATCAACTCAACAAAATCTAGGTCAAGTTCGATATTGGGTCATCTGAGGTCAAAAAGTAGGTCACTAGGTCAAATTATAGAAAAACCTTGTGTAGTCACTAGAGGTCACAATTTTGACATAATCTTAATGAAACTTGGTCACAATGATCATGTCAACAACATCTAGGTCAGGTTCGATATTGAGTCATCCAGAGTCAAACACTAGGTCACAAGGTCAAATCATAGAAAAATCTTGTGTGGTCACTAGAGGTCACACGTTTGACCTAATCATTATGAAACTTGGTCACAATGATCATGTCAACAAAATCTAGATCAAAGTTGATATTGGGTCATCTGGGTTTAAAAACTAGGTCACAAGGTCAAATCATAGAAAACCCCTGTGTATTCACTAGGGGTCATAATTTTGTCCTTACCTTTATGAAATTTGGTTACAATAATCATCTCATCAAGGTCAAGATTTATATTGGGTCATCCAGGGTAAAAAACTAGGTCACAAGGTCAAATCATAGAAAAACCTTGTGTAGTCACTTGAAGTCACAATTTTGGCCTAATCTTTTTGAAACTTTGTCGCAATGATTATTTTAACGCAATTCAGGTCAAGTTTGATATGGGTCATCCTTGGTCAAAAACTAAGTCACTAGATCAAATCATAGGAAATCCCTGTGTAGTCACTAGAGGTAACTATTTTAGCCTAATCTTTATGAAATTTGGTCACAATGATCATCTCAACATAATCTAGGTCAAGTGTGAGGTCACTAGGTCAAATCATCGGGCTTGCATGCACTACTACAACAGGTGAGCGACCTAGTGAGCTTTTGTGATCACTCTTCGTCCGTCGTCCGTCCGTCCGTCCGTCCGTCAATAATTGGCTTGTGTAGACACTAGAGGTCACAATTTTAGCCTAATCCTTATGAAACTTGGTCACAATGATCATCTCAACAAAATCTAGGCCAAGTATGATATTGGGTCATCTGGGGTCAAAAACTAGGTCACTAGGTCAAATTATAGAAAAACCTTGTGTAGTCACTAGAGGTCAAAAGTTTGACTTAATATTTATGAAACTTGGTCACAATGATCATCTCAACAAAATCTAGGTCAAGTTCGATATTGGGTCATCCGGGGTCAAAAACTAGGTCACAAGGTCAAATCATAGAAAAACACTGTGTAGTCACTAGAGGTCAAAAGTTTGAATTAATCTTTATGAAACTTGGTCACAATGATCATCTCAACAAAATCTAGGTCAAGTTCGATATTGGGTCATCCGGGGTCAAAAACTAGGTCACAAGGTCAAATCATAGAAAAACCTTGTGTAGTCACTAGAGGTCAAAAGTTTGAATTAATCTTTATGAAACTTGGTCACAATGATCATCTCAACAAAATCTAGGTCAAGTTCGATATTGGGTCATCCGGGGTCAAAAACTAGGTCACAAGGTCAAATCATAGAAAAACCTTGTGTTGTCACTAGAGGTCAAAAGTTTGAATTAATCTTTATGAAACTTGGTCACAATGATCATCTCAACAAAATCTAGGTCAAGTTCGATATTGGGTCATCCGAGGTCAAAAACTAGGTCACAAGGTCAAATCATAGAAAAACCTTGTGTAGTCACTAGAGGTCAAAAGTTTGAATTAATCTTTATGAAACTTGGTCACAATGATCATCTCAACAAAATCTAGGTCAAGTTCGATATTGGGTCATCCGGGGTCAAAAACTAGGTCACAAGGTCAAATCATAGAAAAACCTTGTGTAGTCACTAGAGGTCACAATTTTGGCCTAATCTTTATGAAACTTGGTCACAATGATCATCTCAACAAAATCTAGGTCAAGTTTGATATTGGGTCATTCGGGGTCAAAAAGTAGGTCACAATGTCAAATCATAGAAAAACCTTGTGTAGTCACTAGAGGTCACAGTTTTAGCATAATCTTTACGAAACTTGGTCACAATGATCAACACAACTAAATGTAGGTCAAGTTCGATATTGGGTCATCTGGGATCAAAAACTAGGTCACAAGGTCAAATCATAGAAAAACCTTGCGTATTCACTAGAGGTCACAGTTTTGAGCTGATCGTTACGAAACTTGTTTACAATGATCATAACAACAAAATCTAGGTCAAGTTCGATATTGGGTCATCTTGGGTCAAAAACTAGGTCACATTGTCAAATCATAGAAAAACCTTCCATAGTAACTAGAGGTCACAATTGTGGTTTAATCTTTATGAAACTTGGTCACAATGATCATCTCAACAAAATCTAGATCAAGTTTGATATTGGGTGATCCGGGGTAAAAAACTAGGTCACAAGGTCAAATAATAGAAAAACCTTGTGTAGTCAATAGAGGTCACAGTTTTGGCTTGATCTTTAAGAAACTTGGTCACAATGATCGTCTCAACAAAATCTAGGTCAAGTTCCATATTGGGTCATCTGGGGTAAAAAGTAGGTCATTAGGTCAATCATATAAAAACCTTGTGTAGTCACTAGAGGTCACAACATTGGCCTAATCTGTATAAAACTTGGTCACAATGACCATCTCAACAAAATCTAGGTCAAGTTCGACAGGTGAGCGACCTAGGGCCCTTTGGGCCCTCTTGTTTAACTAATCTGAACGCTCTTGCGGTACAATAACGAAAACACACGAGGATTAATTAGTTCCAGGTCAAAGGTTCTGTACTATAACATAAAATGTATACATGTATATATCACTGACTTAGAATGAAAAGGTCGAAAGTTCAAAAGCGCTATTTTGAGACAAGAAACAGCTCTCTGAAAACTACTATTTAACTTATGGAAAAACAAACTATTTCAACTTCAGTTTGGTCAGCATGACCTGTTCCGATTTTCATGAAAATAGGCTCATAAGAAGCGCCTTGTGGTACAGATTTTAAATATGTTCTTACGCTTCTCATTCTCGGCCAGCGAAATATGGATAACTGGTTTGGTGTATAAGGTATTGATTTTCACTGCAGTTTTATCCGATAAAAGTGTTTTAAACAATAAAAATGCTTTGTTTTGATATTAAATTGATTGTAACAGTATACAAGACCTTTAGTGACGGACATGAATAAACGAACTGTAACTTAATTCAGCATCACTCGAGTATTGTAAACATTCCATTTGATACTGGCCTGATTATCTAATTAAGAAACCAGCTAGACTGATGTATGCTATAATGGTAATGTTATAAAATATGTAATTAACTTCTGAAATTGGATTTTCTAATCTGTAATTGTTGTCGTACATCTGTTGTAGCATTACCATACAACAATAGCCTACTCTCCTATCTGGGAGATTGGTAACTCACCTATTAGAGAGATTGATAAGGTATGATATGAATGCTATGATTATGAGCCTATAATTGTAATGTGATAAAGATTAGTACACGGCATGCTATGTCCTGATGATCAAAGTAATGACTAATTGACAATTTTCAAGAAAGTAGGATATATCCTTTCCGCTACCATAGCGTACTTATGCAGACTCGCCGAGATGGCCATTTCGGCCTTCCGTAGTTTTCGACCTAAATGCCCAAATTCGGGAATTTTGCTGTCATGGGTACACAGGCATCCCAGACTACATGATATTATGGGCCCAGGGTCGTGCACAGGTTTTTGGGCCCGCTAGACCCCTTTAAAGAGGGCTTTGAACGTAGATTTTACAAAACTGAAATTACTGGTCCTACTCGCCATTGCGGTACGATTCCCTGTGGAATTGCATTAACATTTAGCGCCAAAACGTTTTTATTTTTCTATAGCAGGAGTATAAGGCTAGACAAAGGGGTCAGGAACAATGCCCTAAAGGGGCCAAAAAGTAGGCCTGTCAACCTAAAAAAAAAAAAAAAAAAAAGAGGTTTTTCGCGCAAGGGTCACCGTCACATCGTCATTTCCGGTGACCTTTAGTCGAAATATTGACATTTTTTCTACTTTCGGTTTAGAGTAGGTGTGTAGCATCCGGATGTATCGAGTTTTTATCAGTGCTGCAAGTCAACAGTGTATCAGGGACGGGGTATAGGGACCATATGAATTTCTCATAACCCCCCAAAAAATCGTGGTAGCGGAAAGGATATATGGTCCAGTGGATAGGTGAGGTGTGTTTTGTAAACTGGCGACCCTAGTTTAATTCACGCTCGCGACAGACTTAGATCTACTCTTTTATGAAATGTGATAACTACGTCAACTACTGGTTTGTTTGCCTTAACATGTCCCGGGAGAAATTGCTGGTATCTTGTAGAAGCGTTAAGATAAAGCCAGATGTTCTCCCGATATCTTCAGATACCACCCGATTTATCACGGTTCCTTCCTATATCACAATTGTCCCATGACTTCGAAGCTTCCCCTGGAACACGATGGACCTGAATTCGGTGTTCTGATACCGTTAACTCATTAATGTACATCGATAGTACATAGCCGAGCAAAGAATGCTCAGTGGGACCTAGGCTTTAGGTAAAACTGAAAAGCTACAAAACCGTTGTTAAACCCGAATTCCAACAGAAAAAGGTTATGTCTTGAACAGAAAATCACTGACGGTATCCATAGATATATAATGTCAATTCTAATACATCAATGTTTGGTTAAATTGTCAATAAACAATGTTACTGTCTGGTAAGTTTGGTAATGTTGTTGTATGATTGTATATATACCAATTGTCATCAATCGTGAAAGTTCGGTTATTTCCGTTTCACTCTGGTTAATATACTAAATTGCAATTGCAAGGCCGATGTGATCAGAATGCAATCGTCATGTGCAGTCAGCATTTCGGTGACTGTTTTGTCTTTTACTTGAAGAGTACCATGCGCATTTTATGTCCCAAACATTTTAATTTTAGAATGTATATACTTACACAATACAAGCAAATAAAAGATAATCGGAAATGTTGTAAAACATTTCAAAATAACGAACGAAATACTTCAACGGTCTCCCAAGTTATTTGATTTGACAAAAAAAAACTATTTTGTTTTGATAAAATACATTTTAAATGGGTTTTAATTATACTGAGGAGAAGAAACTGAGAACGAAAATGCAAAACAACGTAAATGAAATAAAATAACAAAATGAAATAAAATAACAAAATGAAATAAAATACAAAATTAGGCAGAATATGTACCCAAGGGACTTGGTATTTGTAAATATTATAATAATGAGAACCGCAATCTCAAATTGTACATTGTACTTAAAATCACAGACCGCATTAAGTAAAACGTATTGTAAATTAATGTTATATTGCAGTGCAGTAAATTAACGTGTGTTTGCTTATCATAAACTAATGTCGTTATATTTAGAAATGAAGCGTGGTTAATAAAATGACATTTTAGAAATAAGTATTGAGTTCGCGAGGAATTAATTTCATATCAATAAACCGTGGGAAATATGGAACCGTACGACGGGTTTTTATCAGCGAAAATCCTATCAATATGTCAGACAAGCGTTATCGCCTGGAAATTATCAGGTTTTAAGTCAATTGGTTTCACACAACACTTATATGACTTCATTTGGTTTAATCAAATTGAACCCATAGTCCATATTTAGTAATTTACACACATCAATGCACTATTAGTTAGTTAGTGTGATAAAAACGTCGGTGTTGTGTATTGCGAATTAACTCATGTTAACATGAAGTGAGAACATTATAGATACTCATCTTAATTGGGCTTTTAAAATATTATTTCAGACAGCAATGTAAGTGAGTGATTCATTGAAGCGGCTCAGGTGTTCTGTATGTGGACTATAGCGCCGAGACAAAACCGACAGTGACAATTTCTCTCCTGTAATTGTTATTAGTGTAAGACCTGCGAGTACAAATCAATACGCGTGTGAGATTGGATTAAGATGTCAGGAACTCAGGAGGAATTGTATGCTCTACTGTTATGTTTATTCACAATTTGGATCAAATCTACTGTGTGTTCTGACTCGTATACAGCAGTAAATAACACGTGTTATTGTATCGTGGAAGAGTTATCGAACTTACGTAATCCGATACATGTTGAAGCTACAGTTATTGGTGGCAAGAATGTGTATCTTCTCGCTGAACAAATTGGCATCATATGGGAGTATCACCCTAACAACGATTTCAACAAGTTAACGCCATATTTGAATATGACACACTTAGTTCTAAGTCGCCCCGTAATTATGGACGAACATGGACTTCTGGGATTCGCTTTACATCCTGACTTTCTGTCGAACCAGAGAATCTTCGTTTACTCTATACGTGAACTGATAGATAGAGATGAAGTTAAGACATTCGCTGTCATCAGTGAGATAGCAGGGACAGACATTGCAGGGGAGAAAACATTGTTAGTGATTGAACAACCAGGAACGAAAAGAAACGGCGGACAGGTTTGAGTTATCTTTATTATAACACATCGTCAGATAGACAGCCGTATGTACGTCCGTCCGTTTGTCTACCTGTCCGAGCGTCCTTTTGTCTACTTATCCGAGCGTCCGTTTGTATACTTGTTCGTCCGTTTGTCTACTTATCCGAGCGTCCGTTTGTATACTTGTTCGTCCGTTTGTCTACTTGTACTTTCCCCTAGAAATCAATATTTCAATCTATCAATATAGGGCTGCAGACATGGAATTAGAACTGCTCAACGTCGACTGCCATATCTAAAGGTCACTGATTGGCTAGGCAGTGAACGTCACAAAGTCAATTCACACATACCACGTGTAGACACCGTACAGCGGAAATAGCCGAGCCCCTATATCGCTACTTTTCGGTACTTTTCGGTGCTGATTTTCATCTAATCACGAAACATCGGAGCAAATGACCGCATTGGCGCTTCATAATAAACATTACACTGCTTAAATATATTCACTTCAAGTGGATCACATACATATTTACAGCATAATGATTGAAAAAACTATCGTCGTCCGAAATCGATACAGTTCTACTTTCATGTTCGTCGGATGCAGGAGGCTATTTCTGTTGTACGGTGTCTACTAGTGCATACCAAGTAAGCCTCAACTATAGGCATAGAAGCTGTGGCTGACTTAGATGTGTTCGTTTATTTGTTAATAGTAAAGTTGCAAAATGATTATGTATGAGTACCAGTATGTGTAACTTTCCTTACATGCAAACGTACATGTTACAGTTTAAACTAACTTACCAAACACAACACATGCGTGTATTGTTTAATCAGGTGAAGAGTGTTTTATAAACTCCGCGAGGTCATGAACGATTAAATCTTGAGTTTCCCTTGCATACGCATATTTTAATTAATTTAGCCTGCAACATAACCTTTACTTGTAGAAACTAACAACACGCATGTTCAGTCCCTGAGACATTAAATGCCCGTAGTCGTACATGTTCAGTTTGGCAACACCCCTATTATTTAATGTGTATAATAATAATAAAGACTTTATTTTACGAGGAAACTCATTTGACAATTAAATCAAATGGCAATCTTCCATGAGATCCTCAACAATAAACAGTTGAACAAGAACACTAGTACATAAAATGAAAAAAGCATAATGGCAATTTGGCCCATATGACGTCCACAATATCATAATTTTATGTATAATTTGGGAAGTTCATAAAAGAGTTTCAGTGAAAGGATGTGCGAAACTGATATGTATGGAATCTACAATGAAAGGAAGGTATAAATCAAAATGCTAATCAATTAATTTTATAATCAATCACTATAAAGCTTAATTCGATATAGGGACATCATAAGAGCCAGCATATCAGATAACAACATGTAAATTAAAATGGTACTGAATGTTTTGTTTCCTATTCTATATCTGGGATGGTATTCACAAAGCATCTTAGGTAAAAACTTATATATTTAGACTTAAATAAAAAAAACTTGAGCAGCTCATATGTCCTACAATTTGAAGTATAATCCATGTTTTCTTAGTGATTATAGTAGCTGTTTACACAATGCTTCAAAACTATGTAAAATATTAATCATCTTGATTGTCTTGCTAAGCTGATACGCTTGAGAACATTTTCAGGGTAGCAATACCACGTGGCATTTGACTACAGTTACAAGTAGAAATTTATAAACAGGGGAACACAAATATAGCCATAAGTATTTTATTTCTTCATCGATTTCTATGAAATATACGCCACGCTAAAGGGAAAAGTGTTTGCTTTCCGTGAAATATAAGATCTTTATAAGCAGTTTTACCGATTTTTTCATTACCCTGTGAAACCTACACGTTCCTAGGTTTCACAAGGTAATGGACAAAACAGCACAGCCGCTGAAAAAGATTATATAGTTTATGGAAAGCAAATAATTGTCTCCTTAGCGTTGCGTATATTTCATAGAAATCGATGAAGAAATAAAATACTTATGGCTATTTTATTTTGCAATGTTTACAAATTTCTTCTTGTAACTGTAGTCAAAAGTCACGTGGTATTGCTACACTGATTTTAAGAGTTTAAGAAAGTTGTATGCTAAGATTCTTTGTGAATACCAGCCCTGTGGTGTAAATATTATACATTTTAAATACAATATGTGATGATTGTTAGTCTACAATATATTTTCAGCTTCTGTTTGGTGATGATGGTTATTTATATATATTCGTCGGTGACGGCGGACCAATCAGTGATCTCGACATTCAATCTCAAAATGGGTAAATTAACTAAGTATATCAAAATTACGACGCAATAACATAGTTAATTACCACACTGCGATTGATCCCCAAAATACGTCATGCTTGGCAGACGATATTTAATTTGAAATGTGCTTTTAAGGTTTTTTAATTACACGTATATTGATTATATCTGCTGTATTCACACACAGTTGCATGTAGCGAAGCATGAAACGCGTGATATTAGGCCTTTTCGACAGGGCTGTTTCGTGGAGCAGGTTACAGTCTGGTTCCCGTTCTAATTTTACAGTTGTATAACTGTAGTAGTGCTATAATTGTGGGGACGGGAACCAGGCTAAAACGTGCTTCACGAAACAGTCCTGTCGAAAAGGCCTATTGTCATACCCGGTATAGCCACGTGGGATTGATCATGGCAGCGTACAATTATTTAATGTAAGATGTGCTTAATTACTACAATACTTGTCTAGTGCGGTTACCCCGGTGAGCCGGGTACGATTCCTGGTTGCAACAAACCATTCTCATTAATGTCACCGCTTGTAGAGAAATTGCTGGTTCCTGCATGGGTTAGCTAGTCGTGGTTAGATACAGGAAAACGTGTTATCGCCCGCCGTATAGCAACTGGAAAAATGTTGAGACACGGCGTTAAACCCTAATAATAATGATCATAGTTTACGTGGTTGCCTATATTCGGTTGAAGACAAATTTCTCACAATATGGCAACAACGAATACAGTTATTTACGTTTAAAGTCATTGAAATAAGGAATATTCTTTTTTACCTGAGCTGGTTGGTTATAAACGAATGATGTATCAAATTGCCAAAGCAGAGTTCGTGGGCTTAGAATAATAATGTCGTAAGTTACGACGTTATAAGACCCATACATATTAGAAATCTGTAACGCAAGGTGCTTCCTTATGAGTCAGTCTTCATGAAAATCGGAGAAGATCATATAGACTGAAGTTGAAAAAGCTTGTTTTCCATAAGTAAAGAGTAGTTTCCAGACAGTTTTTTCTTCTTTTTTTTCAAAATAGCGTTTTTGTACTTATGGCTTTTTCATTCTAAGCCAGCGGGTTGACTGTACACAATTATCACAAGCAATATATTAAATTTCAGTTCAAGTCTTTTGGGAAAAGTGTTACGTATAGATGTTGATAAAACAACCATGGTTGACTTCCGGCCGAGATTTTACGACATCCCACATGACAACCCCAACAAGAACGCTTGGCGACCGGAAGTGTATGCTATAGGTACCAGAAACATGTGGAGGTGTGGTGTGGACAAGGGTGGTGTAAATGGTAAGACAAGCGGCTAGATAAACATTAAATAGTTTGAACCTATAGTGGGATTCGAACACATACAGTACAGTACGGCGTGGCGTGGCGTCATCGCCTAGCAATGCGAGTACGAAATCATTCTTCTTTCGGTTTAGTACAGGTCCCACTCTGGGGCAATATTGTACTTTATATTTACGAGATCGAGTGAGTGGCGCAAAAGTATTTGCAGTGAAGAGTCTGAAAGGTTTAACCTCGCAAAATCCTGTTTATCCTCTGTCAAGACCCCTTTTAAAGGCATCAACGCTGCCGAACGTACTTGGCTTGCTAATCAGCTATTGCAACTAACATACGCAAGTACTGTATATCACTTTTTTCACGAGAGTTTTTATTTTCGTTAATATTCGCGAGGATGTTGAGTCGTTGACACGCGAATAGAAATCATTATTCGCGCGAAACATTCGCAATACAAAATCGGGAATTGGACACTGTCAATGACGCGAATTTAGAATTCTATCGAACAAAAAAATCTTGAAATGTTCGGGAAAATCGCGAAATAATAGTTTGGCGAAAATTAAGTGATTTACATTAACTAGTATAACTGGAATTTCAACACGCCAGCAATGGGTTAATATGTGGATAATAAACAGACCCTTTTGCCGAGATAACTTTGTGATCCTTCTTTGTTACATAATAGTATGACCTTTGGGCAATGTTAACAATGACATTGAGGCCGATGTGGTATATGGTGAATGTCATGAAACGGTCACTATGGTCTATCATTTACAAGAAATAGTTTGATCAAACAAAGATAAGCAACGATAAAGAGACACGTGGTATATGTGGGGATCAGCAAAGGGGCGTGGTTTGTTGTAAAAGTAGAGCAAACAACGATGTTCAAGTCGCTATGATTCGTTCCCGTAGGCTACGCGTTCGTGAAGAAAACGTTTAAATCTCAAATAGGTGCGCCTACAATGCCCGAAAAGTTAGGACATGCAATAATTACTTAAAACATGTCTCCACATGCTTGAAACACAAATATATGCACGACGCGTAATTGTCAAGTGTGCCCGAGAAGGCGTAGTATAGGCGTAGTATAGTGTAGATGTATTTTGAAACAAACATGTGCTATATGATGTTTTTGTTGTAGTTGATTTTGGCGTATTTTCGTGATGATAACGTCAATGACATATTGTCAGGTTTTTAATTGTCTTGTTTACGCCGAACTATTTTAAAAATCGAACATGTTTATGACAATACAGTAATAATAACAGCCAATGTATCTTATCTGATCACGGAATATAATCCCTATATTGTATGGTTACAGTACTCCATGCCTTATTTTGCTCATACAATGCAAACTCACATATTTTCGTAGGTATTCAATTTCGTAATACTTGATAAAACACATTTTGTTGGTTCGTTTATTGTGCATTACAAAACTTGGAAGGGTAATTTTTCTCATGTTCTATACATGTATTTGGGAGTTCGATTAATTGTTGGGATATGATTTCGTGATCGAGTTCAACAACGAAATCAACGAAAATTCAACACCTTCGTTAAATAATGAGCAAAAATAATTTTACTGTATAAGTCATAACACCGACTGTATGTTATTTTCAAAATCTCGAAGGTCGTAGACCTATGGGGGTCAACATATATACCTAACAAGATCATGTGATTTGGTGTTCCGGAGTTATCAGCAAGTGATCGGGTTGCTGTAAGGAGCTTTAAGTGCGATAACAGCGCCAGGTTCTGTTCAATGGCGACGTATTCAGATGTTATCAAAATAAGATCGACTTAACTGGTAATTAAATCACGTGGTACGATTAACACGTGCATATCGTGACAAAGATCAAGGCCATTCCCGTCAACAACAACACGATTGTGTCGTCATAATATCAGTACAAGCTGACCTTGTGGATATGGTTGTTTGCCCCAATTGGAATTAAGGTGGAACCACACTATAAATATTTCCTGACCCATATACAAATTTGGTATCAAAGTAAACTTTGATTTATTCCCAATTCAACGTTACGTCTTAAAGCGTCGTGCGCTTCCATGACTAATATGTGAAGTTACCATGGAAGAGTATTACTGATACCGAATTTGTATATGGATCCTGAACTTTTTATTGCGTGTTCCACCTTAAATATATTGTATATAATTCCATGTTTTCTATACATTATAATGGTTATTTACAAGGCAGTTGAGTTTTCGTTGATTTTGTTCCTGCTCTCGACCACGAAATCGTGTCCCCACAATTAATCGACCTCTCAAAAATCGAATATGAATTTACCGCTACATGTTTTGTAATCAACGAATTTACGATCCCACCAACAGGCATTTTATCAAACTCCACGAAATTTAATTCATTTGTACCCATGATATTATGTGATTTTACAGACGTCAGACATCAGCCACCACTTGGACACTTTTTCTAACTTCGTGAACCTACCGGTACAAATCCGTAAATACTTTTGATATTATTTCCGGGTGACGTCGTATTAATTACGCAATAGGCGCCAAATATGTTTTCTCTGTTCTTGAATCTTCGAACTAATCCGTAAAGCCGTTGACATCATTTCCGGATAACGTCGTGTTATGTCGAATGTGCTTCTCTCAAACGTAGTTATATACAAAACCGTCTGTCTGACCGGGAAAAGGGAGTTTGTCCTCTACAATCCATTAAACTACATTTTTTTGTAATTAGAATACATTTTTTAGCGTCTAGACACATTTATTTTTTGTTAGGTTGTAAATTAGAAGAAATAACACTGACGTGAAATCACAGACTTGCGTGCGGACTGAACGATGTCATATCTTTGATAATCATATTGTTCAAACATGCGTGCAGACTGAATGATGTCATATCTTTAAAAATCATATTGTTCAAAAACTTAAAGTTAGACATGCTTGCGGACTGAATGAGGTCATATCTTTGAAAATCGTATTGCGCACTTTGATGCATAACGCGTTAATCACTATGAGAGCATGTTTGCATCAAATATTTGTGATATATACCAAGGTACTAAAATATTCTATTTTTTATTATTAATTTATGTATCTATTTATTTTATAGTAAATGTATAATTTGATCAAATACCGAACTTCACTTTAAAACGTATCAAAAGGCTACTTTTGTGACATTATGAGAAACCTTTCTTGCGAAGACCGTACTCGCGACGGATATTTAGGCTTCTTAGACCTCAACAACAACAACAACTCAATCTGGATAATGGCATTTATGGAACCGATTTACTGTACTAGAAATGTGATGCAATCATTTATAACCTTATGGATCTCAGTATAATTATGTCATAGAGCAAACCTGTCGTTCTGCACGTACATACTATAGTAATCTCGCTGAATATAGACTTCGAAGAAAGAATGAATGTGATGTAATTAAAACTTTAATTAAAAATGGAATACTGCGGCATACTATTCACACTGGTTTATAAGAATATATTGGGAAGGCGCATGTCGTCTGTATTAAACTTAACTGACACATGCACTGATGAATATCGGCATTCACTAAGCAGTATAGTGACACGAGTTGTCGTTCGTTACCACCATGTAATTCGATGACCATATCGGTTTGGAGGTTAGTAGGTCAAAGGTCAAGGTCGTTGTGACCATTAACATGCATGGATTGACAACAAGGATTCAAATCAATAACTCAAGGAGGCTGGGTCTATAATCTCCTAACTTTACTAGCTAGTTGGTCATTATCGGTAGCTTGTCCGTATTGATATTGAGATGAGTAATGGTCCAAAGTCAAGGTCGAAAGTCAAGGTCGCAATTGCTTTTAACATAAACGACTATTTCACTGCCAAGGGGTTTACATATACTAGTATTACTAATATATCTTGATTTTATTATTGTGATCATGTTTTAGATGTAAACTTGTCTACACTATTTGTATGACGATGTTTTCTGATTCAGGTAAAGGATGTGGGCGGATATTTTGTGGTGACTTAGGTTCTGTTATTGCTGATGAAGTAGATGAAATTAAGAAGGGTGCTAATTACGGATGGCCAAACTGGGAGGGAAACACGTGTCGTAACAACAACACGTGCACAGGTATAACTCCAACGCGATAAATTGCAGTACAAAAACAAACACAATTTTGCCTATATTTTTGTTATGGATTTAAATCAAGGACAGTAACACTTACCAATGAAAGCATTCAAACATTTAGCACAATATGTAAAGTTTTCATGCTCCTAAATATTCAGAAACGATAAATATAGCGGATTTTGTGTTTGTTTTTGTATTGCAATTTATCGCGTTGTAGTTATATTCATAGAATAATTTCAATTGGGCTTTTCGACTGGGCTGTTTTGTGGAGCATGTTATAGCCTGGTTCCCGACTCAATGTTACAGTAGTACTACTAGTAGGAGTACTGTAATATTGGGAACGGGAACCAGACTACAACCTGCTCCACGAAACATCCCAGTCGAAAAGGCCTAATATATCTCGCTGGAGATAACTATGACGTAACACAGGACCTGTGTCTGAAAGGCTGTAGTTTAACGTAATGTAATTTGTTTTTCTCGTTGTCATCGGATGATAAAATGATAAACACAGTCTATGAATTTATTGAATGACCCTCATATTTCACCATGTTTGTAAGATAGCCTTATCAACAAAATTAAATTAATTTAATAAACATTGATCATATCAACACTGCACGATTGACTAGTCGCTTGTTAACACTTAGGTTTGAAAGAATATATGTATTAAAGGTGAACGATGATACGAACGAACAAACATGGACATCGAAAATGCATTTAATCGTCATTTTTATTTGTAAACAACGGCTAATGTTATCATCGGCGAAGTATACTTTATTTACTTAACGTATGAACAATGTTGGTTGCCAAAAGATAGGGCGCGCTCTTTGTGATCGAGAGGTCCTGGGTTCGATCTCTGTCTTCGCCCCTGGTTCATTTCTCTGAGCAAAAATAACTACTTAATGCTACAATTTACCAAGGTGTATGAATGGGTTCTTGAGTTAGCCAAGAGCCATGAGAATTTACTCAAAATGTGCTATGTGGGGTCATGGGTCACCTAATTGTCGTAGGCTACCATGTGTCAGCCCTGTCGGTTAATTTGTCTATGCATCTAAATACATATACTTACCTATCTTTTCCTCGTATTTTAGGTAGTGAGAATGTTCCACCTATATTTGAATTTCGCCGTGCAGATACTCACATCAGTGCACTTGTGAGCGGACCACTGTACAGGCAGACGGAATTCCCAGGTGTAGCTGGACGACTGGTTGTCGGCGACTTTATATCCGGGTAGAGTATTTTTTAAAGTCTCCATATCAGTAAGCAGCAATCATTTCATATTCTTCATCAGTTATCAGCTTCAATAGCCCAGTGGTTGAGCGTCCGCTTCGAGTGCGAGAGCTGTCGGGTCGCGACAAACCATAGTCTTTAAAGCCCCATTATCGCTCCCAAAACTTTTTTCCGATCTTCCAGTAAATAGATCTACAAGGAATTAAGATGTTTTTCACAAATGACCAATAATTGACAACATAATGGTAACTATATCTATCGAAATATGCCAAATACACATCTAAGTAAAATATATGGATGACAAGGTACTTATTTTACGAGAGTTGTGTCCCTTAGACTATTAATCATGCTACAATTCGTTATTTTGTCTACAAACCCAACTGGAGGCTGTGTTTCGTTTTCTTCCATCGTATGCTGTTTTCCACCTGTTGGAATCACGTAAAGTTATTGGCTTTAAAAAATGGAACGTGTATATCTGACTTGCATGGTGCTCAGCATATATAGTTAGTTCCAGTTTACAGCTGAAGGAAGGATATTGTGAAATGGTAGTCTCAATATGCCTGAAATACTATAATGAATTATATATATATGAGCCAGTCTCCAGGAAAACCTGCTATAATGACATTATGTAATTACCATTATGTAACAAGGTTTTGTTAAAGCTCTAATATAAGAAAAAATACATATCCATTGATTCTATTTTATGTAGTTTACTCATATAGTACTTTACCTTGGCTTTAAATTTTCCGATGAATTATGTCGAAATCACATACTTCGTTGCTATGGTGACCAATTTCGGAAAAGTACTCGAAGTGAGAAAAACGAGAAGTTAGTTGCTTAAAACAGCAGCAGCCTTTCTCTAAATGCGAACATTTTCGATTTTGAAAAAAAAATAGAAAATTAAAGATAATACTAAAATGTGATACCATTTTGAACAATTTATGTCAATAATTGATAAAATGGTGTAATTATGAAATGCGTGTTATAGTTACGTCGAATAACGTTTAAATGACGTTTGCGACGTCACACAAAAAAGCTCAGAAAGGGGACACTACAAAAACAGCTGTACCTTCCTTAAAAAGCAAGATATAATTAAACTTTCTTTTGTATTTTGCTTCATTAAGATTATTTATTCAAGCTATGAAAAAACTCAAAATCAATATTTTTGTCAAATTAGCAGGTTTTCCTGGAGACTAGCTCATATGTTTCCTTGTTTTCCACATGTTATAATAAAGTTATACCTGGGCCCGTATTCACAAAGTTTCTTGATATTTGTTAAAGAAAAATATTTCACTTAAAGCAAGAAAATAATCTAATTTTATCTTAGACAATTTTAACTTTTTTCTTATTGAAATTCATACTTTATTAGACAAAATCCATTTTTAGACAAGAACTAAGACTTTTTTGCGAAAATCTAACTTGGAGAAATATATTCAACAAACTTGGTAAATTATTTTTCTTATACAACATTTATTTTTGTTTTTTTGAATACGGGCCCACGGGTGGTATTCAATATTGATCTTATCTAATTAGAGAATAAGGATAGCCAATCATATCGCCTGTAACTGACGAAGTGTTTGTGCTCTGATTGGTTGTCCTTATCCTTAAGTCAAGTAAGATCAATACTGAATATCACCCTTGAGTTTACAGATACCGGCATATCCTTCCATCCTTCCAGGTCTTTGTTCACGTTGAGTGAGTCTTTGTTTAATGATGGTACAAGTCAATGGAAGTCCAACACATTCCCGCGGTGTGATAAATCACGTTGTGGTTGTAATGCTCGAGACGTACCACGTACATATCTGCTGTCGTTTGGTGAGACTCATACAGGTAAATATGGTGTGCAAATAGCCAGTAAATAGCAACACCAATTTTATAACGTATGACCAAACCACGCGCAGGACCCGCCCATTTATTCTTCAAGTTGTCACTATCCAACTAAATGTATATACTCGATCGTATATCGTACACCTGGAGACCGTTAACATGGGCGAGCGCTACGTAGCGCTTTCCATGGGAGGTAATCATTGCCTTCTATATTTAATTGAACGGGAGGTAACTGAATAAAAGCGCTCGGTAGCGCTTTGCTTAGGCAACGGACCCCTGATATTACAAGTTAATTTGAGTAATATCATAAATTTTCGCGACATTGTACTGGAAACGAATGTAAGGTCAGCCAAGAAATTTGCATAACGACTGATTCCTTCACGCATCTCAAATGCGTATAATACCGATAAAAAAATGTATATTATATTCTGATGAAGGCGCAAGCCGAAACGTAAATTATAATATAAAAATACGGAACACGTGTTGTTGTCGAGTTATTCCCAACTATAATACCGATGAAATACCGTGATTGCAAAAGCCTGAACACGCATGTTATACAACAATTATTATTCTATTATCATTAAATTAAATACCATTTTTATTATTAAATAATGTGCGCCCTCATGGTATAGTGTACTGGGTGCTATAAAGTGTACTGGGTGCTATAAAGTGTACTGGGTGCCTATAAAGTGTACTGGGTGCTATAAAGTGTACTGGGTGCTAACTATTATCATCATTACCGTTTATATCATTATAATTATAACGCCCACCCTCACGATAAGTGTACGATAAGTGTACGTGCATTCTCAGACGCGTCCTCGGGTATAATAATAGTGATTAGTAGACGTTTTCATCAAAATCCTCAACGACAATGTATCATTTGTGTCGGTACATTAATATCAATACTTATGCTGACATAATCGTATAGTACGGACAATTTGACACGACTCTCCATCTCCCATTAGCATAATTTACCGGCTGATATAGTTTCTATATTTTTAACCCCGGTTGTATGTTTTCGTAAGTGGGAAGTATCACGATGACGCAAA
Organism: Spisula solida; assembly: GCA_947247005.1. Taxonomy (NCBI): domain Eukaryota; kingdom Metazoa; phylum Mollusca; class Bivalvia; order Venerida; family Mactridae; genus Spisula; species Spisula solida. Next base: position 53,599,567 of record OX365945.1, read on the forward strand.
TCCAAAGGACCGATATTGCACGATTTGCTGGCGGAAATTGATATTTTCAAGGCAAGATATATTCATGCTTAAAGGTCAGGATCAGGTCAAATTTTCCGTGCTATATTTTGTTATGTATACAGGTGTGTTGTTTATGAACCAATCCTTACTGTTGATTCAAAGTTATCTGTCACAACCGCGTAAACAAAATTCCAGCACACCAGAATTAAGTTCATCCTAGGAAGCTGGAAATTTCTAAAAGTGTTGCATTCAATGTACTAGTAAAAAAACATCGCATATCTATATCAAGACAGCTACATATTTCGCAAAGAAAAGTATGATAAAATTAATTTGTCGATATAAAAACATTAGAAAAGAAGGTATCAAACGCATAACAAAGAAAAAGTGTATCAGACTGAATTCGAACACTTATTTGGCTTTCGCCAAGGATTTATGCTGACTACAAGCATTTAACGCACTACGCATAAGAACGCTAATGAAATATTCTACGCTTATTTTAATACATAAAGCTACGGTCAAATATGGTATGAGTAAATTAAGAGCGCTGATTGGTCAATACATACATTTACCTTTTAAGAAATGGAACATTCTGGCGGTTTTGACAGATATCTTTGAATCGACAGTAGAATAAATAACATAAACCCCATAACAATAATAGGTTGTCAAGTTACGTCACGTTCCATTGTGTGTGAGATGCCTTGTTTTCTGATCTACATTATATACATGGTACGAGGGACGTTCAGAAATAACGTAGACTTGTGCTGTAAAACGATCAATGTGGTAGACATGTTCTTGAAATCGAAACTATCTGGCCAACTGGTGGCATATTTTTCAAAACATTTTTATGGATATTTATAGGTAAACCCGCCATGAAAATAACCATGGTTACGCGTACCCGGGGCAACCCATTTTTCCAGTTTGTGTCATTACTTTCACTGCATATAGTATCATTTCAGTTGAAACTTTCTGTTTAAAACTTCACCAATATATCATGCTGTATCAAAACACTGTACACGGGCGTTTTTGTGAAATTTAAACGTTATGGATAAAAATACACAACATGTGAATAGCACAAGTTCTGCAATCCATAACGTACGTCATGACGTTATTTATTAACACATAAATACGCGTAGTGATAACTAAAAGGAATTAGGGGAAACTCCCACTGAAACCTCCAATATAATCAATAATATGCATAGGACGAGTTCAGGCAGTCATAATTTGGTCTTAAAATGACATTAAAATGGTAGGAAATATATAGAGGTCGCATTAGAATACCTATAGTCACAGCGTTGACGTTTACGTTGCGTGGTCTAGAAAGGAATAGAAGAAATATATACAATATTCAGCACGCTACCACCAACATTATCGCACATTACGATCACAATACGATGTAGAATCTAACCCGGGCCCTGGAAATGATATAGATGATCATAATACCAAGAAGATTTTGCAGGCTATCAAAGAGACTAAAGATGAAATGACCGAGGAAATCCGTGGTGTTAAGTCAGATGTTAAAAGCCTAAAAACTGAAATGCATTATATACAAACAAAACTTGCCAATATGGAAAGTAGGTATGACGAAATGGTTAAACAATTTAAGACAATGGAACATTCATTTGACAATATGCATTATCGACAAGAGGTGCAAGAGAGCGATATGAATTGCCTCGCAATGCGTGAGGAAATTCGAGAAGAACGTTTAACCAATATAGAACGGCAATTAGACATAATAGAATCCGAACGGTTGAAAGGGCAGTTGAGAATATTCGGGCTTAACGAGACTGAGACAAATGAAAGTGAGCTGAAAGCAATGGTTGATACTGAAGTTCTGGGCATGGCTAATGCAGATGAAAACTTCTCAAGTTCTACAATAAAACGGGTGAGACGGGTCGGTGAAAAGTCGAATGATAATAGCCAAACTCGAATGGTTATTGCAGAATTTGACAACCCGGATGACAAATTCAAGCTGTTTAAGTATCGGGATGGTCTAAGAGCAAAATCTATAAGAATCTCAAATGACTTGTCGTTTATTAAGCGACAGAAACTAAAAGAGCTGCGACAGAAAGGAATCACTGGTTATTTCAAAGGTGACAAACTTATCACAAAACGTAATGATGATAATGATCATCCAAGACGTTTCGTACATGCTGCTCGTCCATCTAACAAAACAGGTGGGCCACGAGATGAAGCTGTGATAACTGGACCGGACACTATGGATGTAACCACGCATATCACAGTTGATGTTGATGCTACAAATTCGGTAGACTAGGGGTGCGGCCAAAGCCCAATACACAACAAACTTAAAACTTTAACTTGGAATGTTGAGGGCTTAAAGGCAAAATTGACATCATATGACATTGTTAAATTCTTGTGTAGTTTTGACATATTCGGGCTCCAAGAAACATGGGACATTGATGCTGAATATAGCCAGCATTACTTCAGTGACCATCAAAAATTTACATGTAGTGCGAAAAGATCTCAATTTGGTGGTAGAAATATGGGTGGCGTCACTGTGTTTGTGCGTGATAAGCTATGTATGTATGTAAAGCGTATTTCCAAAGACTTTGAATATGGCGTTGTTCTGCTAATTGATAAATGTTTATTGTCACTAACTAAAGATATATTGTATGTATGTCTGTATATTCCGCCTGAAACATCACCTGTTTATTCTGATACAAACTCGTCAGTCCTGCAACAGCTGGAAGATATAGTCACACAAGGGGGTCTGTTAAATACTGAATTATTAATTAATGGTGATCTAAATGCTCGTACTTCAAATCTTGTTGATTATATAGTGGCTGACCATAATATTCCAGAGTTGCAGGAACTAGAGGAGATTGTAGCTGGAGATATAGGTATCGAACGAAAGTGCCAGGACACTAAAGTGAACAAATTTGGAAGAGAACTGTTGTCATTTTGCAAAACTTATTCTTGTTACATTGCAAATGGACGCTTTGGCGACTTACCAAAGAGCAGTGGTTTCACATTTATAAATGCCAATGGTTGTAGTACTATAGACTATTATGTTGTTTCCAGGAACATTTTCTCATTGATAAAGACTTTCCAAATATTACCCTCTACAGAAAGTAGTCATTTACCAATTTCTGTTTGTTTTGAAAGATATGTGTCGAATGACAATAGTGTTAATGAGTTAACATCGGATGATGTAAAGTATGTGTATACACTCAACAAAGACAATGATGATTCATATTTACAATGTCTATCTGAAAGTATTATAAGTGGAAAGTTTGACTATGTGGATGCTATGATAAATGATACTAGTGTTATGGTTAGTAACATTGTATGTGAATTAGAAAATGCAATACTAGAAAGTAGTACTATTTTTAAAAAGGCTAGAAAGCAGAGTTTCCAGTCACATAGGTATACCAAGAGTATCGCAGCTGTCTTTATTGTGAAGGTTATATTGAGGATGAAATCCACTTTGTTTTTAATTGCCCTTTATATGATGACATTAGAAGTAAATATATTCCGAAAATATATAGTACAAACAAGTCAAACCTTAGTTTCTATAGATTGTTATCCGATAATAATACTGATACAATAAGACAGCTTGCAATGTTCCTGTATTATGCTTCTCAGAGACGAGAGGATTTTTTGAAATCATCATTTGAATAGTAAATGTTGTTGTTTAAACATGTATGCTGTTGATCACATGCTATGGCTATATAAATGTATATTAATTGTCAATACCACACTAACCACTAAATTTGGTATATATGTATGTTATATATGTTGTGTATGGGCCGGTGGCCTAATCATATTTCTAAATAAACTGTAAACTGTAAGTATAAAGGCATTTTTGAGAAGTGCATTGGATGTCAATTATTTTATTCGCGACTTAGTGAAGTGATCGTTGAGGTTATTTCATCGTCACCGACATTGTAACGTCACGGACGTCATTTGTGTTGCCCCGGATGCGTGGTAGTGACTGGTTTTGAGAAGCTATAATTTATGACAGACTTGTTACAGATATACCTAGTTTGGTGTACTGATCGCAGAAAGATTCCGAATTATGATTGTGTATTGATCATTATCGTACTTCAACAACTCTAGAGAAAAAGTCTACGTTATTTCTGAACATCCCTCGTATATATACAACATGCAAACAAAACCTATTTGAAAAAAGTTCTGCAGACGTTAAATCTACATTCTATACAATTAAAGCAAAAACAGTCTCATTTGTCTTTGAAATCAGTTCTTGAACACAAAGGAAATGTGGCGGCAAGCTATCACAAAAGCCACTGGAGACCGACTAGCTGATTTAACTTAAATACTCTATCTCATTAAAATCAGACCCTTATTATGCTTCACTACTTTACGCTGATATAGGCTCTAACGACACTCCGTATGGGTCATGTCGTCATCCTATCAAATCGCTTCTTTCACTAGTCTGACGGTGCGGTGAAAGACTGCTGAGGCTACGTGACGTCATTTGGCACCTGACCTCTTACGGAGTGTAGTCAGATATCTAACAGCGTAAAGGAACAAAGCAAATGTCAGGGTCTGATTTTAATGATATTGCATAAATACTATTTCAGTAGGTTATGACATTCGTCGGTCAGTGAGTCAGTCAATAAATGCGTCCGTCCGATTTGAAATATTCAATTATTCTATTCCCATCTTTAATAAGGGTGTATATTGCTTTGCGCTTTTCGGTCGGCCGATAAGCATGTCGGTGGGTTGTTAGCCGCTAAAATGGTTTACGTTTATTTATTCGAGAACCCTAAGATCCTTACACTTCACATGAACGTGAGTAAGTAACATTAGATGATCCCTTTTAGTTTGAGGTCAGTCGGCCATAAATTAAGGGCGATACGACCTTCAACATGAAAAATATACCACTAGGTCTTAATAACTCAATAATGGTTTGACCCAGGATCTTCAAACATTTTATAGGTAAGTTAGTCACCGTCAGTAGTTGACCCCTAATGATTTTGAGAAGTCAAAGGCCAAGGTCACCATATCCTTACTGGCTTTTGGGCTGTCATTATGGGCATGTGTGTTTTACAACCACCTCTTGTTAATGTATGCCTATACCTTGATATACCTTCAGATGAACTTCTGTTATTGATGACTGATGAGCCTGCACCAAACAGACCAAGAGGTGCCATGTTAAGACTGGTACATCCAGGGTAAGTACTGTCCTTATTGTCTACATACTTCAAACAACCGACCACATTGCACTTGGAGCAGGTTAAAGTCTGGTCCCCAATATTACTGAAGTAGTACTATAGCAGTACTGTAAGCTTGGAACGAGACGGGACAGGAACCAGTCTTTAACCTGCTCCATGAAACAGCCTAGTCGAAAAGGCAACTTGTATATTATTTTGGCTATTATATAATGTAATAGTACCTGCAATATGGTATTCATTCATTTAAATGCATGTGTAAAAGGATACCGTTGATAATTTTGGATAAATATTGAAACATGGAGCAATTGCCTATTATCTTTTTTATCTCGTTGAGATATGTTCTAGTTAAAACATAGTTCATTACTAAACAATAACAAGAAAATAAGCCACAAGTAATATTTAGTACAATTTAACATTATCACACATCCCCCTGTCCGAAAATGTGTCTCTTTGAACCTCAAATGTGTGATTTACCGCATTTAAAAAAGTTAAGTTACGTGTTAGATGACAACTTTCGGCAATTCAGCCGTTTAGCTATTCTTTGACATTTGACCACCTCTGGTCATTTGGCTACACAATGAAACATACGTTCGAGTCTCCCTGGGGAGACTATTTCTCCTGGTTTCTGTTCCGCCATCATTGAGATACGGCGCCCAGGAATATCTAACATGTACAGACAACGCCCTCACTAATTCCAATCATCATACCTTGGTCGAGTGAAGCATTGTGGGTTATTCTTGCTCAGAGATATTAAGCAGTGGTGCAGCCGGGGATCGAACCCGGGACCTCTCGACCCAAAAGCGCGAGCACCGCTCCCTACAACTTCGTGAGTATAGAGCTGAGTGTCGAGTATAATTCCGAGCCCGGCTTATTGTGTTCTGGTTATTTGTCGTACAAGTGTAAATAATTGTTCACACATATTCTACTTTCAGAGAAGATCACGTGACTTGCGGTGCTGTGAATATTACCTTACATTACATATTCATTGTTTTATTTATCATGCATTTTTGTACGTTTTCTATTTTATAATAAAATGTTTTTTCAATTGGTTTGTTTGTTATCTTTTGCACTCAGTTGATAAGAGAAGACATTTACTTTTTTAATATTGTTTTTAAGTCCAAATGGTTAACAGCCGTATGAAGACTACCTAGTCACATTATCCTGACATCGTAACGCTCTGGCGGAACTCAAATGTCATGTACCCTGAGCATTACATCGATTTTAAGTTCCGTCAGAGCCGAACAATTCACTGACGGAACTGAGAAGCGGTGTATCGGCATTCATACAGTGCACACTAACGCTTATAAAATGTATTGAAAGCTATCGCCGAAGGGAAGTCTGTTTGTCGACATTTTGCAAACTTTACTGAGTTATCTACTTTAAAAGACGAACACTTCAATCAGGACACTGGCAATAAAAAGAAAAGCAAAGTTTTTAACAGTGTCGCTCTGTCATTGCGACGTCCCTGTTGGAAAAGAATATAAACTGCGCCCCCCCCCCCCCTCCAAATCACCTTGTCGTTATGTCAGTGTGGTGCAAAAGGCGTCGTCGATACGAACGACAGAACGAGAACATGCAAAATGACCAAATGGACATCATAGCTACAGAAGGACACTCCAGGGCGGGGTATCCACCGTATCAAACAGTTTGCCTGTACATTTTGTAATTGGATAAAACATGACACATATTGAACAAAGTGCCGAAGTAGAACGCTGTATCGGTTGTGCGGCGTTCTTGTTGTTTACTTTTCAGTTGGTGCGTTATAATGCGATATTCAAAATAGAAAGATTAGGTGACGAGTAATTTAGGAGCTATTACCAGACTAGCACATATGTGTTAATGCCGTTTAAACATTAGAATGTGGCTTGGCTTATCACACGTTGTAAATCAATCTTTATTCATTTACAATATTTCAAACATAACATTATGTTTTCAGAAATTCCATCAGTCAACCGTGTTACAAAATAGCTAGGATACAAGAAATACTTGTTGACCCTTATCAAATTGTGAGTTGTATAATATTGTAAATGCAAATAATACTGTATCAAGGGAGGCAACTCTTGATATGATTCTGTATTCAGCGTACAAGTGATTGTTCTTGTTCCACTGACCTATAGGCACAATCGGGACCCCTCGGATATTACTGAGGTAACATGTATCCATGACGGATAAACCCGAGCTATAGGCATATATCTAGGCTGTTTCAGGAGGCTCTATGCTGATGCAAATGTTATAGTGCGCCCATGATATTGAGAAAGGCGGGAAAATTTGGTATATTGCTCAAATGTGGATAAATCAGATGTGCACGATTTATCAGTGATGCGTTTAGTACAAACTGTCCATATTTGTTTTCTTTACTAATTTGTAAAACCAATTTCACAACAGTTGACCAAACCGATTCGTGTTTGTAAACATCACATTATCCTGGGCGCACTACGTAATAACAGTTATAATAGTTCAACTGAGGGGGGGGGGGGCAACATGGTGGTGCCGTGGTAATAATCCAAGACAAGTAGTTATCGCACACTGTTCCGTCGTAACTATTATACAACTACATATGTTTATCGCGCAGCAAGATTTTTCAATCTAGTTTAGTAGTTAAAATTTAATTTTATACGTTGTACAATATAGAATAGTATACCTAACCCGAGTGTTCCACATACTCTGTTAATGTTTATGTCAGACACTCCACTATGTAGTGACTGTGACCTACGTTACAATGGCATGGTGTGAAAATCACTAACTTTCAGCAGTTTACCCGTTCATTATTGAATAACATATTGAAATCATGGGATCAGCTCCACCTTCAGGTTTAGTCAGTTATGTAAACTATTTATTTTCTAATGATTGTCGAATGTTAAGATCCTCGCAGGAGTTGAATGGGGAAATTTCTGATCGCTGTCAATCACCGCTTGAATTTATCTAGCGTGTGTTAGTTGCGATTGTATTCGTGCAATGACATCACTTAAAATCGGTGAAAATCTTTTTAGTACACTACGAGAGGTCCCTCTATCTATCATGACCAGATGTTTAAAGATCAAAGCTTTTCTATCAATTAATTGATGGTCTGTAGTATTACCTACTGGGCATCTGATGATCATGATGATCATACAGAATGCGCTAACACGATGTTTAAGACTCGAGCATTGTAATAGAGCGCGGGATATCGTTAGATTTATGTATATATAAGCCAAGATCAAACGAGATTTAGTGTGTTTCCTTTGCTTCCAACAGAGACATACCTGTTAGTGTTAAAAGAAATACCTAGGATAGCCGATAGCTCAAAAGTTCACAACCACAAACGTTGTTAGACTTTCTCGCATAAAAATTGTTATGTCTGTGCCGTCTAGCCTAGACAACGTCAGATTTGTATAATGTTTAAAAAAACGACGTACATTCTCGCTTATTAGATTTTCATTAATATATTCTATTAATGATAGCATTGTTTAATATTTGTAAAATAAAGCATGCAACTTGGTTAATATCTGTGAAACATCTAGGCGGATTTATACAAACTCGTGCCATTCCTCAGCAACTGGTCCCGATGACAAAATCTCGACCAACTAGAATGCGCCGAAGTCAGCAAATTAACGACAGACAGTACTGTTTTGCTAGACCATTAACACAGTGCACCCTAATAACAAAAATGTGTATCCTAATAACACACAGAATATACTAATAACACAAAGTATATCCTTAAGTACCAGAGACCTGCTTGAAAGTTCGAATAGTATGTAATTTAATCATTATGAGTTGAACAATAATATATGTTGACTGCATTGTCACTAAATTGGCCGTCTAACCCTTTACTCCATGGACCTTTATCTATGAACATACATTAATTTGATTGGAGAAGTGTTCGTTATCTATCACCATACTGTTTATTTGAAAAAAAATGCATCAAAGTGTGTCTCTTTTACGAGAAAAGGGTTAAATAAAAAACAAACTGTGAAAGAATACGAACCGAATTATGTTGCGACTGAGTGATGGTAAAAAGTGACCTACAACATTTCACGTTAAATTGCTATTTGTTTTATTATTGGTAATAAACTATTTTAAAACTGACTAATAAAACATGTTACTCTCATTTCGGCTCTTTCGTACCGCTACCCATCTTCCAAATTATTTCATAGAAGTTGAAACTCCAGGACCTGTTCTATAAATGATAGTAGCCTATATAGAAGCCCTAGAGAAGCGAGGGAAATCCTTAAGGTAAATCATTTATCTAATGATGCCCTTGGCTTGATAGACACCAATGCCATGTCAATGTTCATTCGCGTTACTAAGGCAACCGACCGACTTCAGTACCCATGTTGTACTATGTTACCCATGTTGCACTATGTACCTGGGATCAAACTGTCCTGTCCTGTCCTGTCCTGTCCTGTTCTGTCCTGTCCGGTCCGGTCCGGTCCGGTCCGGTCCTGTCCTGTCCTGTCCTGTTGAAATAAATGTTACAAATACATGTGCAGAGTGTGTTAAAACGAATCTTAACAAACTTTTGAAAAATGAAAAGTAGAAGTTTGCCCTCAGTGTAACGCAGTCATATAGGATTGATTGTATCTTCAATTGAATAACAACATAAATCAGTTCCTGATAATTTTAGAAAGTATGTGGAAATTGTAGGAGAAAATCCGGTACTTTTTCATAAAGATGTCAATTCTTGTATCTGTGGATCATCATACTGTCGGTCGCTGTAGTTATATTCCCATCTCTGTTAGTGCAAAACACATCGTTAAATATAGTGAATGAAGGAAGGGTTTCCGTAGGTTTGGGCCGGTGTAAATCGTTCCTTCGGTGCAACAATGTTGTATATCACAATTATATAAAGTATATATAGAGAGATACAACCTTATCGTGCCAAAGGGACGATATGTGGAAGTCAGTTTTTGTGAAGTTGAAGTTGAATTTAAATACAGGATGCCTATTAGTCATTAATTCTGAGATTATTGACCGCAATATTAAGACTGGTGTAAATCATACCCTTGGTGCAACTAGGTTGCCATGCCCTAAGATTGCTGTAATACGCATGTTCATGTGCCATTTCTGTTAAGAATGACAATACGGACTCAAGAGACTTTCATTTGAACACTTAAACAGTCGTAATATAGAAAGATAATAAATAATCGGACAGGGAAGGCAGCACTCAACCGAAACAGCTAAGCACGAAGGACACACAAAGGAACGCACAAAAAAGAAGAAAACAAACATACATCATAATGCACAACACAAAACTGAACAAGAAAATAAAACTAAACAACAACAAAGTCCTTATTTCAGGTGACAAAAAGTTCACAAATCACTATACGTGATAGATCTAGATCTATAACCATGCAGCTGCATAAATGCTATAGAAAACACAACAACCTGTTGTCGTAAAACACTTGTTAGTTATTCAAACAAACAATACGTAATAAAACATGTATTAGCATGCATAACACATTTCCTGAATGATCATCTTGAAAGCCGTTACGCCATTCTGTTTTCCTGCACAAGTTCCTGCAGTATGTACGGTACCATGCTCTGGTTTCCGGTTGAAGCATGTTTGTGCCTATTGTCTGCTAACACATCTCGTCACCTTGCAGATACAATCGGTCGGAAAGACGAGTATGTGCCTATTGTTTGCTTATTCCTCTCGTCACCTTGCAGAAACAGACTGACGTTTGATGAAAAGGGACCGATTAATCTGTTTTGTATCACAACCACAGTCACGTGGTGTTGTTTACAAACAGGATTATAAATAGATTTAGGTTGAGTCAATATTGGGTGTATGGTGTGCATGGGTTTCATAATTATAAAATGAAAAGAGGCGTTTGCTTTACAAGTGATGACAAGCAATTGCGCTTGCTACAATATTAAATTTAAAATACAAATAATATGACGGGAAAGTCCAGTTATGAACGGATGTATGATTTAACGCTGATCTATCGTAAATTACCAATGTAATGCGTTAGTTTGTGTATCTTTTTTTAAAACATCACTTTCGTTTTTATTTGCATTTAATTATAAAAAATCCTTATTCAATGTTCAATACCGATTTAGTAAAGTCAGTAATAAATTATTGTTGCTTGTGTTTTTTATGTTTTCTGTTCTCGACGGAGTGCTGCATTCCCTGTACGTTTTTATGATCTTTTTCTTTAAATATACATAAAATATGTATCACATCAAGTAGAAGCTGCGTCTTAATCTGAGTTGATAGCTGTACTTGAGATAACATGCAAGTGGGAGAAACCACCCGAACAGACGCGTCAGCATGCATCCCGTCAACAGCGCATTGACGTTGGTCTAAGGACAAAGGTTGATACGGCGCACTCTGCTGTTTCGGGCGCATGAGCGCTGTCAACTCTGTCCGATGATGTGTTAGTGTCTTATTGAAACTTATTGTTGAATGCCTTTGTTTATAAATACAACAAACATTGCCCCGCTGTGTTTAAGAAGTTATTAAGTTTTTTAAAACTCACTAGGGGACTAGTCCAGTACATTGTATCTGGTGTAGATCTACACGTGAAGGCAATGAACGAGAATACATCCGTCCACCTACAGGATGCTGCGTGTGGTCTATCAGTAGGAGATAAAGAACATGTTTGATTTGTTTCGGACGATCCTGTGATATTGAAACAAGATAAAACTTCATGTTTAACTTCGTGTTTTTGTTATTCCTGTAGTAGTCTGAAGGTAAGGAGTACAAGAGATACATGCCCATGCGTCATTCCATGCATGAGGTAAATTCGTCCGTACAAGTTAGACCCGCAATCTAAGATACTTAGTTATATAATATCGTGGCATAATAATTATTTATATTCCATCGTGACTTAATAGTTAGTTATATTCCATCGTGACATAATAATCAGTTATATGCTATCGTGACATAATAATTAGTTATATTTCATCATGACATAATAATTAGTTATATTCCATTGTGACATAATAATTAGTTATACTTAATCGTGACATAATTATTAATCTATCAAATGACACCAACAAAGCTATGACTGGCTAAGAGATTGTTGTTTATGAGAGATGGGTATATGATAATGGTGTCCAACACAGTATTAACTGGCTGTTAGACAGAGGTTGTTATTTAATAGAAGTGATTGCTTATAACAGGCGATCCCAACATAGATTTTGACTGCGTATTAGTCAGAGAGTATTGTTTAAGAGAGATGATTGTTTGGTTCAAGTAAATTCAACACAGTTTCACTGACTGTTTGATAGAGATAACATTGTAACATTTTATTATATGATATCATTGGATTATCGAGTTGCATCAGAGAAAATAACAGGGAAATTTTCATTGTTTTAGGAGCTTTGGTTCCATTACCATATAGAAAAAGAAACGTAACGTCAACGATGCCGGGCTTTAGATCATGCGTTACTTCATTATGACGCCATATTTGTCACGCCATGGCGTTCTAATTTCAATATGTAATTTTCCATTGAGGCCAATAACTGTATCATTTTACGAGACATTGAAGCATACAATAAACAGAAAATTTGTTGATTTTTTAGCGCACGGTCAAATTCTATTTCACTTGTGGTCACAGAAAAATATTATATTTTTAACAATTTATATAGTTTTCTGTGATAAAATTCGATTTTATTCCAAAATCTACAAATATCCTCAAAGACCTAAAATCGTGATTTGCCTATTGAAAAAATGTAATGAAGCAAACGCTAAAAATGTGGATAACATCTTACAGTCCCCCAGGCGTTCCATAATATAAGACAGAACAGCGTATCCAACATGTAGTAGAAGTGTATCATCAATTATATATCAATTAAAACGTGGAAAAACATGAACTGTGGTTTATTTTTGTTTCTAGAATTAATGTCAGGAGTCGTCTAAAGTATGCGGCTCATTTTTTAGTGTAACTGGTTATTTATATAATTGCAAAACCGATCAAAAGTCAATCAGTCCAAATTACCAAATAGCACTTATTATGTAGCAATATTAATAATATCCATTTTTTGTATAGGATTTCGTAAATTGAATATGCTTTGAGCATGCATCAGCAATGCAAAGTTACAAGTTTCCGAGGGCCGCAATTCAGTCGTTAAGCCACCCTTTGACATTTACCCCCCCCCCCCCCCTGGTCAGTAGGCTAGCTAGGGATTTTTTCTCCCCTGGTTTGTGTGCAGTCAACATCCAGACAACGCCCTCACAGGTACCAATTCACACAGTGTGTGATATTATTGCTCAGAGAAATTAAGCAGTGGCACAGACCTATGGTATGGTATGCGTAAAACCATGTGACACTGTGATACAATACAGCTAACCTTACAATGATGCCTAGTGTGATATAACCCCATTATCCTTTTCCCATACCATACATCCGCGGTCCTGCTCTCCTTGCCTCATTTAATAAATGCATACCCATTGCCTCAAACGACAATCGCATTTCCATGCCCCATACAATCAACTCATTAGTCCTTGTCCAATACAATAAGCACATTTTTTCTTAGTTTATACATATCATTTACAACATAATATAAACAATTTGTCCTTGTCCCATACAATAAACGCATTTGTCCTTGTCACATAGACTAAATGCATTTGTCCTTACCCAAGTCAATTAATGCATTTGTCCTTGCCCCATTCACTAAATGCATATGCCTTTACCCAATTCAATTAAAGCATTTGGCCTTGTCTCAGACATTAAACGCATTTGGCCTTGCCTCATACATTAAACGCATTTGTCCTTGCCTCAGACATTAAACGCATTTGTCCTTGCCTCAGACAATAAACGCAATAGTCCTTGCCGCAGACAATAAACGCATTTGTCCTTGCCTCAGACAATAAACGCATCTGTCCTTGCCTCAGACAATAAACGCATTTGTACTTGCTTCAGACATTAAACGTATTTGTCCTTGTCTCAGACAATAACCGCATTTAATTGTTCTTACTTTAAACATATTTATTACCATTATTTACAACATATTATAAACATTTTGTCCTTGTCCCATACGACAATCGCATTTGTCCATGCCCCATACAATAATCGCATTTGTTCTTGTCCCATAAGATAAACGCAGTTGTCCTTGCCTCAGACAATAAATGCATGTTTCCTTGCCTCAGACAATAAACGCATTTGTACTTGCGTCAGACATTAAACGCATTTGTCCTTGCTCACTGTGACCTTTACTATTTCTGACTATTTAAATGGTTTCCGTTCAATAACTATAGAACGCTTTGACCTAGGATCTTCAAATTTACATGGAGGTTGGTCAGCAACAGTAGTTGACCCCTATTGTTTTGAGGTCAATAGGTCAAAGGTCAAGGCCACTGTGACCTTAACTATGTATGACTATTGGGCTGTCAAGGGGGCATACGTGTTTTACAAACCTCTCTTGTTAACTCATTGTCTTTGTCCCATAAAATAAATGCATTTCTACTTGGTTCATACAATAAAGGCGTCTGTCCTTGGTTCATACAATCAACACATTTGTCCTTGTCTCATGCAATAAAACATTCGTTTTTGGTTCATACAATTACTCATTAGTCCTTGGTTCATTCAATAAACGCGTATACATACCCTTGCAACATACAATACACAAATTTGTCCCCTTGCAACATAAACGCAACATAAGTCTTGCTTCATACAAGTAACGAATATGCCATTGCCCCATACAATAAACGCATTTCTCGTCGTCAAGTACCATAAACGCATGTGTCCTTACCACATATAATCAACCCATACACATTGCCTCATACAATAAACGCATTGGTCCTCGTCCCATACAATAAACTCACACACCCTTTGTAATACAATAATCTCATTTGTCCTTGTACCAGTAAATAAACATTAGTTCATACAATACACGCAAATGTACTTGGTTCATACAAACACATTTGACCTCCTTGGTTCATACAATACACGCATTTGTACTTGGTTCATACAATACACGCAAATGTACTTGGTTCATACAAACACATTTGACCTCCTTGGTTCATACAATACACGCATTTGTACTTGGTTCATACAATACGCACATATTCATTGTCTGTCTACAAACAACGTATATAGACAATATTTTTATCTCGTGAGAACTCTGGACTGACTCTTATCCATTTGCTGTCTCAAAGTTCGATCATCAGAGCTGAACCCCAAATGCGAAGTATGCGGTGGTATTCAATATTGGTCTTACTTGACTTAAGGATAAGGACAACCAATCAGATCACACCATATTATACTCTTGGTCAGTAACAGGCAATATGACTGGCTATCCTTACTCTTCACTTAAATGAGATCAATATTTAAAACGAGTACCACCCTTGATATCTAGAAAACACCTAAATTATACGTAAAGTTTATGTATTAAGTAATTGATAACAAATATCATCAATAGTCGGTTGCTTTGCTCTGTACCATAAATGCATCCTCCAACTTTGAAATTCATAAAGTAAATCGAAACTCTGATATACATGTAGAACAAGCTACGAATAAAGCATTATGTTGATGGTTTGCCGATAATTTCTCGCTTCATCGTGAACACGTGACGACCTCTATCTCTGACCACATCTGCATCATAAGTGACCATAAATGTGTACATACATCATTACTAGATTGTCTGGAATTTTGAGTATCAATTACTGAGATAAGTCCACTGAATGAATTTCCTGCATGGATTATTTCGATAATTGGACGAAAATGAATGTTTTCTCAATGATAAGTAGACTGTAGATACTAGATACGGTCTGTAACAACTGGTCGAACATGTCAATGGTCCGGTAATTGGAACATATTTCATAGACCGAAGTTCATTCAGAAAAGTGTGTGCATGTTGCTTTTGGGGGTGTACATGCATTCAAATACAGTAAGCAAAATTCAGGAACTCGTCTGAAAACAGAATATTGATATAATACGGATGTTATTAATTGTTAAAACGAATGAGCAAAGATTATTTTTGTGGGTTCCGTGTTAATAGTTTCGCAAATAATTCTTAACCATTTGTACTATGTTTTGGAGCGGTAGATAACACTATACTACTGTTGTAGCTCATGGCCCTTCTCGTCATGACCATGCTCGTCTCTTTGCTGCTGACACATACTTTCATAGTTCATGAAAACCTATCATAGGTTTTATAGTTTATTTTCGTCCCATCAATACAAATACATATAAAACACAATTACATACATCAAACTAAAACATATAATAGTATTTCCACTCTAATCAGAGTTATAAGTTAAAGTATTACAGTTAAAAATATATATAGCTAAGCATACCTTAATTATATTCACGTTACACTATTCTTACATTAAAACTGCAAAATACAAAATGTTGTAAATAGTGAAAAATAAATACATTATAACAGGAGTTTGTAGCTAAATTGTAATACGAACGTTATGAAACAAAACAGGGTAAATTTCGTTTGCTTGCCAGGTACTGTAACAGTGAAATTTTTATCAACCCTCAAAAACCATTGATTTAGTCATTTTACAGCGCGTAGTAATTTATTCGCACAAAAACATGAACTCACAGAAGAAACATTCAAATATTTCTCGCAATACAAAAAAATAAAAAATAATTCAATTGCTAGGGACAAATGATTGAAAATTATGATTTTGGTTTAGATTGGCTGGAACTCGTTTTTGGCTCGGATGCATTGGTTGTGGAGAAATTACATGGGTAAAATCGTAGTGATTTTCTAAACTGGTATGTAACAATACTTGGGGGAATCCCCCAAGTAAAAATAGAATTTAACTTAAGTAATACTTAGCATAATTAAATTGATAATGATGATTTGTTCTAAGGATGTGCTTTGGGTCGTACTATGCTTTAAAAGTAACATATGGTGTAAACATGTTGATGCCACTGTACATGTGTTAACTTATAAATCCTTTAGTCACGTTACAAACAAAAAATAGTTTGTGCATATCACTTGTGACATTCAGAGGGTTTCTAGTTATCGAGTCTCGAATTTCGAGTTGAATAAAAAACGAGAGTTTCGAATCAACATAGTAACCGATAACAAAAACATAGAAACATCACGAAACTGAATACATGACGTTATACGAATGGAGTTCAAAAATAAACAGAACTGTGCCCTCATGGGTTATTTTTGAACGTCCCTCGTATTTCCTGTTCCTAGGTTGAAATGACCGAAGTACGGGTAAAAATGTAGCAAGTGATCTCTCTATCTAGTAGTCAGTTTCAGAAACATGTGTACATTTTGAATAAATATTATTATTCGCCCGTGGCATTTTATTAACCTCATCACTCTTCAGCAGAGGAGGTAGAAAAATTATTCGACAAACATCTAATCAAAAAGTTTCCTTTTATCTCAACTCGCGATAAGCACACACGAACCTGCATGCCCCTGGGAGCATAAATCCGGCTGATGTCTGTTGTTAACTCGCGAGACAAAAATTCTGAATTTGTGAAAATAAGCGTAAAACAGGCGCGAATATTTTGGAGCATTTATAGGCCTACGACACGCGCGCGGTAAAATACTTTTACTATGAATGCTTTTTTTTCAGAAATGTATTAACAGTTTATTAGCTATACATGTATAAAGTTTACATTTTAAAAACAAATCAAAGATGCATTAAACTGTGGTAGTTACCACTTCTCTATAGAACTTAAATCTTTATTTTGATTTTGTTTTTTCTTTCTTTTTAACGTCATTCTTTAATGCTATTATAAAACAGAAACTTTTATCATTTAACGTCGATCATTTATGCCATTATAAAACAGAAAGGTTTATTATTTAATGTCGAACTGCAGAAACGGCATCATATTCATTTAGAAGATACCGTGATAATTCAATTAATGGTGCGATTTATTTATTTGTTTCTCTTTTATTTATATTATAAGATAATTTATTAACATAATAACTGAAACCAATACGTGGGTGTGGTACAGGCATGATGTAAGCAACGCCAGATTTCATACATGTAGAATTATATTTCACTTAGATCTACTGAGCGGAGGTTAGGGGGTCTAAAAGTTTTGCATATTTTTCAAATAATCATTCATTCTTTCAAAGTACTTGATATTTTCATGGCTAATGCGTATGTTGATACGTGAAAACATGTCACCTTTGTGTTACAAAGTGGGATATTCGGCTCCGTTTGTTTATGGGAATTCCTATAAAAAGGTTAAAGCACAGTAAGGGGTCATTTATTGTAATATTAGAGTAAAAACTTTTGGGTAATATTTACAATACTACAGCCTCCTCCCTCGATGAATTATTTATTGTTAAAATTCGTAAATACATTATATTTAGAGATGTATTACCCTCGATATATAAACTGATATTTTATATATACACTGTACCTAATTTATTATCCACGATGTTTTAATTTCCGCTAGTATTCTCGATAGTTTCTCGCGAATTCATAAATCAGCGTAATTATACTTTCAAAGTACATAAAAACATTTTATAGCATTCGACCGCAAATTTATAGATTCGTAAAATTAAGTATGTTATCTAAATTCTTGAAATAAAGATGACGTGATATATTTAGTGATTTACGGTACTTCTTTGGTAGGAGAGTTCACGTTTCAAGTAGCGGCTTTCTAACCTACCATTGATAAATATTTAACAATTCATTCATAAACAGGAACAAAGATCTAGGGTGGAGTCGAGTGAGATTATTGCCAATTTAATATGACATTTCTTGAAAAGAAAATTATGTTTAATACATATGGTAGTCCTATTTTGTTCCAATGACACGAATTGATAAAATTATGTAAATACGAATGTAATATATTTACTTATATTTAACAATAGTGTTCTTGTGTCGGTGTATTTATTTACTATTTAAACTATTTTATTTCAGGTATACGCAAGAAAAGGGTGGGAGTTGTATTTAATACATTAAATTGTTTTTAATGAATTTTGCTGAGTAGGAATTATCGGATTATGCTCTAGATTATGATGAAACCTGGTATAGATTAGGGACACATTTATTACAAGTAAACACAGAGTTTAATATTTTTTTGTGAAATGTGGCGAGTATTTTATAAGTTTGAATCGTATGGCTCTATTTACCTTTAAAACACGTGTTTAAAGTCGGGATCTTTTGAACGCTTTAATTGTATACTGTGACTCTATTTACCTTTAAAACACGTGTTTAAGTCAGAATCTTTTGAACGCTTTAATTATATACTATGACTCGATTTACCTTTAAAACACGTGTTTTAAGTCAGGATCTTTTGAACGCTTTAATTGCATCTACGAGGTATAAGACAAAAAATAAGAAATAAGCGGAATCTCTCGGACCTAGTAGCGCTGGGTACACACTGCTGAGTAAACCTTACTTATACGCTAGATTCGGGAGTGGAGTCCATTACTTTAATGATCAAACCTTCCACACGGCTTAAAACATAAACGTATAAAAAATCATGTAAAGCGAGTGTCAGAAGCACGATGAAAGAATTTAAAATATTGTACGCGAATACCGATGACAACTGAATTACGGTTTAATGGCTGAATGTGCGATAAAGTTGTATATTTTGGAATTCGTTTACATTCGTTTTATGTTCTAATGTTCTGAGGGAAAATGTCCTGGACAACAGGTCTTGAGTATTCCTTAATTGTGATGAATTTGTTCTTTACTCGAATTTGAAGTTTTTACGGTTGGCGAAAGGTGAATAGATCAGACTGTATTCGATAGATGATGACTGTAAGTGGAGTGGAGATTTCGCGGAAGTATATAAACGACTCGGTTGTAGTTGATCTGGAATTGTGGACAATCGGCGACGACTGGATTAACACGGAAATTGTTAACTTCTGAATCTTGTCATCAGTTTTACCAGTGTTGGAGGTGATATAAATAAGGATATACAATGCATAATACTATAACGAGAGTTTATCGAGGCAGATTATGGCTCTATATGATAAACTTTTCAATGATTTTATAAATTTTATAAAAATGTATGGAGTAAATGTGATAGATAAAGTCGGTTATCGGTGACACTATGTATCTAAATTGTGAAAAACAACGTACTAGGGCCGATATCACAAATTGACCAAAATTTTGGAAAAGTGAAAGATTTTAATATATATAAACCCTGGGCCAAATAATGTTATAATGAAGGTCCTGAAAAGCCACGAACAAAAACGTATTACGCGGGGTTTATGTCGAGTGTGTACGAGTGTTGGTGTTTTTCACAGCGTGTGGAGCTACTTACCTGGCTGATAATTGTATATCTATATTGTTCGGTGAAGATCAAAGAAAAATGTCTCAGCTAATGAGGTACGCAGTAAGTGACAGTGAAAGAGCGGTCAATGAGCAGGGGAGCGCCGACGATGGCGGTCATGCAGACGACATTATTGAGCGCGCTGAATCTGTATCGTCAAATACGGGGGAAAATAGTATCAGTGCACGGAAAAAGAGATATCAATTCTTTCTAAGGGTGCTGCAGAAACTAAATATGTGCTTTCTTGTGATATTTATTGGTTACTTCGCTTGGACGATTTCCGCTAACTTCAGTAACTCAGGGATGAAAGATGAGGCTCGTAATCTTACAGGAATCTATAACACATCATTGCAGGTAGGACCTAAATATTTACAGTTTTATTCTTAGACGTATTTCGTAAATAAGTATTAACTTTTTGTAAAAAGTATTAAATATAGAGTGTAACAGCCCACTTGCGACTTAATGATCGAGGGTAAATGTACAGTCGGCTGAACTTTTGTATAACAACATGTTTATGTTGTTTGATAAGAAACTGTATTGTTTACTATAAACTATTCTATTCTGTTCTTTTCTGTCACAGTCTGTTCTGCTGAACGGGCGCAGGTCTGAAATAGACTTTAACTTGATACTTTACATATTGAATATGACCATTTGTTAAAAACAGTTTTTTTAATTTTTTTTTAAATAAGTATCATTAAAATACATACATATAATTCGTGTTTAAACGCAGTTTCTTAAAATGATAGTGGACGCTGTAATAGTTTGTAAAGTAACTCGGACAGCTGGTTTCTGACAGGGATAATATATATTAAAGTTAAAGCGATTACTTCCTTCTTTATGAAGATTTGAAGATTTTGTTTTGACTTTTACACTGATGGAGAAAAAATGACATCAAATGTTTAGAGAGAAGGTCAATGTTTGAAAACGGGCGGTAACCTGGTCGCTCGTGTTGTTATACCAGGGTGAAATAAATGTTGTCGTGTATTAATTATTCCGCTAAGCGTCCTAGGTAAATGTTAATTACAAATTAAGCCGCTTTAGACATTAAGAAAAAAATGAATGAATAATTGGTACGGTTAAAGATGTGTTAAGATGCGTAATGTTTTTACTAAGCACACTTTAATGGTGTGTGTGAGCGGTTTTTTTTTAAAACAAACGACAACAACAACAACAGTAAAGAAGAGATGGTGAAAATGCCATAATCTTATCCTCTGTTCGTTAAATATAAGGATGCATACAAATTTTGCGAGATAGTCTGAGTGTAAATATTTGTTGGTTTATTTATTATTCTTATATTTAAATGTAAATAAATTATACGGTATTTTAATTGGGAGAAGTGAGAAATAAGATATTAAGGTAGGAGTTTTGCTACAAAAACTCACAACAATAAAAATCTTACAAAACTTGTCACAAACACTCAGAAAACGACATTATCGTCCGTGTAGTCATTTTTCATGTCAATTTAATAACAAAATTTACAAATTCTCCACAGCTATAAAACGCAGGGTGTTACAGTTTATATATTGTATACAGAAATTAATGCAGTTCAATTAAGACATATTCATGTCAAATTAATTGAGTTTTTATTCACATTTTAGCATTTTCTCTTTGAATACACCTGACTTCTAGCACCGCGATATCACTTCAAGCAGACGATATCTCCAGATGAGTTCATTCGGGTCAAATTTAACGAGAGTTGATCAAGTTTCAAGTCGATTTGAGAATTTTAACTATTTTATATCTTTAGTAATATGAAACGCTACGAACAATGACCAGTTTAATTACGTATCGTCAAGCTTGCATAAATATTAGACTGATTCTCAATGCTCATAAATACATAAACATATTCAACAATTCTAGTTTTATGTTTACAAATATTCAAATGAACCACTTTAACTTACTTGGGACGTGAGTCTTGTTTGTTTGTTGTTATTTCTCTCAAAAGTTGTATTGGTCGTGCAGTACTAGCCTTGCTACACCCCCTGTTCCGACCCTGACTAACGGGTCACTGTTCTACCCCAACCCCTACCCGTTGGCAACACTGGCTGTTAACAAAGTCCACTGGTAGTGCAGAGACACTAAGTCGTCACTGAGTAAAAAAGCCTAGTAGTGTTTTAATTCTGCACTATCGTCTTGTTCTATAACATACGGTTATATCAGTTTTAAATTCTTTGTGTATTAATTCTGTTGGGAACAAATTTGAGACAATTCTAAAGTTGCCTACATGGACATCGGCACTGAGACAAGTATCCTAGTATGTTACTGTAAAGTTATTAATATTCGCGGATGAACTATTTAGCGAAATTAAATCCCCTCGATTAATTGACCTCACAATACGTAACAAGGGATTTTTCATCAATATTTTAAATCCACGAATTTAAGTCACCGCCAAATTACCATTTTACCCGCGAAAATGAATGTTTTACAGTATAAAATTTATTCTGCACTGTATATCGAATCAAGCCTTTAAAGTCGGCCATCTTCAAGAGAGAGGGGGGCTAGAAAGTCCTGTGTATACATATACAGCAGGGCCTCTGAAATACAATCTCAGTGTTTGAACTTATCCGAAATTAAATTAATAGATAAAAATGTACAAGCAATAAAGATGAAAGAGAATCTCATTGAAAATTCATGACCATGAAATCCATACAATAGTAATATATTCATACGTATCATATTTTAACATTGTACGTTTTAACTCAGCGGTATATTTAATATTTGATAACATGTTTATCATCTAGAATGTTGTTGTTTGTGTTACTGCTGCTACTGTAGTTTTGGCTGCTATTAGTTATGATTATATATGATGCTGTTGTCGTATTTCTGTTTTTTGCTGCTAACATAATATGCTACTGTTTTTTTGCTGCTACAAAATATGGTGCTGCTGTTGTCGAAGCTACTCAGTGTTGTTAGCTGCTAACATAATATGCTACTGTTTTTTTTGCTGCTACAAAATATGGTGCTGTTGTTGTCGAAGCTACTCAGTGTTGTTTGCTGCTAACATAATATGCTACTGCTGTTTTGCTGCTACAAAATATGGTGCTGTTGTTGTCAAAGCTATTCATTGTTGTTTGCTGCTAACATAATATGCTACTGTTGTTTTGCTGCTACAAAATTTGGTGCTGTTGTTGTCAAAGCTATTCAGTGTTGTTTGCTGCTAACATAATATGCTACTGCTGTTTTGCTGCTACAAAATATGGTGCTGTTGTTGTCAAAGCTATTCAGTGTTGTTTGCTGCTAACATAATATGCTACTGTTGTTTTGCTGCTACAAAATATGGTGCTGTTGTTGTCAAAGCTATTCAGTGTTGTTTGCTGCTAACATAATATGCTACTGTTGTTTTGCTGCTACAAAATATGGTGCTGCTGTTGTCTAAGCTACTATAGCTACTGTTGTTTTAGCTACTACATATATGATGCTGTTGTTGTCGTGTTTCTGTGACTTTGCTGCTAACATAACATGCTGATGCTGTTTTCGTCGAACCTACTGTTGTTTTTACTCCACATAATAATAGCAATAGGTATGATGCTGTTATTTTTGCTGCTACTGTTGTTTTTGCCGATACTGTTGTTTTTGCTGCTACGTAATATGATGATGTTGTTGTCGAAGCTACTGTTGTTTTTGCTGGTACGTAATATGATGCTGTTGTTGTCGAAGTTACTGTTGTTTTATGCTCTACATGTTGTTGTTGTTGAAACTACTGTTGGTTTTGCTGCTACATGCTATGATGATGTTGTTGTCGAAGCTACTGTTGTTTTTGCTGGTACGTAATATGATGCTGTTGTTGTCGAAGCTACTGTTGTTTCCGCTACTACTAGAATATGAGTTGCACTATTGTCGAAGTTACTCTAGTTTGCTGCTATATAATATCAAGGTGTTGTTGTCGAAGAACGTTGTTGTTGTCGCAGCTATTGTTGTTTTTGCTAACATATACGTAGGCTGCTGTTGTTGTCGAAGTTACTGTTGTTTCTACTGCTACATAATATGATGTTGTTGTTGTCGAAATGGCTGTTGTTTGCTGCTACATAATATGATGCTATTGTTGTCGAAATTACTGTTGTTTTTGCTACATAATATGATGCTGTTGTTGTCGAAATTACTGTTGTTTGCTGCTACATAATATGATGTTGTTGTTGTTGTCGAAATTACTGTTGTTTGCTGCTACATAATATGATGTTGTTGTTGTCGAAATTACTGTTGTTTGCTGCTACATAATATGATGTTGTTGTTGTTGTTGTCGAAATTACTGTTGTTTGCTGCTACATAATATGATGTTGTTGTTGTTGTTGTCGAAATTATTGTTGTTTGCTGCTACATAATATGATGTTGTTGTTGTTGTTGTTGTTGTTGTCGAAATTACTGTTGTTTGCTGCTACATAATATGATGTTGTTGTTGTTGTTGTCGAAATTACTGTTGTTTCCGCTACTACTAGTACATGATTTGCACTATTGTTGAAGTTACTGTAGTTTGCTGCTATATAATATCATGGTGTTGTTGTCGAAGTACGCTGTTGTTGTCGAAATTACTGTTCTTTTTTGCTAACATTAAGACTGCTGTTGTTGTCGAAGTTACGGTTGTTTTTGCTAACATTAAGACTGCTGTTGTTGTCGAAGTTACTGTTGTTTTTGCTAACATTAAGACTGCTGTTATTGTCGAAGCTACTGTTGTTTCTACTGCTACGTAATAGGGTACTGTTGTCGTCGAAGCTTCTGTTGTTTTGCTGCTTTATAGTATTACGCTGTTGTTATCGAGGATGTTGTTGGTTTAGATTCTACGTAACACGTTGTTGTTCTTATTGAAGTTACTTTTTTGCTGCTACTTGCTGTTGTTGTCGGTGTTGTATTTGCTGCTATGTAATAGTAATGGTGTATGTGTTATTGAAGCTTCTGATGTTGCTGCTACATAATAAGTTCATGATACTGTTGCTTTCGAAGGTATTTTTGTTGTGTTGCTACCTATGATATTGTTGTTGCTATTGTTACTATCATGATGTTGTTTTCGTCCATTGTTGTAGGCCGTATCTGTGATCGACGGATGTAGGAAACATATATAATCTGTACGAGGGGTGATCAATAAATACACATAATAATGCTGTCATTTCATTCTTCGTCATTCCAGAGAAATGTTCAGGGAACTTTGTCATCACCCCTCATATGTACACACGTTCTTTCTATTATCGTCTGTTTTTCTTGTTCGTATTGAATAATTATCTTGCACAATACATTACGAAAAACGCTCGATATTATGTCTTGTTGCATTACGTATATTATTAACCGTAAATCAGTGTCGCTAACAAGCTTGTAATCTTATAACAAGCGTCTGAGAGAATCTCTTTGATCTGTCGAACTGTTTCTAAGTCCTCGTTCATTAGAAGAAGGTGGCAAGAGATTAAGCAACAGTTAAAAGATCTAAGCATTCACCTGTCTAGTGTTTGACGGGAAAACCTCAATGAAGATAACATTTCAAAGGAAAGAACTAAAAAATAAATCAACTAAAGTCATCAGGGTGGGTACTATAGTTATAACAATTGTATTGCGGTGTGGTCTGGTGTGGTCTTCTGATAACGACTGCAGGTGAAATAGGGAAATGATTCAATTACATTAACTGTTTCTCTGTTTATATCAGTGAGCACTTAGACTCTATTGGCATCAAAGAGAAATTCTTCGGTATATTTTCGGCACAGTCCAGGAATTCTTTCGTTTTATTTCCACTGTTGTGTCGGTACTGATAGATTACAGTAAAATGAGAAATTTTGCGAATTTGTTATTCAGATGTAGAATCTAGTTTCCGAGGTTAAATGTTCGCGATTTTCAAACTTCACAAAAACACTATTTTCTCTATTTTACTGTCGATGTAGCACACGACCGCAACGTTTCTTTAACGTGCATATTCGCGTACGATCTCCGTGCAATTACCACGTATTCGTACGGAAACAGTACTTTCACGTGCTGCTCGTGTATGTTGTCTTCGCGTGGAAGGCACGCGCGTCGCACGTAAGGGAACGCAGCGAATGTTCCTCATACACGAAACGTGCTACGTCGTGTCTGTGTGCTCCCAAATCCGTACAGAGGCGGTACTCACTACGTACGAAGGCGGTACTCACAACGTACGGAGGCGGTACTCACAACGTACGGAGGCGGTACTCACTACGTACGGAGGCGGTACTCACAACGTACGGAGGCGGTACTCACTACGTACGGGGGCGGTACTCACAACGTACGGAGGCGGTACTCACTACGTACGGAGGCGGTACTCACTACGTACGGAGGCGGTACTCACAACGTACGGAGGCGGTACTCACTACGTACGGAGGCGGTACTCACTACGTACGGAGGCGGTACTCACTACGTACGGAGGCGGTACTCACTACGTACGGAGGCGGTACTCACAACGTACGGAGGCGGTACTCACTACGTACGGAGGCGGTACTCACAACGTACAGAGGCGGTACTCAATACGTACGGAGGCGGTACTCACAACGTACGAACTCCCAAAATGATAATATTAAGTCAAACAGGGAAGGCAGCACTCAGCTTAACCAGCCGAGCACAGAAAACATAAAAACACACAAGGCACAATGCCCACCTGAACCAACCGAGCGCAAGTTTTGCCCACGTTTTTACTTATTGACAGCACGTTCTTGCAGGTACGTCGGGTTGTGTCTACCGCTTAACTTGACGAAAAATGACGAAAATTAATCTCTCGCAAACTTATATGATTTTACGACTGTTGATGTTACTACAGACAGAGTAGATAGTGTTGTTATGTTTATCTTTGTAGTGTTAACAGTACACATGGTCCTTATAAATGTACAAATTGTTGTAATTTCGTAATTTCTCTAAAACACTCACAGACAACATTAGAGGTGCAATCTGTTGATATTTTTACATACAATATATCGTCAATTTTCAAGTGATCTTTATTAGTGAAACTTCAAACACTTAATAAAAACATCAAGAGCTTTCACCTGATTGCATCCTTTGAGGTTGTTTTTTGTACTGATAAGCACGTGTACGCATAACAATGTGTCTGATGTACCAACTTCCTTCATTTCTCATTACAGAAAACCACCGTTTATTCATTCATTGATAAAACATGAAAACCCTTCTATCAAATATACGGGAAAGTTCATTTCAGCAATTGTGTTAAAATTACAACTAATTTGGTGATAATGTTTGCTAGATAAACGCAATTAGGTCTCAGTTTCCATTCATAAATTACCGGTAGTGGGTTATCTGTGAACTGTCCATTTCCTGTTTTCGTATTTTAATTTCAAAATGTAACCATACTTGCTTCAGTCACTGTCACCACAACACGTGTCTTGTGCGCTCATTTGGTTGGATGTGGCGCCTGGACACAGGTTCACAGAGAATCAGTTTTCAGGATCAGGCTTAAGGTCAATTCTGTTTTTGTTATTTCTTTTAAAGTATTAGAACATTTATGAAATTATACATTCCTTAGTAGATACAGACTACTAAAACATCTTCTAGATAACAGGTTACAAAATCTTTAAAATATTAATTGTCTTATAAAAAGAGAAGTATTGTACTTGAGATTGAAACTGATCTCAGTGCTCGCCAATAGCATACCGTTTCTCAGTATTTGCTGGGTGGACGCTACCGAGCGCTTTCTTGTGCAACGGAACGCTTCAGTAGCGCTTTGCTGGCCGGTACCATAAACCGTGAATATTTACGTAGCGCTTTTTACTTGGGGGATTTCCCCCAAGTATTGCTTATACATACAATCCAGAAATCACTACGATTTTAACCATGTAATTTCTCCACAGCCAATTCATCCGAGCAAGAAACGAGTTCCAGCCAATCTCAACCAAAATCATAATTTTCAATCATTTTTTAGAATATTTGTCTCTAGCAATTGAATTATTTTTTATTTCTTTGTATTTTCGAGATAATTTGGAATGTTTGTTTCTGTGAGTTAATGTATCTGCCCGAATAAATTCCTACGCGCTGTAAAATGACTAATGAATTTTGAGGGGTGATAAAAATGTCACTGTTAAAGTAAACGGTTGAGCAGACGAAATTTACACTGTTTGGTTTTATAATGTTCATATAACAATTTAGCTAAAAATTCCTATTATAATGTGTGCTTATTTTCACTATTTACAATATTTTGCATTTGTTAATAGTATTGATCGACGTTTCATCCATTAAATTACCTCAGATATTCAGCTAAATAGTTTGCGTCTATTTTAGAACAACCCTTGTTAACACATTTCCCGCCGAGATCGAGACCATACCGGTTTCGTCCCCGTTCTAAATCGTTCGCGCTACTCGTACCATATCCAGTTCGTATGCAGTTAGAGTTTAAGAATATGGAATTTGGATTTTGTGTAGTTTAGTTGCTAGTTTTTTTATTTTCTAGTGCCTCGTGTTTATAGTTTCTCTCGACATTGTGTCAAATAATTTACCTCAAATATTCAGTGAAATACTTTGCGTATATCGTTAAACAACGGCTCATTCCATACAAATTGCCCTTCCAGATTCGAGACCATATCTGTCGATTTTTCTTTCAACCCCAATCTGATTATTTCGCGCAATTCACACCATATGCGGTTCGTTTGTAATGCAGCTGTAGAGATATGGAATTAGGACTTACTGTAGTTTTTGGTGCTATTTTTCATATGTTTTTGCGCCCATTCATCCGTTATCCAATTAGATCTTCTTATATTATTTTTGTTTAGAAGCTACTGCCAAACGTTTTTTGTGCAGATGCATGATATTACCATTTACAGTTATTCTTAATCTTTCTAATACCTTTTCTCGGCTAAAACTAGGCCGTTCAGTCCGCCTTTTACAGTTGAAACTAGTTCATTAGGCTTTTTATGGGTGGATTGCCTTTATGGGTCCGTTTGGTGAGACCTAAATCATATAAACCCTATATTATTACCAAGAATTGCGATATCCCCAAAGAACCAGTACTTTAGTACTTTGATTTAAGTAAGCCGTTTCCTTACATAGCGCTTCCGATCGCCCGGTATGACTTTAGTTATGCAACGGGCTCCATGTATAGTATACGTAAATCTATCATACCTTAATGACGAATCAATCAAGAATATAATTTAACATTTGCATACTGCTCATATCAGAAATACCTACACCGGCTTTTTATTAAAAAACAACAACAACAATGCTCTGTATAATATTAATCATAAAACGTTTCTGAAACAAATTCTCTATCAGTAACAAACCAACTAGTTCAAAACCTTCTCAAAATAGTAAATAACTTCGCCGTATATTCTATTGTTCGTTCGCGGAATGTCTGACAATCGACGTACAAAAACGTCATACCGCTCGCTGTGACTACGTTGGTATGTGACATTAGCACAAAGTGGAGGATAATATGTTAGCATTTACTATGAATTTCAAGCTAATCTGTCGTAATGAGCCTCTGACATTAAGGTTAACTTGAGTGGGGTATAACATCGATTAATTTGTGTGATCTGATTTTTGAAACATACATCTTCAGCTAAAGTAATATTGCATAATCATGCTAGATATTTGTTGATATGTTGTAGATATTTTGAAACAAAAATCGTCATTCCATCTTTAGCTGAAGTAATATAGCATAATCATGCTCACAGCTGTAGTTTGGTTGTAGACCAAATACAATAAAATGACGTACTGTAGACAAACATTGCCTTCATATTTCATTATTTTTGTTAAATAGTTCACATGTATAAGTAGTCAAGTAGTTTACAGTGATCAATTAAAACACACCATAGCATTTAATATGTGTGGTTTTACTATTTTTCGTAGAACATTTCGTTGACTTGAGGCAGGGTTCATACTTATTATCCGCGAATTCAAGTACCCAACAAATTATTGAATCATTAGTTCTCAACTGTATCTGAAAATTTCCATAACTTGGCTGCGTCGAGGAGGTTAAGCGGCGACCTCGGAGAGGTTGTGCTGCTACCCGGGGGGGGGGGGGTGTGGGACGACCTTAGGAGGTAATGCTACTACTCGGGAAATGTTTCCTGCGACCCTGGGGGGGTTGTGCGGCGACCCGCCTAAGATGTTGTGCGGCGACCCCGGCTCTGAGGTTGTGCGGCGACCCCGGCTCTGAGGTTGTGCGACGACCTGGGAGGATTCTGGGAATTCTACTTCATCATCTCTTCTGGTACACCGATAGAATGATGTTAGAAGTACCCCATTACTAAACCATTTCTTGTACATACATACATTCCTACATAAAATACATATTATAAATTACATATCAATGTAACAGTGGCAGGATATTACATTCATTCTCATTTACTCTACTTAATTAATAAATTATTATAACTGACACGGAATTGATTGGTATTTGTGGCACAGTGTTCTGTGTTTTGTAATGATAATATTTCCACATTCTTTTTTCATCTATTCATGTTGATCTGTCCATGGTCTGTTTGTTTATATACACTCTTAGTGTCGATATGAACTTCTTCCCAGAAAGCAGTGGTCGAGACATCAGTAGACAATGTGTTATTGTTAGAGATGGCAACGAGTACTAAAATCGGTACTCAAGTACTCGGTCTTCTTCCGATCGAGTACTCGGGTACTCGGATAACTATAATAGTGCATGTAATTTGGGAAATAGAAATTGTGTACTGTAAACTTAAGTGTTGAAAAAGAACATCGTATTTGCTGAGTCCGTTCTGTTCTGTTGTTGACCAAATCTAGATCGGTAGAAAAATGTTGAAACAATAACATTAAAATACTAACAAAAAGAACAACATAACAGTGTAAAATCAATGTACCTTTAGTCAATAACAACAGAAAATCAAATAATAACAAACAAATTGAAACAAATGAACAACTAAGGGAGAATACTAATCAAAAGGTGACATAAAGTGTTACGTCATAAAGTTAATGTTAAACTTTCCGAAGAATTGTTGAAACGTACAGTAATGTAAAATAAAATTGGTAATTGCCTGTTTCAAACTTGACATTGAAATTAACATTTAGTATAACTTCGATGCCTCGAACAGTTCTCACTCGAACACCTTAGAAACCTCGAACTGGTCCTTCGGTGCCGGCTATATTATGATATACCTATACAGTAGATGTCAGGAATAGGTAGATGGCTCGAACGAATTCCTCGGTCCGTATGTAGGTCTAGTCTTCGAAGTTCTAGAAAGTAGACTTGTGTTAATGTTCGCGCTCGTGTCCGTGTCTAATTTTATTTTACAATACTGATAAGTTTCAACAATTCTTTGGAAAGCTTGATATAAAATTAATGTTTTGTGCTCAGTTGTTTCAGTTGAGTGCTGCCTTCCAGGGCATGTCTGATGTTTAATTGTAGTTTCGTTTTCTCGTTCATGTGTGTGTTATGCATTGACGATAGTGTCGTGTAATTGTGGTCTGTGTTGTTTTTATTTCTGTGCTCGGATGTTTAAGTTGAGTGCTGCCTCCCTGCTCCCTGTCCGATTTTGTATTATCTTTCTCAAAGCAGAGGGCTACAATTGTGATTTATTAACGTTCAAATTGATACGTTACCCTGACCGCCCAATATTAGCCAATTCAATTAAAACTCGCATAGAAACTGAAACACAAAATAAACGGAAAATTGGATAATTCTGGCGAAATAATTTGCTACACTCATCACATAACATTGATTGCTACTCCTGGCCACATTGCTTTATATGATCACTTGATGAAAAGATAATAATGCAATTAATCTTAATCCAAATTCAACAAGCATCGTCTATATCCTCCAGTAAATCTAACATATCAAGTACCATTTTAAGTGTTTCAAACCATGTGACCCAATTTTTCCACATTCATTTAATTTGTCCACTGTAATTTCGAACACACTTTCTTGAACATGGTGCAAGCCTTACACAGACAACCATTTCCATTAAAGAAGCACTTCTAGCTGGAGAACGTTAACATGGGCGAGCGCTACGTAGCACTTTTCACGGCAGGTAATCCTCGCCTTCTATATTAAATTGAACGGGAGATAACTCAATAAAGGCGCTCGGTAGCGCTTTGCTTAGGCAACGGACCCATTAACAGGTTAACTTAAAACATTGACCTCTTTCTGTTTATATTTGGCCTTATCTTATTTTCACAATTTGAGTAACACGTATTATATACAGTGCACAGTATGATACAATGTACTTTTTAATCAAATTGTGAAAAAGATACGTCCACATGATGCTCATGGGTACTGTTTTATCAAAGCGCTTACGGAAATCGTAAACTTATGATCAAATTTAATTTGTTTACAATTATAAAGTATGGTAAATGGAGCATGTAGTACTAATAAAATGATTGTTTTAATGAATTCCTACAAACCATGTCGGTCACAAATTTGCAGTTGTTAAAGATTTATAAAGTAGTTAAATTTGAGCGTAAGTTTAAGATTTTCGTAATAATAATAATAATAATAATATCTTTATTTAGAGAAGGTAACATGTACAGACATATGCAATAGACAAATTCTCATACATCTTAATTAAAACAAGGCCTTCTATAAAACAAACAACAACAAAACATGTTATTTTGACAATCACTCAAAGTACACACATACTATTAGTAAACAATTTAAATATTGAATTTCGTTATTTCCAACATAGATAATTGAAGTCAAACATATATGGTATTATCATTTTTGTTTGTGTAATAAGAAATGTTTTACTGATTTTTTGAACGAATTAAGTGGTGTAAGCAGACGAAGGTTTGTTGGGGTTACATTCCACATAAATGCAGACAAATATGAGAAGGACATTTTCATGTAGTTTATGTTGTGTTTAGGTGTCACTAAGTCATTGTTACTAACTGATCTAAGGGTGTATGTATTATTACTGGAAAATGTCAATAAATTTGAAAGATAATTAGGAGCTAAATCTTGTATGTAAAACTAACAGTATACTGTAGCTATACAAAATGTCTAACCGATTGATAAAGACTAGCATTTAACTGTGCTTTGATAAAACAGTACCCAGGTGTAAGTCATATGGATAATCCCTCCATAATAATTGGTGTCCTTT
The DNA here is from genome assembly GCA_947247005.1 of Spisula solida. Taxonomy (NCBI): domain Eukaryota; kingdom Metazoa; phylum Mollusca; class Bivalvia; order Venerida; family Mactridae; genus Spisula; species Spisula solida. The sequence goes on from OX365945.1 coordinate 53,632,864, forward strand.
CTTAAACAGCCACTTGCTCTAGACGGTCATATTTTATGAATACATCGACTGCTTGTTGAAGACAAGTACATGTACAAGTAAGCAGACAATTATTTTGGTTACTGTGTGACATGTACACTACAACCTCTCCAGAGCGGCTCTCTGTAGAGCAACAACCTCTCTATAACAACACTTACTTAATTTCCCTACGCCGCTATTTATTATAAATTTAACCTTTGTAGAGCAACAACCTCAAACCAACAACCAGTATGTGCAGATCCGAAACGGTTTTGCTCTACAGAGGTTGTACTATACTTTTTAAACAGCTTCGCTATAGTTCATACAATAGTAACATCAATGGATGTATGTTTACGGAATTATTTCAAGTTGAGTATTGAAGTCAGTAAGTTCATACGTAGCATGACCCGTCTGTAGTAAGTTCCTGGTTCCTGTTATTATTAATACATGGAGAAAACAAAACGTGTCTGGTTAGGAGTTTCAAAGAACTTTGTTATGCTAAATCTTGTATGTAAAACTAACAGTATACTGTAGCTATACAAAATGTCTAACCGATTGATAAAGACTAGTATTAACGGGTTCCTTGCAAGTGCTTTTAACTGTAATTAAAAAAAAAAATGGCTTTTCAAAATGACTATGAAGTAAACTCGGGCAGGGAAGGCAGCACTCAACTTACAAAGCCGAGCACAGAAAACATAAAAATCATCACATATCACAAGTATACGGCACAATGCCGAACACACGATAGAACGAGAAAATTAACTGAACCGCTGAAAGTCCAAGTTTCAGCTGTCGAAAAGTCGAAAGCCAATTGCCAGCTCTCAAAAAGCTAAAAGACTTAGTTTCAGCCATAAAAAAGCTAAATGATTCAGTTCCAGCTGTATAAAAGACTGAAATACCGGTACCTAGTTTTAGCTATGGAAAGTCCTAAAAAGTTTAAGAATAACAGTGAATGGTAGTCCATGCAGTCAAACAAATAATTGTTGTTTGTATTAAACAAAAATAATGTCAGGTTACAATGTACAATCCTAGTATTTCATTAGTATCCAACTCATACATCAACAAGAAAAGGATTGATGTAAACATCGAAGGGCGCGTTAAACAAACATATTTCAATTTTATATATAAATCTGAAAAGTAAATAACACGAGAACTACAATGATAACTTAGCATTGTCCATTTGACCTGCTTTTTCCTTATTAGCCCATCATCTGTCGTAAGATAGATTAATTCGATCATTGGCTATGATATTGTACCAGGATGTCGCTCGACACGACATCAAATACAAAAATATGGGAGTAGAATTTGTCCACGGCTTTCTTATTTCTATGAAACATTCCAGTCCCTTATTATGAGACTGATTATGTTATGTAATGTAATTGCTCTATTATTTTATTTTTTTCTAAACTGCTATTCATTCTATTTTTAGATCGAAAACTCCTCAACATACTCAGGAAGCAGATTTATACCATTTCATTCATCATCAGACGACAATCACACAGACCCGCCATATCAGCCCAATATAATAATGCCGTCACACAGGAAGCAGACGAAGAAGCGGCGAAAGAAAGGACGCAACCGGAAACGAAAGAATCGTAGAAACAGAAAAACAACATATAGTAGTTTAGAAGACTATTTAAATCTTACAGTTGAGCATCGAAAAAATAGAAACGCTAAAAACTCGTGTACTGATTGTAAAATTCGGAAACGCAAAGGACGGCGGGAGAAAGACACTGGACGCATTAAGCCGTCGATATTAAGAAAAATATTAGAAAAAGTTGCAGACGAGACTTTGTCCGGTGTTCGAACTGGAGATGGAACTATTAACAGTCTGTTTAAAAACGATTTAGTTCAGGAAGGAACTCGTCTTGGTCCGGATGAAACGGGTTGGAGCTACGACCAACATTGGGTCAGTATTGGCGGGGAGAACACAATCACATCAGACGATACAGTATATGGGTCTACAGGTTAGTTTCTGGTTACTAGTACTTGAGTCACAATTCTTAATTTATTCGAGAAAATATCAGAGCTTTGGAATGTTATTTTTGTAACATGAAAAATCGTATCAACAAAATTTTTTTATTAGGTTTATTAAAACAAAATGTAAAACAACCCCCCATTAGCTGCCTTGATCCGTGTCCATTTTCTATAATGTAGGAAAGAAATATTATTATCTTAACCTATTTCGATCAACAACCACGCAACATTAGTAAAATGGTCTGGGTTTGTTTGTGGTTTTTTTTGTGTATTTTTGTGTGTGATAAGTTGTCCGATACAAAATTGCATGATTTGCATTTTTAAAGTTAATATGTTTCACCTATTTCATTCAAAACATTGATGCTGTGAACGTTGTAACATACGTTAATTCTCGTCCAGATAGCGTTCTGATAAACTTGGGCCACCAAGCTATCGTCTGCAGCCTGGTTTTCAATTTTTTACATTAAAAACGTGAGTTTTGATAATGATATACCGATGCATGATGCTGATTGAAATATATAAAACGTTAAACAAGCGTAGCATTAATGACTCTGTACTGAACCAGATGGCCATCTGAAGCATTTACTTGTCACGTGCATTGCATTCAAACTAGCACTTTTTGTTAAAATTCCCATCGCCAACGAAGCCTGCAATACGCTGCACTATCATTCACAATCCGGTCAGAAATTGTTTTTAATTGAAGTTATCTTCCGTATCAAATTTTAACAAGATAATCTTATTAAGACGCTACACGCGTTTTACCGGAAATAATTCATCAGCTTTCGTTCGTGGAATCCAGAAACGTGGCCCAATAAACGTACACCACTCGTGTATTTGTGTCAATCAATCAACGCGGAAGCCACAAATTACCCAGAATCCATCTGTCAATAATCACGTGTTCCTCATTCCATCACGTGACGTAGAATGCTACCAAACTGTACAAATGTTTACATTATGAGACACACCCTTCAGAAATGAAAGAAAACGACAGACATGTTTCTCAATATTATTATTATCATATCGAGTTGATAGAAATATTCTGGTATTGTAATCATTCGGTGAAATTTGAGGTACACTTTCGTTTGATGAAAATATATATTCCATGAGACTGCGTGTAAGATTTCAACCAACCCATAAACCTCAAAACCGCTAACACTTTGTTCTGCTTTTTTCATCTTTATTAAACTGATCTAAACTAGTATACATGTAATAGACTAGCACAACAACAATACATGCATAGGTAATCGGTAAATTTAAGTTCAGAGTTTAACATTCAATCAAATACATTTTAAGACTGAGAAAAAAACTCTTAAAGACATACACCAGTGCATTTAAAAACTGTAATGAAATATGTTCGAATGGCTAATCCGAACGCCATAGCTTTGTTTCTAAAAAATATGTTCATTTTTTATCTTTATCCGAGTTTGAATATTCATAATGTATTGTCCCGGAAACTGCATGTGACGGCTATTACCACCAAATGTGGCCAAAAGATAATAAAAAATCGGACCGGGAAAGCAGCATTCAACATAAACAGCCGAGCACAAAAACATAAAAACAACACAGACCACAATTTCACAGTACAATACCCTACACGCAACTGAACAAGAAAATCAACTTAACCTCTGATATTCCAAGTTTCAGCTGTAAAAAAGTCGAAATTCCAAGTCCCAGATGTCAAAAACCTGAAATACCTAGTTTTAGCTATAAAAAACCTGAAATACCTAGTTTTAGCTATAAAAAAGCTGAATTAACCAGAAAGACCTAGTTTTAGCTGTCAAAAAGTCATAAATGCTTTGACTGCGAAAAAATCTGTTAGTACGCCTACAAGTTGGTTGATAACACATGTTCATTGTTCAAGCTATGCGACTGTCTACAAAAGCTGAAATCTGTTGAAATTCCATTAACTATTTATTTTGCAGACGATTTACTTTCCGACAGAAGTAAAACACCTTGGTCACCATGGTCTTCTTGTACAACTTCCTGTGGTGCCGGACAGCAAGAGCGCATGCGTAAATGTGGCACAGCTTGCACGGAAGTGGAATCCATGGTCTGCATGAATCCACAATGTGAAGGTAGGCTTATAAGTAAAATACTTCAAGTATGAGAAATTTCGTTTAATTACCTTGATGGGTTTTAGAGATGATTCATAGTTTGTATAATACATTGAACGACCCTCGTATTGTTTAGTTTAAACATATTTTATTTCACACAAATTTACAATATATTTCAGTATATAAGCAATATCGTAAGCTTTTAGAAGCTTATTGAGACCATTTCGCGTTTTTTTCGCCTATGTTATACAATCTGGTAATCGCCAATGAAACATTTCGGAAACAAGACTAGTTAACGTGAGAAATATATAAAAACACTTGAAGTTGATAATTCGAGGGTGAAATTTTCATTCATAAACGTGATATTATTTCGAGGGGTTAATTTGTTTAAGTACTAATACTTATGGTTAAGCTTTCATATAGTTTTTTTGTCTCACTTTCAGATGTTTTGTTTTAATGGTTAAAAATAAATGCTGCTTTCCAAATGTGACGCACTTTTGAATAGCATGCACCTGTAGTGGGATTCAAACCCATATTGTGTAACGTCATCGCCTAGCAAAGTGAAATACGAAAACATAAGTTCACTCGGCCATCGCAACAACCTCAAAAGTGTTATGCAGATAACCAGTATCGATAAACTAACCAATAATGGGTTGACGTGTGTAGATAAATAACAAAATGTATACATTTGATTATAAACATATACAAACTGTATGTGCAAATTACAGAATCTATAAAACGGAACCTGTAGACGGATATTTGATATTTAAGGTTTCATCACGGACACGTGACATCATAGTAAAGTCCATGATGTGATCGATATCAATAACTAGTTGTTGTTACCAAGACTCCGCTGCAATGGGTCCCTCTACTTGGGTCTGGCTTTGTTTGTCCATTGTCTGAACTTCACCCAAAGATATTTCTATCGCGACAAACTCTGTCACTGCGAGCACTTGTTGTTGTAGCATTGGTATAAACAATTATAAATGATTCTTACATCAAAATATTAGAAATATAATTATTTTTCTGACCAAGTTAAGATAATCTTTAAACTAGCGAAGCATTGTGACATTGTGTGATAGGGAGATAAAAAGGTCAGCGAGATAAAAGGGAGCAACGATAACATTGTGAACATTCCCTTTCGTGTTAAAGTGACCACAGAAGTATGCGATTCAATATTTAAGGGACATTTTTGTACTATTAATAATATGAGATTTTAACAAGTGGACTTTTTACCTTAATGAGCTATGTGGCATTTTCATTGGAATTTATTAAAACTATGTGGTAAAAATTGAAAAATTAAAATCCGATTATGTATACTAAATTTGGATTTGTGAACAGAAAGAGATTAACTTTGTCTTTAAAAAGCTTACAAATTTTAATCAATGATGTATTCAGAATTTCCCTAAAGTCAGGTATAAAATATCATAAATGATTCATTTGAATTTCAAGACCACAATTCAAATGTCTGCAGTACCGACCAACCGTTCGCGATTCTGTCCGCAAAGTGGACATACTCGAGCCAATACTTTGATAAAAGTTCAGACCAATTTTAGATCCGAATTTCTGGTGCTGGAAATGGAAACTCAATGTATGGTGTGTTGAGATTCACAAGCGTTGTAACACAATCTATGATGCATTTTTGTACCATCGGTTACAGCCCGTTTTGTACTAAAGTTGCAAATTGTAATAATTATTACAAAACGGATTGAGTAGATTATTATAGTTTGAAAAATCACTGCAACCCGTTTTGGAATAAAATTTCAATATAATGTTTTTTGAAATCCGTTCTAAAATGTACTAATTATTACAAAACGAATTGGGGTGTATCATTACACTTTGAAATGATATTGCAAGCCGTTTTGTAATAAACAAGCAAATTTGTTGAATTGATATCCCCGCCTACAGGTTATCAGTATTTCATTGCACAGTTTGGAATGTAAGATTCAATCGGATAAAAATTATTCAATAAATCAATAGCAATAACTCAAATTGACATACAAACTTGACATTATCACAGAAGGGTTGTTCATATTTATTTTAAGTTTCATGAATTCTACCCGCTAGTTAGTGGACGAAATTATTCAATAAACCAAGGGCAGTAACTCTAAGGAAATTTGATCAATAAACAAGTGGGCCAAGATGGCCCTGTATCGCTCACCTGTACACATTGAACTAGAAGAACCATATTCAAACAGGACCTTGATTTCGGTTGCTAGGTTTGCGCATGAATTTCAATTATTTAGCTATTTACAGAATGGAGTACTCAAGGAATAATGTAACCAATTTGTAATGAAATCCAGTCTGCAGATAAAAAATACTTCACTATTTATATATAGGGGTAAAGGAGCACGACCCACGTATGTATGTCACGTTTTCGTTCAATATTGTAGTTGATTTTTGTTTAGGCTTTCACATTGTTTCATTATACAGATATGTTACCTTTGCACTGAATATAGACCATGCACGAAGCCGGTTCTTTGGCATGTAATCGAATGTAATTGTGTTAATAAGTGATGGCTTTTCTCAAACAAATTGACATCATAAAATATGACAGTTCTTAATTATACAAGCCGAACACTGTTTAAGACATGATCAACTCGTAAAAATCACATTATTAACATCGCTATTCAAAATATTTAGTGAAGAATATTTCGTAAAATTGTTCTGGAAAATAATATTTGTAATAGCAAACTCATAAATCGGGCATTGAACGAGTACCAGATGCACCAGACGTTCGGAATTCCTCGGACATTTACGTTATAACTTGGATAATACTAGAGTTATTTATATACAAATCTCGGTATTCCTCGGACATTTACGTTTTAACTTGGATAATACTAGAGTTATTTATATACAAATCTCGGTATTCCTCGGACATTTACGTTATAACTTGAATACTACTAGAATTATTTATATACAAATAGCCAAAGCAAAGCCTACAGGTGCTGGTAACAGGATATCATTTATATGAATAACAAAGTATTGATTAAGAATCCAGACTGTTCTCAGAAGAAACCTTATTGTCTTAGAAAATACGTAAATCATGTCAATAATTCCGAACAGTTGACCTTAAGGCAGGTATTTAAAAATGCAGTTGAACAAATCAAAGGTTTTAAATTTTGTTTGGTGAAGAATTGGAAACATTGCATAATTGTGTTTGTACAATCCAATATATCTGCTTGATTACCTTGGACAAAAAAAACTCCGACAAACAAATAGGCGGAGTGTTCCATACACTGGTATACTTTGTCAGATGTTTAAATTATGTAAATCCAGAATGCAGTTGACCAATGAAAAGATTTAATTTTGGTTGGTTAAGCATTGGATACATTCTACATTTTTGTATATTCCAATGCGTTCGCATGATAACCTTCGAAAAAAAGTCCGACAAACAAATAGGCGGAGCGTTCCACTAAAAATCAACAAGATCTCACAAATATTTAAATTAAATTTGAATGAAATACTAAATATAGTAATACATGCTAACATAATTTGTTACGTACGGTGGTTATATACCCATGGTTACCCTCGATATGGACAAAGTTTACAAGAAAATGGGTTACTAACAAATGAGATTGTTGCCTTGCACCAATGAAACCACCGTACATACTCCAAGTAGTGTCCTCCTGTATTTAGGGCTTGGAATGTTCATAAAAAATATGATACAAAATTTGAACAACAACAACATTTCTAAAACAGATATGTTGGCATTCATCAACGCATACTAGAACAATGCTACGCTAAATGATGCTGGAAATATCTAAAAGTCACTGAATTCCATAAAAATATTTAGAGCACAAAAGATTCCAGTGTTAAGACGTCAACATATCTAAAACAGCGGTGTTCGCTATATATGTATACCAAAATTATTACAATGATCATAACGAATATTTTCATTGCCTTTACTTCGTAATTCCTTGCATAGTTTGCGCGCGAAACAGTGAACGACGCTCGTTTATAATAAGGAAAACAAGGAATACTAGTTCATGTTATTATTCCTGTCACCAGGGGGCGCACTGTTCTGCGAGTTTTGTATGGGATTTCAGAGCAGGTGGTTGGTAAATATTCCGGAATACACTCTAAATTTATGAGGGGTTAAAGTAGTGCACGATCATAAAAAGTATTTCGGTCGCGATTTATGAATATAAGTGAGCACTCGGAGATTTGTAGTAAATATTTGAAAACTCCTGACAACGTCTTTATCACCATTCATTTCAGTTGCATGGTTAGTACATTTGTACTACCAAACACCCCACGTGACATTCTCCCTTCATTATCTATTTTCATCATCGTCGTAAACTTCGTAAAACGTCGTAAATTCATAAAATATTCTCATGGTGAAATCGTAAAAAAGTCCCAACAGGTCAATCGTACGCGTGGCATCCACGAAATGTTCCTTATGTGATTGGAAGTATGGCTAACGTAAAAAAAATCTATGGAACTCAAACCGTTACAACTTAAAGTCTATTGCTTCCTCTAGTGGCCATTATTTTGTTCCTAAACGATTAGCACTCGGCGTTGAATCTGCAGATAACTCATATGTCTGTTTTATAATTTACCCAGTCACTAAAATCCCTCACTTTGGTCACTTACGCGTAATTGATGCATTTCAAAAATCAGAATTCAGCATACAATACATGCGTATAATAAAGAAACAATAGTATATGATACGATATATTAGGGACTCTGTAGGGAATGAACTTCTTCGTCTATAACACAATAACAAAATAAACACAATTGTGGAATCACAAAATGTTTTCATAGACAAAGTTGACTTCGCTTCAGAGATGAAGGTTCCTGGTTTGCACATGTTGATATTTTTCAAATTCTGTGTCCCCAAATCACATCTGTGCATCATGTACTTCTACTTGAAAACAAATACAAGGAATATTACAATGCTAAACCTACCAAGGACAGCCTTGTAAAGAAAATAGGTAATGTTTTGATTTGGCAAAACCGGTAATATTCACTTCATCTGCAAAACTAAGTGTTGTTTCCAGAGATCGCGATAATGGTAGTACCATGGGTGGTGTTGGTGGTGTATGCGTATTATGATGTCAGTTTGTTTACGTGTTGTTTCATAAAACATGTCAATTATTTAAGCTTCTTCCGCCAAAATTGAACAATTTGTCTGGTATCTACATTAACAACAATTGAAACACTTATTCAACAAACCCTGAATGTCATAACACGTTACAAAATATGGAGGTGTTGTAGCAACAAAATAAACTTACCTGCTAGATATAGCAAGTGCTAATGTAGAACTCACATTGTTCGAATACCTTTTGTTTTATTCGGCATTTAGACAATGATTGTGGTCCTGAGGTTGGGTCGCACAATATACAGTCTGGTCTCGATAAGACGACACAGTTTTTACCCGAGCAAAATATCGTTATAACGAATTTGTCAGTATACTGAATTTCACTAGTGATAATAACTTTGATTGGTCGGTTGTTTCATAGAAATTAATTAATGATGTATCAATAAACGATAAAATCTATAAATTATTTGAAATACCCATGGATCTGTAGAAACGATTTGTAATAGATTTTTGTAGATTATAAGAATATCTATGAATCCGAAATAATCCGCCATTAAAGGAATCTTCTTGTTTGTATTTTATCATTGAATGGCTCTGAAGCAAGCCAGTATAACAGATCTCCAGATAAGCTCAATTGGATAGAACACGCACTGTCTTGTCACCCTAGCAATTCCTGTTCGAATACTCGCCTTTGTTACTCTGTCGGACATGCTGTCTTTTTCCGTGACATTGGCTATGCCATGTTCTCCACATGTGGAGAAGTTATTAGCTATAGTCATGTACTCCACATGTGGAGAAGTTGTCAGTTGTCTGTGGAAGAGTATGTCAGTACTGGTTGATAAGACATTCCAGGAAACATGGTCTGTTTAACTGACCATCTTATATGACCAATGTTTCAACGAAACAGTAAAAACATGTGTATACATTATATTCCACTTAGATTGGATTCGAACCCATACTCTCGGTGCTATATATAATACTCTCGGTGCTATATATCATACTATCGGTGCTATATATCATACTCTCGGTGCTATATATCATACTCTCGGTGATATATATAATACTCTCGGTGCTATATATCATACTCTCGGTGCTATATATCATACTCTCGGTGCTATATATCATACTCTCGGTGCTATATATCATACTCTCGGTGCTATATATCATACTCTCGGTGCTATATATCATACTCTCGGTGCTATATATAATACTCTCGGTGCTATATATATAATACTCTCGGTGCTATATGTAATACTCTCGGTGCTATATATAATACTCTCGGTGCTATATGTAATACTCTCGGTGCTATATGTAATACTCTCGGTGCTATATATCATACTCTCGGTGCTATATATAATACTCTCGGTGCTATATATATATAATACTCTCGGTGCTATATATATATAATACTCTCGGTGCTATATATATATAATACTCTCGGTGCTATATATAATACTCTCGGTGCTATATATAATACTCTCGGTGCTATATATCATACTCTCGGTGCTATATATCATACTCTCGGTGCTATATATCATACTCTCGGTGCTATATATAATACTTTCGGTGCTATATATAATACTCTCGGTGCTATATATCATACTCTCGGTGCTATATATCATACTCTCGGTGCTATATATCATACTCTCGGTGCTATATATAATACTCTCGGTGCTATACTCTCGGTGCTATATATAATACTCTCGGTGCTATATATCATACTCTCGGTGCTATATATCATACTCTCGGTGCTATCGCCTGTCAAAGAACAAACGCATTATACCACTGGGCTATTGCAAAAACCTCCAAAACAGGTGCGCGAATGGCCAGTATCAATGTAACTACATCACACCGCACTAGTTGGAAAACAAGACTGACCATGTTTTTTCATTTTATGTACTGGTGTTCTTGTTCAACTGTTTATTGTTGAGGATCTCATGGAAGATTGCCATTTAATTTAATTGTCAAATGAGTTTCCTCGAAAAATAAAGTCTTTATTAGTATTATTAGTATTATTAGTATTATTAGTATTATTAGTATTATTATTATTATGCACGGGAAGAGTTTTTACGGTCGCCACAAGGCATAAAATTAATAGCGATGTTGTGAAATAAATAGTTTGCGCTCGTTCTAAGTAGTACATTACAGAATTACTTGCATTTCGCTGACAAAATCAAAACTAATAAGAATCCATTTTGAATCACCGATTTATATATTTTTGTACGAAAAATATAGGAGTCAAAAGGTGGCTTAGAACAAACACATATTGCAGATAGGTACAGATGTTCTTTTTGCTGTAAGTCAACAGATCAAGTAAAACAAACCAATTAAAGTGGAATTTTTATCAGTCCAGTGGTGTTTATCTGATGCAGTTTTTTTCTTCCCTGATATAATACTATAAATGAAAGATAAAGGTCGGTTTATTAATCGTGTGTCAATTTTTGTACCAATAATCAGGCAGGTTACAGATTTAATTATATCATTTCTGCGGGTAGTATCTGCATTGTAAAGAAATTAAGAAAGATAATTCTAGAATCTTGCATTTGATGATGATAAATATGTAATAAAATCAGTTTTTATTTGTATGTACTTTATCGCCATGCAGCTATTACGGGTACTATATACAGTGAAATCATTGGCCCAGAGGGCTCCAGGTGGTGTTATGGAATGGAATATACCTGCTTCAGAGTCTTATTAATAAACCTTAAAATTGTCTTTGATGATTTGTTTTCATTTCTAAGTAAAAAGGTTCAATCTTTATTATCTATATTAGATACATGTTCGTGTGAATCGTGATTTGCACATTGGTTCATTTACCCAAAATAGTTAAGTTCAGTTACATGGGTGATTAGATGAATGGCAAATATTTCAACCTATTTACTACGTTGACCGTGCACAACAAACAATACGAGGATAAAACACAGAGTATTCCGCATGAATGGACCAATGGGGTATTAAGGGGAGATAACTCACTATGTCTTTCATCACTACCACGCACAACAAACAAAACAGCAATAAAGACAGAGTAATCCGCATGGAAGGACCTGTTTTCGAGAGCATTAAGGGGCGATAACCCATTAGTGTTTCAAGTATTATACGCGTGTCTTATTTCAATCGAACTGTAATAACGATTTTTTAGAACCGTTCGGTCATGATCGCAAGGATACAAACATACATAAACTCATTGACTATCAGACAAATACCTGAGGCTGACTCACATAAGTCTGGGAACAAAATAAAACAAACAACGAAAACTTTAATTGAACCAATTAGCTGAACTCGATGGTGATCAGCGTGTTTCTTATTATGTACAAGAACTTTCTGTTCTGACGCGTTAATTGAAATAATTGACATTTGTGTTTAAATTTAATTAACCGACATGTTGGCGTGCATTGCCTGTGTCTGCAATGAACCTTGTAATCTTATCTGCCCGGCATATTGAACGTGCATTGCCGGGTTCTGCAGTGTACCCAGAAGTCTTACAAATATATGCCACACCCAGTAGATTTACTTAGTATGTTATATTCAATTGCACTTTAGTCTTTTTATAAGCCTAGATAAAATGGAACTTATTCAGATATCAATTGCTTAAGGCTACAAATGTGCTTGTAAATAAGATTTGCCTGATAATGACCTAATGAAACATGCACTGATAAAAACTTAAGTCCGACATAATTGTTATATCAAAGAGCGAGAAATTGATGGAAATGTTTTATAACTTAGATGTCTCTTGATCAATCATGGTTTAAAACATCACAAGCATTCCAGAAATGTTGAACAGGTGTATGTGTTAAACTAATAGATCAGATAACACCACAATAACACCATAATAACACCATAATAACACCATAATAACACCATAATAACAAAAATGTAATAATATCCTTCTTACTTTCTGCTCTCTTCAGTCAGTCGGTAATACCATGTCCAACTATATGTACAATCCATATTTCATGGACGACAATCCAATTTATTTAAATTAACAAGTAAACAGGGGTTATCCTCCTTAATTTGTGCTGTACCAGTTTTAAAATGCTGTAATTATTTGACCTAACTATCTTTGATAATGAAAATGATTTAACTAATGTTTCACACGATGATTACAAACGTGTTGGATTAATACAATTATAAACTAATACGTAACACACCAATTTTGCTGATAATTGACGAATCTTGAAGATACATAAAGCGATTACTTGGATGTTTTCTTGATCTGGTTTCAAACTCCACATTAGTAGGTTTCGAATCACGTGTGCTACTAGCAATTCTGCGGCAACAGAAATTATCATAATCACCACATGATGCCCCAACTTGACCATCATACAGTCATCATCATCAACAAAACATTTGCCATTATGGCCGTACCGCCTTCGTCATCATGTTTCAATTTAAAAAAAATACTAAATAGCAAATCTATTTGCATCATACATAAATGACAAATTTTTTTATGATTTTGTACGACATTCTGACTTCAACACCATTTCGCCATGCGTGAATTAAGGTAAATGTATCAACATTGTTGTGAATTGCAGGAACAAGTAATGAAGACAGTTCCAGCACAATCAGTGAGTTTTACAAGTGGGAGCAGAAAGGTTTTGTGCCCCCAGTCAACTTGCCAGAACAAGAATACTTAGAACCTGGTAAATAAATATAATACAGTTCATTTCAGTAATTGTCAGTACATGTATGTCCAAATGTGTCATGTCCAGAAATCATAGGCGGATCCAAGGGGGGGCGGACCCGGCGTACGCCCCCCCTAAAATCGTCGGAGCCTAGGTAATTTATCATATTTTGGATGTAAGAACAATATTTATATGCAATTTTTTTCGCTCGCTTCGCTCGCGTCAATAAAACAATAATCAATTTATTGATTTTAAAGTGAACTTAATGCTGTATGCAAGAAACAAGATATGGCTGATTGGTAGCATGGTGCCAAACATCGGCTACAGAGATTCTTGCACATTAAAAATGTCTGACAAGTCATAAAAGATTAATACAGTTGGCTTGATTTTCTAATAAATCTGTCCTTTTCATTAAAAAAAGATATCTCAGAATGCAGCTGAAGAATTCCGTGGTTCTTTTTAGAACGTCACGAGGCAGAAAGCAACTGGTCCGACCCCCTAGTCGCTGGATCCCAAGTATTTCACATTTCCACTTGAACAAAAGTGAAGCCCTGGAGTTCGCAGGGTATGCTGCTCAGATAGACAGTGCATTTTTTCTTCGTAACGTATTCACAGCAGCTATATATCAGTGAATATTATCCAGTCGATTATCGTTAGTCCTGGCTATATAAACAACGATTTTTCTTGCTCGTTTCGCTCGCTGTAGACTCTACGCAAATTCAATGAAAGTTTTCGATTTATCAATGAGTTTGTTGGGTACACTGGTTTTTTCCAATTCTTACAATTACTAAATCATTGAATATTACCAAGTGATAAGTGTGTGGTGTATGCTGCTGAAATATATGATTGCATTTTTTTTCTTGCTCGCTCCGCTCGCACAACTGCGTCAAGTAGGGAATGAGTATGCGGGATATGCTGCTCAAATAATTAATGCTTATATTCTTGCTCGCCTTACTCTCACATTAACTTTATCAATGAATATTATAAGATGAAGAACGAAATTGTGTGGAATGCTTCTCAGAGATACATTTTTTCTTGCTCGCTTCGCTCGCACATTTCTTTGAGCGGGAGGGGGGTCAATACATGAATGTACGCCCCCCCTAACGCCAAATCCTGGATCCGCCCCTGGAAATTAGACCCTGTTTTGAAAAGTTATCTCCCTTATTATCGATCCAGATTAAGTATAATTCTGACATTTGGCTTGGTACCCTTCAGCCCGTTATAATCTGTTACCGAGTCTCAGAGTGTCTATTTTGGCGCTGTCTATAGCCTGGTGTGTTTCGATCACCTGCCCATGTCTGGTTTCTTCAGTCGCTAAAACCAATGTTTGCGTTTGAGTAGTTTCAAGAAGGCGCAGAATAAACAAGAATAAAAACAAACTAGAGTTTGTCCTACCATAGTATGACTATTGCATGTTTTCGCGGTCTCTAGTGGAACTGTGGTGACCACGGTTAGCGCCAAAACCCTGTAATAATAATTGTTTTAATCTACACGTACCCGTACAGGTTCTGTTTCGCAAACAATCTTTTATGACTTTTTGCGAAAACTTCGGTAACTGTTTTATCACCCGAAGTCAGTTCAGTTTGGGTTTACTCTGGTTTGTCAGGTCTGCATTTCATTATTGGAGGAGGAGATAATCGATGGTCGAACTCGAGTCAGCAGAGAAACCAGATTGCACTGAGTTTGAACGTTATTGTAACCGAAGTTTTCGCAAAAGGTCAGCCGTAATTTGTGTAATGTAGTGGTATAGTTCATTGGCACATGGTTTAATTTTTTCTGGGGGTACCCTATGTATAGAGAAGGTTGTGTAGCGGCCATGTTTAGCCGACTGATATAACGTCACAGGAACTGGTATCCGTGTTTGCTTTGACAACTGTAGAAGAACTGGGTACCAGCTTTCGTAACCTAATATCCGTTGCGGCTAAACATGGCCGCTGCAAACCTTCTTTAAACATAGGATACACTAAGATAATGCGATATACATAGGGTACACTCGGATAATAAAACATGTGTCAATGTGATCGTTTGGCTATACACAGAATACTCATGAAATACTGTTGTTGTTTATTTCAGATGAAGATGTGTGTAGTAAATGGATGAGATGCAATCATAAGTTTGCTCAAGACTTTATTAATAATTCATCTTTACCAGCTTGTCCTTGTGTATTTCCGCTAATCAGAGTCCGTAGTAAGGATGTGTTTGACGCAAGGACGGAACGGAATGTCCGATGGTTAGACGCAAGCAGTCACAAAGACTTAGTTTATAAGCCGGGCGCTTATGTGTGTATGCGGTCCGCCTTGTATCAGGGTACGGCGACTCTTGCAGTACAACAGTGTTGTTATGACAGCGGATATACGCTTCTTACACGTGGAAAAGCTGCAGGAACACCGATTTTAATTAGTCCAGAAATATCCAAGGAATTGCATCATAAAATCGATCTGTTACCGTGGATTATCTGCAAAGGAGACTGGATGAGGTACGTTATTTATACATAAACACCATCGAGATGTCGTATCATATCTATGTTCCATCTTATACTCTTTATGTTCATACAGTGCCCTACTTTCCGTCCCCCAAACGCTTAAAAGTGCCCCTCCACTCCTTAAACTCCACACCCGGCTCTTGAAGTGCCTCCACACAGTCAGACCCTTTAGCGCCATCTTCCTCTTCTTTTACTCCTTTTGTAGTGTTATTAACATGCTCATACGGCGCATTAATACCAGGATGGATGCTGATCCGTCTGTTTGGGGAATATGAATATATAAACAAACTTACGTATGCGAAACTGATTTAAACTACCACATTGGAATATTATTTAAGCCTTGGCCGCACGAGTATTTGGTCGCACGATTTATTACTCCTGAAAATAAAATTAAAAAAACAGTCAAGACGCAGAGAAAATCGTGCTGCTGATATGACCCAGGCTGTAATGACATGCAACAACAACTCTGTAAACTTAACATTGTTTGTTAATTGTATAATATTATGAAGTACAGAATATTCTTTTTGCAGATATAACAAAGTTTTTCCTCCAAATAATGGCTTAAAATGTCATAAAAATCCAGACGATCAAATCATTGAGTGGCAAAAACGACAGATATCCAATTACTGAACATCAAGAGGGTTGCAGATCGTCTTGCAGACAAAAAGGAGGAGGATATTTAAGCAAGCGATGGAATCGTGAAAGCCATAGAGGGTGCTTCGGTTCCGACGATAGCAGGGGTCGAGAGACTGTGCTACAGATGAAGTATGTCGTCCAAATTCTAATCCGTTGTGAGGATATTGTCTGTGAATAGGGAGGTTGAATATGATGTTGATAAGATATAGAAATGAGAAAAGTTTAAGTGGCTTGAGGACTGAAAAAGATGAGTTATGTTGAAATACTGGTATACTGTAACAACATTTTAAAACTGCTGAAAGTCCCATATACATTGTACTTAAGAGCACACTAGTCTGGTTCCCGAAATTTACACTCTTCGCAGTAAAGGATCCAATCTAATGTAACATTGGGGAGGGAACCAGACTAAGAGCACATTGGTGTTCCGACACTAGATCACGTGATGTTGAGATTACTACCAAACACATGCACACTCCACCCACCTTAATTGAACGGAATGGGTGTTATTGATTCACATAAGGTTCACAAAATGTTTGGAAAATAACAAGTGGTCATTGTGAATTAATGAATCAGGACAAAATATTTCCATAAAACTACCTAGTGGCCATTGTGAATTAATGAATCAGGACTAAATATTTCCATAAAACTACCTATCTGCTAGGACCAAAAACTTTCCATAAAACTACCTATTTGCAAACCTAACACCATCCAATGGCGTGATCAGAAACTTGAAGCTTGTTAAGAGACTCGAGGCCATTAGGTAGTGACTGAATCGTTAGTTGTATGTCTTCTAATCCATTATAAAATGGCAAATACATCTTAGAAGCTTAGAGAAAGACTTACAAGTGGATACTTGGCGTGTGTAAGGCTTCTTTTCTGTATGTTGGATGGTTCCAGAACATTGAAATTGATTCTCCACGAAGTAATAAAGACAAAAAATCGACTACATGTTAAGCATACATTTCTGCTTCAATGTGAAGACTCGGGAGTGTCAAAAGTAATGTAATGGTGTTACTTTCGATTTAGATAAAAATGGATGCAGTAATGTGAACACGGAGCTAGATAGATAATTTGCCAGTGCTTTTAAGTCTGAAATAGTTAGCATCTTGCGTGTATAAACACTATACTGTACTCATTTTAAAAAGGGTCTATGTCTACCTACATGTTCAGCATTTATACACAAATGGCGGTAGAAATGTTATCGATGTACAAAATGTACCAGATAAACAATTTGTCAGTGTTTTAAGACTGAAATAGCTAGCATCTTACTATGTCCTCATTTGCATAGATTTTATTGTCTACTTACATGTTCAGCATTTATACGTCTTCTACTCAGTTATACAAACGGGTGTTTTTATGTATTTTCTTTGATTACTTCTATTTGATGATAGTAATCAAGTATTCCGTATGAACATAGTGTTTTGTACTGAATAGTTGTTATTTTTCATGTTATATATTGTTTATCAATTAAAATGTCGTCGTAAAATGTGGTTCTTTTTTCTTCACACACAATACGCCGTTAAACAGTTCGCTACACCCTAACGGATCCATTAGCTACAACTCTATTATTGGCGGACGAACATTCTGTCAAGAAAGACGCAATGCCATCTTGATTCGTCAACGAGACGCAACTCCAGTTGTAGCACACTATACAGTAACATCACATCCATGTACATGTTTATGTTGTTTAGCATTTTCAGTAAAATACGGCGGACAATTCACCTGATCAGTTGTTCTGGACTATATCATAACCAGTACTTAGTTACCCTTGTACAAGGAATCAGCACCTTCTCCACATGTGGAGGAAAATCGACATTGATGTCAAACTTTTTGGAAGGAATAGAACCCGGATCACCAAGTTACAAATCCAGCGCACTAGCCACTGGACCTTGAACATCGCATTTAAGCTGTGTAAAATGCGGGATATAATGCTGCTAAACGCCGGTATGTCGTCCTTGGTTGTGATTGTTTGTCGGTATATGACATAATAGGGTGTCTCCCTTGGATATTGCTATATGTCGGTATATGTCATGATAGGTTGTTCCTTTTGGATACTGCTATATGTCGGTATATGTTATGATTGGTTTTCTCCCTTGGATACAGTCGTACGTCAATATATGTCATGATTGGTTTTCTCCTTTAGGTACAGCTGTACGTCGGTATATGTCACGATTGGTCTTCCTCCGTTGGATACAGCTGTACGTCGGTGTATGGCATGATAGGGTGTTTCCCTTGGATACTGCTATATGTCGGTATATGTCATGATAGTTTGTCTCTATTGGATACAGCTTTATGTCGGTATATGTTATAATTGGTTGTTTCCCTTGGATCCTGCTATATGTCGGTATATGTCACGATTGGTTTTCTCCCTTGGATACTGCTATATGTTGTCACGATTGGTTGTACCCTTGGATACTGTTTTATGTCGGTATACGACATGATAGGATGTCTCCCTTGGATACTGCTATATGTTGTCACAATTGGTTGTTTCCCTTGGATACTGCTATATGTTGTCACGATTGGTTGTTTCCCTTGGATACTGCTATATGTCGGTATATGACTTGATAGGTTTTCTCCCTTGGATACTGCTATATGTTGTCACGATTGGTTGTCTCCCTTGGATACTGCTATAAAAGTTATGTCGGTATACGACATGATAGGGTGTCTCCCTTGGATACTGCTATATGTCGGTATACGACATGATAGGATGTCTCCCTTGGATACTGTTATATGTTGTCACGATTGGTTGTCTCCCTTGGATACTGTTATATGTTGTCACGATTGGTTGTCTCCCTTGGATACTGTTATATGTTGTCACGATTGGTTGTCTCCCTTGGATACTGTTAAATGTCGGTATATATCATGATAGGTTGTCTCCCTTGGATACTGCTATATGTCGGTATATGGCATGATAGGATAACCGCATCCTCGATTGCCTAGTGGTTGAGCGTTCGCCTCGAGTGTGTGAGGTCTCGGGTTCGATCCCTGGCCGCGTAATACCAAAGACGAAATAAAAATGGTACAAGAAATTCCCTTGCTAGACACTCAGCATAAAAGAGAAACTGGCTCCTCTTCTCTCATACCCTCGTGGCGATGGATAACATCAGGAATGAGGTGCCGAGAGTGATTAATATAAGTTTGAAAAACGTGTTTCACAATCGACCTTAAATAAATTAGTATAAACTATAAACTATGACATGGTAGGTTTTCTCCCTTGGATATTGCTATATGTCGGTATATGACATGATAGGTTTTCTCCTTTGGATACTGCTATATGTCGGTATATGACATGGTAGGTTGTCTCCCTTGGATACTGCTATATGTCGGTATATGACATGGTAGGTTGTCTCCCTTGGATACTGCTATATGTCGGTGTATGACATGGTAGGTTGTCTCCCTTGGATACTGCTATATGTCGGTTTACGACATGATAGGTTGTCTCCCTTGGATACTGCTATATGTCGGTATATGACATGATAGGTTGTCTCCCTTGGATACTGCTATTTGTCGGTATATGACATGATAGGTTGTCCGCCTTGACCAAACTGAAGTTTAAAAAGCTTGTTTGTCCATGAATAAAGAGTAGTTTTCAGACAGTTTTTCTTGTTATTTCAAAATAATGTATTGATTTTGTACTTACGACTTTCTAATTCTAAGCCAGCGAAATGTCATGATAGGATACATCCCTTGGATACTGCCATTATGTTGGTGTATGCTATAATTGATAACGGTCGTAAACAGTCACCACACAACAAATTATCTTTTTTATCAAGCTTCCAAAGCATTTTTGATAAACCCAATAGGTATACATCTCAAGCACAAATGACGGATGTAAGGGCTATGTTACTTACAATTGTCTTATTACATCAAGAAAGTATGTCTCAGAAGTTCAAACCTTTATGATGGTTTAAGTATTCTCAGCCATACTGTACAATATCGCAGTAATTTGTTTCTAAGCATGTTTCTGTTATAGAATGCACCATACTAGATATATAGCATAGCCCCAAAAATTAACCCCACTTATTAAAACAAACGAAATTTTTTTTTCTTATACTAATATTTATTAAAGGTTCAAGAAAGAACAATAAAAATAAAGCGGATAGTTGTAAATAAACTTTTACATGATTGTGTCTTCCGGCTTCCTGTATCAACTTCCGGTTTTAACATGGACAAAAGAAACAAACAACGAACGCGCATATCTTCTTCATCCATCTACACACAATCCGCAGTTTCAAACAACATTTTCGTCGTCTACGGTTATGTGACGTTCCCTTCTGTCGACCGCTGAAATATAAACAAGAAATATCTTTAAAAAAGATATACAGCGTTGAGTGAGTTTAATGACAGTCTGCGAGTGTTACATGTATTTTTGCAATACATTTGTGAATGTAATTAGTTTAAATAGGTTTATATTCCAAACCAAACGCTGTACATTTTGTATGATGACAGACAGTTCCCCGGTACTAAGTATATATTAGTGTTCATCCTTACTGTTCTATAGAAATTAGAAACGTCGACGGGAGCGAAGCGAACCTGCACATTAAATATTATATTTAGAGTGTGCAGGTTTATTTGTCAGCCAATGCAATTTCTGTATTTCAATTTTTTCAAGAGTTCTTAATCCCGTAAAACGAACAAGATGGTTTACTTGTAAAGCTTGGTTCGTAGAACGTACTATGTAACTTAGTACCGTAGTCAAATAAACCTACACACCGCTCCCGTCAACGTTTCTAATTTCTATAGAACAGTAAGGATGAACACTAATATATACAAAGTAACAGTTTATGTGGGATACTGGAAAACATGCGCATATCAAAAAAATAACTTTGAAAATGGATGAGCTAAAAGTGTGTCAACCACACGAGTGGCCGAGCGGAGGGGTTTTGTCTACCTTTGATAACTTTGTCCACCTGTACAACTATAAAAAGCTACCCTAAATACTTGGGATAAACATATTTACATTACAACATACTGTCATATATGGTAGTCTGGGAACTTGACTAACCACTGATGTATGAGGATGAAGCTATACAGCTACGCTGAAAAAAGACATTCCTTGATTTCCTTGAGTTATTGTGTGATAAAGTAAATGTGCCGGCTTACATACTAGCTGAAAATATCCACAGAGTGGGTTTCAAAGCGCAACAACTTTTGCAATAATTGTTGTCTAAGGTTCATGTTTGTAGCTCAGAGTTTTCTCCCTTGGCGAAAATCAGGGGAAGGAACTCTGTTTGAATTTTAAGGTCAGAAAAAGTGATTTCCTTTTAAATCCAGGGGAGAGAACTCTGTAGTGTAGAGTTACCTCCCTTTGCGAAAATCAGGGGAGGGGACTCTGTCGGACTTTTTTAAAGTCAGTAAGATTGACTTCCCCTTAAAATCAGGGGAGATAACTCTGTAATTTAGAGTTACCTCCCTTTGCAAAAATCAGGGGAGGGAACTTTGTCTGGCTTTTTTTAAAGTCAGTAAGAGTGACTTCCCCTAAAAGTCAGGGGAGAGAACTCTGTCGGACTTTTTTTAAGTCAGTTAGAGTGACTTCCCCTTAACAAAAGGGGAGAGAACTATGTAATTAAGAGTTACCTCCCTTTGCGAAAATCAGGGGAGGGAACTCTGTCGGACTTTTTTAAGTCAGTTAGAGTAACTTCCCCTTAAAATCAGGGGAAAGAACTCTGTAAAGTAGAGTTACCTCCCTTTGGGAATATCAGGGGAGGGAACTCTGTCAGACTTTTTTAAGTCAGTAAGAGTGACTTCCCCTTAAAGTCAGGGGAGAGAACACTGTAATTACGAGTAACCTCCCTTGGCGAAAAGCAGGGAAGGGAACTTTGTTGGACTTTATTTTAGTCAGTAAGAGTGACTTCCCCTTAAAATCAGGGGAGAAAACTCTGTAATTTAGAGTTACCTCCCTTTGTGAAAATCAGGGGAGGGAACTCTGTAGGACTTTTTTAAAGTCAGTTAGAGTAACTTCCCCTTAAAATCAAGGGACAGAACTCTGTAAATTAGAGTTACCTCCCTTTGGGAATATCAGGGGAGGGAACTCTGTCAGACTTTTTTAAGTCAGTAAGAGTGACTTCCCCTTAAAGTCAGGGGAGAGAACACTGTAATTACGAGTAACCTCCCTTGGCGAAAAGCAGGGGAGGGAACTTTGTTGGACTTTATTTTAGTCAGTAAGAGTGACTTCCCCTTAAAATCAGGGGAGAAAACTCTGTAATTTAGAGTTACCTCCCTTTGTGAAAATCAGGGGAGGGAACTCTGTAGGACTTTTTTAAAGTCAGTTAGAGTGACTTCCCCTTAAAATCAGGGAAGAGAACTCTGTAAATTAGAGTTACCTCCCTTTGCGAAAATCAGGGGAGGGAACTCTGTCGGACTTATTTTTAAATAAGTAAGAGTGACTTCCCCTTAAAATCAGGGGAGAAAACTCTGTAATTTAGAGTTACCTCCCTTTGCGAAAATCAGGGGAGGGAACTCTGTCAGACTTTTTTAAGTCAGTAAGGGTGACTTCCCCTTAAAGTCAGGGGAGAGAACACTGTAATTATGAGTTACCTCCCTTTGCAAAAATCAGGGGAGGGAACTCTGTCAGACTGTTTTTAAGTCAGTAAGAGTAACTTCCCTTTGATATCAAGGGAGAGTACTCTGTTTTAATAAAAGCTGGGACCTAAATCCCAATTGGAAGAGTGACTTCCCTTTGTAAGTAATGAATTGACACTGTTCTATACACATATACATCTGCTTTATAACTAGAAACCGACTTTCTATAAAATGTGTATGGTGATTACGTAAAGGTATTGTTATGTTTAATAAATCTAACAAAGCATTAAATAGAATAAGATTTCATGGAAAGCTGGGGTAAATATTATTCATTCTGTATTTTAAAGTTTCGTGTAAATAGATCAAAAATTGAGATAGATATTAGTGAATATATTAAAACTATTTTCGAAACGTTTATGATTGGTGCCTCTGGGCAAACGTTACTTTCGTAGTCGCAACGCAAACTTTGTACTCCTACTTAACACCTTTAACAATACGAGGTTTGTGAATGTACATTGTACAGCTAACCTACAGTAAGGTTATCAGTCGATGGATTAAAAAGGTTTGTTCAATTATTCTTAATAATTATTAGCTCTTAATAATATTATTTAAATAAATGATAAAGAAAGTGGCATGTTAACATCACTTTACGTAAATCTTACTACATTTTTGTATGTCAGGATTTATTAATTATAATACTGATCATGCACGACTCCAGAGGGGGGGGGGGGGGGGGTGGTGGCGGGCGCTAATATTTTGGCATAATTTGGTTCATATATACACTGAACTGACATGGCTGAGAGTCTGGCCAGGACAACCCTCTATAAAATAGGCCTATAGTTGGTTGAACGCCTTCTGAGAAAAAATGCTGATTGGGCCACCATTGAGAAAAATTTCTCGACCGCGCATGCTGATGAATCGGCAAAAAATAAGTACATGTATATGACAAATGTATATCACATGTACAATACAACTGAAACAATGTGACGTGTTCTTAGTTACGACAGGGAATATCAATCCATGAACATTTTACATCACCGTCGATTTTCTTCCACATGTGGAGATGTTGTTGGTTACTCTTAGAGGGTAAGGTTAGTACTGCAGTTAGAGTACACTTAAGGAACACTGGTGAGGCGAATCGGTCCATGTATGACAAAGAAACGGTGTTGAAAAACGTCGAAAAACCCGCACAAACAAACACACAAACACACAAACAAACATCCTTTTTACCTTTCCTTCTCTAACCTCCCCGCCTTTTTAAACATTTGTTCATTATCTAAAACAACAACATGGTAAGCTAGACAACGACGTTATGACGTAACGCGGTTGGATACTTATGACGTCGTAACGTCGTACTTTATTCTGACGTCATAGACGGTTACAGTATTAATTTTCATTTCTGTTCACATTGTTCAGATCCTATCTCCATTGAACTGTTTTGCTAGACTTCTACTTGAAAACAGTACCTCCTCCAACTTCAATCTATGAGGTACATGTTTACAATAATTAGAGGACAACTGTCACAACACTAGTTCTCTCAGCCTTTTGACAGGGACTTGCACTGTCAACTTTTGACAGCTGAAACTTGGACTTTCAGCGGTCAAGTTCATTTTGTCGTCCAGTTGTTTGTTGGGCATTGTGTCGTGTATTTGTGGTCTGTGTTGTTTTTTATGTTTTCAATGCTCGGTTGTTTTAGTTGAGTGTTTCCTTCCCTGTCAGATTTTTTACTATCTTTCACTCACATTTATAGACATCTTCTGGGAACAATGCTGACCAGTGTGTTATGCGATTGTCGCAAGTAGAAATACAATAAACGCAACTTTATATCATATACTAGCATGTAACGTTACAGAAGATTGGTCTACTTAGTCTTGATTTTACACATGAAGTTTAAATGGCATACTAACTACCACGCGTTCAAACTGTATGATAAAATATTAAGTTAGTATTTGTGAATGTTACAAGCATATGGTACCCCTCTTTGAGCAAAATGAGAAAACGTCTATGCGCGGGCACAGGGCACTCCTTCAGACTTTGTGCAAAACGATGGTTGGTACAGTTAGAAAAAAGAAGAAACGAAGACAGAAAACTAGACGTCATGAAGGTACGTGTAAGTATAGCAACGAGTATAAATATTTAACAAAGTATAGCAGGTAAGTGTCAAAATGTCAGATATATGTATATCTTGCTTGCTTACATAGGCTGCAAAATAAAGTACAACCTTTATAGAGTAACAACCATTGAGAGCTGCAAATATGTGTCGTTGTTTAGAGGTTGTTGCTCTGCAGAGGTTAAATTTAAAGTAAAAAATACAAGCTTAGGGAAATTTTGAAGGTATTGCTGCTCTACAGACGGCTGCTCTGGAGATGTTGAACTGTACATGAAACTAAATAATTACAATCGATTCAGGTATAACTTAGTAAAGAATACCCTATTTATGATCTTTGATATTGGTAAATATTTTACAACTGTCCTGTAAAATGATTATCGCTTTCATATTTTAAAAAGACCTCGTGTGAGCGTAAACAAACTTTAACACAAGTACTTATTTGCTGATGAACAGTATAGTTCTTATTTTATACTAATTTAAATAAACAAAAAGTATTTGTTTGGTCACTGTGAGGAATAACTCTGCAGGAATTTTACGTTTATCCGGAAATTATTCCGGGTAGATGGGTTTTATACAATATATGGGTACCTTATAAACGCCGTTTTCGGTCTGCCCGGAATAGTGTATGTAAACACGCTCTTTTGCCTTTAGTGAGTTGTTATGTTGATTGCTGATCATTTTGATCATATATTAGCTTTAATTCAATATAATGAAACAGTACATAATCGAACTTTTATTTCATTTTCTTGCTCGAAGTTGTGTCATTAAGATTATAGTATTATGATTGATAGAAGTAGTACACATTCGGATAAACATTTTCGGATATAAAAATGCAAGCATGTCATGTTTAAGAATTGTCGTATAAAATGTACTACTATGTATTACTGAGAGATGTGCTCATTACACGCCAAACTAGTTGTTTTTAGGTATTAAGAGTGAAATATTTATTGCCAAACAACCCTACAAAATGGTGAAGTGGAAATGGTGCACCCTGTATACGGTTTGATTCCACAACCATTTAAACACTAGTTTGGCACCTTTACTAACTGAGTTAAACTCAAAACTACTACACTCACTCTCTGCACATGGATGGCATGGTGGTCGAGTGGATATCTCTCTTGACTATTGGTCGAGAGGTCCCTGGTTCAATCCTCCGCCTGGGCACTTGGTCGTTTCTGATAAGGTTACCGCATGTGTCGGTGCAATACACCGGGCACGTTAAAGAACCAAGGAGTCTATTCAGAACAAGCTAGGGTTATAAGCACACAGACACCTCTGTCTCTTCATTGATTTTAATAAGTCTGCCTTTGTCAGACACACCTGCCAATAATACTCAAAAAGAGGCGTTAGGCAGTATAGAAAGATGGATAGATATCTGAGAGTCCGCCACTGCTACCCTTATAGATAATCAAGGGGATAAATCATATCAAATGTGTCTTTGAGTTCAAACCCATGCTTCATAGTGTGCCGCTCTACCAACTGAGCTAACCAAATGCCAGTCTAACTTTACACAATCCATGCTGTTTGCAAGACTGATTGTACAAGTGTACATAAATTTGGACAACAAGTTTCAGGTATCCCGAAGAGTTTAATATAGGCAAGCACAATTTATATGTATATTACTAAAAATGCTGTGTTATATATTAAGAGTATTAAGCATTTTTGGTCCCATGGGTGTTCACTTTTTAACACAGCTTCTACTAACTGTATTTTACATAATCTTGATATATAATGGTTCCATACTCAATTGCACTAATTTTAATAAACTTGATTTATTTTATATATGCAGGTAACTGGTATGATATTGTATCCAGACAGACATAGATTATAAGGATGGTAATTGCGATTGGGTTCGAAGGTAGCGCCAACAAGCTTGGTATTGGTATAATCAGAGATGGGGAAGTGTTGTCTAATCCTAGAGATACCTATATTACACCACCTGGACAAGGTATTGTACAAATGTACTTTGTTCTTGATTGGTAAAACTATATCCCTTCATATGTATACACGTATATAACTATAGGGAGTATCCACAGTATTTAGTAGTCACCAGTCAGGGCTGTCTTGATCTACCATTCTTTGGGCTGAAATTCAGTCCATTTCACTCTAAAGAAGTATGTTTTTCCAATATAAAAAAGGATGTTTTTCCCCTGTTTCTGAAAATAATCCTCTATTTTTTTGACATCATGTAGATCTATATCCCAACCATCAAAATTCTCTCTGGGTGTACATAATAATGAAAAGAGTACCACTTAGAACAGGCTTTAAATGAAAACTAAATAGTATCACTAATTTATTATCATATGCATTTTATGTACAATTCTCCCAAGGCCTTCACACAACGCAAAATTCTCCCTACCAAAGGCCCTGGCCCCTGTCCACCAAAATAGCCCTGCAAGTGAGTGAAGAGATTGCTCTGTTTTAAGTATTTGTCTAAATTTGTTTTTGAGCAGTTTTCAAGTGAATACATTGGATAATTTATTCAGTTTTATTATTGTTCAACTATTACAGTGCTGAAATTAAAAGGTTATGAGTTGGATTAAAAACATCTTTTAGCTGTTGACAACAACTAACATGTATGACTTGTTTAACTTGTACTGTTTGTTGTTAATGTTCTGATTTGATATTACAGGATTTTTACCGAGAGATACAGCCAAACATCATCAAGCAGTGGCACTTGAAGTTCTTCATAAAGCACTGAAGGAAGCTAGCTTGAAGCCAGAGGACATTGATGTGATATGTTACACAAAAGGTGAACACTGAACTTACAGTTTATGGTTGTATAAATCGATAATCTTACTATTGATAATAATAAGTGTTAACATTGTGTTCATTTTCCCATTCTGACAACTTTCTACCGTGCAAAATATATTTACTTGCTTGATCAGGAAACTCTATTTTGCCAAAATAGGAAAGTGAACAAAACCAATGTGAGCCTCACTGTGGCACATATGGAAGATAGCATTATTGTAAATATGTAAGCCTTGTAAAATAAAGACTCTACTTGCTTGCTTGCTAACTTACAATAAATATCTCTGAATCATCTAGATGATTTAAAATAAATCTGAACAGTTGGATTTTAGATCAAATTGGTGATACAATATGTGCAGTCATATCTGAGTAAAATATCCTTATGCACAGGTTACATTTTATAAAGTGGACATTTTTCCTAATCCAACAAGTACAGTACAACCTCTGTAGTGGGAGCTGAAAAAAATGACCGTTGTACAGAGGTTGTGGCTCTACAGGGGGCCGCTCTGTACTGTAGTTAGAGGAATTCCCGAATTGCCTGATTGGGCATTTCCAGCACTGATTCATGTTGTTAAATCAACTTTGATACTTACAATGTTATGATCTTGATATACATTTCCATTGGCTGTATTTATGTATTGAGTTAATCTGATGCTGCTTTAACTTCAGGACCAGGAATGGGAGCTCCGCTGGTGTCAACAGCACTCGTAGCTAGAACAGTGGCCCAACTATGGAACAAACCTATTGTAGCTGTCAATCATTGTATTGGACGTATCCTTTACCCACCAGTATACTTAGTTTGATTATACAATAATCACATGTTCTGACGTACCAACATCCTTGTATGTGTGCCTATGTTTGATATACATAGATATAAACAAACAAGACAAACTCCAAGATGTATTGACATTTTGACTTTAATTACAAGTCTTCATCAGGATTATAAACAAGTAGATAAACAACATCATGAGTTTGATATCATGAGTATGTTTGATATAGTAAGCTTGATTGTGTGTAAAATTTGTTTTTTCTATGATATGCTAATCCTCATACATCAATTGTTAGTCAAGTTCTCTTAGATGAAGAGTAGATCTACACAAATATTCTTTAACAGCATGTAAGATATTGAAATGGGACGATTAATAACTGGTGCTGAAAATCCGACTGTATTGTATGTCAGCGGTGGTAATACACAGGTAAGATCAACACTACATGTATAATGAGTACACTGTTCAATATTTTAATTAATTGTCTCATTATCATTGTTTGTATTGAGCTTTTCTCCAAAAGAAATTTGATTATGGTCATGGAATTTTACTTGAATATCAGCACATAAAGTTGGGCCCTTTTAAACACTTGATTTTCATGTAATTTTCTTGTTTTTATGTTACACGGCTTACAGTGATAGTTTCTTGTTATTTGTGCTGTAAAACAGTGTTATATGACTTTCATTATTACATAATTGCTGTGAGGTGTTTGTACAAGAGATTTTATTTATTTGTCATTGAGAAAAAATATAAATCTGTAAATAGGTGTTGTTTATAATTTACTCAGTGCTACCTACATGTACATTGTAAAGACTTAGTCTCTAATAGTGTGTACAGTCTCTCATATGTATAATACTTTCAGGTAATTGCATATCTTCAAAAGAAGTACAGAATATTTGGAGAGACTATAGACATTGCTGTAGGAAATTGTCTCGATAGATTTGCTCGAATTCTTAAAGTAAGTAGATGTGTTTACTCTGTTTATTATAATTTCTTATTGTTTGGAATATGATCCTCCAACTAGCAGAGAATATGTCTACAATGTTAAAGCCATGGAGTAGGGACTATTTTGCAGGGTTGTAAGAGTTCCACTTACTATAGATAAATATCAACAGTTCGCTGACTGGAATGTCGCTTCAGCAACAAAAAAAAACATTATCTAATGCACCAAGCAACACTTTGTTAGACAATGATAACAATATTGTCAAACAAACTAAACCAAAAAACAAACCTCAGTTAATTGTTACAGCCATTGTATTGTCACACAAGTATAGTCTGAACAAATTAACATGATCCTCGACCTTTATGCAGGAATATATAACAAGCTTCTTGTGCAGAATATATCAATTTCCGCGAGAAAGTGCCTTATCGGTGTTTTAGATTAGTGTTTAGAGTAAACCTCATACATTTAGTATTATTCTCCGCTTCTGAAAACAAAGGCCGAAGCTAGACAAGAAATTAGCTGTTGAATTATCTTATGGAAGGTTTGAGGAACTACTAGTATTAATTTGTTGGCACTGTAGTACTGTAGTTTTATATACTGTACCCTACTAGATATACAGTGACTGTTATCTTTCCAGTTGTCCAATGATCCTAGTCCGGGGTATAATATTGAACAGTTAGCAAAAAAGTAAGTTTGTTTACATCATTAATTGTCATAGAAAATGCGCTAAAGTTTATATAAGAACTGAGACGATTACCCAGCTAATAAACACACATGAAATTCTGCTGCTGAAAGTCGTCATGAAAGAAAACACCATTTTCAATACGTCGGTCGATTAACCAGTTCGATTCAATTTCATTTCAACGATTAACCGGTTTTGACATATTGAAATCGTCCCTGTCCTAGTTTATATTAATATACTTATAAAAAAAAGTTTAGCAAGTTGGACTATTTTATTTGTTTTCGTGAAGTGGCATGACATTTAACAGAAGGAAAGTTTTTCAATGTTAAGATCAATTCATTCCATTTGAAATTCAACCATTTATCAGAAGGAAATGTTCATCCTGACGGAAATTCGTCGCTTGTAAGGAGATATGGGTCAATTAGAAAAATCACAAGAAATGTGATGTTGATTATGCCCTCCTTAAAGAGTCATTACAGTAGAACATGTTTGTCTCTTGCTGTTATGAAACTTTAAATCAACGGTTAGGGGAATGTTATACCTTTTTCGTTCAATGTTTGCTCAATGTCATGCACCTTAGATAGCATTTTGTTCCTCATCTCCTCTACTCCCCAGAAGGACCAAAATGTGTTAAATCGGCGAAAATTATAGTGTGTTTGTTTAATCCATACAGAGATGGTAATTGTACTGCCTATGAGTCGTTATGCGATAAAAATTGCCGAGGCAAACCAACACTATCAATGATGTCGCGTTAACGGTATGCCCACATCAGCATGGCGTCCATAAATTCTAGCGACGGGTTGCCAATTCCGGTCGATTTTTTAACAAACAATAGTGCCATTTGCATTCCTGACATGAACAGCTAGCTGGTGACTTCACATGAATCTGCTAGGTATTGACATCACTGCAATATAACGCTCTTCTTGTGACGTAGTTATTGTTAGTCTGTCTGAACATGGCCCACATTTGACGATTCCTGTTAGCGACTTATGTTCAATTAATTGTCATTAAAATGTATTGCTTTGTCTCTTGCCTTCATGACATCATTCAACATTTCAAAATATTTGTACCCTGAAAAACTTGCTAAACTTTATTTTTTCAGTATATGTAATGGCTGCATTAAATATACTTGTATGTAGCTACCATATCAAATACATTTTATTTGCATAATGGTACTTTCTCAATTATTTCAAGTTTTACGATTTAATTATAGGTGATTTTATATACCTGATTTATTAACTTACGACCAACAGAGTAGTGATTTTAAAGTCATGAATTTATAAAGCTACAGCAAAGTTACATTATAAACACGGGAGATAATTTGTTGTAACACAAACATTTATATCAAGGGGAGGTAATTTGTTGTAACATAAACATTTATATCTTTATGAACAGAGGGAAGAAGTTTCTGGAATTGCCGTATGCTGTTAAAGGCATGGATGTATCATTTTCTGGACTTCTCTCTTATATTGAGGTAAGGTGGTATTGAGTGAACATTGGGGTTCGTTTTGACTTGGGAGCAGGGGTTTGGACCCTTAAAATTTCCATTTTGACCCCTCAAGATTTTGGTTTGAATGGTCATTTTCTCTTAAAATAATGGGTATTTTGCCTATAAAATGGTAAAATTTTGTCAAAAGTATCAAAATGACCCTTCAGGTGCAGAAGCTAGTGGAACCCCTGAACATAGGATAGATATAATTATATAATGCACAGATATATAACTCCCAATATTATTGTTGTTATGTGGTGATTTATGCATAAATCAGATATAAACTAATGTTCTGTTCTTACCTTAATTGCATGAGATTTTACACACTTTATTTCATTCTTTGAATGGATTCCTCGTAAAGGCAATGTATGCATGACACTAGGATAGAGGAAGTTTGTAATTTGTGTGAACGGATTGAATATAAATGTGTGAAAAGTTTTATTTATTGATATATTTCCGGAGAAGTATCTTCATATCAATAACAAATCATACGTACATACAACTGTCATTGTAATTTTACCCTGTAGTCCAGTGGTTAGTGGGCTTGATTTGTAACCCAGTTATTTTGGTCTGACTCCTTGTTGCCGCAGGTCATTCCCTTCCATGAAACTTTGATATGTGGTTCTTTTTGGAAGGGGAAGTTGGTACTGGTTAAATTACAAGGTTAGGTGAATCTGTTGCCATATATAACAGAAAAAGTGTTGAGAAATGGCATAAAACCTAAATAAAAATTGACGTCACCCTGACTGTATGACACAATATTACAGGAGAAAGCTCCAGGTTTGGTGAAGAGTGGAGAATATACACCAGAAGATTTATGCTTCTCCCTACAAGAGACGGTGTTTGCTATGTTGGTGGAGATCACGGAACGTGCTATGGCTCACTGTGGATCACAGGAAGTTATGATAGTCGGTGGTGTTGGCTGTAAGTTCTTCAATTACCCTTTATGCCATAGAGTTAGACCTCAGGGGTGTCAACAGGGCCAACTTAAAAGTCCTGAAAATCTGATGCCACTGAACATTTTTGTCAAACAAGAGGCCTTCAACCACATTGTTTCCATAATTAACTCATTTTGTATTAAAGAAAATTCCTTTACAACAGAGTAAATTTGCTATAAGTGTCATTTCTTGAAATATTTTCATTAAATAACTTTTACTTTTGTCAGAAGCCATTGCTCTTGAAGGAATGATAAATTCAGATCTCTAGGTAATCAGGAAAATTGGCCCCCCGAAACCTAGAATTGATGTTCCTTCAGTGTATACCATCTCCTTTCTCCAGATGCCATGATGAGGAGGTATATTGCTGTGCTCATCGCAGTCTGTAATACTAAAGGGATATTGGCCATCATCAGAATACCCTTATTCATTTTTAGGTCAAAGATTAAGGTGGCCGTGACTTATCATACTTGCCTATTTGGCTGTCAAGTCTGTCATACATCTTTCACAAACAGCACTTGTAAACATTAATTTTATTTTGATTCTTAAACAAAGTCTACAAGTCACACTACCCCCAGTGGTTGCTGTCAACTCTTCATCCAGATTTTTTTAATCGGTCAAAAATCGTGGTTGCTATGGATACTGAAATAGTGAAAATACTTCAAAATCTGCATCCTGTCATAACTCTTAACATTTTCCCAGCTAGGTTATGAAACTTATGAAATAATAAGAAGATTATGCACGTCAAAATATGTTTGATTCGGACAAAATTTGTGGTTGCCATGGCAACAGAAACATTGAAAATAACGTAAACTAAGTTAAAGGGTCATGGCTTCAAACCGGTTGGGGAATTTTGTATTGCTTGCAATTCTTAATGACTTGTTCATTATGTTATTCTCTTCCATGGAGATAAAAAAGGAAACTAGCATCTTTCATTTCCTCATGAAAGAGAAGTTGGTGTATGCTGAGCCCCAAGCAAATTTCATGCTTGTACTTCCGGTGCTCGACCTGGAGCTAATTGCCGATTTCCGGCACTGTACCTAATAAATTTCATGCTTGTACTTCCGGTGCTCGACCTGGAGCTAATTGCTGATTTCTGGCACTGTACCTAGCAAATGTCATGCTTGTACTTCCGGTGCTCGACCTGGAGTTAATTGCTGATTTCTGGCACTGTACCTAACAAATGTCATGCTTGTACTTCCGGTGCTCGACCTGGAGCTAATTGCTGATTTCTGGCACTGTACCTAGCAAATGTCATGCTTGTACTTCCGGTGCTCGACCTGGAGCTAACTGCCGATTTCTGGCACTGTACCTAGCAAATGTCATGCTTGTACTTCCGGTGCTCGACCTGGAGCTAATTGCCGATTTCTGGCACTGTACCTAGCAAATGTCATGCTTGTACTTCCGGTGCTCAACCTGGAGCTAATTGCTGACTTCGGGCACTGTGAGCATGTACATAGAATGATTGTTAATGTTTGTATTTATTTTCAGGTAATAAAAGATTACAACAAATGATGGAAGTGATGGCCAAGGAACGAGGAGCTTTATTATATGCAACAGATGAAAGGTATATTCAGTGTGATTATGTTTGTTTGTTCAGTTTAAAACTGTTTTTTGACAATTTTTCTGTTATATATACAGGAGCTGAATCGCTTAACCAGTTTTCCTTCTCCACATTTGGAGGAAAATGGACATTATCAAATTTTCATGCAAGGGTATGATTTGTTGCTACCTGGAATCAAACTGAGTTTGCTGGGTTATAAACCCAGTGCACTAACCACTGGACTATTGCCAGTAATCTCTGTGGAATTTGGTTGCCTTAGATAGTACCAGTGTATAAACGAGTCAACTTCCAGTTATCGCAAAAAGTCATACAGGTTGAATTATATAGTCTCCTAAAAAGTCATACAGTGACCGGAAATCACAGATGCTTTGGCTTGCAATAAGTCATAAAAGTTGAATTGTATACCAGTCTCCCAATTAGCCATACTGTGATTAGGTTTATACACTCTGGTACATGTACAGTCAAACAAACACATGCATACATGCCAGATCTCCTGCATCATGCGTGAGTCTCCTGCATTTGCGCCTCTACTCCTGCGTGATTAGAGGCCAATTTATCAAATCTCACGCATTTCATGGACAAACTGGAATCTGACATTTTTTGTTTACAATATGAAAATGATGACGAATATAAGTTTAAATTGCTACATGAAGCATGCATGGTATTTTCATCAAATTAAGATAAGTGAAAACAGCATATAAACTTCAATACTTTAAGTCTAAAGTTTCAGCAAGGAAAATCTCCTGCATTTTAATGAAATCTCCTGCATTTCATCACCAATCTCACGTAATGGGGTCTGCGAAACATGGCATGTATGCACATGTTAAAGACCACTTAAAAGTAAAGACTGCTAGATTATGTTACAACTTGTATGCAAAATACACCAATTTGATCTCCTGCCCGAATATTTCCAGATAGTTTTAAGAGTGAATTTGTTGGATTAATTTGTACGAGTACTTGTATTTGTAGATTTTGCATAGACAATGGTGCAATGATTGCTCAAGCTGGATACTTGATGTATAAATCAGGACAAACAACTCCACTATCCGAAACATGGTGTACACAAAGGTACCTCAAATTACATGTGAACTTTGTTTATTTTTTTATAACTTTTGTTTGAAGTCTGAGAGATTGTCAGTATTTCAGTCATATGGAGACTACCAAGTCACATTATCCAGATACCGGGCCAACCAGCAGTTACCAGGGGCCCGTTTCATATGCTAGTTTGAGAAAAGTATAACAGCTTGTACATCCAGGCCAAGTTATGTGAACTAGAATTATCACAAATAACTATTTTAACTTCACGAAAATATATGGATTCACTTAGTATGCTCTAAATAATTTAATCTAGGGAAAAGTCCTATGTTAGCAAAGATATGTCTATGAAACAGGCCCCTGAAACTTACTACGCTGAGCGTCATGCAAGGGAGCTAAACCAGTACTAGGACTTTTCTCAAAAACTAAGGTGAATCTCGTCTATCCTAGATTGGAACCAACAACCTCAAGGTGAGGTGCTGGTGCTATGTTAAAGACATTGATGTAGAAGATCTCCAAATTTATATCCGTTTAGACCATTCTCATTAAAATTTAGAAGTCATTTAGTCAACTAAGACAACATTTTGTTGTTCCTATTTATCCCCTGCCAAAGTCAAAGGGATATAGTAATAGTATGTGTACATCCTTCCGTCCGTCCGTTCTCCTTACTCACCCACTTGTAGTTGTGGGGTGTCACCGTGTGGAACAATAGGCTATATTTAATTCTATTCATTCCATTGCTTACGGGGTGCAAAATGTTGCTTACAAACAAAAAGATGAACAAAAGAAAACCTAACCATGTCAAGTCAGACCGTCCCATATTTTGTCCGGAGCCTAACTCTTTAACTAATTGAGGTATTGACTTGAAACTTGGTATGGGAATAGATGGCAACTACGAGAAGTGCAGTGACCAAGAACCATAACTCTATATGGCGCAGTTTTGAAATTATCTCCCCTTCTTTAATTTTAAAATATTTTTTTGTCTAGAGCATAACTCTAAAACTATTTGAGGTATTGACTTGAAACTTGGTAGGTGAATATATAGCAACTAGGAGAAGTGCAGTGACCATAACTTTTACTTTACTGTGTATTTCAGATTCCGTACAGATGAGGTAGATGTAACTTGGCGAGACTGACGTCTTCAACGGTTACTGTAACATACTTGTGTATGATTGAACATTGTAAGGCAGCTCTACATGATCTGAAGAATAATGTTAGCATGTATGGAGAGTTAACTTGCAATCCCAGTAGTTACACTGTATAAGGACATTGATTGCCAAGCATATACTGTTTCATGGCATACTGGTGATTGCCATGTATCTATTGTCTTGGCATGTAGCGTTTGCTGACATACTGGATTCAATGTTTGGATTTGTAAACATGCATGGAAGTCTATAAGGATGTCTCAGGTTATGTTCTCTGGTGGAGTATACAGCCACTGCTTCCGTGTCCACCCTGCACTCATAACTGGTCTGCTTCTCAGAAACTAGGAGCCTGTTACCTAACCAAACAGCTACCGGGCGCTAGGTAGCCCTATGCTAATAGGAAACAGCTTGTTTCAAAAAAGCGCTATGAAGTTGAAAAATTATATGCTACTGGCAAGCGCTCGTGGATAGCAACCGTTGCGTAGCAAAGTCCTACCAAGCGCTTTTGAAAGCACTCGCCTAGCAGTGTTAAGAAACGGTATCAGCGAGCACTGCTCGCTCGTAGCATGTTGCATAGATGTAGGAAAGCGCTTGATAGCGCAATTTGGAAGCAGCTTGGTTAGGCAACGCGCTCCAGCCATCTATGGAAGTGTTCTGGTTAATATTTCACATACTTGAGGACATATTCGTCCATTCTCTGGCATAATAATTGTCATGGAAAATGTAACTGTGTTCATCTATGATATGTGATTACTCAAGGACTACTTCATTTTAGTTTGGTAAGGCGACAACCATTGTAAACAGGTTTATTTATTGCTCGACCAAATTAACTTGGACCTTTACCTTCTATCAGCATAATTTAAGTTTGTTTACTGCCTGTAATCAACTTCAGTCTGTTTTCATAAGCGGGCAGAATTACGAATATGTATGAGGTCACTGGTGTACTATAAAGACTAAATTTATGTTAAACAAGATGTCTCGCAGAAATTGATATATTCTGCGCAAGAAACTTGTAATAAATTCATGCATGCACGTTGAGGATCATGTTAATTTGTTCGGATAATACCAAAGACTATAATTGTCCTAACCTGTACAGTAAGCTCAATGTAATGGATGTGTCTGTGATTTCTCTGTCAGCATTTCGTGTTCATACTATGAAGGCCGAAAAGTTTCGAAATCAAACATCAAGAAATTATGTATTTTTTGCAAGGTGATAAATGTTTTATTTGCTTCCATATTCTCATAAAAGGACTTCTCTAAAGGAACATATTTTTCCTTCATGCATAAGTTGTAGCATTACTAGGGTATGTTATGCTTTACTCTATACCCAATTAATCTGCATTTGCTTGATAAGTGGTATACCCAGTATGACATTTTATATCATTTGCATTCTCTACATTAAATATTTGTGAAGTTTTCTCCGTGTTCTCTTCTTTATACGAGGGGTGATCAATATATTCGTGGACTTTTAATCTAGCAATTTTGTTTTGTTAGCAAGGCTCAAAGCAAATTAGCATTATGCAGAGTAGGATATCTCCGACAGAATGCACATATAACATAGTTTTATTCATGTGATGGGTGCGTGACGCTGGTCGTCACGTGACGTTATTCCAAGCGTCACCGTTTGAGCAGCACCAAGCTCCTTTCTGGACTCATATCAGACCCAATGTATACGATTGATTTACTTTTGATACAGAAATAAGTCACAAATACTGAAATAGCCAACTCTGGAATGTAAGGCGGAATAGAAATTGTCTCGATGCGTTATTGGACTTAAAACAAAGGGGTTGGCTTTACAC
This sequence comes from Spisula solida, assembly GCA_947247005.1. Lineage (NCBI taxonomy): Eukaryota > Metazoa > Mollusca > Bivalvia > Venerida > Mactridae > Spisula > Spisula solida. The sequence continues at coordinate 53,671,418 of OX365945.1, forward strand.
GGTAGCATCATCCTGATGAAGAAGGAATCATGACCAAACAAGTTTAGGGCACAATTTCTAAAGAACTCCTTTCAAATAGAATGAAATATTTATTGTTTTGTAATCTATACTGATCGTAGAGTTCGCCAGTAACATATCGTTCAGAAATATGCCTCTTATTTCTCAGAAATTAGGGAGGAGTATCCCTAACTCTGTCTTAATTATTCTGTTTATTCTTATTTTTCCATGGCGTCAGTTTGACAGAGTCCCTACAATCATATACACAACGAAAAAATGTGTAGACCACTGACTTAAGAGTGCAAAAAATCCCCATACACGTTGATCAAGTCATCTTCGAGCTATCGCAAGGATTTTCCAAGTTAGGCGTTAATTTTACTGAAACGCCGTTGCTCTGTGATTTTTTATTGTCCGTCACGCTCGACGGCGCGCGCTGCACCTTGGGTCACAATAAGTGACGTCATCAAGAACTTTGTGACGTCACAATATAATTAATTAATTAAAACGCTAGATAATTGATACATGTGTATATGTATATTGCCTGGTAATTTCATTGTTTTAAAATCAATATTTAAAAAGTTAGAAGGAAAGTCTTCGAATATATTGATCACCCCTCATATAGTGAACTATTCGTCCCTGTGTGTGTGAAGCATTGGAAGATCGTCGTAACACGTGTTTCATTCTCAGCCAATCCATGTGGCTAAATTACCACTGAGAATGAATGGAAGTTATCCACAAAAAATCTAATGAACTCGGATATTGACTTATAATCATTATACAGAAGGAACTGGAAGCGCTTTTGAAACAAATATGTGTGTCTTCAACAAGGGCCATTTATCTTGCAAAATTCATCCCACCTAAAATTTCTGACAATATGTGCAACCAGACATGGTACCAAGTAATTGTGTTAAGTTTGGCTGAAATCCATCCAATGGTTAAGAACAGCAGGCACGGACAAACTTAGTGACATCCATCCATCCAGAAGTCTAGCACAAAATCAACTTTAAGTGGGAGAAAATAATGATGATGTACCATAAATTTGGATGAAATTTGGAGAGCTTTATACAGTAATAAGCCATTTCTACCACTTATTACAGTAGCGAAATAACTAGAAACAAAACAAGGAAAACATGTTGTCTAATTTCCAATTTTATTTTAGTTTAAAATAGAATAACATTTTCAATATTGTACAAATACAAGAACAACAAGAGATAATGTTGATCAACAAATATAAATCACAACACATTTAACTATGTACAAAGACAAACAATATACATGTACTGATAGTTATACAGATGTTCAGATTGGGAAAATAAATGCTAACATGAGTAACATTAATATGCATCCATACTGACAGCGTATAAACCTAATCACTGTATGACTTATTGGGAGACTATACAATTCAACTTGTATGACATATTGCGAGCAAAAGGGTCTGTGATCTCTGGTCACTATAAGACTTATTGGGAAATCGATTGTACATTCAACTTGTATGACTTATTGCGAGCAAAAGCATTTGTGATTTTCGGAAACTGTATGACTCATTGGGAGACTACACAATTAAACATGTAAGACTTATATGACTCACTTATACAATGTGATACTGGTATTTTAAAACTAATTTCATTTCAAGAAGAAAATATTATTTTGCAAATAAATGATGGCAAAGCCAAATTGTAGAATACTTCAACAAGATGGACTAATTAATAGTTCATACTAAGTAGTTCACCTTGGACGGTATCCTAACCTGCTCAGCAGCACTAACTTACCCTCCCACAAGGAACGAGCAACTTCTCCACATGTAGAGGAAAACAAACACTGATATCAAATTTTCATGGAAGGGTATGACCTGTCACGATAAGGAATCAAACCATTGCTTGCTAGGTCACAATTCTAGCTCACAAAACCACTAACTGGACTATGGCCGCAGCTAGGATAACTTAATCATTTATGCATGTGAGATCTATTTTTATAACATATTTTCTGATTCTGAACAACTGTAGAACTTCGAACAATAATGTATTACTTACAACATATATGTATATATACATAAATCAGTCATGTGTTCAACGTGGAGACTGGGTTTTCATGTGAAACAAAATAAATTGTGGAATAAAAATCATATTAAAGAGGAAACAATACTTTGATATGATGAACAATGTATTTACCTGAAAATACAACATATTTTTTTCGAAATATATTCTCGATTTCTTTGCAGAACAATTTAGCACTTAATTTACAATGCATTAACTTACTGATATAAGAAGCTAAGCTTAACTACTAGTAACTTAACACCTTATAGAACCTATGTTAAATCAACAGTAATATTACACAAGAGATTTATTGTTAATCAGAATGCCCCCAATTGCAGCCAATTACTAGTCATTAATGATAAAGGTCACAGCAACTTTAACCATTCACCTACTACCCTCAAAATCATAAGGGGTCATCTATTGTTGGTGACCAACCTTCATGTAAAGTTTGAGGAGCCTTAAGCCAAGGGTTGTCCAGTTATTAACAGACCCGACACACAGACTGACCGACATGTGCAAAGTATAATAACCCCTCATGTAAGATGGGGAGGGGGCCAAAATTACAGAGCCTAAAACAATATGTTTGGAGCCTAGGTCACTGGTGCAATGTGGCCGGAATGTATACTGATTTAATTTTTAATACATGTGTACATTGACTAGTAATTCAGTGAGCCTATATTTCAAACTGTACCAATTCTTAACCAGAGCGCTTGATATAAATTGTGTACTCAACCAAACATATGTGATAATAATATACAGGGCTGTTTCCAGAGAAAAGAAGCAAGTAGCAGTGGCAAGCATTTTTATAGGGATTTTTTTTGTACGAAAGCCCTCATTTAATTTTAGCAAAGAGCTTAAATTTTATTTTGGTCATTCTCAATTTTTTTAGTCCTAAGCGCGACTCTTACAAAAGGCAGTACAGACAGTATGACAGGAATGAAGTCAAGGTTTAATACAATGAGAATCAAGCAAGATTAATGATAATGCCATTTACAAAGAGGTTAACTAGGCACATTACATCATAAATGACAGAAAACCAGGGCCAATATTCACTAAGTTTCTTGGATTTTAATATAATTTTTTTTGTAGACAATTTTGTTTTCATAATGAAAAACATTCACATAAAAGCCAAGATTGTTTTTGTAAAATTGTAAGAAAATTAATTAATAAACCTACAAACTTTTTTAAACCAAAATATCTAAGAAGCTTTGCAATACAGGCCTTGCTCTCACCATAGACTGGCAGTGAAAAGATGACTAACATATAAAAATTGCTACATGAAATACATGTCAACACATATTTTATGAATTTTATTTACAAATTTTGATGTTCAAATAAAGTGTTTAAAATAAACGACGCTAGCCTTGCACATACTGAGACATTAGATTTCATGAACTAGACGACAATGGTCGATCTATCTTATCTACTGTAAGGCTTAAAATAAAAATATTCTTGGTTTCCCCTTCTAGGACCCTATAATGGGTTAGGTAGGTAGAATTTATTTTTATGTAAGTTATTTTGAAGGACTATTGATATTTCGTCCCCCAATTTTCTTTCTGACTCCTAAATAAAAGGTAGGTAGCAGAAAGGGGAACCAAACAATATTTTATTTTAGGTCTGATATGAAAACAAGTATATAATGATTAAACAAACACACACAGAAGTCTCACATTTCTAGTCATTAAATGACCTGACATAAACTACCACCTTGCTCCTGTTTCCACAAAACATTGCATCCCTTAATCTGGAGTACAATCACAATGTCAAGCAATGCACAGGAAATTGTAAAAAAAAATTATTTGGATTTGAAGCCTTTTCTCTACAATGTTACAGTTACATATGGCAGGTAATTCACCTGTTTCCCCATTCTGTATCCTAACCAGTCCTAACTTACCCTTCCACAAAGAACTAACAACTTCTCCACATGAGGATGAAAACTCACACTCTTGCCTAATTTTTATGGAAGGGTATGACCTGCCTGTTGCAACCAAACCCGGACCAACAAATCATAAATCCTGTGTGTGTGTAGATGATAGTCGAGGAATTTATTTCCAAGCTAACACGCCCTGATCAGAGTTGGGAATATCTTTTTATCCAGCAACAATTACTAAGAAATATAGAAATGAAAGTCATCTACAAATGGTCAACATTAGGAGACCAACTTTTTGTGGAATTTAACATAGCAATCATTTCCTATGAAAGAATATCGAGAATAGGTCATACAGCCTGGTAAAAAGATTAAAGAAAGCAAACTATCAGTAGACTTTAATATTCAACAAGAATCAACATTCTTAGTCACAAGAAATTAAGAATACTATAACGAGAGTTTGTAGGATATAACCCCCTCCCCCCCCATTTGCGACCACTGTACCCACAACATTGACTTTTGACATACTAACCCAAACAGCAATATGAAACCTCTATATTAAATTTGACGTTCCAAGGCTGAAGCATTCTTGAGTTACTTGGTAACCATTAGATTTACAAACAAACAGACCGACCTCAATCAACAATACAACACACTCACCAGCTTTGATGTTTTAGGGGTGCCATAAAAATTAATCTATTGTCATACACACTGTTGTGATTTACAGTAATACCAGTAATACTTTCCAGTATTTAAACAATCATGTAAATAATCATTTGAACAGAAACATACTATAATACTCACAGATAATCAATAACTGTTAAACATCATATTAGTAAACAGACAAATTCCAAAACCATACACGGAAAACATCACCAACAGTCTCACTAAATCTCACTCGCATCGGGAAAAGTTAAAAATCCTGAAATCCCAAAAACTGTCTAATTTATATAGGAAAAATTCCTGAAACAGACTGTTTTTTGGACACTCAAAATCTTGATAATTTTTAAGTTAGAAAGTTTTGAAAATCCTGAAAAATTGTCAATTTACATATGATAGGAAAATTCCTGAAAACAAGACTGTTTTTGAACACTAAAAAATCTGACATTCAGGAAAAAATCGTGATACCTTTTACCCATGTAGTCAAACTAAAACAGAGTCATGTGGTCCTGCAGTACATGAATAATAACAACTAACAACACAAAAACACCAGCGCAAAATGTGTAAAGTTTTAATATATCAACAACAATATACATGTTTTATATACAGTTTTCATCATAAAAAATTGACTAACACTATTGATGGATGTGTTAATGTATTATGAATGTTGAATGTACTAAAATAAATATTTACAACTATGTACATATCTCTATATGATACAATCACACAGCACATGTGGGCTTTATGTACAGAAATGGGTATGGCAATGATCACAGGGGTTCGACACAAACCTATAATGATTTTAACGTTTTATAAAATATACATGTATAAGAAAATGATTTTTTTGGAAAACTAATCATTGTAGGTTTATGTGTCAAACCCCTGTGGCAATGATATAACATGGACTATTATAAATGATATTTACAATCATATGCAATGTTACATAAGTCCCAGTTAATGATTCGCCATTAACTGACATATTTTTAATATTAATATTATTAAGAATGATACAAGACTTGATAAATCACAGATAACAGCATAATTGATAAAGAAAGAAATTAAAGATATTGATTTATACTTTCGATACTAAAAGATTTATCAATTTACCCCAAAAAGAGAAGATTTTTTTTCTTTATCAATGATACAGTTAACTGTGGACGAAATATAAAAGTCAACATGTTACCCAAGTTTTGGCACACAGCTAAACATGACGAAAGTAGCAACAATAATATGCAGACACCTAGTTAATGTAGCTACTCAATGGTAAAGAATGTTTAATGACATCATCACATTGGGTAAGATAAAGGGACGTAACTCTTGTAACTAGAGCAAACCTCAATGGTAACAGAACTCGGTCTGTATACAAATACAGTATGTTTGGTCAGGATTGGATGAAAACTTCATAATGAGTAGCTAAGTAAACCAAGTGGATGCCCTACACTGTGGGTTAATCTATAAAATGACCGGTCTTTGATGAATAATATTATAAGCAAAAATATTTTACATCAATGATAAACAAGCTTACTGAAGTATTTACTGGTACTGGGGTTTAAACATTGATCCCTGGAAAAGTGCAGCAAACAGTGGTACCAGCTATTGTCTTGCTGCATAGTAAGGTACAAAACTAACCTGGTCCTCGAACATTCTATTAATGAGCATAATTTAACGGTTTATTTCCTGTTTATAATCTTAATTTAATTTTGACCATTGTTTCTAAAAGTGGAGAGTGTTACGAACATGTTCAAGGTGCACAATAAACACTATCTTAATCTCTGGCAAGCCATGACTTTCACATGGAAATTGATATATTCTGCACTAGACGCTTGTAAGATATTTGTGTATAAAAGTTGAGGGCCTAGTCAATTTCTTTGAGTGATATTTAAAGTAACATATAAATGATAACAATAACTCTATTAACAAGATGGGTAAAACGAACACTGCAGAATACTGTGCATTACACAATGACATAGAACAACCTAACATACCCACACACGACTCTCACAATATGAGGCCATGCATAGTGTGACGATATTAACCTGATCATCTTACCAGTACTTTCAGTTGTTAGCTAGCCTAGTACAAACAGCCTGCTAGTCTGCTACAGACAGCCAATTGTCTGCTAGTCAAGTATTCACGGCAAGTTGTTTGCTAGACTGAAACACACAGCAAGTTGTCTGCTAGCCTAAAACACACAGCCAGTTGTCTGCTAGCCCAGTACACACAGCATATTGTCTGCTAGCCCAGTACACACAGCCTGTTGTTTGCTAGCCTAGTATGCACAGCCAGTTGTCTGCTAGCCCAGTACACACAATCCACTGTCTGCTAGCCTAGAATGCACAGCCAGTTGTCTGCTAGCCTAGTATACAAAGCCAGTTGTCTGCTAGCCAAAACTCGTAATTTGAGACAATCCATACAGTCACATTAGTATATGGTCATCTTTTAAGAACCATTTTAATGGAGTGTTTAGCTACTTTAGCTGGTGGCGGCTGATTGGATGTAGCGTTCTGTGTCTGAGGACTCATTAAGTCTGGAACTTCTTTGCTAGCAAGACGACGTTTTCTTGCCTACAAGGCAACATAAGTCGCATAAAAATGACAACAAATTTAACACTTGACACTAAATTAGTTCATAAAACAATGCATTCCACACACAGCCACAGAGACAGTCAGCAAGCAAAATGGTGAGCAATGATGATTTGGGAGTACAGATGACTCGGCATTCACACTATCAGTGAGATAAGCTTGCGCCAGATATGGTAAGCAACATACAGGCATGAGTTCATAGAACTATGTAATTTAATTACAGAACCAATTCATAAAACCATAGTAGCAGCTTCTTATTATGAGGTTCAAAATGTTTGTACTGATCAAAACAGAACAGAAATGTACAAAGTATTAATATGTTTCAATAGATCATGGTGCAAATTTATCTCTTAAAATCTAAACCAACCAGCTATATTAAAACAATGAACATGCTGACTGTCTGTATCAGACACATGTTGCTGAGGATGTAAACAACGTCGTCATGGCTGTTAGGCAACATGTATATCTTTGCATATATTATATGTCTATGAATATGACAGCTCTAGCAACCTCTGCATTTATTGTCCTTCCTTGTCTTACTTCCTTGGTTCAAGCAAATAAAAACAAAATGCTCAACAACTATAGTCCGAACAAATTAACATGGTCGTAAAACCTTCTATAAGCATTATTTATCAGTTCATTTCTTGACTACAATTTTATTTTGATTTCATATGCAGAGATTATTATGGATTTCTACCACATATGCAAACACTTGTCAAAGTCTCCAGGCACATATTTTTTGCAGAAATTGATATATTTCACACAAGAAGCGTGTAATAGATTCATGCATAAAGGTTGAGGAACAAGTTAATTTGCTCAGACTATACCACCAAATGGGAATGTTAGGCAAACTGTTATACTATATGTATACATATTATTCAAGTTTAAAACTATTGTTACTTAGTATGTACACAAGAATATCATGACTGAGCAATTGACAGAGTGGCAACTAACCAGAGTTCTTACACTTACACAACTGTAGCGAGAATATGAGGGGTGATCAATATGTTCCAGAACGTAACCTTCTAACTTTTGAACTATCGATTCTAGATTAAAAAGGTGTTATAAGAGCATTCGGTCAGAGAGATCTTACTTCTGAATACTCAAGTAATGCTAATTTGTTTTTGAGCCTCACTGACAAAACAAAATTGCTAGATGGAAAGTTCTCGAATATATTGATCACCCCTCGTATGTTTGAAAAATGGGACAAGACAATGATGATGTCCGCCCACAGGAAAAACCCAGTTCTAATCATCAGTGGCCCTACAGAGGCATAATTCCTTAAAATGAGTTGCAAGTCCGTTTCAGATGACATTAGCCCATACCCCTAAACAATAACTCAGTTCAAACAATGGTCTTTTGTTTAAATTCAGCTTCTGAAACTTCAAATGAGCATAACTTTGTCAGTTCTTTCAATTTTTCATTAAATAACTTTAATTTCTGCAGAAATTTCATTCTTTCTAAGGCAGCAAATCCGGACTTTCCCCAAATTGTAGGACCCCAGAATCATTTGTCAACACTATCTGCAGACCTGTATTGCTTCTTTTTATAAAATTTGTTTTAAAAAATGTATGAAATATGTACAATGAAAGTTTGCAACACAAGTAGACACACGTAGCGACAACAATAAAACATGTATTGAGGTCTGATGTCAATATAATTATACAAGATTTAACATAGAATCACACAGGCAAATTGCTGCCCAAATGTAGCATTAAGTACACAGGCGAATTGCTGCACCAATGTAGCATTATGTCTGCCAGTACTTTGATAATAACAACATGCTAATTGTGTTTCAGGGGTGTCAACAGAGTCAAATTAAAAATCCTGAAAACCATATGCGGCCGACAATTTTCGCTAAACAAGATGCCTCCAATGTCATTGTTTCCTTATTTAACTCAGTTTTTATTGACTAAAATCCCTCATAGAAGATTAAATTGACCATAACTTTGCCATTTCTTGAGATATTTTCATCAAATAATTGTTATTTTGGTCAGAAATCATTGCTCTTTCGGGATAAATAAATCTGGAATTCCGGACAAATCAGGAATATTGACACCTCTGTGTGTTTGTGTTGGGTGAGAATTAGTTGTGTGTGATTCTTGAGGGGGCTGGATGAGTGATGTCCCTTTTTCCATGCTACCATCACGCCTGCAAGTAAACGTGGGTTATAGTAGAACAGTGATAGAATAAACATGCATTATATAGAACTAGATTATATAACAAACAAGAGCTATCACCGAAAGTGATGAATACCCCCGGTACTGCCAGACACATGTTAGCTTTAGAGTCGTGTGAAATTGCATTATCCACCAATGATTACATGAACGAAGGGTTTTGACTCTAACAAAGGACCATAACTCCTGCTAAAATCATTTGACCTAAAATTTCTGACAATATGCAGAACTAGTCTTGGTACCAAATATTCATATCAAGTTTCAAAGAAATTTGACCAATGGTTAAGTAGGGCAGACAAACTTTAAGGACATCCACCCAGACATCCAGTACAAGATTGACATGTCTTTCCAATATATATAACATGCGGATGTACATAACTAGGCTTGGTACTAATTGGTACTGTGAAGTCTCATTGAAATCCGACCCTTGAGAAATAGCAGAGACATTTTGACCGATGGACCAAAAGCATGACTCCAATATTGCCCCCACATACTTAGTATCTGGGGACATAATAAGACAAAGTATTGCAAATGAAAGAAGTGCGATCAACACAAGTCAGCATGGCAGCATGAACCACAGATGAATGGCAAGCCGAATCTGTTATATGGCAGCAATGGGACTACAGTTACTTAAACTAATCATGCTGTATACTGAATGGAAGACTCATTACTGATGTATCATGCATAATGAAATGAAGATAAGTTTTTTCAATATTGTTAAGTCCCTCTATCCACAGTGTTTCAGTCATTAAGAAACTACCAGAGTCACATTATTCTGACACTGAGCAAACTAGCATTACCTGGAACTATGCAAAGCATCAAGCAAGGAAGATAATATTGTAACGGTTGTTGGGTGCATAAAGGGAGGTAATTGGATAATTATGCACAAAGTAAACCTTGTAGGTTGTCATTAAAGTAGAATGGCATATATAAGGCCAACAAATCACCCTTGGTGGTCAGCTAGCTTTTTACTGACGGGATTTGTTGGTGTCCGTCTGCCACGTTACAATATCAAGTACCATTTTTAATGACTTTGGAATGTTGAGGCTAAGGGGATCAAACTCTAGACTCCTTAAACTTTAAGAGGACGCTCTACAGTTAGCATATTGAGGCGGACCTTATCTATTGTAAGTTATAACATGAAGTGAAATGTGCAGTGTTAGATCAATAAATTACAGTGTTTATTTAACAATATTGTAGTTTCAAACATCTACAATAAAATTATAGGTGCAGAACAAAGTCATATTTGATTATAAATTATAACAGCCAACAATTTTTTTTAATTTCATTTTTTAACATAATCAGTTTGTCAAGAATCACAACTCTTGTAAACTCTTGTAAAGAAATTACAGTTATCTCCCTTTTTAGAAACCAAGATTTAGGAGAGCTGAGTAAATACAATCAAGCAAGCAGAATAGAGCATTTAAGTAATGATCGATTTACAAGCTATTTTACAAAGCTGCAGTAACTTAAGTAATAATGAAGCCAAATCACTAAAATATTTTTGTTGAAAATTGGCAGAAAAATAGATGAAAAGATAACTTGCTTGCACAGAGACTTGGACCAGATCTCCTGAAGCATCTCAATTTAAGCTAAATCTAAAATTTGTCCTTGAGATAATTTTCATGAGATGCAGAACTCAAAATTTGCATCGCAACACAGAAACTATTTTCTGTGTTTATGATGGTCAAATTTCAAGATGTTGAACTTCAGATTTATCAAAATTCAGACAATGATGTTCTAATTCATATTCATTGGACATGTTTTATATTTGTTATAGAGTTTCAGACAGGGAAGTAGAATTCCAGATGTTTGAAAAATGCCTAAAGCATACAATTTTTGGTTTACGATTCTGGGTTAATAAAAGTGTGGGCAATACTTTGTAGAACATGGTACCATTAATATACCTTTGATACACTTGTTAATTCAACAATCTTGGTTACACTTGAATATCAATAATTTACTCAATGCATAATCCAGGCTAAATTGACAATGACCACTAACAAAGACTTACCACTTTCTCAATAGCTTTACCCCCTGATAATAAAACTGGAATTGTTTTTTCTTCTATCTGCATTGGTTCCTTGAACTCATCATGTACAGTTTTACACGTATCACCTGATGATATATCTTTCTTTGATGTTTGATTATGGAAACCTGCTTCAGTATGCATTGGAGATAAGTTACCCTGCAAGTAGACATACGACATCACTCAATTCCAAATTACCAGTTACATTACACGTTACCTTACAGAGCTAGTGAAAGCATAAGACAATGTTCAAGGTTTCTTAGTCGTATTTCAGGTATGATGTTGCTCATTGTATCTGCATACTAATCTATTGGCAATTTTTACTACTTATTACATCAATTTACAGCCTCTTTATTAGGGCTGCATACCAGTTTCCGATATAATTGAATACCGGTATTTCGCGTTTGATTGATACATCGTATCGAACGTGTCCGTATCGGTCGAAACATCGATCAACAAAAATACACAACAAAATCCCCATTTTCAGTTAAATTTTCGGTAGTCTACTTGTTTCGTCTCAAAATGGTCAGGTCGTCGACGCAGCATATGTCCGAGTGAATCTAATTTTCAAACAAGATTCTGCTTTGCAAACTACTCATGCAATTCAAACATGTATAAATAGGTTGTTTATCACATATCTCAAGCCTGACGTGATTGTGTTCCGCAAATTGTAAGTCTGCAAGTGCCTATATACAGTTTTTAGATTGTTTATTGTTAAAACAAAATATCAAATGATATATCGAATATCGATCATTTTGTATCGATACAAATATCGTATCAATCATTTTAACCGATACGCAGCCCTACTCTTTATCATTGTTAATTATATACTGTAGTTTGTAACATAGTCGGTTCAAATGCTCACATGGGTTTATGTTTAATTGTTTGATTGTCTTGCCAACTCAAAATAAATCTTATCTTTATCATTAGAAGGTAGATCAATGAGCAAACTGGCCACTTTAAGTTAATTTTGTAAGATTTATAGTTGATATCACTATTTATATATTTGAAATTTCTCTTCTGGGTAACGTTTAAAATGTTAAGGTTACCCTAATGTATCTACTGTTGAGTGAAATCAACATGAAGCCAAACTGACCATTTAATCCGATAATTACGGTAGCATGTATTTCAACCTATTAATTATAGTACAGAGAATTTGACCTGATCCTGACCTTTATTCATGAATATATAACATGGTTCTTGTGTTGAATATATAAATTTCTATGATAGATTTGTGTTTGTTTTAGTGTCTTCACGATGCTCCCCACTTATGAACACATACAATCGGTGTTATACATAAAAACAATATTTTAGTTGTTAAATTACGCCAATATAAAGTTGAGAATCAGGTCTAATTGTCTGTACTATACTATGTGCAGCGAACACAACATTTGCATGAATAAAAGCAGAGTAATCCAAATTATAGGACCAATGTAGTTTTGGAGAGTAGTAAGAGGAGGTAACTGTCTCTCATTCCCTTCAACAAACTGTGTTTCCTAGTATTCCTACAATCCTATCTAGGAGTTGATCAAACAGTTCCACACATGAAACAAGTAATTGAGAATTGCAAGCAATACAGAAGTCCCCTACCGGTTTGAAGCCATTTTCAATGTTTCTGTTGCCAAAGCAACCACAATTTTTGTCAGAATCAAAATATTTTTAGACATGCATTTTTATAATCCCCTTATTGCCCTCAATCAACATACCAAGTTTCATACACCTAGCTTGGAAACTGTTTGAGTTATAGAAGGATCCAGATTTGGGCATATTTTCACTCTTTCTGTCGCCATAGCAACCACAAACTTTGTCAGAATCAAATATTTTTAGACGTGCATAATCCCCTTATTGCCCTCTATCCACATACCAAGTTTCATAAACCTAGCTTGGAAACTGTTTGAGTTATGACTGACTGACTGACTGACTGATGGGCGGACAGAGGGCAAACCTATAGTCCCCTCCGGTCAAAAACCGGTAGGGGACTAATAAACAGAAGACTATTATACAAGGGTTTTACTGAGGCATAATACCAAATCCTGAAAATATTATGCATGTCTGTTTCCAGTGCTGTTAGCACACATCCCTACACCAAACCTATGTTAGAAACATATATCTATTATTAAAATTCAGCATATGAAATTTCAAATGACCATAACTCATCAAATAACTTATACTTTTGCAGAAAAGTTTCTTCTTTTTAGTGTAGCAAATTCAGGTTTCCGGATTATTCCAAAACAGTAGGGCATTATACCATACCTGAGATTCATCTGTAGACTTTGAGCGTTTCACAGGTGTATGGCCATCAGTAGCTGAACCTTCTCTTTTCTTACAGAGAGGACTAGTCATACCACAATCCACATGCATAGGTGAACCCACTGTCTCCTGTAGGGGAATAAGGTATAAATCTACATACATCAACAATATTATATAACAAATGTTAACCAGAATGGGTTTTGACACATACACAAATGTCTCCCACAAAGGGCAATAACTCCGGCAAAAATCACAATATACACAACTAGGCTTGGTACCAAGAATTCATGTAAAGTTGCATACAAATCTAACCAATGGTTAAGGAGAACAAGCACAAACAAGATTCGTGACATCCATCCAGACTTACTGCACAAAATCAACAGGTCTTCATAGCAATGTATGTGGGAGGTGTAAATATCTACGATTCACTATGAGGAAATTATACATTCAATTTGTTTGATCATTTAACATAAATAAATGAATGATCGACAATTAACAAGAGACATTTTTAAAACATGTATGTCCCCATGGCAGCCCAAAAGTCAGAAATGGTGACTGACTTTGCATGTTAAAGGTCAGTGACCTTGTACTTTGACCTCAAAATCAATAGGGGGTCATCTACGGTAAAGTTTGATGATCCTAGAGTGAAGCGTTCTTTAATTATTGAATAGAAACAGCTACACCTGTTTAAATGAATAAATTACATTCTGAGGCTACTTTTCCTGGAAATTGCTAGCGTTCCGTGCGACTACCCTACGAAATTCTAACACTAAAAGAGGCATGCATCATCACAAACCAAATGCTTGATGCTTGTAATTTTTCTATGTCTAAGTAACACTTGAGACAACCGTATAAGCATCATACAGCTGCCTCAGCTGCGTGTTGAGTCTACAATCTATCTGGATGTCTGTGATCGTGTCTGTGGCATGGATTCTAATTTTTTTTCAGTTGTTTAAGAATTATAAAGAATTCAAATTTGAACGTAAGTTTACGATTTTTGCAAGTGCTTTGATAAAACAGTAGCCAGCAGCACTCTACCGACTGAGTTAGCAAGGTGGGTAGGCACCTAGACTATATAGAGATCACATGTATCTCCCATGTACAGCATGCAGTAAACATGACACTTCCGGTACATAGGACATACCTGTACACCAGCTTTTTTGAGAGTAGCAATATTATGTGAATTTTGTACCGTCGTTTTCAGCTCAGCATCATCCTCTATCACTATCAGATCTGGCGTCTTCTGAAAATACACACACAACATTATGTTTATCATTAACAACACAGTGTTTATCACTAAAACATAGGGTTTATAAATGATAGCAGTGTCCACAATTAACAACATCGTTTATCACTTACAGCAAAGTGTTTATTACTGCCAACGCAAGTGTTTATTACTGCCAGGAAAGTGTTTATTACTGCCAACACAATGGTGTTTACTACTGCCAACACAGTGTTTATTACTGCCAACACAGTGTTTATTACTGCCAACACAGTGTTTATCACTTATGGCAAAGTGTTTATTACTTCCAACACAGTGTTTATTATTGCCAACAAAGTGTTTATTACAGCCAACACAGTGTTTATTACAGCCAACACAGTGTTTATCACTTACAGCAGTGTTTACTACTGCCAACACAGTGGTGTTTACTACTGCCAACACAGTGTTTATAATTGCCAACACAGTGTTTATCACTTACAGCAGTGTTTATTACTGCCAACACAGTGGTGTTTACTACTGCCAACAGTGTTTATTATTGCCAACACAGTGTTTATTACTGCAAACACAGTGTTTATCACCAACAGCACAGTGTGAATTAATTGCGAAATTTTAACCAGGTGCCCCCAATATTTATTCAGCATAAGAAGCTTGTAATATGTTAATGCATAATTTTTTCAAAAGTGGTCCACAACAAGTTCATTTGTTCAGACTATAGTGTTAACATTTTTTAAATTGTAGGACTATATTCAGATGTGTTCTTACTCTGTGGTCCTTTCCATCAGCGTCTCCATTTAATGTGGACTTATTGTTTCCCTCTTCTGATGTTTGATTTGAGTCTGTGTTTCTCTCATGTAATAATTCTGTATCTGATTTACTGTGTGATAATGACTTCCCTTGTTCCTGTGGTGATCCTAACTTCTGTAGATTTCCTGCACTCAATCGTACATCCTGAAATATAAGTTCTGCAATATGTACGTAGTTTTAACAACCCTAGTTACATTTTGTTATATTAGTGTGGATAGCAATAGGTTTAATCCGGAATTAATGCTATCTAGTTTTGCCACACTAATCCTGTCGTACAAACAACTGTTGCTGTTTTCCGAACAGTCATAAACACTTTTATGTGGAGGCAATTGAAACAGGTAATCCTTATTAAAATCACAATATCATAAGCAGCGTATTACAGTAAATATTATTACATGTATTTCATGTAAACTAGAGGGAACCCAAATCTTACGAATTCCGAATCTAATGTATTCAGCCAAATCTAAATATTTTGTTTTCGATTTTTTTGTCCCACAGGTCAACAGTATTTCAGTCATATGAAGACTATCCAATTACATTATCATAGCACCAGGCGAACCAGGTTTTCATATGAACTCATATTTAATGAAATCTTGTCTATAGTTCTCAATTTCTCATGTCATACAACTACTATATAGGTTTTTGAATAAAAAACGTATGTCTCCCACATAGGGCCGTAACTGTGGCTAAAGTTACCTAACCTAAAATTCCTCACAAATTGCACAACTAGGCTTGGTACCCAGTATTCATGAGTAATTTTATTGAAATATGACCAACGGTTAAGGAGAAAAACGTGGACAAACTGTGTGACATGCATTAAGACATACAGATAGACAGACGTCCAGCACAAAATCAATACCCCCCCTCCCCACTGTATGTGGGAGACAATAACAATAATGAGATTGTACCTTTTTCATCTTTTTTACACCTCCTCTCAACAGTACATGTGTGGGTACATATTTATCTAGCTCTTTTCTGAAATAACAGATCCATTATAACTGTAAACATTTTGTTACATTGTATATCTCAATCACAAGTAATGCAGAGTAAAGTCAATATCATAATTTTATTTGAAAATCAATTTTGAGCCAAGATTTCTATTCAGGATTAGGGCTAGATGAAGAATTTGCTTATTCAGGTTTCCATATTTCTCAACAATATTTCAGTTATATACGGCAGTATTCACCTGACCAGTATTCCTGTTTCCAAACCAGTACCTATCAGGCCTAGACACTATTTTGGCCACTGGTCCGACAGGGCAAAAGCACCAAATTTGTAAATAGGACAGTTACTGGTCCTTCAGAATTTTCATTGGTCCTTCTGGATTTCCACTGGTCTCGGACCAGCGGACCAGTGTTAGTGTCGAGCTCTGTAGTACTAACTTAACATTCCACAACAAACCAGTAACTTCTCCAAATGAAAGGAAAATCAACATTGTTGTCAAATTCTAATGGAAAGGTATGACTTTCTGCAACCAGGAATCAAATCCGTATAGCCAACTGGGTAACTAATTCAGCATACTAATCCCTATTGGGTCACATTAGAACATTGGTTGCTTGTTTTCGAGACAAAATATTAACAACATACACAAGCTGTTTGTAACTTTATATGTCCAGTTCAATATATCAGTTAACCAAGAATCTCTCATTTGGTGAGTCATATCCTTTAATCACAACATACAACAACAGGAGCTGTCAACTATTCAAACCCATCAGTCAATGACAATCTAAGTTCTAAACAGGCCATAATTTGTATTAAATTGAAACAAGAGTAATCTAACATGGATGAATACATAGCAGGAAAAGCCAGTGTAAAGTTATAAATGTTATTTAACTATAACCATCGTTAACGTTTTGCATGTAAAACTTTAACGATCTGCAATAACGAATGAAATAGCTTTCAATATTCTTCAAACAGTCAAGCTAAAAATGTTAAGATGTTACCTTTTCACATGTTTGATAACCACCGTCATACCCTCTTTATACAGTTTTATATGCATTGCTCCTTTGTGAACTGTAAAAGTAACACATATAAAGTTATAACAATTTAGATGCATGCAATATAAACAATCTAGATACCAAAAATATAAACACTGTCGGAGATTTATATTTTCAGCAACAATGATAATAACTCAACAATAGATATAAGAATAACCCATTGTTACATGTATGCTCCCTACCAGTCAAATGGTCATTTATGTTCATGATCAATATGACCCAAGGTCTGACCTTGGACCTGCTGAACTCAAAACCAATAGGGTTCACCTGCACTTGACCATTCTCAATAGCTTGAAAACAATAGACTCAAGGGTTTCTAGCCATTAATCATAAAGGGTCTAGACTACAGACGAACCAACCTGTGCAACAATTTATATACGCCCACTTTATTCAGGGGATGGGGTGGGTATTTTAAATTATGAACAAATTTATTACCAACACAAGCTCAGTTAAGAAATGCATAATGAATAAGTTTCCCAATTGTGTAAAAACTGAATACACAAAGCTGAGATCTACAAGATATCTTCCTTAACCTAATCTTGATATCATCTACAGAGAAACACTAAGCTTATGTTTATTCCGGTTTAACACGATTTCTCAACAATTTTTCATATATACAGCAGTTGATTCACCTAAACCAGTTTGCCTAGACTGTTTCCTAACCAGTACTAACTTACCCTTCAGCAAGGAACAGGCACCTTCTCCACATATGGAGGAAAATCAACGTTGGGAGAATATGAGTATGAAAGTACAACTGCTGTGATCAGGAATTGAACCGGAATCGCTTAGTTCTAAATCCTTCGCACTAAACACTTAACCATGGCCAAGGCTTAAACATGCCAGTCGATGAAAACACAATACTTACCAATATTACTAAAGCTTTGTATATCAAATGTGAGATCAACATTTGCTTTTTCTATCTTGTTAAATTGCAAACCAATAAACCATTTACACAAATACTGGCCGTCACTGAAAACATGAATAAAAGAAAGTTTGAAAATCCTCAAATCACCTAAAAATAGTCAATTGACTCAGGAAAAATAAAGAAAGACAGTTTTTCAACTCTCTTAATCCTGAAGTTCAGGAAAAATTCTGAAAATGTTACCCATGTTTAAAACATGCGAATGAAAACAAATTGTCAGATAGTTTTAAGATAAACTTTTACAAGACACGTCATAATTTTCATGGCACCAGGGTTTTTGCTGGTATTCGCGATTTCCGTATTTTTTCGAAAAAAAAATTTGAGTGGCGGAAAAAAATTGTTAAGATTGATTGATTGTTACAAACCTTTCGTCTAATGGACCAAATGACTCTGGTGTGACATGGGCTAACTGTATGAATGGATTTCTCTCCAGGTTTCCAACCAGCAGTCGAATCTTTGATTCTATATAACCCTGCCTGAAATACAAATAGCCATAAGTACATGTTCATCTGTTTTATTCCCAGCCAGATTAGCCAATGGCTTCCTTCTTATCTAGAGGAAGAGACAGTAGTGTGATATAAGGAATCTGGATATGCTACCCCAGCTCTTTCAGACTCCTTTGTACTTTAACGTGTATAGCAATGATACATGTCTATGGGTTACCATCCAGTTCACACATAGTTGGGTGGGAAACCCCAAAAGCGTTTCAGAAATGAACCAGGGACCTCTAGATCCCTAGAGCATTATTCCCTCAGGTTTAACCCGTTCATTGCTGATCTCATTTGAATTTGAACAATAGCATAAAAGTTAATTGACAATTAGGGTTTTAGACACAAGAACGTATGGGTCTCACTTAAGGCCAAAACACTGGTGAAATATTCATCCGACCTCAAATGTCTGACAATGTGCCCAGCTAGGTTTGATACCGGTATTCAGACGAAGTTAAATAGAAATCTAACAAGTACAAGTGCGGATAACTTTGTGACAAGCATCCATCCAGAAAGACAAATATCCAGAGTCCATCACAATCAATATGTCTCCTTCAGTATAGGAAGATTAGTACAGACAGCAGAAATAATTTACAATGAGTAAGATTAAAAAATTACCATTCTAAGTAACTATTTTCTTCCTCCGCTGAACATGTTAATACGATGTAATGCCTGAAAATAAAATAAGGTTTTGTATAGAAGTGTCAATAATAGTAGAATTTGTAGTCAATTACAGTTCATAAAGCACTAAAACATACATTTTTTGCAAGTGTTACTTAAATCAACTGAATGATCTGATTTATTTACTCAGACACGCCTAGATGACACAGACCAACAGGACCTTAATACAACTATGACAGATGCATTGCTATTGGCGTTTATGTCAACAAAAAGGGCCATAACTCCTTATATATATTTGGTTAGTTACTAAAACCCAACTCAACCAGTAGGACATTATTCTATGCATAAGGTTTGAAACTAATTCTATACATTGATCATTGAATCATTTATAGATGAATGTGGATAACAAAATTGTAGTGACATACAAGACTGCGTTCAATAAACGCTTATGCCCCCTGTGGAAGCCTTGTCCATAAATAAGTCTAAGTCCAAAATTAGGTCAAGGTGAAGGTCAAAATGGGGTTAGGTGATACTGGCGTGTGGAGAGTGTTCATACACAACATCCATGCAAGTATGAAAGCTTTGTAGCAAGCCATATTAATGCTAGAAGAAACGGTCAATTTGGGTTAACCAGGACGGACGAACGGACGGACAGGTGAATCACTATATGCCTCCCCATCTATCAATAGGGGGGCATAAAAAAGTAACACTACTTTTTCATCAGCATGGTACAGCCAGGTCTCGATACAATGGCATCCAATATACTGACATATTTCATTGTTGCGTTCAAGTACTCAGAAAACCACACCGAATATCGTTTCAGCAACAGTTTGCTTGTGAACAAACAGTGTCCTTGTATTGACATAAGACTGTACCCTGTGTTTTCATGTCTAATATGTAGCTCACTCACTTGTATTTTTGAAAGAAGTTTGATGGTTCAAATAATTTATTCCAGTCCCCATCTTCACCAGCTTTAGACAATACACTAGTTACTTCTAAACCTGCAAACAAATCAAATATATTGTTTTAAGTCCCACTCGTCACCAGTATTCTAACACTGTATGAAACAGCAAGTACCTGGAACTAACTTGTTGAGCATCAAGCAAGAGAGATATACAATGGAGTGTGGAAATGAGCCAGAAGGCAGTAAAATCAACTGGCCATTAGAGCATTCTTGTCCGTTACTTTCAATAATTTTCATTTTTTTACATAGGAAGAATCCTCAAATCAACCCATTACTTTTAAAGTTAAACTGGCTTCATGATAACATTTCTACACCCCTGTCTACCAGTACCATTTTTAATTACTCTGGTGCATAGCAACATGGCATCGATTATGTTACCATCATACCTCTCAAACTTGAAGCCGACACCCTACCACTATGCTGTGGCGGATAAAAAGAAAACAGATGCAGCTTTAACCCTTTCAACACCTTACACTATTCTGATAAGAGATGAGCTAGAATGTGTGTACAGCTCAGATGCAGCTTTTTGATCATGTGTCTTTTTAACATAAAATAAGAAGCAATTGTGAATTTCAGACAGTCAGGTAGCTTGTTGAAATATTAGCGATTTTTGTATTTCTTTGTAATGCTCTTTGTAGGCTAAAATTTATGATAGAGGAAATGTTCAGTGAATTTTGTAAATTTCTAAAATTTGCCAGTATTTCCACATTGCCAACTTAAACTAAACAAGACTGCATTCAGTAAACGCTTATATCCTGGTGGAAGCCCTGTCCATAATAACTAGCTAAGTCAATCAAGGGCCATAATTCTGTAGAAATGTTGGATAGTGATATATGGCATTGACAATGTAAGGTATTTATGCTGGTAAAAAGTATGCCAAGTTTGAAAACAATGCCTTGACAGACTTAAAAATTATTTGAGTTTCAAGAACTTGAAAGTTTTGATTAACATTTTCAATGGAACAAACGAATGGACGGACAACCAAACAGGACATTCACTGCATCAGTAGATGCTGAAGTACAAAAAAGTATGAAGAGACTTACCTTCCTTGAACTCATCCATCATGATCTGACGTGTAGAATTGGTTACATTAAATGTAGAGTTTTGACAAGGATATGCTGGGGTGATGATTGGCATTAGATGGAAACGATCTGCAGGATTTATCTAAAAGTAAAAATTATCAATTAAATACACAGGGGTTCAACTAGCTCCTGAATCTGAAGGGTCGTTTTAATATTTCTGACTAAACTATGGTTGTTCATAATTATTCCTGATAAAGACTTGAAAAATATAGTCGAAACGTTGAATATTCTGGAGTTTGTCTTGCTTTACTTTATTTATGACTAAACTCTACCATTTTATAGGCAAACTACCCTTGATTTGAAGAGAACATGATCCTTTAAACTAAAATCTGGAGGGTCAAAATGTTGCTTTTTGGAAATTTCAAGGATCAAAACCCCCTACTCCTGAGTCAAATGGAACCCCTGATTACACAACCAGAAATGCAACTTTTGAGAATTTCCTGGAGTGTTCAATCATTTCATGTTTGCTTGTTTATTTGCATTTAACGCAATCTCTCAACAGTTTTTCAGTTTTAACTTATATACAGCAACCAATTCACACATTAACCAGTTTTTCCTCAACCATATTACACACCCTTCCACAAGGAACTAGCAACTTCTCCACACTTGAGATAAATAAAAAATGTTGTATTTTCATGGAAGGGTTACAAATCTAACACTAACCACGAACTATGGCTTTTCATAATTTCTAATATTAAATCAAAGACAAATATGAACATACATCAATTACGCTCAAATTTTTTATTTGTAAAGCTTGATTGTTATTAATCATATAAGGACGTTATAAACAAGACTTACTCTAGGGTCCCACACTGGGAAGCTCAACTTGTTTTCTGTTATCAATTCTCGTAGTAACACTGGTTGAGGCCAATCCCTGTAACATGGAGAACATATATAAATATATGCATGACACACAAATAAATCAGAAGTCTATCAAGCATTTTGATTTATCATGATGTCGGCTACTTGGCATTAACCTTGAAATTCATCCTAAAAGTTGTAATCTGAGGCATATTGCCCAATCTTTAAAATAAGATACAAGTCTGCTATTATTCCGGAATTGTAGAACCTCTTGTATATAAAATGTCTATATTAAATGATCATCAAAATTATTCCATGAACAACTCACCATTGAGAATAAACCATAAAGAATTTTTGCACTAATGTTGAAGGATCTGCATTTGGATATAGCTGACAAACTCGAGCGACCAACATTGCCCAGGAAACGCCGCCCAAAAACCCAAGTGAATTAGAATATACTCCTCGACCTGAAAAATAAATGACTATATAACATGGCACATAAAATGTAAATGACAAATCTATAACATTAACATTCCAAATTAAATAAATACAATTTTTTAAGTTGACCTGCATGAAATAAGGAAATATTATGGATTTAACAAAAATCTTCGTAGCATTTTTTGTAGGCCGAAATTTATGCAAGAGGAAAATGTTAGCAAGTTTTTTTAATTGGCAAATATTTCCACAGTAGGCATGTTCTGGACACAATTTACATTTCTAATGTGTACTTTTTCACAACATAACAAATCAATATCTTACGTTTGGCCCACAATTTGATTGCTCGGAGCGTCATTCGGAAGTTTTCCACATTAGGAACTAGATGAAGAATTTCATCTGTGACACGACTTCCTGAAAATATATAACAAATGCATACAGAGAACTGCAGGGGTGTCAACAGAGCCAAATTAAAAATCCTGAAAATCATATGCGGCTGACCATTTTTGACAAAATGGAGGCCGTCAACCATATATTACTCAGTTTTTTCAAACTTTTTATTGAAGAAAATCCTTCAGAGCAGATATAATTGACAATAACTTTGCCATTTCGGTTTTTAGTCCCACAGGCCAACAGTATTTCAACAGTATGTCAAAATATGAAGACTACCTGGTCACATCATTACCATAATTCTTCACAAACACTGCACAACTAACTCACCATTAAGACTTCTAACACATTTTTGGTCCAGATTTTTCAGTAAATTTTCATCTCTGAGATCAATTTCTTCAGGAATTGTCGGCAATGCCAACCGTGCAAACAACATATCAAGCTGTGAAAACAGAAATTAACAACAATATGGGAGATAACTCACAGAAAGCACATGAACAAATTAATTTGAATATCTGATATTCATCCTTTACCCAAATATTTTTTATGTAAGTACTCATATAGTCTAGGGTGGTTCAATGGGTTTGAATCTCGAATGGGGCACTTGGTCATTTCTGAACCCAGAGGTATTAAAGAAAGAGGAAGGGTATCGCGCCAGATTTCTTTATCTTTTCCTTTATTGTCATTGGTCAATTTGGTAAGGGAAAAATAACCATGCACTAACAGCAGTACAAACTGTCAAACGCAAACAAACTCACAGGATTTCTGTCAATCTCAAATCAATTGATCTATTTGTTTATATTCCTGATGAAGACTTGTAATTAAAGTCAAAACGTCGATACATCTTGGAGTTTGTCTTGCTTGATTTTATTTATTGATATCAATCTTTGAAGACATTTTACTGATTGCCATCATCACATTTTCATAGATTTAATTTTTAATCTCTTGTTAAAACAAAGGAGTAGTTTACCTCAATACCATCGAATGTCATCTTTATAACAGGTACAAACGCTTCTTCTACAGCCTGAAGTGGTAAAAATTCAAAATATAAACCAAGGGCAGACAATAAGGACATTAAAACATTCATTAACAAATTCACAGTTTATTAAGAATTTTTGTAAAAAACAATGCATGGGCAAGATTAACATATTCTACATATACTGTTGACAAGTTAAGTTACCAGGGGTGTGGAGGTTCTTATTAAAGCAACGCCCAATCCTGAAAATAAGACATAAGTCTGCTTCAGGTGCCAGTAGCAAATGCTTCAGTGGCCAGTAGCAAACATACCTTAATATCAAAATTCTGTTTCAAACATTGTAATTCTTTCTAGTGCAGCAAATTCAGATTTCCCGAATTGTAGGACCCCAGCTAATGCATTAAACACTGAGGAGTATTTAATCTCTGGAACTATTAGCCCATAACATAGGTAAAGTCTGATTGAAACAATCTGCAGTTCAGAGGATAAGCTTTTCATCTTCCAAACAAAACCAATATTCAAACTAGAGCCATGAAAAATTATCTGAAACTCAGAAATTCATTGTTTTTAATTTTACTTTAATTGCAACTAAGAATGATATAAATAGTTACCCTTAAGTCCTTGACCTCAGCTTGTTCCTTTAGAAGTTCAACAAATGAGGAAAAAAAATCTGAGCGGTCAACATGTCTAGGTGCTACACACAATGTATCAATATCAGCGCCTGAAATGCAATAAAAACTTTTAAAACTCTAGTAGAATGCTTGAATAACAATCAGGAAGACAGAGGTTTGAACCCAGAGTCAAGAGGTTTGAGCCCAGAGTAAGGTGCATAGTACCAAACAATGTATTAGAAAAGTCTGAGGTTTGAACCCTGACTAAGTAAGGTGCATAGCGCCATTGACCAAACATTGTATTATAAAGTCAGAGGTTTGAACCGAGTAAGGTGCATGGTACTGAATATTGCGTTCAAGACTTTTATTTTTCCCTGTTAATTAATTTTCGCATATTGTATATTGCTGAAAGAACTTACTAAAAGCATATTTATTATTCATCAATCAACTTCAAATGTATAAGGTCAACAAGAAATGTGTCTAGAAACACAATTTCTCTTCAACAATGTGCAAAACAGACGGTAACAAATGTATAGATAAATTATAACACACAATAATGTACATTTACAAAAGATTCTAACATACCTTTAGTATGCACGCCAAGCCTGTAGGAACCAAATGTACAAACTTTGCCTCCAAACGAATCAATTTTGTTTTCCGGTATGTTATTCTGAAAAACACAGCAATTAAGCAATAGATTTCTGGAGAAACACAAATAAATTTATTAATACATAGCAAAACAAAGGACTTATCAATTGTCATCAAAACTTGTAGGAAGAAGAACCATTAAGAGAGAAATAGGGAAATTAAATGATTGAAACTAGAGTTTACTTTTACTGTGATATAGCAGTGACAGTGTTAATTTCTATATGAAAGATACATATATAACATTATTATATTTTCCATTTGTGTAAAATAATTATAAATTAATCAAATAAAACAATTTACAATGTAGATTTACCTTTCTCCGGCTGACATCTCGTATCCATACTTTAACTAGCATATTCACTTTATTCAAAACATCAATTCTGTGAAAACAACAATATAGAAAGTGAAGTCACACAAATTACAAGATAGAAAACTTCATAAACACCTTTTTTACTACTATGACTATATGGAAAACTAGTTTGAACTGACTTTTTTATGGAGTAACAATGATATTCCATTTCCCTTCAACCGTCACAGACTCAAAACTAGAATGACAAGAGTTTCATTCTAAGTTAAATACATGTATATTTCTTACCATAGTGTATCACTAACTAGAGGTATTGCTAGACAAGTATAGAAGAGTCAAACAAGGGCAATAACTCCTCTAAAACTTAATCACATTATCCATGATTCACTCTATTCAGGAGTTAATGAGCAGAAACTAATTATAATATATATACAAATGAGTGCACAGGTAGATCAATGGCATAAAACTAAAAGCACCATCAAATATTGTAATACTTCCTGTTCCTGTATCTACTCACCTATGATTT
Organism: Spisula solida; assembly: GCA_947247005.1. NCBI lineage: Eukaryota > Metazoa > Mollusca > Bivalvia > Venerida > Mactridae > Spisula > Spisula solida. Next base: position 53,697,807 of record OX365945.1, read on the forward strand.
AATTCATCCTCACTTTCAAACACACCAAACGGTTTCATTGTTTCCTCTAGCTTCTTCGTCATTTTCAGATCACCTGGCTTCGGGCCCTCCAGGCTGATAGGCGATGTAATGCCTGGGTATTTCTGAGTGGAATTCTCCATCTGAAGATAAGTAAATTTTTTTACATATTATTTGTATTAAAAGCCGAGAAGAAACTCAAGTAACTGAACTGAGCTATTTAGTCACCTAAACAGTCTGGAACGCTATGCAGACCCTACCATTACCCAGATGCTTCCCTGGTGTATTCAATTATATATACTGTGCTGGATATATGAGAAAGTCTAAGATTATGACATGTATAAATGAGAATTTTATAAGCCATACTGTAACTGGGCTCTCAACACAAGTTTCTCCTCGTAGTATTACAGTATTAGTGATCAAATCTACATATATACACACTACCAGCATGTCCACTGGAATTTTAAAAAGTGGGTATCTGTACCCACTACTTTTGGAAAAAGTGGGTACAGGCCTAAAAAAGTGGGTACCATAATTTTCGTATGTTGAAAGGGAGGTAAATCGTATCTGATTCGTGAACTTAATTTCGGTCTGGATACGGGTTTTTAAACATTCTTTAAAAATTGGCTGCCAATTTGCGCGAACTTTCCAAAATGTTTTATCCTAGTTAATGACAACACACGCAATATTGTTTCAGTTTACCGTCGCACTCGTAGTAACATGCTGTTACGATCAAATGACTACCTCGTTCACTTGGCTGATTAGTAGAAATAGTGGAAATGTCACGTGAAACGAATGAGTCTAGATCGTCTGGATGTTTGATGCAGGTCGTTTAACGATTTTGGATTGAAAAGCAAACGTTTATCGGGTTTTAGGTCGCCGTCTGCTAAAAGTTTTGCCGAGATTGTTTAATAGTCGGCCCCAACAAAATGCGTACCGGCACGCACAGACATTGAAAAAGTTGCACGGACATCGTGTTTTCTGCGTGAAAAATGCAGGATTCTGCGTGACTGGGCATGCTGCACTACGACAATACCGAATTGGTGTAACTAAAATAAATTAGGCCATTCTGGTAGTTGGACCGTCTGAACCTTCAACTTCAATCGGGATACTTGTCAAAATCCACTTTGTAGACATCTACGACAAACCTGAGTAGATACAAATGAATATGCAGTATATACTTATCAAATGACCTGTATTCAGCTTCATGTTCCCATAAATATTTATTCTTGGGTATAAGCATAAACTTCCCCTCTGGATTTGAAAGTTGGGGCAGAACAGCCACACTTTTTCTTTGTAAAATTTAAACAGAGTTCTGTTAGCCGTAATGTGGTAGCCCATTTTTGGATATTTACTTTAATACTTATCTATCAGTGTCTGTCATCCTTGGGTTGTTTTAGTTACAGAAGCCGTAGTCCGAGCCATATTATGTGGACAGGTCTACCGTCTAGAATGGTTATCGCACCGTTGCTATAATATGAAACCTAATCCAACGTTTATAATTCAGAAAATAAGTAACCTGTCTATATATATCTGACGTCACTAGAAACCCCAAAGATCAACCAATCAACGGCTTGCGATTGCTTTATTAATAGTCGTAGAACAACAAATGCGGAATTACCAACTTTCGTCTGGTTTCATCCCTGGGATTTTCGTACGGGCTATCGTGCACCAAGTACGAACATTTTACGTGAAACTATATTCCATAGCCAGATTTAAGTAAGATTTTTACGTGACAGTGAGTGGGAACACTGCGGCTTCAAGTGGAACAATCTGAAATTAGGTGACAAAAACTGAACAATACTCAGTGAGCGACTCACTTTCAGCTTCAACATACATGTGTAACCGTAAGCTATGATAAATATTAACTAGATATAACAGAACATGTCAGTGAAGTATCAACAACACAGTCAGCTTCAGCATCATGTAAGAAACATATTTCTTTTACACTGAGAAAAGAGTGGGTGGGGGATGGAAATATAAACAAAGTTTATGAAATATCTCACGTTTAAAACAAATATGAGGCAATATACCCATACCTCTAGTATTGTGATCACCTATAGAATTCACACAATCAATGTCAAATAAAATAAATCAACTGATATTTTTAAAATAACGCCACATGATTTCAAAACCATGAAAATTTTTGTTCTAAATCAATGGCGGAAAAACATATCCGAATGAGTTTCATTTCAATACAATTGTGGAATTTATTTATTTACACAAATAAACTGTGAATGTGTTTTTATAATAAAATAAAGTAACTAAAAAATACCTTTTAGTAAAAAAGAAACTTAAAAATTAGTGTTTTAATCGTTTTCTGCAGACTGGTACAAAATAAATAATTTATACCAACGCAATTTAATTGAGAGAAAGTAGACAAGAATTTCCTAATGTAAGAATAATTTTGCATTTTACACCAACAAAATGTCCAAACATTGGCATATGTGTATTCTAAGTTTTTTTAATATTACTACATTGAATATTATCTACATTTTATAAAATATTTTATTCACATTAATTAACTTTCCGCCTATTAGTGGTTAGACAAGTCTACAGGGTCTCAAAATGGACTCCAAAATGAATACTGTTAATAATTTTTCAAATTCACTAAAATATAAGGTCAATAGTGCTTTGTCATCACTAAACATTATCGTCAGACAAATATTAATTGTTATTTCTACAATTTCCGCGATATCATGGTTTTCAGCGTTCCTGTATGGAAGCTTTTACTTCTATTACGTTCCCGTTGTTACACAGGAACTACCTGTGTACTTTCACTTTAGGTATATTATACATGTAGATGCATATTATTCATATATACTTTTTAAATTCAGACTGTTTTGTGTCGTTTGAACATTGGATGGTCAATCTATGAAGTATCTGATATTATTTTTAATCATGAACGATAATGATTCTGTAGAAAATTCTACAGAGATTCTTCTTCTCAGTTTTATAAAAAAAATCTACATACACTGGCACTGTTGGTTGGATACTGGTAGTCTAGTACTGGCTGATACCAGGCAGTATCACAACTGTATGGCTTCAAAAAGTACTGGTGCTGTTATTGATATCTGAGAAAATAAATACAAATCTCTGCAGTAAGAACAACTCCCAAGCTATTCAAATTTGGCCAAATTTCCCTTAATCCAAACAGAAAGTAGCAATGGGATTCCGATAGGTTTTTATTTCTCGATATCTACATTATAGGATAAAACCTGTTTACTTGAAATCCTGAATACCATTAAACATTTTTCCTTTTAAGCTATAGCAAAAACTATCCTAAAAATACTTTATATTTGACATATATTGTATTTTATTCTAGATCTACACAGTTGCTGCTGCTGTAGCTCGATACTGATGGCGAGAAAATATGCACATTTAAATATGCAAATAATGTACTTGTGAGCTTTATGTGTTATATGCTAATATCCGTTGGAGTACCTCTAATGTCAATCGGAACACCTCGCAAAATATGATCCCAATTTCCGGAAAACAGGTTTTATCATTTATTATCAATATAGCGAATACAGTCGTAAAATTTGTTTAATTCTCAATTTCTAAAATTTTGCTTACATTGGATAGAGTATTATCAAACATATAGCTTTAAATGCAAAAGAAAAATAGAAAGTCAATTCTTATACTGGTACTATTGAAAATTTACTATTATTGTTGAATTGGGTATGTTTTTGTTTTGCTGTACCTGCGTTTCCAACTCTATGTGTACACCAGAACAACTTTTATAAAGTATAGATGTATTCACAGTGATCAATTGATTTATTCTTGTTTTTTTTGTGCAAAAATGATGTTAAATTTACTCAATAAGGCCTAAAATAAAATATTGTTTGTTTCGCCTTCCCCTACCTACCTGAATAAAAAGGGCCCTAACCAAAATTATATTGCCCAAATTGAAATAATATTTTTAATTAGGAAAAACTTAGGGATGGATTTTTTTTGTATACCTGCTTGTGTTTCTTACTTGGAAATTTGGTACTTATTATAAATTTAAGACTGTTGGTTTTCACCTTAGAGTTATTACAAAATTTGATTACAATGTCATTGTTTGTCTTGATCAATAACTATTATTCTGAAACAATTCCAAAGAAAAAATGTTTATCCTACCTACCTACCCATTCTAAATCTGCTTGGGCTGGGAAGGGGAAACAAAGAATATTTTAAGTTTGGCCTAACTTAAATAAAATCATTCCATTATTAAACATATGTTAAAACAAGATAATGTTTTCTATACTCCTCGATAGCCTAATGGTTGAGCATTTGCTTCGAGTGCAGGAGGTCTCAGGTTTGATCCCTGGCCGTGTCATACCAAAGACGAAATAAAAATGGTACCAGAAATTTCCTTTGCTAGACGCTCGGCATAAAAGGGAAACTGGCTTCTCTTCTCTCATACCCTCGTGGCGATGGATAACATCAGGAATGAGGTGTCGAGTGTGATTAATATAAGTTGGAAAAACTTGTACAATCAACCTTAAATAAATTAGTTTAAACTAAAGCTACTTTATTTTAGGTGGCATAAGTGCATCACTTGTCAACTCATTCCCTATGATACCCATCATTTTGAGGGTATAGCGGGGCTTTTTCATTATGTTAAGGCAAAACCATTGCCAGACTATTTTTCAATAACCTTTGGTGAGGTTTCAACTAGACTTCACAAAACCCATAAGTACTGAGCACATTAAAATAGCAAAAATAGTACTAAGCCTAATTACTTCAGAGTAGTATTTGGAAGGGGGGAGGGTATATAATTACCTCCAGTAACCATCTGACCCCCCCCCCCCCCTCCCCTGAATACATTGCTAGACGTGAATTCTCAACTTAGTATAGAGACAATTAATTCTTACTTGTTTCAATCATCATTCATAAATTATTTTCATTTGTTTTTCTATATTTCATTTTCTTCAGAGTTTGTGAAAATGGCATAGGTATGTGTTCCTTTCCTGCAGCTAATATAAGTTTGGTGAAAGAAGGAAAAAACAAGGTGCAGTATTATTCATTATTTATTATTCTATGCTCTTTTTATGCTTTTCGATTGTTTTTATGCTCTTCGGTTGTTTTTATGCTCTTTCTTTAGGAAGAAATACATATACAACATCTTATGCACCTATCAATGTTTTCCCCCAGGGGGGGGGAGCGGCAGGCATACACGGGAATTTTGACAGAAGGCTGTTCCCGATAGGTGAGAATTTGACAGACATAATGGTGCCGAGTCCCGGGAAACTTTTGACTTTGGCCGAAATTTTGATCCCGGGGGGTATGTAAAGCATCTCCCAGTGAGGGGATTTTGACAAATTGCCCTTGCTCTAGGGTGGGAATTTAGACTTTGAAAAAGTAAAAATGTCAAATTCCCCTGGGTTAGCCCACCGCCCCCCTCCTGGGGGAAAACATTGATAGGTGCATTATTATAACTAATGTTGTTATATATTTGCATGCACAAGAGATTTGAATTATAGACAAAACATCCTTAATTCATCTTGTAGAGTTTTCTGGCTTGCCCATCTATATTGACAGTTAAAATACTCGTTTCATTATTGATTTGCACAAGAATTGACAATATTAATAAAGTTAATGAACACCATTTCAGTGTAATTTGATCGTACATTTATCAGGTCATGTGACCCTAGCAAGGGAATTACAGGTGCTCTTTTTATTTTGTCATGCTAAAGACGAAAGAAAATAGCTGCAGTAATTCCCTTGCTAGATCTCTGCTTAAATGGGAATTCTGGCTTCTCTCTCAAATTCTTCTGGATTCTATGAGGACTGAGGTGCTGAGGGTGATTAATATTATAAGTTGTAAGAACTTGTTTCACAATAGACCTAAAATGAATTAATTACTATAACCTATCTTTATCAGGTGTTTAATGTTGGACAGTCATACAAGATTGTGTTAGACCTTGATGTACCAGAATCAGATACAAACAGACAAATTGGTGAGTTTGAAAAATGGTTTTGTTTGGGTCTCTTAAAATTTGCTGTTTTCATGATGTTTGAAAAAAAATCTTTAGCCCTTTTTCTATGTTAAAATTTTGTACTCTACCAGCCTTTACTTAACTCTTGCTGGATTTTGAAATACATTTTAACATGGCACAAATAAGTGACTGTATAGTAACTACCGGTATGTCTGACGCACAATAATAAGGCCCCTTCCACCCATGTATAATTATGCTCCCTATCTTTGATGAGGGGGTATATATTGCTTTGTGTCTGTGTGTCTGTCAGTCGATCAAACAGTTTTTGACCAATAACTAAAAAATGTTTGTCTCTAACTAGGTTCCTCAAACTTTTACACAAAGGTTGTTCAAAAACAGTTGGTCAAGGTTACCATGACCTTTAAGTTAATGGTTTCTGATCAAGAACTGTTGGACCCAGGATACTCAAACATTATATAGGGATGATGGTCACCTTCAGTAGAATAGATGACCCCTTTACAAACATCTCTTCATGATTGTACATGTAATATCTATTTGATACGAGTCCTATCATTGACTTGAATGTTTGTTTTAAGGTATGTTTATGATTGAGATACGTCTGTATAACAAACATGGAGAGACGGTACAACAATCGGCTCGAGCTGTAAGTGTACGTTAGTTTCTTATATATCATCTTACATTCAATGTTTAACTGACAACTTGAGATGACCGTATGACTGTAAGTAACTTTCATATTTACCAAGCAATCCGGCTTACTGAGAGCACCAGTATCAGTGCTAGCATAAGTAAAAGAGTCAGTACAAGTGCATATGTTGCCGTCAGTACTCATCTCAGTATTAGTGTCAGTACTATTGTCAGTATCAGTAGTCAGTACTTGTGTCAGTAGTCAGTTCTAATGTCAGTAGTCAGTACTAGTGTCAGTAGACAGTACTAGTGTCAGTAGTCAGTACTAATGTCAGTAGTCAGTAAAAGTGTCAGTAGTCAGAACTAGTGTCAGTAGTCAGTACTAGTGTCAGTAGTCAGTTCTAATGTCAGTAGTCAGTACTAGTGTCAGTAGACAGTACTAGTGTCAGTAGTCAGTACTAATGTCAGTAGTCAGTAAAAGTGTCAGTAGTCAGTACTAGTGTCAGTAGTCAGTACTAATGTCAGTAGTCAGTACTAGTGTACTAATGTCAGTAGTCAGTACTAGTGTCAGTAGTCAGTACTAGTGTCAGTAGACAGTACTAGTGTCAGTAGTCGGTACTAGTGTCAGTAGTCAGTACTAGTGTCAGTAGTCAGTACTAATGTCAGTAGTCAGTACTAGTGTCAGTAGACAGTACTAGTGTCAGTAGTCCGTACTAATGTCAGTAGTCAATACTAGTGTCAGTAGACAGTACTAGTGTCAGTAGTCAGTACTAGTGTCAGTAGACAGTACTAATGTCAGTACTAGTGTCAGTAGTCAGAACTAATCTCAGTACTAGTTTTTGACCGGAGGGGACAGGTTTGCCGTCCGTCCATCAAAAAATCTGGATCCTGACATAACTCAAACAGTTTCCAAGTTAGGTTTATGAAACTTGGTATGTGGATAGGGGCAATAAGGGGATTATGCACGTCTAAAAATATTTTGATTTCGATAAAAATTGTGGTTGCTATGGCGACAGAAAGAGTGAAAATATGCCCAAATCTGGATCCTGCCATAACTCAAACAGTTTTCAAGCTAGGTTTATGAAACTTGATATGTGGATAGGGGTCAATGAGGGGATTATGCACGTCTAAAAATATTTTTGATTCTGACAAAAATTGTGGTTGCTATGGCAACAGAAACATTGAAAATGGCTTAAAACCGGTAGGGGACTTCTGTATTGCTTGCAATTCTTAATTACTTGTTGCATATACTGCTCATTAAGGATTATATTTTATGTAAGTTTTTGGACAACATGGTGGCCAAGTGGTTACTGCTCTTGACTACCAATCCACAGAGGTCCCTGGCTCGAATCTTGGCCAGGGCACTGGAAATTTTAGAAACTCTTTTCAGTGTTTCCCCACCCAAATAGAGATGAACTGGTTGGTGACCCAGAGGTAGTCTAGCGTGTATCAGCTTTATACACCGGGCACATTGATGAACCAAGACTCAAGTGGTCTAGGGTAGCGCACCCAGATTCCTTGTATCTCTTAAACTTAATTATGTCAGTATAACTAAATTTGTTAAATTTCAAAACTTGGCTGACTAACAAAAGTCCATGAATTTATGGAAGACCCCTCGTATTTGTAACTTCAAATACTTGTACATGTGTTTAGTATATGAGAGCTTGGCATTTTGATAATTGAAAACTCAATCTTTCTCCGCACATTTGGTTGTTACAGTACTTGTATTTATATTAGCTTTACTTTTTTCCTGTAAAATATTATAAATAACTGCAGTAGGACCTTTTAGATGCCTCAAACTGCCTTTCGACCAAGAAAATAATACGAGCCATCTTCCTGTTCGTGGCATGTACTGTATACTAGCACATCATCATTTTGCTGGGACCAAATAACCTGTTCAAGGTTTCTAGGATGTTCAAGACAGAGCTGTTTGTGGCATCGAAGTTCTACTGTACATGTATCTTGTTTCAGACTGCCATCCAATACAAGTCAGGTCTACTCAGAATTCTGGAAACATTTGCCTTCTCACCATTTTTCCTGCTTGGCTACATGAATCAGAAACAATTCCTCCATGTTGAACTGTTTCCCGAGTTCATGGACAATGCGGTGAGAGTCTATTGAAGTTTGTTGATGTTTATTCCTGTTTAACTCACAATTTTTTAACAATTTTTTAGTTATATGTGAGAACCAATCCACCTTACCAGTTTTACTGCACTGTATAATATAACACTCAAAATTTGATAAGGGCCAAAAAAAATTCCATTTGAATATTTTGCAAATCGAATAAGATTGACCGGTAGAATTTTCAAAAAAATAATGTTACATCTGCAATATTGTAAACTAATAAAGATTACTTCGAAATTCAATGTTTAAGTGCTGATAAGCCCAACCCCATTAAAATGTTTGTGCAGCATTCAAGCCTCTGTAGTAACAGAATGCGGTCATTTTCTTGGCATTTGGGGTCTTACACGGTATGGTAATAAAAACGAGATAAAAATTTCCATGTTAATCAAGCCACTTTGGTCTCCGCCAATAGGGCTTATCAGTTACCTGGAAAACGACGTCATTTTGGCAAGGCGTATCAAATGCAAGACATCAAGCTTCAAACTTTAGAAGCAGATAAGATATTTTATAAATTGCACAACGTTTTCTTTATCGGTTTTGTACATTTAACGTGAGACAAACATCGAAATCAATTTCTTGGCCCTTAGCAAAGTTTGAGTAGTATACTATTCTAACCAGTACTTGTTTAAACTTACCCTATTACTAGGAATCAGCAACTTCTCCACATGTGGAGGAAAATCAACATTATTGTCAATTTAAATGGAAGAGCATGACCTGCCACAACCAGCAATCGAACCCTGATCGCCGGATTACAAATTCAGTGCACTGGACCACGGCCATTGCTCCACCTCAGAAGAAGTAAATGGAAGTAAATGTACTGGAATTACAACACAACCTCTCCGGAGCGACCCCTGTGAAGCAACAACCTCTTTATAACAACTTCTTCACAATTTCTCTAAGTCACAATTTACTATAAATTTATCCTCTGTAAAGCAACAACCTCTTAACAAAGGCCAATATTTGCAGCTCCCAAAGGGTGTTGCTCTACAGAGGTTGCACTGTATGTGCCCCATAAAACAAATAGACTGACCCATTTCATTGGGGTGACACTATAATGAATAGACCTTTCACCTGACTGTTTTACACCATTGTTTTGCAGCATAATCCATCTGTTGGTCTGGTAGTGGAAGTACAGAGTATGAAGGCTGAAATCTACACCGCTGATCTAAGGATATTTGCTCAATTTTCTGGCATCAGGTACGGTAAAGGATGAATGTTTATTATCCCACCCCATGGTCAATGCATGTCTGTCTGTCGACCAAACGGTCATTACATGGAGGTTGGTCAGCAACAGTGGATGGCCCCTTTTGATTTAGATGTCTGTAGGTCAAAGGTCAAGGTCCCCATGACCTTTAGTATTACTGACTTTTGGGCTGCCATAGTGTCATACATGCTTTACAAACATCTCTTGTAAGTCCCCTACTGGTTTTCAACCGGAGGGTTAGGGTTTGCCCTCCGTCCATCCATCAGTCAGTCCGTCCATCCGTCAAAAATCTTACAAAACTCCAACAGTTTCCGAGCTAGGTTTATGAAGCTTGGTATGTGGATAGGGGGCAATAGGGGATAATGCATGTCTAAAAAGTTTTTATTCTGACAGAAATTTTGGTTGCTATGGATACGGAAATAGTGAAAATATGTCAAAAATATGGATCCTGCCATAACTCAAACAGTTTCCCAGCTAATTTTATGAAACTTAATATGTGGATAGGTGCCATTAAGGAGATCATGCACATCTAAATTTTGTCTACATTTCAGATATTTCCTGTATTATTGGCCGATAACTTCTGCAGTGATTGGTATATCCTGGAATTTTATAGTGATCAGTTTTGTGACCTTGTTGTCATGGTATCACTTCTGGTTGCCTAGCGATCAAGATAATACGGCACCTAGAACAATAATCAACTTATTTCGCAATAGAAAACCTGCATCACCAAAGAAGAAAAGTAAAGGTATGTTATATTGTCTATGTAGTTAATGTAATCAATTATTGATAGGGAAAATCCCCATTAACGATTATACGCGAAAAACATGTGATTGTTGTAGTTTTGCATTGGCTATGGCCTATTTTTTTTGACAGATCGGATGCAGAATAATGATTCGGTAGACTGAATGTCACATCCTACTTCCGGTAGAGGCAAATTGTTGCTCAAGATTTGAGAACCAATCTTGTCTAATTTATTTTTTTCCAATATGATATATAAATACAGTTCCACTCTTTTAATAACGTTTCGGCATATAAGCCCGATTCAAATCATGAAAATTATTGAAAAAATACATAATTATCTTATTTAATCTAACGTAAAAACAATATGGCGACATTGGAAATGACGTCATTTCATTTAACGTGACGTCATCGCACATTAACGCGACGTCGTCCCATGGCATAGGGCGCCAACTTTTGAATATGTTGAATTGAAATATGAATAGCAAATAAAAAACGAGGGAAAAACCTATAATAAATTATCTAAAAACCTGATGGTAAATCCCCACTGGATGCAGTGCATTTGTTCATATTAATCCCTCAATATTATAGTCAGAATTTTTGACCTGTCGCAGGTCATCTGCTTGACTGTAAGTAATAAGGACAGCCTAAATTTCACATTCTTGTATGTGCCCGTACACAACCATTACATTGTTATTGAATCCTGCGAATTTTAACGTTATACATTTAACGACTATACTTTTGTTATCTCATCAGCCCATCAAATGAATATTCAATGTCAAAGTTGTAAAAATCTTAGAAACTACTTAGAAAATCCAATATGGCTGCCTGTGGACTGTCTTAAATGTGATAAAAAAGTTGCTACCCATGCAGTACTAATTTGCTTGCTAGTAATTAGGTAGCATACTCAAATATCCACAAGTTCAGACAGAAATTTGTATATGAATAAATAGAGGATATTTGTTTGTTTTGATTGAATATGGTTTATATCTCATCGTGTAGTGATAAAATTCAATATTTTCAAGAGCGCGTAGCGCAAGTGAAAATATTAAAATTTTATCACTACAAGATGAGATATTAACCATATTCAATCAAAACAAACAAATATTCTATTTATTTAATGCTTTTATGGTGTCAAAACTGGTACTATTTATGCCAAATTACCACTGTGGTTAGGCTACGTATGAATATGTTATTCCATTCATATTTTTCACTTCAAAATCCGCCATCTTGGATTATCGTGAATAGGTGAAAACGACTTTTTTGAGAATTTTGCATTAAATCATATACCAACTTGTAGGAAATGGTCTAACTAAGAATAAAAACCCCCACATGACATGTTTCCTTTCAGTAATAAAAAAGTTACATTTTAGTGTTGAGATTTTGGTAAATTAAAGTAATCCCTGTGAGGGGGCGGAGCTTATATCAGTCACATTGTAGGTGATAACCAGTGACTGATATACCGGTAGGTTTTATTTCACTGATAGAACTCCATATCTCATCAGTTAGCATTAAATAAGCACCATTTCCAAGAAAGTTGGATTGTGACTTTATTTATATCTAATTTATACAGAAGTTTCTTTTAATAGTACAGTATAGTAACTCAGAGTGCTAATGGACAATTTTGAGACACAGTCTTGTACTACACTGCCCTGATGTTCTGATTGTGAACAGTAGTCTTAATGTTTTCAATCAGTATTAGATTATTACTCTGATTCTTCATGCTGGCAAATATTTGCTCTTCACTGTCAGTCAACTTTTCAGGATTATTAAACAGACCTGCCGAAACACTTCATCCACGTAATACAGATGAAAATACAAGTTTATTAACTCCTGGTCCGTCCAGGACGAGAGAGGAGGAAGGTTTAAGACTGAGACAACCACATTCTACTTCAACCAGTTAACGGTGTATGGTATTCAGGTGCTTACCATGAAAGACATCTTTTTATAAATTCTGTGGCCATCTCTTTCAGTATTATTCCAATCTTGTTCACCAGCTTATTCTTACAAAGTCCAGTGATTATAATTAATGCATTTTTCATGCTTGAAACTTGATTTGCCAGTATACTATGCAACAATTGAATTATCTTTACTTCATCAGGAAATATAAGAATGCTTTCTTTTAGTGTATCAATCTAATATTACATTTTCTTTAAAAGCCAGACATTTTACTGTTTTAAGCATTAAAAGTTTGAGCACAGAATTGAGTTGCGCATTAAAAGTTTTATAATCGTGGAGCCTGAACTAAAAACTTGATTACCGGTAACCACTGTTGCAGGATGATGGATTTTTCTAAAAAGGCCTAAAATAAAAATGTTTGGGTAGTGGCAAATTTGGGGAAGCAAATATTTTATTTTAGGCCTTAGTTCATTATAAACTGTGTAGGGCTAGGCAACAGTCCTGAAACACTGTTCAAGTTCTTAAGTTACTGATTTGGAAATTTTGACTTGATTTATTTATGTCAATGTGTTTTAAGGTTGTTTGTTTTAAGCCTATTTTAAAGTAGCACTGCATTTTAATTAATTATGTGGGATGTGAAATTTTTTGAAATTTAAATACTTTGGATTGAGGGAGGGGGTTCTGGATTAGGAGGGTCAAATTACATTAAAACATGAATAACAGTATTTGTGACCAACAGATATGTCCGCATTTGAGTTTCTGGATTAGAGATGTCTGAATTAAGAGGGATTTACTGTTTTGATAAGGTAAGACAGCCTTGTCTTGAATCTACCTGTGTATTTGCTCACTGTTTGTCTAAAACACATTTAACAAATACAGTACATATTACTCTTGGCTTGGCAGGCGGGGGCACACAGTAATTTTGTCTGTACTCCAATTCAAACAGTTGTCATCTAATCATCTTCAAACTTGGAAACAATGTTCATGCATATAAAATCTTGGCAAAGTTAGATTATAAGCCCAATCGACACAGGCCTGCTTGTATTATGGCCCTTGAATTTCCAATTAAAACATGAAATAGGCCAAGTTGGATAGTTTTATTTTCATTTACAATGGCCCCCAGACGGGCATATTTTGTGACACTTCAGCTCATATTCTCTATGCATGTGTTGTAATACACTGGTGCTTTCTTACATACTCTTCTGCGTCTTCCAAGTGATGGAAGTAACTGTCCATACAGGTTGTATACTCCAATATCATGACATAATATGAACCATGGTCTGTGTTACACTGGTGCTATCTTACATATTGCACAGGAACTTGCATAATTTAAAAAAAATTAAAGAAAACAATTTGAAAAAAATAATTTGAAAAAAAAAATCATTAAAATATAGTATCTATATTTTATTGATACTGGCTCTACAGTAGGCCTAGTGAATTATTTTTTCTTTTTTTATGCCCCCGTATCGATAGATCGGGAGGCATATAGTGATTCACCTGTCCGTCCGTCCGTCCGTCCGTCCTGGTTAACCCAAATTGACCGTTTCTTCTAGCATCATTATGGCTTGCTACAAAGCTTCCAAAATTGCATGGATGTTGTATATGAACACTCTCCACACACCTTCTTCTTCTTCCAATTAAAGAGCAGGAGTCCTACCGGACTGTATAAAGCTCAGCGAATACTGTATTAACACATGCGTGAACAACTGTCTCTGATTCACTCTTATAAAAACTGTTAAAACTATGTACAGAATGCCTTATATCTCAGGCCTTGATCATTCTCTGGAAACTCTCCAGGTTGTCGGTAGCTGTCACCGTTGATGGAAGTCGGTTCCAGTCTTTGGCGGTTCGGTGGAAGAACGAGGTTCCTAATGTCTTGTCATGGTGGCGCTCCTGGAAAAACTTCAGGCCTCCTCTGGTACGCGAGTCCCCAGGCTTCAGAAACTGGCTTGTCTCGATGTCCACTAGTCTGTGGTGTATCTTGAACAGCATCTGAAGCCTGGCTTGTCTCCGACGGCTTTCCAGGGATACCCACTGGAGGTCCTCAATCATCTTCGTGACGCATCCAGGGGTTTTTGACGAATAGTCGTTGGTGACAAACCTAGCAGCCCTTCTTTGTACCTGTTCCAGGGCTTTGATGTTGTTCTGGGTCGTGGGGTCCCACACTGCAGCAGCATACTCCATTGTTGGCCTAGCTATGGTCTTGTAAGCGGCTGCTTTGACTTCTGGAGTGCATTCCCGCAGGTTTCGTCGCAAGAATCCCATCGTCTGGTTGCCCTTGTTTACCACGTTGCGGACATGGGTGTCCCAGCTCCATGTGTCTGATAGGGTCACCCCTAGACATTTGCTGGCTTCGACAGTCTCCAGGGTATGGCCATGGAGTTGGTAGCTGGTTTCGATGAGTTTGGCCTTCTTCGTAGTTATTCTGAGCACTACACATTTTGCTGGATGGAAGCTCATCTGCCATCTACTTTCCCACGATTCCAGGGCTGTAAGGTCCTCTTGAAGAAGTTTACTATCTTCCTGGCTGTGGATGGTCTTGTATAGCAGACTGTCATCAGCGAACAGTTTGGAGGTGGATGACTTTATCGACTGTGGTAGGTCGTTTATGTAGGCCAGGAATAGTAGTGGGCCTAACACAGATCCCTGTGGTACACCAGACTTCACCCTCGCCTTGTCTGACTGCGCTCCGTCCAATACCACGAGCTGGTTCCTGTCTAGTAGGAATGACTGTATCCAGGATAGGGTCTTGTTCTTGATGCCATAGTGACTCATCTTGAGGAGAAGACGCTGATGTGGCACTTTGTCAAAAGCTTTGGCAAAGTCCAGCAGAATGGCATCAACCTGGTTTCCGGATGCCATCCCAGAGGCAATCTCATGGGCGGTGGTGATCAGGTGAGTTTCACAGCTCCTTTTCCGTCGAAAACCATGTTGATTGTCTGATAGTATGCCATTCTGGTCAAAGTGCTTCATGATACTGCTATGTATGATGTGCTCCAGTAGTTTGCAGACTATCGATGTAAACGAGACTGGGCGATAGTTGGATGCTTGGTGCCTATCTCCCTTCTTGAAGATCGGTACAACGACTGCTTCTCTCCATTCTCTGGGTATTTCGCCAAGGTTGAGAGATAGCTGGAACAGCTTGGCTAGTGCTGGAGCAAGTTCTGTTGCAGCCGTCTTCAAGATGAAAGATGGGACTGAGTCCGGTCCTGCTGCTGTGAAGGGACGAAGATTGACTAGTAGCTTGTGCACACCTTTCCAGTTGACTGTTATGTCGGGCATCGTTGGTACTTGGCTGGTACCAAGGTCAGGCATGTCTGAGAGATCTTCTTCTGTGAAGACCGACTGAAACTGATCGTTCAGTATGTTTGCTCGTGCTGTTGGGTCACTTTGTAGATATCCATTGGTATTCTTTAGTGGTGCGACTCCAACGGCTTCCTGTCTCCGGCTCTTCACATACGTCCAGAAGCACCTGTATCACCTGACCCCTTTTGACCTTCACCTTGACCTAATTTTGGACTTAGACTTATTTATGGACAAGGCTTCCTCAGGGGGCATAAGCGTTTATTGAACGCAGTCTTGTTTTTAAATCATGCTGCAAGTTCCTGAGCATATTTTACGGCTTCTGTCTCTTCCAAGTGATGGAAGTAAACGTCCATTTAGGTTGTATACTCCAATATTGTGACGTCATAATGAACCATGGTATGCGATTCTGGTACTTATCATTTGTCTTCGAGAAATATAGTCAAAAGTTATGAATCAAATCCTTTAAACAGGTGTGTAGAAATGAGCAGGTAGTTGGCAAATTTCACTGGCTATTTGAATATGCTTGCCGGCTACTATTTGTCATTTTCATATTTGTTACTGTGAGAACTCAAACAAAAACTGCCTGCTCTTGAAGATTAACTGGCTACATGAAAACATTTCGTCATCCCTGTTTTAATAAATCTCAATCATATTGGTTTGCTGAATTCATCACATAGTGTTTATCAACTTTATTTTAAATTCTAAACTTGAAGGGTTTTTGACAAACAAAATGTCTCTTCAACAAAGGGCCGTAACTCTGCAAAAATCATCCAAACTAAAACTCCAGACAATATGCACAACTAGGATTAGTACCAAGTATCCTACTCAGTTAAGGTAAGGAGAACAAGTAATTAAGAATTGCAAGCAATACAGAAGTCCCCTACCGGTTTTAAGCCATTTTCAATGTTTCTGTTGCCATAGCAACCACATTTTTGTCAGAATCAAAATATTTTTAGACGTGCATAATCCCCTTATTGCCCCCTATGCACATACCAAGTTTCATAAACCTAGCTTGGAAACTGTTTGAGTTATGTCAGGATCCAGATTTTTTGACGGACTGACGCAAGGACGGACAGACAGACAGAGGGCAAATATATAGTCCCCTCCGGTCAAAAACCGGTAGGGGACTAACAAGCACGGATAAACATTGTAATATCCATCCAGCACAAAATCAACATGTCTTCCCCCACTATAATATATAGGAGACATACATACAGTCCATACATGTCTTGTTGTGTGGACACAATGACAGATTTGCCAGGGGTGGTATTCAATATTGATCTTACCTGATTGAAGAATAAGGATAGCCAATCATATCGCATTACTGACCAAAAGTTTGATACGGTGTGATGTGATTGGTTGTCCTTATCCTTAAGTAAGATCAATATTGAATACTACCCTAGATGTTTAAATGGAAATTGTTCGTAGTCCGAAGATACATTTCCTGCGTGTTGTACGCTAAGTACCAAAATCCCAGACCATGGCTCCAAAGTTTGGTTCAAACAAGCAGTTTGATCAAAGACATTTTATGTTTTATGTTTGTGCAATACTTGTCTTTACTTGTACATTTATCGTTGTTGTGAATTATAATAATGAATGATTTGTTAAATAGATATTTTTGTATGATGTTATTACGACTTGTAATGAATGATTTATAAAATACATGTACATATTTTTGTATGAGGTCTTACTTGCATTATATTTGTCATACCATAACACTTTCTCTGCCATACCCGTCCTGATATTACCCAACATTCCACTGTGTGTAGAGTACGAATGACGTCATGTAAAACATTCTCTATACAGCCAATTGAATTTAAGGAATGATTTTCGTCACTATATACTGTTCTATCTTTAAGAAGCTGCACCTGGCAAGGTCAGCTCAATGACCTCGGTGACCTGGTAGATTTCCTGTCCTAACATGAAATTTGTCCAGGAAAAATATGGGTATGTAACGTCATTGGGCGTCTGGCAGTGAAAGGGTTGATATATTATGTCACTAAGTTTCAGCAATATTGATCATAGGATAAAAAATTCAGTGCATTATTCTGCGAACTGCGAACTTTTTGAACACCCTCGTATGTATCAAAGCATTGTGATTTGAAAGCTTACAAAAGTTTAATCCAGCATGTGATTTGATATGAAGTTGCAAGGGATGATGTGAAGTTGCAAGGGATGATGTGAAGTTGCAAGGGAATGTTTTCTAGTTGTGGTTGATCAGTTGAAGTGGAATAATTATTATAGAACAACTACCAATACATTATTATACAATCAGTGATGAACATGCCATGGTCTTTAGCAGAATGAACAAATTCATAGTGACGGTCTTCAACATAGAAATACATGTACTGAAAAATCATTAATTTTCGTGGGGGATAAAATTTCGTGGATTTCATGGTTCAACTTCAACGACAAAATCAAATCCCATCAAACAATAATTTTGACCCTTGTATTTATTACCTGAAATGCAAAATCCATGAACTTGGTCTTTTTTACCAAAACCACGAAACTTCGTCTTATCGAAATTAAATGATTTTACAGTATGTAGAACTATGACTCCTTGTATGTACAATTTAAAGGGCTATCTATGAGTTGACACTATTCTGGCGTCCAGAACCAGATGCTACAACTAATAGCGGACATGCCTGTTTCTATCCCCAGGTAAAACAGGTTTGCATGAAGAATGATTCCAGTTTTAAAACTTATTTACATACAGATAACATATAAAAAAGGAGCCAGGCCCATTCAGCCTGCTCTCTCATTTAGTTGTGACATTACTTTACAACATGCCAAGGGGCCATCTATGACTCCGGAAATATGAACAACTTTAGGAGCCATCTATGGCTTCATATATTTCCCATATATCTCAGTTGTAAGGATCTACTGCAACAAATAAACTCAGTGTATGCCTCTCAGTATTCTAGTAAAAAACAGAAGAACAACATTATTTTAGTAAATTTATTACAAAATGTAATTAAAACTTTCATTGACATATATACTGCATGGGCCTCACTGAAAAGTTACCACTTATATATACCTCTGTATTTTGTATACAATATGACCTATCGGTACAAATGTTTTATAGTGTGTGCATTTGAATATTGTTAAATATGATAGCTGTGACTACACAGTAAGGTCAAAACATATATAGTCGTGTTCGGCTTTTAACACAGTGTAACGTGAATTTTAAAATATAACAGTCAAGAGGGTGGTAACTTTTCATTGACGCCGAGTATATCAACAATAAACCCAAAACTCCTAACATAAGTAAAACTTCAATAAGCTTTAAAACTAACCATTGAAACCTGCAATGTATTCTACCAGGCTGGTACCCAATGAACTATCCATACAATTGCACAGTGTTAAGGGGAGGTAATACCGACAACCAATCCTTCCTAACCTTCAAACATTTAATTGTTAACAAGTAATTAAGAATTGCAAGCAATACAGAAGTCCCCTACCGGTTTTAAGCCATTTTCAATGTTTCTGTTGCCATAGCAACCACAATTTCGGAATCAAAATATGTTTGGACGTGCATTATCCCCTTATTTCCCCCTATCCACATACAAAGTTTCATAAACCTAGCTTGAAAACTATTTAAGTTATGTCATGATCCAGATTTTTTGACGAAATGACGGACTGACTGAAGGATGGACGGAGGGCAAACCTATAGTCCCCTCCGGTCAAAAACCGGTAGGGGACTAAAAACAGTAGAAAATTGATGTTTCAAACTATCTTTGGACCGAGAATATACATGTACATGCAGTTTGAGCCATCTACCTGTTTGAGACATCTATTGTATACTAGTACATCATTATTTTGCTGCCACCCAAGATCAGCTTTTATGTTTCAAGTGTGTTTGAAGCAAAACTGTTTCAGGCATTGAAATTCTACTGTATTCAAGAATGTGCAAGTTGCTAGTTATCAGTAACAATAATGAACACTAGTACATGTATATAAATATACATGCACAATGTTAACACAGCATCACATACAGAGGATGTTTCAAAAGGTTTGTCAAAAAAGTTTGGTCATAGATGACATAAATTAATGGAGCGAGATTGCTGATACCAGAGATTTTAAGTTTTCTGTTGTCTTGTATATAATGTGCTTCTTAATAGTTTCATGGGTGCATGCACATCCAAGTTCAACAAGAGCTTTCCAAAATACATCATGCCCAACTAGTATCAGCCATTTGTCACATAAAAACCTGACAAGTTTCCTAGCAACCTGACACAAGTTTTGTAGCAACCTAACAAGTTTCAGGCCACCGGAGACAACTTTCCTACCAACCTGACACAAGTTTCAGGCCACCTGACACAAGTTTCCAAGCAACCAGACACAAGTTTCCTAGCAACCTGACACACGTTTCCTAGCAACCTGACACAAGTTTCCTAGCAACATGACACAAGTTTCCAAGCAACCTGACACAAGTTTCCTAGCAACATGACACAAGTTTCCTAGCAACCTGACACAAGTTTCCAAGCAACCTGACACAAATTTCCTAACAATCTTTCACAAGTTTCCTAGCAACTTGACACAAGTTTCCTAGCAACCTGACACAAGTTTCCTAGCAACCTGACACACCCCATCATCATGTTTCCAGTAATCTCAATCCAAGTATTGATTTATCAATACAACCAACAATCACTTCCGGAACATTCTGATTGGAAGAAAGATCCATGGAACAAATCCATTCAGGAGTTTCAAAGTTTCCAACATTCTGCAAAAACAAAGTTTATGTTGTAGATATTTCTGCAGGTCATTAAATTAGCAAATTCTGAATTTCAGATATTTGATGTGAGAGATATTCTTAATTTTTAAAATTTCTTAGAAGAGTTTATGTACGCTAGATGACAGTCATTTAAGTGAATTTTTTAAACTTGTGCAATTCGCCAGTATTTCCATGTCACTAAATGTTACAACAGTATACAGTCACACATGATTTTGTAAAAGACCATCCGCAAACGAAGACCAGTAATTTTTCAAAACATATGTGCAAAGATCACTGGCACTTGACTAGAAATATTTTTTATAAATAGCCGTGGCCTATAATCTATAATATAATAATATAAAATATGTATTTTTTCTCTGGTCGAGTGCCAGTGGCAAACATCACCAATTTATCTCCAATCAGATAATTTTTATGATATTAACATATTAACAAAGACCACCAAAGTTGTTCTAATGAAAATTACACTAATTAAGGAGAAATCTGGAGTGCACCTTTCCTTCGTGGTAGACATGTAATGCATTAAAATGACTGAATACCCACCTTTCCTTCATGGTAGACATGTAATGCATTAAAATGACTGAATACCCACCTTTCCTTCATGGTAGACATGTAATGCATTAAAATGACTGAATACCCACCTTTCCTTCATGGTAGACATGTAATGCATTAAAATAACTGAATACCCACCTTTCCTTCATGGTAGACATGTAATGCATTAAAATGACTGAATACCCACCTTTCCTTCATGGTAGACATGTAATGCATTAAAATAACTGAATACCCACCTTTCCTTCATGGTAGACATGTAATGCATTAAAATGACTGAATACCCACCTTTCCTTCATGGTAGACATGTAATGCATTAAAATGACTGAATACCCACCTTTCCTTCATGGTAGACATGTAATGCATTAAAATGACTGAATACCCACCTTTCCTTCATGGTAGACATGTAATGCATTGAAATGACTGAATACCCACCTTTCCTTCATGGTAGACATGTAATGCATTGAAATGACTGAATACCCACCTTTCCTTCATGGTAGACATGTAATGCATTGAACTGACTGAATACCCACCTTTCCTTCATGGTAGACATGTAATGCATTAAAATGACTGAATACCCACCTTTCCTTCATGGTAGACATGTAATGCATTAAAATGACTGAATACCCACCTTTCCTTCATGGTAGACATGTAATGCATTAAAATGACTGAATACCCACCTTTCCTTCATGGTAGACATGTAATGCATTGAAATGACTGAATACCCACCTTTCCTTCATGGTAGACATGTAATGCATTGAAATGACTGAATACCCACCTTTCCTTCGTGGTAGACATGTAATGCATTGAAATGACTGAATACTCACCTTTCCTTCGTGGTAGACATGTAATGCATTGAAATGACTGAATACCCACCTTTCCTTCATGGTAGACATGTAATGCATTAAAATGACTGAATACCCACCTTTCCTTCATGGTAGACATGTAATGCATTGAAATGACTGAATACCCACCTTTCCTTCATGGTAGACATGTAATGCATTAAAATGACTGAATACTCACCTTTCCTTCATGGTAGACATGTAATGCATTGAAATGACTGAATACCCACCTTTCCTTCATGGTAGACATGTAATGCATTAAAATGACTGAATACCCACCTTTCCTTCGTGGTAGACATGTAATGCATTAAAATGACTGAATACTCACCTTTCCTTCATGGTAGACATGTAATGCATTGAAATGACTGAATACCCACCATTCCTTCGTGGTAGACATGTAATGCATTAACCCTTATCGTGCTTAGCGCGACTCAGAGTCGTGCTACACGATACTTTCCACCACTGCTGAGCGCGACTGTGAGTCGCGCTATACAGTTGCGCTAGTGGGTTTGGTGTTAAAGCCCCGTTTCACATTGCTTGTAGTATTCATGAATGAAATTTAACTATAATTTATTCAGTAGTAAATTACGAAACTATTTTTAAAAATAATATCAGCCAATCAACTACTAAATCTGTTAAAATTACCGCCTAACATTTGTTGGAAATTCCGAAACTAAAATGGCTGACGATCGGCTAGGAATGTGAAAGATGTTTTAGAATTAATATATAAGGATAATTAACATTAACTGTATTTTTTTCCAATGAAATTTGAAATATTAATAATTGAAATAAATGCATCATTATATTCTGACAGTTTTAGTCGGAATATTCAATTCTGCGATTGGTATTTATTATTAGGCCAACTTCATAACATTTAGCATAGCGTTATGTATGAAGTGCATGGAAATATTTCACATTGCATTGACATACTGCTGAATATCATAGCGTGTGAAATACCAATTATTATCAAAATTATATCATTGTGTAGCTTATTTCATCTTCTTTGTACAGTTTTGTATACAGTATAGGGTTTATATCAGCATTTTGATAATTAACACCATTAATTAGATACTAAACAGAGTCACTATCAGATGAGATTTATATCTCAAGTAGACTGCTAATATAATTCAGCACTGGCCAGTTGATAAGCCCACTGGGAATCTAGCACGATAAGGGTTAAAATGACTGAATACCCACCTTTCCTTCATGGTAGACATGTAATGCATTGAAATGACTGAATACCCACCTTTCCTTCATGGTTGACATGTAATGCATTGAAATGACTGAATACCCACCTTTCCTTCATGGTAGACATGTAATGCATTGAAATGACCAGCACAGAGTAACATATCTATAGAGCCACTTGATGTTGGATGACTTAACATTGCTGTAATATGATATTTAGAATTACCAACTTCTTCTTCTGTTATCTACAAATACATAGAGGATATTTGTTGATTTTGGTGTAAGATTTTATTTCACCGAGTGATCACAAAAATCAATATTTTTCTGTGTTCACGAGTGAAATAAAATTGATCTTACACCAAAAATCAACAAATTTTCTGTTTATTATATGCATCAAATTCTCTTAAAATGTGCCATAATTGGCTTAATTGGAAAAAAATACATCCAAATTGGAATGTCACGACGTGAGAAATATGACGTCATGATGATGTAAAGCATCTTTTAAAGTGCAGCGCTGTTGATGTCACATTTCTTTTTCTGCATAAAACTGGAACCATCTTCTAAAACAGAGATAATAACAAAGTGGTAATTTCTCTGTTATTTTCACTGTTATTTTCACTGAATAAATTTGTCAAGTTTACAGTGGCTGCCATACTTGCTTTCAAGTTAAGTCAGGTATAACACTGGATTGTTGGGAAGTTTACTTCCATATTTCAACATGTAATAAAACAATTCTTATAAAATTTCGTTGTTTGGTAAAAAATACCATTTTGCGGTGACATAATTTCAAGGATTTCGGATCTCATGAAAACTGGCATGGTCAAAATTCACAAGCTAAATCTAATCTCAAATATTGTCATTCTTCTTTGAATTTCCATGATAGGCTAGACTCAAAATTGGCATAGAAAACAAGACATTTTATTCTGATTTTATTGCAGTAAAATGTCTAGATCAACATACTTTTGATGTATCTAAAATTCAGACTCTGATTTGAGCAAAATCTCATTTTGAGTGCTGAGATTTCTACTTGAGATGCTTCGGGAGATCAAGACCAGGGTACTGTTTTATCAAAGCACTTACGAAAATCTTAAAGTTACGCTCAAATTTAAATTCTTTATAATTCTTTAACAACTGCAAATTTGTGATGTATATGGTTTGTAGGAGTTTATTAACTGATTCAGTATTAGTTTTGTTGCTCCATTAACGACACTTTACAATTGTAAACAAATTATAAAGAATTTAAATTTGATCGTAAGTTTACGATTTCCGTAAGTTCTTTGATAAAACAGTACCCTGGTAAGTAACATGTATAACAGAAATATTTTGAAGGAATGACACATAAACTAAAACAAACAAATATTTACTACAACTTGCGGGATCCAAAATTGTAATCAAACCAACTTTAGATTTTTCAACACAAAAATCAGCAAAGCAACAAGCAAATACATAAACAGTGCTAAGTTATCATTAATGGTTTAAGCTACAAATAGGGAATAAAATCAGAAACCTCAATAATGAGAACACTCTTAGGGACCCTTGAAAAGTGGCATTATTATCGAGTTGGTCTTAATATAGAGGTTAAATACAGAGTAAAACTGGGAAAATGACCTGGCCCCAATTCTACGAAAAAACTTAAGTTATTGCTCAGCTGGGACTGTTACTTTAAAAACATATTTTGGTGGTTAAACGACTCAAATGTATATTTGAATACATTGTTGCATCACAGTTAGATGTCAATTTAATAGTGCAATACATAATCAGTCCCGATTTTTACAGAAAATAGTGCTTTAAAGTTATAAACATCTAAAGTAAAATCTTCAGTCTGTTATAACAAGCTTAAGTACGAAGTGCTTTATTGTTCATCACTGTTGGATTTCCATGAGCATTTAATACAAAACTCACCTACTAAATCATTATTTAGCAATAAATAAACAGTTTCTGGTAGCAATCGGCATCACAAGACTATAATTGTAGTCATATAATAAATTCAAAATAGCAATCTCAGCTGAGCAATAACTTAAGTGTTTTTGTGGAATTGGGGCCTGGAAATTGTGGCGTCTCAAATGTTTAGGACTCTGCAACTTAGGTGGTCATGAGAAGATGTTTTACAGTACATGTCAGTCTGAGAATAAATCATTCATTATAAAATCAGGACGATTGTATAGGTCTACCCACCGTGAAATTATGAAGGACATAGATTGCTCCATTTATACAGCCTAGAGCCACTTGTGACAGGGATTTTATACCCGCTCCTTCCAGACCAACATCTAACTTATCAGTGTCGATAAACCAACCACTACACATCTGAAACACATTATACAACAGTATATGAGAGCAGTCCAAACAATGTGGAACATCCAATATTTAGTTTATACTAATTTATTTAATGTCGATTGTGAAACAAGTTTTTCGAACTTATATTAATCAGTCTAGACACCTCATTCCTGATGTTATCCATCGCCACGAGGGTATGAGGGAAGAGAAGCCAGATTCCCTTTTAAGCCGAGCTTCTAGCAAGAGAATTACTGGTTCCATTTTTATTTTGTCTTTGGTATGACGCTCAACCACTAGGCTATTGGGGATGTTTTCATGCTAACATGATAGAAATGAAATATTTTTAACAACATATAGCAATATGCCAACATTTACACTCTTTACACTGTTCATTTTGTTTGCAATATGGTTAGACCCAAGATCAACCATTTTGAAGAGGGTATGGTTTTCGGCTTTTTGAAGGTCAAAGTCACTCATATAGAAACATCAAGGTTTCGAATATGGATTTACTATTTCTTGAGAGAAACAGTGAGTGTACATGTTACTTGGTACTTCTTAGTAGATTTCTCTGTAGGCCAAAATTTGTCATGTCCATCCGTTTGTCTGTTCGTCCCATGGAAAATGTTAACCAAAACTTTCAAGTTGTTTAAACTCAAGTCAAAGTTTATCAAGGCATTGCTTTTAAACTTGTTTACCATCATAAACCCCTTATATCTTCAACGCCAGGTAACACTTTCTTACATTTCAACAGAATTATGGCCCTGATTGACTTAGCTACTTTTTATGGACAAGGCTTAAACTGGGGCATAAGCGTTTATAGAATGCAGTCTTGTTTTATTTGGCCTTACCGCTGAAATTACTTCTGGTGTATCTAGGGTCATCACTATATCACCTTGTTGTATAAAATGTAGATGTTTGTTATCATCAGCTGCCAGAATATAACTACATCTCTCACCAGTGGGTGTGATCAACTCTGTCGATAATAAACATGTTATAACCATCTTCTGTGTGGGACACTGAAATACAAAAAAAGCCACGGTCAAGAGGTAAGAGCGCTTGTTGTCAAATCTGGCGATCCGGGTTCAAATACGGGTGGAGACTCTCATATGCCTGCCACATTTCAGCAGAAAGCTGACTGGCAAATAAAAGCTATGCTCGGTTAGTCGCTGGACTTTTTACCTCGCAATGTGGGTTGATACCTGGTCACAGAAGGCATACCAATCCATGAAAATTTGACAACAATGTTGATTTTCCACCACATGTGGAGAAGTTGCCGGTTCCTTGTGGTTAAGATGCAGTCCAGGAAAAGTGGTTAGATGAATCCACCCAATATTACTGAATAAATGTCATTCAGTTTTATCCCGGCCAGATTGGCTAATGACCTCCAACTTCAAAGCAAGACACAGCTGTGTGATACAAGGAATCCGGCTTTGATACCCTAGCTCTTACTGAAATAGACAATGGTGTACAGAGCGGGTACGTACGAGTGACTAGTTAGTATGTAAGTAACGCCTTTATTTAACGAAGCTGACACATTCGGTTTCCCAATCTGCCATGTGAATACCTCTGGGTTACCAACTAGTTCATCTCTCTCACAAAAACATTTGATTGAATTTGAAGTGTGTGACAAAAATGTGTTTAAAAAAACTATAATACATAGAGATAATTGTTCTACCCACCTTGGATATAGATAAATCATTGATGTTAATTCTCCATAATTCCTTGGATGGAAGTAGACCACAAATATAACCTGATTCATCACTTGTCACAATACAGCAACTACCCACTGTATGGAGATAAGTAGAAGATTATAAAGTACATTTGTATGACATATTTATAAATGTGATGGTATTCATTGCAGGCCCTTCCACAGAATGTATTTAAGACGCTAGGGCAATGCTGGAATTTGTGCTAAAGGAGATCGACAAGAATGGCTGAAATCTTTTAGAAGAGAAAACTGCATGGTTTTTCATAATTTAAAGGCACTTTTTACATAATAAAGGCCATAACCCCTCCAATAACACAATCAATACTGACTAAAAAATATTAGCATCCGTAGTGATTTAAAGACACATACATGTACTAGGATTTAAGGGGCTGGGGTAAAGCCAAATCTGGATTTAAGGCGATGGGGTACCACAGCGCCTTCTGACCCTGGGGAAGGGCCTGCATTGTATGGAATTACAACTGAGTTTATTTAATAGCACATGTAGATATATGTATATGAGACACAATGAACATTGCTGATCAGGTATATAATGTAGTGATAAGGGGAAGTAACCCATGCAATGATCAGAGGTAACTACCGGTACTAAACCCCTTTATCTGCCAGTATCCCCATATATCATTTAGAATAAAACAATCTATGCCAGTTAAATGCTACATTTAATCATTAAAATTTTCTCTTAACAGACGCAATGTCATGCGTTGGTGCAAATTTATATTAGCAAATCAAACTCCGGATGTTAATTCTAAGTTAGTTAGCAAATATTAAGTAAATTTTTAATGTATTTGTCAGAAAATAATGTTCTATATAACTGGAATGTACAATTAAACAGATTGTTTTAACCATACCCCTTGACCATACTTTGAATAGCATAAGCATCAACAGGTATCATAAGTACTCAATACATTGTTTAAGAAATAAAAATCTGTTGGCGTTTATTGTGGTGAATAAAACACGGGCAGGAGTTCGGATGCGGAAAAATTAAATCACGAGTGCGTAGCACGAGTGATTTAATTTTCCGCATCCGAACGAATGCCCGTGTTTTATTCACCGACACTATACAAGAACAGAGTTTTTATTTCGATTCTAAATACGATAATATCCCGCACTATTTAACTGCGCGCATTCCATTTTCACCCATTTGACATTGAAAATAATTCCACACTGAAATTGAGTGGCTTAATAGCTGGTACAATTACCTCCCTCGTTAATGAAAACGACCTTCGTAATTTTCTGAAGGAAATACCACATTTTAAACATTGAAACAATTTTAATAACACGAGTATATGGTATCTATTTCATAAAATGAAAAATATAAATGAATTGATTATCAGAAGCTTTAATAAAACTTGGTTTCTAGAGTATATTGGAGTTTCTAAAAATAGATGCGTCATAGCTGTAACACTGGATTCTCGTGCAACTCGCCTTGTCATCGTGACTCGTATTAAATTTTACTATAAAGTTTACGTTCATTCATTCATAAATAGGTTACGTGATACTGGGCGTAAATAGAAACAGCCAATTTGATAGGTATGTTTTATGGGGGTAATAATACATTGTTAGGTCCGCTCTATATTTAAACGATTAATCCGCAGATCGTGTTAGAATTATTAATAGAGTTTAGGGATTATATCATATTGCACAGAACGCATACATGAATATTAATGATGTAAAGCACAGAGAATTTGACATGATCCTGACCTTTATGCATGAATATATTACAAAGTTGTTGCGTTGAATATTGCGCAATATCGGTCCTTTAGATTTGTGTTGGTATTACACCTCGAGCGTCTTTGTGATACTTCCCACTTATGAAAACATAAAACCGGGTTATGAATATAGACAACATATCAGCTGTTAAATTATGCTAATTGAAGGTGGAGAGTCGTGTCAAATTCTCTGGACTATAAGTACATACAGTCACGCATATACAAATGTATACTATTTTACCTCCTGCCACAGTGAAGTTATTCAAAATTCTTGTAGTGCATAAGATATTACACAAGTATTTATTCTGCTGCGCTGCCAATTATAACTTGTTTAATCAGGTCAGTCACCTGTTTACATAACAGTGTGTACATAAACATTGCAATTTCTCTTATTAATGATTGTTTTAATAGATGCTTTGTGTAATCACAGGCCTAAGAAATTATATAAAAAAATACAGAGTTTTGAAATACCCCATCATCCCGTCATTACTATATATTATATAGTAATGATGGGATGATGGGGAATTTCAAAACTCTGTATTTTGTGATATAATTTCTTAGGCCTGTGGTGTAATAGTATTTCCCCTGCCTTTGTCTCAACTTTAAATACAATGTTATGATATTGCGATGTTTGTAGACAAGTGGCAGACCTGAATAAATGGACTATACTTACACGGATCTTTGTGAACTTGTAGACACTTGATACTATCCTTTGCTAGGCTATGTCTACATAGTATTTGTTGATTACAGAATACGGTTACCGTGCCGACGGAATCACCAGTAACCAGATCATCATTATAGAATTTGGTAACATCATGAATTGCAATTGTCTGTATTGGTCCGCCTTTTGTCTCCAGTAGAAGCTATAAGTAGAGCAATGTACATATACAATCTTTGTTTGGAGTTTTCCTACCCAAATTTCTTTAGGTGTAGTCCGTCGATGATAACACAAGCCTTTGTTAACAAATCAAAATGAAAATGAAATGCATTTTCGATGTCCATTTTTGTTCAATCACTTTTTGAACTACACTGATAAAAAGCCGTTAGTCGACCATGCATTGTTTATATCATCAATGTTTGTTTATTGATAAGGCTAGAGTTATCTTCGGCGAGGTAGGAATTATTGTAGTTTCATTTTACATATACTCATCAGCGTAAAAAATAATTTTAAAATGTCTCCTGAAATGCAAAAAAAAGTTGAGTCACTGGGATTTTCATGGGTAGGAAGTCTAAACTCCAAACACAGACTTAGCTAAAGTCACCTTACGAATATTTTGCTGGCTACAGATACATACCAGGTATAGAAATGCCCAGCTGTAAGGCAACTATTTGTAGGTAAGCCTGATAAGGTAATAGGTTAGTGGCGTGGATGCGTAAGTTTATCTAGCAAGGTGGAGGAACGTATCAGGTGAGCGTAAGGAGAATCCGATAATTTCCACAGTCGAGCCGGATAAACTTTTACTCCATCCACATAATATGTCATAATTTATGTGACACTGGGTAGTTGTGTCGGTGTCTGGAGTTACGTGACACAGTGTAGTATAAAGAATGTATTACCTGGGGTTTATCTGGCTGGATAGAAGTTGCCAAATCATAAATGCGTATAATTCCATCTTCTCCACCCACTACAAGTCCTCTGAGATCTCGTCTGAAAATGTAAATAGTTCCTTAATCTACCATTATCTTCCACTTATGTCTAGTTATCACTGCACTTGATCATGTCTGAAATGCTTATATTAATTAGTGTTTCTAGAGATTAATTGTTTGGTAACCGACAGGGCCCTCACTACACCTTGGGACTGGGGCCCTAATCGCAAAATTTCATTACAATGCAATTATTTGTTATTGAGATATACGTGTACATAGGAAGCCTACTTAAGGACATCGCCGCAAGCAAATGACGTTATCGACGTCGTAAACACAATTTGACGTTTCTAACATCATTCCTTTTCAAAGTATCGTCATTGATGTTTTATACAGCGCCCATGTCTGTTCACCCAATTTTTAAACACATTTACATACCAGAGTCTTTATGTAGTGAGGAAAACACATTGTTACAGGCCTGTCTTGATCCAGGGTCATAGAAATACACCCATGTCTCATCAACTGTAATTATACGCCGGCAAAATAACGTCGTGTGCGGCGACGTGACGTCAGTGGTATATTTTAAATGTCTATATAATGCTTTTTTAATATTCAAACAATATGATACAAATGATATTAATCAGAATTGAATTACTTCACATTTTGATATAAATTTTATTGACGTACGCCAACAAATAAACTAACCAGTGGAACAGTGACATTACTTTTGAATTTTCCCACGTATTTATTGAGCAGGGGAAGAAATTCAGCCCCAAAAATGGTGAATTGAGAGCCCTTGGTAACTCCTGAGGTAGTCTTGCATGTATCATTGTTGTACACTGAACAAGGAGTCTACTCGGAAAAAGCTGGATACCTGGCTATGATACCTGGATTTGTTGTGTTGTGTTGATTTGTTGTGTTGCACAGATATATCTTTCTAAGAAACTGGAGATCATTTAAACCTATTTGGTTGGTAAAAACAATTGATCATGCACTAGCGATTGTTTCAGTTGTACGCAAAAAAAACATCAGTGATTCACTATTCTCTGTCAATCTAGTTTGTTAGTACAGTAGGTCAAGTTACAATTAAAAATAGTATAAGAAACATATCGACGGTTGTCTGGAAAACAGTAATACATCTTTCTTTAATAATAAACAGTTATGACAGTTTTGCAGGCAACCCTCTATATAGCAGTGTATATCTTGCGCAATTACAACATATTAAAACATGCATTATTTTTGTAATTAAGAATTATATTGCTTTAATTGAAATAAATTTCACTTATTTCTATCAGTAACATAATAAATTTAACAAAACATTGGCATGACAAGCATGTGCTCAACTTTTAGAAGAGAATTAATATTGTAACGAATGAACTATCCCAGAGGATTTGTCAAGATGCAAAGATACTACAACACCGTTTAAAGGTAAAACCAAAATTACACACACCTGAAGGCTGTCCCAGTGCGTAAGCATGTGAAATTATAACTTGTTTGAATTTTAAATAACTCTTTTATCAATATCTTGATCTCTTTATCCTTCAATTTCATCTTCACACAAAAATTGACCGGTTGCGTTACTGAACGGACTTGGTACGAACTTCGAACTTTAGCCAATGCAGTAAAAAAGTGGGTTGACACCGGCAGCAACAGTTTTGTAAAATAATTTCGATCTTTAAAAGTGGTGGTAGACACGATATAATACGTCCTAAATACGTATGCTTTCATTTAGCAACACATTTATGATCATAGTTGTGAAATGTCGACATAAGTTTCTTCCGTAAAGGTGTCGTACTGAGTGGAATCGTTGGCATATCTTCAACCGGAAGTGACCAAAATTATGTTGAAGTGAAAATAGAAACAAAACAAAGACTGGTAAAGTTGCTGTTATACATGTATTAGCTGATTGAGTGACTGTCATTGAGTCTAGACTATTGATTTAGTTATTATTTGGTTCCTTACTTATGTGTGAATATTGATAGTTGTTTTATTTGTTTATTTACTCAACAGGTCTATTATATCGCCCGATTTGTGTATCCTCCAGATTTGTATATCATATACAGATCTGTGTATACCTTGATACACAAATCGGGATGTGTCATAAGAAAAATGGGAATATTTTTTTAATGAGCCAAAAGCGCATTTCGTTGCATAAACTATATATATGTGTATGTAACAGGTCTATTATATCGCCCGATCTGCGTATAACACACAGATTTGTATATCATATACAGATTTGTGTATCAATTGATACACAAATCGGGATATTGCATATATATGCAATTGCAATAAATTGTTAAAAACTAAGAAGTATCTGATGCATATCTTTGAATTTGTACATATTTTAATGAACAGTCTTAGTTTTTCTTTAATTATCTTGCTAAATGTGCCTGTTAGGAAAAATGTAAAATCGCAAGAAATGCACTAATAGGCATAACAAATGATTATTGTATTGAAACATGTGTTACATACACATGTATATTGTTTCTGCAACGAAATGCGCTTTTTCCACATTAAAAAATTATTCCCATTTTTGTAATGACATATCCCGATTTGTGTATCAACATATACACAGATCTGTATATGATATACAAATCGGGAGGATACACAAATCGGGCGATATAATAGACCTGTGTAACACATGTTTCAGCACAATAATCATTTGTTATGCCTAATAGTGCGTTTCTTGCGTTTTTACTTTTTTCCTAACAGGCACATTTAGCAAGATAATTAAAGAAAAAATAAGACTGTTTATTAAAATATGTACATGTTCAAAGATATGCATCAGAGACTTTTTAGTTTTAAACAATTTATTGCAATTGAATATTTATGCAATATCCCAATTTGTGTATCAAATGACACACAAATCTGTATATTATATACAAATTTGTGTATTATACACAAATCGGACGATATAATAGACCTGCTCAAGTAAGTGTAGACAGATAAGCTGTCTGCAAGTGGCTGCTAAAAATTCTGACGGTCCAGCCACTACAGACAGACACTAACTAGACCAAAATACGGTCGGAGATTGCGCACGTTTTTTTAGCGCACTTTCAGCTCTTAAAAAATATATGAAAACGTCAAACCACTATGAAATATATAGCATGTATACGAAGAATGAACCTTTATCTCGCGATAGACACCGATATCATTTTAAAAAATGCACAGCAACGTGTCCATCCGACAACTTAAACACGACTATATCGCAATTATGACCTCAATTTCAGCCATCGTTCTTGTTGTTATTGTTTGCGTCAAACGGCATTCGCTTATCGACCAATCAGAATACTCAGAAATTGGCGTGCTTGATTTCTAACAAACGGACACAGTAAAAAAATTAATCGAGTCGAACCTTAAATGAGCTCGATTAAAGCTAAAACACAGAAAATTAACGAACATTTGTAGTGAAATTAAGATGATTTTGTTAGAAAACGACAAACAAACAAAAAACACCATGAGTGATCGCCAAAAAACACCATGAGTGATCGCTTTTTAGGCATGTTTTAACGATTCGAATAATGTTCCGGTCGAATCCGGTCAATACGGATAACGGTCTTTAAACTTGCACTGTTTACATGAGATTTACGGACACGGTGCGCGCTGGTTTATTTATTGTTTTTTTTATTATAACGGCCAATTTTACCAGGTATTCAACGGGTTTAGTGTTCTTTTATTGTATTTAACATGTACAGAGCCAAAAAATGACAGAATTTGGCTTAAAATGCTCATTTCATGAAAATTTAAAATGCACCGGATTTTGGGCACTTATGGTTTCGACGCTTATACGGGCATCCCTGTATAGATTGCGTCGAAATGGTTTGACTACAAGTAAGTGTAACAAAGTGAGGTTTACAACTGTTAGTACCATGCATTATAATTATATCATCTTTTCCCCCCAGACGGGATCAACATGTGACAACCCAATATGACAATTCAGCACAATGTTGTGATGTTGCTTCACATTGCCGTATCAAGATTTTGGCTTTATTAGACATAGGACTGACAAGGGAAGTAACTCGTGTTTACTTATCGCGATAATCAGATCCAAAATAGGTGGTCTGGGTTACGGTTTTTCACAGTCATACGGATGCAAATTCTTGTGAGAGAATTGATGGACCAGTCTGGTAAAAGACCGTGCTTTGCGTTTTTCTGTGTTTCCAGACACAATTTCACGGAGCACATGGCGTAATCAAACGTTGAATTTACATGGAACCACTTTTTTATGAAAATGAAGAAAAGTGATTTCCTAACTCCGTCATACCTACCACATTTAAATGTGTGTAACTATTTTGAATTTGGATCAAATTTGATGGGGTTTGTTTTAATTTCATCAGCATAGATTGTAGTTTACAGAAAACATGATTTCATGTCGATCAGCAATATATTTCTGAAAGTCAGTCCTATGCCTACTTTAATATGTTGCAATGTCACAGTGCATTGTCGAGCATCGTATCGCATTTGGTGCAAGTCACTCGCCTCTCGCGTGTCATATTATGTTGATGCAATGCGTGACGCCACTGTACAATATTCGTCGCAATGTTATATAGTATTGCCATGTCTATCTGCGATAAGATTACGTTGCCTCTATAGTCCTAGCTTTATCCTAGAGTGGATGTTGTATCTGAACACTCTCCATACACCTATGTCATCATTGTCCTCATTCTGACCTTCACATTGACCTAATTTTGGACTTAGACTTATTGAGGGCCAAATTATTGGTGAATCCAAATTGGCCGTTTCAATTTTTGCATACTTATTTACCATCATAAACCCCTTACATTGTCAAAGCCATGGAACACTTTCCAACAATTTAGCAGAATTATGGCCCCTGATTGACTTAGCTTTTTTATGGACAAGGCTTCCACTGAGGCATAAGTGTTTATTGAACACAGTCTTGTTTCTCAGGGTCTTAATGAATGCGCTAAAGCTCTTCATACATCTATATAGTCCAGGGCACCTTGTTAAGGATCGTTTCTTACATTTAAGTCTTTTGATTCTTTGTCAAATCAGAATATTGATTGTCTTTCAGATGATTTGTCATAATTGAAACCAAAGTTTGCTTGTGAGGAGAGGAGTAATGTCTTCAAACCTTCAGACGATTCTGTCCGGTATGCAGTCTGCACAGTGGTATGATCACTTCAGGGGAGCGCTTTATCCACTTAATCTGGACCTGTGTAAATCAAAAGCTCAGGAAAAATTTACTGTGAAACCACTTCTACAGATAGCTGCAGACTATATTGTGTTAGATTCAACCATGACAATGACAGCAGTTAGTATACTCCCTCAGGAACTGTGTACTGTGTTAATGCAGCAGGCGTTAGAAAAAAACAGAGAGAGGGCCGTTGATGTTCTTCTTACCAAATGGCCGCTACAAACGTTGTCACTTCAGAAATTTACGCCACAGATTTACACCAACCTTGCTATTCTTCACAATCATGTTGAACTTGCTCGTGTTGCCAAACAGGGTTTGAGGTACACTACAAGTGTGGCTCATAATTTTTTGGAAACTCTTAAAAAGAAATGTTCAACACGACTGAAATGTATAGATTTGACTGGATATCCCACAGGTAGGCAGAAATTGTTTTTGTAACTTTGTTAGCAGTGATCTTATTACGGTATCAGCAACACATTACTCCATAGACAACTAAAACTAAGTTGTACTCAGGGTTTTTATCAGCTTTTATCTGTTTTTATCGTTACGGTGTGTGATTTGCAACAACCTTGTACATAGTCATTTCATTTGCGACAATGCCCCAGAGTGGGCCCTGCAAATTATTCGAAAGAAGAAGAAGAACAACAACAACAAATACATATGGTATCCTGTTATTAAACTACATGCTTTTACTGTTAGATTGTGTGGACAATCTCCATAAAGGTTCATGAAAAAATTTGAATTATTTGTAACTCGCTGACAATAATTCCAACCTTTTTGACGCGTTTCCAAAGTTGATTTATTACAAATCTTAACATTACCTTGTTCACACTTTTTTCATGGTGAGCTATATTGATAACCCGATGTCCACTTAGAATGTCTGAGATCTCTGGTTCAATACCAGGCTGTGACATAACAAAGTCACCAACAATGGTACTGGTATACAATGTATCTCCTTTGCTTGAGACTCAGCAAAGGTATTTCTAAGTACTGCTAGTTTGTCTGGTGTGAGGATAAATGTGACTACTGGTAGGTAGTAACCATATGATTGAAATACTGTTGACCAGTAGGACCTTAAACAATATTAGTTAGCACTTGTCTGGGACAAGTAATTGTTGATTTCAACAAGTAACTTTTTTAGTTATTACATAATTATAGAGTATAATTATAGGAAAACTAAGTAAGTTCAAATCCTAAATTCACAGTCTGATATTTACAATTTTACTGATAATTAACAATAACATGTTACATTATAGCTGAAGTTATAACATACTACCTAGCCACTCACTGTATGCTAGCTCACAATGAAGCCAGACAGAACATGATGATACGAAAGTATGAAGAAGCTATCAAACTCCTACCTCCTGAAGAAACACATTCTAGATTGGAGAGGTTCACTACCGACCAGTCTCTACCAGATGATTATTGTAAGTTGGTTGTTCAGGAGTTCCACTAGCTTCTGATACTTTTGACTATTTTTTTCCATTTTATAGGCAAAATACCCAAATACCCAATGATTTTAAGAGAAAATTGACATGCCAATTTGCCAATATGTTTACATCACTTACTTAACATGTTATAAAGAAGTTAAGTTTTAAAAGATTCCAACATAAAGTTTCATGAATGTGCATTCATCTAGGCAGGCATTGCAAAGTTATTGCCCTTCAAGGCTTGCAATTCAGGGTTTCATTTGTAAATTATCGAAAAAAAATACACCTTCATTGCTGACATATAAATGGTGTTAATTTAGTTATTATGTCTCCCACATATAGCAGTAGTGGTGGAAGACATTGATTTTGTGGTGGACTTTTGGATGAATGTCAGTCTGGATATATTCAAGTTTGTCTGCCCTTGTTCGGCTTAACCACTTATCAGATTTCAATGAAACTTTACATGAATACTTTAAATTATAACTAACCATTGTTGGGTATAGTGTTGGGAATTTTAGGTTGGTTGAATGTTGCCAGAGTTATGGCACTTTGTGGAAAATCTAATTTTTGTGTCAAAAACCCCTGGTAGTTTAAATTGAGTTTTGTCTGATTCTAATTTCAGTTCATGTGAAGTTGGATGTATTTATATCCTCGGAGCCAGCATTGTATGAGGTGTGTAAGGCACTCAAGGTTTCCGGGTTCAAGGAAAGTACATTGCGACTGGTAGTGGAAAAGTTGGATGTAACCTGCATGGGTGATCAGAAAATTCTCATCTTGTTGGAACAAATCAACCCAGAGGTAAACATATGATCCTTGTGCTATTTCAATAAATAACAGGTTCATATATTCCAGGGCTGCAACAGTTAACTGAAATTTTATTATGCCGTCTATCTTTGATGAGGGGTAGATGCCCCCTATTGATTTTGTGGTCTGTAGGTCAAGGTCCCTGTCACTTTCAGGGGTTCTGAATTAATCCGGAATTCCGGATTTGCTGCTTTAGAATAAATGAACTTTCCTTCAAAAAATGAAAGTTATTTGATGAATAAAATACAAAGTATTGACTGAGTTATGGTCATTTGAAATTCTATATGATAAAGTTTGACAATAGAACCATGTTTGAAACAGACGTTTAGTGTCGGGATGTGTGCTAAAGGCATCCAAAACATATGTGCATCTTATTTTCAGGATTGGGCATTAGGCCTCAGTAGAACCCCTTCAACATTAATGACTATTTGGCTGCAATGGAGGCATACATGTTTTACAAACATCTCTTGTAGTTTTTGTGTTCCCATTTCTGGAAGGCATATACTGGTAGCTTTGCAAATGTTAGCTTGTTTTTCTGTCCAGGGGCCCATTTCATACACATATAACTATAAGAACATATTAAAACCCATACAATTTTTGTTAATTCAAGTTCACATCAATTTGCATGGATGTAATAACTGACTTCGTTTTCTTAAAATAGCATATGAAAAATTTAAATTTGTGTCTTTGAAATGACCACCTGATCCTGTCGATATGGTTGAGCATTTTAAGTTCACCTGAAAATTAAAGTATTTTCAGTATTGATGATAAGCTTCTAGCGTGGTTGGTTGGCTGCTCATTGTCAACTGTCAATTTCTATACAGGCCTTCTCCAAAATACCTAAATGGAATCAGGCCCCATGATTATTCAACTTTTTCATACTCAACCTAATTTCGTGCTCGACCTTCAAATGTTTCTTACAGTAAAAAGTCCCATGTTTCACTGAAAATTTTAAATAATATAGATACATGTAGTCTAAAGTAATGCAGCATAGTATTTCCTGATCAAGTTAGTAAAGATGATTTAATGTTGTACTGATATGGAGCAAATCAATTTTAATGGTCAAGATGGGTCGATCATGAAATAAGCTGTATAATCATGGGCACACTTCTCACCTTCCACCTTTCACGAAACATATGGGCACACTTCTCACCTTCCACCTGTCACGAAACATATGGGCACACTTCTCACCTTTCACCTGTCACGAAACATATGGGCACACTTCTCACCTTTCACCTTTCACGAAGCATATCATTTTATTCTTCTCAACGTTAAAATTGCTGTAAAAAGTCTTTGATGATGATTGTGTTTCAAGACATGTTATTTTATTTTTCAGTATTTATTCGGACTACGGCTGAAATACAACTCAATAAGTTCATTACAGTTTATAAAGCTTTGTCCACAGCTGTGCTTGTTCACAAAACTGACTTGTTTAGACTTATCGTGTAATACGATTAACGCTTTTCAAAATGACTCAGCAACCGATGCTATGATAAACGTCTTCCAGTGTTTGAAATGTCTATTGCGTCTCGATCTCAGTAATAATAGATTGAAGTCAAAGCTTCGGAGAATTCTGTCACATATCGACAACCCCTTAGTGTACCTCAGATTGGCAGGGTGTGGTCTGTCAGTGGATGATATGACCTACTTAGCAACGTCCCATCATACCGCTGGACTTAAGGAACTGGATATAAGCGAGAATGGACTCGGTGTATGTGTAGGAACTTTGTTACATCTGTTGAGAAATGTGAAATCACAGTTATGTGTTCTAGAAATAGAAGACACGTCACTAACGGACAATCATTTTGATTCACTGACCCTGTCTATAAAACAATTAACTTCTCTGTTGTATTTAAATATATCAGCGAATTCAACAGTATCGGAGAAGTTGTATCAACTAGGCCAGGCGTGTGCTGTGTTACCAGACTTGCAGTATATCTGTATGTCATATTCACGGGAGATATATCAGTCCGAGACGGGTGAAGAAGAACGTAAAAAACAGTTTGCCTTTAACTTCGGTGACGTGATAAGTAAGGAGCAAACACGTTTAGGAATTAAAGCACATGTGCCGAGTATTGTACTGTCAGAGTTAGACCATGATATGGAAAATCCGATCTGGATATAAGAAAACTAAAAAACTTGTGGGCCTTGAATTACAATGAATATATTCACTTAGCATTAAACTATTTGATATTAATTGCAATTTGTTTTAGATTACAAACTTAGATCTAGATGAAGAAAATGTACGAATATGTTTTGTGAGTGTTGAAAATAAAATTGGGTACATTGTCTTTGGGATGGTATACTGTGTATGAGGTATAGCACTGGTGTTACTATTGAAATTGAGTGCCACATTGATAAATTGCTATCATCGGTATTTCTTACAAATACAAAGATTCACACAAACCTTTGAAAATAAGCCATAAATAATATTGAGTACCCATTTAACATAATCACTCATTCTTGTTCTCAAAAAAATAAATGTCTCTATGAACCTCAAAAGAGTGAATTCATATTTGAGATATGAATGCTGAGTGCATGTATTCATTAGAATTCGGGGGGCCTTGGAAAAAAGACTTTCATTAATGTCACGATTTATGAAATCTATTAATGTTTTTGATGTGTTTATTTTTAATTCATTTTATAGTATATTTTAATACTGTTGGATTGGAAAAAAAAGAATAAATCTGCATTTTTGAGAAAAGTTTTTATTGGGCATTAAACAAATGTTTATATGTGTACACAAAGTATTGGTTGTTAACTGTGAGTGAAGAAGTCTTGTTGTTAATATTTAAGTTAAGTCATACTGCATTTTTAGCTCGACTTTTCAAAGAAAACAGTCGAGCGATTATCGTGACAGGATCGTGTGCCTGGGTGTCTGCGTATGCGTTGGTTGAAGGTTTTTGTCAGTCATTTTTCAGAGGTGCAGCATCCACTTGAAACTCTACATAGTTATTCACCATGACAAGGGGATATTTATGAGTTACCTGCCCTTGTTACTCTTAGAAGTTTCACTCACAGATAAGCAAGGGTACTATCAAGTACGGGAAAGTCGAGCATCCAGCTTTCGTAGGCGGTGCTCTTGTTTGAAGTGGTATACATAATAATAAATATATAAATACTATACAGTACATGCTTTACAGAGCATCACCTGTTTGGAAACACTAAGTTTGGTTGTTGTACAGAGGTTGTTGCTATGGAGAGTTAAAATAAATACCAAATGGTTAATTCTGGTCAGCATTCATAAACCTAGCTTATAGTAAAACAGGTTGTATTTATTATGCTCCCCGAAGGGTGAGCATATAGTCACCGTCTTGTCCGTCCGTCACACTTTTGTCCGGGCCATAACTTGAACAGTATAAGAGATATCAATTTGAAACTTCATAGGTAAATATATCTCATTGAGAGGAAGTGCAGTGCACAGTGTGCAGTGCACAAGAACCATAACTCTTCATTGCATATTTTTTTGTAATTCCCCTTTGATATTTTTCTTACTTAATTCTTGTCCGTGCTGTAACTCATACAGTATAAGAGATATCAACTTGCAACTTCATAGGTGAATACATCTCAATTAGGGGATGTGCACTACCCAGGAATCATAATTCTTCATTCCAAATTTTTTGAGCTATTCCCCTTTTTATTAGCTCACCTGTCACAAAGTGACAGAGTGAGCTTTTGTGATCACTCTTCGTCCGTCCGTCCGTCAACAATTGGCTTGTGTAGACACTAGAGGTCACAATTTTAGCCTAATCCTTATGAAACTTGGTCACAATGATCATCTCAACAAAATCTAGGCCAAGTTCGATATTGGGTCATCTGGGGTCAAAAACTAGGTCACTAGGTCAAATTATAGAAAAACCTTGTGTTGTCACTAGAGGTCACAATTTTGACTTAATATTTATGAAACTTGGTCACAATGATCATCCTAACAAAATCTAGGTCAAGTTCGATATTGGGTCATCTGGGGTAAAAAAGTAGGTCATTAGGTCAATCATATAAAAACCTTGTGTAGTCACTTGAGGTCAAAATTTTGAATTAATCTTTATGAAACTTGGTCACAATGATCATCTCAACAAAATCTAGGTCAAGTTCGATATTGGGTC
The DNA here is from genome assembly GCA_947247005.1 of Spisula solida. Taxonomy (NCBI): domain Eukaryota; kingdom Metazoa; phylum Mollusca; class Bivalvia; order Venerida; family Mactridae; genus Spisula; species Spisula solida. The sequence goes on from OX365945.1 coordinate 53,739,737, forward strand.
ATCCGGGGTCAAAAACTAGGTCACAAGGTCAAATCATAGAAAAACCTTGTGTAGGCACTAGAGGTCACAATTTTGGCCTAATCTTTATGAAACTTAATCACAATGATCATCTCAACAAAATCTAGGTCAAGTTTGATATTGGGTCATCCGGGGTCAAAAACTAGGTCACAAGGTCAAATCATAAAAAAACCTTGTGTAGTCACTAGAGGTCACAGTTTTAGCATAATCTTTATGAAACTTGGTCACAATGATCAACACAACAAAATGTAGGTCAAGTTCGATATTGGGTCATCTGGGGTCAAAAACTAGGTCACAAGGTCAAATCATAAAAAACCTTGCGTAGTCACTAGAGGTCACAGATTTGACCTGATCGTTACGAAACTTGTTTACAATGATCATAACAACAAAATCTAGGTCAAGTGCGATATTGGGTCATCTTGGGTCAAAAACTAGGTCACATTGTCAAATCATAGAAAAACCTTGCATAGTCACTAGAGGTCACAATTTTGGTCTTATCTTTATGAAACTCGGTCACAATGATCATCTCAACAAAATCTAGATCAAGTTTGATATTGGGTGATCCGGGGTAAAAAACTAGGTCGCAAGGTCAAATAATAGAAAAACCTTGTGTAGTCACTAGAGGTCACAGTTTTGGCTTGATCTTTAAGAAACTTAGTCACAATGATCATCTCAACAAAATCTAGGTCAAATTCGATATTGGGTCATCTGGGGTAAAAAAGTAGGTCATTAGGTCAATCATATAAAAACCTTGTGTAGTCACTAGAGGTCACAATATTGGCCTAATCTGTATAAAACTTGGTCACAATGACCATCTCAACAAAATCTAGGTCAAGTTCGACAGGTGAGCGACCTAGGGCCCTTTGGGCCCTCTTGTTTTCCATACTTAAGTATTGGAGGTTTTGACTTGAAACTTCATAGGTGAATATATCTCATTTAGGAGAAGTACAGTGCCAAAAGCCATAACTCTACCTTACTTTGTTTTTGAAAAATCTTCCTTTTTCATACAAATTAATGATGTCCTGCCCTTAACTTGAACAATATTGATGACTTTTGATTGAAACTTCACATTATGAAAGAGACCATTAAGGGGAAGTGCAGTGTCAAAGAACCATAACTCTACATTATTTTTTTAGTATTTTTTCTGTGACAAACACAACACGGGGAGCATAACCCGTCTGTGACGGCTCTTGTTTGATAGTACATGTTACCAAATCCCTTCCTTTTTGTGTTCCAAATTTTTAAAATTTTCAGAGTTGTTTGTTCTTTCCCCCAACATTGGCTGTCATACTTATAAACATTAATTTATTATATTCTGTATTAGGCAATAATAGGCAATAATAAATAAATTCCTAATTAATTATCGCCGTCTACACTCTATTTTTCATATCATCCTGACAATGTTTCTAGGCATAGTTTGTGGATGAAATTTGATTATCAGCCAATTTACCTCCCTTGATTATTGCAAACCTTTCTTTGAAGCAGTTTTCATTTTATCGTCTTCTGTTCAATGTTAGTGACGATATTTCTGGGCAATATATCTTGGTTTAGTTCAATTATCAGTTCAATTATCAACCAAATTGCCTTGGGACGTCATGGTTTATGACCCTTGAATTATAAAAGAAAAATGAGAATTTAAATTTGAAAAAAAAACGTGATATAAAATATTGGAGTGAAATCGTAAAAAATGGATGAGAATTTATGATTTCACAAGTTAACCTCATTATTTCACAGATTTGGAAATGTCAAGACCAGTCTATTGTACTTATGACCTTGGGTGTCTCACATTTCTGACAACTTATCATATTATCCATAGATACATTTTTATATAGTGCGCATGTATTAACGTGATCCTGACCTTTATGTATGAATATATTACTAGGTTCATGCGTTGAATGCATCAATTTCCGTGAACAAATTATGCATTATCGATCCTTTAGATTTGTGTATTGCACATTGTGTATATTCCTAATACTTCCCACTTGTGAAAGCATACCAGCAGGGTTTAATATAGATAATAAATTGGCTGTTAAATATGCTAATAAAAGGTAAGAGAATCAGATTAATATCTCCGTACTATGGAAATACTGTTGTACTGTACAACTACACATGATGTGAAAGATGTGATATTGTTGAAATATCTGTCATGTTGCATTGTTATTTGTTTTTTGTTTAGATAATGAATAAAATTGCTTCGTAATATGATTTCCATGTAGTATTTTAGCCAATTTCTGCCCCCACCAAAGTCACTTCGGAGGACGGGGCATGTAGATTTGCCCTTGTCTATCTCCGAATGTTGTACCGTCTGTAAGTTGAAGTCATTTTACTGCTGTCATCAAACTTTATAGGATTATAAGTTAGCATGAGTAGTTGTGCATCTACATATTTTGATTCGGAATTGAGGAGTATTAGCAGAGTTTTGGACCTTGAAATGATGAAATGTTTGCTTGTGTTACTCTTAAAGTATTGGAGCTAGTCTTCAAATTTTGTAGGAATATTAGTATGTGTAGTTAATATGGCCTTTAACATTTTCAAGAGGCATGTTGGGGCTCCCTTTGACCTTTAAACACATTTCTTATTTGAATGCTGATGTGTGAAACGTGTGTGTGACATGATGACTCTTCACTAACACATGTCTAGACAATAGAAGGAATGAACAAAGGTTAGACAATTCCAGACACCAAACAAGGAATAAACATACTTTTAAGGGAGCCAAATCTAGACACCATGGAAGGAATAATCAAATGGAGGCAATCGCAGACACTAAAGAATAAACAAAGGGAGCTCATTTCAGAAACTAGAATGAATAAATAAAGAGAGAACATTTCAGACACTAAAGAAGCAATAAACCATTCCAGACACTAAAGAAGCAATAAACCATTCCAGACACTAAAGAAGCAATAAACAAAGGGAGACAATTACAAACACAATAGAAGGAATAAACAAAGGGAGACCATTCCAGACACTAAAGAAGGAATAAACAAAGGGAGACAATTACAAACACAATAGAAGGAATAAACAAAGGGAGACAATTACAAACACTATAGAAGGAATAAACAAAGGGAGACAATTACAAACACAATAGAAGGAATAAACAAAGGGAGACCATTACAAACACTATAGAAGGAATAAACAAAGGGAGACAATTACAAACACTAAAGAAGGAATAAACAAAGGGAGACAATTACAAACACAATAGAAGGAATAAACAAAGGGAGACAATTTCAGACACCATAGAAGGAATGAACAAAGGGAGACAATTCCAGACACCATAGAAGGAATGAACAAAGGGAGACAATTCCAGGAATTAATAAAACACCATATACCCGGTAAGCAAAATTGTATTATTGCTCTAAATGATGTCTAAGGTTGAAAGCGTTATCACTAACTTACTATACCATCTTATATCAGACATTCTATTGTAAGATTGACCTAATATTACACCAAGTTTGTCTACAAGTATTTATTAGTCTATGGTAATGTTCCTTACACATACAGTACTGTGGGAGGTTTTCGGATTGTTACATTTTCACCAAACAAAAGTCAAATGTTTGTTAGAAAAGACATGCTTGTGAGACAAAGCGTAACAGAATTTAGGCTTCCTTACGATCATTCTGCTATGAAATTGCTTGTTTGAGTGGTTATGAGATAATGCATATCTCCTAGTTCCTGTGAACTAAGCAATAATTGGTCCACCACAAATATTGCTGATTGTACAGTAAATCTTATCACTCTTATCACAATGAAGTTATAAGACACATTTATCTGGTAAGATTAAAGTGGTATTTTTGTCTTAAAATAGCCATTTGATTGTACAGTTATTGCTTGTCTATAGATTTACGAAAAACATGGGCAAATCTATATGCCATGCCCCCCCCCCCCCATTTGGTGGGGACATAAAAATGCAGAACTTATAATATTGCTAAAAAATGAGCAGATCTTTAAGTATTACAAAACGCACTTCAAAAATGAATAGTTTTGAATACTGATAACATTGTGATCATGTAACTGTAACATTACAAGCTGTGACCCAAATTTGATCAAAAGTATTGTTTACCATTAATTTTGAAACATCTGATCATTTTTAGCTATAGCTTCTTCTGCATTTTTGCCTAATAGTATACAGAAACACAGAATATAAAATAATAATATGAAATTAAGCCACAATTTTTTTTCAAGAAATCTAAATAGTGGTAGTGTGAGTGGTGGCCTAGTAGAGGTATGGCAAACGCTTCACGCTCGAGAGGTCCAGGGTGTGATCACCATCTGCGCCACTGTTTTAAAATTGCTCTGACTCAGAGCAAGAAAATCCCATATTGCTTCACGCGACCAAGGTGTGAATTGGTACCTATTAGGGGGGTGTCTGAACGTGATATTCCTACGCGCCGTATCTCGATGTAACATCGAGACTCAGAAACCAGGAGAGAAATAGTCACCCAAAGGATACTAGAACGCAGATTTCCATAGGTAGCCCAATGACCAGGGGAATTTAAATGTAAAAGGGTGGATGAAAATCTGAATTGCTGAAAGCAGCACTCGAAAACTGGTAACTTAACTTTTTTAATTACCAGTTAACATCCTAATAATGATCCTATTTAACATATTTGTGAACCATACCCTCTGTTCCTAATTATACACTCTAAGAATGACAGAAACTATTTTCATTGAAATCCGACCAATGTTAATAAAAAAACAGCACAGACAAAGAGTATATGTGTTACTAGTATAATATAAAGCTCAATATCTCCCTTAAAGTTAATCCAACCAACATGCACAGAGGCTATGCACAATTATAGACTTGGTACTGATGAGCCATGTAATGTTTTGTTGAAATTCAACCCATGGTTACAGAGAAATAGTACAGATAAAATTAAAAGTAAACAAGAGCTGTCAACGAATAGTGCGCTCCACTATTCGCAGGGCCATGCTAGGATAGTACAATCATTATATATTCAAAACAAAATGCTTCATAACAGCAGCATTCCTCTGCTGTGTAGAGGTTGGGGCTTCTAAGTCAAAAAAGGGGGATTATTTGGACAAATTATGCAGGACCGTTACCTACTCATGTGTAGGTCCTCTTGGTCATGAAGGTAAACAAATAAGCATTTCTTAGTCCAAAAGGGGGCATCATTTCAACAAAATGCTAAAAAGTTATCTTCTGTGTAGGGGTTGGGGTCATGATGGTGAACGACTATGCAAAGTATCAAAGCAATATATCAATGCTTTTTGAAGATATAAGGGGTTAAAAACCTGTACCTAAACTTTAACATTTCCAAGTCCAAAAGGGGGCATAATTTCAACAAAATGCTTGATAGAGTTACCCACCCCTGTGTAGGGGTTGGGGTCATGATGGAGAACAAGTATGCACAGTATTATGTGAATGCACTTTGAAAATATTAGAGGTGAAAAAACCTGTACCTAAACTTTAACATTTGCACTAAGTTGAAAAAAGGGGGCATTATTTCAACAAAATGCTTGATAGAGTTACCTATCCCTGTTTATGTGTTTGGGTCATGATGGTGAACAAGTATGCAAAGTATCAAAGCAATATGTCAATGCACTTTGAAGATATTAGAGGTTAAAAACCTGTACCTAAACTTTAACATTTGCATTTCCAAGTCCAACAGGGGGAATAATTTCAACAAAATGCTTGATAGAGTTACCTACCCCTGTGTAAGGGTTGAGGTAAAGATGGTTAACAAGTATGCAAAGTATCAAAGCAATAGTGAATGCACTTTGAAAATATTAGAGGTGAAAAAACCAGTACCTAAACTTTAACATTTGCACTAAGTTGAAAAAAGGGGGCATAATTTCACCAAAATGCTTGATAGAGTTACCTACCCCAGTGTATGGGTTTGGGGTCATGATGGTGAACAAGTATGCAAAGTATGAAAGCAATATGTCAATGCACTATGAAGATATAAGAGGTTAAAAAACCCGTAACTAAACTATAACATTTGCACTAAGTAGAAAAAGGTGGCATAATCTCAACAAAATGCCTGATAGAGTTACCTACTCCTGCATATGGGTTTGGGTCATGATGGCAAACAAGTATGCAAAGTATGATCAAGTATGAAAGCAACATCTCAAAGGACTTGGAGAATATAATAGGTTAAAAAACCTGTACCTAAACTTTAACAAAAGTGTTACGCCAACGCTTACACTCGGGTGACTGCAATAGCTCCCCTTATTCTACGAATAGTGGAGCTAAAAAGGGGCAAAAACTCCCTTAAAACTGATTCGACCAATGTGTGCTGAAGATATGCACAACTAGACTTGGTACTTATAAGTCATGCAAAACTTAATTAAAGTCCGACTTATAGTTACTGACAAATAGTGCATGGACCAACAGACCAACCACTATAAACAATAGACTCTAATATTGCCCCCATACTCTGTGTCTAGGGGTATAATAATAGACATTTCAGAAGTGATGAAATCATGAAATTTATAAGATAGGGATTTGAATGCAAAAATGTCGTATATACTTGACTTCATTATTCTAGGTGTATGTTATGGATATACAAAATTATATATGGCACAGGTATAGTATTAATGTTTTACCGCACAGAAGTATTGTATTTACACATCTAAAAAGGAATAAATCCAGTATTTGAATATGAGCATATGGAACTATTTAGTCTGGACAGTTTTAGACACAACAACACTTATTTCATATTTTTGTCAATAAGTTTTAAAACCCGCATTGTTCAGTCAAATATGCGAGTGTCAAAGATATAACTATCCGGTTCCTTCCGATTGTCAGATAATGATGTCAGCATCCCGACATGTTGAAATAAGTTGGGTTCTATTTGATATCCTGGTATACCCGTCTTCAGTGTTAGATCATAGATTGCTAGATCTTTATTAAGGCTATGTTCGTTAAGACTATTGATTAGAATATGGTCACTTATTTGTTGTATCTTGTCTTTCTTGTAGAGCATAGCTTGAGTGCAACACGCAGAGCTTTTACCAAATCTGAACAAAAATGGTGAAAAACGTCTTAAGTCCATCATGTAGGAACGTCCCAGAATGTTAGCTATTAAGATGGACACAAACAAGCCACATAAAAATGGCCACAGCAGTGATGGTATGTAACGCTTTGGACCACTTCTTTTGTTATCCAGCGGTATTAAAGAAAGCAGTAAAAACAGAACACCACCTATTGTTCCTAAACTAACCAGTTCCAAGATAGGCAACATCTCCCATGCATACCCTTGCCATTCAAGCGGGTAGTACAACTTGAGAAAGGTAAAATCTCTATAATTACTGTAACCGTCAATGGCTTGATGAGAATTGCTTATTTTCTTCGTAGTAAGTTGATGCTTGATTGTATGGTGTAAAACATTGAACATGTTCTCGTATGGAATGACGTCATCTTCTAGCATTAATACATACTTAAAATTGAACCGTTGGCTGACTTGTAAGCAGAAGGCATAGTCTGCTATTTCCTTCATTCTAACATCTTTAGACCCATGTCCACTGGTTTGCATTGGAGTAAAAGCCATATGTTTCAACCCCATGTTGTTGGTCCCGTTTTTAAGTACATATGGAAGATATTCCATCAGGTTCACAGCCTCCGAATGTTTGTCAGGTTTATTGTCTACGTTACAAATAAACATAAACTTTCTAGTAAAATGTTCACTCCTTTTCATAAGTTTGTCCATACCGGCCGCCGTCTGCAACAAATATCCTGGATCTTCGGATCTCTGATGTCGCGACACAGTCACTATGACAACCAAAAGGTCGAGGTCAACTTTCTGTATATTCCTCGGTGAGTGCCTCATTGGTGTTGAATGTGAATTAATATAATCCAACGCTTTAGTAACACGACCACGATTCTTTGATATTGCTAATTTTGTATTTTCGTTTTCTGAATGAAACAAGTTATGTACCATTGATAATGGACTATCGATAGCAATAAGAAATGCTAGGAAGATCACAAACAACACCATTAAAGTATGCAATGGAATGTAAGCATTTACATTCATTTTTCACTTGTTAACATTCAATCCGTTTTGAAAATTTAATATGGTACTAGTAGATTAAATTATATTTGATAATTTTCAGACCTAACTTTCGTGGCAGGTGTTCTTATCTCAATATTTCCCATTACTACCGGTATGTAAAGCTAGCACATGGCGTTGTACTCACATGGTATCCAATTTCATTGTTTTCTAATAATCACTCAGTGATCTACATGTATCATTGAAGAGATCAATTGTCTAGGGTTCAACAAAGGGTTCATATTGACTGCTTGATTACCATAAGTATGATACAAGTAACATGTATTTTAACATACAATGTATTTATAAATATAGATACAGATTTATAATTTTAAAGTAATGTACATCGGCTCTTATTTGTGATTTTGTTCATTCTCGATATTAAATTATAAAAAATTTTTTTTTTGCGGATTCAAAAATCGGCATAAAATATATTTTCATACAACCAGCCTGGAACATTTTACCCTGAATTCATAAAACTGCAAAATAAGTCTTTTTATTGAAATTTGCAAAATAATGATCACTCCATATAAACGATTCACAGTATTCCAACCATAAATATCAGGTAAAATCCATGTGTCAGTTAGTATATCCATAGAATAACCCAATTTATTAATGTTTAACAGACAAACCGGAAGCAGAACTGATACCCAATAATAACATAGAATGAGTTATGACGAATGAATAACACATTTCCAGTACTTATTCAGCCAAGTTAACATATTACCCAGTAGCTATCTGATAAGCCATCTCGTACACACTCTAGCAGTAGCAGCTAGGTTATGTAAACCTGTACACTCATCTTTATATCATACCTTTATACTAGTTGTCAGGCTATAGGAGAGATCATGCTCGTTAGTCTGTCTATACAAACACTATAGTTTATTTCCCTTTGCATCCTCAAACATAGATAATCAAGCCCAAAATAAAATCTAGCTAAAATTGAAAATAAAGTGATGACAATCAATGATTGACAAAATATTATCTAGTCGGGTAGCCAGACTACATGTTTGTATATAGGGGTCTTCATGTGCAAATATGCCTACCAGCTAGCTATTGGTGAATGACAGGTTTGTACTGTTTATTCACCTAATAGACTGCCTGTAGGTACTTACCATAATTATGAAGAGGTGATCTTCCCTATGCAGACTATATTAGATGTTTATTAAGAGACAACTCCAATACTTACTCATTTTTCGTGAAATTACTTCCCTTTTGCACTCTCAAACATACGATTTACTAGAAGATAATCAACCCCAAAAATAAAATCAAGCTAAAAACAATGAAGTTTTAAAACACATTAAATTGTTAAAATATATTATTAGCTTGTTGATAGCCAGACTGGTATTTGTAGTGCTAAGACACATCAGTGGAACAGACTAGTAACCTGCATAAGTCATGAAAATGTTGATCATATCATGGAACTACTTTTTGCCTCATAGTGTGTTAATTAAAAAATAACTTGGACATAACAATGAATAATGCTGCAAATCACTTTCAAAATTGATAATCTATGCAAATCATGTACATTTGTATATGAAACTGTGCTTTGTGTAATAAAGTATAGACGCGAGTTTTGATGCTTATAGTAATTTTAAAAATCATGGATGCAAGTAATTTAATGTTCATTCCTGTATTTTATTACACAACAAATCACGGTCACATATTTATTATTTCGATTTAAACATAGCAAATGTCTCATATTTATCAGTATCAAAATGCGACCTAATTTTCATCCTTGGAACTGCTAAGATTCCGCATGCACATTAGGTATTGATTACCAATACATGTATATTGATTTTAATAAGTTGTCCTTCTAATATTTTCTACTGTTTAAAGCAACATGAAAAATGCATGATCATAAGCCGTGCATGAACAAACACAGATTATTAATGGTTTTACAATTACCTGCAGATATACTGTAAAATCATTAATATTCATGGGGGGATATAATTTCGTGGATTACCTCAACCACAAAATTAAATCCCTGATGAATTATAATACCAAACATTATGTCAAGTTTACAGTGGCTGTCATATGGTTTCAAGTTCAGTTAGGTATAAGACTGTGTTTTTGGGAAGTTTACTTGTATACAATTGTAACAATTATTATATCTGTTTGAATTTTGATGATTTCTAATAATTAATGTGAATTCCATGTCTTTTATGATATGATTATACCTCTACCCCATCGAGAGCACATAACTTCTCATCAAAGCCTGTGGAATGGCCCCCCTTTCCCAAAAAAGGTGCATGTTTAAGTAGTTTTTGCCAGGCTGGTGGTCATCACCACAGGCACCCGTCATGTGATGTCCTTTGAGCGATAGTCGAGAAATAATGAAAAATATACGTGTTGCATCAGGGGCGTGATTAAGCATAGAATTGAATGTATATATCACAGAAAAAGAAAATATATAAAGTTTCATCCAGTTTAATATTATAACAATAAGAAATACATAGTGTGCTAGTGAACTTGATGCAATAACATATACAGATAAAATATGTAAGTAGATCATTATAAAATAGACGGGTTTTTGACACAAAAATGTATGTCTCCAACAAAGGACCATAACTCTAGAAATAATCATCCAACCTAATATTTCTGACAATATGTACAATAAAGCTTGGTAACATGCGAAGTTTCATTGAAATCCAACCAATGGTTAAGGAGAACTTTTGTTTGCTGAACCTTTTCTATTCAGCTTTTAAACAATGAGACAAGGGGCGTTTAATTTTCTTGGTCGGTAGTGTGTTGGGCACTTCTTCGTTTTAAGATTTCTTACAGCTAAAGCAGGGCATTATAGTCCTTTTGCTGTGGAAACTGGGTCATTCAGCTAGTTACAATTTCTTGTACTTTTCGATAGCTTGGACTTGGGCGGATCTGCGCTTGTTTAGTTGGGCATTGTGTCTTTATGTTTTATGTTTCCTGTGCTCGGTTGGTTCAGTTGGGCATTGTGCTTTGTGTGTTTTGATGTTTTCTGTGCTCGGCTGGTTAAGTTGAGTGCTGCCTTCCCTGTCTGACTTAATATAATCTTTTTTAGTGCAGACAAACTTTGTGACATCCATACAGCACAAATCAATATGTCTCCTCCACTGTATTTATATAATTATAAGAGGGCTGTTCATTTAATATCCGGACGATCGCTATAGCTGGAAAACTAATGGACTAATATCAATGAAAACACAACAGTTTTCACTTGCTGTGATGAAGGGTTCTTCACAAAATATAAGTGTTTCAGTAAGTACATGAAACGCGAGTCATGAAAGGTCGACGTCAAAATATTTGACGTTAAGTCATTTTCGCATCTAAAACTTCACTCTTTTTCTCTATTTGACCATCGTTTCGAAGCCATGAAGTAGTACAAACACACAATTTCACCTTTTTAAGATATTCGGTAGTAATGTTAAATGCTGTAGTGTACCCAAGATAATATTGCACGTATCCCCAATTTCTATAGATTGAAGTTACCATTCAGCAGGCCTTAAACGGACGACAATTTTCTGTTTTTGACGGCAGCCTGGCCCTGCCTTGAGTCATCGCGTGGTGATACTCTTCCATCATGGAATTGTTTATTCCATATATAAACAGTAGTCTGTCTGTACGAGGATCCCCCAAAGGCTTCTATAAAAGAGATTCTTTGGTTGTACCTTTACGAAATTGAATCATAATTAATTCTTACAAAACAAATCCGATTTCATTGGAATATTGACTGAAACACACACGTTGTCACTAAACAGCGCCACACTCACAGTGAAAAAAACCGGAAATGGCGTCAAACGTTATATAACACACATAGATACAGTCAAAATGTTACATTATGTTTTCCGCTTAAAATAGTCTACAATACTGAGACACATACATTGTACCACATTAACAGTTAAACACGCTTCAGCTTACTAAAAACTTAGGTTGGGCCGGGTAGCTATTGTCGAGTTACCATAGTAACCACAGTTTGTGTTCGGTTGGATGAAATTATACACTGTTCCATCAAAGTATCAAGTTGGTAAGTACGTCTTAATAATCAAATTTTATTACAATTGTATGTTTCAATCAAGTGCTTTGATAACGCGGGTAATACATATCAAAACCTACCCAACCTGGTAGGACACCTGAAGGCCGTTAACATAGACAACCGCTACAAAGCGGTTTCCAGGGGAGGTGATCCATGCCTTCTACATTTATTTGAATGGGAAGCCAATGAATAAAGGTGCTTGGTAGCATTTCGCTTAGGTAACAGACCTCTGGATCACTCTATACACTTTGTGCTAACCATGAGCACTTGGAATGTTCAGATGATCTTTAAAAAATAAATTAAAACACCATCAGAGATCAAATCAATGATACTGGCCAAACTTGAGTGAGCACTATATTAAAATAATCTTTGCTTAAAACAGGTTGAACAAATAAAATCACTAAGATACCACTGTCGCTGATCTTGAGTCAACATAGAGGGGATAAAAATTAAACTATTTCAGTATAAAATCACAAATACCAAGACTTGGTTCAATAAATGCTTATGCCACAATGGAAGCCTTGTCCATAATAAGTAGCTAATCCAATCAGGAGTCTTAATTCTATTGAATTATTGGAATGTGTTACATGGCTTTGACAATGTTACATGTTTATTATGGTAAACAAGTTTGCCAAGTTTGAAAGCAATGCCTACCGGGTAGATGGACTTGGAAAATATTTTAGTTTCAAAATCTTAATATTTTCAATGGGACGGACAGACAGGACCATCACTGTATGCCCCACTCATCAGTAGATGCCAGGGCATAATAAAAGTCAATGTTTTTTTAATTTAATAAATTAATATTGATTTAATAGCTATAACTACATGTAAATGTATGCAATAATTTGCGGCTATAGTTTGGCTTTTGTGGTCACTTAATTTGGCAATTGTATGTTTATAACATACTGATATACTTGTATGTTTTACATAACTATATAATTATTTATATATCAATAAAATGCATGATAAATTCTCACATCTCAGAAATTATTTATATATCAATAAAATGCATGATAAATTCTCACATCTCAGAACAATGTTTTAAAACAATTCAGGAATAAAATTTATAAACATAATGATTGGAATGAATTAATTAAAAACAATTGTTGGCCCTTAAATACATAAAAGTCAAGTATCTAAAAACCCTGAATCATCTTTAAACAAGACTGCGTTCAATAAACGCTTATGCCCCCTGTGGAAGCCTTGTCCATAAATAAGTCTAAGTCCAAAATTAGGTCAAGGTGAAGGTCAAAATGGGGTTAGGTGATACAGGCGTGTGGAGAGTGTTCATACACAACATCCATGCAAGTATGAAAGCTTTGTAGCAAGCCATATTAATGCTAGAAGAAACGGTCAATTTGGGTTAACCAGGACGGACAGACGGACGAACGAACGGACGGACAGGTGAATCACTATATGCCTCCCCATCTATCGATAGGGGGGCATAAAAATACAGTGTCATCTGAGAAAACTGGAAATCTGTCAAAATAGAACAAAAGGTTTGGTACCAAATTTTATCCTTCTTTTTTTCAACAAAAAATCTGAGGTAACCGGAACATGCAAATTCCAAATACTGAACACTTATTGGTCCCAAATATGTATTATATACCCTAAATATCAAACAATCAATTTGTTTACTCACAACTCATACCAAATGATACTGTGTACTAGGGCTGCGTACCGGTTTACGATATAAATCGAATACCGGTATTTTGCGTTCGATCGATACATCGAATCAAACGTTTCCGTATCGATGAAATAATCGATCAACAACAAATACACATGGAAACCAATAATATCCCCATTCAAATCGAGTTTTTTGATGTCCACTCAGCGTTTCGTCACAAAATTCAAACAAAAACTGCAGTGAAATTAACCTCATTTGGCTAAGCAATTGATACAAAATACTATAAAACATGTGTAAACAGAGTAAACCACGAACCTTTGTGTTAGATATCTTGTTTTAATTGTGTTCTGCAAGTTAAATACATGTTGCAAGCTTATAGCTTCCTATTAAGACGTTTTATTGCTTAAAGAAACTATCATATGATATATCGAATATCGTTCATTTTGTATCGATACAAATATCGTATTGATCATTCTTACCGATACGCAGCCCTACTGTGTACCTTAATAAGTGTAAGGGAGCAGAATTTATCCTTACTGATCATTTATTTGATTAATAATAATTTTATCACATTATTACATACATTAACATTCAAATATAACGAGAGATGTTTGTAAAACATACATGTATATGCCTCCATTGCAGCCAAACAGTCATTAATGTTAAATGTCACAACGACCTTGGCATTTGACATACTGACCTCAAAATCAATAGGGGTCATCTACTGTTGATGGCCAACCTCCTTGTAAAGTTTGAAGATCCTAAGGCCAAGCGTTCTTGTGTTATTGAATGGGAACCATTAGGTCTGCAGACAGACCGACCTGACAGACATGTGAAAAGCAATATACCCCTAATCAAAGATGGGGGCATAATTATCATGGCACGCTGTCAACACATACATTGTTTTTTAAAATAAACAAGTCAAGAAAAGCACAATCTTAAGTTTCCCAGCAACTATAAGTTAACATATGCTCATTTCAAGTGAATAGGACAAAAGTACAATAACAAAACACATACAAAATTAATTTCTATAACAGGAAAATTACTATATAAACAATATTTAGTAAGTTAACAGAGTAAAGTAAAGTTGGGTCGTTGGTTTAAATCCCATCCACCAGGTGAGGGTTCATATGCAATTTTAAATATTTAAAGAATAAAAAAAGTTTACACAAGACTGCGTTCAATAAACGCTTATGCCCCCATGGAAGCCTTGTCCCTAAAAAAGGCTAAGTCAATCAAGGGCCATAATTCTGTTAAAATGTTGATAGTGTTACATGGCTTTAACAACGCAAGGGGTGTATGATGGTAAACAAGTATGCCAAAATTGAAAGCAATCCCTTGATGGACTTGATGTAAGTCAATAAGTCCAAGTCCAAAATAAGGTCAATGTGAAGGTCAAAATCAGGTCAGGTGATGTAGGTGTGCGGAGAGTGCTCCAATACAACAACCATGACAGTATGAAAGCTTTGTAGCAAGACATATTGTTGTAAGACAAAACGGTCAATTTGGGATAACTTGGGACGGACTGACGAACGGACGGACAAACGTACAGGTCAATCACTATATGCCTTCAGATCTATTGATACTGGGGCATAATAAAAACATTTTTTTTATTCTGCATAATTAATTTGATTGAATTAAACGTACAGGTCAATCACTATATGCCTTCAGATCTA
Source organism: Spisula solida (assembly GCA_947247005.1). Lineage (NCBI taxonomy): Eukaryota > Metazoa > Mollusca > Bivalvia > Venerida > Mactridae > Spisula > Spisula solida. Next base: position 53,755,076 of record OX365945.1, read on the forward strand.
TTGGTACTGGGGCATAATAAAAACATTGTTTTTATTCTGCATAATTAATTTGATTGAATTAAACAAATTACAATGAAACAAAAGCAAGTGCTTGGACCCATAATATATTGTGTAGTAGAAAGCAATTACATTATTATACATGTATGTACATAACAAAAGATGTTTGTAAAACATGTATGCCCCGACGGCAGCCCAATAGTCAGAAATGGTGAAGGTTGCAGTGATCTGACCTACTGACCTCAAAATCAATAGCAGTCATCTACATTTTGTACTTCTGCTGATCAACCTACATGTAAAGTTTGAAAATCCTAGGTCAAAGCGTTCTTGAGTTATTTAACAGAAACCATTTTATACGACAGACAGGCAGACCAACCGACAGACAGACATGTGCAAAGCAATATACCCCCTCATCAAAGATGGGGGTCATAAATATTATATTCTGGTTAAATATATAATTTTTGTAATGACTGACTAACTGTGATGTACAAAGCCCCTATATTTTGAAGGGGGTGATAATATCATAATGGCTATAAAAGGGGCTGTATAACAAAGCTATAATAAGGGCTGTATAATAATGGCTTGAACAGGGGCTGTATAATAATGGCCAGAAAATGGGCTAAAACTAATGGCTAGAAAATGGGCTGAAACTAATGGCTATAAAAGGGGCTGAAACTTATGGCCAGAAAATGGTCTGTAAAAAACAGTGTGATTACCACATAAAATGTATAAAATATTATGGGATGTAAATTTCTGAAGAAGAGCATGAGCTAGAAAATTTGAACAAAGAGCCGTTTGACGATGTTTGACGTTGCGGTAGCCTAATAAAGCCATTATTTATTTTTGATAATACACTAGTGTAATAAAGCTTTGACGTGACGTCAATCAAAGTATAGGCGACGTGGTCAAAAATGCGCGTTTATCATAGTGAAAATAAGTAGCTATTTTATGTTTCGACCGGAAAAGGCTAACATGCGATAAAAAGAAAATTACATTTGTGACTTTCCACATTGAATTTATTAAACTCGTTGAATAAAATCGATTAAATACTCGGCAGAGCCTCGCATTTTATTATTTTATTCAACTCGTTTAATAAATTCTATATGAAATGACACTCATGTAATATCCTCTATATATTGAATATGATTACTTTCCTATTAAGAGGCTAGAAATAATTATATACATGTATTATGGAATGTTCAACTGAAACAGAAATTCTTCAGGCGGTTTGTAAGCGTTCTTCAATGAGGTGTACATACCAATATGGCGGACAAGGTTAGGTTCTAGAATGTAGCCAGGTATATGGTTCTTCACAATAAAGTCATTTATAACTAGGTCTTTATTCATATAAGAATTGTGCATGAGATATTCGATTAGAGATGGAATGATGTGAGAGGAGTAAAACACAGCCGGAGTGCAGCACTCCGGAGTCGGGCTGAACTTAAACAACTGAGGGGAAATTCTGCGTAGATCCATAACATATTGTCGCCCGAGAAGTGATACAATGAACATTGTGAAAATTGCACCAAAACAGTAGTAAAATAGTTTCACACAATAATGAAGAGTTGTACCAGACATTCTTGCTCTCATTGAGATCAGTAAGAGCATTATACCGCCCCCAACTAAACCTATACTAACCAACTCAAGTATACGGTCCGGTTCATTGGCATATCCAAGCCAACGCTCCGGATAGTATAACTTCAAGAATGCAAACTGTCGGTTCTGAGTTATAAAACTCTCTGAATGGCTGGAATGTAGTAAGTGTTGTTTTATGGTATAGTTTAAAACTTGAAATATATTTCCATACGGTACAACGTCATCTTCAAGCATGAGAATGTAAGGTGAATGGAATGACTTGGAAACATTTAAACAATACATATAATCCCCGATCTCTCTACCTCGGTTTTCATCAATATGTTGCGACTCGTAATCGTGTACGTCGAACGTTCTACCCAAACTATTGTTGCCATATTTGTTAACAAAAGGTATATAACGCTTGACCAAATTGGCGTCGGAATGAGCATTTGGGTCCCTATCGACGTTACATAAAACCAATACACTATTTTTGAAATATTGGTCTGTTTTCATTATACTGTCAATCACAGCGGCGGTCTGTGGAAGGTAGCCAGTGTTCGGAAGGCGGCGATTCACTGTCACTATGCACACAACTAATTCTACATCTTTCTTATATCTATCACTGTAAAACAACATAGACTGTTCCTGGTTAAATCGGCTAAAATACGATCTGGCTTTCTCTAAACGAGCTGTATTCAACTCTTTAGCAAGATCTAATGCATCTTCTGGTGCGTCATAAATCACAGAGTATGGAAGATTAATCGCGAAGAAAGGTAATAAACCTGTTAACAATATCAACACCATCAACAAACGGCAGTGAGGTACATGTAGAAACTTCACACATTTATAACAAGTAAATAAGGCAGTACGGTGACACGATGGAGACATTTTGTACAGGCAAGTACTTATCCATAGTGTGCAGGTTATCCTGAATGTTAATAGAATATACTTAAATCAGCCATGCTGCACCAGTACATGTAACTACCTGGTAGCTAAGCTGTTGTGCAGCATAGATTCCTAGTTTCGGGCTTGGTATGTCTAACCTCGATATATCCTGTTTTCATGCTTGTTTGTTGAACAAGCGTGATGCACTGATTCCTATTTTGGGCTTGTCCCATTACTACATGTAGGACCCGCTATATGTACCAGTGTGCACTCTATACATGTTACATGAATCATGTAAATGTCTGTAAACAGCTGATGATCTTCACTACCACCTCAAGCAAGACTTAGGAGTAAGAATGTTTTATTTTGTATTAGGACTTCAAATGCATGTCAATCTGAAATTAAAAATAAAAGCATAGCAATTATAACAGTAGGGGTCGGCTGATGCGTCGAAATATTGATGCATTGCAATCCCGAGTGTCCCGATAGTATGGATCGATAGTAAAAGTCCCGATCCAATAACTATCGCCAATAGTTAGCTCAACTATCTATAGTTATGATCGTGTCCTTTTTATAAATAAAGTTTATTATTAATTTAAACAATTTCTGTTCACGTTAAAAAACTAATTTTAAATAATCACACTCATCAAAACTGCCACAAAGGACCAATATCGCAATTGTTCAACTTCTAACCAGAAGCATGAATCCACTCTTGCATTGAATTAATATACATTATAAAAGTTATTTGTTTTATCAGTGAAGTGAACTTTATTTTTTCGTACACTACAGTACATTCCATGTATGGTGAGAGCAAAGAACGACAACTCTGCAAAAATTCCCGTCAATTTGCATTTACAAGTCAAGCTCTGGTTTTCAAATCTTAGCAATAACCGTATTGCAATAGTATCGCAATAGTTTCCAGCAATACAATAATATCGCAATAGTACTTTCAGCAATATCAATAGTATTGCAATTTATCCCAGGCTGCGTCATACCAAAGATGAAGGAGAAAAGGAAATAATAATTCCCTGTCTAAACGCTCAGTGTAAAAGTTGGCTTCTCTTCTCTCATACATTCGTGGCGATGGATTCAAACAGAAATGAGGTGTCGAGAGTGATTAATATAAGTTATAAGAACGTGTTTCAAAATCAACATAAACCCGGAAGATCTACAAGAGAACAATAACAAGCTTTCCATCACAATGCATTAACAAGCAATATATCCTATATATATGCTAAGCACCAGATAATTGAAACCATGCCCCCCAATCGCGGGGAAGGGCGGGAACAGTTGGGGAACTGTCCTGTGTTTTTACCTTCCCTATGTGCCCACACTGCCCTGCGAGTGTGGGACTTTTGTTTCAAAATAGCTGGGAAATATAGCTGTGACTATACCAGTGATTTTACTGAGTTGTCGCAGGAGTATAGCCTGGATTGCTAAGCTGTCTCTAAGTGGCTGCTTATTAATTCTGACGGTCCAGCCACGGTACTGTTAGCGTCGAAATGGTTTGACTAGAGTATAGCCAGGCGATCTCTGTAGTTTAACCAAATGTAATTCATCCGTGATGTTTGCATACATCCAAAGATTAAGTACAAATACACATTTATGCATGATCTTTGGAACAACGGTACCCTTTGTGGGCGTCCACCATTTCGTTCATGGCCCTGAGGGCAGTGATCTTCACTATTCCCTGAGGTCGGGGGCAGTGGTTTCAATCAAAGATGTAAACACTTTGTTTCAATTGTCTGGTGCATTATCCATTTCATTCATGGCCCTGAGGGCAGGGATTTTACCAGGTGTTTGAAAAAAGTAAAAATCTTCACTATTCCCTGGGGTCAGGGGCAGTGGTTTCAATCAAAGATCTAAACACTAAAAATGTTTCAATTGTCTGGTGCATTATCCATTTCTTTCATGGCCCTGAGGGCAGGGATTTTACCAAGTGTTTGAAAAAAGTAAAAATCTTCACTATTCCCTGGGGTCGGGGGCAGTGGTTTCAATCAAAGATCTAAACACTTTGTTTCAATTGTCTGGTGCATTATCTGTCCCTGAAACAGAATCAAACATTTTTCGGTGGCCAATTTCTCTAGCATGGACAATATCCCTCTGACTGTAAAACCATTGGCTAGCACACAAGAAAATCTACACAGGGTTTTCACTACATCATAGTACACTCGCAAGTGACAAGGTGATTGTTTCAGTGTTTCATTTCAGTGATTTTGAATGTGAAGAATCACTCATCCAATGCCTTCCAGTACTAGTGTTCTACCCTCCACCACTATATGCCCTTTATAGCACTTGAATGTATGACCAAGTATCTAATATTGCTAACAAACTTTAAATGAGTATGATTTAAACTATAATCTTATATCCGAATGTATACCTATCCGAACGTCACAACACTTAAACAAATATTCAGTAATAACTTGATGACCAAGAAAACAAAACCTAAACTAAAACACATGACCAATTTACAAACAATTGTTACCTTTTATTTAATTGTAAGACAGCATTTGGGGGACGGAAAGCAGTTGAAAATAAAACATTGTGCGAGAGTTGCTGACGTCTATTTCCGCCTTCATGTAGGCTAGACACAAACAAAACTTTCATGGATATCAGCGTCAATTTCAATCAGTGTCCCAAATTCATCATTGAAATCACCTTTCAGTGTGATAAGCATATGAAAGCATATTTTGTATGTTTAAGTTCCAAATGTTTATTTAACCCGCAATAAGATGAGTGAATATTTATCTGCAATGTCTAATTTAGTGGAGTTTGGCCTTTGTGACGAGAGCGACATTCATTTCATTCGTAAATACGTGAATTTTCCATCGTGTTGTCGAAAATATTGATAAGTTTAGATTGCGTATTTCTTTCAAACATACTTTTTATTTTGATCAAAGGTGTGATTAGGGTGTCATTTGTAAGGTTTGTTATTTTTGACATATTTTTTTAAAATAAAAATATAGTGGGAAAGCATGTAATTGAATTAACACATGTTTTCGCGACCTGTTTATGATTGGAAAGTGCTTCTTTATACCAATCTGTATATTATCCAGCTGTTTATCTATCCAATTTATGGTATTTTGCTTACGTATTTTTACTGAAAGTTATGTATACTGACACTTAGTAAGATCAAGTTTATCTCAGTGCTCCAGCTAGGATTTGAAAAGGGCAGGGTGCAACTTTGTGAAAAGGGCACTTTGGGGGAGGGTTCGGGAGGGGGTGTCCCCCGCCCGGCTGAGAGGGGATTGGGGGTCCTCCCCCAAGAAAATTTTGAAGTTTTAGTGTCTGCTTATGGCATCTTCTGTGTTTCCTGACAGAAATTGTGGTGTTTCTCAAGTAAGCAAATATACCTTTTCATTAAAAGGAAAAAAATATTTTGTAAACAAATTGAAGCATAGATTTCTAAATGATCACAAAACATTTAAACAGACAAATGCCCTATACCAAAGTATTGCTCTACTTGTATGTATAATTAACACTTATATAATCAACTCAGATTGTTCTTTCAATGTTCTTTCAATTCACAAACATCATACATGTAGTAGTTAATATTTATTCTTTTGACAGCATTCATTAACTGTTTAATTGTACGATGTAAAACATAAAAAATACGATTTTCTCATCAAATTTCTCTTTCACAACGGTACGGACGATGCGCGAGTTTTATCACTAACCGAAAACGAAAGTAATTTCCGAGCGATATTAGTATCATATCACGGAATCACCGATTTAAAGAAGGGAAAAGAATAAGTATTCCAAAAAAGTTTTCATATCCTACTCAATGAGATCGAAATTCGGCCAACTTGCGCGTAAGGCAATTAATCGATGTGGGTAATACGAAATTTTAAATCCCGGCCCGTGAATCTTCATAGATTTCTATCTGTTTTCTACATCGATCTGTATTTGATATCAAGGTAGCATAGACTTGCGGAAATAAGACTTTTCGCGTAAAAAATTGTAATCTAACATAAAGAACGAGATTGGAAATTGTCCAACTTTAGAACTTACGCGAGAATTGTCAACGCTGGTGGATCTTCATTATATGAGTGAATCTCGTGAAAATCCACGTCAATAACTTTCCAATATGCCAGGTCAAAGACTAAGGCGCGATTTAATTCATTAAGATTAATTTTAACATTATCAAATCATATAACGTGTACACTGTGATGCTTTACAGTAGGCCTACGCCCGAGTCTCTACACACGTGAGTTTTACACACCGTATGACGTCACTATGTAACTCACTGAGTTTACACGTTTCTCTGGTGAATTAACGCCTTATATGGCGATGCGTCGAGGACTTTAATAGTGCTCTGTGCTTTAAAATTCTTTTTGGATTCACGACATATTTTTTATTGAGGATTAAACATGCTAGTCAACGGGTTACATAGGTAAATAAAGGTTAGTTAGAATGATTTAATAGCGCGCGTTTATTTCCCCGCAAGATCCTGAGAAAAAAATGTGCGTTATAAAACTTCGAAATTTAAGAATGAATTCATCATTACTGTGACTTATGTTAAACATTTCTGTCGAAATTGACAAGTGCCCTCTAAGAATTTTACTTGACTTGGTCAAATTCACGGACAATCTGTGATCTAATTCACTCGGATAAATGCCAATTAGCTATTCACACGTTGATTATGCGTGAACGTTTTATGGATGATTGACGTATCTGATTAATATACAACTTGTCACGTTGTTTATTACTCGATTGACCCATTTTTTACACAAATTAAAAAGAAATTAAAAAGGGCAGGGCGGATTTGACAACAAAAGGGCACAGCAGGGCGCAGGAAAAGGGCAGCAGGGCGTTGCGCCCTGCTATTAACGTCTAGCTGGGGCACTGTTATCTAGGGAGTAGTTTGATATTGGTGCTTCAACAAGGCTGGGCAATCACGACCCTTCTGTTCCGATATTACTCACGTATCATGTCTCAGTTACTATTGTTTGAATGATTCTTGGTGGTTATTAGCGTATTCTGTACTATTCTCACAGTTTTGTGAACAAGATAAATAAAGGAATGCGCTGTACTGATTAGACATCTTCCATACCTGTCAAGTCTCACACAGTCGCCGTGAGACTCGAGCATTTGAACCCAATCTCACGCTCATGCCTTCAAATCCCACGCTTTTTAACAAAGTCTGATATACATATGACTAATGACAGTCTAAGCTGAGTTGATACCGTGTATAAGCAAAACACTATACCAAACAAGCACTGTTAATCATGAGTACAGCCCTATACGTGTTCCAAATTTACAAAAATGCAGTATTTGAGGTTCCAGAAATAAAAACAATTTTCCAAACCCCATCTGCAGGAGGCAGTCGTAGGACTCAAACTTTTAGGACCCAGTTCATATGGTATCATGATGGTAATTAACATACCATAATAGTCAATATCCGGTGGGATTTGAACTTTCATCCTGTGTACACCATTGGCTTCTGGGGGGGGGGGGAGCCCTCCCACTCCCAGTACCCCTGACCACGGGGAAACAGCCCCTTGGAACCCAAATCTCACTCTGACCATGGCTAGGGCCCTGCATCTTCCTCATTCTTGGACATGTTTAGATTATGATAGATATATGCCACGGTCATCATGCTCCATCAGAATATTCTGTTAAACATCATTTCTTGCTTGGGACATGCTGCCAAGCATATTATTAAAGCAATTAAATCCTAGAATCACTAGAACTTTGGCAATGCTGATCAATAGAAATTCTAATATAGAAAAACCAGAGTGGTTACGCAGGCCTCAATGAATCCACTCGTCCGCTCGTCCTGCACAATATCTTCCTTCTTTATGTATATTGCAGGACAAGTAAGATCTTGGGGTTTTCTTCTTTGTCTATATTGCAGGACGAGTGCTTTTAAAAATATTTGTTGTGGCCTGTTACGATTGAGTGGTGGTGAGGAGTCCCAAGGAACCAATCTTGATTTTAAATATATACAGTCAAAAAGACAGCAGCTATAACCCCACCACATTAATGAATAGTGAAACTAAAAGGTCTCCAGTCCTTGAGTCACTTCAGTCAGAACATGGGTTCTTATTGGCCAGGATTGTATTCACAGTAAATATCACCCATTTTAAGGGGTAAGATTGCTTGTCTCACATCCAGCCCTCCTTTTTCAACATGGCACAGTAATCTCTTAACTAGGACTCTACTAAAACATTACTTGTTCACTTTTCAGGAAACTTGTCATAGATCAACATAAACATGGATTATGAAATAAAGGATAAGAGGTTTGCCCATGTGGCCAAGGATCCTAGGTTTAGGAAAATGCCTGTTGGACAAAGAAAGGTTAAAATTGATAAAAGGTTTAAAGGAATGTTTAAAGATAAAAGATTTAAACTGAAATATTCTGTTGATAAAAGAGGAAAACCAATGAATACAACCACTAATGAAAACTTGAAGAAATACTATGAACTGTCTGATGAGGATAATTCTGATAGTGAGAATGAATCCTTTAACAGACAAGTTGCTAACGATTCCGAAGTTTCCGATAATGATATTGCAGTCAAAGATAAAAGAAAAACACCAAATAAGCAAGGGAAGAAAAGCAAACTTCCAGCCACAGACAAAAGGTTTCAAACCTCTAATGTCGAAACTGATTCAGAGGATAGTGAGGAAGAAGTCAGTGCTGTTGAAACAACTGGTAAAAAGGGTGTTAATAAATCTTTGACAGATCAGAAAAGTGATAAAAGTAAAACAAAAAAATCCACAAAATTAGTGAAAAATAATGAAACAAATGAGAGCAACGTTGAAGACATAACTAACTTAGATGATGATTCAGATGAAGCTGCTGCTAGTGATGATGATCATGATGGTGATGATGTTGATGACGACCATGATGATGTTGACGATGATGATGAGTCTGAAGATGAAAAACCTGTTGGTAAGACCTGTTTCTGTTTTGGTTGGCATTTAATATCTATAGCCATCATGTTTAAGTTGTTTCTCTTCAAAAGCCATGGTCCAGTTTCTTGTGGTAAGCATACGGTCCAGGAAAACTGGTTAGGTAAATCGGACGCCATACAATGTATGTAACTGAGAAATACATGTAGTAGAGAAACGGCGTTAAAGTGGAATAGACACATTTCTTTTTGTTTGGCTAATAATTAGCGAGAATTAGATAAGTTTAATGTACATCAGTGGATTAACTTCAACTGTTAAGAAATTATTACTTTATTGATAGAATGATAGTAGTTTTAAAAATACTGATACTGAAGTTTCTGTCAATTTCACAATCATTTAAAGAGAACTTACTCCTGTTGTCTTTAAAATGATTAATCTAGCATGGTGAAAGTTATACATATGAAAGTCCCTTGTATATTTTGTCATACTAGAATGTTGAATCAATGTTCCAATGATGCTATTTTCCAGGCAATGATAGTGGTGTAGATTTTGCTCGAGGTGAAGGGAACATTGTAAGTTCAAGTAGTGAAGATGAGGAAGTTACGGACGAGGAAGAGGAGGAGGATGATGAAGATGATTCAAGTAAGTGAACTAACTTTGAAAAACTGTGATAGCATGACGTCGTAGGCGAGTACTGACAGTGACGTTCTGTGGACCGCCCGGCTTCACCTGGTGTTCATTAAATGTATGTTTTTTGGTAGATTTGTAATGAAATATTGCTAGTATGTAAAGAAATGAATCCTCTAAAGGTTAATTCTAATTTTTGCATACAATACTTGATAGTTTTTAGGATATAATATGATTATAAGCTTTTCTGGCACAACCCACATACATATTGGTTATGTATGTAAAATTTGGTTTCCACCCCTTAAACAACTTTTCAGGTCTGAACGATGGGTCAGGTGTGTTTTGTACCAGTTTACCACAAATTGTGAAATCAACAAACTTGCCCTTTCATGAGGAATTGGCATTTTCTCCTGCAACAACCATAGGCAGATGTAGGATTACATCTAGCACTCAAACCACTTACCGGGCACATAAACTTATCTTGACAGGCTTGATAATGTTATAAATTGTATGTCACTTGTTTATTGTGCAGAGTTTGATCATGGTTGGGGTGATGGTGATACAAATATTATATCTCTGGACGAGGCAACCTATCGACTGGCAGTATGTAATATTGACTGGGATAGAATGAAAGCCAAGGATATATTTGTCCTTCTTAACTCATTTAAACCCAGCAATGGTCTCATCAAATCTGTCAAGGTATGTGTAGCATTTAATTTTTTCCATGAGTTCCACTTGACCCTTGATTTGAAACAGTGACGCTTGAAATTCTGATGGTTTTTCAAAACCCAAATGTTTATAAACATGTGAACTGTCAAATAAACATCCAGAAAATTTATTAATGTTTTATTAATTTTAATATCCCTGTTGCTATGAACTGTTTCCCAACTATTTTCAATTAACAGTATCAGACGTTTCATTGGATCATAAATTCATGGGATCATAAATTATTACAGTTGCTTAAATATCAATACTGTAAAGTCATTACACGGTTCCCGGAATTAAATAGTTTTAGTCTATTTGACAGAAATTTGCCAAGTCTGACATTTACTATTGCAATGACTGAGGCTCACAAGGAAGGCTGTGCTTGTCCAAGAGTGTTGCCTCTTTAAATAAAGTTGCTATTATTTCATTTTAGTCTGCAAAAATAGTACTTGTCTGATTGTGAGGAACAAGTAATTTTTATTTCGCATTTGTAACTTCTACAGGGTCTGGTTGCCCAGGACAAGGAATTTTTGGTCTGGACAAGTTACTTCTGCAGGAAATATACATTGAGTATAAAGGAAAACTATTCACTTTGGCTGATTTGGGCAGTTTCAAATCCTAACTTCACATACTATTTTTGTTATATTTTCCTGGACAATGTAGGTATATCCATCAGAATATGGCAAGATACGTATGGCAGAGGAAACTACTCATGGTCCTAGAGAATTGAAGGAGATGACTATAGATGAAGACGGAGTTTCTGAAACAGTGGAAGGTATAAAATCTTATTGAATTAGTACAGTTGATTGATATAATTAATTACTGTATGCATTAGTTCTGTGAGCTTGTTCATGTACTATAATAAATTACGTTACCATATTTAACTTGTTAATAAAGATCACCTGTTAACAAAGTCGGACCTTTCACATTAAAATATTGTTGATTCCCCTTATATGACCGACTGCAAAAATTAACGTAACCAAAAACATTTATTATACCCGCACAAAATAAAGTTTTAAGGGGGTATATATGTCTGTCTGTCGGTCTACTTTGGCTTTCAGATGATAACTTTAGTTAGGAATGAGATAGTGTGATGAAACTTGCTGTATAGGTAGCTTATGCAATAATATTAATGTTAGGTATACATACACTGGCAATATGTTGATAAATAAAAACCAATTACTAGTTCAGTAAGGCCCAGGTCTGACTGTTTGTATACCAAAAAACAACTAACAATGTGTTGCAGGTACAAGTTTCCACAGGGAGAAGTTACGAGTATATCAGTTAGGCAGATTGAAGTATTACTATGCTGTGGTTGTATGTGACTCGGTAGAAACAGCTGATGCTATATACAAGGATTGTGATGGGATGGAGTATGAGTCCAGTGCTACCAAGTTAGATCTCAGGTATAATAGACTATATATATCAGGGTCTACCCCATTCTCAGTAAAATCATCTCCTAAAAATGTGTGACGCTGTGTTGTGAACTAGGATCTTACTTTGGAGATTGTAAGATCATTTGGCTATAAGGCAGATTGGGTCTTCCCTTGAATATTTTCAATGTGCTTGAATTGGAATGCCCAATGATGAAAGTGATATGGTAGGGAAATGATGAAACAATTCATCTATTTGGTGCAACAAGGTTGTATCTTACTAAAATTATATAGAGATATACAACCTTGTTGCCTGCAAGGGACCAATTGTGCATGTCAAGCTACTGATACACTGTTGAGAGGATTTTCTTTCAACTTTTACAGACGTGTAGATGATTGTAAAGGAAATACTGTAGCACACAGACAATCCAAAGACACACAGAAACAGCGGTAGCGCCTAGCAACCAACGCAAGAGTCAGACATAGAACAAACCATCCATATCAGTCAAAAATGGATATTTCAAGCAAGCCTATACAGATTGGCTGGCTTAAAATTATCGAAATGTTTTCAAAGTATTTCCTAATTGAATGTATTAACCACTTTAAAAATTTAAAGCTTTAATACTATCTTTCTTATGAATTCACTTGAGTGTGCAACAATCAGCACATTACTGCAATTTATACTTGATACATTTCATTCTACTTTTATTACATATTGCGACACAACTAAGTGATTTGAATGGACATTCTCCAACAAGCATATCATGTAGTTCTAGAAAGTATCTGTATAATTTTGATAAAGCCTTTTTGGCGAAATACTACTGTGAAATATTGAACAGTGTTATTCTTCAACAATTGATATTTTCTAGGTTTATTCCGGATGAGGAAACATTTGAAGAGAGTGAAGTTAAGACTGTATGTATGGATATACCCAGTAACTATAAACCTCAGTACTTCTTGAATGCTGCACTAACACAAACAAAGGTAAACTTTAAGTCAATGGTTTGGAGTTTAAAATAATAAGTGGTGTATATTGCTATAAGATAATCAATGATTATATGAATATTCTGTGGTCGACACTCGTGTGGTGAAATATAATACATAATCCGGGTGCGCTTCCCTAGCTCTTTCCGAATAGACTCATTGGTTCTTTAATGTGCCTGATGTACCTCACTGATACTTGTGATAAAACCTCTGGATTTCCAACCAGTTCATCTCTAGTTGAGTGGGAAAGCATTTTAGAAATGACCAAGTGTCCAGGCTGAGAATCGAACCAGGGACCTCTCGATCCCTAGTTTAGTGCTTTATTTACTCGACCACTGCCACCACAACAATACAAGTAATTTCTTTAAAGATTGTCCTGGGTTTTTTTGACAGAAAAAATACATGCACACTCTATAACATTACAGGGGAGTAAAGTAATATCATTGTAAATTTTAGGTAGAGCTGACGTGGGATGAGACGGATCATGAACGTGTCAATCTGACTAGTCAACATTTTATGGGTAAAGGTGAGGAGCTTGAGGATGAGGATCTGAAAGCTTATCTTGCATCCAGTTCTGACGAGGAGGGTAAGTGGTTTCCTAGCACAGCAAAACACTTAAGCCATGTCCGTGTTCCAGTTGTAATTGTCCTGAATTTGTAACCTGTCAAACAAGGTTCGATTTCTGGTTTCATACACTTCCATGTCAATGTTTATTTCCTCCATATGTGGAGAAGTTGCTGGTTCCTTGTGGAAGGGCAGGTAAGGGTTAGGATACTGTCCAGGAAAACTAAGTAGGTGAATCAGACGTCGTACATAACTGAAAAATGGTCGCCAAGCAATGTTTTACCCTAATAAACAAACCAGCAAAAACTTTCAATATCAGTGAGATTATACAATACTGGACCAATGTTTAAATGTTTTAAGATTATCTATCATATATGTCCAGATAGAAAAGTATTAGTATTGACATCAAGGGAAATGTAGACTATTACACCAATCAGACATTTTAAAAGTACTTGCTTATTATTTACTAGAACATTGCATTAGTACATATGATGATGTGAAACTTTATAATTGGTGTGCTTTGCATGTTTTCATAGGCTAATTATTTCTCCCGCAAGTAGTAGCATGTAGACATTGATTTTGTGCTGGACGTCTGGATGGATAGATGTTTAATTGATGGATGATGTCACTAAGTTAGATGGATGATGTCACAAAGTTAGATGGATGATGTCAACAAAGTTAGATGGATGATGTCACAAAGTTAGATGGATAATGTCACAAAGTTTGTCGGTGCTTAAATGTTTCTCTGCGCTTGTTATCCTTAACCATTTGCCAATGAAGCTTCACTTGAATACCTGGTACAAAGCTTAGTTGTGCATCCGGTCAGGATTAGATGATTTGGGCAGATTTATGGCCCTTTGTGGACTAGAGACACGGTTATTTTCAAAAACCTTTCTAGTTGTAATATGTTTATTCATAAAAAATTATCTGACTATGATCATTGATTTATTAAAGGTCCAGATTATACTGCACTACTCGGGGCTCGTGCTGACGATGGTGACAGCGGGGATGATTCAGATGAAGATAAGAAGATAAACAAATACAAACAACTTCTAACAGATATAGATTCAGAAGAAAAGAAGAAAAAGAGAGATGTAGAAATGGAAATTAGTTGGGAACCAGGTATGTTACAGTAGAAGCTGGGTACCAAGGTATTGTTTTATCAAAGCACTTACAGAAGTCTGAAAGTTACATGCAAATTCATGTTTGTCCCGTGTCAGATTACCAGTTGACTGAATAGTCTTCATACACTGATATATTGTTGACTTTTAAACATTGTTTTAAGTACCACAGGTCAACAGTATTTCAGTCATAAGAAGACTGACTACCCAGTCACATTTAACCAGGAACTATTCATGCTGAGCATCGTACAAGGGAGACATACCAGTATGCTTTATTCCTATAATTCTTTGGTTCTTAATCAATAACACTGCGCATGCACATTGTATATATATCAATTGAACTTAATATTTTACGAAACATCTTCATTTGGCTAGTCCCAAACAAGTCCAACTCTATAACAAATAATAAACATCATTCTACCATTCCACTCATGCTTAACCCAGCCACCTTCAATAGGTCATCTAGACGCTTATCTATTGATTCTACTGTTTTTGTCGCTTTTTTTCACATGCATTATTACCATAGCCAAGGAATCTGCAGAAAGCCACAGAATTATAGGAATGAGGCATACAAATTTAACGACTTTGGTATGTCGCGACCTGGCATTGAACCCGAGACCTCTCACGAAGTGGGTGCTCTGCCATTAGACTATCGATGCTGATATACTATTGACTTGTAGGACTTAAAACAATTTTTATTTTATGCCCCTTCATCTACTGATGCGGGAGGCATGCAGTGATTGCACTGTTCGTCCCTCCCATGTTAACCAGAACTTTCAAGATTTTGTAACTCCATCAAAATCCATCAAGGCATTGCTTTCAAACTTTGCATACTTGTTTACCATCATAAGCACCTTACATTGTCAATGTCATGTAACACTATCCAACATTTCAACAGAATAATGGCCTTAGCTAGATAATAATGACAAGACTTCCACTGGAGCATAAGCGTTTATTGATTGCAGTTTTGTTGGTTGTTATTCTATTTTACATTCTAACTCAACCAGTGGTTTCACCTTTATAAACATAGAGGAAACCGAGATGTCCATGATTTGCCAATTAAGCACTGCTACAGCCAAATAACTTATAGCGTTCCTAGGAAGAAAATAGTGCAGTGATTATATGTATTTATATATTATCAAATGCGGAACATTGGCTATGTTAGAATGGAAATAATGAATATGTACCTGTGTTTTATCTTTACACACTTGTGGTTTAATTACTACGCATCCGAACTCGTGACTGTGCTTTATTCTATAATAAAATACAGGTACATGTTCATTATGTCTTAAATATTACAGGTTTGAGAGAAGCTACAGAGAATCTTGTGAAGAAGAAGAAAGAAGGGAAGAATAAGACAGTGTGGGAAGATTATCTGGAGAAAAAGAAGGAGAAGAAACGACAGAAAATGGAAGAAAGGAAGAAGAAGAAAGAAAGGAAAGTTGCCGATAGTGGATCAGAAAGCGATCATGATAATCAGGTACTTTTACCTATATAAGCAGCGTTCCACTACATTCATATTGGCAATTGCATTAAATAGGTCTCTGGCCCCTATACAATTAAAAGTAACAACTCTTGCATGTATTATAATCAATGAAAGATATTCATATCAATATTAGACCAACTTCATTTGCTACTGGCATACGCTGCTTATCACTCAGTTCATGTGATATACATATAGCCAATGAAGTGAAAACTGCTTATTCGCCATATTGGTAAGCAGTTTGTTGTTTTCTATCAAGCGACTAGCCTCGTGTGCCAGTCCAGCATACCAACAATCTGTAAACCTCGAGAGTCACAATCGCCTTCATAGTAGTGTGTTAGTTCCCCCTGTAGGAGTATATGACCGGTTTTTGTGTCGCCTGAAAAGGCGACATATAGGTGTTACTTTGGCGGCGGCGGCGGTGGCGGCGGCGGCGGCGGCGTCACAAATTGCTTGTCCGGAGCATAACTTTGTCACCTTAAGTTCAAATGACTCAATAATTGGTATGCATGTTTCTTGCAATAAGCCGGAGTGCAGTGCGCAAGAACCATAACTCTACCTGTCATAGTTTTTAAATGATTTCCCTTTGATTGATTTTATTAGAGCATTTCTTGTCCGGAGCATAACTTGGTCACCTTACGTTCAAATGACTCAAGAATTGGTATGCATGTTTCTTGCAATAAGCCGAAGTGCAGTGCGCAAGAACCATAACTCTACCTGTCATAGTTTTTGAATTATTTCCCTTTGATTGATTTTATTAGAGCATTTCTTGTCCGGAGCATAACTTGGTCACCTTACGTTCAAATGACTCTAGATTTGGTATGCATGTTTCTTGCAATAAGCCGGAGTGCAGTGCGCAAGAACCATAACTCTACCTGTCATAGTTTTTGAATTATTTCCCTTTGATTGATTTTATTAGAGCATTTCTTGTCCGGAGCATAACTTTGTCACCTTACGTTCAAATGACTCAAGAATTGATAGGCATGTTTCTTGCAATAAGCCGGAGTGCAGTGCGCAAGAACCATAACTCTACCTGTCATAGTTTTTGAATTATTTCCCTTTGATTGATTTTATTATCTAGCATTTCTTGTCTTGAGCATAACTTGGTCACCTTAAGTTCAAATGACTCAAGATTTTGTATGTATGTTTCTTGCAATAAGCAGAAATGCAGTGCGCAAGAACCATAACTGTGCCTTGCATCGTTTTTTAATTATTTCCCTTAGATTTATTTAATTTGAGCATTTCTTGTCCGGAGGATAACTTTGTCACTATGAGGTTGAATGACTTGAAACTTGGTATGCATGTTTCTTACCAAAAGTCCAAGTGCAGTACACAAGAACCGTAAATCTACCTTGTGCCATTTTTCAATTTTTTCCCTTTGATTGATTTTATAAGTATTTCTTGTCCGTGGCATAACTTTGTCACCATAACTATTAATGACTCAAAAATAGGAATGCATGTTTCTTTGCTGTGACATGAAGTGCAGTGCGCAAGAATCATAACTCTAGCTTGTGTAGTGTTTGAATGATTCCCTTCAGATTGATTTTATCATGACATTTTTTTGTCCAAAGCATCGCTTTGTCGTTTTTAGTTCAGATGACTAGAGAGCTCTTGTGAGTCCGATATGTAGCCCAATACTGGATAGTTTTCCATGACAAATTTGCATTTCGTCAGGCGACACTTGCGACTCGCGGAGCTTTTATTAGCTAAATAATGTTGATTTTCCTCCACATGTGGATAAGTTGCTGGTTTCTAGTGGAAGGGTAAATTAGAACTGGCTAGGAACTTGTAAGGTGAATGTATAGCCATATATAACTGAAAATTTGTTGAGAACCGGGGATAAACCCTTATAAACTTAGCTCAAAACTACTGAAAAGCAACATCATTTGACAAAATCAGCTGAACGTATAATATGAGAATATTTATATATCAGGAGAATGGAGTTGTACAGACGTTCAGTGATGATGATGGTGCTATTGATGATGATATGGCAGCTTTCATGGAGGACGAAACAGATCCGTCGAAAAAGAAGAAAAACAAAAGTAAGTCTGATGTTAGTTATAATATTCTGTAATATTGAAAGAGATATGATAAATGAATGGGCGAAAATTTTCAGATATTGCATAAATTCAGGGTTTTGAGTACCAAAAATTCCAGGTTTTGTTCTATATCAATTTATAATTTCCAGAATTCCTTTAGAACTTGCACTCATGTTTAACGCAGTCATGTGTCAATTTTCAGACAAGAAGAAGAAAAAGAAGAAGTCAGGTGTGGAAGAGACCGAGGAAAGTGTTAAAGAAAAGGTGAGTTTGTTAACTGCAGGGGTGTCAATATTCCTAATTTATCCGGAATTCCTGATTTATCTATCCTGAAAGAGCTATGATTTCTGTCCATATCAAGAATATATCAAGAAATGGCAAAGTTATGGTCAATTTAATCTGCTCTGAAGGATTTTATTAAATACAAACTGAGTTAAATATGGAAACAATGTGGTTGAAGGGATCTTATTTGGCAAAAATGGTTGGATGCATATGATTTTCAGGATGTTTAATTCGGCCTACTTGACACCCCTGTAACTGGTTGATCACTAGTAGAGACAGGGGTCCTACAAATCTGGAATAACCCAGAAATCCGCATTGAAAAGAATGAACTGTTCTGAAAAAAATAAAAGTTGTTTGATGAAAAAATTCGAAGTATTGACTAAGTTATAGTAATGTGAAATTTCATAGGCAGAATTTTAACAAAAACAACAATATTTGAAACTGAGTTATGGTATTGGGATGTGTGCTTTAGAAACAGACATGCATCTATTTTCAGGATTTAGCATTATGCTTTGGTTGGGCCTGTGTCATCTGATTGGTCACTTCTAGAGCTTTTTATACCGAAGCATCTTTCTCATATCAGATTTGAAATGAAAATTAATTTTTTTAGCCAGAAGATACATGTGTGTTCCGCCCAAATGCAAACAAAAAAGTATATTTCATCAACTTTTGATTTCATTAGTATAGCGTTTTCAAAGCTGCTCAGTTTACATTTGCATTGTTTTGTTTCATCGAAAGCATGTAAATGTATTCACCTGACAGTAAAACTCACTTCATCGATTGTACTTTTCAGGCTGAGTTGGCACTGTTAATGATGGACGAAGAAAACAAGAAACATTTCAGTCTACGTGATCTGGTTGACGAAGATGGACAGAAGAAGAAAAAGAAGAAGAAGAAAGAAGTAAAGAAGAATACAGCAGCAGAGGAGGAAGAAGAGTTCAAAGTATGTTCTTCATTGATTCTTCATTGATCAAAGTGTTTGTGTCTTAGATATACACTTCCCACCAAAAATAAGTATACAGATGTAATTTCCCTCATCTGTAAAAACACTCTTAGCCGAACAGTGAATTTTAATATTTTTTAAGACATGGAATATTTGTGTTTATTAAGTGTAATGATAATACATTGATTGGTACTCTAGCTATAAATCTAAAGTTTCTATGTCAGGCGTAAAAAGGTAAATTATCATAAAAAGATGGAAAATTCAGTCTTGTGGATCACATGGTAATTTTGATTCAGAAATGTTCATCTTTATTTCTATCACTTTTTTGACTCGTTTAGTACTGCAGTTTCAGAAACTAGTATAATTGTGACCGTCTGATGAACAGATATTGAATAATTTAACCAAGTTTAATTGTGCAACTGTATACTTATTTTTTGATGGTCACTGTAGTTTGATCTGAGACTGATTGAACTTAGACAAAGACTTCATGGGTAACCGTAGTCAGTTTTTATAACCCGACGTAATGTTTATTTTATTGAATATACACTCAACCACTTTTCTTATTGGTCATTTTTCAAACCCTAAATACGTTTAACTGTGATCATAATTTTTGACGATATGTTGCACACAAACATGTTATGCAATAGTCCTTACACTCAAATCATTAAAAATCAAAATTACATGCCTAAGTATGCGTGGTCATTCATGCGATAAATTTTGCATATGATCACAGTTAAAGGTATTTCGGGTTTGAAAAGTGACCAATTAGAAAAGTGGTTGAGTGTAGTTATTCTAACAGGTGATTATCGAAGGAAGGTCACGCAACTTGCTAATGTCTTGGGCCAATTCTGTCTTAACTATACTACCACATAAGTGCAAAATATTTGAACTTTGTGATTTTTTAAACTAAAATCGCAGACGTAGTGGGCTGATTGATAAATACACTAATGGATTTAAAAAATAACTAAATGTTGTCAAATTTTATGTCCCTACCAGCTTTTTGGAAAATGATCAAACTTTGCAAATTTTAAGAAAATATGCAGGCATAGTTTTATTAAGGTATTATCAGGTTTGTTTTATCTGTTTTAGATCAATGTTGAAGACCCCAGGTTCTCCGCAGTGTTTGACTCCCATTTATACAACATTGATCCCTCGGCCCCTGAATATCGTAAAACCAAGGGAACAGAAGCGATGGTATCGGAGAAGATTAAGCGAAGTAGTCGTAAGGACAAAAAGAAACGTTCCCTTGCTGCTGGGAGTGAACAAACTGTGAAAAAACAGAAATTAAATGAAAATCAACCTCAAAAGGACGAAAGTTTAGCAACTTTGATAAAATCTGTGAAAAGTAAAACTGCTCATTACCATGGCAACAAATCAAAAAGAAAGTGATTGTTGTTATATGTAAAATTTACAAATTTGGTTGTTTTCTGGAACTGTAATTATAAAACCATTTGTATCATGCTCAATTTGCTCAACTTGAGCATGAAACTTGATTTGCTCCTTAACAGTGCAACAATTAAACCATCTTTACTTGATCAGTAACCAAATTACTGAGCTTTCTTTAAGGCTGTCCATCTAATTTACGGGTAACGATAAAAACGAGGTATTTAACTGTTGTAAACATACTAAGTTTGAGCATGTAAATGAGTTGAGCATGAAGAAGGTTTTATAAGTATGGGACCAGGTTATATGATAAAATAGAAACTAGAAACACTGTACCAGGGTTAAGTAACATCAACATAATAGTGACTGAGTTCATTAAATATTGTGCTAGTTACCTCCCTTGGACTGTTATAAATTTTAAAACTCTGTCGCATGAGAAGTCATGCAAAGAATTAAATACGTGTTGAACCAAGGTGTGACTCAACAGGCATCCAATTATAATTTTGCATTTGTGAGACACCGATAGAAACCCATCAGGAATGTATTTCTCATGTGACGGAGGTTGAACCTTATATAAATATGGGCCTTTCTGCTAAAATGACTTTGCTGTTTAGAAGTTCAACCTAGTATCTGTCTATTGTTTCATTATATTGTATTATAGCACTGATAATTTGACATGATTCTGACCTTTATGCATGAATATATAACAAGGTTTTTGCTTTGAATATATAAATCCTTTCTGCGAGCAAATTTTGGAATATCAGTCCTTTAGATTTGTGTTAGTATTCAGGCTTTGTATTTTTCACTCTAGTTTCTGATTTCAGGTTTCTGAATCCTGAATTTTCCTTTGTTGTTTATGTATTGAAAAGTGTATTTCAGACTTAGAAATATGGATTTTAAGGCTTGAGAATGATTGCTAAATACCAGACCTGGTATTAAACCTCAAGAGTCTGCAAGATACTTACCCCTTATAAAAACATACATCTGGGATTATAGGTATAGACAATATATCAGCTGTTAAATTATGCTTATAGAAGGTTGAGAGTCAGGTCAAATTCTCCGTACTATGCTCTGCTAGTGATTATATCAGATATTTGGTAAAACAATAGATCTGTACCCAGTTGTTAATCATTATGGGCTTAGATGACCA
Source organism: Spisula solida (assembly GCA_947247005.1). Taxonomy (NCBI): domain Eukaryota; kingdom Metazoa; phylum Mollusca; class Bivalvia; order Venerida; family Mactridae; genus Spisula; species Spisula solida. The sequence goes on from OX365945.1 coordinate 53,777,042, forward strand.
ATATTAAGGCGCCATTCATTATTAATCTTGGTTGCATGATTCAATGTACAGTACTCACTTAAAACTAAAGCCTATGCTCAATAATTGCAATTCATGGACTTATGCAACTTCTTCATTTGTGACTGGTCAAGTTGTTTCTGTTAAAGAGAGGTGTCAATTTTCCGGATTTATCCGGAATACCGGATTTGTCTATCCAAAAGTTTTCTGACCAAAATAAAAGTTATTTGATGAAAATACCTAAAGAAATGACAAAGTTATGGTCAATTATATCTGCTCTGAAGGATTTTCTTCAATAAAAAGTTTGAAAAACTGAGTTATATATGGTTGAAGGCCTCTAGTTTGTCAAAAATGGTCAGCCGCATATGATTTTCAGGAATTTTAATTTGGGTTTGTTGACACCCCTGGTTATAGAAATGTCAACGTCAAAGTTACCATGAGGCATGCACACCAGAAAGGCCTCTTTGGGTGGACATGCTTCACTTTGTCAGGGTGTCAACGTTCCTGATTTATCCGGAATTCTGGAGTTATCTATCCAGAAAAAGCTATGATTTTTGACCAAAATAAAAGTTATTTGATGAAAATATCTGAAGAAATGGCAAAGTTATGGTTAATTTAAAAATGGTTGGCCGCATATGTTTCATGATTTATAATATGGCACTGTTGACACCCCTGACTTTGACATCCTTTGATAGAAATATAAATACATTTACTTAGGTGATTTCAGCTAAAAATGTTTGAAGTAGTGCTTGACTCTACACTCCGAAAATCAGTCACATTTAAGTAATTACTTATATGTACAGTGGATTTCTATTATTTGGTGACCATTAGTAGAACGTTATAAGTGGTAATTTGTTATATCGTCCGTTAATTGAGACGTATCTTACTGTTAGGTAATGTTATACATAACTTTACTAGTATTGTACTGTGAAAATGATGAATTGCAAGTAAATAAAGTGAAATTATAATGCAAATACGTGTTTGTTATATGTTTACATAAACTGTTGATTAAAATGTTATGTTACAAACATGTTTTCTTGGGAGGTATTCACAATAAGTATCTTGGTAGAATTTTTTTTTCAAAATCTTAAAATTCCCCCAAGTGTGTCAGCTAAACAAGGGAATCAAGATTATTAATATTGTACATAGTTTTGAAGCATTATCACTATAAGCTACTATTATCACCAATAAAACTTTGGTTATTCTTCGATTTGCAGGAAATATGAGGGGTATGACTTGTGTCAAAATATTATAGTTTTACTGATACGTCAGTAGCATTAGCGTAGATGGGCCATTCATACACATCATTCCCCTAGATCAATTAAGAATCGGTCATTTACGTAATATGAAGAAGATTTTGTTACTTTTGAAATGACTGAATATACGCCAAAATGTACCACAGACTACAGCTTAAAACTCGTGACTGGGGGATATACATATATACCTTCAAATAGACAAGCATAGCATAAACACAATATAACATACAAAATGGAGCCAGTGTTGCAACTTTGGCATTGTAAGCGTTTCTCTCAACGTTACAAGAGCATTTCCCTTTATTTCTATGTTTGTAACATGCTTAAATAGCTGATGCCAGGTACTTACCATTGGGGTTATGAAGACCCTAGATATCCCTTACAGCGTAAGTTTGGACGTACATGTAGGTCCATTGACCAGAAAGCCAGCTGGGTAGACTCCAGCTTCCTTATGTGCCAGTTCTACATCTTTAATGGGAATCAAATTGTGTCATGTTTATTACATTTTGCTGTGAGGTTCGAACTCTAGAAACGTATGTGACAATTCTTCCTGAAGACTGGCTGGTGAACCAGTAATACTGGGTTTGTCAATTGCAAGTGTACATGGTCAAAATGCTATGGATATTCTCTATGTCTCAATATATGGAGTGCCAACAAAAGGGAGCTACAAGAACTCCCATTTTCACGTTTTAATACATGACGTGTCCAGGAATCGAGCCCACGAATATGCAACACCCAAAACGGTCGCTCTACAGGTTGACATAGAAACTTGACATACTCGACGGGCTACTGGTATCTAAAATATGTATCTGAGTTCGGACCAATGTTTATCATACAGGTGACTCAGTTAGTATGAACGTGTTTGCAGCAGATTTTGACTGAACTCATAGATTTGAAATTTAATAAAAAAATCGCACTTTCTCAAGTAGTATGCGGCAGTATAAATCATTACTAGTGCTGGGATACAGACGTAAAATACAAATATATGCATCCAATTGTCTTCTTGCAAATTGCAATATATATCAGCTTATAAAATACATAAGTAATGCTGATAGTAATTATATAAATAAATATAAAACTTATAATTAAACGTTCCGTTGAATTTGCATTTTAATGCAAAACATTGTTTCTTAATTATTAAAACATATATTTTGTCAACGTAATTTTTGACATTGTTTCTGTTCCGAAACATTAAGTTTACTTACTTGGCAATTAATAGGGATAATATAGGCGACTTAATTAGCATACGACAATATAATCTAGTTAGATGGCGATTTTATAGACTCAGGAATCTAAGGCTGGGGGCTATTCAACGCGGCGATCATATGTCACCATTTACAACGACACATCCAACTTGTCACGATTTACTATTTATTTATTCAATCTACGTTTTATTTTGGTCATAAAATAGATATATAGGTCACTGACGAGGCTCATTAGTAACGGTTGGGCGGCCGTAGAAACCGTTAACCGAATGTCCACACCTACAAAGTACCTATACAACATAATAATAAAGAAAATGCTCGCTGATGTATGGGTTTAAGCAGACATAAAAGCGGTTTTTGTTTTCGATAAATCCCGGAATAACCTTGCCATGAAATAGTTTATTGTTTTTTACTGTTTCACAAAATAGAATGCGTGTGTTTTATTGACGTTTGATATGAATAAATTACGTATAAACTATGAACTAATGACTCTATTATTTCAATATTTATCGACAATTAAATAGTCATACAGCTTAAGGAAATACTTAATAGAAACCTCCCTTAATCACGAACACGAACGAAAGGTAACGAAGTTTCTGTAGTTCGTTAGTCTAAAATATCAATACGAGAGTCATCCATAAAGGTCGTGGACAAGTACCATTCAATTAAAACAAAATCATAAACACACCTGTTCCGGATGTTTATGTACTATATGTGATACTGTGCAAAAATATCAACACATAACAATTCTACGTTACATTGAATTAATACTGAATTACTGTAAACGGATCGCTTCAAATAAAATGATCACGTCATGACGTTAACGTCTACTAGCCTAGCATTGTTTTAAGTACCCTCCACCAAATGATACATAGCTCAAACCGTGGTTTGAAGGGAACCCGTATTCCAACTGTATCCCTGCATTGTGTCTATGCATTCTTATTTGCCTCCGTAGCTCAATGATAAGCGCACTTGCCGTCTGTCGAGGTTCAAGTACGGGTGGAGGCATTCATATGCCTGTCATTTTTCAGCAGAAAGCTGACTGGCAAATAAAGGCTATGCTTGGCATAATATGTACATTTATTTGCATATGTATCGGTCTGAATGCATTGGGTGAGACTAAAGATCAGCGAAATACATAAGCATGTGGCCTTCGTAGCTCAATGGTTAGCGCGCTTGCCGTCTAATCTGGCGACCCGGGTTCAAATCCGGGTGGGGGCACACATATATGCTTGTCATATTTCAGCATAAAGCTGACTGGCAAAAAAAGGCGATGCTCGGCATTGCTCGGCACATATTTTAAAAAATGTAAAATATTTAATAAAATTATCATGGTGCAGCTCGACTACCCAACTATATAGTGAGTTGTGTTGTGTAGAGGACCTATGGCATTACGCTCCCTACAGCGCTTTGATTTCCACTTAACCAATACAATTCAACGATGTAGTTTCGGGCGAGGCAATTGGAGAGTACTGTGTCATCAAATCATGCCTTTATCATAGGCTGTACGTATATATATGAACAAACTACTTGTACTGGTGTGCCTCCGTAGCTCAATGGTTAGAGCGTTTGCCGTCTAATCTGGCGGTCTGGGTTCAAAGACGGGTGGAGGCACTCATTTGCCTGCCACATTTCAGCAGAAAGCTGACTTTCAATTTTTTCAAATACATGAATAAAGGCTTTGCTCGGCTCGGCAGTAACAATTTCAGCAAATAGTATGAAATTATTTTAGATCTATTTATATTTTTTCTGGTAAAATGCACAAACACGTTACTTGTTTCATCTATCATAATTATTTCGAGTCCAATTCCAGGGAACTGTTTATGACCGTCGTATATTAAACACGTGTATGGTAAATCTTCCACATTGTTTCTGGCGTCACCCATTACATGTGCCTTCCATTGTTTTTATCATACGGAACTGATTATTTTTAAACATAGTTATTTTTCGAACATAAACATGTCTGCCTGGACCATATTTCATTACTTAACATTATCATATGTTTCCTAGTTCTGGCATAATCACCACTTACAGATATCACACCAAGACGCTCAGCAAACCCACCACACGCTCTGTTCCACGTTACACAATACCAAACAGCAAAAAAACCAGGACATTTGCTCGCCATACATGTGGAATATTTTGGATGTAGTCTCGTTTATACGTGATTAGTGTCAGACTACGGAACGTGTCCATACCCAGTAATTACCCAGTCCCATGGATTGCCCTTTTCTACCTCATTTGCATATATAATTACCCTGATCGGCGTGTCACGGGCGTCGTCGCACCTTGTGGATGCGAGATTTATGTACGCTAACCATTTATTATGCAAATTAGACAATTTGTTTCTTTTCATAAGGCATGATATGTCATATGAGACGGTATGGTTTGGTTTGTTGGTGGTGCGTATTTTCATGCCAAGGGTTTTTCGGAAATATGAGTCTGTAATTCTATATAATTTCAACATTTATTTTACAACATGATAGGTGGCAAACTAGCCGAGTGGTATGTGAATGAATGTAGATGAACTATTTGCTGTTGTTTATTAGAAATATTACGTCACTGCAAAGCTAGTTGTTTTGTTTTATTCTGGTGTTATCGCTACGGCGATTTTTAACAGTCTTTTTCAGGGTGACACGGTAGCCTAGTGGTTAATGCCCAAACTGTCTCATTCCATGCATCCGGTCCTCACGAGAGGTCCCCAGTTCGAATCTTGGCTGGGGCAATTGATCAATTCTGGAACGCCTTTCAGTGTTTCGCTCCCAACTAGAAATGAACTCTTTGGTAAGCCAAAGACAGCCTCGCTTGCATTGGTGCCACACCCGGCTTCCATGCATCACTCAAAGTTGCTGTCCCTCGAAGCCAGAAGTCATATGCCAATTGTGCCGACCACACACTTACGACTGTCTCAGTCTAACGAGCTAAAACCTCATTTACAGTAATATCAGCAGTAGAAACATGTGCGATTTCTGGGTAGAATAATATGTTGTTCTAATTCCAGGAGTTCTGTTTTTTCTTGCAATGACATTTATGAAGCTGAAGAATTCTAAGTGTGTACATTTGTACATTTGTACATATGTTCCAAAGGACAAGGTTCACAAATGGCTCAATTTTGCCCTGTGATTTTTCAAAAAATAAAAATGCATGTTCCTATAAATTTTGTCTTATTATTCAAATAACTTAACATTTCCTGTGTAAAAATGAGCATAAATATTCCAATTTCCCTTGTAATCTGTTGACTACGTCGTGTTTAGCAAAATGTCATTTTTGGCCATTTTCACGTCTTCTAATGATGTAAAAACTTCCGAAAAACCATTGGCAATGATGCTACACTTTTATATTTTTCATAACCAGCGTTCTGCAAATTTTCATTTACATGTATGTACAAAATATCAAGTGTAGCAAGAATGCCTTAGTGTTTTTTTGGGAAAAATTACAATTTTTGCTAAACATGACATATTTTCAGTAAATGTGTCAACATATTACGAGGGAACTAGGGATATGTATGCTTAATTTGATGAAAAATCATTGTTCGGTTATTAGAAATATAGGACGGATTTCTAGGAACGCGCATTTTTATTTTTGACAAATTAAGCCATAAATGAACTTGAAGAGACCTGCATTACTCTTCTACTAACGGAACATTTTGATCACCTCGGTCTTTATGCATTGCAATTTATTTACCGGAGATAAACGGAAAAGGCCGAGCTTTCACGATTGCTAACGGAAGTAATCAACTGCAGATGAAAGCTGAACAAATGGAGATTTGAAAGGAAACAGTCACAGTAATTACATTTATGTCTGACTAACTAGGGTACGGTGTGATTACTCGGCAATAGAACATTTAACAAGTGAATGTTCGGAACTACGGTCCAGTGTTTTAAGGGTCACGTTTCAGCAGACGGACCCCGAAACTCACATTCAGCTTCAAAATAGAACAGTTACTGACTTGGCAATACATGTACATGCAATGGCTTATCGTGTACACACAAAGACCATACAGGCGTTCCATGCTACTAAATAGAGGATTTTAGATACTAGTAGCATTTTATAGTTCACTTGGTAATAGCAAAGCGCAATTTTCATAAGTATACTTTATCAGAAAGCATATAAGATAAAGTGTATGTATTTTCTGGGAAGTTCTTGCATGTCGTCATTATACTTCTTCCGCAAATGTTCTTAGTTTGTTGTATCGAAATATGCCTTTCTTAACAATTTAGCGAAAAATATTAGTTTTCTTAAAATTAAATAGTTGAGCATACTCTTAAATTACATTGTCTTGTATGCGTGACGAGACATACGGTGTAGACTATAGAACATTATTTTATGACGAGAAAGTTATTTCCTCGCACGTATCAGCTTTCACGATCCTAATAACGTTGAATTCCTGTAAACATCGATATTCATTGTCTACGTGGTTTGCGCGTGTTTTTCCATATTACACACGTGCTAAATCGCTCAGTATGGCAAGAATGGTACTGCTAATAAGCCATCAGGCGGGACAGTATTTACATTCTACAAGTTTATAGGAGACTTCGCCGCTAACTAATATGTTGACTTTTCGCGTTTTCTACGAATGTTTCTTACGAATGTTTCTATGAATGTTAGCGTCTGAAAGTAGGTATGAGGGTATAATAGAAAAAATGTAGATGAGCCATGTCGGTCTAGTACTGCAGTACTTGTTTAATGACAAACTAAGAATGCTATATGAGATTTCCTCGCAGTGTCATTATCATTGCTACATTGTATACATATATCTCAATATGTACTACTTCTGTAATATCGTCTTGCTGCTATAATCTCGTCTGCTTGTAACGTCTACACGAGAGAAAGCGAGATCTTCCTTGTATTGTGTATTTTTTTATAAATAAAACAACAACAAAAAAAACCAAACGAGAATGTGTTGTTTATTCTAGATGTATAGACATAATCTGAAATAACATTCGATATGTTTTTACTTAATCCCTGATACTTCTGCCCGGCAAGATATCTTTCCAAACTTCTACCATGATACAATTGTCCGGGAAACAATTTCCTTACATATCCCGAAATTGATACATTCCAAGTTCAAACAAGGCTCCCACTCATACACCGTAACGGCAGGATAATCGGCAAATCAGTGTTCAAACTCCTTATGTACAGCGATTTCGTCTCGCTAGGAGCTTCGCAGTGTAGCGTCAAGGGAGTTTGATCGGTTTGTGGCAGAATTTTTGTACAATCGAGGCTGAATTTGAATTTGTTCCCGATTTGACACAACTATTTTTATTGCCGATTTGTTGTCCATTTGGTACAACGGTTGCTGAATGTTACTTTTATTGCCGATTTGTTGTCCATTTGATACAACGGTTGCTGAATATTCCATTTATTGCCGATTGGTAGTCGATTAGGCAAACTTAATGCCGATTTGTTGTCCATTTGGTACAACGGTTGCTTGGTGTTACATCTTTTGCCAATTTCTTGTCGATTTGGTACAATTGTTGCTGAATGTAACATTCATTGCTGATTCATTGTTGTCGATTTTGCACAATTGTTGCTGAATGTTACATTTATTGCCGATTCATTTGTTGTCGATTTTGCACAATTGTTGCTGAATGTTACATTTATTGCCGATTCATTTGTTGTCGATTTTGCACAATTGTTGCCAGTGGCGGATCCAGGATTTGGCGTTAGGGGGGGCGTACATTCATGTATTGACCCCCCTCCCGCTCAAAGAAATGTGCGAGCGAAGCGAGCAAGAAAAAATGTATCTCTGAGAAGCATTCCACACAATTTCGTTCTTCATCTTATAATATTCATTGATAAAGTTAATGTGAGAGTAAGGCGAGCAAGAATATAAGCATTAATTATTTGAGCAGCATATCCCGCATACTCATTCCCTACTTGACGCAGTTGTGCGAGCGGAGCGAGCAAGAAAAAAAATGCAATCATATATTTCAGCAGCATACACCACACACTTATCACTTGGTAATATTCAATGATTTAGTAATTGTAAGAATTGGAAAAAACCAGTGTACCCAACAAACTCATTGATAAATCGAAAACTTTCATTGAATTTGCGTAGAGTCTACAGCGAGCGAAACGAGCAAGAAAAATCGTTGTTTATATAGCCAGGACTAACGATAATCGACTGGATAATATTCACTGATATATAGCTGCTGTGAATACGTTACGAAGAAAAAATGCACTGTCTATCTGAGCAGCATACCCTGCGAACTCCAGGGCTTCACTTTTGTTCAAGTGGAAATGTGAAATACTTGGGATCCAGCGACTAGGGGGTCGGACCAGTTGCTTTCTGCCTCGTGACGTTCTAAAAAGAACCACGGAATTCTTCAGCTGCATTCTGAGATATCTTTTTTTAATGAAAAGGACAGATTTATTAGAAAATCAAGCCAACTGTATTAATCTTTTATGACTTGTCAGACATTTTTAATGTGCAAGAATCTCTGTAGCCGATGTTTGGCACCATGCTACCAATCAGCCATATCTTGTTTCTTGCATACAGCATTAAGTTCACTTTAAAATCAATAAATTGATTATTGTTTTATTGACGCGAGCGAAGCGAGCGAAAAAAATTGCATATAAATATTGTTCTTACATCCAAAATATGATAAATTACCTAGGCTCCGACGATTTTAGGGGGGGCGTACGCCGGGTCCGCCCCCCCTTGGATCCGCCTATGGTTGCTGAATATTATATTTGTTGCCAATTAGTAAATTAACGAAATTATGCGAAGTATTTAACCAGGATGAATCATAGTAAAAGTTTATCCATGTCCTGACCTTGCTTAACACGGACATAAAGCATTTTTGTAGGCCTATCATACCTCGTTATAGAAGGGTAACTATAAGTGTTAGAACAGTTCAACAATGTTCGTCGAGTAAGCTTGGCCGGTTGCTAGAACAATCCATAAGTTTGAGAAATCCATTGTCAATGTGTTGGTATTTTCTTTTTGTGTTCCCTTTTGTGCTCTGCTACTTCTGTTGAATGCTCCCTCCACTGTTCGATCTGTTGTTATCTTTTTATTTTTGAGAAATAAAGTTCCTTAAACATTTTCTTTCCATATTTTATTTTCTGGACCCAATCTTCTGTAGAAACACTGACGGTTACCTAGATATTTCTTAAAGCTGGTTTAAAGTTGGTTTCCTTGTTTTATTGTGTCTGCCTTTTTATGGAGGGGTTTATAGTCTGGTTCCCGATTTTTGGTATTTTCATATATATACTGTAAGAATGGGGACGGGAACCAGACTAGGGGGGTATTAGAAGCATAGTAGTTGGCAAATTGACATGAAATGTTCATCTACTATGGTGTTAAAGAATAGCATTATCTGTAATTTGATCATTCAATTTTCCTGAAGAAGTTCTGTCGTTACAAGTCCTATAATAATTCTATGAATGAGAAGTAATCATAAAATAGAAATAAAGTCTTCGAGGCGGCAGATAGTAAACTTAGAAAAAATTCTTATCCCATATACTTAAACTTTTGAAGGTAAAGTGTATAATGTAATTAAACGTCATGGTATGCAGACAGCGGTTCCTGGTATCTTGATATATGTATGTGCTTAGCAATTTTAGAACTTAACTCGAACTCAACATCTCCTTGTTACATCGCGTGTTGCGTCTATTTTCGGAAGTAATTTCAACTAAGTCAGACTGGCTTTTGTCCACGTAGATTTCGTTTGGACCTTCGGCATGTTGATTAAGGTCTTCAGACTCGGTTAGACTAAGTGGATGTGATAATAGACCTTGTGCCACATGAGGTTTATTTTCAATTCCTCACGCTTCAACTCCAATTACCCACACCAGCACTGTGATCCACGATTGAATTTAAATGTTTAATTACTTTAAAACTGTTTCGACGTTATTTTCGTGTCTGAATAGTTCCCTCGTGTCTAAAATTGTTCGACATGTCAATAGTAGTTTCATCTCATAGGCGATATAGGACCTATCTATGTGCTTAATTCGAACTAAATAGATTAAACATGGAGGGTTTCTTGAAAACGGTCGCTTAAGCTATAATTTGTTGCCGTAGCTCATTGTCCAGGTTTCCAATGGCTCATGGTAATAATTGAGGATTTATTGTGGTAAATGTTTTGTTATTTTATGTGTTTTGGCTTCTGTCGGCAGCACAGCAGGAATATCGCTATTTTTGCCAGCAGGGTGTAGTATGGTTCACTTGTCTATCTCTTCCAATCAGTATAACACACGGTAGCGACCACCGCCACAGGACGAGAATAATGTTAGGTAGGGCATGTAAAAACACCTTTTGTACATCATTTCCATATACGAACCCTGGCATTTAAGTCAGAATGCTTACATGCATTACGAAAACCTGAAATGCAGTTTTTTCTGTAGGTAGGCAAACACTAGTACACTTGTCATCAAAAATTAAAACACGAACTGCTGAATTACTAGTAACGTTATTTCAATTTCCATTCTGATCATCTCGGCCTATTGAATATTTACCGGAGACAAACGGAAATGGTCGAGCTTTCACGATTTCCCACATTTCATGCCAAGTCATAAGTTTTGTGATCCTGTGTTCATGTGATCGGCATGTGGATATGACACCCTATAGTCAAAAACGAAATAAATCAAAAAATTTTAGTAATCTGATATATATGAGCCAGTCTCCAGGAAAACCTGCTATAATGACATTATGTACTTACTATATGTAACACGATTTTGATAAAGCTCTAAAATAAGGAAAATACATATCTATTGATTCTATTTTAAGTAATTGACCCATATAGTACTATACCTTAGCTTTAAATTTTCCTATGAATTATGTCGAAAACACATACTTCGTTGCTATGGTGACCAATTTCAGAAAAGTACTCCGATTGAGAAAAACGAGGATTTAGTTGTTTAAAACAGAAGTAGCCTTTCTCTGAATGCAAACAATTTCGATTTTGATATATATTTTGAAAAGTGCAACATAATTATAGAATTTGGTACTATTTTGAACAGTTTATGTCAAGAATTTATCAAATGGTGTAATAATGAAATACTTATTTCAGTTACGTCGAATAACGTTTGAATGGCGTTTGCGACGTCACACAAAAAGCTCCGAATAGGGACTCAACAAAAACAGCTGTAACTTCCTTAAAACTCAAGATGTTAACATAATTTCTTTTGCAATTTGCTTATTTAACATTATCCTGTAATGCTATGGAAAATCTTAAAGTCAATATTTTTGTCAAAATAGCAGGTTTTCCTGGAGACTGGCTCATATGTATTAGACCATAGGGTGCCATATCCACATGCCGAACACCTGTGATCCTGTGCAGCTATTTGACCATAGGGTGCCATATCCACATGCCGAACACATGTGATCCTGTGCTGCTATTTGACCATAGGGTGTCATATCCACATGCCGAACACATGTGATCCTGTGCTGCTATTTGATCATAGGGTGCCATATCCACATGCCGAACAACTGTGATCCTGTGCTGCTATTTGACCATAGGGCGCCATATCCACATGCTGAACACCTGTGATCCTGTGCTGCTATTTGACCATAGGGCGCCACACATGCCGAACACCTGTGATCCTGTGCTGCTATTTGACCATAAGGCGCCATATCCACATGCCGAACACCTGTGATCCTATGCATCTACGAGGGACGCTACTTCTAGATGTCACATTGGAGGGGGGGGGGGGGTGATCGAGGTTTAGATTGAGGTACAGATACATGCAGTCAGTGGATATATGTCACAGAGATAAACAAAATACATTATACAGAATAGCTGGCAGTGTTTGGGGGAACTACGATGTTAAAAATCAAATTCACTGAGGCCATTCCAAATTTTATTTTTTTAGCGTCAACTCCAATTCGCAAAACCTATCTACCCTCCAGAAAAACACAAACCAGGAAGAAAAAACTTATTATGAACTATAAATGGTTTGAAATGTATATAACAGATCTTCTTTCAACGTTAACTTTTAAGTTGTCAATTCTAGACTAGAACACATTTGAACAATGGGCCAATTAAACAGTAAAGTGTCGATTAAAACACTGGGCTTTCATGGAAAGAATGGGCGAAATGTAGATGTTCGGCTCGGGATTTGCGCATTCAATTTCACTTATTTTCGAGCCAAAAATATAGTGAAAAAATGTTGTTGTTTTCTTTTATGGGCTCAAAACCTACAAGCGCGCGGTCGCTGAACAGCATTTGCAATTTGGATGGCCTAAATCAGTAATCGCACTTTCCTAGACTGTATAAAACTAAGGATTTCAATCATTTTACGCCGAAATCTTTTTTCTATCGGAAATAATCAAATAAATGACCTGATTCAATAGCTTTAACTTCAATTTTCATCTTGCAGACGGCATAATTCACTTATTCTTCAAAACGAAGTCAAGCACGCTCCTCATACTTCGAGACAATAGAGAACAAACCAATTCTAATTTGAGATCAAACGATAAAAAGGTGTTCTTTTTGAAGATAATCAAATTGTGCAGCATTTATCACACACGTCATATAGGCACCTACAAACACCAGGATCCGAGCTGACGACATTTCGTCCACATTTCATCCATTAATCCGACAAAGATTAGACCCAGGGGAACCTCAATGTAACCCAAAGTATCTTCGTGAAGCAGAAAGTTTGAAATGTCGCCAAAAGGTGTGTATTATCTGCCAGACTTCCTGCGGACATTGACTCACTGTTTTGTGAGGACATTCTGGTATTACAAGTACATTGTACATAGCGAGAAATCCGGGCACATGCTTTCACATGACGTAGATTTCTAGAAGATAAGCCAGATGTTTTTATTTGAATTTGTTCGACAAAATACTGAACAAAATAAAATAACTTGAATGATAAATAATAATCATATACACATGGTTTCAAATTATCTCCATGTAAATAGGGTACACTCAGATAATTTATGTATAGGGTACACTCAGATAATTTGAAACCATGTGCCCATGGTAATAATGGAATCAATGTTTTCAAAGTTAGATAACTGAAATTGGCGTAGATTCTATTTGAACATACTGTAAAATCATTTATATTCGTGGGAACAGGTTTCAAAGACGACCATGAAATCAATCCCGGTGAATAATTATACCAAAAGTCCTTGGCTTAATGAGGTCACGATGCTACATGTTATAAGAGTCATTGGCTGTGTTAGGTCACCGTGCTACAGGTTATAAGTCCTTGGCTGTGTTAGGTCACCGTGCTACAGGTTATAAGTCCTTGGCTGTGTTAGGTCACCGTGCTACAGGTTATAAGTCCTTGGCTGTGTAATGTCACCATGCTACAGGTTATAAGAGCCATTGGCTGTGTTAGGTCACCGCGCTACAGGTTATAAGTCCTTGGCTGTGTTAGGTCACCGCGCTACAGGTTATAAGTCATTGGCTGTGTTATGTCACCGTGCTACAGGTTATAAGTCCTTTGCTGTGTTATGTCACCGCGCTACATGTTATAAGTCATTGGCTGTGTTATGTCACCGTGCTACAGGTTATAAGTCCTTTGCTGTGTTATGTCACCGTGCTACAGGTTATAAGAGTCATTGGCTGTGGGAGTTGGCCGTGCAACAAGTTTCAAAAGTCATTGGCTTTGTGAGATCTCCGTGCTAAAGGTTATAAGAGTCCTTGGCTGTGTTAGGTCAAAGTGCTGCAGGTTTCAAAAGTCCTAAGCTGTGTGAGGTCACAGTGCTGCAGGTTTCAAAAGTCCTAAGCTGTGTGAAGTCACAGTGCTGCAGGTTCCTAAGCTGTGTGAGGTCACAGTGCTGCAGGTTTCAAAAGTCCTAAGCTGTGTGAGGTCACAGTGCTGCAGGTTTCAAAAGTCCTAAGCTGTGTGAGGTCACAGTGCTGCAGGTTTCAAAAGTCCTAAGCTGTGTGAGGTCACAGTGCTGCAGGTTTCAAAAGTCCTAAGCTGTGTGAGGTCACAGTGCTGCAGGTTTCAAAAGTCCTAAGCTGTGTGAGGTCACAGTGCTGCAGGTTTCAAAAGTCCTAAGCTGTGTAAGGTCACAGTGCTGCAGGTTTCAAAAGTCCTAAGCTGTGTGAGGTCACAGTGCTGCAGGTTTCAAAAGTCCTAAGCTGTGTGAGCTCACATTGCTACAGGTTTCAAGAGTCCTTGGCTGTGTTAGGTCACCGTGCTACAGGTTTCAAGAGTCATTGGTTTTGTGAGGTCACCGTGCTACAGGTTTCAAGAGTCATTGGATGTGTGAGGTCACCGTGCTACATGTTTCAAGAGTCATTGGTTTTGTGAGGTCACCATGCTACATGTTTCAAGAGTCATTGGCTTTGTGAGGTCACCATGCTACATGTTTCAAGAGTCATTGGTTTTGTGAGGTCACCGTGCTACATGTTTCAAGAGTCATTGGTTTTGTGAGGTCACCATGCTACATGTTTCAAGAGTCATTGGCTTTGTGAGGTCACCGTGCTACATGTTTCAAGAGTCATTGGTTTTGTGAGGTCACCATGCTACAGGTTTCAAGAGTCATTGGCTTTGTGAGGTCACCGTGCTACATGTTTCAAGAGTCATTGGTTTTGTGAGGTCACCATGCTACATGTTTCAAGAGTCATTGGCTTTGTGAGGTCAACGTGCTATATGTTTCAAGAGTCCTTGGTTTTGTGAGTTCACCGTGCTACAGGTTTCAAGAGTCATTGGCTGTGTGAGGTCACCGTGCTACATGTTTCAAGAGTCATTGGTTTTGTGAGGTCACCGTGCTACATGTTTCAAGAGTCATTGGTTTTGTGAGTTCACCGTGCTACAGGTTTCAAGAGTCATTGGTTTTGTGAGGTCACCGTGCTACATGTTTCAAGAGTCCTTGGTTTTGTGAGTTCACCGTGCTACAGGTTTCAAGAGTCATTGGTTTTGTGAGGTCACCGTGCTACATGTTTCAAGAGTCCTTGGTTTTGTGAGTTCACCCTGCTACAGGTTTCAAGAGTCATTGGTTTTGTGAGGTCACCGTGCTACATGTTTCAAGAGTCCTTGGTTTTGTGAGATCACCGTGCTACAGGTTTCAAGAGTCATTGGTTTTGTGAGGTCACCGTGCTACATGTTTCAAGAGTCATTGGTTTTGTGAGGTCACCATGCTACATGTTTCAAGAGTCATTGGCTTTGTGAGGTCACCGTGCTACAGGTTGTAAGAGTCATTGGTTTTGTGAGGTCAACGTGCTACATGTTTCAAGAGTCATTGGCTTTGTGAGGTCAACGTGCTACATGTTTCAAGAGTCCTTGGTTTTGTGAGTTCACCGTGCTACAGGTTTCAAGAGTCATTGGCTGTGTGAGGTCACCGTGCTACATGTTTCAAGAGTCATTGGTTTTGTGTGGTCACCGTGCTACATGTTTCAAGAGTCATTGGTTTTGTGAGTTCACCGTGCTACAGGTTTCAAGAGTCATTGGTTTTGTGAGGTCACCGTGCTACATGTTTCAAAAGTCATTGGCTTTGTGAGGTCACCATGCTACATGTTTCAAGAGTCATTGGCTTTGTGAGGTCACCGTGCTACATGTTTCAAGAGTCATTGGTTTTGTGAGGTAAACGTGCTACATGTTTCGAGAGTCATTGGTTTTGTGAGGTCACCGTGCTACATGTTTCAAGAGTCATTGGTTTTGTGAGGTCACCGTGCTACAGGTTTCAAGAGTCATTGGTTTTGTGAGGTCACCGTGCTACAGGTTTCAAGAGTCATTGGTTTTGTGAGTTCATCCTGCTACAGGTTTCAAGAGTCATTGGTTTTGTGAGTTCACCGTGCTACAGGTTTCAAGAGTCCTTGGTTTTGTGAGTTCACCGTGCTACAGGTTTCAAGAGTCATTGGTTTTGTGAGGTCACTGTGCTACATGTTTCAAGAGTCCTTGGTTTTGTGAGGTCAACGTGCTACAGGTTTCAAGAGTCATTGGTTTTGTGAGGTCACCGTGCTACATGTTTCAAGAGTCCTTGGTTTTGTGAGTTCACCGTGCTACAGGTTTCAAGAGTCATTGGTTTTGTGAGGTCACCGTGCTACATGTTTCAAGAGTCATTGGTTTTGTGAGTTCTTCGTGCTACATGTTTCAAGAGTCATTGGTTTTGTGAGGTCACCGTGCTACAAGTTTCAAGAGTCATTGGTTTCGTGAGGTCACCATGCTACAAGTTTCAAGAGTCATTGGTTTTGTGAGGTCACCGTGCTACATGTTTCAAAAGTCATTGGCTTTGTGAGGTCACCATGCTACATGTTTCAAGAGTCATTGGTTTTGTGAGGTCACCATGCTACATGTTTCAAGAGTCATTGGTTTTGTGAGGTCACCGTGCTACATGTTTCAAGAGTCATTGGTTTTGTGAGGTCACCGTGCTACATGTTTCAAGAGTCATTGGTTTTGTGAGGTCACCGTGCTACATGTTTCAAGAGTCATTGGTTTTGTGAGGTCACCGTGCTACAAGTTTCAAGAGTCATTGGTTTTGTGAGGTCACCGTGCTACATGTTTCAAGAGTCCTTGGTTTTGTGAGTTCACCGTGCTACAGGTTTCAAGAGTCATTGGTTTTGTGAGGTCACCGTGCTACATGTTTCAAGAGTCATTGGTTTTGTGAGTTCACCATGCTACATGTTTCAAGAGTCATTGGCTTTGTGAGGTCACCGTGCTACAGGTTGTAAGAGTCATTGGTTTTGTGAGGTCAACGTGCTACATGTTTCAAGAGTCCTTGGTTTTGTGAGTTCACCGTGCTACAGGTTTCAAGAGTCATTGGCTGTGTGAGGTCACCGTGCTACATGTTTCAAGAGTCATTGGTTTTGTGAGGTCACCGTGCTACATGTTTCAAGAGTCATTGGTTTTGTGGGGTCACCGTGCTACATGTTTCAAGAGTCATTGGTTTTGTGAGGTCACCGTGCTACATGTTTCAAGAGTGATTGGTTTTGTGAGGTCACCGTGCTACATGTTTCAAGAGTCATTGGTTTTGTGAGGTCACCGTGCTACAAGTTTCAAGAGTCATTGGTTTTGTGAGGTCACCATGCTACAAGTTTCAAAAGTCATTGGCTTTGTGAGGTCACCGTGCTACATGTTTCAAGAGTCATTGGCTTTGTGAGGTCACCATGCTACAAGTTTCAAAAGTCATTGGCTTTGTGAGGTCACCGTGCTACATGTTTCAAGAGTCATTGGTTTTGTGAGGTCACCATGCTACAAGTTTCAAAAGTCATTGGCTTTGTGAGGTCACCATGCTACAAGTTTCAAAAGTCATTGGCTTTGTGAGGTCACCATGCTACAAGTTTCAAAAGACATTGCTTTGTGAGGTCACCATGCTACATGTTTCAAGAGTCATTGGCTTTGTGAGGTCACCGTGCTACATGTTTCAAGAGTCATTGGTTTTGTGAGGTAAACGTGCTACATGTTTCAAGAGTCATTGGTTTTGTGAGGTCACCGTACTACATGTTTCAAGAGTCATTGGTTTTGTGAGGTCACCATGCTACATGTTTCAAGAGTCATTGGTTTTGTGAGGTCACCGTGCTACATGTTTCAAGAGTCATTGGTTTTGTGAGGTCACCATGCTACATGTTTCAAGAGTCATTGGCTTTTTGAGGTCACCGTGCTACAGGTTGTAAGAGTCATTGGTTTTGTGAGGTCAACGTGCTACAGGTTGTAAGAGTCATTGGTTTTGTGAGGTCACCATGCTACATGTTTAAAGAGTCATTGGTTTTGTGAGGTCACCATGCTACATGTTTAAAGAGTCATTGGCTTTGTGAGGTCACCGTGCTACAGGTTTAAAGAGTCATTGGCTTTGTGAGGTCACCGTGCTACATGTTTCAAGAGTCTTTGACTGTGTGAGGTCACCGGGCTACATGTTTCAAGAGTCTTTGACTGTGTGAGGTCACCGTGCTTCATGTTTCAACAGTCTTTGACTGGGTGAGGTCACCGTGCTACATGTTTCAAGAGTCATTGGCTTTGTGAGGTCACCGTGCTACAAGTTTCAAAAGTCATTGCTTTGAGAGGTCACCATGCTACATGTTTCAAGAGTCTTTGGTTTTGTGAGGTAAACGTGCTACATGTTTCAAGAGTCATTGGTTTTGTGAGGTCACCGTACTACATGTTTCAAGAGTCATTGGTTTTGTGAGGTCACCATGCTACATGTTTCAAGAGTTATTGGTTTTGTGAGGTCACCGTGCTACATGTTTCAAGAGTCATTGGTTTTGTGAGGTCACCATGCTACATGTTTCAAGAGTCATTGGCTTTGTGAGGTCACCGTGCTACAGGTTGTAAGAGTCATTGGTTTTGTGAGGTCACCGTGCTACAGGTTGTAAGAGTCATTGGTTTAGTGAGGTCACCATGCTACATGTTTAAAGAGTCATTGGTTTTGTGAGGTCACCATGCTACATGTTTAAAGAGTCATTGGCTTTGTGAGGTCACCGTGCTACAGGTTTAAAGAGTCATTGGCTTTGTGAGGTCACCGTGCTACAGGTTTCAAAGGTAGTTGGCTGTGTGAGGTCACCGTGCTACATGTTTCAAGAGTCTTTGACTGTGTGAGGTCACCGTGCTACATGTTTCAAGAGTCTTTGACTGTGTGAGGTCACCGTGCTTCATGTTTCAAGAGTCATTGGTTTTGTGAGGTCAACGTGCTACAGGTTGTAAGAGTCATTGGTTTTGTGAGGTCACCGTGCTACAGGTTGTAAGAGTCATTGGTTTTGTGAGGTCACCATGCTACATGTTTAAAGAGTCATTGGTTTTGTGAGGTCACCATGCTACATGTTTAAAGAGTCATTGGCTTTGTGAGGTCACCGTGCTACAGGTTTAAAGAGTCATTGGCTTTGTGAGGTCACCGTGCTACAGGTTTCAAAGGTAGTTGGCTGTGTGAGGTCACCGTGCTACATGTTTCAAGAGTCTTTGACTGTGTGAGGTCACCGTGCTACATGTTTCAAGAGTCTTTGACTGTGTGAGGTCACCGTGCTACATGTTTCAAGAGTCATTGGCTTTGTGAGGTCACCGTGCTACAAGTTTCAAAAGTCATTGCTTTGTGAGGTCACCATGCTACAAGTTTCAAAAGTCATTGGCTTTGTGAGGTCACCGTGCTACAAGTTTAAAGAGTCATTGGTTTTGTGAGGTCACCATGCTACATGTTTAAAGAGTCATTGGCTTTGTGAGGTCACCGTGCTACATGTTTCAAGAGTCATTGGTTTTGTGAGGTCACCATGCTACAAGTTTCAAAAGTCATTGGCTTTGTGAGGTCACCGTGCTACAGGTTGTAAGAGTCATTGGTTTTGTGAGGTCACCGTGCTACATGTTTCAAGAGTCTTTGACTGTGTGAGGTCACCGTGCTACATGTTTCAAGAGTCTTTGACTGTGTGAGGTCACCGTGCTTCATGTTTCAACAGTCTTTGACTGTGTGAGGTCAACGTGCTACATGTTTCAAGAGTCCTTGGTTTTGTGAGTTCACCGTGCTACAGGTTTCAAGAGTCATTGGCTGTGTGAGGTCACCGTGCTACATGTTTCAAGAGTCATTGGTTTTGTGAGGTCACCGTGCTACATGTTTCAAGAGTCATTGGTTTTGTGAGGTCACCGTGCTACATGTTTCAAGAGTCATTGGTTTTGTGAGGTCACCGTGCTACATGTTTCAAGAGTCATTGGTTTTGTGAGGTCACCGTGCTACATGTTTCAAGAGTCATTGGTTTCGTGAGGTCACCATGCTACAAGTTTCAAGAGTCATTGGTTTTGTGAGGTCACCGTGCTACATGTTTCAAAAGTCATTGGCTTTGTGAGGTCACCATGCTACATGTTTCAAGAGTCATTGGTTTTGTGAGGTCACCGTGCTACATGTTTCAAAAGTCATTGGCTTTGTGATGTCACCATGCTACATGTTTCAAGAGTCATTGGTTTTGTGAGGTCACCGTGCTACATGTTTCAAGAGTCATTGGTTTTGTGAGGTCACCGTGCTACATGTTTCAAGAGTCATTGGTTTTGTGAGGTCACCGTGCTACATGTTTCAAGAGTCATTGGTTTTGTGAGGTCACCGTGCTACAAGTTTCAAGAGTCATTGGTTTTGTGAGGTCACCGTGCTACAAGTTTCAAGAGTCATTGGTTTTGTGAGGTCACCATGCTACAAGTTTCAAAAGTCATTGGCTTTGTGAGGTCACCGTGCTACATGTTTCAAGAGTCATTGGCTTTGTGAGGTCACCATGCTACAAGTTTCAAAAGTCATTGGCTTTGTGAGGTCACCGTGCTACATGTTTCAAGAGTCATTGGTTTTGTGAGGTCACCATGCTACAAGTTTCAAAAGTCATTGGCTTTGTGAGGTCACCATGCTACAAGTTTCAAAAGTCATTGGCTTTGTGAGGTCACCATGCTACAAGTTTCAAAAGTCATTGCTTTGTGAGGTCACCATGCTACATGTTTCGAGAGTCATTGGTTTTGTGAGGTCACCGTGCTACATGTTTCAAGAGTCATTGGTTTTGTGAGGTCACCGTGCTACATGTTTCAAGAGTCATTGGTTTTGTGAGGTCACCATGCTACATGTTTCAAGAGTCATTGGCTTTGTGAGGTCACCGTGCTACACGTTGTAAGAGTCATTGGTTTTGTGAGGTCAACGTGCTACAGGTTGTAAGAGTCATTGGTTTTGTGAGGTCACCGTGCTACATGTTTCAAGAGTCATTGGCTTTGTGAGGTCACCGTGCTACACGTTGTAAGAGTCATTGGTTTTGTGAGGTCAACGTGCTACAGGTTGTAAGAGTCATTGGTTTTGTGAGGTCACCGTGCTACAGGTTGTAAGAGTCATTGGTTTTGTGAGGTCAACGTGCTACAGGTTGTAAGAGTCATTGGTTTTGTGAGGTCACCGTGCTACATGTTTCAAGAGTCATTGGCTTTGTGAGGTCACCGTGCTACACGTTGTAAGAGTCATTGGTTTTGTGAGGTCAACGTGCTACAGGTTGTAAGAGTCATTGGTTTTGTGAGGTCACCGTGCTACAGGTTGTAAGAGTCATTGGTTTTGTGAGGTCACCATGCTACATGTTTAAAGAGTCATTGGTTTTGTGAGGTCACCATGCTACATGTTTAAAGAGTCATTGGTTTTGTGAGGTCACCATGCTACAAGTTTCAAAAGTCATTGGCTTTGTGAGGTCACCGTGCTACAGGTTTAAAGAGTCATTGGCTTTGTGAGGTCACCGTGCTACATGTTTCAAAAGTCTTTGACTGTGTGAGGTCACCGTGCTTCATGTTTCAACAGTCTTTGACTGTGTGAGGTCACCGTGCTACATGTTTCAAGAGTCATTGGCTTTGTGAGGTCACCGTGCTACAAGTTTCAAAAGTCATTGCTTTGTGAGGTCACCATGCTACATGTTTCAAGAGTCATTGGTTTTGTGAGGTAAACGTGCTACATGTTTCAAGAGTCATTGGTTTTGTGAGGTCACCGTACTACATGTTTCAAGAGTCATTGGTTTTGTGAGGTCACCATGCTACATGTTTCAAGAGTCATTGGTTTTGTGAGGTCACCGTGCTTCATGTTTCAAGAGTCATTGGTTTTGTGAGGTCACCATGCTACATGTTTCAAGAGTCATTGGCTTTGTGAGGTCACCGTGCTACAGGTTGTAAGAGTCATTGGTTTTGTGAGGTCACCGTGCTACATGTTTCAAGAGTCATTGGTTTTGTGAGGTCACCATGCTACAAGTTTCAAAAGTCATTGGCTTTGTGAGGTCACCATGCCCAAGTTTCAAGAGTCATTGGTTGTGTGAGGTCACCGTGCTACATGTTTCAAGAGTCTTTGACTGTGTGAGGTCACCGTGCTACATGTTTCAAGAGTCTTTGACTGTGTGAGGTCACCGTGCTTCATGTTTCAACAGTCTTTGACTGTGTGAGGTCACCGTGCTACATGTTTCAAGAGTCATTGGCTTTGTGAGGTCACCGTGCTACATGTTTCAAGAGTCATTGGCTTTGTGAGGTCACCGTGCTACATGTTTCAAGAGTCATTGGCTTTGTGAGGTCACCGTGCTACATGTTTCAAGAGTCATTGGCTTTGTGAGGTCACCATGCTACAAGTTTCAAAAGTCATTGGCTTTGTGAGGTCACCATGCCCAAGTTTCAAGAGTCATTGGTTGTGTGAGGTCACCGTGCTACATGTTTCAAAGGTAGTTGGATTTGTGAGATCACCGTGCTACAGGTTTCAAAGGAAGTAGGCTGTATGAGATCACCGTGCTACATGTTTCAAGAGTCCTTGGCTGTATGAGGTCCCGTGCTACAGGTTATAAGAGTCATTGGCTGTGTTAGGTCACCGTGCTACAAGTTCCAAGAGTCCTAAGCTGTATGATGTCACCGTGCTACCTGCTTCAAGAGTCAATGGCTGTGTGAGGTCGCAATGCTGCATGTTTAAAGAGTCCTTGGCTGTGTGAGATCACAATGCTTCAGGTTTCAAGCGCCTTTGGCTGTATGAGGTTGCAATGCTACAGGCTACGCAATGGCTGTCCGAAGTCAAGGTGCACAAAATATCAGACATATTCTCTAATGCTAGGTATGGTGCATTGTATTTAGCATAATTATACGAGATTTTAGTAGATGCGTTCCTAGGTAACATTCTATGGATGCCAAGAGTACATAGTGCACGTAGTGATCTTTGTAGTTTATATCATTATTTCTTAAATTGTGTTTCGCAATTCTTGACCAACCCAAACCGTCACATTATAGATACATTTAGTTGCTAAATGGACATTAACATTAACGATAAGATAGGCACATACAGTTACTAGTACGTGGTACATTATGTGGTAATTTTTCGTGAATTATGGAAACATGTGTGTTTTTATAGTAGGCCAAAGCATGTCAGTAGGTAGGTGACCTGTTGTCATCATGTCACGGCCAGCCGAACTACAACACCAACTAGGGAACTGTTGTCAAAGAGCCAAGTTCATCCTGATAACCGTGTCAGGAAATTACATTTGTATTTCATTGTGTCACGGCCATTCAGATAACTGTGTCATCAAGGTAACTATTTCATTGTTTCACGGTCAGCCGGATACCCGTGTCATCAAGGTAACTATTTCATTGTGCCACGGTCAGCCAGATACCCGTGTCATCAAGGTAACTATTTCATTGTGTCACGGTCAGCCTGATAACCATGTCAGCAAGGTAACTATTTCATTGTGTCACGGTCAGCCAGATAACCGTGTCAACAAGGTAACTATTTCAGTGTGTCACGGTCAGCCAGATAACCGTGTCAACAAGGTAACTATTTCATTGTGTCACGGTCATCCAGATAACCTTCCCGGCTTAGTATTTATTGACGTCGTGTCACGGCCAGAAAGATAACCGTGAAAGCAAAGTATAAATTTGTTGCCATCGTTATATGCTAAGTGGTTAGCCCGATAACCGTGACAGCAGGGAACCTGTTGTCATGGTGTCACGGTCGGTGTGTTTCCAGATATTATGACAATAGAATAGTCACTAACAGACAAGCGACATTTTTCTGATTTCCAATCGCCTTTGCATAATTAAGTGGACACTGTATCTTGGTTGTCGGATAATGCCATGTTCTACATGTATAAGTTGACGTACACATGCAAGGTTAACGATTGTCTGTCTATATAGATAAAGGTGTGCCAATCATTGGATTGAAAAAAAAAATCAAAATAATTAATTGACATGAGAGGAAAGTTGACTCTGTGTGACGCTAAGGCTCAGGCGTCAGTCACGCTGTCATGTTTTCATCAGACCAAATGTATACTTTTGCTCGATATAGAAATATATAACAATCAGTCAATGGCGAATGTGTTGTTTTAGAAGCAAATAAAAAAGGGGAAAAAGTGAATGTGATGTTTTAGAATTAAATGAAGGTGAATACAATGAATTGCATTGTTCAGTTAGTAGTAATGTTTACATACAAAATTAATTCCGTTAATTACTTCTCTTACTAACGTACCTCCGTTAGTTAATCAGTTTTAGTCTTACAAAACTAGTTGGAGTTGTTTCCCTTTGAGCATGTCAAAACGTTTTAAATGAAATTTCAATTTCATGCGAAACTCGCGAGATCGTTTGCTTTCATAAATCATAAGTACGTGTATAAAAACATTAAAACCTAATTATTTCTGATTTTAGCCATCGTTACCATGGTAATGAAAGTAATTAGAAACTATGGACATGACGTATCCTATATTTTATGATAGAAAAAAGGGCATGACTTGCTCTATTCTGTATTCTAGATTTTTGTTCTGTTTACTGACTGACGAACATAACGTCATACTTGTTATAACAATATACGCCTTCTCGATAGCCTAGTGGTAGAGTGTCCGCTTTTTAGTACGAGAGGCCAGAGATTCGATCCCAGGCCGCGTCATATCGAATACGAAATAAAAATGGTACCAGTGCACCCCTTGCTATAGACGTTAAGAATAAAGGGGGAACTGGCTTCTCTTCTCTCATACCCTTGTGGAAAAAGATAACATCAGGATCGAAGTGTCGAGAATGATTAATAAAAGTGGGAAACACTTATTCCACAATTGACCTGAAATATTTTAGTATAAACTTAACAAATTCAATGTATAGTTACGTTTCACTGAATGTAAATGTACGATTATAAGCTGTGTATGGCTTGTCTTTAATAAATCTTCAGTTTTGTTCAGTTCAGTTCTGTTCTGTTCTAAATAAAGACACGTATGCGTAAATCACGTTTTGACCCGTTTTGTTTGATAAGGATTAGGCAATCTCTATAAAAAAGATAATATTAAGTCAGACACGGAAGGCAGCACTCAACTTAACCATCCGAGCACAGAAAACATAAAAACACAAAAGGCACAATGCCCACCTGAACCAGCCGAGCACAGAAAACATAAAAACATAAAAGGCACAATGCCAAAGTTTAAATTCTCCCATATCCAAGCTGTCGAAATTCCTGCAAATTTGGCTTATGCGACATTTTCTGAGAAGTTTTATTTCCCAACACATATCCCTAGTCAGCCAGGCGACACGGTAAACATTATTTAAACAAGCTAAGCGGACATATCGTTACGGAATCTCTACCGAGATTCGAACCTTTGTGTTCACATGTCTAAAACACAGACTGTGTATGCAGCAACTGGTCGATTCAACAAAGTTGTGTACATGTATAATATTTCGACAAAATGATATGTACATGTCCACTGTATTCTGGAAAGTGTAACATACTGTTTTCTCTTCCAATGGACCATGTCATGTTCATCGAGCGGCGGCTGATACCATGGATACTGCACTACGACGAATTTCTAATTGGCCACCTATTTTATCATATTTAGGGAAATTATTTTTAGAACAATTATAATATCCAAAAATCTATGATATTGACCCCTACCGGTAAATTCATAGAAAAACACGTTTCACTCCGAATATGGCACAAAAAGAAAATAATAAATTGCAACTTTTATAACGGAGTGCAGGCACGAATCATTCCGGCCACTTGAGCGCGTTATACATTGCTCATTCCGGCCATGTTAATTGATTTCCTCAAAGACAACACAGAAAATAGTTCAATCAAATGCGTGCACTTACCATACCGAGCACGAGGATCACGTGCACTTAGGCTAATTTGGCACATACCATTACGCTCGGTTGATTTAGTACATTAATATATATTTTCTTTCTGACAATCAATATATTATTGTGTACAATGCAAATATAACATAGTTTAATGTTTCACAATATCATATTTTACAGGGTGGCCAATTAGATATACGTCGTAGTGTATAAACTTTGCACATCCCATAACGGATCAACATTTCATTTCATAAGTCTCTACTCATTTCACTATGATTTATCAAACTGTAAGGCGATGCACCTAACCAACATTGTGCCAATAGTAGACGATGCTGCTAAACAACATTGTGCCAATGGAAGGCGATGACCCTAAAAAACATTGTGCCAATGGTAGGCGATGTTTCAAAACAACATTGTGCCAATGGTAGGCGATGTTTCAAAACAACATTGTGCCAATGGTAGGCGATGTTTCAAAACAACATTGTGCCAATGGTAGGCGATGACCCTAAACAACATTGTGTCAATGGTAGGCGATGCTCCTAAACAACATTGTGTCAATGGTAGGCGATTATCATAAACAACATTGTGTTATTGGTAGGCGACGCTTCTAAACAACATTGTGCCAATGGTAGGCGATTCTCCTAAACAACATTGAGCCAATGGTAGGCGATGCTCATAAACAACATTGTGCCAATGGTAGGCGATGCTCATAAACATCATTGTGCCATTGGTAGGCGATTCTCCTAAACAACATTGTGTCAATGCTAGGCGATTCTCCTGAACAACATTGTGTCAATGGTAGGCGATTTTCCTAAACAACATTGTGTCAATGGTAGGCGATTCTCCTAAACAACATTGTGTAAATGCTAGGCGATTCTCCTAACCACCATTGTGTCAATGGTTGCCGATGTTCCTTATTTAAATTGTATCAATGGTTGGTGATGACCCTAAACAACATTGTGTCAATCGTAGGCGAAGCTCTTGAACAACATTGTGTCAATGGTATGCGATGCTCCTAAACAGCATTGTGCCAATGCTACTATAGTTGCCGCTGATCTGAAGTCACCAACATACATTTATGCAATATTTGTAGGTTTGTCAGTTGTTTTCTTTATCAGGCATTCATGTGTATTATCTGTAATAGTAGTATGAATGTGTATCTTTTACCCGAGATATACGCTCTCAGTCTGTTTTGAATCCCACAACAGGTGCAAACTTTTTATTTCACAACAGCAGTATTTTTGCCGGAGATGCAGTAAAAAGTCGCACAAATATATGTAGTCAGTGTTGTTATCCATACCAACTGATTACTAGTGTGTTGTGATGTAGTCACATTGATTCTGGTTAATTGCACAGACATTTTTGGGTGTTGCAATCACTGGTCAATCAACACTTTGCATTGTTAGGCGATGGCACAATATAGGTTCGAATCTCACTATAGGTGCAAACTTATCAGATGTTTATGTACTGATAGAAACTATACGATTTTATAAAACAACAACTTGTCTGGTAGCGATTCAGGTTCAAATATACTACATCTATCGTCTTCATTCTTCTGTTTGTTTGTTTACATTTTACTGAGGTAGTTATAATTAAATTGTGAGGTCATTTGGTTTCAGCCCTTTCCAGATTGGCCAATGACTTCCAACGTCGAGGAACTCCAGCCAAATTGTAGGCTGAAGGACAGACCGACTCCTTTACAGTGGTGGGTGGGGAATGCAGCTGTTACCATGGAAACACAAGGTGCTTCACATTTGAATGGTGCTGTTGTTGTTTGTTGTTACCATGTCAACTCATTATATATAACCAGGGGGTTAAAATAAAGAAGAAAATCGGTTCATATTTGTATTTTAACATACAAAAATTAAAGTTTATTCTCTGTTCATGTCCACAAAAGTCAATTCTATACATTCACACAAATCATGTGACCAAATATCAACACAAGCAGACAGACATGTACACAGACATACACAAATATCCTCTCTCTATTGGAATAGTGACAATGCAATACGATCGTGAAACAACAAACAATTTTTTGACTTATCTCAGAATTTTTGCTTCAAGATTACCACACAGTACAGCAACAAGACAATTAGATAAACATGTATGTGTTACATACTCATGTATGAGTAAGTTTTGTAGAATTTGAATTAACTTGTTTGAAGTTTTTTAAACAAAGCAGTACTTCAAACAGTATCAGATCTATATATAGTAACAAATAGAAACATGGACAGTGTCAATATGTCTGGCTTTATTATGAGAAGGAGTAATGTCAAGCATTAATGAATAGTCTGATAATTTCATTCAATTCAAACTAAACAACTGACAGTTTTATTTGAAGTACTGATATTAAACTTGTAGCTCAGCAAAAATTAAACAACTTCATTGTTCACTTAACTTTTAAATGAAAGTTTGCATATTATCAACTATAGGTCCAAAGTTTCAAATAACTGCATATTGATAAACATTTTGTTCATTAAACCAACAATAAATAATTGTAAAACTGCTACCAGGAATCTGAATGCAAGAATAAGACCTTATTAAAATTTTTTTTCAAAAATAAGAATAAATTCAAAATTAAGTAAAATAATAAATTATTGTAAAGCTGTTATGAAAAAAGCCAAAAACAAATATATTTTTCAGTAAAAGCAAAATATTCAAATTTTAGCAACATTTGTTTGACTGGTCCATGGTAGTGTAGTTTTCAGAAAAGCTGCTCATGCCATAAATTTTACCCTTTTGATTTCAGAAACAATAAATAAATCATTTTCTCTACATGACAATCTATGTTTCATTGAGTTTTATAATCAACTGGCCTAATAAATTATGATGAAAAATAAACAACAAGTAAAATAGATTCTCATTTACAACTGGCTAAAATAGTTGCTTGTGAAGGGCTTATATGACACAGGTATGTGCCACTATTGAACATATATATATATATATTCATATACATTTTTGTATTTGCAATTACCGTGGTAATGCTAAACTGTATGTAACTAACATATTTTAATATTATAATTATAAATTGCATCTCCATGACAAGTAACTCATTGACAGTAATTCGTTTACACAAATAAAAAATTATATTGGTGAAAATGGTGTTTTTTTTCTCAAATATGGTAATATATCTTTAATTAACCAATTCTGGTAATGAACCTTTAATGGGATGTCGAAAAATAGAAAGTTCAGAATCGTAGGAGCCACCTACCTCTATTTGATTGATTGGTTGTCAAAGTTATGTTTTTATGAAAATGTCAATTACGCATTAATGAACATTCATAAAAAAAACAAAAGTAATTTACAATATTAAATTCACATTTAAATCTTCGCTTAAATATGCTAATTGCTCAATGGTGATACAATTAATTCAAGAGAGAACTGAATATATAATATCTAAATAGTTAATTACTGTCTTGAAAATGGACTTTAAGTAATACTTCATCTTTCCTTCATCTTATTTCCTCATATAAACACACTTGAAATAGTTCATCTGTCCGTATGGCAGTTTTGAAGGTTATTAATATTCAACTTGACTTTAAAACACACAATTTAATTTCCTTTGTCAAGTTTTCCAGCTTGCACATATGAAATGCATCATTCAATAAAAGCTACAACACAACAAATATTGTAACTGATTTTGATTAAAACATGGAAGATTCTATTTTCATATTTTTCATTCAGCGACTGACTTAACGAATTAACGTCACGATGCATGTAGACGTACATCATACAGTTAGCTAACTGACAAACTCACTATTTGATTTTAAGCTTTATCTTATGGAAGACAGTGTTTTAACTAAAATCAAAGTAACAGTAAGCGATCTTCTACTCTGATGTTGATGATTGTCAGCTGTCCCGTCAGTTTGTTTAAAGCATGCCACGTTTTATCATTTATACAATATCTAAACAGAATATACAAGTCCAGTAACTATGTTTTAACACATGAATGTTCATAATTTATAAAGAAAAATTATTTTTTTTAAAAATAAATATTTATAAATATTGCATGTACTTTCTTTTCGACCTGATGGACAATTGGTGATATACTATATGACGTGTGACGAAATTTGAAAATTTTACACAATATTGTTAAATATATTACAATCAAGTTTTTACCGTTTTTTTCTCAATTTTGTAAAATAGGGTGCAGATAATGGGGGTGCAGTGAATCCATGTGTGTGACGGAGGATTTCCAACAGTACAAGTTTCAATATGTAAATTCTTTGGTACAGAAATAACAAGCATACTTTGACGCAAAATTATGGTTAAAAATTTACATACAAATTTTCCTGCGATAGTTTGGATATTTTAATGGTGTTCTGCTGTTTCCTGCGTAGATCCGAGATAAGAAAGCTCCTTGGCACTTTTATTATTTTCCCTATCTCGGATGTCAATCAAGAGTAAAAGTATGAACACTGTTTTCAAATTTTGTAGAAAATGAAAATATCTACCAAATGGAACCAGGTTTTTTTTCTACCAGATATTGTGTAATAAAAATATTAACTCATATTTTCAATTTCTGGAACGAAAACATTATTCCTTGATAGGAGAATCTTCGAAATCTATTAAAATCCAATTACTTTCATCGAAGCATTTAGCTTTAACATGTTCTTTCTTCCCCCCAATGTAAGTCAAGTTTTGTTTTAAAGATAAATATTTTTCCGAAAACTGTGCGGACATCTGTACAATATACAGATAAACATTTGGTAGTTATGTAATTTTTTAAACAAATTTAACATCAAAATAGTGACATGTAACAATAATCATGTGTGAATGACGTGACCAACAAATAATACTGATTTTGTGCTTACATATATTTTGATATGTATTCAACAGCAGTCAAGAAAACAGAAAATGAAAACAAAAGAAAAAATATCATTAAATTACGTTTCGCTACTTGGTAACAATCTAGACAGAATTTTGGCAGCCCACTGTGAAGAAAAAATGGACTTTTATTTACTATAAGTCGAAACCTTCAATCGCAAAATGTGCCACAAACATGCACTTAGGTGTAACTGTAGTTTTTATAACTTTGAAATATAGACAAATCAACAACAAACGAAACAGACATAAATCCTTTGACATGTACTGTTTTTGTTTCAACTATGAAGAGTTTTTTCCGCAGAAATGCAACATTTTACGTTAAACAAGTTCAGCTGATTGATGACAGCGTCAGTAACATGTGATTATACCTGGTTGACCAATCAGAACCTTTTAATATAATACTTAAAACTATCACCGCAGTTTGTCATCATTAGGCAACATATTACCGCTATGTATTTAAAATAATTATAATCAGCAACTTAGACGTTATTTCCCTGGCCGATATATATATGCTATAGTGCCATAGTAGCGATGTAATTTAATGAATAAATTTTTAAAGCAATTGCAGAGCCATAATATAGAAGCCACTACCGTATAATTTCTCATCATATAAACGATGCTGCTGATAAGATAACTGGAAACGTCGGAATATATTATATATATAGTTAGCCTTTTTTTTCCATGTGAAAGAAAAAAATAAAAACTATTTTTGACACCTGAATAAATTTTAATTATCAATTACCACCATTGAGTCAAGATTGTATACGATTTGAAATATCTCGGACAATACTTTGTCAAAAGGTGGTTCAACGTATGTATACAAATGGTAATGAGAGAATTGAAACGTATGTCATTATTGCTGAATAATTTTACGACCTTTTGTGCTTCTATGTTTATTAATTCAGAGGTGATATTTTTATGGGTAGCGTAATTTATGCGTGGTATGTGATGGAACGATGTTGACACAATATTTTATGGTCTTATATGTATTATATAAAAAGACATTTACCCCAGAAAGTCATAGTCTAAGTTTATAATGCATCTGGCTTATATGCCATATTTCCATATTAATACTATAATCACATTTGTTTCAAATAACACACCAAAGTGTATGGTTTCTAGTTTTTTGAAAAAAGAACATTTATAACTTTACGAATATCGCCCGTGAAAGAAGATATTTAAAATATCTCTACTTGATGCATCCGGTAAATGTAGACAAATCAGTCTGATGCGTTATGTCAAAAATTGAAGATTTCACATTGAAATATATGTTTATGTAGTTTAATCATTTCCTCTTCTATGAAAGTTATGTACGAAAACGATATAAAATCCCTCATATTTATTTCTAAATTTAACTTTTCTCGTAGTATATAACAGACTTAGTCGATCGCGATTTATACAATAACAAAAATAATAAGAAATATGGTTTAAGAACAGAAAACCCGATTTTCATCAGATGAAAACATTCATTGCGAAAAAATATAATTATCATGTAAAAAACAATACAATACTGCTAATTCAATAATTTGTAGTTTCCGATGGGACATTAACAACGGTAGAAAATAATACATACATACAAAAAAATTCATTCATACACAAATCTTGGCAGCATCGAGCCATATTTCAGATCTTTTGTAACAAAACATAAAAACATATCAATTATGCATGCACCAGTATATGCAAGCAAACTTGAAGAAGACACGAGTACTCGAGCTATTTTATCATTTCTATATACATAAATCTCGCATCTTCTTCAAGTTTACCCTTCAAATTATTTAACAGAACCCATAGCGAGTACGACTGTTTTGTTTATTAACACTAAATATATACAATACCGACAGTTGTACCCGCTACAAGCGCTATACCTATATATGGTGGCTATGTTACATTCATTTAGTATGGAGCTATATTAGGGCGTCGTCTCAATTCGTTACTAAACGAGCTTCGACCCTAAAACTTACACATGAGTCTGAAATTGTACTACTTACAATTTGATACAACAACATAATGACCTACATATCTAAATATTTCTACTACTACACAGTTAGATTGTATTGGAATAGTTTATAACAGTGCACCAAAATCTGTATTGTAATGTAAAATAGAAAGGCTTTTGACATAAAAACATGTCTCCCACAAAGGGCCATAACTCTGGCAAAAACCATGCAACCTAAAATTCCTTACAGCATTCACAACTAGGCTTGGTACTTACTTTCCATGTGAAGTTTCATTGAAATACGACCAGTGATTAGGGAGAATAAGCGCAAACTTTTGTAACATCCATCCAGATAGACAGACAGACGTCCAGCACAAATTTTATATGTCTTCCCCAATAGATTTTAGAGACATAATAATATATTTATTAAATGTTGTCATTTTGATTTTCACATTAAACATCAATAATCTAAATAAAAGCACATTTAAATTGCTTGCAGAAAATTCGAACATCCATTTTGAATTTTTGGCAGCCATCTTGTTTTTCAAGAATGTACCATGACATTAAAATGAATTTGCAATTATTGCTATTGGAACAAAATAACAGCCTTTTTTTCTGAAACGGGATTACTAGTCCCACTATAGACCTAAAATTTAATATTTCACCAGACATATTGCTCTGAGTGAATATGTAACGATAATAAAAGATGGCCGCCATCTAACGTGTACGAAGAGTTAGCAGCATTATCAATAAATGTAAACAGCAGTATGCAGAAGCTTTAAAATTCATTAATTAATCAATTGATGAAATTATTTATTATGACGTAAATAGAATTTTAATATAAAGATCAATAATGTCAAAAGTATTCATTTTACAAAAATTACTGTAGATACTATTGAAATTATACGAGTACCAGTACTCGTCGTAAACCAGTTTTCTTGACATGTTTTTCTTGCAAAAACAAACAAAAATATCGCAGGTAAAAACAGCCCTGCAAAGTTAACAACTCACTGACAGATATTACAGTTCTTATTGCTGTGAAAATATTAAACATATAATAGTAGTAATATTATTACTAATTTAAGTCAGGCCAGTGTCGCTTATTGCTTTGTGAGTAAAAACAAACGTAGTGAAACAGTTTTATAAACTTGTACTCAAAACAGAAACATTATCGTTCCTTTGGTGCAATAAGGTTGTATCTTATTATATAGTATAATTTTTATAGTGAGATACAACCTTGTTGCGCCAAAGGGACATTATGTGGAATGGTAGCTAAAGCCACATTTACGTACAAAGTCATGGGATAGACAAAATAATACACAGTATACACTGTAACAGTGCATATCTTCACAACAACAACATACTTGCTTCATTTTATTACAAAACGTCACATTTTATTACAAAAACGTCACATTTTATTACAAAATGTCAAGGAAAAAAATCAATGCACAAATGAGGTAACACATTGTCTTTCAGCATACAGGTCGTTCTCCAAACACCAACGGTAAATAATAAAACAAAAATCTATACGTAGTATCAGCATAAGGCCCAAAAACAAATCAATATTGTGGCTTTGGAAACATGTGGGTAGAAAAGTTTATTTTTTTCAAAACATAATTTTATTGATTTTATGCACTATCAGTGATCTGTGATGATTTCCAGCAAAAATTCAAAAAAAAAATTCAGGGTAGGGACAAAAAATAGGGGCAGGTAGTGTTATCAGAGCCACAACATCATTTTGTGTTGACCTAAATAAGGTTTAGAAAGAGTCATGTATATAAAAATTTAATTATTATCAGACAGATTTGGATGGAACAATGTCATAACATTTTACAAAAGAATTAAAATTCCAATCCAAAAGCAAGAGATTTTTTTTTTATTTTAAACAAATAATTTAGATCTATGTGTATCGTTAAGTGCAATAGACTGGTTGCCTATATTTTAAGGTATATAAATGGGCTACACCCCTTGCATTTAAACACATAGTGTTCATAAGATAAAGCAAACCAGTCATGAATGATAACAAATTTTGAATATTGGCACATTGTACGTTTTACTGAGAGTGAACAAATAATGAAGAAAAAATTACACAAAAAACTTAAAAAAATAAAACAGCACATAAAACTCGAAAGCCAAGACTTCAAAAAAGCACACGAAGAAGAAATTCAAACGTAAGTCAGCTGTATATAGGACTAGTAAATACTGGAAATAAAACAGAATGTAACAAACAAACATTACTCACAGACTCTATAGAATAAAGAGTAACGAAGGGAAATAACTCAACAGCAAGAAATATAAGTACAACAAAGAGAATAGCAAATAAACAAGTTAATAATATTTTGTCAATCCAGCACAAATTGTTCAGCACATTCAGTTTTCCTCCTCTATAATGACTAGTTCTGGCTGGGGCAACCAAACGTTATGTCGAGAGATGTGTATATACCGGTAGTATTACAGTAACATCGTGTCAGGTACATGTACGTGTATATACGAACAACCACGTCACGTCTCGTTGTTTCGTCACCTTTCCACATAATGCATTGCTCCCTCCTGCACCAATAGTACCGTCTGCTGAATATGCTCCTTCCTGACCTTTGACCCAAACGCTTAGCATTGTGGGTAACGTGTCTCGTTCTTTGCCTAATTCCTAATTTTAAGGAGTCAGGGGAATTTAATTCCCTGAAGTTCCCCCACTTAGTCGTTAACGCTTTAAAACGCTAGTTGCAGAATCCTTGGATTGGATCCCTGCGAACCCTGTGTGTTAATCAGCAGTACTAATGATTTACTTCATATATATTGCTTACTGTTAAATCACCGATATTTTTATATAACAGTCTTTTTACTCAAAGAACAAGATAAATATCCACCCGTATTCTGATGAATGTATATATATTTGTGCAGAAAAAGCGTAAGCATTGCTCCTTCCGGGATCTGCCACTCATATGTAACACTTTTACCATTTCCGTGTCCGCAGATTGGAAAATCTGCATTTTTAAGGTAATAATACTTTTGATATAGTAATACATAAGTTTGTCCACCCTGTTCACAACACTGTACAGTGGTCATACGTCTCGCACGCCCACTGCGGCATCCACCTCCATTTATGTAAAATCCATCTATATAAAAATGCTTGGTTAACCCGCATGAATATCTTGTATGTGTCCCATTGAGTCCATGCTACTATGCAGTGGTGGGCTTTGTGTTGAGCCCATGGACATACCATGTGGGCTCATAGCATGGGCACCGTGGGCTCCCATCATCATGTGATGCGGGTGCCCAGGTATGAGCATAGAGTTTGTTCCATGACCGCGCAACTGTGACATTTGTGAGTATGAACTACTAACAGGCGGTGCTCCGTACATGTCTGCTCCGTGCATGCCTAGCATGTCGTACCGCTGAGAACCGTCCATGTGTGGATAACCAGCTTTCATTGGGTCATACATCTCGCTACCTGGCATACCTGGTACCCCTGAAACCATACAGAAATATACAATGAGTCATTAGTGTTATATAAATTATCTCCCTTTTATGATAAAACATGAGGTAGACCAATCAGTTTAGCTATAGAAACTGGAAGACAGTTTAATATAGAACATCAAAATAGAACTTGTTTACAATGTAACATGGGTGTAGTTGAAAGTGAATATCATTTTTTATAAATTTGTCGAAAACATAGGAATCTAAGAACCAAACACAAATATAGTTCAAAATATATTTCTCTAGCAGGCCAATCATGCAAACATTTACATGTCTCATGTCTATAACCTCAACTTGTACAATTTTGCACACACAAAAAACATGGATAAAAACAAAGTAATCCACATGACAGGAGCAATATAGTTTTAGAGAGTAGTAAGGGGAGGTAATACACAATATTATAAAACATCAAACAACTGGTCTAAATGATTAATGAAAATGATTTATGAACAATTTTTTTATCATCACTTGAATTGCTTTAATCATAATTCGTACTTGGGTGAAATTGAGTATATTTCTGGTGAGGTTTGTAAATTACAATATATTGAGAGGTTCCTGTGTGGCTCCATCAAGGTATAGAGAACATAAGTACATCATGAAATCTTCATTTTGTCATGATAGTACCGACACTTCAAATTTTCATTGCATTATTGGAATCAAAGTAAGTTCGGAGAGTATCCAATCCCCGTTTTCTTCATGAATTTAATTAACTTTTGTATCTGTTTCGGAGGTATTTCTTACAAGTATGAAATAACGCGTGAGTAGAGTTCTTAGCAAACACTATAGAAACTCTATCATCTATGTAATATTGTGATGAAATACAGATAAAAGGGGCTGATTATATAACAATGGTGCTGTTTTTTTTAAAGAACTATTCTGATAGAATTTCAAGTAACACTTAACGAAATCAGGCTTTTAAGCAATGAAGAGTTCTAATAGCTTTGAAAATGAGTTTCATCCACATATCCATTGTTATATTGCCAAAAAAAAATTTTTTTTCTATTTTCTAATTCCACTAAAAAATCTGACGATATTAACGAAACTAGGATCAATGTCGTATTTGATCTAATAAGCGCTCTGGTACAATGCCCGATTACCACAAATTGAGTTAATTGAAAAAAGACAAGTGTTTACTATGTTCATTAATCATAGGGTCTCATATAAGATTTGCAAATAATTTACCGTTTAGCTTTTCCTTTGATAAATGGATAAAGTCATTTCCAACAACTTGTTATGCTCTATCTGGTTTATTAGGAAAAAACTCCATGCCTATAGTTACAATTTCACTAAGATGTATTACCATTGTTATTTTGTTAAGTTCTTGTCTTTTTTGCAATTTATACTAATTATTGCTCAACCCAGTAGAATATCGAAGTACTTGAAATAGATCAGCGTTCCGAACAATTATTTCAAATAGAACGTGTTTAACTTCGTCAGCCATCTACGTTTTCTTTTTCTTCATACATTGTAGCCAATCTCATCTATATTTATTAACTTTTTAATTGAACTCGCGTATTCATAATCAAGCGAAGCTAAATCATCTGTATAGGGCAGATCTCAATTCACTTTGGTATGCAATTACATATTGAAACAGTATACTTAACAACTAACCCCACCTCGTGAATTTTTCATGGATGTATTACGACGTTATGGTTATTTACAATACCAGCGTGACTTTTGCCTATTTGGGTTAAAAGTCGCTGAATAACTTATATGATGGGAATATGGATATTGGAAGTTCCAAACTGTATACCACCAATATGGTGCTGCATTTTAAGCACTTAAGGTTTATGAAAAATGCAACACTTGCGCTGAGGACATTTAAGTGTTGCTCTCTCCAGAACTCTTAACACTTTATACTTAATTCATTTCTGCCATTTACATACTCCATATTTGCAATTTAAAACTAACAGTTGATTCAACGCCCATACTATATCCACTTGTAAAACCTGTACATGTTTTGATATGTATCATTGCATGGAGATGTGTAGGGAGTATGTAGGGTTGACATGTCAAAATGGGCCTTGATGGAGGAGGGGGTTAATGACATTGAAATTTAATATTTAAGACAATTTTCAATTTTTATCTGCATGTAGATAGGATTGAAATCTCAAAACGAGTCTAGTTGGTGTATCGGGTTAATAACATTGAAGTTTTATATTTAAGTTTCATATGTAAGACAATTTTCACTCTTTATCTGCATGTAGATAGGGTAGACATGTGAACATGAGTCTTGATGGGGTAGAGGGTTAATGATGCAAAATTTCAGTTTAATATTCAGAAATCTTCACTACCGTACTTACAAAATCAAAACTATTCACTACTATTAGCATAATTTTTATATATTTTTTTCATTTTCTTAGAGAGAAAAAGCAATACCACAAATGCGCAATTGGTTAAACTCTTATTATTTTGAGTATGGTACTTTCAGATTTAATTATTAGAATGGAGATCGGTATTGGCATATGTTAAAGTTACACACACTGTGTTCGTTATACACTGTGGCCTCCCAGATGCTTCTACTCAACAGTAAATTCAAGCCAATTATGTGCAGTTTCAAAAATTGCTCGATGATTTATGAAGATCTGTGAAGAAAGTTTTCAGTCATATATCATTGAGTTTTGTGTGATGTTGAGGGTGTATTAAATGTAATCATGAGATCTTTCTCTTCCCTCCATTATTCAGAAGCTCGTTTACCGCACACACTGATTTTATGATTACTAGTACAGAAATCGGTTGGGTACCGAACTATACCGCAAGGTTAATAGGGTCAAAGTGGGTTAATAATTGTAATACAACATGTTTTAAATGTCACAAATACAATTTTAAATATGTTTGCTCTGTGTTCACATGTCCACTAATTCTTAATTGGCGATCAACTAATATACGAACCATAAAAGTAAGAAAATTTGAACACATAAATCTGGTCCAGTTAGCTTTGAAAGCAGAATGTCCACAAATTTGAATTTATTAGGCTAATTCTGGAGGTCAGCATTCACAAATTGTCTATTATTTAACATAAAAGGTTTGCTTTGTATATCACATGATCTTTAAACCATGCCCAATAAATAATAATATTTAACACAACAGTACTGAACATTTTGAATGGCGGCCATCTTAATTTTAAAAAAAATTTGAATTCTGAGATTCTTGAAATGAATTGTGGGATTGATATAATGATAATACAAACTGTATGCCATGAGCACCCATGCTCAATAAATAATGCTCAAATAACACAATGGTAAAGTAAAATTTTTGAATGGTGGCCATCTTGAAATTTCTAAAAAAAATTTCAGGAATTCTGGGATTGTTACAATGCATTGTGGGATTGATATAATGGTACTACTTACTGTACATGCCATGAGCACCCATTTGCATATGTTGGTTCTCCCAAGCTAGAGATCCATCTGGATTGTACCCTGCATGAGCTCCTGGAGCTGAAACGAGATCAAAAACATACTGAAAATATCTACAGAAAACTGGGAATAATCACCAGACTAATTCCAAGAAAAGACAACCACTAAGCGAGCTGACAAAATGTTACAGTAACTTAATGAAAGATTAGGAGAATCAGTACCCAGTACAGTGTGATACAAACCCCAGAAATTATAAGTTACAGTAGAAAATCTCCAACAATTTTTAGCAAAACTGCTACAATTCTTAGTAAATCCACTAAAACTAGTAGTAAATCTACTAAAATTGCTAGTTAATCTACTAAAATTAGTAATGAATGTACTAGAATTATTGGAACAATTTATCTGTTCATCAGGGTACCCAGGGGATGGACTTTTAAAATTATGTAAATGACAGGGGTTTCACTAGGGTCTGTTTCTCAAGGGTCATGTTTATAATATTGTACTGAATATTGCCACTTTATTTAGCAAAATTCTTTTCATGGCCGTTCAGTCAAAATGTGGCTAAAAGTCGTTTTTTAAT
Organism: Spisula solida; assembly: GCA_947247005.1. NCBI lineage: Eukaryota > Metazoa > Mollusca > Bivalvia > Venerida > Mactridae > Spisula > Spisula solida. Next base: position 53,817,070 of record OX365945.1, read on the forward strand.
AATAATAACAACTTTATTTAAAGAGGGAACACAGTTGGGCAAACCCAGTCTTTCCTGTGAGCCTCTCACATGATGGGTCAAATGGAACCCCGTAATGAAATTTTCATATTTTACTTAGCACAATCAAAATGGTCGTCATGCAGTGTCACTATAGTGACCATAGAAGCTGCTCGTTCAGTAGAAAGTGGTGCAGCAAGACGTTCACAGACAACGTCCTGTTTTATTATTCATGATGCCTTACAAATTTTAGTAGTAATTATTTGTTTGACATTTTGATTGGAATACATCACTGCTCCATCAGCAAGTAATAAACATATTGCCATGTAATAAACACACCGTGAAAATTACTTGAAGACCCAGATAAGACAGCTGATTTAAAATTCCTTTTTATTGGCAGAAACCCGACTGATAGTATCACACTTATTACTGGTAGGTCACAGTAGTGATCTCATAAAAATAAAATTAAAAAAAAACCCAGCTGATGATAACAAGACGAAGCCGAAGTTTGAAATTTCCATCAGTAAATTTGGAATAGGTAATTAGAAGGAATTGAAAATCAAGCGATATTCAATGAATATTTTCATGGCTAGATGGAGCCACCTCCGAGCTGCTCATCAAATTTTGTCTTTAATATTATGGTGGTCCATTGTATGCATGCTATATTTTTTACAAGTATCATTAGGCTTGTTTTGCTGTTATATGAATATTGAAAGAATCAATTTGAGATTTTAGCGAGATAACATAACAGACTATGCATACGATATGAATATTATATATTCACACAGTATTGGCTGTTGCGTTTTGTATTCACCAAATTAGCGACAATAATTTTTGTACACTTGATATCATCATCGTGGAACGAATATGCGCACATTCGTTAAGGCATGTTCCGCTGGATGGTATATTTTGAAATCAATTCATAATGGGTATTTGTAAAAACATTAATGTTTAATCATTATTGTTCCACAGAAAATGACAAAATGGGCCCCTTGACTGTGTTTCTAATGTGACACTGAAATAAGGATCATCTATTATTCATGTAAATTACGTTTTCTAATTGTCGGAAAAGATTGAGTACGTTCGAAGGCTATTGTTAGTTTGTAATGTATGTTTCACCTTTGTGTTAAAACATTTAGGCAAATTGACAATCTGAAGCTCAGCTTAAATTCCTAGCTATCAGGCATTGTGTTTTTTGTATGAGCCTGGCAGCTTGATTCATTTTAGAGAATACATAAAACAATGTTATCTAGCGACACTCAAATGTTTGTGAAAACTAACTTTAAGTCCCATGATGGATGGTAAAACATGCTTTGCCGAAAGATCTCTACACAAATGAGTGAGGTTTATTTCAAAACAATGGGACAAAAAAGAAATAGAACGTATTGCGCGACAATAAAACATGAGAAAATTGCACTGAAATATTGACTTTGATTGTATTTGGTGCACCTTATTGATGTTAGAAACGTCAGGATGACAGTATAAACGTTACAATGTAAATCTATACATGATTTAAAGGTGAATACTTTTTCTCGAATGATAATGATAGCTCGATTTCTAATAGCCGAGTACCGAGTAATTTGGTGCATTTATAACAAACTCACTAATCACCTTTTTGTATTATTGCTAAACTGAATTGCGCACGAAATATTTGCACAAACATATTGCTCGTGGCGTCTAGCTATTAGTTTTAGCGAAAAATCATTTAACCCAGATAATTAATGCTGCGGAAATAACGTTCAGAAATGAATACCTGCAGTAATTTTAAAAGCTTCATTTAAACATGCTCATTGTATCCATATGCTAGGAATAAGTGAATTCCATTTTCACTTTGCGAAACCAGCATCTACCGACACCTTTATCCAAATTGTGCCAGACACTGATTTAAGTGTACAACTGATTTTTGTTAGTTTTCTGTTATTATAATAATTATGAAAAAAAATCGATCGCATTTGTAGACAAATTAAAAGCATACTTCTACACCGTACTAATAGACTGCGGAACGTTTTGTTTTCATTCCAAGTTATTACCCATTTTCTAAATGACGCAAGATGAAAAGGAAATTAAGACTACATTTAAAGTAAACTTCTTGGAAAATAGCACATTCATTAAAAATTAAATGTTCCATTTGCGGTACCTAATCACTCAATCATCAGTTGACAAGTGTTAAAATGCTCCACATAATTAACATGTACCCGTATAAAAGGCTTAAGCAATTAATGATATTGATTATGTCAAGTCTGTACTTTTGTTGAATATACAGCAACATATATTCACAGAATAAGGCTTAAAATACTTACAAAAAACAGAATTAAACTTTAAAAGACCATTAACATGTGGTGAAAGGCAGCGAATAGTTTACTCTCAAAAAGGTAGTGAATAGTCTTGCATCCATTTTGTCCATTTTAAACTCATATTCCAGAATTTTGATCTTCATCACAGAAATTACGTTTTTAGTTCAGAAAGAAGACCGATAACTAACGAGAAAATAAATCTGCATTTTAATGAGCATTTCATCGATTGTGGCGAGTAGATGTGGGGTTCGGAAGAATAACAAGATCCTCTTAGATCCTGATTATCACATTGATTAACATAACATTGCAATTTTATACAGCTATCATTAATGTAGAAGTCATTACAATCGTTTCTACATTTATCATACAGTTACTAGGGCTCCGTAGAATAATTGATATCTAGTACGGTAAAACGTATGAAACTTTAATAGCAAATTAAATTTGCATTTTTCATTGCTGTGTCTCGTATTTCACGGAGTGTAGGAAATATCTTGCAGTGTTCACGTTACGGCAGATAAAGACTGAAGACGCATTAAGAGTGATTAGTAGTTTTGATTTGAAAGATTGTGTCCGATCAGGTTTCTATACTTCTCAATAATACAAATGCATTCTTTCATTTGTTTTCTTTCGAAATGACAGAATTGCAGAAAGTGTCAAAACCAAATAGCTTTCCATTTAACTAAGCCTTGAACATACGAAAAGTTAATGCAAAGTTTTTTTTATTTTTTCTATGTTTTCAGGTGTCAGACAAATTTTATAATAACACTCCGTACATCCTATTAAACACCCAATAAAATAGACCCAGATATCCCGTACATTGTAATGCTATACTTATCGCTGTAATATGACCATATTACTCGTGCATTAAAAACACCTCTAATTCTTAAGTATTTCTAAAGGACAAAAAATATTATCAAAATATTAAGTTTTCCTAAAGAATGACAAAAAATAGGATAAAAATATAACAAATTGATTGAACTAATACATAGCTGATTATACAATGACGTATTCCCATTAAGATTTAATGACAGACAACGAAATGTCGGCAAGCAATTATAGTCGGAAGTTTGTTACCGAGTGTCGATAGCGATTGAATACATATATACTTATACTTCAAGTATAATAATCGTCTATTGTCTAACAATCGTAAATTTACGCATGATCACGCAAACGATTCTCTGCTGCGGGGAACGTGCTGCATTTGTCATTATGCTAGTTTATATTCACTTTATTTCAAGTCACTTACGTATAAAATAAGAGCTGCCATTTGTGCGTGAAGAAAAAATATTCCTTGACAGATTTTATTTTAGTTTTATGCTCCCGTATAACTTTCCCCGTGGAGTGTTAATCAATGTATGACAGAAACTTGCAAAACAAACTGGAACGAGATGCCATGTCGGATATTTACGAGCTAAAACTGACATACAACTATTTCCACCGAGTGCCAAAAAACAGTAACAGGACATGCTTCAGAGGTAACGTAAGAAAAAAATACATACATTTCTTTTCTAACTTTAGCGCCTTGTTTTAACCTTAGAAGCATTTGATTAAAAGAAAGATCTCAAATTCCTGCGTTCTATACGCCTAAGACCAGAATTAGAACTCCTGGATGAACATTCCTGTCTGTCCCTTTTTTATACCATCCTGACTCCCCTTTTTTGAGATACACATGGATGACATCACTAGCTAGCAATTGATTTATACCGTCCTAGGACCTATGCATATCATTAGACAGACTAAATGCCATTTCCGTAAACAGTGTATTAAAGTTTAATTTTTTAATCAAATAAATTGAATAAGTTGGCCATGCTAATCAGCCTGGAATAAAACAGTCTCATATTTATTAATGATTCAACACTAATGAAGTTTATGGCAAAAGCTCAAATGGTATGAAATTGCGTTTTAAGGCCGCATAAAAACATAGTTTTTGGCTCCTGGGAGTAAAGCCAGTGATTTCCTGACAAAATGTTCATGACATTTTTTGTGCATGCAAATTGGATTTTGAATTATTATGATTTCACCACGTCTAGCCACATTGAGATATTCGCTCCATTTTTACGGTAATTAAATAAAATACGTATCCATTAGTAGAACAATGAAAGTGTCATTGTTTCCCACAAAAAACATTAATGCAAAAAAAATGTTCTAAAATGTTCTAAATGCGATTTCACGAAAATTTGAGTTTTCTTATTGGCGAATTTAAATCTTTACTTCCTGGTTTGATTTATAAACATTAATTGATTTGCGTTTCAATTAGTTCAACACATAAAATGTTATTTACAGAGTAATAATATAATTAAAGAACTATAGACATTACTATGCGAAATCAAAAGTTAACAAGTGTTCATGAATCATTACAAATTCAGACTGTCATTTTGCAAAACTATTCAAGAGTTTCAAGGGAGTGTGATTTTAATTATATACCGTTTTTATCAAATAATTTAATTTTTTTTTTAAATTATTTGATAAAAACGGTATATAATCAAATGTGCTTTAAAGGGTTCCTACTTAACATTGCTAGGTGATGGACTTGCACAGCATAGGTTCGAATCTCACTATAGGGGTAAACTATTGCAATCAATTATTCCGATGAAGTATCTCTTCCGATGAAGTATCTCTTCCGATGAAGTTACTCTTCCGATCAAGTATCATGTAACTTTAATGTTACGAACCGGGCAGGGTTGGATGTCAAAACCTCAGCAGACCAAGTGATGTCACCACAGTCAACATCGGCTACAATTTATTATCAAATTGATGGGTTACTTTGAGGAAATTTACCATGTTTTATGATAAAATAAAACACATGTCTCACCTGCTCTATTAGACTGGTCTATCATAGGTTGCACTATTCTTCTACGAGCATTTATAAACCTGAAAATAAAAGAATAAAAATATTAATATTTGCATCAAAGTCTGCATGCAGAATTCTGAAAACATTTTTCATTTTAAAAACACTTTATGCAATTGGCATTAAGTTATATACAATATATGCTTGTCCCAAATATATTAATAATGCTAGTTAAGTTCAATGAGAAAATTAATTGCAAATTTCAGCGGTGAATGAACCCATTTTAACAGCAATCAGAGGTTACACAAAAATTATCTAAATGCAATAGTGCACAAAAAAATGATTTATTTTATTTTTTAAAGCTCCATGTATGATAAATCAAAACTGATTCAGTCGTTAAATCATTTGTCGGCATTAGAAACTCGCTGTCAAAAATAGCATAAACTAATCTAGTAGTATCCGTCACATTTTCCGTCACATTTTCCGTATGTTTCAAAAATAGCGAATTTATTTCATATGATTTATAGCAGTCATATATATCATCATGATTTAATTCCCATTAGGCAGCAAGTCAAACCATGTGTACTTTTACTTTAAGTTGAGGAGTGGTTGAAATTGAGAAATTTCTGGAGAGAATATTTTTTAATAATTCTTATATTTTGTAAATTAAGTATTAAATATTTATAATAACGTTATTTGTAACAATAAAACGAGGAATAATATACCGGTTCACAAAAAGTAAGCACTATTTATTAACGGAGAATGTTAGTATAATTTATGGAGTTATCCTATTATATGCATAAGCGCGGAGACCTTTGTGATCTAATCTCGAACAAATCTATCATAATGTGTACGTTATTCACTAGCGATCTGGGGATATGTTGTTCCTAAGGCTTTAATGCCTAGTCGATGGAACAATCGACGATCATTTACGATTGTGATATTAGCCAGTGTAAATATTTTGAATTTCTTTCTGAATGCAAGGATCCTATACTATTAGATGTTACTTAACAATATAGGTTTACAATTGGTCATAATTGAACAAAAAACTCACGGTAATAAGTCAAAATGAGAAAATAATATATAAGTAGAGAGTCAGGCATATCTGCATTTCATGCATGTAGGGCCATTCACTGTAGAAGCAATGTGCGTAAAAACCAGTCATAATAAAGTCATTATCACACAGAGAATGTCAGCTTTTGAAATAGACATCTATCAATTTTGACAAGGCATACTCATTTGGGTCTCATTGTAGCTGTGTTCTCCAGTGACGAATGTGTGAAGCATAATATTTACAGTGAAACAATGAGTAAATAATGAAGAATGCTTGCATGCTTTTTACTCCGCTTATGAGCAACACCCAATTAAAATAACATTTTCCGGTTTCCGCCTCCTAAGCATTTGATCATTAGCATATTTTTTACTCTACCCGATAATGACCAGCCAGCCAGGCAACTGTGGTACCCGGGAAGAATTCTAGGAATTTTATGATATGATTCCCAATCGACATGGAATCTTTCACAATGTTTTAGCAAGTAAACAACTGGCCTAGGAAACTGTTTTCTCTAAAAGCATTTTTCAACATGTTTTTAAAACTTCAATTTAGTTGATAATAATGATTCAAATATACACCATAATCCGACACGAAGTGCCTAAAATGATTTTTGGAACAGAAGTTTTTTCTCTAAAAAATAACGCATGCTTTGAAAATGCTGACAATTAAGTTGATAATAATGATTCAAATATACAGTACGATTTAACACAAAGTGCCTAAACTGATTTTCGGAAGCAGAACGTTTTTTCTAAAAAAAAACCCATGTTTTGAAAATGCTGACGAATGTTGCTATATTTCCTTGGTTCAGTAATAGATACTCTATCACAACATTCTGAAATTCAATCTTTCTGAGATGGTTGGATCTAGGAGTATTTGTGTCTATCTGCATGAAAGCTATGCATACTTTGTATCTGATAAGCAAATAGGCTTTCTATGATACGAGGGACCAGTTCTTGCAACTGTCTCATTCAATTAAGATCCCCGTAATTTTTCAGCAGATTCTTGTAGGATTGGAAATGTTAAGAATGCTATCAACAGCGACAAATCTTCATTACTGGGTTATCTGCCCATCACGGTATGTACAAGTTGTCATTGTTAGATCAGATGCGGGTGTTATGAGCCGGATAAAGCTTCTACGCTGCACCTAGACATTTTTTCTGCAAGCACTTTCTGCAATGTTGGACACAGATGATATGACATCATCGTACACACTTCTCAGCTAATCAACTCTAACTTTGATAATAACTAGTCCCTTTGAAGGGAGCATTTATTATGAATTAAATTCACAAGTTTAGACAACAGTCAAGTCTGGTAACCACTGACACTAATTAGGTTTCCATGGAGAAACAAAATATTGTTCTACTTTTAGTTTCTATTATTCTGACATCACCTTAATATTGAAGAGTACCACCTCCATCTTGAAGAGTTCAGGTATAATATAATGTTTCAGGAATCTATAGTTACAATGTATCTAATACATGTATAATAACTTATCCTGGCATCACCTCTATATTGAAGAGTATCACCTCCATATCGAAGAGTATAATATAAATAACAAAGATTCAAGATCACCTCCTAAATTGAAGAGGAACAGCCTTAAAAAACAGAAAAAGAAGTTAATTATTTGTGTTACAATATAACTCAAAGTAAAGTACATATTGTACATTGAGGCTGATTAAAGCATGTCAGTTTAGATATAATGATTTCCTCCTAAATTAAACGCTGTGGGGCACGATGTCTTTAATGTACATCTAATTTGTAGAGTAACCAGTATTAAATGACTTTTAATTACTTTTTGATTACTCGTATGACTATAAATTGTCACTAGTGAAGTAATGTAAACGATTTCATCATTAGCAAACTATTACAGTCTTGTTCTTTTTATGCTTGATAGCGAACCTTTGACATTTATCTGTATAGAGATTAATTATTTTTTGTAGTTTTCAGTTGAGCTTTTGCTTTTAAAATCGTGTTTTGGTTAAAGCAAACATAAGCGATATTCACTCGAATGAAAGAAACTGAGTCAGAGAGAAAAACAAACATCACTGTTCAGAATGTGTTTGATGTTACAGGGTAGAAAGTGAAAGTGAATACCCTATGATATCTCGGCACTTTTCAAATTTTCAAAAAAATTAGAGTTAAAGTCACAGCATGATATGGTAGGCTGGGTGGCAAACTATTTGTTTTCTCTGCAATTTCTGGTAGGTATTTTATCTCCGGCTACAAACTTGTTGTTCTAGCTGTTATCTGCACATATGAAACTTATGTTTGCTTAAGCAGCAATATAAATGTTATTTTTGTGTTTTTCTTCCGATACAGATCTTCAGGGTCCCCGGCCAAATTACCCCCTCTCTTGGCATGAGTGGAATTCAGATACGGCCTATGATAAGTAGACATGGCAAGTACCTCGCAAACTATTTTATCAGTCACATAAATATACCTGGCAAAATAGTTTCATTTTTCCCATTGGCTTTCATGGCGCTAAACTAGAGTTTTACATATCTACTTGGCATTTCTATTTTTGTAGTGCCGTTATGATAAGAACTGCAATAGCTGCCACATTTACCATGAAACTAAACAGCTCTTAGCTCAGCCCACCGGATTTCCTCAAAATTTGAAATCTAGATTTACGCTGATTAGTATTCTCACCAAAAACTGGATTCATTTACATCTTGTTTATCAAATATGACTATTATGTCAATAAATTAAGCAGAAATAAAACTTCTTGAGAGAAGCCCTGTCAAAATGATGGATTTAAACAAACAGCAGGGTCACAAAAGGGGAGCGAACTCCGGACTATTTGCTGAAACAGTGCAGAATTGATTGATCTCTCTTAGTTGCAAGCTTGCAACACACTACGCTAATACACTAAACTCTTCATAGAGGAGGGGGAAATATATTCATAAAATTTTGTAGTAGCTCGAGAATTGATCTAATAACGGCAGAAATAGGACTTTAGTGGGAATAATTCCATTTTTAGCATAACCTATTGCCTGGCTATAAAATGCAGCATACAGTTGAATTTGAGGATAGAATGATGAATCTTTCATCCGCTGCCAAGTCTGTTCCTATTGTGAGCATACTGTCACAGAGTATTCCAGATGATTGATTACTCTTCTTGTAATCTGGCGCCACATTATTACATTTTTCCCAACCAATAATAGCGAGTCGAAGATTGCACTGAAGTTTTGTCATCCTTCTAACAAAAGACAGCTCGTCATAATGGACTGACCCAATAATAAATTGCGGCGGTACGTTCGGATCTCTCATTAAAAACCCGGGTGAGTTTTACTGTCTAAAAATATGTTAGAGGCAGTACATTTATTGAAACCGACCGAGGACATATTAATAATAACTTTATGAATTGTCTGCCTCTTTTATAAAACACGCTTCTTGGAACTTACACGCCTTCTCGCACGGGTTTTATTTATGTGTTTGACGTGTGCCATCAGTAAGATCACATGACCGAGTTTTGTAGAATTTTTATATGTGCAGTTTAGACGTGTAAACACAATCAGGTACATTCCCACCTTTGCACCCTTTAGTATGAACTTAAACTGTTCCGTCAGTTTTTTACACTTCTTAAATTGTTCCGTCAGTTTTTTACACTTTTACTGCAGTAAGTGAGAGAGTGTTAATGATGATGACTCATCACTTTCACATTGACATTTTATTGCATAACAGTAACTCACTCGGCAATCTTTCATTCAGGTAACTGCCATAAAATTTGCCTTGTGTAGTTTCCTCATAATTTTATGATATGTTTTACTACCAAGTTCATAATGTGGGGTAATCCATGCAGAATGCAACAAAAAACTAGCTGCATATTTTGTCAGGATATTTTTACTAGATGAAGTGACGGTCTCCAGAGGCGGATAGGGTTTCCACATGACGAGAAAAATTTGTCAAGATGCCTGGTCCTTCACTGAATGACCATGGCCGGACAAATTGCTTCTTTACACTCATTAAAAGTGAGCGGAAAGGATTGAATTTCAGACATGTAGTGCTCTTAAGGCTTTTTCCATGGTAATGGCCACAGGAAGTGCATGGCATTGTGGGAGAAATTCTAGAGATTGGGCGATAATGAGACATGGCAGAACGTTGGCTTCATGTTTTTGATCTTTATACACAGTTAAGTATTTCATGCTGAGCATCAAAATGGACCAGAAAATGTCTTTAATTTATCGGTTCTGTGTAATTGCAGAAAAATGACACATTTTCTGAAACATGCCAGCATGCATATTATCGTCTGAAACTGAAGATAAGATTGCTTCTTCTATTCCTACCTTTCAAACTGTGCCGCGGGGGAGTAAATTGTTGCTCTTGGTAGATTCTTTAGCGGTAAAATAGATTAAAACATTTCAAATTCCCCGATTTGTCTGCTGTCAGAGAAGGAAATATACTATAGCAATGTCTTTTATTGGATTGAAATAATGATTAAAATTTTGAGTTTAATGAGCTTGAAGGATTTCATTTTAAGGTGAAAGTGACGGATTCCTGAGACATTTATTTCAAGGTAATGATGTAAATAACTGCCACCCAGCATAACACGTGTGCCACAGGAAATAGTACAGAAGATGGCAAGAAAATGATGCTATATTAAACAGCATATTCTGAAGTGTGTACATGGATTTCAAGCAAGACTTTGACTCGCTTAATTAACCTGAACTCATAATCTACTAATAATACGGCCACAAAACATGTTAACAATGCCTTACATTATTCTGAGGGTGTATCGATTAATCAGCATTTTATAACCTGGTGCTCAAAGGTCTTGTATGTCAAAATTAACCCACCAGGTTTGTTTCCCCGAAATTTAGACGGGAAATGTGGTTATATTTATTGTTATCATAAAACCTTTGACACAAGATCATCAGCTGTGTTCCAGATTACAAACTAATCATCCATGCGCCTGTTGCCACAAATGCTTTCCAGTAATTGCCATTTGACCTTGCCTATAATTGCAAAATTATCTCCCTTGTCATAACTCTCCACCTTTTTCTAGTACTCTTCGCAGATAAGGTTAATTCATTGAAATAATCTGTTACGATAATAAAACAATTAAGAGGGCACCCTCCATGCTTAATTACAGTTTAGTATCTTATTTCTTAATTTATTTTATTAGCCATTGGACATAGGACAAGAAATGACCCAGTTTGCCAACAGAAAGCGGTTGTTATTTTAATTCACTATAGAGTGCAGGTCAACTTTCCAATCATCGCAGTCAGTATATTACACTGCAAGTATATTATAGCTTAATAAAAGTGAATTGTTTTCATTGCCAAAACATGTGTTACACTACGCTGTACTATTCCAATAAGTTGAACACACAGTGCCAGCCAGGCTTATCAGTATAATAAACATAAAAACCTTAGAACAGACTATTTTACTCTAAAAGTTCTATATTACAGTACTAAAGTACGCTATGCTAAGCATCATGATTCATTATTTTCCATTTTAACAAGCAACAGATCACTGATTATCTGGACTCATGTTGGTTTTTTTGCCGAGATGTTGATGCTCCCCCATTGGCTAAAGTGGATTGACGAGCACTGTATTCTTCACAATAACTCACTTATGACACTTGTTAGCGAAGGTGTGTAAAATCATACTACATTATATCTATACCGATACCCGATCAGACAAGTTATAATAACTGACTGACATTCACTGACAATCTTGAGACCAACATCTGAGGTAGCTCTAATATAAAACCTAGACCTACAGGCCATCAAAATTATTCAGCCTGATTGAGATTGATTTATTCAATCAGTTTTCATGACAACTGCCAACAGAGGCAAGCTTCATCAACTTCACAAAGCATCATAATATCGTCTTATCACACCTGACTGAGGGATACACAGAGGTACAAGAGGTTTCTGTAACCGCCCTATACTGCTCTACTGTGTCTACCTCATATCTATATACCATCCCATATCATTGGCTTTACCGTTTACATAAGTCTATGCGCCCCACAGGTTTGCGTATCTCATGTGAGCATTTAACAACCCACAGGTTTGAGTATCTCTTGTGAGCATTTGACAACCCACAGGTTTGCATATCTCTTGTGAGCATTTAACAACCCACAGGTTTGGGTATCTCTTGTGAGCATTTAACAACCCACAGGTTTGGGTATCTCTTGTGAGCATTTGACAACCCACAGGTTTGCATATCTCTTGTGAGCATTTGATGACCCACAGGTTTGCGTATCTCATGTGAGCATTTGATGACCCACAGGTTTGCGTATCTCATGTGAGCATTTAACAACCCACAGGTTTGGGTATCTCTTGTGAGCATTTGACAACCCACAGGTTTGCATATCTCTTGTGAGCATTTGATGACCCACAGGTTTGCATATCTCTTGTGAGCATTTGAAGACCCACAGGTTTGCATATCTCTTGTGAGCATTTGACAACCCACAGGTTTGCATATCTCTTGTGAGCATTTGATGACCCACAGATTTGCGTATCTCTTGTGAGCGTTTGACGACCCACATATTTGCGTATCTCTTGTGAGCTTTTGACGACCCACAAATTTGCTTATCTCTTGTGAGCATTTGACAATCCACAGGTTTGCGTATCTCTTGTGAGCGTTTGACGACCCACATATTTGCGTATCTCTTGTGAGCATTTGACAACCCACAGGTTTGCGTATCTCTTGTGAGCATTCGACAAACCACAGGTTTGCATATCTCTTGTGAGCATGTGACAACCAACAGGTTTGCATATCTCTTGTCAGAATTTGACGACGGTTGCTGAACCTCATAACTGCGCCTCTTCACCAAAATGTGAGTTATATTATAATTACATAGAAGTGGCACCACAGGATTCCATATCCTTGGTTCAACAACGGATGCAAAACTATCATCACTTCAGCCACTTCTCCAAAATTTGAGTTATGCAACAGTTTAGCGCCAAACCCAAAAATAATCACAATTGTTTCATAAAAAATTATGGTCATTGTAAAATTGCTTTAAAACTATTAATACTGTAATTTTCATCGAAAATAATGACAATATTTTACAAATTCTTCTAAAGCACAATAATAATTCTAATCTAGCCAATGTAAAGGATATTTAATATGAAATAACAGATTTAGCCCCAATCTCTCCAAAATAGATATTTTACATAAAATCTGATCACGAATAGCAGATCATTATGTAATTGAGCTAAACTTGTGCTAAAACAACTTCAAACTGTAATCAATTTGTGTCGGTGGGTTTGTAAATGAAAATACGAGACAACTGAGGTCTTCCATTATACAAATATATACAGGAATGTATGTTTCTAATTTTACAACCAATTTTTTTCCAAGCAAAACACATGGTTTAACTTCATTAGCAGTGTACACTACATATTTAAAGTCATTAAAATCGCTTCTAAGTGGAACCATCGCTAGTAGTAAATTGTTTTTTAAATTGAGTCACAGCTAGTTTAGGTTATCGGAGATGGCATTTTTATCATTAACCAGTCTCTCCGCCATCGCGCTATCATCAGCAATCATCCAGCTCATCATCATTATCGCAATTCTTATCTCTTCACACAACCAAACTCATCCTCCGCATACTTTTATTATCATCAACTGGATCTGCTACACTTAATGGGTTCTCTCTTAAATTGTCTATTCTTTTTTTTGGCATATCGTCTCCCTCCAAAACATAGTTTTTTCCTCCACTGAAAATTCTTACCATTTCATCAACTTTCTATTACTAGACTTACGCATATAGCCATAACCAATCAGTCCTGATTCCAAATTTTTCAGATAGTTTCGTAAATTCAATTAACTGATCCCTTGTCAATTAAAACGCTGTAGGCTTTTTATCACGTCTTCAGACTTATTCTGTTCGATCATTTCATTATAACATCACAGATCACATACATCAATCCTTCAAATATATTTTTCATAGCACAAGCGCAATCTTTCGTCACCAGCTGTTCTTCAAACTCCAAAAATAAAATTATACAAAAAAGTTTTTTTTTTATCAAAATTCCTTGAAGGTGTTCCTGTCTTTTCCTGCTGCATTTCATTTGGCAACTGCTCATTGTTATTGATAGTTGTAATCATGTATTTATTTACCGGCCGCTGATGCTCCATGTGTTTCATTTTGATCTTTGAAGTTACATACTTCAAGGATGCCTTACATTCTATTTCTTAGAGAATGGAAGAAAAATTCAAATTAACCAATCGCATTTAGCATTGTAGCATTAACTTACCCAGTGCGGAATTTATGCTAATAGAACGTCCCTTAACTTCACATTTACAAACAAATATTGCAGCATATATCAATCTTTTTAACTTTACCATATCTTTGTAATAGCATTTATAAACCCGATTTGAAATCTCAAATGATATTTATTCATACGTATCTCAATACTTATGTCAGAACTTTGAAACAAGTTGGCATAGTAACGGATATATAAGTACAACCTAGTATATGAAAACTTGGAATTTATGACAGGTAAGACATTCCAAATATCACCAAAACTATAATTATTCTCTACAAATATGATTTGGAAGCCCGTACATTCGATCTTACATACAAGCCTTAACCACATGGCTTGCCATTTATGGCATATCTCCATAGACACCGACTAGCATACAACATCCTGATATTATTCATAATCTATATAATTCGCCATCTTTTCTCTGAAGTTGTCCATATATTTACTTCATCATGAGCCGTTGTGATTATTGACAAAGTAATCAAACCATTTCAGAATGTCCTATATTTACAAGAAAATCATGATCATTTACTAGAGCGGAGATGCCACGAGACATGCGAACATTCTCGAATTCCCAAACCCATCATTTTCTCCATTGATCTTAAAGCAGGAAAAAGTATATTGTTCTCGGAACACATCTAGTTTCATGCCCAACTCCCCAAATAGCCCAACAGCTCTTCTTTAAACACATAAAACAGTAATAATGTCCATTAACAGTTTTCCATGTGAGCACAGTAAGTATACAGTCCTAGGGATTCTGCAGTTGAGGGAAAAATGTGATAATGATAGCAGTAAAGATGAGATTCCTATGACAGAACAGGTGTCAACAGTTATATTGATATTTCCTTTTTTTGCTATTTAAAAGTCCTAATTTTCGAGGGTTTACTTTACAATTTTCATTGCGGAAGTGTTATAAAAAGTCCTAATTTTCAAGGGTTTACTTTATAATTTTCATTGCGGAAGTGTTGTAAAAAGTCCTAATTTTCAAGAGTTTACTTTAAATTTTCATTTCGGAAGTGAGAAATAAAGTCCCCAAGTACCCATATCCATACCACAAAAAATTCATGTAAGCAAAACACCCAATGGTTTGCTTGATAATTTATGGTCTCAGCGAGTGCAAACCTCCATAATTTATCAGGGAAGGTTTGGACACTAGCCTGGTGTAAGTGATACTGTTATTGTAACTTAATGTAATTAAAGCTCAACTAGAAGGTTTTGTTTCCAAGTCTAATTACTGATCAAGATAATAAAGGTGTTACACTAACGTGACAGCAGTCTGTCAGAAGATCCAACCTTTTTTTGTGCCGGCAGACATTTTTTTTCAAATTTCAGATAATGTGAGTAAACCGATATGCCTATAATTTAAAGGTTTTAAAAAAGACAAGAGATGACTAGGTCATACAATCTTGCCAGGGATGAATTATGATGGTATCGTATCACAAAAGAGTTCATTGGTGACTATTGTAACAATGTTACTGGCCTACCTAGGGCACCATTTATTGATGTCCGTGTGATTTACTCAACTATAAACTGTGTTGCATTGCCATCATAATCTAGCAGGTATATCTAATGGAAGTAAAGTTATGATGATTAATCTTATTACGAAGACAACTTCAAATATTGTGATTTGTTTCCTAAAATGCTTCCCCATTACCATAAATGGTTTGGCCATGCTCCTTTGCACAATTGTTTCCTCAGAAGGTAATGCATGTTTCCTAGGATGATGCTTTAGGGCATGGTCTTGCATGTTTCTTAGAAGCTGATTAGGGGCATGTCTTGCATGTTTCCTTAGAAGATGCTTTGGGACATGCATCGTCTTGCATGTGTCCCTGGAAGATACTACAGAGTATGGTCTTGCATGATGCTTTGGGGTTTTGCACATTTCCTTGGAAGATGCTTTGAACATGGTCTTGCATGTTTCCTTGGAAGATGCTTTGAACATGGTCTTGCATGTTTCCTTTGAAGATGCTTTGGGGCATGACCTTGCATGTTTCCTTGGAAGACACTTTGGGTCATGGTCTTGCATTCTTGCCATTGACAGTTTTATTGATCATTAAAAATCAAGGTTTTCAATACATTTGTAGGTCATAAAAGAAAACAAATTAGGCGATTTAGTGTACCTGTGCACATTGTCTGGTACATGCAACCACAGAGTACATGCACTGTTACTTTGTGTCCCCGCAATTGTTTAGCGATTCATTCATTGCAGGCTTAGTCAACTGCACTCATTCACTGAGAATTTATCTCAAACAACCCTAATGTTTAATGTGTTTTATGACACCAAATGTTACGACTTCTGTAAGACTTATACATTTTTATGTTGATTAAATGAACTCCTCTGCTTTTAAAGGATCATTAAGAATATTACGATGGATATGTAATTACCAGAGATGGCATCACTACCTATCTACATTCTCAAAATTCTACCAGCGTTATACGCCTGAAGTTCACAACATTGATATTAATTCACGATTAAACTTAGTGAAAAGGTTATGCAACCGTCTTAAAACAGAACTTGATCTGTTGCTTTTAATTGCACGCACCTTACAATCTTAAAATCTTAATTTAACTATCAACATTTGGTTTTAACAAATTAGTAAATCCAGTTTGAAGGCAAGTATGGTACTCTGGTTTGTAAGGCATAGTTTATTGAGCATACACGTGATGACAAGGTATGTAATCGGTACAGTATGGTTCAGTGGTATAATGTGCTGCACCTTCCTCGTTACACAAACCAGAGCTCTGCTCAACACTCGGCGAAAACCAGAACATATCTTGTTATATATCGCACAGCTTCTGGTATACACAGAGCACGGGAGCACCCCATCTTCTGGTTCAATTGCATAGACAACTATTTGCACAGCAATTTGGAACGTAACTCAAGCATATTTTATATCCTCTTGTTGTCTTTAAATCATCTTGTATAAGATATGCATATTAACCTTTAGTAGTATTAAACATTAAATACCGTTACCTGAAATTATCTGCAACTACATTGCATGTAACTTGCATAAGGTCAATGATCTCATTAGACGTTTGTCTTTAATTCTAACGAATCTTGAAGAAAAATAACTTGTTTTTCATTACTTTAATTAATAATTAATTCAAATTGACATTGAATTTCATAAAAACCATTGAAATTCTGTGTTTATTGTCTATTAGTGGAATGTAGTTGATGATTTTATTTTTTTCATTTATATTGTTTTATGAACATAAGTACAAAGAAGGCTTTACCAACAGCAGTGTTAATTGCCATTAAGATTTTGATGAGCAAGTTTGACAGCCAATACAGTTATTTTATCAATTGAAAAAAAATATTTCAAAACTTTGAGGCAGCCAAAGTTGCAGCTAAGATGGGAATTCTGACTTAATGTCAACATTGCATCAGGCCTTTGCAGTGACCACAGCATGCTGACCGCAGCTCCATCAACCAATCACCATAACATGCAGATAATAGTGGCAGGAAAGAAAAAGCCATTTGGTATTATCGGAGGTTTCTATCCTCCCTGGGATTTCTTCTATTTCTCCTCTTACACGTTCTATAAAAGACTTGATTAATTAAGAACACATTAAGTGCAAGGACAACACTGTCCTAATGTGTCCCACAATTCTCAGCGTGCTCATTGGTGTAGATTTTCGTGTAAATTACTTATAAGTCATTTATATCCCATTTTTGCATTTGGCAATGGTGCATTGGCATAATGGAAGGACAATATTGGACCTTTGCCTTAGTACTTAGGTAGGCGGGGGGTCACAAGTGACTGAAAGGCATAGAATGCTATCGGGAACCCCTTATATAGGATTGCCATAGTAATGCTTCTCTATGAGTGGTGTCCAGGGACTGAGTTTACATCTTTGCAGAGAAATATTGAACAGATAATGTGTAATGAGTGGATAGTTTCTAGCACATTGTCTGCGTTGATAGACATCGACTAGCATACACCCTAGTGGCTCGTAACACAACATAGTTAGCTACAATGTATCTGTATCAAATAAGACACACATGAAAGTTGTTCTAGTCGGCTCCTTTAATGGATTGTTCAGTTCAGGTAATTCCAAAACTTGCTTCATTTCCATACAGTAATAATTTATAAGTCCAAATCAGACTATTGAGACTAACTGGGGGGTAAAGTCGTTGTTGTTGTTGTAAGCGTTCAACTGAGATCAACTGAGATCGACAGTCATCTGTTGTCATCTGGTTCTTCCCTACCATATTGGCCAATCAAAACATACCTCAACAGCTTCGAGAAAAGCAATGCCTACAAAGCTTCCAAATCAAAATCTAAATTCAAAATATGACAAGAGGGTTTTAATAGCATTTAGATACCTAAAAAAAATGACCCACAATTGATCCATTCCACATTATCTGATTAAACTGCGAGTAACTGAGTGCATATCGCTGAGGTAAATGGTGCATGTTTTTTCCTCGGGTGTATTAAAACCTACTATGGGTTTGTAATTACATATAATTGCGTATCTTTCCAGTAATAATCCAATAATTCAACTGTTTGACAGATGAAATCACCAATTTAATCGCATGTTTTGAATTTTATGTCATTTTACTATCTCAAAAAATATAATAAGCGATCTCATGAGTCACACTTACGATACACCTGATTGTCATTAAAAAATGAGTATTTATCAACTTTTAGTACACCGTAGCTTCTCAATACAGTTCATGAATTGTCACGTTAAACTTAACAGTTTTACCGCCCAACCTGGGTCTAATGTTAAACAATAATCCATGACAATCATGATTTTTTTCATAAATCATAATCTGCAACCACACACCCACACGCTACTTTACAGAAACATCCCTTTAATATAATGCACCAGTATATCTCCAAAATTGTCATAAAATTCCAATATTTTTATCTTTTAAAACCTGGATTCCAATATTTTATAATTTCCAATTCCAGATTCCAATATTTTTATCTTTTCTAATCCGGATTCCAATATTTTATAATTTCCAATTCCAGATTCCAATATTTTTATCTTTTCCATTTAGGATTCCAATATTTTCAGAACTTCCCATTCCAGATTCCAATATTTTATCTTTTCCATTCCTGATTCCAAAGTTTGAAAAATATCTGTAATAGCAATACAACAAAATAATATTTACATAGGGACCTAAAGCAGAGACAGAAAACTGCAGTATTGTTCTCGTGTCAACTTTAGTTAAAGATGATGCTCCATAGAATGATTTCGGAGTCGTTAGGATTGTATATTGCATTTTCAGCATTTTCAATTGTTATGTGAAACACAAAATGAGCCCTCAAGGGTTTTAATATCAGCATGAAACCGCATGTTTTTGCATGGTAGCGAAGAGCATTAATTCTGGTATTACGGCATAATCATGCTAATGTATTTTGGGTTATGCTTTATAGGTGGTACATAGGAAATATAATAAATGTTTTCATCTTGGTATGCTTAAGCATTTGCCATAATGGTAGATATCGCCCCAGTGGAGGGCGCCTCTGCCTCGTGGAGTGTAGCCACTTAAAGAGTACAATCTCGCCCAAGTGGAAACGAGTAGGAACAAGCAAAATCTCTATGGAAAGAATTTGGGAAGTAATTTTGCTATATTTTATGACGATAATAAAATACTTAGTATTCAGAATATATCCTGTACAGCAATACATAGTACATGTTTTATGATGTTGAAGAGCTTTCGGTATAAATGCTTATTAAAAACACCAGGCCTTCACAATTGCTGTTATAAGCTGTTATTACCAACTGAGTATGCCTGACCTGAGGAAATCCACTGGATAGCCAGATTCTGAACCATAATACAGTTCGGTACCGATAATACGGTCGACACTGTTCGTTAATTGCGAGAAAAAATTCTGTTTTTTTACTCTAGCTGTGTTCATTTTACAAATTGTCTTGCATTTTCTACTAGTAATCATCTATAGTTTGTCATTATGTTGTAATAATTCACCAGACAAACAGGCTCCTGTACAATATTCCTCTTCTCGTGCAAGTCTCGTGCAAGCTACTTAACTTACAGTAAAATGTTCACCTGAGTTAGTTAGGGTAATCTCTAACTCTTGTAGTTTGCACTGGCTGTATGGTCGAGTGCGGTCAGTAAGAGCCAACAAGTTGTCTTGCTGTGGGAATGCACCAATACCTTGTTAGACCAAGAAGAAACCATATGAAAACTCTTCAAAGAGCGTTACAGGAATAATTTAAGAGTATTGTTTGGAAAAAGGGTAGGTAATTGAGTTATTAATAATGATATTTCGGATCTTTCCACTCTGTCGGAGGCTGTTCGTTGATTTAATGTCGGCAGTTAAGAGGTACGGCAGTCGTACAGACTAGTTGATTACCAGCGTGAGACCTACAGACAATGATTTTATTTAATTTAAGGAACAAATGGCTACGGCATCATTTAAATAAATAATAGTAATGATATTTTTACCTAGTGACTTAGGCAATTTCTTACAATATGTCTACGCTTGTTGCATGGGTAACACCAGGCAATTCTGTCAAAGCACATACCATCTCCAAATATTCCCCATATTCTGCTGTAATTCTATTATCCACTTCTGTGCCCTCAGCACTCTTAAATCTTTATGATTTCTCTGGGCAAATAACACAAACCTTTTATATGAACAAATAACTGTTCTAAAGAGACAATATTGGCCATTTTATGCCATTTGTTAGGATGCTAGAGGCTGTAAACCCACTTGTCCATTCCGCCTTTATTTGGATGATACACAAAACAGGATTCACAGCAATAAATAGATAATCGGAATGAATTGATCCCTTGCCTGGCATTTTCACTGATTTTTCTACCATTTTTGAGATGGGAATTTCAGATTTCGACCATGTCAAATTATGTGATACCAACCTTGGGGAGTAACAAGGCTTAGTTCACCAAATTTATTTAATATGCGTTTCAGTACTTTCCGATCTTTTCTCTGTTTACATACTGAGTGTTAACCATTACTTCTGATCCTTTTGTCAAAATATATTATATTCTGTAACAGTTATGTACGATTTATTCGGATGTTGCCATGTTTCTAGCTACATAAAACTGATTGCTTGCTGACTTTTGAATGACTCTAGGTGCTTCAATGTGGAGAATTGTCAGTTTTGTTGTTATTCTACTTGGTGTAAAATTTGTTTGATTTGGTGTAGGTTTAGTAAAGAGTAGAGTAGTTAGAACATAAGTGTTTGTATTATATTAATGTGTATGATTTACTGATGCTAACTACCGGTATATACAACAGTCTCAGTTGAACACAAAAACACAATTTGATTGGGTGTATTTACTATGTGATTCAAATATAACTTATAAGAAAAGAAGCTATCAAGTTAATATATATTTTTCAGAACTGTGACAATGTAGACATAAAATCATATAAGCCATCCATTGGCCCAAGAGGGTTTGGAATTGTATGCATATTTTGTCAATTACAATGTTCATATAACAATAACTGTCATGCAGTTTTAAAAAGCCAATTGCCATTATAATTAATGCAAGATCGAATCCCAATCACATAAAACCAGATAGAGACATTAATGTAACACATTACTAGACAAGACTTCCACCCCCTAAACATTACACAAGCCACCGGACTCCAAAATACGCCCCCACCCCCTACCTATTCCACCCATTTACCATTACTCAAGCCATAGGACTCCAAAAAACGCCCACACCCACCCCAACATATTCCATCCTCTAATATCAAGGTTTCCATATAGCGCGGGTTGCATGACAATAACTGTTGTTAGCACCCTGGTACCAGTATTATTATCACTCCAGTTGGATTCCTTTGTCTCACAATTATCCCTACTGCTCTCTTAATCCCATCAATGGCCCATTCAAATTAAGCTCTGCACACACTATTGAATGAGGAACTCAGGACAATATTGATTCAGCTAGAGCCCTCAACAGAACCAATGCAGAAAATTGAAAACATCTAACAGTAATTTTATTATTGACCAATGATACTGATTCTGTTAGTGAGAAATTGGCTCTCGGTTTGATAACTGAGGACAAACTGAGGAAAACAACTTTATGTGGTCTAGTGTCAATCAGGAATAAGTTCAGTCCATGTTTGGCACACTAAATAAATGGTCATTGAATATGAGTAGATTGATATTTGGTACTTTTTTGTTAAGTGTGTATGTTACAAGTTGTGTGGTTTCCACATGTCACATGCTCCTTATGCCTGTAGGTTGTTGTTGGTTTTGCACATGCCACCGTACATTTTCTTATTTTGTTAGTAGTACATTGTACTCAGTTTTGTGATTTGTGGGCGACAGAGGGGTCCATCCTGCTTTGTGCATCACAAAGGGACACCAATGGCAAGGGGACGTTGACAGTAAGTCATCAATTTAAAGTTTGTACAGGAAGTTCCCCTTCAGGCCAAGCCATCAGGCCAACAAACCATCAAGTGAAAGGTTCATACAGGAGCCTGTGTCTGAAGCGGAAATTTAAAGTATTTACATTTAAATAATACCAACAACTGTCCAGACTCATAAAGTGTAGACAATTAAGTCAGGAACAGTTGTCCTAACTATAAGAACGTGAACAATTTGTTCTAAGCAGACTGTCGTAGATACAAACTTTATTGGATGGATATGGGAAGGAGCCTTAGGGTGCACATATTTGCAATAGGTCTCCCCAGTTTCCTATTGCCTATCACTTCCACAGTACGCCATATCGTACATGTACAGGAAATAGACCTGTCAAAACCAAGCAACCCTCTCATTGTTAGGCAGAGTATGTTATCAAGTTCATGAAGCCAATCCTGTACGCAGTAATTAACAATACTGTATATGATATTATACATGTATGCTTCTAAATATGTATCAATATACAGTACACAGGAAAAATTGTGGCGTACGCCTGACGTTCGCTTAGGTTTGGCTACGCAATCCATACGCCGTTTGTACTCTTTTCCAGTGAAAGGCGTACGCAGAAGTTTTTCCTGTATATGGGGGTGCCAACCACTGGACTCTCTGTTTGATCATAAACAATATCAGTCCTAATAGTTATTATACCAAATAATGTTGCCAATGAATACAAAATTATAAATGGCATCAAAATAGTTTCATCATTTTATGATGCTTTTTCAATGTCAATATGTTTGTTTATATTATAATGTTTCAATTTCAGCCCTGTTGGAGTGTACAGACATGGTTGCCACTATGAATATGTCACCAGCAATATTTCATCTGTTTTGTGCATTTGCATTGTTAATGTCTTTGCTAATATTTTAATGTTTGAGTTTTAGGGGAGAGTCCGAGCACTCACATTATTTCATCTGTTTCTGTGTTTGCAATGTTAATATATGTTTGTTTATATTTTAATGTTTCAATTTCATGCAGTGCTCTTAAGTAGGGAGAGTCAGGACACATTGAATGTGTCATCACATTTCCTCCCATCACATTGTACATGTGGTCATGTGCTGAGTGTTACCAAATCAACTCGTAAACTTGTAAGCATCATTTCAACTGGTTCTTACTTGTCTTTGCATAGTTAAATGTTTCAATTGCTCTTGGACTGGCTCACTTTGAATGTGCCATTTCATGCTGGACTCTTTTTTTATTTGTATGTAAATCCAACTAATATTGTGCTCTAACCTGCTTCTGGAGTTCCTCATGGCCATCAAGTGCCACCACCCCTCTTATGATAGTCACATTAATATTCTGTTGTATAAAACCTATAATTAACATTCATACCATGTTGCAACACAATATTTGAAATAGAAACGTTTAAATGCTCACAAAAAATGGAAAGTTTGAGCAGCTTTGTTTGAATATTTAGTTTTGAGTGGTTGATAATTACAGGTATAGGGTTACATGTAATGTTGACATTCCAGGTGGAAGCTATCATAGAGCCGTACTGCCAGTCATTAACTAACAACATGTAATTTTATTGGTGTAATGAAATCCATTCAAATGAGCAGCGTTGCTAAAACGTTACTGTGGTACCGATCACCCAAGTATTTGGATGGATCAGGCAGTAGTTTATTGATGGTATTTCTTGCTAACCCAGTTCATATTTTATTTTATGTTCTAAATTTAAGTTTTATGGCCAACTTGGGAGTTTTATGAGCAAATAAAATAATCATAACAGCAGGTTTTCAAATTACAAGTTTTATATCTTTTCACATCTGCAAATGTTATTTAACATTGTGCACACATATTCGAGGAATATGACTTCTTGTATGAAGTCGGAGAGTAGTCTTACATAGACTCCATGCTAAATGAGTAATCAACCAGTCAGATACGCAAAGAATGTTTTATTGCTTTAGTCGTGGAATTATTTACTTTTTTTTTATTCGGTAAGTTTACATTTCATGATGTTTCTGTATCTACTTAGAATGTCGTAAAGTACGATTTAAATCAGCTGGAATTTGAAAACGTGTCATTGGACATTAAATATCGCACAAAATAACAATGGTTAAATATCAGACTCCTTCAAATTCCTCTTGAAGCAATCTGACATGTTAATGATCCAGTTATAGGCCCTCCACAGAAATTTGAACAGAACTTTATTTTAATATTGTTCATTAAATAAACACCAAGAGAATGCTCATGTGTTGTTTTAGGCTGATTTACGCAGAAGACAGAGTTTCATGGCTCTATCAAGGTCAATGTCAAATATTTAAATGATTTTGCGTTTTTTTTGCTCTGCATGCCAAAATGTCTCACAAACAAATGGCTGTTTATGAGTAGACAGTGTGAGAGACCATCATAGACAGCCCAAATTATTTCTCTAATGAGAAAATGTTGATGTTTGAAATCTATCTGGTAACTGAACTCTTCATTATGGAGGTAGTTCCGACTTCCTGTGTTAATTTTCTCCACCCTGAAACAGTAAATTATTTCACTTGGCACCTTCATCCTAACTTTCTTCATTTTGTTTCCATGGTAACTCAAATTAAAATTCTGATAAGGGCTGAAAACAACATTAAACTGAAATTTGATCATCCCACATGAGGTTGGTAGAGAGGAAAATTGTGACCCCAACAAAAACCGAGTTCCAAATTTCCAATTTGTCTCAACCATATGTGTTGGTGATTAGTTTTGCCAGAAAACTATCAGCTGTTGCCATGTTATTGTGTAAAAATATTGGAATCTCCCAAAAAGTAGGTGTAAAATGTCATTTGATTCCTAGAAATTGTGAAATATGTACTTCTTGGCGCTGGTTGTTAGCGCCAAGATAAGAATGAAGACCTTCTTAGAATCTAATAAAAAGTACGGCAAAAGTAAGTACGAAGTGTCTCGAATTGTTGCTGATCCTGTATTTTCCACACTAATTGGCAAACAGTATTGCCATCAAATATCTCCTGTCTTCTTTTAAAATTCTAAGCTTCAAATTAGACTTTAAATTTCATTGTATTACAAGGATGAAGCAAACTTGTTAAAAATCGGAGATCTTAACTTTCCATCTTTACATTCGGTTTTTGTTTCTTTTCAGGGTTTCAGTTCGTAGCTTGCTAAGGCTATGATTGCCAGGTATTTGTAGCTCCGCTGGTCGCTATTGTCATAATGACGACCCTGTAAATGAGCAACAGTGGGATCAGTTAGTTTTAAAGGAGTTTAGCGACATGTTGGAACCTTACAAAGGCCAGGTAATGAGATAATGCGTCTAGACCGAGGTAGGCGGGTCACACAAAGAAATTAGTGAACAAATGGACACCGGGTGGACAGCCGACCCTTCAAAGTGGACAAAAAGTAAAAGAAGTTCATGATAGGGGGGTGATTATAATCCCATCAAGCATGAAAGATGTTGACCAAGCAGCATTTAGTTAGCGACACAACACTAAAGATTGTCAGTTTCTATTACATTGTGATGACAAAAGAATCAAACATGCAGTCAAAATTTGGTAATGATTTTCATTTAAATTATCGAGGGTGGTGGAAAAGAAAATTGAAAGATAGTTGTCACTGAATAATGATTCCTGAAGGAAATTTGTCTTTCATGTGGAGTTTAGGCCAGGTATCTCTGCGAAGATCAACAGGAAATGCATTTATTTGACATTTTTGTCACTTTCAAGAAGGTCATTTGAAAGTTCAATTTAGATATGTCAGGATTGTGATTCAATTTCAGACATTTGCTGAAGGGATTTTCATTTCTCAACAGAGATAAGTTAAACTGGGAGAGTTTGGAGCAAATGAAAAATGGTAGGCAGTCAAAAATGCATACTTTGTAAATTGGATTTTTTGATTGCATTTTTTGCTTAAAGCCAGTCAATTACGGTATGTTCCCTGCTAGTAAGGTTTTTCAATAATTTCAGTTATTTTCAGTTTCGCCTTGAAATGAAACCTGCAGGAACATATTTGTTGAGCAAGAAGCACAAAATAACCAAGATAACATTATATCCTTCGGTATTCAAGACAGCAGTAAAGGGGAGTGTTGCTTGGTACTAAAAGTGCTGACTCTTAAAACTGGAAATTGTGGCAACACATTCTTCAAATTGGAGGTTGTGGTAACAAGCTCTTCAAATTGAAGGTTGTGGCAAAAAGCTCTTCAAATTGGAGGTTAAGGCAAATGGCTCTTCAAATTGAAGGTTGTGACAAAAGGCTCTTCAAATTGGAGGTTAAGGCAAATGGCTCCTCAAACTGGAGGTTATGGCAAATGGCTCTTCAAATAAGAGGTTGTGGCAAATGGCTCTTCAAACTGGAGGTTGTGGCAACATTAAGACATATGCACACAAGCACATATTCTGATGACACTATCATACTGGAATATCCACAACAATGTAACTTGAAATGGATTCATGTACACATTCACAGAGATCCGCGAATGTCAAGAACAAAAATTAGTGAAACCATACACTCATGCTGTCAATAATGCTACCTAACAATTTAACAAAAAATGGGATAAAAAAAATCTGCCCGATTTTGTTGTCACAGACATTCAGTCATCTCATTGTTACCTCCCCTGTCTGAAAATTTATACTTTTTCTGAACATTTTACTCTTTTCCTGATCATTTACAGTAGTTGATCTTGAATAAAGTTCTGCCAAGTGTTAATCCACCAACTGGCAGATACTGAATAATTCTCATCCCTGCCTTCATCACCATGAAGTGTAAATGATCCGGTACATACAGAAGCCCACGTATTCCTTCGAGTACAGACCAACAGTTGTTTAGGCAATGTCTAATGATGGCACAACGCCTCAAATTCGTAATGCTTCAGACATTAAAGTCAAATCATTTTTACAGGTTCAAATTATTTTTAATACATGCGTGTGTATCATTAAAACCTCTCATTACGTGGTTTCTTTCAACTCTATATAATGGAGCCTGCTTACTTTACATTTGGGGATTATGTTTATGTTATGCCCGGGTAATTTACTTCATTTATTTATAAATGTCTTACATCTTAAGGTACATATCACTCTCGATGACAGATACAGGTCTTAGGTCACAAATGATGTCATTTCCTGTCTCATGGCAACCAATCAGACGCCGGTATTCAAAAGTGTGGACTGGTTCTAAGTTACGGCATATGTTTACCATCGTGAGTATCGGTTTCAACATAGAACCGACCCCAAACAATATGGCTGTCACTCACTACCTTACTCAATATATTTGACACATGCGAGCGTACATGCTTGATTTACCTCTAATTGTGTTTTGAAATTTAAGGCTGGGTGTAATTAATTCCATTGTCAGTCTCCCCTCGCTCCTGTCTGTATCCGTTGTGCAGTAATTGAATTATGCTGTCAACTGATTATAAAATAATCTAAGTCATTACCCATGACTTGTTAATTGTAGCTAATAATCTGGCACCAAGGTTTATCGGTCATCCGTGTTGACAAGTATCTTTCATCGGTGAAACACAAAGTTCTATGTATGCTTGTTAACAGCCCATGTCACTCTAATGTTTTACTAACAAAAGAACAGTTCATTCATTCGTGCAAAAACATCTCGAGGAAAATTAATTCTAAAAATTTAATTCTGAAAATCAAGAATAATTTACCATATTACACCAATAAAATGCCATATAATGTTATAACTTACAAGCTGCCCTGGTATGTAAATCTAAGACTTCACAATAAATTATTGTTAAATATATGATGTAAATATTACATAAAATCGGAAATTTCAGATTCTACATTTTATATTGTGGTTTATTTGCTGAATATTCAGTATATGAAGTCCCACGACGATTATAGCGAGATACAATTGTTCGTCCTGATAATGTATTTTATCTAAAATATGATCCCCGCGTTATATTGTTTTCTACATATTTCTGACTTTAACTAGATGGGTGATGTGCCAAATTTGAAGTTATCTGACTACTCTTTGTGTCGAGTCTATAGAAATTCTAACGAGGGGAACAGCTCGGTCTTAAAGGCTATAGTACTATATGACTATCTGTAATAATATACCACTTTTAAATCGTGTATCGTCATACATATATCACGACAGACAAGGCCTTGATTTATCTCAATCTATATGATAGCATATTTAACAATCTATCAGTTAAAATCTAATAAATTATGTGCTTAGAGATAATTTATAAATACTTCATATTCCATATAACGCACACAAAAACACTCCAAAGTACTGCACCTTGTGTGCAATGGCACATTCATAATAAATAACGCACTGATCAAGTCTTGCAATAATTTGATCCCAGATAGATTTTTTCTGTAATTAACAGAACACGACACTTTAAACAATTTTGTAATTATATACTTTAAGGGCTCAGCAACGTATAATCTGCCTAGAGTAAGCTATATTATACTAGTACGGTAACAGAATCAAAGTGTTCACAAGTTATAATGAACAATTTATAAGGTAAAAACAGGAGAATGTATCCCTGTATCCCTGCACAGTCGAACGGTTAATGAGAAATTTGCGTGCGACTTGATCAGTCCAATATAAACCTATTATGCCCTCACGTATACAGGGTGTGAAAAACTCATATACACCTTTATAATGAACAAGTAAGCGAGACATGTTAGCTTGTATTATGTTCTTGTCATTATTATACTATGGGGAATAATCTTATTATGGTATTGAATATTACAGAAATCACTTAGGTTAAGTCTCTATGGGTCTGTGGCTCAGCTTGCACACATATATAGTTAACTGTTGGTAAGAGTCCCTGCATGCAAACCCTATTGGCTGCGTATGGCTGACAGCATTCACCAAGTATTGTTACATCTGTTGGTATGAATCCCCAACACCTAACAATGTCAGGACTAGTATCAGAATCCACGACTACGTACATCCAGGTTACTTTTATTATTATCATTTTTTTCGTTAGCATTTTGGACAACTCCCTCATAGTTATTATGTTAATTATTTGTTTGCGCTCAACTGAGACAGTTCATGGTCATTTGGTTTAATCCTTGCAAGATTGGCCAATGACCTCCAACTTAGAGGTAGCCCCATGGAGGACAATGATAGTACCTAGATCACTTGGATGAAAAATGCAGCACTACTTAGTACCAACTGTGACATCAAGGTCGGCTAGGATTAACATAAGGCCCTTCATGTCAAATAACACATTTACGAGTTTGTTACACCTATAAACATAAATAAAATAAATCAAGACAAACTCCAGGATTGCTCAACGTTTCGACTGTATTGTCTTCATCAGGAATAATAAAAATAAACAACAAAGACATAAACAACGTCATGTGTTATGACGTCATAAAAGATGACGTTACGTTTGGCATAAAAAACGTTACAAACATTTTGGCGTAATAAAGAAATAAGAACATTTTGAATAAAATGATGCTCCCTCGAAGTCAGATGTCATTGGCCAATCAGCTGACAGCGACAAAGTCGCATGACCGCGCATGACTATCTTAATTGAGTGCAAACAAATAATATCAATGAAATGATGCAAGAATTGTTTGACAATGTTCACATAGATTGAGTATATATTCATCACTATAGTAACAGCTTCATGATTTACACCAAGTTCAAACAATTCTCCTGCAAGACCTTCAGATATTTCAGTAACTGTACATCAAATAAAGACCCATTCAATTAGATAAAATAAAAAGCTTTAATTATACTAATTAGTTAGACGATTATAATCAACAATATTTGGGTTGCTAAACGGTATTAAAAGCCCAAGTATTCTCTACTATATAAAAGTCAAGTTTATAGATGTGATTTATATATTTTTTCGAGTTTATCTATAAATGGTTAAGCCTCAGGATGTACACTGACAAACGTAGTAGATCTAATTGTTGAGATATGTTCTATTTGTCAATTTTTGTCATTTAGTAATAACAGCCTACCACCTTTATATTTAAGTTTGACAAATTGGGGTAAGATCTTGTCAAATGTACCAAATCTTGAGGGCAAAATGCAATATGAAGATAAATTCTTGTCTACTTTGTCACATCAAACGTGTAGCACTTCAGTTTTATCAATTAATTTGTAAATTGATATTTTGCTTTCTAAGGTTAATTTTATTTACATGGTAAATAACAGGCAATAGATCAGACGTGCAATTTATATGTTGGTAATCTTTTGGTATCTATAAATTATAGTGATAGAGGAGTGTCTTTGTTCTTTGTTTTACTCGACACATCCGTTATTACTTTATTACTTTCCTTTGGTTTACTTTCAAGCTGTTCTTCGTTGTTTATAAAAGAAAGAGGGGGAGGGAAAATCTGTGAAAACCTGTAAAAATCTGTGAATAAATCCAAGCTTCACCAATGGAAAATTTGTTTGTATATTTATTCATAAAATTTGCTAATTTTCTGGCTAATTTTTCGTAATGCATACACTGATCATATGTTACTTATCTGAGTTAATTTCAGGTAATTTATGAGAAAAGTTCCAACAACATGGAACAAATTGGCAGTGGTCGTAGACTCCGTGGGAGAAAGTAAAGCTGGCTAATTGGTAATTCCTCCTCTATAAGCTAAAACATTTGTATATTTTATTGATATATGTGATCATTTTGGTTATTTCTATTACAAAAATGAGATAATTCTGTATAGTATCAGATAACTATGATCCAGAAGATTTTAATGAACTCGATTCTATAAGTAACTTTGTAATTATAATCTTCCCCACGCTTGATTTAAGACAATAGAAAGTTATTTCCATAACGCATACTATCAGTTATATGGCTCCATTTTATTTACTAAAATTCAATATAACGCATACTATCAATTATGTGGTTCCATTTTATTTACTAAAATTCAATATAAGGCATACTATCAATTATATGGTTCCATTTTATTTACTAAAATTTAATGCCACTATTTAAGCCATAAAATCAACTTGAAAGTGGTCAGCCAATGAGAACATGTTTTACAAACTATTGACCAATAGAAAATGAGAATACCATATTGGTATTTTGAATAAGGCACATTTTAATCAGATTCTGATATTTGATTCCATTTTGTAGAAATTAATGTAAAAAAAACCTGTTTCTTCAGTCAATGGCGTATTCTTTTACAATATTACCATGATTTGCGGCGTTGGCCATTTATGAAAATATTGCCAGAAGCTAGATTGTTTGTACACAAATTTTAGGGGATAGAAACCCCTCATTAGACCCCTACTCAGTGACAGAAGGTCTGAATTAGACGACATATTACTGTGTGGGTACAGACACCCAATTTGAAAATACGACCATAATAGGACAATAGCGGCAGAAGAATATTCGACAACCAAACAATTGGTATAGTAATCACTGTTTTGCTTTGATAAAACACATTTCATTAATGGCATTGTGCATGTGATATTGTCCCTGCTATACCCTCGTGATGAGACACAAGTTTTCTAATTCTAAAATCTCATTAGTGTATCTCCCGGAAAGAAAATGAAAAGCTGGTTTGTAGGAATAGTATATGTGGAATGAAATACGAAATTGGAATCTCGAAGATGAGACATAGACTGGTATAGGGAACAAGCTAAATTAATACCGACTTTTCTTGTTGCCAGTCTGGTGCCAGTCGTGCCAAAATAAAATAATGTAAAGAAAACCTATAGCATTCTTTTGCTAAAGCATGAAAATACATTACTAGCGGCTGGCTACATCGTGTGACTGGCTGGCTGCATCGTGTGACGGCTGGCTACATCGTGTGACGTAATTTGTTTATATCTGAGTCAAATACCATATTTTTATGATATTTTATTCCGAGAGAGAACATACTTCAAAAGCATTGAGCTGAATAATTAGCCATCTCAGTCGGTGATGGGTAAACTATCTTCAGGGAGGATCTCGAAATTCTCAATATCATCATAAAAATCAAATACAAGATTTAAGTGGTCAATAAAAGCCAGAAACACATTTCTATCACCTAGTGCAACACGGACATAAATCACTGTCACTATGCTACCATGGTTAGTTGAGAAAACTGAAGAATATTTTACATTTTTTGGATAAAAAATTTTTTTTGAAGAATAATTTCATCTGATAGCAAGCTTCGAAGATTCGTATCTCCCGTCTTCTTGTATGATGTAATTAACGTGGCGATTGTGAAAAATGAGACCAGCAGAAAGTTTTGTAAAATACATTGAACAGCATATTCATTTTGTAACGAGTGATGACACCAGTGCTTCTAGAATTGTGAACTTCAATATTCCTAGCAAATGAAAGCCCTTATCTATAATTAATACACTGTGATAGTTCCAAAAAAAACTATGAAGTTAATCAAGTCTAGGAGGAGGAACAGAAAATCCATATTGATTTGTTTACTGATAAAACACGAGCTAATTCAAGACCTCGGATGCATAGGGGGGCTCGGACAATCTTTACGCCTGTGAATGAATTCCTTTCCCGAATAAATGCGGCCAATATCGCCTATTGTTTATTTGCACATGGTTAGGCTTTGCTGGAAGTGAGATAGCAAGTGGCGTTGAGTTGGTCACCGTGAAAACGATGTGCCATTGTTTGACTAGTATTGCAGAAAGCAATCATTGGAATTAATTTCATAATCTCGCAAAGGAGAAAATGATCCTTTCCCCAATACATTTCCAAATGATTGGATTCTTGTCTTGATATTTAGTTATTGACCAAAAACTCTTCCATTCAAGACGAAGAAAAATTTCGCATCGACTCGCATACTGAACTCTATGTAATCATAGTGTGAATTGAAACCTGCAATCTAAGTGAGATCTGCTGGTTCCTTGAACAGAAACGTGTTAAATTTCTCACTTTTTTTTTCAAATTGGATATTAAATATTAATGCCAGAATATCATGCCAAATTTTTTGTAAATAAAAATGGAGAATTTTTGTTAATTCACCGGAATGTTCATCAAGTTAATGAATCTTGTATTTTACAATTTGCAACAAATTCAAATAGTAAAAAATGCTTAGAAATACTGGTAGGAGACGGAGTTCTCACTTTCTGTGAATATCTTACGCACCAATGCCTTAAGCTGTTCTTATAGAATGCTTGTTTAATCAGTGGTAATTTGTAGAACGCATTCCCTAATGGCATTGTTCTAACTAATTCTTGAAACAATCAACTGAAGCCCTTTTCATCTGTATTTCAAGGCGACAAATTAATCAGATTGCTATTGATAAGTTTAGCAGAGAAATTACCATACTCGTCACTGTGAACTCCTAACTAATTAGTAGTACTCATCTTCTTTTCTCTTACAAAACATCCTCCCATATAACTTTGTTGTTAATACTCATGAAATCACTTGAAATGCACTTGGAAACAGCTCTGTACGGTGCCTCCCTGTAGTCCTATTCTACTGCTTAAATTATGATTTAAATAGAAAAGATAATTATGAGGCCAGGTCGTACAAAATGTAATCATTAAAGGCATATATTTGACGTTCGACATTTACATCATTAAAGGCATATATTTGATGTTCGACATGTACCTACTTGGAAGTAGTAATTAAAGTCTGTTCTTCAGAATTTACTGTCGTATATTATGTAGTTTTATTTAAAATATACACTTAAGTGATTTGGAAAGGTAATGTTTTTCCCCTGGGTAAAAGCATTTTAATATATAAATAATGATATATTTTCTAGTTCCATACAAAATTGGTAAATTGTTCATAATCCATTTCTTGTGTCATAACAACGACATATGCACACACAATGTTCCTCATAGAGTCAATGGTATATAATTGAAATAGGAATCAAGCTTTGAAATGGGTTGTGCAACCTTAAAATTATTATGTTCCTTAAGTGTGCAACCTTACAATTAATTTGCTCCTAAAAACAGTCAAGTGTACTTTAACTGCATCAACATCTTCATTTGAATCATTGAATATATTCTTTAATCTAGTCCCTAAATAATTCTGACTCAAATATAAGGAAGTTTAATTTGAATACGCAGAGTAAGCTTGATTTTAGTAGCATCTGAGTTTAAGCACTGGTTTTGGACTATAATTTTACCATCAACAGTATCGCTGACATTCGTTACATATTATGAATCATCCACACTTTTCTTTACCAAAAAACACACACAAGTTGTCCTATAAAACACATACACAGAAATTCGGATAGAGTTTCTAATTTGAGCGGTTTTCAAGCAAAATAATCTTTTTTAATAAAAAAAAATATTTCAACAATTCTGTGCCTGAACATCAAAACACCCTCTTACGTATACTTGCCCTTTGTGACTACTAAGGAAACTTAAGACTACTGACTATATAGTTGCTGAGTATAGAGGTCTTCAATTTCACTCATTTCTAATTTAATTACGGAATCTACACAAAAGATGAATCCGATCATATCTAGGCTACTTTTCTTCAATTTCCTCATCCTTTTCAACAGTTGGTATCAAGTCTCCTTGTACAGCCCTAGTCTCAATCACAGCTAATAATGCATCAGTTTGCCTCAAGCAATTGGTGCGAACAATAATGATGGCTAATCACGCAGGTATATCTTCAGGAATCGAGTATCCAGCATGATATTATCCTACTATTTAGTCGTAATTAGATGTAGGGCCAGATAGATCTGCGTGTACGTAATACGATATCTACGTATACCCCAATGCAATGATTGATATCGCGCTATTAATAATTGATGTTCGGCTATGATAAAGTTTAAAGACCTTGTATAATTATTACAAAGACATTTAAACTCCTTTATCATGATTGATTTGTGTATTGGCGCTTTTAACGTTTATGATGAATTTATTTTTTTGCAATTTTGGAAATGAAATTGTAACGTCGGTATAAGATATTTGAAAATGTCAGAAAATGAAACTTCAGTTTCTGACAGCCAGTTAATGGTTATAATGAAGTTCCGATAGAAATAGATACTTGCTCGTCATAAGATTGCCAATTTAAACAAAAAAACTTGTTTATATATTTGTGTTTAAATTTCAAATGGATACAACTAAAGAATGCTGGGTATTTTTTTACTTATTGGTATGCTGGTATTTAAATATACCCTGCAATTCAGGGGACGCTTCAATAATTTTTATAATTTATGATAATTAGTATCAAGTTTCGTATAATTTTCTGATTTTATCAGAATACGTACAGAATAACCGGCAATTTACCCTCTTTCATATACTGTAGTTGAAAAGAGAGAGAAAAAAATGCTGAAACACGTTTTTGAGAAAACAGCGGCCATTATACCTGATGATTTTAAAATTAAAATTTAATTGTATAAGTTGGTTTGACATGCAATTTTGTGATTTTCTCCAATTCTGTTTATTTCTTATATTATTTACACAATACTAGGACAAGTACCCACATATACTCTGAATGATTGAATGAAAGAAAAAAACATCATAATGCTATTTATTTTTCATTTATCTAATTGCCTTAATTACAAATGGTTATGGTTAAACTGAAATGAATTATAGCTTGTCTAGACTTAATATGAAAAGAATTTGTTCAGAAGAGACTGCAGAGGAATCTTTATAAGTATTTATTAATTCCAATATAAAATGGATATTTATACTATTATGAACAAGTTTTAAATTATCCAAACAAAAAACCCAACATTATCAAATACATCAATTAAATAGTTCTAGAGCTCTATGCCGAGATATGAAAATTTGATTTTTAATTTGAATATTTTAACAAAAAACTTTTTTATATTATTGTATGGCTAAATGCGAACAGCCATTGTTAACAAGTAATGTAATTGGACTGTATGATTTATCCTGTCTCCTTAAATAATGAGAAAAGATCCTGGGTCAGTTTTAGTAACCTTTTGGTAATATACTTAAGGAAATGATTTTTCTTAACTTTTTATTCAAACTTCAGTATTACATGATCAATGTGTTTAACTTGACAAATGAATTAGCTGTATCTGCACAATGGGACGGAGATCTAGATGACATCTGGGCTTCATCCACATTTATCCACATGTATGTACACAATGGGACGGAGATCTAGATGACATCTGGGCTACAGACATCCACATTTATCCACATGTATGTACACAATAGGACGGAGATCTAGATGATATCTGGGCTTCATCCACATTTATCCACATGTATGTACACAATGGGACGAAGATCTAGATGACATCTGGGCTTCATCCACATTTATCCACATGTATGTACACAATGGGACGGAGATCTAG
The DNA here is from genome assembly GCA_947247005.1 of Spisula solida. Lineage (NCBI taxonomy): Eukaryota > Metazoa > Mollusca > Bivalvia > Venerida > Mactridae > Spisula > Spisula solida. The sequence continues at coordinate 53,853,894 of OX365945.1, forward strand.
ATGACATCTGGGCTTCATCCACATTTATCCACATGTATGTACACAATGGGACGGAGATCTAGATGACATCTGGGCTTCAGACATCCACATTTATCCACATGTATGTACACAATGGGACAGAGATCTAGATGACATCTGGGCTTCAGACATCCACATTTATCCACATTCATCTACGTTGATATAACAGATACCTTGACAACATTGTGTCAGGGACTTTCTCTCCGCAGCAGGCTTTTTATGGAGACTTAACCAGGTCAGTCACATTATCTTGACACCAAGTGAACCAGCAGTTACCTAGCAGATAACAAAGTATACTGAGCGTCAAGCAAGGGTGATATACAACCCCGGAGATATACCAGTTCCATTTTTAACGACTTTGGTATTGTCACGTCCTTGGGTTCGTACCCAATACGTTTTGCGCTTGAAGCGGATGCTCAACCACTAGTCAATTGAAACAGAAGAGGCATATTATCAATTTCTTCCAAAAACATTGGTAGGGGACGGCCTGGGTTCGTACCCAAGACCTTTCGCACTCTAAGCGGATGCTCTACCACTAGTCTATCTTGGCAGACACACCAAATTATCAACATCTTAAAAGGTATTACTAGTATATATCTGCACCGGTTGTACCAAGCTTCTTCCCCAATAATGACAAAAAACAAGCCACCGTTTCACGTTACTGGTTCATTTAATGGACCATGCATCTATACAAGGAGCAATTAGATCACAAAATTAGAATCAATTAAGTGATATGCAAACATCAATAGTTTTTACATACCATGCCATCTGAACAGTCACTTAAAACTTACATAATGCATTTCACTGTTGTGTTTTTGTTGTTAAATTGTCCTTAGACCCCTCGGCACCAGAAAAGGGAATGCCTTAAAGGTTTTGTTTAGATAAAAACTTGGGGAGTTTGGTTTAGAATCTAGAAACATAAATCACACGATAACAATGAGTGAAAGATATCCAACAGCTGTTCAAATGTTGGAATATAATTTATATATATGTATACATACATTTGTCAAGATTGCATAAACTTTTTTATGCAGATTATCATCTCAAAAACTTATGGTGTGTCATATTTTTACATATATGCATAATAAGCGTGTAATTCATCTGCATCTTAACAAACAAGCATGTCGTTTAGTTGACAGAACACATTACCGGCATATGTGAGCAAACCGAAAAACCCACCAATCACGGAAAATAATACAGTATAATACTTTGATATGAATTAAACAAATCAATTTATTTTCCTTAACCTGAAAATGAAAACCCTTACAAAATGAAAGAAAACATCAGTCTTGAGGTAGAAACTGGTAAATTCAACACATTTTAGTAATTATTTCCATCATCTGGAGGAAGGAAGCCTGTATCAGTTACAACATACCGTGCTTTATTAAGCAGAGAGTCGCTTACATGGATACCGCTGTCGGGGAGTCTTCCTCATTTCATCTGATTTATTTTTCCTTTATACCAAGTTTTATACCTTTCTAAGGTTTCCAAAATCTTGGATTCGCAGCAATTAATTATATTACATGGTTTCTATATTGCAGCCTGCAGTACAGATTTATCTATTGAGTCTGTAAATTATTCTAAATGAGTTATGTCCCTTTCTTACAATATTCCTATGGTTCATATTTGTTAGTACAGACAGTTCAAATGCTGAGCTATGCAGTATTTAGTCAACCAGAGTAACCTCCCCTGGTTACAATCTTTAGAGTAACTTCCCCTGGTGAAGAGAGTGACCTCCCCTATAACTTTATTTTCACTGAGATTTATGCCTTTTTCATACAGTTTCCAGTCATATACAGCAAAACTTGAGCAACCTAGTTTCTCCTACAATTAATAATATCTAGTGCCAACTTAATTTTAAATCAACTTCTTCGCAAGTTGAGGACACGAATAAAGCCTATGTCACGGAACAACAGAACCCCCCCCATGTCTTAGAGCTCTACCAACTGAGCGAGCTAGGCAGGCTTCGGATTCGTTATAAAATAAAATCAGTCAGTGTATTTAGCATGGGAGGTCAATTGTTCAAACAGAGGTGATTGTTAGCAAAAATGTGTAGCATTGTATATGTTTCAAGCTACATTAACACCATAGAGTAATAAGAGCACAGACTAATGCTTTGTGCATGTCTGTCATACACTATTACATTGCATGCATTATGTAAGAGATATGTCAAGTTTTTTGTCTTGAGTAACTTAGTATCTTGTCACACTAAGGGCATACTGGGTCGCAAACACACACAGTGTAAAAATGACTGGTTTAATATTGTCCTAACTCCTGGTCCTAAGATGTGGTTTGTTAGTACATTCTGGCAATGACTCTGTGATACTGTATGTAATGTTCCGCATTTTCTTGTTGTGTTTTAAGCGTGACTAAATCAAGTTATAATAGAAGATATGATAATGTCCCTCTAAATAAAGATATTATTCTTTAAAAGTCAAAAAGTTAAAAGCAAAACAATTTAGGTGGAACACATTAATATGACTTATGTAACATATGTCACGCGTCTCCTAATCTCCACTCACATTGCTGGGGACACTTTGGAACATTTTGTTTTGTATTAATTTGAGTACTATGTCTATGATCTTTGTTTATTTTGGGGTAACAGTACTACCCTTCCACAAGGAAGCAGCAACATCTCCACATGTGGAAGAAAAGTAAAATTTTATATGAAAGGGTAACTCCTACCCAGACAGGGAATTGAACATGGATTACCAGGTTAAAATCCAGCGAGCAAACCACTGGACCAAAGCATTCAAATACTAAGTATATACAATGATTTAGTTCCATACCCTGCTATAAAAACGTATTGACAAAGTAATTTATGTTGCAACTTTTTTCTCCTGGTGACACAGTTTGAGCAGATAACAATATAATGTTGTTGTACACAAACACATAAACAAAAATGTCCTATATAACAATCGTCTGCTTTCTGACTTTATTTCAAGGTAATTTATTCGAAACTGCAGTTAACCAAATTTATGTGGATTTATGTCCATTATTATTTGTTGATGGTTTCGAGATAAACTTTTGAATTGTTTCAAAGATAGTAAAGCCAATTGTCTGAGTTCAGGATTGATAAAGCTTCTGATGACATTGCTTGACAACCAACATGGCCACTTAGTAACAGGAAGTGGTACTCTTCAATGTTGAGATTTGTTAAGATGGATCTTCAAATGGAGATACATATGGTTTGAATTCGGGTAAAAATCTCCACAAGCTCAAGTATTGTGTACTTCAGTTGTGATAGGGAGCCCAGACAACATCACAATAGTTTGCGTTTAATTGCTAGTTGAAAAAACATAAATTATTAGCAAACTGATAGATGGCTTGGTAGCTTAACTGCCATCAAGAGACCTGCCATGTTTCTTAGCTTTCTGTTATAAATATATTTACTCATTGTGTCACTTTAGATCTCAGAATGTGAAGACAAATAAAATTCCAATGCTTTTAAATGTATAGATACGCTTTCAGTGAAATCGAAGGCAACCAGAAAGAAAATAAAAAATCTTCTTTATTGATTGTGAATCATTCCGAACACTTTAAATAAGGAAATCCAAATTTCAATTTACATTCAATAATAAGGGGAAGCAACCTTGTTAATCTTCAAATTTTCATTTCAGCTACAAGAAAACCATTTCTTAAAAACAATTTCTTAATTAAGGTCCTATACTTTGCTGTTTCACCAAAATTTACAATCATAAGCATCTTTTCTAGCTACTAGTTCAAACATATCTTATTGCCAATGATAAAGCATAAGTTCGTCCCTGTGGCGCAACAAGGTTATAACTCACTATATACTATATAGTAAGATACAACCTTGTTGCACCAAAATGGCAAATTATATGGCAACCGGGTTGAGCAACAAGTTCCAAAACTTAGTTACGACCCAGCCCATTATGCTCCTCCAGACATTTCTATTGCATTATCTAAAGTGACGGTGCAGGGGAGGGTATGAGTGGACTAAATGTTTGTCATCGGGCCAAATAGATACAAGATAGAATGGTACTTACCAGTTATTTACTTGTAATATTGTTAAACCTGTATCTTGTGCTAACTGTTTCTTTTGTTCTTCTGACGGATATGGATGCTGGAAGAGAAAGATTAACATGATAACACATTGGAAATCCAAATACATCATATCAAAATCTACCAACAAGGAGCATGTACATGACAATAAGGCAATAGGAAATAGGACAGGGGAGGCAGTACTCAACTTAACCAGTCAAGCACAGAAACGTTTTAACATCACATACCACAATTACACGGCACAAAGCCCAAACCATTTCAGAACTAGAAAATGAACTTTTTTACAAGAAAGTCATTCAAAGACCATATATTGAGAAGGATTGAGTCAAATCCAGGGGAAAGGATTTTATAGCATCCACGGTGCGAAGAAGGCTCATGTCCAAACATACTAATTACCAAAGCTCAACTATGTTCCAGCAGCCTTATGTGCCAGCAGGCATGAAGAGGATAAGTAAGTAAACTATGTTCCAAGACAGACAATACAGGCAAGATATCTGACCAGAGTTACCTCCCCTATTTCCCCAGAAATGACCAGAAAAAGCCATCATCTCAGAAATGGCCAGACGCCTTCAAAAACTTTGAAATTCCGCCTTCAAAAACTTAGAAATTCTGCTGTTCTGGGTATAGGTTGAGGAATAATAAATCCAGATTTATATTATGTTTAGATAATAAATAAATAAAATGGGTGTCAAATATTATAATTGTCAGCATCCCGGTACATAATAAATAATTTTATAAAACTCGGCAGACGACAGATGATTAAAACAAAAACTTACGATACGGTTTTTTATGTTGTAAAGCTGCACAGAAATTTTATCATAGACACAAATCAACATGGAATTAGAGCTATAAATGCTATATATTATCCGAATGTTCTCGATATGTTGAAGTAGATTTCCCATCAGATTGGTTGCCATGGGTACCGAGCACCGAATTTTACATAGATTCAAACCCTTGGTAGTCTGGACTCTGACTTAAAGTAAACCTATTAAAATGTCTAATATTTAAAAGTTGATCCAAAATTGATCTAAAAAGGGTTGCCATAGTAACATCTCTTAGAAAATGAGAAATGCATTCTTCTGGAAAGATGAGAGTAAGTCAGTGGAAGTCAAAATTGGGAAATCTTCTTATAAAGGCATTGTTGAAAGTTGGAATAAATTTAATCAATGCTCCCAGAAAATACAAGCAGGCTGTTCCACTGGGACGATGGAGCGAGCTAAAACGCTGGCACAATTCAATTAGGAGACGAAATTGATCTGAGCCATGCTGCGGCAGACTCAAATTCCGGTCAAGTCTTGAAATCCTGTTTTAACAAATAGTTTTATCTGGGTCCACTTTTCACTAAGGTCAGATTTTATAAAATTCATAGATGTGTTATCACTTAGTACCAGTCTGTTAGAAGTACAGAAGAACGCAAAAAAAAATTACAAATAATGTTTACGCAGTCGTAGAAAAATAGTGTAATGTTTGTTTTCATGCAAATTGTGTCTTTACTATTGTTAAAACTGTTGCTAAAAAAAGACATAACAGCGCATTATGTAACGTTCAAACGCAATTAAACGTGTGTGGTACTATGATGAAAGAATTGCTAGTGCCTGTGAACGGATGGCGACGAGAAGCATGTAATGAACTTCATAAACCTGCTTTGTCAGTTGGTATCAATAATTGGTAATTATATTCCTGACAAACTCCTATAAAATGGCCGGTCAAAGTGTTCAATTTTCAGTAGGTACTCAACGCATACTCAAAGGCCACATGTCAGGTTGATGTATAGTTATTCCATGTATTTTTTATGTAAGAAAGATATATCTTATTTCTAAATAAGGCTGGCAGGAATGAGCCTAAGTTTGATCAAAGGAATGAAACATAGATCAAAGGTGACCTTAATACTCAGTGACTGAGTATGTATACCTCTTAGTATATCAGCATGAAAATGTCTGGTAGATTGAAAATTAGATCACGAGGTTCCTGTTGTTTAAACAATGTGAAAAAAGACAATGTTCTCATATACATAGAGAAGGCATTGGATGGATGTCATTAAAAAGGCAAGATCAATATTTTAAACAAAAGTCTGGGAAAAATAAATCTTCGTTTAAGCAGTGAAAATCCTTTAGATCTTGTTATTTTAACGATAATGACAGTCTGTCTCATTCACATAGCGTGCACTGTGCGCATGTACGTAAGAATTAATTATTTATTTACGATTCTAGGACTGGAATTCTGTTGTCCTTAGCTCTTCAATTGGGAGGAGAAAGAATACCTTGTACTCTTTGATGTGGAGGAAGGTGAACTGCTACTGGTTGGTTGGCTATTAATGAATTTGCATATGACCTAATGAGGTGTTGAAAAGATTTTTTTTTCACAATGGCCACACAAGTTGACACATCTTATTTATAGAATCTCCCGGGTGGTGTTGGTGTTCACATTATTCTTTAATCAAACAACATTAAAAACAGCATAATGGTTCAATGAAAGATGCTACTTCTGATGGAGGCTAAATGAGAAGACTTCAATAGTTATACAAAACATTTTTCATGGTATTGTAAAATCACATATTTTCGTGGGTATTACATTTTGTGGATTTTTTGTAAAAATGGGATTTTTGGATTTTTTTCAGACGTTAATTTGTGGATTGCACAATATGGAAGGATGAAACCTTGTTCTGTAAATGGGATGTCAATCAATTGTAGGGATTAAATTTCGTGGTAGAATTCAATCACTAAATCAACAAAAATTTAATCACCATGAAAAAATATTGACTTTACAGTATAGTTACATCTTTGATTTATTGAAAATTGATGTCTGTTTCTTCCCTGTTTATCAAGAATTTATGACTTTAGATCATTTTACTTTTTTTACAGCATGCTATACTATGTTTATTATTTTTAATTGCCCATTGGGAATGGTATAATGACGTAGAAAAGTTGTCTTCCAAAGATTTATCATGCATAGGGATATTGAACATTTTAATTGTTTTCAAAAGGGAAATTTATGTCTGGAAATATTTTCTGTGATACTGAATTGCAGCGCTCACATGTAATTATTCCTTATAGTCTTAATTTATTTGTTTGAAATCAATGAATAGTTCAAAACTACATTTTTTGTATTTTAAAGTATCGTCTTATAGTTTATTTAGTATATTTGGTCGAAATCAACGCATGGAATCGAAAATACAAGACTAACGTACTAGCACAGTTAAAAGTAAGTAAGAAAATTGTTTATTATAGTGACTTGTGCATACATATTTACAAACAAACATATTAACAATACACAAGTAAAGAGGCACCCAGCCCAATGGGCCTATAAGTCACCTGAACAATAGTAAGTAATTTGGATCCGCTTATAAAACAGTTAAACATGCATTTCACTTGTTCCCACAACACAACATTATTGTAGTGTGTCAGAACCACCATGTCCATGCATGTTTTGTGATTGATTACCCAACCAACAGTAGCTGTCTTTGTTGTGATGCAAAAAACCTTCCATTTGCCACAATGACTTGTGTTTTTGCATACAAATTTAGCTTTAGGAAACATCCATGCATTATGATGGCCCATTCATACATTTTGGACTGTCAAACTTTCATTATTGGAAGTAGTCATATAAAGGGTTACTGCTGCTTATGTTACTTAGGCTTCAATGTAAAAAAAATTAAACTTCAAAAGTGTTTGATGTAAAGTATATGCAGCTACACATTGATGCAAATGGACAAACACCTGTATTTGGTAGCACAATTAAGCCATCAGCCCTTATAATGGCAGTATGGTATCTCAAGTCACGGCCTTATATATGCAGAGTTGTAGCTCAAACCACGGCTTTAAAATGACAAATGGTAGCTCAAGCCATGGCCTAATTATAATGACAGAATGGTAGCTCAAGTCATCGACTTATAATGACAAAATAGACCCTCATGCCATTGACTTATAATGGCAAAATGGTAGCTCATGTCATGGCCTTAAAATGACAAAAACCAGGTAGCCATAGCCATGGTCTTATAATGGCAGAAGGGTAGATTAAGTCATGACCTTATAATGGCCAAATGGTAGCTCATGTCATGGTCTTACAATGGCAAAATTTTGGCTCAAGCCACAGCTTTTTAAGGACAGAATGGTAGCTTGAGATCAAGCTATGGTGCAATGGTGGCTAAAGGGTAGCTCAACCAATAACTGGCCTTATGATGATAAAACGACAGCTTAAAGCATTGACCACCAGCAAATAATAATATAATGGCCCGAAGACATGGCATAGCTATGATGCCTAAACAGGTCAGAGTATTGGAAGTGTGTTGATTTTCTGCTTCATCATACTAGCATTATTCCACAAGTTTTAATTGCTAAGGGAGGTATTATTGTATGCTTGTATGCACATTAAGCCATAATTTCGTGCATTATGTGGTGAGTAGAACTAGTCTCCAGTGCTCTGTTGTCCTGTTTATAGGCACTTGGTTATGGAATTATGAAGACAGCTTGGAAGGTCCCATGGGATGAAGGCTTTATAGATCAACATTGATTAACCCTTTATGAACTGTGTCTAGCTGAGGGCAGCCGTTCATCAATAGCCTGAAATAATCTAGCATATCTGTCTATACATTTGTATTGAAATCTGCAAGGCTTGTTTCTTGGTTTCTGTATAAATCATATCATTGATAGACTTAGCAATAGAAGCATGGTGTTGGTGTTTTGGTGTTTTTTCCATCACAATTTAAAGAAATACTCTGTGTGTGTAAAAAACGTAGAAACTTTCACAAGGTACTTTGTATGATGTTACTCCAGAGAATATAAAGTCGTTATGAAGGTTATCCCCCCGAAATATGAAGTAGAAAAAAAACTTTCGCTCTCGTTCGCAGGAGGTGATATAACGACTGTGTGAAATATTGGCAAAATGTTGTCGGAGAAATAAAAGCACAGTAGTATCAGCGTAATGTTTATCTGGTACCCCACCCTCTTTTGTTGATGATAATGATTACTGCCGAGATTTATTTGACCCAATTTCACCTTTGGGGAATATTTCAAAATGATATATGTACATATTTCCAGATTCCAGTTACAGTTGTGGCAAACAAATGATGGGAAGATATCTCTTTAAGTATTATAAGACAATTGTCATGAATTACATCAATGTAGTGAATCACAATGTGTATATATTATACAAAATTACACTGAAGAAAACAGAAATGAGGCATTATATTGCATTGATACCTCCCCCCGCCCAATATTGGCAACAACACCAGTACCCCCTCCTCCCCAGACCCTCAATGGCTGTGATAAACCCAGAGTAGGCATTACATGAACGGGCAGTACCCAGTAACCCTTATATATATAGTGTATTCTGCTTAATAATGCTTCTGAAATGTTTTTATTAACACAAAAATTACCACCAAAAAGATAACTACAAATGTGACAGGGAAGGCAGCACTCAACAGTAACAATAGAGCATGTTTTTGGGTTGGTTTTTGGGGGGGGGGGTAAATGTTAGTGAAATTCTTGGACATGTCTGGTACTACTGTGTTGTAGAGCAGGGGTTATTGTACTAGTGTTTCCTATCGACTTAACAATCAACCTAATGGACAGAATGATTACAGATTGACTTATTGAACCCTTTCAGGGACACATTGAAATATTATACATAATTCTGCAACAGGGGACATTTTCCTATAACATACACCAGGCTTATAGACTATAAACACTCAGCTGAGTGTGATCGACAACGTGTGATCGACAACTTATAATTAAGGGGTCTGTAATACTTATTAATATTTTAATCATACATTGTGTTTGTACTAATCGGGAAAAGGGGCTGTAGTAAGGGGTCTGCACATGTAATACTGATTAATATTTTAATCATACATTTTGTTTGTGCTAATCAGGACAAGGGGTTGAAATAAGGGGTCTGAACATGTAATACTGATCAGTATTTTAATTAATGCATTTTGTCAGTACTCTATTGGCATGTAGAATGATGGGTAATTTATCACGTGTCTATCTGGGTGTTATATGAAAAGATGTAATCTTTATTCCCCATTATTGGATTATAAAAATTAACTGGATTGGTGATTAACTGCATTGGTGATTATTTGTAACATGAAGCAATTTTTATCGAGCAGGTTGCAATCTAGCCCATTGGCTGTATGATCAACCCTTAATATGCACAGTATACTTTGTGTTTTAAGTTACCATCACACTGTGTATCAAGTTAATTAAATAAATGAACTACACGTGCAAAAAAAGTGAATTACACGTGCAAGTACTCTGTCTGCCAGTCAACTTAATAATACTACATAGGCCTCTACCATTTCAGACAAAATTGAGAAGAGCCTACAATTTCTGAGCAGCTAATGAAACAATCTTATCAACAAAATCACAGTCATCTAGGAATGAAATTAGATACAGCTGTCAATAATTAAAAACAGCCATTGTTCATTTCTTTCATATTTCCAATAATTTTGCTAACCAAATAACTAAAACTGAGTTTCGTGCCTCATTAACTGATAGGAAATGAACGGATACAATTTTGAAAATGGATACTCTTGTAGACGGAGATAGGAAAGCTACGAAAATCTCCCATGATGCAAATCTAGCAATGTTAAACAAACATGGTGGTTACAGAGTGTTTGTTTTGTCAATTGAGCTGGTCATTTTGACACTGGTCAGTTAACTGGACATAGATTAAGTTCGGATCAGGTGCCAAGACATGAATATAATGATAGGGGTTGTCAAAGATGGTGATTCTCAATGTCCCACGGGTGAATAAAACTGGTCACAGTTCCGTGGCTTTATGGGTATTTAAATCAGCACACTATGAACATTATGGCTGTCAGGGAGGACCACTTGATGCATTGGTCACAAATATTGCCCATCCATCAAGGGCATCCTGCAGAACATTACCATTAAGCCTCAACCCGTTCTGCTTGTATTGACAGCATGGTGTCAAAACAGACAAATTCATGATTACTTCATCGTTTTGACATTTATTTCATAGTGGAATTCTTGAAACATTCATGAACGTGCCCATTTATCTAATACCCCACTTAGATGAATTTAATGTTTTCTGTGTATCTGTTTAGTGTCTCAGTGTCTATACAGAATATGCAATAATCTCTCATTTAAATTATTCTATTAAGTAATGTTTCAATTATACATATGCAAGGTTTATATATTGTTTCAATAGCATTAATGCATGTTGTTTATTTATTAAATTATATTAGTACATTTTGCATACCGTCTCTTCAATTCTCCATTTTACATATTTACTAGTGCAACCTCTGTAGAGCAACACCTTTGTGGAGCTGCAAATAGTGGCCATTGTTTAGAGGTTGTTGCTCTACAGAGGTTAAATTTAAAGTAAATATAGGCTTAAGGAAAATTTGAAAGTGTTGTTATAGAGGTTGTTGCTCTACAGAGGGCTGCTCAGGAGAGGTTGTACTGTAATTGTTAATGCACGCTAAATGACCCTCCAGGTTGATGCACTTTAAAACATCATAAATACATAGTTAATTTTGCACATTGACTACTATATAAGCTGATCACGACATTCCATTATGTGGTTTACCTATAGTAATTAACGTCAACTTTACTGCGTATTTGACAAGACCGCCACATGCGGAATGAGTCAAAACAAATAACACCTGAATCTTTTTTATCATTTAATTTCAGTGTTTCACTTCCCTATTTTAAGGCAAAATTGTATAAACTTAAATAACCTGTACAATTAACGGAAATTTCTGTATTACGCTTGCATTAAAATCAGGTGACATTTTAATACAACAAACCATGGTAACAGAGAAATTCGGTGACCTTTACCAACAAGCATAACTGACGAGGTCATACATGTATATTGACGAGGTTAATATAACCACACATGGACCGTCCTGTCCATCTTCACTCCTTACATTCATGTACATACACATGTATTTATGTTCAATTTGTATGCCACTGGTCGTCATCTAAGTCATGCTGACTTTTCGTCAACTTACAAGTCCGGCAGGTAAAAACGACTGTTATTCAACCCTATTAAATTCATGTCCATTTGTTGTGGTCATCCACGAATACTGTCAAGAGGTCAACAACAATCGGTCAGACTAGATAATAATCATTTATAAACAAGTAGATACCAAGCTGCCTTTACCCGCTTTAAGTGTCGTCTGACCGCAAGATTAAATTTGAAAGGAGCACATGGTCACGTGACCATCAAATGAATCATTGAAACTTTGGCGATAAGATGATATACCTAAATACCATAATGTACAACTTTAAGTCAAACATTGGCTGACTGTTAGTTTACTTGTTACCTTTTATATAACTATGTTTAAATATTGTTCGACATGATGTTGTCACAGTTTTTATTCCAAATATACATTGTGTCACCTTGTTCGACTACTTGTGTGCTTATTATTACACGCTACATCTATACACAGTGGATAAGGGTTGATGTATTTATATGGCCATGACCAGACTACCCGAGAAAACCCATAATACCCGTCACAGGAGTCTAAAAATATACAAACTGCTGTTCATTCTCTTGAAGATTCATGTCATTCTCGTCACTTTCAAAGGCTAACAGTTGAGGAGAAATACTCTGCATTTTCTTATTTTAGAATTTAAAAGTGCCCGCATGTTTGCACAGTGTGAGAAAAGCGACTTTGAATTCCAGCAGGTAGAGTTGACCATCAATAACTGTCGACAGCAATACGACAGCTATAGACACTTATTCCTGTACATTTCCATATTTGGCTGACATTTGAAAAGCCAGAAGTCAAGACACTTAAAGGTGTGTCGAAATTTAAATATGCCCAAAGAAAAGGATTTAATCAAGCCTGCAGCGGACACCAGTCGTATGAATGGGGCATTTTGCTTGGCATTTAAAACTGTAATTTAGTACAGGCAATCCCTTCAATGGTCCCTAAACGGGTCATCTTGAAAGGGCAGCAATTAGTGCAAGGGCTACGATGGTTATTGGTATTTGATTGGAATCGTAAGACAATAACTGTCATTTACAGGGCCGGATAATTGGGAAAGTGAATTGTTAATTGTGAAATAATGTACGAACAATGGGATGGCAGCTTCAGTGTGATCAATAACAACGGGGACCGGCCACTCATCATCAACTTCAACCCTGACCCAGCAGCTCAACGAGGCCCTATTTATGGCTAAATGAGTGAAATCTTTAATGGCTGAGAGTGTAGCAGCACTTCTCAACACTAACAATTCAAATTTGTGGTGACTTATTTTAGCACTATTTATGGTGACTTATTTAAGCACTATTTGAGAGTGTTCTCTACCACAGTAATTGTCATACTGTCATTATGTTGTTATGGACATGGGTACTGTTTAATCAAAGCACTTACAGAAACAGTAAACTTATGTTCAGCTACACATTGTGGTAAAGGATTGTTCAATATTAATGATTATACAGTCAACAAATTCCTACACCACAGTGTATATATTTTAAAGAATAATGAAAAATTTTAATTTGAACACAGATTTAAGATTTCTGTACGTGCTTTGATAAAACAGTGCCGCTTCCTATATGTTATGCTAGTGACTCAGGTTAGTCAAAAATGTGACCTTCAAGATATATTTAGAAATTTTAATAATAACTTAATAATTTTCAAGTTAATTCAAAATTTGTTGCAAAGTAAAATACTAGTTTTGTGTTTTGGTCAATACGAAAAACCGACACTTCTTCTAAAATTGGAGCAATGAAATTACATCCTGTAGTGTATAATGACTTTCTTACAATTCAAATTATTTTCCCTAAAAAAAACCAACCTCACCACGATCGAAAGTAGGTGAAATGAAGCAATACAACACGGGGAAAGATGCAATTTCACACTTGTGTAAGACAGTAAATGGAGAAAAATAATCTCCTTAGACTCATGCCACCATTTCTTACACTTAGGCAATGGTGAAATTTCTTACATGTGGAATTTCTTACACTAATTCAATGGTGGAATTTCTTACACTAATTCAATGGTAGAATTTCTTAATGTGGAATTTTTTACACTTATGCAATGGTGGAATTTCTTACACTAATTCAATGTTGAAATTGAAACCCAAGTTTTAAAATATGAGAGCATCTTGTCAATATTGTGAAATTTAACACACATTTTTAAAATATAAGAGATACTCTGGTACAGTTAATGTTAACAATGTGAAACCTGTAACCTAGCATTGGGCGAAAATTCAAAACAAAGAATTAATTTGTTGAAAGCTTGTGTTTGTTCTGAATTTAATGAAAAATAAAGTCAATGGAAGGGTTAATACGTAAATGTTGAATTTTGTAAACAGGGAAATCCCTTAATAATGAAAAATAAAACATCTATTTTTTCAAAAAGCGCATTTTTTTTATTTTGCAGTAGAAAATTGCACAATGAGTCATATAATGAAGAGGTTTTTAAAAAGCTCTTGAAATGATTATTTTAAAAACAATATCATAAAGATTTGACATTTTATATGAAAAATTACAAATATTCATCAAATTTACAATGATAAAGTTTGACATATCTGTTACGCAACAAAAAAATGTATTAGCTTTTGTGTACGTACAATATAATTATGAACCGAAACTTGAGGCTTACAATATTTATTTACCATTAAATATTAAATACAAAATTTTCATTTTTTTGGTATTATCGGCAATACGAGCTAACAGTAAAACACCGGAAAAAACATGAATCAAAATGTTGCACTTGATGGCCATTATTACCGAGGTTGTCAAACATTGAACGAGTATTTTACCAAATAAACGTTTTCCTTAATAAAAGGTTAATGTAGTCTTACCACGACTAAACTATCGACAGCGCTGAGAAAAGCCGAATATATAACTTCGTACATTGAGGACGTCTTCTCCTGACATTTTATGGTAAATCCAATGACTTGGCAAATTACTAATATCGTAATAAAACTAGAATGTCATTTTGTGTGGAGGGGGGGTTGATATTTAAATATTTGTTTGTTTCAAATGATAAAGAAAGAGGTTTGTAAGTTGGCCCATAATAAATGTCAATATTAATGGTTCTGTTTGCAACCTCCTGTCAGGTTTTAGTAGAAAACTATCACTACAGCCATGTGCAATATACACACGTTCACTCTAAACTTCCCCCAGTTTTATGGCTTTTTTTGTTGAGTTTACTACTGAGGTGAAATACTCACTTTAATTCCTGCCTATTTTTTCTTTCTGACTACCTAACAACAATAGGAATTTATTTCACATGACCTCATTTTAAAAAAAAAATTCTAATTAAATGATTTTTATAAATCACCATTGATAATTACGTTAATGATCTTTAAGTGGATACATCTACATTCCTTAAAAAAATTATGTCTGTGGAGACGTCATAATATCGTGACAATATCTTGAAATCGGCGAGAATATAGGGCGTGTCTATGACCTGTACATGTGATGCCAAGCCCAATAAATAAAGTTATAATTATAATTGACTTAATGATTTCTCACTATTTTTCACCAATTATGACATATTAAGTGTCATTTTAAGGCGTACATTTAAATATTTAAACTAAATAGGACATAATATTTGCGACTTTCCGCATTAAATTTATTAAATTTGCTGAATGAAGTAAAACGTAAGGCTCTGTCGATGCCACTACTATAAACACCTGAATTTGACATTTAACATTGTCAATGTTAAAACTTTATTACACTGGTGTATTATCATTTTTATGTAATGAAACAATCATGCTTGTGATAATTAATTTATGAACATTCTTTTTTGTAATTACTACAGTAACAGTCAAATAATACGTCTTTCCAGAATCAGCAAATATAATATTTTTGAGATCGACTAAAACACATTTATTCCATTCAGACATTTAACTCACTGTTGGGTTGGACATGGTTTGTCAAGTATTTATATTATAATAATCATGAATCTCAAATTGCAAAATCAACCCAAATAAGTTTTAAAAATTTAATAAAAATCTGTGGACCAATTTAACAGCAAACATAAAACGTTTTTTTGAATGCCATAAAAAGGGTTTTATCTCCAACCAGTAACTTCATTATTTTTAGCTCATCATATAAATATGTGTAGGTTCTCTAAGTAAATGGATAAAAGCCGAACATTCATCTTTTCTCGTGTTATTTACTTACAACTTTACGCATTACATTAAAAAGAGAATGGCTTATTTCCGGATTTGTTTCTGAAATCTGCAGTGAATCCAGGATTGACATGGAATCTACGTAGGTCCAGTCTCGTAAGTCAAGTTTCAATGGTAAAACGTCAAATATGACCAATAGATGACAAATATAGTAAAGCCAGACTGTTCATATGCAACTCAATAAAGTCCGTCAAATCTTTGATCTTTTGACAAGTTAAGTTTTGTTGAAAGAATAAAGAACTGACATTTGATTGTAAACGACGAGTAATAGCGTTGTCAACTAAGATCCCTACCGGCCATCACAGTTTGTTTTATTGACTTACAAAGTATGGGGAGATAATCCGGGGTATTTCTGCAGGTGTCACTACCTATGTACTGGGGGTGGAGGTGTTATTGACAGTCTAGATCTTGTCTAAGCTTCACAGTTGTAGCGTATAGGATTATATAAGACAATTTAACGTATTCCCATGTGAAAACATGACAGCATGACTTTGTACCATGATTCATATTATCCCTGTCAATATTTCAACGATCTTGTCAATATTTCAATGTAAGACCTAGCTGTTACTATGTACCGCTATAAGGCCATGATATTAAATCCATCATGCAAGCTTTTTTATCAGTAATTGGCTAACAGCTTTAAGATGACATGACAATTACGGTTCCGAACTTTTATGATGTTAAATCCATAGCTCTGAACTTGTTCACTGTTTGAGGGCTGAGGCTGAACTATCCTTTTGTTTTAGTAGGGTTTAACACCATTTCCGAGCAAATTTCAGTTATACACAGTGACTGCTTTACTATTAAACCGGTTTTCCTGAACCTAACCAGGGTACTAACTTAACCTTCCGCAAGGAACCAACACCTTCTCCACATGCGGAGGAAAACTGACAAGGTTGTCAAATATTCAAAGGAAGGTATGATCTTCTGTGAACGGGAATCAACAAACCCCATTGCCTAGTTACAATTCCAGCGGACTATACCAATGGACCACGGCTGCAGCTACATTTACAGAAACAATCAAGCATGGAAAATAACATGTACATATAATAATATAACTTACAGTTAAATGTTGAAAGAGCCATGCTCTCATAATATTTGTAGCAACTTTTGGAAAAATGCCCCGTTTTTTCTGCCTTTTAGGGTTTCTGTCTTCACAGTCCTCGTCGGCAGTACCCTCGCCTGAACCTACACTGTTATCTAAACAGTCCCCTGGAAAGAAAAGAAAAAACGAAATAATTGGCATGTACAGAACGGGTGATTGATAAATTGTTAAAGAAAAAGCATAAAATGAAAAAAAAGTTTGCAAGGATTGCAACACAATGAATAAGTCTTTCATATGTAAATGTCTTTTCTTGGCAAATTGCAGGCGTCTGATTTAATGTTTTTCAATGAGTTGCGTAGATTCATCATAAGAAATCACCAATGAACTTTACATAACTCATTTCAAAACCTGATCATATTGAGAGTTATCTAACATATGTACGAGACAAAAAATACAACATCCTCCGTTACCCCTGACTTACCTCCCCTTATCCAAACAGAATTCTGATTCCACATTACACAAAGTTAAAAATCCCATTTTCTTATTTATATTTTACAATATGTTGGGAGTTAAAAAGTAATTTTAACGAAAACATGAACATTTTTTCAGGGGAAAAAGAAGTTCCAGTCAGTGGCTGGTGTAAACAATGACGCTGATGTTTTTCTTAGATAAGTTGCTTGACTCCGGCTCAGCGATAGAGTCGGTTAGATTGTTTCACTGATAGCAGGGATCTGTTAGGCTTCGGCAGTGACCTGTTTTCTTACGTCAAAAGTTCACATCAACACGTTTCTCCCAAGATCACATTTCTAAACCATTAAATTTGATAATTATGATAAAAAATGTAGGAATTTAACTACATTTTAAACAGATGCCCATAGCAGTGTTGTAACAAAAACCTCAGGAATAGGGTAATGTATACACGCTTTTATACTCTTTATCATATTTCCTGAATATTCGCCAAAAATCCTCTTTCAGTTCATTCTTTTCGAAAATTATTTAAAGTAAAGTCATAGCGTTTAAGATCATTTTCAGCTCGTAAAGTTGAAGGCGAACAAAAGAAAGGGATCACATTACTTACGTGTAGTCAAAGAAAGCAGTAATACTATGAAAACTTACACTAATTCACGTTTAATGATAAGATTTGGTTTAATATGATATGTATCAGTGTGTATCCACGTCGAATGTGACAGACCGACAAACCCCTAATGTCTGCTCGGATAAAAATACAAATGACAAGTTTATTTTTAAATACACTTTGTGTCAAAGATTTTTGTTTTCGCTTTAAATTTGTTTTTAGTCAATGTGATTTTGAGGACGATTAGTGTTTTCAATGAATACTAAGTAACCTGTGTATGAAACTTAGAGTCTGTGATGGACGAGTTAATGATTTCATAATAATATTTTTCCGATCATTCCAAGAATTCAATTTACCCGACTAAATTGGCCAGAACCAATCGCAAATTAATTACAGTTCTCTAGCAGGATTCCTATCCCTCTGGTGTACGGAGAGTAGGCACAGAGAAAACAGTTCCCAAATGATGAAAAGGGGGGAAAACGATGAGTTTCCTATTTCCTTTATACGGTCAATATCTAACTTGTCTGGTAAAAATCCAGCATTTACTACGACTCGTCTGCGCAAGAGTTCGCAAACTTGACGAAAATTTAAAATTGGGCGTAAGTGAATTGGTGTAATTCAGATGTTGCTGTTGATTAGGAGATGGTAATGTAATTACGGGCGGTTCCAATTGTACCGTGTCTATATTTCTAGTAGCAGGTGTGTAATGCGGCAATGCCGAATGTCGATTTTTACCAAATAAGGTGTGTGTAATTATGATTGCCCAGAACATTTATTGAGTTTGGCATAACGCTTGCTCTTCCGACGTATGTTATTAATCTAGAACTAACATAGTATTTAATTTGCCCATCTTTTTATGCCCGTCTGCTTCTTATTAGGTGAAAAACATTCCGAAGTTTTTTCTTTTAATATAAATATAGACCAAAAGGTTCTAACTCTTGTGGTATTATACAACTTAAATTAACCTTAAGTTTATTAAAATCTTCTTTTGGAAAAATATACTTTTAAGGGCCCTTAAATTGACCTCAATGGTCATCGATGCACTTTTAAAGTAAATAAACATAGCCAATATAGTCAAAAACAATTTTGCGATATCAACGGTCAACAAGATAAAATGCTAATTTTATTAAATATGATATGACTGACTTCAATTTGGAAGGGGGCGGGCTGAAGAATTCCACGATGACTTTGTTGTCTTCATGAAGTGACAAAACGTTAGAATATGAATCAAAATATTAATGTAGCTGTCAGCCCTCGAGGTTATATCAATAACACAATGCTACAACATAATTAGTGTTTATTTTATTAATATTTATTCATTAAAAATTTTCTAATGCCTTGGTATTATGAATTTTACTCTCAAACAAAGACAATTTTTATTAATTTCGGAATATGCTATAGTGCCGTAGTAAAGTCTGGGCAATACTGTGTAACAAATCTCAATAAAACAAACCAAGAAATTTAATGAAATCAAGTCTGGGCCCATTTCATCATTAGCATTTACCAATCAATTAATTATGCTCAGAGATTATAGCGGAGCTGAAAGATTCCCTAGTTCAAACAAAAGTCTCGTTGAGAGTAATGCTTCGTTTACATTCGTATTGAGTTTGTTAATCTCTCGTTAACCAGGACTTGCCCAAAGACACAACACATGAAAAACGCATATTTCAAAGAAGAAAAATTCTTAATTTTTGAACAGACAATTTTCCAGTTGACAAACCAAACAGACACATACTTGCTCCAATACTGAGACATATCCTGGGAGAAGTTTTGAAGAAAAGTGTGTGCACATAGCCACAAGGTTTGTAGATATTTCAACTGCTACTCTACATGCAGAGAAAATTTGCTGTCGTTTAAATTGACGCATGTATGTTCATTAGTATCGGTAGTTGAAAATTACTACACAAATGACAGCTCGTGGCTAAACCAACTACTGGTGAGTGTTCGTGGTGACTGCGTATGTCGATTTTTTGGTACTGTTATTTAAGTTACACTCCTTAAAATAAGCCAATTTCCAATTTCTTGTAAACATAATTGTGTATGAGATATTTGCAACGTTTACCAGTTTTCTACTTAACGTTATGACTTTAAAACTTAACTCAAACTAAACAAACAAAAACATTTATGTAGCACTCTTGAAGTTCCAATGGCATTTCTATGGGTGCAAGTAAAAATTTTTGAAAAACCTGAAATCCTCAAAAATTGTTCATTTTTATAGAACAACAAACAAACAAACAGACTTTTTGGTACACTCAAAAACCTGAAATCGGTATATTCCTGAAAACAATTGCACCCATGCATGATTCCAAATTTTGGATTTTCAAAGTAAATTTGTATTTACCGCTAAATACGTATATTTTTTACCATATTATGCCATGTAACCAGTTTACAAAATTACACAGAAAACAATATTACAGTTCCTCTGTTCTACCTATTTGTCTATATTTTGACATTGTAATATGTTACGAGATTTGACATCTCCAATATACGTTCTTAAATGCTTCATTTTTACCATTTTTATGTAAAAAAAACTCCTAAACCAGTCAGACATCCATGTTTTTGAATGATTCTATTTTATTACTTATATTAAATAGGGAAAAAAAGATAAATACCTCTTTCTGGGTCGATGTACTCCATTTTGATGTTACTTGTCATAGTAGTAACGGTATAAATCACTTTAATAAATCACAAGAAATTGACTGTTATTCTAAATAGATACTATGACGGAACCTAACAGATATTGTCTCCGATAATAATCAAATTCTATATACAGGCAGTTAATGATGTAATTATGAAATACAATGGAGTACTGTGGCTAGAACCCCTTGTTCATTACTGGCAGTCCCATATTTCACCACTTGAACAGCTCTGGTTTTGACAGGCTCAGCAACCCTCCCATGGGGGTCCCTAAACTGCTACGCACAGCTGACATGTCATTATCTGAACCCCAGGGGTCCATAGTACACTAACAAACAACATTCCACTTATTCATTGGGCGATTGGGGCGAAAATAGTTGTTTGTCAGGGATGCTGTATTTTCCTGCCTTAGTCTTTGTTTCTTCAGACTGGTTTATAAAGTTTGGAATTTCAGAAATTTTGAAATTGACTGGTTACCTGCAGTCAAATTGCACCAGAGCATGCTGGGTAATTACACATTAATTCTGATTGGTTGCAAATGTGTTTTTTTCAATTTCTGAACTGCACCGAAAAAACGCATTGAAAAAATTGACCAGTTTGTGTAACTGGTATTTAATGTTAAATTATCACGTATTCAGTGTTAAGGGGACTTAAATTGAGAACAATGTATCAGTCGGTAACTGGATATTGATCCCCTTAAATAAATGGTTGTCAGGGGCTGCCCTGCCAATAGTTCTCACCATTTGACAGAACAAACATTGTCCTAAACAAATGGAATGGTCAGTTAGGGTGAGAAATGGACACTTTGTGATGAGATTTGACCATGTTAGACCCTCCCTATGGATTCTGATACTACTACATGGAGTCATACTATGCCATTATATCCAAGTTGCCGAATTGATTTTAAAGGCTTAGTTAAGTGAAGCCAAGGACAAAAATTGGTGGAAAGTATTCAGAATTGCTCTTTTCTAGTCTTAGATTGGTCTTTAAGAAAAAAGCTTGTCTGAGTTAATTTAGGATTTCTGGGATGAGTATTTCTAAGCATATAGTGATTAAGTTGTCATTGTTTTTATGAAAATAAGGGGGTGTCACTCTTGATAGATGAGAAATTTCTTCATTGACATGTAATTATTCCAGCCTTTTTACCCGTAGGGGGTGATTCTTGACTCATTATTAATTCCTGACTGAAAAAAATTGCGGGCTTGTTTTTGAAAATTGTTCATGTCACGATAATTACATGTGTTGCTTGAAGCTGTTGCCCGTTTATATCTATATAAAGATGTATTATATCAGAAGAGTTTCTCTTTTGAACAGAATTCATCAAAATAAATTGGTGACTTCCTTATACAATGTATATATTTCTTGACGACTTACTTATATATAGACTTTTTGAGCACTTGCGCTTGATTACCCCACCTACTTCTATTTTTTTTAAATAAGTATTTTATTCTGTGAGAAATAGTATCCGGCAAAAGGCTAAGCCTGTCTAAGCCTGTCTACGCCCTCTCCTAACCAACTTCCATTCTACAGAGTATAATGAACATGCAAAGTACGGTATGGTATTTTCAAAACAGGCTTATTCTATGTTTTGAATATACATGTAGCAAGGATAACCAAGTTAACTCATCATCCGCTTCCCTTTCAAGTTTTACCGTTCTTCCGACAAGTTTTCAAAGCAAACATTAGGACATTGAAACAGAACACGACTAACAGTTTACACACAGCATTTGTTTGAAGCAAGGATTTGTTTTAAGAAACTTGCACAATTTGAAATATGGTAATTAACTTTCAATTACACGATATTCTACGAGGCATGTTTTTTTCACCGCTGCATCATTTCCTGTAACGAAACTAAAGTCAGGTTTTTATCTCTAAATTGTTGGAATTTCTGGATAATTCTGTGAAGTTCTTAGATATTTCACATTTGATTTTATACATTTGTTGACTATTGACAAATACCTGAGCGCTACAGAGACACCCTCGCAGTAGAGTGTTACCTATATATAGTCCACCAATGATATCACTATAAACTTTGTTTACAAATAAAATTTAAACACATTTTTTTTTTTTCATTTTAGTTCAATCTTGTGCATATTCACTTTTAATAATGATATACTTTTCAAATCTACACTGATAACAAGCGGTCAGTCTACTGCACAGTGTTTATATTATGCATGTTTATTTATTGATAAGTCTAGAGTTTATCTCCGGCAAGCTATACTTACACTGAGTCAAGACATTAGTTTCTAAACTTTTATGAGACAAATATATGAAAGAATTTTACCATTTATAAAGATTGCTTTAAAACACAAAAACACCCCCATGAAATACCGCAAGTTGAACAAATGTCATTAACTACAGTAAGAAAATGCGGTTTATTTTCCAAACTATTTCTATGATTGTAGTCAATTACCCGACTCTTATAAAAGTATGTGGCATTATTCCGCAAATTATTCCTCCTATTTTTTTACTTTTTTTTGTAAATAGAAATTTTCCTGGACTTTTTTTATAACACACACATTATTTGGTACATTTGTATATGTAACAAGATTTGTTTGGGATTTTTTCTAATACACTAAATGTCAATTTCATGTCAACGGAAATCAAGTACAATGACAATACCACATTTCCGTGTGAAGAAATGTATACATTCTAGAAATGTCTATTCTAATGATTTATATATTCAAATCGAGTCTCGAGTCACTGGTAACAATTTTTGAAATCTCAGCATGGACAATAAATCTAACACCAGGTACATGTACCATTACATCATAGGATTAATTAGAAACTGGAGAATATATTCATGGTAGAAAAGACGAAGAAGACGGGAAGACCTGTCCTGACATGGAGAAGAGGGAAGACCTTGGGAAGACCTGTCCTGACATGGAGAAGAGGGAAGACCTGTCCTGACATGGATAAGAGGGGAAGACCTGTCCTGACATGGATAAGAGGGGAAGACCTGTCCTGACATGGATAATAGGGGAAGACCTGTCCTGACATGGATAAGAGGGGAAGACCTGTCCTGACATGGATAATAGGGGAAGACCTGTCCTGACATGGATAAGAGGAGAAGACCTGTCCTGACATGGATAAGAGGGGAAGACCTGTCCTGACATGGATAATAGGGGAAGACCTGTCCTGACATGGATAATAGGGGAAGACCTGTCCTGACATGGATAATAGGGGAAGACCTGTCCTGACATGGATAATAGGGGAAGACCTGTACTGACATGGATAAGAGGGGAAGACCTGTCCTGACATGGATAAGGGGAAGACCTGTCCTGACATGGATAATAGGGGAAGACCTGTCCTGACATGAAGAAGACGGGAAGACCTGTCCTGACATTGTGACGAACGATGGAAAAAGAACTGAAGATCATCTCCATGTCAAGGAAAGGAGCAAAGACTGCAGCACAAAACAGACCTAGAGGGCACAGAGTGGTGGAAGCCCTATGCCCCCCTTTGGGCATGGAGGACTAGGTAGGTAGGTAGGAAAGATGGTGTAAGGGTAACTAGACATGACAAGCAACCTAACGACAGGTCCAGAGATGAAACAATGGAAGCTTAAGGGGTGTTGGAAAGGCATGCCAGGCAGCTTAAGGAGAGATCTAGTGCCGAAATAGTAGCACAAGGCCAGCAAAGGGTGTATGGAAAGGTAGGTAGATACAGTCTAAGGAGACAACCAGTATGGCAAAGGTGTCTCAAGGGAATCTAGGGGTGTTGGAAATATATACCTGAGGTAGCCTTAAGTGAGCTCTAGTGCAGAAATGGTAACACAAGGTGAACTAGGGGTGTTGGAAAGGCATGACAGGCAGCATAAGAACAGGTCCAGAATGGCGAAAAGGACTCAAGGGCAGCTAGGGGTTTTGACCAAGATAGGTATTGAAAGTACTCTGCACAACAATTCATCAATATGTACAAGTTTCACAACGTTAACAGAGGGAAAACAGTTTTTTTCCGTGAATTTCATCCAAATAAAATAAGGGAAAAGATATTGTGCGACTATGAGAGACAATATGTGCTGTAGAAACGCAGCCACAAATGCAGTTTGTATCTCAATGAAATTTTCTTTCCTGGAGGGAATGATGGAACTTTGAGACACTATAATCCGTCATTGTTGACAATATATAGTACACACATGGCTCCATATCTGCCTGCAGAGTGACAGAAAACTTGGCACTTAGTGAAAAACATCCCCGATTTGAATTCAACTTTGATAAGATGAATGCAGTACCAGTAGTGAAATGTGTTCTATAGATACAGGAAGTTATGACAGAATTTCCCACAACAGGATAGAAACAATGTTTTGTAAATTTCATTTACAACCTTGCAAGAAATGGATGGTGTTGCAACAAAATGGTGTTCCTTTGACCTTAAAGGAGACATTATGCAATACTTTCCTTAGGCCTGTGTTTACCTTGAGTGAGACAATGCAATACTTTCCTAAGACCATGACAGTGTGTGAATACGAAATAGCAAAATCATGACATCATGTGGACCTGGAGACAGACAGTACTGATACAGCATGGCAGTGACATGGTAATGTTTAGCACTGAAGATGAAGACAATGTGCCTGTAATATGACTTTGACCTCGAGGCAAGATTGAGCCTTACCATGATCATGTATCAATAAAGTTTCAGTGGTGGTTCTACTATGATTTGGTCAAGTCTGCTCCTTCACAGGGACTGGGTAATAATTATGCTACTGTCAGAAATTTCAAACTAAATGCAACTATAATAAGACAGAAATAATTTTGCCATACATACTAAGATTGGAGATATTGTTATGATTAAAATTCACCGTGAATAATCTATTGTTTTAACTTGTACATTAGAGCAGTGAGCAGACGTACAATATATTGCAACGTCAATATTCACACATCCCTTCCTTAAAGCTGTTATACATAAAACCCTCAGTAGGTAGCAGGGATTAGGAGGATAAAATTGTTTAGAAATCAGGGAGATTCCAGCATTCCATATATCATCATTGAATATTCCATAATTTTCTCAAAATGAAACTGTCTGAAGATGGTTGCTAACATCAAAATATAATTATGGTAACTTAATATAGAACCAGTCTGACATGTATATACGTCTGCCGCTATTTTTCTCATATCTATCTCGTATGATGAACATCTCTTTTTGAATATGATGAAATACTCATTTTTGTTAGTAATATCACGGTAAGTTTGTCTGAGGTTTATTCGTCTCCAGGTTCCCATAGTGATTGATTTCAATCCCAGAAGTCGTAAAAAAAACAAATATAAGAAAACATTTTGACTTTCTCGAAGAATTTGTGTTTCAGGCTAAATGACAAAAAATTTAGACTGGTTTTCATTTAATACATTTCAAACCAGACTGTGTCACAGAGAGTAATCACGAGATATGTACAGCGGTCTTGTTCTCGAACACTTAATTTCAAACTATTGTTGTCATTGAAATTAATAATATTGTAGACATTATCAAAATGTTTTTTTGTTAATAAAAGATCAGAAATTGTGATGGAGCTTTGATGTAAGACTTATATTTGTTTTCACTTTAATTTCATTTCGTCCTATAGACCCTACACATTGCAAGATTTATTGGCTTTCAAATGTAATATTTTAATAAAGCTAGACAAACTGAAGCATACGGGTATCGACACAGTTGTATTAAAGCTTGCATTTCCTAAGAAGCAATTGAGCACTGCAGTTTGGTTAATGTGTCTGTGACTTCTTTATTGTGTGTTCCTTCTTGTGCTTTTCAGTGGCTTTCATGCTCTTCTATTTCTGTAGATTGCTGTCTTCCCTTTCCAATTTGTTATTATCTTTTTTCAAACTATTTCTACTGCTTCACTCAGATCCTTGTTTGTGTATCATTTTATCCCTTTATTTGTTCAATGAACTTTCCCACATACTTGGCCATAACCTAATATTTGCATGAAGGACAAATCCATTTCGTAAATATGGGGGAATGTGATCTGGTTTTCACTTAAAATCTGCTTATAGTATTTCTGCTAGAAGAAAACAGGAGAATGTATGGAGTAATTGTGCTGATTTCCGGGCCACAAATTCTCACAATTGATTCCTGTCAATGACAGACTTTACGTTCTCATTGGAACATTTAGTGTCGCACTTAGCGATAACAAATCTTAAATCAATCTCGAAAAACTTCATAGGAGCTTGTTTTCAACAATGAAAGTTTTCTACAGCTAGTTTTTCTTTCTCGTTTTTCTTACAGATGAAATCATTTTTCTCTTTCTATATTTATCTATAGCCTATTACATGTAATATACCAAATGGAGACAAGTATAAAGTGCTTTACGATTTAGATGTTGTTTTATGTCGCATTGATAACTAATGGTCATTGTAGCACACAGTTTAATACAAAATACAGCCGAAAGTATTAATTAAACAAGGATTTGATGTACAATTCTATCAAGAAACAAGAACATTCCATTAAAACGATTGTTTCAACAAAGGGCAATAACTCTTTTGAATCTTGATGCAAGCAATACCATGCACATAAGCTGATTAACAATCCAGTAAAGTTTTAATATACTATTGCTAAAATGGACATAATCAGCAACACTAACAGCAAGCCAAACAGTTCACTAAACTGAGGGACAAGTCAAATTATCTTGGGGACAAGTCAGTATCTGAGCGACAAGTCGGTTTCTGAACTTTAAGGGACTAGTCAAAATCTGGGGGACAAGTCAAAATCTGGGAGAATAGTCAATATCTGGGGGGGGGGGACAAGTCAAAATCTTAGGGACTAGTCTATATCTGGGGGACAAGTCAATATCAGAGGGACAAATCAAAATCTTGGGGACTAGTCAGTTTCTGAGGGAGTAAAAGTCAATATCTGGGGACATCAAGTCCAAAAAAAATCAGTGGGTTGTATTTTACACAGGACATTCAAGATAATAACAAATTGCAACATCGTCCCTCCATCAACAAATTGTATGGGGAAAATGATGTCTTGAATGATATCATAGAATCTGTTTAATATTGATTAGATTGTTAAATGCACAACTAGATTTTCTTTTTGCTTGGCAAAGTTTTATAGCAAATCAATTCATCACTGGCCATTTATCATAGAATCTAATTATTTGACGGGTAATATGGATTTATTGGAATGAAATTTTATCATAGTTATGTAATTTAATAATATATTCTGCAGTATTACACCACATGTACGAGAAGACCGGCTAATAACTCGCAATTAACCACTCCAGAGGACAATGAAAAACAATTTACCCCAACGCGTCAACATGTAATGAGCTCGAAACTGCCGTGCATGTCAGATTTGGATGTCACTAACTCAAATTGTGCTTACTATCCTGATTTATACCAACACATATCTCATTAAAACGGAACATACACATTAGTAGAGTCCTCGCTAATCGACTAAATCGCTCCCCGTCATACACTTTCCCCATCTTTTGCAGGATACAATTTAGCAGAAATGTGCATTTATTCAATTAATGGGAGATTACAGTATCGATATGTGCAAATTTAATATAATTTAATTATTTTATTTAAATATCACAGGAGAAATTACTTTTGCGAACAAAATCATAAAGAAAAAATTATTGTATTGCCCCTGTCAAATAATGCACTAATCGCTTTTAATTTTCCCTGTTTTATCATTAAACTTCAGAATCTTTTTAAACTTGGTCTTAGGAAATATTCAAGACATAAAAATTAATTTAGATAGACAGCAATTTCTAAATATTGAACTATTTTAGAAAAAGTCAATATTTATCATTTAATATTACAAATCTGACATTTAATAATCTTAATTTACCAAATAATGAGGAAAATAAAAAATATCTCTTTCAATTTTTTTTCAAAAAATTAAAAAGTCTTGGTAATATCATTTTGAGGTTAGAATACTTGCAAATACACTGTGTTGATTCAGACCTTCAGCGAACACCGAAACTTACTGTATGTTGTCTGACCGATTGTGGGAAAAGTGTTAAAGCAAAGAATTATATTTCGAGTTATCAGATAATCTATAATATAATTTAATACAGAACTTGCGTGTGCCCTAAAAAAAACACTTCAAAAAATTTAATAATGTATCATATTACCAATTTTAAAAAAATTGTTGAAAAAGGCTGTTAAGGTGAATTTCATTAACTTCAACTTGAAGGTTGGAAGCAGTAGATTATGATGAGTTTCAAATTAGTTTTGAATTAAGTTTAACTATCAGAAAATTATCTTAAAATCTAGCAAAGTAATTAATATGCATTCATATATGTATTAAACTCTATTCAGCTCACACAAAGCTGCGGATTTTCTTGATTTAAAATTATATCGGTACTTAAGGTAATAATGTATTTATTTAAAAATTGATTTTATCTCTATAATTCCGTCTGGTTATGAATAACGCGGACAGGGGAGTATGGTTGTATAGTTCTAACAATCGAGGATGTATTGTAATACTTTTATGCGAGATGATTTGCATTATTTCATTTTTTGTCTGGGCAAATACAATAAAGCATTCATTCACACAGACTGGTTTTCAGTCGGACAGATAATTAACTGACGTTTTTTATCCAATTACCTACGCATTAATTATACCGCTTTGTATAAGGAAACAATTGAATATGCTTTTGTTGCATAATATTTTTTACATAAATTTTAACTTAATTACTTTCACGTAAACTAGTTTTTAGAAAATTGTGACAGTTTTATTGCTCAGTCCTGAGTGACACTAAATATTCCGGCTGAACTGAATTAATTGTGAAATTGTTTCATTTTTTATGAAGTTTCTTTGTTTCTGTGTTTTTTTTAGTGATTCAAAAATTGGGTAAAATTTTAATGTTAAACCAGTGTTTCAAGGCCTGTATTACCTTGTTAAACAATCGGCAAATAACAGCACAAAAATTCTAAACTGGAAAACTTCCAGTTTCCAAGCTGTTTAAGTACCTCCGAGTTGAAGCATTAGATTTTTTGGGTTCTAAACATCAGAAAACTGTGGTAGATTTTACACTAGCAAAAAGCTGTCCGGAACTTACCAGCTAAAGGTCGAATAATGTGTACAAACAGATCCGTTAATATTGTCATGTCTTCGCTAAATATAGAACTAGTAGGTATATTATATTATTGCATATTATTTATAATCAGATAATTTTTTGATAATTTAAAAACATACGCTAAATATGCTCTGAATTTAAAGGGTACTGTAAGAGATTCGCACCAAACATGCCAGTTACGTTTAATTCTTGTTGATAATACATCTGAACAAGAAAAATAACCACAAAATATTTCATATGACTATATGCAAAGGTTTTAATCTTAATAATACAAAGAAATTGGATGAAAAAAACTAGAACATATCCGCCATTACCTTCAAAAAGAAAATAAATGAGGCACAGAGAATTCCTCATCATTTTGAGACATTGCTTATCAGTTGACTGGTCCCCCACTTATCTAATTGTCTGGTTCCACAGTACTTAACGCATGTTCTCTCATTTATCAATCTAATAAAAAACCCGGCTTGTTATAGCATGAAATATATGCCTCTCTTATCCTTTATCTATAAAATTAATTATGCCAACTTCAGAAACCTAATATATTTCAAGAAACAATAATATTATCCATAGGAACACCCTCCAGTGACTCATACAGCCACATATATCATTTCATGGACGCCATTGGACAGTGACCTACTTGTTATAGGTTTCTGAGGTGTTGTGTTACTAATTATAGACACATGTATATTTCTTGGAAGCCATTGGACATTGGCCTACTTCTTTTAGGATTCTGAGGTGTTGTGTTACTAATTATAGACAGGGATAAGTTGATATTTGAATATGAAAACTGGAAGAGAATACACCTGATTATTTAAACCACCCTTGAAATTTGAATTATTGTTTGAACATGTTAATTAGAATGTTACTAATTGCATGATCATATTTTGACTAATTAATCATTATACTCTGACATGGGTTGTTTACATACTTCTATGCATGAGCTATGTTCATGTTCAAGTCCATAATTGTTAATTAATAAGTTATGAATGTCATTGTTTAGTTCTTTATGCATGATATGTATTAATTACAGACTCATTAATTTTAGATTTATATGTAAACTACTTTCTTGAAATTATAATTCCATAACGAACACAGACACATTCAGGCATATGCCAAAATAATAAGAGCATGAAATATGCGGAGTTCCTTTACAATATTCGCAGTCATTAAATAAATAATAGATTGAAGAATTTAATTTAAAATTCATGAAACTTAGGAATAATGAATATGAATGAAATAATAAACAAAATAATAAACAAACATAGCCTCATTTCTAATGCTTTTCTCCCATTGCATAATTACACTTTTCGGGTAGGTCACACATTGTTCAGTAACATCTTTATTTATACATTGTTACCTTTTAAGCCTGATATTATCCAATTTCTATGCAAAGTAAAAAATACCAAAAAGAAAAACTTTTTTACCAAATGTTGATTAAAAGATGTGTGAGATATGTTGCAGGAAATTGATACAAATTTTGCATGTTGCCCCATTTTATTTCTGAAAGCAATACTTTTTCCTAATTAATAAATCTGTCAGTAATTGGAGTTAATTAACAGCAATTAAGCATAAATGAATTCCTGCAAGAAAATTGACACTGTAAGAATTGGTTTTGTTGATTAGAGATGAGAAAGGGTTAATTGACCCCTGACAGTTTATAATCAATTTTTGTGGGGCTACCCTTACTGACCCCCTGCCTCTATGTGAATACCTAGGGTTCTTGTTGGTCATTAAAGTGTAATGGACACCACTTCCGTAGGTCATGACCTACTAGAAACCTGAAAACCACCGATAATTAGAGATTGGCAGAGGTACACATAATAAAATGACCGGACCCATTATCAGGTTAAATGCCACGAATTCAACATTCAAGGTTGCATAGCAATCAAAAATTCTAAATCAACGTTTTATCATTGGAAAATTAATAATATTATAAAATTATCCACGTCACTGACGTTATTGCTATTCTGTGTTCTACAATGAAGAGAATTAAAGTACACATATTTTACAAAAGAATCTTAATTATTATTATTGTAATCATATGCTCTTTTATGATTTATGGGAGCCATCCATAGCTATTCTGAGTTTCACAATGAAGGGAAAGTACAGAAATTTTGCAAAAAAATTATCAATTGTAATCATATATCGTTTTAAGATTTATGCCAGTGAATAATGACATTTAATTAATTAACATTCAGCTCAAAGAAAAATTAATCTCCACACGAGGTATAACATAGCTTTTTTTCAAGAAACATTAACCAAATTATGACGAGCATAAAATGAGATTAGCACTTTTTGAAATGGATTATGTCCCCTTATTTCTTCAAGTCTCTGAGTCTCTTAATGGAGCCAAATGGTTAGAAAAAATGATAGACCTGACAGGTTAAATTTATGAGATGTACGAAGATTTTGACAGCTTCCTAAATGCCTACCCATTTCCAGTTTAATGGTGTTAAGTAATATAATATGTATAACAGCACTATTCGCAGTATTACCATTGAGAATTTTCATCTGACATTTGCCTAACACTCACAGATAGTAATGTTATAATGCAATCTGAGATAATGAGTCAATGGGGGAGGCAAGACAATAATGCTTTATCCATTTCTGTCACTTCCATAACGCATGATACTTTATGTGAGTTATAAATACATTTTTGTGCATTTTCACACAGTGGTACCCATAACTATATCGCTTCTTACACCATTACAATCACTACGATTATCCACCATATTTTCCCCAGCAGCTTTTTGAAGTACTTCCAATTTACTATCAGACATAAACTTACCCAATGGGTTTTCTAACAATTGTCTAAAATTTATGACTTTACCTAAAACCCAGTCTAAATGTAGGAGATGTTGAACTATGGCAGTTGCATACTTGCGCAAATAGTGCATTTAAAGAGCTAAGCTGAGGTATAGAAATATATCTCTAGGAGTTACAGTGATAGCCTATAATAGTCCAGCCCCTCAAAAACATTTGACAGAAAGGTGTGCAGATGTTTCCTATTTAACTAAAGCTTACTTAATTGGAAGCATACAGTTTGGTCAAAATATGTAATTCTTAATTGTGACAATTTGTGTATAAATTCTGATAATTGTTGGTGGAAATACTCCAACCTACAGATTATGTAGTATTTTATTGAAATACCCTTGTTGCGATGGAACACATCGGGAATGAGGTGCCGAGAGCGATTAATATAAGTTGGAAAAACTTGTTTCACAATCGACGTCAAATAAATTAGTATAAACTACATTTCATTGAAATTTTAAAAATTTAAGTCTAGGGTATTATTACATATATACATGTATATCCTGATATTATATTTCATTCATCAATCAGCAATAACTCGTGACCAATTGACCCTAGACAATAAATCCACAGAGCATAGAATGATATTAGATAAATATGAGACAAATACAAGGTACTGATTTATCGGCCTATTATATATACTAATACTTGGACTTAGACTTAAGACTTAACTGAAATATCAATTAACAATTATAATCAACACTCAAGGTAGTTTGACTTAAATGGATATTTTATAGTTAAAGTATCAATACGCTATGTGGTTACATATATAATGGATGTGTAGACGGGATCTTATTCGTATATGAGCCGCCCCAGCTAAACTCGCGTCATCATAAGTGCATTGGTAAATTAATTATATTGGACATGTCAAACTTTTTTTGCCTCAACTTCAATTTATGAGCCTTTTTGACTAGCGGTCTCCTGGAGATACTTAATGGCTGTATCCGACTATAGTATATCTACATGTATTACAATCACGCAGTCCAATTAACCTAATCAATATCATTAGTTTAATTAATACTATTTTGTACCTTTTTTCCGTTAATGTTTGTCTAACCTTTACGTTATGCGTACATTTCGATGAATTGAGTTTTTTTTCTGAGTGCGTTTTAAAGCCCTGGTCCATTAGGAGGTTAAATCATTGCTTACAAAAAGGTCTTGTTCAAGGGTTATAAATATTACTCCATTAGAAAAATGAAAAACTTTTCAGCACAGGAGCCAGCCATTCAAACTTACATTTTTTATCACCATAGCATTTAAGTGGGCGTGCAGAAGTATTCTGGCGGTAAGCTCTGACTGGTTCACCATCGATAGTTTGACTACCATGTTGATTTTTTTATAATAGTGTCAGTATTAAGTACCTTCACATCTTCTGGGTATTAAACTGTCAGACCTCAAGCATTTCGAAATTTCGTTTTAGATTTGGCAGATTTTAAGGTTTTTTAGAGCAAATGCATCCTAAATAGCCTCATAATCAGAATCAAACTGTTTTATTTACAGCTGGTTTTCTGTTTGAGATAAGACGTTAAAACATTCAACTTGACCAACTTGCAACTTACCCCCCTGGTTCAATTAACGTTTTTTTTTGTTTTAGTAATAAAACCTAAAACCTTGGAGAAAATTATAAGGAAGAGGAAAATGTAAATTTAACAAATAACCGACCTAAAGGATGAATGTAAACACAAACGCCTGAATGTTACAGTTCCTAATGACCCACACAACTTCAATAAGTTAACATAATAACGTATTTCTTACACAAAGAAAACATATGAATTTCCTTATCTACCGGCGAATTCTATATTTTTAAAAGAAAACAGCCTGCTTTAGTTTGTTTTGATGTCATTTAAAGTTTAATGCATCTGTAAAGCCCTTGATTTTGCTGTTGGAAAGTAATGTAAACATCGCTAATTCGGGAGTCTCATGGTTGTATTGATATGTAAGATCCCGGGAGATCTCGGGGATATCGTTCCTTATTATCTGTAACGCCCTTTAATGGACTAGCGACTCCCGATATTAAAATTATCTTACTTCAAAGTTAAATAAATACCGGTATCTTTTTCATAATAATTATAGTGTGCCATGTCACTTTTTGTGCGAATTCTTCTGTAATCTTTTTAAAAGTATGTATTTAGTTCAGGCTCATGCAAAAACCATTTTCATAAGTTGAATAAATATTATTCTAGTCTTTAGAATTATTTATTTATAAGTTATTCAACATGCGTCTTTATACTGTTGGATTGAATCAGTCAACAAAGCCGCGATTTAATTCGGATCAAGACCCATACCATTAGCAATTATGTGCATCTGAAATTCGTACAAAACGATCCGCGAAATGTTTTGTCGAAATAATGAAATCCCCTCCCCAAGTAAATAATGCATTTAGCTTTAAATTGCTTTAACAGAAATTGAAAAATACTCCATTCATACAAAGACTAGTTCTTCATTGAAAAGCTTACTAAACGACTCCGATGTTGGATATCGTATAGTAGGGGAAATGAATTTTTTGGGGCATTTTGCTTTGTTGAATTATCTCTCCCTCCCAACATCTGGTTTTCAGCTTTTGTGGAAGATTGTTCTATCAAAAAAGGCATAAAATGGCTGAGCTTGATTGTTCATTTCTCAATGGAGATGATACTCGAAAATTTGACAATAGGCTATTTAGCATATAGGGCTGGGATCACCGGGTTTCTATGAAAGGGGACACTGCTTGAACTATTATAAATGTCTGCGGTGTTCAGTCTGGTACGTGATAGTCCCACTGCATGAGTGGGGAGGTGGGGGTAAGGCTAGGCCGTCCTAAAAAATTGTTTGTTTGCGGTAATGCGACCCAAGATTTTTAAGGTGGGTAGGTAGGTTGAATGTTTATTTTTTTGTATAGAAATATTTTTTGGGGAACCTGTAAAAATAATTGGGTCGATATAGTTAAACAAGGAAATGGGCTGAAAAAAATCAGTAGGGGCCATTTCGATAGGTATGAAGCGTTACCGCAAACAAACGTTTTAAGGACGGCCCTATTTATATTCTCTGTCTCACTGATATCATAGTCAGCTAGCTCATTTTATTCATAAATTCAATCAACATATTATCATAACACAGGATCTGTTGCCTCCATTGGTACAGTATAGTGTGTGTAACCTATTTATGTGGTAAACTGGAAGTATAGTACTATTGTGTGTAGCCAATACACGATATGACATCACATTGGGGAACATTTACTATAAATACTGTTATTTAAAGTAAGGCTCCGAATAACAATAGTAAGCTAAACTAATCAACGTAATGAAAATGTCATAGGCTGAATAAACGCCAATAGACAAATAAAAACCTGCATAAAAAACATTGAGAAATGTGAAAACTCAGTACAGCAAGAAATGTTTCCTGTGGAACATACAATCTTATCTTTAGATAGGTTCGGAAAACTATTGGCCAGGAACATATGCCAAATGTTTTAATATGACGTATCAGGGAAAGGCTTATCATTGAAATTGTTTTGTAATCACTGTCCTATCTCACTTTACCAGGGGTATTAAAGTCCTGAGAGAATCTTTTCAATCTCATTGAAAGTTGCTAGGCGAATCTACCAAGTTCAAGCTTTCCTATCATTGTGTAAATTTTTCCAGTTGACGGTGCAAGCTATGCAATAGAGTATGGCCTTATGGGATTGTTTGTTTGCCGATAAAGTCCTCTACGATTGGTCTTGCCTCAATGTCGATTTTAAAACTGGGTCAAACTTTTGAAATCTGTACCTCCCCATGGTTTTGGCTGTATTTAAGTTTGTGTTTACCATGATTTAACCCATAATTACCCCCTGCTAGGTTTTTGAAGTGGAATCTTCCAAATTCAATTTCGGACAAGTCCACTTTTTGGTTTAAAAGGAGCAAGTTTGATAAAAAAGCATTTTATTGTTTACCAATTTGTCATATAACTTAAAAACACTCATATCATAAACCGAAATATCACAATCATGCCACAGGATATTTGATATCATACTAACAGTCACGTGACCTAATTCTGAAGTTATGACATCTGCACGCATTGCACCATTATGGTCATTGATAAAAGTACATAACAAACCGTTGGTTTCGAATTTTCTCTCGATATGAATTTCACTTAATGTGTAAGCTAAGACATAGCTGACAAGCGGTGGTTATTAACCTAATAATTTTCTATAAACAATGTACTGGATGGTTGATTTAAACTAAATTTAAATCTCGTATTGATGTCTACAGCAGACATTGATGTTTGCGGATCATTATGTACATCAAAGTGAAACAATGTTAACACAATATACACCAAGTCTCCGAACAAGACTTCTCATAAGCCAAGCCTGAAGCAAGGCCGGCACTTCTCACATTTATGAGACTGATTGTCTTCATGGATGCACAAGTGAAAGTATGAAATTCTGATAAAACGTAAAATCCGTAAATTTTGTCAATTTATTTAGTGAAAAAAAGACCTTTTGGGTATTCTCAAAAATCTGAAGTTGAGGCAAATGTCAGAAAACTAGCACCCATGATGATATGATTCAAATGCTATATGCTACAGAAATTTTCTCATGGCCTCACGTTTTTTTTCAAGAAACCCCGAGTTTGTTTACATTCCTGTTTTACCAGGTAGAAAGCTTACTGGAGGTGACTTAGGCTGGATATAAATACTGATATCAGGAAGCCTGTGTAAACGGTAAGATTTCTTCATGTATCTTATACTGTTTGTTTATTGGTCAATGATCAAGTTTGACCTCTTACCTTGCTTGACCTTTGTTTACTCACACTTATCCTTAAGTATGAGGAACATTTTAAGGTAAGCGCTTAGGTTTAAGTATAGAGCAAGGTCACATAATCCTTTTATAGCATAAATTAACAAGACAATACTAGTACCTATTGCCACAGCAATTATTAATTACAATTAATTAATTGGTTGAATGATTAATTATGTGAATCATGTCCTAAATGAACCATACAGTAATATTATTCTAATTTGTAAATATTTATCCCTAAGCAGAATTTAAAAACAGTAAATTTGGCCATTTTTTTAAGAATTCAAAAAAATTGAAATTAAAGGGAGGTAATAAGATTTTTTTATAAAATTAAGGGGAGGTAAATCAATTATATTTTATCTCGCCTCTGTGTTAATAAAATGACAATAAACTATTCTAATGTATACATAAAAGAATCAAATGCACAAATCTTTTAAGCATTTTAATTTTAAAATCTTTTCACTTCTGACAGGAATATTACCCCCAGTAAGTCAATGATGCACAATCTTATTCAGATTTTTGCGGTAATTAAATTAGCTTACACTTTTATTACGCCTTGCACTTTTATTACACCATTACATATATAAAAGTCGTATGTTTTCTATTTCAAGACATTGTCTTGTTCTCCATATTAGGTTAATAAAACGTGGCACATTATCAACAGCACTACTTGGGTGGCAATGCATGATCTGTTGCATTCAATCCTTATACAGACAGATTAAATTTAACATCAAACAGCATTGCTAAATAGAAGAAATTGGTTGAAGTGATCTTGTGTAACAAATAACAAAAATATCATCTTTTGTTGAAGTTAATGTCATATGGATGTATTTCGAGTGAAATATCATATTGAAGTAACTTTCATTATCAAATCGACGTCGACGAAAATTAGAAAATTAGAAAATTTTCATTTTTCATTCAGATGAATAAATATCCTTTGGGGTGAATACTTTTACTTTTGTTTCTTTTATCCTCTCCACCTCTTGTTAATATCGATGGAATGTAATCATAGTAAACTTTGAATCTCTAGAGCGATTACTTTGTGGTATAAAAAAAACTTGAGACATTATTAACGAAATCCTGACTACCAGTATATCATGTTCATATTAAGTCCAATCAATGTTCCAAATGTAGAGAACAGTCATTTTTATTTAACTTTTTCGTCATAATAATAATTTAGACTTTGATAATAGAAGAAACCTATATGGGCTTGTCCAGTCTATCATATGAGCTTAGCATCTTTAAAACCTGTCTTGAGCAGGGCTGGTCAAGGTGGATGAACCAAATATGGTTGCTTAGAGCAAAAAATGGTCTATTTGGTATTTATAACAATTAACATTGGCTGCTGAAGAAAGGTGGATCAAACCCATGTTTTCTTTCAAACTGTTCAATTCTTCCAATTAAAGCAAACTTAAAGTCTAGATATGGGAAAACAAATGGGTCAGTAGCGGAACCATAACCCTCACACATTAAACAAATAGGGTCATGTATCAACTTCAGACCCCTTTGGGGACAAATACATATTACTGTTTTCTAACCAGCCCAAAAATGGTTAAGCAAGTGCCCTACTTTCCTTACAACTTTCTTGCCTCAACAAGTATGAGTCTAATTCTGCGTATTTTATTCTATGTTGCAATGGACCACAATGCAGACACATAGCACTTGGTGATTAAAAAGTGATAGAAAACAACAATAATGTTTATACTTCTTTCAGACCACACTGAATCAACCTATAAAGCATTCTCATTTTTAAGGCTCCAGAATTATTCACACAGCAAAAAAATGTTTAATTACCGGCCCATGATTAATATGTTCTGGTTTGAATGACTCGGACTGAATCGTTGAAAATTTAAAACGGGTCTAGCATTGACGCATTATACAATATAATCAGTCAATCTTGTGAAATTTGTTCTGGTACGCAACGGAGACCATCGGCACATTATAAATTAATAATAGCGCTTAAAACACCGTGTATCATATTTCAGGCTTTTTCATTAGAATTGTTCAGAAAATCAATCCGAATTTTCCTGTACTTATTCCGTAATCGATTCTACGCACTATTCAAAACAGAAGCAATCTATTAAGTTTTCATTATATTAAGACCTTTGTTAGCCCATTTAGCCATTAACTAGCTCCCTATTCTAAACCTACAGTACCTAACAATGGTGATTTAGAAACAGCAACCATGCTGCTCTATTGTTCTTGTTTTTTTATGAATTTACAATTTTATGTTTCGTTCAAACAGTTTATGCATTAAGTCAATTACTGATGATATTGTAATGATAAATAGTGTCAGACATTATTTTGTTTTAAATATTGTTTGAAGTCCCACTGGTCAGCAGTTTAATGGAAACTACCCAAACATATTATCCCGACACCGGGGGAACCAGCAAATTACCTTAAAACTAACTATGCTGAACATCAAGCAAGGTAGATATACCAGTACAATTTTTAACATTTTAACATAGTTTTGTATGTCACGGCCTGGGATGGAACCCAAGACCTCTGACACTAGAAGCAGACCCTCTACCACATGTGTTTCTAAATCCTATATATAATGTAAATTTGGTAACCTCCGTTCCAATTCTTTGTTCCCAACAAATTTGTTTCACAAATGGTCTTTTTTCTTGTTTACCTTAAACAGACTTTAATCAATTGGTATACAAAATGTATTTAGATCTTCATCTTAAATATTCACAGAGATATTGAACATTATGTGACATTTGTTTATATTTAAGTAACTCGAGACTTCCATTGATCTTCATTGGCCAACTATCCACAGACAGATGTTAGCAACATTATAAGATATTTGTTTGATTTCTGTATTAGGTCATTTACGTGTTTATGGGGGAATTTCCGTCAATCTGCGGACAATTCTGGTCATTTGGACATTTCAGAGAAGACAAATGCCACAAATCAGTATAAGAAGAACTACGTCTTGATGACCGTAATATGTCTCAATAGCTAGACTTAAGGATACATAATGTAGTCGCCTGATTGGTCAATCAATATCATGTGATGTCAACCTAAGCCGTCTGATTGGTTAATTAGTGTCATGTGATGTTATTTTGTTATTGGAAAATATAAATATGATCTCTTACCTGCTTCACTGTTATTATCCGCATTTTGAGATGAGTTTGTATTCGATTGACTAGTAACTGGAGTATCATTGGAGCGTGTGGACTGTGCGTCGTCCGGAGATGAAAACGGAGGTAAATTATTGTTCTGCGATGAAGGTGATCTCTGGAAAGTAAGAAAAAAACGTATAAAAAACTTGGTATAATTTCCATGCTGAATAAAAACAACAGTTTCAGTGACACTCGACACAATGTGTTATGTGATTCATATACTGCCATGACAGTTTAAAGTGATAACATTCTATACTCAGCCTCTCTTGAGCAAAAACCTCCCAACAATGACCCACTCTAAAACAAAAACAATCCCCCACTTTTCAAAACAAAAACTCTATACAATGACCCACTGTTGAGAAGAAACCTCTCTACAGTGCAATGACCTACTCTTCCTCCTCGAAAGGGCCTCTTTAAAACGACCTTGTCTTGAGCACTACACCATCTTTTCAACAACTAAGACTAATGTTTGTCTGCAGTACTATCAAACCTCTCTGCAGCAATGACCTCTGAATACTGGCCACAATTTGTGCCTCCCAGTGGGCGTAGCCTCAAAGTGGGCGTGACTCAGGAGATGTTGCCTTACAAACACTCAGCATAAAAGTACGAGCTTTGCAACAGCTTAAGTATTTTATTATGAAATAACCTTTTTATTAAACAAACTAGTTATTTCTAAGTATTCAAGATAAAGGTATAGAAGTCAGTGACTTGCTATAAGAGACATAAAGTCTATGACAGTTTTAGTAAGTAAGTAAATCTATAACAGAAAGTGGTATAAGATGCAGACTGGGTACCTAATTACTTCATATACGCTAGCTTCCATCAGAGATAAGTGAATAGATACGTTTTTTCTTTGAAGCCTCTGAAATTAGTTGATCAATTTCAGTCTTACAATCAATTTAATTAATCTTTCGCCTTGTAGGCAGTTATACGAACAGTGCCCAAATAGTTAACTATTATGTAACCAAATAAATTCACATGCTTTTCTGCACTTTTTGAAATTGAATCTAAGAAGTGTACAGAATTACAGTATTACACAGGTTTCCGTCCTTACAAGTGTAAAGCTTGCATGATGCTTGTATGAAAGCACTGATCACATGGGGGGCCTAGCAGCACTAGAATCATAGAATCTTAGGGTATAAAATATGTACATAATTACCCGTACAATCATTACCATCTGATTTCATGCAGCTTTATATCTCCTTCAAAGGGCGATCACATTACTTGTATGTATGTTATAATTAATAAAATCAAATGAAATATAATTTAAGCCCGAATATCTTAAACTGTTTACCGAATCATTACGTCTGTAATATTTCTGCCTAATTAATGATTAATATCTTTGAGTTTTAGGTGGTATCGGGTAAAGCTCGCACATCAAATAAAACTCAAGCTTACTAAATAGAAACGTACAAATCGGAGTGTTTTATACGCGATATAAAAGTCATCAAATATATGAGCGGGTATAAAGAGTGCTTAGAAAATCATATAAATTCAACGTCTGGCATTTACAGTCTAATAACTGTTGATGCGTTTTGATAAGTTTAATTCTGTTTGCACCAAAATTTCATTTATTAAATGCTGATATTGTTTGTTTATCGGATTAAGGAAAGATCTGTGTTACATTTTCATGACCGAAGCCATTGAAATTCCATCCCTGGTGGTCTGGTGTTTGGAACCAGAGGTGGCAGGTTGATCCAAGGGTGGGACATACAGTCCTGTGGTTTAATAGTCCAGCTTGACACTTGGCATGTAAGGGTCGTTCCATAACTGGAGACATAGATGTACAAGGAGAGGGTACTAGCTGTAAACTGGGTCTCATGGTGAATAGTTGGGTTACAAGGGCACTGAACCCGGCCAACTCAGGACATCTCAGGGAGATTCAGGGCCGGCTGTGCTTTAAGATTTGCTGGTTGTGAGTGCACACTGGTTAAAAACCCTCCACTAGTAAGTACTGCAGCTAAGCAGGCAAGTGATTGATATTAGACGTTAGATCCCACTTCAGAAATGATGTAAAAATAATTGCAGAATCATTTAGGTTTTTTTTATAATTATTATACAGGAGAGGCTTCATATCATCTTAACGAAATCGTCAAATACAGAGAATATCCTCCCCCACCGCCCGCAGGTAGACTAGGTACCCTAGAGACTAGCATCAATTTTTCAAACAGATAAAGTAACTCGCACTGGAAGGACAATCATCTTGTTTTCATAACTGGATACTTTAATTAAGATATTAAGTTTCAGTAATTAATGAAACAGGTCCGATATCGGAATTCAATATTGAATATAGTTCTTTGTTTAATCATTCTGTACTTCTAGGTCCTAGGTTTGATAACGTTATGTGTCTATGTTTTATATCGATAACGTGGGTCACTACTTCAAAATTTTAAGTTTTACTATTCAATGCGGTTTTATAGACATAGTCAAGGGTTATTTAAAGCATTTATTGCTGTTGACACTGTGGACAATATCAAATTTTTTATGGGTTTGCGCGACTACGCTCAGATATTCTGATATTGGTTCATGATTATTATATACTGAAGTTTAACGACTGTCGTTTGCCAGGTAATTCAAAATGAAAACAGTATACCTAGCTGAATATAAAATATTTTTGCATTTATGCGTAAATTATGGGTTTCTCCCCCAAATAAAATCTGTATACTCGGCCAATAAAATGTGGCAGTAAAATTTAATCGAGCATTTAAATAATTGGTAGGTGACTGTTATTGTGCTACTAATGTCAAATAATTTCCACATATATTTTCGTCAAAATAATGATTGAAAACTGATGTGGTCGTTTAGCGACTTGATCAAAGTCTTCCTGGCAAGAATTATGATCTACGTACATGACATTCGGGGTATCCAAGTACCATATATTTCTAATTCGAATATAAATTATATAGAAATTTAATGATTTTTACTTGTAGTTTTTCCCCGGTGTATTAATGCTAGACCAATAATGATCATAGCAACATATAATGTCTAATAATTTTAACGATAAATAATAATAAATATGTGAACAATGCTATTGAAAATATGTGAACACTTAATTAATAGTAAGTACAATGATTAGAATGTGGGCCTCTGGGTACTGTTCTATCAAAGCACTTAAAAATCTTAAAGTAATGCTCAAATTTAAATTCTTTGTAATTCTTTAACAACTGCAAATTGGTGACGGATATGGTTTGTATGAGTCCAGTAACTGAATCAGTAT
Organism: Spisula solida; assembly: GCA_947247005.1. Lineage (NCBI taxonomy): Eukaryota > Metazoa > Mollusca > Bivalvia > Venerida > Mactridae > Spisula > Spisula solida. The sequence continues at coordinate 53,897,745 of OX365945.1, forward strand.
TAGTATTGCAGCTCCATTTACCACACTTTATAATTGTAAACAAATTATAAAGAATTCAAATACTGTTTACCATAAGTGCTCTAATAAAACAGTACCCTGGAGAATGAGGCTATGGGTTCAATCACATATAACACCACATACTAACGTCCAAGCATCTTCAGGAACTTCTAGGACTTGTTGGCTAAGATGCCTGGGTTTGAACAGGTTGTTCCAGATAAATATAGTTTAAGCCGTGGTGCATAGGTTTGAACCTGCCATCTCTCAGTCTGGAAGCGATAGGCTCTTACTTCTAGACTAATGGTTCACAGTGTATAAACGAGTCAACTTCCGGTTAACGCAATAAGAAGTACACATTGAATTTTATAGTCTTGCAATAAGTCGTACAGTGATAGAAAATCACTGGATATTTCAATCACAATAAGTCATACAAGTTGAATTGTATAGTATCCCAATAAGTCATACAGTGATATTTAAACGAGGTGGGTTCATCCTCTGTATCTCTGACCTCTTATTATATATCCCCTTCCCCCAAACAGTAATAATTAATAATTGCCTAATTCTTGTTCATTTAAATGCAGAAAACATATGAACATAAACTAATGGTCTTAATGAATAAAGGCAAATATCATAACTCAGAATAAATAATCAAAAACTTTCTAACAAAAAACCTGGCAACAGTGAACTTTAATTGATAGGGGTGCAATACTTTAAAAAGCAAATGCAGTTGATGACTTTGTGTTAATTTCATCTTGAAACTTTCACACTCAACAGAAATGCTCACCTTAATTATGAGGGTTTATATCAAAAACAGCCTCCTCAATTTTGCATAGCAAATTAAACATACATTATATTTGGATCATTTACTTCAAGCGGGTCTGTGAAACGAACCTTCAACAAATCTCTTACTCATTCCAATGAAATGAACAGAGTAATTGGTTCGTTCTAGGCTGTTTTTTTTGCCTGCGATTTCGTATATCGGTATTAAATATAAATACAGGTTATATCTGTCGAGCATGAATTAAAAAAAAACCGACTCACATATCGAGAAGCTGACATTTTGTAAAGGTAAGGACTTACTTGTAAATCATTTTAAAAATCTGTTTGGCCCATTACTCTACCACATTCGGCTAATCATGGGTTGATGTAGGTCTATCAGTAAATAACTACATCAAAGGCATGAGGCCCTTAGGCAAAATTGGTAGAAAACCGGATAGGTAGATAACCATCTTAATGTTGATATTGCTTCAGCTTACAATATACAGTGATAAATGTATATGTTGCGTGAAAAATGAGTTTTTGAGTACATATGAAATAGACAATCCGAGTACATACGAAATAGACAATTCGTTCCGATGGTTAGGTGTTTGTTGTAAATGCATTGGTACTAGAAACATACAGTCATCTTACATTTAATATATTGTCTATTGTTTACCTTTTTTTTTACTGAAGTAGTTGGCATAAATTATGAATGAAAATGACGGTGTGCGTTCAGTACCAGGGGTGTAGCAGAGATATGTATGCTTAATATAGATACAAGGCAGTGTCCAGAGCAATTTGATATTACAAAACATCTGAGTAATTAAATATAAATGATAACTGGTGCATTTAATGATTTATAGCTTATATTTATACATCATATTTATATATATATTATTTTTAATAAAAAAACATGCATTTATTTTCTAATTCCTTCAGATTTTTAAATCTCAATACCCCATACCAATATTTTTACGCGATTTCTAACCATGATTATTTATTTTTCCGTTTTACCCCCATGACGTTACGCACGTGGTGCACGTGCACGTCACTAGCTACACTCCGGCGTTTCATAGTCTGTACAAGTCAATTATGCCGTACTTGACTGTCTATAGAACGCATTAAAATCACAAATTATTCGAGAATTGAGGCATACAATTAAAGAATTCAGAAATCGTGCACTAATTATAGTCCGTAATTGCCCTACCTTTGATGAACTAGTCTACATAATTATTCTTCAATTGTCAAGCTCGGCGCTATGGTTTACTTGATTGTCTCTAATACAGAACATATTCTTTGATTCTAAGAAAACTGCGCTTGATTTATTTCGAGTTAGTTTCTTCAGGTTAAATAATTGAAAAATACTGGCATCAGTTTAATTATTTTCTTGTCACAAGCCCGGAGCGATTTCCCTACCAGGAAAATTAAAATACTGGTATATTTTTTAAACAATTGGCTTCCTTGTTGAAGGGAACGCTAATCAAACAAAATGTTCAAACTCCAATGTAAACAAGCGTCTAGTAGGAATACTCTAATGACTGTGTAAATTTACATTTAATCTGTGAAGGCTGATTTTCCTCTACAGATGCTAAACGATCCTTAGTCAGTGAAGAGTATCACAAACGTCTCAATTTTCAAAATGTTATTTCTGGCTTTGTCCTAATTTGTGTACATTTTCTATTACCAGTACCATGCAATAAAGCTATGTGTGCTTAAAACATCGAGTAATTCTTGGGTAAATAAATCAGTGCATTCAGTCAACATGATATCGTCTGGAGTCATTTTGTCTACCGTCTTCTATTGACAGAACGGCATAAAATGGCGGGTGTTGTGAACTGTAAATTAGAATATGTTTGCCATGGTGTTAGAAAAAAAGTTTTTTGTTTTAAATGGAAAGCAATTGGTGTTTTTTTCGTAGATTCTCTAAGTGAAAGCAGGCCTAGAGTTCTTTGATAGATCTAATTTTTATACACACCAAACATGTCATCTTATATGCGGGTATTAGGCTATAGCCAACATTATTTCTTCGTTATTTATTTATTTGAATAATAAAAGTTCATGATTAAGGGTCGCATAATAAAGCGCATCTATAATCTATTTAACAATCATGCCATAGAATATATTTATGGGTATCGTATAGGTGACAGAAATGTCTGATAAAAAGGCCACCCCAGTACCACAATGAGCATGAAATATAAAGCTCTACATTAGATCTAGAATCTCAACAATTCCAAAAACATAAAAAATGATGACTCGACATAAACATCAACGCAATTATGGGCGAACACTATAGTGTCTTCTGTAATTGCTATTATTTCAAACAATTTAATATAACCCAGTTCAGCCTTAGCCTATATCCAACACCAACGGAAGCGACCGACACATCGTGAACATCCCTCGTAAGACCCCTTTCAATTACTAGTACTGTATGTCTCTTTGCTGGCGTTCTTAAAACAAAACCGCCATTAACCAACCCATCGTTTAAGCAAATCAAATGTTTTCTACAAAAAACCACATCTCAATTTGTAAACTCTTGCGTTTTCAAATGCATTCGTACTATCGGTTGAATAGGAATAAGTTTCCTGGTCAGTTAAGTCAAACATTCGCCTTAATGGATGTAGCTCAAAATATGGAGACGATTTATTTGCTTCTGTCACTATAACGTGTCATAAAGCAGGACTGAAACAAGACCTCAATGCACAAAAGAGCACATAAACATTGATGGTGTTTGATTGAAAGACAATCAGGTGTTTGCCACTCCATACGATAGCCTTTTATGGGTATATTAAATTAATAACGATTATAGCTCCTAGTTCATATTTTAATGCTTTGTGCATAGTCGTTTTAAGAGAAAATTGCTTTCCCTATTAACTGTATCTCGAAAAAATCCATTTTTGTGTTGTTGTTTTTCTGTTTGAACCGGTGACTTTAATGGGGTGCTTTTGCTGTTCAAACCGCCACTGATTTCCTTTGGGCCATGAGATGTAAAACGAAGATTGTGTCAAGTTTGACAATATTTATACCGAAATTATTTGTATTAAATTACACTTCATTCTTGTTCATGTCATATTTATTATGATATTTATATATCATACATTTAGCGGATTTTAATTTATTTCTCTCTCGGAATTGATTAATTCGAATTGTTGAAACGTGGTTTACTGCCAGAAATGCTGCAATCTATTCGTTTGCTCACTGTTGGAAACCAAAAAAAGATATGAAATTACTAAAATGCTTAAATTTGAATATTTTGTTCAGAAAGCCATTGTTTGCACGTGGTTGCCATTGGTGTGACAACATCACTGATACAAGATTCCAACAAAAATGTAAGATAGAATCTGTGCGATTCCAGCCTAATTTGCATCTAATTTGCATATATGCAAATGAGTTTGTGTATTGAGTAGTGTTGAGAGACTCAAGGCCACTATAGCGTATCTCTTAGAGAAGGAAATGAGCCTGGACTTTATGGGAAGCTTAATTCAAGTTGACAGCTAAGACTTTAGCAGGCACATCTCAAATCTAATTGCGAAAATCTCTTCATGTCACCGAATGACAGATCCAAAACATACAGTACTGATGGATGTTCTATGAGTGATTTCATACAAGTAAGAATGCCAGCACTGCACTCGTTCATTAACGTGGCATAGTGTGACATTATCAGAACATTATAGCCACATTGAACTGTTACAGGACATACCAAACAGCTTATAGTAATCAGGAAGTAGTAGAACACTATAGTACATGTATATCTGTCTCAGACAATAACACAATGCCCTCAATGTCTCGTACACCTTCATTTGTGGGTCAATGGATTCAACTCTTATGCAATCATTCCGTTCCATACTTCCAGAAATATCTGTGTAATTTATCCCCAAGGCCAACACAAATTAATACTGCGGTTCTGGTAACATGCTAAAAATAGGGAAGGGACTAGGTAGGTAGGTAGGTAGGAAAACAATATTTTTTCAAATTATTTTATTGATTTTATGCACTATCCGCGGTGACTTCCAGCAAAATGCGAAGAAAATAATTATGGTAGGGACAAAAATAGGATAGGTAGGGTTAACAGAACCATACTACCGGTATCATTCTGATTCTGATTTGGCCTTAAAATAGAAGAACGTGTTACTGTTTGAAGAATTCATGTTCGGTGATTTGGTTACATGCTTATTGTGAAACAAGCTTTTGTCCATGTATAATCACAGCCCAATGACGACTGCTGCCTTGGTTTCAAGTCTATCCATAAATCATTCCTAGTTTGGAAATTGTTAAGATTGTTGAACTACCGTTAAGGGGTTTGAGTCCTAAATATATATATGTAATAAGAATCCAACATTACGTCCATACACAAAGTTTAGTTTTGTGTAACACGAAACCGCTGCCAACGCTATGTGCACTCAACATGGACATATCTAAGAGTATGCTATTACATAATCTAACCGTTCATATTTTATTCAATTAATAAACGGGTAAATAAATATTGATATTGCATAGAATCTGATACAATTTTGTATTTATAACATAGAAGAATAGACAGTTTTATTGACATGATACAATTACACATCACTTTGGTGAGCTGGTATATTGATTATAAATAAACTAAACTTAAGCAATGAGTAAGGACCAAGAACCTTGCAACACCAAGAAGTTATTTAGTTAATGACCCAGCGACTTTATTAAAATTCGTAAAGAAAAGACAAAAAATATATTTTACCACCATTTCTACTTTCACTTTCTGTGTGTATGTTTTGTTAATACTTGTATTGTCTTTGTCATGATTTATCATGTTTTTGTAGAGGACCAAAGACAAACGTTTTGCGGATTGCCAATAAACTGTAAACTGGTATTTCTACAGCATAGCAAGAACAATATTTGACTTAACCATTTCAAATCATATCAGTATCAGGTTAAGTTGGGCATAGTGCCTTGTATGTTTTTTATTAATGTTTTCTGTGCACGGCTGGTTTAGCTGAGTGCTGCATTCCCTGTCTGACTTAATATTATCTTTTTGTATGAACACTTTATTTGCCACAATTTAATTTACCACCAATATGCTGAATTACATGCAATATGTATTAATGTAATTTCAAATCACTTGCTTTAAATATCAGTTCTGAATGATTAGTTCAAATCTTATAGGTGTCACTTATTTCATGATCTAAAAGCACATACAGGTTTTAAATTTAAAATAATTGCAAAAAACTTCACCTGTACACAAATCTCTCTTTTGTAGTGGATACTATCTGAAAGGTATTAGACGAATGTTGTGCACCCAAACCTTTCAACATGCAACTCAATTGCTTTTTTTGCTTTTTTTTCAAAAAAAGTTCATATTAGTTTGACAATGCCAAGGCTCGTAGATCTAATTAAAAGATTGCACTGTGTTGAAAACTAATCTTTTATTCTGTCCAGTTTTATATTTCTTGGTGTGGGTTTGTTTGTAATTAAAAACCAAAATTTGAGACAGATATCTGTTTAATTCAAAAGTATCCGGTTTCCGCGACGTTTATAAACTATTGTCCTTAATATACTTGAATTAAAATATCGTAATTGCACAACACTTAAAATCAGCTATATTAATTTTCTTCTAATGAATTTAAACATTTTATTTCATAGTGATTTAATCAAGTTTCTATTGTCGTTGATTTAAGATAGAGAGATGATTAATCACCGCGTGGTATCCATGATGAACCACCCCTGTTCAAAATATAAAATATGTGGGTTTTTTCGAAGTCTCATAATTTAGTTTTAATTTGAAATACTATGAAACATGGGTTCGGTGCATGAATGTTGTACCTCTGTTTTGATAGGGTAAGAGAAACACTATTTTTGCGACAACTCCTTGATGTAGACTACAGAAAAAAACATTTGTCATAATTTGAGGGTGTGTTGATATTTTCATTGATATATTTGGATATGATATACGGTAAATGCTGGAGGTCTTTGAGTGAATTCTACTGTTTATTAAAATAGGACATAGTACGTATTTCAGTCATATGAAGACTTCCAGTCGCATTATCCTGTCACCGGGCGAACCAGTAATTATCTAGAACTACCTATGCATGCTGAGCGTCAAGCAAAGGTGATATACCTGCATAAATTTTATCGACTTTGATATGTCGAGGCTTTGAATCGAACTAGACGAATCGAACTAGACGAATCTCTCGAACTCGAAGCGGACGCTCTACCACTAGGCTATCGATGCGGACTTTTAAACAAAAGTACAATCACAGAAATATAAAACGACATTAGCCAAAATTTATGCCTCACATAGCGTGTACCATGTAACTCTCATAGACACTTTCATGCTAGAATCTAAAATATAGCATGTTTAGCTAGTTAAGGTTTGGTTCCCATTAGACAGTCTTATATGGTATTAAGCTTTTATGTACACTATTACTTTTGTCTGGAAAAGTTAGATAGAAGGTGAAGGACGTTGGTCGATCATTGTTTGATTTGTATCTGCCAATCTCAGACTGCTGCTTAGTTAAGGACAAAAAATTCCAGAAAGAAATCGATCCACTAATATGGAATATATAGAACACGTAGTCTGAATATTGGGTATTTTTTACTGGAGTAATTTGTTAATTTCATCAATAAGTGAGATCAATAAGTACTATCAGTTAATTACTGGTTTTCCACATGCATGAATCCAGGATTCGGTATCAGGACAATCTTGGCTTTTAACTTGCGATTTCTTTCCTTTTTAGCTTTCTGTGTGACCGACAACCATTAGAAGAATAATGATTGATAAATGAGGCAGACTTGACCAGGCAGATGACGAATATCAGAGAGATATAGAGACATCAGTACATGATAATGTCCGTATAAGTCCACGTTGTTTAAATAAAACATGATAAATCAAAGCGCTGGATGCTCATTGTGTAATGGACACACCAAAATCAAAGCGCTGAAAGCAGGAGATTGTTCTTTAAAAAGAATTATATAAACAGCCATGTTATCGTAATACAGACAATCCTGCTGCAGTATTGTGTTAGCAATGGTAGTATGGTGTGAATGACGCATTGAAGATGGAAAAGGTTGTGAAATTAAGAATGGTAGAATCCTTCAGTACCGAAAAGACAAACAATTTGTAAACTGTTCTCTATATAACCTTAGTTCTGTAAAGATCCGTATCCGTGTTTAAAATGAATCGTTGTGTATTGTGCGTGTGATTAAACTTGTTAAGATAAATTATGTTATTTAAATGTTTCCGTCTTGTGTTCCATTGATAAATGCACTTTTTTGGAATGTCATTATTCTGTTGCAGGACTAGTACACGTATTACCCCAGCCAATAAATTGTAACCGACACAATACTCATATTTGTGACGAATTACTCATCTTGGTAAAGAAAAGTTAGCTTTGTAGTGTTCTGTTGGCGAGAACTCGTATATCATTAGTGATAAACCCTTTACAAAACCCACAAAGACCAAAGCTTGAAACATTCAATGCTGAATACACCTTAACTAAATCTTACTTAAATTCCTGAATCGCTGTGAACATTATGAGAATGTATTGGATCCATGTGAAACAAAAATACTGATACCATCTTACACAGGGGTATAGGCAAATAGTGGTATTGGAATTTGAAAATTTTAAAATCCTCTGGATAAATTATAATGTCTTTTTCCCATCATAAATAGATTAACTAGGTCCCAGAGTTCATTTAAGCAAAGCCCGGGTATCACGGCTTTCTATGTGACACTTTAAAAACGTTCAAACGCTCTATGCCAACCACACAGGCTCTGTTTAAATATAATAATGTACATACCATAATTATATAAATTATAGAACAGATTAGTCACCATAAGTGCGATACCGGTTTCTAAATTGATTCAAGTTTTTGAACTCTTTCCCGTAGCTTAGCATCGCACTGGGCTAGCTCAGCGTTTGCCATGTGCCTTTACAGTTAAAACAAATCTTAATGACATAGCAACCTATAATCAAACTTCTCAGAGCATAAAATGAAAACGCAATGCACACATTATGAGGTTTTTTCTTGTCATTTTATTTAATTTAAAAGCATTTATCCGCGTCAGATTAATTTTACATTGTATTTGTAAATCAAAACATGTGAGAGTAATACGTCATCAATTTCTGTGTACATACACGTAAATGTCTAGTTAATTAACACATGTGTCTATGTGATAAATATACATAATTCACATTTATTGCTGTTGGTATATCAGCTACACTTTTTGTTTAATTGAATTCCCTAATGACTGACTTGTGATGAAATATACGAGTCCCATAACTTATGCTGTAATCATTCAATACATATGAGATAACTGCGTTTATATGTAGAATTGTTGCTACGTGTCAGTATTTACTTTTATTATCTTTTAATGAACTTGTTGCCATGTTCCTGCTACGTTTCTACAGTTTGATTGTCTCAACTTATTTGAAATTTACACAAAATGATAACATAACCAGCATGTTGGGAGACCTGTACATTTTTGTGCATAACTTGCGCTAAACAGTGAAACAAGTCAAGTACGCTAACGTAAATAGTTAGCGGTATCTGTGCATGCATTGTGTTGCTAAAATACGTCGCTAAGGGCATCTAAAGAACCCGTATTTCGTGCGTGAGTCACTTTGTTGTCCCCGTTTGTTTCCATTTTTAGAATTGTTTGTTTGTCTGTTCGGGTTTAACTCGGTTGCCATTGTTCAGTTATATACGACAGCTGATTCACCCAGTCCTCATAGACTGTGTCCTAACCGGTACTAACTTCCCGCTCACAAGGAACCAGCAAATTCTCCACATGCGGAGGAAAATTGACCTTGCTGTCAAATGTTTATGAAAGGGTATGACCTATCGCGACCGGGAATAGATAAAAAAATTAAAATGTCAACAAAACTTGAACGTTACATGCCGGTCACTGGAGTGGAGTTTTTGAATTGTAACATGACATTATCAGTGTATATAGTTCTACATGAGATATATGCCAAATAAAGGAAGTGCGCATATTAGGGCAGTATTAACTTTAAAAACTCTCCGGCTTATCATATCGTATGTTTTAAAAACTGCATTGGTTTATAATGGATTATTGATCTGTCCTATCGTATTTTCGCAAAGTCATTGTTTTACGAAATTCAACTCAAATTGCTTGTATTGTGTGCGGTTAAATGTTTTCTCCTGGTTTTAATGAGTTCGCAGATCCGATTAGACTCACAATTTATTCCGCCTGGCCATTTTCGAAAAGAATTACCATTTTCGATGAAAAAATACATTTATTTTAGCAATTTATTTCCGTCAAATTTCCAATTGATGATGTATGTAGTAGAAACGCTTAAATAGCCTATCACATTGGTTGGGGCAATTACGTTAATGCTCTATTGGAATCTAGCTCCATGGGTGGGATGCTCCTAGAAATACAGCTTAAAACGTCTACAAATGTTCTCATGAAGTATCCATTTTTAAGGAAATTACATTATTTTTTGTAACATGCTGCACATTTGTCGGTGTTTACAACTTAACGCCCCACTATACACATTTGCTTAATGACGTGCAGAGTAATATGGCCGATTTTCTGATGTATGTTCCCTTCATATATGTTCTATTATCGTAGACTTAATTCAAACATACATCAATTAAGTTTTCCAATTATTGAAAATGATGTTGCAAAACATGCGCAAGCTGTAGAATTCATAATTGTAATACGTCATTCAAACAGTGAAATGATACGTTAGTCATACCGATGACACCCATATAGTTATTAAAGGCACAAATCAGCTGAACAGATTATTTAACACACGAAGCACCCGGTCTAACCCAAAACCACAGGATGACAACATTTCATATACTGGGCAATCTCTCCTGAGTGGTCCACTCTAGAGCAATAAGATAATAGAAAGTCGAACAGGGATGGCAGCACTCAACTTAACCAGCCGAGATCAGAAAACATAAAAAACATCACATACATGAACCATAATTACACGGCACAATGCCCAACACAACCGAACGAGTTGTAGAGCAATCCACTATAGAGCAACAACCTGTCTACAAAAATACCTTGAAAATGTTCACTTAGCTGATATCTTACTGAAAATTTAACCTCTATAGAGCAACAATCTCTAAACTGTGGCCAATATTTGCAGCTCCCAAAGGGTGTTGCTCTTCAAAGATTGCACTGTACATTGCTCATTCTGATATATTACTGTGAAGTTCGTTTTAAATCTTTCTAACTACACGTAAGACTACTTCGCAAAGAAATTGTCTGCAAAATACCGAACAAGAAATTCTGTCCCGTGAAAGCATTTGCACAATGTACAGACATAAGTAAGCAATTCCTTAAAACTCCATTAGACACGAAATGAGCGCAATTTATAGATGAACTATCGGAGGCTTCTTTTACAATTTTCCTCCAATCAGATAACTGGGAATGGGATTCTGCTTCAAAGCCCAACTAATCCCTCATATTTCTTTCCGTCATTCTTAAGATCGCAAAATAAATATTTTCATACAATCAACCATTATCACCAGAATTTAATAAGATTTCCTAGCCTCCTGTTTTCAATACGAAAATTTCCAATCGCATAATGCTGGCGATTTGATCGCCCATGGAAGCAAGCTACGTGATAAGGCCAAAGGAAAAAAGACTCAATGCGGAGCATCTTTGCGTCTATTGACGTGGCTCTATTATATGTAGAATTCACATAATGGAATCCGTGAAATCGATATTACTTTTTCATTTTTCTGGGAACAATTTTGAAATAGAAAATTGGTTCCATTATCTAGATAGATTGGCACAACCCCAAACATGGCAATAATCAGAAATTCTAATAAATAGCACTGGGGTTGAAGAAATTACACTTTCAAATTTCTGAGCGGCCATTTCCTGATCTATTCGTGAGATTTCAAAATTTCATTTAAAAATGTCAAGGGGTATATGTGCACTCATCAGCATATCTATAAGATATCATTCCGCCGTGTTTTTAATTAATATCCATAATTGCTTATTTGCTAAATCTCGATCCTATCTATCACCACAGCACCTATGTTTGTTTTAACCTCATTAAGCGCTTCAGTTTTATTCCTCAATGACATGCGAACATATTTCATGCAGTGGTCACTTTAAACGCTGTTATAGGGCTCTTCATTGGAGCGAACTTTATGTCAGTTTTTATTGTTCTGCGTACTAGCGTTGATGTGTAGTTTTTACACTATAATAATGCCTGTTCACGCTTTTAAATGGAAGCGTTCGCCGTCAAATGCCTGCTAAACACCAGCGAGGACCTAACACATTGTAAAACACTCTCATTTATGACAATTTTATATTCATGGCCAACTTGTGATGTGAATCTGGTAAAGATGGGCTTTAAATGTGTGTATTATGATGATTCTTAAACATAGAAGCAATGCATTTTATAGTGTTGTTGTATGCTTCTTTTATGACCTGGGAGTTATTGGCGGAGATCAAAGCTCGTGGCAGGAGCAACATTCATGAACATTGTAATAAACCCTAACACTGTAGTCTCTTCAATTTCCCTAAACATCATTTTTCTACGTTATAAAGTAACCCATGAACATTAGATACACTTGAAACAGAAAACAACGTAGTCGTAGAATAGAGCTATATATACGCACTGCGAAATAATAAATACACAATAAACTTTATGAATTCATGAATGAAATATTAAATAACACAAGCCGGCTTGTAGCGGTTTTGAGCAATAACCTATACATAGATACGTTTTAAATGCGCTGACGGCAGATGTCAGTTGAAACCATTTTATGGAACAATTAGCAAAGCACATACGATCATATATCCAAACGGTTGAAACGATAATTTAAACATTTAACAGAGAAACTATTTCAGCGTAGGTTATAATTGCCTTGACAAATATGTTATGTAAATTCGAAGAATTGGTCTTCATTTATATTTCATGGAAACCATGGTTGTGATCGAACTGTGTGGGAAGGACCCATCACAATCACTTTAATATGAAATGCACACGTAGGAGGTATGGAAATACATGTATATGCATTGTACAAGTCCAGTGATCTGATTTGCTTGTTTTGTATTGTTTGCTTTGTGCATAAAATGCACACGCAACAAAGTCATATTTACTTACTTTATATATAAGTTATATATGTGTTATTCATTTTTCAGATACATATAGATCAAATACACATCAAAATAGTACAATGCTTACGTATTTTTTTTACTTACTGACGTTACACAATGAGAGATAGTTCGAGATAAGTATAGCTGTACTAAGTCTTACATGTGTTTTTATTATCCAAAAAGTGTCCATTTGTCAACCGAAGTCATCTGCTGATAGGCCATTTTTGCTGTCAATGGACGAACTAACTAATGCAATAAAATCGTGCAAGTGTCTATTTGATCAACTGTAATAAATTGCAAGAATTTCACGAATAATACTGTATTTCCGTCAGTAAACTACAAAAATGTGCAATAAACTCGCATACACATGTATTTGGTCAAATGCTATAGTTTTTAGAATTTCTGCAATTGAAATCATTTCTCTCACTCCCCCACACGGTGTACCGCCAATGAAAGTTTCGGTGTCTGGTGATTGTAGGCTTATCAGCAGATCACGATAGCATCGCTATTCTACCCCGTTAATGAGAATTAATTTCTATAGCAAACATTCAATCAAGTCTCCTATCAAGTTGTGATTAGCGTATTACATACAAAACAAACAATCTATTACTACAGTTGCTTGGTGAGCTAATTAATCAATGTTGTTGTTACTGATGCAGCCTGGTATACTGTTACTGTTGTTACAGTTGTGAAAGGCGTGGAGAGAGTACCATTCTAACAACAACAACACCACTAACAACAATATACTGCCCCGTACAGCGTATGTCCCGTACAGCGTATGCCCCGTACAGCGTGTCTGGTACTGTTCACGAATATCGAGGAATACAAATTCTTATACTAAGTACATAACATACAGTAAATCACCATACCAAACTATCATTGTGAATTAGTCTACCCCAATAATTATACCACATCATGTTTGAGTGCTTGACTGTTTCTCCCATATTTCACCCCGTTAACCAGCCCTCCCTACTACTGGAACCAGAGATGGTCTTATTATTGACGTTTGAATATGCAATTGTCAGTCTGGCAGTTCAATACGTACGGTTGGGTTTAGATGGAATATATGCACAATATATAAGAATCCATGATCACGATAATTAAATTTCATCTTTGACTTTTGAAAAAATATATTTACGTAACAAAATGGTACATAGTAATTATGGCAAGTTCCTTAGGTATGCTGTATTGAAATATGAAATAGTATGTGTCTACAATCATGTAGATATATTTAATTACCTGTGTTAATGTTACAATATTATAAAGGAAAGAACTTTTGAAAATCACGATATCCTGAAAAGTTGTCAATTTAAATAGGGGAAACATAGACATTCTAAATGCTGAACTTCCTGAAAATGTTCACCCATGTGTAAACATGTAAACCCATATTTCACTCCCATGCTACTGAAGTGCTGGGATATACACCCTATGTGACTGTACTACTGGCGCGTGCACGGCTTGGATATACACACACACGTGACTGTAATACTGGAGTATATTGATGTACTACTAGGGGTATAAGATTGCCGACTAGCTAGCTACACACGTTGATTTCACTCTAGCATCTGTTATGTTCAGTAAGAGATGAGATGCTTATCTTGCACTGGTCATTCACTGGTCAGTACGTGAGATATGACCAGACTGACCCAATATCACCTTCACAGGAGGCTTGGGCTTATCAGCAACTTTGCTGTGATCTGAAAGCTTTGATGTGTGAGGCACAATGCTGGTTTTGATTTAGCTTGGTCAGACTGGATCAAGATTATTTAGAGATAGCATCTGATTAAAAACCCTTTGTCTGCCTACATGAACACTTTGTAGAATAGAATAACAAAGACTGCCTAAAATATTCCATTTGGATGAGATGATCATGAGAAAAATAAAATTATTAGAAACATCTGCCAATGAATATGTGACCATGAACGAATTTTTAAAATCTGCTCCGATGAATAGCTCCAAAATGTCTAACGTTTTGTAAATGACATTTTCCATTATCCTGAATATCGTATCTCTGGGAGAGTCTATGGTTAATCTGGTAGGCAAAAACTGTAGAAATGATATCATTCATAAAGATATCCAGAGGTATTTAACTGATATTGCAATGTTTGCACAAGTTTCAATAACACCACTTTCACTAACTGCAAGCTTTTCTTCGTGTGTTATCCAACCTTGTGTGTACGCTATTGGCTAACAAATTTTCTTCCCATTTCGTTTGAAGTTAACAAGGCAAATAAATTTTCCTTAAACCCAAATCTCTGTTTCAGAAAGATAAGAAAAGAAAAATTATTTTTCTTCCTTCAGAGTTCTCTTGCTCTAGAAACAATGCACTGACTTTCCCATTATATCTTATTTCAGTAGTGATTGAATAGAGCTGGATGCCAAATCTACACTAAACTGCCATCATTCGTTATCTCTGAATTCCTAACTTGTTGGCTGCAGACTGATCTTTTGGACCTCTTTATCAGTTAAGAGGTAGCCAACTATTTCAAAACCTGAATCATACGGTCTTAAAATACCATTGTTTTCATTTTTCTTCTCAAAGACTTTGAGAAATTGGCTGAATAGTCTGCGAAAGCGACACTAGAGAATCAACCGATACTAACTTATGTAAATTATTTACCTAGTTCACACCGAATCTTTATTGGAAAACAATAACAAATAAATTTTAATACGATCTGCGAGAAATTCTAGAGACAGAAATACGTTCCATTTGGTACAACGTTGTTATCAACGAGTTGTAGTCCCCGATATGATCCTGAATTGTACAATGGAGCCTATTCATGCAATAATGTTTGTTTATATTATGAACAGTACATTTATATATAAAGTAAAACATTATGTTGTTTATAACTGGTATATATCTTCAGCCAGGTTTTTGATACAAGATTAAAACCCCCAGACAAACTGTACAAGGTTATAATTAAATTAACAGCTTGGAGACATTTCACTAAAACTTGTATTTCGTTGAGCCGTAACTAAGTTTTTCGGAACTTTTGGCTCAACCCATGTGTCATTTACTTTATAATTGGCAATAGTTTAAACTTTATTCTACGTAACATTGCTACAATACACCGTCGGGATCATTACATACATGTATATCATACATTGGCATCAGTCATGACATGTTTATGCATTGCCCCTTCGTCTTGCCTTTGTCGTTCTGTGCGTGTGTATTCATGTCACATTACACCTTAGGGTGTTTTTGTGCATCCAATGTGGCATTTTCTGCTCAAACGCAGTGTTATTTTAATCCATTTTCATTAAGCAGAAAAGAATGGTGATAAGTTGTTTTTAGAAAAGCTGTAAATTTCACAATGGCAGTCCTCTGTCACAACTCCCGTACGATTATGGACAAAACAATAGTAAATTGGAAGATACAGTAAAATTAATCTAGATCATTTTTATGGAAATTGGCATCATCAGGAAAATTCGTCCGTCATTTGTAGATGACATTTTGAGTACATAATGTGCAAGTCAGCTTTTCATAGTTTGACATTCAAAACGTCAGCTCGGGTCGCTGTCAGGTTGAGTTTTTCATACATATTTCTTGACTTGATTTTGTTGTTGTGTTTTTTATTTGGCAGTCTTCAACATGACATATTAGATGAAACTCTATTCTATTATTTTCACAAGTTTGCAACAATTTCATCTGATTTAGATGTAGTTACCACAACGTAGATTTATATCTAATATAAGGATACCATATATATTAAATTACAACTAAAATGTGTTTGTAATTAGATAACTTTGTTTTATTACACATATTGAAAGGCTAACAAATCATCCCTTTTGTACAACAAGGTTGTATCTCTCTGTAAAATATATAGTGAGATACAACCTTGTTGCACCAAAGGGCCGAAACACGTTTCAGCAAAATGTGAACATTAGCAATGGAAAGGACAATGATAAGTTCATTTAATCTGACTGCAATTTCCTACGATTTTGGATTCATTAGAGACGTCTGCCAACTTTTGTAAACATTATACTCGTGCTGTTGAAGACAAATAAATTGATATTTTGGCCGTTTGTCATTCATACATGATTTATAATAAACTCTGTGACATTTTACATCTACAAGGTCAAGTTCCGTATGTGTAAGTGAGACAACGTGTTTGACTTGCTTAAAAACATATGCTGCCATTTCCGATTTGAATCACAACTGCACATATAGTCATACTTTATACTTATGTCTACTTTGTAAGATACAGAATTGCTTTTTAAAATGGCTGAAAACCTCAGCATGAAATGATCTATAACACTCATAATCATTACGAAAATCTCCTGAATTCTGACAGTTCGTATCAGCCAAATGGGCACTGTCTATATTTTATTGCATAATTTACATTAACCAGAGTTGCCGATTTTTTTACAAGTAACACCTTTCCTGACAAATACGAAACCTTCACGCAAGCATGCCATCTTGATACATCTTTTTTGCATCATTTGATTTAGTGTCAGTATGGCAATTTCATAATGGGGGAAGGCTCTTACCGCTAAAGCTTCGAATGCTTCGGACTAAACACCCTCATATAAATATCACATGTCAAACTTTTTTATACCTCCTAATCTTACTATTGTTTTATTTTTAATCCATCAGCAATTTTTTGTACATTACCATTTTCTAGTTTGCCCGAGTGAGAAACAGCAGCAAAAGTATGATATTTTCCCCTACAAGATTTAAATCTGAAACCCATTACCTGAATTTTACAGCAAACTGTGTTGTGAAAGTTAGTGTGGAGACTTCAGGGAGATGTTTGGCATGTCTTATTACCATGTGTTCATTCTGTTGACAGTATAATGAGGCACCATATTCCTGTGTGTAAGTTTACTCTTAAAATACCACATGCATGAACCATAACACTGAAGGCCAAGAGGTTGAGGTACAGATAGGGAGAGAAAATGTAAGAGAAAATGTTAGAAAGGTACCTGTAGAAAAACAGAAAGTTAGGTTATATTGTGGAATAATCTGGTTATATACGAAGGTATTTTATTCCATTGTACACTACTGTGTCTACCACAACATGTTCACACTTGCCTGGCAGTTGAGCCATACGTCCCTGCTGATAATGGCTATGGCATTATGTATTTATACGTTCACTTGTTATATAAATGTTTATGCTAAATAGACCGACACACATTTGCAATAGTAAAATAGTCCTAACATTATTTGACATTCTACACCTTTCCTACATGAATTTCTCTTCTACACCAAATAAATCTAAATGTTAATGTCCCTTTGTCGCAAAACCTGACTTTAGAATGACTTGTATCTTATTACCATGATTATAAAATTTGATGTCCTAACATGTTGCATGCCTACCCAACTTCCATCAATTGAAAATGTTCTTACAATTTTATGCGAGGGATTCATAAGTTATCTAATACATACATTCATGTGTCCATTGGACATGAATTATAAATGATAGCAAGTTTAGATTCGTAATATTCCCCTTGCAAATGTGCTCTGTCAGTGTGATTTATTTTTTAAAGCTATTTTCCATGCATTACTATGCTTATTGTTCTGCTAATATGTACAAATGTTCATGTTTATGGCAAGCATGTTGAACATTAGAATGCATATTTAATGATTTTGTTTGTGATAAACTGTTATAGCTTGCATCCATCAAGCTCGTAATGTGAAGAGTCCGCAAAGATAGAATATTAGAATATTCGTCACATTGAAAATAATGCACTGAGAATTGATCAGTCTGATCATTTATTAACAAATAACTGACTTTGCACCAAATATAACACAACTACCTCACAAGTAAATGTCTTCGACATCTGTTCAGAATAAAAGAAAATATAAAAAAATCGCAAGTTAATGAATACAAAGCACATGTTTAATTCAGTATACATAACCAGGTCAATCGAAAATTATATATATATTATATATATATACGGATAAATATATTCTCATTTGAACATTCTGTATTGCTTGTTGGGATTTTATTTTAAACAACATGATGTCCAGAGCATGTGTGAGTACACACTGCTGCTCACTAAATACTCAGTAATAATATATATAAATTAGTTGCAAAAAATGAATTAATATAATTTCACTAAATAGTATGTGGACCGTTTGACCTGGTTATATATTTACAATATTTCAATTGACTCATACATGTACTGTAAAAGAAATCATGGTGTTGTTTTACACTTGATATCACCTTTCAGACAAAGAAAACTAATCAGTATGCTATCAACGAAATTAAGAGGTCTAATAAAAGTTTACAGTACCAAATAATGACAGGAATAAGATTAATGTTTGTTTTCTGAACGGTACAAAGCTATAAATCCGAAGATTTTAAATATATAACTCACCCATATAACAAAATGTGGAATAAAATAGCAGTATAAAGTGATAGTATATAGTAATTGATATAAAGACATTCTCAAAATCATAATAAAAACATATGTTGCCATATTACAAGAATGTAAAATGAAGATATAATATATATTTATATACAAAAGATATTCTAAAAAGCCATATAGTTTGAATGAAGAAAAATACATATATGAACTGTTTCATTAATGGCACTATTCGAAGACTGTTGTAGCTAAAATGTACTACAACTATGACAAAAATAAAGAAACATATATTTGAAAATAATGGCACACAAATATTGAAACAAACCATAACCGATGGAGGACTACCTATTTAAGGTATCATATAGCGAGTGTATCTGTCTTTGACAATGGTAATCTGAATATAAATGGGCTGTTTATCTTGCCAAATGAGTCATAGTGTTGTATTTTAATTCAAAACAGAAATGCAAGTATAATACTAGTATAATCGTAACATAATGTAGAAATAATGGTGAACCTTTTAATATTAGTCTTTTGTTGTAAAAGTGGCACACCGACGGACCTAACTATTGGTGGAGAAGTTAGCGTATAATAAGTGATATGATAATGACTTGATAATTTACATGAGGCAATTGTACCATGTAATCTGGTTTGAACAAGGTAAACAACTGTGCTGGTATTCACAAAGCATTTTAAGGGAGAACTTGAATATTTTGACTTAAGTTAAAAAATAGGGCTGCACAAATTTCCCCAAGAAACGAAGAATAGCCCATGTTTTCTTTGTGATTATTGTAGCGCTTTACATAATGGTTCTAAACATTGTAAACATGATAATCCTGATTTTTCTGTTTAGCTGATACACAAACGAGAAGTTTAATGCTGCTCATTTTTCCCAAGAAACGAACAAAAACACATTTTTTCTTTGTGATTATTGTAGCTCTTTACATAAGGCTTCTAAACAATGTAAAAATGATAATCTTCTTTTTCTGTTTAGCTGATACACAAAAGATAATTTAAGATTTTAAGAAATGTCTAAAATTTCCCTTAAAATGCTTTGTTAATACCAGTCCTGAAGCATAATAATAAAGGGCTGGGAAACATAGAACGTAAGACCTTAGACTTCCCGACATTTTGTGTGTCAGACGACATCACTGAACACTTAGTTGATACATATATGAACTTACATGATTTACATGTAACTGGAATGCATTCGTTTTATACAATCAATAAACAGAAGAAATGTTTCAGTAAAAATAAATGTAATAAGAGAAACCTGGAAGTACCAACAGATCAACCAAAAATTAAATAAGGCTAACAGCACTGTTCTAGTTTAACTACAGCACATGTAACACGTCAGTGATTGGTGGTACGCAAAACCAGCCAGTCAATCAGTGGAATAACTTACAAACATACACGAGTCACAAGATGTCAACAAAAATTAGCTTTGTCAGAACAACTTCCACAAACATTTCACTATTCAGCACCTTGTAAATGAAATGCCTTTAATTTTGTAAAGAAAAAACAAACAAAGAAAAAAAGGTAGAAACAATTACGACACGAACACGTTCTGTTATGAACTAAACAAACTAACTGATAATGCCATTTTATGGCCATTTGTCTTAAAAAGCTTACACAGACATCGCCTAACCGAAAATAACAACATACCAAAGCTATAAATAGCACAACAACGATAATCACGTGACATAAGACATTTCACTGAACTGTATTGGTCATTTAACTTCTGTCCATCTCCCAAACACATAGAATTATGATTCATGCTGATGACCAAATCTATTGGTCACCGCTGAACACGATTGTACGAGGCTGGACGCTGGACAATGACAAAGGATTTCAAGATAGAAGGAAAAATAATATATATTATGCTGTTTGATTGAAAGTTGTAAAATAACAGAATAAGTAGGTAGCATGAGCTCTCCTTTAACACATTTAACATAAATATTTTAACATTATTTACATATAAATAGGAACATAAATCTGTCGTCTTTTTCTCATTCCTGTTGACTTTTATGGTCAAATAATTGCCAATACTTGTTAATCTTGCACACATAATATGCTTCTAATAAATGCTGATTTATAAACATTGCTCGGTGAAAATAGATGTAGCTACTGGCTATACGAAAGTTGCATTATGAAAAAATCTATATATCATCTATGAGAACATATATATTACATAGTTTATCAAGATTCTCGTCAAGTTAGGCTAATGAATAAAACGCCAAAAATTCAGGCCATTTAAATCAGTTTTTAAACTGACAATTCAGAAAAAATCATAGTAGCAATATAAATATTTAAATGTTTAAAACATCAAAAACAATTCACAAAATCATGATAGTATATATGAAAACAATAATGTGACCTTTTACCCCAAAAATGCATACAAAATAAATGAACATTCTCCAGTGACTTATTTATACACAATGCTTGACAAGAGTACGAATATTACAGCTATGATTGATTAGGTACGCATAGCAATTAATCGGTCATCCTAATTAGATAATGTAGCACAAATTATCATTAATATACATAAATCGATTGTAACATTTTCGCATATCATATCACGTGACAAATTAAGAGAGATTCATTTCGTATGAACTTTTATAAATGCATTCCCAGAATTTAATCTACATGACAATTTATAGTAGAATCTAGAATGAAATGAATACATGCATAATGGCAATATCCTTGTGTAGCAAAATGATATATATTAACTCTACAGTAATAATGAATACGCATTAGAACATGAAACAAATTTTGACGACCCCAAACCTCGCACTAATTGAGATCCAAGATTTTCGCTGATTCTAGTCCCCATCAACCATGAGGAACTGTATTTATGAAAATTATTTCACGGCTTATTTAACTTAGCAGTTGCCTTCATACCGTCGTTGTTTGCGTTCTAGGCAGTCTTTCTTGAAAGTTTATATATAACAAGCATATATTATCCAGATGCCGCTCCAAAATGATACATGATAAATATAGTACATTGTATATACTCTGACTAGACGTTGTAAAGTTCTCATAATTATTTGGAAAGCTGAGAAACTAACAAATATAAACCTGCTCGAGTGAAGCATAGAGTTTTACTTATCTGGTTCCATTGTTGAACAAGTTCTTCGTATATCCCACCATATTGCAGAACTTTGCACACGAGGGAATCAGTCTCTAACGTTGATTATTCAAAGGAAACAGTTTATTTCTTGAAACTTCTAACACCACAATTTCCCTTTCCCACAGATCAAAATTGTGAACTTTTGAAATATTATTAAACTATTGCATCAGAGGAATTTTTTGAGGATCAGACAGTGACAATTTTGTGTATGAAATTGGAAAGAAACACTGTGAACTTCGCAGTATTATAGAAGCAATTGAAATTAATGAGTTTTTCAATAAAAGAGACTGGGAAATGTGAGTAAGAAACTAAAGCGAAAAGAATGGAATAATTCATTACAAAGTAAACAGTCACGTTCCCTAAGTTTTCTCTTCGTTATTACACGAACATCTCTGTGGTGGATAGGGGAATTATAATGAAATAAGTAACACACTTTACCACAAACATTGTCGCTGAACATGGCACTATATATATCGTCCGTTTCATTGTTAGTTCGATGATGAATATATAGGTTGAGTCCCAAGAAACGTGGTCCTTTAAGCAGCACGACGTACGATGCGCTCGATATGAACTCCACAATGATCTGTCTCGTGTGATGTGATCAGACACAGAGATTCCATGTATAAATGAGTCGTTGAATGGTGGTACTGAGTTGAAATCAAAGGTCAAGGTCACACTGTTTGACGTCACCGGCTATTCCAAACGCCTTCTGACGTCACCGGCCATTCCAGGCATTCATCGAGTACATTGAGTGCTCCTGTCAACGAGAAACCAATTAACAGGGTGAGAATGTGCCCAGTATTTAGCTTTTACAGTAGAACAAAGGTATAATACTAACAGACGAGACCACAGTCATGTCCGCCGCTCATTATCTGAATGAAGCAGACGAGAATTGTGCATTGTAAACTTTCGGAGCTTTGGTTACAGCACAATGGCGGTCTCAACATGTTTGTACAATATTCGACTTTTGTTCCTGTATATTTTTGGTATGAATAACGGGTCTTAGAAGACCCTTAAAACCCTCGATACACTTCCTCATACATACGACAATGTAGAAATTAATATTTATGCTTTTGTCATAGAACTTTTTCATAATAATTTTACCGTTTCACGAGTTTCAGTGAATGCAAACAGAAATCGCAGGGAGTTTGAGAAATAAAACACACAATAAACACACAAAAAACACAATTATAGCAACACCGCAATATCTCCCTGGAAAGCTTGGCGTTCTTCTAATTGATTAGAGCTAATGTTGCATATGTATTTGGAAGTGATCGTTTAAACTTTCATTTCCCCCCTACTATTCTTTTTCCAAAAAATAAATGTCAATTTTCACTGGACTTTGTTTTAATTTCTCACCCTGCATGGTTTCTGTTGGCATGCAAATCTAAACTCTTAATATAACACTTTTATATCATACAATAACTAATTTTTCCATGCTAGATTGTATAGATGAATTCTGGCATGCAAAAACTAGCCGTAATAAACGATACAACGAACCTCTACAAGAAAGCAATATATATCTAAACGTTTCAACAACACTTGGTGCAAAGTCAATTATATACAAAAAGTCAACAATCCTCCGATTCTAGACAAAATAAAAAATATTCAGGAAATGTGCGATCGAAAAAGACCGTAAAATCACCAGTTTCAATTAGACAGAGTAACTAGGGTTCTTGTAGCTAGAGCAGACCGAGATTTACAGCATACATATATCCAGAGAATAAACGGCGTGTAGTTTCACCTGCTGGTGGAAAACTCAGAAACATCTGTTAGGTATTCTACTTGGATATGGGATATATGTTCTCTTAAAAACGTATGTTCACTGACCGGATTTGTGTAGTAAACTAGTAAACGACGTTGGTGAAACTTAATGCATACAATGTGTATAGGCTGTGGATGTGCACGGTAACAAATCTAGAACACATCAAGTTCTAAGACTCAAAACATCGATATAAATCTGAAGAATCTAAAAATGTGGAAGAGACCCTTTCTGGTACCCTAGAGACAATAAAGGTGATGCTCTGTCGACTGATCTTCAAGTCTTTTATACAATACACTGATTGTAAGAAGACCGTTCCCCTAAAGCCATAAACCATATGGTTTGAAGTGCATAACACTTTGAAAGTGAGCGCCGTATCTCGATGCAAATGGCCTTATTCAACTGGTCAAACTCTTGACCTGTCTAAAGGGAAAACGCCACTCTACTTGACTGTATTAAACTTTCACCTTATGGCTACTTTGTAATATTTTAAAATCTAGTTGAACCGATTAGCATTTGACGCAGATAATTAGAAAACAATCGAGCTTAATGACTAGAGGTAAATTGTAGTCAAAGTGTCGACTTTAAACCTGCCTTTAAGTCAGACTTTTTTGTTTCATTGTTAGAATAATATTTAACTCTTTACTACGTATCGTTTCAAGCTTGCTATAGTGTGGTTTTAAACAATAATTGTAGCTGATCTCGACAAGTATTGTCCTTCATTCTAACATTTAAAAAAAACATGAAATTCTATCCTCAGGTTAATTATTAGTGGAGTGTCGTGGATATGGCACACGAAGCTATGATTAAACAATACA
The DNA here is from genome assembly GCA_947247005.1 of Spisula solida. Lineage (NCBI taxonomy): Eukaryota > Metazoa > Mollusca > Bivalvia > Venerida > Mactridae > Spisula > Spisula solida. The sequence goes on from OX365945.1 coordinate 53,922,590, forward strand.
CTAGGGATAGTTTGTCAATGATTTACCTCATATATGTATTACTGAACGTATTTTCCTACTAGTCTTTGTCTAATTTATGACCTGTATTGTCATTTAAGAAAGTGAAGAAAAGTCATGTCCAATCGGTGTTATTCGCTCCATTAATCTTGACAGGTCTTGTATATATTAGTGATTTGTAGACTGTATGGTTTACTGTCCATTCATTATTATAGAGTATCAGGTCTTGTTTTATGAGTCTCGCATTTGATAATGATACTATTGTTTGTGACGAACAGATAGACGAGTATTCAATATCTGTTCTATAGTGTTATTGTCTTCAGATATTCAAACTATGTTTTGCAGACCTTGTAACTGAACACCAGATTTTTTAGATTTTTCAGAATGAGAATTGGTGGTTTTTTCATGGTTTGGTTGTCATTCAGATTCTGTGAGTGTGCATAGCGACGTTGTATCGATCCCTGTGCACCGTTTAGAACCCACAGCTCTTAAGATTGTCCTTCGTACATTTCTTAATGAAATTTTATCAATTTATGTCATGCAGCTTTTCCGTATTATGATCTACTTTTTCATAGCTAACATTCACTGTACGAGTAACAATTACAGAATGAGCTAATACGTCGTTAAGAGTGACAATGGTGACGTTCCCTTGGGTAGCAAGGAATTGTTGACGATACATGATATTTTTCACCAATAAAGAGACTAATTCAGTGTCAGCTTTAAATGAAAGTGTGTCTCGCAAATGAGATTGAATATTTTCGGATGAGGAAGTTTTGTATTCTAGTTACGGCTTAAATTAGTGGTATTCTTCAGTATCCTATAGTGCATATGTTAAGCATTTCCGTTCATTGTCCTGTTTGGGTAGGAGTTGTAACGATTGCTCTTATGCATTTGTCAGGGTGGCGTCCCTGTCTTTTCTTGTATAAATTGTCACATTTTAGGACCAGATATTAGAGTCGAACGTCTGTTTGCATTTCAAATGGGACCCTTTCTATCTCATTAAAAATCAGAAAGCATCGAAATTTACAAATCGCAAAGAAATGACTTCCCGCCTCCTAGTGATGGTTTCTTTACAGTATTGAACGATGCGTGACATTGCCCAGTGGTGCAGTATTAATCCGTTTTGACTGCGATATTCAGCGTTCAAGTTACCTTCAGAGAAAGTTTGCATTTAATTTCATACTGTTTAATGCTGTTTTGAATCGGCTCAGTTAACTTGGGATAAAATGTTTAATATGCCTCGTGACTATGGGGGAATGCCGTCATATCGGTGCGAATTATAATAACATAAAACATTTTATGAGCGAAATGATTTGAATACTCGCTTAAAACCGTAACCAAACCCGCTAAGGAGCAAGCTTTTATATTGCCTTCAATCAGATATGTGGATTTTACCAGTTGCTGTAAGACTACTACAAATAAGTCAATAAGTAGTTACGATAAATAAACATAGCCTGAAGTTGTACATTTCATGTGATTAACTTATATGCATTAGGGCTTATACTAGACATTAAATGGTCTTACATTTAAATCCCAGTTATGAAAATTAAATGGAATAAAGTCCTATTACATTTCAAAACATATTTATTAATGCTAAACGCTTCGCGCATATTTTAGAAAAAGTATAAGCAGACCAATTCTGAACTTGAACATGTCCAATTTGCATAGCATTTTTTGTAGCGGCTGATGATAACATTTATTACTTGTTAGCGTTCAGTGAATTGATATTTTATCGACAAGTTTCGTTACACGCCGCGCTTAAATTATTTACAAGCCTCCTCATATTTATAATGTCTGTCCGTATCGAGGTTTCCCATATTTTCTAATATTTCACGTATCAAGTTTCTCAAAGTCATGTGTGATCGAATCGTTACTTAAATTTACCAGGACGCGAAAAGTGACAGCTATGTGACGGGCAAACTCCGAGGAAAAACATATTAATATCTTGCAAGCCGATGATTTTCACATAAATGTTCTTCTTTATCGATATTAATTAAGCTTTCCATAACTATGCCATTTAACACAAATAAAACATTTTCGATGTTATACTATATAACTGAAAAGCGATTACCATGCCTGCTTAATAAATCATTTTAAAAACACATAACTCACTTTATATGGTTTAAGCTACAATGTTCGGTACACGATTGTCAATCACCAGAAAATTGGAGGTGTAAGATCGGGTGTTCAGATAATGTCAAAATGCACATTTTTACCCAGTATCGGTGACAGAGTGTAGCAGTATTTGGGCTGATCAGAGATCAAATAGTTCTCATTGATAGGCCTCGCTTGTCGTGTTTTATGGAAGGAGGATTAAGCGTACCCATCATTTGGTTTTGTCTTGGGTGACGTGATCTTTGTTTTGTTCACAGGCGGGATTAAAGTCGTTCATTAAATGCATGCATCGAGTCAATTAAGCTTAATACTCATGATGTATATCAACATCAAAGGTACATTTTGACAGAGGTAATGAATGAAAGGTCAAGGGTGACGCAAGACCTGTTGACATAATATTATTGTAGGCTTATAATCATTGTCCAAAAACATGCAAGTAAAGTACACACAGAGATAGATATTTAGTTTCTATTTTGGATATACAATAAGTCAATTACATACAGGTAACATACATGTTGTTGATGAACTTGTGAAAACTCAGTGTGTTAAATTAATTTGTAATAAATTTCATGGTGATCCATCACTGGTTGTTTTTGAACATTTAATCGAGTTGATTTGAATTAGTTTGAACTAGGGACGATCGTTATGTGTGAATTTGATGGATGTGTACTCGCTTAGTATTGGGGTCATCTGTTGGATCAACTCCCCTCACAGGTGGGGGTGATACATAGCTCAAGTATTTTGACTTATCATGCTTCATAATTATGACTTTCGACAAGTTTTAGTGATCAAATTAGATACAAACAAGATAAGATCTATAAGTAAATGTTCTCGGTACTATGAAACGTTGGTTAGTTTTTTTTTATATCCGAACAAATTTAATGTTTGCTCAACCAAGTGAGTTTATTGTCAGATGGGGGTCATACAGCTCACACACTCCTCATGTTTAGCGAGTTGTCAACTTTTATTATAAATATGTTTATAATTATTATTCATATACACTGTCATATTTCGAATTTATTGTTGTCACAGTCTTGCCTAGTAACTTCACCTTATAATAAATAAGACGCGTACTTCTATGAAAACATAATTGACAATTTGATAGAGTGAAATATTATATATAATATTATATACTTAAAACAAAGTTTCAAGTACTCTTTGCTTAAAATGATCACAGAGAAAATTACGCGACACGTTGTACAATTCTCTCTGAATTAATCACTTGTTTTAGGTCAACTTCCCCCCCTGTATGTTGTTAGAGACACATGACGTTGGACATGTTGAGTCGTAGGTGGCTAACCGCCACATAACAATCAAATCTCCATTTTGATTTTATTTATCGGTGTTTGGGGTTTTTACACTGGCACGGCCAATACGAGAGGTAGAAAATGACATTAAATAGCGGCATTAGCCAGGGTAATCATACCATGTTAGGACGAAATGATAATTTAATGACTGATCTCATTATTACAGAAACTGTTCATCTAATTGTAGAAAAGATCTGACCTTCTATAGCACGGGGGAAAATTGGGTCTATTCCCTTAAACACGTGAAAGGAAATGGCTGATAGCCATCTCGACCGAGGCCACTCTATTGTCAATTGTTTGATAATTTCCCCAAGTTTTCTATGAAAATGGGGCTGGATGCTTCGGTTACTATGTATGTTTACTGATAATATCTTGGGACGGAGAGGCGAACCACCCGGACTACCAAGTATGGGGTAAACTACTCTATGTGAGATAGACGTTCTATACAAAATACTGGGTAATTAAGACAGGTGCCTACACTCTTTGAGATACCTAAATTATGTTAATAATAGGGCATTTCGGTTTGCAATATCATTTTAATAAACAAACCCCGTAACCCCGTAGCTGATCAAGAGCACAATTTACTGATAATATTGTCTACTTGAGCACCGGTATGGACGTGTTCCTGGGTGTAAATAATGAGACCAGATTTTGATGGACAAGTTTGTGAAGTTCGTCAGCTGGGCGTGTTGACAGTAGAGAAAATATCAGAAATATATTTCCATATGAAAACATGATATCTTATATACTTATGAATAATTAGATGATATTACATCCTAAACTTGTCAAATTTAATATTAGATTCCGGCTTGAGATGATGTTATGTATGTTAGATAGTTCAATGCAGCTAGTAAATCAACTATGAGAAATTTAAATGATTCCAACGTTCCACAGCGAATAAAATATTAAATTTATTTATTTATTTAAGTTTAGTTCATATATATAATTAATAATTTATTACATAATTCTTGTGAAGTTTTCTTAGATTTTTTAAATTCTTTGTTTGTTGAGTAGTGAGCGTCTTCAATGAGTTACTAAAATATTCAGTAAAATCATATAATTATTTCAAACTATTTTTTTAATTTATTTTACGTGTGTGATTTAACTACACGAAAAGAACATTAATATATTTAGAGACAGAAAAACACACACAACATTTAGAATTTAATCATATAATAAATTACAGGTAAATTGCTTTTAAATAATCTTGAAAATTAGTTTCGTGTAATTTTAAACAGAAGTTTTATCACTATAGTAACCCAATAGCACGTGACAAATAGTCAATAGTCAACACTCTAGAAATGATTATGCATCCAATTTGCATCGTTTTTCGAGCTGAGATGTCTTTGAAGGGTGGCCCCGTGTAACATAAACAAACTCTTAATGTAATACAACAATGTTGTGATGGCCATGCTGGCTGGGGTGAATTTAGTCATTTTATCATAAATTCAAATTCAAAAACAATTTTATTGTCAGTTCATATGAAAACTCTTTGACTCTTAGTTTCGAATAATTGATGCAATAATTTATTACGACACCGTGTGTGGCACAGAAGTTTGACAAACACCAAATAGAACACCACGAATACTTCATGGCGACATAAAACAAAGAAACGTGATTTTGGAAACTTGTAGTGCGCATGCGTTGCCTTGACAATAATTCACTGTTTTTTTTTGGGGGGGGGGGGAGCAAATGAATACGTCCTACAAAGTTAATGATAATAATTTATTGTGTATTTTCCTCAATTCAGGCAACTTCACAAATGTAGATTAATAATGTTCACACTTATTTATAATAAAGTATCAAAATACGAAACTAAATCTCTATGTGTGACTCCATTTGGTGCACGAGAACGAGGCTGGATGCTTCTTCCTCAAGATAGAAATTTTGAACTTTTAGTAAGTTAAGTAAGTAAGTAAAGTCTTTATTTTACGAGGCTAACATATTTACAATAATAATGCAATCTTCCATAAGGGCCTCAAACTTGGAAATATTCATTTCTCCCCCAAAATCCTGGTAAAAATTGTTTACCAAACCTCAGCAATTTTTAGGGGCATTATGTGAACAAACACGCGTAAACACACAGACGACACGTGAATGTGTTGTAAATCGTGTAAGCTCCCTTAGGATGTGTCATTCGTAATAAGTGTATTGGCCTGTCAAAGCTGCCCAGTACAGAAGTCACATATGATCAATTACACATTGTTTATCCGTTCTGTTCTCCTCGAGAATACTAAAACTATGCAGTAGCAGATTACTACAGTCATACATCTCACTACTTTATTTAATGTACAAAATGTTTTGTTTATGAACTAAATTGATCTATATTGTTTCTGTTAATTAATTAAAACCACTGTAAACAATGCTTGATTAATTAGTTTTTACAGGAACATCTGAACGCGCTGTTGTTGCATGTTTTAGCGTTTATGTTTTCACTTTGTTTAGTCAATTTCGCGTGCTATATGCTTCATTTAGGGGTTCGTATTAATAAACTGGCATAATATCACCCTTGTGTAATTTTACAATTTTTCTAGAGTAGCTCAATCAATCCTATACGTCCAAAAATAGTCACTTAAGTGATATTGGCGAATTTTTCGCACAAATAAACAATTGTATTTGATTTATCGAGATAGGCGTTGGATCAATATAATATCTTGGCTAGTTCTGTCTCGGGTCAGTATGAGTAGAGGGCGTTATATTTCTCATGAAAATGGTAAAACTATTGACCGAGTGCCATACATCGTACCAATGCACCAAACAACATCATCAGTAAAATTGAACGTGGATTGAACGTGTAAGGGTGTTACATAGAAATTAGACATTTCTCGGAAGTTCTCGTATAATCACACCAAAAACTCACTGCAAATCCAAGTTAATGCGTTTCCCACACGAAACGTGAACAAAAATATGATGAGGCATAAATGGGTACTCACCGGGTCCTGCAAGTCGTTTGGGTCGGGGTTTTCCGGACTTTTTGACGTCGTACTCCCGGCCCCTTCTCGCTCGTCTATCACTAGATCTATGGGCATTTTTCCTTTTAAACAACTGATATAACGATGGCAAAAATTGTCACATAATTCGTGAACCTGCAGAGAGATAGAAAATAAATATTTTATAGCAGCGGTAAAAAATAACAGCAACAACAACGACGTCAAAAACCGCACATTTAGGATTTATTTACATTTCGGAATCTCGTAAATATGGGCATTAAAATCTCATTATCTCATTTCCCGAACCTACTGTTTACTTTTTACTACCGACATTTTTGTTTGTTAAGATTTGCAAGGTATTGGGCTAATTGTGTATCAATACGATGGTATAAATTGCAAGATATTTAACCATTATCATTATAGCTGGCGTAATTGTCCTTCGCTAATATTAAATAAATTCTTGATGGAATCTTGTATTTGCTTTTCGTATACCATACAAACAGAGAATATTTAGGCGAGTAAATTTATAAGCTTAGTCTTATCAGGCTGGATTGTAAGCGTCCGGAAGGTCGCAGCTAGCTCTACATAACCGAATTGTTAAGTTTACCGAATACAAATTCTGATAACATTCACAAATCACAGTCCTACGTGATTATACACTACGTAATTTCAAACTGTATTCATACGGTAGATTATTTTCAATACACGGGCAATGTAGACCTTAATTTAGACCTATACAACCTAATTATTATATTTATTTAAATTTTGTGTCATAAATATGGTAGCTTTATGCTTATAATTGCCTTCTTCCTTCCTTCTTGATTTAATGAAGGCACCTTACGTACTCGGACAAATATTCATAATTACATTTTGTGCTTCAATAGTATATACGTAAATAAATAAACGGGCAATGTCTAGGCTTCATCAATAAAAACAATGAAATATGAAAATGTTTTATTACCTTCTCTAACTCAAGTAAATGGAAACGCAGTACTTGAATGGCCTGTATCATCTAGAGGGAGAAACAAGAAAAAAACAAGGGATTATTTATAATCATAATAATATTAGATACATAATTGCGTGTAATTAGTTTATACAATAAGCTAGAAAGTTTATTATTTTACAATTACTGGGGCACCGACTTCGGCATGAATATGCAATAGGTAACACACCGGGCGTCCGGACTGGACTAATGAGACGAACTAAATTAGACCAGACTGGCATTTAGTGGTGCAAGTGAGAATTTAATTGCTTCGACCATATTTGTTAGCTCTCGGCACAACCTGGGCCTGAATTCCTGCTGATCTTGAGGAAATTAACACCTTCAGAATATTGCTTACAGATACCCTTTGGAAACCATTCCATCTGCCTCATGTTTGAAGACTACTTGTATATTTCTAACATGGCCATGTGTTTTAGTCTTTGGCATTTTATTTTTAACAAATATTTAGAGCCCTATGGTTCGGTGGAAATTTCAATTCAACGGTACTTAAACCTAGATATAAAATGGGGGAATTCTGCGCGAATTTTATTGCAAATATGACATTTCGTCTAACTGAAAAGGTAATTCTGACACCGGCAATTTTCATCGCTAGACGTGTAGAGAAAGTACATTTTATGCCGGGAAAACGCTGAGTTTTGACCGCGCTGTTTATCATAACAATCTAGGAAGGTTTTGGGTTTCAAGCGGTCGATGTGCTGAACACGGATGGTCTGTATTTCTCATGATACATATTTTTGGAATGTTATCTTCACTTTTTGCGCTCCCCTCCTACATGCTGGGCTTTAATGAATGGGTATATAATAAGCTGGGCCAGCCCACAGTGGACGGGACAGGGTCATGTTATTATTAATGATCCGTTTCCCACACAAAACTATACAGCTCAACATTTTTCTGATTGAAAATAATAGTAAACGATATGACAGAATAGTAAAATAACGTGGTTACTCCATTGGGAGAAATAAAAAAATGTATTAATTAAATTAGCAATTAAATTAATATACACAAAAATATATCAGTCTAACAATTACTTACCAGGCTATCCAATTCATGGTTCGAAGAAAATAAGGGTTTATCCGATCTTGCCTGTGAATTTGAAACAGAAAAAAGAAAACATGAGTCATTGAGGAAATATCTAGCAAAAATAATACATTGGTGAAAGTTTAACAATTCTGAAAAAACCTGAAATCTTCAAAAATGGACAATTTATATAGGGAAAATAAAGAAAAATAGTCTTTTTGGCACTCTCAAGAACCTGAAGTTCAGACATGCACCTGAAAAATTTCACCCACAAATAATGTTCACCCCCAAAAAATCGTGTATCAATTCAGTAAGAGTTTCCACGAACGTTTTAATTTCTGAATCTGCATTGTCTAAACTAGAACAAAATTTACAGTGAAAATGTTCAAATAGACAGGGGCCTTTCCATTGTGTTATAATCAATTACAGAACAGACTTAAAATTAATTTTCACCCCTAGATTTTAGAGACTCTAAAACGACTGTGTTTTTGTGAGAGTGACTATTCTAGTGGATGTAGCTAGCATGACTAGTCCAGACATAACGTTACAATGATCACAATTTGTTTTTATTGCTTGATTTCAAGCAAACGTGCGCGCTTCGGGCAATACTAATTATTTGAATGATTAGTATTAGGAATAAGGAATGTATCCGGAACGGCGATATATTGACGACTGTTACTCGAGCAAAGCCATAAACAGAACAATATCATCTACTTAAGCCGAGCAGTCTGAATAAGGAGGGATGTTTCAAGTGGATACTTCCCTTCGAATGAAAAGTCAAGGATAACTCGAATTCGGAAAATATTTCAGTAGTAAAAATTCAATAAAAATTGGATGCAATTAAAATAACTTATTACATTACGGATTAATACGGGTACTGGCTTTTAACCGTTATTATTGAATTTAAATTCCACAAAACCATGTTTTGTTCAAGCTAGGCTGACCCTTTTCATTCACGTTAAAACTAATCGTATAATCACTTCTAAAACATAATAATGTTATTTTTAATTGTATAACCATAAACCGTTATCCTGTTTAATCACAGTAAATACCGATTTATTAAAGTCGCGACGAGGGTCAATTTACAAATGTTTATAAAGCAGTTCAAATTCATGTATATTTAACGTTCAACCGGGCATTTAACAACGTATATGTTTGTTTTAACATGATTATAGCCCGTACTTAATTTAATAACAATGAAACAAATATTTATACGTAGGAAATAAATTATACCGAGTTAGTGGTATGGACACATTTTACGGTTTTACCAATAATGTTTTATAAAATTATTTTAAGAATTGTTTTTGACTAATATTCGGTCAGATTTAACCTAAAAAAATAATTTTACTCTTAGAAAAAAACGAAAAAACCACAGACGTGTTATTATTCACCACATAACAAGAATTGGGTCAAAACTTTACCAGGAAAAAGCAAGAAAAATACTCACCAAAACTTGTTTACTAAACACAGCTATATCTTCGTTGAAAGACTCAGAAGAACAAACATCCCCACCAGCAACTCCTGGTTCCCGAGGTGTACATGTTGCCAATTCACATTTCTCAAAAATGAGGGCCAGTAGCGGGAAAAGCGGGTGCCTAAAAGACATTAATTTCACTGAATTAATTATTTTTGCATATTTGTGTACTCCGTTATTTCACTATAAATACATTCTGTACTTTGGAATTTGAATATTTGTGTATTTGCATTATTTCGGTATTTTTTACCAATTAATTTGTATGAATGAATTTTTATTTATTCATTTTTAAAATATGATACCTCGGCGAAGCTCAAATTTCTGGAATAATTTATACGCTTAGATATTTTTTATGCGTTTTGTTTGCGTGTATTTGTGTGTATGCGTGCAGTTCGTTTTTAAAAAATACCGAATTTATTTCTGGTGCAAGTATTTCAAGAGAGATTCGGAACATTCAATTCTATTACCCAAACAGACACAGCCTCAAATAAATGTTCTAACTTCGGGCACAAAACGAGCTTCAGACATGACGTTTTCTGTGATTGAATGAGTAATGAAAATAAATGATATTTTCGCGTGTTTACAAAAATATGTTAAAACCTATCGGACAGCCATTTTGTTTTAGTGATTACCATGCTTATGTATTGATGTTTCGCCCGGAGCGCCCGTCCCGTATAGACTGTACTTTATCGCATACTTTTCCCATGTTGTGATCACCGATTTGGTATTTAGTTTTTTTTCTCTATGTTGTTGAACTGTCAACTATATGTGTACGATGATAGACACTGTGTACTGACTGTATATGTTATTGCTGGTGTATTTAACGTATCTATTACCATGTGTGTATGGCTAAACAGATTTCAGACATGTTTTAATAGGTTGAACATATTTGCATGTCCAATTTGTGTTCATTGTTTTAAAGCGGATCTTCGACATATCATTTTCAAATACACGGATTGATTTGTCTAGGTTAAGCTATGTGTGAGGTTTAACTCTGTGATTTGTATAAAAAGCCGGTCTTTAAATGTACGGTGTTTACTTAAGTCCTCTACTTTAAACATGTCCGTTATTTTAATATGTCATTGAGCTGTTTAAAACTGACTTGACATATTGAGACTAAACATTCGCTGAATGAAGTTCAACATTTTGTTACTTAATAATCTCCTAAAACGTATTTCATGATGAACGTATATATATCCCTAAATCCACCGATCCATGGTTTGCTGGTAAAATTTATCACTGCACTTTATTTTTCATAAATCCAAACACATATATGGGTTTTCTCCTTCGCGACACTTACCCATATATTGAGTCTTTATCCCGTTTTAATTGACTGTCTTGTGTAGAATTAGTCCCCATACTCGACATAGAGTTACTAGTTGAATACGGAGGATAAGAACTATGCATAGAGCCACCCCCGTGGTTGACACTATGTGGGGGTATGGAGTGTCCGCTGGGTATGGAGGTCCGGTGGGGGTCGTACATACTCTCCATCCCTGCCAAGGCTCCACCATAGTGTGCCGGGAAATCATTTTCCAACTGAAATGCAGAAATAAGACACAGTTTTAAAATTTATATCCAAAAAAGCATCCATCCAAACACAACATGAAAAACCTCAAAAAGCTATAAATATCAGAACGATAAGACCATTTAACACACTTGTATCCTTATCCGGAAAACAATAATTCACGGTTATAAACTTCCATTACTGCACAGACACAAACATCGCATCGAACACCGGTAACCCAATTATGAAAATTAAGAATGCTTCGAGTCTTACCCTTTGAGCCATGGACCCGTTTACCGCAGTCCAAGGCAAAGGCTATGAAGATTTCAAGCCCGGTATATCCGTACTGTCCGAACCACTGTGAACACCCTGCTTTATCGTCGGTACGTATCCGGATGGCATAAACAAATCCAAGAATTCTGTCAAAGAAATACAAGACTGTCAATGTTAGTAAATGTTTCTACACACTATCATCACGCTCCTAGTTTAGCAAGTATGCTGTCTCTTGTATCGGGACGAATCCGGTTAAACTGTCAATCATAAGCTTCGCTCTACACTACTCTACACACTGAACGAACGAATGGGCTGTCACGATAAGATATATCGTTCATAGGCGGGCCGCTGCGCTGAGCATGAGGCGCTACATACTGGGTTATCGACAGCAATAGCGAATACGGCTGTTTCAAATTTTTGTGTATAGGATACAAATCAGACCACACTTGGGGAATTCACAGATAAGAAAAATGATTTTCGGTTATGATATATCGTCTTATGATATACTCTCAAGATTCGCTGTACCTTCGTGTCGGTAAATGTCAAAATTGATCGCACCAAAACAACAGCATACAATACACGAGCATGTGTCTGCTGGAGAAATCCTAAGCTCGCTAATCATGTTTGCTGGCGAAAATAATAAAGAAAACTATAACAAGATACCGTTGTTAATACATCTCTAAACATTTCTGTAACATTTCAATCTGTTTGTCTATCACTTCCTCTTTCGCATTTTCAACTTGTTGTGTAGTCTTCAAAATTGATGTTCAATATATTTTAATACCTTAAAGTTTTGCAATGACGGATGACCTGCGCATGTTGTCTAGCTTAGTGAGAAATATAAACGTAGCTCAGTGATTTGCCGTGATTTGTGTACTTTCTACTTTTTTATTTCATTCAAAACGCGACTTGTGTAAAGTGTTGTAAAAACATAGGGTGTTTAAATCTTCCGACTGGCCAGATATGTCAAATGAGTATTAGCTCTATCTGTAAGCTTATCCTTCAAAATGATAAAACACCGAAGAAATGTGACGGAGTTTTCTTTCTGATGATATATGTAATCTGCCGCTTAGCATGTTATTGTTTCCCCCGCTGTGAGCCCTTCTGCTACTCACTATACGTGGGAGGAGATATGCAAATAATCACACGCCTCTATTTCTATCGCACCGCCCACTCGCCGGCCTCCGGTAAATTGATCCACCTCCATGTACGACCGCTTGCTGGGAGCAAAATCGATAACTCCTCCTACCAGATTTCAGTCGATCATTGTAAACTTGCGAAATCTAACGAAATATTGTATTTTCGTCTAAGAAAGCGATTTTTAATTGCAACTACATTTTTCGCGATAATTTGAAAGTAATTGTCGCCTTCGGATTGTTATAAACGTCTATATTGTTTTCGTTTTTTCCTTATTTTAATCGCGATATTTCAGGAAATGCGGAATGTAGGATAAAACGTTATTATAAATAATTTTTTGACGATTGTAATCGTAATGGAGCTAACTGTGTTGATTGAAAACTAACGCATGGGATATATTATCAACAAAAAATACGGTGAAATAAATTTACTCGTTTGCAATTAATCTACTTTAGTATACTATGCGTTTTGGTTATATCACCATTTCTAAGATTCAATATATACTAGAAGCTTTTAATTACTCGAGATTACATCGTGAATTTTTCTTATTTGAATTTAAGTCGTCTGGTTTCGAGTGTTTTTTTCTCGGGAAAAGCGTGATAGTTTTATGATTTCTATAAACAAAAATTATATACATGTTCTTGACAAATTTCAGTAATATTTTAATCACAACAATAAATTGCGATACGTTTTGCGTGTAAGAAACACATTTTAGGATCAAGTTTTCAAGCTAAGGCGGCGTTAATATTATTTCTGCGCACCAGTATGGGCATTTTTATCACCAGTTAGCAAAAAAAAACAAGCACCATTATATTTTAATGCATGTGATATTTTGACCGGCTGCAAAAAAGTAGACACAAATTCACGCTCCAAGCTGACTCACATTTATTACTAGTTTTTTTTCACGTGCGTTTTCTATTTCTTGTCGGCATTAAAATCACTGCGCATTTAGTTGGTCGGCGTTTTTATACCATGCCGTATTTTTCCGACATGCAACGTGTTTTATTTTTTTAAATAAAAATTGACACATTTTATATTCTTGCGATTAAATGTGAATATAATAAAAAGAGTGTCTTGTTTCATAAATTCATATCAAGGTCTCGGGTTACATGTATTGTGTGTACAAAAATAGTCAAGACGATGTCGTTATATTATGGTGGAATAGTCGCACTTCGTAATGGTGGATTATTCTTACATTTATTTTATTAAAAAATAAACGAAGTTATTCATTCTACTGTGCGTACTTTATAAATCCTAGTAAATCAACCCAACTCGTGTTTTTGATTAGCTATGATGTAGGGTTAACGCATGCTTTTTTGGGCTATAACATCTGCAGAGTCCCGAGGGACAGTTGGTGCCCAAGCCCGCCAGGGCGAGGGCACCAACGCTCCCGAGGGACTCTGCATATGTTATAAAGCGAAAAAACATGCGTAAACGCTATTATAGCATACAAAATACCAATTAATGCGTTTGTATTTCAAAATAATGATATTTTGGCGGGAGATTTTGTGACGACGTCGCGAAAACAAACGTAACGTCATACCAGTTATTGTTATGCACGTCGACTTCCGGTATCGGCAAATACCAAGAAAACATGGATACTGCGGGTTTGTTTAAATGAATAAGTTAAATATTATAGAAAACTAATTAGTACTTATTAGTACTTAGAAATAAAATGGGAATAACTGGTCATATGAAGCTGTACAACCTTTATAGTCGCCGGTGCGGCCCTGAAATGAGCATACGTAAAACTGGACGTTAACAGCGCGTGAATCTTTATGTTTACGCATGGTTTTCGTCCCGTTAACGTATGGGCAAAATCACCGTTTTTATGCTATAATGCGTGTTCTTCATTACCGATGACGTAAGATATTATCAAGAACGGGACGAAGCGAGACGGCCCCTTCACGACCCCATGTATAACGTAACAAAGCCAGAGAAGATGAGATAGGGGATAAAACTGAGATAGGGGTCTAGATAAGGGCTACACCCGTGATGACACCACGTGATCATGCAGATAACGGGCTCCTTATCTAGCCGTGTCCCTGGGGTCACCGGATACCACCTAACGAGTCAAGAAAATATAGCCCGTCACCCCATCAAATACCCATAATGACCCTTAAACTTTCAGTTTTATTCATATAATTGTACATATTTTTGTGAAGAATGAACTAAAATGAGCCCATATCACGGAGACAAATCAACCGAAAACGGATTTTCTAGATCACTGACTAGGTCAAGATAGCGAGTGAAATTTAATTAATTTTGTTGATAAATTAGTTTTTAAAAATACGCCCGAGCCATCTTCTATTTACATAAAGCTATCTGGAAGGACGGCGAATTACGTTGCATGTGTTGTCGTACGGAATTTGGGACGTAGTGACACGGTTATGTGTTAGCCACTGTTTATTTATGTCTACTGTATCTTATAGCCAATTAATGTCAAATTAATGGACATATTAATTTTACTTATTTTTATCTACACGTAAAGAAAACGCTTTGAATTTGAAAGATTGAAAGATATACGAATATTGCACTCCCAAAAAAATAAATTTAGAAAATTGATAATGTGCACTATTTCTCTTGAAATGTTTGGTAAGATTTTTTTTGTTATTTTGTTTTATTGCGTCACGTTAATATAAAGCTGACACCTTAGATTGCATGCAAGTACGTGATCATGTGTAAATATCTAATAAATATTCAACCAGAATTTAAATTCTACACCAGGTTTTCCCCAATTCATATGTGAAAGGATTTATACCAAAATATTATATATAATAATATATCCCAGTTTGTGATATGATAATTGTTGCAATGAATAAATACTTCACTTGCAGAGCTGGAAATATGCATTACATCTATAAGATAGACCTATTAAGAAAATGAATTCATATCTAAATTATTACAGAGATCATATAAAGAATAAAATAGGATATTCTTTGATTATTATCTATAAATAATAAAGTGTTGATATTAAACTATTTTCCAGTAACGACAGTAAATACCATGTTTTTTAAAAAAAATAATCATACAAAACCACACAATATTCGAACCCCGCCAAATAATATACACACAGGCATAGTGAGGTGTTGATATTAAAACTTTTAAGAAACCACAGTTATTTTACCACTTTAATAATCAAACAGACCCGTACAGTATTCGAACCCCCACCAAATGATTCACACACACACACACATGTAGGCATAAAAACCACAAACGATTTTGTATGAAACATAACGCATCAAGGCCTGTAGATCCTGTATAATATTTTTTGCCCACATTTAAAACCTTCAGTGAAGTAGTGGCCTGACTTTAATGAAGTGAAGAATATAAAAACACCAGTAACAGTAATAGAAGGTTTAATGGCTGCGACAAATGTGGCGTATCTGTGCAGATGATTCAGATGATCATTTTGCGGCAAAATCAGTTGCAAAAATACTTGTACCAACAACTCAATATAAATGTATGGTTCCGTATATATCATGTGCATATTCTAAATATGTGTTGTGTATGACAATATGGTTTTAGATGAACCTTTTGCGGTAAAGTCAGTTGCAAAAATACTAACTAGTACGAACAACTGAACTGAACTGGTTATGAATGTAAGATTCCGTTTTTTTCATGTAAGTATTCTAAATGTGTTTTATATGACAAAATGGTTTTAGATGAACATTTTGCGGTAAAGTCAGTTGCAAAAATACAAGTACTAACAACTGAACTGAACTGGTTATGAATGTAAGATTCCGTATTTGTCATGTACGTATTCTAAATATGTGTTTTATATGACAATATGGTTTCAATGAAAGAGAAATTCGACACGCGTACATAATCAATGCAACCATCACATTGTTTTGCGTGTGAACTACCGCATTCTGTGTTTTGTAATGTCATGAATGTTACACAGAAGGTATTCTACTCACATATAATCACATTAATATGTAGATAGGTATTTATGCAGTCTGGTGACCCCATGCGGTATAAAACACCGGGCCAATAATTATGTAAGGTGCGAAAATGTACAATATGTTATAACTTGCAGCCTTCTGGTTTCCGGGTTTCAAACTACAGTCCACAAAAAACAGACACTGTTGATTATGGAATAATATAACATGTATAATTTATGCATATCAACAGCAAGCTTTGAATTAGCTAGTCTAAGAGTATATTCCCCAAAACAGTTAGTTTGATATCAGAATTATAATTTATTTCTTGCAACCATGGATCAAATATTAGATAGATTCATTTACTGAACGTTTTACAATCTGTGTAGCAAAAGAAAGGATATATTAATTGATTAGCATTTTGATTTATACCTTCCTTTTATTGTAGATTCCATACATATCGGTTTCGCACATCCTTTCACTGAAACTCTTTTATAAAATTCCCAAATTATAATATAAAATTATGATATTGTGGACGTCCTATGGGCCAAATTGCCATTATGTTTTTTCATTTTATGTACTAGTGTTCTTGTTCAACTGTTTATTGTTGAGGATCTCATGGAAGATTGCCATTTAATTTAATTGTCAAATGAGTTTCCTCGTAAAATAAAGTATTTATTATTATTATTATTATATTCCGTTCCCGCATTTATTATAATGAAACCCTACAATTACTAGTACACTCGAGTTAGCACATATTAAACAAATCATACTATCAGTCCAGTCGTAACAATATATTACATGGTCAAATTGAAGAACAATTCCAAAATACCGCACCATATTGTTAAACATCTGTAACACAATGTTCAGAACAACCTATCCAGTCAGCTACCCGTGCTAAATGATGACAAAATGCTTGTTACCAAGACTAGGTCAAAGAGCATAAATATGGAAATGTACAGAACTATACAGCCTTGTTTCTACTTGTGCGACTTACACCGACATGTATTAAAACAACCCAGGGAATATTCTACAAACGCCGAGTGAGCAAGATCTTCACTTAAAAAAATGTTGTAAGTCCCATCGGTCAAACGTATTTCGGTCAAATGGAGATCCATTCACATTATCCTGGCACAGGGGGGACCAGCAGATACCTGGAAGTAACCATACTATTCACCAAGCAATAGTTATATACCAGTGTGATTTTAACGACTTTGGCATGTTGCGGTCTGGGATATCTCGGACTCGAAGCGGACGCCCTACAACTAGGCTGTCGGGAGAGGACAGGATATTTACTATTACAATACCTAGCCACCAACTGTAATTCTCACAAAAACAAGAAACCAGACATGAAAATAAATGTATATACATAAACAATCCTAATGTCAAAAGGTGTACACACTTGTGTGTCTCCGTAGCTCAATGGTTAGCGCGCTTTCGGTCTAATATGGCGACCCGGGTTCAAAAATATGGATGGATGCACTCATATGCCTGTCATAATTTCAGCAGAAAGCTGACTGGCAAATAAAGTCTATGCTCGGCATTTGTCCGACTCAAACATAGGTAGAATAATAAAAATCGTCACACACAATCACATAGTCTCATAAGGAGGAGGAACCAGACTAGAGTATTGATACAACGCCGTACAAGTTTTCGCCAAATTCTTGCATACGAACATTATCATTGTATCCAACGACAAAGCAACTCCCACCCACGTGACGAAACTCCCTAGAACTGGACCCAACAAACTCGTATGATTTATAAATACGGTCTGAAATAAAATTCGATAATGATGACCCTCAGAAAACTGTTGAATTATTCAATGAATGTGAATGAAAAGCTGTTCCGTCAAGGGAAATGAATAATGAAAGCGAGAAATGAATTATTTTATTCCTTTTCTTGACTTCTCTGCTCCAGAATCCCTAGGGACCAATTGAAGAACGCAAGTCTTATTATTTGTGAGATGCAAAAACTACTTCTCTGTTTGTTAAAACAGTGCCTATACAATGAAGCCAGAATCACTGATTAATTGTAGTAAAAACGGGTTAGATTTGTTCGCCTTCTATCGCTACTTGTATTGTGTTTTTAAGCATTGCTTCCACTATATAAGAACAATTAATGCGTCCTATATTCTTATCGCTTGCGTCAGACGAAACCTGTGTAATTTGTAGTAATTTTCCAAGTTTTAACCGCGATTGTTTTAATTAAGACGAGAAAAAAGCCAAGTGCCTGTTATTAGCACCAGTATTGCAATTGGCACTGAGTGTTTTTATCTTCGATTGTTGAATTGAACTTATTGTATTAGTGTTTCCTTAATTCCAGAGCCGAATAAGGTAACACAGGCTCTTAACGTCGATACAGACCGGATCCTTCCGAATGAATCCATTGCCCAGTATCCATATTGTATAAGAGCTTTGCTAAATGTTACACCATATTCATTTTGTACGTAAAATTACCCCTTACTTTAAATAACCTGCTTCTATAACAGACAACGTATGGGGTACGACGAAGGTAACTATTGTCGCTTGGCAATGATAATATAAATTTAATGAAAACGTTGAAGAAACACCCGGACATTTATGAACATGTTTTGAAGTATTGCTTGACCTCTTAGTAACCATTATTATACGAGGATGACAAGACATTACCTGTCACACAATGTCCACAGTGTGGGAAAGGAAGAGCTTATTTACTTTTATTAATCAGTACCCGAATTTTCTCAGGCATCAATGAAAACATATATTGTTATGTTGGGAGAGTAGAGTTGATAATGAGTCATCAGCTATATTTTATTAACCACTTTATCAAAGGTTTATTCTTAAAGGATTACGTATATTGTCATCTTACTGGCATATTGAGTTGCTATCACAATGTACAGATTAGTTATGCCAATGTCTTACGTCGCAAAGACACCAAGAATGTCGGTCCCACGAAGAATGACTTCATTCACAGGCGGCCATGTTCGATCACGTGACCTCGTGGCGTCCTGTGGTTGGCTATTGTACTGGGTATGTCCTTGTGGTGTCTAGCATGCGCTTGTGACGCCTATTGTGTTGTTTTTCTCAATATCAACATGTAAATGTTGTAAAAAATTGTCATATTACATATTAAAATTTACAGACGGCTTGATGGTGTTTTCTATTAAAGAGTCAGGCGTATTACTTTACAATTGGAGCCGATCCGACTGCAATCATTATCTCCTGGTTTGTAATTTATCACTCCACAGGCAGACTAACCATGCGCAATCTTATAATCACCGATGAAACACATTTTTCTTATCTACGCCGTATATTTCGCAAATCAAACACAACTCAATATGGGCCCGTTAGTCGATTAAAGGGAATATTTTTCTTAAAGAGGAAAGCCCAATCTTTTGTCGGATTATCGCTGTGTGTATGGGAATGCCTGATAAAACACACAGTAAAAAGTGTACAAATATTGATCAAGTACCGTATCGAAGATTTCTCTGAGATCAAAATGTGTTTTAGATTTACTAATCTCTATCTAGATCCGGTAGGGTCTTAACGGATCAAGGGAACATAATATCCCACAGTAGTGATACATACACCAGTGATATGTTTTCTCAATGGAATTGCATTTTCAAAGAGTTAGGTAATCAGCCTAGGCATTTAGCTATCGCACTGAAAACGTTGCAGTTTTGAAGATTATAATAATTATGCAATGTATCTAATGTTTTGGTTGCCTGCTGGAGCTTATGCTTGCAACTGCATTTAAATCAATAACGTTTTCTGGATTTCTGAACTTCCATGTCGGTTACAAAGCTGTCCATCAAGTTGAGTGCAACGTCACCAAGGACCAAAATTATTTTGATAATCGCACCATAATTCTGAACACGTATAAAGTGTGTCAAACACAGAATAAGTATCAATGTCAGTGGAAAATGAAGCAATATGTCGGGCAGAATATGTGCAATTACCGAGCAAGCGCTGGGGTATACACGATCATAAAACATAACCCGGCTAAAAATACGAACATAAAAACACAACCCGGCTAAAACACCATCAGAAAAATGTCCTGTCCAAGCACCACAAAACCTTACCGAGAGAATACTGCAACATGACCCACTGAGACACCATGACCCACTGATACACCATGACCCACTGAGACAACATGACCAACTGAGACACCATGACCAACTGAGACACCATGACCCACTGATACACCATGACCCACTGAGACACCATGACCAACTGAGACACCATGATCCACTGATACACCATGACCAACTGAGACACCATTACCACTGAGACACCATGACCCACTGAGACACCATGACCCACTGAGACACCATGACCCACTGAGACACCATGACCCACTGAGACACCATGACCCACTGAGACACCATTACCACTGAGACACCATTACCACTGAGACACCATGACCCATTGAGACACCATTACCCACTGAGACACCATGACACACTGAGACACCATTACCACTGAGACACCATGACCCACTGAGACACCATGACCAACTGAGACACCATGACCAACTGAGACACCATGATCCACTGAGACACCATGACCCACTGATACACCATGACCAACTGAGACCCCATGATCCACTGATACACCATGACCAACTGAGACACCATGATCCACTGAGACACCATGACCCACTGAGACACCATGACCCACTGATACACCATGACCCACTGAGACACCATGACCCACTGATACACCATGACCAACTGAGACACCATGACCCACTGAGACACCATGACCCACTGAGACATCATGACCCACTGAGACACCATGACCAACTGAGACACCATGACCCACTGATACACCATGACCCACTGAGATACAATGATCCACTTAGACACCATGACCAACTGAGACACCATGATCCACTGAGACACCATGACCAACTGAGACACCATGATCCACTGAGACACCATGACCAACTGAGACACCACTTCATCAGAAGCTACATGATGATATGGAACACACGTCTGGTGGGCAACTAAAGAGAAACTGAATTCATCTTGACGACTGGACTGCATCTGACCGTTTTAGAACGGACGAAAGAAAAAGATCATCAAGTTACTGCATTATTATAACATAGCTTTTCATGGCAAACTGTCCCACGAACGTAACATTATAAATGACACTGCAGTAGTGAGAAACGGAGTGTTTTATAGAGTGCTTGCACCGAGTATTAATGTCCATTTGTTGCTACGAAAATTGGAGAAAGTCTGTAACCTGGATATTGAAAGTATTGATTCACGATTTGGACATCTTTTAAAACAGGTGTGTCCCTATATAGACGATAGAGATAGTATTATGTTTAGTGTAAATGCTTGTCATACGTAATCAGCTGTGTTCATTACTCGTATGAAAATTTAATTAAACCAGATAGGACCAGCTGCATCGAATGAAATGAACAATATGATAACAATGGGAAATGGCTGGGACGATTATGACAACACCACGTGACAAACACCACGTGGTCTCCCAACCTCCCTCTCGTGCCCCGACAATGTGATAGTAAATCAACCAAACAAAACACCCGCAAAATATTCACAACATTTTTACGCTTACAACAATATTTAACGTGTTAAGTTCGTGTTACATGTAATATGTAATCCATATTGACAGAACGCAATTTTCTCGTGCTTTGATGTTGAATGCGATCAGATTGCAACTATGGCATAGTTTTTGTCGACAACATAAAAATCTGGAAATTCGAGCGTTTGTGACTGGTGTATGAGAACCGAACTGAACTTGAAAACTATGTTCCCAACCATAAATAGATTTGCTACATGGACTTTAGACCAAGCCCCAATTTCTAAATACAATGTATATGTCTGCACAAACACTCAAATAATGTCGCTTATCATATAGAGTGCAATGCGAGATCAGACTCAACATCAGTCCATTGAACGGCATAAGAGCTGTTACAGTTTATTAGCTTCACTTGATTTTTTCCAAATTCAGAACATGCTTAATTTCAATTTCTATCTGAGAATTTCGGAGTACCAACTGTGTCTTTAATATTCTGTACATAACCACTTACGCGTTTTCACCGCATTGAATATGTATTATATTAAAATTCAAGCTAGAATCACAAATAATAGTCAATGATATAAAAATGGTCAACTTATGAAACAGGAAATGTACATACAGTTGTTGGCAGGTGTAAGAATACATTAATTGACACATGTGCACATTGTCCACACATAGATCTAACATATGTATTACATAGCCAGTTGACTTATGTCGAAGTTTATGGACGTTTGTCCACCTGCTATCTCACATTTCATGATACAGCCATTCGAAGTTAATTATTATTTTACAAAACCGCAAGTTGAACATTCTGTCACGATAGGCGTAAATCTTTGTTCATGCACTAACTGTAAGTGGGCAACTTATTGGGCTCAAGAAATAATTGTACATGTATAACAATATGTGTAGGAGTTACTTTACTTTTATTTTTAATATAGGGTGTGTTAAAAAAGTTCGTCTCAATTTTTAAGTTTCAATAGTTTATTTTCCTGACACCAGATGAACTTGTGAAATTTTCAGGCTAAACTCACGGGGTTCTACCATTGTTCCAATCTGCCTGGCAATAAATGAAACGATCAGAGTAAGAAAGTAAAAGTGTTCACTGCTTACATAGCTCTGATATAAAATTTAGTACGATGTTTGATTTTGTGAACAAACTTTTTGAACACCCTGTATACTGAAGAACGACCATTTTTATATCATCAACATCTCCAGTTGCATTGTGTGCAACAATAATTAATAACTCAGACAATCGGGAAGAGGACATGGTTCTCTGACGATAATAGTATATCTGTGCTAACAATATGGTAAACAACTAAATTTGATATAAAACGAAAATTTCGCATTTATGCTTAAGTTTCGCAAGTGAATATAAATTAGTGTTAATGAATTATATCAAGACTATAAAGTCTTAAACGATGAAGATATTATGGTTTAGCATATTTCTATCATGAGCATAAATCGTCTTATTAACATTCGGGTTCGCAATGATTCTCGTTTACAAATGGATCATTACGGTTGATATTAAGCTCAGACAACGAGCAATTTCAAAATATTATTTTTGTCATAAAACGATACTAAAATGATGCTTGTATTTATCGTGTATTATAGCACTATTATTTTATGTAATACTACAGTCACAAAACTCGTACGATATCCGTACGAATTTATCAACTCGTACGAGTTCACAATTTTTGAAATCCTAACTGTTTTTTGTATGTTCGTAGCGTCTGGTCACAGCTCGTACGTACCACGAAAGATCTATAGAGATGCACTTGTGCGATATCCTGCGATGCTCGTACGAGTTAAGAAAATCCGTACGATGCTCATACGAGTCTCCGGTGTCCGTACGGGATCTGTACGGACGCCGTGCGAGTTTGCCAAAATCAAATCGTACGGAACTCGTAAGGCGCTCATAGAGCAAATGTGACCTCAGCATTATATCAATTATAACTTATCATTAGACTTATAAGTATTAAGAATTTAAGATATGTAATTCATTGTATATATTCCAAAAAGACACGGCATAATATTCATCACAATATAGTAATAATAGTTATAATGCCAGTAACTGTTCTTGTGGTCTGTGATTTTGCCTTTTGTGTGTTTCTGTTTGTGCCTTTTTAGAGTGTTTCTGTTTGTGCCTTTTTTGAGTGTTTCTGTTTGTGCCTTTTTTGTGTGTTTCTGTTTGTGCCTTTTTTGAGTGTTTCTGTTTGTGCCTTTTTTGTGTGTTTCTGTTTGTGCCTTTTTTGTGTGTTTCTGTTTGTGCCTTTCGTGCTGTGCTGTTTATGGTGAGTGATCCATTCCCTGTCTGATTTATTGTTATCTTTTTTATACAATACATATGAATCTATTTGTATCCCGCCTTCTTTTGCTGACCATTGTCTTGGACAATCGTAGCGATTGGTAATCAAAATTGAAACATGATTATTTTTGTAACATAAGTTACCTAGTTAGTGCTTTGGTAGTTATCTCAAACAGTTCGACTAACATGTCTCGGCATCATACGAAACTCGACTCTACACAATAAACATAAAATTAATGAGACAATTCGTGTAACTGTAGTCAGGTTTCTAGTACTTTCTACACATATGTTTAAAACAGCAAATATTTGCCAGGCTATGTATAATTACAAAGTAGTTTATATCGCACGTTTAATATTTACTTGTCATATGGGGTTTCTGCGATGTCCAAATTAAATTCACGTTTAGTTTTCATTTTGAATCGAAGAAAAGAAGTGACAAACAAGAAAATAAAGATTGAAGGTAATTGTAGTTTACGGCCTTTCACCCAGACAGGCTAATATAGACCAAAACGTTTGGCAAAATTATAAATCACGGACTAGTTTCATCTTGCCTGGTAAGGATTCATCTATCGACGCCTTTTAATTCTTAGATTTTACGTTAAATAAATCTTGCATATACAAAGGTTTCCCAACACTGTGATGCAACAAACCAATCTCAAATCAGCCAAAAGGTAGAAGTTATGGCCGAATATTTGTGCAAACATTGCTCAAGAAAAGGGACTAAACATAGAGCTTGAAAGGATAGTTTGTTTTTCAGTCTTTAGAGGAATTCGGAACTATTTGGAACCTCTTTGCACGTCCAGCAACAATTGTGTTCTCTCTTTTCTATGATAGTACTTAAATACAAACCTATAATCAGAGACTGTTATCTATAGCATTTTTATAAGGTCTAAAGAATTTGGTGCTAATGTTGTAATATGAAAAGTTGTATTAGTTTCATCTAGATTGTGTTGGTTTAATACATTGTTAAAAATAAGAGACTACGGAATGTCTTAGATGTTGCCAATCTCGTCAAACCGATGGGTCTTCTACAACGAGTATTTGTTACCAAAATACGATGTGTACATATGCATGAGCATGCCTTAACAGCAGTTAATTGTATCATATTTAATGTAGTATTTTAACATGTTGTTTATCAAAAAGACTCAATAGACGTGGTTCTTTCTGGTAAAAAGATCACCACTCAAAGCTCAATATGTATTTATTAATTCTTGTAAATCAATGAGAGTTGACTGTTCAGCATCAATTTTAAAAAGATATACATGTATTTAGGAAATCTTACGTCAAATAATCTTTAAATATTTTCTGAATCAATTCAAATCATCATATAATTTTACACTACTGTCAAACTGTCAAATACCACTGGTCATACGGCTTCAAAGTTTTCAGTACTTTCTTGTTTGATTTTGTGACCAATTGTCTTAGGGTACATGTATTATTATGTA
Organism: Spisula solida; assembly: GCA_947247005.1. NCBI lineage: Eukaryota > Metazoa > Mollusca > Bivalvia > Venerida > Mactridae > Spisula > Spisula solida. The sequence goes on from OX365945.1 coordinate 53,948,509, forward strand.
GTCTTTCAGCTTTTCGACAGCTCGAACTTAAGACTTTCGACTTTTTGAAAACTGAAACATGGTCTTTCATCGGTTAAGTTTTCTCGTCCAGTTGTGTGTTCGATATTGTATCGTGTAATGATGGTATACGTTGTTTTATGTTTTCTGTGCTTGGGTGTTTAAGTTGAGCGCTTCCTTCCATGTCCGTTTTTATATTATCCTTTTGATTCAAAGTTCAATTTGATTCTATGCGAAAAGATTGTACACTAGTCATAGGTGGTGTATCATCATTTTACCATTGAATAATAATCATGGTACTCAAATTGTAAAGAACCGTTACGGCCACCTACGATACTTGTTTAAGGAACGGGGTCAAATAACATTTTAACATTACTACTGATACATGTATTACGTATGAAAACTTATTCCTTTTTTAAAATAGCTTCACTTAAAATATGAATTATAAATTAACTAACTAATTGTAGGTTCAAGCATTCCTTCAACTATGATAGTTCACGCGACATCTATAACAGCAACTTTGACCTCGAGGCAAATATATCAATATGGGATAATATTCAAAAATATATCATAGTAATATAATGATAGCATATACTTGAAGATACTGAATTAATCATAAGGATATCTGCATGTGAATGGTAGTTCATGACAAGCCGTGAAATTTTGTAATATATTCACCAAAACAACATTCAAATCACTTACATCAAGTGCACACGCGCCTACACTATTACCGTATAATATCATGACACTATCTATATTTATAGTGGTATCACCATAACAAATATAAAAGTCACGCTCAGCTAAAATTTCTTATTTAATATCATAGAATGGTAAACGATATTATGTATTGATTGTTTGATATGATGTTGAATGTAGATGAGAAGAATGGTCGTCACTCACGAGGTGAAATTAATGAACATTTGTTTTTGTTTACGAATGGCGATCTATCAATGTGTTCAGAAGATCTGCAGTTAATTAAGATTCATTGTCTTATTAAATAGATACGGGAAATTGTTGTGCGTTTTTTTATATTCAATGATATACACGTACATATATCTACATGCTCGTGTAAAATAGAGATGGGGGTGTGAATATGGTGCTATATTTTATGTTTCTAGAATACTTGTAACTTTTAAAATAAATATTCTAAATGATACGCTCATATTACATTGTATAATGTAAATGATATTATTGAGAATATAACAAGAAATTTATGGTAATAAATGAAACGGAAATATTGTGCAAGGAAAATCAAACCGTTTGCACACTATTGATTAATATTGTTAGAAAAAACATGGTTTTAATCTCACCCTTTTAATCAACACCAAATATCACAAATGTAAAGAGCGGACCACATGCATAAAACCATATTTAGGACTTACATTTCGACATCTTTAAAAAGGACATCAGAACAGGCGCATCAAACACAGAGGAAGGAAGGCCAAAATGACAAAAGATACACGGCGAAGGACTTTCAAGTGAGAAATTAAGAATATGGAAAATACTTCAGGGGAAATAGAAAATATAGCGAAGGATAGACAACAACATAGAGACCTGGTAGAAGCCTTATGTGCACCAGCGGACACGAAGAAGGTAAGTACGTCTGAAATTCTTTGACTTCTTTTTACAGACTATTGGAAACGTTTTCTACGATCCTGCAGACCCCCTACGTGAAGTATACAATTCTTAGCATGTTTTTACTAAGGAACACCTTACTTAATGATTACTAAAATTACAGATTCTTAGTGTGCAAGAAACGCCTGATACATAACTAAAAATATCTGAGAAGGCAAAACAGTGTTCAATACAATTTGACAGGATTATCAAGAAGTAATTCGTGTATCAACCATGGAAAACACTAATCCCTTGCATGCTAAACGTCTACAAAAGCATGACATTGCCATTAATTATAGTATGACCTCGTACTAACTAATAAAATCAACGCTTCTAATGTCATCGATGGTAATATAATAAACATATTACAAATGATGTTTTAGTTATTAAATTATAAATTTGAACAGAAGTTGAGAAGGACAAGTTTCCACAGTGCAATTCCATAACATAAGACACGAACATGTGTACATTTGTGTGCATACAATCCATTGAACGTCAATTAGAATACCTGTTTAACTATAATAATTATTATAAATTTAATCATTTTGCGCTGCTGTATTGTCTAAAATATTTTTACCTTTTCTTAATATAAAACGTGTATACTACTGATAGTAATATATTAAATATTGTTTTCAGTCCCACTGGTCAACTGTATTTCAGTCATATTAATGGAGACTACCCAGTCACATTATCCTGGCACCATGCAAACCAGCAGTTACCTGGAACTAACTCCTTACTATGCTGAGAGTCAAGCAAGGGCGATGTACCAGTACCATTTTAACGACCTTGGTCCTAACACTGGGCAAAGCAGCAGTTACCTGGAACTAACTTTGCTGAGAGTTAAGCACGTGCCAGTATCATTTGTAACAGTCTTGCAGAAGGCAAGCTCAATCTCATATATTTTGAACCGTCAATACATCATACACGAACAGCTGTAGCGATAATTTAACACAACATTATACAAGAACATTTATGGCACAAACTCTAACAGAAACCCGCCATTTTATTGCAAAAATCCAACTGTCACCCAATGTGGGAATACATGCTAATTGGCCAAAGGAGCTACATGACGGTGAACGATTGGGGAACCAGGAGCGTCACCCAGTGTGGGAATACATGTTAAATGGTTAAAGGACCTACATGACGGTGAACGAATGGAAAACCAGACGCGTCACCCAATATGGGAATCCATACTACGTTGTAAGAGGACCTATATGGCGGTGAACGATTGGGGAACCAGGAGCGTCACCCAGTGTGGGAATACATGTTAAATGGTTAAAGGACCTACATGACGGTGAACGAATGGGAAACCAGACGCGTCACCCAATATGGGAATCCATACTACATTGTTTGAGGACCTATATGGCGGTGAACGATTGGGGAAACAGACGTGTTAACACTAACAATCTGACTTGTCTGTTACACAACTCTTCAATAAATACAAGAAGTGAAGTGAATGAAATCTGTCCCACAGACTTGACAAACTCGTTAAACATGGTACAAAATATGCTCCTACAGCTCCCTTGATTTGGCGCCCAACGTTATAAGGGTAGTTTAAGGAATGTTTGGATTAGTTACAGAGACTGTGTAACGGGGTAGGCGATGTCTCACAATATGAATGAGAAACTGTCGATGTGACATTAAAACAAAACAAAGTATAGGAAAAAGGGTTCCAGCATATATGATAATTCCAAACAGGGTCTTTACAAAAACAGCTGTATTTTTCTTAACATAGAATAACAACATCATTTCTTTAACATTTTTCTCCATCTAAATAGCAGGTTTTCGTGGAGACTAGCTCATATGGTGCTTGCTATTACAATTTGTCAGCTACTCCAAAGAATTTTCTTATATGTTATGTTGCATACCATACCATACCATACCATACCATACCATGCCATTATATGTATCAATTTGTACATATCATATGTTTAATAGTCAGTGACTTGTAGGCCCATTGGGCCGGGTGCTGTAATCGTGTATATAATACCATGAATGTATATTTTGTAATATTGCACATGTCACTTAAATAAATACTTTACTTACTTACTTACTTACTTACTTACTTATATGAAACATCTTCTATTTAAGTATGTTCTATTTTTTCTTCACACTACAACTGGAATTGTGTTGCTAACAGTGTGTAATATTTCATGAGATTTGATCAAATGTGACAAACAAATATATTATATCGGTGTATGAAAGATGGAACTATTTTTATTAATCTTTTAACTTATAACTGATAAGCCACACTGGATATCCGCGGCAGTGTCTGTTTTTATTTTATACAACATGCCCTTTGTATTTCAGCTGCAAGACTCTTGAGTGATGGTTGTGCCTGGTCGAACACGCTCCACAATTAAAAGTTCAATAGTTATACCTATAGAACACCCCCACCTATCAAAATACATCATTCGCCAATACAATCATTGCTAGTATGCAAAAAGATAATAACACATCGACCACGGAAGGTTGCACTAGACAGAGACAACAGAGCACACGGAAGGCACAAAGCACACACATGGAAAAAGACATACACGTCACCCTAGACTAACGTTACCCAAACATTCTAAGAAATGGTCCAATGTTTTGATTTCTTCAGTTTTAAGAAATTGTCCAATGTCTTGATTTCTCCAGTTTTAAGAAATGGTCCAATACTTTGATTGCCATAGTTCTAAGTAATGGCCCAATGCTTTGATTTCAACAGTTCTAAAAATGATACAATGCTTTGATTTCACTAGTTCTAAGAAAATGTCCAATGCTTTGATTTCACCAGTTCTAAGAAATGGTCTAATGCTTTGATTTCCCCAGTTCTAAGAAATGGTCCAATGCTTTGATTTCACTAGTTCTAAGAAATGGTCCAATGCTTTGATTTCCCCAGTTCTAAGAAATGGTCTAATGCTTTGATTTCCCCAGTTCTAAGAAATGGTCCAATGCTTTGATTTCACTAGTTCTAAGAAATGGTCCAATGTTTTGAAATCTCCAGTTCTAAGCTATTGTCCAATGCTTTGATTGAAATGGTCCAATACCAAGATTTCTCCAGTTCTAAGAAATGATCTATTGCTTTCATTTCTCCATTTCTTATAAATGAAACAATGATCAATGTTTCACCTTTATGCAATCAGATAATGCAACATATCATACACAAAACTAATTATTTATTCATATTCTTCCTGAAACCAAACACGCTTTATTAACTGAAGTTTTGTATTTATTTCATACTAAAGCACCTGCTTATTGCTGATACAATATTGAGACTGTTTTGTTAATTAGTTGTGATATCGCAAGAAAACTGGAATATTGTGGATTGTCTACGTGTGGAAGAGATATATAAGATAGATCAAGACGTGACACACCGTTCAAATGAAAACCAAGTTATTGTCAACGATTTGCGATGTACTGTTATGATCTAAACTCATTTTTTCCCTCTCACTTAAATGTCATCTAACAATTTTGTGCGCAAAACATTTAATTTAGGTGCAATTTTCATTTCTATTTACTGGTGTATTATAATGTTTGTGGCTGTTGTTTTTTCTGTTGTTTTTAATGGAATTACAATTTTACGATGATGCGGGGGGAAACTTTGACTATAACTTCCCATCTAAATCAGGTGATCGTTCCTATTGAATCAAATAGGCATTTTAATCAGTCTAGAAGATTTAATCTGTTTAAGATATTTTCACTTGGATAAGACTTGGGGTTATAACCCCTATTCTTTCAGAGAAATTGCTATTTCTTACACTTTAACCCAGTGCCGTCCCTCGGAGGATCGTTCGTAACGTTACTAATACGCCCTGTCAATCAAAACGAAAAACTGGAATTTAAAATGGATCTGCATCTAGTCTTATTCATACAGAAAAATACGCCACTGTCGATGGCGGGTTATCGTTTCTCATTTCCCGTATTAGTTTTCATTGGAGATGTCTTTTACTCTCATCCTGCAATAAGTGCCTTTAATTAAGCGGGAGTTTGTTAGTTGGTTTTGGATTTTACGGCTGTCCGTGGTGGAATTAGGGTTTGTATCAAATACTAAGTCATGCAACATCGCAACATTGCGCTAACAGCGGCCACCCAAATGAAACATGTCAGTTTGTTAAGTGTCTGTGGAAATTATGAATAACTAGATTTTGAAAAATAACTACAGTTGAAACATCCAGACCCAGCACGTTCTTACAGTGTTTACTCAATGGCTGTTCAACACTGCTCTCGTCTTGATGTGATTTTAATTTGACAATTATGAGCGTATCATTTTCAAAGTGTTTAAATCGCACAGTGTCCGAGTACTGGTCTTTGTCCGATCTGTCACTAATATGCCAGATGGAATTGAGAGCGTCCGTGCGATATGAATGCTCGTTAACACCTAGACGCTTATAAAAGTGTTAGCTCGCCGCAGATCGCCTGTCAACATGTCCGTTAGTCATGTCAGACATAATCTGGTTCGTATATGTCGGCACCAGAGTGAGTGTGTTTGTAACTTTGTAGACGTATGAAGAATTTATATACCTAATTGTGAAGCAATGGTGACTGGTTTGCTGATAGTTCTGGCACAGTCGTTGCCATGTCATAGAAAACTAGACTACTTGTCATGAATATTCGTAATTGATGGATCATATCGTAGCAAATCACATTTGCTCGATCTAGTTTTTAACGCATTAACCATTAATAAATTCAAGCGCAACGAATGTGTCAAAAATTACAGTATTTACGCATTGTTTTTTTATGTTTTTTTTATTATAAAATGGTTTAAAAAACGTGATCAGATATTGTTGTCGACTCATGTATATTTATTAAACATATGGAAATTTAAACTGAATACTCGGGGCACAAAATTTACATTCAAGACGTAATCGCTTTCTGAATTCAATCGCAAATTTCTTGTTCATTTACCAAATGTGCTCTGAAGTTCAGACTGACTTAGTCACAGAAGAATTAATTCCCCGTTCAAGTGTTACGACATAGCACACATATATGCAATCGGAAAGTTTCTCTCAATTTTTGGACGGATTTACGCCATGGGACTCAATTGCACGTTTCAGTCGCAAAACTCTCTCTGTAATTTTGACACAAAATGCAATTACTGTAAACCAAAATTCCACGAAAACCCATCAAAGCAAATTATTGTTGCTTTTTAACTTAAATCAACATTTTGTCAACAGATTTTAATAGAATTTCCTGCATATTGAATTGTATACATATAATATATAGCTTCACTATTAAAGGATAAAAACTCATATAGTGTACCGCTGTGATTTCAATAAGAATTTAATTGTTTCAAGACAATTTTGTTTCTCTTTATGACGCATTTGTGTCAGTTAATTGAATTTTTATAGTTACTTTAATGATCTTTTTCATTCGTGCTATTTTTGATCTAAGTAAATGAGGAATAATTGTTACATAGTACATGTAGGGGTGGGATGATGTATGTATGTCGGATATCTGGGTACGGCAGGGACTCGCTGTCGAGGAATGAGGCATACTTTACATGTGCATGTATGTCGGGTATAATTCCATGAGGGGGGCCACTTGTAGGGCGTAGACATAACAAAGCTGTTTGGTGATATTTTCCTTGACTTCAAAATCGAAATTATTGTCAAATTTTCATGAAAGAAGATTACATGTCGCAATAAGGAATCGAACTCGAATCGCCAGGTTACAAATCCAACGGACTAACAACTGAACCATGGCCGCTGCTCGACTGAACTCGACTTTTGTAATAGAAACAGGCAGTACATTATAGGCCTACTTATTATGTTTTGTTTCAAATAAATGGTGGTAAAACAGAACTAATATCAAAGCGGAAATTGTCTTATAAAAAGCAAACAACTCAAGGACTAGGTGAGGGATAATATGTATATGAATGTGGTCAGCTATCATTGTGGCTTATCATGTTGGATTTTAGATGGGAAGTCAAAATATTATCGTTGTATGTGCTAGATTCTACCCGGCAACATATTTATAAGCAATTGATTGTCATAAATATTGTTGACTGTGTTTGTGTATACCTTTTATTTACACGCTACATGGATGACTTGTTTGCTGACGAAATGTACTGTATTCTTGACTGATTATTATTATAATTATTAATTCATTGTACGAAAACCGCAAATAAAAATCGTGTTACTTGCTACTGCAAAATCATTAATATATTCGTGGGTGATTATATTTTATGGCTTTCGAGGATGACCTAAACCTCGAAATCAAATCCTGACGAATAATTATTCCAATAATAAAAAGTATACTAAAAGCAGATTAAATGTACATAGCATAATTGTTTCTTGGAAGTGCATAAGTTAGAAGAAGTGCTTATTAAGTTTTGCTTGTGATTTTACTTTTGTTTACTGTGGGTCGATAATGTACGAGTAGGTATTATTAAAAATTATTATTATTATTATTATCATCCGATGATTATTATTATTATTAAGTCTGATCAAGGGTCATATTAACTTATTTCAATCTGTGTAATTTGTTTGTGTATGTAATATGTACAATTCTGAAATAAATATCTGTTCTGTGCTGTATGTATTTAACTGAATAAATAATTTTAACGATTTGTTTACGTTTATGTCATTGTATTTATGGACAGTGCAGCATGCTGTCACAGACATATTAACGTACATGTAGAACATACATTGTACAATGACAAATGATAATGATGTGGTACATTGTTCGTGTCGTAACAGCTGGCTATAATACCATAATGCTAACCAGCCGGGCCAATAGATTTACTTAAAGTAGAAAAAATAATTTATATAATAAAAAAACTTCTAATCGGTCTAAAACACAGATCAAAGCAGCTTGACATTCGATAATGACTCAGAAATAGATTTTTTTCTGTGTTTCTACATTTTTCAAACTTTCGTGAAAATTACCTAGATGAAAATGAATGTATACATGTGTAATTACCATACAGCTCATCAAGAGACGTAAATTACGTGTAACTAAAAGAATAATTAGAATTCGGAACGCGTTAAGTATTGTTATAACAATGTACTTGTACCAAATATTAACGTCTTTTCTCTTTTTCTCATTTGTAGTTAACCAAGAGAGATTTGCATGAAGAGTTTATTAGTCACATATAAAGAGATTTGCTTTACTACAGGACGCATACTTAACGTGTTTATAACGTAGTACTTTCATGTGTTTTGGCGACCTCGCGCGAAAACCGTTGATCGTCACCGTCGCGGAACGTTAGCGTAACGTAAATAACCGCGTTTTTTGCCTTTATTCCGTTTTATTTCAGCTAAGCGTCGTAAAATTCAGGTAATTTAGCCGCGGGGGCATTTTATTCGCCCCATCAAGACCGCCGTTTGAGGATTGCGGAGTGACAGCTATATAAATTTTGCGTAGAAAATTGATTGTCTGTCAAGCAGACGACGATTTCGGATGACAAGCCTAATGGGGCCCACCTGTTTATTTCTATGTTTAGTATAAGCTCACTTTGTCTTAACCACCTGGACTGGAAAAAATATTTTTAATTTACGGAATAAATTACTAGAGAATTTCCTCGTGTTTTTGCATTACATATTTGGATTGAAAGTTTTAATACAATGCTAATAAAAATGTCGTTACCGGCTTCAATAGGGAATTTCATAAACTTAATTTTAACTTCTTGATTGAATAATACCAGTAAGCGAGGTGATATTGATATAATATTATACAAATGAGTCGGAGAGACAGTTGGAATCAATGCATTCGCTTTTACAATCTAAGGGAGGCTACTGCCGCAAAACTGTAAAAGTGACCGAGCATTATTATATGAAAAACGAAATAACGAATGAAAGTCTAATGACATCGTATAAGGTTCTTGAATCTATTGATGTATCATTCATTAATATGTTACCAAGGCGATTAACAACCGTAAAACTTTTGCAAGTGGATTATTTAATACGTTTGTTATAAACTTACTAATGTAGAATTTTAAGAAACCGTTATTCATAAGTTTTCACCGCGTGTTTTTTATTAATACATGCACAATGTACACTGTATACCAGTACATGATGAAGTCACATATTGAATATCACATATTATTCAGCTTTATTGTCATTTTGGTGAAAGGTGAATGGAATACATTGTGGAAATTTAAAATCATAAATATCTAACGTTACTTATGTTGTATTATAAAATATATTGCTTATAGTAAAACAGTAAAGGTTTTGCCGAGTTCACTGTAACCCCACAAACCTAGTCAATTTATAATCTTCGCAACTATACTTAACTTATTTTGACACAAGTTGAAAATTGTGAGTTAAGCACCGCTTAGTTAATTCTATGGTATGCCAATCTGGGTCATATTATTATACCTCGTTTATATAGATGGAACTGATTTAAAACTAACCTAGCCGCCACGCCTTCTACACTTTGCTCGTGAACACGTGCATTGCACGCAATATAATACGCACTTCCCTTATACAACTTCATCATAATCCTACATTCGTACGTTACCAGAAATAAATCAATACCACTCAAACTAAACCGGTTATGTTGAACAATTTGAAACAGAGACAAAAGGAATTAAAAGATTAACGCGCATAAAAATGCATTGTTTTATATAATTAGTGCATAATTGTATTTTGTCTGCGACTCTCCGGGCTACAGCGTTGAATGTGCTCGAATGGCGTCCCAGTGCGCGCCTTATTTTTTTAAGTTTTCTATTAAATTTGATTTGTTTTTGGAAATGACGACTGTCCGTAGATTGAAGCGAATACATCAAAGTTAGTTCTAAATGTCGCATGTACAGTTTCGAAATTTTAATATATGTTTTCTTATACATGTATTTCGTTTTCTTCCACACGCGCATAAGAATTTTGAAATTTCCACAACGCCTGATTTATCTAAAAATGATTACTCAAAAGTATTGTTAGTTCATTTCTATGACAATGTCTTGTGGAAAACTAAAGTATCTGGAGGCCATTTTGTATGGAACGCGTGCATTTTGTTACGTTTTTTTCCGCAGGTTGATAGAGCGAACATTAATGTTTGTATTGATCAAATCTGATTGATTGCCTTGAAATATTGCAAAAAAATAAAAGTCTGCAAATGGAGGCAGATGCTTACAATTTGCCATGGTAATAAAAAAGCATGTCAAAGCCCCCCACCAAAAAAAATGAAAAAGAAAAAAAAAGGAAAATATTCACCATAATCTCAGACTACGTTCTGATTAATTTAGGTCAGCACGTGACGCTTATTGCTTATGGCAGTAATGTGATATACCTATATATACATTACAATGTTACTCAATGCATTTATTTACTTTAGTATTTTTTAATGTGCAATGCATTTAGAATTGAGATCAAGAGATAATTTAAATAATGTTAGACTGAATCGACGTTTGCGTAAAATTCATTAAAATAATTCTAAATTTATATGATAAACAACTGTGTTCGTCAATGTACGTATCTAGACGTGTACATGTGTGTATTCCGCTAGCGTGAAATGAATGCGAATTATTTTCCTTTAATCAAAATATAGCAACTATTCTGAAGTATCTATTAGTTTGTATATTACATAACTATCTAAAAGTACTTTCTGAAAAAAAACTGAAAAAAACTATCTTTCATTAATTAAGATTCAACGCGATATCTAATTAATGCAAATAATATTAATAACAACGCACCGTCTAGAATAAAATCATCAAAGACGACAACTCTTCAAATATGCGCTAAGTTAATCTTCTGAAAAACTAAAAAGTATGAAAAATATATTTTATACAATTTCAGCAAGAATTCGCTTTCCGCCGTCTTCCGAACAGATTGTTCATGTTTGTTAAAGATAGGCCCTTATCTCAATCACTCCGCCATATTGCCCATTTTACCCGATTGACTGGAATCCAAGGCGCAAAATCCTGTCAACAGTTTTCAACAACTTCTAATTATTCTATATCTTTAGAAAATCTGCCAAAAGCGACATGAAAAATATGGAATCAGCGAGAAGATTTTTCCTTAATGAAAACTTATAATTGAAAAACGCAAATTTCGCTGCCACGTTATCCAATTTCGAGTGTGAATTTCTTCTTCATATTAAAACGTGTCTCTTTTGATGTGTCCCCAGACCGACTTATCCGATCAGATAAGTCAGATTTATTGGTACTACCCGTCTACCCAGCCAAACAGAGCAAAGATGTCGAAACGAGTTGTGCGAACATGACTAGTTTACGGCGACTGTTATTAACTCCGTTCTGAAGAGCTATTTAAATCGTACACTCGGGAACGACTGACAATACGGATAAATGATGTACACTTCATACCGACCAAATCACATTTGACAATCGAAAACAAATGAGCGATCAGACATACACGAAATCACCTTCAATAACTATCCATCGTTTGCTATATTAATATATCATACAATAAACATAGTGCCCGTCATACATAACATCAACCCACTACCTCACACCTTTTGAATTAAAACTTCATTAAATGTAAATCATATAATAATAAAAGTACCAAATTGTCAAAGAGTTACAAAGTATTATTATCAACAGAGAATGAATATGTAACTGTATTCGATAATATTGAAATGCACATACCTTATACACTAGTACTGTAGACAGATGAATATAGTCGGAAGATAGATGGAGGGCCAGGATATATCCGAATTGAAACGCAGTACAAGAGAAAAGTTTAAATCTAGCAATGTGTCAAAGAATGGGCTGTCATACTACCAACCCGCCTGTCAAAGTAAAGCTCAGCTAGTTTACGACATCCACAGAGCGATCTGATGGAATCTGTCAAGCTTTACTGTTCTTCGTTTTTCATAATCTATCTGTCTGTTTCGACCTTTAGGCAGTGGGCGGAGCTAGCTCTCTATTGGATATGAATATTTATATCCTTCACTGTGTGTGGAGGAGATAGCGAGTGTTTTGTTTTCTTCTGTTTTTTTCACAGAGAACAAACCTCAGGTCAAAATCGAACTTCGGAATACTTACAATTAGTGGTAGAGGAATAGATCAAAATAAAACGGAAAGAACTAGAAATGTTTATTACAATGGGTTTGCGTTTTTTCCATTTCATAATGCTTTCAGACTTGCTGCTGTATCATTAGATTCGAGGCAAATTGTCTCAAATTTCAGGAACAGTTTGCTTATTAAGGTAAATAGACAACATACTTGGAGGGGCAAATATAATTATCTTTTCCCGGGAAAAATATTTTCGTCTGTTCGCAGTATTTTCTCATTTGTCTGGAATCAACTCGAGTCTGTTGCGGGTTTTATATTGAAATAAGACCATTTCACAAATTCTAAAGGCAGGGGAAATGGCATCCGAGTCGATGGAAAACGCTCGCGTTCGCGTGATCTTATTTTCCCTCAAAATTATACGACACCTTCGTTGATATAAATTCGTAAAAGTTGCGTTATAAAACTCTTTAATATCGATTGGGCAGAAGCCTTATTATATGAAAGCCAGAAATTATTCAGTTTCATGAGCTATGATGCCATTAGTTCAAATATTGATTTCAGTTCGGCTCTTTAAAACCTTCCTATCCTGTTCTTAAAAGATATTAGCAGCTTGAGGCAGTATGTCCGATCTAGAGAATATATACGGAACAATATAGACATAAAATGTGGAGAGAGAAAACACTAGCATAAACACACGGAGAGATGAGAGGATGTTTGATGTTTTAAATATTGTTTTACATCACACTGGTCAACAGTATTTCAGTCATATGAAGACAACCCATTCACCTTATCAAGAGGATACCGGACGAACGAGCCGTTTCCTGGAACTAACTACACACCGGGCGTCAAGCAAGAGTGACACACCAGTGCCAGTTTTAACGAATGTTGTATGTCGTGGCCTGGGATCGAACCCGAGTGGTCTTGCTCTTGAAGCGGCCACTCTTTATGAAATCAAAAGATCGACATACATAAGACTTTGATACGTCGGGGCCTGGGATCGAACCCGAGTCGTCTCGCACTTGAAGCGGCCACTCTATGCAGATAAAGGGTCGACATACATACGACTTTGATATTCCGCGGCCTGGAATCGAACCTGTGAACGCTTCGTCGAGTTGAGTGCTGCCTTCGCTGTCCGTCGTAATATTATTCTTTTGTGGACGCTCTGCCACTATGGATAGACAATACCCGTTTACACGAACTACTGATTAAATGTTTCCATATTTGAATATGTTGTAACGTATATTTGTTATTGCGGACTCAAGTTCAGCTTTTTGATTTCTGAAACTAGTTCATTCTTTTTGACAGCTGGGACTTGTGCGGATCATTGTCTCGTGCGGTTGTGTGTTAGGCATTGTGTCTTGTATGTTTTTAGGTTTTCTGTGTTCGGCTGGTTAAGTTGAGTGCTGCCGTCCATGTCCGACTTTATCTTCGTTCATTATCTTTTTATTTTATAATGTTTTATGGTACATGCAAAATACATGGCAACATATGTCTGGTGTATGAAATTAATCAACAACCATTTTTTCATGTTTTAACGTTGTTGCACTGAATAATTATACATTAATCATAATTATGCAAATTAATTTGCATAACTATAAATTTCGGTCCATTCTCCACCCTGAAAATGGACATTTTGATTTATTTGTATACCAAAAAATATGTTTAAATGTGAAGTTTATTATTTTAACTTATCATATTATAATAATTTAATGTATTACGCATGCTTAATATTTCTGATGTTATGAATAAACAATATATGAAAACGTCATCTCTCAACATTATTGTTTTGTGTTCTATAATTTGTCTCATACTCTATGTCCATGGCAATGTAACTTTGTGCATGACTGTTTCCTTCACAGAGATTTGAAATAAATATAGAAAAACAACATGAAAACTATCAATTCTCAAACATTTCTTGTAGATTATACATTGTCTGAATTATAAATTTTAGAAATATAAAGTTCAAGTTTTTATAAGCAAAATCGGCAACATATAAACATATATTATTAGCATGCATTACATATATCACACGAAAGTACGTTATACTCAACCATTATTGTTTAATTTACTTAGCGGATTTAAATTACCTACTATTGTTAAGGTGACTTATAGGCCCATTGGCCCGGGTGCCTCTTTACTTGTGTATTGTAAATATGTTTGTTGTAAATATGTATGCACAAGTCACTATAATAAACAATTTACTTACTTACTTACTTATAAAAATACTCCATTTGCTAATTTGCAATAACATACATGTATATAGATTGAATAAAACATAAATTATGATAATTCATGTACGTGATCGTCTACGTATGTTGAAACTTCTTAATGTTGTGAAGATATATGCATGTAAATGCATTAATACATTATTGATGTTCATTCAACAATTACACAATTGCTTGAATAATTTGATCATCTGACCCTGTACCTGCTGCAGAATTTCCAAAAGTTTCAATCAATTAATTAGAAAACAATTAGAGAATTCTTGCTGAAATTGAGGAATAGAATGGTACTAACAAATTATCAGAAAATTGCAAAATGTATTATATTCCTTTTTATTCCGTTCACATGTGTTGCAACGTAGGTATAATTATATAAGTCTTATATTATAGAATCTTGATTTTCATAATTCCTGAAATTGACACAAATACTGGTTAGTAACCAATGAAGCCCTCATCGTGAAAAAATAATATATATTGGAATAATAATAATAATGTTTCGAAATCGATGGAAAATATTATAAATAATTTTTCATAAAACTCCATCAAGTCGGTTGGATAAGGTATGTACATGATAGGTTATTGCCACGGCACATATAAATAATAGAAATAGTGTATAAATCATACAGGTAAATCAAGTAAATCAAATACTGTGCGGGAGGTCTGAGGTTCGTGCCGTGGCCACGTCATACTGAAGTAGGACTCTCAGCTTTTTTACAGATGAAACTTGAACGTTCTGTGGTTTAGTTTTATTTTCTCGTTCAGTTGTGTGTTGAGCGAAGTGTCGTGTGACCGTGCTCTGTGTTATTTTTCTGTTTCATGTGCTCGACAGTTTCAGTTGAGCGTCTCCTTCTCTGTCCGAATTTTCATTGGCCTTTTTATACCAAACACGAACTAAAAATTGTACCAGTGTTCTAAAGATTAACACTCTGTATAAATAAGAGAACACTAGCTTCTCCTGTCATACTCTCGTTGCGATGGAAACCACCAGGAAAGAGGTATCAAGAATGAAAAATTCAAGTTTTAAAATTAGAACTTGTTGAGCAATCAGGTAACATAATATCATAACAGACAATAGACTAAAATCAAGTCAATTTAGTTCATTGATGTAAACAAACACATTTAAAACCAAACTATACACACAGCAGAAACAGCTGAACCAGTGGAACGTACGTGTATATGCATACCAGAGTGTTCTAATTTCCATTTACTTGAATTCATCTGGTACATTGAGGTCATTTTTTTCAGTCAGACAATACACAATTTCATTTGGTAAATCGACCTAATCAATGTATTTGACCATTTGCAATACAAAACCAAGACGGTCAAGACGCGTCATATCATACAATAAAAGTTAATAAAAGTCAATAAATAATAATTACGTTTTGTAGAATAATGAGTTCAAGTTCAATGTTGCGACATTATACAGGGAATGACACGAGAAGTCTATGACCGATGCAAGATATATAACAAATAGGTAAGGGAATGTAGCTCTCAGCAATAATAGCAAAAGCAAACAGCAAACGCGTGTCAAGTAGAAAACAGAGACATGGGGAGAAAAAGCGCAACCAACTTGATCTTGGAACTGTTGGAATACATACTAACGTTGAAATTTATGTCCTGGCCACAAACCTCGTACGATGTCCGCAACTCGTACGAGTCCACCAATTCTAGAAAACCTAACCGGGTTTCTGTACAATTGTAGCTCCTTGTTCGAAGCCCATAATGTAAATATGACAAAGGTGAGAGGTATCGCAATTCACCATGATGCCAAATTTCAAACTCCCAAGAATAAAATGCAGGAAATGTATGAAAGCAAACATGATCTCATACAATCAACACACAGACTTTCAGGGAAGGTAAACATATTCAAAGAACACACGGAATAAAGACAAACACAGATCGGACAGGGAAGGCAGGGTGGAACAGAAACAGCCAAACACGAAAGGCACAGACAGGGACACAAAAAAAATATCACAGACGACAAGTACCAACAAACACACAACGACAAAATGAATGATAATAAACACGGAGTGCTTATTGTTCACGTTTTATAAATAAAACAATAAACCAAATGAATCCGATTTTATTAATCACTTCTCGAATTTTCAGTTTAGTTTTGAAACGAATCATTTTAAGTTTCAGCTGTTAATGTGGGTTATATCGGTGAGACAGAATCAACGGAGACATCCTCATGTCAACCTTAGCTTTCGTTAATTTACACATAAATATTAGATTACCTAATTATCCCTAATGATGTTCTAGTCTAGCTGTAATGATATCATCCTCCTTCCACGAAAAAAACATCTCGTCTTAAGTATGCACTAAATATACACAGGGAATAATACATCCAGATTATCTGTTAAATTGTTCACTTGAATGCAAATAACCAGCATTAGCGAAGTACGCATTTTTTTGTATGAATTAATTCGAAATAAGATATGACGTTTGTACGTCGTATTATTAACTTGGTGAACATGTTCACTGAGTTTCCGAGTCCATTATGAATTTAAAAAATTGGTACGTTTCTCATACGAGTCGGTGGTGTACGTACGGGTTCCACGTACGGACGCCGTACGAGTTCGCCAAACTTTACTCGTACGGCGCTCGTAGGTTCACGTAGGGCAAATATGACCATGGCATTGCCGTCACTTGTAAATTCGTAATCCAAAGATATAAATATACACGGTAGTGAGGTATTTGCGTGTTCTCATTTCAAAATGATGCTACTCTTTTGGAACTCAGCATACTTTTTAATTGTTTAAAACAAATGATGTTTTTTCGATAAAGTCTTTCATATATCATTCTAATGCTCTATTCCGGATTTTCGGTGGCAGGCGTTACATTTAAATATTCTTGTCAAAACCAAACTCTTTCCATTTCCACATCGCTTAATTTCCTTAGATGGATGTTGTGCCTTCCAAAATCGTGTCTGAAATCACATTAAACAATTTAAAACCCATATTGCCTGCGGTTAATCGAAAGCCATTGACATTGCATATAAGCAGAATTGTATATTCGATTCATTTTACATTTAATTTGGTACGAATTTAGAGTTCCAGATTTTATATTCGACTTAAATTTTATTATGAAATTTCCTTTTTTGCAGAAGCATTAACGTGATTTATAAATCAATTTCCGGGAAATTAATTGACTAAATCACAGCGTGATTTGTCAATATAAAATATACTATCATTGCGATGTAAATTTATTATTCGAATAGCAAAAGTTTTTTGTGTTGTTTGGCGTAATCTAGACGTTTTGAAACAATAAAGATCAATTGGAAATCTAAAGAATTGTATGTAATTGTGTGATGCCGGGAATATTGAACTTCTGTCTAATTTTGTACGCATATATTTGAAACGTTAATCTCGTTTTGTAAAGTATACAAATGGTTATTTATTACTTTGACAATTAATCAGAAGTTGGCTCTTTGATAGGGAGTCATGTGTAGTTTATCTATCTTGTTTTTGTCAGTGTAATAAACCTCGTTATTAAATGGAATACGCATGTACGTATTGATATTATGAAATGGACTTTTGATCACACTTTTTATTTACATTTCAACATTTTCATAATAAGGTACACACAAAACAACATTATTATTTAGAAATCTTTATCAAAAGCAACAACAACAGCAGCAGCAGCAGCAACAGCAGCAACAGCAACAGCAACAGCAACAACAACAACAGCAGCATCAACAACAGCATCAACAACATGTATTTCATGGTTGAATACAATTGCAGTTGATTATGGATTGGTATGCTATAATAAACATTTTATTTTTTGGACAATTGCACTTCCAGTTTTTTTTATTTGCAAAAGCAAATTTGAATCGGCTGTATGTCGACCATCCGCTCGGCACAGTAAAGTACGTGTACACGTATACTGTTTGGTTGCGTATAATTATACAAGACCTCACGCAGCACCCAGTAACAAGACGGAAATATGAATGATTATGTGACAAATGGAAAAACCTGAAACCTGCATAAAACACACGTAGTTATACCAATGTATAGGAATGGTATACACATCTTACGTAAGTAACTAGCAATTCTTTGCACTGAGATTCAAGGTTGTAAATGATACAGAACATGAACTATCACGAACACTATCAGAGTCAGACACAATCATGATATTGAAATGTTTGGAGGTGTATTTTATAATGTAGATGCTGGCGTTATTGCAATTAGTGCGACAATTACCATGTCATTCAGCTTGGGCATTCAGAATTTTAATTGCTGAAACTAAGTTCATTCAGCTCTTCCACATCTAAGACTTGGGCAGATCGATCATATACTCGTTCAGTTGCGCGTTTGGCATTGTGCCTGGTTTTCTCTGCTCAGCTGGTTAAGTTGAGTGCTGCCTTCCCTGTCTGACTTGATATTATCTGTTTTATACCTATACTGAGTGGTCCTCTGTTTCACACCATGACATCATCGTAAACATCATCATCGTCATCACCAGGTTAATCACAAAGTATTTGACAACTTCACATTTAGGTCAGTTATCATTATATATGCCAAATTATCAAAACCGAGTCTTCACTGAAGGTTCGAACCTGATACAATGAATTGCAAGATGCCAACTAATCCATCCGGACCAACTGTCATATGTACCTATAAACAGCATGGCCAAACTCTTCTTAGAAACATAATTATTTCCCAAATAATATACAGTATTCATACACACATATATATACAGTAATATCAGTTTAAGACACTTGATTAGAACCTACACATTCCAAAATGATGTATCCATGAAATAAAGTTATTCATCTATTTTTGAGATTTTGACTAAGAAAAAATGATTTTGCGGATATTATGTTATCATGATATATGTAATATCAAATTTCTACCCTGGCACCTTTGCCCTTGAGGTATATACGTGCCTTAATCTCCTTTGTGTGGGGGTAATACACCGCGTCTTTAATACACATGTCAATTGTTAGACTAGAGATGTGATATCATATTGTAACCAAGAACAAAGCCACAAGGTCATTCCGTGGCTTCATTACAACAAAATGGATTATTTTCAAAACGTTTACTCACTGCTATAACAAAAGATAAAGTCGAACAAACTATGTCTCTCGCACTGTCTTTTATCTTTTCTGGTAAATCGTGTGGCTTTTCTGAGGCTGAACCTTTATAGATTTCTAAGAACATCTCGACAATGTCTGGACTAATTGCAGGTGTTTCTCCAGTTACAAGATCTCAAATTAAAGAAGCTGAGTGATTTAGGTTCTATAATTAAGGAACGGGTAATTCTTAGAGCAGCCATTGTTACATTTTCATAGTACCTATCATATTCCTTGTTAAGAGCTATATCAAGAATTTATTGATATCTCGCGATGATACCTCTCCTAATGATGCTCGATATGGCAAGCTTTTAGGCCATAAATTTTAACGAAATGATATTTTGATGAAAACGGTTTTTGCTTTGGAAACCGCTAATGCTAGAAAATCCAGAGACCCATATGTGGTTAAATTAAAAAAAACACACACAAGAAAGTCTGTACAGATATTTGCAATTAATTATTTTCTGGAAATAATATTGAAAAGATAGACGCATAAATGGTGATATTAAGAAGATGAATTCCAAGTATAATGATAAATCACAATGGGAAGGAATGATCGAAAGATTTGTGCTCACGAAATAATTTAGAGTCAATATGATTTTAACTGTGGATAGATTGACGGCTTGAAATATTCTTTATACGCATATTTAGTTACTAAATTTATCTGTAATGCTGCTTTTGTTAAATAGATATATACGACTCATTTTATTGAATTTTATTACCAATAATTTTACCGTTAGATGGTAATAACAAGGTGGTACGGCACACACGCGCATGCGCAAGATATTAGAGAAGTTGTGAAGCGAATATGTGCGACTACGTGTACGTGTAGCAACCCGTGCATGTATACGTTCGCGTTGTAATTAAAATTGGCTTGCGAAACACAACGTGTGCGTGTAACATCACATGACAGTTGTAACACGATTTCTTCACGAATTATTAATGAGTGTTTATATAAACTCAATAGGCCTTTTCGACCGGGCTGTTTCGTGGAGCAGGTTACAGTCTGGTTCCCGTTCTAATTTTACAGTTGTATTACTGTAGTAGTGCTGTAATTGTGGGGACGGGAACCAGGCTTAAATTTACTTCACGAAACAGCCCAGTCGAAAAGGCCTAATGAAACCACGGGCGATTAAAGCTTGGATTTCCCGTGGATACGCGTACCCGTGTGACATAGTACACGTTATATTTTGATCTGTTACACGTCCGTTACCTGTAGAAACTACACATACATCGATGACGAAATACTCAAAAGTAGTATTCACGTAGACGTACACGTTACACGTTGACTTTCGCAACCTCTCTATTATTTAAAATACGCGAAATTTCACTCATCCTCGTCACCAAGAAGGGCTTCAACCTTCCCCCCAACCAGTTATCGCCACCTATCACTCTCACTGCATCTAAAGAAAGAATTCTTTTTAATAGCTCATAAACGTTTCAAATCTTTTGCGATCAATTTATTTGTAAGCTGAAGCCACGAGGGAAATTTATGTCCAAACGAGCCGACACTTGATGACCTACGTGGTCGTATAGAAACCCTTTTCAAAAAGGAGCAATTAATAGATAAATATCGTCGTTTTCAATTGTTAACGAGGGACGAGGCTATTTAATCAGGGTGTTATTTTTGATGTCGCGTAAGATAGATATATGATATTAAGTGTGAAAATGTTCGACTTACTGAAGATACATACCAGCTTCACAATGAAAACGTGGTACAGGTAGTTATTCCAACGTCTCAGGTTGCATTAAAATGAGCCCAAAAACTGCGGGCCTACGACGTCACATTGGGGTGAAATGTCAAAGATATGTAACTGAAACCTAGCGAATTGCCCGAAGGAATCCGTAGGAAACGTTTAACCGATGTGTCACTGGCCTATATAATATATTGTAATTGAATTTACTGCATAAGTAATGAGGCTTCAGATGACTATACCGGTGTACTTGTCTGCAGATGAGTAAAATAAACTATAAACTATATACCATGTTTATAATAACATTTACTATGATTTTGTAAAGCTAAAGAATGATAATTATATACATGTTTACATTAATTATAAATTACATTTGTGGGTTAGCATGTGGCTTTCCACTGTCCGAATCATTTGTTTGTGTTCTTTGTGCATTTCCATTTGTTATTGTTTACATGTATAAGTACGTTTCCTGATGTTTTGGTGTCTTTGTGGTGAGTGCACTTTGTCCCGCTTGACAGTTTTATTCCATTTCTAAACGTATTGGTAACAAACCCGGATCACGTGTGCTTGGCATTTAACTTGTGGTTAACACTTATAATCTAAATACATTTGCTTAAGATAAATGCTATACATATACGATAATTTTTTTGTATCTCAATGCCAATTATTTTACATTCAATATTTTATTTGCCAACAATAACAACTCTTTGTACATGTATTTATTAACATGTTTTATTATTTTTATTATACTTTTATTTATTTACTTCAGTTTTATATCTTCACATGTTAAGTATGATATACCAAAGTAAAATACAGAATACTGTTAACACTGCAAGTTCATTTTGTATGTAGTATAAGTTGGGGCATATCAGCACTTAGACATAACATTTCGAAGCAATCTTTATTCAATATTGCATAAGTAATAATATTGTTTTGAAATTCCATCAGTCCATCTTATTCAATTTGAAAAATATCCACAAGGAAAATTCGACGACCCTTTATCAAATTTTAAGTAGTATAATTATGATAAAACAATACACCACTCTTAGGGTTGAAAAATTAACTGTTACTATTTACTTACACAATTATTATAGCGAAAAAGTAAAATTTTGTAATGATCGCCACTTAGGTTAAGTGAGTATTAGAACGGTGGTGAGAATAAAGTCCACGGCTAGTGCATGTTCGATCCTAGGTCGCGACACAGACTCATGGCATCTCATTGCAGAAGCATTGTGATTTTAAATTGCTGCTTGCATTTTACGTTCATCATTATGTTTGTATGTACAATGATGAGTTGGAAATAAAGATTAATACTTTTAAGTCGTTTGTGTACTGTAATTGTATAGTATTACTTGATGTGCTCGATGCAGGACGGACTTGGCTAGTGTCAGAAAATTTGCATTTGTCTCAATAGAACTGATAGACAGTCAATTGGGGACTGGTAATCTGAAATAAAAAAAACAAACAATGATCTCTGACGAGTATGAATATAATTATTTTTATTTATGTATAGCCGAGAAAATGTCGAGCATAGCCAATCAGCTTTCTGCTGAAACATTACAGGCATATGAGTGCTTCCAACCGGATTTGAACCCTTGTCACCAGATTAGACGTCAATCACGCTACCACTGAGTTACGGAGGAACATGCATGCGTATGCAACCAATGTGCTATCTCTCCAAAAGCATACACATATAAAATAATGCATGCACATAATAAACTTGTTTCTTACATTTAAAACACCAAAATTAAACGTAAAGCATCATAAAGCATATTCATCATTTCACAGTTTATAAAATTCATTCTCAAAACAAGGAAAGCATCCGTACTGAACTATATTGACTGTAACAGCAAAAATAATCCGAATTAACACTGGAAGAAAAACAAAAACAAAAAGTACAGAAACACATCAAAAGCATTGAAACAGAAGCGAAAGACACAAAAGTCGCGTAAAGAAACAATACCGTATTTGATATTGACGGAAACAACAGAATGTCTCCCCTGTTAAACTTTCCCGTTCTTTGCGCTTAACATTTATTGTGGTTTATATTCATATATGCATTAGTTGATAAAATTAACATTATGCAAAATTATTCCAGCAATAAACACAATTGAAGCTCATTTCGTGCTCATAATTTTCAAACGGTACTTTAAAACTTGACTGGCATATTAATCAACAACGCAATACTCGTAAATTCAACCGGTCTGACAATTGCTTAATTTTCGGTGGAAAAACAAATCGCGTTTGGTAAATTAAATCCTAGTTATTATATTGCCATTTGTTCCTCTTACATCAGAAAGTTTCTATTATTTTCTGGGTTTAGAACGCGAGCAACACAAATAAAAGATAATTAAAGTCAACAGAAAATGTACTTACATGGAATAATGGATTTGGTGCCAATATAACTGTTTTAGGAACGCGGTCATTAACTGGACACGTTTTTGGATTGATCAGCCGAAGCACAGACCTCGTCATATAATCATTCACTTACATCGAGCCCAGGACGACAGAAACATGTCCAGATGACAGCCCGTCTAACGTCAGGTCTACATAGTACTGTAAGCTATCCAAAAAAAAGAAAGAAAAAAACTCACAGTTCTGGTAAACTATATGAGCAATCATTTACAAAAAAAACCCATCAACGGCATGTCTCCTAGACTTCATCAACTGTATTCAAAAATTGTGGAATATTTTTGGTGCCTTTAAAATAAAGCTGCTCCCATTTAACACAATTCGATTACGGTTTAATGAACATATTGCAAAAGCAAGTTCTCGTCTTTTTGCTCAAGCCGCTATATAAAATCCGCCGATGTGATGATAGCGATTGTTTTTGTAAACGTCAGTCCTAAGAGACGTATTAAACTTAGTTTTTCGTATTTTAAAAGTGGAACAATCATTCAAGTTGACATTTTTAGAGGCACAAGTTGTGTTCAACATTTCTCTTACAGCGCTGTGCGGTTGCTGCAACATGCGCGTCTCTCAAAGTGACATTGAACAGTCACTGGAAATGACTTCTTCAAGTGACTTCTTTCATGCAAAATACAAAAAAAATCGGTGTTCAAAATGCGTTTGAAACACTGTTTTATTTATTGACAGCATATTCTCTTTCGGAACAAAAACTGAGAAATGAGAATTAAATGTTGACAGTTGGGACCCTTTCCAGTCTTTTAAAGGGATCAGTGTAACAAAGTCGACCTGTCAAGACACACCTGGTCTGTGTTATAGTTTGGTCAAACCTTTCTGGTAAATAATTAAACACACGAATGCCATGCAAATAATACATTCATTATTTTTGTGAAGTCTACAGAATGAAGTAATATTGATTCAAGAATAGTTATGAACTGTATTCGTATTTTGCAGCGAAGTCATTCACAGTTTTTCTCCCGTTCTCGGAGCAAACCGTTTCAATTGAAATATAGCAATATTTAGAAGGATTCGGGAAACTGAGAATTGCGAAACGATATATATCAGGCAATCTGCATCCTTGGTTACGCAGTATCATATATCACCCAGATACCATTTGATTTCTTAAAATAACCGGCACAGATCATTTACTATAATCATTAAGAGTAGCTAGAAGCAATACAAACTGTTCACGACCATGATATATTTACTGAACATGTTTCGAAAGATTTGATTAAAGGGCTTAATACAATATCTCTCAAGGCACCGGTTTTGTTTGTGTCTGTCAATTCCTACAAGGAAACGAGACTAAATTTACTGTTTACCCGCTTAAGAGTATAACCTAATGCAATCCTGTAAAGGACCTAAGTGACCACAGCTAAAGATATTAATATTTGTCTAGTCGCGATAGTTGTTTACATTTTCGGCGCGTGCGCTGTGTTGGGAGCTTTCATTTAATGCCCGTATATCTCGTTCTGTATCTAGGGGTCAAGTGTCAAATGTGGAAAATCAGATGCTAATATCGACCGTATTAAGATCGCGATCAATGTTTAATACATCGTCAGTAAAAACAACGCCAAGTATGGCAATATAACGAACGCTTGGCGTCAGCATGAAAGAGATCACAAAAAATTGATGTGATATTAAACTACTCCGCTACGACCTTCCTGACGACATCGGGTTTCTATAATCTTCATAAAACTGTAAAAGAACGATAAACTAGAGTATTAATGTAGAATATCATCAGATTTCAAGTAGACAGTTAAAAGTTCTGATATTTAAGACCTTGGTGGAATATGGTCCTGTTGTGCGGCCATGTTATCCATTCAGGTGACGCCATTGGCTAGGAAATGTGTTGCTTGAGCGATGACAGCAAAGCGACCGTTGTGGTGTTAAATTGTAACAAGTTGACGAAACTTGATATATCTGTTTTTAAACTGCGAAAATCATCTTTAAACTATGCATTGTTTATGTCGACAATTAGGAATAAAAATCTTGTGTCATGTTGTAATGATTTGCATATAACGTTACAGTTCCACACGCCGACACTTGGTGCCTTTCATCCGCCATATGTTTTGATAATAAATATATGATACCTTAATTGTGTGCCATAACAAGAACCATTGATACCAGATATTTAAAGTTACAGAGGGTGTAAACAACCATCTCTGATTGCAAGACCAAGAAACACGTTGGTGATAACAGCACTTAAACAAAATCTAATTTGGTGAATGATTTAATTACTCTGACAATGGAAATATTTTTTACATTTGTTTGTACTTTTATTGATAGTGATTTCATGGCTGACAAAAATCGAAAATCTTGACAATTGTTAATTGTAAATTATTACAAATTAGTTAAGTAACTTTGAAATAAAAGTTCATTTTGATACAAAAGTATTGGCGTAATCAGCCAACAAATTGTCTTTGGTCATTTACACAAAACAAACTCAGTATGGTAAAGATAAACTAAATCCAAGTGATAATGCATTTCAAATGTATGCTACTTTTATTAGTGATGAGCTTACAATTTAAATTTGGAAGAATTGCAAACATAATTAGAGTTATAAATGTCATTAAATATTGGTTATATAAAATATTCAACTAGATAGTTCTAAATATGCTTAAATCAGTTATAATGTATATCAACACATTTAAATGAGAAGTCAAATTGTGCGTCATGGACAAACTCTAGTAGTTTTTCATCCATTTTTTCATGGATACATCAAATTACTACTAATGACAGCAATATGTCATATTCAAAAACAAGAATATTAATTTTTAAATATTTCTGACATTTTCTGTTCAATATACACATTTAGAATTTCACATGTCTTCGACAACTGTACAACTTGTGTGATCGTTTTGACTAGGTGAAATACCATGTTGTAGTTTTCGGCAGAAGTTAACCATATTTTTATAATTTGAATTATGCTTTCAAACTGCTGTTTTTCGGATTATTGCTTAACTTTAAATTTGTCTGAGCTTTTGTTGGTATTTTTATGTTTTATACAAAACGCACAATGTCGTAACCATTTTTGGCGACATATAGATTATAAAATAATATCTATATATTATAATATAATAATAAAATAAATACAATAATATACGTTCTATAATATAATAATAAAATATGTATTACCAGTACTGTAATAATGCCATATTTCTGTGAAGAATCATATACTTAAAGCTAATGTTTCTGTTGTCTTTGAATATAATTAAAGTAATACAAGTGATGCCAATACCCAAAATTTCGGTCGTTTTTCTGGTGTTGCAAACGTATTTTTATCAATTTCAATAGCATGCTCCATTGAAACACCATTGTCGAGTGATTCTGTCTATGCAATATTATACCATTGTTTTAATATCAAGTACCACATCAAATCAGTGAGTCTGTAAGTGAGAAACAACATTGTCTATAACAACAATGTATTTTACTATTTTACCGCCTCCCAGATAGCCTAGTGGTTAAGTGTCCGCGTCGAGTACTGGATGCCAATGGTTCGACCGCGTCATATACCAAAGACGAAATAGAAATGGTACCAGATTTTTCCCTTGCTAGACGATCAGTATTAAAAAGGAAACTGGCTTCTTTTCTTTCATACCCTTGTAGCTATTGATATAATCAGGAATGAGGTGTCGAGAGTGATTAATATTAGTTGGAAAAACGTGTTTCATACACGATCTAAATAAATTGGTTTAAAATAAATATATTTTACTATAAATATGCTCATGTTAAGCACTATCCGAATTGCCTACGTGTGTTGCTCAGGATGTGTTTGTAACGTTGTCTGTGCGTGCCGTAACAACATGTTTGCCGTGAGGTTACATATGCTTACGTATGTTAATTATGAAATGTCTAAGTTTTACATTGAACAGTGTTTGTTACGTTGTAGGACATGGTGTCACCTACCACACGTCCCAACTACAGGCATACATATATAACACTGTAATATTACCTACTACATTCTAGTACAGCCATATACTAGTAAAACAACATTTTAGGTAGCTATCTACTACATGTCACCGGTACAGCAATAATTCACAAACTATCATATAATACACTTGGACATTATCTTTCGTATACAAGTGCTCTTGGTACAGCCATATGATACAATGTGATGTTACCTACTACATGATCTTGGTACAGTCATATGATGCAATGATATGCTACCTACTACATGGTCTTGGTACAGTCATATGATGCAATGATATGCTACCTACTACATGGTCTTGGTACAGTCATATGATACAAGGATATGTTACCTACTACATGATCTTGGTACAGCCATATGATGCAATGATTAGTTACCTACTACATGGTCTTGGTACAGCCATATGATACAATGATATGCTACCTACTACATGGTCTTGGAACAGTCATATGATGCAAGGATAAGTTACCTACTACATGATCTTGGTACAGTCATATGATACAATGATATGTTACCTACTATAATTATGGTATTGGTACAGCCATATGATGCAATGATATGTTACCTACTATATGGTCTTGGTACAGCCATATGATGCAATGATATGTTACCTACTACATGGTCTTGGTACAGCCATATGATGCAATGATATGTTACCTACTACATGACCTTAATACAGCCATATGATGCAATGATATGTTTCCTACTGCATGGTCTTCGTACAGCCATATGATACAATGATATGTTTCCTACTGCATGGTCTTCGTACAGCCATATGATACAATGATATGTTACCTACTACATGGTCTTGGTACAGCCATATGATGCTATGATATGTTTCCTACTACATGGTCTTGGTACAGCCATATGATACAATGATATGTTTCCTACTACATGGTCTTGGTACAGCCATATGATACAATGATATGTTTCCTACTGCATGGTCTTCGTAACGCCAAATGAAACAATGATATGTTACCTATTACATGATCTTAATACAGCCATATGATGCAATGATATGCTACCTATTACATGGTCTGAATACAGCCATATAATGTATGATATGCTACCTACTACATGGTCTTGATAGAGCCATATGATACAATGATATGTTTCCTACTACATGATCTTGGTTCAGACATAAGATACAAAGATATGTTTCCTACTACAAGGTCTAAATGCAGCCATATGATACAATGATATGCTACCTATTACATGGTCTGAATACAGCCATATAATGCAATGATATGCTACCTATTACATGGTCTGAATACAGCCATATAATGTATGTTATGCTACCTACTACATGGTCTTGGTAGAGCCATATGATACAATGATATGTTTCCTACTACATGATCTTGGTACATACATATGATACAATGATATGTTTCCTACTACATGATCTTGGTACAGACATATGATGCAATGATATGCTACCTACTGCATGGTCGTGGTACAGCCATATAATGCAATGATATGTTACCTATTACATGGTCTTGGTACAGACATATGATACAATGATATGTTTCCTACTACAGGATCTTGGTACAGCCACATGATGTAATGAGATGATACCTACTACATGGTCTTGGTACAGCGATATGATGCAATGTTACATACTACATGGTCTTTGTACAGTCATATGATGCAATGATATGTTACCTACTACATGGTCTTTGTAGAGTCATATGATGCAATGAGATGCTACCTACTGTATGGTCTTGGTACAGCCATATGATGCAATGTGGTGCCACCCATTAATGTTCTTATTACAGACATATGATGCAATGAGATACTTCCTATTACATGACCTTGGTACAGCCATATGATGCAATGCTATGCTACCTACTGCATGGTCTTGGTATGGCTATATGATGCCATGATATGCTACCTACTACATGACATTGGTACAGCCATATGATGCAATGATATGCTACCTATTACATGACCTTGGTACAGCCATATGATGCAATGAGATGCTACCTACTACATGGTCTTGTAACAGACATATGATATAATGAGACATGCTCCTTACTACATGATCGTGGTACAGCGATATCATGCAATGATATGCTACCTACTACATGACCTTGGTACAGTCATATGATGCAACGATATGCTACCTACTACATGGTCTTGGTACAGTCATATGATGCAACGATATGCTACCTACTATATGGTCTTGGTAC
This sequence comes from Spisula solida, assembly GCA_947247005.1. Classification (NCBI taxonomy): domain Eukaryota; kingdom Metazoa; phylum Mollusca; class Bivalvia; order Venerida; family Mactridae; genus Spisula; species Spisula solida. The sequence continues at coordinate 53,978,530 of OX365945.1, forward strand.
AGCCATATGATGCAATGATATGCTACCTACAGCCATATGATGCAACGAGATGCTACCTACTACATGGTCTTGGTACAGCCATATGATGCAATGAGATGATAACTACTACATGGTCTTTGTACAGCCATATGATGCAATGATATGCTACCTACTACTTTGTCTTGGTACAGATATGATGCAATGAGATGCTACCTTCTACATGGTCTTGGTACAGTAATACGATGCAATAATATGCTACCTACTACATGGTCTTGGTCCAGATATGATGCAATGAGATGCTACCTACTACTTGGTCTTGGTACAGATATGATGCAATGAGATGCTACTTTCTACATAGTCTTGGTACAAACATATGATGCAATAATATGCTACCTACTACATGGTCTTGGTACAGCCATATGATGCAATGATATGCTACCTATTACATGGTCTTGGTACAGTCATATGATGCAATGATATGCTACCTATTACATGGTCTTGGTACAGCCATATGATGCAATGATATGCTACCCATTACATGGTCTTGGTACAGTCATATGATGCAATGATATGCTACCTATTACATGGTCTTGGTACAGTCATATGATGCAATGATATGCTACCTATTACATGGTCTTGGTACAGCCATATGATGCAACGATTTGCTACCTACTGCATGGTCTTGGTACAGTCATATGATGCAATGAGGTGCCACCCATTAATGTTCTTGGTCTGCTATATGATGCAATAATGTGCTACCTATAACATGGTCTTGGTACACCTATATGATGCAATGATATGCTACCTACTGCATGGTCTTGGTACAGTCATATGATGCAATGAGGTGCCACCCATTAATGTTCTTGGTACAGCCATATGATGCAATAATATGCTACCTATTACATGACCTTCGTACAGCCTTATGATGCAATGAGGTGCTACCAATTACATGATCTTGGTACAGACATATGATGCAATGAAACATGCTCCTTACTACATGATCTTTGTTAAGCGATATCATGCAATGAAATTCTACCTACTACATGTCTCCGGTACAGCCATACGCCACATTGACATGTTACCTACTACACGCCCTTGATGCAGCCGCCATATAATACACTTGGATGTTACCTACTACATGTCCATACAGATTTAGTCATATAATACACTAGACGTCCCTAGGACTGCCATATAATACACTTGAATGAAAGCAGAGCTACTGTAGAGGACTAGACAAGACATCCAATATAATACATGGCTAAGCCTAACATATTGCATTAAAATATTATACATAATAATTGCCTGTCGAACATAATGGCTGTTATTTTTCGGATAAAAAGTGGCAGTTGTACTTTATTGTTTTAAAAGCCTGTCTCTTTATACAACCCCGCCTGACCGATTCTATTGAACATAATGAAAGCTGGAGTTCCAGTTGCTCTGACCATAATGAAATCCGTCTTGGTCTTTCAAGAAAGCCGCATAAAATACAGTATGAACATTGGCAGTTCTTAGAATAACAAAAGACCTTGACAGCGACACGATGCCGATTTTCGTCCGTCGGTTTTTATTTTAATGAAAATATGCAAATGTGTTTTGTAATGCAATAACGATAGTAATGATTTAGATTGGTCATTTTGCAATATAATTATAGTAATTTATCCTTAAAGCCCTTCCCTGTGACAATTATGCTGTTGTGTGTACAAGTTTTCTTGTCAAATTCAAGATGATGAATCGCAAGGGGAAATCCGAGATTGCCTGTAAAAACTCATCTAAGGAATGCCCATTATTTTGTAGCAAGCTCTATTTGTAAATCTGGTTGTTCGATATTTAAGACGCAGGTGAAAAAACAGTGTAAAGACCCAAAACGCCGTGGGAAGAGGGGATCCATTTCCTAATGCCAGATTTTAAACAGTAGAGGGAGGAATTTTCATCAAGCAACTTGCATACAAAATACCATGAACAACGGAGAACGCGAATCTGTCCAAACGCTGTTTGTCTCCAATGGTGTAATGGAGACGGTTTATATTACAGCAAACTAAGTCCCCCCACGGAAAGAACATTCTCGCCCTTTATTAAACCATCCGTCATGGTGTTACTACAACAGCGAGAAGAATAGACATCGCGACAAATGATATTTTTTTCTTGAAGACTTTGTTAAACGACGGACAAATACTTTAAAGATGAACTTTCGATTTTCACTGGTTCAATTGTTCTGCGAATCTGTTGGCGGACATTAAATCACGGGTAATTGAGCGTCGTTTCAAAAAATGAAAGTTCGTCTGTCCGCCTTTGCACCAAAGCGGAAGCTGTTTATGGTTCAAATGAAATTGTATTCAAAATCGAAACTTTGATTTGAATGCTTTGATATGCTCACCAGCAGCCCGATGGTGTCACGTGTTAGAAAGAAATACGTTCGGTGTCGGCAAACAGTCAATAAACTCATTCCTTACGGGTATACATATTGTTTATGTATCCATTTTGTTTTGAGTTGGTTGTGCTCACTGGCTCAATTCCTGATGCGCGTTCTTCACGCTTAACACGAATTTTACAAGAAACGCATGTTGGAGTTCAGTGAATGTTATAAAATAGAAGACTGTTACATATCGGGCAACACTTAATCAGAAAAAGAAATCAACCTAGAAGGGTTTCAAATTCTAGCTCAATCGTCACGATTTCTCACCAAACTACGTGATATTTTGCGAGATTTATTATTAGCGTTATCTTAAGAATGGGTGCCTCGGCTCCGAGACGCGCTCAAGTTGTGGCGTTCCATACCATTGCATATCTTGTAAATACACCGTATCTGTCTCTGTAGCTACATTAACAAGATTTAAAGCTTATTTTGGTTTCCATGCCATGATTATTTTGGAATCATATTGCCCATTACATTTTATCTAGAAATTTTATTGCACTTGGGTTGACCTCTGTAATTAACACTGTAAGATAGTAGAATTGTATGTACATATACGAGAGACGATATTTAACATACTCCAGATGGGTATAATGGGAGTTAGAAATGTAAACAGATATACAGATGGTATGCATGATATGTTTCTATAGATGGTAGGACTGAAAGGGAATATATTTGATGATGCTAACATACATGCTTTAGCGCATTTATTTGTCAATGAAATTGCGTTGTCTCGGGTTTAATAAGCCAAGCTAATGTACATGAATACCTTTGTTAAGATCTAGGAACGAAGCAGTCACCAAAAATGTATTACTTGTTTATTTGATGACGTATAGTTCATAACTAGACACGTGTTGATGCAACATATCAATTTATAATCAAATCAGTGAAACAGACTAGTTCATGACTTGTATTTGATTTCATATAGTTCATGACTTCTGTTTCATGACGTATAGTTCATGACTTTTTCAAATTTCACTTGTAATAAGTGAATTTTATTTTGTGTGTGTTTTTGTGCCGTTTGTACCCTGATGTTACTGCTGAGTGCTACATTCCTTGTTCTATTGTGTGTTACCATTACATATATCATGATGTACTGTTTATGACTTACATGACACTGACGCATAGTCATAAATGAGAAATAGGACCATTTCTTGAATACATTTACCTGTTCATTGCAACATCAAACTGTATAATGACACAATCAGTGTCACCAGCCCAGAGTAACATCTTAAGTGGATGCACCTTTCAGCTAAGGCTGTTATCATGAGGTGGTTGCTCTAGAGAGTTTAAATGTTGACTTTGTTCAGGAAGTTAACAAAGTTGTTGAATAGTGGCTGATGCTGAAGATGGCTTATATGGCTTTTTTGGGTAAAACGCCGTTTCTCAACATTTTTCAGTTAAATACCGAAGCCGATTCTTCTAACCTTTAACCAGTTTGTCTGGCTTGTATTCTTTAGCCAGTACTAACTTACCCTTCCGCAACTACCGAGATAGCCGCTGCTTTGTCTTGTATAACCATCACGAGTTTTTTTTCTCATCTCAACATCGTGATGTAGACAAAATAATGACTACCAGTGACAAAAAGGAATTCCGTAACTGTGGCATCGCTTTCACTTTCCCGTGTAAGAAGTTTGTTGAACTTTGATTGTATCTCAGTGTAATCAGGCTCACGTTTGCATGACCACGTCCAGCGATGTAAGGAATGCCTTTGGTACCAGAGACCAGCCTGTCACGTGACTGACACAAATTATTTATGCAGAACGAGCCATCAATTTTGTGAATGATCACTTCTGAAATTATTCCAAATATTGCTAAACGTTTTTCTGTGCTACATGTTTGCATTTGCCGCTCAATGGTGCTGTTCGGCACGTGCGGCCCGACTGGAAAACACATTGAACACTATCAAAGAACAATGAAATAGTCTTGACCGACTGCCCAGATGGGCTCTCTGTTAATAGTTCAAAGACTTTTCACAAGATGATGATCAGCGATTGTTGTCCTGGATAACTGATCTTACGCTTTAATTGATTTCATGGAACCGCGCTACAAATGGTGCTAAGTCTTTTTAAAACATTAGGCGTGTGTGAGCTGAGCGCATTTAACAAGCGGTGATTGCTCGTAAATCTGTACGGTCAATGTTTAATCGTGAGAGAAGTGAGTTATCTCCCCTTACTACGCTTTTTTATGCGGACTGTTTAGCTTCTATCCCTATTTCGTTAGTTGAGACAAGACATTAGTGAGTTATCTGCCCTTACTACTCTCTAAAACTCCATTGGTCCTATCATGCGGATTATTTTGCTTTTATCACTATTTAGTTGGTTTCAAGACAAATTGGAACAATTCGGTCAAAGTATTGTATTCAAGTTGAAGAACACGAAAAAACATGCCTTCAAATTCCCTGACCACTTCACATGTAGGCACCTAGGTAAGTAGAGCCACACCTTGGGGTAAGGACTCGGCGTTCTACTTAATGAGCATGTTCGTGTATTCTCCAAAACTTGAACATTGCATTGTTTACATTTATGGTTATGATGAAGCATTTTTGAAAGCAGGTCGAGATTTCTAAATAGAACTATATGATTTATAGGCGCAATTTGCTGAACAGTCTTCCTGTACACATTTCACTGAAGTGTTCCTTCTAGTATGTACAAATAACAAGATTACATCATTTACAACGATAGAACTTTGCAATATCTCATGATTTATAAAGAACTCTGAGTTCGTCAATGACCATGACTGCATTTATCAAAGCTTGGATATCTAAAAAAACAAATATCATTAAGCTTTGAAAAGATATGTTTGTTTGCAATGTGTTTCACTAAAATCATGTCGACCCGACGATTATACTTCGATCAAGCCGCAGACTGTTTCAATCTGCCTAATATCAGGTTTTAAATCAACACTTACTTTGAAGATGATAAGCCATGGGTTTTTTACTGTCCTCAGGTATTTATACCCTGTCCGGTCGTGAGTGATATGTACCTGTCAAACTAGAGAAAGAATTTATTTTATAATATGTGAACATATTATCGTTTTGGACAGCCATGTTATCGTCTAGTCGGACATCACGACGTGCGGTCATCATGGTAAACACCGTTAGACGGACCACGTGTGGATCAAATAGGACCATAACATGCGCCGTTTTAACACCCTTGTCTCAATAAATAATCGATTTTACTAGATTCTGTTCACCTTTTCAAAACCACGCTGGCGTTTGTTAGTATGCTATCAATGAGTGAGTGTCATTTATACCCGTACCGTGAATACAAGCAAGAAAAAAACATTCCTCAATAAATTATAGGTTGATATATTTATCTTATTTTATTGTTTCTAAGCTCCATTAATTTTACTACATCTTAGTCAAGATAGATGATGCATATTTGATGTTTAGATAGGAATCATGATTTTTCACGCATAGATAGATACCGTTAATAAAATAATAAATTCCCCAAAACATTTTTATTATGATCTAGATTGGTTTTATTTTTCATGTCAAGATAAATAAATATTGTTTTATAAAAAACCGTAAGAAATAAATACATTTTATACGCGGCAAACTATACATCAACTGTGGTAAGAAAATCATGATGCATATGTTGTTGTTTATTGAGAGGTTTCGGAACGTTTTCTTTGCGACATTAATACGGAGGTTGCGGAGACGTAAAGCTACCAATGCATGTAAAAATACAAGTTACATTTACAATTGGCTTGCGAAACATAATGTGAGCATGCAAAAAATAATGTGACAGTTAAAATTTTTTATTGTATAACATTCTGCGCATATAATTGTGAACACAACTAAAATAAGTCAATGTATCACATGCAATGTTATCAAGCAATCCGGGACCTCCTTTGTACGCTCAGGGCCAAACAAGGCCTAGCTATACCAATACATTTTTTTTAATAAACTTGGTCATTCTGATCACCTCGGCATTGCAGACAAATGGAAATGACCGAGCTTTCACGATTGGAACTGGGGTATGTCGTTGCCAGTAATCGAGCAAATCACACAACCTCCCGATTCAGAAACATTCGGTGCACCCACTAAACCATCTGGGCCGGTCAATATATAATAGTTATATACTAGACAACCATCACTTGAAGACAAATTATTCCTGTCATTTAGATTTCAAAGTGTTCGCCAATTATAAGAAAGTAGTTGTCACAAGACAATATGACATGGTTAGATTTAAATTTTACTGACATATTGTACTGTGGCAGACGACTCTGTTCGCAATGTTCTCACATCCGGGCGATGCTATATACGCGAGACACCGCAATTACACTGATTACACAAATGGTGCAAAAACCAAAAATAAAACAAGCTGTATTTAAATAGCAATATATTTGATAAACTATTTACTGTAGTTCATGATATGTTCATGAATTATAGAATAGCAGATTATTACTTCATCCACATCAAAGATACGTTACTTTTATTGACTTATTTTAGTCCACGTTATATTCTGATAATGTAAATTATTCAGGGTGTAGTTAATATGCTCCCCGAATTAATGTCACTATCATGGCATTATTAAAAACTTTTATGATGTTTATTCCCTTGTTGCCTCCATCAAAGGTTCGGATGTCTTCTGTTGTTATCCTTCAAGTCGATGTGCGATCGAATGTCCCGTTCTTACTATTTTTTATTACTTTCAGAGCTTTGAGCGTTCGAACTGTTGGCGTGATCACGTGATTTGGTGTGATCACATGATTTCGGATGTCTTTTGTTGTTTTCGTTACGTTTAACGTGTGACCAATACGCTACGTATCTGGATTTTTTGTTTGAACTATTAGATAAAGCATGGGATAGTTTTGAGTAAGTTCATTACTGCATGGGTGATTGATATACGCAAAATGAAAGCTTTACACATTAGAAAGTTTCATCATATAATACGGCAAACTTTCAAACGAGAGAGGAAGAGGACCGCAAACTGTGTAAGTTGTGTGACCGTAAATCTACAGAAGACGAATACCAATTTCAACTCGTATCTTAGAAAGGTGCATTTGCTCTAAAGTGGTCAGATTTTCATGGTATCAAAAACAGAATTGACTTTCGATATATTCATAAAGTAATTACATTCATAGACAATATTGTTAGAACTACCTCCATGCAAAATCCCATCAATTATTATTGTTTATAATATGTTGTAAATAATGGGAATACATATGAGCCAGTCTCCAGGAAAACCTGCTATAATGACATTATATAATTACTTTATGTAACAAGATTTTAAAAAAGCTCTAAAATAAGGAAAAATACATATCTATTGATTCTATTTGAAGTAATTGACCCATATAGTACTATACCTTAGCTTTAAATTTTCTATGAATTATGTCGAAAACACATACTTCGTTGCTATGGTGACCAATTTCAGAAAAGTACTCCGATTGAGAAAAACGAGGATTTAGTTGTTTTAAACAGAAGTAGCCTTTCTCTGAATGCAAACAATTTCGATTTTGATATATATTTTGAAAAGTGAAGCATAATTATAGAATTTGGTACTGTTATGAATAGTTTATGTCAAGAATTGATCAAATGGTATAATAATGAAATACTTATTTCAGTTACGTCGAATAACGTTTGAATAACGTTTGCGACGTCACACAAAAAGCCCCGAATAGGGACTCTACAAAAACAACTGTAACTTCCTTAAAACTCAACATATTATCATAATTTCTTTTGCAATTTGCTTATTTAACATTATCCTGTAATACTATGGAAAATCTTAAAGTTAATATTTTTGACAAAATTGCAGGTTTTCCTGGAGACTGGCTCATATGTTTAAACTAAATCCCATCTAAAGTGATCGACCAGTTAACAAGTTATACCATACATTGTATATCAGGGTGTCCCGTCAAACGTCGAGGTGCATTCAATAAAAACGACAATGCTATTTTAAGCAACCAAAAAAGAAGTTATTTCACGCCCTATGGGTTTATTTTCTTTTTTATGGACGGGTTTTTATTTTTTTTAAATATTGGTATCAAAATATAGACGATGCTCTTTAGTTTCTGATTATGTAAATTTATTTAAAATAACACCAGTATTAATGAAATGTTTATTAAAACAAAATGCACCTCAGTGACTGTGTGGCCAATTTCCCTTGTTGTGAGCCTTTCAAAGATATTATAAATTTTATCTAAAAATATCGTTTTGTTTACTCGTTATTAATGAAACACTTACCTGTGGTACTGGCATCTATGTGAAATTCAGTAAAATATTTATACTAGACATCAATTAATCGTTGTTATAGTTAATAAAAGCTGCCAATAATAATAATTATAATAATAATAATTATAAAGACTTTATTTAACGAGGAAACTCAATTGACAATTAAATTAACAATAACTACTTTTATTACATACTAATAAAGTAGTAATATACATTGGCACAACCATCTTAAATCGCATATTTTAAAAGGGGTGTAGCCATTATATTGTTTAATTCTCGTTAAAAATGGTACTTATTGGTATTTTACCAGAGACTATAGATAACTATAGCCTCTGATATTACCAATGCTTGACGCTCAGCATAGTTAGTTCTAGGTAACTGCTGGTTTGCTAGTCTCCGTAAGACTGAAATAATGTTGACCAGCCAGTGGGACCTAAACAGTATTAAAAGTAATGGATATCTTTGCATGAATGTATGTTTATATAACTATAGCTATAAACATGTATTTTGACAAAAGTTTCTGAAACAACCTCAGAATACTTTTTCAAATCGGAGCATCATCTAATTTTATTATTTGATAAAAAAATTCTACCTTGAGAACAGAAACTTCAGAAAAAAATCTTAAGGAAATTCTATTTAAGATTAATATTAATTAATTGTAATTAATATAATCAATGATTATTATGCGGCCATTTGATACACCAGTGTAAAAGATAGGTCTCTGTAACACTATAAATCTTTCTTTCTTTGTTTTGCATACATAATAAATAATTTTATTCAGCAAATTCATTCAGTTTTCTGGTTTTAAATAAAGTCTGGTTTTCTAAATCATCATCACGAGTATCGATCGTTCTAAGAAATTCTAGTCATATCAATTTCTCAATTTTATTGCGTGAAAGCAAAATCGTTAATTGTGCAATTCCAAACAATATTTGATATCATTGTACGTCCTTATCAAACGTTATTCGGGTTTGAAATAAAACCATATTGTTTTAAGATTATTCATAAGGCAACGCACTTCGGAATATCGACCTAGCATGATGAAACGTGTAACGCCAGTCCCGAAGTATTACCGTAGCTTGTGCGTTATCTTATTTTTATTGCATAAAATAGTTGATGTGTAATCAAGCATTTTTTCTAGCCCGGAACATATTGGTGATTTCTGAAAGATGGTTCAGAAATGGCTCCATAAATTTTTCGAAATTGCTGCTATTTTATTAGCAAATTGTTACGGCTTCTGAAAAGGAAATGTTGTATTCACCGAAGCTTATTACTGATAAGCATCTAGTTTATTACCGCACGGTTGTCCTCGGCCATTGTTTCTCCTTTACATTGCCGCCAATGAAGCGTGGTTGTATAGCGGAAAGGAACGTGTTCCGACTGGCTATAAAACGTGTATACCAACCACGTGCGTACACGGGAACCACCCTCACAACATCAGCACAACGGAGTACTAAATAATGATTTACACCTTCACAACAAGTCTTTATATGAATTCATTATATTTATTAAATATTCAAGCAAAGATCAAAATTTAATAATAAAACGTTATGGTTTTTCTACACTTCTCATTTGCATAATTATAACGTATAATTTAGTACTTTCAATTTGGAATTCCCTATAGCTTTTTAAATTAATAATTTGTTGTAGAATTTAAATGTACGAACTAAAAGTTCACTGTTAGTGAGGTAATAAATTAAACACACACCACTCAGCAGATGGCACGTAAGTCATGGTTTTTGTGTCGCACTGGAGTACCTTAAAGAGATAATAACAAATCGGACTGAGTAAAGATAAGTCGGACAGGGAAGGCAGCATTCAACTTATCAGCCAAGCACAGAAAAACATAAAAATATACAAGGCACACTGCCCAGCACATAACCGAACGAGAAAATGATCCGCCCAAGTCAAAAAGCCAAGTAGCTCAAAATAGAACTTTGTACAAATAGCTAGTTCTGCATGAAAGTGGCCCCGGTGTACCAGTGTGAGGGAGGGAAGATTGAGTTAAAGTGTAAAACGAGGGAGTTGTGTTGTATTATCAATAAAACAAAAGGAACAAGAAAGTAACTATGCATACCGTACATTGATTTAATGTATCAAATTTCAACAAAGAACCCGAGCTTCGAGTTGCAAAATTCGAGTTTGAAACCTTTAGTTTCATGCTGTTCGGGTTGTTTAACCTTTGCTTGAATGTTTAGCAAGACTTAGTACTCGTACTAACGCTCATACCGTCGTAGACGCTTGGCGATCAATACAGAAATGATTCATGATTGGTCGGTCATTAGCATCAAAAGGCAATCTTGTAGAAAATATCAGAAGACTTCGGACAGTATTCATTTATTTGACAGAATTGATTGTAGACCTCTGGTTATAGGAATGTTTGATACACGTATGTCGATAGCATTATGATTATAGGATCATATTAAACATTGTTAATGGTAATGGTGGTTCACCTTTTTCACCTATGTTTTCTTTTTACATTTGTGTATCATTGTTAATGTTCATGTCCTACCTTTGTATTCGTTTATAAGCATCAATAAATTACACGTGTCCTATTTTTACTTCAACCGAAATAGCCAGATCATTCTAAGTATCATTCATCGAAATCGCGGATCGCCTATTTCACCTATGTTCTTGTTTGTATTTGGGTAACATTTGTAATGTTCTTATCCGCCATTGTCATTTGTTTATAATTATTACTAAACTAACTATGTCGTATTTTTACTTCATTCGAAACAGCCTGATCATAGCTATTTCAACAATGCTTTTTATTTATTTATCATTGCTAATGTACTTATCCGACATTTCCATTCTTTCATAAGCATTGCCAAATTAAATGAATCTTATTTTTACTTCAAAGTTCAATCCAAACAGCCAGATCGTTTCTTCCGTATCATTTTATCAATCCTTTCACCCGTTTGCCATTTCTGACACCATATCAACGAGCATACTGAAGCACCTGGGCTACGGAACATTAATTGGACCCGACATTAACACCCCACTGTGTCTAGTTATTCTACCGTAGCTCATGTTCCCCATATAATTTTGAGTAATTACCTTATTTCTTCTCACTATGTTAATGCCATACTAACCGCTGGTCAATGTACCGTAATTGACACTATGATTATGACGGTAAAGCCGCATCTTAACACCATTTTAATAATTCTATTGTATAAGCACATGTTATTTAATGTGTTCTACTGAAAGCTGACTCGATCAAGTTGGGTGGCAATGTGTATAAAATTAAGTACCTGATCTCGAGTAAGGCTATGTCTGGATGCGGGGATGTTGCAACGCATGAAACATCACAAGGTTGTTTGTTATTTTACGATTAAGCGCATTTTGATAATCAATAATGAAATAAGCAAATGTCCTAATGAATGTTGCAGTTAATGTAATTAATACTTTGTTGTTTCTGTAGCTACTCGATATAGTCAAGCTATTATGAGCTTGTTTAGTGTTTAACACGCATGTCATAGAGTGCCACCCAACATCATGTTAGTTGTTATACAGTCGCTACGGTGCCCTACATACCTTTGACGAGGTCAACATAGCACTAATCAACTGCTTGCTTGCTTTTCACACGTTAAGTTCCAAATTTATTTCGCCATTATTTAATTACATGAAGTTTGTTTCAAAAAGTGTTGGATCAACTCCTTGTACATACATGTAAACAATGCGAACACATTAGGAGGAGAAGCACAAAGTTGACCAAGAACGACCGTTCTTGAAAACCGTAAACCTTACAGACAATATGCTCATTGTGTTACTTCTATGTCTTATTACATTACACAAAACATACATGGTATTTATTTCAGTATCATTCGATTACAATCATATAGCGAATAACAATGTAAAAAACAAATACAAAATACAAACGCGAATGACTTTTCTAAAGGTAATTGTTTCAGAAGACAATATGTAAAGGACTGAAGTATAAACTTTTATGTTCTAAAACATAAACAACTACATTTTCTACGAGCTTGTCGCATTAGTAACATTAAAGAGCAGGTTTTTGTGTACCATCACCTGTGAATAAAAACATACTTCTAATCACCCGAGAGGCTATTAAAAGCTGTATGGAAAATAAGAAAAAAATCTGTAGTGGAAAGAAAGTCTGAATCACGACTTTATCAGTTTTTCCTTTTAACATTTTCTGCCTTTTGTTTACTGAGCTATTTCGAATGTTATATTCAACTGCGCATTCCATTCACGTATCCTTGGTAACGTTATTTAACACGTTGTCATGAACGTCTGATTCGGTCTCTGAACTCGCTTCTCTGTCAAACAATCCCTTATCAAACATTTCAACAACCGATAACACGGATTAGTTATCAAACGTACTTTCATCAATCCCAGCCATCATAGCAACATGTATTTAAACGTTCTCTTTCATAACACAAACTTTCCACCTGGTCTGATTCTGATGATAAACAATCCTTAGATATCCATATCATTTTCCAATTTTTGCAATATGGAAATATTGCATGGAGATAGTGTTACGACGTAACTGACAATACTAACTGAATGTTAGATACTATTAATAGGTTTGAGTATTAATTTTCAGAAAAAAGCTCATTTTTATCTGCTTTCAAATTGGTAAATCTAGCTCAGGATAAATATGTTTCGAAGATCGACTTCATTATAAAATGACGGGTTCAATGGAAAGGCGCATCGTAATATCAAAAAGATAATAACAAATCAGACAGGGAAAGAACCACTCAACTGAAACAACAGAGCACGATTTCAAGGCACAAATAGAACAGTATACCAATTGTTAGCTCGGCATGAAAGTTGCCCTGGTCAGAATGACTGCTGTCCGGGTGGACATTGCCATTACAGGACTAACTGAGTACTCGAACCTCGAACACAAATAAATCACAGACTACACGTGTAAGTCAAAAGGACTAACGTCACATTAACAATGAGCATATACTAACTTGTCTATTAATGGTGTTTCCATTAATAAAGATAAATATCAACAACAACACGCGTTGAAATTAGTTAAGTTTGTATTTTCAACGTTTCGGTATTTTACTATGCCTTCATCACAAAAAATACCATTTTTTATAATGGTGTTTCCAAAGGTACATGTTTTTGTTCGGTACGAGGGTGGTCCGCAAAAGTCGCGAACATTGATTTTTATTGTATTGTCGTCCATTGTATTCACAATTTGCATACTTTGTCTTTTACGAGACATGTTATCATTTTAATTACACAATTTGATGTTGATATCTTAAAGTATTAAAAATCTGCGTGGTTTTATTGCACCTATAGTAGGTCCGATCGGCGCACACACTACGACGTCAACGACGTCGTTCTTTTTGTTTCAGCAACTTGGCTTTATTGACTGATACAGTTTGGTATAAATTCGACACATTCTCGTAAATCAAACATGACAGTTGAAGTTCAGAGAGATACTCCGATACGTAAATTAATTTTCCGGAAAGATTTTACGTGCAACAGTTAAACAGTGTCACATACCATGTTTAGCCTCTACATTTTACCGTCTGACGCCAGTCTTAGTGGATAACGTTTTTCGCTCTGTTAATAAGGGCCGAGTTTTCCTTCTAGGCGTGGCAGTCTTCATTTTGTCGCCAAGTTCGCTTTAAAACATTTACACTAGTTGTAGACAAGCGCCCTACTTACATTCCCTCGATGATTTGAATGTTTCACTACTGTTTTTGATTGTGTGGGTGTCAGACCATAATCAGGCAGTAATTCTTTGCGCCGCACATTTCCCTGACGTCGCCTTTTTTGAATGACGCGAAAACCAGAGCGGTGCGAATAAATTCATAGTTTTGCTGTCAATGACATTATCGACCTTAAATTTCGCACACAAACGTGCGAAACTATGGTGTCGACATCGGCATATTTTTTAATGCACAAATAAGAACACTTATTAAGTTATAAGCTCTTGAATTAAAGCCGGTACGTTTTTACAAATTATAAAAGGTCATGCGCCAACTATACCCAACCCGCATAAGTAAATCAAGTATAATCACTAAAATTAAGAAGAAAATGAATTTTCTATATTACACATATGTAAAGAAATAACTAATGAATAATGTGTGAAAGATTTTCTGGAAAATTATGCATAGTGTTGAAATGGGAGACAAAGTTCGCGACTTTTGTGGACAACCCTCGTATATCCGAGCCTGGACCTTTTACCGTTACATCCTATTGTACTTTTGTTTATAATACATGTATATTGATTATAACGTATTAGTTCAGTCTTCATTAGTATCCGATTGTATTATGGCACATCACAATAAGAAAATATTAACAGCTTTTTTAGTTCCTTTAAGTTTCGAGAGTTTGTTTTATATTATACGTATATCTGCACGCACTGCAGACCACTCTACGCTGCTATTTTCCGCGTTTGGTGTATTTGGTCTGAATGTTGTTTTAGCACTGCAGTAGTGGTGATATAAATGGAACCTGTTTAAAGACGACATCTAATCAAACTACTTTTAATCTTCTCTTTTGATGACTTGTTGTCATACTCATCCCTCTTTATACTGATTTAGTAGTCAGACATAGAACGAACCATCCATATCCTCAAAAAGGATATTTTGAGCAAGCCTATGTACTCGCCCCGCAATGAATGGCATACTATGAACTTCGAATTTCGTGCATAATAAACCATTAATGGAGGTAATTATGAATGATAACTTCAATGAAAGCAGCCCTGATCAAATGAAACAGCAGAGCCCGAAATGATAGATACAAACACTCATCGAATACAAGTGGAATATACATGGACAACCATTCAAATGAACACTATTTCAAGATTTATTAAAAACACCAAATATATGATAATACGTAAAATTGTCAGATAGGTCAAAGCTGACCACTGACAAGAACAATCCAACTGAACAGCTACATCCAACCCAGTCAGTATAATATAACCGGAGTAAGGGTCAGCAGATAGCAACGAATCACAAGAACACCCACAAATCAGTACCAACAGAAACAGTGTACATTCCATTTGGCAATAAACGTAGCCTCCTAATGCTGAATTTCAAAGTTACAAATAAGCCATGAACAACAACACAGTTATAAGGACAAAAACTTACAACAAATGTCCTTATTCGTTTTACTACAAATAGTGGCCAATACATGTATAAAAGATTACTGACTGTAGGGCTTTCGCGTTGGAAGTGGTCGTGTAGCCGAATAGGCCATATGTAATGGTACATGTAATGATGTCTTACTAACCAGGAGCAATGCTCTGTTGTATGACTATAAGAGCATTTGGCTCTTTGTGCTTTTGTGGTGGCAGCGCGCTTTGTCATTGTGGCTGGTACTTGTATTTTTGTTTTCGAGTTGCCATTTGCGCCTTTCGCCCTCGTCTATTTCTAATAACTGCTGCTTTTTTCTGTCTGTTTTGTTATCATTTACGAGCAAATATTAATTATTATAAACTATTCCAGAAGGTCATAGCTGAAATACTTTTGTAGATGTATGGGAACAATTTGTAAAGCATGTTTATGTTAGAATACGTCTGGTAAAAAAGGCCCAATAGAAAGGGATACTAACAAATAGGACAGGAAGGAAACAGCAGAGCACTAAAGGTACACAATGAACCCTGAAGAAAGTGCAAGCAACATTAAAATAAACAACAACTATAAAGTCCTTTCGTGAGTGAATTTTCCAGTGGAGTAATGGATCTTAGTTAAAAACTTGTTTCTTGGAATGTTACGTCTTTTTGCGAATATTATCCCACAAATGAACATCATATAATACTTCGTGTTGTGAAGGTTATCAAACAGCGTTTTTATTTGTATTAAACGTGAAATGGTGTGTATGACATGTTGCAAGCTCACAATGCCTCCAAATGCCGATTTGAAAACGGAAAAGGGTGATCCATAAACCACGGCAATGACGATGCGGGCTGATGGCGGGGAGTTTGCTTTGCGGAATTAACAATTTTGTCTGCGTCGTATATTTACACTTGTTAGGACACGGATGAATAATAGAATACAACGAATCTAGTTTTCTGAGATTATTCTTACAGTGCTTAATTTGTTTCTTGACCAAAAACAGAATAGAAATCTGTAGGAATGTATGAACTCTACTGCTTGATTGATTCGTGATCTTTTATTGGATATCATAGTAATTAATTTAGACTTTTCTACTGTTGGGTGTGCAAATAGAGTTTCGGCTTGTTATAGAAGACATTAATCAAACATGTATTGATACTATGTCTCCTAAATTAAAATGCTGGTCCGGTCCACGAATAGAAGAACCGGTTCTACATATAGACGACTGTGATTGAGTGAGTGTAGATGTGGGTAATTTAGAGACGGCATCATCTATACAGGCCGATAGATACCACAACGATTAAGAGGGTGTAAGCTTAATAAAGCATTCCATATCTACAGAACTGAATAACTACATCATAAAGTATACGTCTGTACCACTGACAAAATTTAATATGTGAGCAACATTGACATTGAATTCTACAGAACAAACATAACTATTAGTTTCAAAAATTGGTCTACCCCGTGCTACAAGATGTATAGAAATGATGCTCCAGTGTGACGCCAACTTGACTGAACCTCTAACACTTTCTTCTAAATGCCACCATAGTTATTATAGCACAGTTACATCACACTTGATACCTAATATGTATTCAGGATGCTTACGTTAATGCATAGTAAACATACATATAGTTCACAATGACGATGACATTGTGTGACTTTGATCCTAACTAATGTTTTAAAGGAACGGCTTATTGGCTTATAGTCTTCTTTTCTCAGCTTTAATCAGAAAATACTTCATGGTCGTGAAGCATCTTACTCCGAATCCTTTCTCTGACGTATTAATTATAGAGTAATCTCATTTGATGGACATATCATTACACACAGTCATAGCCGGCTTCAATGTCATTAAGTCACAGTGTAAATCTAATTCTCCACATTGTAACCCTGCTTGTCATCCATGCTGAATAATTGTCCGTAACTGTATGTGTTACCCCTTGTATTTACAACGAATAAAACTACCAAATACCAATATAATGTCTTATAAGGATAGTATATTGTGTTTTAATCAATCTAAGGGCATGATAAGGCGTGTAGACGAACTCCAATCTATTATTTAGTAACAGATGTACGCATGCTCTGTTTTGAGGTCCTTCTCATCGTTGACCTTTTTATGTATTGTTCAAGATTTGCGATGTGCAGTCCAAAGCCAGGTCGAATGTTTATGGAATGGGGAACAACAGAACACATGGTGTTGCATTAATTGAAAATGGAAATTTATTTGTATTTGTCATAAAACCATAAACCTATTTCTTTATGTTTTAAGATGACATAACTGGGCGGACAACAAACGTGTATATATGTACTATATACAACTGTAGTTTCCTCATTTTTGTTCTTTGTCCTTTGGCTTGTTCTTGTCGTCTGTGTGTTCTTTTTATTTCATTTGTGCACTGTTGTTTCTTTTGAGCCTTCCTTGTCTGATTTGTTAATTGCTTTTTGGACATATCATTCCATGTTTGCTTTGCCCACTGGTGTGCACTTGGAACCACGCCGACATATCTCTTGTTTGCTGCTGTAATCCGTTTAAGGGACGACGTCGTTAAATGCCGCTGTCCACAAACTAGAGACAATACGGAGACATTTAGCAATTATGTACAAGTATCTGTGAGGATAGACTCTAATTATGTACCCCATCTTCTACCAGCATACCCGCATACTTGGCTGAATGTTCAATTTGCTGTAATTTGTGGTAGAAAAACACACACAAAAGAGTTAATATTTTAAAGGTAACAATTAAGCAATTGAATTGATATGGTTAATTTAAACACCATGTTCTCCCTTGTCTCACTTCGTACATAAAGGTAACTGATTGCGGTTCTGTAGAGAAACTTATACAATTTTCATCACGACACACGGGCGTACCATCGAGATAAGAGGTGACGTTGTAATTTGAACGAAGCGAAATTGCTTCAAAATATATTTTCGAAATGTTGATAAACACTGTGTACTTATGTCATATTCACATTATTATATGTCTATTTTATGGTGTTTATGCAACAATATTCCTCTATTTGCTTCGGTCTGCTATTGGCAAAGGATCCTCTAAATTATGAATGTTATGCTGTATTTGTTGCCCATTGTGTAATTTATATTATGATAAACATACAGCAATATTAGTTACAATGAATAGTTGAATACGCGACCACTTCATTGTTACCATGTGAACATACTCTCGTGCAATAATTCAACAAGTTTGAAAACCAGTTTTGCGCAAATAAATTAACCTGGTCCCCGAACCTTCTATAGGCATTAGTATGCCTTATCTTTGATAAGGGTGTATATTGCTTCATTTTCTCGTTCTGCTATGGGTTGGGCATTATTCCTTGTATTTTTAATGTTTTCCGTGCTCGGCTGATTAAGTTAAGTGCCTTCCTTGTCCGACTTAATATTATCTTTTTGCACATGTCGATCGGCCTGTTGGTCGGTAGACCAAATGTTTTCCGTTCAATAACTCAAGAACGCTTTGCCATAGGATCCTCGTGGAGGTTGGTTATCAACAGTAGATGACCCATATTGATTTTGAGCTCAGTAGGTCAAAGGTCAAGGTCTCTATGACCATTTCCATTTCTGACTATTGGGCTGCCATTGGGACATAAAATTTTACAAAATTCTCTTGTTTAACAGTTGATTTTCACAAACAGGTACGAGGTGTATTATAAACGTGTATATTAATCTCCGGCAATGCACGATTATCTCGCGGACATTGATACATTCATGTGTATCCGTAGCTTAGTGTTACTAGTAGCGCGCTTACCGTCTAATCTGGTAACCCGGGTTCAAATACGGATGGAGGCACTCATGTGCCCGCCAGAAAGTTGACTGGCAAATAAAGGCTATGCATGACATTCGACACAAGAAGCTTGATATCATGCATAAAGATGGAGGACCACGTTAATTTGTTCGCAGTGTACGGTAACTAGGATAGGTACAGTAATTTGCTTGCTTTGGAAACATGCAACTGGAAGATTAATTCTGTTCTGCATCATTATCCGTTCTTCCTTGATGATTTTATAATTCTCGTACGCATTCACGAGACTTAATGACATATAAAACATGAAAAATAGTTTCGTATCATTCAATTTACCAATTTGAATGTTTATAGCGCATGGTAATTGTAGCTTGGAGATCTCGTGCTATACTTAGTTACGCTGTAATAATTGAACTTGATGTACGGATATATCTCTAATCTAGTCGACCTAGTACACATACAAGGCGTGAAGAATTGCAATTATATCATCGGAATTAAAATAAGTGTTGCAGCATTATACAATTTATCTTCATGCTCGTCGCGTTACATAGAAACAGATTCGCGTTTTTCTCACGAGTCCCGAAGATGTGTTGTTGAGAATGTTCAGAAAAAATAGTCAGACTCCAGAATTGTAAACCATACCTATGTTAGTTTCTCAGCTTTAGAATCAAGATCTCGATGAATATCGTCCATCAAATGTAAACTATTGTGACATGTTAGTAGCCGAACATGTGCCACGTTCCATCAGGCGGCTTGCTATCGCCTCCATCTCGCCGTGATGATCGTCCAAACAATGTGGAGATATATGAACTGGCTCCCCCACCCTTTTGTTATATCCTGTTTCTCTACGATACCAACATGTATCAAACGCATTCTTTTTCTTGTTTCTTCCTGTCTATCTTCGGGGCTATAAATTCTCGGCAAATTTTATATTTATTATCAGTACCCAACATACAATATCTATGACATAACTTTTAGGAATAATACATGAGCTGACGTTAAATGGTTCATTAAAATGCTGATTTTGCGTAAAAAACGATAGAATATAAATAACGTATATTTACCATATATATCGAATCTTGTAATTTGTTATGCATCCTTGTAATTGAAACATGTCATAACGCGAAGGTAACATTTAAACGGGTGAGAAGGGTCGCGTATGAACAGGTGGCTTCATTAAAATGGTAATATGGTATGATATACAAACTGATAGTTGCAAAGTAACATGTCTATGTTACTTTCTATCTTCCTCAATCTAAGATGATGTTCTATTAATCTTACACACTGGTACTATGTATCATTTCAGATTGTGATTATGTTGCCTTGTGTACAACAATTATGGACACTCGTTTAGCTGTAAGATGAACATTAAGAGCGGCTGAATACCAACCATTACAGTAAATAAGTTTAACCATTTGTTTCATGCGTTTATACAATTCCATTAACACCAACCATTACAGTAAAAGTACATGTCTTAAGATGTTGTTGCCTATACAGAAACCTGTTTAGCTATAAGGGAAACACTGTCAGCTACTGAAAACCAACAGTGAACAAGTTCAACCATTTAATGGCTCGTTGGTTTATCAGTTCCTTAGCTACTGCTGTGCTGAGTGTCTATGTGGAAACCTGTTTAGCTGCAAGGCGAACATTACCTGGACACCAACCGTAACAGTAAATAAGTTCAACCTTTTCGCTCATGGTTGCCTATGCAGAAACCTGTTTGGTTATAAGGGGAACACTGTCAGCGTCTAAAAACCAACAGTGAACAACGTCAACCATTCGGCTCGTGTGTTTTTTCAGTTTATCATGTTTTCTGCTGTGACGAGTACCTTTGTGGAAACCTGTTTAGCTGTAAGGGGAAAACTATCAGTGTCAGAACACTAACCATAACAGTTACCATGTTCAACCATTTCTCTAACGTGTTTATCAATTTCATGTCTAATGCTGTTGGGTGCCTATGTGGAAACTTGTTTAGCTGTAAGGGGAACACTATCAGTTTCTGAACACTAACCAAAAAAAGTTCAACGATTTGTCTCGCGTGTTTATCAATTACATGACTTTTGTGATTGGGTTGCCTGTGTGGAATCCTGTTTAACTGTAAGGAGAACACTATTTGTGTCTGAACACTAACTATAACAGTTACCAAGTTCAACCATTTCGCTTATGTGTTTATCAATTCTATGACATCTGCTGTGTCGAGTACCTATGTGGAAATCTGTTTAGCTGTATGGGTGAATATTATCAGCGTCTGAACATTAATGATAACAGTAACCATGTTCAACCATTTCTCTAACATGTGTATCGGTTCCATAACGTGTTCTGTGGGATGCCTATGTGGTAACCTGTTTAGCAATAAGGGGAACACTATCAGTACCTGAGCACCAACACGTACAGTAAGCAACGTCAACCATTTGTGTTCGTGAACATCCTGGGCTGTTCCTTTTCTCTGCCTATGTACAAAGTAGGTGGCAATTAGTGATTAGCATTGACATGCTTTATAAGGACATACAACCAAT
The DNA here is from genome assembly GCA_947247005.1 of Spisula solida. Taxonomy (NCBI): domain Eukaryota; kingdom Metazoa; phylum Mollusca; class Bivalvia; order Venerida; family Mactridae; genus Spisula; species Spisula solida. Next base: position 54,000,410 of record OX365945.1, read on the forward strand.
TCCACAGAATGATCATATGAAGCAAGTGCTCCTTTATCTCCATGCATAAACTGGCATACGGTTAGAGGTGGGGTTAGTTATCTACAATGTTATTGTAAAACTTTGCAGTAGGGAAGATCACTTATTCATATGCTAAATGACGCCGTCCTTCTGGACTTCAGCAAAGCCTTCGACAAGGTACCCCACGATAGACTAGCATTCAATCTACAGTACTACGGTATAAGAGGAAACCTGCTGCGTTGGATAAGTAGCTTCCTGGCAAGCAGAACCCAGCAAGTACTGGTCGAAGGGCAGTCATCCAGCACAGCACCAGTCACCTCCGGCGTACCACAGGGATCAGTCATTGGACCCCTCCTCTTCCTGCTGTACACCAATGACCTCCCATCTCGGGCAACATCCACATCCCGCTTGTTCGCTGACGATAGTCTCTTGTACAGGACAATACTCACTACAGAAGATGCCAAAGCCTTACAAGATGACCTGGGCAGATTAAAGCAGTGGGAGCGTGACTGGTTGATGTCATTCAATCCATCCAAATGTGAGGTCATCCGCATCACCAGGAAGAGAATCCCCATCAAGACGCCATACTTCATTCACGGCAGCGAACTGCAAGTTGTGACAGGGGGCAAGTACTTTGGGGTATACATAGATGAGAAGCTCTCCTTCAACACCCATTTTGCTACCACGGCAAAGAAGGCGAACAACAGTCTCGCCTTCTTGAAAAGAAACCTGACAAGGTGTTTGGGGCAATAGCTTGTTTAACAAAATTGACTTAAACAAACACATGAATGTTGTTAATGGGCTTTTATTAAAGCCTTAAAACATTTTATCAAATATCCATAACATAAAATCAACATGACAAAATAAACAGTATATACAACCAAATTATAGATATGAAATAATATTTAACTCTTATACAAATTTTGTTATATCTGGGACTTAAAACCCGCTAATATTTAGCACTAACAAAGATAATATGATTTTATTCGGATACAAGTGAAAACCTCCCTGCTTGTATATCTCCCATTTCATGTGCCCACTACTGTTTTGTCTGGATTAGTCCAGTGGTGTTGTTATTTGGAAATGCTGCCTGCTCTGTGTTGGGTAATGCATTCACTCCTATACAAATGATGAGTTAAAAAATTAATAAGTAATGCATACAGTCATACAGTTTACGGTAACAGTTTGCTATATGTAAAAGTGTTTTACTAAATTGTATTGAAATGTTAGAACATTTTAGATGAACTCAATTACTATGCTCGTAACCTTATTCAAATCCATTTACAAATCCGTAAAATAGCCATTCAGTCTGTTTATATAAAAGTATTTCAATGCTAAACATATAAAGATAAATATACAATTCAGAAACACGATAACAAGGTATGTTATCATTTCATTTTATTTCACCTACACCATTAGAATCTATTTTCGTTACAATGGACATTTTCCAGATGGTTAGTGTTGTTGGTGATAGTAATCGCGCTGACGGAATATTTCAGGGGACTAATGTGAAGTGTCAAAATTGTTGTCATATTGTTAATAACTCAGAGGGGTTAATTTTCCTTCAGGCCAAAATTAATATATTAAATTTCCTTTTAAGGTATGTTTTTGTTGGTTTAAATGGAAGTTTTACAATACATTTAAGAGCGAAATAAGTATGGGGTTGTGGCTCACCCTACCAATGGCGTTTTTTTTGTACATTCTCTTCGCTATTTTTGTGAAAATAATCGTTTTAAGCTCTTGAGATGCCATGCCATGAGCGGTTAAATTGTCATAATGTGGCGGAAAAAACACGTTAAATTTTACAGTGCTTCGTGGTGGAAGTAGGTAAATGTGTCCATAAAACACAAACGCCGTAATCGCCTTGCTAATGGATCTCCTAGCCCATTATTGCGTGATGGCCGTAACGGGAGAATTTTGCGCCCGTACACCATTAGTCGCGCGCATATTCCCCTAGCTTTCACCTAAATAAATACATCTCTATACACATCATTTAAAGTACAAATTTATGAACGAACTTTTAATTGTAATCGGCAAATTTAATATCGATTACAATTTAGTGACAGAGTGTGTACAATTGCGAGCTGTAACACATAAATAATGTTGCTGTGTTCGGCGTATCACATTTCTCAAGTCTGTGGTTTACCCCGCTTATAAAAGAGAAGTTAAATGTACAAATATCGTGCCGGCATCAACTTAAGCATTACAATTTTTACATTATGGTGGGTACTGAAGCTCTTTCCATTTTCAAAACTATCTGAAATATGTTCGTGCCAAATGTAAATATTTCATGTGTGCCGGGCTCAGACAATGCAATAATTTGAAGTGCGAAACACGACATGATTGGAATTCTACGGTGAAATGGAGGATATAAATCAAGGGATGTGGGTATAACCAAACTTATCTCTACAATTAACTTGCGTACTCAACACCCATGCTATACTCATGCGGGAAACTTTGTTCCGGGTATGACAGCCTGACACTCAAACAATGTTCCAATCAAGGACGAAAATGATTAATTTACTTTTCAAAGTACCTTTCATAATCACGCAAGAAAGTTCATTAGAAAATATGATATATACATTCAAAGTAACTTTCATATTTATACAAGAAATGTCATTAATTATATTATATAAAACTTGGATTTTAAGAGTTTTTGAATTGATGGAAGGCCTTAAACGGGTAACAATTCTTTTTACCTTGTACACGAGCGCCGCTTGCTCTTGCAGTATGACTTAACAGCTTTTGTTTTTGACCCAATAACTCACACAAACTTCAAAGTCACACAAATCTCAAAAGATGATGCACGGTAACTTTGTGAAAGCTGTACGAGATTAAATATTATTTCAAACACATGTCTTTATTACACGCGTGGTGCATAATACATAAATTATATAATATGTACAATATAATACATCAGCATGTCCAAGACACTACTGGGGTTCAACAAGAATGTGACTTATTTGACTGAAGTTCTAAGAACTCAATGTAGCAGGCCACTCATTTCAAACACTATTTTAATTATGTACTTAAAGGATAACTTCCATCGCCAAAGTAGCTTTCATATTTATACAAGAAAGTTCATTTAAAATATTATGTAATATTTGGATTATTAGAATTTTTGAATTAATGAATGGCCTTGAATGGGTAACAAATCTTCATACTTTACAAGACAGTCGCTTGTATTACGTTGTATGACTTAACAACTTGGGTTGACTCACACAAACCCAAACCGTTACACAAATCTCAAATGTTCTTTACGCACAAAACACTAAGGATGTCGAAGTATAGTGTCACTTATTTGATTTTAGTTCTAAGAATTTCTTGTAGTCGCTACATGAAAACTTTGACACGGTCAGCCAATGAAAACTCGTTTTACAAACGATTGACTTATAGGCATAGCGTACATAATACATGTTATTTCTCCACATATTAAGAATCAGTATTATATAAGGCATAGATAAGGTCCTGATCAGCAAAGGCAATCCAATGGTTTTAAGATTTTACAATAAAATTACAATACTATTTCCTGATTCAAATAACGGTAGAACAGGGCAACAATCAAAATACAACTCCATTAAACGGAAGCCTTTTTTCTAATTAACACGACCGTGAAAACTAATGAAACCGCCCGTTAGTCAATGATTTATTCTACATTTTATTGCGCAAAAACTGGAGGTTTATTTTCACAAGGGCCATAAACACTTCGTTATAAGATGCTGAACAATGACCACATTGTTTGGCGCATATTTTAGTCTGTTAAACATAAAAGTTGGCCTTGTCAAGTTGTCTAGGTTTAACAGCTTCATTCGGCCATTAGATGATTAACTACTTCTTTCATATTATTTACTAACGGATCAGCGATATGAGTATCTTAAGAAAATATCTCTGATATACCGTCGTCGTATCATTCAACATGTCTATTTATAATAAACACAACTATCTGAAATATTTCGGTGTATAATATCATTGGTCAATATTTTTTCAGTGTCTTGTTAAAAACCAGCTGTTTCTTGTTTTTTTCTCGGAGTTTAGGCACTCCGTACCACTGGTTGTAATTTATAACAATTTTCCACTCAGATTTTCACTATGACAAATTCCTCACCCACTCTACTCAGAGGTTGTTTGGTAACACCACAAATACCATCTCACCGTCAGTCCGGAGATCATCTCAGCTTAGCTGAAGAACATTAGCAACATAACCCCATTTGTCATAATTTCCTAACGATTGACCGCAAGATTATGCTAGATAACGTCCATTTCTATTTGCATCTAGACCTTCCTCAGATCGTATCTTTCAATTAGAGCACCGATACCTCCTATCTGGAGAGTAGACAAATTTATAGCTTTTTTAGAAGACGGGACAAAGATCGTCTTTCCTAGGTTGTTTAGCAAACGTTCAAATCCTAACACCCGGATCCCGCTCAACATTTTTATTTATTTGTTCATTTTCAATCTAACTTGTATGGTATAAATGTCGGTTGGCCTGACAGATTGTGTCAGCTTCACAATCCAGTTTCAATACAGTAGTAATATGTCAACCTGTCTCCTTCATCTTCCAACACAAATGGTTACTGGCAACTCGTATGCAAGGAAACATATATAACGAGGAAAAACTGGCAATATGAACGCCAGCACTATGACAGAATTGACAATCGCAGAGAATGTAGAAACGACATCCACGAGATTGTGGCTATCAGTTTGGGTTGCAACATCACGGCGGGAACAGGGGAGGAATATTTTCTGTGTGAGGGATAATTAAACTTTATAAAATCAAAACGTTTAAAGACATCGTGTATTTTTAAAGCGCGGATGGGTTTAGATATAACGCGACTAAATCGTTACTAAAACGGAACGGCGTGTTATATTCTTGTGTTATTGTGTTTTTTGAATGTTGTAAAGTGAGGTGAAACTAAAGTAAAAGAATGGAAATATTTGGGTTAAGAATAGACGCAATTTGTGTCTGTGAAAAAACCTTCGTTGGAACTGTGAAAACAACACGATCTAATTCCGGGACCTCTTCAAGCGTGCCAGGAAATTCGTCTGCACGATTTGGACTGTGCGACATTGTGACGTAGTGATGACGTAAACGTTACAGTTGCATGAAACTAAACCTATGTACTATATGTTATGATTGACATATTTTTGACACGCTAAATTGCTGAAAAATGCTTGAAACTGTAGCTGCAATTTTTTTTTTATTTGGTTTCAGATCTTTGCGCTGCATATTTGGTTTTGGAAATATGTTTGCAAAAACCAGCACATATGCCTCTAAAACAAATAGTGGATGTTAAGGATAAGTAACCCATCTTTAGACGTGTTTAATACAACATTTCCCATCTGTAGCCAGAATGAGAATAAATCCAGATTAAAGATTAAATCGGGTCAAAGTCATAGAAGAGCTTTCATTGATTTTCAGCTTTTAAAAAAAATATTCAGAAGAGATGGCGATTTTTGTTTTTTAATTTACTCGAAAAGATCAAATGTATTAAGAGATATTTGTTAGTTTACTAGCAAGATTAAAATTAATTCTCATTGGGCTATGTTCTGATAGAAACATGTTGACACAGTTATTAAACAGATCCTGGTAATCCGCCATGGTCCGCGTTGTAAAAAGATATTCCGTGCCTTATCTATGCGTAATTCAAACTTCAAACGTTGGAAAATATTCTAACATCTAAAAAATAGATTTTTACTTTTTTCTGTAGAAGAGGAAATATTTGTCACCATCTAAAATATTCAATTAAACGAAATTAAATAACCGCGTGACTAAAACATGTGTAATATTCTGTTTTACTTTTATTAATTATCAACTCAAATCTAAAATTAAGATTTTATTTGATTGTTATCTTCCAAATAACTCCAATGTTTTCTAAATTACAAATCAATGTTACATCTGAAATTGAAACCCATATTAAATTAAACAATTTAATGTTCTTACTTTGAAAAGATGGAAGCTAAAATGCTAGACATAGCAAGATGGTTCTTAATCTGCCATTTGTAAATTGATATTTTAATTCTCAGAAAAGTAGTTACAAATGTAAAATTAAAACAGTTATAAGAAGAAAAAGCGTTTGCATGTTCCAAAATTATACATAACTGCAAAATGAAAATAAAAGGCGCGTTTATGTTATATAAAATTTTGGGATTTTATTTGATAAAACTTACACGCCGGTAACAGTTTTATAGAATACAAGTAGACTGTAACTATTGTTTTATTTTAAAGTGGTTTTGTTATCAGGTGAAATATTATTGACGAACTGAACAAAAGAAGCTTATTTGTTGTCAAACGCGATATAAATGAAAAGACTATGTACTTGTACGGAACAATAGCAACACTGTGTCGCAATTTCATTTTCTTATTTTCTAACAATTCCATAGACACGTTTATACAGGATCTTTAATAAATTGCTTCCGACAAAAACCTGTATAGACGATCATGCTTCGGCCATTATTTCGCTCCATTCTTATATTCTAAAAACACTTTTTCGTGACTGAAATTTTCTTTGTTGAAATAACACGAAATTTGGACATTTTTGTCGCAATTTTAAAATGCACTATTTTCATATTTTACACTCATTGTTCGCTCTGGATAATCACTATTGTTATTATGTTATTTTATTTTATTAATATTTATTGTTGTTATCATTGTTATTATTTTAAATCATAAATGTTATGATAAACGGCGTTTAATGAATTAATTTAGTAAAAATACCGTCCAAATAATAGTAATTAAGTATATTTTGATGTTGTTTTATTTTTCCATTTTTTATAAAAGTGGTAATAAAAACGCACGGGCGCTCCGTATAAGATCATAAAATCGAGTTTACAATTACTTCGATTTTTTACCATTTATATATTTTTTGTTACGAAGCGCCATAAATGTTATGTTGTTTTTTATTATCTCCTCGACAGATAGATATTATACGGTAGTTTTTTTTATTATTGTCAACCATTTTTGCTCAACTTTAGAATTTTTTTATTCAGCCTCGCAGATCGATACTAGGGCCATGGTAGCGTTCAGAAACCGGTAATAAAATACTTGGCATTCTGAATTATAATTACACAGCCGACGTATACCATGTTGTTAAAGTAACATTTGAAACATTTAATGACGCTAAGGTAAATAAAACTGGGAGAGTGTAGGGTATGTCTGTAATTGACCTTCTGCCACGGAGAAGATATTTAACGCCGAAAACATTTTATACCTTTTGTTAACAATGTTCATTTTATGCCCGTTGCGTTAGCTCGGAGAAGTATTACTTTTTCTATAAAATGAGGATTTTATTCTATAAGAGAAGTTAACGCGACGCCTGAGTATTAAGTTAGTATTTCCAGGCAATTTGCTATCTTTTCCAGTTTGCCGGTGTGTTAATTTTCTAATTCAATTAAAACTGGGGCAATAAAACTAATTCATAGACATAGTTAAATGTTTAATTATTCACGTTTTTACCAAGAAAGAAGAAGTTGAAGTTGAACAAGTAACACAGGTCTTCAGTAACGTTTTCCTATGGTATATTAGTAAATTACAGTTTTAATAATGTAGAAAATAATAAAACCATGTTTCCAGGCCATCGTTTCAATACGTAAACTTACATTATGTTTAAGTATTACATATACTATTAGTTTATGCTATTTTTAAGTCGATTGTGAAACAAGTACTTACAAATTAGATTAGTTATTCTCCACCCCTCATTCCTGACGCCTCGAGCGAATGCAAAAGAAAGACAGTTTTGCCTTTTAATGCTTGGAGTCTATTAATTTTTATTTCGTCGTTGGTGTGACTTTGGTATTACTAATGCTAATAATATATTTAATAAATACAAAAGTCTGTTTATTTTCACCCTTTTATTAAATATCATTTAGTAATAAATAATATAGTAAAAAAATTATACACATTTAAAAAAAAATATCAAAATATATAAATAAATCAACGTTGCATGACTTCACACGTTCTGCGTATGAAAATATCCATTTTCTCTACCGGAACGATTTTTGCGCGCCAAATTGTTTTTGTTGTTGCTACTTCACAAAAACATGGTCATTACAATTTTCCTAGTCTTAACTACACGACGCATCAGTTGTGCGAAATGTTGATGTAATAAATCATACAATTATCTTACAGTGACACGTGTTCTATTATTTGGAACGAAACAAAAGGGGACAAAATACGGATTCTAAGAAACACGCTTCGCGCGCGTTCATTCTGTTATAATATGATAATGCCTCGGCTTGTCTTTTGCGCACGGCCATTATGTGATATATTATATCTAAATTTGATCAGACAAATAGTGGAAAATAATGCCCAAGAGTCCGGTAGACTTGACCCCTACCGCACATTGCCTGGTTAACATTTGCACGGGTTCTCGAGCGTTGTGCGGAATGAGATATATTTGACAGCATTGTTAGAAATATGAAGTGACGCGTGCTACCAAAACACACGATTCGTTGGTTATTCCCATGTAATTGTTTTACCCCGGATCATATGCAAAGTCGTGCTGGAATGTATATTAATAAAGTTCCAGGATAATAGCTCCTTGCAGCTTGACAAGTGAATCAGAAAAAGCCGCAAGTTATTCGTTTCTAACATTTTGTACGAGTGACTGCCTCAGAATGAGGGGTCAAAGGATTCAACGTCCCGGAAAATTGTTCCGCCATATTGGATTTTACGAAAGCAATAACAAAACAAAACATTCTGTGCTACATCGTTTTTTTCTATCCGCGATTTTTGTTCATCTGTTACAAAAATACCTATAATGACGTGCTTATAACAATAATACATACTTTGTTTACCATCATACATTTTTACAGCGTGCATCTTTACCAAGGCGATTCAATTTTTGTCTTTGCTAATTAAGTTTTCAGCTGGATATGGTCGCATGCAAAAAGACAAGTTCGTTTCATTAACTGTTTTGTTGTTTACAAAATGATCAATATTAAAGTTTGTGAATTTAATATACAATAATAAATCGAGTATTCAGGTCATTCACTTGTTTAATACATAATATGTGTATAAGTATGTAGCTTAGTGAATAATTTCTCCAATTAAAATGTTTAAAATAATACAAAAATAATGTTATTCTACTGCAATGTTTGTATACAAGTGACAGGCCTGAATAAACGGATTATACATGTATTGCAAAATTGGCTCCTTTTTAATACAAGAGGATACCTCTACGGCACCAATATCAGATGTTCACCAATCAGGTTCATGTTCCGTGACTTAATATTGAGTTCTCAAGACATTTCAACTTCACATTTTATTTAAATGAAATCAAACAAGTGTGATACATTTCGAATTAATTTTGTTTAATCATATAGACACCGATAGACATACACAATTAGAAATCGGATCTTATATGAACAGATTAAATGACGTTGATATAAGTTGAAGCTGCAACGCTATTTGACAACAACAACAATAATAGAAACCATATCATCAGTGACAATTAGCAAGTCTTAGAGGTTAGCATGTGAGTATGATATGTTGGTTCGTAAACGAATTCCATTACAGTCAGTTTGAACCATGCTACATGGTTTAATCATATCTTTTGTTCTACTCGTCTCCTTCCAAGACGCTTTATAGGAACTGGCAAGTCTTTGATAATATTCGGCCAATGTCCGGGATCCGTCATTCAATCAACTTTGATAACACCGTATCATACTGAGGAATGCTCATTTTCCTGCCAGTTTCAGCACTCCGTTACTGCTCATTAGTGGCACCGGCTCTTCCAACACCGGCAATTTGGCAACCCCATCGTTAGGTCGAGAAATCCGGTAAATAATTAATGACGGTTATATCGTTGCCCACACTTTTGTAAAATCTGTATTATCAGGCTGCTATAATGAAGATCGATTTTCGGTTAATCCTCAAGCTTTGTGAAATTATACTGCTCCTATACACAAACAGGGTCGTTCTTGATCACTACAGCCAGTATAGACTGAATATTCACGGAATTTGATAAAAATGCCTCGTTTCTAGGCACTTCTCTCAAAAAAACATTGACAAACGATATGCCTTCAAAAGCTACTTATTCAACACAGAACAGACTAAAAACCTAATTTAGACAACGATGCAGATGCATTCAAACGAATCATTTAATTCTGAAGCTGCTCTGTAACAAACGCTCAAGTTGAGAGCACGATCAAATGTCGAAAATATTGAAATTTATAAACTGATGGCAGATTTAAATGCAGCAAACGCTATCATTGTGTCTGGTGACGCTGTTTCTGGAACAAGTGAATGTTATATTCTGGTAATAATGTACGTTTTGTAATATATACCTCATAAATTATCCATATCAGTCACACTGTCTAAATGCTTACGTTACAAATAGATAATTCAAGAAGAAATATGATCGTTTTTGCGAACCAGATGTTGAACTATATCAGACAGAAAATGCTTAATTTATATCATGCTCCGTTGCTATAGAGATACTCATTAATTCTCCTATTTTCCGTTCAGTAAATGCCACATCTTACTAAATCTGTTATAGTTTTGAAATCACTTAAATTGCCAGCATAAATAATTAATATTAATTGACAAATCTAATGGCAAACTGACAAAGCGACAAATAAGTTCAATCGTACCAATAACTGACTTAAGTTTCCTGAAAATGCAATATTTACGAAAAAAGACAATTTTTACAACATTTATATATAATAGCATATAATTTACCATGACGTCGTCTTGTGTTTTATCTGTATCAATTATCACGAATGTGAAACGAGTCGAATACGAGTACACGAGATACTTTTGAGTTCGTGGTGGATTTGAGTCCGAGATACTCTGTGTGCGAGCTACCTATGAGTACGAGTTACCTTTGAGTGCGAGTTACCTTTGTGTACGAGTTACCCTTGAGTGCGAGTTACCTTTGTGTACGAGTTACCCTTGAGTGCGAGTTACCTTTGTGTACGAACTACCTTTTAGTGCGAGTTACCTTTGAGTACGATATACCTTTTAGTGCGAGTTACCTTTGAGTACGAGCTACCTTTGAGTACAAGTTACCCTTGAGTGCGAGTTACCTTTGTGTACGAGTTACCCTTGAGTGTGAGTTACCTTTGAGTACGAGCTACCCTTGAGTGCGAGTTACCTTTGTGTACGAGTTACCCTTGAGTGTGAGTTACTTTGAGTACGAGCTACCCTTGAGTGTGAGTTACCTTTGAGTACGAGTTACCCTTGAGTGTGAGTTACCTTTGAGTACAAGTTACCCTTGAGTGCGAGTTACCTTTGTGTACGAGTTACCCTTGAGTGCGAGTTACCTTTGTGTACGAGTTACCCTTGAGTGCGAGTTACCTTTGTGTACGAGTTACCCTTGAGTGTGAGTTACTTTGAGTACGAGCTACCCTTGAGTGTGAGTTACCTTTGAGTACAAGTTACCCTTGAGTGCGAGTTACCTTTGAGTACAAGTTACCCTTGAGTGCGAGTTACCTTTGAGTACGAGTTACCCTTGAGTGCGAGTTACCTTTGAGTACAAGTAACCCTTGAGTGCGACTTACCTTTGAGTACAAGTTACCCTTGAGTGCGAGTTACCTTTGAGTACAAGTTACCCTTGAGTGTGAGTTACCTTTGAGTTCAAGTTGCCCTTGAGTGCGAGTTACCTTTGAGTACAAGTTACCCTTGAGTGCGAGTTACCTTTGAGTACGAGTTGCCCTTGAGTACGAGTTACCTATGTGTACGAGTTACCCTTGAGTGCGAGTTACCTTTGAGTACGAGCTACCTTAGAGTACGATCTACCCTTGAGTACGAGTTACCCTTGAGTACGAGCAACCATTGAGTACGAGCTACCATTGAGTACGAGCAACCATTGAGTACGAGTTACCATTGAGTACGAGCAACCATTGAGTACGAGCAACCATTGAGTACGAGCTACCATTGAGTACGAGCTACCATTGAGTACGAGCAACCATTGAGTACGAGCAACCATTGAGTACGAGCAACCATTGAGTACGAGCAACCATTGAGTACGAGCAACCATTGAGTACGAGTTACCCTTGAGTACGAGCAACCATTGAGTACGAGCAACCATTGACTACGAGCAACCATTGAGTACGAGCTACCCTTGAGTACGAGTTACCCTTGAGTACGAGCAACCATTGAGTACGAGCAACCATTGAGTACGAGCAACCATTGAGTACGAGTTACCCTTGAGTACGAGCAACCATTGAGTACGAGCAACCATTGAGTACGAGTTACCCTTGAGTACGAGCAACCATTGAGTACGAGTTACCCTTGAGTACGAGTAACCATTGAGTACGAGCAACCATTGAGTACGAGCAACCATTGAGTACGAGCTACCATTGAGTACGAGCTACCTTTGAGTACGAGGCGCTGCTAGTACGGAGAACATGCGAGTATGTGGGACATGTCAGTACCAGGAGTTTGTCAGTCCGAGGTACGTGTGAGTACGTGATACATGTGAATATGAGGTACGTTTGAGACTGTTCACAAGTACGGTGTTCTTGTAATACATATATATTGATATACCGTTTATTTACATTGTTGTTTGTATATCTTTTATTTAGTTAATTTTCATAATAAAGTGGATTGTGATATATTGTTCAGAATACCAGTGTTCTATTCACACATATATCGATGTCTTGCTAAATAAACATAATTATACAACTAGCAACATAATGCAAGTAATAATATAGAGTGCTTATTGTTCTGCATCCTCCTACAACAGCGTCCAATGTCGTACGGACAGACAGCCGGGCGGGTTGTAACGGAAATAAGATGTACTCCTTTGCAACATCTCATAGTGCATGTATTGCTGAAAATGTAGAGCTATAACATACATGTATTTCATTTTCCTTAAATATTTTTCTGGCTGTTTTTTCTTCATCTTTTTTTCATTTTTATATAAGGTCACGTGTTCTCCAATAATCAATGGAGGATGCTTGCGGTACAGACATGCTGTAGGTTGATGTTTGACTGATTGATGAAAAAAACAACGTTACTTTTCATTGACAACAGATGTTTCCTAACAAGGTTTTGCAAAACGTTAGTGACATTAATCAGTGCATATAAATCATAACACATACACTCTATCATATTGTTTATACATGAATGTTAATACTAACAGTGTATATATACACATGTACATGTATATTAATTAATGTGTAACACACAGATGTCTGACATAAACAAGGCGACAGTGCGAGGTAACATTTGGTCAAACTTCCCGCGGTAATTTTTCATAAAAAATATAGAACACAATTTGTTTGTGGAAGTAGAGACAACATACTTGACATATGTTCTGGTTAATATGGAGGTTTGACGATTGACAGATTAACATTGTCCAAGAATATTTTTAAAAAAAATTTCGCCACTTTTTAAACTTTTTTCAGTCATACACGGCGGACAGTTGGCATAACCAGTTTTCCTAGAATTAATTTTTCACAAAGTTTTTTACCTATCCAATTTTTCTGGAATTATTTTTGTAACCAATTTATTTTACTTAACCAATTTTCATGGAATTAATTACCAAGGAATTTCTTTTACCGAATATATTTTTCTGGAATACATGTTCAACCAGTCTCTTTTACATGAATTATCAAAAAGTTTCCTTTACCCCTTACCAGTTATCTTGGAATGAATTATCAAAAAGTTTCTTTGATCTAACCTGTTTTCCTGGAATTATTTTTGTAACCAATTTATTTTACCTACCCAATTTTCCTGGAATAAATTATCAACCAGTACTACCATTCTTAGTTGCTTTGCAAAACCAGTTTTTCTGGAATAAATTATCAACCAGTGTCTTTACCATTTTTCCTGGAATTAAATATCAAAACGATTCTTTTACCTAACCAGTTTCCTAGAAAAAAATTATCAAACAGTTTCTATTACCAAACCAGTTGCATATAATTCATTTTTAACCAGTTTCTTTTACCTAGTAACCAAATTTCTTGGAATTTATTATCAAACAGTTTGTTTTACCAAACCAGTTGCATATGATTCATTTTTAACCAGTTTCTTTTACCTAGTAACCAAATTTCCTGGAATTTATTATCAAACAGTTTGTTTTACCAAACCAGTTGCATATGATTCATATTTAACCAGTTTCTTTTACCTAGTAACCAAATTTCCTGGAATTTGTTAACGAACAGTTTCTTTTACCAAACCAGTGGCATATAATTATTTTTAATCAATTTCTTTTACCTTATATATATAGTAACCAAATTTCCTGGAATTTATTATCAAACAGTTTATTTTACCAAACCAGTTGCATAGAATTAATTTTTAACCAGTTTCTTTTACCTAGTAACCAAATTTCCTGGAATTAATTATCAAACTGTTTTTTAATCAATACGTTTTTTCACCATTAATTATCATTTCGTATTACCTTGCATAGTTTTGTATAATATTAAAGAAAGCTTTTCTTAAAAAAAACAGCTCTAGAATGATGATTAAAAAAGAAGAAATGTATGTACTCATCTTTATAATAAAATCATGTTGCAAATGCTTCAGCTGAAATTATTGTTATTTGTTGCATAAAACAGACATAAAGTGTGCTTTCAGAAATATAAATATTCAACGTTTTCAATTATCAATGTTTCTCCTCCATCATCTTTAGGGGATATTTGTGCAATATTATACACATGTGAACTATTCTTATAGTCTTCTTCATCTGCGTATTGTTTTATCAAAGAACTCGCGGAAACCTTAAACTTGCGTTCAAATTTAAATTCTTTATAGTTATTTTACTACAACTACCAAGTGTGATGTGTGGATCTTCAGTATCAATAATGATTCGGTTATTGAACTCAATCCATATCTGTCCCTTATTTACAGTTGTTAAATTTAAATTTGTGTTTTCTGTAAGTGCTTTGATACAGCAATACCCAGGGGTGGTATTCACGAAGCATCTTAAGGGAAAACTTAGAATTTTCTTAAATTCTTAACGTTTCCGTAAGTGTATCAGCTAAACAGGAAAACTAAGATTATCATTTTTTACATAGGTTAGAACTTAGAAGAAGTATGTAAAGAGCTACAATAGTCACAAAGAAAACATGGGTTATTCTTCGTTTCTTCAAAAATATGTGCAACTCAAGTTTTAAACTTAAGTAAAATATTTAAGTTTTCCCTTAAGTTGCTTTGTGAATACCACCCCAGGTCCTATGAATGTAAAACGGTGTCCATGCTCACTTCAAAACCTTCCACGAACATTCAATGTTTCAAACAGTAAAATCTCTCTTGTTTTACTAAAACGATACCAGGATCACAATTTCTCCCAAAGTCTCCCGGATTGGATTTGTAACCAAGGTATTCATTATTCTTAAAAAAGCATATAGGTTACAGTTCCTGGTACACAAAATGTATTTTGTTGTCTGAACTTGAATGGTACAATTCAAGCAGAATGATCAAAAAGGTAATGAAATATCGGACAGGAAAGGCAGCGCTTAACTGAAAAAAACAGAGCACAGAAAACAGATATAAAACATACCACACTCACACGGCACAATGCCCAACACACAACTGAACGACAAAATGAAACTGAACAGCTGGAAGTCCAAGTTTCAGCCGTCAAAGAGACGAAAGTCCAAGTTTCAGCCGTCAAAAAGCAAGTTGAGTATGAGAATAGTTTCAATTATTTCAATATAAATATGAAAACAAATAAATATGGTGACAGACAATGTAATGGAATGTGCTACTTCTGCGTAAAAAACAAGAAAGTTATATAACATATGTTTTAAGAGAATGAAATATTATAAAATATAAATGCTATAGAATTCAATGGAAATGTATTGATGTGCTGTGAAGTAACGCAAAACTGGATTCTTTTGAAAGAACAATTACATCGCTTAGAACAAACAAAACTATTTTGGATATCTTGGTAATATTTATACTCGTATGTATGAACTACCATAAACGTCAGCACTGGAGTCGTTTGTTATCATTCTCTAGTCTGCAGGACGACTGGAAACATGGTTCGGGAAATCCCTAGAACACAAGATGTGAATACATGATACATTTATAACCTTTTTATGGGAGCAAACAGAACAAGAAGGTGGTTGGTCGATTCGTGGCCATTCACATACTAGTAGAATAACCTATTTTAATAAAGGTAAATGTAAACGTATACTGAGCTGACGAGCACGAAAGACACAAAAAAGAACACACAACAAAAGACAAAACACAGACTACAAGCAAACATCCTAATGCCTTACACAAAACTAAAGCAGAGCATGAACCTAAACCGCCACAAGTCCTAATTTCAAATGTCAAAGTGTCCAACAATCACGGTAAATGAAATAAGCCTGCTGCTGCATACAAGATGAAACTAACATACATAATTATAATGAAAATACAAACAGAAAATGTCGGGGAAAATGCGGACATTCCAAGATGGTAAAACAGAACTTCGCATGTATGTTCAATGTTATACACATGTATTTGGTCTGATGAAACATTATATAAATAACGTCCATCGAGTAGCACAGAAAGTACTCAATAATCGACAAGAAAATGTAACAGACATGCACCAATCCCAGCCGTCCAAATAGGCTTGAGGTTAGGCATATCATAGAGTTTGTATATTGTCCGGTCATCGCACAATGAAATAGGAAGCATAATTGCGAGCTGTAAATGGACCCACTACTAAGCAGTCCTTTGCAAAATTAAAGGGTCATATCCTCTACTCAGAAAACGTTTTATAATCTTGATAAACACATTATGAAAGTGACTATGACCCAAAACCTTTCGAAATTTGTAAAGCACATCACCATAAGATAAGTTCTAAAATGCTTCTTGCAAAGTGTATAAAAAATACACGTACATAAGCATACACTAAGTTTCAGGTGTGCTGAAAATTTTAGAAAGAAATCGTATTAGGTTTTGGATTAATGCAACTTTGAATTCTCCAAAATTGCCCGATTTTAGCCCTAGATTTTTATTTATGTTCTGAACAATATATGACAAAGCTATTTAGTGTCTTTGATAGTAAACATGGGTTCAGCATGAAGGTCGGTTTACTGTTGTCTGTGGCGGTGGAGAATGAGCTCAGTCAAGCGAATCATGTTCCCAATACTTAATGCTTTGAAACCTTTTTTCAGCTCATTTTTACTTCCGCCTTTAGAAGAACATTGTGAGATTTCTGTATATTAAAACATATCGCGTGAAAACAAACAATCTGATGAAACGAAGACCTCACACGGAACTATGCTTTTAAACATTATTCAAACCAATACCACAATGATTGATGACAATTTCTGTGTCGTTCTTTCATCTAATCTTTATATCAATGATGTTTTGTATACACCCCATAATTTGTCAGTTGCCTTGTCACCTAACTTGCTAATACTGATTTATGTGTACGCTTGATGGTGTTTTAACTTATATTTTATATCCGTTTAGAACTAATTCAATGTTTTTGTGTGTGGTTATTATTGTATACTTGGTTGATAAATAAATCGTACGTATATGGTGTGCCGTTATTTTTGATTAATATAGCACTGACAATAAAAGAGAGACGTGTAATAAAAAATTGTTGGATAATAAAAATTATTTTTGTTGTATCTTACAGCAAAAATAATCTAAAGGTAATGGCTGTGTGCGTTGTAAATTATCACAATGCTATGAAAGTATAGACGATTGGAGTATGTTTTTTATCCTCGCCTTGATCAACAACAAAGCGACAATGACAATAAAGGAGTGATGCAACATACAGTGCCCTACTGATGAGACTGCAAGACAACAAAATTCGTCCTCACTTCAAGCAATTGTAAATTGATTTTTGATAATTAATGAAAAACAAGATCCCTTCATAGAAAGAACGATCTGGGTTATTAGACGTTCTAGTCTTTTCAATTAATCGCTAAACGAGCATCTTAAATCGACAAACTTCTAAAGATACAAATGGAATTTTATAGATAATGACTGTACCTTAATGAATTTTTGAACAGAAATTTTAATTAATTGCGTTATAATTACATAGCATCTACGTGTATAAAGTTTCTTAAGTAATCAATACTGTTATAAAATCTTGAATTTTACTTTGTTCTTTCGTGGTTATACATTCTTTAACCTATGATTCTACCGGTAACACTATGGGTGATTTCGTGCAATTAGCCTAAGATCTGTTTGTAATAGGCAATATCCTGAAAGCACACCGATAAAAGAACGTATATGGTCTCGATTATCGCTAAAGATAAAAGTCCAAATGCGATTCGATGTCATTTGTTCGAATTTTGTAAAATGCTACTGGAATTGACTGTTAAAACAACAACATTACTTTACAGGAGTAATACCCACACAGTGAATGTTGAGACATCATTTTGTTTTTGTTGGCTTCATTGCCACGTCTTACACATAAAACCATATAAACGATTATTGTCTTTAACTATCGGTGTCATGATAAAAACACAAAAGAAACCATTGTAATCAGAGATACTGGTTAGATTACCTTCTAGTGTTTAATTGTAAAACTGTTTCTGATTCAACTTTATCCAGAGTTTGTAAGACAGCTATTGGTACCAATGTTGGAACCACGTGAAGCATTTTCTCGCCATATTCCTGACAACTATTCCAGTCACATTTCTAACCACTGGGTCATAGAGATATTTGTTCTTGCTGGCCATATGACTCACATTGCAATTGCACTCATGACATTCTTGTTGTCGCTGATGTGGTTCTGATGGTACGAATTATACATGTATATAGAACAATAGCAAACTATAATAACAATTCGGACAGTGAATGCATCACTGACCAGAAACAGACGAGCATTACAGGCATAAATATGAACACTTTAAAAATTTCTAGCTCTATGAAATTGGCCAACAGGGAGCAAATAAAAGGAGCAATAGAAAAGTACTGTGAACAAAAACTACTGATAGAATACAATAAAATCATTGGGTACGGAACTACAGATTGAACAAAGGCTGCTGGTAAACGTTTGGAGGAAGCGGTAAAGGACATGCATTCCAGTGTTGTTGGTGTTGGTGTTCCCTTTGAATTTTAAGGAACTTTTAGGGAGAGGACTAGTTATTGAAAGATGCGGTAAAGGTAAAATACAGACCAATGTCGACAGTAGTATGCTGGTGTTCCTTTGGCATATAAGAGTCTTTCAATGGAGAGGATCAGTTCTGTGATTTGGATCAGGTTACCATAATGCTTGTACATTAAGTATTAATTACAACCATGTTATCTGACATGTGGGTGTCGTTCTGTTCACCTGACAGTTTGACAACATCCTTTTGTTGACGCCGTAATATATTCAAACAAACCTTCTTTCTCAACCCTAGCATCGTTTGAAACGTACACTACTATCGTACAGTGAAATCATACATACACATGGTATATGTTATCCAAAACTTTGTGCAAAACGATAGTAACACAAGTGTTGGAATAGAAATTGATGCGGCATGTTTGCGACATACCATCAGTACGTTTTGGATGTTTTTATCAGCTAATTACCAATATGTTAAGTACGTTTTAAGTTCTCTCTCTATGTGGAATTATAATTAAAATAATATCATGTGATGTATGGTCACAAAGATCAGATTATAGATAGAACTCACAGTTCGGTGTGATGTATATATTGATACTGAACACTATCTTCAAGACATATAACTTGTGTTTAATAATCTACTGTGGTGGTATTATAATTACTAAGTCCATAACTTCTTCGTGTATGGAATATTAAAATAGAGACGTAATTAACGCAATCAGAATATCAGATATTGCAACATCGCTTATTGGCTTTTTGCAATAAAACTAGATCACATTTCATAGTTAGATTTTCTAAACCGATATGAAGACACGGTTCAATATTTTTCTGCGTTTATTATTTTATTAAGATTCCGAGATGGGTATTTCGTCTCATTAAGGCACAGCAAACGGATATTATGGCTGTAATTTGATTTGCCTGCGTGAAATATAATTGTTCATTTGATCAAATATTGGATAGATGACGACCTAGCGTACGATTAATTACCTCGGTAAATCAAATAATATCACAGGTACCCCCCTTTTCACAAAAATAAACACCTTTGAAGAAACGTCATTACTTTACGGTGTGCGCTTCTACGGAACAAACGATCTGCGGTTAATTAAAGATAAACACTTACATTGTTTAATATTCAATCATTCCTTGCCATTATTAAATCGTACAACAAAGAAATATAAAAGTTCAAAAGAAATGATATCAAAAAGAGAACTAACCGATGTTTGATAATGTATTTTGATTCTTCGTTATCTCATATAAAGTATCAACAAATGTAGGCTGCTCACCGTCACCGTCTCGGTTGAAGTCTTGTCTTGCTTCACTGACTTTACCCGCATTAACATCATACCTCACAGGACGTGAAACATTAAATATGCATTCACAAGTATTATGTCACCTGGTGAGATATTTCCACTTTCTTGCTTGATGTATTTAGCCAAGGGCTGGTATTCACAAAGCATCTTAGTAGAAAACAAAGTACTTTCTTAAAAACATACAAATTCCTTAAGTGTGTCAGCTGAACATGACAATCAAAATCATTGGCAAAATCTAAACTTAAGTAAAACTATTTAAGTTTTCCTCTACGATGCTTTGTGAATATCATAGTCCTGATCCCAGGATAACAAAATACAGCTTAGGTTCGATATCCATATTATGTAGTTGAGGTACATGTTCTTCTTCAAGATCTTTACTAAATGTAATTCTTACTACATTCACATAAAATAGCACTAGGGAACACTTTATTTAAGATGGATGTAAAGTTATTATAATACACTGTGTGTATGAAATTGAGTTTAATATTGCACTTGGAATATATTTCGAGTTGTTTCTGTGAGCAGGTACCGTGCTTTGTCGTATAATGTACACTCGAAGACTTAAAATGCCTCAAACTGCATTATTAGGGTAGCAATACCACGTGACATTTGGGTGAAATTATTTGCTTTCCATTAAACACAGGATCTTTTTAGCAGTTTGACCGTTTTTTCCAGTACCATGTGAAACATGCATTTTCCATGGTTTCACCGGGTGTTAGAAAAAAGACGTTTTTATTTGTGTTCCAATATTTACGAATTTCTACTTGAAACTTTAGCCACAAACCACGTGGTATTGCTACACTGATAACAACTCAAATATTGATTAGGTTATTCCATTTTGTATGATAATTATTTAGTATATATATGCATTAGTATGTATATCATTAGATATTGAGCAGATGATATAAATGATACGCTAGAATATTAATAAGCACAAATACAAAAATGTTTCAATAAATTTGAATGTGCATGTACTAACTAAATCGATAGTTGGCGTTTGCAAGTGCAATGGGGTATTTGTAAAGTCCTATGGGTATTATGTTGACATAATTTTCCCTTAAAATCTTAGGACACTGGCATGGACAATATCGAATGTCAACACAGTAGGACTAACTCAGTCAAAGGTAAGCAAACAACAACAAACATTTTCGTTATAAAAATTATTCAACGTGCTAACACATAACATTGGAATTGATATACAATGATATACACCGTAGTAGATACTTCAGGAGAAACACTATATGGCAAACATTACGTGATATGGTTCTGAAAATGATAAACGACATAAAAACGTGAGTGTCTTTGTATTACTGTGTATACAGGTCTATATAATTCTATTCTTCTTCTTTCTGGAAATGTTGACAATATATTTCTCCCTCTTATTTTTTTGTTAACTGTAATAGTTTGCGACCATAACTTGATTTGAACTTTTACTGAATGGCCCCATCACCTAGAACTGCGAAGTAGAACGCATATAACCACCAGTCGGCTTTCACAACAGTTTAGTTTCGGTAAGAAAATAGACGCATCTCTTCCGCACCACTTTGATTATCAACATATTTGACCCATTTGCATCTTGTAACTTGTCACAACTCTAAGGCAACTCTAACAGCACCATCTTAACATTTGGAACCATTGCATAACTTCTTCTGATTAATTTATTTCATTTATGTAGGTCGAATTATCATATTAATCACTCTCGACACCTTATCCCTGATATTATTCATCACCACCAGCGCATGAGGCAAGGTCAATCTGAGCATCTAGCAAGGAAAATATTGGAGCCTTTTTTATTTTTGGTTGGTATGATGCGATCATGAAGTGACCCCGGATCTGCTGTACTCAAAGTACACGCTCTATCCTAGCACTAGACTATATACCTTCTCCCCTAGTCCTTGCTATGCCAGAACGCATATTTCTAGAGCTTCTCACTCTTCTTTACGTTGTGTTTTCCTCTCCAACTTTTCTCAGGTCACCAATGTCCTTATCTGTAGTGTTATTTTATTGATAACGTTTAGAAAGTTCGCGGAAGATACCTTCAACAAGATCCTCTTCTATCATATATGTTGAACAACAGAGATGACATTTTAGTAAATCATAAGTTGACACAAATTAAGCAATATTGTAACATATTTTAAAGACGATATAAAATGTTCATCGATGGTAGAAATCTGTTAAAATGTACTGCAGAAGTTAAAGATTAGTTGTTTAGTCTTGCATTGAATCACGCGCGTCATTTGAATAAATCATTTTTGTTATTTGTAGTATCAGATATTAATGCTGTTGCATTTATATATGAGGCATTTGTCATATAAATCTTTGACCGGGTATTAGTATAAATATCCAATGTCCACTCAGGCGATTTGTTATAGCTGGCTTTAAACAATACACACGTCACATTTACACCATCCTGTCTGATTCAACTGACTGATCAACTTGAGAAATTAAAGTGACAAATGTTTGCTAGGGTTTCGATTACAAGATGAAGTATAGAATATTATTATACAAGATCCACATAGTTAAGATAATCTTTAAATCTTAATTGATGCACGTCGACTGGGATATAATTGATATGTGACAATTATTCGGTTCCAGGTTATTAATGCTCATTTTGCCATGAAATTTGATTTAATTTCTATTAAAATCTAAGATTACTATGTGTTTGGTTATCAATACATTAAACATAACATTTCAATTTCATAATAAATGTGACAACCACATGGGACAGACAGACAAGAAATAACATTGGTTTAGAAAATATCGGTTTCAATATTTCTGATTTATTTAGCATTTCTATCAATACATATATGCGGCAGAGTTAATAATTGTTGTTAGAACTCACTCGTTTTACTGTTGTTGTTAAATGGGAGCTATGTTTGACTCATACCAGCTGTTAATTCTGGATGACCCCTCGTATTAACCACTTCTAATAACGGTTTGTGACCAGTACCTATATATTAAAGCATTCAGAGATTTTGAACAACAATGAAGGCAAAACGATTATATTAAGTCGGACAGGGAACATACAAGGCACAATACCCATAGCACTACCGAACAAGAAAATGATCCACCGCTATCAAACAGCTGTATGAACTAGTTTCAGCAATTAAAAAGCTGAAAGACCATGCTGAATGACCTTTTTTCAACAGTAAAATGGCTGAAATATCTAATTGTAGCTCGTAAGTCTCATTTCGAACATCGCACTCAAAACCTTTTGATTAGGAGTCTGGTGTTCGACACATAGGCCATCAGAGGTTAAAATATATGCCTAAAACAATTATGATCATTTTGGTCCCCTGTGTTGTAAGCAGTCTTTTCTTTATAGCTAAAGTCCTGGGGGATGTTTGCGTCGGATGAAATCATGATAAACTCTCGCCTCCCCGTTTACAAAGGTAAGTCTCGCTTTATCTTTCAATTCGTCTACGACGATATTATTCTCTGTACATTTCATATTTATTTAGAAATTGTCCAGTGTCTGTTCTTAACATAACATGTTCGATCAACAAGACAATACATTACACCGATTACAGGGTGGCAACAAAGGTTGGCAGCATATGCTACGTCATGAGCTTATACGTTTACATCAGACTGGTGTATTTTTAAATGATCAGACACTGTCACTCTATTACCGACATGGTGCTGATGGGCCGTAAAACCTAAATGCTCACAATGTCAAAGTATTAGACTGCATATGGGCTAATTTTCAACACCACAGTTCAGACAATGGCAATCATCTACATATCGTTGTAAGTACTATTTAATATATATACTTTACCTTATCTTCTTCTGTGTTCCATCTTCTACGACCGTTTAAATCTTCAGTTTGGATGTGATGATGAACAGCACATCCTTCTGTAGGTTGCTGATGGCAACTCCACACAACTTGGTATCGAATGACATATAAACGGGTCAAACTTCACGTCGTGCTTCCTCCAGATTGGGACATTTTTGCAGTATATGGAAAGGACTGGTGTCTGTTCTTTTGTCCTGCACTACACTCTTCGCAAGACTGCACTATATAACTCATATGTCAATATACTATACCAAACTATGTTATAGTTAGAACATATTAAGTAAATTTTAATGATTAAAAAGGTCGGAGCGAGCGAAGCGAAGCGAGGCCTTTTTAGTCATTAAAATTTACTTAATATGTTCTAACTAACTTAGAATATAACATTCTGCATTCTGATTGGCCGATAGAAATTAGCGCCAACGCAAGACGTCAAGTCTGTTAAGAGAAAATTTTAATGATTAAATTTTCATTTAACCGCGAAAATGCGGCGTTTTCATTGGCTCATAATGTAGGTTATATTCTAATTTATTATATCAAACATCACTAGATGCGTATAGAACTGCAAGAAAACAAATACTAGTAGCATGCGTACAATGTGTACAGCACACCTTTAATGGTGAAATGTTTATTAATTATAGTGTCAACTCTATGTAAAAGAGCAGACATTCTGGCTTATGAAACACCTACTTTCTGACCGTATATATTTACTTTAATACTACTCAATAAACCAGACGGGTATGCACACGTTAACGTGGATTTGAAGCTTCGACATTCGATTCCAATGGCGGGTGTCTTTACCACTTATCCACGAGGGACGGCATGGCAAAGTATTTAAATGGTCGTATGTTGCAATGGCCTGAACATCAACCAAAAAGACAAAAATAATGACTTTCAATACTGCAAACCAATTTAGAAGACACAGTTGTTGAGGACACAGTTGTTGAAACCAGGAATAGCATGCAACGCATTGAGGAGAACAGTAAGATCAATGAGATATTGCTGGGGTCGAACACAGTTTATAGAAAAGGACAGACCTAAATGGAAAGGACTTTTGCAGCCTTTTGTCCCATGTGGTACGAAGAGGATTAGTAGTAGGTAGGTAAGTAGGTACAATGCAACTAAATTATCTAATTACTACATTTTTGTAGTTATGTATTTGTGTCAGCTATGTATTAGATTATTCACATAACTGCAATATAACGGCCCAACAAAACAATAAATGCTGTTATTTACAGAGAAGAAAAAGTATTACAATTAATGTATCGACATTATCTCAGAATAGAATACACACTATGCATGGACATCCGATCACTGTTGTTATTACAAGACGATAAAAATAGAAACATTTGATAGTTTCTAGTTTTACAAAAATGGTTTAATATATTGCAGCATGCAACACTGGTTGTCTTAGAGAAATTGAAGATGCGAGATGGTCTCGATTTGACGACTTCTTCAACAATGTGCATATATCAGTTGGATAAAAATAAGAAATTCGGCTAAAATAAATTCAAGTTGTATTTGAGGTGAAATTGAAGATAGAAGAGTGCACTACTACTAGAGTTTTCAACAAAGTGCACAAGTAAGACACACTATAGTTCGTTACAACTTTGTTAACAAGTTTGACATTCATCTGAAATAATCGAAGCTGTATTCAAGGCGAAATAACGAATTGAAGGAATGAGTTATACCAAAATAAGGAAATTGCTGAATAGAAGATTTATTGTATAAACGAAGGTATATAAACATTTTTATCAACAAAGTCGTAATGTATGGCGGACAGATTGTGTGTGTTTTTATAAAAACAATGTTTATCCTGCGTACAGACAGTTTTATGGTTCAGCGTAAAGAAATAACATTTTTAAATAGATCATGTGGCATATCTGTTTGACGTTAAGTGTCGGTTGCGGCTAGTACTACTGGTGGTCAGAGCCTGAAGGCAAATACAAGGTCACATCATGGTCAAGTGTCAACATCAGCAGCAGGTTTGAAGCGATACAGGCTGGTGTTAATGACTAATGAACGTGTTAAAGATGTAGTTGTAAATTTGTTACATTTAACATAACTGTAACACAAAACTATGGCTTCAATGTGTTGATGGTGAAGAGTTTGCGCGTATAATGTTCGCCAGGTTGTAGTTAAGAGTGCTTGAATGTATGCTTTGACGGGGATAAATGTCTGACAGAAAAAGATGGCATCAAAGACAACATTGAAGAACCTTACAGAGCAATATGTTTCTGTGTAACGGTGTGTGGCATATCATATGTGTGATCAATGAAATAAATGGCCTACCATTTGATGACTGAACCTAAGTATTGAAATTCACTTCTGTACGGTTTCAGCGTTCCCCGCACAGAAAAATGTTTTACTGTCTCGTTGCAAAGGTGTTGTTGTCAAAAGTACATGCTACCACACGTATAAATAAGGCCTGGAAATCTTATGTTAATTTGATATTAAGGATTCCAAGGACGACAGCGATATTTAAGAAACCATGTTGTCTACAAATTATCATTTCCTTTCACGTTGGTATTATTATTCACATACGGTCGTTTACCACATTAATGAGCAAGCTAATGTGTTCTTGTGTCCTAACACGAGGAACACGTTCCTCCTTAACTACAGGGGAAAATGGAACAAGCTTTTCAAAAACAAACTCTCCGTAAAAGGAAACAAATAAATAATTGTCAGCTAACATGGTTGGAGCACATTATATATTGCATAAGGGGGTATCAGTAATTTATGCTAATGGTGTTTTAGGTTATCTAGTCCATTTCGCCGGTCCTTATGGTCCGTGTTTAAAATTTAACCACTTTTCTAGGCTTCCCCCGGGGAGTCTAAAACATGAAACATTGATGAAGACCCCATTAATGAATATTATAAACTTATCCATTTTGACAGGGACAGTGTCTTACTGAAGTGAAGTCATTAGAAAGGGCGAGAAACTACATTTGAGCAGAAGACCGTCAATGGAATTTCAGAGTGGTTTATGACGTTGGCAATTCTTGGAAGAAAAGTTATGGGCCGAATCTGTCATCGTTGTTGATGGGAAATGTCTTTAATCCGGGCAGTACGGAACGAGGCTTGCTTTTTATGCGTTAGAAAGGAAATGAAGACGTAATTGACGAAACCGAACTCATGCGACGATGTCCGCCGTATTTCTACTTTCTGCTGATAAATCTGAATTGCTCAGAACCGGTTTGAAAACAAGTCTTAGAGTCTTAAATGAGACAAAACTCTAACAAAACCTTAAAAGTTCTGCCTCACAGATTGGGCTAAACATTTTGCCGTATGTAGTTTGCCTACCTAACCAAGTATTTATGTATTAAAAAGCAACTGACGGTTGCGTTATGAAAGATTTATGACAAATAAGCAATTTAAACCACTCTTGGTGTTGCGCACTCAGTATTTTTCCTTCCAACATGCTCTGTGAATGATGTAATTCACATGTGATTGAACTGTAACATTAACAAACTACAGCGTAAACATCAGTGAGGTATTCGGTTCGTATTGCAATTCGTTATCATCGGATGCAAACATAAATCAGACAATTTAAGTGATAGTAGTGTTAATTCTAAAGGGTACTATAGGGTATTAATACCCTATAGAATTTTGATGTAAAAATGCTACATAAATACAAAATGCCGATGTTTCGAAAGTTATTTTAAATGTCAATGTGATATTTTATGGCATATACATGTACAGGCAATTATATCAAAATTACGTGAATATTTGACAATTTTATTTCATTTTTGCAATACGCCAATATGTGAGGCAGTCCCTCTTTAAGAAAAAAAACTGAATAAAAGCGTCTGGCAGAAAATATCACCTACCAAGAGTACGACATCAAAATAAATTGTCTTGAAACATTTAATTCATTTTTAACTACACGTATTTATATACCACTATATTGCATGCATGTATAATTTATTTATTTGTATATTTCACCATAAATTATGATAAAATATTTGGTTTCTACAAACATAGACTTAGCCATCGTAATGTTGTCAAATAAATGTTACTTGCACATTGTACATTTGTAATATTATAAACATTTATTACATTTTAATCGTTTATTAACATATTCTTTCATTTGCATAATTTTAATTGCATGCCACATTCATATCAATTTTTTAAAATTAAAATCTTCAGATTATCCAGAAGTAGAAATTATTGTATAAAACGAACACCAACCATATTTGATATTATTTTAATTGCAGATATCTGGACAGACAGTCGACAAGGAACTTTCATCCAACTATTCAAAATGCGAATTAAAGTGCCAGATTAAAAGGAATATAACAGAAAGAACATACTGATAAATAATTTAATGTTAATCTAAGTGTTGTATAATTGTGATTCACCAATTATATCAACAAGTTAAAAATTAATAAAATTCCATCGGCCATACACGACGGACTATGTAGGTTTATGGAAAAACGCCACACTTACAAAGCGATGGCGACATTCACGAACGTAAATGATCGGTCATATACATTGAGGCGCCATTGTAATGATCTTTGTCAGAAAAGATGTTAAGTTCAAGGGAATTTACTAAACGAGTAAAACATGCAATGTTATGATTATATTAAAATGTCCACAAGGGTGCGTTGTTTATTAGGCCACTGGCGTAGATTTGTATAATTATACGTATATTGTCATTCTGTTTTGTCATGTGAATTTTTAATATTTTTACATAATTATATAGTCGGTTAAAAAAGCTTTTCTGGGCCTATGTTGTTTGTTGTATGTCTTGCCGACTCAACATAAAATTGATCTTATTTCACATGTTTACACGTAGATGTTTTAAGCGAAATAAAGGCAATGTTGTTGCTATGTGAATGAGTGTTCTAATTTCTCCAATACATAAAGAGCTAGGGTGGTATTCACAAAGCATCATAAAGGATAACGTATTTTTTTTAATCTTAAAATTTCCTTAACTTTATCAGCTTAACAGGAAAATCAAGATTATCAATTTTTTACATTGTTTAGAAGCATTATGTAAAGAGCTGCAATAATCACAAAGAAAACATCGGTTATTCTTCCTTACTCTGAAAATATGTTCTGCTCAATTTTTTAACTTAAGTCGATATATTTCAGTTTTCCCTTAAGATGCTGAATGTGAATACCAGCCCTGAACATACAGATGTAATTAGCACATTTACATACATAGGTACGATACTATAAAACATTGCAATATCATATTATGTATAGTGAAAATTTTGTTTTCAACCATTTTAATTTGTTTATTTCAAATGTTTTTTTAGTAAACGTCATCGGTCGTTTGAGGCTGGACACTTTCATCCAATATGGTGTTTGTTCCATTATGACATAAAAGAACTTCAGAGTTCAGGATATGCAAATATAAATAAGTCTACACATATTGATAGGGTTAACATTAGTATAGTATAATTATGTATATTATGCATTTAAACTTGTAAACTAAACTTTGAAACTAAACTTTGAATTTCCTGTTACCCTTCAGTATATTGGTCACACTATTTGTATTGAATCATGTTTGTATCTCTGTTCACATAAATGTATGTATAAATCGATTATTCAGGTCAGTCAACCTGTTGACATAATATCGTGTATATAAACATTGCAATTTCTCTTACTTACGTCTGATTTTAATATATATTACGTGTAAAAGTATGTAGCTTTATGAGTAGTATGTGGCTTCCACTGCCCATTTCTCAAATTAAAATGTTAAAAACAATAAAAATAAAATGTAATGATATTGCAAGGTTTGTATACAAGTGACAAACCTGAATAAACGGAATATGTTGAGTGTATAAATATATTGTTGTTCTGTAAACATAACTCAACAGCTATTGTTATTATTATTGTTTGTTTTCTATTTTATTCATATCAAAGTCACACATATAACTTTGGTATGAATGTATTGCACGATATGCAATAATCCGATTTACAGTCAGTAGTCATGCACGTTATTATTTATCATTCAATGTAGATGAAATATCTAATTGATACCCCAAAACAAACACAGAACGTTTAATCATTAAAATACTATCTATGCTCCGAGCTCATGAATTATTGTAAAACAACTGCATTTCATATTTTCTTTAAGACATATTATTGTTATATAGTGTGACTAGTATGCAATACGTTTAGATCATAATATCATAAATACGGTATAATGTTATCCTGTATGTGCTTCAAATGTGAGAATTTTGATTAACTTTACTGAGTTGTAACAAATTACGTCTCTATTGTTATCCAATACAGTTAAACAATCTAACTTCTCATCGCGTCACATTTGTCAGGATTTTTTTCTTTAAACGTGAGTTTTATTGTTCAACGTTCCGCGCCATATTTATTGTATTTATTACAGAGATTCTTTTGATAATTTTGAAGAAAAAAACAATCAAATTTTCTACAACAGGCGCGTGTAGCATTACAGATTCCTCGTCGTTCGTCCCGTTCATGTAGCAGATTCCCTGCAGTATACAACAATTTGAAAATAAACCTTTAATTTTGTCTCTAAATTATTGTTACATTAGATCAATCAATCTGCCTATTGTTTCAAACTTATGACATGCGCCAGAAGTAGGCTGCTATGGAATATATGAGAACAATTCACACAGACAAAGACGCTCTCTCTCTGCGCTTATGATCGTAGCAAAAATTTATGAATTCCTTAACTGTATATAAATGAGTAAAGTGACGGTATCTTGTATAATTAATTGGACAAACGCTGGTTTATACAACATAAATCTAAAGAATTATCATAATGCAAATCAAATGAGGGTAAATAAATTGTTCTAGCCTAACAATTTGACATTGTTTATGCCGTTTGTGGTAATTAATGGCTCTAACGGTGACCCGAGGTCCTCCAAATCGCAAAAGCAGCTTTCTTCGTAAAGACACCTTGTCCGGTAGCATCAGCCGCAGAAGTTACACTCCATGCGCAGCCATCTAGGCAATCGGAACGGTCCGTACAGCATTTATCGCTTCGAATTGTACGAGATGTTCCGAATGACTTCCAGGACTAGGAGTAACATGTGTTGATTCACAACGTTTACTGCTAAATATGATTAAGTAATATTCAAATTTTAATGAGATAACATCTAGTATCAATTGTACCATAACCTGCAAACATCCGCAAACTCCTAGAATAAATGCATAAAAACTATAGCATAGTATAAACGGAATATTAAAACTTAATTGTTTAATACATAATTTACATAATTAAAATCATACTATCATCCAATAATATCTAGACGATGTTGAATATGAAAAAACATGGTTTGTTTCCTTAATCAAGTTTTTTTAATTAATTACCTGATATTTTTTAATTGATAAACCTTGATGGTTTTGATTCGTATGGAAATATGAGTCTAGCTTTGATCAAAATAATGCTACCAGAATAATAGTAATGTCATCGTGTTTTACGTCTTCATTGTCAATAATGTGTTGACTTCCGACAACTGAGGCACAAAAATACAAAATGTGACTGTTAACTTCAAACGTGGAAGTAAAAGCGCCATTTAAGGCAATTAAAGCGTCCCGTAAATGGAAAGAGTGTTGCACAAACATGTCGAAATACAAATGTTTTTGTTCAACTTTTTTCCACAATTTTCACAGTCGTTATTAATTTGCAATGAAAAACAGCAACCAGCCTTTGAGACTGTTTTTGTTGTCGAACCATTATCTAAAATTCTATCACTGTTCTTTATTCTTATAAAATGTAATTTTAGTGTCCACATGAGCGTCTTGGTTCCCAGTGCCTTCTTACCAGACATCCTGTACCTCCGTTACTGTCAGACAGATTTCATTATGCGTATCTGGAGTCCTTCAAGACGACACAGTCTAAACTAATTAAAGT
Source organism: Spisula solida (assembly GCA_947247005.1). NCBI lineage: Eukaryota > Metazoa > Mollusca > Bivalvia > Venerida > Mactridae > Spisula > Spisula solida. The sequence continues at coordinate 54,032,306 of OX365945.1, forward strand.
TTCATATGGATATTCCCGACTTGCAACCTTCAACATTGTCCTTTGGGAGCGCGAGAAGAATGTCTGGCCAAACATGGGCACTCCTTGTGGTGCAATGGGATACAATTCTTCTTTGGGTCATTTCCTAACTTGGCACACAGAGATGATTGACAAACTAGGACTGAGGGGTTTGGGGTCTTAATTCAATTCAAAAGAATATTATGGAGAATTGGATGTAGTGAAATCAAATAAAGAGACTAGCAATTCTGTTTCTATTAGGCTTAAATTTGATACCATGTCTTGTTTTGTTCCAAAATAAAAAAATATATAAAATATAATTTGATAACGTTTTGGATACGGTTCTTAAGCAATTGTTAGTAAAGAAAATTTAATAATACCTGTCAGGTGAAGAAACTCACAGACGGAGAGCGGGGACAATAAACTATGCGAACTTGATAACAGTACTCGACCAGACCAAAGCAAATAAGGCACACCAACTCGCTGGAAAAATATAGTACATTTTAAAAGGGGTCATTTGATTGTAAAAGCTATAGCTATGATATCTTTCATATTTAGAATGGAGTGCTTACAAACTTCGGATGAATTTGTTGGTCTATTTGGCGAACTGCACATTAGTGATAAGGTTTTGGAGCGTTTGTTTTATCTCGGGTGGTAAATCACGTCGACCGCGAGATCAAACGAGACTGTATCGAAAGGTAGTTTATATATAGCCATGAAATATGCACTAGGCTGTATTATTAGAAACTCCAACTTGAAGTGTGTGCCCAAGATTCCGAAATAGATGTGTTAACGTTTGATCTGAACTCGATCATTTATTATACCCGCTTAATGGGTAGCCAGACACGTGGTTTTTTCACAGAGTCTTAACCGGAAATGGATTTGAACTGCGGTTGTGATAAAACACAAAAATCATAACATTGCGCCAAGAAATAAATTGCTTCGATATTTTTGGTTTATTATGTGAAATTATAATGTTTTATGTTCGCAACCTCAGTCAAAAAGGTTATCACCATAAGTGTTCCTATTAAACTTAGATTCCAAAATATCAGAACTTTTCCCCGTTTTTTTAATTATTAAAATAACATATTATTTGTACTTAACGAGCACCATTCCTGGAAGTTAATTGTTTATTTGTATTAGGTTATGTGACCGCCATTTATTTTCTGCTTTAGAGCGTTGTCCCGAATTACTATTTATAATAGTTATTATTTAGCGCTTGTGGGTAATGACACTGCAGAGACAAAAAACGTTAATGGAATAAGAAGAGGGGTATTTTATTAGTTCACAACCCGGAGTTAAATCAGACCATAGATAATTATAATCAAACAATACTAGGAAAAAATAACCAACAACTGCTTATTGAATACATATATGTATATACAATAAATATATCGAATGCATAAGCTCAACAAAAATAATCGATGGCACAAGCTCCTAACAGATATTAAAAGAATGGGCACTTTTTTCACATTCACATTCACATTATAGTTCCGCTAATAAAACATATAAAAATATGGATCTTAATATATAACGAATATTAATTGAAAGTAAATGTAACATCCCTCACCAATAGAATCAATGATAGTTGAACTGTCATGACAGACTGTCCATTCGGTTCCCGAGTTATGCTTTTCAATGAGAAATGTTAAAGCAAAACTGGACACACATTTTATCAAATAAGACACAGACTAGCAAAAACATACTAACACATAAATCTATAACCAATGACGTATAGTTTTGGCATCATCTCCATTTAAAGAATTCGTCTTTAAACAAAAGAAAATAATAACAAAATATTAGGAGATCAAATCGATCTGCGTTTATTTGACATTTGTTTACCTTCTCTCTCAAAGAAAATACACACGCAGTTAGGTTTTTACAAAAATGTATATAGTTTCATTTGATTAAAATAGTACCTCTCTAACATTATTCTAAAACATGTTTCAGTGCTATAACTATGCTAAAAAGTATAGTCGCTTAAATACCAGGCCAGTGATATTTGATGTGTAAAAAACCTACGAAATACATATATACATGTTGTATATATGTGTGGGGGGGTGATCCAGAATTACGAGGATTTTTCCTCCAAAAAGTAAATTTTAGGTCTGATCGGCATGAAAATTACACAAAAGCGACTTTTATCTTTTTTAATTAAAGTAAAAGTCCACGTTATTCTGGATCCCCCTCGTAGCTGTTTTTTATCAGTCTATCAAGATGTCTGTCAACGGCTGAGCCAATGGTATCTGCAATATAAGCACCAACAACGATATTATGTGAATGTAACAGTTACATAATATCAGACTATCATACAATACATTCATGGATTCGCATAAATGTTGACCATGTACAGATGTATGCAAGGACGAAGTGACAGCAGGGAGTAAAGCTAGGGATTTTGAGATCTTGAGATCACCAAATATGGTACGGATTTGACGTAAATTTCCATCTGGCATATATTCAAGATTCAAATACGCTACAGTGTACATGTATACATTTCTAACCGTTTCCAACCACCAACGGAACACAAAATGACAAGCTTTCCAGGCTTTTGTTCTAGAGATCATAACGAAATCGACAGCTTAAGACAAGTTTGTCATTCCCTTCGAGTCCGTGTTTATGCCAGATAGCATCGTGCGTTTATAGCCGCATTTCCACGGTTTCTTTTCCGGGCCTAATGGAAACTTTAATAGCGAACCCCCCTGACTGTTTCACGGAGAAAAGTCATTTAATCCCTTAAAAAGGAAGCTCTTGACAGATTGAAGACAATCTCTAAATAACCTGTACATATCAGTTACAGATGATTAGTCGTTGGGAGGGAAATAACGGCGTATCGAAGGTAACGAAGTCGCTGATTACAACACCGCCATTGTTGTCGTGTGATGATTCTAAGAAAACCAACTAGACTTTTAAAAACCCCAAAGGATTTCAGCGAAATGAAATAAATCTATCCAAAGAAAAGAAAATGAGAAAAAGATACATAATTCCTGGCGAATAGAATGAAAAGCAATAAATTTTAAAACAATTAAAGTAAGTAAAGCAGGAAGATGCATGTTTGAAAAGATAACATTTCTCCGACAGTCTCCTCTGAGTAATTTAAACATTTACACTAAAAGATCTAAGTTGCTTTGAAGTGTTTGAAAGATTTACGTAATTCTGATTTCATAATTCATATTTATTGTTCTGCTTGATATGAAGTAACTTTAGAATAAAAGGACCTTGATAATTATTATGGACGCACTTTTAATCATGATATGATCGTTGTCTCTTTTACCACCTGATGACAAACTTTGATTAGAGAGTTTCGAGAACGTTTAGAGATTAATTTTCATTTTCATAAAATGCGGTAATATTTCTCGTAACGAGAAACGAGAAACCGCGATATTATAGAAATAAACATCCGTACGTGTATTTTTATGCTTTATATACATGGTATATTATGATGAATATTTTAATATGAAGCGTACAAATGTATTATTATTAAATTCTACCCCTCTATAAAGCATTCGCACAATAAAGTTTATTCTTTTTAAATTAAAATAGTAGTATTGAGAACTATGCTGGTGTAGGTGTTCTAAGTCTAAACAGGCTGCATACCGACCACCCATATACAGAAGTAACGCATTTAAGTATGTTAAGTTCTTTGGTTCTTGTATTGGATTCTTACATTTATGTTTTGTTTTTGAGCCTTGTTGTAAAATGCATCAGAGCAACAGTTCATTTGAACACCAGTACATTGGCTACAATGAGAAAAACGTAGGTACCAAGTGAACCTCGCTAGGCCACCTCTCTATGACGTCCTATGTGATATTCGAAAATATATAGACAGTCAAATCAGTTAAAACTGTTAATAATAGTGTTAATATTGATGTCATAGTACATGGAGACTGGGTGAAAATTTTGGTCTAAAACATATCCATTTGTGTTGTGTACAAAAACTTTTCATAAACCGGAACGAACTTTCCTTACATCCTTTAGTTGTCCATTTCCACGTGATTGTATGGTCCCACTTAACTTGCGCGAGACTTGCGCGAGAGTGGCGTCAAGTCCACAAGTAATGGCGGATATCGGAGCACGTGTCTACGTCATTTTTCTGATGTCACAACTTCCGGCGATGTGAGGAAAGCTTTCAAAGTGAGATAAGTTATATTCATTTTTTTATTTATATTCTAATGGAGTAACACTTTGTAATGGATGTTTTAGAAACACTGCAACATTTCTTTCATATGTGACAAGCGATAAAACATTACAACGAACCACTAAATGCATCACACATTTAACGTAGACGGTGCTAGGTAAGAACTATGACGTTCAGAAAGTAACTCCCGTGAACAAATCAAACGGTGGGATGTAATTAACACGAGCGGAATGAAGTAGCGCGACGACATGAATAAAATACACATGTAAGCTACTTCCGGTTGGCTACTTCCGTTTACTGACGTCATCAAAAATGTAACCGGTATACATTTCCGGTTAACTGCTACAAGTGACGATGTCTTATCACGATATTTACTCTGCGTTTGCACGAAAGACGTGGAGCATTTAATAGAGACATTCAATGTATGACAATTGTAAGTATGTCATTAGTTCTCTTGTTATATACTGTGGTTTTATTCTATTTTGTTGCTGCCTAATTGCATTGTTCCCCCAGTAGTATCAAGTGACTGGTCCCTATGATGTTTAAAAGTTATATCAAGCAACGCGTTCCTATTTTCCTTACTAATATATTAAGTATCTGGTTCCTGTGATATTTTACTAATTTAATAATAGTTTGGTCGTCAGATTGTGAAAAAAGACATGTGTATATTTCTGATAATAAAAAGTCTAAAACAAGGGGAATCGACGGACAGATAGCAAGGGACGAGTTTTGTGAGCTATTTATCTTCAGGACATGTGACCGTCTTGTGCACTTCTGCTGTCTTCGTATTGTCGTCTGTTTTAGGGAGAAAAAGACGTTCATTAGCTGTGACATTTGCCTCATAAAACAGGCAATTTTCACTCCCTAGGCGACGCTACCGATAATGTCCACAGTAATCACGTGCAGAGGGGCCGTAAATCCCAACATCGCTGCCTCAAATCGTGTCCACCAACGTAACGTTATACTTCATCTATAAAACACTATATTTCCCTTAAGACGGAACTGTCGAGTTGAAATTGTCACTGCCTAATCGCTGACCATCCCACGTGACTATTCAAGCATCCGGGGTTTCTTCCATATAAACACTAATTAAGTTCACAACTTGTGCTAAAAATCAATGATTACTTTCAGTGTGAGATTTCGTACGTAGCTAGTAATGTAGATGGACTTGTAGAAAATGCAGGTTCTTCATCTCATCCATCACGGGTTCTGACGTCATCGTATCTTATGACAACCAAGAATGCTTGCTGATTTGATGGTTTCACATCTTCTAGACATAAACAGCAAACTTCTAACTAATAAGATAAAGAACCTGGCGTGATGCGTCATAACAATGGTAATATTATTTTATTTTCAATGATCGTTTGATATAAGTCTTGACCATACGGTGGCATGCAATTCCCTCTGTCAATCTGTCCGCAATCACACTGACGTCATCTACCCCCGCACAAGCATGTTATGCCGGTCGTTGTGTGTCCGTGGCGACGACATTGTTTATTTGCACTGAACAATCGCACTGACGTCTCTGTGTCGGTCCTCGTGCAGTGCCGTGAATTCGTTGTTTGTATGTTCGAGCAATGACGTTTGCGTCATTGTTCCCGCGTTCCTTTGATGTCGTTGTTTGTCTGCACGTGAAATAATGTAGACGCCATTGTCCTCGCGCACCTTTAATGCCGTTGTTTGTCTGCCCGAGCAATGATGCTGGCGTCATTGTCTGCTCTTGTAATCACGTGATATTGCTGTTTGTCTGCCACACACAATCCCACTGACGTCAATTGTCTGCCGCGCAGTCACACGCAAGATGTTGGAAGCATTAACATCAACATCGTCATAATATTATTAGTACGCTGCAACCACCAACCCACACAACTCAAACCATGGACTATTAGCCATATTCATGTGATAAATGGTGACGTCAAACGATAGTTAGTTCTATGCATGTCCCTACTTAAAGTATTAGTTATCTTCACGGTGGGCATTTAGTTCAAATTGCAGCCGATTTTCATCTCCGTATCAAACGTCTGCTTAATACTCAGTAAATAACAACATTGATTTTGAAAACGTGTTAATATTCGTGTTTATAACGGCAAATGAAGATCGAATAAAATCTGATTGACAGGTCCGGATTTGTTATTGACAAGTGACCAGAGAGCATGAATCACGTGATATCCGAAAACATGACTGACCAAATAAATCTTCCGGTAATAGAATACGACTTCAAACTGCCGCAAATCGTTTATTTCTGATATGAATGTCGCAAAACACATCAAAGGAACACCAGATAAAATTATACTTTGTCTGGCGGATAAAATGTCTGTGCAGTTTAAGAAGAAATCTTTAATTTGTATTAGCGAAAGTTCGTATAACGGCGATAAATTTTAGAGTTTCATACATAAAAGATTTCTTAAGTAGTAATTAATATTAAGAGATTTGTCAAGCAACCAAACAGCAAGCGATATTTCTGTAAATGTGTTTTCTATGTTAGTAGATTCATCATTATTTTATACATAAATAGGAAGATAACATAACATGCTGATTTATTTTGCTAAATGAAAATGCAAACAATGCTGGGTTGTTGTCCAAACATATTAGAAATTCATTTGATGCTTGGAACGTGCTTCGTTTAAATACCTTCATGGGTTATCCTTTATTTTTTTCAAAAAAATATCTTAAGAGCGATATCGTTTGCTTCAGCGTCCTTTGAAACTACTCTTCTTAGTTTTTTAAATAATATTTGTGTGATTTGTAAAGTTGATGTAATATCAATAATGCATGAATTAAGATGAAACTAATAGCAATGCCTGTACAGAATATTGTAGTATACATGGCTGCTAGTTTGTGGAGCATAAACTGTTTTGTAAAGAGCCAATTTCATTAAACTAGAGCTGTTGATAAAGAAGTTATGTAAAAAATTCTATTATTTCTGTATCTCCCCACGCATGACAAGATTCGTCAGGAATTTTAACATTTACAGGAATATGGAAATAGCGGTTGATAGCAACAAGAATGTCCAGAGTCCGCTCTCTGACTCGTCATGTCAAACGCGCAATAAAAAAGGTATTATAAATAATGTTCCCCTTGCTTGCCAGCCTAGCATTAATCATGTACGACCAGCCCTCAAACATCAGTTTGTTTGATGAAATCTGCTTTTTTGAGCAACATGGGAGCAACTGACTTCCAAGAATCCAGAATAATAGAAATTAACAATTGCAATTGATTTTAACAAACTACATTGTAATTATATTTTAACATTAGTTTTGATGTTATGTCTTGAACACTCTTCCAGTAGCGTAGTTCGTCTTCATGAAACTTATGTTCTGCGTGGTTCAGGTAAACTTTCCGTGCGTAAATAGAACTAGTTTAAAGTTTGAAAAATATTCACCAAGCATGACTTTAAGCATTTTGTCATTTTGATTAGGTTGTATATTTATATATAATGCGTGGTGCATGTTTCAATGTTATCGCGAACTAATCGAGCATACTTTTGCTGGTTATGCACGTTTGATTGTTATAATTAACGCCATGGTAGACATGGTTGATATATTCACAGAAATAACATAAGTAGAGGATACAGTTGCTTGTTAGGTAGGACAAATAAACTTTGAATTTGAAGTTGATGAATATGCCGAGCATGGCCTTTATTTACCAGCTTCCTGCTTATATATGGCAGGCATATGAGTGCCTCCATCCATCCAACAAGAACATGTCCATTACTCATTGACTGGTTTAATGGAACTGAAAAATGTTGAATAACTGCATCTCAAGTCACCAAGTCCGATGCATCAGTTCCGTCAGCATCTGCAGTAGCTCACGTCATTGAAACAAGGTGCCAATCGGGACACCTCGGACAATTTCTTACGAATCATGTTATCTCGTATAAATGCCGTACGGACCGTTCCGATTGCCGGGGTGCATAGGTTCCGTCAGCGTCTGTAGTAGCTCACGCCATTGACCCATGACACATTGATGGCTACATGTTTATAGAAAGTTGATACGATAATTACCTGCACCCATTACACCGTTCTGCTTCGTTTTAAAATTAGCCACTGTTGACGTGTTACGTACTTAAACTTCTACGTTTTAAACGAATACATTTGATACAAGAAATTAAATCGTTCGTTCAGTGCAAAGCTGTACGTTCGGAAGCAAAAAAGCCAAACACGAATTAAAGCAAAAATACTTTTTTATAGAGACAAACTAACTAAACATATTGTCAGGGAACCATGTCTCGCCGTTTTTTGTTTGACGTATAACAATGTAAAAAATCACGTGATCTTGAATTTATGGTTTTTCGATCGCTTTTAAGATTTTGACCGAATCACAAACGTCATGAGACCGCTTATCAAGACTGATGCTAAACAACTTTCATGTTTTTGCGTTTAACTTGGAATCATTTTGTCTATAACTCGTTATATACGCCCGATGGGGAACTCTCCGCCACCACAGTTGCAAAACGACCCGTTATATCTAAACAATCAAGGGCATATCATGGCCTAGGAGCGATTATTGTGAATAATAATTCGATGTAAGGTTTTAAAGATATCCACATCTGTGCCCCATAAAATCCCTGTTGTAAATACGACTCGCATTAAAATCTCAAATTAATGTCAAAGCGAATTATTGAACATGCCATTCGACAGAAGAAACATTCGAGTTAAGCGGTGTTATCGCTAGCGCCATCTGACGGCCAAGCTTCGTCGAGAGGGTTTATCGCTCGTTACTTTCCGTATCATTTCTATGATATCATTTCCACCCTTTTGACGCCTGTCATAAAGTATAACTTAAGCGGTTCGTATTAAAAACTGTTCATTTCTGAAACTAAAGGAATCTGCTGGATTTCCTCAATGCTAAATTGAGAAGTAATGGCACAGAAACTCGAATGTGGATAATATTGCGTAACTAACAACCCACGTGACTTCCGTTTGCTAATTGATATGAGTTGGAGTTTTATTTCAGATATATAGTTTATAGTTTACCTACCAGAGTTTAGGCATTTAGCCAATTAATCGTACATATAATCACAAACAGGTTACATAGCCTACCAAACAATATGTACTAAAAATGACCGCCTTTTGCTGACCGGAACTTACGTCATATAGGAACTATAAAGATACATATTATGGGGAAGACGTGATGCCGAAATGCCGATGGTTAAAAGAATAATACATCTACTTACGTTCTGTTGTTGAGTTTCTACTCTTAGACATAGTGTAGGAATAACAACATTCAGAACATACCCTAGACTTTCGGTTCTGTAACAGCCTACGTTTACAATACGAAGTTTGCGTACGATCAAGTCGTAAGGTATGTGTGTGCACATAACATACATAGTTTGTTACCAACCGAAAACAAATCTTTAAAATTTGCCAAAACAAACTTTTGTTTGGAATTCGTCTTTTTTTATGCATTCCATTGTAAAAAAACAGCTGAGATATATCTCTGTTGTTGGCACTGGCCAAGTAGTCCGTGAAAGTCATGCATCTCGTAGTTACAGCATAATGTTTACATCTGGAATATCAATTAAGAAGTTCAAATCAAGATCTCGTTTGGTCTGTCACTTCGTGAATCTACGAGATTTTATCTTGGACTCAACTTGTTGCATGATTTAGAAAATAATTACAGCTGGGTTTCTTTTCTCTGTATCAAATATCGGTGCCAAGCGCTTAGTTTGCTCATTTCAAATGAATGCATTAAATTGAAGTAAAAATCGGCGTTTAACTGGAAACGTGTTTACCATCATTGGGTGATAATTTGACGTTAACCGTCAGAAGTGTAGATTAAAAACTATTTTCGCGCAGGATAAATAACACAAAAACTGTGTAAAAGATAGTTAACTCTGTGAAAAGAAGATAGCAAAGGCTGTCAGAATATCCTCACTTTCTTGGAGGGCGTCAATGTGTCTGCGTGCCGGCCTGCCACACTAGGCTCATTAAGAAACAGCAAAAATATATTTTCCAGTATGGAGGGTGTCCTAAATATTGTATTTCCGAGCGATGAAAATTAGATGTATCTTTGCTAAAAAGGTTTTTGTACTGAGAGAGCTTGTATCATATGATAGACGTAATTATCAGCCGTCAAAATGTAAATGGAGTAACAATCAAAACCTGGCAGCCAATCTATCACTGTTTAACTATAGTTGTATAGAAGATTTCATTGTGGAAAAATCATTATAATTTCCTATATTGTCTTTAGGATCATGTATTACCGTGCTAAGTAAAGCGTGTATGTTATTAAATGGATGAAAGATTGTTAATGCGCACAATGATAACCATATTTATTTCTACTTAAGTTTCACAAATGTAGTGGAAGTACAATTGGTTTATTAAAACTAGACTTAAAAACTTATGAAGGGGCACAGCCATACTTGGTGTTCTGGTGGCAATCGTCTAATGAATCGTGTTACTACGTACCCTTGTCTTTTTTGGAGGCGTTTAAGCCTCTCATTACTACCATTGCCCATTTCTTTGGGAGGCGTTTAAGTCTCTCATTACTACCATTGCCCATTTCTTAATACAAAATTAACCGCCTTTAGGCTGCTATGTGAATCCGCATTCAAGTAGTTCCAGAAACTGTCAACATTCCCAATACTGCTACATATGTTTCTCCAAATTTTTTTACTGATTTAAGCCAATCAGCAGCAACATTTGTTTATTCTAAGATCAAAAATTGTGAAACTGTTCGTTAAATCGATATTTTTGCAAAAAAATCACTACACTGGCCGATACCGAACTTATGACGTGTTCATCAAATGTCCCGGCTGTAAAGCTATTTTTAGAAACTTCAGACTACGGTCAAGTGATGGTTTTATCAATGAATCGTATACGGTCTGCAAAGTACTGTTATGCAATCATATGGTGTCGCTGTACTAGCTAGCCGCTTTCTATAGACTGTCTCACGCCGTGAGGGAAGTGATTACTGTAGAATCTGATAAATAGGCGCGTAGTATTATTTTAAAGCCACTTTTGATATACGCATTCAATACACGTATTACATATAAAATAATATGCACCTTTTAACAATTATTTAGATACCCAACATGCCTATATAGTCACATATGCCTATTTTGACATTCAAGACAAGATCGGCAGTAAGAAAACGAACATTAAACTTGTAAAGTCGGTTTAAGCTTTAGTAGCAGCAACCAGATCGCCTCCAAGCAATACTCTCAGTTCTTTGATTTTTCTTTTATTCTTGTTCTTTTAGTTGCAACGGTTATTCCTTGAGCATTTTTTAATTATATCCGTCTGTCGTTTCAAGGCAATGGTCAAAGGTAATGTTTTACTCGTACATTGTAGTTATAAACAATTCGGAACAACACGTTTGTATGTACAAAATGTTTTCCTAGCAAATATTCTTTTGCATGGAAAATGATTAACACGATATTTGAACGATGCGCTATTTTCAGGATTTCTTCATAGTCCCAGAAAATTTCAAAACAATATTTCAAATTATTTCATAGATCTAGATACTAATGATGAAAAGAGATAACATAAAAATTTAAAGCCGCTCAGAATTAGACATTTGAACCAATTTTCGGCGCTGGTGTACTAATGTTGGCGTTGGGTCATGTACTAACACGGACGCTGGGCGATGGTGTACTTTTTGGCGATGGTACGTAGATGATGTACTGATGTTGGCGTTGGTTGACGACGGTACTGATTTCGTTCATCGAATACTCGACCATGGTTTCATTGATGTTTGCGATTGAGGTCGCTTCCATACTGTGGTGTCGAGTCTGTCGAATGCAGTACGGACATTGGTTATTTTGCAGTTGACTTTTCATGGATATGCTTGACTCTCCACTTGGTGCTTCCCAGGTAGGTGAACTTGTCAACAATGTTTAGCTTCGTGTCATTTAAAAGTAACGTTGGGTCCATGTAAGGCTTTCCTAGAGCACTTCAGTCTTCTTTATACTGATGGAAGTACATATATTGACATTGGCAGATGTGGCGCTTGTTGACGATGTACTAATATTGGAGTTGGTTGAGTATGTACTACGGTTTGCGTTGACTGACGATGTACTTACATTGGCGCTGATGCTAGCGTAACATTCGGGGTGGTTAATGATATACTTATATCGGCGCTGGTTAACGATGTACTAATATTACCACAGGAAGACTATGTAGTAACATTTGCGCTGGTTGATGTTGTACTTATATTTGAGCTGCAAACAGAACATGTATCAATAATGGCACTTGGGGACGGTATACTAAAGCTGGTTGGTGCAATACTACCACATAATTGTTACCGATGTGTCCGAGCTTCAGGGTGAGACTCGATCCTGTTAGCGGTTGATCACACCAGAAAGAAATAAAAGTCCATGTGCATCTTAAAACAGTATAGTGTTCACCGTACATACGATAATAAATTGAAGGGTTAGGCTTGAGTAATACACACTTTGTCAGTTATTTCAAATAAGCATACGGAAGCCAAACTATGCGGATGATGATAAAACGTAAATCAAGATATGTCTGTCTGTGCAAGATAAGTTTATGCAAATCATTTCAATGTTTTCATCTCCGTCTTGACATCAATAGGTCCACCAATGTTTGCCGAGTGAACATTTATAGGAATAGAATAAGGAATTCTCATTACACGTCGACATTCGGCAAAACAATATATTTTATTGTAGTTTGGTTGTTGACAACGTATATTATGCTTTATACAACTATATATTTGACATCTTTGCTATAGTTTAACGTCCTGAAATTGTTCCGGTTTCAGTGCTTCATTGGTAAATATGAGTCTACAGCCAAAGTTTTGACAGACACGACTTGATGATTTTACTGCTCTTGTTCTTCCACTACGAGACATTTATTAAGTCGACTTATGTAATTAATACATGCTTAAGATACTAATTGAACTATATCTTCTTATCAAGCACGAACCACGTGATGTGTGATTCTATAATATCACATATAACATGAGTACAGTATGGTTATATCATTATATTGTACAATGTGGACTTACCACGTGGTAAGTGACATATTTTTGTCTATGAATGCAAATAAAAATATGTCAACAAAAAAGTATCGAGACATTTCCGAAGCTCAAGTGTGATATTTTTATGTGCTAAAGCTATGGTAGAGTTGTATTGACCTTCCAAAAATACATAATTACAAGGTAGCTGCACATTATAGATTACTAGTAGTCTTCACTAGAAAGCTGTATGGGTGTGTGTCAAGCTTGCTTGACACTGTGGTACTTTGGCCAATATATGTTTGCATTTAACTTTTATTATATATATATATATATTTCATTTAGGCTCTATTTAGCCTCCTTTTGATATATAGACTGTGTTCGAGCCTGATACTGTGTATAAGGTCTCTGGCTTTACCAAAAAAGGCCTATTTAAATTTCATAATATGTGTCAACACACAAGCGTCACCAGTCACCAACATCATGAGGATGAAAAGTAATCTATAGCGTTATTATTTTTATTTTGACAGGTCGAATAAACTCAATATACACTGTAACCATTATTCAACTAACTGTGGCTCACAAAATGGACAAATCAGAACAGGCCAACTTCCGGAATTCAAACATTCCAACGTCTCTTACAAGATGGGCGCCTTAACCCTTCAATCCTATGGACGGTATCCCCTGTAGAGGGATGCTTACAATGTTGATAAACGTACAAAAAGACCATCACTATGACTATGTGCACATTAATGTTTACGTCATCACTCATGACGTTGTTTATCTATTTGTTTATATTCCTGAAGAAGAATTGCAAAAATATAGTCGAAACGCCGATAAAAGCTGGAGTTCGTCTTGTTTGAATTTACGCATTATCAAGGGTTATATAGTAAGCAGGTTTCGTTATGACAATGTCAGACTGTTTTAACGCCCTGAAAGGAAATGTTCATGATATACATACGTTAATAGTTGGTATATCTAAGCAAAAACATGGAAACAAAACAATCAATGAAACATAGATAAAACAACATAAATTCACAATTAAAAAACCCAGTATTTGTTATATCCATTACAGTCGCCCACCTTCATTATATTGATAACGAGAAGCAGGGATAGTAGTATATGATTCAGACATATTTAGTATAAAAACATCTTCACTTTGACATTTGATCAATTTGTATTAAAACTGGGAATGTAGTTACAGCGGAAATGTGAAACTGATTTCTGAAGTAAATGCTCTCATATAAAACAAAAATATTAACTCGACTTCCGTGCACTACTTGAATATGCCGAGCATAGTCTTTATTTGCCAGGCAGCTTTCTGCTGAAATATGACAGGCGTATACATGAGTGCCTCCACCTGTATTTGAACCTGGGTCGCCAGACTAGACGACAAGCGCTATATAACAGCTTAGCTACGGAGGCACACATATAGTGAGGAAAAGTGTCATGTGGAATCTGAACATGGATACTGCTACATCAGTTGAAACCGACTCAACTGTCTGGGTAGCAATTGAGTCGCTTTCGGGCAAAAAACTGTGCCTTATTTATACATGTATTGCACAAAAACAATAAGTTGCATAGATAGTACTCATTCTCGGCTCGAAGAAGTCTCGTTACAATCGGTCAAAAAATAAAATACGTGGCCAAAACGTAGCCAAAACGTAGCCAAAACTTGCGTCACATGCAACGTAGTATGTCCACACTGTATACAGCTATGTAGACACTAGACAAAATACGGTGTTCTTCTCACATAAAATACCAAAGAGTTGTGAGCTGCCATCCGAAGAACAGGTTAGTGTTGAGCAGGAATCCAGGAATACAATCAGCTTTTTAGAGTAACAAAAGAAGAACTATTACTGAAATAAAGAAACAAGAAGCATTAAAAGGCCAAGAAGATAAGAAAACAAATTTGGAAAATTTGAAATAACAAACCATCAAAAACTGAGTGACAAACTATGTCATATGATATTTTGAGTGTAAACCATATGAAGACAGTTGAGTTCTAGTATATGAAATCGGAGCATTCAGACTTATCAATACTTGAAAATTAAAACAAACCACGAAGCATGTGTCCATTCAGTTACCACATTTCGGTGGTTTTGGTGCTTTCGTGACATCGACCTGAACACAGGAGGGAATACAGTTAAAGTGAATGAAATAAACGTGGAATCCGTAGCCAGCTGTCCTTAATTGAATACAGTAAATTGTTCCATGTAGTCATCCAGACCATCCCGAATCTAATCTAATTTGTATTAATTATTCAGGACTATAAAGTGCGCCACATTTTTTCTCTTAAACGGTGTTTCATTAGGTTTTCTATTATTGTTTTAAAGAGTGTTATTGGAAACCAGTATTCAACACAAGGAATAAAGCGAACTGTTAAACTACAAAAACATCTTCATCAACGACAGTGCAACAGAAATACGTGCAAAACATGAACAATGCCAAACTAAGACAAGTTCTCAGTCTAATGAAAAGTTTCATTTTATTCGAAGCACTCGATTTTTTTATTGATGTCAATGCACTTATATGACTTCATTTCGTATTACCTGACAGTACTCGATATAGGACATTACCGACTTGAAGATAATAGAACATTAGACAGGAAAGGCAGCACTCAACTAACCAGTAGAGCACAGAAAACATAAAAAAACATCACATACCACAATTATACGGCACTGTGCCCAACACACAACTATACGAGAAAATGAACTTTACCTCTAAGCCCAAGTCCCAGCTGTGAAAAAGCAGAATTTCCTTGTTTCAGCTATAAAAAAGCTGAATGTACCAGTTACAGCAACAAAAATGCTGGAATGACCTAGTTTCAGCTGTAAAAAGGCTGAATGCCCTAGTTTCAGCTGAATGGGCTAGTAGTTTCAGATGAATGGCCTAGTTTCAGCAATAAAAAACGCTTATTGACCGAAACCTATATAATAGCATGTATAGGGCCTAGTTGTCATCTCTTATCAACTTAGCTGCACATTTCGACATTACCCGGCGATATTTTCAAAATAAAAACCAACCAATTTAACATGATTAATGTGCATATAAATCATAAACTTCACAGACACTCGATCGTTCTTCTGGGTATGAAGTTGTAATCTGTGTTTTCTTGCACACATTTGTTGTCTGCGCATGCGCACATGCGTTTTACTGTTATTACTGGAAGTGTAAGATTCGGCTTTCTAAGTTAATGAGCAAGTTAGGTTTTTAAACAAATTTTAGTCACAGCCGACGGTCAGTTGAGCCAACCAATTTTCCTGGAATTATTTAAAAACCAGAATTAACCTGTTCTTCAATTAACATTTTACCCACATATGGAGAATATGACTGCGGCCAATCCAATTGGCTTCGCATCTTTCAAAACAGCATGTGCATTGTATAATTTTGCTGTGGGTTGTCCTTGTGGTGTATGTCGTTCGTTTGTAATATTCCCTGCTAAAAGTACAGTTACTGTTCATGAACAATTCTTGAATTATTCATGAACAGTTCATATTCAAACTTCATGAAAAGTTCTTCATAAATTCCAGAAGTGCAAATGCGACAAATCCTTCATTCATTCATGAAAAAAACAGTTCATGAACTTTCTTTGGAAACGTTCATGAACATTTGTTTATGAACTATTCATGAACTGTTCATGAATAGTTCACCACCGAAAGTACTTTATCAATCCTTGAATTGATATGTTCATGATAGTATCCATTCTTGAACTGTCCTTCTTCCGTTCATGAATATTTGATCTTGCACTGATCATGCACATTGAAGTTCATGAACTGTTCATGAACTTTTCATATCAAAGAACTGTTCAAGAATTATTATCAAACTAAATTTCATTGTCTCATTTGCCCTTCAGAAACTGGACATGAACCGTTCATGCACTCGAGTTCATGATAGTCTCAAACTTTTCATGTACTTTTCAAACGAAACTCTCACTGCTGAAAATGTGAAAAGGTTACAAGAATGTACACAAGGTTTTTATAAGATTCGACCTAATAAGCTGGTTTTTTATCCAAGGGGTCCAGATTCCAAATGTATTCATGAACAACCCATGAAATAAACTTAAGTGTATAAAAATGCATTAAATGAAGCTCTATTGTGTGCATGAAGACACAGTCAAACAAACATGTGTTTTTTAAATAGTAAATATATTATGGATACAATGATTGTCTCATGATATTTCAAAATTAAAAAAAGAATCAGTGTATGTTCATGTATGTTCATGTTCACAAAAGTTGCAAACTTGGAATATAGCTGAAGGATGATCAACTTGCCTGAATATCAGATGAAACCTACTGGAACATTGTATTTTCATCATTGCCATTATTTTCCTCAATCAGAATAATTGTTTAGCTACCTTTTGTACCTTTTGCAGCATGATTTTCTGTTCATATTATGACCATGAACACTTCATGAACACTTATGCTGGAAACATCATGCTAAGCGTACCCCACCCACTTCCTAATTTGTTTTTTCTATATTTTTAGTTTGAAAAACTATTCTTATAATTAAATATTAGTATTCTTATAATTAAATATTAGTCACACAAGATACTTTTGAACTTGACATGTTAAAGTCTACAACTTACCTTTTATAAGATCACTCTTTTAGATAAAATACCCATTAAAATTTGTCAAAACATCATCACATGCCATTGCTGGCAGCCATTTTGAAAATCTGTGATGTTGTCAACATGTGACAGGAAGTCATGTTTCATGAACACTTCATTAACTTTTCATGAATTAAATGTTGAACAATTCAGGGATGGTTTAAGAACAGTCTAGAAATAATAGTTCATGAAATGTTCATCAGGTATTTTTTATGGCTAGATCAAGAACAGTTCATGAACTCCCAAATTAATTAATGTGCATCAATATTTCATCAACAGTTCATGAACTCACTTTAAGATCAGTTCATGTCCAAAAGTTCATGAACTCATTTCAAGAACTTATCAAGGCCTGTCATGAACAGTTCTTGATTGGATTGTAGTGTTCATGAAATCATGAACCACATTTCGCAGGGGATTCTTGTCACCCGGCTCTTACTCCGGTTTAGTTTGACTGACTTGGGCGACAGATTTTCGTTGTGGGATGTCGTGATTTTGTAGTTGCGCTGGGCATTGCCTGTGCCTTATTGTTATAACGTCGTCAATTTGTAGTGTTAGGTATTGTGTCGTGTAATTGTGGTATGCGATGTTTTTATGTTCTCTGTACTCGGATGTTTAGCTTGAGTGCTGCATTCCCAAACCGATTATCTATTATCTTCTTTATTGATAACCTGGGTTATGCATTTCATTTATTATTTTTATTTTCCAGTTCAGCATAAATCAAAACGATGCGAAAGTATTTAACGCCTAACGTGCTTTTTATGTTTTTGTATTTCTTTATTGTTTTTGTGCTATACCCATGTTTAGAATATTATAAGTATTTAACGCCTACCGTGCTTTTATGTTTTTGTATTTCTTTATTGTTAAGGATAGCCAATGATATCGCCTGTTACTGACCAAGAGTTTAATATGGTGTGATCTGATTGGTTGTCCTTAGCCTTAAGTCAAGTAAAATTAATTTAGAATACCACCCCAGATTTATTTTTGTACCATATGTATACTCATATAAAGGAGTAGATCCACGAAAGGTCTGAATTGGCCTAAAAATTATTAAATTATCAAAGTATGTTATTATGGGTCATTTGTATATTTTTGTAATGTGGATAGCTTTATCCGTTTGCATAGGGAAGCATTTTTCATCAAATTTGATTTTTACCTGTCACCTGTCCACTAATTGGTATCCATGTTTGGCCATTTTTCACAAAAATGGCATATTTTGTCCATATTTTTCCAGTATAAGTGATTTTTTGAATATAGGCACAGTCCTCGACCAAAATCAGATGACTAAAATGTGAATTTGTACTTTATAATACATTGTTTACAGCACAATTCATGATGGTCGAGAGCTGTGCCCATATTAAATTTTAAGATTTTAGGTACCGCTTCAACGTTATTTCCTCTCGTCATTGAGCCACAAAGGCATGACATTCACTCCGCTTTTAGCCATATTCTCAATACATTTAGTACTTATTGTACAATGTTTTATAAGCTGTACACAATCATTAGACATTGTACTTCAATGATACATAAAACACTTACAAAAAATACGCCTTGCTGTTTTGATATACTCCACTGAACCCCACCCACTTTAATAAAAACGTCATTTTATTTAATTTGGAGTCATAAATGTGCATTTTGGGCATTTTTTGAAAACTGTTACCATGACAACCAAATTCATAATAAAGATAAGTTTCAATTCTTAATATCACTCTATGGATGCGCACTTACATTTCGATTCACTATTTTGGAAATTGAAGCTTTTTTCCATTTTTTGGCAAAATATTATACTCGTTACCATGGTAACAGTTTTAAAAAAAATCTTAAAAAATACCGTTTTTGTAAAATACTTCAACTGATGGTATAAATTTATCATTTTCACATGATTTGGACATGGGGCCATTATTTACCCTTCGTGGCTTTACCCCTTTTCTAGTATTTCATTTATATTTTGCGTTTCTTCATGTATTTAACACATACGTTCGAGTATTCCATGTTAATGATTAAGGATAATATACTGGGCTTGTCTAACTAGTTGCAACTGTGTTGTCTGGTTGGATAATTTTAATCATCAACATAATTATTATATCAGCATGATTATTATCAACATTATTTATTTTCATTTTGGTTGTTGGTGTTGTTATTACTCTTATAACAAATAAGTTTTGTTGTTGTTAGCAGTAATAGTGTTGCGTTTTGCATACGAGTCGCTGATGTTATGATTATTATTATGACAATGCAACTAAAATCAATGCAAAATTGTAGCTCTTTTTCAAACATTTTGAAGACTATCAACTAGGTTAAGGTCACATAGTGTGGTTTATAAATGTGACATGCTTTTTGCGTAAGTCTCTGATATGTTGTCATTAACGCCGAAAATTTAGGTAATAGCAACATCAGCCCAGGACTAATGTTCAATGTAAACCATTTACAACAACAATTTGAGACACACACAACGTTTCCCGTCGCTGTGAAACTATTTAGCAGGAGGGATAATTGCCGAACGTTTTTTTATTTTCTCTTTGAAAATTTTGAATTATGCTCGTATATTGAAGTATGTGACTTTGGTCACATTGGGGCATATTTCATCATTATAACAGCAATTAGAATCGCTAACCGCGGGCCACTTTGATGATAAATAAATCAAGCTTGCATTTAAGATTGTCAACCGAAATCGCGGGGTACCAAAACCCCCTTGATACTCTTACCGATATTACAAGAGAAGCGAGAATAAGACGAAGCCGAAATCGATTTGAGCTGCTTTACGTTGGACATTGTTCAGGAAATAAGAAACATTGTTGAGGATAAGCCGCGGAGAACTGAACAGATTATTGAAAAAAATAACCTGTTTTTATTCATGGAAAATTTTTATATGGCGATTTAAGGATATTGAATAGGGGGTTCACATGCGAAACGTACATTCAACTTGACTGGTCTCTCATCCAAAAAAAATCATATGTAATATTAATAGGTTAACAATAAATGTAAAACACAAATACGTACGCAATGGGATAAAAATTGTTCAGTTTTCGCGGTATGTTTTTAGTTCAGTTTGATATATGATATTATATATAATTTGACGTTCAAACCAGATATATATGCTCGGGTCTTCACACGGATGCTCATTATTTCTTTTGTCAGTTATTGAGTTTTAATAATGTGTTCATGTCGGTTTCTATTGGTAGAGATTTCTGGTCGATTTTTGTCATAAATTTCGTCTCAATGTTCACAACATTTTGTTCCGTTGTCGTTGTCAGCTGACAGCGTTAACTCAACCATGGATATATTCTGGCTAAGAATATTGTGAAACAAGGATGTAAAAAAAATTGCTTTAATTGTAAATTTCGATAACAATATTGGTAGTATTCAAATACTATGCAAGGGAATGGTACATATAGTCAGTGCTGTTATCAATTTATCAACCAATTACGGTTGTGGTATTATGTACATGTTGTCAAATTGATACTGGTTGTTTGTGCAACCTTTTTTAGGTTCACATGGCATCGGAAATCCGAGGCCCCCAGAAGAGGTTGGTCACTTCAGTTTTTAGGTGATTGTACATGATACAGAAGATGCCCCAATTTAAAAAGTATCCCTGGTTTTTTTACGTGCCGATTCAAAGCTTCATTCACTGGACATCGCTTAACGTCTCGTCCGATAGACTGTTAGTAATTTTACTTATGTTAGGTGGAAAACACTGAAAATCATTTCTGTTTTTGACCCGGCTGGACTACGGATCGAACCCACAACCTTCAGATCAGCAGTCTGTAGCCCTTACCACTTGACCACGTGTCTACCTTTTTTGTTTTTTTTTTGCGATAGCCGAGTGACCTAATGCTTTCGTCCTCCACATTGCTTGGCGATAGATTCGACTCCCTGTAGGTGCAAAATGTTGTTACCACTGAATTAGATGAATAGATAATACTTTCGTTCTAATTTTATACATAAAATAATTCAAAACCTGTTTCTATTGTTTCTTATTCCATACAAGTTCGCCCTTGGTTTGTGACCCCTTTATCAATACATAAAAAGGCAATGTTTCGAAAATACCTGCCACGCTTGCAGAATCAGCATACGTAAACTGGTCTAGAGACCGCGTTAAGTCAGTTAAGTTGCAGTTGAAGACATATTGCGACAGATATAATCCTGCAAGCTTGCGTCAGAAATATAACATATCAGTCATATGATTTATTCCTGAAGACATTTGACTTAACGGAGTGTGTATATACTTTATAATGTATGTTGTCATTGACCGTCTGTAATATGAGCGTATATTCTTTCATATATAGTATCAATTCTAAATACATACGGATGTAAACAATTGCGTTGGCTTCAGTTTCACGCTAGCACTAAAACGAGGGGTGGTCCAGAATTACTTGGATTTAGCACTGAATCCTTTTTCTGTCAGCCATCTTTGCTGGATCATCGTTGGGTTTACGGAACACAGTTTGGATTATCCGGGTATATAGTGTACTATATACGAGGGGTGATCTAAAATTACGTGGAATTTTGCTCTAGTTAAAAACTAATCGTATTTATTGTTCTGAAACTTGTTGAGTATCTCTTGGAAGACTGGCACAGTGTACACATACTTGTCAAATAAGTTTCTTCGTGGAATCAAAAATCTAAAAACATGTATTTTGTCATCTTTGGTGGAATAAAGTTTTCTTAGTACATGTATTGTTATTTAGTAATCAGTACACACGTTGTTACGATTGTTACAGTATTTTGTGTTTATAACAATTTTACAGGCTACGTTCATATCAACAAATATAAACACGATATCGGAATCTTAATCCAGACAATTTGTTTATCTGGCAGTAGGCATCGTGGTAGATTTCATCAAGTTCTAATAAAAATAAACAAAGATTGAATGATTAAAGTACTTTTGCAACAATGTTGCTCTGTATGCATCACTATGCAATAAATCCTCCCCACGTCAAGACGTATGTTTATGTATTAAAGTATGTTTGGTATTTACGTCGGACCTACAACGATGGTACATTGATAAATTGTCAAATTCCAGCATCTTGTTTAACTACAGCGACCACTGTGACTACATGCGGTGAACACGCTTTCATCTTTGTTCGAAACAGCAAGCTTCAAAAGTTTCAAATTAGTGTCGAATTAGAAACATTGTACCATTTCATACACCAAGTATGAATTATTTCAGTTAATGTCAAAGGGTAAAATCTCCAAATTCCTAAATTCAGCGTATGATACAAAATACTCTAAAACAGTGAAGTTCATGGTTTTTAATGACTTCGAAAGCTAAATCTATTACTAAATCAGTATTGAACTTTTTTAAAATTTTCGACACTGTACACCATCAATATGCACAAACATTTGGGCTAATTACACCTATAGGCCATAACATGGAAGAAACAGAAGAAACAGGAGAAGCAGAATAATACAGAAGAATACAGAAGAACAGACCAAGAGTATGGAAGAAGAAACAGAGGCAGGGAAAGAAACAGAAGAAGAAGAAGAAACAAGAAGAATAAACAAACGAAGAAAAAGAGAAGAATAAGAATCTGTGACAGAAGAAGATGGATCAGGAAGAAGATGAGAAAAATGGTGAAGAAAAAAAAACAGTCATTTGCCCTGCTCCTCCTCTGCTGTTTTTACTGGATTGTGAACTTCTTTACCTCAATTGATTTGCCTTGTCAGCCATTTAATTGGCAAATCTAATAAGCCCATGATTCCGCTTTGTAAATATTTTGAATCGGAACGAATGCTTGTTGTTGTCAAAGAATACTCGGAATTTTATATGATGTTTGGTGCCGCTCATTACGCCATACAAGCGATGTTAATAACCGTACACCCCGGTACAATGCCGTAGTCGACTATCGAAGTTGTCTCCCTTGGCATACATGTCTAAATGAAGCTATATATAGAAGAATAAGAAGAAGTTTATTTCAAATTCAAAAGGCCACATGGTCCAAGAAAACATCAATATACTATACACAATTTATACAATGACACAACAAAATGCCACTATTTTGCAACATAAATTCAAAAGAGTGAGTGCGTGTATAACTCTTGCGCGACCGTTGAAATTGCAATACAAAAGCAAGACTGCGTTCAATAAAATATAAAACAATACACGACTGTGTAAACATTTATTAGAACGTTTTGTAACAGTATTTGTACGTATGCATGCATGTTCTAGTTATGAATTGTGCTTCGTTCGACGGTTATTAGAAAAGTTATATACAATTATACATGCTTGAAAATCGTATAACTGTACCGGGTATTCGATATTCTGTTTGTGGTATTTTGTGGTGGTCGTTTTTCAATTATTTCTAATATTTTAACTATGCATGCTTAATTACATGTATTTATTTTCGAATTCACAACGAGATAACCTGTCATTACTATGCATTTGTCACTATTCATAAATAAACACTCATATCAACTATTTATATGTTCAATTAATTTAGAATATCGTAAATTACAATAATTTCAATCGGAGAAATACTTCAAATGGTTAGCATTCCTGAACATTAATATATTTGAAATCAATACACTAAGCAAACCTTCTAATTGGTCACTTCGGTTTTAATGACATGTTTGATATTTTTCAAAGACAGATTGAAAGTTCAACGCTCGAAAGAAGTTTATAATTGAATTCAAATATAAAACATAATCATAGGTAAGTTTTCTGAAGTAATTCACTTTGCCAGTCAACTAATCAACAACAAAAATAATAATATTTAAGATAATGAAATAGCTACTATAGACACGGTTTGATATGTTAATTTAGTACATTAGCAGAGCAGTTCTGGATAAACAGAAGCCATGGATGTAAAACACTATCCTTCACTCTGGTCGTTCAAACTTCAGATGTCACAATGATGAGTTTGCGTCGTATTGATGTTACAACGTCATACCGATGTTTCACCGTCATACCGATGTTTCAATGTCTAACTGATATTTCACCGTCATACTGATGTTTCACCGTCATACCGAGGTTTCAACGTCATACTGATGTACATACTGATGTTTCACCGTCATACTGATGTTTCACCGTCTAACTGATGTTTCACCGTCATACCAATGTTTCACCGTCATACCAACGTTTCAAAGTCATACTGATGTTTCACCGTCATACTGATGTTTCACTGTCATACTGATGTTTCAATGTCATACTGATGTTTCAATGTCATACTGATGTTTCACTGTCTGTCATACTGATGTTTCACTGTCGTACTGATGTTTCAATGTCATACTGATGTTTCAACGTCATACTGATGTTTCAACGTCATACTGATGTTTCAATGTCATACCGATGTTTCACGTCATACTTATGTTGCAACGTCATACTGATGTTTCAATGTCATACCATGTTTCAACGTCATACCATGTTTCAACGTCATACTGATGTTGGAATATATGTTTGTTGACGTATTGCTAAAATGTATGAGTATATATATAAATGGAAGGATCAGCATATTTTGAGAAGTATAAATTGTTTGGTGAAAATTGATCTGAAATGAAATACTATTAATACCTCAGTACCTAACGGCATGAAGAGCTCAAAGTCTCCTGTTTCGAATAAAAGTGATGTTTCCCCGAGTTGAACATAGAAGTTGGTACATCAGACCTTAATGAGCTTAAATGTAGCAAGGATTCTAGTTCCATTGATTCTACTTTACAGACAAAAGCCGCCTCCATTTCGAACCTTTCAATAAGTCTTACATCGAATAATTACAGGGTGTGTGCTCTTCTTGACTTATTTATAGTTCGCTTCCGACGCCAAGCTTAAGTACAAAAGACACTAAAAGAATGTATATGTGTCTACAATCGTTTAAGGTCAGACAGAGGAAACTTTACAACTTTTCGGGCGTAAAGTTTCGCGTCTCGTTTTGGAATCACTTGTCATGTAACGGAACACTCGTGTACTGTTTTAAGTAAGTGTCCATTCATTGACTTGTTGACTTTATGCTGTTGACTTTTTCTAGGATATGTGTATAAAAGTCCAGGGCAATGTTTTATCAAAGCACTTACGGAAACCTTAAACTTACGCTCAAATTTAAATTCCCTATATTGTTTTAACAACTACAAAAATGGGACTGATATTATTTGTGGGAGTTCATTAACTGAATCAGTGTTTATATTGTAGATTCATTTACCACATTTTATAGTTGTTAAATAATTATAAAGAATCTAAATTTGGACGTAAGTTTACGATTTCCGTAAGTGCTTTGATAAAACAGTACACAGGAAAGCTGGATAGGTCGACTGACCGCGCAGTATATAACTGAAAAAAGGTGAAAACCTGCGTTCACCACGACAAAAACCATAACACATAATTATGTTGATTATATTTTCATGTCAAATTCCTTAGTTATACTTATTATGATCATGACTAGTGTTCGTCAAATATATACATGTACATGGATGCCGGCCTCGCTTGCCGGAGGTTTCGTGACTTGTACATGGATGCCAGCCTCGCTTGCCGGAGGTTTCGAGCATATATATACATGTACATGGATGCCAGCCTCGCTTGTCGGAGGTTTCGTGCATTTACTTCTTGGTTGATACACTAACGTTATAGAGCAAACATTCGGAGGTTTCATGTAACTGTTAATATCGTGGAGTGCATAATATAATAATATTCACGAAACCTCCAAACGTTTGCTCTATAACCTCAATGTGATGAACAAGTTAATACCCGAAACATCCTAAAATCTCAGACTCTAGGAAAAATATTGTTAGTAACAAAACTTCAGAACAATTTCTGAAAATATGTACAAAATATATTATCCACAAAGGTATGTAGGCTTTAAACCCCCACCACCTACGCCTATTTTTTGCGCGACGTCGGAAACGCCACTCAAGACGTGACCGGTATTTGTCTAAAATAAAATGCTATTTCTAAAGTGGCAAACAGCTCACCAGGCAAAATGAGGTGGAATCTATTACAGAAAGTTTGTCAAAATTGTCATTTTCCGACATGAAGCCAATTCATACAAGTGACAGCTGTAAACGTACGTGTGCTATACATTGCTACTAGAAAATTTTCGGTATATGTTTCAAAACTACACATCATTTAATGATGTGCGTCACTTTAGAAGGGTAGAATAAAGGACGGGGGTTCGGTGTCCGTACATCGCTTTAAATCGTATTTGTAGACTGACCGGTGTCCGAACTAATTGGATACTGGTTATGTGAAACTATGTCCGATGTAGTTCGCTGACAAATTTTTCAAGTGTATTGTTTGAATATGAAAGCAGGATATTTTAAACTGTTAAACATATCTGGGCTGGTATTCAATATTGATCTTTTTTAATTGGAGAATAAGGATAGCCAATCATATCGCATGTTACTGACTAAGAGTTTAATATGGTGTGATCTGATTGGTTGTCTTTATCCTTAAGTCAAGTAAGATCAATATGGAATACCACCCAAGGTTTTCTGAACAAAGCTTGTGTAATATGAACTACACTTACATTTATTTTGTTTAACTTCTTTCACTAACATTGATAGTTATGCATTTATTCAGTGTAAAATTAATACTGCATACAATGGTTATGATTATTACAAAGATTTAAATATAAATTGAAGTGTATGCGTACCTAATGATATAAACTATGATGTCATTTAAAAAAAGTATTTTGTTCACCTCCTTTATTTACAATGATAGTATTTGCATGTTTTCGGTGTAAATACTGCATACAATGATTATTAATATAATATACTTAAGTATTAAGCATACGTAATAAATAAAATGACGTCATTTGTTTCAAAATAACTGCAATATGATATTGCGAGAGAAGAAGTATTTTGAACACCATCACCCTCCAGGTCCCTCCTCAATAACGAAATTCAAGCAAATAGTTAAATCATAGATGGTATGGATAAGATATAAGTCTCCACGTGAAATACACGCTATAAATCTCCGGTAAATAAATAGCCACATCACAGTACGACCATTTCTGAATGATTCATTATTTTTACAAAAATATTTTTCGAATGCGTTTTATCTATCATTGCTCGAAGCATCCCTGAAGTTAGAACGAACGACGAAAGTATCTGCATGTGAAATGAATACCACAGATAGAATTAACAAGAAATATTTATCCGCAGTAAAACCCTCATTTCAATCTAAACGATGGTTATAAAGCATCATATTACAGTAACTTATATTTTCGTTTAAATTAGTTTGAAAATAATCCCACCTCCATAACAAAAGAGTCACGATGGATCGGGTGAAGCTTCTAGAAGACTGAGATTGATTGAAAGCGTCTTCTGAACATGATCTCCTCGAGTTTTTCGTCTGGATACACGGTACTAACTTTCCTGACAAAAGTTAAAATAACATCAGGAAAAGTTACTCAGCTTTTGATCTATGATAAGTTTCAGTAAAATTGTTGTACTTCACAATGGATAATTCTATTAATTAATTATGTAAACTTTGGTTAGTTGATTTGTATACATTAATTATTTAAAATTTCTGAAACACAGTACGCCGAATACGTTTCATGTCAGAAATGGGTTCACTTTACCAAGCGTATTGAATTGTCCACATTCAAAAAACGTAATAGAATGTAATATGTATTGTTTTTAGTTCGATTCATATTTGATACTCAATATTTGTTAAGGGACACATCTAGAACATCAAAATGTACGCGACCCCCCCCCCCCCATGTTAGCGCAGTGTATACATCAATCGCTTGACGAACATGTCATTTTCTCCATATCCAGAGAAGTTGTTAGTTGCCAGCAGAAGAGAAATTGAGTACTGGTTTATTAATTCAAGGAAAACTGGTTGGGTCAAGGGACCGCCGATAATTACTGAGAAAATGTTTACTGAGACGTCCCTAAAATAAATAAATAAACGGACGGACGGACGGACGGACGGACGGACGGACGGACGGACGGACGAACCAACCAACGAACCAACCGAAATGTATAATTTGCGGTGAAATGTATTTCCCATGGTCTACTAAATTTGATGTAGCTTTTCTGGTCAATGAATTCCTGATTTATAAGAAATGGAATTTGCATACTAGTACTGGTGCATTATCAACGATGACATTTATCGATCCAAAATGCAATCATCATTCTAAAAAACTAGTATTGTACGAATTGAACATTTTGGTATAGATTTCGTGCAGTTGGCCTTTCTAAAATATATTGTGTTTGAGAGAGTCGTAAACGCATGACCATACGCCGGTTTTTTCTGCCAGATCGGCCAATGGCGAATAAATATATAATGTATTTAATAATAACCTGAACAGATGCTTAACTTGTAAATTTAATTTTGTAATAATATAAAATATGTTGCACGGTCACTTTTTAATAAGTAAACAGATAAGCGTTTATTATCAAAATGATTACTGCGACATATGTATGAAGTTTATACATGAATTTTAATCTATAACAAAAAATAAAAGTTTAATAAATACACACGCCGCCCAATGAACATGTAAGCCTTTAGTAATTATAATAATGGTACATATACAATTCTGAAAAAATGCAAATAATTCAGTATTGCTTTTTCAAATAGCAATTAATATCTACAAAACGAGAAAAGTGTTGCATTTTTTTACTCGAAAAAAACCCACATGAACTTCTCAAATGTAAAGCTATATAATTCTGGTGACCCATACATACAAAACACACTGGGTGAACTGTTTTAAAGTTCCGTTAATAAGACAACTGCAGATATTTGCAATTCTTAGAAACCAGGACTTTTTAAAAACCAAAGTCTTAATATTAAAACAAAAATGGCCCGCTATTAGGATCCATTCCGCTATGAAGACCCATTTCGCAATTAAAACCTTTTCCACAATTAAGATTCATTCCGCAAGTAAGACCCATTCGCTATTGAGACCCCCTTTTTGGCCGCATTAATTAGCGGGATTGTACTTAGATAAAGGTAAAATTTTAATAAATTTTGCCACTCATCTCGGATAATTGTAAATCATATTTCATAGTTAATTTGCTGCAAACAAATAAAGCTGACTATTATGTATATGATCAGTCAATTCTGATGTTCCTGTAAATCAATTGATGTTTTAACTATAGGAAATATAGAATCTATCGTTGATGCTGTAGTCATTTTAGTCAGACGAGTGATGAAAGGTTAAGCATACCATAATAATTATATACAAATACATGTGTAAATGAAAAACGTTAATTAAAATTCTAAATTTATTTTTTCTTACATCAGAAAAAAGTAAGCCACGTATGATACGAACAAAAGTAATTGCTTAAAATGTTTAATTAAAATTTAAAATAATTATAGATATCGCCGCAATATGTTTTTTTTATTTCAAAATACGCCTTGATTTGAAGTTTTCAATAAAAGCTCAACAGAAATTGGACCCGACAGCGTCTATTAATCTTGAAATATTCAAAATATGAATCATGGGCATTAAGTTACCGACAGGAAATCGCAAAATCTGAATAATTCGGTAAAGATCATTTTCATATCATGTTTATGAACAGTTTTAGTCATGAGTTTTGATTACGTAAGCGGTCGACGATGCGAGCATTGGATCGGCGCTGTAAAAACCTGATCGAAGTGGTAAAATAAAAAAGTATCGTAGCGAGATTTTATATTTATGGAAACATTTTATTTTTTGGTTGATTGTAAAGTCAGACGATGTATGAATTAAGGGAACGTAATATTTGGCTAACAATATAAATATATAGTTGTAGGTAAGGAAATTATGAAAGTCTTCCACAGTTGATATTATATACATGTTTTATTTATAAGCAATTCCAAATAACAGCTATACATGAGACTGTTGCCTTACAACATACAGGCCAATGTCTACATGGTCAGTCAAGTATGGGAGATATTCAGCAGTTTGATGCTGTAGACATATTTCTCTTATAAGCAATTCCAAATAACAGGCAAACATGAAACTGTTGTCCTACACTAATATTTTTAATTGTATAGGTCAAAATCAACATGGTCACTCAAGTATTTTAGACGATATTATAAATATGATTAATTTATAATCAATTCCAAATAACAGGCAAACATTATATTATTGTCTTACAATATATAGGTAGGTATTTAAGTGGTCAAACAAGTACGTTTAACAGTTGATGCTAAAGACATGTTTTATTTATAATCAATTCCAAAAAACAGGCAAACATTATACATGTATTATTGTCTTACAATATATAGGTCGGTATTTAAATGGTCAAACAAGTATGTTTAACAGTTGATGCTATAGACATGTTTTATTCATAACCAACTCTAAATAACAGACAGACATGATTGTGTTGCCTTTCAAAATATATAGGTCGCTATATACGTTGTTCCCCTAGTATGGATGAAACTGTTGCTGTTATATAGACATGTTTCATTGAGATACCTTGCATCTGCTACAAGCTTACATGGTCCTGTTGTTATTGAAAGATGGTAGGTTGCTGTTGATGAAATGTGGTCACTGCAAGACGACCGCATAAGAGAGTATTGTCTCTACGTTAATAAGTCATCAGCAACATGCCCAGTGTATTAACGCTTACAACAGAACAACAGAAAGTTAATGAATTTAAATGTTTTAATATCATTGTATAATTTATACCAATATATCTTACTGTGTATAGGCCTCCGGCCTACTTCAGACCTGTGATTGCCTCAAGAGCAAAAATGCTGAAATACTGAAATGCAAACTTGCAAAAGCACATGTTTTTAGTAAGTCAGACTGACTCTGGACCATTTTTGTTTAAAAGATTTTATGACAAAAAAGGAGGAAATCAGCCTGAAGGACGAAGAATCACAGGCCTGCAACATATCACAAACAAAATGTTGTATAATCGAGTTAGGATCTAGTGACAGTGACGTATCCGTTTATGTGTACACAGAAGATTACAACCATTGTCTGAATAGGTAGTGCGAACATTGTTAGTTTAGCATTGGAATTATGGCTGTCTATTTAAGCCTTTATAATTGGTTTAACACCGTAATAGTAGACCTGACCGCTGCGTCACAGTATTCTTACCATGACTGGACTGTTGTTGATGATGACGACAACACAATGTGCTGGATAATATGCAACATACAATGTTTAGTCGGGTATTGTTGGCTAAGATCATGTCTTTCGCATGTGGAGAAGTTGTCCGTTTTTTGTGGAAGAGCCAGTTATAACTAGTGGATAACTGGTTAGGTCGACTGATCACCATGTATGACTGTCAAAGTTGTTGAAAATAGGGCGCTTACACTTCTAATGAAAATCTACTAACTATGAGTAGACGGTGTTAAGATAAAATTGATCACAAATCTAGCACCTGACAATCGTCGGTGGAGATATACACTGGAAATCAAGAAAATACAATAAAGGCATTACTAATTACGTTTTATTGATAGACCTAATATTTTACTTATTCCACTATCTCCAAGATTCGGGAAAATGGTGTATACCGGTACATAAAACAACAATCTCTCAGGTAAAATCATTATTAGCACGAACAATATACAATTTATAACAAGTATTCACGTTTATTAATTAACAAAAATAATTAATATCAATAAAAACTGCACTGGCTGACGATAACAAGAAATATTAACATAATTTTACGATACAAGGGAGGTAACACATACATCACTCTGTCAATTAATGACTTTATGAGTTACTCTCCTTTGCTATTATACAAACACGAAGTCGACAATCAGGAACTATTTAAGTTCATACACATTTCCAGATACATTCATCGTCAGCAACAAAACATTAAAATGTGTCGGCAAGCCATCTATATGCGTCAACTTTATTCTGATGAGGGCTGCGTAGAAATTCAATAAAAATGAATTCTCATTGAAGCTTAACACAAACTCATGACGTCTACACAATTATCAAGGATGAAAGCATGTAGTATTACAGCCCGCACTTTCTCCAATTTCTGATCAAAGTGTGCTTCAAATTAGCTCTGTGAACAACTGGATGTGTAATGAATGAAAAAGTGAAATGCGTTTAATCTATTGAAGGCACGGAGGAAGGTATATTACTAGATTAATACGCCCATGTCTAGGTGCCAAATGATCTAAAAACTCTAATCGAACAGATGATTACTAACAAAACATGATACTTTTTTAAATCACTAATTCTAGGCAATCGTAAAACCAATACGAGAGCGTGTAAATAATGCATGATGAGACAGTACGTATTTAACAGTGTAGGGGAGGTAACTCAATTTACTAAAATTGTCTGTAATTTCAGAGTTGTTTCCCTTACAAGGTATTTTTCTCCTACGAGACTTCTTTCATCACTTCGACGAACTCTGAAAATGTAAACATTCATAAATGACAGAACTTTATATGTATGTTAACTAACAAAAGAAACCAAGCTACAAGAAATCAATCGTATCAAACACAAGATGGGTAGAAACGTTGGACATGGATTAACCTTTCTATATTGGCGCTACAATTGGTTTAGTCAGGATGCATTCGACCCTGGTTGGTTTGATGAAATTCTAAACAAGAATCTGTTGGCCTAGCGTTTGCAGGGTTAAACATAGTGTCTAGGTTTCATGAAGTGTATGTAAAAAGAGTTCATGTATCTACTGGTGTAGCAAGAAGTCCTTTATATGGCATATGTACTTAGTTTTTACCTTTTAGAAAGCAAGTATAAAACTTTACCTAAATCTTTCAAACAAACATTGTGTTTCATACAGATCTATAAGTGAAAAATTTGACCTCCATATTGTTAACAGTAAAATTATTGACGACGAACGTCGAATGACTATCATACTCAGACGAGTGAGGTTAAAGTTGGTGATATTTGCTTTCTACTAAGACTCATAGAATTACATGTTTACAATGGCTCTGAGAGTCAATATAAGACAATGTCTCGAATTTCGAGAGATTACCCAAATACCAACCATATATGTCATGATCGGCTTACCATCAAAAGTTAACTTTCCACTTCCCGTTTTATCTGCCATTTTAATCATGTCAGCTACATCTTTATCTGTCGTATCCGAACCCAGTTTGCGCATGAAAGCCTTCAGGTCAGCCGCACATAGCTCTCCTGTTATAGAATACGAGAACAAGCTATTGTAAGTTATACTTCATAGCTTTGTTATTATGCCTAGCAGTGTGAGGTTCGAACACATTACATATAACTATCACAATAACACCTAAAATTTAGGTTATTGACCACCAAATATATCTTAAGAAAGTATGTTTAAGCTTCAAAATAATACAATAAAAAGGGGGGGGGGTCATGTATCTTCTAAGAAAAATTTTGCTCATCAAAGATAGAGAACACATTTTTGCTTTAACCCCTACTCTACTTTCACTTTCATATTTAGGTCAAAATGTCTAAAAATAAAAATTCACAATTAAACTGTTTTACTACATCACATACATGTGCACAATCACTTTAAACCTAATCTCATGATTTCAAAGCAGACTTGTCAATCCATACCACCATTTCCAATAAATCCAGTGTTTCTTCCCGCTTATGTATTTAGTGGTTCCTTACCTAAAAGGGTTGCACAAATAACCAGAATTAACCTGACGACATCATACCACACCCGTAATTGGTTGACTATGGATAACACCACTAACTATATGTACATTGGGACTTTTTACGGCCGCTACATGGCAAAAATAGCGCAATTGTGAAATAAATCGCTTTTACCTATAGTGTGATTCGAAAGGCTTCAACTTTTGACGTTACGTCAACATAATATTTATACAGCCAGCTTATTAAATACTAGTACAAAATGGATAAGCTCCCTGATGCCCAGAAAGTTCGGAATTGACAACAAGACGTGTTTATTAGTGGATTAGATTTAGTCCAACTCGGATACTGGAAGAGGTCCCTTCAGATCCGATATGGTCGACTGGTTAAATAACACCCTAGTGTCTGTTGAACATCAAAGGATGAGTATCTCGTCAGCCGTATGAATGGCCCTTTTAGCACGGATATACTTGGCATACCCCATTACAATAATACGTTAATATTTATCAACTTAACTGCATGATTTTATGAATTTACCTGTATGTGTTGTCTCTATAGTGGTGAACGCTTCGAAATATAGATCAGTATCTCTGTCCATCTTTTCATGTAAGGATGCCATCAATAAAAGAAATTCGTCAAAGTCTATTGTACCACTTTCTACAAAAAGCAAAACAAATACAAGTACATTCTGTACAGGTCCTCACTAGTACGAGTAATTAATTAAGTAAATAAATAATGTATAAGAAATATCATCTCGTCTTGTTTTCATAACAAGAAGGCCGTAACAAAAACAGAGCGTCTGTACAATGTTTGCAACATCTCCTACGCCAACTTTGACACATTCTAGCCCCTAACCCTAGCACCCATCCCCTGTACCTAGATTATGAGACCATGAAATTAACTTTTCTTGGAGTCAGTGGTCGGAATCTTATTAACAATTAAAATGCATACACACGGGTATTTTCTATCAACGAATTTAGTGGTTATCCTTTCATGGATATGCCGTGAAGACTTCGACTTGACATGAAGTCGAGTTCTGTGGACAATCACTTAAAGTTTAATTTGATAACTTCGCGTAATAAGACCATCCTTTGTCGTCCAATAGAGCTACAATCATGGTCGTCATATAAGCAATGACAGCGTGATCTCCCTTGACGCTATGCGCAAGTTTAGTCAAACTAGCAACGAGCATTGCTATCGTTATAAGTTATGAACAGAATAAGCTAAATATGACAATTATTGCTGCGAACACAAACATACCATCTTCATCAAACTCTGCCAACATCTCGAGTACATCACTGGCTGATAGATCACGTCCCATACTGTCTAACATCACCATCAGTTCACGTACATCTATAGTACCGCTACCATCAGCATCATATTTGATGAACGCATCCGTGTATTCTGGTACAATAGTACAATATAGTCAGTAAAATTAATAATAACAATGATAACAATAATAAAGATAAAAGAAAGTCAGACAGGGAAAGCAGCACTCAACCTAACCAGTCGAGCACAGAAAACATAAACACATCACATACCACAAGCCACACGGCACAATGCCCAACACACAACCGAACGAGAAATGAACTTCCCAAGTCCCAAACTATATTTTACGAGAACACTTATTTGACAATATAAACCAATCTTCCATAAGATCCTCAACAATGAACTAGAAAAATAGCAATAATACAATTTCAGTGTTGAACTGTATTTTCAAAGCTATAGAGTAACACAAATTATCATGAATGTATTTATGTACATGTATACTAATTACGCATCCTACTAATTGTATGTGACATCACAAAAACAGATTATTAGCTTAGTAAAGGATTTACTCGGACACCCCTCCTACATCTGTATGTCTATATATACTGATAGAGCTCCAGACCCATTGTCCTACTGATCTAAGCTTTCGTATCCGGTGACAGAATGTCTCGATGGCCATCTGGATCACTATTGTACAAGGTAGGAGGACGCGTCACAGAAACAGAAAACGTTCATCTCAAAAAAGCTTTCGACCCGGTCTAGTCAGGATCCGGTTTTGGTAGAGTTTACTGTATGCTCTTGATTACATGTACCTATATGCGAGTTTTGTATGAATATTGTCAACATAATTTTATGTATCGAATTCACATTTTACAGTATTTAACAAGAGTTAGATCTACTACATACAATACGAGATAAGCGTGTAAGCAGACAATGGTGACATTCCTAACACACAGATATGGTTCATAAAAGCCAGACTGACAACATCAACATAAGCCGCCGCTTCTTGTGCACTGTCTTGATATTGCGGCCAACACTATTTATAAACAATTTACATGGCTTATGTTATTATATTTCTCCTCAGACAATATATACGAGGTCCACAGATTTGTAACTTGAAGTATAGCGGGTTTTGAATCAGAGCAAAATCCACGTTATTATGGATCATCCCACATACATTATTGCATAGTATGTGGTTATCACGAAAATATGGCGACCGATTAACGCCATGCCGCATTTTCGCCTCTTTGCATTTGTTGCGGCGATAAAGCGAAACTGCCACAAAGGAAGAGCGGAAATACGACACCAAATATAATTATGTCGTGTTTTCGGGTTACATCTGTCGTGTCTTTGCTTTTTTGTTGTGAATTTCTTGTGAAGTATTTTATTTCTTCTTAAACGTTCTTAAATAAGAATACGAATTCATCAACAAACAAATTTGCCAAATTAACAAAACCATGTAATGAGATACATAATAGATCTATTATTGACTTTTTCAAGGACCTCAACTACTTAGATATTTGACTTTTTCCATATTTTTAATTTATTTTGCCTACTACTATTAATATGAACGGAATTCGTACAATAAGAACTAAGGGTTGTAGTTGGAATGTTTACTCTAGTATATTGAATATTCGTCAATGGAGATTCACAACCGGCTTATTCTAGCCATTGTGTTAGCAGGATATGGTTCGTGGCAAGGTCTGGAATTACCGGAAACACTGAAATGTATCAATTGTTGAAAAATAAACAATACTCACTTTTTATTTCCTCTTCCGACAATTCTCTTTCCTGGAAGATAAATGGTTATATTTAAATAATTGATTGGTTGGAGAGTTCAAGTCTTGCTATTAACATAACAATAGGCGGTCAAAACGACATACAATGTACATTCAAATGACAACTTGTAGGTTTATAAACAACTAGTATCCGAGCAATTCATGATCAGCTTCACGCTAAAAGCGCCATGCCGATAATACGGTATGAATCCCGATACGCCGCCTCTTAGTTCCGTAAGCGAATTGTTCTATTTTCATATGGCTCTGATGGAACTGAAAACCGATGTACATAACGCTCGGACGGAACTCAAATTTCATGTATCCTGAGTGTTACATTGGAATTCAGCTCCGTCAGAGCCATATGAAGACAGATCAATTCTCTCACGGAACTGAAAAGCGGTGTATCGGGATTAATACCTTGGATACTGATGATCATTAAAATAAATTCAAAGTTAATTAAAACGTGTAATGGAACCACGTGGCTATTGCTTTTATTTTATGAAAGGATGTATTCGTAGTGTGACAGAGTGGAACAAATAAACAAATACCAAACACTTATTGCTTAAAATCAATTAAAACCTATAGAAATTAGTTTCAAATAACATGTTTCTTCGCCATACTGAGACACAATATAATTACTGTCTGCATAATTATATCGAATGAAAATGTAAAATACATTGATCAAACTTAATCACATTTGTAAAACTCGACGACACTCCAGTTGTAACATAGTAAAAATGAGAATGGGAGTTACACATGGTGTTATAATCTATAGCTGTCCTGTTTCTCGTATACCATTATAATCTGAAGATACGTCTCGAACACCCTACATGCTGCAAGGTGGCACAGTGGACAGGTGAGTGGACCCCGTTGTCAACAAAACATAAAAAGTCACCTCGCTTCTCTCGCGATCCACCTCCAAAGAGAAAGTCAACCTACAACTTTATGACTATCAAGTACCACATGTAGAGACACCAGCTTTCCCTGATATCACACTTGGCTCTCATCCTCACATAACAACTTACAAGAGAGGTCCCTCAAAAAGCTTCCAGTCATGAAGAAACTTGCCGGGTCCAGATTGGAAGCATATGAAAAGATCCAAGATAGTAAGTCTATAAATCCACCTAACGACCAAAAGCAGAATACGCCTCAAACTCATGGATAACTGCACCAAGAACCAACAATGCAAAACTGGTAAAGTTCAAAATTCTGAAGCCTCAGAATTATCATTGGGACCATGTCAATCACGTCACATGATTAATGTTCATATTCCAATAAAATAAACTGAAACCGTCTCACCCTATCCACACAAAGCTCAAACGCAAAACCAAGAACATACTGAAATGACAAAGTCTCAACCATTTTGCCAAGGACCTACGAAGAGGAAAACAGCTGGTCCTGATACAGAGACATAGATGCTAGTACTAGTATCTGACATATAGGTTCCGAAAAGATGCTCCAAATTCAAACTGGATGTACTAAGAATAAACGAATAGGGAGAACAACATTAGGCTTTTTAGAATCTCTTATTTTAGAGTGGATCCATGCACTACTCAGCTCGCTCCTGGATACACGCATTCACTGATGGATCAGCAGAAAAGACAATTCGAAATACAGGGAGTGGAGTCTACAACAAATGTCCAGACAATTCCGCTATTTCACTCCGGTCATTCTCGTTAACAAGCAAATTCCTCGGAATCAAGTGTCTAGAAACTTGACTAACCACTGATGTATTAGGATGCTCCCAGTAGGCAAGAGATTTTCTCTTCAATTGCAGATCCGTGATGTAAGCCCTTACCATAGCTGCACTCCAAATGTCTTCAGCGAAGTGAAAGGGGACAAAATGTTGTATTTCTAACCGAAACAATGTCAGCCCTTCTGGTGATCTCAGCAAGTCATTGAATACCTTTTATATAACAAGACAGCTCAGGTCAAACATAGGCTTCCTCTCTAAGCACAACCGATGAATGCAGAACACAGCCTAAGCAGACTTCTGTCTACTTACTGGACACTACGGTCTAAAACCATATGAAACACTGGGCCAGGGAAATGTCAGTGTGGGGAAAAGAAGACACCATCCCATATTCTGCAAACCTGCCCCAATCTGGAGGAAGTCATTCTCGTTCACCAGAGTTTTCTTCACCAGTGATAGTAGTCTGGGAACTTGACTAACCACTGATGTATGAGGATAGGAGGAAGTATGACAGAAAGTTTGGCCCACAGACACGTCCTTCGAGACGACGCAGTGAATAGATGCCAACAACCTACAGAAGACGGTGCAGTTCGTCACCAAATCAAAACGGAAGATATAAACGGTCAAATAAGATGGTGACATAGAATAAGAATCACATGTTTGATGTCGCGTAAGGATAATAACGACATTGCATTAAAAAACGATAATTACACTAGGTAATCATTGAAAGCTTGGACAGGGCGTCATCAACTTATAGCAGGCATTCGTCAAATCGATGAGCCAATAATAGAAAGAAAGTTGTATTTTGATGTTCGGTTGGAAAAACTATCATGTGACATTAAGTGTGTGACTTTCCACATTCAATTTAGTAAACTCGTTGAATAAATTAAATATGAAAAGACATTCATGTAACCTCTATCTTCATTTCAAATATGCCATGCGGGTCAAAATACCAGTTTCAATCTCACCTTTTTTGGAAATATTTTGGCGGGTGCCGTATAGTACACAACTTCCTGTTTCCGTTTTATGGAATGTTTTGGCGGTCTTATTCTCTCATTCTGTCTACAGTCACGTGGTATATTGTCCGCCATTTTGTTTCAAACATCTGCTTCGAGGACAACCAATGAAGTATAAACCACCATCAGGCTTTGGTTAGTGGATACCTGATTTAAACAACAACATGTCTTAAGCAACCAATATTTCATTAATATTCGTGGCTGATTTAATGTCGTGGATGACACCAACCACGAAATTAAATCCCCAATGAATAATTATTCCAATAAATATATTAAGTTTACAGTGGCTGCCATACTTGCTTTCAAGTTCAGTCAAATATAAGACTCGGTTTTGGGAAGTTTAATTTTTGTATCTGTTTGATTTTTGATTAATTTCTTACAATTTGTGTGAATTTTTTCTTTGCCATTTTTCATAATACCTTAATCCTTGTAATTACGTCACCACGAAGTAGTCTTTTTAGGATTTTGTCCAATTGAAATTAAATGATTTTACAAATGTTAAATTGACAGTTTTACCTTTATTAAAAATTCATCTTTTATAAGCAGCTCTTAATCTGTACCATTTGGCTGGTTGCTCAAGAAAGATTTTAAAAGGTGTATAATTGTCTACCAAACAGGGCTGGCATTCACAATGTTTCTTCGTAGAAAATTTACAAATGTTGAAATTAACGTTAGAAATTTATGATGTGTATGTTTTCCAGAAATTCAAGAATGACCCATGATTACAGTTTTTAGCGCTTTACAATTACGCTTGTAAACCATGTTAAAACTCTTATTTACCAGACGCACAAACTAATTTTTTTTAAGATTTAAGAAAAATATCAAGTACTCTGTACTCAATGAGTCCCATCTCTGTAATGCGAGAAGTCAAGGAAATCTGACGAGTGGACATGGGAGTCATCAGAGGATACCTGTTGAGACAAAAATCTAGCCAAGGATGCTTTGTAAAGACCACCCAGGCCCCGATCTCCTGAAGCATCTCAATTTGAGCAATATCTCATCTCTAATACTATCATGTGTCTTTATGTTCCATGAGATGATGGATTCAAAACTGACATCACAAATCAGAAACATTATTTTATTACAATAAAATTCCAAAAGCTCAAACTTTCATACTCTGATTTGAGCAAAATCACAATTTGAGTTGAGATTATTATTTGAGATGCTTCGGGAGATCGGGACCAGATGCACGGTATTAACTCAGATACAGAGAGACAACACCGATACTAACCATGTAGCATCAATTGATCAAACAAAACCCTCTTCTATGAAACCTTGTGATTTTGAGATAATCCACTAATCCTTGAGAACATGAACAATCCAAGACTTTTGACTTTTAATGATGGTTAGTTCCTGTTTTAAACACATGTGTTAATAACTGTATCTTCTTTACTTAATATACATTTCTCAAATACGAGTAACAAACGCACGAACTAATATTCAATGAACTTAATTCCATCAACTATTTAGGCCTACCTCAAAATGTCATCTCTGTAAAAATAAGTCTGTATCTCTGAAGAGGGATTAACACAGCAGATATTTTAAACTATCACGATTTTAAGTAACTTTCAGTGTATGTTTACGCCAACGATACACATCAAAACGATTTTATTTTCACTAATTCCATTTCCTTTCACTAATCTGAATGATTCGTTCAATCCACAAGCTTGTTCAAAAATTGATTTTCACTTAAAAAGTTAAAATTGTATTCAACCATAGTAAATACGAATAGATCTAATGAACACTAAGCGAAGAGTTCAATTTTTAAGTGAATTAACTTAATTTGTATCAAAGAAGCCACAGTAATATAACTTTT
This sequence comes from Spisula solida, assembly GCA_947247005.1. Taxonomy (NCBI): domain Eukaryota; kingdom Metazoa; phylum Mollusca; class Bivalvia; order Venerida; family Mactridae; genus Spisula; species Spisula solida. Next base: position 54,073,965 of record OX365945.1, read on the forward strand.
TATACAGATGTATGATTGATCTATATTAGGCCAAAACAAAATGATTGTGTGGTTCTGATGTGGTTCTCTTAACCCTATTTATTGTATCACGTAATCGACCTGACATTTTGAATGTCATGCAAGGGCAAGTTACTACGTTGAATTTAGTTCTTTGACTGTGGGAATTTGCTGGACTTATATTGTTCGGTATAATAAAATAAATAGCATATGTTTGCATGCGTTGCATTGATATTGTCAACCCTCAAACCAGAATGTCACCCTCGGTTTCACCTCGGGGTGACATTCTGCCCTCGAGTTGACAATACCAATGTCACACACGCAGGCATATGATATTTATCTACCTTATTTTAGCCCCTACTTTAGACTACTATAAGCCGCAAATAGCCAATCACAGCGTAGAACTGCCATGATCTAAATCCCGTATCCATCACTTTTGCGCTGAATAACCTGTGATTTTGATCCTTCGTTGTTTTGAGTAATAAGTGCAAAATTTGATCCTATTGCTGGGAGCAAAATTAATTGCATAATCCGGTAAGAAATACAATGTACAACTTCTTTAATGTGCATGAATATCGGTATACAAATGTATGTACACATAAGTCAGTCACGTGGTCTAAGTAGGATAGACATCTCGTATCAAGTGGTTATGAGATAAGACGCTCGCTGAAGCTCGCCGTCTAAATCTTATAACCAGCGAAACACATTTTATTGACATTTTTCTAAAAATCACCTCGGATCGATGATTTTACAGTGCTGAAAAAAGGAAATGTTTTCCTACTTTACCTACGTACCCTAATGTTCTGCATGTTTCAAGAATCACAACATAAATTTGATTTGGCCTTAAAGGGACTGCCTCACATATTGGTGTATTGCAAAAATAAAATACAATTGTCAAATATTTGCGTAATTTTGGTATAGTTGACTGTATATCCCATAAACAACCACACTGACATCTAAAATAACTTGAGGATCTTCGGCATTTAGTAGTTATTTGGTATTTTTACATCAGAATTCTATAGGGTATTAATACCCTTTAGAATTAACACTACTATTACTTAAATTGTCTGAAATTTGTTCGCATTTGATGAAAACGAATCGAAAAACGAACCAAATACCTCACTGATGTTTATGCTGTAGTGTGTTGATGTTACAGTTCGATCACACGTGAATTGTATAATTCACAAAGCATGTTGGAAGGAAACTAAAATTGCTTATTTGCACCAAATCTTTCGTAAAGCAACCGTCAGTGACTTTCTATTACATCAATACTTGGTAATGGGTTGGAAAATCACAATATACAAAAACTTTAGCCAAATCTGTGAGGCAGCACCTTTAACATCCAAAGATTCGCAGGTGGCAATTTCTACAACTGAATAAATCACATATAATATTCACCACTGGACAAATAACCAGTAGATTATGTAAATATAAATGTTAAAATTTACAATACAAACATTACAGTTTGTGTATTTGAATAGGCAGATATGGAATATTATTAAAATATTTTAACTTTATTTAGTGTTAAGTGTTAACTAACATTTGAATAAATAGATTTGTAACCTGTTAACTGTAATAGAATTTCTCGCGAGGTTGCAATTTCGCGAATTTGTTTTTCATATCATAAGTAGTTCGCAGCTTAAAAGTTCGTGAATTTTAAAATTCAAAAAGAGAACTGTTTCTGTTATTTTACCGCCGTCTTTTTGTTAGTCCACGAACATAAAATTACAAAAATTTACTGATTTCGCAAAAGTTTCTGATTGTACATTATTTGTCTGGGAAATATGAATGTAATAGCAATGTCCTATATACGATGTGTCATTCGTTGTCATTACAACTTCTGTCTGAATATGCCTGAATGTTTTAATTAACTTAGTCGGGGAGTTAATGTCAAGCAGTGTCGTGTATAAACTTTAAAGTCCCATTATCTCTCCAGTTAATTTTTTATTCGATCAACCAATAAATACAAGGAATTAAGATGTTTCACAAATGGCCATTAGTTCATGACAGAATGTTAACTGTATCTGTCGAAATAGTACGCCAAAAAGTAAATGTAAATGTATTGATGACAAAATACTAATTTTGCAAGAGTTGCTTCCCTTAGACTATAAATCGTGCATTTATTGTTTACAATTCGTTATTTTGTCAACAAACCAACTGGAGGCTGTATTTCGTTTTTTCCATCGTATGATGTTTTCCACCGTTGGGAATTAACTTAAGTGCTTACAATGCACCATTCTGTAGTAAGGTTACCAAGTTATTGACTTTTGAAAATATCCGTTAAAAGGGCTTAATGGGGCTTTAATAGTTATACCCAGACCCCCTTATTCTCTGCTCATATATCAGTGGTTAGTTGTACCCAGACCCCCTTATTCTCTGCTCATATATCAGTGGTTAGTTATACCCAGACACCCTTATTCTCTGCTCATATATCAGTGGTTAGTTATACCCAGACCCCCTTATTCTCTGCTCATATATCAGTGGTTAGTTATACCCAGACCCCCTTATTCTCTGCTCATATATCAGTGGTTAGTTATACCCAGACCCCCTTATTCTCTGCTCATATATCAGTGGTTAGTTATACACAGACACCCTTATTCTCTGCTCATATATCAGTGGTTAGTTATACACAGACACTCTTATTCTCTGCTCATATATCAGTGGTTAGTTATACCCAGACCCCTTATTCTCTGCTCATGTATCAGTGGCTAGTTATACCCAGACCCCCTTATTCTCTGCTCATATATCAGTGGTTAGTTATTCCCAGACCCCCTTATTCTCTGCTCATATTTCAGTGGTTAGTTATACCCAGACCCCCTTATTCTCTGCTCATATATCAGTGGTTAGTTATACCCAGACCCCCTTATTCTCTGCTCATATATCAGTGGTTAGTTATACCCAGACCCCCTTATTCTCTGCTCATATATCAGTGGTTAGTTATACCCAGACACCCTTATTCTCTGCTCATATATCAGTGGTTAGTTATACCCAGACCCCCTTATTCTCTGCTCATATATCAGTGGTTAGTTATACCCAGACACCCTTATTCTCTGCTCATATATCAGTGGTTAGTTATACCCAGACACCCTTATCCTCTGCTCATATATCAGTGGTTAGTTATACCCAGACACCCTTATTCTCTGCTCATATATCAGTGGTTAGTTATACCCAGCCACCCTTATTCTCTGCTCATATACTAGTATCAGTGGTTAGTTAATCACGTTCCTCAGATTGTCGTCAGAAGAATACGCTGGTAGACGAGAATGAGAACTACACTGCCCTACAAATGTTCATTCACACTCCTCACATTTTATTATTTGCTTCAATTGACAACACAAGTTACTTTGATTTTTCATGGATAATGTTGTTTTCCTCATGATTTTCATTCAAACCCGTTATCTAAATAATTTCTTTTTATCATTTTCTTATTTGGTTAATAGAAGTCTACTAGATTATTATCTAACTGCAAGAAAATTTGTAATTTTTACATAGGTGTTAGTCAATTGAAGCAAATCATATACTTTAGTACAATGTAATTTGAAAAGTTGTGGAGGTTGTTTTTAACGAAAACTGGTATATGTATGTGTATTTCTGGGCGCTATTTGACCACTTCAGAGGCTTGTTTTTAACGAAAACCGTTATCTGTAGCCTCACTAGGAGTTGTTCAGAGCCTAATTGACCACTCAAGTCATAATGACACAGCTTGATAATTGTAGATCTAAGTTTCTTTTACTGGTACTAAATATTTCATCGACACAACATTTCTATACTAAGGAGTCAATGTAGAATCTGTCTCAAGTTATGTCCTAGACTGTCATTTCATTCAATATTTCTTGCTTAACTGAGATGCTATTTTCAAAACCGAATGGTCCTCAGTTCTTTGAATAACTGCTTCCTTTCGAAATCGCATGCGCAATGGGTGATACATTTTATTAGCCAGTAACATGTGTGAAACAGAATTACTACTTTTATAAGAACAATGCAACACTTACTTGGCAATTGATTCCATTGAAATTCTCACTAATTTATATTTAATGAATTCTATGATTAGGATATGAAATGCGGGTATTATCGACAGGTCACAGTTATCGACACACAATTACTTTAAATCATCAAAAACGAAAATATGACGTCATTTTTCGCATGTACACGTCATTATTTCTCGGAAATTTATTTTCGAATAACATCGGCCATTTTACCGCGAAAAAATGCACGTTATGAAATTTTATGTTTATTTACGTGAATCGTTTCCTGTATGTTTTGTTTAAATACGGCGTCTTGCCAATCGGGACACCTCGGACAATCTTGAATGAATCATCTCTCGGGTGTAAATAGAACGTCACCATGTTTGAACTTCTTTCGCCATGACGTCATCATGACAGATTTAAACAGCGCTTCAATGTATTTTATCAACCTCCTCACAGGGACACGGCCATTAGCAAAGTCTTTAAGACTGTACGGGCAAAGGGAGGTAACCGCTTTGCAAAGGGAAGTAATCACTGCGAGGAGTTTGGTATTTTATCTGGCGACGTCAGGAAACGATAAATGCCGAACGGACCGTTCCGATTGATCCGAGGTATTTTATCCCGAAAAAATGCAGTACGGACCGTTCCGATCGAGCGTCTTGCGTCACGTCATGCGTTATAACTACAGCGTTGTACAATACGCTTCAGATTTGGTATTGCACGGTATGAATCCTGATACACCGCTTATCAGTTCCGTGAGAGAATTGTTCTATTTTCATATGGCTCTGACGGAACTGAAAACCGATGTAACGCTCGGACGGAACTCAGATTTCATGTATCCTGAATGTTACATTGGTTTTCAGTTCCGTCAGAGCCATAATTATGCAAACAGAACAATTCTCTCACGAAACTGAAAACGGTGTATCGGGATTCATACCGTGTATTGTGCACCCACCAATGTATCGGCTCTGTATAATTATAGCATTAGGTCAAAAACTATTAAATGAACACAAACTATGCGTGAGCTATGGGCTGAGGGGTGTCGATAATAGGTCCACTAATATTACCTAGGTCACAATTATCGACAGTTAGGTATGTTATATTGTAAAACAATATTTTAAGATGTCCCATCAATAATAAAACATGACACCAGTAATGGACCAACCTTGCTTGTAGCAACACCTGTAACCAGCAAAGCCCAGACAACACTATCCACAAATAGTTCTCCCACTAGTCAACCATTGTATATGTCTCCTGTATTTGAAAATTTTAATGTTCCTGAACCTATGTCCAAAAGGAAAACTCCCGAAAGGGTTGTCAGGGTCGTTAGCTCTACAAATGCTGTAAGATCGGCCGGAGAAAAAGTAACTTGAGGAGTTGGCTAAACAGGTAAGAAAGGCTGAGAGAATTAAAAAGAGCGAAGAAAAAGAGACAGAAAGGGTAATTAAGGAAATTGAAAGAAAGGAAAAATAAAATATTATTAAAACATGCCAAATTAAATATGAAAACCATTGAGTCAGAGGAAGAAAACGTTAAGTACATGGATGACGGTGACGAGGTCGATGTTTGTCCTGGGTGTCACTCCGTTGTAGGCAAGACTGACGACTGGGTGCAATGTGAGAGTTGCTCACTAAGGTGGCACATAGACTGTGCAGATGTAGACTCTTTCGTTGGCAAGAAGGCTTCCGATATTATGGAAATTGAGTTTGTGTGCTACCAGTGTGAGTAACCCTCAAATTCAGTTGACTTCAAATGGCCGACTTCAAATTGAAGTTACATGTATGTTGTTATATTACACGAGCACATTGACCGGGTCATATATCTATTAGCGTAATTTATGTGTTGACCTTGGATTCGCAAGTGTAGACTATTACGATTTATAACTTTAAAGGTCCGATGAACAGACTTTCTCATGAAAATTATATATCCCAGATGAGTACCATATCCTTGTCATAATTTATAATGGGTCAGGACAGGTTAATTGTTATATTCGGTCTTATAACTATTTATATAGAATATATAATATATATCTGATATCCTATCATTCAAACCACGTTATTCCCCACCGTGTGTATGGATTCATAAAGATTTGGTTGCGTATAAATTCGTGACCGCATTCGCGAATAAAATTAACACTGAAAAAAAACATCCAATGAAATCTTATTAAGTTATAATTACAAATGTATTTTCTGAGCCACGTTTAGCTTAAAAACAAACAAGTAAAAAACGTTGATCTACAACAAAACTTCAACAAACGTAATGCATATGAACGTATTAATACGTATAATTGTCCTCGTAATTACACGATCCACTGAGCTGTAAATAAAATCAAGAAATGCAACAGGATGTGGTAAAGAAGTGTACGATTGTTTATGTAAGTTTGACTTTCCTAGAATCGTGATCGAGCTCATTTAATACGCTACACGGGGGACGTTCAAAAATAAACAGGACTGGGGCCCTCATGGCTACAGTTTTCAATATTATACAAATATTGTTACATAATATGGAATCGCAATTCAATTGCAAAAATTCTATATCTGATTTATCGAGTTACACTATCACGTCCTCTCATAATAGTCCATTTTGAAACCATGGTAACACGCACCCGGCGCAGCCCAACAATAACCATTAATGGCGACTACGTAATGTGGCGTATCTTTAATACACGGATATACACAGTATTTCCGTGCTTTAATACTATCATATTATATGTTTTCAAACTTCGTCGTATCATTACATGTTACATGCTGGACGATGTCTGCAAAAATGACGACATTTAGACGTTAGGTAATGAAATAAACAGAAGTTGAACTCCAAGTGTGACAAATTCGTGACGCAAAAGTGACGTCTCCAGAACGTAAGGAAAATCGGACAAACACAAAGTTCTGTCAACAGCAAGATGAGCATGTCCTCTGAATCGTAAGGAATTATCGTAACTACATTCGGAAACAATTCTGCAAGTCGTTTATCAGTTTTAAAAATTAATGGCACAAATGCTTTAGTGTTTATTGTTCAGCTTTGAAAGACAGGGAAGTAATAGGAAATCATAAGAACGTTTGTGACGTCAGTTACCGAGACTTTTTCAAAATACCAACGTTTCATGGTACGGATTCTCGCCTAGATATGCGATGTAAGATCTGGAAAAATACATGCAATTCTCACCAACGCATTACTTGTGTGGCTCAGTGTGGTACCGGAATGTAATCATCTCCCTTATCACTATAAACTTCGTAGTTCATAGCCCTATGCGAAGCACTAACGCCGTGTGAAATAGCGCGACGTCATTTTGTGCGCCGGGTCAACGTAAGTGACCATTGTTCAGTCACCTGTAACTCTCGGACCGCGTATTTATTTTAGTTCATATCTTTACAGTATGTAGAAAAAGGATTCCGATTCCTGATGGTATATAATTTGATTTATTCCGTTTAACCATGCAGGTTATGTGACAATAGTCCTATTTATTTTTGAACGTCCCACGTATAACACGCGAGATATCCTAACCAAGCTATAGACACTAATTGATACATACCATGGATCTCCCTTACCAGACAATGACGTTCTTGTTCTTCTGTCTTCTCGTTGTCATGACTGGTAAGTTTTACCAAAATTATTTTTGCGACTGCAGGGAATTACTATTTACTGTTATTCTTAAACTTTTTAGGACTTTTGACAGGAAACTAGGTCTTTCGTCCCCTTTGTACACTGCTGAAACTGGGTCGTTCAGCTTTTTATATTCGGGGTCTGTGGTGTTTCTATGTTTTCCGTGCTCGCCTATTTCGGTTGTGTGCTGCCTTCCCTGTCCGATATTTTACTATATTTTGCTAATTATATTTGTTAAGATGCTAGATTTCTAATTCATTATTTAAAATTTGAATTGATAATATGACTCAGTTTCTGTTTCAGTTAGATATAAACGTTTGAAATCTATAAAAAATGGCGATGAAATGTTATGACAATACAACGTCATAAGCGCAGTTGGTAGGGTGGTGAACGGTCACCTGGACGAACTGGGTTAGATTCCCTGATTTTTCCGTGGCCAGTACTATATCAGTAATAATCAGCAAGCACCTGGCAACTTCTCCACATTTGGAGAAGGATGTGCCTTAATTTTACAGCCCGGAAATCTAACCCATGTTCGCACGAGTGATAATCGAGTATTTTATCTACTGCGTCAAATCGGCATACATTACTGAACACGCATAATAACAACAAAAAACAATCGAAACCTCTTTAATCACGTGTAATAATGTTGTAAGTGTCTCTAGATGTTATTCTATCACAATTAGCGAGTATACATCTTATCACCACAGAACACATCCATACCAGATCATATGGGGTACTCATCACTTGCTAGTAAAGTCATTCAATACCCTAGCTCATATAATCCGCAATTCGCGATTGCATTTAGGCTAAGTACTTCAATGGTAAATGCTTGTCGCAAAATGTTGTAATGCCTCATAAAATTCAACAGTAAAAAGACCCTACGATAAAGATAGCAATTTTGAAGTCATTTTATTAGTTTGCTCTTTATTTAAGTTTCAATACTACGATGAGTATGAATAATAGCACCACCCGTTCCTAAGACCATAAAACTGGTCATCTGTACGGCAATTGTTCCTTAACTGCCTATGGGGAGCGGTGGCCTAGAGGTAGGTGCTCTTCGGATTCGAGAGGTCTCGTGTTCAACCCCCGTCTGGACCACTGCTTAATTTCTCTGAGCAAGAATAACCCACATGCTCCACTCGGCCAATGTGTGAATTGGCACCATCCTGTGAGGACTGTGTCTCAACATGTTTGATAGTCCTAGGCGCCGCAGATCGATGTTGGCTGCACAACCACTAGGAGAGAAATAGTCTCCCCAGGTAGACTCGAACGCAGGTTTCCATAGGTAGCCCAATGGCCAGGGGAGGTTAAAATGTCAATGGTGGCTGAACGGCATAAGAACGTACGCATTCGGGTGATTGAACATCGACCAATGACATGTTGCTTTATCTTGTTTATGTTTTATTCCTACCTCGACAGATTAAGCGTAATTACAGTGCTTTGATTTCAGATGCCTCAGGTTCAAAACGAAACGTTGGCGTATCAGGACAGTTTTCACTCCCACCAAATACCGCCGGGGTCAATGGTATTTTTACGATGCCCAAGCCGAATACTACATTATCCCAACAGCTATGGGACCAGTCTTCCGACCTTAGGCAAAAAGCTTTGACGTCGAAAATCATCAGTGGAGTAAGGTCGGGTCTATTGAATCCAGTGAAATTTGGTGAGATCTATTTCACTTGTTCTAGGGGGTTAAATACGTAGTGTTCCTACCGGCTTTTCAGTCAAACAGTATGTCTAACTCGTACACAATCGCCATTCATATACGCTGGTGAGTTGGCTATCAGTGTTCTCGGAATGATTAGTTCACGTGTTCTAACCACAGCTGACTGTATCAATTCATTAATAAAGAGTTAACAAAAAGATATGTTTTTAAATTTATAATATCTTAGATAATATAAATTTTATAAAAGAAAATTACTTTTACAGACATCACATTATTTGTGTAGCTCTCGTTGGGACTCGACATTCGTCCAATCATCTTGTGTAACAGAGCTGGGACGCGGTTTATAAATAACTATCTTGACCGCGTAGGCATGGTTGGAAAATACCTATTTTAGAATGAGAATTTTGATAGAACGAATCGTTCTGGAATATTGTAATTGGGCAGAAAGAACGAACATGTTAGAATGAAGGCATACACATACGAAATTCAAGAATTTACGCTGATCGTTAATTAAAATCAAGTTAACTACCTTTAAATGTGAATAAAGTTCTTCGTATACATTAGTGAAGCATATCTTTTGTAGGTATTTTTATGTTACAAGACGCAATATGGTGCGATAAGGTGGGTGATGTTATGAAACGTATGGCAGAAAAAGTTGGATTTTCCGATGGCATCCATCTCTATAGTTTGTTGCTGAGAAAAGCAAACAGCTACCACAAGTAGGTTACAACATGAAAATTGTATTCAGAAAATCTGTCATGTGAGGCCCACACATTTATCTAACCGGACCAAATTGTTTAAATTTTATGTTTTCAAAATTAAGACTGCTGGAAAGGTGAATAATTAAACTAAATCACCGCGTTTGCATACGGTCGATAGTTATAACGGTTGTTGATTTTTACGCGTTTTTCTAAATCTTCCCTCTATAACTCTATATATACCTGAGCGTCTTATCGGTCGCTCTTCATGGGACGCAAAGTTGGACACGACTTTTTAAAGAAATGGTATGTTGCACAGGTAACTGTATCATTAATTAAGATTAAAAAAAATTGTTTTTGTCAAATTTATATATTCATTATAAGATGAATAAATTTTAATTTAATCAATGATACAGTTACCTGTGGTATATTGGAGGTATTTTAAGTACGCTTTTTAAATATGATATTCTATGACATACGTGTAGGGTGCAATACTAAATGTTATGAGCACTGTGTGTGTGTTGACACGATTTGTTAGACAACGACTGATGCTTCTTGTCATATATAAGCAGTGTTCGTATCATGTCCATACCGTTCATATACCTCTCTGGTTTTGACGCCATGTACTGCTCAGCACCCACGTGTTTATTCAAAGGTCGAGGTAAATGCGGACCAAAGGTCCTGTGAGGAATTTTGTGACTGGTCCATAAATTTGATACTATAAGCGGACCTAGCCCAGTGGTAACTCACTGGACTGTCAATCCAGAGGTCATGGGTTCAATCCCCGGCATCGGAACTTGACGTTTCTGAAAAAGTTATAATATTTCCCGCTATATCTGATCGAGTGGTCTGCAAAGTATCTGGGTAAAGGTGCAAGGAAGCTGTGTATCGGTGCTATACACCGGACACATTAAAGAACCAGGCTGTCTATTCCAATAAGAGCTAGGCGCACTTCTGCAGCGCCGGACATGCCTGTATCTTAAGGCTCGCATTCTCTCAGTATGTCCCTCTGGTCAAATAATGCTGTATCTGCACTGGTGGAGGATGCACCTGCGCCCTTGTGGCTGCAACACTATAATTTAAAGTGAATGATATGATCTCCATATTATCACGATATATTGTTTCCAACACCCGGGCGTCTACCTCAGTTGTAAAGGTCTCGGTGTGATGGGGCAAAGTACATGTAGTTGTCGTATTAAATATTGTAATATATTGGAGTATTGAAAAGTATGCAGTTTTCAGTAAAGTATGATATATCTTGGTTTGTAACAGTAACAGCTTCAGTGTTTGTATACAATAAAATAGTGCCTACCTACATAATGTGCAATAATTGCGAGTCATTTGCACTCACATGATATCTCGACTGATTATATTTAATGAATCTGTAATCACCAGTCCCTCGTTATTAGAAGCCACCCGCACATTTTGTCTTGTCGTATGGTTTATATCACAGGTAACTGTATCATTAATTACGAGTAAAAACAAATTTAAAAAAAACTTTTTTTGTCAAATTTATATATTCATAAATATAAATCACAGGTAACTGTATCATTGATAAAGAGTAAAATTAATGTTATCTTAGATGTTTTGTTTTGTTTACTCTTTATAAATGATACAGATACATGTGATATAAATATATAAATTTTACAAAAAAATTGTTTTACTCTTAATCAATGATCAGTTACCCGCGGTTTATATAGTCTCGGTAATGCAGTTATTGTCAGTCAGTCAACTAAATACCTGCACGATGCAGTGTTAATTGTTTTGGGTTTGTAATATATTAGGCTTGCAAGGGATTCGTACAATGAATGGAGCATAGAAGATCCCTCCGCCATAAAGGAGAGTGCGGCTTGTCAGGCTTATCATAAATATGAACAACACGTAGGACAGACCATGAATGTGGGAAGTTTCATTGCTTGTATGATACCTTGTGAGAAGTTATGGCCGTGGATAGGACTACAGCTTACTCATAATAAGGTAGGTTCTTTATTATATATAAATATACCAAGTTTGTATAGCACCCTTTTCATGCGAACACACGTGCAAATGCGCTTTACATAGAGACGTAACGTCAAAAGGTGAGGCACACAAGTGTAACGCTTTTGACGTCAAACAGAGTTTTGTTAATAAATATCAGTGGCAGTACTAAATGCGATAGATAAGGGTCCATAATAAAGAAAAATATTGAGTTCTGATTTGTTATAAATGAATACAGGACATACAGTATGTTATGCGCTTTTTTGGAGTGATTATTTTTCTTACTCATGAAATGATACGAGTAAATATATAAGAAAACAATGACCGGAATAACCGCCGACGTCATAATTTGCGGTTATGGGACATGTATGTACATGCAAGCAAAAAGTTAATATATGTTTTATTTATTGTTCAATCTACTTGAAATTCGCTATGCTTGTACTACGATAAAAACGTATTTTTATATATTTTTTTCAGTAACATGAATCCGCATGGAAAATTTCTTTATACGTTAAAAAATGTGATTTTTTAAAATTCACGTTATTTCTGTATTTTTGGACATTTTTGTACATGCTACCTAATCTCCAAGAAAACATTATTTTTTATGATATTTAAACAATTTTTGTGCCAACAAATCTTTGGAAAAAACGTACATGTATTTTTTCAGTTAAAAATGATTCACATACGCACACACTTAATTTCGCAAGTCGACTTTAAACAAAAGAAAAATGAAATTAGCGTCAGAAAAATACAAAAGTCTCGCTTTTTTGACTTTGTCTTTTCTTAGCTCCATTTTGAATTTTCTCGACGGAAACGAACGGAAATAATATGGCATCAGGTGTTGTGACTACTTTTACAAACAACGTTGTTTCTATCCAAATCCGTTCCGTACTTAGTACTTTATTGCATCTGTTGCCTATAAGACCATGCGAATTTGTTACAAGTCTCGCTGCGTTTTTGCGAAAAAAGCGCTCAAAACGCAGTGCACCTTTATTATTTCCATGTACATATGTATATTGCAAAATGCGCAATTTGTTTCTGTGTTTAGTGATATAATTATCATTTTTCTAGGCCGAGTTTTGCGAAAGTAATTGTAGAAAATCGTTTGCGATTTTTGCCGTTTTCGAGAGTGCCTCAGCTTTTGACGTTACGTCAGAGTGTTACAGCCAAAAGGGTGCAGGTGCATCCTCTACCAGTACAAATACCGCATGATCTGTCCAGAGGGACAGGCTGAGAGAAAACACACGAAGGGACAGACAGTTGATACAGGCATGTCCGGCACTGAAGACTGAGCCGTGTGCCTAGTTCTTATACATTTTACGTCATTCATTTGGCTTGGAAGTCCCAGATTTGGGAATTATGGAGTTCACGATATCAGACTCTATTCCAAAAACACCATAGATATTATTAGACGATTATAAAGGATTAATTCAGAGCGTAGTTCAGTACTAATGCTTTACTTGTTCCGTCAGATCTATACATTCGGTATGTACTAAACGTTCATTTGTAATACAATGTACATTCATATTTGTTATGGAATTCACACTTCAGACCGAATCATCGTTTGGACCTTATTCTGAATGGGTCCATACAAACTTGGATCCAGCATACACTGGATACAAAGAACTAGACGATGTACTGGACCAACTACACGCCAGAGGTGAGATACTTACCCGTATAAATACATCGCCTTATACATATCGTAAAGTGAATATAAAGAAGATTGCATAAAACATTTATAAAGCTCATTTTACTTGGCATTAAGATGTCACTACTGCACGTTATGCTGTAATTACTGCACGTAATGATGTAACTACTGCACGAAATGGTGTAACTACTGCACGAAATGGTGTAACTACTGCACGTAATGGTGTAACTACTGCACATAATGGTGTAACTACTGCACGTAATGGTGTAACTACTGCACTAAATGGTGTAACTACTGCACATAATGGTGTAACTACTGCACGTAATGGTGTAACTACTGCACTAAATGGTGTAACTACTGCACGAAATGGTGTAACTACTGCACGTAATGGTGTAACTACTGCACATAATGGTGTAACTACTGCACGTAATGGTGTAACTACTGCACTAAATGGTGTAACTACTGCACGTAATGATGTAACTACTGCACGTAATGGTGTAACTACTGCACGTAATGGTGTAACTACTGCACGTAATGATGTAACTACTGCACGAAATGATGTAACTACTGCACGTAATGGTGTAACTACTGCACGTAATGTTGTAACTACTGCACGTAATGGTGTAACTACTGCACGTAATGATGTAACTACTGCACGTAATGATGTAACTACTGCACGAAATGATGTAACTACTGCATGTAATGCTGTAACTAATGCACGTAATGGTGTAACTACTGCACGTAATGTTGTAACTACTGCACGTAATGTTGTAACTACTGCACGTAATGGTGTAACTACTGCACGTAATGATGTAACTACTGCACGTAATGATGTAACTACTGCACGTAATGTTGTAACTACTGCATGAAATGCTGTAACTACTGCACGTAATGGTGTAACTACTGCACGTAATGATGTAACTACTGCACGTAATGGTGTAACTATTGCACGAAATGATGTAACTACTGCATGAAATGATGTAACTACTGCACGTAATGTTGTAACTACTGCACCTACTGACGAATGCATCAAACGTAAAGAAGGTTGGACAGAACGCACTGATGAATGTACTGGACACATCGACAATAGTCAAATGAAAACAGCAATTGCTTTCCGTATAACACTGTCACGGTTATACAGGCGTTTGTTGCAAACGTTTAACTATCAAAGATGCATTATGTGTGTTGGATGCTCAAAATGTTTGCTTTTTTAATTTTTGGTTTCTAGTTTGACGCACAACATATCAGTCATTTTATTATTGCTATCAATATTATTGTTGCGTTGCAGGCGAGGTCACCGAACAAGAAGCTCGGGAAGCTTTCAATAACTGTATGGTCGGGGAAGTGAACTTTTTCAATCAAAAATAATGTAATGATGGCTATGGTCAGACCATACAGTTCATTACTCATGAAACATTTCAACTTTAACCTGAAAACGTGTTTACATTTGTACTTAGACATTTGGTTGAGTAATCTAAAGCCTCAAAAAAATGCTCATTTGAAAAATGGAACCTTTAAATGCTTTAAAAATGTTTATTTTGTCTAAATTCATGCCGGTAAAAGCAAAAAATATAATTTTATTAAAGTTTTCAAAAAAATCTATTATATAATCCTGCATTGGTAAAAATGTGTGTGTATGATTTACACCAATTGTATGTTACTATGAATACTTGACTGGTGATGTATGGACCACAACTCGCCGTAAATTAATGATTTGCCCTAGTTACTGATCGAACCGGGTACTAAAGAGAGAGTAGAAGGCTGGGCAGTGGCCATGACGTTACATGAACTGGTATCCGTGTTTGCTGTGACAACTGTTGAAAAACCGGGTACCAGCTTTCAAAACGTCATATCCCTTGCGGCTAAACTTGGCCGCTGCTTAACCTTCTACACTAGGGCAAATCATTAATTTACAGTGAGGTGAAACCAAAGTCTATGATATGGACCTGGTGGTCATTGTCCAAACCTTGTCTTCCTTTTTGTATAAAATGTTTACAATAAACAAGGCCATGCATCAAGTTGTATTTTATACAAAGGTGTGTACTAGTTGCATAAATACACTACTCAAATTTTGATAAGGGTCAATAAATCAATATTCGTGTCCGCCTTGCTTTAACTGAACATATCCGATTAAAAAAATGTTGTGAAAATACTAAAATATCATCTACTGCTTATTTTTGGACAAATCATGTGTTGCTTTGGCATGCATTGACAGGACTGTCATCTTTTTCCAGGTAACTGATTAGTCCTATTTGCATGAATCGAAGTTGCAATAATAACATGGTAATTTTGTCCCTTTTCTTTTCTCATATTTTGCAAGATCCAAAATGGCAACAAAGCGACCACATTTTTTAATCAGAGGCTTGAATGCAGCACAAACATTTTAGAGAGGTTGGGCTTATTAGGACTTAAACATCAATCTTTATTCATTAACAATATTGCAGTTTTAAAATACCTTCAGTCTTTCTTATCTTATCTGCAAAATATTCACAGGGTAATTTGTTGAGCCTTATTAAATTTTGAGTAGTATTTAATACTGGGGATTGAGACTACCCAGTCACATTATCTTGACACTTACCTGGTATTTACCATGCTCTACCATTTTAATGACTGACATGTGTCACATACATGCCAGATATCCTGCATCATGCGTGAGTCTCCTGCATTTGAGACTCTACTCTTGCATGATCAGAGGCCAATTTATCAAATCTCACGCATTTCATGGACAAAGTGGAACCTGACTTTTTTGTTTACATTATGAAAATGATGACAAATATTAGTTTAAATTGCTACATGAAGCATGCATGGTATTGTCATCAAAGTAAGATAAGTGAAAACAGCATACAAACGTCAATACTTTAAGTCTAAACTTTCAGCAAGGAAAATCTCCTGCATTTTAATGAAATCTCCTGCATTTCCATCACCAATCTCAAGCAAAGGGGTCTGCGAAATATGGCATGTATGGGCATGTCTCTAAATTGCAAGCAATGTCTCTCAAACTCCAAGTGTAAGCTTAATCACTAGGCTATCGAGGCTATCGTACTTGCAATCAATATGGTTATTTTTCATTCTGCAGGGATCCCTGCCCGAGTATCTATTAACTTCACCTTTCCTATACAAGGGAGGCGTTATGTAAAACAATTAATACAAACACATGTCATATTTTATATAATCTATTTTATTTATCATTAAAATAGAATTAAAACATACTTATATCAAAGGAATGTATGTGGTGTATAAAGAACATGTTTGATTTAAATGCGGACATCAATGTTTGTCAATGAACATACAATGATAAACTAGAAGGGAGTTTTGACACAAAAACGTATACCTCCCACAAAGTGACATAGCTCTGGCAAAAACCATCTGACCTAAAATTCCTAAAAATATGCACATTGTCAAGTACGCTTGGTACCAAGCATTCATGCACAGGAACTTGCATAATTGAAAAAAAATGGGGAAAAAATGAAAAAAAAATTCAGTAGATCTAGGCCTACCAATAAAATATTTTAATTTATTTTAATAGTAGTGAATTTGTTTTCATTTTTTTTTTTCATTTTTTTTTAAATTATGCAAGTTCCTGTGATTCCTGTGAAGTTTCATTAAAATCTGACCAATGGTTAAGGTTAACAAGCGTGGACAAACTTTAAGACACCCATCAAGACAGGCAGACAGACCTCCAGCACAAAATCAATACGTCTCTCGCACTATATGTGGGGGACATTACTACTGCCATGCATTGAGGTTTGGTTTATGGAAACAAATAAGACAAGATAAAACAGATATGTTACATACATTAAGTTAGTCAGTTACAAAGACAAACTGATATTAAAACGCAGATATAGTGAGCGAATATAGGTAACATACATGTAGTACACTTCTAATACGCATGTTACTGTTGCTATGACAACCAATCTGAATTTGCTGACAATCGTTAGGGATAGTTGTTAATAAAACATATAAAACAACACAGTTCACAACAACAAAATTAATGACAACTAAGGAAAACAACATTATAACAAACGACAGTAAAAAATTTGCAAGATCTGTTATGTAAAATACATAGAAGACGAATTCCATAAAGGTAGATAGGAAAATAGAGTAAACAAATAGAGTAGAATCGTTGTATCAAATGCAATGGGAAACAAACAAACATGACAAGTAAGTGGTTTCAATTAAATCTCAATTAACTGGCAGTGTACATGTGAATGGATATAATTTGATCATTTACCATATATATCAAGTATACAAAACAATAGCATTACCAGTTTCATTATAACAAGAGATGTTTGTAAAACACATATGCCCCTATGGCAGCCCAATAGTCAGAAATGGTAAAGGTCACAGTGACCTTGACCTTTGACCAACTGACCCAGAATCAATAGGGTCAACTACTGTTGCTGACCAACCTCTATGAAAAATTTGAGGATTATAGGGACTAGCGTTCTTGATTTATTGAACGGAAACCATATGGTTTACCGACCGACAGACCGACCATCTTTACATGTTGAAAGCAATATACCCCCTCATCAAAGATGGGGTGCATAAAAATAAACAGTGATAAAAAAATAAAAATACCAATACTAAACAAATCAATGGTATACTAAAACTTAACTTATACAATCAATACTGGCTTATTATTTACTCGAAAATGCAATTGGACAATTTAGGATACACAGTTGTCTCCCTTAGTAATGAAGAATTCCCACATAACAAAATACAATTAATGTTCAGCAGTCTTATCAACATCGTATCAGTTGATCAAACAATAATGACTTTGTTTAATTATACGCCTACAATATTCTGATAAGTGATGAGCTAGAATATGCACACATCTCATGTGCAGCTTTTTTAACAAATATCAAAGAGTAATCTCCCTTGATAAGGTGACTATATCAACAATTGGATTGTCTCCCTTCAATACTCGCTATCGGACTATGATTGGTGTTGGACAAGGGATATAGGACATGATTTGATGTAACTATGGTGTAACATGTTAATTGCCATCACGACATGACACAAAGTCAAACCTACCGAAGTATTTATATATCACATCACCAAGCAACAGTTCATAATACTACATCAGTCAGGATTTCTACAGTTTATATAGACATGTAAAGAATTTCTGGTTGTCATAGTTACGATGAACATAAATGCAACATTTACGTCATTTGTTCATCACCTTTTGGTCATTTGTGCATTTTGTAGACAAGCTGTACATTCAACGAATCTCAACAACAGCAGTCACAAAAGTAAACAAGTAATTAAGAATTGCAAGCAATACAGAAGTCCCCTACCGGTTTGAAGCCATTTTCAATGTTTCTTTTCTGTTGCCATAGCAACCACAATTTTTGTCAGAATCAAACTATTGTTAGATGTGCATAATCCCCATATTGCCCTCTATCTACATACCAAGTTTTATAAACCTAGCTTTGAAACTGTTTGAGTTATGTCAGGATCCAGATTTTTTTACGGACGGACGGAGGGCAAACCTATAGTCCCCTCCGGTCAAAAACCGGTAGGGGACTAATGATTGAATAAAGAACTGGAGGAATGAAATAGGTTATGAACACCTTGATGTATTTTTGAGCTACACCTCACAATAAATAAAGGACACTTCAGGTAATCAAGTCATCATTTCAATTCCAATGGTTTTCTTCACAGAAAGAACAGATTTTACTACAGCCGTTATAAAAGCCGACTTGTGACTCAAAGATTAGTGAAGTTATGCAATAGTTGGCACAGCGGTCTAATGTCTAAAACAATACATTTTCAGGCCACAAGTATCATGTTCAAGCCACACAAAAACTGTTTCGTTGATATTTGGGTAATTAAGGACATGATCGAATATTTTGAGAACTAGTTATGGTGTGATAGGCCCTTTAACCAGAGCAATGTCAATACAAAAATACAAACAATGTCCAAACAATGTATAAACTGACAGTGCTGATATAAATAAGAGAAATAATATACTCCCTATACTTCACTCATATGGTTTAATTAGTTGACAAAAACACCAAAGGTATTAAAATTTGACAAACGAGGCTTATCAGCAGAATGATCAGGAATATAAGGAATCACATGTGTCGCCAAATCAGAGACACAATCAATATACATCACCATTAACAGCACATTGAATTATCACTGGGTTTATAAAACATAATTCATGTAAATATACTAAGAAATTCAAATTATATTACATTGCTAAATTGTTAAAATAAATACAATCATATTTAAAAAAAAAAAACAATAATACAAAAAAACAGAAACGGAAAAAATTATATAACTCTAAAAATTATATAACGCTATAAACTCACTGTTACTAATTCAGGTATTATATATATAAATAAAATAAACATATGTTTATTAACAACATGTATTAAGTCTGCCCCTTGCTATACGATGTAGTGTATGCATTTTGTTCATCAGAAGCCAACATGGCTCATCAGCATGGTTCATCCAAGCTAGAGTGAGGTCGCAAGTACCGGGTATGTTAAATGATACACTTGCAGTAGATGTCCAAAACTGTCTAAGGACCGGGAAAATGGTTTAAGACATCTACTTATTCAAGGCATCTACTGTATACTAGAACATCATC
Organism: Spisula solida; assembly: GCA_947247005.1. NCBI lineage: Eukaryota > Metazoa > Mollusca > Bivalvia > Venerida > Mactridae > Spisula > Spisula solida. The sequence continues at coordinate 54,094,117 of OX365945.1, forward strand.
ATTTTACCTGAACCGATGAGCCAGTTTCAATGAGGTTTCTAAGGTGTTTGAGGCAAAACTGTTTGAAGGATCTTACTTCTACTGTATTAATGTTCTTTGGTGAATATGCAAGGCAAATAAATATCCATTGTGGTTCACAAAGTAACAGCTGACATCATAAATAAGTAATATGGCAGTTGATAAATTAAATTATAATGTCCACAATTACAGATCCATTGGAGTGTATGTAAAATTATATAATCATACATGTAAATTGCTGAGCTGTTTTTGATATTAAGCTAGGAGGTAAACATGTAAAGAACATACAATCTAACCTACATTGGCTACCAGAATGAACCACATGGATCTGATCATTGAAATAATTATTTGTTGGTTTATTTGAGTTAAATGACATTTCTCTGCTGGGATGAACAACTTCCTCAGGTACATGTTGGCCGCTGTCCTGTAGCCAGAACTACACTCGTCCATGTGTGGATCACAGAATATTTTCTCAAGGGTGCATAAATATATAAGATAAACACATTTTTGCAAAAATTCCAGGGGGGTCCGGACCCCACTATGAATTCATGCATGCTCATCTTTAGGACCAACCCTTAGAACTTGTGGCTCGAACCTATTGCTGATATGCCTTCTATGTTCATAAAAATGTTCTATGTAAATACTATTTCGCGAAATGAAATAGATTTCAACTAGTCACAACCCTTGAATCTACTCAGTATAACCGTTCTATACTATGTCGATCAGCATCAATGGTCAAACCACGACCAGCTAACTGTTGCTAAGTTCTGAATTGGTTACTAAGTAACACAAGACTAACACAAGCATGTCCCTCTACCATCAACTATAATCAATCTAAGAATCTCACTAGAACATAGATAGCTGCCTCAAAGATTTTGTTCATATGCTCGCATGATTATCAACAAGCCTTTAAACACATCCGGCCCTTCCAGTCTACTGATGTATATAATATACCGGTACACGTCAACCAGATGTTTACATGTTTCAGGAATATAATGACTGCTCCAACCACTGAAATATAAGAAATGATCAGTTTATACTAATTTATTTAAATATTATAGAGCATTGACAATCCAAAGCCACACAGAAACAGCAGCAGGACCTAGCCACCAATGCAAGAGTCAGATATAGCAGGCCTAGACACTAACTATTTTGGCCACTGGTCCGACAGGGCAAAAGCGCCCAATTTGTAAATAGGACAGTTTCTGGTCCTCCAGAATTTTCACTGGTCCTTCTGGATTTTCACTGGTCTCGGACCCGTGTTAGTGTCGAGCCCTGCATAGAACAAACCACCCCATCACAGGAGACTTCAAGTAAGCCCAAGCACTCATCCCACAGTTAATTACATACTGGGGACTTTGTATTGCATGCATAATCAACCATTACGGGAGGAAATAATGCATGATAACTACACTGAAGTGAAGTAAGGCTGATTGTGAAACCAGTTCTGACAACTTATATTAATCACCCTCAACACCTTATTCTTGATGGTACAGTCAGATCTCGATATAACGACACCCGATATACTGACAAATTCATTATACTGACATCAAATTTGGGGACAAAAGTATTAAAATGCTCTTTGTATCAATTCAGTATACCGATATATTCGTTATAACGACATTTTTCTTGGAAACAAACGGCGTCGTTGTATCGAGATCTGACTGTATCCATCGTCACAAGAGCAAAAGAGACAAAAGCCATAACAGCTTCTCTTTTTAAGCCAAGTGTATAGCCAAGATATTTTGGTATGACGCAGCGTATGATTTAATCTGTGACCACCCGGACTCAAAGATGATGCTCTACCTGTAGACTATTGAGGCAGAAAATGATAAGAGATACATGTGACACAAATATATTTATAGTTGATTGTGAAAAAGGTAGTACGACTTATATTGAATACACTCTCGATACATGCTGGTATCAATCACTATAATCCTACATCATTTATAAACAGGTCATCATGTTTAGGGGTAGACGTATCAATTTGTATTGCACCATCATTGCATAGTCAACAAATACACAGAACAACTCAATTATTCATGTCAGTCACTAATTTACATAACATTACGGACATAAAGTTCGCAATTTATCTCATTAATTTCTGCATTTCACAGATAATGCATGCATGAGTATGTGGCTTAGTGGATGATGTATTATTTTATTGCCTTTTTATCCAATTAAAATCTTGCAAACAATAAAAAGCTATGTTTTGATATTACATTGTTTTTATACAAAGTGACAGACCTGAATACACATACTATACAACATTATGTCTCCAAATATTTACCTGTTCTATCGTAAACACTGCATGGCCATTCTTCCTGAACTTTTGATATATATCTGAAAAAGCAACAACATGAGTTCAGGTGGCAACACGAAATTACAGTAATAATGTTCGTTAAAAATTCTATAGATCACATCAGCTGAATAATACATTGCATGTAGTCAAACCAGAGTTAATGCTCACCTTAATCAAAACACTATCTCCTGTAGGAAATCAATTATACTAAATCTTTTTTTTTTTATACCAAATACGACTGTTTAAACAGCCAACTGTTATAAACATCTTCATCAGGTACAACACATGACCGGCCGCTTAAGACATGTAATACTGAAGTCAAATGTATTCTTCAAACAACATAGGAGCTGTATTTGGTAAAATAGTTCAGAATGTTGCCATCTCACATCTGGCACCAGTTGTTAGGATAAAAGACTCACTTTCTATTCTACAATTTCTTTCTCTGTTACAGGTTGTTTGCTCGCTTGTTATGTTTTTTCTCTGCCATGTTGTCAAATAACCTCTGACTTCTGGGGCAGAGACAGTTGTGTGATACAAAAGGACTACCCTAGCTCTCTTTGAATAGACTCTTTGGTTTTTTAACATGCCTGGTGTACAGCATCGATACACGCAAGACTACTACTAGGCTTTATCCACTCAACCACCACACCATGTCTCCGTTACAATATATAAAGGTATTTGAATGAAAGTCTACTTACTGAACAATTTCATGAGTTTGGCCAGACAACAGAAGAAGTTCTCCAGACTGATTTGATTATGGACGTTAGAATATTTGAACACAAGGGCTGCCACTGTACTGCTGTTTAATTTGAAACCTGTAAAATACAATATGTAACATATTTTAACAAGATATCAAACACAACCAATAGATGCTTCCCAATGTACAGAGCACAGCCTACATGTGCTGGACACTCAAATTTCTCTTACTTGATAGTACCCTAGCTCATCTAGGTCATCACCATAAAATACATATATTGAGTCCTTGACATTTAACTTAACACCTCATATAGATAAAGACATTGGACATAAGGAAGATTTTCTTGATAAAGTTGAACTAAAAATCATTGACCTGGAAAATGTTATGAAGAAAATGAAAAAAAATTGGATACATATTTTGATATAAACTTAGAATGAGAACACAATTATATTAAAAGTTCTACATACGTACCTGCTGATAACAAAGCTCTCCGTAATTCAAATGAACTCATCATGCCACATTTCTCACTATCAAACTGATGGAACAATTTCTGTAAAACAAAAGCACATACGTATAATATTTAATTGATTGCATAAACTAGTAAAACTATGGCAAAATTAACAAATGTTTACATCACTAAACCTATGTGATAAGGTCATTAGTTGTAAAACATTGCCACCAATCTTTTTAAATATTGATTATTGATTTAGGTTCTGCTGGTCAACAGAATTTCAGTCAAATGGAGACTACCTAGTCACATTATCCTGACACTGGGGGAACCAGCAGTTATTTGGAACTTTGCTGAGCGCTGAACAAGGGAGATACACTAGGTCACTATTTTTAAAGACTTTAGTATGATGCAGCCTGGGATTGAACCCAAGACCTTTATCACTCACAGCAGACACTCTACCACTAGGCTTTGGAGGCGGAAGCTGACACAATTGTAAAGACCCTCAGATTGCAAAAAGATACTAAAAATCTGACATGGAAGGCAGCTCTCAACTTAATGAGCAGAGCACTGACAACATAAAAACAACACAAACCACAATGACAGGGCACAATGCCCAACTGAACAAGAAAAAGAACTTTTTTAAACTGCTAAAAGTCCAATTTTCAGCTGTCAAAAGGTCGTAAGTCCAAGTCATGAAATTAGCATAGAAAACTGCTACCAAAGTCTAAAACTATGTAACTACTAACTTACCCTCCATGAGCGTAATAAATTCCAGAGATATAAGAATTCTGTATATCCCAGTTTCCCTGAGTTGTCAACATCCAGTAAGGATATAAAACATTTACATGCTTCAACACTCAAATCTTTATGTATGGATTCTGAAATATACATTTCACAGTACTATTAAATCTCCTCATTATTTATCCAGGTTTAGCTTCGCAACTCCGTTTCTCAATTTTTCAGTTATACATGGCAGTTAATTAAGTAGTTTTTTAGGACTGTATTCTAATCAGTACTTATCCTTCAACAACGAAACAGCAACTTTTCCGCATGTGGAGGAAAACTAACATTAATGTCACATTTTCGTGGAAGGGCATGATCTGCCACATCCTACAAATTGACTTCTTTACATGTTTTAATGGTCACACATAAAGCATTTTCAATCTACAGTTAAATCTTTATTTTAAGACTACTGGAGGTCAAAGTTTCAGATCACTAATACAAAACCTGTCTGCAGAGACCATTAATGCTTTCAAAGGACTATTTAAAAAGGTTTGACTGTATAAAATGTTTATTACTCATGAGTACAAAATGACTAAACAAATGATAATTTAAAGATAAACACATTGTCAAATTTCAATATGAATGCTGAATCAGTCTCACCTTTTTTCAGTCCATCATTTAAGGATTTCAAAAGTTCAAATGGATTAACTTCCATGTCCTGAAAGTAATATATAAAGATGTCATAATAACTGTCAAGGGCGGATCTAAAATTGCCCAAGCATGGGAAATTAGTATTTTGTTCTAGGTGAAAAGCTATAAATATGCATTTTTATGCTCGCATTGCTAGCAAGATTTTCTAAAATGTTTACGGAAGGGAGACTATCCAATTAATGAAATGAACTGATTGAGATCATTATCAAGGGAGATTATTCTTGATATCTTTCACAATGATATGTTGACACATTCTAGCTGTTTGATATATGTCACAGAAAGCTGCACATGAGATGAGTACACATTCGAGCTAATCTTGTATCAGAATAGCATAGGGCCTGGGTATATGGAGTTAAGGATTAATTTGTAATACTATCATTATACTAACCTCTCCAGACACGGAGTAAAAGAATCGTCTAAATTGTTCCTCCTGTTCACTATCAGGATGTGGCTGAGGTAAAGATATGTCTAACTTTTCTGAAGGTTCATCAGTACCTCTATAATAAATAATATAACAATAGTCAGGATGTGGCTGAGGTAAAGATATGTCTAACTTTTCTGAAGGTTCATCAGTACCTCTATAATATATAATATAACAATAGTCAGGATGTGGCTGAGGTAAAGATATGTCTAACTTTTCTGAAGGTTCATCAGTACCTCTATAATAAATAATATAACAATAGTCAGGATGTGGCTGAGGTAAAGATATGTCTAACTTTTCTGAAGGTTCATCAGTACCTCTATAATAAATAATATAACAATAGTCAGGATGTGGCTGAGGTAAAGATATGTCTAACTTTTCTGAAGGTTCATCAGTACCTCTATAATAAATAATATAACAATAGTCAGGATGTGGTTGAGGTAAAGATATGTCTAACTTTTCTGAAGGTTCATCAGTACCTCTATAATAAATAATATAACAATAGTCAGGATGTGGCTGAGGTAAAGATATGTCTAACTTTTCTGAAGGTTCATCAGTACCTCTATAATAAATAATATAACAATAGTCAGGATGTGGTTAAGGTAAAGATATGTCTAACTTTTCTGAAGGTTCATCAGTACCTCTATAATAAATAATATAACAATAGTCAGGATGTGGTTGAGGTAAAGATATGTCTAACTTTTCTGAAGGTTCATCAGTACCTCTATAATATATAATATAACAATAGTCAGGATGTGGTTGAGGTAAAGATATGTCTAACTTTTCTGAAGGTTCATCAGTACCTCTATAATATATAATATAACAATAGTCAGGATGTGGTTGAGGTAAAGATATGTCTAACTTTTCTGAAGGTTCATCAGTACCTCTATAAGAGAAACATAGTTATCGTCTGAACCTTTATACATGAATATAGTACATGGATCTTACTAGCAGAGTGTGTGCAGGGATATTAACCTGATCACAACCTTTATTCATAAATATATTGCAAAGATCTTGCACAGAATACAGTACAGTGCTTGACAATATGCACAACTAGTCTTTGTAATGACAAGTAATGCAAACTTTCATTGAAATCCAACCAATGTTTCGAGAGGAAAGGCACAGACAAAACTTGTAAGTGTAAAAAACAAAGGGCCATTACTCCCTTAAAAATTGATCCAAGCATCTTGCACCGACAATGGCTAACTACTTACTCTGAAGTATTTTTATTTTCAAAGAAGAATCGTAAATAAAACTCGGCCTCCTCGTTGACATCGTATGTACATGGAATGATTATATAGTCACCAGGTGGCAGCACTAATCGTTGAATAATTTGTCGAGAATTTACGAACATATCACAGCTAGCAACACGATCATTATGATCAAAATAGTCCTTCTTTAATGGCAACTGATGACTGGCAATATACTGAAATATCAAACAGAATTAAACTCATTACACTGGATAAAATGTTGAATATACAAAAGAGAGTACATCTGATTTTTATCCAAGAATTCACATTACTTTGATTACTAAAATATTGTTTGATGAAAAAGCTGAAATGTTGGCAGGGTTCCCACAAATATTCTAAGACAACATTCCCTGACTTTACCCTGATTTTTCCCTGACCACATGGCACTTTTTATAGTGATCATGCACCACCGCATCTTTTTTGTAACAGTAACATATGGCAATGAAAATAGAGAAAAGGAGGCTATGTAACTTTGCTTTATATGGAACCAAAAAGTTCAAGGTAGCAGTTCTAGGGCTCATGGTTGACATAAGGTTATTATAATTCATAATTATTCCGAGCAAGCATAGCAAGCAAGAATTTTTTTCAGTCTATGGTATTTTCTTCATAGGAAATGACACTTATCAACAGCTATAATTTTCCCCGACTTTTGCTCAATTTCCAGATTTCCCTGACTTATTCCAAAATTCCCTGACCTTGAAAAAATGATTTTTTCAATTGGGATAGTAGGATGTCTTTTAGAACAATTACTGGTTTTGCAAATTTGAAACCGGTTAAACCTAGTTATCAAATTACTGTATAATCCACTTGGTCCTATTTTAGAACTATGAAAGGCATACTCACATTATACACTATAAATCCTATGTACACTAATCTTTCTCCTTTATTTTTCATTTTTCTTCTGTCTTTCTGCATTAATTGTATAATAAAGCTACATCTCTTCTCATCATCTTCGTCTGTGTCGTGTAACGTTACACGATACTGTGGACTGCACCAGTGTGTGTCTATAAAATATATACAACCGCAATACAGATACATTGCAACCTCTCCAAACAGGTCCTTCCTTATGCAAAAACCTCTGTTCAGCAATATTGTCAATAAATCGCTGGCTTAGAATAAGATCGTAAGTACGAAATCAATATTTTGAGAAAACATGAAAAAACATGCTTTTTAAACTTCAGTTTGGTCAACATGACCACTTCCGATTTTCATGAAAATAGGCTCATAAGAAGCGTCTTGAGATGCAGATTTCAAATATGCATGAGTCTTATTAGTAATTACAACCTTCTAATTCTAAGCAAGTGACATGTACATAGATACTACAGTGCAACCAGAGCATTCATCCCTCCCTTCAGCAAGAACAGTATTGATCTCATCTTTGGAGGTGCAGCCAGGGAGAACCAAAACCTCTTGCAACATATAGCTACTGTTGCCATAGTTATAACATTTTACTATGCATAATCTGAACCATCACAGAACTATGCAATTAGTGTTGACGAATATTTTCTGAATATAAGTTGAATTGTAATTCGGGTTTAACACTGTTTCTCAACAATTTTTCAGTTAAATAGGGCAACCAATTCACATAACTTGTTCACTTACCTTTCCACCAGAAATGAACAACTCCTCCAAATATGGAGGAACATCAACATTGATGTCAAATTTTCATGTAAGAGTATGACCTGCCACAACCAGGTATCAAGCCTGGATAGCCGGGTTACAAATCAAGCACACTAACCACTGGAACATGGATGTATGTTATAAATATGAAGAAAGATTATTCGAGTAAGAATGACATGTTACATACCTCTAAGGATAGGTCGACCACCAGCACTGAAACCTTTCAGCCATCTACCATGGAACTCTGTAGTGTGCCATTGTCTAGGCATATCTATCGGTGAATCTGGTGTTAAGTTACATATATCTACAGTATCAAAGTTCTTCAAGAAATCTGTAAAATCCATCCTAAAAACAACAATATCAGGTTGAGTAACAAAGATTTAATATGTATAATAGATGCCCCAAACAATCCAGATTCTCTATCATGGCAGATCCATAGAGGGGGGGGGTATCCAGTTGGAATATTGGCAAAATAGGGGAATGCTAGAAAATACAGAAAATTTCCTGGATCGGCACATGTCTACCTACTGTCTTTATTCATTTTTGTTCGTTCATATTATTGCTTGAATAAATTATCAACCAGTTCTACCTTGCTCGGCAGCAAGCAACTAAAAACTTTTCCATGAAGATATGACCATAGCTAATGACAAAGTGCAACATGTCATGTCTCACCCTGCATTTAACCCAAACCTCTCAGGTGATAATTGAAAAATCTATCCACTGCATCAGCTGTGAAGACAGATTTGCAATCTAACAATATTATTTTATAGTTGCATGCTAAGTTTACGTAAGTCATCAACAATTTCAGCTTACAGCCCAGTGAATCATGATCTAACAAGTATAACAATTTGCCAAATCCATCTTGTCAACAAGGTTTTGTAACGCATTTTGTGAATTCCAGAGGAGAACAACATACTGTTTGGCAGGCTCACATATTACAGAGAAAGTGATTTGTGCAAACAATCTCATATATGATGGTCTTTAAATGAGTTTGGCTATGGAGAGTTATAAACAAAGGGAGGAAACTCATAACAGTCATAACTGTGTTAAAGGAAAATAACTCTTTTAACAATAATATTATAGTGTAAGGGAGACAACTCTGAGCATTACAACAATAGACGTAGTTTGTGTCATACCAGAATTCTCCATTATCTCTGAAGACAAGTCCCATTCTTTCTTTCTCTGGGTCAGGTATACTGTTCCATTCTGGTGATCTGTAAACATGGGATGTTTCATCATTAACCAGGTAAAACAACCTTACAGTATATAAATAAATATAACAGTTAAATTAATACATGAACAAATTTGACTTTTTTCGAATTCTTTTTAAACCAATTACCATCACTTGAGACTGGAAATTTGCTTGGACTATTAAACTACCTTTTGATCAACTAAGTACATTTTGACTTTTTTATTTGTAATACCCCTATCTATTATCTAACAATAAGTCTCAGCCATATTGGTCATGTAATAAAAATTTTCAAAGCATTGTGCTGCAAACTTTTTGAATACCCCTTATACTGGGAATAAAAATGTCTTTGTAACAAAACATAAGACATTTCACTATGTTAAAATACTGAAGTAATTAATACCCAACACATATGACAATATCTTTATTGCATTTTAAAGGAATTAAGTTTTTTTATAAAACGCGCCTTTAGGCATATTAATAATCAATTAACACTGGACACTATTTGTACAAGATTGGTGACAGGTATCAAACAATGACAGATTGAGGAAATAGAACAGTTGGTTCAGTCTCTTACCTGTCCCCCCAAGGTCCCCGCCACTCAACTCTCGTACCCCAAGGATTTCTGACCCGTATTAACGTAACTGGTACTTGACCTCGATCTGACATAAGTAAAATCTGAAAAAGACAGAAAAAAATAATTTACACAAAATAAGGTATAGATGATGCCTGTACTACCGGTACCTGAGTATACAATATTTCACACAGTCTTGTACTGAAACCTGTGTGTGATCAAGATTTAGTCTAATTTAGCATTTGCTCAACATTTTCAATAGTTTTTAAAATGCCGAGCATAGCATTTATTTGCCTATCAGCTTTCTGCTGAAATATAGCAGGCATATAAGTGCCTCTACCCCGATTTGAACCCAAGCTTGATTTCCCTGCTTTGATCCTTTAGGTTACAACAATCCTCTAAGAAATTGATTCACAAACTCTAACCTATAGGAAGGCTGAAGTAACTCTGAACATGTCATAGCAATACCAAGGTTTGATTCAAACACTATAGTTATATCTGTATATACACAAAGCAGCATATAAACCAGTATTGCTTTCTCCCAGTGAGATAAATATATTCATCAAGGTTCACTTAACAAACTCAAATCTACATACTAGTAAATAATTAACACTAGCCTATATCGCTAAGTTCATACTCATGCCTTTAAGTGAAGAATTTTGAGAGAGAAATAAGTACATGAATATTGTATTATCATAACAGTACAAATCTATCAAACAAATGATCACTTTATGTAGTTTTACAAAAAGATACTTTTGCAAAGGGAGATAACAAAACTCCTGATCATAACTAGTTGTGAGCATAGTTACTTCCCTTAAATATATTGCACAGAACACCTAGGTTCATATTCACAACGCATCTTTGCAGAAAACTTAAATATTTTAACTTAAGATGAAAATTTCGTGCAGAATATAATGGTGTTTCCTGCAAATTGAAGAAAACCCCATGGTAGCTCTTTTAATACATAATACTTGAACACTATGTAAAAATTATATCTTGTATAGATGATACACTAAAGGAAATCTTAAGATTTTAAGAAAAAGGGCTGCGTTCAGTTAATGATAATACCATGGTGGCAGCCTTGTCCATAATAACGAGCTTAGTCAATCAGGAGCCAAAATTATGTAGAAATGTTGGATAGTGTTACGTGGTATTGACAATGTAAAATATTTATGATGGAAGTAAAGCAATGCCTAGACAGACTTGAAAATACTTGGAGTTTCAAGAATTTGGAAAGTTTTGTTTAACATTTTCAATGGAATGAACGGACAGACAGATGAATGGACAGGACAATCACTATATGCCTCTCGCAACAGTAGATGCCCCCGCATAAAAACATTGTCCCAGTCAGGGTACACAATATCCACACATTCACAATGATACACATATCTCCCTATTACCCGTATTACCCATCCACCCATTAAATACCTTACAATTCTTCACCAGATCATCTTTCAAATTTTACGTTACAATTTCTATTTTCTATGCAAAATTTGATCCTATCTGCGTAAGTTACATCAAGCATGATACGTCGGTGTTTACAAATTGTTTTAGATTGTTTTGAGGATAAGATAAGTACTGATAATTTTTTACCGCGATTCATCAAGTCAGTATTGATTTTGAATTTTTTTTCTTAAAAACGGATACCGACTATATCTATACCACATGCAGGCAGTTAATTAGAGCTGATACGATGTTTGCATAGACAGGAAAAATAAACATTGTGTAAGAATATTCACTTAAAGGAAGTTATGAATATAGTAGCTTGAAATTTTAAGGATTAAATATTAATATAAGATCTTGTTATACTACATTCTCAAAAAGCTAAACTTTAGCTTTGATGTTTGTTTATCCAGGTTTAACACAGTTTCTCAACAATTTTTCAGTTATATATGGCGGCCATTCACCTAACCAGTTTTCCTGGACTGTTTTCTAACCAGTACTAACCCTTCCACAAGGAATCAGCAACTTCTCCACATGTGGAAGAAAATCAACTTTGTTGTCAAATTTACAACGTAGAACCTTGCAGTAAATTATGGTATTTATCCCTATCGACCCTAACAGTGACAGCTCAGTGAATCCTGTGTTAGTAATCATATGAACTAAGTCACCATCTGTCTTGAAGCAACCAATATGATTAAACCCCAATCAATTAATTCATATTAAACACATCTGTATTGAACAGCTACATTTTATGCATCCCTTGAATGGCATGGATGCTTAATACGACAGTTTGGATTAATCAAAATGAGATCAAGCTGAATAGGTCAATTTACTTTAGATAAATTATTTAGTCTTATATACAGGTAATGCTGCATGGTTAACAAGTTTAATTAATATGAAAACAGTTCATAGTATCATCATTTGTGAGTTTATCTAGTAACGCAGCAGGTGCCTGTAATTAATAACACCGTTCAAGCCATGGCTGTCCACATGGTATGATAAATCTGTGAAATTGTTCAGTCCTCATGATAGTCAGTACATTTACAAACAAAACAAACATGATTATGTCATAAGATCAGTGTTTATCTGGAATGCACGCCGTTTGTATGTGTAATATCTCAATAAAATATATACAAATTTGAAAAAAGCCTTAGCAAAGAAATTATACTATCCTTTATGATGATATAATATACACATATCATACAGCCTCCTAGGTATCAATGGGTGATGAGAAGTACCAAGCACCATTTCAGTGATTTGTTTCTGCTATTTTTAGGGCCGAATACAGGCACCTTCCCCTAGCAAAATAACCTCCAGTTTCCCCAAAAAGTATGCATATGTTCCCCCTTTTGTGCTCTCTGGTTTCAAAGCAACTACAGTATAACTGTTTTAAGATCAAAATAATCGATTTTCAAACTTGCAAAAGTTGTTGCCACATATGACTATAGTATAATCAGTAGAAAATAGCAAAATATGAACACTTTAAACCAAAACTATCTTTTTTAATAATTCCAATTTTGTGAAGTGTTGCGCTAAAATTTCCCAATTTAAAAGGCACAGGCTGTTCAATATTGTTTAAGAAAAATCACAGCATTTCTAATGACTTTGGTATGTCGTAGCCTGGGATCGATTGAACCCGAGCTCTCTTGCAGTTGAAGTGGACTAGTGGTGGAGCATCCACTTCAAGTGAAAGAGAGCTAATGGAGGCGGAGTCACAGAAGTATACAGATCTCTACATGACTTATGTTTTATTGTATCTCATAGAATTATATAACATAGATGATATAATATATTTAACACTGGTATATACACTAATGTAAAATGTCCCCCCCCCCGCTGTATCAGCAGCATATTTTGTACATGATTTTCATGGATGAAAAACAACTATAAGACCAAATCCCTCAAAAATGTTTTTCATTTCAAGTCCACAGGTGAATGACCCGAAGTTAAATTAACTAGTTTACAGTGTTGCATGTCAAAACTCCATTGTGTGTTAATAAAAACCCCAGTTATATGAACAACAATTATTTGTAAGTAAAATATTTCACAATTATCAGTCAACACAATTGAGGGTCACAAAGCTGCGTAAAACGATAACAATGACTTCACTAAAATGGAGGTACAATATAGTACCACCCTACCAGGAATACAATAGCATAATTTAGCATTAAATATCCTGTAAATCACATAATTTTCACACAACACAACTTTTATTTCGCAATTTTTCCGAAATTTCATGATTTTTGTTCGTGAGAATTTTGAATTTACGTCATTGACCATGTCCAAATTCCCAACTTTGCATTGCGAAAAATATTCGCGAGAATAATGATTTCGGGTGTCAACATCCTCACGAATACTAGCGAAAAAAAAACTCTCGAAAAAAATGTGATTTACAGTACCTCTTACAGAAATTTCACCCTGTTCATCATGTTTTAAGCAATGCATTCCAATGTGTCATTTTACATTATTATGAAAATACCTTAGTCTACAAATCTTTCATAGTTTTCATTCAAGCACAAATACTATATAGTTCAACGTTAATTAACATGCTTTTATAACTACAGGTAAATAATTAGGTAAATATTTAGAAATTGTACTCAGGTATTTTAAAATTTTAATAAAAATATGCGCAACTTCAGAAAATAAAATAATAATAATGTAACAACAATATTTCATAATTCCAGCGCTAAAATTAATTGATATTTGATTAGGAAAGTATATGCAAATTCTGGAAATATTTCTCCACACAATTTCATAAATTCAGGTTCTAAAATTAATTAATATTTAATGGTACTGCAGCCAAAAAAATGGGCGTAAATTTGCGTACACCATTTCAAAGATGGGTGTCAATTTGTGTGTAAAATTTCTATTAAAAGTTCTATTAACTGGTAAATAAGTTACACCAGACTTCATTAACTTCATAATTAAAGATGTGCAACTTATAGAAGAAAAAAGAAATATTTTTGCTGTATGCCAGTAATGTGCAATGGGTTGTAAAATTAACTACCGCTATACATAAATAATATGCAGATGTGTCATATACCATACAAGTGGGTGGGGTAAAAACTATCATACATGTGGTCGGTATGACCGTATCTATGCTGTAAACATATCATAGATTTTAATCAATAACAAGATAACAAAATAAGCCAAGTGTGTAACAGACCTACTTTCACCTACTTGCAGTAAACTTATTTTCGAGAGCCTATTTTTTTTAAATATATCAAATATGTTACCAAATACGATCACTAACTGGTTAAAGGTACCTATACCTTTAGTAAAAATATATGCTTTTTTGTTAATATGAGTCAACAGGTGGCCGTTACCCCTATTTGTCATACTTTTAACAAGTTTGTCCAAACCACAAATATGCAAAGCAGATAGTGTCATTTTCTATCATGACCTTTCACAATTTATGAACATTGAACATATCAGACTTAATTTTGCAGCAGCTGTTCACAGAAGTTTAAAGACTGGTATTTCAGACTATTCACTTAAAATTTGCAAAACATCGATTGATGAACATTTCTTTTCAGTTTAATCAAAGCTAACGACTTAGTGTCTGTATAATTGTTATGACTGTGCAGCTAAACGATCAAATCATTTATAATATGGAAAGGAAATTAGCTTACAGTCTTAGTCTGATGTACACTTTTTAAATATTTGTGTGTATAGTCCAATGTTTTAGAAGACGTTCTGTATAAAATACATTAAAATGCTATTTTTATTATTATTATTAAACCATATTTATATAGCACTTTTATTTTACAAATACTGGGTACACACTCAAAAGAGCTTATTTGTTCCAAATTTTAGAACATACATGGACTATGTAACCTCTAAAATATGGTCCAATATTACTTCATTTTATCAATGCGAATGTATGTGCAACAAAACCAGCCAGGGTTTTCAGTGGTACTTGTAACTTTGTATAACTGTGAATTATGAAGTTGTCGGTTGGTGTCGTCTATGGGAAAAGTAAACAATCTTAATATTTTGACTTTTTTACAATTCAAAACATATTCAAAATATGTTTGAATGAAGATGTTATTTATGCACTGTGAAACACAGTATGTTAGAAACATGAAATAATGAATAGAGATTATGCACACACAAGAAATGTCTATATAGACAAATGTAACCAAACAAATCTGAAAAGAATTTACCACAATAACCAACCATTATTTATCAATTCCCATGCATATACATAACTTGATAGAATTTTCTGATTTGAAAGTATTCAAGAAACCTATTTATACCAGGCAGTTTGTATTCAAGTACAGCTTTTCTGTGTTGATACATTTGTACATATTGTTGTCGGGCTTAACGCTGTTTCTCAACATCCCATTTTACTGTTATATACGGCAGCAGATTCACCAAACTAAATTTTCCTAGACTGTTTTATAACCAGCACTAACTTACTCTTCCACCAGGAACCATGAGTCAACTTCAACAAATCAACATTTATGTCCAATTTTCAAGGAGAGTATGACCTGCCGCAACTGGGACTCAAACCCCTATGACCAGGTTACATATTTAATACACTAGAATTAAACCAAAGCCGCAGCTACAGAACCTACATGAGGGCAGAGAATGTGTAAATACTGTTGCACATAGACCTTTCAAAACCACACAGACATGGCAGCAGCACCTATAGCCACCCACACAGTCAGACATAAATACTGTAGTGCACAGACAATCCAAAGTGACACAGAAATGGCAGCGGCACCTAGCCACCCACACAGTCAGACATAAATACTGTAGTGCACAGACAATCCAAAGCGACACAGAAATGGCAGCGGCACCTAGCCACCCACGCAAGAGTCTGACATAAAACAAACCATCCATACATCTCCATTAAACGGATATTTCAAGCAAGTCTACAATATACTCCCCCCGTAATGAATGACATACTGTGGACTTTGAATTTCGTGCATAATTAACCATATTAAAGGGAGACAATAATTATGAATGATAACTCCACTGAAGTTAAGTACAGAGAGAATGTTTAACATACCTCTCTAAGATCTGTAATACTGTAAGCATGGCCGGCAATTAAACCATTCGGTAATTCTGTCTCCGTAACTGTTCCTTTCAATGACTGAAATACAATGTACAACAATCAATCTATCTATCGATACATTGAGATGGGAAAGGTGTGTGAGTCAATATGCATAGTATGGAAAATTTGACCTGATCTTGATCCTGAACCTGATCTTGATCCTGACCTTTATGCATGAATATATTACAAGGTTCTCACGTTGAATATATACATTACCAAGAGCAAATGGTGCAATATCTGTGCTTAAGATTTGTGTTGGTATTACATCTTGAGCGTCTTCGTGATAATCCCCGCTTATGAAAACATACAGCCAGGGTTACAAATATTGACAATATACCGGCTGTAAAATTATGCTAATAGAAGGTCGAGGATCAGGCCAAAATCGCCATACTATGTGTGGACTGTGGTCATTGGAATTTTTTGTTGCTAAATTGGTCAATGCCCTCTCACTTCAATGGAAGAGACAGTGGTGTGATACAAGGAAACTGGGTTTGATATCCTATCTCTTTCTGAATAGATTCCTAGCTTGGTTCTTTAACGTGCCTGATGTACAGCACAAATACATGCAAGACTACCTCACGGTTACCAACCAGTTCATCATTTCATCTCTTCTAACCAAAACGGTTATTATTTCAATTAAAAGAAATTGTCCAAGCCTATGATAATTCTGCCCTGCGTTCAAGGAAAAATCACTTAACGCACGTTTCGTACCAGGTACAAAACGTTTGTACCTGGTACGTACCAGGTACGAAATGTGTGTCACGTTATTTTTCCTTGAACGCAGGGCTGGTTGCAAGATATATTCAATCAGTTTTGCCACACAAAACCAATTAATACAAGCATGTTTTTATGAGAGCAGACAAATGATACTATAAAATCATTAAAATATTCGTGGGGGATTTAATTTTGTGGATTTTGTGGATAACCTCAACCACAAAATTAAATCCCCAATGAATATTATTATACCAATAAATGTATCAAGTTTACAGTGGCTGCCATACTTCCTTTCAAGTTCAGTCAGATATAGGACTGGGTTTTTGTGAATTTGTAACTTGCATAATTTTATATCAACATGTAATAAAAGTTTTAAACAATTATTTTTGAATGATTTCTGATAACTTGTGTGAATTCTGACCTTGCCATTTTTCATGATATCTGAAATTTTGCCCTATTGAAATAAAATGATTGTACAGTATCAAAGAAAATACATGTTTCAACAAAAACTATTCTGGTCTTACATTAATACAGCATCCTATCAATGATTGTCTGTCTAAGGCCTTGAACAGAATATTGACAATATTTCTTGGAACGTCAGAGTTTGGACCACGTAGTATGTAACCCTCAGTTATTCCCCCTGTGAAGTCTGTCAGTGCGTCCGCTACATTACCTCCCTTAAGTGCTTCGTATGAACCATATAATCTGAAATATACACAAAACAGAGCTTGGTAATACTTAACAACAGGAGATTGTTATCCTTGGGAATTTTAGGTAAACTAAGATGCAGGTTTTGTTTAGGTGCAGGATACGTTTAGGTGTGGGTTGCTTTAAGGTGCAGGTTGTGTTAAGGTGCCAGCTTAGTGGGTAAACATGTTAAGGTGCAGGATGTGCTTAGGTACAGGATGTTACAGGAAACATGTTTTGGGGGGACTGGAAAACAAGGGGAATGTGTGAGAAATTACAAACAAACAATTTCCTAATGACAAAATAATTGTCAGTGAAATTGTAAAATTAACTCGCGTAATTCGATTTCGATTCACTTGAAGCAAACGCAGACAAAGCAGACAATAGAATCTTTTTAACATGTAACAGAACAAAATCTTGCTATAACCCAACTAAAGGGCTGGCTACAAGTGAGAGAACAAAAGGTGTGAGTATTTTAATTAACAGAATATGATTAAACATACTTAGCGTAGGCTTTCTCTAACAAAGCTCCCCAGAATTCTGTCTTTTGGTGTGAATGAACAAACATAAGCTCTCCTCGGTATGTCGGCAATCTGTCGTCGACTATCACTTCCTTCCATTTACCAAAGTGCCAGAAATTGAAACGGAACAGACCAGCGTACCAACCGTCCTGAAATCCTTGATCTGCCGGTACTATACGACGGAATAGTTCCTGGTGATCCGGACTGGTTAGACAAGCGACGGCAGCAACCACCCAACAGTCACCTGTAACACAAATAGCCCAATGAGTCACAGCATCTAAACATTCCTATTTAAAATTCAAGCAAATTCATGCAAAAATAAAAATCCATGCATTCATGTTCAATTCATTGAAATTAAAAGATAAATTATTCTATGATTATAAATAAATCGTTTTTACGGTGATTTTGATTTGGTCATAAAACGATGTAAATACAGTTATTTGATAGCTTGATATATTACTCTCGTATAGTAAAGAAACCACAAATATTTACAAGATTTACTAATGACAGAGTAAATCCACGCTTAGTCAGAATCTAACATCTCAACATTTACATCTTGAGGCTGCTGACTGTGATAATAGAACATAATTAAGCAATGCAGCAACCATGTACCATTCTAAACCAGGAGTGCATAGCATGGCGTGTAATGCTGTGCATCCTTTCTAGCATCTGGTTCCTACAAACCTCCTTAAGGACACCAACATGCTCAACCAATGTAACACATGGTGTGGTTAAATTACTGTCGAAAATTTGGAGTTTGTCAAATTCTTGTTAATTATTGGGAAGTTGTCAAATTTCTGTTAATAATTTGGAGGTTGTCAAATTTCTGATGAAAACTTTTGAAATTGCCAAATTCTTGGCCAAAATTTGAGTTTGTCAAATCCCTGTTGAAGTTTGGAGTAAGAATTTTTTGGAAATTGTAAAATTTCTGTTGAAATATTGGAAATGGTCAAAGTCCCTATTCAAACTGCTGTTAATAACTAAGTGATACCCTAACTATATGTGTGTACATGTTCTCACCTAAACTTCCCTGTTTCACATCAAATCTGGTAGATCCATCCAGGAAGAAAGATGGCTTCTGTCGACTGTAGCCCGCTATTTCCTGAAAATTACAAGAAAATGTAGATACAAATATGACTAGCACAATAAAACATGCATCCCGACACTGCACATCATATGCTTCCATCATTATCATGGTTTCAAGACAGAAGAATAATGCAGAGGTTGTTAACATGCCTAATACATAAGCAGATCATTCACAGATTCAGAGGGGGGCTAAGGAGGTCCAGATCATGGGCCTCCTGGAAATTTGGGAAAAGATTGTGGTTGTTAAATATATGTTAGTGCTATTAGAGTCAAGTTTGGAACCACGTGTGAGAAAAAATGGCCGGTCAGACCCTCTCTGAGCAACTGGTAGTCAGACTACCTAGTGAGAGAAAATAGCCGGTCAGACCCTCTCTGAGCAACTGGTAGTCAGACTACCTAGTGAGAGAAAATAGCCGGTCAGACCCTCTCTGAGCAACTGGTAGTCAGACTACCTAGTGAGAGAAAATAGCCGGTCAGACCCTCTCTGAGCAACTGGTAGTCAGACTACCTAGTGAGAGAAAATAGCCGGTCAGACCCTCTCTGAGCAACTGGTAGTCAGACTACCTAGTGAGAGAAAATAGCCGGTCAGACCCTCTGAGCAACTGGTAGTCAGACTACCTAGTGAGAGAAAAATCGTTCTACTTGTATCAGTAATACAAAATTTATACCAACCCTCCATATGTGATACCCTCTAACCAACATGTTACAATATATACTTTTGTTAGGTTATGTGTGCATAGGTGTACCATTACAGTCATGTTTTTGATTGCAATTATCCTTGTCATATTCTATCTACATACATTAGGCCTTTTCGACTGGGGTGTTTTGTGTAGCAGGTTTAAGTCTGGTACCCTGATTCCCAATATTACAGTACACTTTGGGTACGGGAACCAGACTATAACCCGCTCCACGAAACACCCCAGTCAAAAAGGCAAAATATACATGTATGTATACCACAATGACATACAAAAATAATGTGATAGAGGTAGACTGCTATCAGGTGCAAGATCTCATCCAGTGTGATATATGCATACACCTAATATTGTCAACTATCAGTAATGTCATACTATATGATTACCTTCCTTTTTAAAGGTGTCGGTTAGGTATCAGATATCAAAGCTGTATGCTAGACTAACATTAATATAACATATCTATTCATATTGTATGATATAATATTTATTACATGTGTGTGCACATGTATTTCCGCTTAAGGTGTTGGTATCCTCTATGAATTTGAAACATAAGAAAGGTATTATACACGTAACCAGTGATTTTTTCCTTCTTTGTTTGCTACTGGTGACCTTCCCAATTTGAAAAAGGCTATAATATTTCCCAAATTCGAAGGGAGAAATCGCAATGAACATTTAAAAAAAATTCAAAATCAGACATAAAATAACAAATAAGTTATGAACATTTTTGACATCTGGTCAAGCATAAAAGTTTACAGAACCCTGTAAACAGTCACAATCATGTAATCTCTTATTCTGTTTTATTTGGCCTTTCTGCTTCATGAAAATTCCGAATTTCAAATTGTGACATCGCGAAAATTCCCAATCTGAAAGGACCCGGACATTTTCCCAAAGAAGCAAAAAAAATCACTGCATAACTTTTGTACACCATGCAGGTATGGTTGCAGTCAGATCAGCTGTTATATATATCAAATGTCAAAATGTATGTATCCATTTACATTGACATATAAAATCATAAATGTCAAATATACAAATATTTCTGTTGTCTAAGAAATATGAACTATTCCTTATACAAAGGACATTTATACACATATCCTTTAACTGATTAGTGTCATGCTGCATGTACTAGCACATACACAGTTCATCACAGTACAGTAACAAATACATTTAGAACAATAAACCTGTCAACATCAGGCAGCTGAGTCAAACCCAAGGTTTCTTTGTTTTCATCGAGTGTGTGGGGTCAACATTTTTTCATTTAAAGTATCAGTGCTGGAATTCACAAAGCATCTTAGCAGAAAACTTAGGAATTTCTTAAAATCTTCATTTTTTCTAAGGTGTATCAGCTAAGCAAGAAAATCAAGATGCTTAATATTTTACATAGTTTTGAAGTATATTAGGTAAACAGCTACTATAATCACTTAGAAAACATGAATTATTTTTTAAATTGTTTGACATAATGAGCTGAACAAGTTATTGACTTAAGTCAAAATATTTAAGTTTTCACTTAAGATGCTTTGTGAATACCAGCCCCGGACATTTATTTTATGATCAACCCAACTAATTTGCTATTCGACATTGACAGTAGCAAAACTGTTCACAGAAATTAACCTGGGAATCAAACTCGGACCAGCAATTATTACCAATTATGTAGCCTACTTCTACCTTGATTTGCACTTTTTGGCTGGAATAGCCAATTTATGATACTAGCTAATTAGGCACATTGAAGCCATAGAAATATTAGCTGGTCTGTCAAATCTATGTTAAGACTTATAACTATACAGCCAATTATAAGACTTGTAAATATAAATATAGCCAATTAATTCAACTATTAGACAGACCGAAAACCACTTTCAGGCCCGTATTCAGAGACAAAAAAGCACTGAGGCAAAAAAAAATCAAAAATGCTTATTTTGGTAATTTTTCAAATTTTTACCAATGTCAGTGACTTGTTGAGCCTCAGCGTGGCTACAGGCCTGACTTTATATAGCATTAAGTCCCTGAGTGTACAGATATAGTGACCAACATATACTTAATACATGGATCACCTTTCAATGACTAAATAATAGCAAATATCTTAGAAACTTAAGTTTATGATCATCCAGCCTTTGATATCCTCAACACTCGCATAATTTAAATTCTTCAGCTATTGAATACCATATCTTTATTACAAACGATTCTTTTTATCAAACTGATGGCAAAGAGTAAATAATATGTGAATGTATGTACGTATCTATATCCCCACTTTGAGTCCACTTGTTTATTTGCTCGGGTTGACAATAAATAAAATATTCACCTACATGCAAGATTTATGGTATGTGTATTAGTACTTGTGTAAAATATTATCCTTATATTCTTGTTGGTTCATAAACTGACATTGTGACGCTTTTTGTTTGTTTGTATCATTAAATATTCAACAGCATGTTTTTTTGCGTTAAATATTGTTTAAATTAGCCCCATTGGTCAACAGTATTTCAGTCATATGGAGACCTATTACTGCATGTATTAAACCCAGGAAAACTTCTACATATGAAATGAAACTAGGTCTAAGTGCCATGCGATTTAGTGGTGTTTGTAATTTCTGTGCATGGCTGTTTCAGTTGGGTCACTCAGCTGCCTTCCCTGTCGGAACTTTAAATATCCTTTAACATAACTTATACTGAATTTACAACTCATTTAAGATGCTAATGTAAATTTCTTAATAGATTTTATTTGCACAAATGAACAGACCAAAACTCATTTCATTGAACTTGCAAAGTGTCGGAACAAGCTAATTAAATTTTAATAGTGTTAAACTTGACAAAAACGTTTTATGTCTGAAGTACGGCTACATTATATGCTTAACATCATAATGGCCATTCATTAAACCTTAAACTTTGTACATAGTAGATTTGTATCCTCTGTCATAGATTGGAATGTCCGATAAAAGGTCTAACAATGGGGTATTCTCTAATCCGATTGTTCCATAAGCCAAACAATTGACGACCTTGGTGTATAGTATATTTGGTCGCAAATTCTATTATGGGCGTATATATACCGATATATAAATTTGTACATACAAATTCCAATATATCCTAAATAGTATATTAATACCGGGCTATATAAATATATGCATACTGTGAGTTTGCAAGAATGTCAAGTTGTCGAAATGTTTACATGTAAACGAAATACTCAAATTTTATGTCTCGTTAATGGGGCAATATAAGATTTATGTAGCTAAATATTCGCTGAATTCAAATAGCTTAGATTTCAAATTTAACCAAATTTAATGGTTTAAGTGTAAATTATCTGATGTTATATCTAAAACTTAGATTAAATGGCGTGAAAACACGTTTCATTTTTGGTATCAAATCATGAATTTATCTATGTGTAAATATAATGCATCTATAGGTACAGGGCGGTATCCAAAGACAAAAATATTTTGCAGGGTCTATTAATGAGGGTTTTTTTTTCAAAATGAAGCCTATTTTGGTAATTTCTCAAATTTTCTTTGAGGCAAGCGCATCGGTGTGCCTCAGCTTGGCTTACTGGCCTGATATAACAATAACCTATCTAAAATGCAATATTTGGAAAATTTTGAATTCAAAATAAAAGATGCAAATCTGACAATTTGACAATCGAAACAATGTCAATTTTTTGCTGCTGCAGTCCAAAGTAGCATCAAAGCCCAGCTCCTCATCCCTTATCTTGGCAAACTATAAACATGGGGTCCGGGCATTTCTGTCACGCGAGAACTGGATCCCTGTCATGTATCCATGGGAGTTAAACCATGAAGAATCTGAAGCCTGTTGAGTACAACTCTTCTTTAGTCAATGACCATAGTTCTAAATTGTAAGTTACTCTTTAATGTTTACGCCATGGAAAGGGCTGATTATCTGATGTTGGAAAAACTAGTGGCCCGATCCTTTTGTAATGAATGTGAAAATTGTAAAACTTTCTCTGGTTTACTTTGATGATTATGCTTCTGTTCTTTCTAATTAGTATTATGCATGCAGACCTTTTGTTCTGATGTTAAAATTCATGCAGTAAAATCTGATTGAACTGTTTACACCAATGATTTCTTGTTTTGTTCGATATGTAGGTAAAGAATAATTATAATTAAAGCATATATTAAATGTTTTATTGTTGCTTATTACCCTAAAATATTTAGTAAGATTACAGAAATATGACAAATAACATACTTTGACCTTATTAGTGAGACGTTCTCATATGTGTTGTATGAACGCCCAGGGCTATGTACGAATGCTGTATGCCTTCATATAGTGATTACTGCTTCATAATGATAGTTGGTAAGATTTGACAGTCAGACGAATTACTTCAGGTACTGCGGTCATGTGAAATCCATATGTTATACACACATAAAATATGACACATCACACATACTCAGAAGGCCAAGTTTTGATACAAATTGGTTAACAGACTTCTTGTATAAAAAATAACCACTACTTAACTACATGTACCTACTATGTGGTCAAAAAAATAGAATATTTTTTTTTCAAAATTACAAATTTTTGGTTTTGAATAATTAAATTGGTTTTACAGACTTTTTGAATAAAGTATCCTCAACTGAACAACAAAAATAAAAATAATAATTTCTTTGTCAAAATTTCAAATTTTTATTTTGTATGAATTGGCTCATGCATAATATAAGAAAGAGCAGAGATACAAACATGGAAAACTTTGCTAAATTTGATAAACAGAATCAAAGCACTGAAAGCTAATAGAATTTTCCAAAAGCTTGAACATAAACATGCATAACCTAGATATACACCTATAGCTTTTCAATTAATTTTGATTATTAAAATCAATTTTTTTTAAATCATAAAAAAATCAGGATATCGGTATAGTAACAGTAAACCAACTTTGATACATAAAACATTAAAATGTTGGCCTTGATAAGAGAGAGGTAGGACGCATAATCAGGTAACCCCACACAGTGTCATCATATACCAGGAATGTGAAGAATTTACCAGATTTGTGCACTCAATCAAAAAAGTAAATATTTTTATGAAAAATCCATCAAATTTACGGTTATTTACCTTTAACACCAGTAAACAACACGGATTGGTTTTCTCTATTGACTTTATAATGTATTTAAGTACTTATTCCAATACACTGGATGCTGTAATGTTAACTTAATTTAAAACAAACTTAAGTTTAGGTATCTTTGTTTAATTTACATAATTCTGCATAAGCAGCTGGCTTATTAAGGTATAAGCATGAATGAAAAAGTTTTATACCCCGTTTGAGAGAATAAATACAGTGGGTTCCATTATCTATTAACCCTGATGTTTGTTTGTTTGTTTATGTATTCAAGTTAAACATTTGAAGTTAAAATGTCAAAGGGTGGCTGAACAGCTGAACTGCTGAAAGTAGCCATCGAAAATTGGTGACTCTTTTTCTTAACATTGTTTCTCAACAATTTTTCAGTTATGAACACGGCAGATTCACCTAACCAGATTTCCTTGACTGTATCCTAACCAGCACTAACTTAATATTTCAAAAGGAAACAGCAACTTCTCCACATGTGGAGGAACATAAACATTGTTGTCAAATTTTCATAGATTTGCGGCATTACCAAGATAAATCAAATGCACTAACAACTGAACCTGGGGTGGTATTCAATATTACTCATATTTAATTTGAGGATAAGGATAGCCAATTATATTCTCTGTTATACTGACAAAGAGTTTGATATGATCTGATTGGTTGTCCTTATCCTTAAGTCAAGAAAGATCAATATTGAATACAACTCCAGGGGTAGTATTCAATATTGATCTTATTTAATTAGCGAATAAGGATAGCCAATCATATCGCCTGTTACTGGCCAATAGTTTGATATGGTATGATCAGATTGGTTGATCTTATCCTTAAGTCAAGTAAGATCAATATTGAATACCACCCCTGGGCTACAGTTAGTTTTAGAGACAGTGACCCTGTTCATTCAGCTCATAACATTAAACACAACCCTGCACTTCAACCAGAGGCAAATGGCCGATTTATAACGCAGGAAAAAAACCGAATGACCATGCACTTACGACAGCGAGTGTCTCAGTCAACCACAAAACAAAAACCAATGATTACTTACCCCAGGTCTTTTCCATTCAAATCTATACGGTGGACTTCGACTGTAATATAACGATGTATCATTGGCAGGGAAGTCGGGATCTTCAAACATGATCCCACGTCTCAAACAGTCCATACGGATCTGGTCAAAGTTACTGGAACCACGATGAAACCTAGTAATAAAAGATGGTCAAAATTATAGGTATCATATGCTTGGGAGCAGGGGTTCCACTAGCCTCTGAATCTGAATGGTCATATTTGATATGTTTGACTAAATTTTACAAAATACCCATGAGTTTAAGAGAAAATGACCAAACTAAAACCTTGAGAGTCAAAATGTGGCGTGTCGGTAATTTCAAGGTACAAAACCCCTAACCTCGCGAGTCAAATGGAACCCGGGCTTCTTGGGAATAAATGTTTATTTCTTAATCTCTCATGTTAGTTGATGATTCTATCCTTTACGGTCATCTTAACATTGAGGTTGTTTAAAATCGTTGAAAGTGAAGAAAATCCGGCTAATATTGTGTCTGAGGCACTGTGACTACCGCTGAACCCCCCCCCCCCCTATTTAATATGGCCATATTACCTGAACATGAGAAGGTCTTAGGTAAAAATTGTTTCTTTCAGTCAATAGAGGTTGCGAAAGTTAACGGGTAACGCATATGTCATCCATGCATATGCAGTTTTTACAAGTAACAGACGTGTGAAAGACAAAGTTATTTTGCGTGCTACGTCACACAGGTATGCATATTCACGGAGTGTTATTTTATCATCCTTTAACTCATTGTGTTTACATAAACACTCAAATCGATTTGCGAAGAAATTGTGTTTCAACTGTCACATGATCCTACACGCACACGTTGTGTTTGGCAAGCCAATTCTAATTGCAATATTGCAATGTGTATGTATTTATGTACGGGTACCTGGTACGTAATACGGACATGTAGTTGTACACGTTCACTTCACAACCTCCCTAATTAACTAAGTAATAACAACAAGGGTCATTATAAGTGTGCTTGACCAATTTAACTTTACATCGAGTTCCAGACTTTGATCACAAATGAATTACCGATTATGGCGATACTACTATATGTAATAAATTATGTAGTTGTACAAGTTCATCTAGATAATGACCCCTGATTATTATACTAATGACAAACAAACATGTCATTATATGTAAAGTAAATTACTATACAATTACTATACACCGGACATCGCGACAAGTAATGATCAACTATAGTCTGTTTAATCAGATCTGTCACTTGTATGCAAACCTTGCAATAAAGTAATATTATATTTTTATCATTTTAAACATTTAATTGGAAAAAAGGGCTGCAAAAACCAATACATTATTCACTAAGCTACATAATAATACACATAATATATATGAAAATAAGACATTAATATGAGAAATTGCAATGTTATGTACACAAGTGACCGACCTAAATAATCGATTTATACAGCCATGTATTGTCAATATGTCATAATTACTAGGTATCGGTAGAACTATAAAGGTTGAAATATGAACTGATCAGTAAACTGTTGTACCACAATAACAGACACCAGCAATAAAATCAATCACAAACTGGTGCAGAATTGCCTCCAGGTTGAGTATTAAGACTTCCAGCTTCCTCAGACCCTGGTCAATGGCATACATGTTCATTATCTACCAGTTCCGTACTGCAGTAAAAATGTAAGAACAGGTGCAATCAGATTCATAACCATCAGTTTCATTCAATTTAACGTCGTAACCGGCTTACATCCCTGTCAAAGTCGGAACAGATGCATTCATAACTACAAGCTTACAGCCTTACATCCCTGTCAAAGTCGGAGCAGATGCATTCATAACTACAAGCTTACAGCCTTACATCCCTGTCAAAGTCGGAACAGATGCATTCATAACTACAAGCTTACAGCCTTACATCCCTGCCAAAGTCGGAACAGATGGATTCATAACTACAGGCTTACATCCCTGCCAAAGTCGGAACAGATGGATTCATAACTACGGGCTTGCATCCCTGCCAAAGTCGGAACAGATGCATTCATAACTACAAGCTTACAGCCTTACATCCCTGCCAAAGTCGGAACAGATGGATTCATAACTACAGGCTTGCATCCCTGCCAAAGTCGGAACAGATGGATTCATAACTACAGGCTTACATCCCTGCCAAAGTCGGAACAGATGGATTCATAACTACAGGCTTACATCCCTGCCAAAGTCGGAACAGATGGATTCATAACTACAGGCTTACATCCCTGCCAAAGTCGGAACAGATGGATTCATAACTACAGGCTTGCATCCCTGCCAAAGTCGGAACAGATGCATTCATAACTACCAGCTTTCATCCCGGCCAAAGTCGGAACAGATGCATTCATAACTACCAGCTTTCATCCCTGCCAAAGTCGGAACAGATGCATTCATAACTACCAGCTTTCATCCCTGCCAAAGTCGGAACAGATGCATTCATAACTACCAGCTTTCATCCCTGCCAAAGTCGGAACAGATGCATTCATAACTACCAGCTTTCATCCCTGCCAAAGTCGGAACAGATGAATTCATAACTACCAGCTTACATCCCTGCCAAAGTCGGAACAGATGAATTCATAACTACCAGCTTTCATCCCTGTCAAAGTCAGAACAAATAGATTAACAATAATCATCTTCTGAACCATTCAATGCCTCATTGTTTGTAAAACATGGAGTAAATATGAACCATTACAATTAAGAGTTAATGTTAGAACATCAAAAAGATGTGTTGACAAGTGAAACCATAGTAGGATCATTATATTGTAACCATGAGGCTATCATAATAAAAGTCCTCATTCATCAATATCTGACCATTCCCAGTGAACCAAATACTCAACTCTACACACTGTACCAGTTATGAGTATTGTTTTTCACAAACATACTCTAAACTCCGGGTATATAAGCTTATCAGGTTACTACATATACATGTACTTGGTGATTGAAGAACAACAGTTTACATTGTAAGTTGAAAATTTCATACAAGTTCCTACATTTTGTATAAGCTTATTTACATGGCTGAACTTTCAAGCAATGAAATAAAAAATACTTATTAGCAAGGTACTGTAAAATCATTATTTTTAGAGGGAGTTCAATTTTCGTTGATTCCGTTGTTCAACTTCAACTTCAAGAACTCTAACAGGAAATCTAATCCCCATGATTAATCGACCTCCCAAATACAAAGCATGGGTTTACTCTTCCAAATTTTGTAATCCGACTAATCCACAAATTTTCTACCCCGCGAAAATGCATTTTTATCCAAATCCACAAAATTTAAAACCCACGAAAATATGTGATTTTACAGAGTCAGTATTGTAAGTTTCAACAAAACCTACACTTGTTGAGGAATGTCAGATATGAGATTATGACCTTTTCAAATAATGCTATAAAGATCAAACTCTAAAATGCAATGATAGGAAACACTTCAAATTCACATTAAAATGAATTAAGTCATTCAGCATTAAATATGCAACAATATATTGGTTTTAAATGAACCACAATCATGAACTTCATGTTATAACTTAAATTAATGTTTAAAGTGTAGACTTTTATTTCTAAATTCTATAATGTTCGACATACCATTAAACATATCTTAAACAAGTAATTAAGAATTGCAAGCAATACAGAAGTCCCCAACCGGTTTAAAGCCATTTTCAATGTTTCTGTTGCCATAGCAACCACAATTTTTGCCAGAATCATTTAGACGTGCATAATCCCCTTATTGCCCCCTATCCACATATCAAGTTTCATAAACCTAGCTTGAAAACTGTTTGAGTTATGACAGGATCCAGATTTGGGCATATTTTCACTCTTTCTGTCGCCATAGCAACCACAATTTTTGTCAGAATCATAATATTTTTAGACGTGCATAATCCCCTTATTGCCCCCTATCCACATACCAAGTTTCATAAACTTAGCTTGGAAACTGTTTGAGTTATGTCAGGATCCAGATTTTTTGACGGACGGACGGACGGACGGACGGACGGACCGACGGACGGACCGACCGACTGACTGACGGACGGCAAACCTATAGTCCCCTCCGGTCAAAAACCGGTAGGGGACTAATAAGTTTAGTTCAAATTACTAGACAAAATTACACAGTAACTGAGTTGAAGTCGGTGCATAGTGTCAACTAGTCTGTCTATACAAACCATATGTTTAAATGAGAGAACTAATTGATCAGTCAACTCAATTCCCTAAGTGCACCCTCAAACATAGGTAAGCAAGCCCAAAATAAAAGCTAGCTAAAATTAAAAATGAACTTATGATAAAATTTTGATTGAAAAAAATATATTATCTAGTGGGGTAGCCAGACTTAAAGTGTCAACAGGTATGAGAGACACAGCATTGACACTCTTCATCAAGAAGTAAATTAAGTAATTATTGACAGAATCGTTGTTTTTTTCAAATTCTAAGAATGCCATTCGATAAGAATGAAAATAAATGATATGCAGGAATATTTACTCAAACTCGGCACTGATGTAATTTGTCTGACATATATGATACGATGTCATTATTTAGACAGGTACTTTAATTAAGATTTATCTAACTGGAATTGATAGCCATTCTGATGTCAGTTTACATAATTACCTGACTTAAATTCTTATTCCATAGTTTTCGCATTTTTGTGTATTTTTCATCTGGATTGTAATTCATTCAAATTGACTATTTTTACTTTTTTTTATTCAATCACGACTGATGAATCATGAGTAAACTCTTCAAAAATTACCGGGGGGGGGGGGGGGGGGGGTATGTGCTTTTAATATTTCGAGCATAATAATCATGACTGAATTTGAGAAGAAAATGCATTCTATTAATTTACAGGGTAGATTAGATGTAAATTTGTTCTAGAAAAAGCTAGCTTACAGTACAAAAAAAATCCATCATACATTAAATGCTCATATTTCATTGGGTTTATTGTGTAAAATCATTTACAAGGTGCTGAAAGTAAGCTTCTGCAGAACATAGACCAAAATTAAGTTATTGCATACATAAGTTAGTAACTCTGAAGAAAAGCACATCATGAATGCAAAACTGCAGTACTATCATGTGAAGTGAGGTGATGCCTTAACAAAACAGTTTGGTGCATTAGTAAGAATCGCGCAAAGGACTGTCAAGACAGTTTTCACTAAAAAACTTCACTATTATTGAACAATTTCATTATGACATGATGTGCATATACATAAAATACACGACCCCTGACAGCAACACAGGGTCTTTACGCATCCCAACGGTTCCATCTTAGGGGGTACAAAATGTAACAAGATATGTAATATAACTACAATTTTGCCAAAATTTCTGTCCCGGACCCCCCCCCCTGGAATCGCGCATGACACATGTCTATGTGGTTAGAAGACAAAACCAGAGAATCATTAATGCCAAATTGTTTGTATGATCTGATATTTATTCAATTATGTAGATCAATCAGTAAATTCAAAGGTGGGGGTTTAGTTTGAAATTGTCATAGCAGGGTCAGATTGTACAAGATATATAAATGTCAAAAAAAAAATTCAACAACAAACATTCCTATAATGTACAATGTACATGTCTCACAGGGCGGGTCATCAGGGTTCTACTACAGCCCCTATGTACCCGTAACCCATAATAATACACAGAGGGTAAATATTGATCAATGCATTAATAGTAATGCATCCACTTACAAACTACTGCACTTAATAGTAGATGTAAATCACTTCACTCTACCTATATGTTATACCTACATAACATGACACACTTTCCTATTATTCACACCTAACTTAGCACAAAAACACACAAAGAAATGTTGACATTTAAAATCCAAGTGTTTCAACAAAGTAGGGTAAGTAATCCTTGTGATATAATACACTATAATACACACCTATTGTGCGCATCGCTCGAATCCTTGTAACGTGGACTCCTGTTCGACGGACTAATAGGTGCTGGTCCGGTACCTGGGCCATTATACAGGTGACTCAGGTGCGAGTGGCTCGGTACAGCCGGCGGTGCTGTTTGAAGTTGCAATGGCTCGTTAGCGTATCCAGGTGAGTTATGACTCGAGCTTCCAGTTCTCTGATTGTACCTCGGTATGGGTGGTGGCGCACGCGACGGGTATGCCATCATTCATAACAATTAAAATCCAATCAATATTTACAGTTGTAAACATTCACACCTTGTATACACGCGCGCATGTTTCACGGTTTCATAGTGTCTCCACACACTTTGATGTATGCCGAAATAGCGGTCTTCTGTAGGTAAAGTGCAATCTGATTGGCTAACAGTGAACGATACCACTATACGTGTAGGGTATAAGAATGGAATGTAAACAGTTAACCGGCTCGATACATTTTTAAAGGTACACTTCCGCATTTTATCGCTTGTCAGCAGAGAGACGTACAAATAATTTAAAATATCGACATACACTGTATAACATGCTATTTTATGTGGAAGGCGTCAAAAAATCTCCATTAACATTTATTGTTAACATAATTTCGTTGGATCAAAGATTTGCATCGATGGATCAAATCTCAAGTTGAGACTGGTACCCGCAAGGGAGACATAACTCGGGGGATGATATATCCATATCTTCCGTTGGTGACCTTGGTGTACAGACGACACAACACAAAACGTCCAACATGCATATACAGACCTGTAGTTCAAATACGGAATAAACCCAACCTCATATCCCGACACCAACACAATTACTGAACATTGCATACATTCAAAATATAATCATGGCCGTGCGCGAAAATCTTTTCCTATAATCATAACATTTTACATTCATGCATTATAAATATCAAAATATTAAAAAATAGCGATTAATTCAGACAGCAGTTGATTGACTGCTACAAAATCCTTGATATAGTTACCTTCTCTTGTCCGCCGCAGATCACACACTCGGTCGTGCCTGGTCGTGAGTGCGTGCATCGTACGTAACACACATGTTAAGTGAGTTGTTCGAGCTTACAGCGGACGATCTCCGTGCGATTTTCACGTTACCACGTTAGCAGACGGAGACTTACGAGGGCTGATCAACAATGCGCGGAAAAAAACTCTTATTTTTTATTCGTCATATACCAGGGTATAGATAACAATATCGAATAGCTCCTGATCTTACTAATTACACGCAAGTTGCATTAAAAACGTATTGACTACTAGTTGACAGCTCTATGAAATCAGGTAGTTGTATTAGACAACTACCTGATGAAATGTACTGGCTTTCATGCGGCTAGTTTATTAAATGTCATTGAAAGTACAATGTAGTATGTAAGTGAGTATTATGTCATGACGTAATGATGACATTGGATCGGTGTATCAAAGCGACGTTACGGTATTTATGATTTTTCGCTCAAATGTGTCTTGAAATTTAAAGCGTTTTTTACGTTTGTTTTTTGTAATACGCCAATATAATAAAATAAATTATTTTGGCCGTTGAAAGTTTCAGCAATATTCAACGTAACAAAGCTTTGATCATCCCTCGCGCACGTGCTGGTCACGTACGTTGTCCTTACGTTGTACATAAGTTGACAGTAGAAGGCACGCGCGCTACACGTACTGGTGTGAATCAGTGGCCCGAACGCTGCTCGAACGCTGCGAGAGTGTCTTGTCTGCTCGTAAATCCGTACGGAGGGGTACTCACCACCATAGGCACGTGGTTTCAATTGAGGGTACACTCAGATAATCTCTATATATAGGGACACTCAGATATTTTGAAACCACGTGCCTGCCGTGTGCCAGAGACTATGCTCTCTATAGTCTCTGCCTATGATCATCACGCACGGATTCTCAAATTTTGCCCACGTTTTTCGCACGTTGCAAGTACGTCAGTTTGTGGCCGCCGCTTAAGACTGACATGCAGATATAAATACTATTGTTTCTACATCGGTGAACAATTGATCCCCGATATTTCCTCACCTATCTTCCCACCATACCACGATCAAACAAGATATATCTATACAGTATGTACGCGAATATAATACATGTAGTCAAATGTAAATTTGCAATTACCGTAAGATCACAAATAGCTTTATGGCAAAAGGTATGTCATTATCAAGATGACTTGTTCAGTAGTGAGATAACAACGTAAGTAATTGGCACGACCAACGTACCTGCACGTAGCCACGTGTTTATTATTTCCCGCGCGTTTAAATCTCGTGCAATATTACGCGCCATAATGTCACACAATTCGGGTGTATCTCTTTAAATATCCCCATAAATGCGAATAGACTCAACCATATCGCTGCTACCTGGCTCACAAACAAATTGCATATCTGTGCAGTTTAAGAAATTGCAGACTTTTGTCCGTAGATGGATCTGCTGTCTTTCGTTTAATGTTTTTCTTCAAGTGAATAAAGTTCACGAAGTATCGCGTACTTTTATACTTTTTATCAACATTAATTAACTAATTAATAAGATCGCTGGTTCTCGGCCTTTAACTGAACTGGGAATACACAGTACGCATAACCAGCCAAGCATTAAGAGTTATTGACACACGGGGGATTACTTTGATCTGCTATATACGGAATTTAATTAGCTATGCCATTCAGAACAACGAGAACTGTTCGCACGATCATATCGGACGGACGGGGCCCACCAAGAGTTGAATCTAGAACTTATACTGACGGAGACGACGACGGATCGTCAGGCGGCGGCGGCATGGATTTCTCAGGATTTAAAAGCAGATTTGGAAATATGAAAATTAGTATGGGGGATGGAAATGTGGATGTTGGAGGGTATAGGTTCAACTACGGAGGGGGTGGTGGGGGCAACACCCAGCGTGGTAGTGTCGGGGGTCGCTCCACTCGCAAGGAGAAGAAGAACCCGTTTGCTGGTCTAGGCAAACAGAGCTATGAGGAGATTGTTAAAAAGTGTAAAGAAGAGGGCTGTTTATTCGAGGACCCTGAATTCCCAGCAGTAAATGAATCCATCTTCTTCAGTAAATCACCACCACGTCCATTTGAATGGAAGAGACCGTCGGTAAGTGATAACACTTTCTTTTGACCGACATGCGTACATTTTATCTGCATCGTCTTTTAAAATTCATATTTGATTTATAATTCATATTCTCTCAAGTATGAGTTTTAATTGTTGAGGGATATGTAAATGGCTTGATGTGTTTTATACCGACATATTATATGGTATTTGTGTCATGCATCGTTCAGAGCATATAATGATTATTATGTGTACAGTATACACACTAGCTGGACATTGCCTTGGTAGTTACCAGGTGACTCAGATGACATATATTGTGGTCAGTCTATCTTGCAGCGATATGTGTTAATAAGACATTTTTGGGCGAAACCACATTATTATGCATTATTACATTTTATATAGGAACACAAGCCTTGAAGTTGGTGGTTATGGTTCTGGGTCCTTTTGATTGTGGAAATTAGGGTGTTTTAAATGCCATTTTGCTATTTTGATATTTTTACTTTTCAAATTACACATTACACAATAATGTGCATACCACAGGTCCTGTGGTGAGTACGTCTGTCGGTATCGCTGGCTTCGCCCCTGCACCTTCTGGTCTTTACTCATTATTAAAGAACGCGCTGCAGCCACAGGCATTCGGTTTCATCAATTTTAACAACTTATATAATTATATTGTTAAAATTGATGAAACCTTAATTATGTTAGGTGTCAGAAATGTCGGACAATTTGCAGGTTTTTTTTAAAAATCACTTATGATATTTTAAGGTCCATTTTTTAGCCATTAATTTTAGACCCATCCCTGCACTGTTCTGTCAAAGTTTACTTATAAACAAGTTGAAGAACAGTTCAAACTTTCACAAATGTGTCATTCTACCTTCAGGAGTTTTCTAAACTCATTGTTTGGGACCCAATTAGTTGACCCACAGTTTTGAGACTGGACTACTTTGGAGATAATTGGCCCTTGTGAATTTAGGGGAAAAGAAATTGGTAACTTTGAAGTGGTAGTCATCATTTTGGAGGAAACTGCATGATTTTTAAGAAATCCTGGGAAAGATAATTTGGATTATGACCCCTATTTTTGGAATATTTATTGTTGTACAGAAAGCCTCATGATAATGCCTTCTAATTTTGAACGTTGAAAAAACATGGTCTAAATAAAGAGGTGGTCTTTATGTGAGTTTTTTCTGTACAAGTATTGCTTGCCTGTCTTTCCACTTCACACAGACTGTCATGAAAAAGGCTCTCAGATATTCTGTAAGGGCTATGAATTGTGTAATACTAATAATAGGTACACATATACCTGAGTACAGTTTGTGCCGTCAATAAAACAAGAGTAGCAATTTCACAACTTTGATGTAACAATAAACGAAACACATTATAAGATCGTTATTTCTCCATCTTCACACAGCGGCCTCTTCTCGCACATGCATTGTATACCTGGTGCTTCAGGCCACATTATTTATTTCTTTGGTTTACAGGAAATATTTGAAAATGTTTAAGAGGAAATGCAAATATTATATCAAGAGGGCCCAGATAATAAATAATCTGACAGGGAAGGCAGCATTCAACTGAAACAGCCGAGCACAGAAAACAAAAATTAAAATAACACAGACCACAATCACACAGCACAATGCCCAACACACAACTGAAACTAAACCGCTGAAAGTGACTTAATTAGTCCCCAAGTTTCAGCTGTCAAAAAGTCTTCAATAAAAGTCCCAAGTCCTAGCTGTCAAAAAGCTGAAATACCTAGTTTCAGCTATAAAAAAATAAAAGGGCCTAGTTTCAGCTATAATAAAGTCACTCACACAATGGCAGGTCAGGGACCAAGGACCCTTTCAGCCCCTCTTGTTAAATTCCATTCCCTTACAACAGAAATCCCAACAGCAAATATTTTTAAAAATCCTGTAACCAAAAAATAAAAAATCTGTGGCCTAGTCTCTATACCAAGTAATCAGTGGCCTTCATTATACCAACATTTAGTTAATAAACATATTTCGCATCAACATTATTTTGCTGAAAGTAACAAAATTGGTTGCTAGGTAACAGTATAAGTGGTGAATATTGAGATTTATTAGATGATGAAGAGTCTGCCATAATGATCTTACCTGAAATCCCGTCTTTTAATGCTGAAGACTACATAATTGATTCAGCAATCTAGATGGGTTTTTATGCCGTGTACTCCAGTGTTTGTGTTTGATAATGTTGTTTATGTGTGTTGATGTGGTGTTCTTCTTGATGCCCCCTCTCGAAGATTACTGGGGTATATAATAATGTATGCTGAAGCACATAACGCTGGCTTTGAATGAGAAAGTTGTAAGTACCAAAACGCTATTTTGAGAAAACAAGAACTAAACGGTCTGAAAACTACTCTATATTTATGGAAAAACAAGCTTTTTTAACTTCAGTTTGGTCAACATGACCTGTGCCGATTTTCACGAGACTAGGCTCATAGGAAGCGCCTTGTGGTGCAGATTTTAAATATGTATGGGTCTTATAAGGTCGTAAGTAACACTTGCATAGCACTTATGACCTCATTCTAAGCCAGCAATATATTTGTCGCAGTCTGTCTGATGGTTTAGGCATAGATCAAATGGTTTTCAATTATTAACTAATAGAAGAAGGAGCAGAGAAGTGAAGGTACTGGCTACACAATGTCTCGGCGCAGCGCTTAGTTGTTAAACTAGTTTCGTAACAAAGACTGACCTTGCTTGGTCTGTCCGGTATTTATACCCGAGACAGGCAAACATTTTTGTTTGCCTGTATCAGTCCGAATGGGACTTATATTGCATTGTGGGATCGATTTGCTGTCAAGTTTTTTAGTTTGGCTTTGTAGCCATGGTGTAGCTTAATAGAAGAAGGATTCAGTGTTTTAAAGATCTTTACAAGAAGGATTAAATGTTTTAAGGTTCTTCAAACTTTGTAGGAAGATTGGTCCTGACATCAGTATAGACTATATATAATCTTAATATTTATTTTGAGATCAGTAGATCTTAAGGCCAAGGTCACTGTACGTTGTGTCACCTTAAACATGAACAAATAGTTTCCAATCTGAGTATCTAGAGACAGCTTGGGAACAGGATCTTCAAACTTTATATAGGGAGGTTGGTCATCGAAAGACTTTCAATCTCAGATGACCCTGATGATTTTTGGTATTATGTAGGTCAAACGTTTAGGTCCCTGTTGCCTTTAGCATTGATAAATATCTGATTGACAAGGGGCATACACTCATACATGTTCTTTAATTAACAACTCTTAAATGACTGTAAAGAAAATGAAGGCTCCACGTAAACCTTCAGTCCTTCAGTCCTGACTCACAGACGGACAAATTTTTATTAGGACTGACAGGAAATCCTGTATTTTTCTATTACCCGGTAGACACATTTAAAATGTTTTTGTAGAGCCTGAAATTGAATTATTAAGGCTTTGATCAATTGAGGTAAAATATCTGAAAAATGTTCAGAATTAATCTGTATGGTAATTAGATGGTTGAAAGTGTTTGGTTGCTTTATATAATCAGATTTTTTTGTTGTTAACAAATTGTTTTAAAAGCTATTTAAGTTGAGATTAATGCAGCTTTTCAATTGGCTTACATTTGCAAACCTGTTGCCTGGTTTAGAAACTTGAGATATCCTCTTACTGCCGCCTCTGCAGTATGGATACCATGCATCCACTGACTTATAATATCACGTTGCAACTCCGAAACTTGACTTGTTAATGGTATAATTAATTACCATACTTATATTACTATTACGTAAATTAACCCTTCTATGTATAGTATATGGATGTGCTGTAACCTTGCAATGGTATTTTAGCACATAAATCCTGGGAACTGTGTGCAATATGACAGATTATTGTAATTGATATTGATGCAATCATTTTCTGTGTAATAATCATTTTATGCAGCAAAATATAATTGTTGTGAGTTACTGTTGTTGTGAAAATTATAACTTTTGTGACCACCCCTAATGTGCGGATCCAGATTGCGGGATCAGGCGTCCAGAACCCCTTGTATGTTTGTTAAAAAGGTGGTTATCTTAATATTATATAGTATATTTATTCAAGTTTGATAGGACTTTGAGGCTGATCAAGACATTATCCTCTAAGAAAAATAACTTACTTGACCAAAATAGATAGTCGAACGCCTTCCTGAGAAAATAATTTGTCGGATCTCCCCTTAGAAAAAATTCTGGATCTGCACATGCCAGTCAGCAGACTCACAGTCACCTCACTTAAAATGACCCGGTCTCACACCTGAAGTAAATGTCCAAATCTTAAGTACAGAGAATATGCCTTTAAATGAGCCTGATATCCTTACATTGAAATGAGATATGAATCAAGTGAGCTAGAGCAACATTATCTGGGTGTGGTTCCTAAGTGGAGTGTATGATTCTATACCTGCTGAAATACCTAGTATGTACTGACTGAGGGTACCATGTGGTGTACAACCCATGTTCTCATAATGGGTTACAGGTATCATGTGGTATAATGTTACCTCAATTCTTGTCACCTGTTATTGTCACCCGAGCTGTCTGGGTTGCTGGAATGGACAGCTTTAATGATGTCTATCATGATATAATAAGCTGTGGCGATGTCTTCATATGCTGGGAAGTAAAGTCTGAACTAAGCTATTCATTGGGAACGACAATACCATTTTAGGTAGAAGAAAATGCATGCATAAAATGCAGATAATTTACAAAATAGAATTTGTTTCAACTGATACTGAAATGTCGTCAGTTTCAAGTACTTCATTTAACCTTTCAAGATTTTACTGGATTGATAAAAAAACACATTTTATCATGTTTTATTGTCATAATGTTTAAACAAGAAATTCATCATTCAGTCAAGTGAGATCATTATAATGCCCACGCATTTATGATAACATTCTGCATTGAGTGATAACCAGTGTTTAGATAGAAGGTTATAATCATTGATTTGTGAATATGTTGACAATAATGTTTGATAAACAGGTGATACAATGTAACAACAGAAACACCGCCTTGACAATCTTGTAGTCAGGTAGCTAGCAAGAGCATCCCGCATTTTAAAAGTGCGAGAGGTCTCGGGTTCAATCCCTGAGTGCAAGCCACGACATACTAAAGTCGTTCAAACTTGTTTGACACTCAGCTGCAGGCTTTATAGTTTACGTTTCATCCAACTAAAATTTTAATTGTTCTGTGACGAATGATGTCACATAAAGTGAAAAGAAGTTGTCAAATTCGGTGATACATACAAATTAAATATCAGGAGTATTGATCAAGGTATCAATCTAAAAGGACTGTAAAATCCAGCAAGATTTCAAAGTATAGGAATTATATTCATGGATTTGACAATTAATTGTCATTCATTGAGAATGTATAAATATTGCAGGTTTATTTACAATATTTTCACTGTCCTGGTCAGGACCTTGGCTTGTCTCCAGTATGATAGCTGTAAAGATTTTTAGTTTCATTGATATGTAAATATTGATCGTCTATGTGGACATGGTGATGTATGCCTCCCCTGGTATGCTGGCTGGCTCGATCGTTATATGATATCCTTGATAATGTAGCAATGCTGACCAATGGTGTAATACTAGTATATGTATAAGCTTTTTGCACATTTTCGTGACAGACTTTCTCATATTCATATACATTCATTTATATAATTTAGAACATATATTGTTTACCATTCCAGACCCCCTTGGAATTTAGCAGTTATCTTAATATATATTTTTGCAGTCAGGATAACCCTCTAAGAAGTATAGCTGGTTGGACCGGGCCAGGCTTCTGAGAAACAACCTGTCAAACCCCTTTTGAGAAATAATAGTTGGATGGACCCCAGCCAGTAAAAAAATCTAGATTATAATACACAAATTATCTTGAATTTAGTATCAGTTAAATAATAATGATTTATCATTTTTGAACAATTCCTATAAAATTAGGTAACATAATTGCATTATTTTTTGCAGTGCCATAGTATTATTATTTCTGTTGCCCTAAATTGCAATATAACACACAGTAATACATCCCAGATATGGAGGGATTTTCAAGTTTAGCCACTCCCTATAAGCTGTGTATAAGTTAT
This sequence comes from Spisula solida, assembly GCA_947247005.1. NCBI lineage: Eukaryota > Metazoa > Mollusca > Bivalvia > Venerida > Mactridae > Spisula > Spisula solida. The sequence goes on from OX365945.1 coordinate 54,135,339, forward strand.
TAATGACATTCCTTAATATAAAAATTCCAACCTGAGTTGGCAGTCTACATTGCTTTGCCATTTAATTGAACACCCTGGCTTAACGAGTTAACTTTATTTTTGTTTACATTTTTGCAGATAGGATATTGAGGAGGTGCTTGACTCATACTGAGTGGATAAATATTTGCTGTTATATCCTGTGTACATGTAGGAAGTATGTGCGGCGGTTTATCAATAACATATCAAATCGTTGGCAAATTATGCAGGTCTCTGTACTCATTATAATCAAAGTATAAACGATTTCTGACAGCTTGGTATCCTATGATACACACATATAATAATTTAATGTCTTTATTTTCTGTCGATGTTGTTATATGTGTGTATCATAGAATACACAGCTCATCAGAAATCATTTTGGGGTAAACAATTTCTGATGAGCTGTGTATAAGCCATACACACACACAATTCATATAATCAAAGTGTAAACAATTCCTGATCATAGGCAGCCTTGTATTCATACTTGATTGGGGCATCCCAGCATTGATATATGTATGTGCAAGTTTACTCTCTATCATCATATCTTCTTGTTAGGTTACAAAGGGCTCAGCATCCTATTAGACAACAGGCCCCGGCCTCATAGACAATGCCGGTCCCGGCCCCTTGAGTAATGCAACAAATGGTATCCTTTTAGATTCGCTCCTTGCAATTAGCTCAGCACTTTGATTCCAACTACACCGATACAATCACATTGAAAAAAAATGGTGACTTGTACAAATTAAGCGACCAATGCATAACAGTGAAGTACTACAGTTTGGATAAAAACTGGCGCCCTGTTGCTCAATGTTATATAGTGTTTTTTTTATACACATAAATGAATATTTATATACCTGTGTAAACGTATAAAACGTTGCAATAATATTTGTCAGTTTTGATGTAAGATTTTATCCCACAGGGAATGTTGTAACGTCAGTGAAGCGTGTATAGTATAGTATATACTAGTGAAAATTTTCTTGTGAAATACTTAAGATGATTATGTTATGTTAAGATGATTATGTTATGTTAAGATGATTATGTTATGTTGCTTATACTTAGTCTTAAGTCGTGTTACAATTACTGCCCAGTTAAGTGTTAATTCGTTTGAACAGAAAGTATGTAACACAATTTAAACCCATTCCGTATCAACTGGACCATGAATCAGATCAATATTGCTGGTTGTCAGTGAATCAATTTATGCTGACTTGTCACTTATAGGCTTCATAAGGCTTGTTATACCAGTGTGTAAATGTGTTATTTTGTATATCGCTCAACTTTCACCAGGGTTGTATAGAGTCAAATATATACAGTACAACCTCTCCAGAGTGGCTCTCTATACAGTACAACCTCTCCAGAGTAGCTCTCTATACAGTACAACCTCTCCAGAGTGGCTCTCTATACAGTACAACCTCTCCAGAGTAGCTCTCAGTTACAAAAGAGCAACAACCTCTAACACAACACCATCAAAACCCTAAGCTGATATATTTACTATAATTTTAACCTCTATAGAGTGACAACCTCTAAATGGCAGTCACTATTTGTATGTATGCAGCTGTCAAAGGGTGTTGCCCAACAGAGGTTGTCTTGTATTACACCATCATTACACTATATAAGTATATTGATCCACCTAATGTTAAAGAAGTTTTGGTAAAGACTATTAATGTCTTGTTTAATAATTCACATATTTGGCTAGGTTACAGCAACTATGACGACACTCAGGACAGACATCGGAGAACACAGAGCAAGCATATATACTGACACACATCACAAGGTTTCAGTTGCTAAAAGTTGCTTATAATCATGAGTCTCTTTCGTGAGGAAATAAACATAATAACTGGATGGGGAACATTTACCCATATCTGTGAACAGCAATAAACATTCAGATGAAACAAAACAACTGTAAACACCCAGCATTATAGCTCTACTATTAAATGTAACCATATAGGGTTACAAGGCAACAGCTGCTCATGCTGCCTCAGGTTCTTTCCAACAGTATAGGGTACCGCATACCTAGACGGAGTAGTGTTTCAGAGTTATGGGTTGAAGCCTGGCATGGGGAACACTTGTTCTCGTTTGCGATGAACATGGCAACTTATAATGGCTCACAGTCATTGATTGTCTCCGCTATGTATCTTTCTTACATCTGACTTAATATACTACCATTGTGTATCTTTCTTACATCTGACTTAATATACTACCATTATGTATCTTTCTTACATCTGACTTATACTACCATTACATATTTGTTGGCAGATATTTGCATACTTTCCCAAATGACCGTATATATATAGGAATGTATCATGTGATTGACAAGGTTGTCATATCCTGTACAACATGCTTTCATATTGTACTGCATGAATAAATATATACGTTGATGAATGACCCTATATGTAAATATATAGTATCATATTAAATGCATAGCTTTTTTAAAAGTGTGTAATAATATGTACTTATATAAAGACATAATGGTATAATGATGGTGATGCCATATATTGCATTGGCATGGACATGGGACGTAACCTTGAAATCCATGCCAAGATCATTTATAGTACAAACATATTGAAGTATGTGAGCTGCAGCCATTCATGAAGCGTCGTTGTAGTAGCTGACCTTCTAAATTAAGGTGCAAAAGGGCACATACAAAGCAAATATCATCATAGGACAATCACATACAACAAGAAGACAACGTGTACCAGCAGTGTAATTTAACATTCTATATTCAAGTTCCTACTGTAGACTTGTGTATGCAGGATGCTCAGAGGTAAAATTACACATTCTGTTTGTTCAATCAAGTTCCTGGATAAAGTTAACAGAAGTTAACAGAGCAACATTCTTTGATTTTCAACCATTCTAGATTCCAATATCTTGTTCCAGGGCCTTCATATGTTGTTCAAGGCTGTTTAGTCTTGTTTTTATCATCTTGGAGAAATCTGTTTCAGGAATGCTGCTGAGATGCTTCCTAATAGATTTTTTGCTAATGTGTTAGAAACACGTTCTGTTAATGATAACCTAGCCTGATACAGCCTGTGTAGTCTTCTGTACCTGGAGATTTTCACTTTCACTTAGCAAGATTGTTGCTACACTGCGTATTTTGTACTCCGATTTGATGAAGAACATGTTGCTTATAATTTCCCCTAATATTTGATATCAGAACGCACATTATTGCCCTTATTTTTGTACTGTTGGATTTGATACGGAACACATTTCTATTGTTTTTGTAAACAGAATTAAACTTTAATTGTCAAGTTTAATTTGAAGATAATTAATGACTCTTTAAGTTAATGAAATGTGACTTCTTACCTTTTTGTTGTAATCTAATTATCAAGCTACAATAATTAACAGGTGTTTGTTGAGAGACCATCTGTGGCAGGAGTCTTGGTTCTGCTTATAATAACATACAACTAGACAAACCAAGACCATAAGATTAAGATTAAGATTAACCCTGACCATAAGATTTAGGCAAACACAGGCCATAAGATCAGGGTAAACCCAGACAATAACGCAGATGCATTGATTATTACTATTATTAAACCCAGGAGACCTGGCATAAAACAGTTGTGCCGTAAGATCAATGTAACAACAAACCATAACAACACTGAGACACACACAGACCATAACATCAAGGATTACATAGACAATAACATTGTGAGAGGCGAACCTAATTGCAATGACATAGAGGCTCACTGACGCGCTGCAACACTCACAGTCCATGCAGAACATGAATCAAACACCTACCATTATAGATTGGATGGAGACAAACAATATTAGACCATAACATGAAGATGAGTACAGACGTAAATGTATGTGGTGAAACTGAAGCAACTGGCAGACCATGGTATCAATGCAAGCAGAGAACATGACACTGAGGCCAACACAGGCCATAACATCAATGCAAACACAGAACATGACACTGAGGCCAACACAGACCATAACATCAAAGCAGTCCAAGACTATAAAGCTAAGGCAGACCAAGACAATAAAGCTAAGGCAGAGCAAGACCATAATGCTAAGGCAGACCAAGACCATAACGCTAAGGCAGACCCAAGGTCATAATGCTAAGGCAGACTAAGGCCATTTCGCTTAGGCAGACCAAGGCCATAACGCTTAGGCAGACCAAGCCCATAACGCTAGGGCAGGCCAAGACTATAATGCTGAGGAAGACCAAGGCCATAACGCTAAGGCAGACCAAGACGATAAAGCTATTTTTTAGGCAGACCCAAGACCATAAAGTTAAGGCAGACCAAGACCATAAAGCTAAGGCAGGCCAAGACCATCATAACACCGAGGCTAACACAGACCTTAACATCAAAGCAGACCAAGACGATAAAGCTAAGGCAGACCAAGGCCATAACGCTTAAAAGCAACTGGAAGACTATTAGCATCAAGACAACAGGCAGACCATATCATCAAGAGAAACAGGAACATGCCACTGACACAATAAATGCGATAACACTGAGGCTGCTCAGAAACATTGAAGAACATGCTTAACTTCAAGTAAACACTGATCATAGAATGGAGACAAATCGCAGCAATTTAAGATTTTAACATCAAGGAAAATGCAGACCTATTTTAATACCATCAATCAATCACAAAAAGATACAGTATATTGATTTGTGTACAAGGTCTTTGATCTGTACAATGTTTAGAGAGCAATAAAAGTGTCCAGTATTAGATCGCGAACAAGTGTGTTGCTGCATCAACAACATTGGAGGACAATAACCAAGGACATGTACATACTGGTTCCAGGTATAGGATGAAAACATGTACATACTGGTTCCACGTACATTGTATAGGATGAAAACTGTTTCCAAGTTTTGTAGTTCCATTGACATTTTTGTAATCATGCGCAAATATGATTGAGTGTATGATCATTGATCATTTCCCATGAGTATAATGAGCAAATATGTGGACATTTTATGTTGTATAATGCATGCTTGACGAAATGCTTCGGTTAAATGTTCTTCACGGGTGAATATTTTATCATATACTATATTTGTGTTAAGTTAACATATATGGTTTGGTATTGATTTCGGCATGTTGTTTAAATATGGTTATAGTGTCAATTATCAAGATAAGTTGACATAAGCTTTTCATTTCATATTAACTGGAAAGAGAAGTTAACATCAATATCTGAGTAAACACTGCAAATAAAAACAAAATACTTTTTGCTTGAAGTGAAATTATGTGATAATATTTAAAAGATATAAAAGTTTAGGATGTAGTCTAATGATAATGAGCTGTCTTTAACATCACAGTCAAGAGATACTTGACTGGGTATGGCCACTGACTGACCCCTATTGACAGATGTTTACTTAGGCTTTTAAAATAGGCCCTTTGCTCCTCTACGGAGCATAGTTACATTGTAGGCCATTGATGACTTCCCTTCACCTGACCCTGTTCCTTGGAGATTGATCAAGTGTGTTTCAGGTGTGTCCCCTATTGAAGTAATTGCCACTAGAAATGAAAGGGTTGACTGTTTCTGTAATGGATGAACAAATGTTTTTCAGGGCTTTGACTTAGCAATTTTTACCAAATTTCTTTCAGTTTAGAATAATTAAGTTGCATGTGTGAATGACAGATATTTGGGTAATCTGTGGGGTACTGCTTTATCAAAGCACTTACGGAAATCGTAAAGTTACGGAAATCGTAAAGTTACGTTATGCACTAATTTTGATCTTTGTTCTTATTTAACAAATACACTTCAGGAACAAATGATTAATATTATTACAGACCCCTTACCACAAATTGCAACTATTAATGAATTAGGCCGGAGTTTTTTTAATTTTTTGTTAATCGGATATTTTTCTGAAAAAAGTCCACAGGAGGAGGGAAAAAAATAAAAATAAAAACTCCGAAAATATAGCTACCACAAGCTGTTGGTGTAGAATAGTCAATGACTGTCCGATCTAAAGCAATCAACAATCATCAACAGTGTTAGTTTTCAAGAAAACAGCCAATTTATCTTAAGACTTAAGTACACTGCAGTGAAATACTATTATAATAAAACTAATTATTAACGAAATAATGAAGTAATAACTCAAGGCTGGTCCATTTATCATCAAACATTATACAGTAAAACCTCGGTAATACGAGCAGCGATTATTCGAGCAACCGGCCTAATTCGAGCAAATTTCAAAGTCCCGACGAATTTGCTCTATATTGTACATTAATTTATCCCTCTAACTCGAATAAAGTTATTACGAGCATCCGGTCTAATTCGAGCGCAGGTGTCGGTCCAATCAACAATTTTCAACGATAATTAATTACCTTATCTCGAGGCAATCATCCGAGCGAAATTTCACACCTCCGAAAAATGTCATACTAAATTTTGTTACGGTCCGTATTTTTCACACATCGTGATAATCACAGTTTATGACAATAGCGTAAACCCTAACACTTAAATTGATGTCCGTATTTTCGATCCGTTACATTAAACAGGAAGTAGAAGATATTTAATTAATGCGCGTGATTTAAACTACGCATACGTTTCAGAACAAGTTCAATAGGCAACAATTGGGAACATTAACTTATACGAGAACTAGAATTATTATTTGCAACATCGTTGCTTCGAACGTACTGACTCGCACATACTTTTAAATTATCGTAAGATAAACCGACGTCCATGTAGAATCTTAAATATTTAGGCTCCGTTCGTTATAAAACTGCAAGTAAAAATCATTTCAAAAACTTTTCATTTCCCGTATTTCATGAAAACCTGCGAATGTAAGCTTACGTACAGTGCAATTTCACGTGTCCGATACTGAATAAGTGAAGTAGATCAAGTCCGCGATTAAATCCAATTCTTATCAAACAACCCTGAAGAATACAAAAGTCGTTGACTTTGTACAGTAGAAAATTAAATGTCAATTGAATCTACACTATGCGCCGATTGGCGAATTCATACCGCGGTATGGAACTCTGACTAAACACTACTCCCAACTGTACCGGCAATTTCTTTGATGTGCGGCGCGTTTGAAGTCAGTCGAAAGACCGCCGCGTTTGATGTCTCCAAATTGTCGCGCGCGTTTCAATTGGAAACCACAGGGATATAACTCATTCAGCTAAACATCATGTCCTAAATAAATTATCATAGATAATATAGTGCATGTTTTTGACTCAATGAGCCGTATCCCTGTGCTGGAAACTGGATCGACTTTGCATCCGGGTTTTATTTTATCACGTGCGATTTTTGTGCGTGGGTGTTTGTTCAAACATGTAGGATTTATCGTGCGCTTTGGGTAATGTTATCTTTTTGCCGATGCGAACTTTTATTACAATTTTACCGTTAAACGGAGTTTGATATTTAATGTAAAAAGATTCATTACGACTTTCATATGCAATTTGTTCAATTCGGCAAATGTCCACACGATTCAAATTGCGTATAGACTTGATAAACAATGACAGTATTCGTAGTTACAACCAAATACATGTATCATACGTGTTTTCATTATAAACACAGTTACACTTCAACAATTCATCATAGACTTCGGATATTTCGAGCACCTGGCTTAACTCGAGGATTTGGCTTGTCCCGATGGGTCCTCGAGATAACGAGGTTTTACTGTATGCAATTTTTTTTTTCCAGTTTTTCAATTTTCTTTTTTTGAAAATGCCAAAATATTGGGCAGGAAGGTCGGAGTAACGAAAAATAAAAGAACTCTGGCCTTACATAGGGATTGAAGTTGAGTGTAACTTTAAGATTATCGTAAGTGCTTTGATAAAACAGTATGTAGTATATTGTATCAGAAAGTGATGATGCATGATACCTGTAATACAGACAGACATTTACAACATATATAACCAGATGTATCAAACATTTCTGTAGTCAATTTGTTTGCTAGAATAATCTGTCAGAAACATCTAAAGCAGACATAGACATAAGAGAAACATTTTTATACAAAATCTTGGTATTTGGCTAACTGTTCAAACGTTACATAATGGTTATCATATGTTACATTTTGTTTACTGAAAGTAACAGTGGCTTGTAATAGTGTTTGTTATTGTACAATCTGAATATCTGAACTTCAAAAGATATTGTCTTTATACATTTGCCCGTTAAGTTTGACAATTTGGTTTTATTGGCGGACCACCAGACAGTGTTTATAAGCAACAATACTTGGACATTGAAAAGAGCAACATAGAAAATATAAGATGTCACAAGTTGGCCTTGTGTGATAAAATTGGTATTCGATGAATGATACTGGAAAACAAAAATGATAATAAAAAATTTGTCTTCATCTTAAGATATTTCATAAACCCTGTCTGTTAACTTGTTTTTGTTTAATAGATATATCTTATCTTGTAGCAATGAAGTGTCAAGATTTTGGTTTATTTCCATGAGATAATTTTGTGCATACAGGCATAAGCAGCATGGACAGCTGAAGGTGATTGTGCACATTATGTTGATGCTTGCTGAATAATTACTGCATATATCCTGGTGTGAGTCATGGCTGCAGAGTATGATATGTCATGCAGCCTTGAACTACTCTATGTTTCCTGTTACCCCTCCCACATACTATGAGTAAACCTTCTCAAGGAGCATACACAACAACACATACATTGTACACTTTTGTTTCATTAAAAAAAATTAAGCACCATTAAGCATTCACCCATTTTATCAGCATCAACTCATAACCGCCTCCTCGATAGCCTAGAGGTTGAGCGTTCGCTTCGAGTGCGGGAGGTCTCGGGTTCGATCCCTGGCCGCGTCATACCAAAGACGAAATAAAAATGGAACCAGAAATTCCCTTGCTAGACGCTCAGCATAAAAAGGAAACTGGCTCCTCTTCTCTCATACCCTCGTAGCGATGGATAACATCAGGAATGAGGTGTCGAGAGTGATTAATATAAGTTTGAAAAACTTGTTTCACAATCGACCTTAAATAAATTAGTATAAACTAACTCATAATAAAAAATATTTTGTTGAAATTTCTAATACTATTACTATAAGTACATGATGACATACCATGCATGTTTCATGCTCCTTATTATTCTGAAAGGATAAATTATACTGGATTTTGTGTTAAAACATTAATTTACCGTATTGTAATTTGAGTTATCATACATTGATCTCTGTTGGTCAGTCTAATAATAATTTATACATTTTGTGTGTTGATCGTTACAATGCAGCATCATATGCATGTTGGTGCTTAGGTGTCAAATTATGAGTAATATTCAATGTCTAATTTGGTCTGTACTGAACAAAACAAGATTTCAATGGCTGCCGACCACTTCACAGTCCAATTTATCGTTTTGCCAACCATTCCCATTAGTTAAGAGGAACCCTTACACACACATACATCATAACCTCAGAATTCTATGTTGTTTATTTATGTTGTTTTACACAGGTACATGTTGGTATGAGATCAACTCACTAACGACTCACCAACGGGCCTGACAGGTTAATAGCTGTATGGACTGATTGTATAGTGAATATATATAGTTTGACCTTGAGTACAAATATTTATGATCAATGTTTTATACACATGTTTTTATGATGGAGATGTGTATATTTAAACGATGTACTGATGTATGCCTACGCTGGTGTCCCACTTGATTGATTTTAATGTATATTATAAAGTAAATATACTTGAACTATGTCAATGAATAATTTACTTATTGATATTTTCAAGTTTAGCACAGCTAAGGTATTTTTAAGTGCCTAGCTGTAAACGACTCAGGATTTACACACAAACTATTTGAATTTTGATGATGATGCAAATAATGAAACTGCTGATTAAGCTGCTGATCTGGTTATGCAGCATCTGACTGCACAAAGGTGCAACATTGGGTCAACCAATTTTATTGACTGATTAATGATAGGTTCTGGTTTGCTCAGCATTTAATAATGATCAGAGTTTTATGTTGCATATAAATGCTCTCTTTTGTTTTTGATGGAAACAGTTGTATTGCAAGGCCATTTTGGTTTTATCCTTGTCTAATTGGCCTAAATGTCCTAGCTCCAGTTTTGTGGAAGTAAATGCTTAAAAGACTCGGATCTGGTTTAGGGAGGTGGGTGGATTTTCAGAGTTTGGTATTGTAGTTTAAGTCACTTAGTATGACGGTGTAAATGTCTTTCATATTTATCCTGATACTTTCTTACACCCACACTTTCAAAATATATAACTTTCGTCATGAATTGTCTAAATGAAACACTTATCTATACTGTATGTGCAATAACTGAAACAGAATGGGTGAATATTTGTATACCGGTACTTCTTAAAACTGTGTAGGTGTACATTAATTACTACTGTAGCAGTTTTTGCGGGGGGGGGGGGACTTTTTTTTTCAAGGCCACTCATGTGTATACCTGTATGTTTTATATGAATTTTTTTTTATAATTTATAGGGTTTGTATGAAATATACATAAATTTGTATGCTTGTATGCTTAAAGGTGGTGTATCAGCATCTTTTCAAACTGATGTGTGTCTTACAATTATGATTTAAGTGTATTGTTTGAAATGCTTTTCAGTGTTTCCCAACCTACTAGTCGGGGACTGGTTGGTAACCCAGAGGCAGCTGTAACATATCATCTTGTGTATTGGTCCTGCATGTACACCTGAGGCACGTTAAAGAACCAAAGAGTCTATTGTAGCACACCCAGACTCCTTGCCTCCAACAACTGCCTCTTCCCTCAATGTCAGAGGTCATTCAATTGGCAATCTAGCAGGGAAAAAACTGAATGACCTTGCATTATGACTACCTCAGTTAAAGGCAGACAAACTAACAACATTGAAAAAATGTTCAAACGGGCGTGACAAATGTGGGATTGTTGGGTTGATAACTGAGCGATTCTGAGTCGGGCAGATTTATACTATAGTTCTAGCTCTGCAATGGAAGCCAGGAAACACAGAATCATAACATCAGACAACATTGCAAGGAATGCCCTATTGTATCTCAGTTCGGGTTATTAACAGGATTCCATGAAATTTTATAATACCATACTTCTAAGCTATCCCAACTTGAGACATGGGTTAGACATGAAACATAAGAGTTATGGTATTATGGGTTACCAACAACCAGATAATGCACAGGACACCTTAGTATTAACAATAGCGAAGTGAGAATTATTATAGTATTATATTTCTTTCTGATATTCAAGCCTAGCAATTCAGCAGACAGTTTGCATGGAATGTATCAATACACAGTCAATATACAGAGAGCTGTTCACCGCAATGTCACCTCAGGCCAGAAACCAAAACACTGGTATATGTTTATCTATCAGCATTTTTCTAATGACTCAGCATAAATGAAGACATGTGTTAACATGTTGGAACTATGTTCTATCATCATATCCAACAGCTGTTGAAAGTTTCATAGTGGTAGCTTCTTGCACTTAGCCGCACCCTCTACAGGGAACTCTTGCATTTTTTTGTATGATCAAGTACTGGAACACACCACAGTACACACACAGAAATCAATATTTTCACATATTTCTTGGCAACAAATCAGCTTTGTACCTTGACCTTGCATAATTATAGACAATTACCGGTATCTAATTGAAGCTTTCAGACATGATGGTAGAAAGATGACTAGAAGAAAGCATTTTAACAGAACATTAACAGAACTCATGTTTTTTCTCTTTGATGTTTGAATTAATGTATTATACTAATGGTATCATCTGCATTGGACATTTTCCTGGTAATTCCTTTGATATATCAGGTATATGTTGAGGTATAGGCATGCGCAGATGAAGAGGGAGCCCTGGGTAGCTCTGGTCCGGTCACCCCCTGGCATTTTGGCAAAAATCTATACGACTCAAATACTCAAATACGCAAGCTGGACATTTTCTTTAGAAGTTTTAAGTGATGTTATATTTAGGAAACAGATCGCAGTTTTGCGTGATATACCGGTGAATAGATCACGGTTAAGAGTTCATATGTGTAGGAATTAACCATGAAGGCCGTAGGCTTAGCTTTCTCATTGTCGGTTATAAACTTACGTTTTCTACATGGTTTAGTAGCAAGGTTACATGGCAGATGTTTCATGTTTAACATACATCTGTACCTTGTTATGCCTGTCCAAGTGACTGTAATACCGTGATAATAACAGGCTGATCAATAGATAGACTGTATCCTTGATCAACTGAAATCCTAGAGATAGACGGAATCCTTGATTGACTGAATCCTAGCAATGGTGAAATGTTGTTCTAGAAATAACTTGACAATGTTTGACTTGTTGCCAGGATTGTTTTGACTGGAAGTAATGCTGCATTACTGTATTGTTGTGTTTTCTGTTTAGATACCTGGCCGAGACTGTTTGACTGTTTGTGCTGAGAGGTTAACTGTATCCCAACATTTATGTTACCTTGGCATTCGCACTGACATTATATACCATATACCACTTTTAAGTGACCACTGTGAAGTGCGGAACTAACATAGTTAGTTTATATCAAGTTCTCTCCATCTTAATTTGGTCTGACTAAGTCGCTTGCAAGAAAACTGTTTAATGTTCGGCACAATTGTTATAATGTGTGTATGACGAGAGCTCGGCATCCTGGGGTGGTCGTGGGTTGTCCATCAGAATCAGAATTTTGTTCAAACCAACAGTGGGAGTAATATGGGTTCTACTTGCAATAGTTACTCTTTATAATAAATTGCTGATTCTGAGTTTTCAATCTTAAGTCCTATTGCAAATTGTACAAAATCTCATCAAAGTCAGATGTAATGTTTTGATTTGTGTTGTTACGTAGTTGTTACATAATCAACTACTAGCTGTGTATAGCTCAGTGATGGATCTACTTTTAATGAGATGTTGCATCATTGAGAAATTGTCATCATTATGAATGGCAATAATATATACATTTTTTCCAGGACTGCTTATGTAGTCCAATTCTGCAATGGCTAAAATCACATGCTATTGGCTTTCACCAACGATATAATGATGTGCACAGTCTGTGAATTTAGGATTTTAAACTACTTGCCTTAATTGGCAAAACTGAATAGTTTTCTTATATACTCTATGCATAACTTCTGCAGACGGTACTGCCCGAATCAACAATTACGACAACTGGACAAGTATTATTGATTTTGCAGACTACGTGCTCATACCCAGTACTGGGACAATGTGTCTCCTGCAAGTAGACTGCACACTTACACTGAAAATATCATTAATGTGACCTATAGTATTGACACAAACCGTGGGTTATATTTGATGAAGCATCCCGTTACTGTATCACTGTACTAGAGGTATTGTTGCAGCACCATTGACTATGACATGACTTATTTATATTTTCAGGAAATCTGCGATGATCCACAATATGTAACTGGTGGTGCTAGCAGATTTGATGTACAACAAGGAGAATTAGGTACGACATTATCAAAGTTTTGATTTCTTAATTTCTGATACATTTTATCTTATGGTATTGCAGCAACTCTGTCCACTGTGAGATGACTATACTACTAGGACAGCTTCGTTGTTGGGCCGCTCTTGTAATGACGAGAGCACTGCGCTCCTACAGGACAACCATATTAATGTGTCTATGGGTACATGAACAGAGTCTGATGTACTTTAAAACATAGGGGTGTTAAAGATACTCCGATACATTACATGGTATTATGATAGAGGGTATGGAAATTCTCCATTACTCAGTATTTATTTCTTAATTTGATCTTAATAATGATAGAGCAATGATGTTTGTATGCAATTTACTATTAACATGAATGATTTGTGTGACTGAGCACAACACTCTCACAACTCAACTTTCAAAATATTGATAACATCTCAAGTATCAGGGTTGAATGTGTTTAAGATATAATCTATTTGACCTGCAATTTTAATATTCTATCATAGCCTTTTCAATCATTTTCGATTTTTATGTCAGAATGTCCATTCATATCCAAATAAACACTGCTTGTTGAAGTTTAAATGTTGTGATATGTTATTGGACATAGTTGTGGTTAAGTCTGAATTAAAGTTGACTTAACGAAAGTCGAATTTGAGGTATGAAAGTTAAATTCGAGATCAACTTATACCTGACTCGGGTGCCTGTTAACAGATACATCTTTCTGTGGTTGTATTGGACGGTTTATGCTGTGTTTTAAAGCTACATGTTTCAATGTTGATATGTAACTTGACTCCAGTTTATCTGCATTAAATTGAAGTGGACAATGAAAAATTAAAGGCATTGAAGAAAACATTATTTTCAGTCTTAATTCATTAGATGATATGGCCACAATGGTAAAACATTATTTTCAGTCTTAAATCCATGAGATGCTATGACCACAATGGTCAAACATCATTTTCAGTCTTAAATCCATGAGATGCTATGACCACAATGGTAATCCAGTGGTTGTTACAGTGCACTGGACTAATGTAACCCAGGGATCTAGCTGTGTTTAATTCCCTGTGCTTTGTGGCAGGTGAATAGGCTGTCACGTATATTACTGAAAATATTTTGAGAAATGGTTAAAACCCGAATAAACAAACAAACCTAAATCTATGAAGCCTTTCTTGCCTGTTTTGAAACTATATATCATCCAGCTGTACCCAGTACGTCTGTTGCTGCTTAGGGTTGACTATTGAGTCCATTTGTGACCATTGCAATACTATTGCTATTGCTGAAAGTACAATTGCGATACTATTGTATTGCTGGAAACTATTGCGATACTATTGCAATAGTTATTGCCAAGATTTGAAAACCAGAGATTAACTTATAAATGCAAATTTGCACTGTGTAAGATACCACCTAGTTGTACAACATACTAATCTACTATTTGTGGAAATTATTTAAATGAATTAGACAGAAATAGAACATGAACGATAGCGATATTGATCCTTTGTGGCAGTTTTAATGCGTGGAATTATTTAAAATTAATTTTTTAACAAGAACGGAAATTGTTTTTAAATTAAAAATAAACTTTATTAATGAAAAGGAAACTATCCTAACTATCGATAGTTGAGCTAACTATCGGCGATAGTTATTGGATCGAGACTTTTACTATCGATCCATACTAGCGGGTCGTTTGGAATTGCAATGCATCGATATTGTATGCATCGGCCCACCCCTAGTATTGCTGCACTACTGTTTCCTTTTAAAACTGAAGGGCTTAAGGCTGTTAGCCTGTAGTCCCAGAGTTTAACCTTGACCCCTTCAAAGATTGCTGAAATACGTCTTTGTAACTTGACACCTATATTAGTTTTGTCCAAGAAACATTCTTGAAAACTTATAAACACAATTCTCATAAGTTTTATTATAACCAAGCTGAAATAAATAAATATGTGTAGGTATGCCTGCATTATACAGTCAGATCTCGATACAACTGGGCCTAAAATAAAATATTGTTTGTTTCCCCATCCCCTACCTACCCGATTAAAAAGGGCCCTACCCAAAATATTTTATTGCCCAAATTAAAATAATATATTTTTTATTAAAAATTTGTAGTGAAAATTTTATTTTTTTGTTTACTGGCTTCTTTCTTACGATTAAATTTAGGATCGTTGATTTTCACCTTTGAGTTAATTCTAAATTTCATTATTTTTATGCTTTAACCAATAACTATCATACTGAAACAATTAAAAAAAATATTTACCCTACCTACCTACTCATTCTAAATCTGCTAGGGTCGGGATGGGGAAACAAAGAATATTTTAAGTTCGGCCCTGTCGAACAACACTGTTTGTTTCCAAGAAAAATGTCGTTGTACAGATATGTCAGTATACTGAATTAATACAAAGAGCTTTTTAATACTTTTGTCCCCAAATTTGATGTCAGTATAATGATTTTGTCAGTATATCAGGTGTCGTTACATAAAGATTTGACTGTACACGTATTATCTCCATATAAACTCAAAATTGTTTTACAGGTGATTGTTGGCTGTTGGCTGCTATTGCCTCCCTCACATGTCATCCCTCTATGTATGTTTTACAGGTGATTGTTGGCTGTTGGCTGCTATTGCCTCCCTCACATGTAACAACCATCTATTGAACAAGATCATCATACCAGACCAAAGTTTCTCCGGCGATGATTATTGTGGTGTGTTCAAGTTTAACTTCTGGCATCAGGTTTGTACAACTTATCATGTCCCTAGATCATAAATAACTGCTTGAATCAGGGGTCGTGCAATTCCAGAAAAATCTGGAAGTCTGGATTTGCTGACATAGAAAGAATGGCCATTTCTGCAGAAAATAAAAGTTATTTGATGAAAAAACTCCAATTATTGACTTACTTACATGAAAGTTATGGTCACTTAAAGTTTCATATGCTAGATTTCAACAATATCTTGAATAGAACAATGTTTGAAACCAATCTTATTAAAATCAGACCCTTATTACGCTTCACTACTTTACGCTGATATAGGATTCGACAACACTCTTTGTGGGGTCATGTCAATGTGAACTTTATGTCATCTGGTCAAATAGCTGCTTTCACAAATCTGAAAGTGCAGTAAAATACTGCTGAGGCTTCATGACGTCATTGTGCGATAGAGAGGTGATCTAAAACATGACCTCTTATGCAGCTTAGTCAGATCTCTAACAGCATAAAGAAATGGAGCAAATGTTAGGGTCTGATTTTAATGAGATTGGTTTGAAACAGAGAATGTATGCTAATGGCACCTGAAACAGGGACGTCATAATTATGGATTGTGCATTATACCTGAGTAGGACTCCTGTTGATAGAACTTACTACTACTTACATTGGACTATAGGGCTCTTTATCAGTCCAGGTCCAGAGTTGGAATGTGAGATATTTTATGCCCCCTTATTTGATAATGGGGTATATTGCTTTTGCATGTATTGCAGTTGGTCTGTGTGTCTGTTGGTACACCAAAGTGTTTCCATTCATTAACTCAGAACACTTTACCCTGGGATACTTAAACTTTACACGGAGGTTGGTCAGCAACAGAAGATGACCCTATTGTTTTTAGGTCAAAGGTCATGGTTCTGTGAAATTTTAAATGATAGAAAAGACCAAAAGAATATACCCGTTTCTTGAGAATGGTTAGGCCTTGGATTTTCAAACTCATAGGGAGGTCGGCCTCCATCAGTAGTTTACCCTAGGATTTTTAGGTCAATAAGTCAAAGGTCAAGGTCACCATGACCTTGAACATTACTGACTATTGGGATGCCATGTTTTACAAACACATCTTGTCAATTGAGTTGGATGCATATTAGTTTAAAACATTTGTATTTATTTCAAAACCTTTATAAATAAGGCTCATAAAAGTAGCATTCACAAAGTTACAAGTTTACATGTGTATGCACACAGGTATATAGTATAAATCTCGTCGTCACATGATTTCAATCAGGTATATAATATTATGCACATGCATGAAACTTGCTGGTGTCTTTTCTCCGGTATAGAAAATAATAAAAAATAACCGTTTGTATGCATCTAACAAATACAGTATGATGCATTCTTGTTTATAGTTAATCTGACTGGGGTGTATGCATGTTGTTTTCTTACAGATCTTCTGTTTGTGTCAGGTAGTTGCAAATAGTTGGAATCAGTCTGCCAGTATTTTACTGCACATCTTGCAGTTTGCGAGTGCAGTTAAGTTAGAACACATATGTTTATGATGCAGTTCTAACATAAATATTGTCTGTTTTGCGCCTGTCAGGTGCATCACTTATTTCTGACTATCATTGCATCATTTTTGCCAAGTTCCAGTCTATTTCTTCATTCATTTACTGTTGTTTTTCGTTCCTATTTATGCTCCCAAGGTTAATAGATCAGTTTTTGTCTTCTGTAATTGTTATTAGTGGTAGGAAGTTATTTATAACTGATGTATTGTCTCAGTTTTTTCATCTCTTTGTTTAAGTTAGTAGAATATTGGAACA
This sequence comes from Spisula solida, assembly GCA_947247005.1. Lineage (NCBI taxonomy): Eukaryota > Metazoa > Mollusca > Bivalvia > Venerida > Mactridae > Spisula > Spisula solida. The sequence continues at coordinate 54,153,129 of OX365945.1, forward strand.
CATGTTCACTTGCTTAACTAACAACTAACAGTATAACTTAGATGCCTCAAACTGCCTCAATCGGACTGGAGAAAAAGTTCAAGCTGTCTACCTGTAGGCATCTACTCTGTACAGTATACTAGTACTAGTATGTCATCGTCATTTGCTGAGATTGTTGAGGTTTTATAGGGTGTTTGACACATCAACGTTCTACTGTATGCCAATACCGGATCATGCTGTTCCATTTGTTTAAATAACGATTTAATAACTTATTATTAGAGCCGTTAAAGTTTAGCCATTACTAGCCGAGGTTATTGCTTGGAGTTATCGTGGTTCTACAATAATTATGTTAAAGTACAAAATAGGCATGTAGCATTATGTAGTTCCCTACTGGTTGTATCTTGTTGCCGTAACAACCACAATATTCGCCACTCAGAAAATAAAATGTTTCTCATGTATATAATGTCAGGTTCGTCAGAAATCTAGGACTGAAAATATCTTATTTGTCAGAAATCTAGGACTGGAAATGTCATGTTTGTTAGAAATCTAGGACTGGAAATGTCTGGTCTGACAGAATTCTAGGACTGGAAATATCTTGGTTGTCAGAATTCTAGGACTGGAAATGTCGGGTTTGTTTGAAATTTAGGACTGGAAATGTACCGTTTGATAGAATTCTAAAGACTTGAAATGTATGGTTTGTCAAGAACTGTAGGGCTAGATACATGGGTATGTCGGCTGGTCAGGCTTTTTATTGTTATAGGTTTTACAAAATGTCATTAGCTAATTGCTAGATCTGTATGCTAGATGTAGACATATTGTGTAATGAAGGATATCGAGTGTCTGGTATATTCATTACATGAATAATTCACTGTATAACCCAATGAAACGATTTCTGTGATCTCCTCACTCACTCAGTCTTTTTCTCTGAAATGCCTAACTTAATGGTCGGACTGTAAAATTATATGTTACCTTTAATGCCACATGGTTAGTAAGTGTTTGTCTGTCTGTCTTTAGATGTGCAGAGATCTAGCGATACAAATGAGAAACTGTTGGGTTTCACACCTTAGTATGTAAGTAAGGTAGAAAAGCATTATCGTGCAATTCACAGTACATGTACAGATTTATGAATTCTTTTTAGTTTGTACCAAACCTGGTTGTGCACATTGTCAGGAATGTTAGGTCTCATTGTTTCTGCAGAGTTATTGCCCTTTGATGGTCATAAAATAAGTTTGTCAGCACTTATTCTTCTTAACCTAAATGGAAATTTCACATGAATCCTTGGTACTGGGCCTAGTTGCACATATTGTCAGGAAGTTTAGGTTGGATTATTATTGCCAGAGTTGCATGCTGTTGCCCTTGGTGGGAGGCGTAAAAAACCCTTATTGTCGTGAATTACTGTACATATTTATATACATATATTTGTTATTATTTTAGGGTGATTGGATTCAAGTTGTCACGGATGACAGGCTACCAACATACTATGGCAACCTTGTCTTCATGCATTCTACAGATAAGAATGAATTCTGGAGTGCCTTGATGGAAAAGGCTTATGCCAAGTATGTACTATATTATTGTTCACTAAACAATGGTATCTCATTTACCTTTCCTGTAGTCACAAAATTGCTCAAGGTAACGTCATTAACATTGTGCTGAGAAGGCTTGTTTCAAATTTGAGGCAGCCTAAGCAGATGTTTTATCAAGTTAAAGTTGATAGTCTATAAAGCTTTGAGGCAGCCAAAGATGCAGTTGACGAGCAGTTTGGCCTACCGTGAGTCGTCTCTTAATGACCACCCTTATTGCAATATTGAAGCTGCTCATACCAATTGATCCGAAGCACACTTGCCTGAGATTAATATGAGAAATAAAAAACACACAAAGTGTGAGCTATTCATGATAAGTTCCCTTATTTGGTATTTTGTTGGTGCCAATCTCGTTCATGTATACATTTCTATCCCTTACCCTGTATGGGGGCTATATCTTTAAAAAACCCTCACTGGGCCTACAGGTAAACAATGCCAAGCTATGCCCCTGATAACCTGAAACTTATACCTTTTCATCTCCTGTGTGACATAAGGCTGCTATGGTCTTTCTCCACTTTGGTCTGTCTTTTGCCATTCTCTGTGCTTCTTGTAACCTTGTACTCTGGAAACAATAGAGTACTAAGTGACTGGGTGTATGAAACATGCTATGAACACTAAATGTCAAGTCTCTCCAGATAAACCCTCGTGTATGTATCAAGTATTGTTGGCAGTTATTACTGATGATACCAGGTAAATAATGCTCTCCCTGATGGTACAGTCACTGTCACTGCTACACTGTGTGGTAGGTATGATAGAGAACTATAGATATACATCATACAATCAAGTCAATTAGTACACTAGATTATCATAGAACAGGGGCATGAGTCATTGAGGTTTGCTATAATAATGTAATCCAAAAAAACCCACCTCAGATGATACTTAGTAATGGAAGTTGATTCATGGACCATTATGAGTGTCAGAATGTAAGACTTGGTTGCCAACACTGCCAACACTTTGACTGTAATGTAAGATGTTCCTCAAATATTTCTCTAACTACACAGAACTGTCAGATCATGTGATGGGGGTAGTGTTTATTTCACATAAGACATTTCTACCCTGTGTAATATCAGCATTCACAATTTACCTTTCTCTAACATTTTCATCTATCCAACTAATTTGCCTATGTTTCCAAGGTTTAATTTTGGCTGTGTAATATCAGCACTCACAATTTACCTTTCTCCAACATTTTCATCTATCCAACTAATTTGCCTATGTTTCCAAGGTTTAATTTTGGCTGTATGCCATGTTACAGATAATTAGCAGTTTATCTTGGAAAATTATTTGTTTTTCCCCAAAAGAAAAAACTTGTGAAGGTGATAGCCTAAAAATCCCACTTCTAAAATCACAAAAAATGTTTTGATAAATGTTTTCGCTCACATTTAATAGTTTTCATTGCTGACAAATAAGAATGTGTTACATATCATTCTCTAGTTATGTCAAGGATGTAAGCTTATCTTTTGGAACAGTAATACATAATATAGTTTGCACACATAATATAGTTTGCATACTACAGACCTAATGTTGTAAGGGGGACAACTCTTGTAACTGCACACATTTGATAAAATTATCTCCCTTTTAATATCAAGAATATATCATCATTCAAATGCTCAAAAGCAAAATATGTGTTAGGTAGGAAATAAAATATAAAGAGGAAGCCCCCTTGCTTCTACGAGTTATATGAATGATACGAGGAATGTTTGTTATTGTAATACTTTCTGCATTATACAGGGTTCTTACAAATTTGGAAATATTAGGAAGAATCACTAGAAATTACTAACTTTTCCGCAGAAAATCAAAGTATTAACTAAGTTACTGTCATTTAGATAGCTAAATTTTAACAATAGCAATGTTTGAAACGGAGGTTTGGTGCAGGGATCTGTATTACTGCAACTTACTGGTACCCAAAATTAACTTGCATCTTATTTTTGGGATTGGGTTGCTGATTATATTGTATGATTACAGTATTATATTGTATGATTACAGTATTATATTGTATGATTACAGTATTATATTGTATGATTACAGTATTATATTGTATGATTACAGTATTATATTGTATGATTACAGTATTATATTGTATGATTATTGTATGATTATTTGACTACAGGTTGAATGGATCGTATGAATGTTTGAAGGGAGGCAGTACTAGTGAGGCTATGGAAGACTTCACTGGTGGTGTCACTGAGTCAGTCGATCTACAGAAAGCACCTCCAAAACTACTTGAAATTATGATGAAAGCTTCCGCACGTGGTTCACTCATGGGATGCTCTATAGATGTATGGTTTGTTCTGCTGTATATTTCCCTTCATAGTTACATATACTGAAAAATCACCTTTTTGTGGATATTAAATTTTGTGGATTTGATGAAAATGCATTTTCATTTAAATCCTGTATAATTTATAAGCAGTTGCCAATTTTGGGAAAGGAATCAGTTATATTAATGATGTTTCAGGTTATGAATTCCTACAAACCATCTATGTCCCTAGTGTGTATATGTTCAAGAATAATAAAGAACTTAAAATTGTTTGTAACTTTATGATTGCCGCAAGTGCTTTGATAAAACAGTACCCAGATTGGGGAGGATATGTCTGCTCTATTCGTCCATAGCAAGATCAAGTTCTTGCAATATGAAGCACAAACTGTGTTCTAAACTGCTGACTTCTATCTGGAAGTCAACTTATAATATAAATCAACTGTTAAATTAATAATAAGCATAAATTTATATGCTAATAGAAGTCAAGTGGACGAGGTTAATTTATTCGAGCTCTATATAATCTTTAGTGACAAGCATAAGATGTTATTTCCAGGTTGTGATATACATGTATGTCATCTTATGTGATTTGTATCGCTACTTTTAGGCTGACCCCAACCAGCTGGAAGCCATCTTGCCTAATGGTTTGGTCATGGGACACGCTTACTCTGTGACAAGTGTTAAACTGGTATTTAGACAAACTTTTATTATATTTTTTCATTTCCTAGTGGGTACTTCAGAGGATCTATCTCGATAGCCTAGTGATAGAGTGTAGAGTGCAAGAGGTCTCAGGTTCGATCCTAGGCCATGACATACCAAAGTCTTTAAAAATGGTGCTATATCTCCCTTGCTTGACACGCCAGGTAACTTCTGGCTCACCCAGTGTCAGTCAACAAATGACTGAAGTTCTGTTGACCAGTGGGACTTAAACAATCTTTAAACAAAATTAATGTTTTACAGAACAGGCAACATTGTTAATGGCTAAAATTAAATTTATATAAAATACCCAGCTGGGTTCAGACTCTTACTGTAGGAAGCTTATGCATTATGAACATGTTTCACATTCTTTCTGTGGCATTTGTATTTATTTTTAATAGGATCTCTTAGAATTTGATTGTTGGTATAATGGTATTGAATGATTGCAAGTCTGATAAGCATTAATGATAGAGGATTCCTGTCTGTATTTACTTGTGATCTCTGTAATGAATCAAACATGTCTTAATACACCTCAGATTTTCATGTCTTGTTATGGTTATCAAAACTTTCATCCTATGTTTTATTCATCCATACTTAAAGTCAATCTCTATTTTAATTGTCATACTCTTGACCCGTTTTGTTGTTTGGTTGACCTTACTTTCATTCCTTTATAATGTTAAGACCATTTCACTGCAAAGTGTAGGACTTCACTGTACATATACCTCTGAATGTTCGTGGCACACTTATGATGACTTATCACCAACTGTTTCCTGGCACACTTATAATGACTTATCACAAACTGTTTCCTGGCACACTTATAATGACTTATCACAAACTGTTTCCTGGCACACTTATAATGTCTTATCACAAAATGTTTCCTGGCACACTTATAATGACTTATCACAAACTGTTTCCTGGCACACTTATAATGTCTTATCACAAACTGTTTCCTGCAAGGCTTATTTGCTTCAGTAAGACACAGCAATTAGGCCAAAAAAAAAAAATTGTGTGTTTCGGGTAACCCGACCCTACCTAGCCGAAAGGCGCCGACCCTAACGATTTTTTAACGTTCCCACAACGATAATTTTATGCTTTGGTCCGGCAAAATTTGACTGAATGTCGGACGGTTGGTCCGACGGAGATTTTAAGTCTGGACAACGATATTCCCACATCGTAGTTGAAGATTATTGTAAAGAATGTAACACGAATGTATTTTCGTAAATCCTCGTCGAGATTCAATAAGATATCCCTCCGAAATCGTCAAAAATGTAAAATAATTCAGCGAAATGAAGGTCGCGAAAACTGATTATTTTTTGGATGCGGATAAAACCCGTACTACACGGTACGGATTCCGGAATGTTCGCGATTTTTTTTCTGAATATATTTTTATTTTGACGATTTCCGAGGGGGCTTTTTAACACGAAAAAACGTGATTTAGTTTAAAGATGTTTGATATTAAATGGTAAAATGAAAATAAAATTTCTCTTGACAGAAAGTCCTGTCTGATATATGCTCATTGAATGGGCTGAATGAGCCCATTGTGAAAAGGCAAACTATATAATTAGGCCTATTTGAAAACACTTGTTAACTGTGTGTTAAAGCTAACAATGCATTTCTAAATAATTTACCACTGAATAATTTAAGAAGAACATGCATTATCTATACATCTCTCTTCATTTTTTCGGACTGACAAATGTTCGTTCGGACTGACAATTTTTTTGTTTCTGTCAGTCTGAATGACTGACATGTTTTTAGAGTTTTCGCGAAGCCTGATATGGTCCAATAAGGATACCGCATTGAAAATCGGGTAGACTTCGTATGGAACATGGCGTCTATTGTGCAGATCATTCGTCCCAAATGCCAACATGCGGCCGCATTACGAACCTTCCGCGTTCTATCGGATGAAGTCACTTTTTCTAAAGTCGCTTTAAGTTTCTTCATTCTGAAGATTTTCATTCATAAACTCTATCCAACATAAATGTTTGTGTCAAAAAATGTTTTCAGATGTTTCTAATAGTATAAAGTACATTACTTTTGTCATCTGCAATTTGTGTCAACTTTCTTTAGGATCATACATGTATATGTTGGTTTGTCAACCCTTATGTTTTCTTGTCTGGTTGGAGCAAAATCATGAGAGTAGCATGTAACCATTTTTATAGATACTTTTAGATTATTTGCATCATATTTACAGTAGAACCTCATTTGTTCAAACTCTTCAGTACTGAAAATTATTTGTAGATAAGAAAGTACATATGCGCCTGGTCACAAGAAAGTGTATTCTGACCTCCCCTTTCCATGCCAATGAAGGCCTAACAGTAAAATTAAGACAGCTATAATACTGAAATGAAATAGCTCTTTCGTTGCTATGAAGTAAATAGTTTGGACCCTGGTCTGGCTATGTGAAACTCATTTTGGTCGACTGGACCCATACTGGTTGCATAATACTGAAGATGTCATAAAGGCATATTTTCTTCTGACATGACATAGCTCATATATATTTTCATTTGTTGATATAAACTAGACTAGTGATAAAAATACTTTGTAAAAGACAGAAAGTCTGTATAAGTCTGACATTACTATTATAAAATGCAAAACCAGCATTAAATACTGAACATATTTAGTATATTCATGTTTGTGTTTCTTTAATACGCTCTAATCTGAGCACAGTGTGCTGTTGCGTTTTTTGACAGCATCCTGTCCGTCAATATTATGTCAACTAAACAGACCTGCGGTACTAAATTTCCAGAACAAATTCGAACAAAACCCTTGTACAGTTGAATGTATTTGTAAGTCAAAATATCAAATGTGCTTTCAGTCAGAATAACAGTCATCTAGAATGATCTGAAATCAAATATGAAGCTAGATATACATATAATTTACACAGATATATCATCTTAAGCCACCACAAATTCATGACTGGTTTCCCGGCAGGCAAAAAAAAAAAAAAAAAAAAAAAAAACCCAAAGCCTACCCTACCTAACTTTTTTCAGACCGTTACCCTAAACACACAATTTTTTTTTTTTGGCCTTACATGAACATGCCACGATTGTCTTTAACTTTACCACATGTAGGTTGTGCATGGTTGTGTTGTCCGCTGCTGTTTTACTGCGAAGTGTAAGACTGTAGTTTTCATTGTGCTATAAGTGCTGTTTGGATCATGTTCTTTTCTGTTAGAGCCTAGTCGGATCTGACAGCAATGTTATGACTAACTGGTATATTGTCAGCAATAAATGTTATAGAGGTTATAATTGTCTGTACTACCGTCAGATATAGAGGTCATGTACAGGTTGATTTGTCTGAGATATCTTCACCTACCCTGAACTTTCTGTAACTCCATTCTGATGTCTACTGTGTAAGTAGTACATAAACCTACCTTAATACCGTAGTGGTAGAGTGTCCGTTTTGAGTATGTGAGGTCTCAGGTTCGATCCTAGGCTGCGACAAACCATTCATTAAAAATATTACTGATATATCACCCTTGCTTGACATTTCGCAGGTAACTGCTGGTTCACCCATGGTCAGGATAATGTGACTGGGCAGTCTCTATATGACTGAAATACTGTTGCTTTTTACAGGCCTATCAGACCTTTAAAAAATTTTGTGAAAAAGTCTCTTGAAAGGACAAAAAAGGTTTTATCACTGGGATTTTCTCTGGGATTTTTGTGAGAGGGTAGGGTAACTCAAAACAAAGAAATTTTTTGGTCAGCCCATTTGATGACTCCACATAAATTTCATTCCATTAAAATCCCTCATACCATTGCAATAAGGTAGATGATTATTTTCCTGGTAAATTTATGATTCACTTTCATTGAATAAGATGTTCGGTATCAGATCTACAAGTCTATAATGTTCCTGCCAGACATTTGAGAGTGTGCCAAAATATTTCATTACTAAGGAATTGTTTATTGAGTCAGCAGAACTCCAGTCATAAAGTTGTAATGCAGGATGTGGATTTTAATTTAAAATAACATGCGTAGGCAAACCATGCCATGCTCGTTTAAATGGTAAAACATAATTTCTGTGGAATTATTACATTGTCTGATTTATATGCGTGTTGATTTGTTATTCATTCTATAGTCAAAGTCGTTATTTTTTAATAAATATCCACACAATTAATGTAGCTGTGGTCATGGTTCAGTGATTAGTGCACTGGATTTGTAACCCAGTGATCCAGGTTTGATTCAGTCGTGGTAGGTCATAACCTACCATTACAATTTGACCAAAATATCGATTTTCCTCCACATGTGGAGTTACTGGGTTTCTTGTTGAAGACTGTAAGTTATTATTGGATTGGATACAGTCCAGGAAAACTGTCAGTCACTGTATATACCTGAACAATTGTTGAGAAACTGTGATCAACTTGAATAAACGATTAATATCAATCAGGATAAGCTTAGCATTGTTCCTACCCCCTATGAATTTACTGAGGCCTGAAATCACACGTTCAATCACATGTTTCTGATCTTTCGGGGCGATGCATTTGTGAACCAAGTTCTAATCACTCTCAACACCTCATTCCATGAGGGTATAGAAAAGAGAAGCCATAAGTATAAATTTAAATTCTGAGCATCAAATAATGGAATTGTTAAATAAAAGCCAAGATTAGTTCTTCACCAAATTCATTCAGATTTAGAAATACTTGTTGCATTTTTATTTGGTCTTTGGTATGAAACGACCTAGGATCGAAACCCAGACCTCCCGCATTCAAAAGCGGAGGCTCTACCACTTAGGCTTTAGAGGTGGCCTTGACTGCTGATGTATTATAAATATGCCTGATGGTTGTTGTTATTGCTGTAGTCATGTAGGTATATTAGCATATATAAAAAGATTATATTAAGTCAGTCAGGGAAGGCAGCACTCAACTTAACCAGCCGAGCACAGAAAACACTAAAAACACACAAAGCACTGAAAACACGGCAACCCGTCCCGAAAGTCTGCCGCCTATGTGACGAGAAAACAACAACCGGACACCACTCACCACAAGGACAATCTACAACACATATATAGTGTATTTTGAAAGATACAAAGCAGCCTTGTGCAGGACATAGAAATTGCAGAATGGCACATACAAAATGAACAAAGTTCATAAGTTATATGTTTGGTATGAAGATTTCCTCATATTTGATTAGTATTAAATCATCATCAAGATGTTCATACAGATTACAGGCTGATGTAGGTGAATGTATGTTCAGAATGAGTTATGCCTGATAAAATAATAATATCAATGCTATAAGCAACATTCCAGTAATATTAAAAATCTGCTAAAATACTACACACACTTAAACCTGTGTGTGAAGACCACCCATAGGAACTGTGAAAAGTTTTGTTTTTTCATTTGTTATATATCATTGAAAATAGCCAGATGGGAGATAAAGTGTTGGTCTTTATACACAGGTTTTGTTATAATGGACCAAGGTCTCTATTTACAGGTAGTCTTTAAAACAAGTTTTACTGTTCCTTACTTATGTTAGTGAGCTTAATTAACTTGAAGACAATACATGGTCAGATCATCGTAGAAATCAAGATCTATCATAACTTGTTTGTGACAATTATACTTTCATGTTTTAATTTGTAGACGAATATTTTAAACTGCTGTATTGTATCTACAGGCTGAGATTCAGACCCCTCAAGTGTCAGGCAAGATTCCATTGGTCAGAGTCAGAAATCCCTGGGGTAATGAGAGTGAATGGAAGGGTGCATGGAGCGATTCGTAAGTGCTTTACTTAGGGGTGGGCCGATGCATCGAAATATCGATGCATTGCGATTCCGAGTGTCCCGATAGTATGGATCGATAGTAAAAGTCTCGATCCAATAACTATCGCCGATAGTTAGCTCAACAATCGATAGTTACGATAGTTCCCGTTTTATAAATAAAGTTTATTATTAATTTAAAACAACTTCCGTTTTCATTAAAAAACTAATTGTAAATAACCACACGTATCAAAACAGCCACAAATTGGCACAATGGCCCAATATAGCCTTAATTTTATAAATCTATTTCTGTCGAATTCATTTTAAATCATTTCCAAAAATAGTAGATTTTTATGTTGTACAAAATGTGATATCTTACACTGCAAATTTGCATTTACAAGTTAATATCTGGTTTTCAAATCTTGGCAATAACTATTGCAATAGTATCGCAATAGTTTCCAGCAATACAATAGTATCGCAATAGTACTTTCAGCAATACCAATAGTATTGCAATAGTCAAGATTTGACTCAATAGTCACCCCTAGCTTTACTATACATATTTACTTACATAATGCCTCATTATGATATTTACAAACAGGCCTCGGTCTGCGATTTTGAGGCTAACAGCAAAGTTGATAAAATTAACTCTTTTGTGTTTCAAAAAAACAAACCAAATGATATCCCTATCAGCATTGAAGTTTGAAACGTGTTTATTTATGGATGACGCAAACATGTTTGAGGTCTGCCATATGTCTGTAAATAAAATAAATAAGTATTAATATTAAACAAGCAAGTCAATATTAACAATATGAGTAATGTATTTTTGGCTGAAAATAACCAAAAATAGTTATATATAACCACTGTCTCACTCAAACACAAATAAACAGAAAAACAGTTGGAAAATGGGGTAAAATCCATTGGAAAATGGGGTAAAATCCATTGGAAAATAGTGTAAATGGGGGTAAAATCCATCGGAAAATAGGGGTAAAATCCTATAAAAACATACAAATGGTATGGTATTGATTTTGTGTATTTATTCTACAGATCTGCTGAATGGAAGTACATCCCAGATGAGGAGAAACAGAATCTTGGTCTGACATTTGATGATGACGGTGAATTCTGGTATGACTTGAATATTACATTTCTCATGTTACTCTATACAGTTACACTCTAAATAATAAGACCTGTATTGGGACCCTTAAAAACTGGATCTTGTTGCCTAACTAAAGCGCTACAGAGCACTTGATAATGCTATGCTACGAAACAACTAGCTTAAGAAAAACGAAAAAGTGAAAATTTAAATGCTACCGGCGAGCGCTAGTGGATAGCAGACTGTTGCATAGCAAAGCGCTATCAAGCACTCTCCTAACACTGTTATCGCATAGACATACTTAAAGCACTCGATGCTCAATAGCACTATTTGATAGCACTTTGGTTAGGCAACGGGCTCCGGGCCTCTGGAGTTGGTCTTCATATTGAGGTTGAATCATTAACAATGCAGTAACAATGGGTATGAAAATCATGCTCTTAAATTTGAGGTGGTTTTATTAGCTCACCTGTCACAAAGTGACAGAGTGAGCTTTGTGATCACTCTTCGTCCGTCGTCCGTCCGTCGTCCGTCCGTCAACAATTGGCTTGTGTAGACACTAGAGGTCACAATTTTAGCCTAATCATTATGAAACTTGGTCACAATGATCATCTCAACAAAATCTAGGCCAAGTTCGATATTGGGTCATCTGGGGTCAAAAACTAGGTCACTAGGTCAAATTATAGAAACACTTTGTGTAGTCACTAGAGGTCACAATTTTGACTTAATATTCATGAAACTTGGTCACAATGATCATCCTAACAAAATCTAGGTCAAGTTCGATATTGGGTCATCCGGGGTCAAAAACTAGGTCACAAGGTCAAATCATAGAAAAACCTTGTGTAGTCACTAGAGGTCACAATTTTGGCCTTATCTTTATGAAACTTGGTCACAATGATCATCTCAACAAAATCTAGGCCAAGTTCGATATTGGGTCATCTTGGGTAAAAAACTAGGTCACTAGGTCAAATTATAGAAAAACTTTGTGTAGTCACTAGAGGTCACAATTTTGACTTAATATTTATGAAACTTTGTCACAATGATCATCCTAACAAAATCTAGGTCAAGTTCGATATTGGGTCATCCGGGGTCAAAAATTAGGTCACAAGGTCAAATCATAGAAAAACCTTGTGTAGTCACTAGAGGTTACAATTTTGGCCTTATCTTTATGAAACTTGGTCACAATGATCATCTCAACAAAATCTAGGTCAAGTTTGATATTGGGTCATCCGGGGTCAAAAACTAGGTCACAAGGTCAAATCATAGAAAAACCTTGTGTAGTCACTAGAGGTCACAGTTTTAGCATAATCTTCACGAAATTTGGTCACAATTATCGACACAACAAAATGTAGGTCAAGTTTGATATTGGGTCATCTGGGGTCAAAAACTATGTCACAAGGTCAAATAATAGAAAAACCTTGTGAAGTCACTAGAGGTCACAATTTTGGCCTAATCTTTATGAAACTTGGTCACAATGATCATCTCAACAAAATCTAGGTCAAGTTTGATATTGGGTCATCCGGGGTCAAAAACTAGGTCACAAGGTCAAATCATAGAAAAACCTTGTGTAGTCACTAGAGGTAACAGTTTTAGCATAATCTTTACGAAACTTGGTCACAATTATCGACACAACTAAATGTAGACAAAGTGAGCTTTTGTGATCACTCTTCGTCCGTCGTCCGTCCGTCGTCCGTCCGTCCGTCCGTCCGTCCGTCCGTCCGTCAACAATTGGCTTGTGTAGACACTAGAGGTCACAATTTTAGCCTAATCATTATGAAACTTGGTCACAATGATCATCTCAACAAAATCTAGGTCAAGTTCGATATTGGGTCATCTGGGGTTAAAAACTAGGTCACAAGGTCAAATCATAGAAAAACCTTGCGTAGTCACTAGAGGTCACAGTTTTGACCTGATCGTTAGGAAACTTGTTTACAATGATCATAACAACAAAATCTAGGTCAAGTTCGATATTGGGTCATCTTGGGTCAAAAACTAGGTCACATTGTCAAATCATATAAAAACCTTGCATAGTCACTAGAGGTCACAATTTTGGTCTAATCTTTATGAAACTCGGTCACAATGATCATCTCAACAAAATCTAGATCAAGTTTGATATTGGGTGATCCGGGGTAAAAAACTAGGTCACAAGGTCAAATAATAGAAAAACCTTGTGTAGTCACTAGAGGTCACAATATTGGCCTTATCTGTATAAAACTTGGTCACAATGACCATCTCAATAAAATCTAGGTCAAGTTCGACAGGTGAGCGACCTAGGGCCCTTTGGGCCCTCTTGTTATTGAGGTGGTCTTTAGGTGAGGTTTTATTGTAGTCCTAGAGTAAAAAACAGTTCTAATGTGCATATTGTGCATATTAATAAAGAATATGGAAAAACAGGTTTGTCGTCAATTCTCGACATGCAGTTGAATTGTTTATTATGTTTCTATGGAAACATGAAATATAAACTGTTCTTTAATGTTTGATTAAAATAGCTGTGTTTTACTAGAATAATATTATAAATTTACAGCTACCTGTTCAGATAACTTTCCAAGGTTCTAGTATTATGTCTTCCACATAGAGAATGGGAGATGTACGAATTGTTTTAATTCTGGACATCTGGATGGATAGCAGCCTGAACTTATGTCTATCTTATTTAATTATATTGTCAGGCGCTTGAGGTCAGATAAAGTCCTCATGATGTTTGATAATGTGAGAAATGATAAGAGTGATGAATATGAACATGTTACTGTTGAACTTGTTTCTAACTGCATAAACTGAATGAGGTAATACAGTTTGAATACACATTGAATGTGTACACTATGGCTACTGTGCGTCATGTATTATTACAAACAAAGTCATACAATTTCTTGCTAGATTCCAAACTCTTATCTCTCAATATGTCTTGGCAATCATGATAATGTTATATACCTGTAGGAGGGGTGATCAATAACTTCCTGATATACAGGAGGGGTGATCAATAACATCCTTATATACCATTATGTGCAGGGGTGCATGTAAAACATGTTTTGTTTGTTTTATCATTAAATTCTTATAAACTATGTATTAAAACTCTGAAACTCTTCATAAACTATGATTAAAAGTCATAAATCTACCATTTTCTATGTAGTTTTAGAAATGTGAAAATTGTGCGAGCGATCTCCCCTGTATAAATTATGTATTGTATGGTGTCACCTGAAGATGAAAGCATATTCAAAATAAGTGACGGGCTGCATATAGTCTACCTGTCTCATGATTCGAAGGTTGTAGTAAGCTTGAATCCTACTTAAATATCTGGCAAACTTTGAAAATGTTGTAACAGTTGATTTATTCAATACTGTATTGAATATGCAAAAATGTGTAAAAATGGTAAAAAATTGTGTAAAATGTGTAAAAATTATGTAAAGATGTGTAAAGATGTGTAAAAATGTGATAAATGAGTAAAATTAGTTGAAAATGTGTGAAAAGGAGTAAAGATGTGTAAAATGTGTAAAAATGTGTAAGACTGTAAAATAGAGTAAAATGTGTAAAAAAGTGTAAAAAAGTGTCAAAATGTGTCAAAATGTGTCAAAAAGTGTAAAAATGTGAAAAATTGTGTAAAAATGCATACATTCTATTTGTTTAGGATGTCCTTCAATGACTGGCAAGAAAACTTCCAGAAGTTAGAAATCTGTAACTTAGGACCTGATTCCCTCGATGAAGAGGAAGCTGCCCAGGGTAAAATTCGTTGGGAAGCTACTGCGGAGAAGGGAGAATGGATCCCTCGTGTCAATGCTGGTGGATGTAGAAACTTCCTGGGTATGGAACTTATTTATACATTTTTTACAGCGATACCTCAGTACAATGACCACCTTTGGTTGTCAGAACAAATGGTCTTAATAAATGGTCTTATATTTGTGATCAAATACTGAGAAAACTGGCAAACAAACCTATGTAAAGACTAAATCACAAAAGCTGTCTTCAAAGACGACTAATTTTACCTCCTATCAGACCTTTTCCAATAATATTTAACCTTTTAAAAGCAAACCACCTGTCAACACATTGTTCCTCATGAGAAAAAGGTTGTTAGTGCAAAAATGCCATTTTGAGAAAACAAGAAAAACTGTCTGAAAACACTTCTTTAATTTTTGAAAAACAAATCTTTTCTAGTTAAGTTTGGTCAACATTACTCTTCCAATTTTCATGACAATAGGTTCATAACATGCGCCTTGTGTTGCAAATTTCAATCAGTCTTATAAGATTGTAAGTAGGACTTTTTCTTTTAAAAAGATAATATTAAGTCATAAAGGGAAGGCAGCGCTCAACTTAACCAGCCAAGCACAGAAAATATAAAAACACACAAGGCACAATGCCCAACTGAACTAACTGAGCACAGAAAACATATACAAGGCACAATGCCAAACTAAACAAGTCAAGATTAGTCAATGACCAAGCTGGCGGAAAGTACAATGAATTAGTTTCAGCAACCAAACAACTGTACGCCCTAGCTGAATGACCCAGTTTTCACAGTAAAACGACTATAATGCCTAGTTTTAGCTGTTAAAAATCCTAAAAAGAAGTGCCCAACACACTGCCATAAAAAGAAAAATGATCCGTGATGTTGAAATTTCACTTGGCTGTTGCCATACTTGGTCTTCACAGAAGAAAGGTTTACCTTTAAATGACTGTAATTCAAAAGCTCAGTTACTGTTACAGTAAAGTGTGAATAAACAAAGGGAAGCAAATCTTCTGTACCCTTAATTAAATATAGTTCTCTGTTTATCTTACTATCACATTAACCTTTCACTTTTGTGATATTTAAATCAGTTGGTTACCAAAGGCGAGCGGTACAAAGCGCTTTCCACGGGAGGTAATCCATGCCTTCTGTATTAAATTGAAAGGAAGGTAACTGAATAAAGGCGCTCGGTAGCATTTTGCTTAGGCAATGGACCCCTGTTGATCAGTGCACACATATAATTCAGGTGTAAAAATTATTGAGTACTAGAATATCAGCCATTGTAGTGGCAGTATTGTTGGCCTTCGTTTTGAACCTAAATTTATTTTCCAAAAAAAGCTTCCAAAAAACAATTCAGTTGTTGTTCAATAATAGATTATAGATTTCTCTACTAACAGTCCCTTATTATACATGTTTTGGAATCATTTTAAGGAAATCATTATGTAAGGGTCGCTGTTCTAGAGGTAGGACACACGCTTTGGTATCTAGAGGTTCCAGGTTTGATTCCTGTCTGCGCCACTGCATAATTTCTCTGAGAAAGAGTAACCCAAAATGCTCCCATTTTACCCTAATGTATGAATGAGTACATAAGAGGGTCAAAAATGCTGTAGCTGTCATTGGCGCTGAGTGTAACAGCTGAACTGTGACTCGATGATTGTGGTTATATGTACTTTAAATTGGTACTTTTACATTTCATAGACCCTCCTGAATATTCTGGTATTTCATTGGCTTTAGTCCTCTGCTGTAGCATTTTTATCTTGTTATTACAGAAACATTCGCTAACAATCCACAATATCGTGTGACCTTATGTGACCCTGATGATGATGAAGATGACCTTTGTACAATGTTAGTCGGACTTCTACAGAAGGACAGACGTAAGAAGCGTAAGGAAGGTTTGGACATGTTGACCATCGGTTATGTTATTTACAAGGTATGTAATACTCTTTGACTAAGTTTTATTATCAATGCTGAAAACTGCAGCAAAATAAATGTATTTTATGTATAGGTAGTATGGGATGATCCAGAGCTCTTGACTAAGAAAAGAATAGAATCGAATACTTTTATTTCCAATTATGGGCCATTTCTGGCATACGATCACATTAAAATATATAGTTATACACAAATGTATGAAACATGGCATGACATAACAAAGGCTTGAATTTTGATTGGAAAACGCAAATAACAAAAAAGTGAAAAAACATGCAATGGTAAACATAATGATAAAATGACTAATGATCGAGCAGTCCCTGGTTCAAATCTCAGCCTGGGCACATAGTTTCTTCTGAAATGCTTTTCAATGTTTCCCACCCAAATTCGAGATTGGTTGGCACCCCGGAGGTAGTTTTGCGTTATCAGTGCTATTCACTGGGCAAGTTAAAGAACCAATGAGTCTATTTGGAAACAGTTAGGATAGTGCATCCAGATTCCATATATCGCACAGAGTTTCTGATGCTTTCCTCGAAGATGGAGCTCTTTGATCAATTAGCCCGGGATAAACCAGATGAATGCGCAATTATCGACTTTCTCAATCTAGCGCATACAAACAAAAGTGACATTTGTATTAAAAACTTTTGGATTTTGGAGGATGGTGAAAAACACATGGTTGCATGTTAGTAAAGGGAGAAAACTGTGTTTATATTGTAACAGATGATGATATAGTTTAGAATGAACAATCATTTCGGTTAACGCAATTATCGGAGGTAGATTCTACTTGCTTAAATACTGTTATTCAATAAGTTGTTTTTGCACTCATGATATGATTATCTTAACGTGTAATTGTTGCTTGCACATGACTGTGATTGTACAAGTGTACCCATTTTCAGATATTTTTTTCGAAAAAATGCTGTATGAAACATGCAAGTTCTGCTTTCTCTCCTTCATAAAGTGGGGAAGACAAGTTTTCAACACACTTACTAGTCTTGTTTGCTTTAACAAATGTTCCGATTTCAATGAAACTTCACATGAATACTTTTAACAAGCCTAGGTGTGCATATTGTTAGGAATCTTAGGTTGGATGATTTTTGCATTATGGGCCTTTGTGTCAAGAAACATTCCAGTTTATACATAATTTTAAAACATTTAAGAGACCACTTATTAAATGACAATTTGTTTTGCCGTCCTATAGATGGTCACTTACTACAGTTTTAACAGCAAAATTCTCAAAATTTCCCGTAAACCTTGAAATAAAAACCCTCCTAAAAGCTTCATATTCTGTGTTATATTATATAGATGAAAGATGATGGCAGTGCTAACCAAGGTGGTCCACTTGAGGCTAAATTCTTCAAATATAACGCAAGTTGTGCTAAATCCCCATCGTTCATCAACATGCGTGAAGTGTGTGGACGTCACAAACTCTCACCTGGTACCTACGTTATCATCCCTTCAACCTTCGAACCTAACCAACAAGGAGAGTTCTTACTGCGAATCTTCACTGAGAAGGCTGGAACTTCAGAGTAAGTGCAGTATGTCTGCATTTTATTTATGTGTGGATCTCAGTATATATGTTCTCATTCAAATATGATTCAAGCTTTAAGTGAAGAGAAAATTTATTCTGGGTTTTCAATCATAAAAACGCGCTTTTCAGTACAAAGATGGAATTTCCCTCTCAAAGCCAGGATGTCCGTCACAAAGCCAAGATTCCTCGAGCTAACCTCCAAGCTAAGCCTGACTACAATTTGGCTTTAAACAAATCATAAATCTAAACAGTCGGGCTTGATTGAAATCGATTAGTTTACAGCTATTAATATGTAGGAATTGGGTTAGTGACCTCCCTTTAAACTTTAATGCAAAGACCGAATTTGTAGTATTTTACCAGAAATTTGGACGAAACTATTTACTTATTTTTTTAAACTTATCAAGAGACTGTAATGCAATGTTATTTCCATGGCAATATACAACCAAATGTTTAGTACTCAATAAATGTAGTACCACGGTTTGAATCATGTTTGCATGTACAATATACTGAGAATATATCTTATAATATTATTAGTTTGAGTAAAGATGTTGTATTTATGTTGTACATATATGCACATGTGTAGATCGGCTTTATGTATATCAGTTTAATTTGTTTTAATTTATTATTTATGTGTAATCAAGAATGTGTAATAGCACTGTTATTTTGAATGAATTTATACACAATTGTTTTTGTTACTAGTCTGTTTTGAAATCTTTATATTGTTTATTCATGTATATATAGCATGATTGACTGGCCATCCACACAAGCTTCATAACTTAGTTGTTTATGTACCTAGGCTGTTGCACTATATTATGGTATGATGCATTTGCACATATTGTCTCAGACTTACAGCAAAACCAACAAATAGTATACTACCATTGTGTTAAATTAATGTCCGACCTACAGAATATTTCAATCATATGAAATTACGTTATCCAATTGCATTATCCTACCATTGGATCTACCCTTTCTGAAAAAAAACTACCAGTACGTTCATTGCCAAGCCAGGAAGGGCACGACACTAACACTGGTCAGCTGGTCCGAGACCAGTGAAAATCCAGAAGGACCAGTGAAAATTCTGGAGGACCAGTAACTGTCCTATTTACAAATTGGACGCTTTTGCCTTGTCGGACCAGTGGCCAAAATAGTTAGTGTCTAGGCCTGCCAGGTAGCTGTACTAGAGTAATAAGTCATGGACTGAAATTGAACTTGAGTAGCTTTTACCCTGAATGTTGACCACAAAGCAAGAGAGCTGTACTAGAGTAATAAGTCATGGACTGAAATTGAACTTGAGTAACTTTTACCCTGAATGTTGACCACGAAGCAAGAGAGCTGTACTAGAGTAATAAGTCTTGGACTGAAATTGAACCCGAGTAGCTTTTACCCTGAATGTTGACCACCAAGCAAGGGAGCTGTACTAGAGTAATTAGTCTTGGTATGAAATGGATCCTGCAGCCTCCACAAAGTATATATATATATAATCAAATCTGTTTTTATAATATTCATTTAAAGTAATATTGTATCAATTTGAGCACATTTCCTTTTAATTGAGTTACACTGTATGTTGTTTAGTAAGATGTTATTATTTTTGCACATTACACACATATATATGCATGATGTTACATTTAGTTCTACACTGTTTGTGTGTTGTATATGTATTGATATATGTTAGATTCTATGTATTTCATAACCTAGAGAAGATGGGTAAGATATAAGAGTTGCTTGAAAGTTGAAACACTTACCATAGCCACAAACAATTCTAGACGTTTCCATGATAATTCAATTGGCTTCACTGTTTTCCGCATTTTTGTCTCTCTTTCTCTCCACCTGTTTGTTGTTTAATCCATTTACTAGGCCTCCTTGATGATGCTTTCATCTTCCTGTTTTCTACCCTTTTGTGTGTTGAATCTTATCTTTGTGTTCATTTTCTACCCTTTTGTGAGTTCTAATCTTTGTGTTCCTCGAGTCTTTGAGCTCATCTTTGTGTTCATTTTCTACCCTTTTGTGTGTTGAATCTTATCTTTGTGTTCCTTGAGTCTTTGTGCTCATCTTTGTGTTAAATGTGTGTGTTGCATAACAATGTTACAATGTGACATGTCCTTGCTTTGATGTATTGTGTCTTACACATTGATAACTACCCTATCACTTCTAACTTCCTGGTATAAAATAAATTAAGGGCCAGTCTTCACTTGTATACGTCTAGCTGCTGGTCACTCATTCCTTTCACTTAATCACAAATGTGTATTATGTTCCATTGCACGTAAAAAGGTTTAGTGTCTGACATGCATCCATTCAACCGACTGTACATTTATTTTACCCCCTCCCCCGATCACTGGGTTGCAAGTCATCTGTGTCTATGGCAACAATAGCATATTGGCTTTGGCTCTCTCACATATCCATTTATACACCTGGGTAAAGTGCGAGAATTGTGGGGTATTCTTGCTTGGAGAAATTTAGCAGTGGCGCAAGACGGGTATGGGACCTGTCTATCACTCAGCATGCGCCCTACCTCCAGGCCACTGCATGTTTTTGTTATTCTTACATGTGCAGTTATCTACATTGTCCAGTTGTGATCCTTTGCTTTAAAGCATCAGATTCTTCTTTAAGTCATATTATTCATTATATGAAATAAATGGCTGGTACTTCATTGTTTAAATCTGTTGTTAACTGTACCTTTATGTGACACAATTATCTGCACTTTCCTGATTCTTCATTTCAACTTCTCTGACTCCTAATTAAAAGAGCTTACAATGTAACAGTTCCTGATTTGCATGTTTGTTGAATATACTAGAGATGGCATGCAACTCAGAGGTTCTCATACATGCTTGGCTTGACCTCTCTGACTCACAGACCTCGGAGTGTCATTCAAGCTTGGCCTGGCCTCTCTGACTCGCAGACCTCTGAGTGGCATTCAAGCTTGGCTTGACCTCTCTGACTCACAGACCTCTGAGTGTCATTCAAGCTTGGCTTGACCTCTCTGACTCGCAGACCTCTGAGTGTCATTCAAGCTTGGCTTGACCTCTCTGACTCACAGACCTCTGAGTGTCATTCAAGCTTGACTTGACCTCTCTGACTCACAGACCTCTGAGTGTCATTCAAGCTTGGCTTGACCTCTATGACTCACAGACCTCGGAGTGCCATTCAAGCTTGGCTTGACCTCTCTGACTCACAGACCTCTGAGTGTCATTCAAGCTTGGCTTGACCTCTCTGACTCACAGACCTCTGAGTGTCATTCAAGCTTGGCTTGACATTTCTCTCTTATACAAGGAAGCACCAACTTGACTTTGTGTAGGTTTTGTGTCAACATGGTACACTGCATGACCTATGTGTTTGCTTGTGTGTACCTGTTTTTAATCTGTTATTATACCCCCAGATACATAGTATATGGGGGCTATATTGGAGTCATGCTCGAGGTTGGTTGGTTAGTTGGTTGGTTGGTCTGTTGGTCCGTCGGTTGGTCCGTGCAAATTTTGTCCGCGCTATTTCTCTGTAACCATTGGTCTGATTTTAATGAAACTTTGCATGAGTGATCAGTACCAAGTCTAGTTGTGCATATCGTCGGCACATGCTGGTCCGACAAATTTTAAGGTAGTTACGGCCCTTTATTTTTTTACACTTAAACATTTTGTCTGTGCTATTTCTCTGTAACAATTGATCTGTATTCAACGAAACTTTGCATGAGTTATCAGTACCAAGTCTAGTTGTGCATATTGTCGGCACATGCTGGTCGGACAAATTTTAAGGTAGGTATGGCCCTTTATTTTTTTACCTGTACAAATTTTGTCCGCGCTATTTCTCTGTAACAATTGGTCTGAATTCAACGAAACGTTGCATGAGTTATCAGTACCAAGTCTAGTTGTGCATATCATCGGCACACGCTGGTCGGACAAATTTTAAGGTAGCTATGGCCCTTTTTTTTTTACCTGTACAAATTTTGTCCGCGCTATTTCTCTGTAACCATTGGTCTGATTTTTACGAAACTTTGTATAAATGATCAGTACCAAGTCTAGTTGTGCATATCGTCGGCACACATTGGTCGGATCAATTTTAAGGGAGTTGTGGCCCTTTGTTTTTTCCACTTCAAAATTTTGTCCGCGCTATTTCTCTATTACCAATGGTCAGATTTTAACGAAACCTTGTATGAATGATCAGTACCAAGTCTAGTTGTGTATATCATCGGCACACATTGGTCGGATCAATTTTAAGGGAGTTGTGGCCCTTTGTTTTTTACACTTCAAAATTTTGTCTGCGCTATTTCTCTGTTACCAATGGTCAGATTTTAATGAAACCTTGTATGAATGATCAGTACCAAGTCTAGTTGTGCATATCGTCGGCACATATTGGTCAGATCAATTTTAAGTCTAGTTGTGCACAGCTGACTGTGTCAAGCAGTTTCTGGAGGTATTCATCACATTCAGTGATATTTCTTGTTTAAATTTGAGCAACATGTATGTAAACAGTCATTCTACTTGTTCAGAAATCTTAAATTGAGGATACTTAGGCCTAAATATGGGTTTTGCATGAAGTTACCTTCAGTTCTAAGTTGTGTGTTGTAGATCTGTATGCATTGATATATATAATCATGTTAGATTCTATGTATTTGTATCACTGGCCCTTGATGTCATTTTATGGTCCCGAAAAAAAAATTGCACTAGTGTTTTAGAGTTATTTTTTCTCTGGACCATAAAATCGCATTGAAGGCCTGTGATGTGTATATGTGTTGATATATATGCTAGATACTATGTATTTCATAACTTAGTATAAAAAGGAGAGATGGGTAAAGTATAAGAATGGCTTGACATATTTTGTTACCATAGCAACAAACAGTTTAACATTTTCCTTGACAATAGAATTTACCATGATAATGAAATTCAGGCATCACAGTTTCCCAGCATCAATATTTTTTCAATGTTATGTGACATGAGCCCTAATGCTATGAATACAGAATATATAACTCCTACATATTAGCCTTAACCATATAAAATACTACATTCTGGAAGAAAACTAAGGACAGTGTTTAGTCCTGTAAGATCATTAATGGTTGTTATGTCCTCTTTGTTGTCAAGCATGTGTTTGTTATTATTTTATTATAACATGAGCAGAAATCTTTATTGTCAAGTTGTGTCCCTTTGCTCGGAAGCCTCTCATTTAAGTAATTTGGTCATTAACTGCAGTCATTTATAAATCACCTAACTTGTCTGTATTCTATTAGTGTTTATCCCCACTTGTTTCAATCTGTTGTCACCTCCAATCTAGCTGCTAATAAATTCAGTTAAGAAATGATCGCAAAAAACTCATGACAATCCCGACATGGAAGGCAGCACTCAACAAAAACAGCAGAGCATGAAAGGCACTAAAAACCTAGTAGACAGTGAATTGCTAGCTCTGTATGAAAATTACCAATACTGAGTTTCGATGACTTTTGATTGATATATTTAAGTTGGATAGTTATAATTCAATTGTTGATGGCAAACCAAGCTCAACAATATGTCATTTCACATAATACGTAAATAATCTTTGTCATGGGTCAGCATCAGCTGTCAGCCTTGCTGTAAAACAACTGTATTGTTATATCAAGACAGAAAGAATTTATGCACCTTGTGTTAAGTTCATGTATGATAAAGGAAGAACTAAGTTTGAATGCAATAATAAAACATTAATGGTGTTATGTGAAACTCCAGTTCTTGAAGAAGAATACCAGTTCTGCTGCCAAATCCTTAATAAATTATATTTCTGCATGCATGCGTGCAGTTTTCGCAATAAGCCTTGCGGCAACTGTTTGACATCTGATAATGTAATGATTGAAGTTAAAGTGTACTCTTTATTATAAACATTTACAAATAAGTTGAACCAGATAAATTATTTTACTTATTACCGAAAAAAATATTTACTGTTTACTGCTCTGAGATACCTCTCATTCTGCTTCATTTTCATGTTGTATCCATGAATACTAATTACATACCTTTGTACACATATAGATGGCTGAGTTGTAAAACATTTAATGACCAAACTGACAGTTATACCATGTACTCTAGGTTTGGATATTATTAAAACAAGGCTAACATGGTCTCTGTGACAGAAGCACTCATGATAAGCCATTTATCCAATGTTATTCGCATAGGGAGGCAGGCCATATATTGCATAAGAACAGTACTGGTTAGCGTTAGAAACCCGCAATTCATGGAAATGATTGTACCTATATTTGGATTTAAACCCATCAAGTAATTAGCACATTGCCTAGCAACGCGAAGTATGTAAGCTTTATAGACAGCTATTGTAAAAACCCTTAAAAGGTTGCGCAAATAAAGCCACATACTGCTTTATGTAACTGCTTATAATTAAGAGGTGATATGGTGTATACTACAACTCAGCAGTATTGTTTTGAGTTGTATAATTAGCAATCGTTGTACATTGATTTTTTTCCTTTATTTTTCAGAGAAATTGATGAAGGCACATCTCTTGTGGAGGACCAGGTAAAACTTTACACTATTTGTTATCATACTATCCAACAGTATATGTATTATATATTACACAGCCCTGTCTGTGTGTATTGTATTATATGTATAAATAATTCTAGTTTCAGTAAAGTTTTCGGAAGATGTGCAGTAATGATGGATGAGTCTTTTATCCATGTTTTGTCATGTATATTTTGTGATAGTGGGTATACCAATGTGTATTATACGAAAAAGAGAATAAGAGTGAAAGCTGATTGCTTATTACAAGTACAAATGTACTTATATGTATGGCAATAAGTCACGCATATGTCTGTACGATGCATATATGTAGCTATGGTTTTGTTGTAGTGAATATTATATTTTCAATTAAGCTAGATATTTATACTCATTAATAAGACTTTAATAGTTGAGACTAAAAAGTCAGTGAAGAATGTGAATTGGAAATAAAAGTTATTGGACTTTGTGCCAGACATATGTTGGGGTTTCTCTGCATGGTCCCTTGGGCGAATGTCTGGGCAGCAAACAAGCTTTCATGCTTTCCGAATTAGTAATTGTCAAGACAAGATATGCTTTGCATTGACAATATTTTTTAGTTGAATGTTTAGCTGTCTTTGAAGCTATATGAAGATATGAAGATATCAATAATGACATAAGACAATAAACACTACAGATAGCCAAAACATAGCAACAACAAAATAGCAACACCATCTGCACTTTAAACTCTACACAATGCTTTTGTTGATTTGACAACACTGTAAGCAGCATGATCCCACCAACAAATATATATATATATATATATGCTTGACCATCAATTTGTTGTGTGATGCTGGTTCAGGAGGATTGGTGAAAATTGCCAAGAAGTTTCGAAAGTATCTGCAGACAACGGTTGTGAATTTCAACTGTCTGTATTATTTTTATTTTGCTTGAGTGATGATTATTTTCTGAGTGACCACTGTGCAGCTATGTGTTATATATTTTGCATCTTTTCTCTTTACCCCTCATAGCGAAGGTTACATGGACACCAGTATGGCAACATTTCCCAACCGGGATACTCTGACCCCTATGCTCCAAGTGACCCTTATGCCCCACGTGACCCTCAGCCTGATCCCTATGCTGGGCAAGACCCTCCCCCTCTTGGATTTGATATGATGACAAAAACTGATTACAACCGTCCACAACCTCCGCTTCCTGATTTTACTAACTTTTATTCTCAGTACCCAGCAGCCCCTCCTAGTGGTCCCCCAGCCCCATATGGTCAACCCGCCCCATATGGTCAACCAGCCCCGTATGGCCAAGCACAAGGGTATGGCAATCAGGGATATGGTCAAGCTCCCTTAAATCCAGGGTACCAGCCAATGCCTGGTAATCAATATAATCCATACCCGAACACATCTGGTTACCCTCAGTCAACACAACCCAATCAGTATTTCCCTAATCCAGCATTTGATGTTGGGTACCAACCTAGTCCATATGGTCAACCCCAACCAGGTATGGGAGGCTATCCAGCAGCACCGTATAATGCAGGTACATACCAACAGCAAGCACCTCTTGGGTTTGGAGGCCCGGGCTATGACCCTAATAATCAGCAACCGATATATCCAGGTGTAGCCCCTAATCAATATTCCCAGCCACCATCTGGCCCCTATCCTTACGGTCAGGGTGAGGCTATGGAGCGTGCACAGCACAGCTCTATGTTGTCTGCAGAACCTGTAAGTAGCCGACTTGTCACTATAGTAACTGACAAGTCATGTGATTGCCAGCTGAACGCCTTACTGCCGTGATTTAAACATAACCCTGTGTTTCAAGACAATTTAAACAAGTTTGGCTTCAATATTTGCGAAGTTTTCTAATACTAACTAAGTCCCTATCATATTTAACTAGTGTTTACATTACTTAACACTTCAGTGACTAAGTATAGTTCATATTGTACAATCAATCATGCCTTTTGTTAGAATATTATCAGAACTTGACTATACATGTATACTGGTATACTTTCACTTTGTCTTGAAATACAGAATGCTCTTTTCTGATTGCAATATTCATGTTTGTTATAACCATTCACTCTATACAAATTGTCATATATTTCGGATGATCGTTAGTTGATTACTGTTACAAAGACACCTGCAGTGTTTTTTGCTTCCTTCCTCTGTCTAGTGTATATAGATTACCCCAAAATTATTACTCTCCTGATTCACCCCGTTAAAATTCAGTTACAACAAGATTTGCGTCACAAGAAACCTCTCTAGGATGTTACAATTCCAGGTTGTGTCTCCAAGTTTGCTCTATTACAAATGGTTGCTACTGGTGTAGACAAAAGTGGTTGTGCCATCGTCTAGACGCATTTACTGGTACTCCTTCTAAAGAGGTGTTATCGGAGACAAAACTTGCAACTCCTGTTGTAACATCCCATAGAGCTGTGGTAGAGACACTGTTTGTGTTGTAACTGAGTTTTAATGGTGTGATAAGGAGTAACTTTGGTTGAGTAGACTCTTATTTCTTTATGTAGTGCAGAGATCTACTTTGGCAACTTCTATTTTCATTTCAAATGATAGAAACATCCAATTATTTTTTATTTTTTTCAATATAGAGCTTCATTTTTTCATTTCAAATGTTTGGTAGTTATCACCCAATTGCTCTTTGTATTTGGTTAATTTGAGCTGTTGAGTTTGGTTCAGACTTATCTTGCTTTATATTAATTGGTTTGATGTGCATTCTGTTACCTGGCTGGCTACCACACTTAATTAAGGCATGCACTCAATGCACAGATATCTGAACATTCTACATGCATTATGAGATCTTTACAGACATACACTGTCACTTGCTGCTTTCAAATCAATCTCTGTAGTTCACACTTGATGTTTACACTTACCATTACGAAAACATATATACCACAAATATTTCTTGAATCATACTGACAATTTCATTCCATTTTTCTCCTCCGTTGATACTAACTGTATCAAAGTTTTACGTGTAAACTGTTGTAACTTCTAGACGTTATGTTCCAAATTCTTTATAGCATATTGATTTGAACATAGATGGAACCTTTAGCAGAACGTGTTGTTTTCACGACTTGTAACAAAGTTTTGGGGTAAAACTGTTGTGACTTCTGGACGTTTTGTTCGAAGATCTTCATAGTTGAATATGATTTGAAGGAACTTAACCGGAGCCTTTAGCAGCTAAACTTGTCATAATATATGCAGAGGTTGTTCACAGAGGGTATTGGCCTTACTTGAGGACTACCTCATGATGTTCAGCAACTATCATAGACAATGTACATGCTACAACAATAGGTGTTGTTTTGTTGAGTGTAAAACAACCAAAAACACATGGGTGCCTCTTGGTAAACTAGTTGGAAAATGATGTATCATGTAGGATACGAAGGTTTTACTATTTACAGTGTTATAGATATGACATGTTATTTTGGACAGGCTGAATGAAGCATCATTTCGTTTTGTACATATTTGTATTATACATTGTATGTGGCTTGATTGAATGTACGCTGCATTAGTATGGTTACGCTTATGTATCATGTGATGTTTACATATAATCTGCTTTGGCACAATATATGTTACATGTTAAAAGTTGTTAATTTTATATCATTGTAATTGTCCTTCGGTACCAGTACTTAATACTTGTAGTAAAACTGTTCTTGTCCGATATGATAGTTAGATTTGTGATGAAGTTGAATATGATAATTTATGGCTATCTTTACAGTACCACAAAGAACTCCCATGTTTTAAGGTTATTTCTTATTTTAGATCTTATGTAATTTGATATAAAATGTATACATATAATCCTGATTGTTTGGATATTGTTTTACAAGTATGGCTTCCATCCATACAACGTAACGTACGTTCCGAGTGTAGCCTTGGCGCCACCTGGTGGTAGGTTGGTATCAACTCATGTTGCCGGTGCGGCTGCATGTCCTCCTAAAGCCATGGGACAGGTAGCAGTTCTACCCAGAGTGAAGTTCTTGCAAATTTTGTATTAACAAACTACGTAACATTCAGAACATTAGAGAAGATTTGATCCATTGGGGACATATTTTTTTCTTATCATCTGCCAGCATGAATGATGTGCCATCATAATGTAATTAGAAATGTTGTAATTAGTATAAGGAGTGAATTCTGTATGAGACGTACGTGGTCAATGTATTTTAAAATAAATGTGTGTGGGTTCAACAGCAGTTAATTTAGCTTTACATTGTTTATTCAAAAAGATGATATCTGACTTAAATATATTTGGCTGAATAAATATTTAGATTAGGGCAAAAATTGTACAAAAAAACATACGGTACTGGTTAGTATATGGAAGAACTGAAATATACTCACAACTCTGTTTGAATAATGTATAATTTTGTTTGAATAATGTATAATTTTGTGTACCGGTAAGAAAGGCATTGATGCAAACATATAACAGGTGCCTTTAGAAATGAATTAGTGAAAGCGTAGTTACGATTTTTTCATTGACTGAATTATGATGTTCTGAATGTTAAATAATAACCCCTACATTTGTTCTTGATGTAGATTACACAATAATGCATTAATAATTGTGAATTTCAGCTTTGATATCCAGTTAGAAGATTGGTCAAGTCATTTTGTTACCCAATTTATGCTTAGCTATTTACAATTTTAGAATCCAGCTTGTTTCCATAGCAGAGTTTACCTAGAATACTTTTGTCACCTTTCAGTCTTATTATTTTTGCGCTTTGAAAAGCGTTCATGTTTCGCCATTGCGACATGTATAAATATAATTCTAGTATTCCCGAGTCTTTCTTCTTCTCTGTTCTAAATTCTGCGTCTCCGCTTAAATCATTGACTGCTAAAAAAAGTCACAACTTTACGAACAGTGATTATTTGTGAAGAAGAGCATCCTCCAGTCTAGGGCGTTACCCTCAGGTACAAGGGGTTTTCAAGTTTGAAACCAGGCTCTGTCATTTGATTGGCTATTGATGCTTTATTAACGGTATATAGTTAAGATGCCCTTTATTAATATAAAATCTTTCTTTGGATTGGTTCTTTGAATTTAAAATTTGCAGTCTGGTTTGTTCTGAGTTGTATCAATATTTCATTGGTTGTCCCACAATCCTTGATTTACTTGAGATTCTTAAATGTAGTATGATTTAATATTAGTGATATACTTTCATTTTATGTTTTTAAGTTTGCATGATCTGTTATTATTTTATTTTAGCTTCAATTGGAAATTTTTTGATTTTTTTTATATATTTTAGTCCAAAGTCTGTTAAAAGATGATATTGTAATATCATTATATTAAAAGTTTATTATTGAGAATTATTGATGACTTCAATAATGACTGAATTTATAACAGGCCAGCATAATTGTCTGTTTACAATAATCTGCCATTAGTTTAAAATTTATCATGTCAGGACAACTAGTAATTTTGTTGTCAGTTTGAAAGTTTGATTGTCTGTGTTGAAATCTTGACGTGATCAAAAAATGTTATTTACTGTATCAGCCTGGTAATGCCACAAATAGTCATTAGCAGCAAACACCAATGTTTTGCTGGTGCTACGCCATCCGCCTATTTGGAACCTTTTGTAATGGGAGCTAGAGTCTTACATTAAGTGCATTATTATGATTTATTTATAGATTTGATGTTATTATTGTCTTGCGATACTTCTAACTCCTAGTTGAATTTTTCATTCTTGTGTTTATTTAATCTGTTGATTATTTCATTCTTGTGTTTATTTAATCAGTTAGTAGTTTTCACAGCCTTACTAGCTGTACTCATGATATTCTATCGTTCAATTTCAACATTAGCATTCTCTAATAGATCTACTATGATATTTTATTTGCTATTTGCAGTAGCTGTTTTATTTTATTTTATAGTGTTTTTTTATTTTTCATGATTATTTTGATGTTTTAGGGGGCACCTGTTGTAGAACCAAAGAAAGTACCCGTAAGTCTGTGTGAGGAATGTCAACTCTTAACACACATTCATGGTCTGAAATATTGTCTTTTCCTCAATCTTATTCCTGCAATCCTGCATTACTTGATATGTGTCGAATTATTTATGCAATGTTTATATGACACTTTTCTTTATACTTCTTCTGTCAAATTCTTATCTAAATTCTTTCCATTTTCTTTCTTCTTGCCATCTAGATGTAATGCATACATTTACTTTCAAATTGTTGTTGTATGCATTTTGATTGCTGGTACATTAGCCTGTTTGGAAATGTTTTTTACAAACACTATGATATTTAGATAAAGTATGGCAAATAGTTATAGTTATTATACTGAATGAATTTTTATAAGGAAAAGACAATTATTGATGTGTAACCCACGGAATCCAATTCATCACTGATGTGTAACCCATGAAAACCAAAATATTACTGATACATAACCCATGGAAACCAACTTTTGTAAGGAGTTACCCTGAACCTGAACTGAAGTTGTAATAATGTCTAATGATCACTGCTCACTGCTTGCTGTTTTGAATTGGTCCATTTATGATATTGTACATTTTCAATGGCTTGGTTTTACCCCTTGGCTTGTACTAAACCAAATTTAATGATTCATAATGAAGTTCAAGTAACTCACATAGTGAACATGATGTCAAAAACCATTCGTCCTCTGGTCAACAATCGTTGTTATCTAGCATCCAGATGGTAATGCAACTTATACAACAAAGTACAGGCTAATGTGTAGAAGACAGTTATAATAGAAATGTTATTATTGTACATATGGTATAATTTAAAAATTGTTTTCTATAGACTCTCAGTACCAATTGCAGGACTGAGGACCCGAGTCAATTACCGTTTCTATTTCTAAGAATCCTGTCAAGATGCGATGACTCTTTATATAACTAAGGTTAATAAATATCTATCTCAGTAAAACCATAATCACCTATAACTCTACTGTTTTTCCTCTTTTGTCTCTTCAAAGAAAGCTCGGACTTTGGTAATCTTTTCGATTTTGTGTCAAGTATTCAATTATTATTATAACTCTTTATGTCTGCATATTTTTGTGATGAGTGTTGTTTTTCATCCGTTTTATAAAATCATGTCCAAAGTCCTGACTTGCCGTTATATGTGTGTAAATGAATGTTTATATATAAAGTATATTATATTTTTATATCTATATTTCTATATATATCCCTATGGTGTTGGGTGTTTCATGTAAATATGTCTGTATCTGTATATGCCTTATAGTCCATTATTTTTGTACTTTATAAATTACTTATTAAATATGTATAAGCATATTTTGTACATGTGTAGTTTTTGAATGTTAATTATTAGTGGGTAAAATTCAGACAATTTAGTATGTAAACCAGTTTGAGATGAACATTGTGTATGGTATGTTTATGCTGTTGTTATTTACGGATTGTGTTTTATAACGAATGTTTTTAAATTGTACTGACATACGGTATTTGAACATTTTACAGGGACCAAGTGCATGATGGGATTATCAGACTTTATCCAGCAGTTGTTATGGTGCATGCTTCTGTGTATTTGTATAGTATTTGTTAGTTGTTTATGACAAAAGTTTGCTGATAGATTTTATAGTTTTGTGTTCTTTGGTGTTTCATTGACATGGTGTGTATAGTTTTGTTTGCTTATCCGCAACAACTGAACAAATAAAGGTCCTGAAATATTGAATGGATGCAATAATGTCTGTTTGTTTGACTGGAATGACCTTCAGTTACCAACATGTTTTTGAAAGAGCAATAATTGCTGCTTGTTCAAAGAAATGACCTTCAGTTACTAATGTGTTTTTGAACATGTAATAATTGCTGTTTGTTCAACAGTATTGACATTTAGTTACCAATGTATTCTTGAACATGCAGTGTATAATGGCTGATTGTTCATCCGAAATGACTTTTATTCTTTTGAACATGTTTCAAATACTATTTTGCTTTCATATGGAAACTAAGGAATTGTTGATATGATTTAAGATTTATTTCAACTTGGTTCTTATAATGGCATTGAGCATCCCAAACTGATACTAACAAATACAACATACATGTATATAAAGCAGGTACACATATTCATAGAACTATAAGGAAAGTTACTTGTAGACGTGAATTTATTTCGAATCTTTTTGGGTGACTGTTTAATTCTGCAAAGACCTCATACTGCTTATCTCTAAAGTGTTTTGTTGAGTTTTTTAAGTTCATTCACACTAACATACATTTTCTCTATGACATACTCACATATCACCCCGATCACTAGAATTATCTATAATATAGAGACTTTGCTTTAATTTACATCTGCTGGCTTGTTTTGTTTCTTTTCGGTCTTTTCTGTTATTCAACTTTTTTGTCTGTCATATATGAATTGGCCTTTTGCCTTTACTAGTATTATTCTGAAATTCATTATCAACAGTACAAACTTGCTCATCCTCTAGTAACTGACAACTACTCTACAAGTTGAGGACATGTCTGTAACTCATGCCATGGAATAGAACCCAGATCTGTATAATGCTGGCTTGTACACATGTTCTACATTAATTGCCGTATGTCCGCAGGTCTTCCATGTGTATATGTATGATCTCTGGCGGTAGGCCTCTTTTTGAGGAGACTCATTATAGTTTTGCTCTATGGTGACTCTCCCTTCGTAAAGTCATAGTTTTACATGAAAATATTGTTTTATGCATCATTTTTATTTAATTTATTAGCTCAATTCTGTTACATGTCTTGTTATATTTTGTGCCTTGGACTTGGGATGATAAATGAAAACATATGATAAATAGAATCAGCTGCTAGTCTTGGTGTGATTTTCGATCTATTGCTTGGTTACCTATTCAAGAGGAAAATACCCATTATTTTCCTCTGCCATGTTTTCAATTTATTACTGCTGCTAAAGTGCAAAAGTCTGTTACTAAATCATGTTTTTTCACATTCTACATTTTGGCACAAGTTTTTGTTAGAGAGATATGAGCGAAAAGCAAGTTTGTCTGCACTTTAATTCATATACCAGATAGATCTGTTTGCTTCTGTATGTTGATTTACACAATCCTATGTGTCGGTCTTCATTATCTTATAAGACAAAATTTTCATTCATATTGTAATCACTTGTGATTGTATAATCAGTTATTTCTAATAGTCTTATATCTAGTGTTTGATGCAGTATTGTTGTTCAGCTACCACTGAAATCCATTTAACCTAGCAAAGTGCTTCATAGCTCTTTCCAGGGAAAGTATTTAATGCTCACCACTATATTAAATAGAATGGGGGGTAAGTGAATAAAGGTGCTCGCTAGCGCTTTGCTTTGGTAACAGATCCCAGAATCACGAATCACACATTCCAAAAAATGATAGGAACAACATTGCATTAAAGACTTGGAAAAAAATACATTTCTTATTCTTTTTCATTCGTAACTTCTTCATTGTAATTAGCACTAACCTCTTCATTATCTAGCTGTCCAAGTTATCTCACAATTTGTACAGTTCATATTGTGTATACTTAACCCCCTCTATATTGCTTATAATGCCCTCCGTTAGACGTTCAGCTGGCAAGAACAAAATGGTTGTAGTGTGTCATTATGTGCAAGGTTTGGTATAAAACTGCTGTATCAACTTATCATACCAGAATCGGTGGGGTACAATAGTTTTACCGCAAACCTTCGATATGTACTCATGGTTATGTTCATCATCACCAAAATAAACCGCAGTCTGCGATTCTGGTGCACTGTGGCACTAAATATCACAAAATATGACTCAATCTAGTCATGTGTCAAAAGTTCTAATCTAGTCATGTGTCAAAAGTTCTGAAATTAAAAAATATTTATTTTTCTACCTTCCAAACATTCGATTTTTTAATGAAAATAAGTTGGCTGTTATGTTTCCTTCAAAAATAAACAAAAAGTAGATATTTTCAACTTTCACCTTGAATGTGCCAAAATCTCAGACTCGCTGGCTTCAGGGATACTTTCATAATTCCATGTCCAATGTGTAATAGTTTGTGATCTTAAGTTACACATTTTTGTGAATATCATGCATGATCCTAGGTTCTTGTTTTGAATCTTAAAATTGGATTTTTAATTCACACATTTGGATTCATAAATTAAAAAGTTTGTCACAAAATTCTCAAGAAAGTTTGATTTTTGTTTCAGAAATTGTTCATAGATATTATGAAAGCATCATTTTGTTTTCATCTCATTTCATCTTTAGATTTTACTTTTGTTTAAATGATGATTATTGTTTTTCTGTTTTCAATTAAATCTAAAGGCATTAAAATTGATATCTGTATTCAAATTTTCATAAATTTTTTTTTACTTTACTCATTAGTAAGAGTACAATAATTTCATGTTTTGTAAATTTTACATTAATAGAATAAATTTCAAAATTCCTTGTAACATTGTTTCAACACTTAATCTTTCTTAATCTATTCTGTCTCTAAAGTATTAAAATTCTTCATTCAATTTTTAATAACTTCAGCATATTTTGTTTAATTTGTTGCGCACATTTGTTATGCAATGTTTTTTCTCTTTTATTTTTGCATGTGTTTAGGGTCAGCGAGGTATGAGGTCTGACCACGGTTCACCCGGCCCTATCATACAAACATATGAACAAGCGATTGAGTTTCTCACTAAACAATGGAGACAAGTATATCATAGTCTTTTATCTCTTAGGCCACATTTTTTTTTTAATTTTCGGGGATTTTCTGAAAGTTTTTTTGTCTAGAGGAGGGAATGGAAAATAACAAGAGTTGCTTTAGGTGCCCTCAGTCGCTCACACAATGGATTTTCGGCCCTCTTGTTATTTTTCGTTGCCCTTTCCAGGCTGCAGAATTTTCAAAAATTTCCAGTTAAACCTAAAAATAAAAAAACTGTGGCCTTTCTACTATCATTCACCTATGTTGGTGTAATCATATCTAGCCATTTGTTATACATGTATGTATCATTTCTATATAAGGTATTGCATACAACCCGTTCATTCCTTGATTCCGCCCATGCTCAACCTTACATTTTCTATCAGTCGATTATATCGTTGGTTTACTTGAACTTAATTGTCACAGATGCATAAATTAAACAACCTGACAGTAATGATTGTCTTTCAATTTGATGTAGCTACCATAACATTATAATAAAACAAACTGCATGACTGGGACATTCCAAAAAATATGTAATCACTAATAATTCGTGAAAATTTCAACTGTTAAATAAATTATTACAGATTAAGGGTTGAAATTGACATATTTGTTTGGAATATCAGTATCCAGTCTAACTAACTATGGTTAAATGTGCTTGTTGTAATGATGAAAATATAGTTTGTTTACTGACCTTGGAATTTAGGCAGACATGCCAAACAAAAACTTTTAGGTAGAAATGCCAAACAAAAACTTGTGAAAACCTGGCCTTTTCCACCTTAACCCCAGCAATAGTTGATTTAGTCATTTTCATTCCCGAACACTGACTTCAAAAACGTGTTGTTTCCCTCCTTTACATTTCCCAGTCAGAAAATCCACTCATTGCTTTCTTTCAATTTGGTCACTACTAAAATATTATCTTTGGATATGGCAAAGCCAAAGTTTTAATTGATTCAAAATTAACCCATTTCTGAGTTATCATGAATTCCATGTATTTGAACCATACCCTAGATGAAATATCCTACCTAAAACATGGGGCCTTGTAAATTTAAATGTCACATGAAAAAATTATCATATGCCATATTTTGGTGTTTTCTAAGCTTCTATTTTGATTACCTGTAATTGACTTATTTTCCTAACATGCAATACCTTTATGTTGCTAGATAAGACATTTGCTAGTTTGTGTCAGTTTTCTTTGTCCTTTATCTTCCAACAAAACTTTGAATCAAACTGCAGTTCAATATTGTTCAACTATTTCTTTTCCACATTATGTTGACATCTTCTGCTAGTCTTGTATGTTTTGTGTAAGTTTACTGTGAATGTAGCAATGAAAACTAGCTTCCATAAACGGTTCCTATAAGCTGATGTTATGCTGCTAGGATACCATCATAATAGCTCCTATAACATTTTATTATGAATATTTTAAATATAGTATAGCAAGTGTGTGGCTTAACTACTGAGTGAGCTTGTTTTGGTTATTGTATGGAGATCAAATTGAGAACATATAAATAATGACTACCTTTGTTTAAAGTTCCTTTAACCATATACAACAATTCAATGGGATTTATTTATTTGGGGGACTCTGTATTTTATGACTACATGTACATCTATGAATCTTAGACTCCAGTGTCAGAAACAATGAAATATATTAAATGTCTGGGGTAGATGTATACATACACTAGCTGCTGTAAGGAGTGTTGCTAGATTTTAATTGCTTGGTTTGCATTTGTCATACATTCAGCATAATTATCTATATAACCATATTTATATTGTCCATTGTCAAGTTATATAATTATATAAGGTTTGAACATATACATTCAGCATAATTATCTATATAACCATATTCATATTGTCCCTAAATGTCAAGTTATATATATGAGGTTTGAATATATACATGCTGCATGATTATCATTGTATTATAATATAATCAAAGTACCGGTATTTTGTCAATATACTGTATCTGTTATGAAGAATGCCTGATATTATACATGTACAATATGTCCAGTTGATGAATGATTGCTGTATATTAAGTATTGAAGAGAGAAATCTCTCCATGCTCGGGGATCATATAAGGGCATTAATGGTACAACCTATGTATGTCATATTATAGAGTAATGATTGGAACATGTTCTATACATAATTATGGACAGAGATCACAGGGATTGCATAATAAGTTGTAGTCAAGAGTATTTTACATGCAGCGGTAATGTCATTATAGGCAACACAATATTAAGTTGCTGTTTCTTTGTTGTTTGATTCACAACAGCATGTTGCTTTTTCACAAAGGCTTATTGCATTCAGCATTGCTTTACTTGTATGTTGGTGTTTTGTTTGAGGACAGCATCGTTCTATGAAGTGGTACTACAGTACTTGCTGTCTGGTGTTTGAGGGTTGTTGTGGTATGGTGTTTAC
This sequence comes from Spisula solida, assembly GCA_947247005.1. Lineage (NCBI taxonomy): Eukaryota > Metazoa > Mollusca > Bivalvia > Venerida > Mactridae > Spisula > Spisula solida. The sequence continues at coordinate 54,190,991 of OX365945.1, forward strand.
ATGCAGAATGGAATTGTTCTTTGAGCTTATGTGTGGTTTGCTTGATTGCAATGACAGCGCTGATGGGTAATCATAGAATGATTACAAACAAGTTTTCAATGATTGCTTTGTGTGTTAGTTTGTGTGGTTCACAGTATTAACATTAAAAATAATATTGCAATCTTTTTTTCAGATATCTTTGTTAGTTGTTAACATTGATTCTAATCATTGCCTTGGTTTCAGCAGTAATGAAGTATCATTTTATTAACTCATAACCAACATGTATATTATAATGTTTTGTACCTACTTGTGTTGAATATACAGTTCCATTACATAGTTGTATTCATGTAGACTTATTTAATGATATGTGAATCTCTGACAATTAAAATGATACTATTTTATGTAGAAACTCGTGAAGTCACTTACATTGACTCTTATGGACACACCATAGCTACACTATCTATATTCTGTATACATTCAGGCTAAGTGTGGTTTGAGCAAGTAGTTTATTGCGCTGCGATCAGGCAATTGGCAATTGCCAGGCGTTATATGGTTTAGATTTGTTAATATGTCTAAGGACAAATGTACTTCAGTAAAATAGGGGTTTTACAATGTTACAAAAATTATGAATAGAATTAAGAATTTTTATTGTATAGATGGGTTTTTTGCAGTTAATTTGTTACACTGATGCCGATGGCCTTTTACAATGCATTCTTGGATACAAGATACACTGTACGCGTTGAACTTGACCACAGAGTATGTGAATTCATCATTTGTCCTTTGTCTCTTTTTGTGTAGGAAGGTCCACCAGTTACTGAAGAAGACCAAGCACATGGCCAGGCATTGAGGGAAACTTTCAAACGTATCGCTGGTGAGGATTTGGAAGTAGATGCCTACGAACTGAGGGAAATTCTCAACACTGTTTTCTCTAAAGGTATAGTTTGTTGCTTTCGTGCTACATTTCGTCAAATGGGCACAACAAGGTTGTATCTGAATTTTATTATATATAGAGAGATACAACCTTGTTGCGCCAAAGGGCCGATTTGCATATTTCTAAGAATAGCTGAACTTAAAATGTTTGATTCATTACATGTGGCACCTCTTAATTCATTATTGGTACAGAAAGTTTATGTCTGTGTCTGCTAGATAGATATTTATAAATGTTCTGATCAATATTAAGCAGCCAATGAAATGTTTTAGATAATCTACATAATTTTGTGCAATACTATGATAGTGTCTTGTATCATAAAGAAAAATATTATTGACGTTTCAGGCCATTTTATAATAATAATTGAACAACTTTATTATAAGGGAATGCAGGTGGACAAACCCAGTGTTCCTTTGCCTCCGAATATTTTCATTTTAAATATTAGATCTATTCTAATCTTAAATGAATGACCTGTAGTTTTCTACATTTTTTTTAATTGGTTAAATGGTAATGAAATGAATATGTATTTGATATAATAATGTTTATTTTGGTTATCTGTTAATGTACAGGAAATGATGGCAGTAAGTTTGTAAAGAGAAAATCAAATATTTATGTAGCTTTAGATGACTTATATACATTTTATTATAAGTTTTGTAAAACCTGGAATATTTTGGCTAAGATATGCAGCTGTACACAATCATGTTGCTGTCTCGGCTAAATATTCCTGGCTTTTACCATTATAGTTTTATTTTGATGATCATACTTAACATTTTATTTCATATTTACATTCATGTAGTATCTTATGGTATATTATAGTGAAAAAGTATGGTTCATTATTTTGCATAAATGAAGTATGATATATTACATTCTTATTATGTTTGCATGGAATTCTGACCACTTTGTTGCATCATGGAAGCATGGTGTGCTGTGGAATATGTCCTTGTGATATTTGTCTTGCCAGATTTTCTTGTCAATTGAATGCCTTGCTGATTTCATTAGATAACACATCTGCTGAGATGCTATGTGGTACTGTCTCTGATCAGGGGCGTAGCCAGCCTTACGCACGTGCGTAACATCAATTTGAAAAGTAAAAGCATCGGTACAGCCAAAAAATGACATTAAAGTCAAAATCTCTGGGTATTGTACTTTATAGTCCAAAGTTCGATTTTTTAAAACGAAATTTCACCATTTTTATTTAAAACTTGAAAAAATCTTCTACGGGAGGAGACACCCCTCCCAAATCCACCCCACTACGATAAAATATTTTAGCCACCCGGTTATTATACCCTTCAAATCATTCAATTTTCCATGTACATGTAATCCCTAATCTCAACGAACATGAGGCACTCACCATCCCTATCACCCACTTCAAGGCTTTTGTGCGTAACATCCATTCAAGCCTGGCTACATCCCTGCTGATAATTGAATTGTCTCATAAAATGTTACTTTGCCCTTCCTTGTTTTTTGCAATGATGCTCTTCTTCGTCTGTAGGACCTTTCCTCTCAATTAATATAATGTTTAAGATGCTAACCCTACTCCTTTTCCGCAACAAAGACACTATGTTCTATCTTTTTGTCATATACTGCAATTCAGTATGATGCATTTGTAGCACCTTTTTGTTCAAGATTTTAAATAAAGAAGCAAAACTGTTGGGCAATTTGTCCCAGTCTTCTCTGTGAGGCCACAATAAAGTGTAGCCCTGTGTGTAGTGTATTATAACTACTACATGCTTACAGTTTTTCATTGAAAAAAGGACATTGTTTATGTATATGTTCATAGTTTCTGAAAATGTAGTTTAATAAATTATGTTTTATTTTCGAACTATGCATTCAGGAAGTCCACATCATGTGGGTAAGGGGCGTTGCCTGTGGTCTATAATCCTGATATAGACTTGTGTTTGTTTGTTAGTTTGTATAACGTGGTTGTTAATATCTACCCTTACCCTACCATACCAAAAAAAAACATGTATATATTTACACATAAATTGTGAATACTGGTAATATAGTTATCAAGCAAGCAAAGACAGACATAAAATATTCAATATTAAATAACAGACATAAAATATTCAATATTAAATAACAATGTGTTTTCATATTTCCTAATATATTTATCAAGCAAAGAACGAAAGACAAAACATTTAAAAAAAATTTTTTAAAAAGTTTTCATATTTCCTGTACTGCTTGACAAGCTCTAGTCCTTGTTCAATTTGCCTCCGGGCTTAACAAGGACTAGGTAGATAGGAAGGTGAGCAAAGACATGTATGACATAATGAATTTGGTAGGGTAAGGGTGAGCCAATGTATTGAATGCATATTGCATGTAGATAAAACATCTATTAACTGTATGCTCTCTTCATACATTTATACCAGGTTCTTCAGGTACGTCTGTGTTTTCTAATCATGTTTCGCTTCTTTGTGCTAATTCCAATTTGACATCTACACCTTCTGTTCCTTCTCTTATACCACTGATCTTCTCTGGTACCTTGTACAAAGACTTCAGTAGACCTGATAATTATAGTGAATGAGAACTTGATTGTGTAGAAAATTAACAATTTTCTTCTGATAGAATTTTCCTAATCTAATACATTTGAATATTACAGAGGTCTGCTTACTGATTGGTTCCTACAAACAGTTAAACTTGATCTGATTGGTCCAACCTGACAGAATCTGTTACATGTGAATATTACTGATGTCTGCTTTCTGAATGTTTCCTACAAACAGTTAAACTTGATCTGATTGGTCCAACCTGACTGTTAAGCTTATTCTCATTGGTCCTTCTGGACAGTTAAGCTAATTTAATTGGTTTGATTTGTGTTTAGTGTTTGAATAAAATCAAGATGTTTTATTGCTGTGCTGGTGATGGGACACACACTTCATTTCAATGCTGCACAGTAGAATTGTGCTGGAAGATTGAAAAAAATATTTCACCAAACTTTGCTCTTGAAACCATGCACGAATAATTTAATATGTTTCTGCAATATGTTATTTTGGTATTCTGTGGAGATGACTCCTTGTATTATGTAAATGATTGGCAAAAGGAACTATATAAAGCAAATTTTACATAGTATTGTGATCAGTACACCTCCCTTGCAAAGTGTCTGCAAAGAAATAAGGGATAAGCGATATAATGATACAAAAAATCTTAGTTGAACTCATTTGGAGACACTTAATTATGCAATATGGACAGTTATAAATGAAAAACAGACATTGTCAAGACTTTGCCCAAATTAACAATGAATATTAATCATGTATTAATGATTAGAACGATAACACAGCACAGTGTCATATACCATTAGTACAGTACTCTCATTAGTTCTTTGATTTAATTTAGTTTATTGTAAATGCGCACTAAAATCAAGAAATGTGTCATTTAATTAGCCATGTTAGATTTGAGATTTTAGGTACCTTTTTCTGTAGACACATTCACCCTGAATACTTAACCATGATACTATATGGATACTATCTGTACCTCACCCAAATCCCAACCATCACAAATCTTAACACTAAATAATGGTTACACACAACCAACCATTCCATCGAAACCTGGACATACAAACATCGTTCATGTCAAAAAAACATCGAACATCATTAAATATATCAGAGGTGTCAATTTGCCTGATTTATCCCGAATTCTGGATTTATCATTTCTGAAAGGGCATTTCTTAAAGCTTCTCACAAAAATGAGTTATTTGATAAATTTAGAAATCTTAAGAAATGGCAAAGTTATGGTGAATTGACTCTGCTCTAAGAATTATTTTTAAAACAAACTGAGTTTATTGTAGAAACAATGTCATTGAAGGCATCTTGTTTGGTAAAAGGGGTCGGCCACATACAATTTTCCTGATTTTTAATTTGGCACTGTTGACACCCCTGGTATATATTTTCATTTTTTATAAAATCTCTCTTTATTTGATACAATCTGTAGTTGGCTCTTGTTTAGATTTTGATGTTTAGCCCATCGAGCACCCAAGTGCTGATGTTGAGCTATTGTTGTATAACTTAATTCTGTATGATATTTATACCTGTTGTTGATATTTTCATGCATGTAGCTGATTATATGGGTAAGATACCAACGCACTGTGATACACAATGTGGTTATCAAGCAATATTGGTGGTCACTTCATTTTATTTACGCCATTGCTTTATTTTAACATAGTCTGCCATTGAAACTTCTTTTGAGACATAGTTTTGGCTGTTATGGTTATGGTTGTTAAAAAGGCTAAATAACATCAAAGACAAAAATGTTTTCAAGAAAAGTTTTCTGGACAGACTTGTGTGCATGAATATTTTAATTCAGGGTAGAGCATTGTGTAATATGTATAAATGTGGGTATATTGATTTTGCATGCTATTTATAAAAGCTATAATGCTTTATTAATGTAATCATGTCATCTAAATTGTATGTTAACAGTATTATGGGAATTTGAGATTTTTTATCAAATTTGAAAATTTATTGATTAATTGAATTTCAGAAGTCAAAGTAGGTCAATATTTGTGTGAATAAAGATACTGTGCTTGGAGTTTGGTTTGTAGCTGCAGCTGTGGTCCAGTGGTCAGTGCTCTAGATTTGTAATCTGGCAGTTCGGGTTTGATTCCCAATTGCAGCAGTTTAACATACAATTTCGATTTTTCGTCTACATATTGATTTCGCTGATTCCTTGAAGAAGGCTATAAGTTAGTACTGATTAGGATACTGTGTAAACAGGAAAACCTGTGTAGGCACATGAATTGGCTGCTGTAAATAACTGAAACATTGTTTAGAAACTGCTGTGAAAACTCGAATAAACAAAGATGGTGGATTTACTGAAGATTGTAAATATATAATAATGATTGGTTGTGAACGATGCAATGAACTCTGCAAAAAATTTAATCAGTGACCATATTTGTTATTTGAAAACAGAACAATCCTTACCGGTACTTTGATTATTGATACATTTTGAAACATTGTATGACCATTTAGATGACATGATATTATATGAATTATTATAAATTAACATATACAACATATAGTTGTATAATTTAGTATAATTTAACTCTTTTATTTAGTTGGGTTCAACCATTTTTATACCATCACATTTTGTTTGTGTTTAATATGTTCATCCTGAAGGTTCCTGAATTGATGGGTGCCCATTTTAACTGTGTTTACTATACACTGTGACATATAGATATGTATTATGTCAGTATATATGTTTTTATGGCAATCAATTGTTTAGTTTGTAAGTTTTAGTTCTTGGTCATCATTTACATCCTTGGTATCACTGACCTCCACCATTACCAACACCAGCATCATTATGAACAACAACATTATCTACACTATCATCAGCATTATTTACATCAATCTTTATTATCATTAAAAAGATAATAAAATCGGACTGGGAAGGCAGCACTCAATTGATACAGCAGAGCACAGAAAACATAAACACAATGCCCAAAACTCAAAAACAACACAGACCACAATCATTATCATCATCACTATTATCATCAGCAACATCATTATCATTGACATTGACATCTTTATCAGCATCAATTACATCACCCACACCACCAGTACCCACCAACACCACTACCACCATCACCAATAAGAACATCATCATTACCAACAGTATAATCAGCATCACCACCAATATCATCATCCCCATCATTACAACCATCATAAACACTCACACTATCATCCCCGACACTTTCATCATCACTAACACCAACAAGCTCATCATAATTGTCCTCCACAATAACTCCCCATCATTATGATTATAGTGTTTTACCTAACCCTGCTTGTCTGGTAATGGTGTATCCTGCATGCTTACCATCATAGTATGGTTTTACTAAACCATCAGTTATGTAAACATTATAGTATTCTACAATTTGTAAACAGTTTTCAGTAATAAATTTGTTGTTAACAAGTTTTTTTTCAATAGTGAATTAAATTTTAAGAAAACAATTTATTCAATGAATTGCTTAAAATGATTTTGAAAATGAAGGCAATGTAAGCCATATGTTGTTAACGTTTATCATGTTTTATTTAGATGATCAGATAGATTTTATAAAATACTTAGTTAATAAAATATTTAATTAATAAGATATTCATTAAGTAAAACACGGTATTCAATTAACTTGGAGCTAGCTGTGATTGCCCTTCTGTGGGAATACTTATTCGATATTCAAACAGCGAGGTTATATTAATGTTCTTTGTAAATAATGTTGAAAGACGTTGCAGCTTTTAAAACTGTAACAGTTCAGTTCATGATCATACAGCATTCAATGCCAACACATGGACATGAAGACCCCCTTTGGATTGCCGTGACATCCATTGCATTTTAAATTAAACTTTTGCATGTTAGTGCCAAAGGTCAATTTCTTTTCATGCAGTGAATCACATTACTGATTTACAATTTCCTGATTTGGAAGTTCAATTTTACATGATTATATGTTCAAAATTTTGTTTCCATTCTGAAAATTATTATATATTGTGCTTTCATGACAAACACATTCTCACTATCTTACATTCATGGTTTTATCCTTGATCCTGGTCACTAATATGTTGTATTGCTTACTTACATGCACATTGCATATGAATAATCACAAAAAGGTTAATGCAATTTTGAAAAAAAAAAAGTAATAAATTTTATATGAAAGGTAGCAAGCACTCCACCAAACAGCAGTACTCAAAAGGCACAAAAAAACTATATAATGCATTTAGAAATAGACCTTTGACACTGCTACTGTTTTAAAGTTTGTTTGTTGTTAATTAATGATTTCTAAATGCATGTCAGTCAGTATGGTATTTTGAACTTAGAATTATATTCAATGTATTAATTGAATTGATCATACTATTTCAGAATTTGACTTTGATGGATTTGGTCTTGATGTCTGTAGAAGTATGGTGGCTATGCACGATGTATCCTTTGTATATTGAACATATTAGGCAGAATACAACAGCATATTTTATGAAATTCAGTGTTTCATTTTGGTTTTGAAAATTATGAGGCCTTTCCCAATCAACCTTGAAAAATAAATGAGTCTAATTAGGTAAAAGAAATGTATTTCCAAGATTTAATGAGTCCCAACCAATTTTTAGTCAGGGACTTCGGACTTGCACCAAAATGAAACACTGGAAAAAATGAAAAAAGATTTGACAAATTAGACAGGGAAAGCAGCACTTATACAGCAGAAGAACAGAAAACAGACTAGCACAAAAATGACAAAAAAGGGACAGTTATTAAAGCATTACTGGACGCTCCAATAGCCTGTCACATCAGACAAACCTAGCCAGAGTAAAATCCAAGGAATAGTAAACAATTTACATGGACTACGAAAGGGCTCATGAACAAAACTCTTTTTCGTAAAATTTAACTTTAAAGTGGACATTACATTTAAAAAAAGACAAAAGTACACACAAGGCATACAGGATCTGTTGGTCTTGGTTTTAAAATAATATTGCACAGTTACTTCTCGGCGAGTCACTTAAAAAGAATTCATGCACTATTAACAAAATAGAAATACAATATAATAACAAAATAGAAATACGATATAAACTTTCCATTTAGTTCCAATTAGAAATTTTCCTGAGTGTTTTCAAACTAAGAATATTTTGACAAAATGACCATGTGCCTTTAAAGTACACATATGTATATTTCTTGTACTATGACTTAGTACGTTATCGTTCAGTGTTGCCCGCCATCATGATGAGTTATCAGAAGAGTTCAGTCTTTCCTTAACAGTATCCTAGGGTGATCTATCTGGCAAACTGGGATTCGATGAATTCAAACTTTTGTGGCAAGATTTAAGAAAATGGAAGGTAAGCATTTATAAGACATATTGCTGGTTGCCATAGGATTCTATAATGAGGATATTGAATGAGTTCTGATTTAATTTGAATGTATGGAAAGAGTTGAATAAAATGATATTAAAGCGAGCCTTCATATGAGCTAAATATTCGTTTTACACAAGGAGCACCATTGAGATACTGAACAACACATATATTCTATTTGTCTCATATGAGACGTGCAAAAAGTAGATATATAAGATATAAAAGGTGTAAATACTTGACCTGACTTATGTCTACGTATGTGATGTCATAGAAAAAAAGGAATGTCAATTAACATCTTTTACACTTACACTATGCATTACAAATATTTATGGCAATGTAGAAAACTACACTGATGTGTGATAAATGATGAAATTTAATGTGTTTTTGGCCTTGTTACTTCAGTTACTATGTTATTTCTCATGGAGCCATGATCTAGTGCTCTGGATTTGTAACCCAGGAATACGAGTTTGATTCCCAGTGGCAGTAGGTCATACTCTTCTATGAAAATTTCACAATATGGATAGTAACTGTTGCTGGTTCCCTGTGAAAGTTTGGTTACTTATTCCAGGAAAACTTACCACTGTTTAAAGCTAAACTATTGCTACTCATATGAAGTTAAACATGATGAAGGAATATATTTAATTTTGTATTTTCTTCTTGTTTACAGGCTGTGTTTAAACAATGTGACAAAGATAACAGTGGTAAATTGAACTCATATGAATTAAGAGGGGCGTTCAAAGCTAGTGGTATGTATCTGCTTTGTTGTTTTGTTATCTCTGATAGTTGGGCATTACTGACCTTAATTGCAACTGTGTTTGACCCTAGGATCCTCAAACTTTACATATAGGTTGGTCAGCTATAGTAGATGACCCCTATTAATTTTTAAGGTCAAAGACAAGGTTGCAGTTACCTTTAACAAAAACGTAATAGTCCAAATGGTTTAAAATCAATAACTTAAAAAGGTTAAGCCCAGGACATTCAAATTTGATAGGAAAGTTGATCACCATCAGTAATTGACCCCTATTGATTTTTAAGTAGTTCAAAGACAAGGTTGCCATCATGACCTGAAACATTTCTGACAATTCGGCCGCCATGGGGGCACACATGATTTACAATCATGTAATTGATTGACTGCCATTGATTTATACTATGCTGTAATATTGATAAAACTACCTGTAGTTTACACTTGTTGATCTCCATGCTGTAATATTTTGTTTCAATTTTAGGTTTCAGACTCAGCAACAGATCATTGTCAGCAATAATTCTCAGATTTAGCAACAAGAAGGGTGAAATTGAGTTTGATGACTTTGTTCTCTGTGCAATTAGATTGAAGACTATGATTGGTAAGTTATCCATGTTTACTGTACAGTATAACCTTTGTAGATCAACACACTATGAGAGCTGCAAATATTGGCCGTTGTTAAGAAGTTGTTAAAAAGGTTAAATGTATTGTAAATGTCGGCTAAGCAAAAACTTGACGATATTGTTAAAGAGAGGTTGTTGCTAACAGAGAGCTGCTCTTGGTGGATTATACTGTACCACCAGATATTATATTGCCAGATACAAAGTACTAGGTGCTTAGGAGTCATGCTCGAAGTCCGTGTTTTTGGGGCTACATTGGAGTCATGCTCGAAGTCAGTGTTTTTTGGGGCGACATTGGAGTCATGCTCAAAGTCATTGTTTATGGGGTTACATTGGAGTCGTGCTCAAAGTCATTTTTACGGGGTTACGTTGGAGAATTCCTTAAAGTCAGTGTTGTTATCCATATTTACTGATTATACTGCAGTGGTGTGATGTAGTCTCATTAAGTATGTTGCTCTGAATCTTCTGAAATAATAGTGAAACATTTTTTAAAATTTTAATCGTGATAGATTTGTTTATCCATGTATTACTATTTATGGATATAATGTGACTTATTCTTGATTGTAGCATCATTTAGAGGAATGGATCCCGAGAACCAGGGAGTGGCAGCCTATGATATTGACTCAGTAAGTTAATAAAGATAATTAAAAATTGGACAGGGAAGGTAGCACTCAAGAGAAAAAGCCGCGTATGAAAGGCAACAATTATGAAATAGGAACACAAAAAAAAACAGAAATAAATACAGACCACACAAGCAGAAGTTTACAGAAAAAGTCAAGCATGAATAGCACAAAAGAAAAAACACAAAAAAGAATAAACACAAACTGCCAGCATATGTTTACAAAAAACTTGAGCATGAACGGTACAAAAAGGAACAAAAAAGAAAAAACACAGACCACAAGCATACGTTCAAATGCCCATCACAAATTGATAATATTAAGTCAGACAGGGAAGGCAGCACTCAATTTAACCAGCCGACGAAAGAAAACATAAAAAAAAATACAAGCAAAGAACAATGTCCAACTGGACCAGCAGAGCAGAACATAAAAAACATATAAGGCACAATGCCTAATTGAAAAAGTTATGATGTTCAAAACTGAAAATGAAACTGAACACTACAAGTAATAATATCAGGTATCAAAAAAGTTCTAAAAGTTTCAGAATCGCTGTAAATGGTATGACCCTTGATCATAAGTGTGTGAACCTTTTTTACTGCCAGATTGGCCAATGACCTTTGACTGTGGTGGATAAAGTGAATACAAACTTTAAATATTGTGTCCTTACACATTCATGTAACTATGTTAACATCAATAACCATAGTTACGCCTTACACTTAAAATTATATTATCCATAATATTGAAACATAATTATGATTTATTTTCTTCATTTCAGTTTATCCAGACTACCATGTATTCTTAGATACAACTAAAGGAATATCTGCACACTTTAACATGAGACATTGTGTAGTCTAAAACATGGACTCTGAGAGTCCCTGATCTAAAGTGACTATATTAAACATTGTGTAATAGTATATTCTCTGTGAACAAGGTGGCATAAATGCACATACTTGAGAGTCATTTCGCTTATTGGGTTGATTTCATGTATGGTAATTTATGTATGATATTTAACCATTAAATGTTGTAGAAATTATTACATTATTCTGGGTAGTTTATAGAGTTGCGTCCCTTTTTTTGCCCCAGACTGTAAATTTTCATATCTTTTATAAGAAAAATTGTCCTTATATTTTATAGCCTCTTTTGTTCACATTAAATTATCTATTTCTTTTCTTGTTAGGAAGTGTTCATACTGTCATGTAAGTAAATTAGTACTAAAACAGATGGTATATTTTGGTGTTGGACTGGACCACGAATCTTAGTGTTAGACTGGACGACACATTTTGGTATTGGACTGGGCAACACCTAGACGGAGTGATGTGCTAACTTGCCAGCATTTCTATTATCATATTTCTCACATATTCGTAGTTCATACAACTAAATTGGAACACAATTCATCTCTGCTCAATAATGGCATTTATATTATGGCATTTATTTTACGTCATTCTACATTTTTTTATTTTTCTATTCTAAGTTTCATCGTTTTTTGTAGAGTCTGCGTTTCCATAACACATGTCAACCGTTACAACCTCACTGCTTGTTATTCGAAAAGTGTACTTCAATTTGTGTGATACAAACGTAAGGATGCATCTTATGAATAAATTGTTAACTAAGTTATCCCGTCTCTACATAATACATGGTATATATTTGAGTGATTCACTGCTAGATATGTTTGTAGCTTTCGTTGTTGCAGCAGATTATATACTGGGTGATGTAACTATAAATACTCTTGACATTATTCCATCCAATAGATATATTATTGTAGATTTTATATACATGAAATGCTACTAAAATGATGGGATAAACAATGTGCCTGTTGTTGGTACAAGATCTTTACTTCTCTTGCCAAATTGGCCAAAGATTTAATGTGTCTGTTGAACTTCAACAAATGCTAGTTCGAACAATAAGAGTCATAGATTGCTATATTTCTACATGTTTGCATGAAATTGACCAGATTCTGGTTGGCTGAACTATGCCTGGCTTAGTTAACTTATTTCTGACACAGGAAAAGTTATTTCATCCTTTTTGTCGCCATGCTGGTTCCCCTCTATTGATAGATCTTGATCAAAATGTTGTAAGTCACTTTCTAGGTTAATATTTGTATATTCACCTTAGCTTCTTGTTACATGTTTTTGTTAAGATAGTTGTTTGGTGTCTTCCATGTATTGGACGTGTTAAAGCTTGTTTGTTCAGCCAAGGTTTATGATTTAAGTGCCTATGTTGTCTGTGATATGGAACAATTGCAACCCTATGTTCCATAAAGTACATACCTCTATATTGCATTGAATTTAGAAAATCTTAAACATTTGTTTAAAAACTTATATCAAAAGTTTGCGATTTTCTGGGACAACCCACATATATTTAGATTAATTAATTTCCAATTATCAAGCTTGAACAAACAAGTGATAGGGATGCAAAGTGTTGGTTTAGATTGAAAATTCTTCATGGACCGTACTGATTATCATAAAATACCCACATATCCATAATATTAGAATAAATGGACAATACTTAATGTTCTGTATTATATCTGGTTATAATAAAGGACCCGCTGATACATAAGTTTTTATGGTGTATGAACGTCTTCATGTAAATTCATCCTGTATGTTTTAAATTACCTTTCTATCTTCAAAATGTATTTCATTCATGAGTCTTTCTTCAATTTCTGATAATAAGTTACTGTGTTTACTGTGCTTATTCGTCTACAGGCCTTTTTATGTCTCATTATTTTCAACATCAAATTTAATGTACACGTGATTGGGTTATTGCCTTATATTTAGATATCTATAACATTTCTATGAGATTTTTTTTCATTTTAATATTCAATATTCTTGCTATTATACATGTGTTTACGCCTTACACGCTACTTTTTTACAACATTTCTACCATTATTTTCATTCATTCTATAACTGTTCAAAACATAAGTAATGTTCCTGTTTAGTATATTACTGAATCTTGCACCGAGAACTTAGAAGACATGGGTTGACGCTGTTTATGGTGGCTGCTGAAACAATATGTGCTTTCTATGATCAATTTCGTTTGTACTGTTGGTTGCAATTTAGCAAATTTGAAATTAATTGTTATTTTATATTGACTCTATCTTAGCTTGGGTATTTATGGATCTTTCTGGCAACTATAGCAATAATATATAATGTAGTGTTGAGTTAATAAATTATTATAAAGTCATGTGTCTTGTTTGTTTTTGTTTGAACACACTGTTCATTCAGCAGACTGTAGATCTACATTTACCCACAATATAATAACAAGCCTTTGCAACCATGTAAATTGAGAACTTTTATATATGTGTAGAGTTATTGCCGATATCATGTAATTCGTCCTTTTATACATCTTTTAAACTTGATCAAACATAAAACAACAGAAGCCAGGAACATCACACAAGCACTGAATATGAACGATCCCCTTTCACTCTTGAAATAATCTGAGATGAATCCTGAAAGAAAATAACACATTGGTAACAAAGTCGAAAGTTGTCTTCAAAGTCCCAAATGAGGGTTGAGATTTTTGCTTCGTGATCCAGACTGTTTCCATATATATATGCACACCCAAAAAGTACCAAGAAAGCCAGTTGCCCTAAAGTGCTTGCCCAGGTATATTGTAATTCAACCAAAATTGCTAAGATTGTTATGGTTTGATTTATTTTTTTACTCAATGCGACCATCGACAAACATCTAGAAAGTTCATTGATGAGCATTTTAAGAGCTTCTTTTCGACAAATCTGACTACAGTACTTGATCTTTACGACAAGCTCATAGCTTAGCGGGTTTGAGGATATTGTTTTAATCAGATTGCTTTTTAACCTTTGGAAATTGGCCTAGACTTTACAGAGACAACCAATGTAAACAATAGGTCAAATATGATGTCCTAAGTATGAACAATGGTATTTTATTTGGTATTGTTTGCATGATGGAGGTTTTATTTTTAATTTGATTTTAGCCAAGTTGCAAACTCGTTTCATCATAAAAGCTTGATACCTTCTTTGAAAATGGATATATATCTCGTGATCTCCATATGTTCCAAAGTTACGGCCCCTAAAAAAATAAGAGATCGCCTTTTTTGGTCTGGATGCCACATTTTTTCCAATCGTTACGTAACTCATATGGTTAAAATCAAACATACCAGCTAACGGCATTTCTGCTGTTGACGATATTCCAGTAGCTGTAAGCATCATACCATAGCCTACAGCAGCCTGATCAAGTGTTAAATAATGAGCTAACACGCTAGTCAATAACCCAAAGTAACCACCTGCAAGTGGAATAAAAATACAATAAAAACCGGACAAGGAGGGCAACACTCGACAGAAGCAGCCCATCACAGAAAACATAAACTCAGACCACAATCACGTGGCATAATGCCCAACACACAACTGATAGAGAAAATGAAACTAAACTGCTGGAAGTCCAGGTTTAAGCTGTCAAAAAGCTGAAAGAGATAGTTTCAGCTAAAACAATTTGAATGTCCTATATCTACATTTTGTATATAGTTTCAGCACAGGCCTAAGACATTATATCACAAATTATCAAAAGTTGAAAGACATTGTTTCAGCTTTAAAAAGTTAAAAACTAAATAAAACAATCCAATATATGAGACGCAATATCGTTTTCTCAAAATTACTTAAAAAAGATAAGATATCTGCGACGCCTTAATTATTCATTTTTACAGCTCATTAGCAGGCTAAATGTAGTATATATGCTGGATCTTCTCCTGACATAACAATTGCTGCCATATGGTCAAGCCACTCGAAACTTCAGAAAATTATAGGTACACGTACATTGCAAGTTGTACTAAACACTGGTGATGAAAACGCAACTAGTAAATATGTATTAAAATCAGAATAACACTAATACAAGACAGTGGTAGCACAAATATTACACTAAATGTTTAGTGCAAAGATAATGACGAAGATCCTAACCTTTATACATGAATATATCACCAGGTTCTTGTGTTGAATATACATGTATGTGTCAATTTTCGCGAGCAAACCGTGCAATATCGGTCCTTAAGATTATCATTTGTATTACAGATCAAGCGTCTTCGTTGTACTCCCCTTATGAAAACAGACAATCGGGTTTATGTATATAGACAAAATAAGTTGTAATTCAAATAGAAGGTTGAGGATGATTAACTGTACATGATTAATGAATCTTGATGCGACCACCCCGCTGATGATTCGTCCAAACAGATTTCATTTTTCCTTAAACTAAACATAATTACGTGTACAAGTATTTTATTAATAAATAATTTTAGACCATTTACATCATCTGCCAGAAAATGAAACACAACATAATCTATTAAATGGAACATGAAGTATTGAAGACAATAACCGGAAATCATGATCACTAAAGACATATGTAGAAATCACAATTATGTTCTTTGTCCTCACAAAACTGTACAATAACCCTTGTAAGAAGACACTGTAACAAGACGAATAACTTGTACGATATCTATTACTTGTAGCATCATTGCAGCATCAATCAGAGGAATAGATCCCCAGAACCAGGGAATAGCAGTCTATGATATTGACTCAGTAAGTTCATAAAGATAATGAAAAAATTGGACAGGGAAGGTAGCACTCAACAGAAAAAGCCTAGCATAAAAGGAACACGCACAAAAACACAGACCACAAGCATACGTTTACAACAAAAGCCAAGCATGAAAGGCGCAATTGAAAAGGAAACACAAAAAAAAGAAAAACCACATACCACAAGCATACGTTTACAAATAAGACAAGCATGAAAGCCGCAATTTAAAGGAACCACAAACAAGAGGGCCATGATGGCCCTGAATCGCTCACCTGAATCACCTTGCTCATTATGTTTTTATATATGAAACTTTAGCCTCTTAAAGAAGACAAGTGCCCTAAATTGGAGAAAGGACCTTATTAGGATGCTACAGACCAAACTTTATGTAGATCCATCGAGCGGTTCAAGAGAAGAAGTCTTTTAATTTTTTCTATAACATAATGTTAAAGGAAGTGATGCCCGGGACGGGGCTAATATTGACCCAGGGGTCATGATTTGAGAAAAATTGGTAGAGGTCCACTAGACAATGCCACATGCTAAATATCTAAACTCTATGCCTTGTGGTTTCAGATAAGAAGATTTTTAAAGTTTTTTCTATATATCTCTTATATAAATTTAAGGGAGGCCCTGGGTGGGGCCAATATTGACCCAGGGGTCATGATTTGAGCAATCTTGGTAGAGGTCCACTAGACAATGCTACAAGCAAACTATCTAAGCTCTATGCCTTGTGGTTCCAGAGAAGAAGATTAAAAAAATTCTATATATCTCTTATGTATAATTAAGGGAGGCACGACGTGGGGCCAATATTGACCCAGGGGTCATGATTTGAGCAATCTCGGTAAATGTCCACCAGACAATGCTTCTAGCAAAATATCTAAGCTCTATGCCTTGTGGTTCCAGAGAAGAATTTTTTTAAAGTTTTTCTATGTATTTCTTATATAAAATTATGAGATGTCTGGGGTGGGGCCAATATTGACCCGGGGGTCACAATTTGAGCAATCTTGGTAGAAGTCCACTAGACAATGATACATGCTATATATCTAATCTTTATGCCTTGTGGTTTCAGAGAAGAAGATTTTTTTCTATATATCTCTTATACAAAATTAAGGGACCCCCGGGGCGGGGCCAATATTGACCCGGAGATCATGATTGGAGCAATCTCGGTAAAGGTCCACTACGCAATGCTTCGTGCTAAATATCTAAGCTCTATGCTGGCTTGTGGTTTCTAAGAAGAATATTTTTAAAGGTTTTGTTACCTGGTTGCCATGGCAACCAGAGTTCTAGATGGATCAACTTTATTTGAGCATTTTATAAATCGCCCTATGCCAGGAACATCCAGGCAAAATTTCATCAATATTGGTCCAACGGTTTAAGATAAGATGTCATTTGAACGTGTGGACGGACAGACGACGGACGGTGAGTGATCACAATATCAGGTGAGCTAAAAAAGAAAAAGCTCATACCGCAAGCATACGTTTACAACAAAAGCCAAGCATGAAAGGCGCAGAAAGGAAAACACAAAAAAGAAGAAAAAAAGACAGATCACAAGCATACGTTTTAATGTCAAACACAAAATGAAACTAAACCACTACAAGTTCTCATTTCAGGTGTCAAAAGTGCTTCAAAAGTTTTAGAATCGCTGTAAATGGTATGACCCTGGATATTTTATGTGATAGAAAATATATGTCACATTACTTATACATGGTCTAATGGTGTTATTTGTTTATTTACAATTGACTGAAACAGTCAAAAGTGTGTGAACATTCGAGTTTTTCATTCCAGATTGGCCACTGACCTTTGACTTTGGCGGATTAAATCAATTTGAACTTTGAATATTTGTCCCTACATAATTATGCATCTAACTGTGTAACAATCTGTTACCATGCACATTAGACTTACAATTATAGTATCCATAATATACAAACATAATTACCATTTATTTTCTTAATATCAGTTTATCCAGACCACCATGTGTTCTTAGATACAACAAAAAGAACATCGGCACACTTTAACATCAGACATTGTGTAGTCTTAAATCGAGATTCTCTTCATTGAGAGTCCCTGATCTAAAGTGACTATATTATTACATTGTGTAATATTAGCATAATCTCTGTGAATAAGGTGGCATATAATTGCTGTATGTGCACAATAAATACACATACTTGAGTCATTTCAGTATTTGTGTTGATTTCATGTATGGTAATTTATGTATTATATTTAACCATTTAATGTTGTAA
This sequence comes from Spisula solida, assembly GCA_947247005.1. Taxonomy (NCBI): domain Eukaryota; kingdom Metazoa; phylum Mollusca; class Bivalvia; order Venerida; family Mactridae; genus Spisula; species Spisula solida. Next base: position 54,209,453 of record OX365945.1, read on the forward strand.
AAAATATTACATTATTCTGGGTATTTTATAGAGTTGCATCCCTTGTTTTGCCCCAGACTGTAAATTTTCATATCTTTTATAATAACAATTGTACCTATATTTGATAGTCTCTTTTGTTCAAATTAAATACCTTTTCCTGTGTTCATACTATAATGTAAACTTATATTTGTACTAAAACGAATGTTTTATTTTGGTGTTTTTGTCCGCGCTATTTCTCTGTAACCAATGGTCAGATTCCAACGAAACTTTGCATTAATGATCATTACCAAGTCTAGTTGTACATATTGTTGGCACATGTTGGTTTGATCAATTTAAGGTAGTTATAGCCTTTTTGACACTTATAAATTTTATCAGCGCTATTTCTCTGTAACCAATTGTCGGATTTCAAAGAAATTTTGCATGAATGATCAGTAACAAGTCAAGTTGTGCTTGCCGTCGGGACACGTTGGTCTTATCAATTTTAAGGAAGTTATAGTCATTTGTGGTTTATCACTAAAAATTATGTCTGTGCTATTTCTCAGCAACCAATGGTCGAATTTCAATGAAACCGTGCATGACCGATCAGTTCCAAGTATAGTTGTGCATATCTGACTGTCTCAAGCAGTTTATGGTGGTGTTCATCACATTCAGTGATATTTCTTGTTAACATCAAACGTAAAATATTGAGGTATAGAAGTATTTAAACGTTTTCTTTGGTTTCCTGTCTCTTTAGTGTGACACGCCTTTCTATTCAGTTTGGTCGTGTTGCCCTCTCGACAAACGTATATTGTTCTCCCTGTCAGTGTGTCAAGGCGATACAACCTTTCTCTTGCCACGTTTATTGTTCTCCACAACGTCCTTTTGGATTGAATTTTTTCGCGTTGACATGTAGTCAAATGGTAACCACAGTTTTTAGTCAAGTTAATCCAAACATCCAGTTTAATCTGTTTAAATCCAATTTGTATTGAAAATTTACCGAGATAAAATGTCCACGTTTCGCCACTACATCACGAGACAATTATGGACGAAGCATGGCATAAATAGCATGTGCACAATATAATGTTAATCCGACTTATATGCTCATTTGTAGCAAACACATGCAACATTGCCACTGGTGTTATATTTAGTCTTTGCTCGTAGCTTAGTCCAAAGTATTTGACGATAATGATTTCATTTCATCAAAAGGCCGACCTGTGTATATATCACTGAATATACCATTTAGTTAAGGTATCAAGAATTACTCGCAGCTCAGCTAGACGAAATATATTCTTTCCACAGTTCAATGGTTTCTATGATACATGCACTAGCGCACATATACTATACTTATATATGTAGTTAATGAGTGATCCGCAAATAGAACTGGTGAACAGGTCCTATCAAATACTGCGAGGCATGATTTCTCAGCACATGTCCCCGAATATAATTATTGGCGATAACATGCATAGTCGAGGGGAGAGCCGTAACTAAGGCCCTTTTACCTGTGTTATCATATGTATATTTGTACGACATAATTTGTATGTATTATTTTGGTAATACAAATGTTTAAACTAAACATAGTCGAGTCTCCTGTAGAGTTAGCTAACAATAAAGGGACCATGGCATGTTTGTAAACAACAATAACTACAAAATAATAACAACAAGCCTTTGCAACCATGTTAAAAGAATGTTTACATATGTGTAGAGTTACATATCACAAATGAATTATTGCCGATATCATGTAAGTCTTCCTTTGTGTCCGTGCGAATGCCTTTTATACATCTTTTAAACTTAATCAAACATAAAACAACAGAAGCCAGGAACATCACACAAGCACTGAATATGAACGATCCCCTTTCACTTTTGAAATAATCTGAGACGAATCCTGAAATAAAATAACACATTATTAATAACGTCCAAAAGTGTTCTTCAAAGTCCCAAATGAGGATTGAGGTGTTTTGTTAGTGATCCAGACTGTTTCCATATATATGCACATTTTAAGAATGCCAAGAGAATCATTTGCCCTAAAGTGCTTGCCGAGGTATACTGTAATTTAACCAAAATTGCTAAGATTGTTATGGTTTATCCTTTTTTTACTCAATGCAACCACCATCACACACCTAGATGGTTCATAGGCAATCATTTTAAGAACTTCTATTTGACCTTCGTGAACTGGCCTATAATTACAGTGACGGTCAATGTAAACAAAAGGTCAAATATGATGTCATGAGTATGAACAATACTATTGTATTCTGTCTTTTCCGCCTAATTGAGATTTAATTTATAATGCATATGTTGCGAAGTTGTACTGATCACCATCAAAGCTTGATTCCTTCTTTGATATATCTCGTGATCGCCGTAGGTTCCAAAGTTATGGCCCCTAAAAGAACACGATATTGTCTAGTTTGGTAAGTAGGCAACATAAATCGCTGACCTAGAAGAATAAGGTGCTTGCGAACGTTTGATCTACTTTTACTCAATGCGACCATCGACAAACATCTAGATAGTTCATAGACGAGCATTTTAAAAGCTTCTTTTTGACGCCAAGATCTATACGAGTTTCTATTTTTGAAATCGGAATTTCCACTATCGCTATTTTTATCTATTAAAAAGTATTTATAATTCAGCCAATCGTATAGCTCGTTAGATTGGTACTTCGGTCGTATTCCAGACGATGTTATTTCCTGATTAATTCGGCCATTTTAAAATTTGTAGTACATATAATTTGATATAAACGCACTGTTGATTGAAACTCACATGGGCGCTGCCATTACAAGTAGGCGCATAAGATGCACGTGTTCGTAATAACTACCGTATTTAAAAACAGAATCAAATCGCTTTCAGAATTCTGAAAGCAAGGCACCGATTGGCTAATGGGAAAGGTCGCCTGATGTGACCTTCTATAGGTTGTCGTCAGATCCTCATAGCGTATCAGGTTTGAGGATATGGTTTTAATCAGATTGCTTTTTACCCTTGGGAAGTTGGCCTGGACTTTACAGAGTCAACCAATGTAAACAATAGGTCAAATATGATGTCCTGATTATGAGTAATGGTATTTTATTTGGTATTGTTTGCATGATGGAGGTTTTATTTTTAATTTGATTCTAGCCAATGTTGTTGGCAACAAGCCAAACTTGTTTCAACATAAAAGCTTGATACCTTTGTTAAAAATGAATATATATCTCGTGATCGCCGTGGGTTCCAAAGTTACGGCCCCTGAAAGAACAAGAGATTGTCCTTTTTGGTATGTATGCCACATTTTTCCAATCGTAACGTAACTCATATGGTTAAAATCAAACATACCAGCTAATGGCATTCCTGCTGTTGATGATATTCCAGTAGCTGTAAGTTTCATACCATAGCCTACAGCAGCCTGATCAAGTGGTAAATAATGAGCTAACACGCTAGTCAATAACCCAAAGTAACCACCTGCAAGTGGAATAAAAATACAATAAAAACCGGACAGGGAGGGCAACACTTCGACAGAAGCAGCCGATCACAGAAAACATAAACTCAGAACACAATCACGTGGCATAATGCCCAACACACAACTGAAAGAGAAAATGAAACTAAACTGCTGGAAGTCCAGGTCTAAGCTGTCAAAAAGCTGGAAGAGATAGTTTCAGCTAAAACAATTTGAATGTTCTATATCTACATTTTGTATATAGTTCCAGTTATCAAAAGTTCAAAGACATTGTTTCAGCTTTAAAAAAGTTAAAAACTAAATAAAACAATCCAATATACAAGACGCATTATCTAGTTCTCAAAATCAGCTTAATTATTCATTTTTACAGCTCATTAGCAGGCTAAATGTAGTATATATGCTGGATCTAATCCTGACATAGCAATTGCTGCCATATGGCCAAGCCACTCGAAACTTCAGAAAATTATAGGTACACGTACATTGCATGTTTTACAAAACATTGGTGATGAAAACGCAACTAGTAAATATGTATTAAATTCAAAATATCGTTAGAGCACTAATATGAAACAAACGTAGCTCAAATATTACACACATGTATAGTGCAAAGATAATGACGAAGATCCTAACCTTTATACATTAATATATTATCAGGTTCTTGTGTTGAATATACATGTGTCAATTTTCGCGAGCAAACCGTGCAATATCGGTCCTTAAGATTAACATTTGTATTACAGATCAAGCGTCTTCGTTGTACTCCCCTTATGAAAACAGACACTCGGGTTTATGTATATAGACCAAATAATTTTTTCTGAATCGAGTTCCGGTCAAACGTAAACATGTAAAAATATCGCTCCGTGGGAAAAGGAAGATAAAAGTGCTACAAAAACATTAAAATGGAATAATTTATTAGCGATAACCTGTATAAATTAGGTAACAACCATGAAGTGAAATTGCAGTTTTGAAAACATTTAATGTAAAAAGATAAATTGACAGTAAAATTGTACTCAAAACCTCGCCCAAAAAAAATTGAACTATACTACACGAAAAAGATAACGTCGTCACTGTTTATATATTCTGTTGTCACAATGAAAAAGTCAGATGAACCAGGAGAAGATGAAGACAAGAAGAAACAGACGAGAAGTAGAAAGGCTACCACCACGGATGATATATCTGAAAGTCAGAGAGATAAACCAAGTAAATCTGATAACCAAATAAAAGAGTTACTGGTAGAAATGAAAAGTTTTAATTCGAAATTGGCACACGTTGAAGGTACAATTTCGAGCATGAACGCTACGCTAAAAAATGTCATGATGAAAGGAGATGGGTCTATGAGAACAACAATGCAAGATCTGTTGCTAGACATGAAAGAAGATCTGCTGAAGTCTGTGATAAAGAACATTGAAATTCTAGAAGGTAAACTGTTCGTATATTGTTCTCCCTGTCAGTGTGTCAAGGCGATACAACCTTTCTCTTGCCACGTTTATTGTTCTCCACAACGTCCTTTTGGATTGAATTTTTTCGCGTTGACATGTAGTCAAATGGTAACCACAGTTTTTAGTCAAGTTAATCCAAACATCCAGTTTAATCTGTTTAAATCCAATTTGTATTGAAAATTTACCGAGATAAAATGTCCACGTTTCGCCACTACATCACGAGACAATTATGGACGAAGCATGGCATAAATAGCATGTGCACAATATAATGTTAATCCGACTTATATGCTCATTTGTAGCAAACACATGCAACATTGCCACTGGTGTTATATTTAGTCTTTGCTCGTAGCTTAGTCCAAAGTATTTGACGATAATGATTTCATTTCATCAAAAGGCCGACCTGTGTATATATCACTGAATATACCATTTAGTTAAGGTATCAAGAATTACTCGCAGCTCAGCTAGACGAAATACATTCTTTCCACAGTTCAATGGTTTCTATGATACATGCACTAGCGCACATATACTATACTTATATATGTAGTTAATGAGTGATCCGCAAATAGAACTGGTGAACAGGTCCTATCAAATACTGCGAGGCATGATTTCTCAGCACATGTCCCCGAATATAATTATTGGCGATAACATGCATAGTCGAGGGGAGAGCCGTAACTAAGGCCCTTTTACCTGTGTTATCATATGTATATTTGTACGACATAATTTGTATGTATTATTTTGGTAATACAAATGTTTAAACTAAACATAGTCGAGTCTCCTGTAGAGTTAGCTAACAATAAAGGGACCATGGCATGTTTGTAAACAACAATAACTACAAAATAATAACAACAAGCCTTTGCAACCATGTTAAAAGAATGTTTACATATGTGTAGAGTTACATATCACAAATGAATTATTGCCGATATCATGTAAGTCTTCCTTTGTGTCCGTGCGAATGCCTTTTATACATCTTTTAAACTTAATCAAACATAAAACAACAGAAGCCAGGAACATCACACAAGCACTGAATATGAACGATCCCCTTTCACTTTTGAAATAATCTGAGACGAATCCTGAAATAAAATAACACATTAGTAATAACGTCCAAAAGTGTTCTTCAAAGTCCCAAATGAGGATTGAGGTGTTTTGTTAGTGATCCAGACTGTTTCCATATATATGCACATTTTAAGAATGCCAAGAGAATCATTTGCCCTAAAGTGCTTGCCGAGGTATACTGTAATTTAACCAAAATTGCTAAGATTGTTATGGTTTATCCTTTTTTTACTCAATGCAACCACCATCACACACCTAGATGGTTCATAGGCAATCATTTTAAGAACTTCTATTTGACCTTCGTGAACTGGCCTATAATTACAGTGACGGTCAATGTAAACAAAAGGTCAAATATGATGTCATGAGTATGAACAATACTATTGTATTCTGTCTTTTCCGCCTAATTGAGATTTAATTTATAATGCATATGTTGCGAAGTTGTACTGATCACCATCAAAGCTTGATTCCTTCTTTGATATATCTCGTGATCGCCGTAGGTTCCAAAGTTATGGCCCCTAAAAGAACACGATATTGTCTAGTTTGGTAAGTAGGCAACATAAATCGCTGACCTAGAAGAATAAGGTGCTTGCGAACGTTTGATCTACTTTTACTCAATGCGACCATCGACAAACATCTAGATAGTTCATAGACGAGCATTTTAAAAGCTTCTTTTTGACGCCAAGATCTATACGAGTTTCTATTTTTGAAATCGGAATTTCCACTATCGCTATTTTTATCTATTTAAAAGTATTTATAATTCAGCCAATCGTATAGCTCGTTAGATTGGTACTTCGGTCGTATTCCAGACGATGTTATTTCCTGATTAATTCGGCCATTTTAAAATTTGTAGTACATATAATTTGATATAAACGCACTGTTGATTGAAACTCACATGGGCGCTGCCATTACAAGTAGGCGCATAAGATGCACGTGTTCGACAAGGAAGAAGAAAACAAGGCAATGAAGGTAGAAATTGGTAAACTGCAAAAAGAGATTGACACTCAAACCACAACAAACGAAAAGTTAAGGACCATGATACAAAATAGTGACAAAGACAGACAAGAATTCGAAAATAAATCTGAACAATACAGCAGAAGAAATAATATTCGAATATGTGGCCTAGAAGATGACAATCCCAAGGAAACAGCCAAGGAGTCCGCTGAAAAAGTCATCCAAATGTTGAAGGACCATCATGTGCATGACCTGTCAATGGCTGATATTGACATTGCACATAGGATTCCACACAAAAAGAAGAAGAAAAGAGAGATAATAGTTAAGCTGCTTTCGAGAAACACCAAAGATCAGATTCTTAAAAAGAGAAAATTATTGGTTGATACAGGAAAATTTATTAACGAAGACTTGACGTCATTAAACCAGCATGTCCTTATGTGCGTAAAAAGAAAAATGAAAGAAAGTGTCAGCGAAGCCTGGTCGGTAAATGGAAAGATCTTTTATAAAGACAGAGAAGACGACGTGCATGCCTTGAGTTTCAACGACTATGATTATTGGATAGGTCTCCCATGGCCAGACAATGAATAATTGTGTGCGTTATCTTTGTTGGTAACTATACCTGAGAACTAGCTGACCGTCCTATATAGAGTATAACTTCCACGTGATTTTCGTTTTTACGAACAACTATACCGAAGACTTGTGTAGAGATCTGTGTTTTGATTATACACTTGCTTGACCATTCAAACATCTAATAAACTCTATATTGCTTATCAATCTATAAATTATCATAATACACATTTAACATTCTTTTGTTCAATGATAATGAAAAAGCTGCTTTGCAAGTTTGTGTGTTGTATGTACTCTAAATGAAAGTGCATGGCTATAATTACATATAATAAATTTAAAGGTCAATTAATAATTATATTGATTTATATATGTGTATTGTACCTATTGTACAATTTAAGGGCATGTACTCATTTGTTTAACTCAGAATTGTGTATGTTTAGGGTTGTACTTCTTGACAATATCTAACTGCATGTATTTGATTAAAACATTTATATATGCTGAATATCATTCTTACTGTTCATCGAGTTAAAAGTTTTGCACATATATTGTCCGTATTTGCGTCATTTGGTTTGATTCATCTCGATATCTTACGTTTTGTAGTTTTGGTAAACAATTTAAAGCGCTGTTAATGTAAAGGGAACAAACTACGGTTTATATATGTGTATTGTTCAATTCGATGAATTTTTGAACGTTGATTTATATACGTGTATGGTACCTATTGTACAATTTAAGGACATGCACTTGATTCAAACGTCGGTTATATTTGCCTATTACATGCTTATTGGTCATTGAGTTAAATGTTTAGCATATAATATTGTTCGATTTGACCCATTTGTTTATCTTGATTTATGTATGTATAGGTTTGTTATTATTGATAATATGTAATTACTGGTACTTGATTCAAACTTTAAATATGCTGAAGACCATTCTTACTTTTCCACATCATTTGTCTGCATTTGCGTTGTTCGTTTAATTCGTCTCAATATTTTACGTTTCACTTTTTTAGTTACAAAACACTGGGAACAAACTATGGCTTGTATGTATATGTATGTGTGTGTGTATGTATGTGTATGTATATGTATGTGTATATGTATGTGTGTGTATATATATATATATGTGTGTATGTATGTATATGTGTGTATATGTATATATGTATCATTCATTCGATGCATTTATTGAACGTTAAGTTATATGCGTGTGTTGTACCTATTGTACAATTTAAGGGCATGTACTAAATTGTTTAACTTTGATATACATGTATGTATATAAAGGGTTGTACTTTTTGGCAATATCTAATTTCATTTGCATGTACTTGATTTCAACTTTAAATATGCTGAATTTCATTCTTACTTTTCATTGAGTTAGACGTTTTGCATATGATATTGATAGATAAATTCGATGTTTGTATATATACATGTTTGAGCAAAACGTTTAGCATACGATATTGATTGGACTCATTATTTAATGTTAGTTTATATATGCATATTGCTGCATCACTTAACGACAATATTTAAGGGCATTTACATGACTATATATGCCTAATGACACTTGATTTCAACTTTAAATATGCTGAATATTATTCCTTTTCATTGAGTTAAACGTTTCGCATATGATATTGATAAATTCGATGTTTGTAACATACATGTTTGCTTTTATCTTTGTCAAACTGTAAAGGCTTGTACTTGATTTAAACATTCTTGCTGTGCATTATGTTAAATATTTGATATAAGATATTGATCGATTCGACTCATTATTTTACATAAGTTGATTTATGTACATTTATATTGATGCAACAAATGACTAATGACTAAATGTAAGTGCATACTCTTGATTGAAACCTGGGTTATGTATGCCTGATTACGTTCTTACCATTTGTAAAACGTTTAGCATACGATATTAATTGGTCGCATTATTTAATGTTAGTTTATATATTAGCTTATATATGCACATTGCTGCATCACTTAACGACAAAATGTAATGGCATTCACATGACTATACATGCCTAATGACATTCTTACTGATGACTACTAGTAAAATAGTAGTATTGAGTACTATGTTATCTTTTAGAAATGTTCTACAATTATTTTTTCCACCAATGTTTCAACATGGTTTGTTAAAAGTAAACAAGAATTGTGTAACTAGACAGAATATTGCTAGTAAACATGTTTTCCAATTGTAATATTTTTCCCACGATACACTTTTTTCAACCGTTTGACCTTCACCATATTTTTGTTATTTGTTATATTCTCATTCTTTGTGACAATGTTTATTTTTGTTTCCATTTGTACATTTCTGGTTCTGGTTTGGGTCATCTCACAAAATCTTCAAAACGATTTCAAATATGGGTGATATTCCTATTTTGTCTTTGAACTGTAGAGGCCTTCAAGTTACATTTAAAAGACTACAGGTTTTTCAATACTTAAAAGAAGCAAATTGTGACATTTTGTGTTTGCAAGATACTCACTTTAACAATGATCAACTGCAAGATATTTATACCGAATGGGGATCCGAGTGTATTTTAAGCAGCTGCTCCTCCAATTCCAGAGGCGTAGCGATACTCTTTTCGAAAAAAATAGAATATAAAATTCATAAAACCACGTGTGACAAAGATGGAAACTATGTTATACTTGATCTTAATGTTGGGGAAACTAGACTGACTTTAGCGTCTATATATGGACCAAATAGCGACACACCATCTTTCTATGAAAATATTTTTGACATTATTGATAGTATGGAAAATGAAACCTATATGTTATGTGGCGATTTCAATCTGGTACTAGACCCTGAGTTAGACTACTATAATTATAAACATATAAATAATAAACTCTCGCGTTTAGCACTACTAAAGGAAATCAGTGACAGAGAACTTACAGATCCTTTCAGATATAACTATCCTGATACAAAAAGATACACATGGCGTAGAACTAACCCATTACAACAGGCCAGACTAGATTTCTTTTTAATATCCCCACTTCTATTAACAAATGTTTCTGATACACTAATCAAACCAAGTTTTCGATCAGATCATTCAATTATAATCCTGAAACTCAACTTTTCAAAGTTTAAACATAAATGTGGACTTTGGAAACATAATAATTCTCTTTTAAGCGATATAGACTACTTGAATGCAATCAATGAAACAATAAATACAACTATAAGACAATATGCTCTGCCAGTCTACAATATCGATACAATTCTTGATAATACAATAAATGACCAACTTTTTTTGGAAACCTTACTGATGGAAATACGCGGAAAGTCTATTTCTTATAGCTCATATAAAAAGAAAATTACAAATCAAAATGAAATAAATTTAAAAAAGAAAATCGAGAATCTAGAAAACAATTTGCAAGAAAATAATTTAGGGACTTTGAACCAATTAAAGACCGAACTAAAAATTATTCAGGACAATAAACTAAAAGGTTACATGGTGAGGTCGAAAGTTGATTGGGTCATAAATGGTGAAAAGCCTAGCAAATTATTTTGTAATTTAGAAAAGTATAACTATACATCAAAAACTATCAACAGACTTGTCAAAGTCGATGGAACTGAATTAACAGATCAAAAGGATATACTGAACGAAACATCACTTTTTTATAAGGAACTTTACTCTAAAAAACAAAAGGATATAGATTTGGATAGTTTTAACAACTTTATACATAATGTAGATATCCCTAAATTAACAGATGAAGAATCAAACTCGATAGAAGGTTTAATTACATTAGACGAATGTTCAAGAGCATTAAAAACTATGGATAATAATAAAAGTCCTGGGACGTCAGGGTTCAGTGCTGACTTTTATAAGGTATTTTGGAAAAATATTGGTGTTTTTGTTTGTAGGTCACTAAACGATGCTTTCATATCGAATTCATTAACGATCACACAAACACAAGGAATTATAACATGCATACCAAAGGGAGAAAAACCAAGACAACTTCTGAGTAACTGGCGACCAATTACACTTTTAAACTGTGTTTATAAGATAGGTTCCGGTTGCATTGCGAACAGATTAAAAAAATATCTTGAACAATTAATAAATACTGACCAGACAGGTTTTATAAAAAATAGATTTATTGGAGAAAATACAAGGCTAATATATGATTTAATGAAACATACTGAAATAAACGATATTCCTGGTTTATTATTATTAATTGATTTTGAAAAAGCATTCGATTCTTTATCTTGGGAATTTGTACAGAAAACTCTAACCTTGTTTAACTTTGGAAATGACATAAAAAAGTGGTGCAACATATTATATAAAGATAGTGTTTCAGCAATTACACAATGTGGATTTTTATCCGATTTTTTTCAAATACAACGTGGTTGTCGTCAGGGTGACCCTTTAAGCTGTTACATCTTTATATTATGTGCTGAGATTTTGTCCTTGAAAATTAGATCAAATAAAACTATCAAAGGTATAAAAGTGAATGACGTAGAACACAAATTGTCACAATTTGCTGACGACACAACAATTATCCTTGACGGCTCTTCAGAATCGCTCAACAAAACCTTAAAAGTATTGTCAGATTACACGTATCTCTCTGGACTCAAAGTTAATTTCGATAAAACTAAAGTGGTTTGGATAGGTAAACAAAAATATAGCTCTAATACCATAAAAACAAAATGGAAACTGTCTTGGAATCAAAGTAGTTTTGAGATGTTAGGAATTAAATTTCACGTAGATCTTGAAAAAATGATAGAAATAAATTTTACAAATAAAATACTTAAAATGAACAAAATATTAGCAAATTGGAAGCGAAGAAACTTAACACCAATTGGAAGAATCTTAATAATTAAAACTTTAGTGCTCTCTCTTTTCAATCACTTGTTTACATCCCTTCCTAATCCTCCGTGTGAAACTATAAAAAAGTTAAATGATACCTTCTCTAACTTCGTTTGGCAGGGTAAAGCTAGAATAAAGAAAGAAGTTTTGAAACAACATTATTCACGCGGTGGGCTGGGAATGGTGGATATAAATGCATTTATATGTTCCTTGAAAATAGCTTGGATAAGGAAAATCTTACAAACAAATAGTAAATGGATAAACATTGCAAGTACACTATTTAACATTGATAAACTAATAAAATGTAGCACTCAGTATCCAATACTTATAGGAAATAAAATCAAAACTCATTTTGGAAAGATGTTTTTAAAGCATTAATCGCGTATAATGAACATCAGCCATTTAAGGAAAGAGATTTATTAGCTTATCCATTATTTTATAACCCTAACATATTGGTAGGAAAAAATAGTATATTTTATAAAACCTGGTTTGACGCTGGAGTACAAACAATAGGAGATCTTGCGAATGAGGAAGGTAACTTACTTAGTTTTGAGGAATTCAACCAAAAATTTAGTCTTCAAACTAACTTCATTCAATTCTATGGCGTAAAAAATTCTGTTACTAAATATTTGTTAGAATACAAAAATAAATATAATACAGTGCTTACTAAACCATTCCTTCCACCGTGCTACAAAGACATTCTAAAATTTAAAAAAGGTACGCAACCTATGTACGACGCAATGACACAATCTCAATTGGCGCCTACGTGCAAATCAAAATGGAAGGAAAAAATAAATATTAACTTTAATGATAAAGACTGGCTCGCGATCTTTGCTATACCCTTTGAAATTACAAGTGATTCTAATATTCAGTGGTTCCAATACAGAATAATACATAGAATACTAGGAACTAATTCATTTTTATTTAAAATAAACATTAAGCAAAGTGAAAACTGTTCTTTTTGTAAAACATCACCAGAAACAATTGAACATTTTTTTTGGCAATGCCCAGTAACAACAAGTTTTTTAAAACATATGTTTTTGCATAATGCCGTTGTAACCAACCTTCTCAATAGAGAAAATTTTATTTTAGGAATACGAGACAAAAACTGTATAGCATTAAATCTCTTATTCTACTACACCAAAAGATATGTATATAACTGCAGATTAAAAGAGACAGTTCCAACCATCCAGTACGCTAAACACTATATTAGGTATCAATACAATATATTAAAAGAAATAGCTATCAAAAATCACACCGTCAGCCATTTCAATGATACTTGGAATGAAATAACAGACCTTTTTTGCTGAATGTCCAGATAAGACACTTATATTTACAAATATGTAAGATATCCCACCAAACCGGAACCAGAAACCAGTATACTATTTGAGAATGTCACATTGTCTTTTTGTTTCTATAAAACTGAGGATAGTGTTTTGTTTACTATGATAAGTAACACAATGTCCATCTATATTCTGGCATTATATAACAATATGTTTTCAAATTTTCAATGTATGAAATGTTAATATTTTAGAGATTGTGTATACTGAATATTATAACTACGTGATTATCATTTCAATCTCTGCTATATATTATATCTGCATTTTTTTACTAATACACATTTATATATATATACTAATTCAGAATTTGTAAGGTGTGTACTGGGATGCCCTCGACCCAGGCACACCTATTGACGAGGATAATAAACAATCACTCCACCTCAAAAAAAAAAAAAAAAAAAAAAAAATATACATGTGTCAATTTTCGCGAGCAAACCGTGCAATATCGGTCCTTAAGATTAACATTTGTTTTACAGATCAAGCGTCTTCGTTGTACTCCCCTTATGAAAACAGACACTCGGGTTTATGTATATAGACAAAAAAAGTTGTAATTCAAATAGAAGGTCGAGAATGAAGTCAAATTCTCCATACTATATAAACTTACCGTTGAATAAACCAATCAGTATGGACATTGTCATAAACGTCTCTAGGTTGTTGGCAAATGCAATGACGAGTGTAGACGCTGCTAATCCAAGTAATGTGAAACCATTAATCAACTGTACATGATTGTTGAATCTTGATGCGACCACCCCGCTGATGATTCGTCCAAACAGATTTCCAACACCCATACCCATGATGCACCACGCTGCCTGATGTTTGGCAATCATCGATTCATGAATTAAATCAGGTAAAAACGTCGCTGGAACAAATACTACTAAGAAAGCCAAGACAGTCGATGTGAAAAATATCATGAACCCGGAATTGCGTATGACATGTGCGATAGTTTGCTTCAATGAAATGGTGTTCTTCCTGTCTGGAACGAAATTTATTATATATTCTCTCCCTTGTACAGTGTACAGGGTATCCAAAAAGAAAGTTTACAGTAACAGTGTATATTAATCAAATCTCTTCATTCTGCTATCGCGTACATGTACATGTAAAGACGAAAGATGTCAGTTTCTTCTGGGACCGTTTTAAGATTATAACTCGGATAATTTTATTCTACAAATAAAATTAGAACAAATGGCATTCTTTTTTTCTTTAACTAAACATAATTACGTGTACAAGTATTTTATCAATAAATTATTTTAGACCTTTTACATCATCTGCCAGAAAATGAAACAAAACATAATCTATTAAATGTAACATGAAGCATTGGGGACAATAAACGGAAATTATGATCACTAAAGACATATGTAGAAATCACAAATTCAAGGCTTGTCCTTACCCTTGTTTTCATTTGTCTCTGCCTCAGTCAAATCGGCTTCTGGTTTCTTTCTGCAGATACTTGGTTGTGGAAGTAATGTTTCACCCGGTCTAATAAAAATGGCTGCACTTAATAGCCCCAGGGCAGATACACAACCAAGAACTACGAATGTTGTTCTCCAACTATAAGCGTCGATACATGCCACCATAAAGGGAGGCATCACTAATGCACTGACAGCAGTACCCGAGTTAGCTAATGTTATTGCAATTGGTCGCCACTTCGAGTCGAAGTTACTAAGTAGTATAATAGTAGCACAGTAATGTATTATTCCGGAACCCAATCCTGAAAAAAGGAGGTAACAATATGTTTGTTATATGCTTGAAGTAATTTTGCATGATTAAATTGTATACAAAATTGCCACATTAGGTTCTGGCCCTCCTTATTTTGTAAATGTCCAAATCCATTCATTGGTTTAGACGGAGATCTCATTTGAAGTCTTTGATACACTCCCCGAACCTATTGTTTACCCCAAGAGATACATATATGCAACAGACAGGAGCCATTGGCACTGTCATTTGAAGAGGATAACCAAAGAATCATTCCTGTGCAGTTCGGTGAAAATCAATTTAGGGGTTTAGGAGCTTCTGAGAAGAAACTCTAAAATATTCTTAAATCTTACAAATTAATTTACTTTTAATTGAATGAAGCTAAACAAGAAATTCAATACCATTTATATCTTACTTTGTTTTGAAGCACCGTGTAGATATGAATTTAGTTTCAATAATCACTTATAAGTTATAAAACAGGGATTGTTCTTAAATTTGTCTGAAATATGAGCGCAAGGACGAGGTTCACAAATTATTTATTCTGATATTTTGTTGTTTTTTTAAAAAAAAAAAGAATGTTCCTTTAAATCTGTCCTGTAATTTTGACAACTTAACATTTCCTGTGTAATAAATGAGCATCAATATCCAAATATCCCTAGGAATATGAATTTTTTACACATTTGCGGAAAATATGTAATGTTTAGCCAAAAATGTCAATTTTCACGACTATTAATGACGTAAAACCTTCCCAAAACCCCGATGACAGTCGTGCTACATGTACATTTTTATACTCTTTCTTAAGCTGTGTCCTGCAAATTTGTATATACAGGGTGATTCAGTAATTCCGCACATGAATGTACAAATATGAAAGTGTAGCAACACATGGCCAAACTAAGTCATTTGTAAACCTTGTCCTTTTGACCTGAAGTCAAAATATCTAAGTTTTCGCACTTTTATCTAACGATCGGATTTTCTCCGAAACATCTTAAAATGACAACAAATGGTATGTCACCAGGCTCTTTTTGAGATACATGGTTTTCTAATTACCTACCAATTGTATTTTGCTCTTTCTATCTTTTTCTACATGATAAATAGTTACTCCACCTACTTGCAAAAATAACAAATTGTTAATAGAGTGCCCAAAATTATTTCAACATTCGAAAATAATTTTACATTCCATATGAGTTAAGAATCGTAAAAACCATCAGTTTCACCAAAAAGTACCAAGTTTGCATAAATTTGCGTAAATTAACCTAATTTGCATAGTGGAATGAAATATTTTTTGAAAATACTTTCGAAGTTTATCTATTCATATAACTAAATCATGCAGTACATAGTTTACATCAGCAGATGCATTTAAACAATTACAATGACCTATTTTACACCAATAGATAAACTTTTACATTGTACCATTCCATCACCCACTTTTTATACATGTAAAAAAGAACACACGTTCAAAGGCACTTAACATTATAGTGTTGCAGCCACAAGGTGCAGGTGCATCATCTACCAGTGCCGATACAGCATGATCTGACCAGAGGGACAGACTGAGAGAAAGTCCCTGAAGAGAGAGAGAATTAGATACAGGCATGTCCGGCGCTGCAGAAGTGCGCCTAGCTGTTATGACGAATAGACAGCCTGGTTCTTTAATGTGCCCGGTGTATAGCACCGATACACAGCTTCCTGGCATGTTTACACAGACACTTTGCAGACCACACGGTCAGATATAGCGGGAAATATTATAAATATTTCAGAAATGTCAAGTTCCAATGCCGGGGATTGAACCCACGACCTCTGGATTGACAGTCCAGTGCGTTACCACTGAGCTAAATCTGCTATTTACATTTATATCACATCATTGGAACTAAATGTGTTTGTTTTTATTTAAAACTGGCAATTTAAATTTTGAATTGTCGCGCATGTGCACAATGTAGGTCAGTTCTCCGTAGGATTATTTGTGAATACAAGTCCAGGCTAACTGATAGGCAAACATACCTGCAATTAAGCCATATGTGACGTATAATATATCATATCTTCCAACAATACTGCTCATTATCAGTCCTGTACACAAGAGAATAGTTCCAATAAATGTCGTCAGCCTTTCACCAATTCTAGGGACAATGACACCAAGTGGTATTCCTGAAGTAAAAACGACGTATTATTTTACTGCAAGGCAGGATGGTAGCGCGTATCATGGTTCTGTTTTTTAGAGTAAGAGATATTTTCTGTTTACTTTAGATAGTCACTGTTTGTAATATACTACTCAAATTTGATAAGGTTCAAGAAATGAAAATACATGTGTGTATTACGTTACAAGAACTGCCGCCAAATTTCGAATACTTCATGTAATACATGTCATATGCGTTGACATAAAGACGTATTCGGCTAGTAAAAATTTATTATACATTCTACGGCTTGGACTGGGCGGATCTTTACTTTTTTAGTTGGGCATTGATGTAATATCAACACAAATCTAGAGGACCGATATTGCACGATTTGCTCGCGAAAATTTATATATTCAGCGCAAGAACCTTGTAATATATTCATGCATAAAGGTCAGGATCATGTCAAATTCTTTGTGCTATATATTTATTGCATCGCGACCACGTGTTTTTATATGACATAAAGTTATATTTTGCCCCCTTATTTAATGAAAAACGTCATCATTCTATCTTTTTCTCATGTATCTTTCGGTCAGGAAATAAAAAGGGCAATTTTTATCTTACAAATCGATATGCACGAAACGCATGTGTGTCCCAGGCCTCAAAATGCAATTGCGGTTAACTACACGATTTTTTAATTATTGATTTTTATTGCTCATGCTGTGATTTTTAGTTCATAATATTGAAAAATAAATATTTTAATCAAATTTGAAGCTATCCTGAAACAATAACGAAATGATTATAGCACACAGCATTAAAATATAGGCGGTAATACATAATTATATTTCAGGACTATGTCTATGTTGTCATAATTTGCAATATCCGACAAATACGAATACATGTAACTGAATGAAGGTAACTTACCTACAACCCCTAGTACTCCATTAAAAATGGACGCTGTCCAAGATGCCTCGGATTGTGACATTTGGAACTCTGAACGTATCTCTCTGTAAAGGACACCGAAAGATATACACATACCGATGGATATAATATGTGCCACGTGACTGCCAAACAGCACCATCAGTTTAATGATCACTTTATTATCCATTTTAATATTTCACTTGAAACTGTGGAGCACACACTTGATCAGATGTCCGGAGCCAATTTGGACAACAAATCGCCTCAATTCAGGTAACAGTTGCAACAAGTGCAAACTTTTGAAGCGTGAAAGTTTGTTGACCTGTTTGGTAACGAAATATTTATATCCATTTCTAGCATTGAAAACTGTAAGTCTAATTAGAATTCACAATTGCTGTATACATACAGTTTTCAATGCTAGAAATGGATATAAATATTTCGTTAACAAACATGTATTACTTTCAGGTAAAGCCAATTATTAAAATAACCAGTATCTAATATTAATTTAGGTTAATATGCATATGTTTGTATTTTTATATGGAGCTATTGAAGTAAAAACCCCATTTGACATACCTGAGTTTGATGACTTTGTTCTCTGTGCAATTAGATTGAAGACTATGATTTGTAAGTTATTATCCCTGTTTACTGTACAGTACAACCTTTGTAGAGCAACACCCTTTGGGAACTGCAAATATTGGCTGTAGTTTAGAGGTTGTTGCTGTACAAAGGTAAATATCGGCTCAGTGAAAATTTGAAGGTGTTGTTATAGAGATTGTTGCTTCACATCGTGTCACTCTTGGTGGGTTATACTGTACCACTGTGTATCATATTGCAAGTTATGAAGTACTTTGAGCTACATTGGAGTCATGCTCAAAATCAGTGTTTTTGAAGTTACACTAAAGTCGTGCTCAAAATAAGTGTTTTTTTTTTGGGGGGGGGCTACATTGGAGTAATGCTCAAAGTCGTTGTTTTTTGGGGTTACATTGGAGTCATGCTGAAAGTCAGTGTTGTTATCCATATTTATTGATTATACTGCTTTGGTGTGATGTAGTCTCATTGAGTATATTGCTCTGAATCTTATGAAATATTAGTGAATAGTCAATTAAATCTATGATTAGGTGATTTTTGAAAATTAAGTATTTTTAATGTTTTGCTCTACCTTCAATTATGATAGATTAGTATTATTCATTGCAATAATGTGACCTTTTCTTGCTTGTAGCATCATTCAGAGGAATAGATCCCCAGAACCAGGGAATGGCAGCCTTTTGTTACCTGGTTGCCATGGTTGCGGAGTCCTAGGTGGATCAACTTTATTTGAGCAATTTTTCAATCGCCCTATGCCAGGAACATCCAGGCAAAATTTCATCAATATTGGTCAAACGGTTTCAGAGGAGATGTCATTTGAACGTGTGGACGGACGAACGACGGGCTCAGATGAGCTAAAAAAGAAAAAGCACATACCACAAGCATACGTTTACAACAAAAGCCAAGCATGAAAGGCGCAAAAAGGAAAACACAAAAAAAGAAAAAAAGGTCACAAGCGTACGTTTTAATGTCCCACACAAAATGAAAATGAAACTGAACTACTACAAGTTCTCAATCAGGTGTCAAAAGTATTTTAAAAGTTTTAGAATCACTGTAAATGGTATGACCCTGGATATTTTATGTTATAGAAAATATATGTCACATTACTTATACAAGGTCTAATGGTGTTATTTGTTTATTTACAATTGACTGAAGCAGTCAAAAGTGTGTGAACATTCGAGTTTTTCATGCCAGATTGGCCAATGACCTTTGACTTTGGCGGATTAAATCAATTTGAACTTTGGATATTTGTCCCTACATAAGTATGCATCTAACTGTGTAACAATCTGTTACCATGCACCTTAAAATTACAATTATATTATCCATAATATACAAACATAATTACCATGACCATTTATATTCTTCATATCAGTTTATCCAGACCACCATGTGTTCTTAGATACAACAAAAAGAACATCGGCACACTTTAACATCAGACATTGTGTAGTCTTAAATAGAGCCTCTCTTCATTGAGAGTCCCTGATCTAAAGTGACTATATTATTACATTGTGTAATATTAGCATATTCTCTGTGAATAAGGTGGCATATAATTGCTGTATGTGCACAATAAATACACATACTTCAGTCATTTCAGTATTTGTGTTGATTTCATGTATGGTAATTTATGTATAATATTTAACCATTAAATGTTGTAGAAATTATTACATTATTCTGGGTAGTTTATAGAGTTGCATCCCTTGTTTTGCCCGAGACTGTAAATTTTCATATCTTTTATAATAACAATTGTACTTATATTTTATAGTCTCTTTTGTTCACATTAAATACCTCTTTCTTTTCCTGTTAGGAAGTGTTCATACTATAATGTAAACTTATATTTGTACTAAAACGAATGTTTTATTTTGGTGTTTTTTCCGCGCTATTTCTCTGTAACCAATGGTCAGATTCCAACGAAACTTTGCATTAATGATCATTACCAAGTCTAGTTGTACATATTGTTGGCACTTGTTGGTTTGATCAATTTAAGGTAGTTATAGCACTTTTTTTACACTTATAAATTTTATCAGCGCTATTTCTCTGTAACCAATTTTCGGATTTCAAAGAAATTTTGCATGAATGATCAGTTACAAGTCAAGTTGTGCGTGTCGTCGGGACACGTTGGTCTGATCAATTTTGAGGAAGTTATAGTCCTTTGTTGTTTACCACTAAAAAGTATGTATGTGCTATTTCTCAGCAACCAATGGTCGAATTTCAATGAAACCGTGCATGACCGATCAGTACCAAGTCTAGTTGTGCATATCATGCTGTCTCAAGCAGTTTATGGAGGTGTTCATCACATTCAGTGATATTTTTTGTTAACATCAAACGTAAAATATTGAGGTGTAGAAGTATTTAAACGTTTTCTTTGGTTTCCTTTCTCTTTAGTGTGACACGCCTTTCTATTCACTTTGGTCGTGTTGCCCGCTCGACAAACGTACATTGTTCTCCGTGTCAGTGTGTAAAGGCGATATAACCTTTCTCTTGCCACGTTTATTGTTCTCCACAACGTCCTTTTGAGTTAAATTGTTTCGCGTTCACATGGAGTCAAATGGTAACCACATTTTTTAGTCAAGTTAATCCAAACATAATCCAGTTTAATCTGTTTAAATCCAATTTTTATTGAAAATTTACCGAGATAAAATTTCCACGTTTCGCCACTACATCACGTGACAATTATGGACGAAGCATGGCATAAATAGCATGTGTACAATATAATGTTAATCCGACTTGTAAGCTCATTTGTAGCAAAGACATGCAACATTGTCACTGGTGTTATATTTAGTCTTCGCTCGTAGCTTAGTCCAAAGTATTTGACGATAATGATTTCATTTCATCAAAAGGCCGACCTGTGTATAAATCACTGAATACACCATTTAGTTAAGGTATCAAGAATTACTCGCAGCTCAGCTAGACGAAATATATTCTTTCCACAATTCAATGGTTTCTATGATACATGCACTAGCGCACATATACTATACTTATATATGCAGTTAATGAGTGATCCGCAAATAGAACTGGTGAACAAGTCCTATCAAATACTGCGAAGCATGATTTCTCAGCACATGTCCCCGAATATAATTATTGGCGATAACATGCATAGTCGAGGGGAGAGCCGTAACTAAAGTTTGGAACTTGCGGTTCGGCCCTTTTACCTGTGTTATCATATGTATATTTGTACGACATAATGTGTGTGTATTATTTGGGTAATACAAATGTTTAAACTAAACATAGTTGAGTCTCCTGTAGAGTTAGCTAACAATAAAGGAACCGTGGCATGTTTGTAAACAACAATAGCTACAAAATAATAACAACAAGCCTTTGCAACCATGTTAAAAGAATGTTTACATATGTGTAGAGTTACATATCACGAATGAATTATTGTCGTTATCATGTAAGTCTTCCTTTGTGTTCGTGCGAATGCCTTTTATATATCTTTTAAACTTGATCAAACATAAAACAACAGTAGCCAGGAACATCACACAAGCACTGAATATGAACGATCCCCTTTCACTTTTGAAATAATCTGTGACGAATCCTGAAATAAAATAACACAATAGTAATAACGTCCAAAAGTGTTCTTCAAAGTCCCAAATGAGGGTTGATGTGTTTTGTTAGTGATCCAGACTGTTTCCATATATATGCACATTTTAAGAATTCCAAGAGAGTCATTTGCCCTAAAGTGCTTGCCGAGGTATACTGTAATTTAACCAAAATTGCTAAGATTGTTATGGTTTATCTTTTTTTTACTCAATGCAACCCACCATCACACATCTAGATGGTTTATAGGCAATCATTTTAAGAACTTCTATTTGACCTTCGTGAATTGGCCCAGTGACGGTCAATGTAAACAAAAGGTCAAATATGATGTCATGAGTATGAACAATGCTATTGTATTCTGTCTTTTCCGCCTAATTGAGGTTTAATTTATAATGCATATGTTGCGGAGTTGTACTGATCACCATCAAAGTTTGATTCCTTCTTTGAAAATTGATATATCTCGTGATCGCCGTATGTTCCAAAGTTATGGGCCCTAAACCCTAAAAGAACACGATATTGTCTAGTTTGGTAAGTAGGCAATATAAATCGCTGACTTAGAAGAATAAGGTGCTTGCGAACGTTTGATCTACTTTTTTACTCAATGCGACCATCGACAAACATCTAGATAGTTCATAGACGAGCATTTCAAAAGCTTCTCTTTGACGCCAAGATCTATACGAGTTTCTATTTTCAGAAATCGGAATTTCCACTATCGCTATTTTAATCTATTTAAAAGTATTTATAATTCAGCCAATCGTATAGCTCGTTAGATTGGTACTTCGGTCGTCTTCCAGACGATGTTATTTCCTGATTAATTCGGCCATTTTAGAATTTGTAGTACATATAATTTGATATAAACGCACTGTTGATTGTAACTCACATGGGCGCTGCAATACCAAGTAGGCGCGTAGGATGCACGTGTTCGTAATAACTACCGTATTTAAAAATAGAATCAAATCGCTTCCAGAATTCTGAAAGCAAGGCACCCATTGGCTTATGGGAAAGGTCGCCTGGGGTGACCTTCTATAGGTTGTCGTCAAATCCTCATAGCGTATCGGGTTTGAGGATATGGTTTTAATCAGATTGCTTTTTAACCTTCGGAAGTTGGCCTGGACTTTACAGAGACAACCAATGTAAACAATAGGTCAAATATGATGTCCTGACTATGAATAATGGTATTTTATTTGGTATTGTTTGCATGATGGAGGTTTTATTTTTAATTTGATTCTAGCCAATGTTGTTGGCAACAAGCCAAACTTGTTTCATCATAAAAGCTTGATACCGTTGTTAAAAATGAATATAAATCTCGTGATCGCCGTGGGTTCCAAAGTTACGGCCCCTGAAAGAACAAGAGATTGCCCTTTTTGATCTGTATGCCACATTTTTCCAATCGTAACGTAACTCATATGGTTAAAATCAAACATACCAGCTAACGGCATTCCTGCTGTTGATGATATTCCAGTAGCTGTAAGTTTCATACCATAGCCTACAGCAGCCTGATCGAGTGGTAAATAATGCGCTAACACGCTAGTCAATAACCCAAAGTAACCACCTGCAAGTGGAATAAAAATACAATAAAAACCGGACAGGGAGGGCAACACTTCGACAGAAGCAGCCGATCACAGAAAACATAAACTCAGATCACAATCACGTGGCATAATTCCCAACACACAACTGAAAGAGAAAATGAAACTAAACTGCTGGAAGTCCAGGTTTAAGCTGTCAAAAAGTTGAAAGAGATAGTTTTAGCTAAAAAAATTTGAATGTCATATATCTACATTTTGTATATAGTTCCAGTTATCAAAAGTTGAAAGACATTGTTTCGGCTATAAAAAAGTTAAAAACTAAATAAAACAATCCAATATATGAGACGCATTATCTAGTTCTCAAAATCAGCTTAATTATTCATTTTTACAGCTCATTAGCAGGCTAAATGTAGTATATATGCTGGATCTTATCCTGACATAGCAATTGCTGCCACATGGCCAAGCCACTCGAAACTTAAGAAAATTATAGGTACACCTACATTGCATGTTTTACAAAACATTGGTGATGAAAACGCAACTAGTAAATATGTATTAAATTCAGAATATCGTTAGAGCACTAATATAAAACTATGGTAGCACACATATTACACACATGTATAGTGCAAAGATAATGACGACGATCCTAACCTTTATACATTAATATATTATCAGGTTCTTGTGTTGAATATACATGTGTCAATTTTCGCGAGCAAACCGTGCAATATCGGTCCTTAAGATTAACATTTGTATGACAGATCAAGCGTCTTCGTTGTACTCCCCTTATGAAAACAGACACTCGGGTTTATGTATATAGACAAAACAAGTTGTAATTCAAATAGAAGGTCGAGGATAAGTCAAATTCTCCATACTATATAAACTTACCGTTGAATAAACCAATCAGTATGGACATTGTCATAAACGTCTCTAAGTTGTTGGCAAATGCAATGACGAGTGTAGACGCTGCTAATCCAAGTAATGTGAAACCATTAATCAACTGTACATGATTGTTGAATCTAGATGCGACCACCCCGCTGATGATTCGTCCAAACAGATTTCCAACACCCATACCCATGATGCACCACGCTGCCTGATGTTTGGCAATCATCGATTCATGAATTAAATCAGGTAAAAACGTCGCTGGAACAAATACTACTAAGAAAGCCAAGACAGTCGATGTGAAAAATATCATGAACCCGGAATTGCGTATGACATGTGCGATAGTTTGTTTCAATGAAATGGTGTTCTTCCTGTCTGGAACGAAATTTATTATATATTCTCTCCCTTGTACAGTGTACAGGGTATCCAAAAAGAAAGTTTACAGTAACAGTGTATATTAATCAAATCTCTTCATTCTGCTATCGCGTACATGTACATGTAAAGACGAAAGATGTCAGTTTCTTCTGGGACCGTTTTAAGATTATAACTCGGATAATTTTATTCTACAAATAAAATTAGAACAAATGGCATTCTTTTTTTCTTTAACTAAACATAATTACGTGTACAAGTATTTTATCAAGAAATTATTTTAGACCTTTTACATCATCTGCCAGAAAATGAAACACAACATAATCTATTAAATGTAACATGAAGCATTGGGGACAATAAACGGAAATTATGATCACTAAAGACATATGTAGAAATCACAAATTCAAGGCTTGTCCTTACCCTTGTTTTCATTTGTCTCTGCCTCAGTCAAATCGGCTTCTGGTTTCTTTCTGCAGATACTTGGTTGTGGAAGTAATGTTTCACCCGGTCTAATAAAAATGGCTGCACTTAATAGCCCCAGGGCAGATACACAACCAAGAACTACGAATGTTGTTCTCCAACTATAAGCGTCGATACATGCCACCATAAAGGGAGGCATCACTAATGCACTGACAGCAGTACCCGAGTTAGCTAATGTTATTGCAATTGGTCGCCACTTCGAGTCGAAGTTACTAAGTAGTATAATAGTGGCACAGTAATGTATTATTCCGGAACCCAATCCTGAAAAAAGGAGGTAACAATATGTTTGTTATATGCTTGAAGTAATTTTGCATGATTAAATTGTATACAAAATTGCCACATTAGGTTCTGGCCCTCCGTTATTTTGTAAATGTCCAAATCCATTCATTGGTTTAGACGGAGATCTCATTTGAAGTCTTAGATACACTCTCCGAACCTATTGTTTACCCCAAGAGATACATATATGCAACAGACAGGAACCATTGGCACTGTCATTTGAAGAGGATAACCAAAGAATCATTCCTGTGCAGTTCGGTGAAAATCAATTTAGGGGTTTAGGAGCTTCTGAGAAGAAACTCTAAAATATTCTTAAATCTTACAAATTAATTTACTTTTAATTGAATGAAGCTAAACAAGAAATTCAATACCATTTATATTTTACTTTGTTTTGAAGCACCGTGTAGATATGAATTTAGTTTCAATAATCACTTATAAGTTATAAAACAGGGATTGTTCTTAAATTTGTCTGAAATATGAGCGCACAAAGGACGAGGTTCACAAATTATTTATTCTGATATTTTGTTGTTTTTTTAAAAAAAAAAGAATGTTCCTTTAAACCTGTCCTGTAATTTTGACAACTTAACATTTCCTGTGTAATAAATGAGCATCAATATCCAAATATCCCTAGGAATATGAATTTTTTACACATTTGCGGAAAATATGTAATGTTTAGCCAAAAATGTCAATTTTCACGACTATTAATGACGTAAAACCTTCCCAAAACCCCTATGACAGTCGTGCTACATGTACATTTGTATACTCTTTCTTAAGCTGTGTCCTGCAAATTTGTATATACAGGGTGATTCAGTAATTCCGCACATGAATATACAAATATGAAAGTGTAGCAACACATGGCCAAACTAAGTCATTTGTAAACCTTGTCCTTTTGACCTGAAGTCAAAATATCTAAGTTTTCGCACTTTTATCTAACGATCGGATTTTCTCCGAAACATCTTAAAATGACAACAAATGGTATGTCACCAGGCTCTTTTTGAGATACATGGTTTTCTAATTACCTACCAATTGTATTTTGCTCGTTCTATCTTTTTCTACATGATAAATAGTTACTCCACCTACTTGCAAAAATAACAAATTGTTAATAGAGTGCCCAAAATTATTTCAACATTCGAAAATAATTTTACATTCCATATGAGTTAAGAATCGTAAAAACCATCAGTTTCACCAAAAAGTACCAAGTTTGCATAAATTTGCGTAAATTAACCTAATTTGCATAGTGGAATGAAATATTTTTTGAAAATACTTTCGAAGTTTATCTATTCATATAACTAAATCATGCAGTACATAGTTTACATCAGCAGATGCATTTAAACAATTACAATGACCTATTTTACACCAATAGATAAACTTTTACATTGTACCATTCCATCACCCACTTTTTATACATGTAAAAAAGAACACACGTTCAAAGGCACTTAACATTATAGTGTTGCAGCCACAAGGTGCAGGTGCATCATCTACCAGTGCCGATACAGCATGATCTGACCAGAGGGACAGACTGAGAGAAAGTCCCTGAAGGGAGAGAGAGAATTAGATACAGGCATGTCCGGCGCTGCAGAAGTGCGCCTAGCTGTTATGACGAATAGACAGCCTGGTTCTTTAATGTGCCCGGTGTATAGCACCGATACACAGCTTCCTGGCATGTTTACACAGACACTTTGCAGACCACACGGTCAGATATAGCGGGAAATATTATAAATATTTCAGAAATGTCAAGTTCCAATGCCGGGGATTGAACCCACGACCTCTGGATTGACAGTCCAGTGCGTTACCACTGAGCTAAATCCGCTATTTACATTTATATCACATCATTGGAACTAAATTTGTTTGTTTTTATTTAAAACTGGAATTGTCGCGCATGTGCACAATGTAGGTCAGTTCTCCATAGGATTATTTGTGAATACAAGTCCAGGCTAACTGATAGGCAAACATACCTGCAATTAAGCCATATGTGACGTATAATATATCATATCTTCCAACAATACTGCTCATTATCAGTCCTGTACACAAGAGAATAGTTCCAATAAATGTCGTCAGCCTTTCACCAATTCTAGGGACGATGACACCAAGTGGTATTCCTGAAGTAAAAACGACGTATTATTTTACTGCAAGGCAGGATGGTAGCGCGTATCATGGTTCTGTTTTTTAGAGTAAGAGATATTTTCTGTTTACTTTAGATAGTCACTGTTTGTAATATACTACTCAAATTTGATAAGGTTCAAGAAATGAAAATACATGTGTGTATTACGTTACAAGAACTGCCGCCAAATTTCGAATACTTCATGTAATACATGTCATATGCGTTGACATAAAGACGTATTCGGCTAGTAAAAATTTATTATACTTTTCTACGGCTTGGACTGGGCGGATCTTTACTTTTTTAGTTGGGCATTGATGTAATATCAACACAAATCTAGAGGACCGATATTGCACGATTTGCTCGCGGAAATTTATATATTCAGCGCAAGAACCTTGTAATATATTCATGCATAAAGGTCAGGATCATGTCAAATTCTCTGTGCTATATATTTATTGCATCGCGACCACGTGTTTTTATATGACATAAAGTTATATTTTGCCCCCTTATTTAATGAAAAACGTCATCATTCTATCTTTTTCTCATGTATCTTTTGGTCAGGAAATAAAAAGGGCAATTTTTATCTTACAAATCGATATGCACGAAACGCATGTGTGTCCCAGGCCTCAAAATGCAATTGCAGTTAACTACACGATTTTTTAATTATTGATTTTTATTGCTCATGCTGTGATTTTTAGTTCATAATATTGAAAAATAAATATTTTAATCAAATTTGAAGCTATCCTGAAACAATAACGAAATGATTATAGCACACAGCATTAAATATAGGCGGTAATACATAATTATATTTCAGGACTATGTCTATGTTGTCATAATTTGCAATATCCGACAAATACCACTACATGCAACTGAATGAAGGTAACTTACCTACAACCCCTAGTACTCCATTAAAAATGGACGCTGTCCAAGATGCCTCGGATTGTGACATTTGGAACTCTGAACGTACCTCTCTGTATAGGACACCGAAAGATATACACATACCGATGGATATAATATGTGCCACGTGACTGCCAAACAGCACCATCAGTTTAATGATCACTTTATTATCCATTTTAATATTTCACTTGAAACTGTGGAGCACACACTTGATCAGATGTCCGGAGCCAATTTGGACAACAAATCGCCTCAATTCAGGTAACATAGTTGCAACAAAGTGCAAACTTTTAAAGCGTGAAAGTTTGTTGACCTGTTTGGTAACGAAATATTTATATCCGTTTATAGCATTGGAAACTGTAAGTCTAATTAGAATTCACAATTGCTGTATACATACAGTTTTCAATGCTAGAAATGGATATAAATATTTCGTTAACAAACATGTATTACTTTCAGGTAAAGCCAATTATTAAAATAACCAGTATCTAATATTAATTTAGGTTAATATGCATATGTTTGTATTTTTATATGGAGCTATTGTAGTAAAAAACCCATTTGACATACCTGAGTTAAATATTTACCTATTGCACTATTTGACTGTGACGTAATTTTGTCAACAAGCTATAAATAAGCAGGGTATATCCCAACGGATGTTTGATTATATTTGATAGAAGTAATTAGTCCTTCAAGTCTTATATTCAAACAAGGCATGCTCCTGTGGATGTATTGGCTGCTTCTAAATAAGAAATTCAAACGATATTTAAACGATATTTAAACGATATTAAGAAATATCAATTGTAGGTTTCCGACTCCGCAACAGATCATTGTCAGCAATAATTCTCATATTTAGTTACAAGAAGGGTGAAATTGAGTTTGATGACTTTGTTCTCGGTGCAATTAGATTGAATACTATGATTGGTAAGTTATCCATGTTTACTGTACAATACAACTTTTGTAGAGCAACACCCTTTGGGAACTGCAAATATTGGCTGTTGTGTAGAGGTTATTGCTGTACAAAGGTAAATATCGGCTATAATTTTGTCCGCGCTATTTCTCTGTAACCAATGGTCGGATTTCAACGAAAAATTGCATAAGTGATCAGTACCAAGTCTAGTTGTGCATATCGTCGGCACATGTTGGTTGGATCGATTTAAGGTAGTTATGACCCTTCGTTTTTTACACTTAAAAATGTTGTCCGAGCCTTTTCTCTGTAACCATTTGTCGGATTTTAAGGAAACTTTGTATGATTATCAGTACCAAGTCTAGTCGTGCATATTGTTGGCACATGTTGGTTGGATCAATTTTAAGGTAGTTATAGCCCTTTGTTTTTTACACTTATAATTTTTTTCAGCGCTATTTCCCTATAACCAATTGTCGGTTTTCAAAGACATTTTGCATGAATGGTCAGCATATGTCAGCAGTCGAGGTGTGCATATCGTCGGGACACGTTGGTCTTATCAATTTTAAGGGAGTTATAGTCCTTTGTTGTTTTACACTATAATTATTTATGTGCTATTTCTCAGCAACCAATGGTCGAATTTCAATGAAACTTTGCATGACCGATCAGTACCAAGTCTAGTTGTGCATGTCTGACTGTCTCAAACAGTTTATGGGGGTGTTCATCACATTCAGTGATATTTCTTGTTAACGTCAAACGTAAAATATGGAGGTGTATGTAGAATTATTTAAACGTTTTATTTGGTTTCCTGCCTCTTCAGTGTGACACGCCTTACTATAGGTTGTGCTAGCCTGTTCAGTTTGGTCGTGTTGCCCGCTCGACAAACATGTATCGTTCTCCGTGTCAGTGTGTAAAGGCGATATAACCTTTCTCTTGCCACGTTTATTTTTCTCCACAACGTCCTTTTGGGTTGAATTTCTTCGCGTTGACATGGAGTCAAATGGTTACCACAGTTTTTAGTCAAGTTAATCCAAAACATTATCCAGTTTAATCTGTTAAAATCCAATTTTTATTGAAAATTTACAGAGATAAAATTTCCACGTTTCGCCACTTCATCACGTGACAATTATGGACGAAGCATGGCATAAATATCACGTGTACAATATAATGTTAATCCGACTTGTATGCTCATTTGTAGCAAAGACATACAACATTGCCACTGGTGTTTTATTTAGTCTTTGCTCGTAGCTTAGTCCAAAGTATTTGACGATGATGATTTCATTTCATCAAAATGCCGACCTCTGTATAAATCTGACACTGAATATACCATTTAGTTAAGGTTTCAAGAAATACTCGTAGCTAAGCTAGACGAAATACATTCTTTCCACTAGTCAATGGTTACTATGATACATGCACTAACGCACATATACTATACTTATATAATTTATACAGTTAATGAGTGATCCGCAGATAGAACTGGTGAACAAGTACTGTCAAATACTGCGAAGCATGATTTCTCAGCACATGTCCCCGAATTTAATTATTTGCGATAATATGCATAGTCAAGGGGAGAGCCGTAACTAAGTTTTGGAACTTTTGGTTCGACCCTTTTACCTGTGTTATCATATGTATATTCTGAGCCATCGATTTTTGCTCCAATTGTTACGTAACTTAATTTTATTGTTTATAACACATACCAGCTAACTGCATTCCCGCTGTTGATAATATTCTATTGGCAGTAAGCATCATACCATAGCCTACAGCAGCCTGATAAAGTGGTAAATAATGAGCTAACACGGCAGTCGCTAACCCGAAGTAACCACCTGCAAGTGGAATAAAATACAATGTAATAATAAAATATCGGACATGGAAGGCAACACTCAGCAGAAAACCGAGCACAGAAAACAGAAACAACACAGACCACAATCATGTTGCACAATGCCCAATACTAGTACACAACTGAGCGATAAAATAAAACTGCTAAAAGTCCACGCTTCAGCTATCAACAAGCTGAAAGACATAATTTCAGTCATAAACAAATTGAATGATCTAGTTTCAGCTATAAGAAACTTAATATAAAAGGTGCATTATCCATTTCTCAAAATCAACTTGAAACAAATTAGATATATATGCGTCGTCTTAATTATTTATCGGTTACATTCAGTAAAAGGCGAAATATAGTTCACTCACTTGACCTTGTCTTGGCATAGCAATGGCTGCCCTATCGTCAAACCGCTCGAAACTTCTGATTAAGATAGGTACACGTACATTGCAATTTGTAGAAAGCAATTGGTGATATCTGTAATATATAAATTTACCGTTGAATGAACCAATCAGTATGGACAGCGCCATGAAAGTCTCTATATTGTTGGCAAATACAATGACAAGTGTAGACGCTGCTAAGCCAAGTAATGTGAGGCCATGAATTGTTGAGTCTTGATGCGACCACCCCACTGATGATTCGTCCAAACAGATTTCCAACACTCATACACATGATGCACCAGGCTGCCGGATGTTTGGCAATCATCGATTCATAAATAAGCTCGGGTAAAAACGTCGCTGGACCAAATACGACCAAGAAAGCCAAACAAGTGGAAGTGAAGCATATCATGAACTCAGAATTGCGTACGACATTTACGATAGTTTGCTTCAATGAACTTTCTTTCTTCATGTCTGAAATGAAATTTATTATAGATTCTCTCTAATGTACACTTAACAAATCTTAAGTGTGCTCGTGTTTCTTCCGTATAACTTTTTTTACTATATTTATATTTCTGCACGATGTGTATGCTATTGACTACCACGATATTGGATTTATAAAGTAGTTTCATCAAAATGAAATAAATCGGTTTACTGAACGTAAAATGTACGAGAAATTGACGAAATGGTGCAAATTACTTTCCGGTTTGATCAATTGTTGTTTTAGGTAGATCGACAAATTAAAAAAACACACAAAATACTAGTAATGCGATTTTCACTCAAAAACATAATGACTGTTAACTTTTACACAATGGTTAGTAACATTGTTTTGATAATTATGGACATTTTATAGTCAAGAAGACCGGTTGGAAATTGCCTTTCAGTGGCCAAAAGTCGGCAATTCTATACGTAAATTGGGCCTTATTCTTACCGGGGTATCATGGTTTTCTTTATTTCTGTCTCCTTGGTACAGATACTTGAAAACGAATTTAAAAAGCAAAGCAGGTACACAGCATTAAGAACCTGACAACAAGTTAACACTAGGCAAAAATTACAACATTAACTTTTGCTGATGTCATCACTTTTTTATCAGATTGTAATAAAATCAAATCTTGTTATTCCACACCATCCAAGCTACATAATTATGTTGAAAATTTCAGCAAGGCCAAACGCGTATTGACCGAGCTATGGGCCAATATAAACTTGCACACTTATAGTTGTTTTTAGTGTACATTGTATTCTATTAATAAAGATTAGAACAAACGCAATTCATCTATCCTAAAACTGAAAATCATCACAGGTTGTTCTACTAGTATTCTACAAATAAAGTATTTCAATATACGTTTAGACCATTACAATAATCAACACATCGTGATCCATTATATGGAACATGAAGCACGGATGACCACGGAAATTATTAGAGAGGTTGCGAAAGGCAACGTGTAACGTGTACGTGTACGTGAATACTATTTTTGGGTATTTCGCCAACCAGGTATGTGTAGTTTCTACAAGTAACGGACGAGTGACAGACGAAAATATAATGTGTTTTACGTCACACAGGTATGCGTATGCGCGGGAAACCAAATATTTTATCGCCGGTAGTCTCAGTGAGTTTATATTAACATTCATTATTGATTCACGAAGAAATCATGTTATAACTGTCATGTGATTTTACACGCACACGTTGTGTTCCGCAAGTCAATAGAGAGGTTGCAAAAGGCAACGTGTAACGTGAACGTGTACATGAATACTATTTTTGGGTATTTCGTCATCCAGTTATGTGTAGTTTCTACAAGTAACGGACGTGTGACAGACGAAAATATAATGTGTACTACGTCACACAGGTATGCGTATGCACTGGAAACCCAAGATTTTCGCCGGTAGTTTCAGTGAGTTTATATAAACACTAATTATCGATTCACGAAGAAATCATGTTACAACTTCCTTGTGATGTTACACACACACGTTGTGTTTCGCAAGCCAATTTCAATTGCAACGCGTACGTATACATGTACGGGTAGCTACACGTACACGTTGTCGTACACGTTCGAATCGCAACCTCTCTGATTTTAATTGCAACACGTACGTATACATGTACGGGTAGCTACACGTACAAGTAGTCGTACAAGTTCGAATCGCAACATCTCTATTATCACTAAAAATACAGAAACCAAAAAAGACAAAAACATAATATCAAGTCAGACAGACAAGGCAGCACTCGGCTTAACCAACCGATCACAGAAAACATAAACAAGAGGGCCCAAAGGGCCCTAGGTCGCTCACCTGTCGAACTTGACCTAGATTTTGTAGAGATGATCATTGTGACCAAGTTTCATACAGATAAGGCCAATATTTTGACCTCTAGTGACTACACAAGGTTTTTATATGATTTGACTTAATGACCTAGTTTTTGACCCCAGATAAACCAATATCAAACTTGGCCTAGATTTTGTTGAGATGATCATTGTGACCAAGTTTCATAAAGATAAGGTCGACATTGTGACCTCTAGTGACTACACAAGGTTTTTCTATGATTTTACCATGTGACCTAGTTTTTGACCCAAGATGACCCAATATCAAACTTGACCTAGATATTGTTAAGATGATCATTGTGACCAAGTTTCATACATATTAGGCCAATATTGTGACCTCTAGTGACTACACAAAGTTTTTCTATTATTTGACATTGTGACCTAGTTTTTAACCCCAGATGACCCAATATCAAACTTGACCTAGATTTTGTTGAGATGACCATTGTGACCAAGTTTCATAAAGATTGAGTCAAAATTGTGACCTCTAGTGACTACACAAGGTTTTTCTATGATTTGACCTTGTGACCTAGTTTTTGACCCCAGATGACCCCATATCAAACTTGGCCTAGATTTTGTTGAGATGATCATTGTGACCAAGTTTCATAAAGATTAGACCAAAATTGTGACCTCTAGTGACTACACAAGGTTTTTCTATGATTTGACCTTGTGACCTAGTTTTTAACCCCAGATGACCCAATATCGAACTTGACCTAGATTTTGTCGAGATGATCGTTGTGACCAAGTTTCATAAAGATTAAGTCAAAATTGTGACCTCTAGTGACTACACAAGGTTTTTCTATGATTTGACCTAGTGACCTAGTTTTTGACCCCGGATGACCCAATATCGAACTTGGCCTAGATTTTGTTGAGATGATCATTGTGACCAAGTTTCATAAAGATTAGGCTAAAATTGTGACCTCTAGTGTCTACACAAGCCAATTGTTGACGGACGGACGACGGACGGACGACGGACGAAGAGTGATCACAAAAGCTCACTCTGTCACTTTGTGACAGGTGAGCTAAAAACACACAAGGCACAATGCCCTCATGAACCAGCCGTGCACAGAAGTTTCAGCAATCAAAAAGCTGAATGCCTAATCTAAATGACATAATTCAAACAGTAAAATGGCTGAAATACCTAGTTTTAAGGCGTGTCCTTATCCTTGTTTTCATTTGTCTGTGTCTCAATCAAATCGTCGTCCGGTTCCCTTCTGCAGATACTTGGTTGTGGAAGTAATGTTTCACCCGGTCTAATAAAAATGGCTGCACTTAACAGCCCTAGGGCAGATACACGACCAAGAACTACAAATGTTGTTCTCCAACTATAAGCGTCGATACGTGCCACCATAAAGGGCGGCATCACTAATGCACTGACTGCAGTACCCGAGTTAGCTAATGTTATTGCAATCGGTCGCCACTTCGAGTCGAAGTTACTCAGTAGTATCTTACCAGCACATAGTGTATTATTCCAGAACCCATTCCTGAAAATAGGAGGTAACACTATGTTTGTTATATGCTTTTATTGAGTTGCATGATTATATTGTACAACAAGAGCTTTTCACGAACAGCGCGCTTCACTATTCTCAGTGCCATGCTTGGATAGTACATGATTCAAAACAAAATGCTAAAACATAGCTGCAGCATTACCGACTTCTGTGTAGAGGTCGAAAAGGGCAGATGATTGGGATAAATGCTTGACAGAGTTGCCTACTCCTGTGTATGTGTTGGTGTCATGATGGTGAAAAAGTATGCAAAGTTTCAAAGCAATATGTCAATGGACTTTGAAGATATTAGATATAAATATACTAAAGATATAAATTGTACCTATACTTTAACATTAACATGATGCCGATGCCGACGCTCTGGTGAGTGCAATACCTCCCCTTGTTCTTCAAATAGTGATCCTATACATGTGGCCATATGCAGTTTTGACCTGTAATTTTGTAAATGTCAAACTTCATTCATTGGTTTAGGAGGAAATCTCATTCCATAGAATGTAGGTTTATTCTATGTGGTACATAATGTTACAGACATGTTAGGGCGGCATCTATAGAATGTAGGTTTATTCTATGTTGTATATATACTAGTCAAACCATTTCGACGCAATCTATACAGGGATGCCCGTATAAGCGTCGAAACCATAAGTGCCCAAAATCCGGTGCATTTTAAATGTTCATGAAATTAGCATTTTAAGCCAAATTCTGTCATTTTTCGGCTCTCTACATGTTAAATACAATAAAAGAACACGAAACCCGTTGAATACCTGGTAAAATTGGCCGTTATAATCAGAAAAACAATAAAAAAACCAGCGCGCACCGTGTCCGTAAATCTCATGTAAACAGTGCAAGTTTAAAGACCGTTATCCGTACTGACCGGATTTGACCGGAACATTATTCGAATCGTTAAAACGAGCCTAAAAAGCGATCACTCGTGGTGTTTTTTGTTTGTTTGTCGTTTTCTAACAAAATCGTCTTAATTTCACTACAAATGTTCGTTAATTTTCTGTGTTTTAGCTTTAATCGAGCTCATTTAAAGGTTCGACTCGATTACTTTTTTTAACGTGTCCGTTTGTTAGAAATCGAGCGCGCCAATTTCTGAGTATTCTGATTGGTCGATAAGCGAATGACGTTTGACGCAAACAATAACAACCAGAACGATGGCTGAAATTGAGGTCATAATTGCGATATAGTCGTGTTTCACCGATAACATTTTAGAAAATGCACAGCAACGTGTCCATCCAGGACACGTTGCTGTGCATTTTCTAAAATGTTATCGGTGTCTATCGCGAGATAAAGGTTCATTCTTCGTATATATGCTATATATTTCATAGTGGTTTGACGTTTTCATATATTTTTTAAGAGCTGAAAGTGCGCTTAAAAAACGTGCGCAATCTTCGACCGTGTTTTGGTCTAGTTAGTGTCTGTCTGTAGTGGCTGGACCGTCAGATTTTTAAGCAGCCACTTGCAGACAGCTGTCTAGTATATATACGGAATATCACTACAGTGTGTTGATCCGTTGAGTCGTATTACCTCGAGTTGCTTGTGTAATGCCGTATCTCACGAGACCGCTAGGTAATAGGCTTAACGGATCAACACCACTGCAGTAATATTCCTTTTATTATATACCTTTAAAAATACAAAAAGCGCTTTTTCGCGCGAAAATGCGTTTGATGTGTATACATTGACGTCATGTACGTCGGCATATAACGCGACGCCGATTCATAAAAAGGCAATTGTTTACGTCGTGACGTCAGCATATGCTCGGCATATAACACGTCAGACATGCATGATACGGATTCGGAAAACCAGACATGTATGATACGTAAAATGCAATCTGTCGCGTTGTATTCCACTGCGCGATTTGGCCTGTATTCGTGACAATACACTGCTAGGTATATAATAAAGTGTTGTTATACACAATTGAAAGCGGCATGCATAGAATGCATGTGTATTCTATGCTGTATATATTGTTGTTATAGGCATGTTAGAGCGGCATCCATAGAATGTAGGGTTAATCTATGTTACAAAGATATACTATATACAACAAAGAATAAAAGTCAATTTATTGATGCCGCCCTAACAACTATTACAACTCTATATACAACATAGAAAACACCTACATTCTACGTATGCCGCCCCAACCTACCTTTAAAAACGCCATACACATCTTAGAAAACACCTACATTCAATGGATGCGGCCGTAACATGCCTATAACATTATATGCAACATAAAATACAACTTCATTTTATTGATGCCGCCCTGACAAGCCTATAACAACACTGTATGTACAACGTATATAATACACCTACAGTGTATGGATGTCGTCCCATCACGGCACAACTATTTGAAATCCTTCTACGGGCAATCCAGAATCACAAGCCACACATATAAAGCCTGAAAGGTGGGGTTACGAAGTTCACAGTAAAACATACGTTATATGGATGTCTCGGCTATATGGATGCCGTTACAAATTCCATAATCATTGCATAAAGTAGAACTAATGGTGAGCAAGTGTAGAAACGTTTAAAGGCAATGTCTTAATTTGATAGTAAAGGAGAAAAACTAACCTGTGAAGTTTGAGATTCACAATGTTTTTTCTCTTCATGGCATTATCTTGGGGGTATTGCTTTCCTGGATTTTAGTTAGATGTTACCTCTCAGCAGATTGATCGCTCTTTGCATTAACATGTCTTAGAACTATAACATCTTGCAGTGACCTCCGCCATTTGCCGTTAATCAACAATTGGTTTATCTGATTAAGAATGCTACCGTCAGTCAATTTCCTGGTTAGATTGTGAATCATTTTTTGCAGAAAGAAATTCCCTCCAGTAACACATTGTGTAGTTTGTGCATAGTTCAATCATCCGTTCGCCATTTACATTACTTTCTCGACAACCATGTGCTTTCTTAACGTATTCGATGTAAAAGGTAAAATATCTGACATTTGAGAGTGGTGTCTATATATTTCCTTGATATAACTTAAATCGTTGACCCCCGACGACCTAGTTGCAAACTTTGCCTAGACTACAATATAGAGACTTAAAACATTGTGGAAATTGTCATTGAGATGGATTCAAAACTTTGACTTATAACAGTCAAATGTTTTGAGCTCTGACGTAGGTTCATCACAATTACAGTTTGCATTTTATGTTCTATTTGTTACCCTGTCAATGCAGTTCAGTCATAGTAAAATGCAAAAGCACGTTTGTAATGACAAGTATAGTACCCAGGGGCCTAGGTCGCTCACCTGTCGTAGTAGTGCATGAAAGCCCCTATGACGACCTACGCAATCATTAACATTTTTTTGACTACGATTCAAGATAACTAATTCAGCCTATATTGGAAGTAAAAGGTTTCATGTTGTCTGAATCAGTGACCTTATTATTTTCATTACCGATAATGAAACTTGACCTAGATTCCATTTAGACAAACATTCTGCATGAAGATCCAATGAAAAATACAGCTTGTGTGGTACACAAAAGGCTTTTAATGATTTGACCTAGTGCGATAGTTTTTGACATCGGATGACCTATAATAAAACTTGACCTAGATATTTTTGAGATGATGATTGCCATAAAGATTAGGTCAAAATTGTAACCTCAAGCACGGATATACACTATATTTTGTTGAGATGATCCTTGTGACCAAGTGTCATCAAGATTAGGCAAACATTCTGACCACTAGTGTCTACACAAGCAAATTGTTGATGGACAGATGTTATCACAAAAGCTCACTCTCTCACTTTGTGACAGGTCGGCAAAAATACAAACACAGGTTTGGAATGAACATGTCTGACAATGTCAGACGATTTATTGAAAAGAGTAACAAAATACTATATACACTACAGTGCAATTTTATCAAAATAGAAAAATGGTGATACAATGTACATTTTGTAATGACATCGACAGACATTGCTTCGTAACCACTTTCGTATGTTTTATGGCAATAAAAAGTTTTACCGAGTAGAGATGATGATCCTTTAATTCTTGCTTAACTGTTGGTCCCTTTACAGTTCGCCACTATGCTTACTATAATATGATGTCACAATAAATATGCCTAGCTGAAAGTCTCCTAGGATAACAGGGTTATGGCCCTTTTTGTCCTTAGGCAATGAGATTTAGTGGTAAATCCTGTGTTTAAGTTAACTGAAGTTATGACAACATTTTTACTGAGAGATAAATCAAATGAGCGTCGTTTGCGCCCGCTAGACTACGGTCTTGCTGTTGTATATCTTGTCAATTATACAAAATAGGTATTAGTATACCAACACAACTGATATAAACAAGCATATGGGAAGTTTTAATCTTGACATGTTTTATATTGACATTATGCAAAATACCCAGTCTAGTAGTGGGAAACAGGGTTAACAAGTTTTTTTTTATAAAAGTCAACGATAGATGGCAAAGTTATGGTAACGAATGGTAAATCTATAGTCATGACACTAATAAATGTCCAGCTGTTAATAGAATGCATACAATACCTCAAATATATACAATGTATGTACATATTACACGTAGAAAATGAATCCAAATTTACAGTCATTTAATCGCCACTCTTAATTGTAGACAAAAATAGGTTGGTTTCTTTTTAGCGTTTGACTGAGAAAGTTGTAGTGCGTGGTTGGTTTCAATAGTGTATTACACTCTATGATGATCATTTAAAGATTGGTTTAATTAACTTCTTATGGCTTTGTCATCCTTTATATGTGTGTTAGTTATATTAAATATTGGCCTTCCATTATATGTGATGATGCCCTTAATAGTAAAAGAATAAAGATATAAAGAAGTTATCAATCTATCTATCATAACATACTATCATAGTAACGAAACCTCCAACAAATTGCTCTATAACTAAGCATCACGAACTGGTGAAGAGGCAAAACCTCTGGTATTTCCCCCTTCAAGATACTTTGAGATTAAACTCATCTCTCCAATTAACACTCCGCAACAAGGTTTTACCTTACTACATATACTATAAAGTGAGATACATGAACAACCTTGTTGGACCTAAGGGACGAATAGCCCAACAATAAGGAACCTGAAATTGTTTTACTCAGTAGCTGGGTCGGAGGTTATTCCATAGGTTTGTGTTTTATGCACGTTCCTAAAATGTTTATACATGTTTTGCTTAATGGCACATCTGTAACTACAAATGTGACATTGAAATGGTTTTTCTTTTGTATGAGTGCGTTTGTGTTCTGTTAGAATAGCCTTGGTAAAGAATGCTTTACCACACTTATCACACGAGAATTTTCTATTTTTAGGATCATGACGAAGTTTGTGTTGTCTTAATGAATTTGTGCTCTTACACGTGTCACCACATATATCACAAACCAACCGTATTTTACAATGTGTTACACGCTTGTGTGAATTCAATCGAGTCTTTGAGATGAACTTTGCACCACAAATATCACAGGGAATGTTTTTCATTTCTTCAATAGTTCTCCCATCAGCCAGACAGGATTGTTTGTGTGATCTAAATGTGTCATATCGATTCATGAACTTTCCACACGATTCACACTGGAAATGCTCAATCTTTGATAAAGCTGTCGAATGCTTGGCTTCCCTCTTGTGTCGCTGTAGTTCTTCAACTGTTAAAAAAAAGATATTTTAAAATATAACTGTACCATAAAGTTAAACGAAGGGTGATGTTAATTAAATATGTGCCTATCATGTTTAGAACTAATGTGTGGCATTAATGAAAAATCTGCCGAGGGTTCATTGCCAGGAAAATTGAAAACTACAAAGGTTTTTATACAAACATATACAGTGTATGTCTTCAGAAGGTGCCATAACTCCAAAGTTGTCAACATTAAAATCTCGGAGAGAATGTGCCAGTAGACACTATAATAAGAATCAATAGGTTTGATTTTGTTTGCTTGTTGTCTGTATGTTTTTGTGCTGACATTGATGTATTTTGTAATTGTAAATTTGTAATTGTTGTGGGCCGGAGGTCTTAAATCAATAAATTATGTTATTGTTACTAGTAAAGACTAGGTCCCACTGAGCATTTTTGCCTCAGCGATGTACTCCCAATTGAAATAAATGAGCTATCAGGACATCGGGAACAGGTTCCTCGTGGTATACGGCCAGTTTCAGGGAAGTCATGAGAAACTGTGATCTCGTAAGGAGTAGTGATGAATCAGGTGGTCTCTGAAGAAATCGGGAGAACATCGCCGATCTGGAATTTCTCAATGGGACCCTAGAATGAACAAGTTAACTACTCACATATGACAAATTCCTCTCCACATACTGTACATGTGAACTTTGTAATTTCTCCATGTTCATCGAACAAATGTCTTCTCAACGTGTCTCTTCGAGTATAGAATTTTCCACACAGTTCACATTTAATATGACCCATAGCAACAAGATCTTCAGTAGTGTTCATCTTTTTAAAGGAGGCAAAGTCTTTTGCTTTAGCATGTTGTGCAGTTGCTCTATGTTTCCACAATTCTTGTCCTACAAATACATAATTAATATATACTTTGAAAAGTTTCCATCATGAACTTAAACATGCTGACAAGAAAATGTGGCTTGAGTGAAAAGTAATTTTCCATTAAAAACAGTGACAATGACCCAAGCGTCCCCACTTTCAATCCCTATAACCAGTTCCTTCTAAATACCTCATCCCAAAAGTAATTGAGCAGAAACAATAATAAACAGTTTTCTACAACCTTTAACCTTGACTCAACATGCTCAACTTTTAAACCTAGGCAAGTTGTCTTGAACCAGTTACCTTTACAACAAAGGGGTGTGCTCGTAGAGCCTGTCCTGGACAGTGTGACGAATGTTCTACACCAAACAACTTACAAACAAAATGGAACTGTCCAGGATATTTTGCAAAATGTTCCACCGAATGGGAAGTAAAACTTTCAAGATGGACAACATAGGAGTTGAAGCTACATTTCCAATCAGGAAAACCAGGACATTTCCAGTTAATATACTATTGCAATGCATGTAGGCCGAGGAGATCAGAATGACAAATTTGGTGACGTTTCCGGTGGCCATTTTTGTTGTTGTATTTACATAATTGTTCTTACAGCACCACATCTTTGGTGGACTTAGAACATGTTTCAAAGAGTGTGCTGTTGTGTTCGCAAGTGTGTTCCATTGTCTTTAGTGTGAAGAACAACATTACGAATACACCCTAGTACTAGATAGTACCCATGTAAAACAAGTACCTAGTATCTGCAAGTTAATATACAACTTATTAGAGAAATTCAACCGTGAACACTCTCATGATAACCTAGCTTGTTTACCTGACCAATCACTACACTAACACCCTAGCAAGAAGATAAACTTACTTGTTTTAAATCTTTCAAAA
Source organism: Spisula solida (assembly GCA_947247005.1). Classification (NCBI taxonomy): domain Eukaryota; kingdom Metazoa; phylum Mollusca; class Bivalvia; order Venerida; family Mactridae; genus Spisula; species Spisula solida. The sequence continues at coordinate 54,252,537 of OX365945.1, forward strand.
CAATCCTTACAGTAGTAATCTAACCAGCAGCCAGGATGCTGTTGTTCAAAATGTTCCTTCAACATTATATTGGTCATACAGCTGGTAGCACATAAAGTACATTTAAATCCATTATTTGGCTTTTCAATGTTTTCATCACTTTTTGACTGTCCATCAATAGAACTGCAAGTGTTTTCATCATTGTTTGAATGTCCATCTACATTACTACAAGTGTTTTCATCATTTTTAGACTGTTCATCTATATTACCGGAAGTGTTTTCTTTAGTCTTCACCTTCATTGAATCCCCAGTGCATTCGTTAGACTCTCTTTTCATCAAACCAGCAGAGTCTTCTTCAGACTTTCTCTTTATACCACCCTTATCGTTTCCTTCAGGTTTTTTATTCATACAACCCTTTTTCTCTCCTTCAGACTTTCTTCTTTTACCACCCTTACTGTTTCCTTCAGACTTTCTATTTATTCTGCCCTTTTTATCCCCTTTAGTCTTTCTATTTATATCACCATTTTTGTCTCCTTTACACTTTCTATTTGTAAAACCATCAGATTCTTCTTTAAACTTTCCATTTACAGAATCATTAGTATCTCCTTCATTAGGTTTGTCTATAGAACCAAACATGCCTTCTCCATACAGTCGTTGTATTGAACTGTCCAGATCTTCAATTTCATCAATGCCATTACGTTCAGTTTTTACGATGATAAAACTTGGTTCTGTCATGTTTTCAATATGTTTTGTTTTTTTATCATTCAAGCACATTTTATGATGTTCATCGTCCATTTTTTTATTCATGGCAGTGATACCATCATCAGCATGACTTTGATTGTCACTAAGCTCATCATCAATATCATCTAAATAGTCAACTGGTGATTTTATTTCAGTAAAAGCATTGGTCTCGATTCTCTTCTCTTTTTCAGCTAATGGAAAAATACTTTCAAAGCCACCTTTAATTAAACCAGCGACACTGTCGTCCGAAAGTACTGAAAAAGAATTAATTCATGTTTTATGTTTTTACCATAGGTGTATAAAACAACTATTTGATTGATATGTTTAGAGTCACTTTTCATGATAGGTATCTGATTGTTGAGCCAAACAAGACTGCTTTCAATTAACGCTTATACCTCACTTATACCGTAACACTGTTGAAATGTTGGATAGTGTTATATGCTAGGTGTTTACGATTGTAAACAAGTATGCAAAGTTTGAAAACATGGCTTGATGGACTTTGGGAATATTTGAGTTTTATGAACTTGAAAATTTTGGATAACATTTTCAATGGATCGAGAAAATGGACAGAAATCACTATATGCCTCCAGCATCAGTATTAGCTGGAGCAGCAACATTAAGTAAACTATCCGTTGCGATAGGGCACCAATGACAGTGAATACCAGTTTTACAAAAGAATATGGGTAGATTGTCGCTTCTTATACGCTGGCCCATTTTTGTGTAGATTGTGACTTTTTATACGCGGCCCATTTTTTGTAGATTGTGACTTTTATTAAATACTTGCCCAAAAAATGCCAAAAAAGAGCATTTTATAAAGTGTTGACGGTTTATAAGTTCTGTTTAGTGTATAAAGAAGCATGTACAGATCCAGGATTCTTATCTCAGGGGGTCCAACTAATTATTTTTTCTCAGGAAGAGGCTGGACAAGCTTTTTTGCTCAGGTGAGTACAGCTATTGATATTTCTCAGAGGAGTATCCAAATATCCTTATCAGACTCTAAGCCATGACCGGCTTGTCTCAATATGTAAGATAAACACTGCCCCAAAATCCAAGGTCTATACATGAGAATAACAGTAGTACCTTTGAGTAAACATTGCCAGTTTTTGTCTCTAAACAACAATCTGACAGCATCCTCCTGTTCACTAGAAACCAGCAAAGTGATGTGGTATACTCCATCTGAAAAATATATTGATAAATTAGAAATTCATAGGGTAATTAATACTTTATTATCAAGTGTAAACCAGTTAGCTAGTAGTTTGCATATACTACAAATTATCAATACAGATGTGGTTAGAATGAGGCAGACAACATGTTTCTCACTTTCCAATATTTATTACAAAGTGTTTCTTTTGTTTCTGGTATGATGATGAATATTCTGAGATAAAATGAGGCATACAGATCAAACAGACAACTTATGTCCTTTTTATAACTGATGTTCCTCGAAGATTCTCTAGCTGAGACACACATGCTGGTATATCGGGTAGTACACACAAGAAACCGATGGTTCGTACATAAAGTCTTACACCTGATATTAGACCAGTTTCATACAGGCCATTGAAGGCATTGAAGGCCTATTGTTATGTATAACTTCACACTGTATCGGCAAAACGCAATGGATCCGGTTTAACGACGCGGGTTCGGCTAACGTAGCGAAAATGATCCGGCTAAAAATGGTGGATATCAACAGTAATACGCTGGTGAGTGTAACATTTTTGCGTATTTTGTATGGTTATTCTTGAATTCTGAAGACAGGAATACTCTTACGGAATGCCCACGTTTGTCCTGCATGCTCGAAGCTATTTGGTTTTGTCTTGCATCAATGCATATGCACGTAATGTACGTTGAAAGTTATGATTCAATCGTAAACAATGCAAAACAGACATGAAATGCGGACATTTTAGACAAATTAGACTAAGTAAGAGCTTACCGAGTCTAAATTATGTACTTGCATGTATTGTAGGGTTACATTTCTTTCCCACATACTCCTCTTTTATTAATAATGTATTTATATAGGCCAAAGTCTAACGTTTTCAAAGTTGAACGAATCAGGGTCCGGTTGTCGATACAACGCAAATGATCCGGTTCGCTTTTACAATTATATTTGCATCGGCATTATGTACAGATATGGACATTAATATTTTAGCAATTTTTGAAATACACGTATATCACTTCATTTCTCACGTAGTAAGATTATTTTGAACTAAACGTCTTCTCAAAGGACTTAGCTCAGTGGTAACACACTGGACTGTCTATCCAGAGGTCGTGGGTTCAATTCCCGGCATTTGAACTTGACATTTCTGAACTTCTACTCGTAGTAATTTTCCGCTATATCGGACCATATTGACTGTACATTATCTGGTGAAAAGTGCCAGTAAGCAGTGTATCGGTGCTATACACCGGGCACATTAAAAAACCAGACTGTCTGTTCGTAAAAAGAGCTAGGCGCATGTCTGCAGCACCGGACATGCCTGTATCTGATGTCTCTCTCTTTCCCTTCGGATGCTTTCTCTCAGTCTGTCCATCTGGTCCGATCATGCTGTATCTGCACCGGTAGGCCCCGGGATGCACCTGCGCCCTAGTGACTGCAACACTCTATGTGAAGCGCATTTGTACGTGCATTCGCATGAAAAGGGCGCTATATAAATCTACTATATTTATTTAGTTTATTTAAAGGACACCTCTGATAGTTTTTTTTTATAAAAACGTCTTTCAAAACCCCATGGATAATAACAAATACATACACGTATTGACATTTTTACGAGATATTGAGCTAAATTGTTTTTGTTTATTTTTTGTAGGGATCGCAGCTTGGCTAGAGTAATAAAGAATGACTAAACCACACAGAAATATTGGAACAGTGAACAGGAATTTTGATGAAGCCCCGTGCGGAAAAAAATATTTTAAATGTGATGAATCCTAAATTGACCAGCTAGTTAAAACGAGCAGGATATCAACTTAGAAACCACCTGCAAAGTGCATGAACTGTATGGATACTACTAGTTTACACAAATTTGGAATATGCATATTATTTATTTTGCATTTCTTGCTTCAGTTGTTAAATACTATACATCAGAATCAGAGTAAAATAAACACTTCTCCACTGTAGATAAAATATAATAACATACTAGTATGTTAACAAACGGTACATGTTTGTAATTCCTGCTTAAATATCGTTTCGACACAAGAACATTTGTCTAATACAATAGAAAGAAGGTTGTTTAGGACCCATGGCGGTAATCGCTAAGCGGCATCCATATAGCCGAGACAATCATATATAACGTAGGTAACGGTAATTTCCGTAACACCGCCTGCAACTGTCAGAGGGGCATGGCTTATGTGACATGCGTTGGGACTTCTATTTTTAAAACCACTGCACATATTTCATAATTATATATTGACATACTATAATTCCATTATACGTGCGAACCAAGTACAATGGTGATATAACAAAACTATTCGACGTAAATGAGATTGCATGAGCCTTTCAAACCTTCATTTAAAACGTTCCCGAAGTTCCTATACTTCAGCAACTTTAACGAACAAAATATCCAATGCATTCATAGTATTCTTCAAGAGTTATGAATGAATATAATTTGCTAACAGTTTTTTTTACGTCGCAACAATAAGTCGTAGTGCAATGCAATGTTTTCCCCATGTATGTTTAGTAGTGAAAATCTACTATAGGGAAACAACCACACCACAAGGAGTAAGACAGGACTATCTGCACATGGGAGGGAAATTGACGACCAATTTCCAAAATTCAATAAATCCAAGTATAATATATTAATTGACTGTTGACCATGTATTTATATGTAATTATTCTTTCCTGTACATTTTGTATCTTTGTTTACTCATCGGCATAATGCCTAATGTATTTCAAATAAACTGTAAACTGTTATGTTCGATTTGTGCATTATTCTTTTCAATAATCTGAATATATAATATGTTCTGGGTGTGATTGTTTTTTCGACACGTTTATCCCAGGAAAAATGTGGTCATACCATGTGGTATGTGGCATAATTTTGGGGGTTCAGAATTTAACGCAAGTAACGTAACTATTTAATTCTTAGACCGATTTAACGATATTTACTCGAAACTCAAGCTAAATTTGAGTACTGTCCATGCGACGTAATATTTTTCTTCGAAAGGACTTCTGTCGAAATCGACTTGATAGCAGTTGTGTTGGTTTTCGGAATATTAATTGGCATGGATAGCACCTATTCTGTGGTTGACCATCAAGAGTGTCTTCAAATTCGATCAAAGAATAAAGTACCTACGATTGTTTTTTAGATTTTTACTTGCGTTCCTAGCCAACAATTACGTCACATATCACGTGGAATGTCTACTTTGATGATGATGAACTAGTGGCCCACAAAAGCAGTGTAGCAATACGATGTAACTTTGACATCACCAACTGCTACCAATTCAAGACAGACTTTGTTTCGCTTCGGAAGCAAAAATAGCGGTATTTTATTTATATACCAGTTTCTATGAAATATTCGCAAGTCTGAGGTAAAAGGAACATTTCCTTGAAAAGTAGCATCCCTATCAGCAGCTGGGCCGTTTTCTCTAGCACCCTGTGAAACATTGAAAAGGAAGACGACTTTGCGGTAAAACTTTTGCCACACTGGGTACATTAATGTCTTTCTAAATGTTGTCCACGACTTAGTCTTTGCCTAGACATGGTCGAAATAAATATGAATGTCTTTGCACATAGGTCACATTGGAACCTTGTTTTTTCCCCTGAAAATAAATAAAAAGAAGAATCAGTTGATTGGTTGTACATACACGTTCATATCGATGTCTGCATGTCAAAATATCTTGACACATCTAGACAAATATTCAAGTCAACTTTAAAGATTCATCTATGACAATCTATTCTTCATCAATAAATGTGCAACCAGACCGGGGCTCGAACCCATAATTCAGCAGTAAGTGCAATATGAGAGGGCATGTAAATTATTCAGTTGTACACAAGCAACACAAAGTAGAAAATGATGGTAAAATTAGTCAGAGTAATACAAGAAAATTACATTGCAATAGTTGTTATGGCGAGTAAAACATGAGCCGGATCATTTTCGTTCTATCGACAACCGGACCATGATTCGTTCAACTTTGAAAACGTTAGTTTTTGGCCTATATAAATACATTATTAATAAAAGATGAGTATCTGGGAAAGAAATGTAACCCTACAATACATGCAAGTACATAGTTTAGACTCGGTAAGCTCTTACTTTGTCTAATTTGTCTAAAATGTCCGCATTTCATGTCTGTTTTGCATTTTTCACGATTGAATCATAACTTTCAACGTGTATTACGTGCATACGCATTGATGCAAGACAAAACCAAGTAGCTACGAGCATGCAGGACAAACGTGGGCATTCCGTAAGAGTATTCCTGTCTTCAGAATTTAAGAATAACCATACAAAATACGCAAAAATGTTACACTCACCAGCGTATTATTGTTGATATCCACCATTTTTAGCCGGATCATTTTCGCTACGTTAGCCGAACCCGCGTCGTTAAACCGGATCCATTGCGTTTTGCCGATACAGTGTGAACTTGCCACATAAATACCGACGAATCAGTGACAATCGCAACTTATACTTGGGGAATTACTGTACTTGTTTGCACATTTTTTAAAATATATTATAAGTTAAGCTACAAGTATTCGAGGGCCACTTTCAGCAATTCAGCCGCTCAACATCCTCTTGACATTTAACTTCCCCTGGTCATTGGGCTACCTCCGTAAAACCTCCGTTCCAGTTTCTCTGGAGACTTTGTGATCAGCCAAAATCGAGATATGGTGCCATGGAATATCAAACATATCCAGACACCACCCTCATAGATACCAATTGACACCTTGGTCGAGTGGAGCATATAGCTGTATTGTAGGTTATTCTTGCTCAGGGATATTAAGCAGTTGCCCAGATGGGGATCGAAACAGGGACATGTCGGTCCTAAAGCCCACACCCTACCTCTAGGCCACCTCTCACTATGGTCTGCTATCTCAAGACTTAATGTTATACTTGGTCTGTACTTTTGCTACACCTATAGAGTTCTTGTCAACCTCTGGCAAATCATCCTTACCACACATCAGCCCTACGTTCAAGGAAAGTAACCTGCAAACATGTTTAACAATCACGGGTTTTTGTCGATATAATCCTTCGTTGTATGCTTCGTTTGCGGCATACAATTTGAAAGTACTAACTCCCGTTTTTTCCGTTCTCAGTTCGAAATATGTACGGATGCACAGGCTTTACTATTCACATTCTTTTGTTTGCCTCTGTCCGCCATTAACACAAATACACGCACACCACCTTCGGATATGGTTAGCCAAACTTGGCGCACATGTCAAACATGTTTTTTTAAACATACCGTTCAACAAATAACTGGTGCGTACCAGGTGCGAAACGTACGTCACGTTTTGTTTCCTTGAACGTAGGGCAGATTTTTGTACTTGCCTGATTTTTCTCTCACATCAGATCTATTTGATGAATCAGTCACTTTAGTCATAACTTGGTCCTGAGAAGTGCTATTTTCAATTATTTCCTGCAAATACAGTATACATGTAGGATAATTAGTGTATTCAACATAATTGCAATGTGGAAATTCAAGGAAAAACAAATGTCCTATCAACTTTGTTCAAGCAAAAAGATAACCAAAATTGTACTTTTTTTTACTTAAAGTAAAAAAATAATAATCTGGTTCTGATATTCATGAAGAATTTATAATACAATTTTTGAGTGTAGCAAATCATTAGTCTTGCCAGACATAAAGTAAAAGATTATTGGAATGTCATATAAGCCAGTCTCAAGTAAAACCCACAGGTAACTGTATCATTTATAAAGAGTAATAAAAATAAAAAACTGAATTTATATCTTAGAAAGGTTTAAAACACGGGAAATTGAACACACAGTCACTGAGGTGCAGTTTGTTTTTAATAAACATTTCATTAATACAGGTGTTATTTTAAATATATTAACATCATCAGAAACTAGAGAGCTTTGTCTTTAATTTGATATCAATATTTTAAGAAAATTCAAGAAAATAAACCCATAGGGCGTGACATCACTTTCTGTTTTCTTGTTCAGAATAGCATTGTTGTTTCTATTGAATGCACCTCAGTGACTGACTTGATACAGTGGTATACATTTCATGGTATAACTTTTTAACTACTTGATCAATTTCCATGGGATTTTGCATGAAGGTAGTTCTAACGATGTTGTCTATGAATGTTATTACTTTTATATAAATGAAGATATTGAAAGCCAATTCTTGTTTTTGATACCATGAAAATCTGACCACTTTAGTACAACAGGGCTCGACTCTAACACTGGTCCGCTGGTCAAGACCAGTGAAATCCAGAAGGACCAGTGAAAATTCTGGAGGACCAGTAACTGTCCTATTTACAAATTGGGCACTTTTGCCTTGTTGGACCAGTGGCCAAAATAGTTAGTGTCTAGGCCTGTACAAATGCACCTTTCTTAGATAACATTAAGTTTATCAAATAATTTTTTACTCTTTATCAATGAGACAGTTACCTGTGGTTAAACCTGCTGTTGCCAAAATATTGATTGATTATAAGTTTTTTAAAAAAAATTAAGAAAAAATAGTAATCTTAAAGAAGCAAGCTGCAAAAGAATTTTTGTTAGTTCATGTACATGTATCTTGGAAAGTACAGATTTTTTCTAGTAGAGTCCCTATCGCAAACGTCATTCAAATCTTGTAGATCTACTGTAACAAGAATTTTCATAAATACAGCATTTTATCAATTCCTGACATAAACTGTTCAAAATTGTAGCATGTTTTAGAAATTACTTGAAATGAATCAACAGATGTGTCATTTTTCTTATTTTGTGAATTTAGCTTCTTCACAACATTGTTGCATAACAGCAAATAAGTAATACATAATGTCAAAACAGCAGGTTTTCCCGGAAACCGATTCATATCACAAGACGGTCAACAATGGACAAACACATAAAAAAGAATTATTAACAGTTTACCATTTCATTAGAGGCAGGTCCTGGGTCAGCTGAAGTCTTCTTAACTTCTTTATCGATCTTCCCTGGCTCTGTAACAACAAGTTGACTAAGCACTGGTTTCATGTCTTCTCCATCTTGCTCACCAGAAGTTACAGAAACTTTAGGAGTTTTGATAACATCATATTCAGTATTTTTATGTCTCTTTATGTCTTCCCAAAAACTATCAGGTCCATCACTTTCTACAGTGTCAGTATTATCATCAGAGTCAACGTTATCATTATTAGCCATATCTGTGTTTTCTATATATATGTTATATTCCACATTATCATCATCACCAGTAACAGAATTAACACTCTTCACTTTCTGAAATTCTTCCAAGTCTACCTTAAAACCATCAGTTTCTTCACGGACTATATCCTCTGTTTCCTTATTGATGTCTGTTTCCACAAGCTTACTGTCAAAGTCTGTTTCCATTTCCTCCTTTACTTTTTTCTGAAATTTGTCTAGCTATTAACACAAATCAATGCCTACTTTTCAAACAGAAACTAAAAGAAACGAAATTAAACATAATAAACTTTTTCTCTGCCTAACTAGTCGCTCAGCCGTCACAGTATTGCATGCAGGCCCCTATGATGTCCTCAGTAACCATTTACAATTTCTGACTAAGATTAAAAAAATGAGATTCAAGAAAATGCAGCCTATTTGGGAGTACAAGGTTTTCAGGTCGTTTTAACCAGTTATTTGACCTAGTTATTTACTTCAACCCATCAATAGTGAAACTTGACCTAGATTCCATTTAGAACAAGACTGCGTTCAATAAACGCTTATGCCCCCATGGAAGCCTTGCCCATAAAAAGCTAAGTCAATCAGGGGCCATAATTCTGTAATAATGTTGGATAGTGTTACATGGCTTTGATAATGTAAGGGGCTTATGATGGTAAACAAGTATGCCAAGTTTTAAGGCAACACCATGATAAACATGATGTAAAACGAAACTGTCAATTTGGTTTAACCAAGAATTAGACGCTAAATAAGTCTAAGTCCAAAATTAGGTCAATGTGACGGTCAAAATGAGGTTAGGTGATATAGGTGTGTAGAGAATGTTCAAATACAACAACCATGCAAGTATGAAAGCTTTGTAGCAAGCCATATTATGGTAGAATAAACGGTCAATTTGGGTTAACCAAGAATTTGGCCCTCCAATAAGTCTAAGTCCAAATTAGGTCAAGGTGAAGGTCGAAATGGTGTCAAATGATACAGGTGTGTAGAGAGTGTTCATATACAACATCCATGCAAGTATGGAAGCTTTGTAGCAAGCCATAAAAATGCTAGAAGAAACGGTCAATTTGGGTTAACCAGGAATTTGACCCTTCAATAAGTCTAAGTCCAAAATTAGGTCAAGGTGAAGGTCAAAATGGGGTCAGGTGATACAGGCATGTAGAGAGTGTTCATATACAACATCCATGCAAGTATGAAAGCTTTGTAGCAAGCCATATTAATGCTAGAAGAAACAGTCAATTTGGGTTAACCAAGAATTTGGCCCTTCAATAAGTCTAAGTCCAAAATTAGGTCAAGGTGAAGGTCAAAATGAGGTCAGGTGATACAGGCGTGTGGAGAGTGTTCATATACAACATCCATGCAAGTATGGAAGCTTTGTAGCAAGCCATAATAATGCTAGTAGAAACTGTCAATTTGGGTTAACCAGGACGGACGGACAAAAGAGCGAACGGACGTACTCATGAGACGGTACTTGTGGGGTTTTCTTTTGTTCTTTCTTTTGTTTGGTTGCAACCCACAAGTAGCATTTTGCACCCCACAAGTGACGTAATGAATGGAATCTAAAAATAGCCTATTGTTCCACACCCCACAACTACCGGTGCATTCGTACGGATGGACGGACGGACGAACGGACGGACGGACAGGTGAATCACTATATGCCTCCCCATCTATCGATAGGGGGGCATAAAAACATTCTGATCATTTTGCATAAAGATCCAGGAGTATACAGCCTCTGTAGCATAAAAAACGCTTAAAATTCCATGATTTGACCTCAAGTGACCTAGTTTTTGACACCAGATGACCCATAATAAAACTTGACCTGGGTTTGTTTCATAAATATTACACCAAAACTGTAACATCTATATTCTGTTCAGATGATCATTGAGAACAAGTTTCGATTACCCCAAAATTGTTACCTCTAGTGACTACACAAATGTTTCTGTTATTTGACCTTGTGAACGTATATTTTGATCCCAGATGACTCAATATCAAACTTGACCTTGATCTTGTTGAGATGATCATTGTGGCCAAGTTTCATAAAGATTAGGTCACAATTGTGACCTCTAGTGATTACACAAGGTTTTTCTATGATTTGACCTTGTAACCTAGTTTTTGACCCCAGATGATCTAATATTGATCTTGACCAAGATTTACACTGTATCAAAAATGGTATATGGGAAACAACACATCAAAACAACAGGGAAGGTTTAACATCTTTTATTATATCTACCAGTTTCGGTCAACATAGGCCTTCACCAGGATAAAGTTGATCTAGATTTTGATAAGATGGTCATTGTGGCCGCGTTTCATAAAGATTAGGTCAACATTGTGGTCTGTAATGACTTAACAAGGATTTTTATAACTTCACCTTGTGATCTAGTGTCGGACCTCCAATGACTCAATATTGAACTAGACTTAGATTGATTTTGTTAAGATTATCATTGTGACAAAGTTTCAAAGATCAGTCCAAAACTGTGACCTCTAGTGTCTACACCAGCGACTTGTTGATGGACCGACAGACAACGGATGAGGAGTGATCACAATTTTTAAGCTCACTCTGTTACCAAGTTTTTTTTGGGGGGGGGGGGGAAGAAGTAATAATGAATGACTTTTGCCACAGTAATTCCAACCCCAACATTTTTTAAAGATTATAACAAAAAGATTTGGGTAGGAGCAATATGGGCATGGCGGGGAAATATTTTGATTTAGGCCCAAGAACTCAAATACTTACCAGGTCATTTTGAGTTTTCGGACATAGATAAATTCCCTGGCTTTTCATAAAACGTTTATACCACTGATCTGATGCTTTAAAGCCTTTACGATGTTTAACAAATGTCCCCAATTCTCTTGCCTTAATCCTGATAGCATTCTTTGAAACTACTTTTCCACTTCGGTGTAAATCCATCAGCCAGACTGACAAATCTCTTTCCAGTTCATGGTACGGCCTTTTACGATTACCAAAGTCACGCTTCTGTCCCTTAGGTCCATCAATAATTTTGTCTTTATTTTTACGCCAATCTCGTGCACATTTCTCACTGACACCAAACTTCCGCCCTGCAGCATGATTGCCATGTATTTCTGCATATTCCACAACAGGTAACTTGAAGGCATTGTCATACGAAACTCGCTTAGTCTTGGGCATCTTTGGAGGATAGTTACCTATCAATTATACAACACAATTCATAAGCAATTAATATTGTTAACAGGATTTTGATACTTTCTTAGTGAGTACTGATTACTGAAATAACTGATATTCGTTCCAATACTAAAGAACTACTGAAGTATTCCAGACAATACTCAATTTGTAAATGTGTATACTAAGTTAAGAACGATTGTGAAACAAGTTTTTCCAACTTATATTAATCACTCTCGACACCTCATTCCTGATGTTATCCATCGCCACGAGGGTATGAGAGAAGAGGAACCAGTATCCCCTTTGTGTTGAACGTCTAGCAAGTGAATTTCTGGTACCATTTTTATTTCATCTTTGGTTAATTATGTTAGAATAATCATTGCCACCTATGTGAAGTAAAGCTATTGGTAGATATTTGCTCAAACAGCTACAGTTAGTGTAAAACCTGACATAAGACAGCCGTCGAAAGTATTTCAAAACCCCTATATTTGACCATGTGACCTAGTTTTTGACCCCAGATGACCCAATATCGCACTTGATCTAGATTTTGTTAAGATGATCATTGTGACCAAGTTTTATAAAAATGAGGCATAAAATGGGACCTCTGGTGTTTACACAAGGTTATTCTATGATTGGACCTTGTAACCTAGTTTTTAACCCTAGATGGCCCAATATCGTACTTGACCCTAGATTTTGTTGAGATGATCATTGTGACGAAGTTTCATAAAGATTAGGTCAAAATTATGACCTCTAGTGACTACACAAGGTTTTTCTATGATTTGACCTTGTGACCTAGTTTTTGACCCAGGGTGACCCAATATCAAACTTGACCTAGATTTTGTTGAGATGATCATTGTGATCAAGTTGCACAAAGATTGGGCCAAAATTGTGACCTCTAGTGTCTACACAAGCAAATTGTTGACGGATGACGGAGGACATACGACGGACGAAGAGTGATCACAAAAGCTCACTCTGTCACAAAGGTGACAGGTGAGCTAAAAAAATGGCAATCAAACAAGAGGGCCATGATGGCCCTGAATCGCTCACCTGAATCACCTTGCTCATGATATTTTTATATATGAAACTGTAGCCTCTTAAAGAAGACAAGTGCCCTAAATTTGAGAAAGGACCTTATTAGGATGCTACAGACCAAATTTTATGAAGATCCATCAAGCGGTTCAAGAGAAGAAGTCTTTTTAAAATAATTCTATATATCTCTTCTGTAAAATTAAGGGAGGCACGGGGTGGGGCTAATATTGACACCATTTGAGCAATCTCGGTAATGGTCCACCAGACAATGCTACTAGCACAATATCTAAGCTCTATGCCTTGTGGTTCCAGAGAGGAAGATTTTTTTTATATATTTCTTATATAAATTATGAGATGTCAGGGGTGGGGCCAATATTGACCCGGGGGTCACAATTTGAGCAATCTTGGTAGAGGTCCACTAGACAATGCTACATGCTAAATATCTAAGCTCTATGCCTTGTGGTTCCAGAGAAGAAGATTTTTTAAAGTTTTTTCTATATATCTCTTATACAAAATTAAGGGACCCCCGGGGTGGGGCCAATATTGACCGGGGGTCATGATTTGAGCAATCTTGGTAAAGGTCCACCATGCAATGCTTCATGCTAAATATCTAAGCTCTATGCCTTGTGGTTTCTTAGAAGAAATTTTTTAAAGGTTTTGTTACCTGGTTGCCATGGCAACCAGAGTTCTAGATGGATCAACTTTATTTGAGCAATTTTTAAATCCCCTTATGTCAGGAACATCCAGGCAAAATTTCATCTAAATTGGTCAAACGGTTTCAGAGGAGATGTCATTTGAAAGTGTGGACGGACAGACAGACGGACGTAGGGACGGTGAGTGATCACAATAGCTCACCTTGAGCACTTTATGCTCAGGTGAGCTAAAAAGGGAAACAACCAATATTATTCTTGCTCAAACTTTTTTTGACTGGTTTTCAACCACAAATGAGAATTTACATGTGTGGCTGAAGGACAATACTACAAATTGGACCCAATAAAAAGTTTGTAAGAGTACCAGACAAGGCACAATACGAAAAAAACGGGAATACGAAAAAGTGCTCTTGAATTCAGATTATTGAGCAGGCTGGGGATATTTGCCAATCAGGCTATTTAGTTCGTTCTGGCTATTATAGCTTAATTAGGCTATCTTTTTCAAAAAAGATAATCATATTTCTATATTTAAGGAGAGCATTATCCAGAAGCTTACTCTTTGCTGTGTGTTTAAAGTCTACTAGTAACTTCAGCTATCTGATACATCATATTAGTGAATACTTGTAGCCTCCCGGTTACTGCGCTCAGGGATGTGGGTGGGTGCTGAGTGCAACAGAGAAAGTCACACTATAAGTCATTGAAACAGGACAGTTTTCAAATGTAATTGCAGCAGAATTTATTCACGAAATGAAATCACAATTAATTTTTTATTGGTAAGGTATTTTTGGTACAATTTTCCCTGTTGCATCCAGCATCTCTGAGCGCAGATTTTGGGAGGCTGATTGAAATTGCAACAACCATGTTTCAAATGGGGCAGGGTCAGAGTATACTTTAAACCTACCGGAAACAGTAGCTTACGGAGAACTGTCTCATGATTTAAATTTATGATAAATTATATTATTTTAAAGATAGCCAGAATGAGCTATAATAGCCCGAACGAGCTATGTATGAAAAATGACGTCACCAGAACATCTAAATTTAGGGACCCAAACAGGGGCACTTATTACGCTTTTTTCAACGATGCACAGCAGGTATTACTGGACAGTCGTTTTCGACCATTTTAACTTAAAATTTGGAAAATTATTATGGTAAATGATTAGAACATGGTTCATACTTCCTATTTTTGAAAAAATATGTCACGATTTTCGTAATTACAACTCGTGATGCTGCTTAGAAGTTAGATGCCTGAAAGAGATTTTTTGTTTTACTCAGTATACTGGCTGGCGACCACCAAATCCGGACGACCACCAATCCGGACAGACTCAAAAACGCTTTATAGCGGCCATTAATTTTGATCATCGGTTGTCAATCAATCAGACACTTGATTTTTGTCAACACAACGAAGTAGTAACAATTAAAGTTAAATATTTTACAAGAAATGTCACATTTATTTTTGTCTGCACTCGCGAAGCTTGTTTACATTACAAAGCTTGTTTACATTACGGGGAAGTCGAAAATCGTATAACTGCGCATGTGCAATACTTCTGCGCAGCCCCGAAATGTTAACTTTATACGGTCCTTATGCTAAATATGAGGTAAGCCGATGCAATGTTTTCTAACAAATAAAGCAGGAAAATATAGCTTTAGTCAAGTACATGCAGAGTTTCAAAAACATCGTACAACGTCATTTGGTATCAAAATGCCCGCTTCAAAAAGTGAACGTTTAAAATTTTACCGCTAAGTTTCGATCAATATTTTTCCAATATTCACGGGAGATATATCGTACAAATTTGTACAAACTTTTCGTAATAAAAAACGCGACAACACGGTGTCCGGATTGATGGTCCTGTTCGACTTAAAAATGAGGTGATGTAGTGACGCCTTCAACGGCCCTCAAAAATGCAATTGAGCTATTTTTAGAAGTAAAGTAAAACAAATTAGCTCTTTAGTTCAGAGACGAACCTAGTATGTGATCATATGTTATTAAAGTATTTCGCAGTATTTATTTCATATATAACTGTTGATTCGTGGTTCTATCTGTGAATCGCTCACCCCGAATCGTGGATCGAATCGGCACTTACCTGACGATCCACAGCCGTAAATCTGGATATACATGTATATAACCATGATAAAAATTTATCCAGGCGCGTAGCGGGAGGGGATGTGGTCCAGACCTCAAAGTGTTTGTGGATCAATATCTTGAAAGTCGCGAAAACCAATTGCAAAAGATGCCACACACAACTTTGGTCTGTTTAATAAAAAAGTGATGATGACAACCCTCAAGATAAATAATAAAAGTAAATTATATACAGTTGCTTACATTGTATTAAGATGAAATCGGTTATAACGGGAAATTTCACCGCAAAAACTTTCTGGCGCTTGTTGTTGTTGATTCGATTGTTATGTGACACATAGCGAATATGTTCTTGGTTTATTATACCGCAACGAAATCAGAATTATTCTCTTTCTAACCGAGTGGTCCTGTGGCTCTTATAAAAAATCTGCAGAATACATGTAGTTACTAGTTAGGCCTACATGTATATAGTTTTTTTGACTGACTGCATGGTCCCAAATACCTAAATATACACAGTAGGTCTTTGATGATCTTAACACTGTCTTGCTGTTGAATTTCAGTTTAAAGCTACCGAGAACGCACCAGACATTCTCATATTTTCGTGTCTTCTGCCACGCACGTTAATTAAATTAACGTGCATGCTTCTGCCAATATCATTCCTTTGAACTTGAAATTTCAAACCAGTTCAGTATTCTCAGTGGCGTATCTACTATCCCATCAATAGACTCGTCATTCAGCCCTACGGCATTCAGCAGCCCTAAACAACGTAGGCTACTATCCTCCACTACAAGTGAACCAAGTTCCGTAAAAACTACACAGACACGTAAGCGTAACCTTCGTGTCTTAATCACAAATTGTCAAAGTATTCGGAACAAAAGGACACAGATATCTGAATCAGCTGAATATTTAAAACCTGACATAATTATCGGATCTGAATCGTGGCTAACAACTGATATTAAAAACGCCGAAATTTTTCCAGAAGGTTTCCAAACAAACGTACATAGGAAAGACAGAAATAAAAACGGAGGCGGAGTATTCATAGCAGTGAATGACCAATTTGAAACTTGGTCAGTTGATAATAGTGACTCAGAGTGTGAAATAATATGGACTGAGGTGCAAACAAATGAGAAGAACATTGTTGTAGGGTCATACTACAGACCACCAAATGCAAGCATTAATGCACTAGAGAAACTAAATGAATCCATAGCTAAGGTTAAAGAACAGTGTAAGGACAAGATCCTCATAATAGCAGGGGATTTCAACCTTCCACACTTGGATTGGAACACGTTAGCAGTAAAGTCGGGCTGCAGCCAAAACAACCAGCACCAATACATGTTAAATATATGCCAAGAACATGGACTCGAACAGATGCAAATGAACCCAACAAGACAAGATAACAATCTAGACCTCTACTTCACATCTCATCCTAGTTTAGTGAAAAAATGTGACACCGTGCCAGGTATCTCTGATCATGACATGGTTATTGTCGATTCTGACATTAAACCTAAATATAACAAACCAAAAAGACGCAAAATCTATAACTACAAAAAAGCAAATTGGAACAATGTATCTGATAAAATGAACAATCTATCAGACGAAGTATGTAAATTAACATCTGTAGAAGATATCTGGAACCTACTTAAATCTGGGATAAACAAAGCCCTTGACACGGACGTTCCGTCCAAACTGTCTTCCAAAAAACACAGCCATCCATGGATTACCCATGACCTGAAAAAGAAAATCCGAAAAAAGCATAAACTCTACCAAAAAGCTAAAACATCAAAAGCGAAGGAAGACTGGGACAAGTACAAACCCCACAAGAGTGCAACCCAAAAACAACTCAGAAATGCACACTGGACTTATGTTAATGAATCCCCCTCAAAAAACATGGAGGAAGGAAACAATAAACCGTTTTGGAAATACATCAAGTCCAAACGAAGTGATAACGTGGGAGTAGCTGGACTCAAACGCAATGGCACCCTCCACCAAGACAGCAAGACGAAAGCAGAAATATTAAACGATCAATTTAAATCCGTATTCACCAAAGAAAGTCAAACATCTCAACAACCAAAATTGAATGAACCTCGGTTCCCGCAGATCAACAACCTTGATATATCAACATCAGGAGTAGAAAAACTACTAAATACCCTGAATATCAATAAAGCCAGCGGACCAGATAGCATACCAAATAGGATTCTACGCCATTGCTCAAAGGAACTTGCTCCGGCAATAGCTCACATATTCCGCACAAGTCTGTCAACAGGCACACTACCATCTGATTGGAGAAACGCAAACATCTCACCAATCTTCAAGAAAGGAAGTCGACATGAACCAAGCAACTACCGACCCGTCTCCCTGACAAGCGTATGTTGCAAAACTCTTGAACATATAACCTGCCGTCACATAATGAATCACCTCGAGCAACATAAAATTCTTACACCACTGCAACATGGATTCCGAAGCGGACATTCCTGCGAAAGCCAACTCATTCTTACAATGGACGATATCATGAAAACATATGATAAAAAGAAACAACAAGACATGGTAATACTAGATTTCAGCAAAGCATTTGACACCGTACCACATCGCAAACTCCTTCACAAACTCGAAAACTATGGCATCCGAGGCGATATACTAACCTGGATTACCTCCTTCTTGACAGAACGAAAGCAAAGAGTCATCGTCGAAGGGGAAGCGTCAGCGACATGCACAGTTGATTCGGGCGTACCCCAAGGGACTGTATTAGGCCCACTACTGTTCTTGTGTCATATAAATGACCTCCCCAAGAGTGTTATATCACAAGTACGCTTATTTGCAGACGACTGTCTACTCTATCGTCAAATAAACTCATATGCAGACCATCTAGCATTGCAAAAAGACCTCATCAGCCTGCAAGAATGGGCAGACAACTGGGGCATGAAATTTAATGCAACCAAATGCTATATCATGTCAATACATCGTTCTAAAGTACCATCAATCTACAACTACACTTTAAATGGTCACATACTGAAACAAGTGCAGGACAATCCATACCTTGGAGTGCAAATCAGTGATAACCTAAAATGGACAACACACATAAACAAAATGTGCAATAAGGCCAGTAGCGTTCTGGGATTCATACGGAGGAACCTGAAGCACAGCAACAAGAACTTCAAGGAACAAGCGTACATCTCCCTCGTTCGTTCAATTCTTGATTATTCAAGCACCGTCTGGGATCCCCATCTCCAAAAGGATATAGACAAAATTGAGAATGTGCAAAGACGTGCTGCCAGATTTGCTTGTAAAGACTACGGGACAAAAAGCAGTGTCACACAAATGATGATACAACTAGGATGGAAGACGCTTAAGGAACGTCGCCGAGATCAACGCCTAGCATTTTTCCACAAGATCATCCATGACCTGGTGGCCGTCCCCGCTAATGACATCCTGGAACTAAACCAACGTCAACAAAGACACTCAAACTCCAAATTGGTAGTACAAACATCAAGTAACACTGACACTTATAAATATTCGTATGTGCCTCAAACTATCCGTGACTGGAACTCTTTACCAGATTCATTAGTGAATATTAAAGAAAATAAAACATTCAAAAGTGCCCTATCGGACTATAGACTAAATTCGTGCATATAACATCATTAACATCAAGTCGCACACACACACTCGAAGACTTTTGCTCATTAGTGAGATACTTTCGAGGATACTATACAGATACAGATACAGATACAGATCTAAAATACAAAGATTTGAATGATGAATCAAATCCCACAATATCTCGTAGCAATCTTCTGAAATCTCGTTTGTTTTCAAAACCATGTCCAGTTTTAATGAACACAGGCATATACTTATATATATTATATCATTCAGCTTTTAAATGATCCCCCCATAGTATACACGCCATGTTTAGCAGAACACTTTGCGTGAGATTGGAGATGAAAATGCAGGATATTTCAATAAAATGAGGGAGATTTTCCTTGGTCAAACGTCAAACTTAAATTAATGAAGTTTGTAAAAATATGCAGTTTTCACTTATTTTACTTTTAAGACAATACCATGCATGCTTCATGAAGCAATTCAAACTAATATTTGTGAACATTTTCATAATGTAAACAACAAATGTCAGGTTCCAGTATGTTCAAGAAATGTGTGAGATTTGATCAATTTGACCCCGATCATGCGAGAGTAGAATATCAAATGCGTGAGACTCACGCATGATGCAGGAGATATGGCATACATGTATGTAAAAAAACCAGTACCCCCATTTATTGAAATCAGTCAAGGAATAAAACAAGAGACCACAAAGAGGTTTCATGGAAATTTAAAGTTTATCAGAAAATAATGGCCCGAATTGCCTCATTCAAATCATAATTTTCTAGTCCAACTTCAACCTTTCAAGGTGATGCATTGGAATGCAGAAGTAGTCTTCAACAAAAAGACAGAATTACAGCATATCCTTCATGAGCAAGATATAAATGTCTGCTGCATTCAGGAAACTCACCTGCAGCCAGCTAAATCCTTCAAGATCAGAGGAAACCAGTGTTTCCGATGTGACAGAGTAGGCAGAAAGAAAGGAGGCATTCTGACATTAGTCCGGAACAACATTAATGCTATCCAGACTAAAACGCATATGGATGACTCTGAATACCAGGTTCTGAGTCTTAGTAAGAACGACTTCAATTTAAAACTTGTGAATCTCTACTCCCCGAATCACAAATCTCTTTCCCTAGACAGTATCCCAACAGAAGAATCAAACTTCATTGTTGTCGGCGACTTCAATAGTCATTCACAAAGCTGGGGATATGACCACATGGATAGACGGGGAGAGGAAGTGGAGACCTGGCAAGATGAAAACAAGTTCAACCTTATCAACCAGCCTGAAGACCTGGCAACTTTTTATTCAAGAAGATGGCATACAACTTCAACCCCTGATCTGGCTTTCTGTACTGACGACATTCAGGGGCATATCAAGAGAGAAGTCTGTGAACAACTAGGAGGAAGCGATCATCGCCCAGTTCATCTCATTATGGACCAAACTGCCTCTACATCCTCAAGTCTCCCCAGATGGAACTACAAGAAGGCCAACTGGACCTTATACCAACATCTGAGTGATGACCTCTGCAAAGACATCAGAGTGGATGGTAGAGACATCAACAAAGTTGTGAAAGACGTCAATGCATGCATTCTCAACGCAACACAGAAGGCAATACCAAGAGGGGCCAGAAAAGATTTCAAGCCATACCGGAGTAAGGAGTTGGAAGACCTTCAGACGAAACTTTCAGAAGCCAGAGTGGAAGCAGAAACCAACCATTCACAAGGAAGTAACCTATCACTACAGACACAAACTTGAAGCACAGAGGAAGAGCTGGAGAAATAAAACAGCATCACTCAATTTTGAGCGAGATGGTCAGAAGCTGTGGAGGTTAACGAAACAGTTGAATGATGATGAAGGTCAAGCGAGAGGCTCGGTAACTCTGGAAGAGAATGGTGAATTGCTGACAGGTAGACAAGCGGCAAATGTTTTTGCCAACAATTACAAGGATGTCAGTAACATCCCTGTCAGTAGAGAGAGACAGAGAGAAGTAAGACGAGAGCAAAGGGACAGGAAGACAGATGATGTGACATCAGATCGTATGAGTAAGCGTCTGACACTGCCCGAGCCACAGACAGCCCTCAGGCAGCTGAAATCAAATAAGTCTCCATGACCAGACAAAGTGACTAATGAAATGCTCACCCATCAAGGCAACTCAGCTAAATGCAAACTCCTAGACATCTACAACTACAGCTGGGTGCAAGGCCAACTTCCCCAAGTCTGGAAAGAGGCTACTATGATCCCCATCCAAAAGAAAGGCAATGATCCAAAGAAGGCTGGAAGCTACCGTCCAATCAGCCTCACCAGTTGTGTTGGGAAGACTATGGAGAGAATTGTGAACACACGCCTAAAGTGGTACCTGGAGACTAACGACTTACTAGCAACTCAACAAGCAGGATTCAGACAATTCCGCTCCACCGAGGACCAGACTACATACCTAGCACAAGAAATTGAAGATGCTTTCCAGGAACAGAAGGTTGTCCTGACAGCTTGGATAGACCTTCAAAGAGCCTTCGATAAAGTCTGGATTGACGGGCTCCAAGCAAAATTGATGAGGAATGGAGTTGGAGGAACCATGTTGAAGTGGATCAAGTCCTACCTATTCAACAGAAGGGCAAGAGTCAGCTTAAACCAAAGACGCAGTAAGAAGTTCCTACTACGGCATGGTGTCCCACAAGGTGGAGTCCTGTCCCCGACACTCTTCTTACTTTTCATAAACGATCTTGTGTCTGAATTACCAAAGGGAGTGAAGGCTGCACTATATGCTGATGACCTTGTGTTATGGTGCAAAGAAGAACATGCCACCACAGCCACATACAGAATACAAGGAGCAATAGACAAGCTTACCGCATGGGCTGAAGATTGGTGTGTAACGATAAACAAAGAGAAATCGTCCACCACTCTTTTCACATTGTCGTCAAAACCGAAAGCAGGGACTGTGAGAATGGGAGACACTCCTATGACTGAAGCAGACGAGGCTACATACCTTGGAGTCACCTTCGACAAGCTGCAAACATGGAAGCCACACCTCATAAAAGCAGAAGGAAAGGCTAGAAGGAAACTTGCAATGATGCGAAAGCTAGCGGGAACAACCTGGGGGGCGAATGAGCACATACTCAATACAGTTTACCAAGGTACAGTGAGACCTCAGCTAGAGTATAGCTCTCCTACATGGTCAACAACAGCCAAAACCAACCGCCAGGCTCTGGATAAAGTCCAGAATCAAGCTCTGCGCATCATGACAGGAGCAACCAAGTCCACGCCTATTGCCTTCATGGAGAAAATAACAGGTGTACAACCACTTCAAGAAAGAAGAGATCCCAAAATCTTGCTTCAGGCAGAGAAGTACAGATGTCTTGCAGATCACCCCATGTCAGACAGAGTGAAAGGATACACCATGAATCGGATCAAGCGTAGCAGCTTCGTACACGAAGTCAAGAAGCTCGACAAAGCCTACGCATCAGATCTGACAATCACCACCACTCCACTTGGTAAAGAAGACATTATACAGAATGACCTGTCAAACGTTGCTGTGATACTCAGTGTCCCTCACCTACAGCCTGGCAAACAAGAGGATGAGCGCATTAGAAAGAGTCACACCCTTGCCATGATCCATCACGACTATCCATCGGAGACGTGGACTCACGTCTACACAGATGGTTCTGCCACTAGAGCAGTTAAAGACGGAGGTGCTGGCATCGTCATTCTACACCCATCGGGAAAAAGAGAGACACAACACACAGCAACAGGGACGCACTGCAGCAATTACAGAGCAGAGACTGAAGCACTCATGAAGGCAGTGTCAATGATTGAAAACTCGACTGAAGCTGTCAACTCAGTAGTTTTCCCGA
The DNA here is from genome assembly GCA_947247005.1 of Spisula solida. Lineage (NCBI taxonomy): Eukaryota > Metazoa > Mollusca > Bivalvia > Venerida > Mactridae > Spisula > Spisula solida. The sequence continues at coordinate 54,275,843 of OX365945.1, forward strand.
CAGATGCTATGTCTGTATTGGAAGCTCTGACCAACAACAAGATTCCTCAGCTTGCAAAGAATCAGCACCAACCTAAGCGTGACCCTCCAGTGGATACCAGCACACTGTGGAGTGGCAGGCAACGAAGAAGCTGACCAACTGGCCAAGCGAGGTGCTCAGTCAGAGCAACCACCTGTGCTAGCAAGTTACAAGGAGAAAATCACCATCATCAAGTCACTTACTAGGCCGAGACAAGAGGCAGATGCATACCATCTCATAAGCAGGGCAGATCAAGTGATAATGGTCAGACTCCGGTCTGGACACAACCGACTCAATGCGCACATGCACAAGAAGTACAGACTGGCCCCGCCACCAACATGTTCATGTGGCGCAGAAGACGAGACAGCAGAACACATCCTCTAAAGATGTAAACGTCACGACCAGGAGCGAGATGCGAAGTGGCCTCAAGAAACAGCTCTCCACCAGAAGCTTTATGGAGACGTTGAAGACCTAAGAAGAACCACATCCTTCATCGCAGATACTGGCGTGGTTGTGTAGAGCGAACACCAGTAAGTAAATGAAAATTTTCTTAACTATAGAAAAGATAGACATAAACAGTGACCTCATACAATAGAAACTTAGCTCTTAAAATTGAGACATTGGTCATAAAATAGGATGAACTAGAACTGTCGCCATTCGGCAGACTGATATACCCCCCGCGTGGCAAAAATCATTGCAGCTAATTCTTTTCTTTTTGCACATCTACATGTTGAGGTTGTTCATCTGTTAAAGTTTGAAGCAAATGCTGCAAAAACTGTAGGAGGAGTTGCGTCCACAAGAACTGTTCACTATATATTGTATAGTGCATAAAAGTACAAAGGGCCATAATTCTGTCAAAAATCGTCGTAGCGCAAATTCTTTCCTTTTTGCACATCTACATGTTGAGGTTGTTCATCTGTTAAAGTTTGAAGCAAATGCTGCAAAAACTGTAGGAGGAGTTGCGTCCACAAGAACTGTTCACTATATATTGTAGTGCATAAAAGTACAAAGGGCCATAATTCTGTCAAAAATTGTCGCAGCGCAAATTCTTTCCTTTATGCACATCAACATGTTGAGGTTGTTCATCTGTTAAAGTTTGAAGCAAATGCTGCAAAAACTGTAGGAGGAGTTGCCTCCACAAGAACTGTTCACTATATATTGTATAGTGCATAAAAGTACAAAGGGCCATAATTCTGTCAAAAATCGTCGCAGCGCAAATTCTTTCATTTATGCATATCTACATGTTGAGGTTGTTCATCTGTCAAAGTTTGAAGCAAATGCTGCAAAAACTGTAGGAGGAGTTGCGTCCACAAGAATGCGTCTACGGACGGACGGACGGACGGGGACGGACGGACAGACAGACAAGCTGAATCCAGTATACCCCCCCCCCTTACAACCCGTTGTGCGGGGGTATAAGAACAGAACTTTTGATGCAAAATAACAGAAACTGCTGCATGCTAGTTTGCATTTTCTCCCAGCTTTCAATTGAGTGTCCAATCTGTGAGTTTAGTTCTCTTCTTATGCTGAAATCCATATTTGATTTGATTAAGCTTAAATAGATCTACATGTATGCGCAATCAATATTCTACAATGTTACTATATAGTTAAATAAGGCCTGCCAAAAATAGTCATCCCACTTGGAAATAGTCTGTGTAAATTGAAGCAGCCATTTTGGACGACTCTTCATAGTTGTCACATGCATGACGAGGTACTGATTTATGCGGAGTATTTATTCCAAATTTTGCTATTCTTCAATAGATAGGTGTTACTGCAGTAGGCTACTTGTTTTTTTATAAAAAAAATCATATTACACATTTTATTTATTACCACAGTCGGTAATAATCAAACTGTCCTGGCTATTGCCCAACTATTCTATCCGAGTTATTTCCGTTCTTGATGGTTGTTCGCCTCCATGTGGTTTTCAGCCGTCCAACTTTCCGTTTTCATTCAGGCTGCCATGTTAGTACTGTGCTGCTGATTTTTTTTGCTTTTCTTTGTCCTCGCCACCGGAAATCCATATGGGCGAAGCTCCCAGAAGAGGCTAGTTACTTTGCAGAGATGGGGGGAAAGTGCATGATACAGAAGATGGCCCAGTTCCAGAAGCATCCCTGGTCCTTTTACGTGCCGATGTAAAGCATCATACACGGGACCTTGTTTTTAAAACGTCTCGTCCGACAGACTGTTAGTAATTTTTAAAGCATTTCTGTTTTTGACCTGGCTGGAGTAGGGATCGAAACCACAACCTTCAGATCAGCAGTCAGACCACTTGCCCACCTAACGTGCTGCTGATGATGTTTTCTCTTCTTAATATATTACCAATCAATTTCCATTTCCTGATTTTGAATGTTTTGCTGTTTTGGGTGTTTTCGCTCTATTGTGTATTTTTGTTAGACCCCTTATTCTAGCGAACAATTTTTTTCCGGGGGAGGATGCCCACAGACCCCCCTAGGCTTCTTGCGTACCCATTCAAATACCTCTAGCTACGCCCCTGCGAACATGTATATTTTCATGGTAACCAGTCAACAGGATTACCTAATATACCAAAACATACGCATAGACCTACAACTGCTATGGTTTTACGTATTTTTGTTAACATCTTGATGTGTTTTTGTATTTATTAGTTCAGTTAACAGTTTTTCATCCGAAAATGGTGCCGACATTTCTTGAACTTAGCCGAAGCATGAATGCACCTGTCCCGATGAAACACGGACACACAAGGCAATATATACGTTGCAATGTCAGATTTGACAATACCGATAATTCAAAAGACAACAGGATATATAATTAACAAGAGGGCCCAAAGGGCCATAGGTCGCTCACCTGTCCTAGTAGTTCATGCAGACCAAGGTTTTCATATTGTCTTATAAAGTGGCGTTGCAATTTACATCACATAGACCAAATGGCATATTGAAGTTTAAGCCAAGTTTTGTCTATGCTTTGACCTAATGACCTAGTTTTTGACCCTAGAAAACCCAATATCAAACTTCACCTAGATTTTGTTGAGGTGATCATTGTAACCAACTTCCATAAAGATAGGGCCAGCATTGAGACCATTAGAGACTGCACAAGGTTTTTCTAAGATTAACAATTGTGACCTAGGTTTTGACCCCAGATGACCCAATATCAAACATGACCTAGATTTTGTTGAGATGATCATTTTGACAAAGTTTCATGAATATTAGACCAGAATTTTGACCTCTAGTGATTACACAAGGGTTTTCTATGATTTGACCTTGTGCCCTAGTTTTTGACCCGGGATGACCTAATGTCAAACTTGACCTAGATTTTGTAAAGATGATCATTTTGACCAAGTTTCATAAAGATTAGACCAAAATTGTGACCTCTAGTGACTGCACAAGGTTTTTCTATGATTTGACCTTGTGACCTTGTTTTTGACCCCGGATAACCCAATATTGACCTTGACCTATATTTTGTTAAAATGATCATTGTGACCAAGTTTCATAAAGATTAGGCCAACATTTGGACCTCTAGTGACTACACAAGCTTTTTCTATAATTTGACCTTGTGACCTAGTTTTTGATCCCAGATGACCCAATATCGAACTTGACCTAGATTGTGTTAGGATGATCATTTTGACCAAGTTTCATAAAGATTAGACCAACATGGTGACCTCTAGTGACTACACAAGGTTTTTCATTGATTTGACCTTGTGACCTAGTGTTTGACCCCAGATGACCCAATATCAAACATGACCTAGATTTTGTGAAGATGATCATTTTGACCAAGTTTCATAAAGATTAGACCAAAATTGTGACCTCTAGTGACTACACAAGATTTTTCCATGATTTGACATTGTGACCTAGTTTTTGACCCCGGGTGACCCAATATCGAACTCGACCTAGATTTTGTTGAGATGATCATTGTGACCAAGTTTCATAAAGATTAGGCCAAAATTGTGACCTCTAGTGACTACACAAGATTTTTCCATGATTTGACCTAGTGACCTAGTTTTTGACTCTAACTCTAGCTTGGAAACTGTTTGAGTTATGTCAGGATCCAGATGTTTGGACGGACGGACGGCAGACCGACGGAGGGCAAACCTATAGTCCGCTCCGGTCAAAAACCGGTAGGGGACCAAAAACAGCAAGGTGAAAGCGTTATACTGTAAGATAGAAGCGGTCCAGAATATTTGAGTAATGTTGTCAAGAGGAAAAATAGAAGATGAAGGCTCAAATACTACACTCATCAGTGGGTTTATGAATGAAACCAACAGTTTGCGTGGGGCTACCAGAGTACTAGATCCCACTAACACAGTTCGTAGTTCCAAAAGCGCTTCTGTTTTGTAATTGTGTTGTTGTTTTCTTTTTGTAAGACTTAGTGTTGATTTGATTGGGGTTTTATTTCTTTGTAGGTTTTGGAAGTTAGCCTTACCTGATGTCATTTTTGGTGGTTACTTTGCGGGTATAGATTTTTAAGCGTGTTTTTAGACAGAAAACGATTTTCTTACCTCTACTGCCAAGCGCCGACCGTCAAACTAACTTTTTGCACGACGAGTGTCCTGTGCGTGCAGAGGAGGGTTCGTTTTCACATTTTCTCAGAGGTGTACGATGCGTGTAAAATCCATATAATTATAGTAGTCGGCTTCATTCAACGTTAACATATATTTACAAGATAGATCGTTGGTTTAGAAAAAGAAGGCCGTAAGTAATATCTTATAAGACCACTCGGGCATATTTTAAATCTGCATCTCAAGGTGCTTCTTGCAAGCCTATTTTCATGAAAATCAGAAGCGGTCATGTTGACCAACCAAGTATAAAAAGCTTGTTTTTCCATAAGACAAAGGTAAAGAGTAGTTTTAAACAGTTTTTCCTTGTTTTCTCGAAATATTGATTTTGTACCTTCTAATTCTAAGCCAACGATATACATTGCAATTACTGATCTTCACCGCCAAGTTATTACATTTATCAAGATGTGTCTTTGGTGTAGCCAGGTGACCTTGGCCTACTAGTAGATTCTGACGTCAGATGACCCATTTTCAAACTAGATTCTTTAGAGACACATATTGTGATCAGGTTCATCAATATTGGATCTTTGATTTGGCTTGGTGGCAATTATAGTTTACGCCAGATGATCCAGTTACATAGTGAGAAACAAGCTACAGCAAAGAATAAGTCAAAACTGTGTTTTGTCGAGTTTTAACAGTCAACATTGTAAACGCCATATATAGGACGATTACAATGGGTGACCTTAAACACTTACAGTTAATGTTTGTAACTATAGTATATAGTTAACTGATTCCCTACTAGTGTACTGTTCTACACTTTGGCGCTACTCAGATTGGTCATACAAAACACTGAATCAGAATGTATACATAATATGTTTTTAATTTATAAACTGATAGCAAAATAATGAGAATAATGAGACATACCCTCCTGTTCAGCAGGGTTCCAACACATATTTTGACACAAAATTATTCGACTTTTTCCTGAGCACAGTTCAGTTTAAAAAATCCCTTACTTTAAAGAGGTAAATGAAATAAAATTAAAGAAAAAGATGCTATGGGAAAACAGTTTAAGCTAACAGTTCTAGGACCTATGATTGACATAAAGTTATTAATTAATAATGGCACTTATTGACGGCTATTTAAAATAAAGAAGATTCTGACCTTTCTCTTACCTTTGCTCAATTTTCAGATTTCCTTGACTAATTTTAAAATTCTCTGACCTTGAAAATAATATGTTTCCCTGACATTTACCTGATCGTGGGCACCCAGTTCAACTTTATTATCATATCTCAGTTCTTGACAAAATAAGTGAGAACATACTTACACACAGATGTACATGTATCATACACAAAATAAAGTGCATTATGAAAGAGACATAACAAAGCTTATGTATTCAAGAGATCAACACAAATATTAACAAAACTAATATGTTTAATGAGTACACAGAAGAGTTTTCTTATTTTTTTGTGTTATTTTATTGAGGTCTACGAGTGTTTGCATTCTTAACATGTTTGGTGACTTAAGTGTTAAAATGATCACACCCTATTAAATAGTGAAATTTGTATTACAAAAATACATTTTAAGAAAATTTGTAGACATAAAAATGTTGATTTCAAGACAAAATTTATTTATTGTCGGAAATTTGGTACAAACAAAATAACATAATCTATGTATAGCTTTTGTCCGACAAAACTTTGACATTTCTAACAATTTTAATCGGTTTCATTATCCAAACAATAATAATTCAACATTTCAGAGTGCTAGGCAAAGTGTTTGACAGTGTCTGGAACAATTTTGACCTATATGCTTTAGTACTAGTTTCGATTTCAATTTAAGAGGCTGCATGTCATTTTCCACAAAAATGCTTGCTGTAAGTCCCAGTAACGCTAATTGGACTTTCCAGTAAACGCTTATTGGACTTTCCAGTAAATTAAGAAAATATGTTGAGCAGAGTGTGAAACAAGCTATTGACAAAGACAAGTGAAAAATATGTAACACAAAAATTTAAAATAAAACATCTACATATATATAAGGCACAACCATTACAAACAAGAGAGTCAATGACCTTGGAGCACTCACCTGATGACTTGCAGTTAGGTAAATCAGTTTATTTAATAGTAAGATCTAGTATTTGACACTACATGTACCTCCAAGCTTGTCAAACTAGTCAAAAGAAGTAACCTGGACCGGTATTCATAAAGCAGCTTAGTTGAAAGGTAACGACATTCATATTTGTTCTTAACATCATCAAACTTCCATAAGTTTCTCAATTTAACAAGACAGTGGAGATTACTTTTAATTGTTTACACAGATTTCACCACTTTTATCACTAAGAAACCATGGATTATAATACCAATTATACTCCGACACGCCCACTGATTCCATTAAAAAAGTGTACATTATTTTCGTAAGTGGACACTTTTGTGAGCTATAAGAAAACTGTTTCACTCATAAAATAATTGCCATAAATGGTCAATTAGACGAAAACTGACAAATCTGTGTAACAGTTAAATAAACGACATAGTAACTGATTGCCTAAAGCATAAAACTAGGAGCTAGGAAATTGTATAAACACACAGCATGTATTAATATGCTGCATTACTGTAAAAACATCAAGTTTGTGGTGTTAAATTTTATTCAATGTCTTGGTTGAACTATATCATAAGATTCAATCCTCACAATTTATCTACACCCAAACAACTATACAACAATGGCTTATTTTTTATAATCCCCAGAGTAAAACTCCTCTAAATTGAATAATTTTACAGTACATGTATTATTATCGGTAGCAATTGAAACAGAACTACAAACCATTTGTAAGCTTGAAACATATATTGTGTAAATTGACATTCAATTGCACGAAAACCGAAATTATATACTAGTACATCAACCGATTAGTGGCTACAACTTTTTTCCATTTTTTTCATGAGAATTGGTGATGCCATTAAGTATCACTTCAATACAGCATTATATCAATAAATAAATCCATGTGAAAAATGTATGTTTAAACAAGAAAATATGTCATTATGTTAAGGATCATATCATAATACAATCAGTTTTTTTCAAGTATAAATCAATTACATTGTCTTAACATACACAAAACAGTTTGCAATCTATTAGAAGCTTTTTATATGAACCTGTTTGAAAATATTTTCATGGATTGTCTATTTTTAAATACAAAATAAAAGACAAATAATATGCACAGATATGTACCTTTGTGCATCAAGCCTGTATCATCAGTCACCAATGTGGAAACCTATAGATGTATATTCTTTTATGTGGTGGGTGTAATAACATATGGGCACACTTGATGTTTACTCAATAAATTTTCACATGCTAATAAATGTTCAGCACTGTATGAATGGACAGTTAGATAATCCCTAAGGATCATTAGGCCAAGCTTATTTTGAACATTAGAATTATATTTTATAAAATGCAAAACATCTTCTGTTCTTGAATAGTGCCAGAATATATTTTGATAATCATTGTCACTCTGGTGTAGCAATGTTTTTGTATAAGTCAGATATAGTACTAGTTATTCGTCAAAAGTGTCTTCTTACAAGGATTATTGTACAGTTTTGTGAGGACAAACAACAAATTATCCTCGGCTTCGCCTCGGACAATTATGTTCTTTGTCCTCACAAAACTGTACAATAACCCTTGTAAGAAGACACTTTTGACGAATAACTAGTACTGTATCTATTACTTGTAGCAAATATGCAAATAATTTAACTTGAATACTACGACACTTTATAAATATCTATTTTGGAAACTGCGAAATTCTATCTGTACACGAATCAAGGTATTGCGGTTTAATTTTTTAAAAGAAAACCGGACAAGGCGTGACTCGAAACAGCTGGAGACTATTCCTGTAATCACCAGCTCATGTAAAACTAATTCACCTATTAATATCTATCAATCAGTTAAGTTCACCTATTTGAAAATGAAATCACAAAAGACATGCTTGTGCATAGTGGCGACTATTGTCAAACTTGGGGAAACCCAGCTGATTATTACTAAGTAAGTGGTGTGTCAGACAGTACTCCATTAAATTTTGTTTTATGGACGTTCCTTGCATGCTTATACATGTTTTGTTTAAGAGCACATCTGTAATTACAAATAGGACATTTGAATGGCTTTTCCTTTGTATGCGTGCGTTTGTGTTCTTTCAGTAAAGTGTTGTTAAAGAACGATTTACTACACTCGTCACACGGAAATTTTCTATTTTTAGGATCATGACGGAATTTGTGCAAAGTCAATGATGCCTTGTTCTTACACGTGTATCCACATATGTCACATACCGACGGAGATACAACATGCACACTACGTTTGTGCATATTCACGCGTATCTTTGACCTGAACAACCTGCCACATATATCACAAGGAAATTTCTTCAAAGCTTCCTTATCTTTAGAACATGAGAGTTTGTGTTCTTTAAATGAGTCATAACGATTAATAATTCTCCCACATAAGTCACACTGGTAGTTTCCTAGCTGTGAAACACTGGTTGTATGTTTGGTTTCCCTCATATGCTGATAAAGTTCATCACCTGTATATAATATGATAACAATTTAATTCTCGTTAATAAACACAGTAGTATAAACGTATAAATAGTATCAATGGCTTTCTAGCCCTACACTTAAAAGTTTTAACGACTATTATAAAGAAATTTGGAAAAATGCTGTTGAATTGCAGGTTTTAACATTACTAATGCCAAATTCTGAACAATTTTGTTGAATTTTAGGTTAGGCAGTGGCTAGCCGTCCGGCACCGGACGACTAGACAGCGAAATTAGTCGTCCGTCATCGGACGACTAGCAAACGATACATGCATTGGCTAGGTAACTGTCATTCTATTTCTATGCATTAGGCATCCATAATTTCAGTTATTTTCTTGTGATAAGTATCACATATGTTTCTACCTTGTAATAAACTACGAATTAAGCAAGACAAGTTAGTGCATTTATCTGCATCCATTTTGTGACTGGCCGTGTATCTCCGTATAATGTCCGCCATATTGGAAAACAAACAAAGTACGCACGTTAATTTGCCTAAGTAACACAAACAAAGCTATGGCAATTAATTACTTTTCATTCGCAGTTTTAATAGCACATATATACAAAACAATACAATTACAATTGTATTTTTTTGTAAATACAATATACAATCAGGGAGTTTAGAATAGGACCTACCATGATACGATTCATAAACGGTAACATTGTTTTCACGCTATTATAACCAGTGACATTCCAAACTGTCAATTACCTAACACAGCAATTTCATCATAATACTGTAATTGAAACTTTCTATGTTCCATTACTACTTTTATTTCTAATGCCGGACGACTAATCTCGCTGTCTAGTCGTCCGGCACCGGACGGCTAGCCACTGCCTTTAGGTTTTAGAAAAATTACAATGCCGTTTCAGAACAATTTTGGAGAAATTTAGGTTATAAAAATCATAATGCAAAAATCTTAACAATTTTGTTGAATTTGATTTATTTGCCTTAATTAATACGGGAACTAGTGTTGAGAAGGTTTCTAAGATTTGAACTAGCGATTTCGTTTTGTTGATTTGAGGGCACATGGTTTTGAAAATAAGGAGTGAAGTTAATGACCGGTGCATATTATATTAGAAGACTACCTCCACTGGTGGGGACATATAACAAACACAGTGTACGTTAGAAACATCATTTGTTCCATTTCCAAACTATCTTTTTGTCCAAAGTTAGAATCACAACTGAATGTATTTGTAGCAAATGAAACAACAATAGCCGTCACAGACAGGTTATGCTCCCCGTGGGGCATTTGTCACAGACAAAACGTAAAAAATATGTTATTATTCTTTTGCCACTGCACTGTAATAATAAGATTTATTTATCTATGAATTTTCAAATTAATGTATCCAAAACTGTTTGAGTTATGGCCTGGACAAGAATTAAGTATGAAAAATTACAAAGGGCCATTACTCCAAAAATATACAATAAAGAGTTATGGTTCTTCTGCACTGTTTTTCCCCCCGATGAGGTCTATTCACCTATGAAGTTTCAAATTGATATCTCAAATACTGTTCAAGTTAAGGCCCGTACGAGAATTAAGTATGAAACATTACTAAGGGGAATAACTAAAAAAATATGCAATCAAGAGTTATGGTTCTTGTACACTGCACTTCCTCTCAATGAGGTCTATTCACCTATGACGTTTTAAATTGATATCGCTAAAACTGTTCAAGTTATGGTCCGGACAAGAATTAAGTATGACAAATTACAAAGGGGAATAACTAAAAAAATATACAATCAAGAGTTATGGTTCTTGTGCACTGCACTTCCCCTCAATGAGGTCTATTCACCTATGAAGTTTCAAATTGATATCTCAAAAACTGTTCAAGTTATGGCCCGGACAAGAAATAAGTATAAAAAATTACTAAGGGACATAACTAAAAAAATATGCAATCAAGAGTTATTATTCTTTTGCCACTGCACTTCCTCTCAATGAATTCTATTCACCTATGAAGTTTCAAATTGATATCTTTAAAACTGTTCAAGTTATGGCCCGGACAAGAATTAAGTATGAAAAATTACAAAGGGGAAAAACTAAAAAAATATGCAATCAAGAGTTATGGTTTTTGTGCACTGCACTTCCAATCAATGAGGTCTATTCACCTATGAAGTTTCATATTGATATCTCTAATACTGTTCAAGTTATTGCCCGGACAAAAGTGTGACGGACGGACGGACAAAGCGGTGACTATATGCTCACATAATAAAGATGGCAATTTATCTCTGATTTGAAGAAATCAACATTTCAAATTAATGTAAAACTTTTGTGGGATTTTTTAACATAATTGTATGACATATATCTACCACATACTAAACTATGCCATTGTTTACATTTATTATTGATATATCAATATATTTCATTTTTATTGGACCTTAAACAAGGTACTCACGTATATCGAATTTCTCCTCACATACTCCACATTGGTACTTTTCTACAGCATCTTTATGTTCCGAGAACATATGTTGTCTCATTGACCTTCTGTGGGAATAGAACCTATCACAAATTTCACATTTAATGTGACCCATGGCAACCAACTCTTCAGGGGTGGTTAACCTTTTACTGGCAAGGTTTTTATTTGGGGCATGTTGAACAGTTTTTCTATGTTTCCACAATTCTTCCCCTAAAAGTAGATTATTGTAAAAACATGAACTGTATTATTATTAAGGTCATTGCATCTAATGAATATCTCGGTCTATTGGTATCTATAATTCAAATATAACTGACAAGAAAAAGCACAAAGTACAGAAACCTTTCTTAACTTCTAGTGTCATCCTTTCACACCCCAAACTTACTTAAATTGACAAGAACCACTATGCCCTTGGACATTGAGCCCACACCTTAAGACATTAAGGGATTCAGACACAAGTTGTAAATTGTTCATAGTATGACAAAGACTTTAACTGCAAGTGATTTGCTTGCAAATTTGACCGCAAATTTGACCTAAAATTTGCCGACACAATATTTGCAACCAGATTCAGAAAGGTTATAACTACAGCAGGATGATAAACTTACTTGATTTAAATCTTTCAAAACAATCTTTACAATAGAAGTCTAACCAGGGGCCATTATGGTGTTGTTGGAAATGTTCCTTCAACATTATATTGGTCATATAGCTGGTAGCACACGCAGTACATTTAAATCTGTTGTTTGAATTATCAGGGCTGTCATCATTTCTAGACTGTCCATCTACAGCAACACTTATTACTTCTCGAGTCATTCCATTTGTAGAACCACCAGAGACTTCTATTTCATCATCTTCATAATTTTCAGTTTTAACTATGTTAAAACCTAGACCCATATTTTGTTCAAAACTTTTTGTTTGCGTATCATTCAAACATAGCCCATGCTGTTCTCCAGCCATTTCATAATCCCTGGTATCATTATCCTCATCATTACAGCTAGATTCCACATCATTAAAGTTAGATTCCACGTCTTCCACAGCATTCAAGCTTTGATTATCACAAATCCCATCGCCAATGTCGTCTACTACTGGTGACTTTATTTCAGTAAAAACATTAGTATTCTTTCCCTCTTTTTCTATCGAAGGAAATATATTTTCGTAGCCTCCTTCGATTAATCCAGCTATGTTCTCATCTGAAAGTACTGCAAATATACCAATTATAAATGATTACTGCTTATATTTTATAATTGTCTCATTAACATACACACCATTAAGTGTGGTTACAATGGGTTAAAATTAAATTATGAATTTATGACATTAATTTACTGAATAAGTTGACTGATACAATACCGCCCTTGAAGATTTCGGAAATGTTGTGTATTAAGAACCATCGTCATACACAAATTGTATTGATAAGAGGTGGAATTCAATATTGGTCTTTCTTGACTTAACAATAAGGACCACCAATCAGATCACACCATATCAAACTCTTGGTCAGTAACAGGCGATATGATTGGCTATCCTTATTCTTCAATTAAATAAGATCAATATTGAATATCACCTCAGAAGTGAGTGTATACTATTTCTGTAAAATGTTCAGAGTTTTGCCTTAATGACTTAACAGAAAATACTGTTAAAAGGTGATTTAGACTTAACGACCTTGTGTTTAACTCGGCACCTCTAATTTTTCAAGTCCTTCCTCTAAGACTATACCATCCCTGAGTTGCCATGACAGCAAGATACTAGTAGTCATAAGTGCAAGTGGTGAACATGATATTTGATTGACTGGCATTAACACCAAATTGGGTCATCTATTGCTGTTAACCAAACTCCCTTCAAAGTTTGAAGATCTTAAGCCCAACCATTCTCTAGTTATTGATTGGAAACCAATTGAGCTACCGACTGACAGACACCACTTTAATAGGGGGCATAATACAGAATACCGTAGTACCTTTGAGCCAACATAACCAGTTTTTATCTCTAAACAGCGATCTGATAGAATCCTCCTGTTCGCTAGAAACTAGCATTGTGATATGGTATACCCCATCTGTGTTTTTTCTCGAAACTGCGCTTACTGAAATATACACATGTATACTTATTCAATTTACTATTTAAAGTAGAAACTCATAGAGAGGCAAGTGTAAAACATCTGATGCCAGAATATTGGAGTTAAACTGCGGTCTACTGACTAAAAACATAAATTCTCACCTTTCGGTGTAATATATATATTAAGAACGGAACTGATCTTACTGTGATAAAAATCATGTGCAAGATTGGTGGAAATGGAATTACCAATTTAATCTCTATCGTGCAGCCAAGACTAAATTATAAACTTTTTGGCCTGAACCTTTGTATCATCCGCATAAGTGTTGTCATGAAGTTGAAAGTGAAATACTTTTTGAGCAATTCAGTAAATATTGTCTGAAAACTTCACATCTTTGCGAAGAGACTTCCTACTAACTTCAGTTTTGGTCAACATGACGTCTTCAGATTTTCATGAAAATAGGTTCATAAGATGCACCTTGTACGAGGGTTGTTCAAACTGGAATGCAAGTGATGCTATATCTTTCTGGTATCAATTTTTTTTAAAAAATATTGAGCTATATATCAAAGATCATTGTATTAGCTTTAAATTGATACCTCACATTTTAAAATCTGTTCACTGTAGCAGTGAGTGCAGCTGAAACAATAGGTCAATTAACATTGCCTACTCGTGTATACTAATGCTTAAATGATTGGGAAAATGTCACTTTTTCTGACCAAATTCGGTCCCATTAAAGAAACGTGGTTTTCTTAATGCGGGAGCAGAAACAATATTTTAAATAACTTGTATGGTGAAATGGTGCCATGTAATGTCTTATATATATCAACTACTTGATAGTTTAAGAAATTTTAAAGTGGTGTATATTTATTTGGAAATGAACATGCACGCAATCCAAATACCGCAACTTACTAGAAAAGGGTTGTGAAAATCAAACATGTTTTGGAAACTGGTGGAGTATTTACAATAAAGCAAGTAGCTCAATGTGTTGGCACATCATTAGGAGCTACATGTATTCATACAATTATCAAGCATATTGCAAACAATAGGACGATAAGTATAGTTTGGATACTCCTATCGGCTTTGGGACGCCAGCACATATGGCCTTGCAAACTGTCCACAAATTTGTTGAAACCAGTTTCCAGAAAAAAAGTCGACCGTTTGCAAATGTAATTGCCATAAGAGAGACACAGTTTCATTTTGTCACCCATGCGACATAAACATAAACAAATATGGGCCAGCAAAGACAGAACAAAAGTATACATTACATAACGCACCATGAGCGCCCGTAGAAATGCACAACTTTTTTTATATAAACCAAGTTTCAACCATTAAATTTGACGTATAACATAGACAATGCTTAAATGCCAAGCTTAAGAAAGGTAAATTCCTTCAGAAATTGAAGAAATACTTCGACAATCACTGCCAAGCCACATGTGTAAAGGATGGCATTTGCTATTGCAGAGCAATGGGCCTTCACCTGCAGCAGCCATTAACGCGACTTTCTGAGAAGCGTGAAGGTTCTTGAGCTTTCTGACGATTCTTATTAGTCAAGCACTCTCCCTTGTGATTTTTTTGTTTCAAATGACATTGTCGGGGAAAATATCAGGTATGTTAAGATCTCAGTTTGGCTCATGTCCAGTATATGCACAGTGTACCTAGGAATGATAGCAAAATTGCATTTTAAAATTGGAACAGCTGAATGAAATTTGGCATATATATCGTAGATAAATACTGCAATGGGATTAAAAGCTTGTTTCATTAGAATCTATCAAGGATAATTTTAATTGGCTTAGCTGCATTCCAACTTAAACAACCCTCATATTGCAGATTTCCAAAATATAAAGGTTTAAGGCAACCATCAGAGGGTCAGTTGTTATATCAATAACAACACTATACAATGCAATGGTTTTTAGACTAACCTTCATCTGTACTATCAAGACATTCCTGTTTTATTTCAACTTCTGACATATCATCTGTGGGTGATTCACTCTTCCTGTATGTCGACTGGTACTCAGATGATGTCATATTGTCAGACTGGTTATGTATGTTATGTTCACCTTCAGAGTCTGTGTCAACATCAGAAACATCTTCCTCTTCAGCTATCACAGTTTTGGAATTATTCGATGTATCAGTCACTTTAGTAATGGTGTGTTCCTGAAAAATACTATGCTTTGTCCCATGCTAGAAATTGTTAACTGAATTTTTGCAACGGTAGCAGATCCCTTTATCACAATTTGTAGTGGTTAAAAAATTATGAAGAATTGAAAATAAGACATAATGTAAGTTTCCTTTTAGATTATGTAAAAAGCTTGATTAACGAATCAAAAGTTACAACTGTTTTTGTAGAGCTTTTTTCGTGACGTCGCGAACGTCTTTCAAACGTTATTCGAAGTGTCAAAATTGCAGGTTTATCTGGAGACAGTTCAGTGATTTTTTCCTTCCTTATTAGGGTCCGGTAAACGGACCCTTTCCCAATTGCAAATAGGCTATAATTTTCCCAAATTTGAATGGAGAAATTCCAAATAAACAATTTAAAAACTTTTTTTTCGAAATCGGACATAAATTGATAAGTTATGAACATTTTTGACAAGAGGTCACATATAACTCCTTTTTCTGTTTTATTAGGCCTTTCTTCTTCATGGAATTTCCCAATTTCAACTTGTCACGGCGCGAAATTCCCAATCTGAACGGACCCGGACCCTTTCCCAAAGAGGCAAAAACAATTACTGCAGTGTCGACTGGCTTATATTAATTTTACAATACTTTCATGACACACATAGAAACAACAGACTATACACGCACATTAGCACATTAACCATACCGTATGACAAGATGGTTAAACAATAGACAGAACATAACATAATTAAGAAGAAGCAATTTACCATTTCATTCGAGGCAGATCCTGAAATTAAAGTATTCTCAAATTCTTCATTTGCTTTTATGTCTTCAGCATCTCGTTCAACAGAAGTTTCAGAAAAAGCCAAGTTTTCAGGTGTGTTATCAACATCGAAATCAGTTTTTGTAGGTTTAATTCCGACTTCCTGAAAACTTTCAGCTCCGTCACTTTCAAAATTTACTGCATTTTCATCAATGTTTTCATTTAGATCCAAGTCAGTATCTTCTAAAAATACGTCAAATGTTAACTCATCACCATCATCAAATACAGAATCATATGTTCCTTCACAGACATTATTCTCCATGTCCTTGTTGTTGTTTGTTTTCACCAGATCATCATCAGACTCGGTCTCCATTTCTTGTTTGACTTTTTGAAGGTTGTCAGACACCTAGAATTAAACAAGAGAATCATTGAGCATAAAGGGCTCTTCTGTGTTAACATGTTTATATTACATTTATATGACTATGACAGACCTAAAATTTGGCAGCAGATGAACTTGTTTGGTTTCTTTTTAAGATTTTGCCGAGCATGATCGATTTCAATTCAAAAGGCTGTTATTTCATTAATTGAAAGAAGTTTATAATCCAAATTTAAGTTCGACCCTTCGAAGTGTGCTTATTGCAAATATTTTGACCACTGTCATATACAGATTAGGTTACACCTTTGGAGTAGTAACAATGCTTTCTTTTGTTCTAGCCCAGTTATACAATATTACCCGGTAACGTTATTGATCTAGATGTACAAAGCCACACATTGTGACCAGCTTCATAAAGGTCAAATTAAAAATGGATATATTCAGTGTTTTTCTATTTAGACTAGTGGCCCAGTTGATACATGATGACCAAATTGCCAAGTTTGGCCTTACCTTGGCAATAGGTGATTTCTTGCATAGACGAATTCCATTCCCTTTCATAAATGCAGTACACCAACTAAATGAGGCTTTAAACAATCCAGCATCATACTTGACATCCTTTGCTAACTGTCGCGCCTTCATACATATAACATTCCTTGTTATAACCTTTTTGCTTTGGCGATATTCCATCAGCCAAGATAACAAGTCACTTTCTAGCTCATTGTAAGGTCTTAAACGTATACCGACATTGCGCTTCTGTCCCTTAGGTCCTATAAGAATTTTATCTTTTCTTTTTCGCCAATCTCGTACCATTTTTTCTGAGCACCCAAACTTCCGCTCAGCTGCCATATTGCTGTTCTTTTCTGCATATTCTATTACAATAATCTTGAAGGCATTGTCGTAGGAAGCTCGTTTCTGTTTGGGCATCTTTGAAGGAATAGTATCTAACAAGTATATACAACACACTATCAACAGACATCAATCAAATATTTGGTACAATATTATTATATTTACACCTATAAGCAAGAGTACTAGAAATACTCAATTCTTTACTAGGCCTAAAATACATATTTCTGAACGTTCCTATAGTTTGTCACTCAGCCCAACAACTTTCGACAGTCTTAAAAAGTTGTATCAAAGACATATAATTAGTCATTTTAGTGCATTCCTAAAGCTAGAAAAATAAGGCAAGGCTAAAACAGCCGACTATGCTTGTACTACTGAACCAGCTGAGCATATGTGAACAAAGTGGATTTTATTGATTCTGTCTTTATACCAGACCTATTTTAATATATTGAATTATCATGGTCAATTCCTAAATTGCCGAAATAAAGAAGTGACAAAACTTTTGTTGAAATGATCACATTGCGATTAGGCCCAAAAATCTAGTGACTGCACATGGTTTTCCATGATTTGACATAGTGGCCTAGTTTTTAACCTTAGGTGACTAAATATCGAACTTGACCTAGATTTTGTTCAGATGATCATTGTGACCAAGTTTCATAACGATTAAGCCAAAATTGTGAACTCTAGTGAAAAATACAAGCACCTGTGGACGGAAGAGAAATGATCATAAAAGGTCTCTATCATTTAATGACAGGTGACCTTATAGAAAACTAGAACTATCACTGGAGTGATGAATCATACCCCCGCAGCACTGCTTGACACAGGAATATTATTTAAATTTATAGTTACTTTTATCTTTTAAAATCTAGTAAGAAACACGACATGCATAACTATATAACCTTTGACCTCTAAGTGACCTTTGAGCTAGGGACCTAGGTCTTCCGCAAAAAAAACTACAAAAAAAAATGAAAAAAAATATATTTTTTTAAAAAATTAAAAAATAATCGAAAAAAATAGATCTATATAAAAAACAACAACAAGAAATTCGAAAAAAAATATAGGAAAAAAAATTAGAAAAACTTTATTGATGTGGTAAACATTTGTACCAAGCACTTTTAAAATCCACTAAGAAACGACAAAGTTACAGAGCGGACACGACTTGCATGACTATATAACCTTTGACCTCTAAGTTTGACCTTGCCCTGGGTCTTGCACATGACATATCGTCTTGATGTGGTACTAAGTATCATAAATATCCAATAAGAAATGGCAAAGTTACAGTGGACACGAATGACATGCCTATTTGTGCCTTTTAACCTTTGACCTCCAAGTGTGACCTTGACCTTTGAGCTAGGGACCTGGGTCTTGGGCATGACACACCTTCTTGATGTGGTGAACATTTGTACCAAGTATTATAAATATCCAATAAAAAATGACAAAGTTACAGAGCGGACACAATTTTGTGCCTTTTAACCTTTGACCTCCAAGTGTGACCTTGACCTTTGAGATAGGGACCTGGGTCTTGTGCATGACACACCCTCTATATGTGGTGAACATTTGTACCAAGTATTATAAATATCCAATAAGAAATGACATAGTTCATAACAGAGCAGACACAATTTTGTGCCTTTTAACCTTTGACCTCCATTTGTACCAAGTAATATAAATATCCCAAAGGAAATGACATAGTTACAGAGCGGACACGATTCACATGCCTATTTAAGCCTTTTAATATTTGACCTCTAAGTATGACCTTGACCTTTGAGGTAGGGACCTGGGTCTTGCGCATGACACCATCTTTATGTGGTGAACATTTTTACAAAACAATTTTAAAATCCAGTAAAAAACAACAAAGTTACAGAGTGGACACGACTTGGATGCCTATATAACCTTTGACCTCTAAGTGTGACCTTGACCTTTGAGGTAGGGGCCCGGGTCTTGCGCATGACACATCGTCTTGATGTGGCGAACATTTGTACAGTAAGAAATGACAAAGTTACAGAGCGGACACGATTTTGCTAACAGACAGACCGACCGACCGCCCGACAGACACGGTGACTCCAGTATACCCCCTTCAAACTTTGTTTGCGGGGGGGATAATTATCAGCATACGATACGGTCCAATTAAAAGAGTTGTCCAAGGTTTTTAGATTGATTGATCCATTCAATTATCGAATTCATTATTGGCATAATTAGCATTCATATGTAGTTAAAAGTGTAGCAAGTTTATGTGTGTCCCTTAAGTTCTAGTGAATACAAGTCTCTAGGGGTGTTGAGTCAATGTGACTAAGAAACATGATGTAAATATATCAGATGCACTGTAATATAATGTATACATTATTTTGTATGGGTGCTTTAGGACTGTTACACATTGTATTCAACCTCAACCGATTTGACTATCATCTAACTAATCAGTACCCCAGCTATACTACTCAAAATTTGATAAGGGACAACACATTTTCAAAATTGAATTAGACTGAAGGAATTTTCATAAAACATTATGTTACATCAGCCATATTGTTAACTTATAAATATTGTGTCCCAAGCTGCTGATAAGCCCTACCTCGATCAAATGTGTGTGCTGCATTTAGGATATTCATTTTTGGGTCTTGCACAAAGTGAGAATAGTAAATTTAAATATTAGTATTTAGTATATGTACACTTAATTATCAGTTACCTGGAAAAAGACGACGTTGTGTCAATGTAAACCAAATGCATGGCATGAATATTTCAAAATTGAACGGCAGATTAGATGATTTTTTTTAATTTGGTCAACATTTTCTTCATTGGTTTTGTTTAGATAACATTATTCGGACATGAATATTCATTTCATGATCCTTTTCAAACTTTAAGTAGTATATCACAAACTCTTGAATTGTACAAATTCCTTGTTATGCATGTCAATTTGGATCTTGTCATTTCTAGTATAATGTCTTCTTGGACATTGATGAATGGTGAAGGTTTTTTGCTTGCATTTACTTAGATGTAGGTAACCATGATTGTTCTTCAGGATTGTCAGTCTTTTGCACCAATGTTTCCGAACCTCCTTATCGCCCTCCTTGCGAAGGCTACGGGACTCGTTATAAATGATTTAAATTGACTTTATATAGAAATTAGAACAAAACCAGGAGCTGAAAATTGGATATTTCATCATTTAATCAATGTTCATATTAATGACATTTTAACATTTATTTGTGATAAATTAACAATTAAATTCCATTTATTAGCATATGCATATACAAGGGATGATCCATATATAACCTATCGGTTACATAGGTCAGCAAAATTGTTCCAAACAATTTATTTTTCCATATATTTGAAAACTATTTCGCACTTTTTCTTCTTATGTATGTATTAACAAACACATAACATATATTTAGAAAATAACATGTAATAACAAAGTTATAAGCATTTTCTTGTTATATATGGATCATCCCTTGTACCATATATATGAACATACAAATAACACAATACAATTTTGATACAATAGTAACAAGTGACAAAAACAGGATAGTGTTTAATATGGTTATAAAAAGGGCAGATTGTCAAGCCAATAAAAATCAGGATTTATGTTCATGTATTATAAATGCCAGATGAAATTACAAGAGAATGAGACCATCTTCAATAAATGCTCATGCCCCTGTGGAAGCCTTGTCCACAGCGAAGCTAAGTCAATCAGTTAATTATGTTAAAATGTTTTGTAGTGTTACATAGCTTTGACAATGTAAGGAGATTATGATGGTAAACAAGTATGTCTAATTTGAAAGGTATGCCTTAATGGATTAGATGTAAGACAAAACGGTCTATTTGGAATATATCAAGAATGTTGCCCTGAATAAGCCTAAGTTCAAAATTAGGTCAGTGTGAATGTCAAAATGAAACATGTGTGTGGAGAGGGTTCAAATACAACATCCATGCATGTATGATAGCTTTGTAGCAAGCTGTATTAGTGCTAGACGAAACGGTCAATTTGAGCTTACTTAGAATGAGGCCATTAATACATGTAAGTTCAAAATAAGGTCAATGTTAAGATCAAAATGAGATCAGGTTATGTAGGTGTGTGGAGAGTGTTCAAATAAAACATCCATGCAAGTATGACAGCTTTGTCGCCAGCCGTAATAATGTTAGACGAAACAGTCAATTTGGGTTAACCAAGAATTTGGCCTTCAATAAAACATCTACAATTGCTGCTCCTTTACTAGGTGTTTTTGGAAGTGAAGCCCTTGTCCTTTTCACTCCATGATAGTGTCCATGTGTGTCCACCTGGTGAAACAGAGTCTGGTGTGCCTGGATCAGAACTTTAATTTGATTGAGAACCACTTTGTCTGTCTTGACGTTAACTTAATTTGGCCAGTTTGACTCGAGAGTCTCCCAATTTTTTTGTTATCATCTTGGCTTCACCTTACTTTCACTGCTAATGTAAGTTAGAGGAAGCACATTTTCAAGCTTGTTTTTAGCTTTTGCAGACTTCTTTTTCTGTCTGTACATATTCTAGATGTGTTTGGCTCTCATTGACTGCTCAAGTTTTTTATTTCAACTGAGAATTTTTTCCTGTTTTTGTCCCTGTAGACATTTCCTTTCATGGTCCTTCTTTCATGTTCTTTCGATCCTTTACGGATCATTGTTCACATTACTCCTATACTTCTCATCTTACTTTCACTTTTCTCATTGTCTCTGTTTTTATCAGCTACATTTTGATTTCTGATGACAGGTTTTATAATTATTTATACATTTCTAAACTGATCTGAAACGAAAAATTGCATAATTTCATTATATAGAAAAGCTATATTTTACATTTTGAAATAAGCTTTCGACAATGCATTATAAAAACGCCCCAAAAGCGTTGGGCGTGTGAATCTTTTCCAAAACTAGAGAGCCCTTTTTGGCACTACGTCGCCCACCAAACTTGACCAAACTTCATGAAGATTAAAGCAAAAATGTGGCCATCTGAGTGTTAACAAGGTTTTCCTATTATTTGACATATTGACCTATTTTTTGACCCCACATAACCCAACTTCGAACTTGACCTAGATTTCATTGAGGTACAACTACTGACCAAAATTGATGAAAGATGAAAGTGCTAGAGTGTTAACGGTGAAAAGTCTAACAGACTGACAGACAAAACCAATCACAAAAGCTCTCCTTGCCACTTTGTGGCAGGTGAGCTAAAAATGTGACCTTTAGAGTGTTAACAAGGTTTTTCTTTAATGTGACCTAGGTTTTGACCCCAAATGACCCATTTACAAACTTGACCTAGATTTCATAAAGACAAACATTGTGACCAAGTTTAAGAAAGATGATCTCTAGAGTGTTAACAGTCCAATCGCTGACAGTTGACTGCGCACGACGGAGGACTGACAAAAGGGTGATCACAATAGCTCACCTTGAGCACGAAGAGGTGAGCTAAAAAGCGACAACAATTTCCATATCATTCGTGCCACTTTGGTCCCTGCACTATGGCTAATCAGTTATCTGACAATGCATGTCAAATGCAACACATGAATCTTTCGAAATTTAGCAGCAGATTCGATGACATTTTAATATATTTACACAATTTTCTTAATTGTTTATGTTCAGTTCACGTAAGACGGACAAGAATATTGATGTATAGGCCCTTATCAAAATTTGAGTATTATAGGCCTTTAGTTGCTGATGGTAAATATGATTGAATAATGATACAAAACTACTATTTATTAACAAAATACATGCCTATTCTGGTGGTTATTGGAAGCCTATTTGTAACAGTTATTTAGCTGTATTTTAATTGATATACATGTACCGCTATTCATGTGAAGTTTCATCAAAATCTGACCAGTGGTTAAGGAAAGTCTAAGTGCGGACAAACTGTGAAATCCAGCACAGAATCAATATAATTATGTCTCCTCTGCTTAACGTGCAATCCCTGATCATTAAAAACCTGTGCCAGTGTTCCAGATATGAACGGCTATATCTGGCCCCAATCTCCTGAAGCATCTCAATCTGAGCTCAATCTCAACTCAAATTTTGATATAATTTCAATGCATGATTGTATGCTAAATTGGTATAAGAAAACAGAAACATTATCCTGTCAGTTTATTACAGGAAAATTTTGAAAGCTTGAGCTTCATATTATTCTCAAATTCAGACTCTGATTTTAGTAAAATCTCAATTTGAGTTGAGATTTCTACTTGAGATGCTTCGAGTGATCGGGACCAGGTTATTGGAAAATGATTCATGTACTTAGTTTAAAATGAAGGACTTCTACTACAAGTATTTAAATATTACAAAACCCACCTGCGACTCCTTACGATTGTCCTCCTTCACTATCATCCCCTTCCCTTGAATCGCTGCATTGTATTGTCTTTGCAATTTAAACACAGTCTGTTGCAAGTTTTCAATCTCTTCCTTCTGTTCATTTAGTTTTTGGTACAATTCATTTCTAGTCATGTCTTTATGTTTAAATGTTGAATGAAGAAATTTCATCCCATTGCTTTGTCTTTCTTCAATACGTTTCAGGCGCTTTTTCAATGCATATCCATAGTTCAAACAAGCCACACATTTCAATTTCCCAAATACCAACATTTCACATTTCGAAGAACGTATAGTTGAGATGTACCGATCACCAAATCCAGATTTTGCTCCAAAATCCCCTTCTCGGTATGCTAAAATCTCTGAATCTGTGTTGCTGGTAAGAGCACTTCCTATTGGCGCTAAGTCTTGGTACTCTACCTCAGGATTTCCACAACACACGGTAATTGTCTCAAGTCTATCCAGAATTTTAATTGCACAATTTGATTGTGTAAATCGTGGCAGCATGTCTTGCCATAATGTATGAGATTTGTCTATTTCCTTACGGTGAACATGAACTGAACACTTGAAATCACTGTCAAATTTAACAGTGTACTTAACAGCCAAATACTCTACTCCATAAAACTTAATCAATGTAATATAATCATCTGTTTCCAATAGGCTGTAGTGTCTCAGTTCAGCATAATCTCTTATATGTGCAGCAAACACACCAAATGACTCTGAGTCTGATTGAATGTTAATAGTTTCATTCTCTATCTCAACGTCAACAACCTCTATCTTAACTTCAACAGGTTCCACACCACTCCCATCTGTTTCCATATTACATTCATACGAAACTTGTTCATTATCAAATTCACTACTTTCTTCAGGATGCTTAATAGTGTATGTATGATCATCATCTTGCTCCAAAGCCTGTGTCAGAACATTGTTAGTTTCTTTAGTGACAGCGACTGATTCTAATGGAGTTGTAACTGATGGAGAACCATATTGGTGGTCATTCACTTCTATTTTGTTAGATTGAAGTTTGTTTAAGTGTGACTTATCATCTCTATCTTCTCCATTGGAAATCCTGTTGTAATGGTACTTCCTTTTGGCAGCCACCTTATTTCTCCCTTTCTTTGGCATCTTGTCTGTAAATAGATATACATTCTTACTTAAACCATATGACATGTCTATATTGTGTCACCAAGCAAATTTGTTGAATTGATAGCCCCCGCCTTACAGATTATCAGCATTATAATTTATTGCACAGTTTAGAAGGTACTGTAAAATCACAGTACAATTTTCTGTATTTGGGAAGTTGATTGAATGTGGAGATTAGATTTCGTGGTTGAGTTTAACAAAGAAATCTACGAAAATTCAACTCCCTTGAAATATACTGATTTCACAGTATGCTTTGTGTACAATTTTTTTTTGATGCCGAGCATAGCCTTTATTTGCCAGTCAGCTTTATGCTGAAATATGGCAGGCATATATGTCACATATATAATGTGTGCCCCCACCCAGATTTGAACCCGGGTCACCAGATTAGACGGCAAGCGCGTTAACCATTGCGTTACGGAGGCCATGCTAACCTGAGTGTTGCATGGATTTCAAATATTTAGCTATTTTTAGAATGAGCCAATCAAGGAACATCGTAACCAATTTGTAATGAAATCCAGCAAGTACTTTCAAATAAAACGATTTTACTATATTTACTCATGAAAAATCTTCAAAATAAAATTTCGTGAAATATAATCTACATCATCACATGGATTGCTTTGGTGCTTAGTATTTATGCAAGGTTTCAATGGAATCTGGCCAATGATTAAAGAAAACAAGTGTGGGCAAAGTCAATACATCCAGCAATACAGACAGATTATTCTGTTTTCATTACTAGCGATGAGCACCTGCCGGTCAAACTATGAAATGTATTAAAGTCTTTAATACAACAGAATGTTCTCACAGCTCTACTTAGGCTCCTCTGAAATGTACAGGGTGTCTCAAAATACATGTCCGCTTGTTCAAGACATATAATTCCGTATTGTCATGCTTTATTTGTCTAATTTATATTTATGATCCTAGGGCATTCAAATCAATGTTGAAATTACAAAACAATTATCAAAATTAAGCATTTTGAGTATCTACCCCAAATTCATCAAAACCAGCATTTGACGTCGTTTGATGATTTTTAATGACGTTTGCATAACTTCGAGATGGGTGTGATCTTTCCAATTTCTCCACAAACTGATATTTGTTTTGGTGGAGTTATGTATCTTGAACTGAATAATCACACTTTCAAATAGTATCAAAAGAAATAAATAATGATGAATCTTTGGTTATTTCTTTCCGGATTTCAATGAAATTAGTATCACCAAATTCATCCTCCCGGACCAAGGCAGTGTTCGATGCATGGATAATTCATTTAGTACTAGTTTAAACTTTCAAGTTATATTATACATGTATGATCCTATGTACTGTTGGAGCTTAGCTAGATATACAGTTTGCAAGTCAACTCAGTGTTTTTGATTTCGATGATCATGCGTCTACTGTTTCCTTTATGAATATGATATGCTTAGAAATGTGTGAATATCAACTTTTAAGTCCCAATTTGTTGATTTGTTTCTTCCCTACAGTGTGTTCCTTTTCATTTTCCATTCTTGCTCACAAGCACTTGTCCGTTTCTCGGGCAGTGTGAGCATAATATGTTACAACGTGCTACATTTTATATTACTATTCTCTTAAAATTTACTCATGTTCCTGTACACAGCGATTTTTTTTGTCTCTTTGGGAAAGGGTCCGGGTCCGTTCAGATTGGGAATTTTAGCGACGTGTTAACTTGAAATTGGGAAATTTCATGAAGCAGAAAGGCCAAATAAAACAGAAAAAGAGATTACATGTGAATGTCATGTGAATGTTTACTGTTTTTTTTTAACTTTTATGCTTGACCTCTTGTCAAAAATGCTCATAACTTTATCAGTTTATGACCGATTTTGAAAATTATTTTTTTAAATTGTTCATTGGGTATTTCTCCATTCAAATTTGGGAAAATTATAGCCTATTTGCAATTGGGAAAGGGTCCGTTTACCGGACCCTAATGAAGAAGGAAAAAAATCACTGGTACATTCATGTTTTCTGCCTCTTTTGGCATTTAAGAACGTTTGTTTCCAATGACATAATTATAACAAATAAGACGTCATCAACTGTTCCTTTATAGACACATGATATAATTCACCAAATAATTCTTAAACTTATCTTTTAAATGATTATCAATGTAGAAATTAATTTGGCAAAGTTATAGCCCTGCAAAAAGTGGACATATATTTTGAGACACCTAGGAAGATCCAGATAAGTCTGTTTAATTCAACGACTCGGGCAGATAGGTGATTATGAAGCGTGTGGTGGCAATATTAAATCATATATTAAAGTATTTATCCTTTCCTCAGTATATACCTGCTTTAGGAGTTCTCTTTGTTGAACGTTCCTTGGTACTGTCTCTGGGAAATATGCTTGGAGCATATGCAGCACTGTAAGGGCTTAATGATTTGGACCCTGAAATGAATAAATAACTATATAATGATCAGTCTTGGAGGCAATCTCGTAATTGGTAGAGCTGTCATAGACAGAAATGATATCGATGTATCAAGAATGTTTTGGACCAATCGGTTATAGATTCACATTTTGAAATATTGAAACAAATTGTCAAAATGGGTCAAGTCTAAATTCAAATCAAAGGAACTATTCTAAAAAGCTGAACCTATACATAGTATGTTGCTTTGATGCCTAGCTTTGACAAATGTATCGACTGTTGAGTACTTAATTTGTTGCAACCATAGCGTAGATCTACATTAGCAATGAATATTTACCTTATTTGTTCTTTGTTGACATTTAGCTCTAAAGCTAATTATGTTTATTACTTTCTATTTATCACATAACATGCGGTCCAGGAGTGCCGTAAAGCCGTGACGTAAATATCGTTTGGCACTCCCAGACCGTGCAATAAATATTTAAATTAGCTTGACGTGACGTTAGCCAATCCATGCATTGATCCGTCACTGACGTCATGATAATATCAACGTCGACCTGACGTCGCACTCATTGTACCGCTAAATTTTGGCTGAAACATATGCAGCGCACATCATCATTCTGAAAAATATTGAGCGTTTTCTTAGGTTATGTGATAAATAGAATATTACATTCGTGCTCATTACATACGAGTTTTATTAAACTCGTCGACAAAAACAATATGACACTCGGCAAAGCCTCGTGTCATATCATTTTGTCCACTCGTGTAATAAAACTCGTATGTAATGAGCACTCGTGCAAGATCCTCTATATATGAATTTTCAGCATAATCTAGATCTTATCTAACTCTTGCATCTAAAGGGAGCATCAGTTGTTACTCCCATTGAATTAACCTATATTTATTCATTTCAAAAATGATATAAGATAATGTAGCATTTTACCTCCTACAAAATGAGCAGAACACACCCGAGAATGGTTTTTAGGTTCAAAAGGGGTAGTCTTTCCTTCCTTGTCAATAACGTCACGTCCAATCTGATCAAGCCATATTTTATTTTGTTTGACGTCTCTCGGGAAGGAGTAGAATGATAACTTTATCCCCTTCCGTTTACAACGACCTTGAGCATTTGAACATCCGGGTACACAACAGTAAGAACCAACAGATCCCTTGTATCCACCTGCTATCCGGGGTGAACGTGGAATTGGGGGACAGCTCATCTATCTGAAAAAAAACATAATTATCATAAATATGTCAGGCATCTATCAGTAGCATATGAAATAACAAAGCAAACATTATTTAATTAAAAACAGAATCTGATGGCTTTTCCATATAAACTTTACGGTTTTAGTTGTTTAATCAAACATCATATCTGTCATTTTGCATTTAATCACTACTAGTCAACATCCCCTCCACCCGCCAATTGGCAGTTATATTGGCACTGGTATTGTAGCATATCTCAGAGCTACAGATAAGGTTTTAGTCAATTGGGTATTTTACCCCCGAGTTTCAATTTTGATTGGGTTTTGACAAATTTTAATTGGGTATTTAATAAAACTCAAAGGGTAAATAAGCTTTTATGTACCATTTTTCACTATAATATCATTTTCTATTTGGGTATTTCAAATTGTCTTTGCTTTTTCTTACTCCCTCCTCTCAAAATCTATTGGGTTTTTAAGAAAATTAATTGGGTAATTACCCCAATACGCAGCTTATCTGTAGCTCTGATATCTATCATAGAATCAAATAATGAATTTATACATGCATCATTTGACTACATGTATCAGATTGAATGAAAGTCATTATATCTTTAAAAAACAAGACTGCGTTCAATAAACGCTTATGCCCCCTGTGGAAGCCTTGTCCATAAATAAGTCTAAGTCCAAAATTAGGTCAAGGTGAAGGTCAAAATGGGGTTAGGTGATATTGGCGTGTGGAGAGTGTTCATACACAACATCCATGCAAGTTTGGAAGCTTTGTAGCAAGCCATAATGATGCTAGAAGAAACGGTCAATTAGGGTTAACCAGGACGGACGGACGGACGAACGGACGGACGGACAGGTGAATCACTATATGCCTCCCGATCTATCGATACGGGGGCATAAAAATATATATATTTCGTACACAGTCTTATGCATTGATTCACAAAAATTCCGCGGGTTTTCTCCTTACATAACAGAGGCCTGTAAAAGGCCCCTTCCCAATTGAAAATTTCTTTAAAATTATGCAGTTTTCCCAAAAATCCAGAGTAATACCTACTATTTTGTTTACAAAAAATGTAATTCCCAAAACAGGAAATACGCCCAAAACTGGGTTGACCACCACGATACATGTAGGTGTCATTTTTGGACTGCAGATTGACGATAGTTTGGCTGCAGTATAAACATGCGCTTTGCAATACTGATCAAACTGTCATATGGTTAGAACTGAAAATTGGATTTACAAATTTACTGTTAACAGCTTCATTAGACCTCAAAACATCAGTGTTACCAATCGTAAGTGTTTAATATATTTAAACTCACTGACATTCTTTTTCTCAGTTATTGTTGCTACCTACGTAATACAAGAAAATCAAACATCGACTTCACATCATTTCTAAGCCTACCAACGTAGGTCGAGAGTTTAGGACACAGCCAACATGCCGAATACCTGTGTGCAAAAGGACTCCTGCTCTTTATCTGGAAGAAGATTTAGGAGTAGCCTCTATTCCTATAACTTCGTGCATTCCTACAAGTTCGTGCATTTTAGTAAAACGTACATTGCTTTGCTATAAATGATCTCATTTTTGGAGCCTGAATTAATTTTAATTACCAACAAGACATTTATCCAGCAGAATAATGCAAAAAAATCGACAATAAACAGGGATCGTTACGTTTACGACGAGTTTTGTCCGAGGACGGATTTTACTGTTTACATTATCACCGGTTCCGGTCGCGAAATCTGGAGACATTTATTAATCTCAAAATACGCATTAGATGCGATATATTAACGAACGGAAAAAGGTGTTAATTAACTGACAGAAGGTCAAACTTTATGTTACAAAGCTTTTTATCATCAAAATCTTTCACGTGCATTCTTAATGATGTCATCAGTTTATGTGCACAAACTTACAGGTCACAAATGTTTATATCAAGACTGCAGACTGCATCTAACATTGAGGCCGATTTTTCAAGTTTTTTGCAGTTTGGCATTCAATTTCAGGGGTCGAATTTAGCACTTGCTAACTTGCAAAATGCAAGTAGATTTCCCAAAATGCAAGTGGATAAAATCATCACTTGCTATTTTTTGCAAGTACAAAATGTACAACTACAAATAATTTCCGGGGTCTCGGGCGCATAAAGATGCCAACAAACTTCTGCTAGAAGAGGTCACAAATGACTCCAACAAATTTACAACTTGCTGAAATCCTGTAGTCTGATAGATGTATAACAGGTTCACAAACAATATGATTATAGCTCTAACTATGTTACCTAGGTAAAATACAGGTGGATATTGTAACGGTTTTAATTGAATGGCTAAATTTGCAAGTAGATTTTCTGATTTAGCAAGTAAGAAAAAAAGCTACTTGCTAAAATTTGAGAGTGACCAAAAAAGTTAAATTTGAGCCCTGAATTTGTGTTTGAATTTTGTTAATAGACATATAATTGATATTGTTTATCACATGGTTGGTCCCAGTGTATTTGTTTTTGTGCAGATGCGCCCATTTTAAATCTAAGATGCACAAACTTGTAGGTGTAGAGGCTACACAGGAAAATTTTTGAAAATAGAAAGTTTTGTAACATAAAGTTTGATCTTTGGTCAGTGAGATTTCACCTTTTCCCCCTTGTTATTGTATCGTATTTATTGCAAATTCTGACGAAATCCAATGTCTCCAGATCTCGCGACCGGAAGCGGTGAATATGTAAACAGTGCTCGAACAAAACTCACCGTGAATGTAACCAACACAGTTGTTGTTGTACATTTTGTATTTATATGCATAATTCAGCTGGATAAATGTCTTCTTTATAACTTACTGCGAATTTGGGTACAGAAATGAGATTTTTAGCAAAGCAATGAACGTTTTACTGAAATGCATGAACTTGTACAGTTGTAGGAATCAGGAGCTGTTCTATTAATAGGAGTGTGTAACGCGCCATAGCCTCGTGAGATCTCAGCCGTGATCACGTGAGCGATACTGTCGAGTCGGCCATTTTGTAAAATCTCGCCGATAGCGTCAACAATTACAGCCAACTTATTTTCAGTGCAATTAGTTCCTTCAACCATATATCGTTTAAATAACATAGTCTTATGTTTAGATAAGTTGACAGACAATGTATTTGTGTGAATACATTCTCAAGTATCGGTCGATTTATCACAGAAATTGAACATCACAGTTGGCTGATTCCTAGTCTGAAGCCGCCTTTGTTCTTCAAAATGGCGTGAAAACAAATTTTATGCACTTTTGCTCAACGCCATGTGCACTTAATCTTTATGTTTTAACAGTAAAATTTTGATAATTATAAACTATTTATAATTCTCGAATGGTAGAAAACAATTGTGCCGCCGTATGAATTGAATTAAGAAATTTGGATGCGTTCAAAAATCGTCCGTTTTACATATCTAGCCATCTATTGACGCATTATTATTTTTTACATGTCTGTGTTAAATTACACTTTACTACTATATTATGTGACGCATTTTCCTTTTTATTGTTTTAAATCGGTAGTACTGACATACGAGCATTGCACGTGATAATTTTTTTGATTATTTATTGAATGGACAAAAAAATATTAGGCGGGTAAAAACAGGGATTTAACTATACTTTCACAAATATCTGGGACGATTATATTCAGTCCCAGCAAATACTGTATGTATATTAATTATTAAATAGAAAATACCAAAAAGTTTGTATATACACATATATGAGAGAAATAAAGAATATAGCAAGAAACATGTCAAAAAATAGAGTGTTTAATGTTTTTTTGTGATCTATGCTAATCATTTATTTGTTTATAGCGAAGTCAAAGTCAAGTCAAGTCAAGTCAAGTGAAATACCCTTTATTCGCTCGATCATTTCATGTTTACATGAAAAAATGAGGTGACAAAATGTAACAACAAGCTTAGCAAGATCTGATCAAAGTTTAAGTATATAGGTGCCAGATTTTGACACCATATATTGATTGGGAATATATTGGAACCCCACTGTGCAAACTGCTTAATGGATGGCGACCTTGATTGCTTATCTCGATAGGGCACAGTGACTTATTAAGTTTATTACATAACACGATATAATTGTCAAAACCAATCATAGAAACTGCACGCAGGGGTTATGTATTGTTATGTAATTACCAAACCACATAGTGGGATTTTGTTTCTGTGAAATATATTATATACATGTTATTATAACGTGTTAAGAATTATGAAGGGGTCTGGTGTAGATCTATTCTGCATGTACTTGTGTTCTTAAAGTACTAAATTTTTTACCGAGGCAATTTTTAGCACTTATGGAGAAATCACAGTTTTCTTGTTGTAAATAACTTTGTAAATTATGATGAAGTATGTTTGCAATATATGCAAAGCATGTATTATATTTAACGACTTATTAATGTCAACCTTTAAGTTTAGTCATTTAACGGATAGCACATGTAAACTTATCACTGACGGCCTTTTTAGCTCGCCGTTGTTCGTTGATTATTTGTTTGTTTTCAATAAAATGTAGAAAAGTATGAAGTTCAGTGTTTCGGCATTCTAAAACATTTTAATTTATCAAAATAGGATATGTATTCAACAAATGACGCTAATTTTACTATAGCAAATACTATACTAGGACGTTCGAAATGGTGGAATATATTTTAAGTGACGGCTTTTTGAATCGCCGTTGCGCGCTTAATAATTATTTTGTCTCTTAAAAAATTAGATAACAAGAAACTAGAATCTTAAAGGGTTCTATAACACAAAACTTTTTCGAAATCGTATAATAATTGATAAAACGATAAACAATGGTAGTAATCTGTCCGATAGTAGCGCAAAAAACGTACGATAAACAGCGCTAGGAATCGAGCGTCTGCAATCGATCGATAACCACGTGACCAGCGAATTATCTGATTATACCAACCGCGCAGAAAAAAATCAATAATTGGTTGATAAAGAACATCGATTCATTTCCCCTTGTGTTATCTAGGCCCTGTAGGAATGCACCATGTTTTAGGAATCAAGTAGAGGCTATTTAATTTAAAGCTATAAGCTACTTACATTGCGATCAATCAATCTATAATTTTTTGATTTATCTGGAACGACTTTAATTGTTTACAAAATTGTCAGAAGTAAACCGGAAGTCACTACGCCGCAAAGGACTATGGTCAAGATGCGAAGTCGCGAAAACTAATGATACTGGAATATCGTTACATAGCTTTGGCCTCTGCAGTGCAAACATAATGACAACGCTCAATTCAAGCACAAAATATAATATTTTACGTTCGCTTACTTCGGATAAAGCAATAAAATGGGTAAAATATTGACACTTCTCTACAAAACTTTCACCAATCTCGCGGTTTGTTTATGCCGATTCGATTACTACGATTTTTGAGAATATGTTCTTCATAAATGACACCGTTACGCATATTGGAATTATTCTCTGTTAGTAACCGAGTAGAACGCCAATTTGTTGTACGCCAATGTACTGTGTTTCATTTGATATATTAAAGACCTAGTACAGTACACGAAGGTCGACCTTTCAAGAGAGGCATTGACAACATAACAGCAAAAAATTCAATGCACTCCAAAAGTCTATGGACAATAAATGTTTTGGTGGTTAATTAATACAAACACGAAGTTTTATCAAAATAATTAGTTAACGTGCGCGATACAAATAAAAGTATGTTCAACTTAAAAAACATGCTGTAAACCTGTCCATCACTTTGGAATAAATTAAACGTGGATTCATTCGAGAAGAAAACAGCTGACCAATCAATCCATTACCAATTTGCGGGTGTCTTGATTGAAGGAAAGGCTCCTTTATTGACGTACATGATTATGAATCATGGAGATTTCGCCCACTCAAAATAATTAACATTACAATTAGATCTAGCTTCTTCTTGTTTGGGTATCAGCATTATATATTTCATAGATCTACCGTTTATTTACACATCAAGCAGTCATGCCTTATCCTGATGCACCAGAACAGTAAATTTTATTTTTCTATCATATATTTTACACTCGAAATTAATAAATTGTACACACACAGCGTATAAACGAATGTACGTCAATCAAGGATGTCGTGATTGGATTTAAATGGTTGGAGTAAAAAACGCACCAAGGTTTGTAGAATAATGTAAACTACTAGGCTTATATATAAAAACATAATGACAAGTGGAACATATTTATTATTACGATTAACTTTCCTAGCGTTCGCATACACATATTATAACAGATATAACATTAACATATAAATTGCGTGTTCTCAAATATTTTCAAACTGTGTTTTTACTGGATAGGGACCCAAAGTGATACAGCTTTGTAGTCTCATTACTGGATGTTTATTGGTAATGTTTGCGTTGTTTTTAGGACTGCTCAGTGTAGTTCAGTAAATTATTTGGTCAATTACTACCTAAATATTGTACCTTATCATTTTCAAAACAAAATTTACTTTTATGTATCGATTGTGAAACAGTAAACAACACACCCAAGATTACTTTTTATTGAGCCGTGTTATGAAACAACCTAGATGTGTCAATTATCCATATATATATGGCTTAGAAGAATAAGGTCGTAACTACAAAGAGCCATTCTGAGAAAACAGAAAACTAATCTCTGCTGAAGGAAAAACAAGTATTTTTAACTTCGGTCTGGTCAACATGACCAGTACCAAGTTTCACAAAAATAGGTTCATAAGATGCGCCAAGTGGTGCAGATTTCGAATGAGCAAGGGTCTTATAAGGTCGTTATTGTTGTAAGCCAGCGATATTCACTTCTCTTTTAATATTTATTTAATTAATCGTTTATGCTGTGAGAATGTCATTTGATGTCATTGACCAGTATCGGTTGTGTGTGTAATGTATATGGTAATCCATAATATATGTCCCCATTAGAACCGAATGTCATTAATTAATTAATGCTTGATCACACCTGACAATTTCATATACCAATGGAAAGCTTACATTTCAAAGTTTTATTGAAGATATAGCATTTTTTTCGATAAAAGTCAAAGTGACGTCCATATTGAATTTGTTTCCCATGTTCAATTATATAGCTTGTAATGTATTGCAGTTTTAAAGGTGCTGCCTCACAGATCGGGCTAAAATTTTTGTATGACGTAATTTTCCTACCTAACCAAGTATTTATATAATAGAAAGTCACTGGTGGTTGCTTTATGAGCTAATTATGGCATATAAGCAATTTAAATCATACTTGATATTTGGCACTCAGTATTTTTCTGTTTGAAAATATCGCCGAGATTCCTTCCAAAATGTTTTGTGAATTATGTAATTCACACATGATCAAACTGTATCTTCAACCAACTAAAGCCGACACATCTGTGAGGTATTCGGTTTGTTTCGCAATTCGTGTTCATTGAATGGAAACAAATTTCAGGCAATTTAAGTGTTAGTAGTGCTAATTCTATAGGGTATTAATACCCTATAGAATTTTGGGTGTAAAAATGCTAAATTACTACAAAATGCCAATGTTTCCAAAGTTATTTTTATGTCAATGTGGTTGTTTATGGGATATACAGGAAACTATACCAAAATTACATGAATATTTGACAATTTTATTTTATTTTTGCAATACACCAATACGTGAGGCAGTCCCTTTAAAGTGTTTAGAAACAAAAAAAATATATCGATTGGAAAGTTTCATCCATTTGTGATAACCTAAAAACGAGAGCTACAGACGTTTTGGTTACCAGTTGCTATAAGGCGACGAAACTTTAACACAAACCATAGTTTCTGGCTTTTTACCAAGAAAACAGGCGGCTGGTTTTTAATTGTTTTCTTTCTAGATTATTCTTTTAAATCCATCCGTTGCTTAAGGTGGTTTAGTGTAGACTCTATGCTTCTACTGGTGAATTTAAAACGATCATTTGACAAAAATGGTAGTCATATAAGCGAGAACGTTATGTTTATGTCAGGTTTTGTCGTTGCCTAGAAACGGGTAACCATAGTACACGTTTAGTTTCAGAATTGTAATGCAAACTCTTGATTTTCGAATCGAGCATTTCATTGACTTCAGTGTAATGTGTAATGCAGGTATCGAAGTTTTCTGTTGAAAATGTGCAGTATAAGCACTTGAATTCGTGCGTTGTACCTGAAAGTTTTGCTCAAATCGCGATAAAAAATTGCAATAAGTCGTACACATTAAATTTTAATAATCGCAATAAACATACATAATCAATGCAATAAACATACAGTAGCGGCACCACATAGCCGGTTGTTTTTTTACTTCTACCGCAATAAAAACACAGTTTGAAAATATTTGAAAACATGCCAATGTTATATCTGTTATAATATGTACACTTATTGATATGAAACGGGCACAATCACCATGTAAATGATGTTTAAAAGAAGCCGGTGTACATTTTTCTCACAAAAAGTCAAAAGATGTTCAATGATTTTATGTAACATGAGCAAATATTTCGGAATAAAGTGTATGCGAACGGAAGGAAAGTTAATCGTTATAATAAATATGTACAACTTGTCATTATGTTTTCGTACGTTTTTATAGTTTATTTTTTCGTCTCATCAATACAGATACAGATAAAATACAATAACATATATCAAACTAAAACATAGACTTGTATTGCCACTCTAATCAGAGTTATAAGAGACTAGTACCTATTAAATACTAAATAAAACATAATGACTTAAACATAAAAGGCAAAAATAAGAATAAAATTTTATCACATGTAAAAAAGCACGATGCTTAGTAGTAAAAAGAAAAATAGTAATAATAAAACACCTATAATTACAGTTAAAAACATATACATGTATAGATAGGCATACCTAAGTTATATTCACATTACACTATTCTTACATTAGAAATAAATAAAAGATTGCATTTACAGTATGTACGATCACTAACTATAGGTTTTGGCGGTTAATTTAACAATTTCAACATGAGAAAGAACAAACATACATTTGTTAATATCATCCATATCATTAAAATTTACATTGATATCCCTAGCTTTATCAAATAAGACATTTCTAAAAGTTTGGTAAGCAGAGCATTCAATTAGTGCATGTAACTCAGTTTCAACAGTCAGTTTACATATAGGACAGATTCTGTCATTGACTGCAATATTCTCATATCTACCCGTCTCAATACGGAGGGGTGCTACCCCACATTTAAACTTAGCAATAGCTGTTCTGTGCTTAGCAGGCATATACATAGACACATAAGACTCAATTTCAAAATTAGTTTTAAACAATTGATAGGTCCACAACTTATTTCTACCATTTCCACTAGGACCGGTGACACTAGATATTGCACGTTTCCATTCGATTACATATAAATCCATACAGCTATCTTCAATAAAATTACAAAATGTTTTCGATGAATGTTGAAGGCATGTATTTGCACGATCTAATTGATCTATCCTATCTAACTGTTGCAAAAAACTATATTGCCAGTTCTTACATCTTTGGCTAGCTTTATTAGTACAATATTCAAAAATTCTGAAGTTCAATCTAGACATATCCATCTTTTTGAACCTGTGCCATTGTCTAGCAACTGACCTCCATTGTTTCACATGTGGGGGTCGTCAAGCCAATTCCCCATATAACGCTAAGTACTTGTATACTTTCCTAGACCTAGATAAAAACGCATGGCCCTATTGTGCACAGCATTAATACTTGAGTATGATTTAATACCCCATATAGAAGACCCATATGAAATGATAGGCCATACTGAACTTTCATATAGTTTTGTAAAGACATTATATGGCATGCCACCTAGACTTTTTGATTTAGCTATTAATAGCCCGAGTGCTCTTCCAGCACTTTGTGCAATTGACTTAGCTGTCTTGTCAAAATCTAAATATTCACTGAGAAGAAGACCCAGGTAGGTATATTGGCTGACAACCTTTAAACTATGTTCACCACATGTGAAACTGCGAGCCGTTCTGTCAATTGAAGGTAGTCTAAAATGGATCACATTGCTTTTCAGAGGATTAACAGTCATTGTATTAGTTAAGCACCAGTTAGATAAAATATCCAATAAAAACTGCAGATCATTTTCATTCTCGGCTATAAGAACAATATCGTCTGCATACAACATAATACACACCAATTCATTTTCTATGTTGATACCCTTACCAGTAGCTTTAATTAATGTTACTAAATCATTTAAAAATAGGTTGAAAAGTAGTGGTGATAATGAGCAACCTTGCCGCAGACCACATGTACTATCAACCAATCAGTATATAAACCATTAATCCGTATACAGGTTGACATAGACTGATATAGTGAACGTAAAGCATTAAACATGTTACCACCTATGCCAGTATCATACAGTTTTCTCCACAAAATACCCCGGTTTATAAAGTCGTACGCTTTACGAAAATCGATAAAGGCACAGAAGGTTGAGTATTTAAGCTTCTTCTTAGTATCTATGATATTGCACAAAGTAGATGCGTGATCAATCGTATTCCTATTTTTCCTTAAACCATTTTGCTCATCTGCAAGCATATTATTGCTTTCTGCCCAGATTGTCAATCTATGATTTAAAAGGGAGCAATACACTTTATACATTGCGCATGAAAGAGCTATGCCTCTATACGACAAAGGATCTCGAGGGTCAGCTGTGTTAGACTTTGGAATAGGGGCAATGACAACTTTTCCCCAATCCGTAGGAATGACACCAGTATTAAAACAGACATTGAACAATATATGTAAAAAGGACACAGAACAATAATTTCTAAAAATATCTATAGGGATGGCGTCGAAACCACTGGCCTTACCAAACTTGGACTTAAAAATGGCTTTTTGTACCTCCTCTACAGTAATATGACAGTTCAAAGGGTTATTAACACCGTTTTCCCGGTTAACATTGGCAAAATCATTATCAACATTATTATAATTCTTATTTAAAAGACTACTAAAATCATCATGCTTCCATTTACTCCAAACATCTTGAACATTTGTTGAAATACTACCGTCTTCCATATGTATTTCCATAGGGATCCCTTTCTTTTTTGACTGTGAAACCCCTATCTTACCTATGGTTTTCCAAAATTCAAGTTGATTACTGTCACAATTAGAAGCTAAATCCTCTTGAAATTGAATCCAATAAGAACGCTTGGCACGTTGGATTGCTCGGTAAAAATTTTTACGAGCCTGGATAAACATATTTTTCAAAGCTCTCTTATTTGATGCATTTTTGCATTTTAACAAATTCTTTTCAGCCGAACAGAAAGAATTCCATAGACAAAATAGGTTATCGTTCCACCAAGGTTTAGCAATACGCCGTCTTTTATTACAAGTACTAGACATACTAACAGTTTTATATATAAGCTTAGTATTTCAAATTATTCAACCAATCTTGTTGTGTTTTTTACTCCAACCATCTAAATCCAATTACAACAGTATAGCTGATACACTGTTGTCAATTTGGTGTCATCTTGTTAGATAGGAATTAATTGTACGTTGAATTCTAAATGAATGATGGTTGTTGGTTTATTAAAATGTGTTTAACTAAGCCAATCGGGACACCTCGGACAATCTCTACGAATCATCTCTCGGATGTAAATAGAACGTCGCCATTTTTCAACGTCTTTCCCCATGACGTCATCATGACAGATTTAAACTGTGCTTCAATGGAATACACGCCCATCAAGCAAGCGCTGCATAGCTGCGTGTTATGCTCAAGGAGTAAAGCAAAATTGTATTGTTTAATCAATAAAACAACAGTTTGATATTTCCGCTGCTGATAAGTTACGGTCTATTTTCTTCAGCCCATTTTCTTCTGCGTAGTATTTAAGAAAGAAAGCTTCTGGTTTCATACGCTTGATACATCCGAGGTATTTTATCCCGTAAAAATGCCGTGCGGACCGTTCCGATTGTAACTAAGCTTGTACGTTTAGTTTTATTTAATGATTACTGTGGTCACCATAGGGGTGTGCATGCACTACTACGACAGGTGGACGACCTCTTGTTTATAATGGTGCGTTTAAAATCGTTTGAATTTACGACCACTAACGGAAATAGCCGATATCGATCTGAATCGATTGGATTAAGATAAGCGAAATTGTTGTGTATGGGGAATGTTTATCGATTTTTGTGGTGTAAAGGGAAACAACTCGTACAAACACACAGGTACAAAAATCACTATCCACAGAGTTGTCTTTTCCTTAAGAATTAGCCCAAAAGTTCCACATGGTAGACATATAGGCAATATATCAGCTGTTAAAGTATGCTAAGAGAATGTCGAGAGTCGTCTCAAATTCTCTGGACTCTCGTAAACATACAAGTACAAATTATAGCATCAAAAGGAACATTCCAACCATTTCCCCAAATATGTGGTCAAAATCTATGGGTGATGTGGTTATTCATTTAAAAACATATTTCCCGTTCTGATCCGTCTATCCTTTATTAAAATATAACCTAAATTATGAGCCAATGAAAACGCCACATTTTCGCGGTTAAATGAAAATTTAATCATTAAAATTTTCTCTAAACAGACTTGACGTCATGCGTTGGCGCTAATTTCTATCGGCCAATCAGAATGCAGAATGTTATATTCTAAGTTAGTTAGAACATATTAAGTAAATTTTAATGACTAAAAAGGCCTCGCTTCGCTTCGCTCGCTCTGGCCTTTTTAATCATTAAAATTTACTTAATATGTTCTAACTATAACTTAAATCTACATAACAACGTACAAACCTGAAAGAACCGAATCAGAAATGTTTCATAATTTTTTTTATTACTTCAATTTTTAATTCCCGATAATCGATTCCAGATTATTAATGGCAGGCGATGTCAGTAGACGATGAATTAGTTTACATCTGTATGGTGCAAAGTTAAAAAGATAAAAGATTTATTTGAAAAATGGATACACGTTTGAGACAAACATTAGGCTTAGTCATATCATCAGTTAGGCAAACTCATACGCATTGATCTCCCTTGTCGCTACAAAAGTACCAATGCGTACGTTTAACACTGTGAGTTCGTCACATTCTGATCACCTCGGCCTTTATGCATTGCAAATAGTTATTTACCGGAGATAAACGGAAATGACCGAGCTTTCACGATTGAGTTCGTCAGTCAGTAAATACATTATACACAAGTTCTATTCACATGTCGTTCCCACACCTAAATCATGAGACTGGTGCATTTGAGACAAACTCAATGACGACTCGAACTACTACTCTAGTATATATATCCGATAAAACATATGTTCGTATTTCAGGTACCTGTAAATTGGTAGCCATACAATCAATAATCTTGTTATATAGCAACAACAGTAAGTATATCGTTGTCTTGCCCAACAACAAGCTCAGATCCTGAGTCGGTGCAACATAGAGATTTTGGTCTCGAGATACCACGTTTGATTTTCCGGTTGATTTTCATTTGTTTGTTTAGACGTAGTACACTATCTGTTAGACAGACATATAGGTTCAATTCGGCAGAATAACAAATTCCATCGACCGACTCTTTGAGTTTTGACTTCTTCAGTTCTCTACCAGTGTTGTCGATTACTATCAAATCTTCCCCGGTGGTACTTATACAATATTGTTTTCCACATGGAGAGACAGCTATGCGTCGGAGAGAAATGCTAGCT
This sequence comes from Spisula solida, assembly GCA_947247005.1. Classification (NCBI taxonomy): domain Eukaryota; kingdom Metazoa; phylum Mollusca; class Bivalvia; order Venerida; family Mactridae; genus Spisula; species Spisula solida. The sequence continues at coordinate 54,317,960 of OX365945.1, forward strand.
GACGGCTGTGAGTAAAGAACACGCTCCTTTGTTCCAGATTTTGTGTATAAGTAAACATTCGAGTGATCAATAATAGCCAACCTCTGACTGACTTTCTCAAAGGCCAAACTTCGACAGGCATGAGGCAACTTCATAGGTTTACCTACGGTCATATGTCCTTCTGTGCTTACAAATTGCAATGCGTTACTAAAAATAGCAACGGCTGCAGTATGTGAACCTGTTACACATACGTCCCAAGGATGTCCTGACAAGCCTACGAAATCGTTCACTTGGTTGTCCTTTATTCGTTTCAGACATTTGTTGGTATTATCAGCCACCAAAATGTCACCTCCACTCGTAACACAACATCCAAATATTGCAGAAGGTCCAACATCCTCTTTGAAACTTACGTTTACTTTTGTGACAGTCTCTGCTTTTGTGACAGTAACTGCTTTTGAAGATAATGGTCTTTTATGTTTTGGTTCTTCTGATTTTTTTGATACTGGCATCTGGGATTTTGTGGCGGGTTTTGCAAGCTTGTGTTCAGGACCTGCTGGAACAAATGCCTTGATGTGTGTTTCCTTGTACGGCACTATATCAGCTTGCAAACTTTGATAAAAATCGTTGTCTGCAAACTGTATGGGATCTCGTTCGTATTTCAACTCATCTTCTGGAATAGCAATTTCTTCTTGTTTCTGTTGCATTTCTCGAACGAGAACTTTACTTTCTGGAATCTTACTCTTACATTTCTTATAGGCAATGATTTGAATATCCTCAGATTGAGATTGCGATGACTCGAGACTAGTCTTTAAAAGCTCAATATCTTTCAAGGCTATTTCACACGATGTTATTTCAGTTTCTATAGTGTGTCCCTTTTCTTGCTCTAATCTGTTGTAATGTCTAGCGCAATCTTCTTGCTGTTTTTCAAGTTTCTTAACTGCTTCTAACAACTCCATTCTTTGTGCAAAAATTTCCGATTCAAATTGCTCTCTTGCGTCCATTAACTGAGATAATTCCCTCTCAAAGCTTGTTTTAGTGTCATTTATATTCTTATAAATGTTAGTCAAATCCGTTAACATCTGTGGAACTTCGACATCCTTAATACCCTTCATTTCTTCCAGAAGCCTTACATCAAGACAAGACCTACAAAACACAGTAAAAACGGCTTTATTGTACTTTCGTACTATAAACGAATTAAAGTTACATTCATGCTATTTTCTGTGTGACAATTATTATGGACTATACCTCGAGTCTTTAAATACTTAGATATATCATCATCAAATCTCGCCATTACAATTTTAATATATTTCTTAAAAAGCTAATGTGTGCAACTTGTTCATACACTGGAAAACATACAATGTGCATATTAAAATTTCCGTTTCTTTTATTCATGTTTTAAGAATTCAACAGCTAGGACTAGGACGGATTATTTTATTGTTCGGCTGTGTGTTGGGCACTTCTTCTTTTTTATGATGTCTGACAGCTAAAACTAGGCATTGTAGTCGTTTTACTTTGGGAACTGGGTCATTCAGCTAGGGTATTCAGCTTTTTGATTGTTGAAACTATTTCATTCTACTTTCGCCAGCTTAGACTTGGGCGGATCTTTACTTGTTTAGTTGGGCTTTGTGCATTATAAGTGTTTTATGTTTTCTGTGATCGGTTGGTTCAGTTGGGCTTTGTGCCTTGTGTGTTTTTAATATTTACTGTGCTCGGCTGGTTATGTTGAGTGCTGCCTGCCCTGTCTGACTTAATATGATTTTTTTTCAAAATACAATGTACATACTTATGTTCCGAAACCCTGCACGAATTGCAGCACGTAACGTCATGTTTTGTACAGAAATACTCAATCGGCTTATCAGGATGCTCATCACACATGTTCCAATTCTCTGCAACATCAACCTCTTTTGATCCATCTGAAGTAATTATAAACTATGCAATATTAGGAATATCTGGATTACCTGCCCCTACCAACTAGTGCCCCCTGTTGTAAAATTAAAGACCGGGAACCTGACGACGGCCATTCTGTGAACAATGATAACATTGCGCTTCCCGCTCATGATTTACGTGGGTGTACACATGTGTATATATTGATAATCATGTGTATTGAAAACAAATATACCATCTTGGAGTTATTAGTTTTGTACCAGTGGTGGTTTTTATTTGTGCTAGTTATAATCTGGATTTATAGCATTTATTAGGTATGGTGTTCCTTAGAAGTATATGCGAAGTAGATACTCAATCAATCGAAAGGGAATTTGTAGTATTCAATCATATTCTATATCATAGAAAACGTTAACCAGCAGTTACTTTAAGCGATCATCTCAAATTAATGATGTTTTCAACATTTTGAACCCATTGAATCACATTGCGGGGTGTGTTGTTCTTTAACATTGTCTACGCTCATGTTAGACTATGTAGTACCAACCCCTCATGAGACAAAGCAAGCTTTACCTGCATAGCAGTTAAAAGGCAGAACTGACCACTGTATATAACAGAAGATTATGTTGAAAAAGACAATTAACGCGCAGTCGTGAATGCTCGGTTATTTCCGTGTGTATGTCGTCTATTGTAATGCATAAATGACGTAGTGATCTGAATGACTTAACAAGAAATCAGGAAGGGTTTGGAGAAAATGACGAGTTGATATGATATTATTGTGGCATGCATGCTTCAAATGTAATGTGATATAGCATGATATAGCATACCATATATCTATTGGGGACATTATGGTACGAGATATATATGTAATATATCAGTCATATTACTTACCAAGGAAGGCGGAAAGACGATCCATGCTTGCTTTAGCGATGGAAGAGGTAATTCGAATTTCCTTGGAACGCTTTTCGGTAAATATATCCGAAAGCTGCTGAAGTAGCCCATTATATGCTTCACTGGTGACAAACTGAAGTAACTTCAGTAAACCATTGAGAGTTGGACACCTTATTCTTATTAATATGCATCGGTCAATTGCTTTCATCACAGTATTTTCTCCATCGCACGTTAGTTGTTCTTTTAGGGCTTGTATTACTGGTGATACTTCGTGTCTCTCCATGCTGCCTGCTGTCTGTATTGTTCTATTTATAATTGCAAGGAAAAGGTCTTTAAACTCTTGCTTGGTATTGCCATCAAACCCGTGAAGAGATACGTGTAATTGTATATCTGTAAAATAGATTACGACATTTTGGATTTGCTGGACAATGTTATACAATGAATAAGTTATTTTAGTTAGCTACACCCTTTACAAAATCAACTTTGGTTCGTTGGGCTTCAAAGAGAAAAAGCACATCACACATTCAATTGGTTTTAACCATATATATTGCAAACAAATCAAACAGTATACTAATAAGTGTATAATTTATGTTACCTAAAACCTTGATATACAAGGCTCAAAAGAGTGTATTTCATTAATATAAGGTTAGCATGAAAATATGAGATGATCAACTCTGTTCAATTATAATTTGGGCACCTCTCGTATACATGTATTTGAATGAAGTGTGGCGTTTTCAATATCCTCGATTGTATGGTACGTATGTAATCGTTCCCTTATCTTATATTTCGGGATTATATCTCACATCACGATAACAAGACGGCCATCATGATCCTATATTTCTCACCTGAGAAACATTGCTTTTGCTACGTACCAAATGCAGCAAATGGGTCAAGACTGCTCCACATCGCTCAAATAAGATATATACTAGTACTGTTACAACTTGGTCTAGATTTTATAGAGACAAACATTCTAACAAAGTGTCATGAAGATCGGACCACGATTATGACCTCTAATGCGCTCACAAACTTTTTCTAAGGTTTGACCGAGTGACCTAGTTTTTTTTACCCTTTTTGACCGAATTTTCAACTTGATCTAGAGTTAATAACTTTAGGCAAACATTTCGACCATGTTTCATGAAGATTAGTGTATAATAGAGGTCTCTAACCTGTTCACAAGCTTTTTTCTAAGAGTTAACCTTGTTTTTAAACTCACATTTCAAACTTGGCCTAGATGTTATAGAGACAATCATTCTAACAAGGTTTCATGAAGATTGGGGCATAATTATGGCCTCTGATGCGCTCTCATGCTTTTTATTAGATCTGACCTCATTTTCGACCCCACATGCCCCAGTTTCAAACTTGCCTTCAATTTCATAGAGACAATTATTCTGACTAGTTTCATGAATGTGTCCTCTTATGTGTTCACAAACGTTTTCTAAGATTGGCCTAGTGACCTAGTTTTGACCCCATATGACCCAGTTTCGAACTTTGCCTAGATTTATGACGACAAACATTCTGACCAAGTTTCATGACGATTAGGCCATAAGTGTGGCCTCTAGTGTGTTCACAAGAAATTATCACTTTGTGACAGGTGAGCTAAAAACATATGCCGTGTACGAGGGTCACCCGTAAAGTTCTATGACAAGAATTATTGTGAAAATATCCGTTAAGTAATAATCATAAAAGTAACATTTCCTAAAACTTATATTTATTCGTGATTTACAAAAGAAATATTGTGCAAAAATATTAACAATTACAAATTCTACATTACTTTGAAATTATATATATTCACTGTTACGGAGCACTCCCAATACTATTGTAACGTCATGATGTCAAAGTAGCTTATCATTATTTTCAAAATACTCTCCACCACATGCTACGCTTTAACGATATCGCTATTTCTTATTTTCAGTAATCTATCTGTATCGCAAACATGAATATCTTTTCAAAATTGTTTTGTACCTCGCTAAGTTTATTGGAATCTTCTGGTCGTTTACTACATATATCCCTTTCCAATTGGTGAAAGACGGCGAATTACATTTCAGCTATGTTCGGACTATCTCGACTGTAATCGATCCATTCCAACCCAACACAAATACAATGACCATCCATTTCCTCAACCAGAAGTTTAATTGATACTTCTCAGAACAACTGAGCATTTGAAATGAATTCAAATGTATTTTTAGATGCATATAATGGCTTGGTGAAGTACGTCATAGCCGTGAAGTGCTCTGTACGGTTTGACGTTGACGTCTGACAGTGAGCGTCGAAACTCTTAGTGCGACGTGTTCTTTTAAATAAGTTTGTTATATAACAAGAAATTGTATTGAGATTTTGAAACAAACATCACGAATAATATATCTCAAGTCATGGGAAATCTTAAGTAAATGGTACAATTTACAAAGAGATTCGGTGCCTGAATAATGACGAACGTAATATCTAACATTAATTTAAAATGTGGACTGCTCCGTAGTTCGCTACAGGCGTTGCCTTAGCAACGATAACTTACGCATATGTTAACTCCGCAATATTAATTTGCCATATTCAAATTCATAACATGCCATTCTACCTTTGGTATGAATTTTAAAATTGTAGTAAAACTAAGTTTTTAGATGCTATCCTAGAACTTTACGGATGACCCTACTAACGTTATAAGTATAATGTTACGCGATTTTGGACTTCAATAATTACAATATTTTTTACCTTGACGATAACATGTTGCATCCATTGTTTCTAATATCTGTATCGTTTCTGAAACATATACGAAAGAGCAATACAATGCATGAGACGCCAGAGACATAGATCAAAGGAGTAGGGCGAGATATAATATGAGATGATGTTTATTACGTTTATTTGCTTTTATCAATCCACGCCACTGTGATCGGAGCGACGCCCCCGAAGAGTTATTTTAGGGATAGAGATTGATACGGAAGATGCAAGAAGTTCCAAAAGTATGCCCGATTCTTTTACGTGCCTGGTGTAAAGCATCATGCATGCACAGGACCTAGCATTCGACAGACTGCTGGAGAAGTTTTCAAAGTGTTTCCTACCTACATGTAACAAGTTAAGAAATTAACTCTTTAATTTGGTTCAGATTTATCAGAATAAATACAAAGCATCAAAAAGATCAACAGGAAGGACATCAGCAAGTCAACATTTGAAGTAAAATCAGTCCTCCTCTACATGTACAGGGTGTTAAAACGTTTGTTGTAAAAGTTTCAGTAGTTTAGTTTTCTGACCTCAAACATTTTTGGGTTAAATCCAGAGGGGTCTATCATTGTTCTTACCTTTCTGTCATTAAATGAATCTATAAGAGTAAAAACTTTAAATTGTCTACTAATTACATTGCATAATAACCCTGAATATGAATTTAAATTATGAGAGCAAACTTTTAAACGCCCTTTTATATGACATTTTCTTACCTGTTATCCGTTTTGTTGTGTCTTCAGAATCATTACAATCAGACAGATATTCCTGTACATGTCTTATGAAGTCAGATAAATCATTTACTGATTTGATATCCGCTATTTGTGTCATTTTACAGTTGTTAATCATTTCTTGAAGTTGAGTTTTCACATCTCGGCTTAGTCCTCTTGCAAGTTGGTAAAACAAACTTGATAAATCATCCCAAGACTCGTTGAAGTTGATATCATCAAGTTCGAAATTACCTGCATGAAAAGCGTCGTTTCGTTTATCTCTAATAGATCTTATCAGTGTTCTTTCCCCCTTAGGTGCATTTGTAAACAATTTAAGTATAATTTCTGCAAGAAGACTTATGTCCCAGTTTGTAATGTCGATACTTCGAGTTTCTATTTGTTTGTCCTTTAAACTTCGTTTAACTGCATTATTTTCTTGAATCATCTCTTCAAGGGTTTTATCAGATTTACTTATCATATGTATCAAATATTTCTGTAATATGTACGGTCCAACCTTTCCAATCAAATGGACATATCGGAGTTGTCGTTTGGTTCCTTCCTTTATATCCGACATAGTTAAATTTTTACACAACTCGGCATAAGTCCAATGTAAGTACAAAAGTAGATCCACTAATCGACTTCTTTGGAAAGTGTATGCCCTTTTACTAGATCATTCCATTTTAGATGTATCACGACCACATTCTCGTGTTCAGTGTGAAATCGAAGCGGTCGTATATATAACATGATACCTTCTTCGACGTACCTGCAAATAGTTGACAACATAAACAGGATATAATTGATGAATGTTTTCCCTAAGGTTAAGACCCATGTGAGCCAATATCAAATTTGAGCAGATTTTCTGTCTTTTTAAATTTTGATTTGTTTTCAGCTCTTTAATACAGAAATTTAGCACTAATAATTGATAATGACATTAAAATCTAGTAATTCGACGCAAAAAACAGACATATATTGCATATTTAGCTCTTTACAGCATCTGATGTACCCAATTTGTCCTTGCTGTTACGTGTCTTTTGTCCCTAAAACATCATGAAAAGCCCTTTTTGAATACTTTACAACATAAGTATTACTAGTAATCTTTTTAAGCATGTAAGCTTAATATCAGCATCCAATGTTTCCAAATTTGAATACAATAGTCTGTTTACAACATTAACATGTGTTTGTTGAGGCTTTGAACTTTGTCTCTCACATAGATGTCCTTGCTATTACAGTGTAATAATTCAACATGTACAACCTTAAACACTTATGATAAAATGCGGGAAAATAGTCGACAATGATTAAGTATTTACATTTAAATGAAGGATAAAATCGTTAAAGAGCAGTTGTAATTTTTATGAACAAAATGTGAAGTTTCATCAATGCAAGTAAAATAGTATTTTCAATTTGTGTCCTTAATGTTACACACATTACGCAATTACCCAATACCATTATTATTAAATAGATATTACCTAACGATGTCAAATATTGGTATATTTATAATTTTGATTGAAAACAGATGAATGGTTGTAGGATTTTATGATATTTATAGAAGAGAAACCAAATACGTCCTTGCAGTTGCAACAGTCCTTAAAACAACGCTCAATAATGTAATCAGCATGAAGTAAAAGTGTTTCTGCAAAAGCATATTGGTTCTGTATGAGTTTTCTAAACGATTACCTGTTAAATATTACTCGTTTGATTATCCCGTCATAAAACCTTTGCATATACTTCAATATTAAATTGTAGATTTTATGTGCAAATCTGACGACATGTTTAACAGTGTTTGTTCATTTTTGTTATTGCAAGGACATAACTTATTACATGTACATAAATGACTGACCATATATCTTAAAGTGATATAACACATATTTTAAAATCACAAACAATTAAAAACCTATATTGGAAGTTAAGAACTACTAAGATACAGTATGAAGTTTTGTATAATATTTTTTAAAAGATAGTTCTAATTTTACACAGTTTTATTTTCGTTACAGCAAGGACACCACCATGTCTTCTGTAAGCAATTTATATACAAGCAAACACCTTTTAAGGGTTAGAAACGATCTTATGCTCATTCAGATATATCAGCAAATAATATTATTGGTGTTTGTGATAAAAATTATGACATTGTATTTTTTACAAATTGACCCATTAAAAACTGCCCAAATTTGATATTAGCTCATGTACATCTTCTTTGGGTAAAATGATAAATTGTGCAAATAACTCCCTTTATAAGTGTTTAAGTATTAAGCAAGTAAGTAAGTAAGTAGGTAACGACTTTATATATAGTGGATAACATATTTGCCAATTTACAATATGGTACACATGATAAATCTGTACATGTACAATAAACAATAACACGACAATAATTTACAAGACATATGACAAAGTGAAGGTATAATACAACAAAAGCAATTTGAAATGAAAACAAAATAAAATAAATGAGATACATGAATAAATATGAACTAATAAACTGTTCTGCGTAATGTCATACTATCAAGTCTGAATATCTAGGAACTTCAAAGGATATGGTCTGCATTTTCTGACAGAAGTTTTGGTTGACAAAAGTGCCATTGAAGATATAATTGCTTGAATTATGCAAGAGTTTCTAATGAACGTATATATGATTTGTTATGTTATTCCAGATTTCGGACCCAGAGTAACTCAAAGATTGACGAAGACATTATATTCTTGGTTTTGGTACCTTTAGTTCGTTGTTTTGATTTGATCGAAGTTCACGATCAGATGCTTGGTTGTTGATAAATTTTAAACTAACTTAGTCAGGTGATTGGAAATTTATTTATTTATATATTAAGATGGCTTTTTTGTAATTTCCTCTTTCTGAAAACGTCATCCATTTAGTTCAGAAAACAATTCTGAACATAGAGCATTGAAATCTTTATCGATGATAATTCTTGCATCACGCTTTTGACCTTTTAGAACAATGTTTAATAGTACATCATTAACCCAAAAAGGTACAGCAATAATCAAGATGTGGTAGAATGTAGGCATTGTAAAATAACGTTCGTGAATGTAGACGATATAAATTGGAATTACATTTTATAATGATCTGTTCAACTTGAAATTTCATGTTTAGGTGTTCGTCACATGTAGTCCTAATAATTTCTCACTCGATGAGTATGATAGTGGTAAACCTAGCATTTGTATATTGTTACAATGCGTGTGCTTTTTATTATGTTGTTATTGGAAGCAGTGATGTATAAAGTTTTAGTTTTTGATATGTTTGGAAGAATTGAGTTGCCTTTGCACCATGAATGGTTTGAACGAAATCCTGATTGGGTGGAATATAGAAGTTTATTTGTTTCAAGGAATGGTTTATATGATTTGATACGTGTATTTCTATGAGTTTGGATAATATTGGTAGAATTGATATTGGTCTGTAGTCTGTTTTAGAAATTTTCTTAAAGATTGGAATTACTTTTGCTGTCTTAAATGTTTCTTGAATTTACACTTATTTATGCTTCTAAGATTAATTATCTTTGTTAGTGGTCTACAGATCCTTTTGTGACATAACTTTAAAATTATAGAGCTAATGTCATCAATACCTGTTGCCTTTGATTCATCTAATAGCCAAATTTCTTTTGAATAAATTCTTCAGATACTGGTGGTATATAAAATGTAACATTTTCTAATATACTGTCAACAAAGTGTGGTATGAGCGCCTCACTTTCAGTTTTAAGATGCAGTGGTGGATTGGAAATGGATTTAAAAACATTTGAGGGAAGGTGTTTGGTGGGGTACACGCCGCTCTCCATGCTAACTCTCAGGTGTATGAGGACATAATTATCCGGATTAAGTTTTTAGGACTACGCTGCATCTTAACAACGCGCTTTTGGGGAATGTTCGTATACGTAATTAGTGAAGTTGACCTACCATGATATTGTCTTAAGCACAGTCAAAAAAGGGTGACTGATAGGAACCTGATTATGTAACTATGGGGATCGGAAGCATGCTCACCCGAGACTAATTGTTTGAAAAAGAATGGATACATCTGATGAATTGTGGGCCTCTGAAGTACCATGTTTTGTAAAGGTTTTGTTACAGTAATCAAGCCAACTACAGTCAATATCAGACTTATTTGTGCGAATGTGCTCGACCGAGAACTTTAATGAGAAACGGTCTAACAAGGGCTTTAAAACAGAAATGACAAAGAGCAATATCTAGGGCTCGTGCACCAGAGCTTGTGCAACACAGCTTAAGCAACTTTATCTGAGCAGCCATATCCAACTATTTGTCCCATTTGTATTGAATGTGTTTTCAAGTCGACCACAGTTACCTTCCCTTGACTGGTGTTATACCGGTTTTAATCTTATCGATCTTATCTCGATTGCGTAATCGCGCTATGCTAACTCAGCGGGTTGTCGGAGTGTATAAATTAATGTATATCATTTGCTGGAGGGGTTTTGTGCGTTCAGTTACACTTTGGTATTTTTGACATTTTGTATATGATGCATACCAGGATCTTTTTTATGGGCATATCTCTGTCATTATGAAATTTTGTTCATAAGGTAGGTATCATCAGGAACATTTAAATGCTTCCATGGTATCATTCAGAATTCGTTGATCATGTGTGAGGAATCTAACAATTATGCATTTGTTATACTAGTAACCGCAATACATGTCACGATATGTATACTTATTATCATGCATATTCGATGGATGATAAAAAATAAACGGTTACTAGTAACTGTACAATGCTTGAGTATGTGTGCAATATTACAAAGTACAGTTTAAATGAAATTTAGCAACCACTGCTGAATTTTCAAGTATGTTGTACGGTTGATTGTTCAGTTGCATCTTCGAGCCATAGACCATACAATTATGGAACTGGTTTTTTAATATCTTGAAAAATAAAAAAGTTATGACAATTTTAAGTTCGTGAAATAGAGCGTTTTTTTCTTGAATTATTCGCGCGCTTGCGGACCCGACAAAACTCAAATTTTCCCTCTAATTGTCACAAATATTTTATTTTTTCAAGATATCGGGATGAAACATTTGTTCAACTTATTTATGTTGGACAGTGCTTTCAAGGTTATGAAGAGTTGAATGTTAAACAAATACTAAATCAGTTTTCATTGTTTAAATCAAATCGTAACATCAATCATATAACCAACAAAGTCATATATTCATTTTCAAGTTATCACAAAATGTAGTTTGGCTATTTTGACCTGAACCTGACCTTTATGCAAGACTATATTACAAGGTTCTTGCTTTGAATACATGAATATCAATTTCCGCAAGCAAGTCGTGCGATATCGGTATTTCAAATTTGTGTTTCTATTACATCTCGAGCTACTTCGTGATACTCCCCGATTATGAAATATATTGTGATAATATATTGACTGTTAAATTATGCTAGTCAATTCATCATCCTGATTTTTTAAAATAATGAGTAAAATACATAAAATGGATTTAATCACATCGGCAATTTATATCTGAATATAAATGTGTGCTTTTATCAGACTTGTTATAATATATAGACTGTAGACTGTGGCTTGATTTATGATGCGTTATATGCCCGTGGAATTTCCGGTGACACCCGCAATAAAAGTTACAGGGGTTTGTTTACGAATACATGTATTGTCTTATTATAGCCAAAAGGCTGTATCTACAAATGAAAGAAGAAGGCAGATAGAAACTTTATATAAGCGCATCTTGAATGATACTTACTGTTTTATTTTTACATTGTGGTTATAGGTATCAGCGATGCGACCATACATGTATGATAAAAAAATATTTATGATTCTTATTATACGAATATGAAAATTTACTTTGCATGAACCATAAAACAATGCTTATAACAAATAACAATGATGGAAAACATAAATTTTCAGGAGAAAAAAACCTAATATATATGATTAATTAATATATAGAATGTTCGAATCCCAACTGGCTTCGTAATCTGTCTGGTCAGAGCAGACGCGCTTTATTCCTCTAGCCGAGCTATAGTTAAGTGATTATCATTAAAAGATACGCATATTATTAGCAATATATAAGCAAGTACATGTATACTGTAAATGAACCATAAAGCTATAATGCACATGTATTTAATCTGCCTTAGTGTAAAACATACATTTCAACATCTGAATTCATGCCTCTAAAAGTATACGGATTTTTTTCTCACCTTTTTTGACGTTTAATTTTCATTTTACAATTCGTATATATTCAATTAGGTGGTACAACGTGTCAATTAACCAGTTTATTTAACAAGTGTCATAGGAATGACATGATTCTTCATTTTTATGTCTCACCTGTTCGATTATTATAATTTTAAATTATGCGTGAGCTTATGACATTTCACTTTTAATTATTTTAATGCATGTATTACTTTCCAAATCGGCAATAAAGTCAAAGTTTCAAATCTCTAAAATCATAATAAAGTATGTATACAGGAAATATAGCGGTTATAGAATATAGCGGTTATAACCCTTCACGCGAATGTACCACTTTTATTACCCCACATGCTGTGACAATCGCAGCGGGGCGCGTCATAAAACAATTAACAATGTGCAAATTAAATATGTGTATTACTTTTTTACTAAAAAAAAAAAGATATCTGTTTTAAAAAACCGTAAAAAGGGGGCAGATCTAATTATCACATTTCTTATATTAAAACACCAATCTGACGGGAAGAAATTAAACTATTAATCAAGTTTGCACAAAATATATTCCCCGAGAAACAAAAGAACTACGGACAAGAAAGTGACCAAGTTTGATATCAAATCCGTTCATTTCCTTCTTTGTTCAATGTGAGTGATAGTCATGTTAAAAACCTTTAAAAAGGGGGTTGATCCCATAAAGATACAACTATGAAATTTAGTGCATTATATTGTAGACATATCAAACTACAAAATATGTTTGCACATAAGAAATATCTCAAATAGTTATTATCATATGGACAATTTTACGTGGAGTCCCCATGCCTTCCAATGGTAAAAAAATTGTCACATGTGCGAATACAAATGGGACAAATAGTTGGATATGATGGCAAACGAATTCATTATCTTTCAGCAGCTGCAAACTTGATTTTAATTGTAAAAACTAATATAAGATATTACATGTAGTTATTTATAAGAGCGGAACGACCAAATGCATATTTTATATTTTTTACACAAAGAAGAAAATATAAATTAGTTCAAACAATGTAACTGAATCATTGATACAGGGTAAAAAAATATTTTATAAATGTTATGTTATCTAAGATATTGTTCATTTTATTTAAATGAATAATTGTTTACTCTTTATTAAAGATGTAAGTATTTATGCCTTTCGGTCAAGGGTAACCCATGAAAGTGCAAGGACTTATTTCCAATGGGGTCCTGTATTTTGCTATAGGGACAGCGAGAAGAAGAAAGAGTTCTGATACAAGGAATCCGGGTACGTTACCCTAGCTCGGAACGGATAGACTCCCTGGTTCTTTAACGTGCCCGGTGAATAGCACCGATACACGCGCGACTACCTCTGTGTTTCCAACCAGTTAATCTCTAGTTGGGTGGGAAAAACGCTTAGACCTAAAATAATACAGTCATTGTGATTGGCCGATATAATATCACAGGAATATTGCTCCAATACATTAACGTTATTGGTGCATTCTTGATAACCCAGTGAGTAGCTTGTAACCAGTAACGTTACATATCGACGTTGTGTTTGGCTTAAAATGGAGGTTATATTCTACATGCATTTCCTAGGCACACACATACACTCGGCAAAACTTATAAGTACACACGTGGTTTTACCGTTATAACTTTTTTATTATTTTTGCATAAAATTTTGTGTACATGATATTGACTATCACAGGACTGGATAAATGAAGTTTTTTTTGTCAAAATTAAATACAGCGGTTCATTGAACCATGAAACATAAAAAACCGTTAAATGGCCGAGAAATTGACGCGTAGGTGCAAATTAATTTTATGTATGGTAAATTTGAAATGAAGATTTATCGTCAAATTAAAAAAACACAAAATGATTCCATTTTTCACACAACAACATGGTGTTTTTTACTTTTAAAAATAGTTTTTATTGTTATAGTCAAGGGGAGTTAACCATGTCCGAAATTGCATTTTTATGAAAAAGTATATATTTCTAAACCTAAATTGTGCTTTGTTCTTTTCATTGTGTTCTTTATTTCTGTCTCCATGATAACAACATAGACTTGAAAAATAACTTTATCAGCACAGCAGGGCCATATTTGCATTAGCAACCTGGCAATCGCCCGATGAACACACGGAATTATTGTGTGATTTTAGATTCTGCTGATGTCATCATTAGTTTATTTTGTTTGAGACAATTCTAATCAGATGTTAAAAACATCGATTGAATTGTAATTCCACACATCGGATCTATATGTTGTAATTTTCAGCAAGACCAAATACATATTGACCGAGCTATGGGCAAATAAACAAGTGTATACTTATAAGTTTTGACAAGTGTATATAACACTTTCAACAAGCGCCCACTCGATCGTGCTATATTTCAATATCAATCTTAGTTTGTATAAACTACACGAGGCTAAGTTTATTTCTGCAGTGAGCTAGATATGACTGTGTTAATATTAATGTACACGTATTTATAAAACACTGCATTATTAAGGTCACTGTCTCGAACAGTTGAACGACGACATATAAATGATGCTCTTATAAAGGAGGCTTCATCAACAAACATACTAACTATTACATAAAACAAGTTCAACAAAATATTTGACAATTATGTCGATTTTCCTCCGCATGTGGAGCTATTGCTGGTACCTGGTTGTGGAAGGGGATTTAAGTTGGTACCAGCAGTTGTGCACATGGTTAGAATACGGTATAGGTAATCGACTGAACAATTGTTGAGAAACAGCGTTTAACCCGAATAAAAATACAAAGAGCACTAACTATTTATCTAAATACTTATAGGTCAATCTACTTCCTTGTGTGACTGAAGACCTCACGATAAAAAGATCTTCACATGTTTAATTTATTATATGACTACAAGGACAAACTGCAAATATGAAGGACGCGTATCCTTATTCAAGCCGATTGAAAAACACGATAAGAGGTTTAAGAATAAATAAGAGGCCTATACCTGAATACGTATATCAGTTATAGCAAACTCGATAAGTCAAGGCCGGGTGGTTGAGGGTGGGCGGAAGGAGACATGTGTCTCACCCCCTAAATCGCCAGAACATAGATACTTTGTCTATTGTTTTAGGTGAAAAATTATCCAAATTAATACTAGTATTTATTTTCCGGATTTTCCCGAAATGTGTTATTTTCCGGATTTTCCCGAAATGTGAAAGCAAATACATGTAAGTGTTGACAGACAGCTATTCTCTATAGAATGGATTTGTCTAGCATGATGCTCAGATATAGTTTGCTACCCCTCCAGCCAAAAAGCTGTCTAATAATTTGGGCTTATTAGTTCTGATATACATGAATATGCACTAGAGTATGACTGAGAATTATAAAAGAAACTTCAATTGTGTTGATTTATTATTTCGTAATTAAACCTATTCCTTTTCCATATCGAATAAGGTACCACAGAACTCACAGTATGCACAAGATGGATACATAAAAAATCCCGGGGAGCTCACATTGGACCGGGATAGTTAAACTTGAAATATATGTTAACACTTAAAATACAAAATATTTCCCGGAATTTGTGGTAACTATGCTGCTCCGATAAACAATGCATTTTTTCTAATTTGCTACGCTTGTACATTAACTCCAAACAGGTACATAATAAGAGTGGATGGATATAGCATGTCAATATTTACGCCACCCCTTATACAAAATCCTGTTTCCGCACTTGAAATAATTAAGCGCTCGTTCGTGGCATACTAATATTGTATCAATAATAACCTGGTATCAATAAGAACAGTTACATGTTATAAAACACAGTTGTTAAATCTATTACAAACATGACTATGTAGATACTTCCCTTATGAAGATATTCGATAATTAAATATTGAGCCAAACCTTTCCACGTGTCGAGTTTTTGTGGGTCAATATTTGAATAGAGCTATACACTTTTTATGCATGTGCACGCGTAGCTGTACAAACAAGCTATTTTAACGTCATCAAAACAATTCAAGTATATGTCTGTATACATGTCACGGTCGGTGCAACCAGCGCAACCGAAACGAGGAACACCTGCTAATATTGGTTGAGCAGGAGAAAGCTGTCCAGATACACATACTTGTTGTGAACGGTTTTGTAAGTACATGTATGACGATAGCCAGTTTACAGCAGATTCACTAAACTTGTACAATTTTAGTTTTTCTATCAATAGTGTATGATTCACTCGATCAAACGCTTTGGTTAGATCTAAGCATTCCAACATAGGATTTGTCATTTATAGCTTGAATCCACTCATCAATTATATTTGTAAGAGCAGTTTTACATGAAGGGTTTGAACGGAATCCTGATTGAGAGGAATATAAAAGATTATTTGCTCTAAGAATGGTTTTATATGATTTGATACGTGTCTTTCTATAATTTTGGATAATATTGGTAGAATTGATATTGGTCTGTAGTTGATTTGATCTGTTTTAGAAATTTTCTTAAAGATCGGAATTACTTTTGCTGTCTGAAATGCTTCTGGAAAGTTACACTTATTTATGCTTCTAAGATTAATTATCTTTGTGAGTGGTCTGCAGACCGTGTTGTGACATAACTTTAAAATTCTAGAGCTAATGTCATTAAGACCTGTTGCCTTTGATTTATCTAATAGCCTAAGTTCTTTTTGAATAAATTCTTTAGATACTGGTGGTTTATAAAATGTAACATTTTCTAATTTACTGTCAACGAAGTGTTGTATAAGCGCCATGCTTTCAGTTTTAAGGTGCTCTGGTGGATTGGAAATGGATTTAAAAACATTTGTAAAAAAGTACAAGAGGGAAGGTGTTTAGCATGGTGCACGCCACTCTCCATGCTAACTCTCAGGTGTATGAGGACTTATCCGGATGAAGTTTTTAGGACTTTTCCTTTATTAAGACTACATTGTATCTTAAAAACGAGCGTTTTTTGGAATGTTCGTAAACTCAATAAGTTAAGTAGACCTTCCATGATATTGTCTTGCGCACTGTCAAAAAAGGTGACTGATACGAACCTGATTATGTAACTATGAGGTTCTGAGGTATGCTCACCTGAGACTATTTAATTGTTTGAAAACAATGGATCCATTCAAGATGCATTCTGAGCCTCTGAAGTACCATGTTCTGTAAATTAAATGTGCATGTTTTGTTACAGAAATCAAGCCAACTATAGTCAATGTCAGATTTAATCGTGCGAATGTGCTCGACCGAGAACTTTAATGAGAAATGGTCTAACAAGGGCTTTAAAACAGAAAACAATATCTAGAGCTCGCTCAACAAAGCTTGAGCAACTTTATCTGAGCAACATGGCAAACGTATTCATTATCTTTCAGCAGCTGCAAACTTGATATTAATTATAAAATATAATAGATTACATCAGTTATTTGTAAGAGCGGAGCGACCAAAAGCATATTTTATGATACTTTTACACATAGAAGAAAATACAAATTAGTTCAAACAATGTAACTGTATCATTGATAAAGAGTAAAAAAGAAATTCTTTTATAAATTTTATCTTATCTAAGATATTATGATTTTTTAGAATATAACCTACATTATGAGCCAATGAAAACGCCGAATTTTCGCGGTTAAATGAAAATTTAATCATTAAATTTTTCTCTTAACAGACTTGACGTCATGCGTTGCCGCTAATTTCTATCGGCCAATCAGAATGCGTAATGTTATATTCTAAGCCAGTTAGAACATATTAAGTAAATTTTAATGACTAAAAAGGACTCGCTTCGCTTCGCTCGCTCCGCCCTTTTTAATCATTAAAATTTACATAATATGTTCTAACTATAACTTATTTAAAAAAGTTGTGTTTACTCTTTATCAAAGATACAGTTACCTGTGGTAAACAGACTGTTTAGATCGAAAATAATGCAGACATTGTTATTGGCCGATATAACATCAAAGGAATACTGCACCAACACATTAACGTTAACGGTGCATTCTTAATAACTCAGTGAGTAGCATTTAACCAGTAACGTTACTATATATATACATATCGACGTTGTGTTTGGCTGAACATGTATGATATATTCTAAATGTATTTCCGAAGCTCACACATATATTACAGGCCCGGTTCCACCGGGGGCACAGGGGGTCCTCGAAGTGACCATTTTATACATCCCAAAAATGTTAAAATCCTTAAAATATTATAAATCGATCTGACTATGGACCGATATTTTGTGATAACAGCCTCTGTATATTACACATAACGGAAGCGAGTGCAATAAAATGTGCCTCCTGTTGTTAATACAGGCCCTAATTACTCCTGATCTGTATCGTTCAGACGCTTAACAAATGATTTTGAATCGTCTGAATTATCATGATTTAGGGAATCACTGATACACTTATCTATGTTACTATATAATGTGTGAACTGATCGATTTAATAATAGTGACACGATAGAGCTTAAATTTCATTTCGAAATTTTCTTGTTGATATATTTATTACTGATTATGTAACAATGCAATTTTAATATAATAATAATTTCACGTGAGTTTTAGAACATAAAAGCTGCAAAAACGATTTTAATGCAAAATTGACAAAAATCTTCACAAGGGGAGGGGGGGCACAATTTTAAAATTCATATGTGTCTAGCGTTGATTAATTTTTAAAAGTTTCAAAGCGGAAATTTCATGATTTTTATTAAAATGTTACAAAAAATCGATCTGAACCTGTGGAAACTTTCAGTTATAGATCTTATATTGTTTGGTTCATCGGTTATGTATTTTGATTTGTAACAGTAGACCTACACTTTCAATAATTTAACGTCTAACTAAAAAAATATCTTATTTGAAAAAAATCTTCAATGGGGTAAACACTTGTTTAAATAATTGCATAAAAAATGTCCGATGTCTGATTATGTAGCGTGAATTTTAATAATTTGGCGCCTATTTTGTAAATTTTAGGGAATTGAAAGAAATTATTTTTGAATAATTGTTAAACTCGTCGTATTTTCTGTTGATGTAGCAGTACAATTTTAGTACCTTTACTTCTGATTTTAAAAGCTTAAAGTGCAGGATATTGCATGATTTTAAGTCCAAAGGTGACAAAATCTTCGCCGGGAGGGGACACCCGTACCGCACCCACCCCACCACATCATCCCAATAGCTAGCTGTGCCCCCCACTCGAACATTTCTGGATCCGGGCCTGATATATAACACTTTAAACATGCTATATTTCAATATCAGTCTTAGTTTGTATAAACTACACCAAGCTAGGTTTATTTCTATGAGCTAGATAGGACTGTGTTATGCACCTATCAATGTTTTCTCCCAGGGGGGGAGCGGCCGGCTGACCCAGGGGAATTTGACATTTTTACTTTTTCAAGGTCTAAATTCCCACCCTAGAGCAAGGGCAATTTATCAAAATCCTCTCACTGGGAGATGCTTTACATACCCCCGGATCAAAATTTCGGTCAAAGTCAAAATTTCCCGGGACTCGGCACCATTCTGTCTGTCAAATTCCCACCTATCGGGAACAGCCTTCTGTCAAAAGTCCCGTGTATGCCCGCCGCTCCCCCCCCCCCTGGGGGAAAACATTGATAGGTGCATTAATATACATGTATTTATAATACAATGCATTATTATAGTCACTGTCTCGAACAGTTGAACGCCGACATAAACGATGCCCTAATGTAGAAAGCTTCATCAATAAACATTCTAACTATTACATAAACCAAGTTCAACAAAATATTTGACAATTATGTCGATTTTACTCCGCATGTGGAGCTATTGCTGGTTCCTGATTGTGGAAGGGCTTTTATGTCGGTACCAGTAGTTGCATGGTTAGAATACGATATAGTAGGTAATCGACTGAACAATCATTGTTGAGAAACAGCGTTTAACCCGAATGAAAAAACAAAGAGCATTAACCAGTGTAGCAATACCAAGTGGTTTTTTAGTACAGTTCCAAGTAGAAATTTGTAAACATTGGAACACAAATGTAGCCATAAATATTTTATTTCTTCACCGATTTCTATGAAATCTACGCCACGCTAAGGAGAACATTATTTGCTTTCCATGAAATATAAAATCTTTTTCAGCGGATGTGCCGTTTATACCATTACCCTGTGAAACCGTGGAACGTGTCGGTTTCACAGGGTAATGGAAAAATCGGTAAAGCTGCTGAAAAAGATCTTATATTTCATGGAAAGCAAATAATTTTCCCCTTAGCGTGGCGTATATGTCATAGAAATCGATTAAGAAATAAAATACTTATGGCTATTTTATTTTCCAATGTTTACAAATTTCTTCTTGTAACTGTAGCCAAAATCACGTGGTATTGCTACACTGTTAACTATTTATCTAAATACTAGATAAATTTACTTCCCTATGTGGGAGAAGACCTCACGAGAAAAATATCCGTTTACGGGTGTAATTTATCAAATGTCGAGTATAAACTTGCAAATATGAAGGACGCGTATCGTTTTTCAAGCTGATTGAAAACACGATAAGATTTACATGTATAACAAAAAATAGTAGGAGAGATAATGCTTGTATACCAAGGCATTCATACCACCAGAAAGTTATGGTGAATGACAGGTTTTATTGTCCAATCATCCAATAGATTACCGGTTTGCAGTTTGCATGTGAATACAAAGATCTCTCCTATACCTGACTGCGTATAAAACTATAAATGAGTTATAGCAAACTCGATAAAGGCCGGGTGGTTGAGGACGGGGCGGAAGGAGACGTATGTCCCTACCCCTAAATCGCCAGATCATAGATACTTTGTCTATTCTTTTAGGTCAAAATTAATACTAGTATTTATTTTCCAAATTTTCCCGAAATTACTTTGATCACCCAAAATGTGGAATCAAATACATGTAATTTTTGAGTGACAGCTATTCTCTATAGAATGAATTTGTCTTGCATGGTGCTCAGATATAGTTTGCTAAACTCCTCCAGCTAAAAAGCTGTCAAATAATCTGGGCTTAAGAATTCTGAGGTATATGCACAAGAGTATGACTGACAATTATAAAAGAAACTTCAATTGTGTTGATTTATCATTTTGTAATTAAATCAATTCCTTTTCCATATCAAATAAGGTACTCCAGAACGCTAAGAATGCACCTGATGAATACATGAAAAATCTCGGGGAGCACGCATTGGACCGGGATGGTTGAACTTGAAATTATATTTTTAACACTTTAAATCCAAGATATTCCCCGGATTTTGTGGTATGCTGCTCCGATAAACAGTGCATTTTTTCTAATTTGCTACACTTGCGCATTAACTCCCAACTGAGACATAATACCAAGAAGAGAATAAATTGGTGCCGCGTACGCGTGCTGCACAGATAAACAATGCATTAAGATATATCCCGATTCGCTAGCACAATTTTCCTTAAGATCGCATGTCAATATTTACGCCACACCTTACACGAAATCCTGTATCCGTCCTTGAAAGAATTAAGCGCTCGTACCTTGTATCAATAATATCACAGGTAACTGTATCATTGATAGAGTAAAAATAAGTTATTAAATGTATGCTATCTTAGAAAGGTACATTTGCACTAAAATGGTCAGATTTCCATTGTATCAAAAACAAACGCGGCCTCTATCGCCATTTAAGCTATATGCACAGAAATGATGCGCATAAACAACTGTATCAAACGTCCTTAAAACCGTACAAACTTAAAGCTATTTGTAACGCCAACAAAACAATTGAAGTATACGTCAGTAAACATGTAACGGTGCAACCAGCGCAACCGAAACGATTATTAAAAATAGTTTAAATAATATAAATCGATACTAAATAACTATTTTACATACCATTCACAGCCTGGCTGGTATATCAAACCTTATAAGGCTTCTGTTCTAGTTTCGGTTTCATGGTTCCCGGCCTGTATTATTGTATGTCAAGTACTTTAGATCATTGATAGTGTACCGGTGAGTGACAAACTGTCATCAGTATTATTTAAACCGACTCAAAATTACGTTTTTCGCCATGCTTTGATTAGCTTAGGATGACCTACCTACGGAACCCCCTTTGGGCCACCACTTTCAATTGTGTTGCTCGACAGTTTCAAGTACAGCATCATACCACTCAAACATAATATTCAACGATAACAGGGGCGTAGCTGGGTCGAAGCCCATTCTTTAATAGTTTTGTTGGGTATGTAGGTGATATATATAGCAGCATGTCTCTACATAAAGGTTTTGTGCGAGCGACTGAGAAAAAACATTGTTTTCCTATGCAGTATGACACGGACACTTGATGATATCCTATAACTAATGTATTTTGTCACCGAAGCGATCTAGAAAATACTCATTGTTTATAAACCTGAGCAGCAGATCACACATTCTCGTTTCTATTTGATAATATTCACTAACTAAGGTATTATGCGAGAAAAGCGAGCAAGAAACAACATGTTTTTTTTTCGTTAAGGCCGCGTTTGGCACTGGATCGTCATGAAAATTGGGCAAAATGTTTGTCGTGATACTATCTAGGGTTAGTATAAATATGGATATTTTGGGGTAAAAAATAATTTAACTGAGCAAATAATATGAACACACTCTGCGTGAAATAGTGGTTACATTTTCATTCATTTTTTGTGAAATTAGAAAGTATTACTTGGGTTACCTGTACCAATTTATAATGAGTGTTTGTATTGCCTGGGACTACATAGATCCCCTTTTACTGATATATAGGGAATGAATTAATGATATCTTGACTAAACTTGTGAAGATTATTCAAGTGAGCGATCAAGGGCCCATCTGTGCCCCCTTGCTATATGGAATGCGACGTCACAGACAAATTGGGAAAAAGGGGAGATAATTCAGTCATAATAGCACAAAGTGTAGCGTGAAAACCTATGTTTTATTTTCATTTTTAGATAAAGTATACTTTAATCAACATCCTTAGTCAATAATATGTTATGACAAGACTAGAAATTATGAGAAAAACATATATGCAAAATGTACCAAATTGGCCTTCTTTGCGCCATTTTACCGCCATTATACCGCAATTTTCGTTGCAAAGAGACACAATTACGACGTAACTGCAGCTAAAATAATTCTTGTTACACGCCAATTTCTTCTAAGTTTATATTTACTATACTTTCATGTACATAATATTCAAATGTGAGTACTCTTTTGTTATAAGACTATTTTTACGCGCAGATATTGCGTCGTTTTTACGCAATTTCACTAAGGTTTTTATGATATAGGGGGACAATAATGACGTCATAGCGCAAAAAGTAGTCCCGTGACCTATCTTTTTTATTTAATATTTGGATTGAGTACACTTTTATCAACAAAATTAGCAATAAAAAATATATTGGTCATCGAGGTCGTTTTTAAGCTACGGCCGATTTTTAGCAGTCATTTTTCGGATATTTTGACAATTCTTTTTTGTAAAAAATTTGTGAATTTTCTTATCATTACCAAAAGTGTATAGGAATGTTTGAATAATATGTGTTTGTTCATACGAACCCATGGAAATAATTTTAACAAGAAAAAATATCGATTTTAATGCAAAAATGAATACATTGCGAAATATAAGAAATTTTGGTCATTTTCTTGAAAAGTGATGTTGCAAAAGGGTCCATGACCCCTTAAATAGTACCGCGACATACCTTTTTTATTTCACATATTGCTTCAGTATATATTAAACTATAATTGTGCATATTTTTTGGTATCATTTAAAAAAAAAATAACCCTATCAAACGTCCTAAAGTCGTTTTATAAATGGTTAAAATTGTTCAATACATAGAGGATATTTGTTGATTTTGGTGTAAGATCGAATTTCATTTCACCGAGTGATCACAGAAAATCTATATTTAATTTTCTGTGATCACGAGTGAAATAAAATTGATCTTACACCAAAAATCAATAAATTTTCTGTTTATTATAAGCTTCAATTCCTCTTTAATTTGTGGTGTAATTGGCTTAATTAGAAAATTTACGTCGAAATTTGAACGTCACGACGTGAGAATTATGACGTCACGTATATTTTGAAGCCCGGTGCCGTGACGTTCTGTTTCTTTTTCTGCATTATAATGTAACCAGCTTCTAAAGATCGTGCGTCCCCAATACGACCTAAAAAGGCCCGGAATCCCGCGTACCAAAGGGGGAGGTTCACACTCATACTAGCCAGATCACTTTATAAATGCATTCCAATAGACCTGCGGTCTCGGGTAATTATTCAAACGACCACCAATGGTCCTATCCTAGTTGCGAGGATTGACAACGTGTCTTTAATTAAGTCTGGACAGAGCTGGACTTCTATCAATAAGTTACGAGTTAGGTTCTCTAAAATATGAGTAGTGTAATTTTAAGCTACCATTTCCTTCCACAGTTTCAAGAGCAGGGGTCCATTGTCTAAGCAAAGCGCTATCGAGCGCCTTTATTCAGTTACCTCCCGTTCGATTAAATATAGAAGGCAAGGATTACCTCCGGTGGAAAGCGCTACGTAGCGCTCGCCCATGTTAACGGTCTCCAGCTCTAATACGGTAGTATTCCCGATAAACGGCTACTTTGTTTTGTCGGGGGAATAATTATTGCACCGTTTTCATATCGCTATGAAGGAACTGAACCTACATCATAATGATAATATACATCCGAAGTTCCGTCAAGTTTTTATTTCTGTCTTTGACATATGAAAGCGGTACATTTCTCGAAATACTACATGTAGTAGGTTCTCCAAAGGTGCAGAGGCCTCATCCGGAATGACACAAACAACTCCTCCAAACTCCAGTCGTTGAATATAGATACTGATGAGGCTACATCTTTCATATAGGATATGGTGTACGAAAACGAGAAACGTTTCATCGGGTGACCTGGTGCCCGTTTCATAGGCATATCGGATATTTTGTAGATGATTTAGACCATACTAAGACAATTTTCGTAAAATTAAAATACATGTAGTTATTCATGATGCAATTTGCTTTAATGTATTAGCTGTCTTACTTTGTCTAAAATTACATACGAAGAAGTCGAATCTTTGCCAAGATATTTATGTCTATGAAACAGGTCTCTGGTCACCTTGTTTTGGCACGAAGGTGGCTAGATTTGCACTTATAAACTGAGTACATAATTGAAACGTACACGGTACATTTTCTCCATATGGTTACATGTTATTCTATAAAGTCACGCAGAACAATGAATTTGTTAACACATTAAAGTTGTTTTGGTAGTCTGTTAACATTACCTTATCAGTCAAGAATTCTAGGGAGATATTGCTGAATGCGTCATTTCCCCGAAAATGCTTATTTAACAACATGCTTTTAAAAACCTTCAAACCATAGTCATATGTGACTACAGTATAGCAATGAAAACAGAAATACCTGGGATCAGGTAGACACAAAAATGACTGATATATACATAGCACAGAAAGAAAATGGCAGACTGGCCAACATGTAGCGCTATGGAGAAAATGTAACACGTACGGTTATTTTTGTACTCAGTTTAATATATTTCAAAAGCCATGCAGACACATTGTAACAACAGTTGCCGTTCATGGAATTGTGTCCACTATGTTTTGTATTATTAGATCTGGTGAGCTTGTTGTCGCAAATTAATGATTTTACAGAGATAAACATGATTGCATGACGTTTCCGGAAGATGATGTCAAAATAATTACATTGTAATTGTATTTGACGTAACTCAGTTGCAAGTTTGCGAGGTGGATTTTACAGGGGCAAACTACAGGGGCAAACATTGTGACAAGGGTACTGTTTTATCTATAGGAGTCTGTATCGACTATCCGGTCTCTCATTCGTTAATATGACGAACAGGAGAAGAACTAATGTCGAAATCGGAACACCCATCGATTTTACCCATCCTGCAACTTCTTCCACTATTGCATTTTTTTAGCACTATTTTATCGAAGTATTCATTTTCACCAGTTTCATGAAGATAAAGCCACACTTGTGACCTCTAACTATCATATGAATATATTCAGAACTGACGGGATGATGAGCGATCACAAAAGCTCACCTTGAAGTGCCGGTCAGATGAGCTAACAAGGTAATTTGCCCTATAGCACTGACCTGAATTCTTGCAGTTTAGGCAGAATCAGTTATTTGTGATATAACTTCAGGTAGGTTTTTCTTGATACAGCCTGGTCGTGTGGTGAGCTAGTTTATTTTACTCATTTAGGAACTTCACAGATTTTACAGAGACACGCATTATGCCCAGGTTTCATTAAGATTTGGCCAAAAATGTGACCTCGAATGTTAACATGTTTTATTCCGTTTGAACCTTGGACCTAGTTTTTACCCCCAGATGACCCAGTTGCGAATATGACTTAGATTTTATAGAAGCGAATATTGTGACAAAGTTGCTTAAAGACTAAGTAATCAAGAGCTGTCCATGAACAGCGTGATCCACTATTCGCAGTGCCATGCTAGGATAGTATAATCATTATTTATTCAAAACAAATGCTTCATATCAGCAGCCTTACACTCAGCTGTGTAGAGGTTGGGGCTTCTAAGTCAAACAAGAGGATCATAGATCCTGGGGCGCTCACCTGCTAAACATGGCCAAACTTTGAACTTGACCTTAAGGTCATCAAGATAAACATATTGACTAAACTTGATGAAGGTTAAAGCAAAACTGAGGCCTCCAGAGTGTTAAAAAGGTTTTTAGTAACTAAATATAATAAAAGGCTATTATTTGATATATTGACCTAGTTTTTTATCCACATGACACAACTTCAAACTTGACCTTAAGGTCATCAAGATAGACATTTTGACCAAAGTTGATCAAGATTAAAGCAAACAAATATGGCCTCAAGAGTGTTAATTAGGTTTTTCTATTATTTGACCCTTTGACCTAGTTTTTGACCCCACATCAACCAACTTCGAACTTGACCTTAAGGTCATCAAGATAAACATTTTGACCAAGTTTCATGAAAAGTGAAGCAAAAATGCGACCTCCAGAGTATTAACAAGGTTTTCCTATTATTTGACCTTTTGACCTAGTTTTTGACCCAACATCAACCAACTTCGAACTTGACCTTTAGGTCATCAAGATAAACATTTTGACCAAGTTTCATGAAAAGTGAAGCAAAAATGCGACCTCCAGAGTTTTAACAAAGTTTTGCTATTATTTGACCTAGTTTTTGACCCCACATGACCCAACTTCGAACTTGACCTTAAGGTCATCAAGATAAACATTTTGACCAAACTTCATGAAGATTAAAACAAAAATATGGCCACCAGAGTGTTAACAATTGTTGTCCTCCCTTACGGAAAAAGAAAGTTTGCGGTAAATATGCCGCAACTTTGCGGCAAAGTTGCCACAAACTGATTCGTTCGCCGAAAAATCATCGTCAATGTTCGCAGGACTTCGCCGGTAGTGGTAAACTTCTGGCAGACTTCTGGTGATGTTACGGCAAATTCGCCAGAACTGATGACTGCTCACCGGAAGTTTACCAGAAACTTCATATCTAAGTAAGGATCACCATAGGTTCACCAAAAACTTTAGTGGATAATATTTGTTTGCTGTAAGTTTGCCAGAAACTTTGTATTGTATAGATTATCGCTAGAAGTTTGCCGAAAACTTTAAACGGTTAAATATATTTTCCAGATATTCACCAGAAACTTTCTGCATTTCCAACAAGCCATAAATATCTTGCGATTTGAAAGGAGTACTTTGGGTGGCATGGTGGCGAAATGGTTAGCGCTCTCGAATACCAGTCCGGATGCCCCTGGTGCTAATCTCGCCATGTATCGGTGTTATACACTGGAAACATTTTAAAAAGAGTCTATTCGAAAAGTGCTTAGGGTAGCACTAGCTCATCTGGATTCCTATCACACATTTCTTAGAGTCAAATTTTCATCGATGGATATTACCAGTAATTTCTAAAGTATCGTAACCTAATTTCGAACCCGGATATACACCGGAAACGTTAAAGAACCAAGGAATCTATTCGAAAGTTGCTAGGATAGCGCTAGCTCACCTGGATTCCTATCACAAAAATCATATCAAACAAACTTTAATTAAACCCGAAACATAATTCCGACTCATTTACATATTACGCCTTAAAAATTTTGCCCCCGCTTTTGACTTGCTTAAAATTTTAGACCGTAAAATAATTCCAGCTCATTTGGATATTATAACTCCTAAAATATTGAACCTTGTTCACTTTTCCACATGTGGAGGACATTCAGCATTTCTTTCAAAGTTTCATAGACGGATATGACCAGTAATTTTTAAAGTGTCGTAACCTAATTTCGAACCCGGATATACACCGGAAACGTCTAAAGAACCCAGGAGTCTTTTCGAAAAGTGCTAGGATAGCGCTAGCGCACCTGGATTCCTATCACGCACATCATATCAAACAAACTTTCTGTCTCATGCCTGGAAGCCCGAAATTATTGGCCAATTAGGCAGGAATGAAACCGAATGACAACGCACTACCACTGTCTCAGTGGACTGCAAAAAAGGATCGACTTAAATAATTAAACCCGAAAAACAATTCCGCCTCATTTGC
Source organism: Spisula solida (assembly GCA_947247005.1). Classification (NCBI taxonomy): domain Eukaryota; kingdom Metazoa; phylum Mollusca; class Bivalvia; order Venerida; family Mactridae; genus Spisula; species Spisula solida. The sequence continues at coordinate 54,346,667 of OX365945.1, forward strand.
ATATTACGCCTTAAAAATTTGGCTCCCGCTTTCGACTCGCTTACTTTTTAGACAGTAAAATCATTCCACATCATTTGGATATTATTACTCCTAAAATATTGAACCTTCTTCACTTTTCCACATGTAGAGTTCATTCCACATTTCTTTCAAGTTTTCATCGATGGATATGACCAGTAATTTTTTAAGTGTCGTTACCTAATTTCGAACCCGGATATACACCGGAAACGTTAAAGAACCCAGGAGTCTTTTCGAAAAGTGCTAGGATAGCGCTAGCGCACCTGGATTCCTATCACACACATCATATCAAACAAACTTTCTGTCTCATGCCTGGAAGCCCGAAATTATCGGCCAATTAGGCAGGGATGAAACCGAATGACAACGCACTACCACTGTCTCAGTGGAGTGCAAAAAGGGATCGACTTAAATAATTAAACCCGAAAAATAATTTCCCCCCACTTTCGACTCGCTTAACATTTTAGACTGTAAAATCATTCCACCTCATTGGGATATTATTACTCCTATATTATTGAACCTTTTTCACTTTTCCACATGTGGAGGACATTCAACATTTCTTTCAAATTTAGTTAGCAGACTGATAATTAGCAAAAATGACTTACAAGTGTAAGTTTGGGTGACATATACTTCTCTACTGAGTATATAGGTCATTCTAATTCTGACTTGTTCCAGTCTAAGTTCAACTTTCCCCCAAAATACAGTAGGCCTACAATCTTAAATAAAGACCATCTCATTATTAAGGCCACCTCATACATAGTAATATTTAGGTGTTTGTGTTAATGTTTTTGTTCTTATGTTGCATTGTAATGAAGTATTATCAGAGATAATAATATCATAAAAAATATAATGTATTTAAATGAGCTTATAATGGATACAGATATATAAATTATAAGTTATGAAGAGAAAAGTAATCATGTTGTACATTAGGCCACAAAGATATGGTATGAGACTAACATATATAACACAATAAACTCATACTGTTTCTTATTACACAAATTAGCACCTTGACCAATAATGCCTCTTATCAATATCTCAGTTTCCTGTGATTGGCTAGTTTGAGTATTCCCCTGTGTCTGGCTTTACTACTGCCCATATGGTGTTCATTATACAAGTACATGTATATTAGCTTCTCATAGCAATCAGGGTGCAATTTATGCATACTTTATTGAAAATAACACTGGAAGCTATATTTAAGTTTTAAAACATATACTTTATTATTTTATATTGTAATGTTGTGACTCATTCTTGTTTGAAGTTGATTTCCAGAATCAATTTTGAGATCTATGGATAAACTCACTGGTATGTAGCATAAATTATTATTATAAGCTCAACACATGTATTAATTGAAATACAACTTAATTAAGATACAATGTAATTATAATGCTGAAGTCTCAATATACTGGAAATGTATATATAAATTGATGACATGTTGAAAAATATAGAAATTAAAGTATTCATGCATTAATGAATGTTTAAGCAGTAATGTGTTACACTTATTAATCATTATCCCTGAAATATAGGTTGATCATCTTAATTTCCAAAAACTGTGAGTATGATATTTCATAAAAAACAATATCTTGATCTACTTCAGTATAACCTGGTTTAGAAGAACTTCATGAATTCCAAAACGTTGGAAGGCAACAGTTGCAATACCATAAAACAGATAGCCTGGTAAGTAAAATGTAAATGCTGACTGTTATGAATATTATCTAAGATAATTATTCTGCTGTATTTCTAAAACTTCATGTTTAGCCATTGTATCATGTATTTTACAGAAAATTACTGACCCCTTTGATCTACAAGTTATTGTTTTAAGTGTCCACTTTTTTAATAGGGGGCTGTGGACTTCATATGTTTACTACAACAAACTTGTATCCATTTTAAAGTACAACCTCTGTAGAGCAACACCCGTTGGTAGCTGAAATATTGACTGTTGTTAAGAGGTTGTTGCTCTATAGAGGTCAATTTTATATTAAATATCAGCTTAAGGAAATTTTGAAGGTCTTGTTGTAGAGAGTGTATTGCTCTACAAAGGGTCACTCTGGAAAGGTTGTATTGTACTTTAAATTACTGTTATTATTTCCTGGTGCATACCTCTCTGAGAGTAAATGATCAATATGAGGGATATAATGATTATTTGTTTCAGTTATACATTTTTAGTAGATAAATCATATAAATTTATTTAATTTAGTCATAAAAGTTCTTTAGGGGTAGTTAATTCTGAAAAATTAATCTGTGACTAATAAATTGTTTATGTGTTTTGAATTATTTTTCTTTCAGATCATATGGAATATAATTATGCAAGGATTGGCAGCTAATAGAACCAGATCAACTGATGGGAATTACTTTTGATTGTGATTCAGTTTGGATATTATAGTTTTATGACTTTAAATAGCAATCAGAAAAAATTGGTTATTGTGACAAAGAAATGAATTAAATATTTTCTATCTGGAATTCTAGTTTTGTGAAAAAGTGTGTTTGCCAAAAGGTTGCCAGAACAGCAATTTTAGCATGCAAATTAGTTTGCGGCAAATTTGCGGCAATGTCTTTCAATCATACGTTGAATGTTTCACAATATGCAAATGAGGTTTGCGGTAAATTTGCCGTAATCAAAAATAGTTTCCGGCAAACTTACGCGCACTTTTACCATGCAAATTAGTTTGCGGCAAGTTTGCGGCAATTGTCCTTTGCCCATATTTGGAATATGCAAATTTCTTTGTGGCAATTTTGTGGCAAACAAATCTGCTTCAAAAACAGTTTGCCGCAAATTTGCGGCAAACCTCATTTGCATGGTAAAAGTGCGCGTAAAGTAGTTTGCGGCAAATTTACCGCAAACATTGCGGCAAATTTGCCAGAAGCTTTGCCGGAGCCCTTATTTTTCGGTAAGGGCTATTATTTGACCCTTTGACCTAGTTTTTGACCCCACATGACCCAACTTCAAACTTGACTTAGATTTTAATGAGATACAACTACTGACCAAGTTTGGTGAAGATCAAAGCAAACTTTAAAGTGCTAGGGTGTTAACGGTAAATTGTCTAACAGAAAGTCACATTATCACATTATCTTTCCCAAAAATGTTTTCCCTATCATCCAGTAAATAGATTAAATACAAAAATTAGGATGTTTTTCACAACTTACCTATAATTGACGACAGAATGTCAGCTATATCTGTCGAAATAGTATGCCAAAAATCACATTTAGTAAAATGTATGGATGACAAAATACTAATTTAGCAAGAGTTGCTTCCCTTAGACTTTAAATTATGCATTTATTGTTTACATTTCGTTATTTTGTTTACAAACCAACTGGAGGCTTTATTTCGTCGCTTCCATCTTATGGTATTTTTCACCTTTGGGACTCGACTTAAGTGCTCAAAAAGCATCATTTTGCTGATAGGTTACGAAGTTATTGCTTTATTAAAATAGTCATATAAGGAATAAAGGGGGCATAATTTCAACAAAATTCCAAAAAGTTATCTACACATGTGTAGGGTTGGTGTCAAGATGGTGAACATGTCGGCAAAGTATCAAAGCAATATATCAATGAACTTTTGATATTAGAGGTTAAAAAACTTGTACCTAAACTTTAACATTATTACAGGGGCATTATTTTAACAAAATGCTTGGTTACCTATCCCTGTGTAGGGGTTGGGGTCATGATGGTGAACAAGTGTGCAAAGCAATATGTCAATACACTTTGAAAATATTAGAGGTGAAAAAACCTGTACCTAAACTTAAATATAAGCATTACACCAACGTCGACGCTCAAGTGACTGCAATAGCTCCCCTTATTCTACGAATAGTGGAGCTAAAAACTGTGACCTCTATAAAGTGTTACAATGTAACAAGGGTTTTCTTTGATGTGACCTAGTTTTTGACCTAAGATACCCAGTTCCAAAGTGGTGACTCAACAGGCATTATATCTGTGTGATTCCGATTAACACTCATCAGGCATTCAGTTCTTGTGTGAAAGAGATGAGACGCTGTGGTCAAGGCCACAACAAATTAATAGTGTGGTTCTACACAGTATGTACCCAGACACACGGCTTTTCAGTTCAGTCAGATAACTGATCAGTGTTCATATGGCTCTGACAAACTGAAAACCGATGTAACGCTCTGATGGAACTCAGATGCCATGTATCTCTGACAGAACTGAAAACCGATGTATCGGGATACATACCGTGTTCAAATAACATGCTTAAAAATAGTCTTGGTAGGTAATAAAATATTTAATTTCGAAAAATTATTTTATTGATTTTATGCGCTGGAAAGACAACGATCCACAGTGACTACCAGCCATAATGCCAAGAACATGTTTAGGGGGGATAAGATAGGTATGGTTACTAGAACCACAATATTATTTTATTTTGGCCTAATTGACAAATACCAGTTATGTAAAATCAGCAAATGACCTGTCAATAGTTTATTTTTTTTCCCATCAAATAACTTTTATTTTCTGCAGAAAAGTTCATTCTTTCTAGAGCAACAAATCCTGATTTCGTCATTATTCCAGAATTGTAGGACCTCTGTCAGCAATAAGACACGAAACAAGGTAGAATCTACATTTAATATTTAATTAATTGTTTGTTGTTTTCAGAACATGGCTAAACATTGTCTACTTCTTCAACACTACTTTATTGAAGACATATACATAGGCTACTGCAGGAATGACCAATAAAGCTGGCATAAGGAGGTTGGCAGTTGACCTAAATCCTCCAACTGGCATCTTGAAACTTGGTCCATCCACTGCCACCTGCAATGACAAATAATGAGCATACTGTAACAAGAGGGCCCAAAGGGCCCTAGGTCGCTCACCTTTCGAATTTAACCTAGATTTTGTTATTAAAGATGATCATTGTGACCAAGTTTTATACAGATTAGGCAAATATTGTGACCTCTAGTGACCTCAAAAGGTTTTTATATGATTTGACCTAATTACCTAGTTTTTGACCCCAGATAAACCAATATCGGACTTGACCTAGATTTTGTTGAGATGATCATTGTGACCGAGTTTCATAAAGATTAGACAAAAATTGTGACCTCTAGTGACTACGCAAGGTATTTCTATGATTTGACCTTGTGACCTAGTTTTTGACCCCAGATGACCCATTATCGAACTCGACCTCGATTTTGTTGTTATGATCATTGTGACTAAGTTTCGTAAAGATCAGGCCAAAACTGGGACCTCTAGTGACTACACAAGGTTTTTCTATGATTTGATCTTGTGACCTAGTTTTTGACCCCGGATGACCCAATATCAAACTTGACCTAGATTTGGTTGTGTAGATCATTGTGACCAAGTTTCGTAAAGATTATGCTAAAACTGTGACCTCTAGTGACTACACAAGGTTTTTCTATTATTTGACCTTGTGACCTAGTTTTTGACCCCAGATGACCCATTATCGAACTTGACCTAGATTTTATTGCGATGATCATTGTGACCAAGTCTCATAAAGATTAGACCAAAATTGTGACCTCTAGTGACTACACAAGGTTTATCTATGATTTGACCTTGTGACCTAGTTTTTGACCCCAGATGACCCAATATCGAACTTGACCTAGATTTTGTTGAGATGATCATTGTGATTAAGTTTCATAAAGACTAGGTCAAAATTGTGACCTCTAGTGACTACACAAGGTTTTTCTATGATTTGACCTTGTGACCTAGTTTTTGACCCCTGATGACCCAATATCGAACTTGACCTAGATTCTGTTGAGATGATCATTGTGACCAAGTTTCATAAATATTAGACCAAAATTGTGACCTCTAGTGACTACACAAGGTTTATCTATGATTTGACCTTGTGACCTAGTTTATGACCCCGGATGACCCAATATCGAACTTGACCTAGATTTTATAGAGATGATCATTGTGATCAAGTTTCATAAAGATTAAGTCAAAATTGTGACCTCTAATGTGTTCACAAGGTTTTTCTATGATTTGACCTAGTGACCTAGTTTTTGACCCCAGATGACCCAATATCGAACTTGACCTAGATTTTATAGAGATGATCATTGTGATCAAGTTTCATAAAGATTAAGTCAAAATTGTGACCTCTAATGTGTTCACAAGGTTTTTCTATGATTTGACCTAGTGACCTAGTTTTTGACCCCAGATGACCCAATATCGAACTTGGCCTAGATTTTGTTGAGATGATCATTGTGACCAAGTTTCATAAAGATTAGGCTAAATTTGTGACCTCTAGTGTGTTCACAAGCAATTGTGGACGGACGGACGGACAAAGAGCGATCACAAAAGCTCACCTTGTCACTTTGTGACAGGTGAGCTAAAAATCACATATTTGTGGGTATAAAATTTTGTGGATTTTGATGAAAAAGTATTTTTGTGTGGTCGTAAGTTTGTGGATTACACAACATGGCAGGATAAACCTATGTTCTGTATTGGGGATTATATTTCAAGGTCCAATTCAACAACAAGAGGGCCCAAAGAGCCCTAGGTCGCTCACCTGTCGAACTTGACCTAGATTTTGTTGAGAAGATCATTGTGACCAAGTTTTATACAGATTAGGCCAATATTGTGACCTGTAGTGATTACACAAGGTTTTTCTATGATTTGACCTTATGACCTAGTTTTTGACCCCAGATAAACCAATATCAAACTTGACCTAGATTTTGTTGAGATCATCATTGTGACCAAGTTTCGTAAAGATCAGGCCAAATATGTGACCTCTAGTGACTACACAAGGTTTTTCTATTATTTGACCTTGTGACCTAGTTTTTGACCCCGGATGACCCAATATCGAACTTGACCTAGATTTTGTTGAGTTGATCATTGTGACCAAGTTTCGTAAAGATTATGCTAAAACTGTGACCTCTAGTGACTACACAAGGTTTTTCTATGATTTGACCTTGTGACCTAGTTTTTGACCTCGGATGACCCAATATCGAACTTGACCTAGATTTTGTTAGGATGATCATTGTGACCAAGTTTCAAAAAGAATAAGTCAAAATTTCGACCTCTAGTGACTACACAAGGTTTTTCTATGATTTGACCTTGTGACCTAGTTTTTGACCTCGGATGACCCAATATCGAACTTGACCTAGATTGTGTGGAGATGATCATTGTGACCAAGTTTCATAACAATTAAGTCAAAATTGTGACCTCTAGTGACTACACAAGGTTTTTCTATGATTTGACCTTGTGACCTAGTTTTTGACCCCGGATGACCCAATATCGAACTTGACCTAGATTTTGTTAGGATGATCATTGTGACCAAGTTTCATAAAGATTAGGCTAAAATTGTGACCTCTAGTGTCTACACAAGCCAATTGTTGACGGACGGACGGACGACGGACGGACGACGGACGAAGAGTGATCACAAAAGCTCACTCTGTCACTTTGTGACAGGTGAGCTAACAAAAAACTTTGAAACTCCCTCGAACAATGATGATTTTACAGTATATTATAAAAGTAATTTCTTATTCACTTTCTTGTTCATACAGTCATGTATATATAATAATTATCCTTTCTTACATGGAATGGTTTATACTTGGTGTTTACTTTTTATCAAAGGTTTCAAATGCATGCTTCATAACCATTTAATGTGCCATGAAACAACACTATAATATAATTCACAATGCATCGTACATGTTGTAAGAAGTGTAAAAGCAAACAACTTGATATACTCACGATACGAATCCCGAAACACCCCTTCTCAGTTCCGTCAGAAGTTCTCAGTTCCGTCAGAGAATTGCACTGTTTTCATGTGGCTCTGACGGAACTGAAAACCGATGTAACGCTCTGACAGAACTCAGGATACATGACATATGGGTTCCGTCCGAGTGTTATATCGGTGTTCAGTTTCTTCAGAGCCATATGAAACCGGAACTGAGAAGCGGTTTATCGGGATTCATACCGTAATACTGTATAATAGTATATACAGTGCATTCACAGGCAATTCTAAGCCATACAGAAACCACAGCAGTGCCAATTAGACACTCACACAAGAGACAGACATAGAATGTTACAATGTAACATCCTCAGTCTCCAGATGAAAACCAGAAGGAGACCAGGGGTTTTCCTACTTCTTTAGGGAAAAGGACCCAGTCGTGACTTGGGAATGTTTAACGACAAGAAGCTTAATTTCGTGCCATTAATATATAATGAATCCCTAGCAATGTTTGGGCCTGTTAAGTGGGGTTTTACTCTTGTAGTTTGAAACACAATTAAATGACGGATTATTGAGCTTCAAATATAAGTCAATGTCAAAAAAGGTAGTACAAATATTTATTCAATCGGGAAAAATGAATAATAGTTTCCATTTGGATGGGTCCTTTTGCTTTGGGAAGGTTTCCTCAAGATTTTTCACCTCATAGTCCTTAGGCCAGAAAATGAGGCCTACAAATGCAATTCTTCAAGGTCACCCCCAAAATTGATTTAAAATTTGGTGAACTAGAGACATTTAGAGATTCAGTCATTTATAGAGCAGGCCTAGACACTAACTTTTTTGGGCACTGGTCCGACAGAGCAAATGCGCCCAATTTGTAAATAGGACAGTTACTGGTCCTCAATAATTTTCACTGGTCCTTCTGGATTTTCACTGGTCTCTGACCAGCGGACCAGTGTTAGTGTCGAGCCTTGTAGAGACTTACATTATTATATATTTCGCATTTGCTGAAATGCCTCAACACTCTTTTTGGCGCATCAGGCTTTTCTGGCCTGGCATGGTCCTTATAAGCATCTTCTCTCTGAAATCATATAATGTAAAACAGTCACCACAAAAGTACAACATTCAGAAAAATAATGTACAATATATTTATATCATGCATGGGCAATCACGAACAAGTGTCAATTTACATAGAAAGAAGAGGCTGAGCTATCCATAAGACAGCACGCCTGGACTATTTGCAGCCATTTCTCACATAAATCTAAGTTCAAAACAGGCTGGAAGTTATACAACTTAGTTTCAATGCATATTTCAAGTTAAACATATTATTTCGGCAAAAAGTCAACTAGGTCGTAAATTGGTGTTGTCATTGTGTTCAAGTGAGACTTTTTACAAATCTTATCTTTTGCCAAAAATAATCGTGATTCTTGTACCGGTAAAGGGTCAACTTGGCCGGTATATGAGTAACTTAGACTAATAGTTAAGTATGAAGATAAATGAGTATCTTAGTATGAAGATATGAGTACCGGCCGAGTTAGTTATCCGGTCGAAAAATACACGACCAAGTTTGTATTCCAGCCGAGTTGACCCTGATTCCTTGTACCTGGTTGTTCTATACGCTATATGCAGCCATCCCTCCTAACGTATATTGGGAATACAGTGTAATCTGAGAAAACCGAACACCCTTCGGACCGCCTGATTTGTTCGGATTTCACAAGAGTTCGGTATTGTGAAACTACAACTGTTTTGTTATCTTAAATGCGTTGTAGTTGGCCTTGATTGGTGTTGTTTAGTATCAGGCGCCAATATGTGCATAGCATGTGTCGGATGTTTAATGAGGGGCTTCTAATAACAAATATAAATACAAAAATACCTTTTATTTATACCAATCGTTATAATGTCAACGATGATATCCGAAGTATCACAAAATAAAGTGTCATCGTAAAATTAACGCATCGTGAAAATTACTAAAATTTAAGTGGACATAGACCTAAAGAACAAACAATTCATAGCATGACTTAAGATAAAAGCGAGTTAAACTATTTTATTCAATACGCTCTGCTGAAAGCACACATTGTTACATGAAAGAGAGCTCATCGTAAAGAGTAAATATCACGCCTTCGTAATTATTACGTTACACTTCTATCGACAAGATTTAAATGGGCAATTAACACCTTCGTAGCAGAGGCCTACGACGGTTCTCTATACAGTTTTTCACGCATTCCCTGGGGTTATTTAACAAATTGATTGTTTGGTAATTTGTTTGTTCGGTATTTAAGCTATGATTTGTGTGTATTATTACTAGTTGGGGGACAAAGTAGCCGTCGGTATTCAGATTTCGCAAGGTTCCGGTTTTTCAAACAGCTTTTACATCGAGTTAAAGAAGAGAAATTTCGCGACCAAAATATTTGGTCGGTTTTGACAACATTCCGGTTTTCCCAGATTACACTGTATCTCACACATTGCATTCAATTTATTTCGTAATCCCGGAAAACAGGTTTTATCTTGTAATGTTAATATGGTGAATTCTTGCAGGCCCACTTGGGGTTGAATTCTCTATATCAGAGCTACAGATAAGCTGCGTATTGGGGTAATTACCCGATTAATTTTCTTAAAAACCCAATAGATTTTGAGAGGAGGGAGTAAGAAAAAGCAAATAGAAAATGATGTTATAATGCAAATAGTACATTAAAGACCAATTACCCAATTAGTTTTATTAAATACCCAATTAAAATTTGTCAAAACCCAAATAAAATTGAAACTTGGGGGTAAAATACCCAATTGCCTGAAACCTTATCTGTTCCACTGCTATATCAACATTACTCGGTAAAACACGTTTTTCCGGAACCGGAATTTCATGGTCAGGGGGTTAGCGAGAAATAAGCAGTATAGCAGGAGTGTATATATTTTTTATTTTTTCAACGTTTGAACATGAAAAACATATAAGACAATTAATGCAAATTATCATTTAACATCCTCGTTTTTAAACTTTAGCAAGAATTATCCTAAAAATGCTTTATATTTGAAATATATTGCATTTTATTCTACACTGTCGCTTCCGAATCTCGATACGATGGCGAGAAAATATGTATACGCATTTTTCAAGTTAAACATATTAAGACAAAAATATTGTCAGCGAGGTCTTAAAATAATGTTGTCATTGTGTTCAAGTAAGACTATACAAATTCTTATCTTTTGGCTAAAATAATCGCTATTTTTGTGCCTAGTTGCTCTATACGCTATATATCCGTTTTCCCCCCTGACGCACATTCGAAATATCTAGCACATTGTCGCTCAATTAGTTTGTAATCCCGGAAAATTGGTTTTAACCTGTAATGTCAATATGGTGAATAAGCCTGCTTCCGAGCCAACTGACCTTGAGACCTTCAAGGTCTGTGCAGTGGTGATGCCGTCTAGTAGGTGTATACAGGATTTTTAGGCAGACATGTTGCTATATATCCTTTTGTTTGTTTTCAGTAACACAACAAAGGTCTACGAAAAGTATGTGACATTTGATTAAACAAGTTTGTAATTGTGAAACAACCAGAAATAGGAGAAAAAAAAGAGGATAAAGGAAACGAACTTCATATAATAAGTTATTTTACTATGAGTACTAAGTTCATAATCATTCATTTAATCAATGCATATAACTTGGCATTAGAGAAGACAATCTAATTTTATAATTGTTTTATCCGGAGTCACATGAGTATCCGAATTTAGCACAGTTATAAATATTGGAATCGATTGGAAAAACTAGAAAAATTATAGGACTTGATACATGTTCAACGACATTGAACATGTTACCCTATTGTCTTACCAGATGTTCCATCTTTGTAATTTGTTTTCTTTCAAAAGTCAAACGGAAAAAATGCAGATTTTGTCCAAATTTTTTGAAGGTCGTTTCCCAATCGAGGCGTTCCGAGTGATACAACGTTTTTTTAATAAGCGACAAGAACATTAAACAACAGCAAACAGTATATTCCTATTAAGCCTTCTTTTATTTAGGCGGCACTAAAAAGTAAGTAAGCTAACTAAATTGAGAATTTTAGTAGAATCTACTAAATACAAGATGTTTTAAGAGCTTTTTGGACAGGAAATAATTTATGGAGAATGGTTTTGAAGCATGATTTTAATAATTTGATGTTTTTATAAAATTCCGAATGACCCTGAGGCTGATAGAAGCTTTTGGAAATAGCAGGTAGGCTAGACTAGTTGTATTAGATAGCTAATACAACTACCTGGAAATAGTGAGTGAACATACGAAACTAGGGCTTCATTGACTTTACACGGAGATTTGACGCGAAAACCAGGGTGGGTCTAAATTTTGCCAATTTACAGCATTTTATTTAATATTAAAATCATTTAATTCTGCGTCGCAATATTAATTTCTGTTGGTCCAAATTTTTGTTTGTTGATAGTATTGCCTCGTTTGTAAACTGAAATGTTATAGGCTATTTCATTCGTCAAGCGTTAAAATAGACCCTCATATTCTTGCGCGGGGGTATTTATGTCATAGGGTCTTTTGTTGTGTTCAAATACTTATTAAATAAAACATTATTATACTTACTTAACTTACTCGTCTTTTATCAATAAACTGTCCCTTGTAAATGATATTGAATCCATGTTCCCATAGTCAAATTAGTAGCTGTAGTTAGTTAGTTAGTTAGTAATTATTGCCCAATACTCTAATCCTTTAACAATCACAAGTATCCATCGCACTTACACTTAAAATCACCGAAGCATAGTCGTATCGGTCGGTTCAATCAATGATATAATCATTCAGATGTTTACCCTCTGATGTATAATACATTGATTGAACGTTTATTTGTTTTCTCGTTTTATCTAAAATAATATATTTTATATATATTATCTATACAGGTAACTATGAAGTATTTATTGTCTTTTTTTATCATTAGTAACATTTAAAGCATTAGGTTAAAGTATAAATTAGGTTATTGATTATAGTTAATATCATGTCATATTTTCTGGTAAACCGTCATCTCACAGCAGCCATATTCTACCTTTTATGATATTTGTTTAATTGCTATGTTGTAAGTATGTATATAATTATATTGATTCAGATGTTTACCCTCTGATGTATAATACATTGATTGAACATTTATTTGTTTTCTCGTTTTATCTAAAATAATATATTTTATATATATTATCTATACAGATCAACACAGACGTCTAACAGATCATATACAACCCACATATTCCCACCTGTAACATTTAGACACAGAATACCCGCCAAAAGTCACAGTTTTCCGACACCTCTTTGTCCGTCAAGTTGTTTGAAAAAATGTGTTTATATATTTTATCTTTGCAGGGATAAAGGTCAATATTTTATCCGATTCCATTGCGAAACATGTAACGGGGATTCGGAATGTCAGGGTAATTCCCTTCCCAGGGATAAATATTACACGTTTGACGGCCAGAATAGAAAGAGAACCATCCCTATTATCACAACCGTTTACAGTTATCCACGTAGGAACGAATGATATAAACAATTGATCGGAGGACGAGATCTTAAGCGCCTATAACAACATGTTCACCGTAATTAGAAATATATCAGAAACCCATTTAGTAAGTTCCAGTATTTTACCTAGACCCGTAGACTTTAAGCATACTGGACGCAAGGTTAAAGAAGTAAACCGCAGACTGAAAGAATTATGTAATAGACGGAAGGCAATATTTTTATGTTCTTTTCGCTCCTTTTTTAATGGAGTGAAACCGGTGAGGGAACACTTCGCCATTAGAGATGGTGACCTCCACCTAAATGTGGAAGGCACCAGACTACTCAAGTCGTTTTTTATTAATACCGTTGCCCATTTAGTTGCTGGTGTAAAGAAATAGGTTGTCTTTTAATTATGCTTGTATAAGGCATCAGATTACAGCTTATATGATAGTTCTGCCACTGGAGAATGCATAACATTATTTTAATTTAAAGTTGAAGTATAATTAAAACTGACATGAAGTGAATATAATGTTATATGTTTAGTTGTTTGTTACCTATTCATGTACTATTATGTTATATATTTGGGAAGGGTTTTTACTCCTTAAAGAAAGTGTAGGAAACTATGTTATTTCTTTGGAGTGGGGAATCTTCTTTAAGGTGGTAGCTTACATCTTTGGAGATAGTTTCATGTGACAGTGGTATGTGACGCTGTTCTTGAAACAAATATTTTTTGGGGTGAATGAGGGATAGGGTTATATAACATGGATGTGTATTAATTTTTATATTATGTGCACCGGTATATATAGCTTAACATATATTTTGCAGGCATATCAGTTTGAACCAGTATTGTAAGTGTTTATTGTTTAATTCAGCTTGCTTATTCGTGTAGCATGTTATTTAAGCTTGTTGTTGCTTATTTTGGGCTTTATGTTGGCGTGTTATATGCAGTTAGGGTATTTGATATGTATGTAGTATTTGAACAGCTAATGACAGCAAAACCTTCATAAAAATAACACAGGAAATTTGAAGCTGGAAACTAGGTTCTTATTGATTTGATCTTTACATTGGGTAAAATAAAGAACTAAAATAAATCGAGATGGGTGAATCTAAAGTTGAGGTAAATTTGCGGGGGTGTTATTAATCTTGAAGTTTTTGCTGCATTATACATGCATAAATATTTGTGTTGAGTCAAATTGACAGTAATTTGAATATTTATATTGATACCACTAGTGTCGGTGTAGCAATTAAAGTTATATTATTATTTAAGTCATTCATTGTCATTCTTCATATCTGGGACATAATTTACTCATGAAAAGTGCTGGCTTACAGCTATACAGATTTTGATTTCCTAATGTATGAGCTTCAAGAATCTGTGCAGTGTATAGCCCTAGTATTGGCAAGTAATTTTCTGTGGTAGTCTGAACAATTCCCAAATTGGCCATTTTCAGCGTCATTTTCCGACCGATAATAACCCATAGTTCCATAAGGCCTGTTTTCAAACAGTGATGTATCTATTGGAAGATACTGTTTTTTTTCTAATGCCTAGTTAATACAAATCAGAAAATGATATTTATTTGCTTCATGCTGCTGTGAGGAATTTTTGGGACATCAAATTGTATTTGTAGACAGCGGACAGTTCACCGAGACTCTAATCTACGGTATAGTGCCGCCTTAGCATCCTTATTTTGTGTCATTTTCTTTTGTTTAACTGTTCATTAGATTTTATACTGTGATTTCCATGGAATGTAATATGACCAATGATTGGTTGAATAAAATATTATTCTTATTCTTCTTCTTCCACACACTCCTACACAGTGATATCCCTTGTAACTACATTCGCTGGGTTTTGGTGCTAACCATGGTCATCATACATGAAGTTCAACTAGAGACACTGAAAACTTTTAGTGGTTAACCCACATGGATGTATATAATTTTTATTTGTGTGTGTTTGACTTATATCTCATATACATTATTCATGAGTCGTTCTTCAGGAATACCGGGCTTAGGGACAAAGTTATGAAAATCAAGATAATAAAGCACTAGCTAGAAAGACAAGACTGTCATCTACATCATTCACCCGACCGTCGATTGCCGACTATTACAGGGTGGCGATGTCAGAGAAAACAGTTAATAAAGAAATATATGTAGGTTACAAGTGTTAAAAGTGTAAAAGATAAAAGACAGTATGTTACAGTTAAAATAGACAGTTCATTTACAGTTCGACAGCCGCCAGCCGGTCACTGACGACATCCAGGCTGGGGCTGGATTCGACCAAGGCTGGGAGGGAGATCCAAAGTCGGATAGTCTTAGGGAAGAAGGAGTTAGAAAAGTATTGGGTGTGGGATTGAGGGATTAAGTAGTTGAGCTTTCTCGTTGGAATAAGATGAGCTGAATCGACTGCAACTGTTTGGGCCTTTATTTTATAAAACATTAAGAGAGAGTTAATTGATCTTCTATATTGGAGGGTGTTCCATTCAATGGTATTTAGCATCTGTGTAACACTGCTGGTGTAATGGTAGTCGTTCAATACGTACCTGGCTGCGGACCTTTAGACTTTTTCGATTTTATTTGAAAGACTTTTTTGCCAGGGATGCCAGATGTTAGAACAATACTCAAGTTGTGGGCGGACGTATGTGTTGTAGGCAGCACATTTTACATTTTTGTTGGTAGTTTTTAAGTTAAGTTGTATGAAACGGAGAGAGGAAGTTGCTTTAAATGTTATATTATTTATGTGTTTGGACAAATTTAAATCTTTTGAAATTGTTACGCCTAAATATTTTGCTTCATCACAAGTTTTTAGTTCAGTGTTGAGGAGTTTGTAAGAGAAAGTCGTCGGTTGTTTCTTTCTGGAGATGCACAATATCTCACATTTGTCCGGATTAAACTCCTGGGACCAGGTTTATTTCCCAGACTGGCAAGGTCTTGCTGAAGGGATAGGCTGCCTGGCATTAAGTTTATTGTGGTGAGATATATGATTGTGTCATCAGCAAACATGCTTGCATTGGACTTGACCGAGTCGGGCAGGTCGTTAATGTAAGCCAAGACTAGGCAAGGTCCCAGGACAGATCCCTGCGGCACTCCGGATAGTACAGGGAGCTCGCTGGAAAGTTGACCGTCAACGGCAACTTTCTGGGATCTAGATCTATTTGACAGAAAGGATTTGACACAGTCGGTGATTTGGGGATTCACCCCAAGGCATTCCAGTTTGTGTATTAGTTTGCTGTGATCGACTTTATCGAATGCCTTGGAGAAGTTCATGACAGCAACGTCTGTCTAGCTGTTTGCCCTGTTCGGTGTTATTGAGCAGGTCCTTAGTGAAGTTAAATAGTTGGGTTTCACAGCTGTAACCTGATCTGAAACCACGTTGAAACTGACTGGTGAGTTTATGTTCGTCAAAGTAGGACATGCGGTTGGAGACAACCATATGGTCAAGGAGTTTAGAGGGTATGCAGGTAAGGGAAATTGGACGGTAGTTACTAGGTTTTGATTTGAGACCCTTTTTGAAAACAGAGGCTGCAGTGCTTTTTCCAATCGCTTGGTACGAGGCCTCTTGTAAGAGATAAGTTGAATACATGGGCAAGAACCGGGGCGATATCATGATGGATTTTTTTCTGAATACGTGGAGATATTTCTTCAGGGCCTGAAGCTTTATGTGGAGATAGTCCAAGAAGTAGTTTTTTCACTCCTTCTGTGGTGACCTGTATTTTGTCCATTGCTGGGACAGGGGGGGGGGGTGATTCTAGAACACAACTGGGCTGGGGTGGGGAAAACACAGATTTGAATTGTTTATTTATTTAGCCTTAGTGACTGGGTCTGTATGTGTTATACTATTTGATTTGAGGGGGGCTACGCCAACATTTCCTTTTTTATTATGCTTAATAAAGCTGTAAAATTTCTTATTTTTGCCGGGTTGTGAGTCGTGTTCGAAAATTACACTCTCCATATATGACCAGTATTGTGTTCTGGTTTTATTTTGTATTGAGGACTTGAGAGATTTAAATCTTTGTTTAAGGGACGGTTTGGGACATTTGCACAGCTTCTGGTAAAGCTTGTCACGCTTGTGTATGAGCCTGTTGATACTGGTCGTTAACCAAGGTAAGTCTGCACGAGGTTTAGATATTTTAGTGGGGATATGTTTGGTCTGGGACTCAGGCAGTCTTTGAAGGAGTTCCAGTCTACCTCTGGGTCTGTGTAATTTTCTGCAAGAAATTTGTCTTTGAATCAACATCCAATTTCAAAGTTACAGACTGTTCAAGCTCACCACTCCCGTCCTCAGAATTCCAGTACTTGATTAATTTTTGACAATAAACTTTCATTTTTATCACATTTAGAATTATATTCTTATCTTAATAAAACTTATCAATATCGTGAATGTATGCTTTATATTAGATAAACGAGGCTACCGCTTAAATCATTATTCCCTCGTGTTTCTCAATATGGTTAATTTCATAAATTGGTCACCATAGCAACGACAGGAGTAATCTTAGCATAATATATGAGATAAACTAAACCTAAGATATAGTACTATACTACCCAAGTACTTAAAATATAAATAAAAAACATCACCTTTTCTCATTAGAGAGCCTTCTCTAAACATTATTGAATAATTACCGTATGATATCACCAAAGAATACTCGGAATTGCTTCCAAGATTTAATTTTCAGATCCCTAATTAAACTTATTTACAGCTGTTATTCTTATAAATCATTATTTTTGTGTTCTTTGTGATGTTCTCTATCTGTTGCAAATGATGTTTTAACACAAAAAAAACAGTTACTGAACGCGATTTAAAAACCTTTGATAAAACGGAAACGACCGATCATAACCGAAGCGTGCGCATTGCATTATGGTTCTTCTGTCATAATTCGGCAATTCTTAGACAATTTTTATATGATCTTTGATATCCCTAAACCCGGTTTTACAGGATATCGGCTCATATGTATGTATATGCAATATGAGGCAATCACGCAATCACGCACGCACGCACGCACGCACGCACGCACGCACGCACGCACGCACGCACGCACGCACGCACGCACGCACGCACGCACGCACGCACGCACGCACGCACGCACGCACGCACGCACGCACGCACGCACGCACGCACGCACGCACGCACGCACGCACGCACGCACGCACGCACGCACGCACGCACGCACGCACGCACGCACGCACGCACGCACGCACGCACGCACGCACGCACGCACGCACGCACGCACGCACGCACAGACAGACAGACAGACAGACAGACAGACAGACAGACAGACATAAAAACGATATGCGTCATTACCCCATTAGACATAATATGTCAGCTGGTCTTTGAATCATGTTGAATCATGAATGTCTGTTCACTTCCAATCTATAAAATAATAATAAAAGGGTAACGTAAGTAACATTACAGTTTGAAGAATATATGATTATATTTCATGTTATTTGAGGAAAATACTTATGTTATAATGTTAAGGTCAGAACGCCCCCCCCCCCCCCAATGTCTGATCACTTTCAATAAAAAAAAACCATAATAAATAATAAAAGGGTAAGGAAACAAACTAAAAAACATAAGTAATAATAATTTTGGAAGAATATATTATTATATTTCATATTAATTTGTTATGTCATTTTTGCTTTGGGGGCGTTTTAACCTTATGGGGGCATTTTGACTACATGGTGGGGGTGTTTCAACCATTATGGTTCGTTTTGTTTTGACTGGATACCGTTAAAATGTGTGTAAAAATTACAACATAGATCTACATATTACAGATTATAACCACGGAAATACATTAGATTCTGTGTATATCCGTGTTATAACTAAAATTATGTTCATATTTGTAGTTATCATTAAAACATTGTTCACCTTCCAGTCAAATTTTTTATACGTATAGGTCTATCTACCAATCCTATTTTTCTGCATGCTACGACAAATATATCCATGTAGATTCTATTACTAATTTGTTTTTACAAAGAAATTAAAAATACTTTTAATTTATATATTTGAGAGCAGGGTCACATATACGGTACGGAATACAGTTAATAAGAATTACGTATTTATTAATCTCATTCAGTGTAACTATATCGATAGTTTATAATTTCTATCAACTCTCTTTAGTTGTTGCCAATATGACTAAGGGAGGTAACCACAGACATTCTCTTTTCGGTTATTTCTATTCCGTTGTGTTCCAAAGGTTTTTGCACCTCTTCATCTTATTTGATGGTGTCCGCACATTTTACTCGAATTTCTCAATTTTTTGCTATATTGCAAACTATTTTGTCCTTTAACCTTTAGCATAAATGATGCTTTTATATTTCTGAAGTTAATGCAATCGACTCAACTGATGTATAACGCCAATTGTTCCCAGAACGGCCGAACTTAAACAAAGCGTTTATGACCTACATTTGTGAAATTTATAAACATTGTATTGCAGCCTTTGTGTAAATAGTGTTTGGTACTATGAGTGAGATCACAATTATACGTGTTGGAGATGGGAATGCAAAACCCATTGCAATCAGTGAGGGGAAAACTGTTATTGGAAGAGGACCATTTCTTCAGGTAGAATATGGTCACTTTTTCTGTCACACCAGTGTCAACTTATCGTCTTAGAAATTATGATGCATTTTCCAGTAATTCTAATTTATCTTAATGTCTGATAGGTACAGACATAATTGGAGACAGATGTACAATAGATAGCAATTAAAATAGATTTATTGATCGGCAGTGGCTAGCCGTCCGGCACCGGACGACTAGACAGCGAAATTAGTCGTCCGTCATCGGACGACTAGCAAACGATACATGCATTGGCTAGGTAACTGTCATTCTATTTCTATGCATTAGGCATCCATAATTTCAGTTATTTTCTTGTGATAAGTATCACATATGTTTCTACCTTGTAATAAACTACGAAGTTAGACAAGTTAGTGCATTTATCTGCATCCATTTTGTGACCGGCCGTGTATCTCCGTAAAATGTCCGCCATATTGGAAAACAAACAAAGTACGCACGTTAATTTGCCGAAGTAACACAAACAAAGATATATATGGCAATTAATTACTTTTCATTCGCAGTTTTAATAGCACATATAT
Organism: Spisula solida; assembly: GCA_947247005.1. NCBI lineage: Eukaryota > Metazoa > Mollusca > Bivalvia > Venerida > Mactridae > Spisula > Spisula solida. The sequence goes on from OX365945.1 coordinate 54,366,844, forward strand.
ACAAAACAATACAATTACAATTGTATTTTTTGTAAATTTTAAATACAATATACAATCAGGGAGTTTAGAATAGGACCTACCATGATACGATTCATAAACGGTAACATTGTTTTCACGCTATTATAACCAGTGACATTCCAAACTGTCAATTACCTAACACAGCAATTTCATTTTTTCAGCATGAAGTGAAGTCGTATACTATCCCCATCCTCATAATACTGTAATTGAAACTTTCTATGTTCCATTACTCCTTCTATTTCTAATGCCGGACGACTAATTTCGCTGTCTAGTCGTCCGGCGCCGGACGGCTAGCCACTGCCTTATTGATAACGGCCACGATATATCATGTGCCATACCCTACCCAGTACCCTAGCTCTCCACCGACTACGTTAGTCTGGATCAATTCCTTAGTTCTTCAATGTGCTTGCTGTACAGCACCAATGCATGTGTGGTTACCTCATGGTTTTTTCAAACAGATCAGCATGCCCAGTCACGCAGAATCTTGCATTTTTCACACAGAAAACAAGATGTACATACAATTTTTTCAATGTCCTTGCATGCAGGTACACATTTTTATTGTGGAAGACTAATAAACAATTTCGCAAAACTGCTAGCAGTCGGTAACCTAACACCACATAAATGCTTGCTCTTCACCTGAAAATGATAAGATAATCAGCCCGCACCAAACATCCAGACATCCAGACGATCGAGACTATTTGTATTACGTCACAACTCACATTTTCTAATTGATGCACTATTTCTACCTTGTCAACAAGGTCAACATTAGATAATGACAGCATGTTACTATGAGTGTGACGTTAAACTGAAACAATATTGGATGTGTTGATATTAATTTAGAGCAAAACATTTTGGAAAGTTGGCGAAAATAGGCAGCCATTATTTTAAAGAATGGTTTAAGTCTGTATCCGTACCGAAAATAGGTTCATAAAACAGACAGGGTTTACCTCCCTTTGCACATCTAAACATCTCACGGACGAAGGTTAAAATATCACTGAAGTAAATCTTAAAAATAATTTTGTTGTATCATAAATATGTCAGAAGTTACTGAATAAACACTAAAACATATAACTACCCTTTTGGTTAAATAGATTTATACTACTTCAATGTTTTGGGAAATTCGTACAAGTGAATTGTACCCACTTTTTCAGGCTTGTACCCACTTTTTCCAAAACTAGTGGATACAGGTACCCACTTATTAAAATTCCAGTGTGAATGCTGCTGTCAACGACCTAAATATACATTACGATCTTTGTTGCAATTGGTCAATGAAATTGGTCAAAGTGCCCCCCTCACTCGCAAAGAAACATCCCCTTATCATATTTTTTTTCATTTAAATATAAATATTAAGTCTATTATAAATTCCTCTCTTTCAGGTGACTGATAAAAGAGTGTCAAGGAATCATGGAATGCTGGAAGTTTCTGATGGAAAACTTTATCTCACACCGGTAGGTTTAAATGGGAGGTTTTGTTCTGTGGTATCAATTTGTGTCTTTTCTTATGAATAATTATGCCCCCCATCTTTGATGAGGGAGTATATTGCTTTGCACCTGTCTGTCTATCAGTTGTATAAATTGGTTTCCGTTCAATAACTCAAGAACGCTTTGCCCTAGGATCTTCAAACTTTACATGGAGGTTGGCCATCCACAGTAGTTGACCCCTATTGATTTTGAGGTCCGTAGGTCAAAGTCACTGTGACCTTCAACATTTTTGACTATTGGAATTTGGACTGCCATGGGGCATACATGTTTTACAAACATCTCTTGCTTAACTGAACTGCATCCTGTAAATACTAAAATCAACCTAGAACATATTGGCAATGTTTTATCTACTTAATATCAAATTGCTAAATGAATCGAATATTCATGTGTATGATTAATTCGGAAACATGTTACATTGTTGTTTATTTTCAGACCCACACAAACCCATGTTTCTTCAAAAAGACAAGTAATAGTAATGTAGAAATAATGAAGAAAGATGATCGACGCATGTTAGAAAATGGACATGTATTTGGTCTCCTGCCAGATAGTCTGTATTTCAAAGTCCAATGCCCTGCTACACAAAATGGAACCAGTAAAAGGTAGAATACCTTATGATAATTGATCGTATCTTTACGCCTTACAAACAGAACTGTGGATTTGTTAGGTTTTCATCTGTCACCATTGTCTCTAGGAACTGCTCATTGCTTTTTGAAGAAGCTTCCATATTGTGCTGATGAGTTGCATATTAGTACTGCATTCAGGCATGACAATTTTTGACGCAGTTAAATCCGATTAATAGTCGTTTGATTATTTGTTCTGAAATTGTGTATTTGCTTCATCTCCTTAGTTAATCAGTGTGCTACAGAACTAAGACCCCTTCTTCTGGAATAAAATCTTTAAAATCCTGCAGTTTTTCCCAAAATTGAAGTTACCTCAACAAAATCATTCCTCCTGTTACCAAAATACCAATATTTCCCCCTAATTTAAGGTATTAAAGGCCCCATCCCCAAGATTTCCCAAAAAAAACCTTGGTATTACACCTCGAGCGTCTTAATGATACTCCCCAATTATGAATAAATTCAACCAGGGTTACAAATATTGACAAGATATCAGCTGTTAAATTATGCTAATAGAAGGTCATGGATCAGGTCAACTTCTCTGTACTATACATTGCTATAATTATGTACATTGATTTGTTTCAGTAAAGCAGCCCAAGAAGAAGATGAAGACAAGGAAATTGACGAAGGTGAGGAACATGTTTCAAATGTTAAATAAAATAATTCTTATAAAAATATTTCCGTATTCTTAACTACATCATGTGTTCCAATAGCTTCTTAATCTGAAGGGTCATTTTGATACTTTTGACTAAATTTTACCATTTTATAGGCAAAATACCCATGATTTTAAGAGATAATGACCCTTCAAACCCAAATATTGAGGGTCAAAATATGGCTTTTTGGAAATTATTAAGGGTCAAAACCACTACTCCCGAGTCAAATGGAACCCCTGCACATGTAGAAAAGAAACTTTGCATGGCTCACCAGTAACAAGCCTGAGGTGAATAAAAAATACCCAATGATGCTGTTGTATGTAATTTGATTTATTTCCAAATAACTAGTATCCAGATGATGTACACAACTAGTAGATTTAGTATTTGTGGAGTAAAGGTTTTAATCATAAGTTATCTTATTGTTTTATCTTCTGTATTGTTTGTTTAGAAGAAGAAGAAGAGGAAGAGTCAGAACCAGAATCACCACAAAAACCAAAACCTTGGAAGGTATGTATATTGTCTTTCTATATTGTAATGCTGTTTCTCAACTATATTTCAGTTATTTAAATGGCAGGGGTGTCAATTTTCCTGATTAATCCGGAATTCCGGATTTATTGTTTCTAATAGAGCAATGGCTTCTGACCAAAATAAAAGTTATTTGATGAAAATATCTCAACAAATGGCAAAGTTATTGCAAGTTTAATCTGCTCTGAAAGATTTTCTTTAGTACAAACTGAGTTAATTATTGAAACAATGTCATTGAAGGCTTTTTGTTTGGCAAAATTGGTCGGCCGCATAGGATTTTCCTGATTTTTAATTTGGTCCTGTTGACACCCCTGAAATGGGTAAAAGTTATCAGGATTGTTCTTTAACTTTGGATTTTTAGTGTCCAAAATTGCCTGTTTTCTTTATTTTTCTCTGTAAATTCTCTGAGAATTGACAAGTTTTCACGATTTCAGGATTTTCAAAATTTCTTACTTTTACACATATTATATATATGGTGGCTGATTCACCTAACCAGTTTTCATGAAATACATCCCAAACCTGAACTAACTTACCCTTCCATATGGAACTGACACCTCTCCACATATGGAGGAAACAAACCAACCCAGGATTGGGCATTATCGTGATGCTTCAGAAGAACCTAAGTAGTGCAGTGTATTTAAATACATCAGTTTCAAATGAACTCACTTGTATACATACAACTTTACATGCATCAAGACTGTTATTACATGATGTATATATTTATGTTTGATTAGACTGTGTCCACTGAAGGTGGCAAGGATATGGCATTACCTGTAGACAAGAAGAGAACACTACCATCGTGGATGGTACAGTTGGCTAAATCTCCACCAGTCAAAAAATCTCCACCCAAACAAGCTGGTATGTATAGATCAAAAACGAGTATTGAGCAGAGCCGTGACTGCACTTTTAACAATAGTCTACACTTAATACAGTGTATACCTAAAGGTTACGACTCTGAGGTCATATTCTATCTATAATTGTGGTTGAATAACCAACTATAATACTGGTATTTCTGTTATGATAGCTATTCTATTTAGCTTAACTTTTATTATTGTTGTAATCTGTATAAAACAAGTGGTACTGTAGTAGCCATTGATTGAGATTACGTCAGAGCAGCGATCACTGTCCCTAATTGATTGGTGAAGTTGGTTGTGAAAGTAAATACCAGAGCATTTTAGATGTACATGGAACAACTTTCCAGCAGAGGCTGTCTTGCTCCGAACCTCACCAGGGCCGTAGTACACTCCAGTTGATGGATTCCTGTCCTGTATTTGTAAGAAGACGAAGTCTTTCATGTTAATCCATTGTGGACCATGTTCTTAAAATTTACGATAAGCATAAAATGAAGTATTCAGCACATGATATAAGCGAAGGATTTTGTTTGTTTCAGTAGCTAAGACTCCAGTAAAAAGAAAGAAAGAAGAAGATGATTATTCACCGGCAAAAAAGAAAGTACCTGTAAGAGGCACGCCTAGTAGACGAAGGTTTGTATATATTGCTGTGTCAAATTGTTGTCTGTTGCTATAAACTTTGATATTTGATTATATGTTTATAAGGCTTGCTGATGAGATAATTAGTGATGTTTTTATCCTTAATCACCTGCTCATAAGGCAAGGATTCTTGCAACAGTCAATGTATCACTTGAATACCATGTGTGAACAAATAGCGGAATGTTGTTACTCAATGTGTGTGAGAACAAATGTGTAACATTTTTGTTCTAAAAAGTAATGTAGCAGGCTTACATTTGTTATTTCTGAGTTTGTTTTGATCCAGTGACTAGTTGCTAAAGGCTTGCTTAATAGTTTGTGCTTTCTAGATGTGGATCTCAAACGAAAACTCTTGACAGATCCTATATGTACATTTTGGTCCAGAGTGAATTGAAACACTTAATTAGGTATTACATATTTGTATAAAATCTGTGTTTACTGATTTCAAGATAAGTCTGTGTTTGTATTGATAGAAAGACAGAGAGTGAGGAAGATGAAGACTTTGACATTGAAGAAGAAGAGGAGGAAAAAGTTACTTCTAAAAGAGGTCAGTTATATGCTTCTGGTTTAATTTAATTTTTTTTATATTTCATTCTGTCCGAAAACAAGATAAGACAAGAAAATAATAGATAATCAAACAGGGAAGGCAGCAATGAACTTGAACTTGCCAAGCACAGAAAACATAAAAACATCACAGACCACAATTACAATAACATGACATAATGCCCAACACATAACTGAATGAGAAAATGAATTTCACTGCCGAAAACCCAAGTCACAGCTGTCTAAAGTCTAAAACGCCTAGTTTCATTTACAAAAAAATCTAAATGAACTAGTTTAAGTTATTAAAAAGCCAATTGACTCTGTTTCATCTGTCTGCATGGATGGCTGGATGCCACAAAGTGTGTCAGCATTTGTTCACCTTATATACAAGTTGGATTTCAATGAAACTTCACATGAATTGTTAGTAACAAGCCTAGTTGCGTATATTGTCAGGAATTTAGATAGGATGATTATTGCTCTTTATGGGAAACATAATGTTTTTGTGTCAAAAATACTTTCAGTTCCATTAAACAGTGGAACTACAATTCTGGAAATCCGGATTAGCTGTACTAGAAATAATGAACTTTTCTGCATAAAATAAAAGTTATTTGAAGAAGGAATACCAATTATTGACTGAGTTATCGTTATTTGAAATTTCATATGCAGAATTTTAACAACAGAACAATGTTTGAAACTGAGTAATGGTGTTTTGATGTGCTAATGGCACCTGCACCAGACTTGCATCTTTTATTCAGAATTGGGCATTGTGCGTCAGAAGGACCCCTGCTTAAATCCTGTGTAGATATTTATGTGTTTTTCTGACATTTCCCAGGTAGAGGATCTTCTAAAAAGAAGTATTATGATGGGTCAGAAGATGATTTTGAAGAAGACTGGGAAGATGAAGAAGAGTACAAACCCAAAAAGAGGACACCATCCAAGCCAAAACAGAAACCAAAATCTAAACCTAAGCCTCGTCGGAAAGCTCGTGACTCAAGTGAAGAAGAACTAGAATCGGAGGAAGAGCCGCCAAAGAAGGCTAAACGTGGTGGTAAATCTCGTAGAAGGCGTGAATCGTCTGAAGATGAAATGCCGAGTACATCGGCTAGAGCCACACGAGGAGCTCGAGTCAAAAGAAAAAGCTATGGTAAAGTGTTTTATGTTCAGCCATACTGTTTACAGTGGGACTTTCAAACATTTCAATGCCTCAAACGGTTTTGAGATCAGAATTAAAGCTGTACTGTATTTCACTATTTTGGGTCAGGGCATTGAAAACAGAATGTTTCGAAACTAAATTTTGTGAAATTTTATGGAATTATTTCTTGTTGTTTAATTTGTGTATAATGGGAGAATGCCAAAGTTTGTCTGTGCTTGTTCTCCTTAATTACTGGTTGGATATCAATGACACTTCACATGATTACTTGGTACAAAGCCTAGGTGAGGTGAGTGTGTTATTGTCAGGAATTTAAGGCAGACTCAAACAATATTGGCTCTCTTAGTTGTGGCCCTTTATGGGACATGTACGTTTTTATGACGAAGCCTTTCTGCTTCATATAGTGTATCAACAAATACTTGTACTGTAGTGATTTCTATATTTCATATATTTTGTTTAATTTACTAGTGAATTATTGTTTATAGTTGATGACTTTGTTGAATTCTCTGATGAAGAAGACTTACCCAAAGGTTCACTATCTAAAGATGAGGACAGTGATTTTATTCTAGAGGAGCAAGAAGATGAGGAAAGTGACTGGGAGGCCGAGCAACATAAATCTTCTCCAAAAAAGGTACAGTGTCTTATATGTATAGTAGTCCACATCCAGAGACAAAAAAGCACTGAGGCTTTTTAGGGTATATTTTGGGTGCGTTTTTTTCCACAAAAACGGTTAATTTGGTAATTCCCAAATTTTCACGTGGGCAAGGGCCTTGGTGTGCCAGGTATTCATTATGTAGATTCTCAGGTTCTGCTGAAAAATTGCTGTATTGATGTTTGAGCTGTGGCCTTGGTTAATATGCTGGATTTGTAACCAGGCTAATTGCCGTATCGTTCCGTACATTTTTCAGATTTTCCGTTTATCATACTTGGTATCTTGTTTGTAGAATCAGAAACCCCCTAGTCGTAGGTCATCAAGAACCGTTGGTCGACGGAAATATGCAGATTCTGATGAGGAATCGTTCTCAGAGGATGACTACGTTCCTAGATCTTCTAGAAAACGACAGTCAACTAAAAGTAAATCTAAACGTGGTGGTGGTGGAAGTTCCCGGCGGCGCAGGAAGTCAAGTAGTAGTGAGCAGGATGATTCTAGTTCTGATGATTATGTTGCCCCTAAAAGAGACCCTAAAACTAAGAAACGAAAAGATTCAGATTCGGAGGAAGAAGAATCCGAAGAAGAAACACCACGAAAAAGAACACCAGCAAAACGTAGAAAAAAGGAGGTATGTTATAGACTAGAATAAATATATTTAATAATTATTTTCCAGACTCGTCCGCCATCTTGGTGTCTTGCTGACTTCTTTATGGCCCCGGCAAAATTTGTGGGAATGTTGATTTGCCCTGTCTGTTCATCCCATAATGTTGTGTCATAACTTAAAAAGAAAACGTACTACAGCCAGGAATATTAGTGTGTGTTGTTGTGAACTAAATGTTTTAATTTGGATTTGACCAGTATCAGCAGAGTTGCGTCCCTTGAAATTTGAATGATGAAATTTTGTTTGTGTTACTTATAACTCTATTATATTATAATATGACTGCTTGAGCTGCAGTTGTCAAAGTTTGAAGGAATATTAAAATACATGTGTAGTTCTGTTATGATGGCAGGCCCTTGACATGGTCAAATGGCAAGTTGGGGAATCTGTGACTTACAGACTTCAAAGCTTGAATGTGACCTTAATTACAGACTTTCTTCTTGTGGTTTTAAGTCTAGATGTTTAAAGTAAAAATTAGGGATGCACATACTATACATGGCTTATCTCTACTATGCACAACAAATATGATAAAACATGGATAAAAGCGAAGTAAACCTCATAATAGGATCAATGTAGTTTTAGAGAGTCATTCACTACATGTAATGTGTCTTATTATTTTAACACAGAGGCGTGAATGAAACATAAGCGCATTGTTTCAAATTATCTGAGTGTACCCTATATATAGAGAAGGTTGTGCTGCGGCCTTGTTTAGCCACAAAGGATATGACTTTACGAAAGCTGGTACCCAGTTTTTCTACAGTTGTCGCAGCAAACATAGATACCAGTTCATGTAATGTCACATTCATTGCTTCTACACAAGGCCGCTGCAGAACTTTCTCTATATATAGGTTACACTCAGATAATTTGAAACCATGTGCATCTGGATTGAAAGATAAATAAAATGTCAAACCAAAGACGATATAAAAATGGTACCAGAAATTCCCTCGCTAGACGCTCAGTATAAAAGGGAAACTGGCTTCTCTTCTCTCATACCCTCGTGGCGATGGATAACATCAGGAATGAGGTGTAGAGAGTGATTAATATAAGTTGGAAAAACTTGTTTACAATCGACCTTAAATAAATTAGTATAAACTAAATATTGCAGGAATCTGAAGAGAGTGAAGAAGATGATGATGATGGGTCTCCAAAAAAAGACAAACGAGACGAAATCAAGCCAGTACGACAGTTAAAAAGTAAACATAGACCCCCATGTATGTTTGGTAAAAAATGCTACAGGTTTGTATTTTTATAATTATTATTATCTATAGTATTATCTATTGTATAATTATTAATATTTATTAATCATCAGTATAAGAATTTGCAGATTGTGGTAAAATGGTAATTTAGTAGTTGCTTAAATTCATGGATTTATTCATGGATTTAAAATATTGAAAATTTGAAAATTAATCTGCCATGGATATTATATATACGCATGTTTCTGATAATACTTCAGTGTTTTCTCTAGCACACAAATACGCAGCGTCATGGTCCTGACTCCACAAAAGTTTTGAAACTAGTCAGTTGGAATTTTTAAAATGACTGAATGTTACTTATCTGTCACTCAGGTTTTCACCAACTTTGATAGGTTCTTAGGTCTGAGGAGAGGAATAACTTGAAGAAAATAAATGAGTTATTTACAGGTCATGCCTTTCCATGAAAATTTAACATCAATGTTGATTTTCCTCCACTTGTTGAAAAGTTGCTGGTTTCTTGTGGAAGGGTTTGTTAGTACTAGTAGGCCTACTGGTCAGAATACAGTCCAGGAAAACTGGTTAGGTGAATCGGCTGCTGTATATGACTGAATACAATGTTGAGGAACGACATTCAACCGGAATAAACATTTGAATATTTATCTTATTACAGAAAAAATCCTGAACATTTTGCTGAGTTTAGTCATCCTGGTGATGTGAGTTATGATGAACAATCAGATCTAGAAGATGAGGAGGAACGACCTGATTGTCCGTATGGCACTACCTGTTACAGGCAAGTTTACTATATTATTGTCCGTATGTAAAAAAATTCAAAGAATTGACAAAATTATGGTCATTTGGAGTTCCAGAATCTGAATTTTAAAAATAAAACAATGTTTTCAACCTAGTTTAGGTGTATGGATGTGTGCTAATGGCATCCGAAACAGACTTGCAACTCGTTTTCAGGATTTGGCATTATGCCTCTGTAGGACCCCTTCAGTGAAGTTTAAGTTATTATACCCACACAATTAAAATTAAGGGGGTGGTTTATAATAGTGAGTGAGTCTGCTTGATATGTAGCTTTATCTTTACAACAAATATTCGTCCCTTTTGGCGCAACAAGGTTGTATCTCACTACATACTATCTATAGAGATTTAACCCTTTTGCGCCAAAGGGATATATTGCATGGAATTTACAGGAAGTTTTGTGACCATGTTGAGATAGGCATATGAATTTGATATTCTTGGTTGATCATGATATTTATCCCCCACCCCCATCTGTGATGAGGGGGTTTATTGCTTTGTACTGTCGAGTGTCTGTTAGACCAAGTGATTTCTGTTCAATAACTCAAGAATGTTTGACCCTATGATCCTCAAACTTTACATGGAGTTTGGTCAGCAAGGTTTTTACTTGGAGTGAATTGTTTCAACTCATAATTTCTTTAGTTGCTTATTGCATTTTCGCATATTATCGTATCTACTGTTAAATTTTGTTCTGACAGTATTATTAATGCTATGATTATAATAAAATCACAGTCTGTTAATTAAGGATTTGGATCTACCTGGCACTTATCCCAATCACCAAATGAATAGTTTACCTTTACACTCTTGACACAATTAAGTTACTTGTTCGAATCAGTGATAAATTAATTGTCACTGACAACAGAACAAATGCTAATTTTGCATACCGCTATTTACGCTGATATTTATTGTCACAGATTTAGTTAGAAACAAAGTAGTAGTTGATATGCTATATTTTGCATTTTAACAGCCTATTTATATTATGCTATGTCTTATTTCAGAACTAATACCAGTCATTTAAAGCAATATAAACATTATACAAAGGATAGAGAAACTAAAATGGATGGTAAGATTTGTCTCATTTTACACAACTTGAGAAATTTGGTGTTTCTCTACGTTACTTTTCACCCTATTAAATGGAATGAGTTTTTGGCACCAAATTCAAGTAATGTATTTTTTGGTTACAATTGGCTATAGTAATTATTTCATTCTGAGGGTGAAAGGGATGTGGTGATCGTGTCCTGTCCATCCAAGAAACTTTTCAGAGCATAAATTCATAAACCTTGTCGTAAATGTCGGTCAATTGTAGATAATTTTGTCATAAATGATGGTCGACAGTATCCGATGTTTGTTATGAATGAGGGATGACTGTATGTATTAACTTGTGTCATAATTGGGGGCTGACTGTATATAGCTTCTTTCATAAATCTAGTCATGTGAGAATGTTGAAGTTAAATTACATTGAGTGAGTGTTACAACAGCTGAATTTATCTTTCCAGCCTCGCTTCCAACAGGAGATCAAGGTCGAGGTGGAGAGGATGAATCTCTGGGTCCTAATACATATGATTACAATGATAGTTTTATCAATGATGAGTCACAGAAAAAGTCAAGTGAGAGTGAGCAGTCGGATGACGGCGGCGGCGACGATGACGACGCATCAGAAGACGACGACGATATTCATCAACTAAAAAAAGAAGCGAAAAAATTTGTTAAAAACAAAAAGTTGACAAAGCCGGTGTAACATTGAATTCATATGCGTTTTGAATGGGACTAGATCTCTACATCGTGTCGCTCCATTATGTTTCCATTCTGTATCAAATAGTCATGTTTTTCAATTTAAGAGTAAAATGCATATGTGAATATGATCTTTTTTCCATGCAGCGTATGTATATACTTGCTTATTGTCTGTGTATGATTTGATATCAGTGAATTGTGTGGTTTTGTCACTAGGCCCCATTCTCCCGAAGCACCTTGAGTAATATCACAACTCAAATTGAGATTTTGCTTCAATCATAGTCTGAATTTTAGATAAATCTTAAGTTGGCACTCTTGAAATTTTGTTGTTATAAACTCAGAATAATGTTTCTGTTTTATGATGCCAATTTTGATTAACATAACGACAAAATATTTGAGATGAGATGTACTTATATTTATATGCTTCGGGAGATCAGGCTTGCATGTAGATATTACTCAATTTACTGCCTCATAAGTTTAGATAAATTTTTAATTATATGGCATTTACTTCCAATTCTGTTTTACAGAGACATTCTATGGGCAGGGCTTCAGTGGTGCTGTTGAATAGACAGAATGACTTGATTAATGTTTGGTGCACAAAGTTTTAGGAAACTTTTATGTTGATTTAACTTGAGCCACTAATAACCGCCTAGCAGAAATGGAGGCTTGCTGGGGGTTTATTGAATCCAATTTTTGGATTTCATTTTAATAAATTTTATTGTGTTGTTTTATCAATTTTTTTTAAAGACAATTTTAATTGTATATTTGCATTTTACAGCAATTTGTTTAATATTTTGTGTGGATATTGTGCAATCCGTCAAAACTTGAACCCATGGGGAGGTACCATGAGAATATATACATGTAGTTACAATTCTACAAATTTAATCTATACAAATTTTTAATTGTTGATTAGCTTACCTGGTTGGGATTCGCTCATCTTAGTCACTCAAGATGAGCTATTAGTATCATCGACGTCACAGGCCTAGACACTAACTATTTTGGCCACTGGTCCGACAGGGCAAAAGCGCCCAATTAGTAAATAGGACAGTTGCTGGTCCTTAAGAATTTTCACTGGTCCTTCTGGATTTTCACTGGTCTCAGACCAGCGGACCAGTGTTAGTGTCGAGCCCTGCGTCAGCAAAAATTGATTTTTTACACAAAAATCATCTACATTTCTTGAACAGTACTTAACCAAATTTGATACAAGTCATGACAATAATAACCCATAGCAATTTCAATTTAATACTTGAGTCTAGTTTGTCCAGAGGTACCTAGTACTTGGCAAAGAAATCCATGTACAGTAAAACTTCTCTTGAGCAGCCCTCAGTAGAGCAACAACCTCTCTACAACACCTTCAAAATTTCCCTTAGGTGATATTTACTCTAAATGTAACCTCAGTAGAGGTACAACCTCTACACAACAACATAATTATTATATTAGCAGCTCCCTAATAGTGTTGTACTGTATCACTGTAATTGAACTCGAGCACTTTCATTATAAGCTTCCGAGTTATTATTAGAAATGCTGTATGTCACTGTATTTAACAGAAACTTGTCATATTACTTGTATGAGCGCTTTAGACATGGTGGTCTTCTTGTTTTGCAAAAAATGTTGTCAAAATAGTGTATAATTTCCAGCACATTTGCAGTTTTACATCATGTAATTTTTAAACAAAAATCAACGTTTGTGGACACTTGCTTGTTGCTTCTGTTTTATTAGCGATTGGTAGGATTATTCTTCTTAATATTCTATAAATGGCATTTTAAGCATTGTTCTTTTTGTGAATAGTATTTATTTTGCATCAAAAATAGCAACTTTCATTTACTTTGACTTTATATGTTATTAAGAATCAACTTCTGATCTAACTATGGAAGACGAAGACGAGGCATTTACGCTTTAAACATAGCAATGTTCATCTACTGGATAAGTTAGGCATTTACGCTTTCAAAAGTAGTAATGTTCATCTACTCAATAAGTGAGGTATTTCATAGGTTGAAATGTTTTAGAAGGGAAATCCATTTGTCTTCCAAACTGAATCTTTCTTGATAATTAAACCTTCTGATATTAAAATTCAGTCAATTGGCGTTCATTTGACATCTGAATTCCTGTTTTGGTATTCACAAAGCATCTTATGAGAAAACTGAAATATTGTGACTAAAGTTAAAAAAAATTGAGCTGCGTATATTTCCCAAGACACTAAGAGTATCCTTTGTTTTCTTTGTTATTATTGTAGCCCTTTTTATACGCCCGTTGAAAACGGGACATATTATGTGAACACCCTTGGCAGGCGAGCGGGCGGGCGTGCGGGCGGCGGCGTCCAGTAATTTGTCTGTACTCTAGCGCAAACATTTTTAATCCGATCATCTTCAAACTTGCTGACAATGCTTATGGGCATAATATCTAGGCCAAGTTTGATTATAGGCCAAATCGGTCTAGGCCTTATTGAGTTATGGTCCTTTAATTACCAAATAAGTATGTAATTGGCCTTGTCTGTACTCTTACGCTAACAGTTCTCATCCGATCATCTTCAAACTTGCTGACAATGCTTATGGGCATAATATCTAGGCCAAATTCGATTATAGGCCAAATTGGCCTAGGCCTTATTGGGTTATGGTCCTTTAATTACCAAATAAGTATGTAATTGGCCTTGTTTGTACTCTTACGCTAACAGTTTTTATCCGATCATCTTCAAACTTGCTGACAATGCTTATGGGCATAATATCTAGGCCAAGTTCGATTATAGGCCAAATCGGCCTAGGCTTCATTTGGTTATGGGCCTAAATTAATTACCAAATAAGTATGAAATTGGCCTTGTCTGTACTCTAACGCAAACAGTTTTCATCCAATCATCTTCAAACTTTGTGACAATGCTTATGGGCATAATATCTAGGCCAAGTTTGATTATAGGCCAAATCGGCATAGGCCTTATTTGGTTATGATCCTATAATTACCAAAATAAATGTGAAATTGACCTTGTCTGTTCTCTAGTGCAAAGAGTTTTCATCTGAGTATCTTCAAACTTTGTGACAATGTTTATGGATATAATATCTAAGACAATTTCAATTGTAGGCCAAATCAGCCTAGGCCTTCTTGGGTTATGGTCCTTTAATTAAAAAAAATGTTGGATTGTTTGTTTTTTTCATTCACCATGACCTGAGACTCACCATGCCCCAAGACGGGTGTATTTTGTGACATTTTGGCACTCTTGTTTACATAATGCTTCTAAACTATGTAAACTATTGATAATCTTGATTTTCCTGTTTTGCTGATACACTAATTAAAGGGAATTTTAAGATTTTAAGGAAAGTTTTCTCTTAATATGCTTTGTGAATACCACACCTGGTACCATCTGTAATAGTCTCTAGTCCTGATGGGATATGTCTACTCACGTACACTGACTTCAGCTGGTGATTCTAAACCATGCTTTGAAATTGGAATAATTGAGGCGTAACTGTAATAGGTTTAAATGTGTTACATTAATTATGTGTTTGGATAGCTTCTATGAGCATAAAAATGGTACTATATGATAGTGAGACAATGCACTATAATTCTTATGCATACAAATGCAATTCAATGTAGTAAAAATTTGGACAAGTATATAGTTTTAGGCTGATCGATGGTCAAACCAATGCGCCTGCACACGGTGGTTGCAAAATTAAGTCACTGCAGGAAAGCAAGCTGTATATGAAATTTCATCAGTTGTAATGTATTGCAAGTCTAGGCCATGTCCTGAGACGAAAAAACACTGAACCAAATATCTCATAGGGTATATTTGGAATGTTTTTTTCTTAAGATAAATAGCTGATTTTTGGAGATTTTTAAAATTTTCACTGAGGCAAGTGCCTTGGGATGTCCCAGTGTGGCTACGGGCCTGCAGTTTTTCATGTTGAACTATTTTGATGTCATTTTCTTACATCTATCTAACTGCTTTGTAAAAGTATTTTTAATGTTGTTACCTGTTGTACGGTGCGGTAGTTGACGGTGAATTTTCATTCTTAGTCAATAGTTCAATGATACTTAGTATGAAGATATGAGTATCTTAGTATGAAGATATAGTGAGTATCTTAGTATGAAGATATAGTGAGTATCTTTGTATGAAGATATGAGTATTGTAGTATGAAGATATGGTGAGTATCTTAGTATGAAGATATGAGTATCTTAGTATGAATATACGAGTATTTAGTATGAAGATACGAGTATTTAGTATGAAGATATGAGTATCTTAGTATGAAGATATGATTAATTTAGTATGAAGATATGAGTATTTAGTATGAAGATATGAGTATCTTAGTATGAAGATATGATTTATTTAGTATGAAGATATGAGTATAGTCAGTTTACAATTATTTCGTGTAAATATACATTTTATGAAACAAAGTTCATCTCAGATCTATATCATTTTGGCCATGCTGGGTACGTGTGTGGTAAGCAAATTAACGTCGTTCTCAACCTTTATGCATGAATATATTACAAGTTTAGTATGGAATATATCACATTCCGTGAAAAAGTTGTGTCCTGCCAGAGATTAAGGTTAGTATTTATAGTACACCTAGTACATATTCCCAATACTATCCACTTTCAAAAACAATGGCAGGAATTAAATTATAGACACAAAATTAATTGCTAAATTTCGCTTAAAGGTTTGAGGACCATGTTGATTTGTTTGCACTGTATGTACATGTAACATCTACTGTGTAGACATGCATCAACTTCCGCTTTTACAATCCTTCAGGGTCATTATACCATGGGGATGTATAGAAAACTTGCCCATGTTTTATATCTTCTGGACCTTCATATTGGAGAAGATAAGTGTTGTATGTGCTTGGACACATCAAGCTTGTTATGACATTGTTTGCTGTGAATATACTATGAGCAGTTTCAAATACCAGTATGTCTAAACTCTTGATAATGAAATACACAAGGGCAAGTATTTATGACTCGGACACGCAGAAATATCCACCTAGACAGTAATTAACTCTTAACTATACAGGTGAGCGATAATGAACCCATCATGTTTACATGTATAACGGGAAGGGGGCTTTAATGATAAATATAATATATTGCGGTATGATATGTTGCAGGTGACTGATGTTGCTGGCAAGTTCATTAGTGTCATAACCTTTACTCATTTTCAGGCATTGTAGTTAAGCATTGTCCGACTTTGTAATGGCCAACTTTAAGAAGATATAAATATATAAATGTTGATAGATGCTTGTCTTTTTTTCTGTGTTGTTATCGTTGAATGCGCAAGGACTACGCAGCCAAGGTCTAGGCTAAGTTATTAATGCCTTTCAACTTGTACCTTGATGATCTGTGTTCTGATTCCCGGGTGCCACAGGTCATGCCCTTCCATGAAAATTTGGACAATAGTCATAATGTCGTTTTTCCTCAGATTTGGAGAAATTGCTGGCTCTTTAAGTAAGGATAATACTGGTAAGGATACAGTCCAGCAAAGCTGGTTAGGTTATTTGGCCGCCTTTTCAACAGGCACCAACAATTTCTACATTATTATGTGGAAGACAATTGACAATTTATGTCAAATTCATGGAAGGGTGCCAGGAATTGAAAAACCCGGATTACCATGCTACAAATCCTGTGCACGAACAGGAGGACCATGGCTTGAAACAGCATATACAACAGAGATGTTTCAGCTTTCAATTTAGATCATACTTGTACTAACTGTGTAGCTGGAAGGTCATGGTAGAGTTGATTTTGGGCCAGATCGGAATGCAAGCTTTCAAGCAGTGTGTCCTAAAGTTATCAAATGCAGTATATCAGTCTTTACATTCAAACTTCGTCTTTATATCATAGAGGTCGGGGGTCACAATGGGGCTTTTTGACTGGTTGTGTGTTTTCATAGAGCAGATTGTAGTCTAGTTCCTGTCCCAAATATTACAGTTGTGTACTGTGGAGGTACTATGAACTTGGAACCTGAGCCAGACCATAATCTGCTCCATGATAACAACCAGTTGAAAAAAAGAGAAAATACCCTAATTGGCCCTTTTGAATGGGCTGTTTTGTGGAGCAGGTTATAATCTGGTTCCCGTCCCCAATTTTACAGAAGTTGTGATGTAGTAGTCCTGTAATCTAGGGGACGGAAACCAGACCATAACCTGCTCTATGAAACTTGCCCAGTCAAAAATCCCGAATGTCTCTGAACCTTGGGAAAGTTAACAAGGTCACATGGGGTATAAAAACTAGGTCAACAAGATAGTCATAGTTTAAATCAAAGTTTATATTGCATTTCAGCAGTTAATATTTTACATCATATGCAAACATATTGTAGCTGCAATAATCATGAAAATCAATAAAAAATAATTATCAATATCTTAAATACAGTATAAAAATTAAATTGTAAAATATCCAATTGGACAGGAAAAATTAATAAAATCATATAGCAATTACAATCATTAGCCAGACACCTACATAGTGTACATGGATGTTTAAAATGGGTTATAAATCCAGCACACTAACCCCAGGACCACGGCTGCTTAGCTATGGACAGGGGTGTTAATTTTCCGGATTTTTCGGAATTCCGGATTTATCATTCCTACTAGAAGTAATTTGACGAATATGTCTCATGAAATGGCCATGTCATGGCGAATTTAATCTGCTCTGAAGGATTTTCTTTAATACAAACTAAGTTAATTATGGAAACAGTGTCATTGAAGGGCTCTTGTTTGGCAAAAATGGTCTGTCACATATGATTTTCCTGATTTTTAATTTGACACCCCTATATGGAGTAAAGAGTTAAAAAAAAGTTTTACAGATAGCACCCATCTTCAGACAATAATTCTTGTACAGTCTATTATACCAATACTTCAAAAACATGACTGGTATAGGCTAGTAGACAATAAGCATAATTGAAAATATAATATACCGTAAGATATTAACATTGTGTAGAAATAACACAAATATAACTACACATATAATCTACAACAATGGTTTATATCACACCATCATTAAAAGTAAACATAATTTCTAAAAATGCTTGGATTTCTCTGTTCCATATATATATATATTGTCTATATTTCATGTTTAATTTAAAAGCTTTGCATGACTAACATTTTCATTGTACCACAACAAACAGATTGTTAGACTTCGTGAAAAAGTAAGTTTACACACCAACCTAAACATATACAACATATAGCTAACCATGTTAACAACAACTACATTAATACAAAACATGTAAGATATACATGTTTAGTTCAGTAAAAATATGAAGCATGAAATAAAAAAACATTATATGACTATAGGCCTTGGATGCCCTAGACAAGCTTGCAGTCCAGTGGCTGCATTTTCTGACCTGTCCAGCTTTGGTCAAGAGACTGTTTCACTGTGTGCAGCGGAATGTTTCGACTATGGATGCCCCCCACTTTTTCAAGCTTTTTTAAGTGTTATTGATTAGAAACCAATTTTATCAGTCAAAAAGGGACACAATGTCTTCAATATGCATTAGATATAAAGTAGCGTATTGTGGTTTGGTAACCAAACCATGATATGCTACTTTATTATCTAATGCATATTGTCCAATATGATTTAAGTCTATCCGACCTTCAAAGACATTATTGATTGGTAACCAAATTATTGCATGTGCTTACACGAAGGGTCCAACCTTTGTCGCACGTTAACTTGATGCCTGCAGAGTGTCTAATGGAGTCAGATGAAGAAAGAAATGCATGTTGAGCCAAAGTGTTGACTCAACAGGCAATGGCATTCAATTATTCATGTGACTCCCATAGACACTCTACAGGCATTCAATGCTCATGTGACAGAGTTGCGACTCTGTGATATACACATAATTATATTTCCTTGACACAAAGAAGGCATCCAATGGTTTGTGACAGATGAAACCCCTTAATAATCATGAACTCAATGTTTCCTTGCCAATCCTTGACTCGGATATTCAAAATATTTTAAAGCACCAAATTAGAACTAGAGTATTTTTTAAACACTACATGACATAAACAATCACCCATCTTCCAGGGTTTGTCTGCTAGAATTGTGAGCAATAGGTATAATACTATACTCCCCTTGTCCACTAAAATGTAACTCCACATTATGATATCACAATCATCCATCTTCCAGGGTTTGTCTGCTGGAATTGTGAGCAATAGGTATAATACTATACTCCCCTTGTCCACTAAAATGTAACTCCACATCATGATATTGTAGTAAACTTTTTCTATGTCCTACACTTAGCACTGTGATACCTAGATCTCTACACATAGTGTACATAGCTTGCTCAGCATCTGTTCCTATCTGACTGGTAGCTTCATCAAGGACTGAAACATGTTCATAATAATAAACATCAAATCTAACATCAAATGTTTGGCACCGGTCAAGTATCCTAAAACCCATGTATTATAATTAACCAAGAACTTACCAAAACTTGGATGCATCTTTTGCACACATGTTGACATTTTCCAGGGGTGATATTCAATATTGATCTTACTTGACTCAAGGAAAGGACAACCAATCAGATCACACCATGTTAAACTCTTGGCAAGTAACAGGCAATATGATTGGCTATCCTTATTCTCCAATTAAATAAGATCAATATTGAATACCACCCCAGGTCTCAGAATGGGCAAAATCAAGATTTATTTTCATTAACATGTACAGTACATATGTATACCTTGAGTAAATATTCCCATGGTTAAAGAACATACCCTATCATGAGATTTCTCAAGCTTGTTAGACATGTTTTGTGAAACACATTCAATCACAGTAATTAACTACCAAGAAAAGCATTTCCTATTACAGCCAAGTTAGTGTTTAAAGAATCTAAATAGATGGTGGCTGCAATACTTTGCATTGCTAGGTGATGGCGATGCAACTTCTCCCACAGTTTTTGCAGCATTTCCTTCAAACTTTAACAGATGAACAACCGCAACATGTTGATGTGCATAAAGGAAAGAATTATAACTGCAATGATTTTTGCCACGCGGGGGTATATTAGTCTGCCAAATGGCGACACTTCTACATCCCTACAGTCAGTGCTGATATTTATATCAACTGATTACTAGTGTGATGTGTTCACACTGATATTCATATCAACTGATTACTGGTGTGATGTGTTCACACTGATATTCATATCAACTGATTACTGGTGTGATGTGTTCACACTGATATTCATATCAACTGATTACTGGTGTGATGTGTTCACACTGATATTCATATCAACTGATTACTGGTGTGATGTGTTCACACTGATATTCATATCAACTGATTACTGGTACGATGTGTTCACACTGATACTGGTCATATCAACTGATTACTGGTGTGATGTGTTCACACTGATACTGGTGTGATGTGTTCACACTGATACTGGTGTGATGTGTTCACACTGATATTGGTTATTTGCGCAACCTATTTTGGGGTTGTTGTGATAGCTTAGTGGTCTAATGTGTTTGTATTAAGCATTGCTATGTGCTAAACAGTTACGTTTCAAATCCCAGTACAGGTAAAATCTATTCAAGAAATTGACAAAACTTTGCATTAACCTACGGTAATCACAAACTATCACCTTACCTGCAAATTTTGGTTGATGATAAAATAGTCTAACAAATGATAATCTCTGCATTTCTCCTGGTGATAACTCATCATACCTAAAAAACATACATGTAATTTTAATTTACTGGTACTTTTGGCTGATTATGAAGCAAGTTCTATAAACTGCCTCGACATCTTATTCAGCCAAAAAGGGTATGAGAGAAGAGAAGCCTGTTTTCCATCTTTTATTCCACATGCAATAGATACACTAGCTGGTACCATTTTTATGTTGCCTTTGATATGAGCCAGGGAGTGTACCCTGAACCTCTTAAACTCTTGGTGGACGCTCTACCTAGTCTGTAAAATATTGTTTTTAAGTCCCACTGGTCAACAGTATTAAAGGAGACTACACAGTCACATTATCCTGACACATGGCGAACCAGCAGTTACCTTGAACTAACAATTATAAGAAGAAATATACCAGTACAACTTTTAGTGACTTTGGTATACCAAAGCCTGGGATTGAACCAAAGACCTCTTGCACTTAAAGCAGTCTCTCTACCACCAGGCTATCGAGGCAGACCCTAATTGCCGAGCATAGCCTTTATTTGCCAGTCAGCTTTCCGCTGAAATATGGCAGGCATATATATGTGTGCCTCCACCTGGTTTTGAACCCGGGTCGCCAGATTATATGGCAAGCGCACTAACCATTGAGCTATGGAGGCCATAGTTTGTACTATACAAATACTACAATCAGTATCTTACCAGTTCCAATCCATTTCTGTATCTAGACCTTTTGTTCTGGTTAATATATGACTGAGATCAGTTTTCTGTAAATATTCTAGTATAGTAGTATCACATAGTTCAGCTGAAATAAGACAATATCCTAGTATAGTAGTATCACATAGTTCAGCTGAAATAAGACAATATTCTAGTACAGTAGTATCACGTAGTTCAGCTGAAATACTAGTAACACAATATTCTAGTATAGTAGTATCATGTAGTTCAGCTGAAATAAGACAATATCCTAGTATAGTAGTATCACATAGTTCAGCTGAAATAAGACAATATTCTAGTATAGTAGTATCACATAGTTCAGCTGAAATAAGACAATATTCTAGTACAGTAGTATCACGTAGTTCAGCTGAAATACTAGTAACACAATATTCTAGTATAGTAGTATCATGTAGTTCAGCTGAAATAATAAGACAATATTCTAGTATAGTAGTTTCAAGTAGTTCAGCTGAAATAAGACAATACTTTAGTATAGTAGTATCACGTAGTTCAGCTGAAATAAGACAATACTTTAGTATAGTAGTATCACGTAGTTCAGCTGAAATAAGACAATATTCTAGTATAGTAGTATCATGCAGTTCATCTGAAATAAGACAATATTCTAGTATAATAGTATCACGTAGTTGAAATAAGACAATATTCTGGTATAGTAGTATCATGCAGTTCAGCTGAAATAAGACAATATTTAGTATAGTACATTTGTAGTTCATCTGAAATAAGACAATATTCTAGTATAATAGTATCACGTAGCTGAAATAAGACAATATTCTGGTATAGTAGTATCATGCAGTTCAGCTGAAATAAGACAATATTTAGTATAGTACATTTGTAGTATCACGTAGTTCAGCTGAAATAAGACAATATTCTAGTATAGTAGTATCACATAGTTCAGCTGAAATAAGACAATATACTGAAATCTAGAATACAAGAAATGATTGGTTTATAGTCATGTATCATAAATTTTCACTTCATACTCTTAATTTTGGGAATTTATTTATTTTTTGCGCATTTATGACTTTGCAGTTAAAGGTACCATGATAGATTTTTATCTAGATATTAATGTATACTTAAGTATATTAATGGTTAAGGAGAACAAACACAGAAAATTTTGTGGTATCCCCCAGACAGAAATAAATCCAGCACAAAATCAATATATCTCCACCACTGTATGTGGGAGCTGTAATAACAATACAAGCTTATCATACTTACAAGCACTTGCTAATGCATCTGATAAAAGTCGAGGATAAACCACCTGAAATAGTCAAATTGTTAAGAACAGTACATCAACAATCACACAGAATAACAAGGACACAATGTTTATTCAGGTTTAGTGGTTTAATGCGTTTTCTCAAAACAAATTTCAGTTATATACAGGGCTGATTCACCTAACCAGTTTTCTAGACTGAAGCAGAGTATGACCTGCCAAGACCGGGAATCAAACTTTAACTTTGTTAAATCCAAGTTCAAAGTCTGGTAGGCCAAATGCCAGAATGATTTGACAGGAGTGGTCCATATGACTGAAATACTGATGTGCCTTTAAACCCAAGTTTAACAAGAGATGTTTGTAAATTTTGAATGCCGCTATGACTGCTCATTTGACAGCAATGATAAAGGTCTTGGCAACCTTGACCTTTTGACCTCAAAATCAAGCTTTCTTGAGTTAGAGAAATGGAAACTGTTAGGCCTAACAATCTGACCGACAGACACACAGACTGACCAACGATTGCAAAGCAATATAGGCCTACCCTCTCATCAAAGATGGGGGGTATCAAGAATCATTACATGGTCAGGTTACATCTTATCAATCACTTACCTGCTGTCTTAATGATCCATCAGTAAAATATGGCTTTTGTGGAAGGAATAGGATAATATTTGGTTTTAAATCTACAACACATTCCAGAGAACCTGTAAAATACACAAATACTGTAAAATATCCATATCCCTAATACATGTAAAGAATATTTCAAGCAAGACTATGTACTTACCCCACAATGAATAACATACTGTGGACTTTGAATTTTGTGCACAATTATTAACCATTAAGGGAGGTAATTATGCATGATGACTATAATGAGTCATGTTGAACTTTTTTACAGTTTTACAAGAATTAACAATTCTTTCCATGCAAACCATCTTTTCATCATCACAAGCAATAATACTCAGTCAAACAAACAACTCATTTTTGGTTCAACTTTGAATGTTAAATAATTACAAGAAATGAGGAAATTCAAGGACCATAACTCTGATTCAGTCAGAAACTTAGGCACATGGTTTTGGAATTTATCGAGTCAGTATTTATACACCTTGAAGTACCAAATACAAAGAGAAGGTTGTGCAGCAGCCATGTTTAGCCGCAGCGGATATGGCGTTATGACAGTTGGTATCCAGTTTTTGTACAGTTGTCACATAAAACACGGATACCAGATCCCATGACGTCATATCCTTTGTGGCTACAACATGGCCTTTGCACTACCTTCTCTTTATATACGGTACACTCAGATAATTTAAAATCATGTGCCTATGTCAGAAACCTTTAACTTATAAATATGAATTCAGTAAAACAGTCACCTCTAGTTTCTGGCCATATTCCATTTATTACTCTCAGTAATGAACTTTTTCCACATCCACTATTTCCTGTGACTAGAATATTGGTTCCATGTTCAAATTTGAAGTTCAAACCTGCAATAGAACAGGAGATGTTTGTAAACCATGTATGTCCCCATGGCATGGCAGTGCTAACATATAAATATCATATGCCAGCATGAATGACATCGATAATGTACACCCTGACTCTGAGGGCAGAATGTCACACTGAGGCAACATATGATATTTATTTTATTACACCGAACAATACTATACGTCCAGCAAAATAATTAAGTTACGTTCTCCGCTATGATTGTGATAGTTATAAACAGTAGACACAAGTGTGCCTTCAAATATTGTTGTATATAATTCACATGCTATTTTAAAATAGTAATGTTAAATGTGATGGTGAACTTGACCTACAGACCTCAAAGTCAATAGGGGTAAACTACTGTAACAGTTACTGACGAACATCCATGTTAAGCTTGGGGATCTAAGAGTGGAGAATTCTTGAGTTATTGAACTCTACCAAACTACATGTGCAAAGCAATATATCCCCTCATCAAAGATAGGAGGGGGATGAGCATAACAAACGAAAACAAGCAATACCAAAATCATCTCCCTTTACTTCACATGGGTGAAATTATTGACCGATTTCTTGACTTCTGTTATGAAGTGTTATAAATGTGAATGATTGACAAGCATATGAATACATCATTGATCTACACCTAAAGTCAAGTAAAGAGGGAAATGATATATTTGTTCTGTACATGCAAGGTGTGAAAGTACCTTGAGAAAGAAAATTAGAAATAAACCTGAGCATAATGTGATATTGGATTTTGGTGCACTATATGTGAGATCATTGATGTTGAATGCGGTGATAGGTTCAGACGGGGCTTCAGGGTCCTTCACATGCTCAGCTGCACCTGCTTCATTATTGATCAAAGTCTCCCTGAAGAAGAAATGTTTGTACAAACCTATGCACTCCCATTTATTACAAAAACTATGTAATTAAATGTATACTGATCCCTGGTAATGTTTACATCACCGTTTATTTAATCTAAAATACGCTGATTAAATAACATTACCCCACCCACCCAGAATACATTGGAACTTGAATTCTCGTAATATCTCATGATGGAATAATAATGGATCAACATTTCCAGTATATTTCATAAAAAAAACAGAACATGTAAACATGTCTGTAGACACGACTCATACATAGTCGCTGAATCTGCGCTCTGAAAATAAAAATTCTCGGAATCGTCTGAAACCGGAAGTTGACATAGTTTGCCTGGGAACTTTCACAACAACGTCATGGTAACAAGCCAAACACTAAAACACTTGACGTCAAATCGATTCCAGAATGCAATATAAGTCCCATTGGGACCAATACAGGCAAACAAAAAAAAGTTTGCCTGAGTGTATAGGGTACAAATGCCAGACAGACCAAGCAAGGTTAGTCTATGTTACTGAAGAGTGCAATCCTGTACAAAACTAGTTTAACGACTAAGCGCTGCGCCGAGACATTGTGTAGCCAGTACCAAACCTTCTCTACAAGAAATGTTTGTACTCAGTTTATCAAACAGGATCTACAACTCATGCTGATAAAACATAACTGCAAAATTTCATGACTGGAACTAAAATAATTCTGCCGATACATGCAACTTGCCTAGATCTAGTAATTAATTAAAACGTTTACATAATTATATTTCTACAAGTCCTGAAATCATATTCAACAATTCTCACTGGTGAACCAACTATACATTTATTCAAAAAATCCCTCTCAATCAGGATTATTTTCTAGAAATGAACATAATTTTTGTTTCTCAACAATATTTCAGTTAAATACAGTAGATGATTCATCTACCCTGTTTTTCTGGACTGTATTCTAACCAGTAGGCAGTACTAGCTTACCATTCTAAAGGAATAGGCAATTCCTTTACATGTGGAGAAATTTCAACATAGTCAAATTTTCAAAAAGGGATATGACCTGCTGCGACAGATATTCGAAACATGGATCTCTGGGTTACAAATCCAGTGCAGTACTAACCTCGGCTGCATTTCCCCAGACTGACAGATATTTGGTAACTAATATGAATTAATAATATCTAACATGATTCTTAATTCTCTTACATTTCACTCCAGCCAAAGCCTTTCATATCGGAAGGTCTGCAGGCTAGTCTTGTATCCTGGTTACATTTTAACTTCTTGAGAACTTCAATTAGTTCTACAACTCTGAAAAATAGAAAACATAAAGTTGGTATAGTAAGATAACGGTTTGCATGGATTCAACAATTCTGAACATACACAAAATTTACATAGAGAAACTCGGGTCACTGTCCATGTGGAATAATATTATCAGACAAGGTGATATCGTTACAGTGGAGAGCTTTAAACTAAACAGAATTCAGACTACACTCAAGAAGCAGTCACTTATAAGAATGTTATATCCACATTACTCCACAATTGACGACACAGCACTATTTAGCATTAGACTGTTTCAAGCATGAACAGAATAAGAAATTAGAATTGGGATTTAGCATGGCGTGATGGATTTATATTGATACTGGTTATTTTCTTAACCTTTTGTTTGGTTTGTTGCGATAGATTAGGGAACTAATGCTATTGTACTTACCATTGCTAGTTGATCGCAATGCATAGTATGAGTTCAAATTAGTACTTCAGAGATGAACAGAATAAGAAATTAAAATTTGGATTTATTATGTAACATTTAATAAATATTGGTTGAAACCAAAGGTGTTATACAAAGTAGTTTTTCTTAGGCCTGAAACGTTCCCCCTGTGGAATTGATCAGACTAGACGTACCTGTGAGTTGTTCCAGCTATATCTGTCACTTTAACAGAGAGATCAATCAACTTTGTGAAACAGTTTATCAGATATATAACCACAAAGGCATTCTGAAAATACAAGCATAAAACTCACATTATACTGCCAAACAAATCATGCTGAATTAATTAACACATACATTTCAGCAAAATGCGATAGAAGTATATTTAAGTCTATCAAAGAATCAAGAACATCATGCCCTGACATTTCTTAGTCTTATTGTGACCCCATTATATTAAAGAATACAACGAAAAAGAACAAGTAGATGTCAGAATTTGCAGCTAACTGCATAATTATGACACCTAATATTTAAGTTATCCATTATGTGATGTTAGCCAATCCATGCTTTGATGGGCCTATAACATCAAGATAATACCAACGTCATCACGACATAGCGTTCGTTGTCCCGATAAATCTAGGTTGAATCATATGCAACATACATCATCATTTTGAGGGCAAATTAGCAATCTCTAAGCTTATGTGATCAATAGAATGTATATTCAGGCGCCTATCATACAAATTTATTAAACATATCAACAGAAATATATGTGGGAGACATAACAATTGAAGTATGAGTACTTACTGCAGAGATGAGAGCAGATAGATCAGGTGCAGACATAGAGTCATAGGCTCCCACAAATATTGGGAATGCTATGGCAACATAACTTAGAATACTTCCAAGGTAGTCAAACAGATTCACAGCAACTGTAACAAATATACACCACAATGTAAGACATAGTTTTAGGACAGAAATACATGCATAAACATCAGAGTGACAAATCAAAAGGGTTTAAATATGGTCTTTGAAGGCAGCTAACTAAGAATACATTTTGTCTTTAGTTACAGAAAATATTTTTTAAGTAATAGTTATATATTAATATATTAAGTGAATTTTTTAATGAATGAAAAGGGCGGAGCGTGCGAAGCGAGTCCTTTTTAGTCATTAAAATTTGGCGATTTCGTTAGCTCAGAATGTAGGTTATATTCTAATTACTGTTAGTGCACAAAAGACAGCTTTTATTTTCTGTTTCTATCACTATTCAATTACAACGAATACACCTTCAAACACAGGAGTAATCATGACTTGTAAGTAAATAAAGTAAAATATCGTGTTTAATAATTATAAGTTAACGAAAAGCATAATAAATTCTTACAATTGAGAGCATATTCCCATCTGATGAGTATATGTTGAGTATTTATCAAATTGTGTAGATGTTGATTGGTTTTAACATTCTCAATCATACCCGATCTATAAAATGCAGCTGATTCACTGTTACTGCGTATTTGCATGTGCTTAAATCTGAAAAAAAAAATATGTTTCAAAGTTAAGAAAAGTTAACCCAAGGTGCCTCAAATCAAATGTTTTTGAGGCTCATATGGAAGATCAGGCAATTGCCTAATTATATGCCTCTATAAATAATGTCTAGATTATTATAATCACATGCTTTTGTAGTTTGTGGAGTACAGCCTTGTAAACTAACTGTATAGATGAGAATGGGCAGAAACTTATAAAATCAGTTTTGACTCTTGAAGTTTGTTTGACACAAAAACATTATGTTCCCAAAAAGGGACATAAATCTGGCAATAATTATCCGACCTAAACTTCCTGACAATATCACAACTAGGCTTGGCACAAAGATCTAACGTGAAGTTTCATTGAAATACAACCAATATTTCAAGAGAACATGTGCTGACAAACTTTGTGCCATCCAGCACAAAAGCAATATGTGTCCCCCACAATGATGAACACACTGCTGTTTAATTAGTCTCTAAAGACAACAGCAGGGATCCCTCAAATATTCTAAGACAAAATTCCTTGACTTTTCCCTGATTTTCCCCTGACGTTTTACAGCGATAGGGCATGTTTGTTAGAGCAAAATCTGGCAATACAAATAGAGAAAAGGAGGCTGCATTTGCTTTATATGGAACCAAAAAGTTTAAGGTAGCAGTTTTAGGGCTGTTGATTGACATAAAGTTATTATAATTCAGAATTATCCTGAGCAAGCATAGCGAGTGAGGATTTTTTTCAGTCCTTGGTATTTTCTTTATAGGAGATGACACTTATCGATAGCTTAAATGAAGGATTCCCTGACTTTCGCTCAATTTCCAGATTTCCATGACAAAGTCCAAAATTCCCTAACTTTTCCCTAACCTTGAAAAAATTATGTTTTTCCCTGACTTTTTCCTGACCGTGGGAACCCTGAACAGCTGTTAAATGTACAGATTAATGACTACACAATGTATTATAGGTTTGATGAACTTGTTTAACAATTAATGAAAATTGAGACAAACTTTCTACTTAACCTACCTGAAGTTACCTTCCATATTTTCTTGTAGAAATACGTATCTAACCACCGGAGACATGAGTAGTTTGTTGATGATTGTTGCGATGATGAAAAATATTATACAACCCACAGGACCAATATAACCTGAACTGTATGTAGAAAATCATGTATTACTTTACGAAGAATATTATACAACCCACAGGATCAATATAACCTGAACTGTATGTAGAAAATCATGTATTACTTTACGAAGAATATTATACAACTCACAGGACCAATATAACCTGAACTGTATGCAGAAAATCATGTATTACTTTACGAAGAATGTTATACAACTCACAGGATCAATATAACCTGAACTGTATGTAGAAAATCATGTATTACTTTACGAAGAATATTATACAACTCACAGGACCAATATAACCTGAACTGTATGCAGAAAATCATGTATTACTTTACAAAGAATGTTATACAACTCACAGGATCAATATAACCTGAACTGTATGTAGAAAATCATGTATTACTTTACGAAGAATATTATACAACCCACAGGACCTATATAACCTGAACTGTATGTAGACAATAAGTTAGTTTAGTTACTGTACGACAGTTATTATTTTCGCTAGTTAACCAATACACATGTTTCCTAAATCAAAGTTATTCTGAACAAATTTTGCTAAAAGAAATCACATTGTAACTAAAATTGTAAACAAATAATTTTGTTTTGCCTTTCAGTCGTAGTGCGTGGCCATTCAGTTTTATCCCTGCCTAATTTGCCAATAACCTGCAATTTCGATGTCAGAGACAGAAAGTTTGTGTGATACAAGGAATCTAGGCCCACTGCCTTAGTTCATTCCGAATAGACTACTTGGTTCTTTAACGTGCCAAGTGTATAGCACCGATACACATTAGATTACTTCTGGGTCTCAAACCAGTTCATCTCTAGTTGGGTGGGAAACACGGAAAATTGGTTCGGAAATTTCCACTGCCCCGGTCAAGATTTGAATCAGAGACCTTAGAATTGGTAGTCAAGAGCTCTAACCACTCAGCCACTGTTCCACCTGTTAACAAATAATTAAATTACAAAAATATTTAAACTAATATAAACGAAACACAAAACAAAGAAATACCAATGTTTTACCTTTCCTGTGCCTTGTAAATGTAGTAACCTATTGTGAACGGTGAGATGAGCAATGGAGCCACAATCTGACTGAGTACATTACACAATTTGTTAACATCTTGGGTTATACGCTGGTCACTAAAATCATACAATTCATACATTTTTTAAACTAGAGAGTTTACAGTCAGGCCGAACTTAAAATATTCTTGGTTTCCCCTTCCCGACCCTAGCAGATTTAGAATGGCTGGGTAGGTAGGGTAAATGTTTTTTTTGGAATTGTTTCAATATGATAGTTGTTTAACCAATAACTATCAATCATACTGAAACAATTCCAAAAAATACAAATAATGAAATTTAGAATTAACTCTAAGGTGAAAACCAACAGTCTTAAAGGGACTGCCTCACATATTGGTGTATTGCAAAAGATAAAATAAAATTGTAAAATATTCGCGTAATTGTGGTCTAGTTGCCTGTATATCCCATAAACAACCACACTGACATCTCAAATAACTTGAGAAACTTCGCCATTTTGTAGTTATTTAGTATTTGTACATCAAAAATTCTATTGGGTATTTTTAAAATACCCTATAGAATTAACACTACTATTACTTAAATTGTCTGAAATTTGTTCGCATTTGATGAAAACGAACCGAAAAACGAACCGAAAAACTAACTAAATACCTCACTGATGTTTACGCTGTAGTTTGTTGATGTTACATTTCGATCACATGTGAAATACATAATTCATGAAGCATGTTGGAAGGAAACTTAGCGCTTTTTTTAAAGAAAAAATACTCAGTGGGCGATATTGAGAGTGGTTAAAATTACTTATTTGCATCAAATCTTTCATAAAGCAATTGTCAGTGGCTTTCTATTACACCAACACTTGGTTAGGTTGGAAGATCACGGTATACAAAACTTTAGCCCAATCTGTGAGGCAGCACCTTTAAATTTAATGGAAAGAATGAAGCAAGTAAACAAAAAAATAAAATTTTCACTTCCAATTTTTAATAAAAATATCATTTCAATTTGGGCAATAAAATATTTTGGGTAGGACCCTTTTTAAATCGGGTAGGTAGGGGATGGGGAAACAAACAATATTTTATTTTAGGCCTCAGGTTGTGGATGAAGGATGACACACCACAACAATAAACATATAGGGATCAAAATGGTGATAAAATGTGTGCATAGCAACGAAACATGAGCATCAAGGAAGGGAATTAGTGGTACCAGTTTTATTTCGTCTTTGTAATGACACAGGCTCGGATCGAACCCGGGACCTCCTGCACTTGAAAAGGATAATCTATCACTAGGCTACTGAGGTGTCAATTTTTTACTTTGTTTTTGTAAAATAAATTTTAATGTTCTTTTTGTAAAATAAATGTTCAGAGTTTGTTTGTAAATCATATACATGTAGTCTACTTGAACATTTGACTTGTAATTGCAAGATAATCTTGCAGTGATTTAGGTAGGCATTATAGGACTGACACATTACTAGTGTTACTGTAAACCCTATAGGTCTGGCTACCAACTAGATAATTTATTTATACAGTAACATTTTGTCAATCAAATATTTTTTTTTCAACTTTTTTCAAATTTAACCTAGATTTTATCACGGATATACACAGAACGGATAAGCAGGTCTAAAAATAGCCTAATTATGACCTGACTACCCATAATGCATTGCGCGCTTCGGTAAGCACGATAATTGTGAACATGGCTTATCCAAAAGAAATCTTTTTTTCGTGTCAAAACCACAAAACTAAGTGGTTTGATCATTTTCAACAAATAGAGGACACCCCAAAGATCACAAAAATATTGATTTATAAGAAAAACAGTCGCAAATAAGTTTCCTTAGGGATTTAAAAAAGTAAATATCGGAAGCAATCCAAAACCCGTCGATTGAAAATTTATCGATCAGGATGGGTCACAGAAAATGTGGTCTTTGTCACAATTGACAGATGAATCGTCCAGACTATCTATTTAAAAACGTTCCAAACATACAACGGAACAAATAAACACCCATCTTTGCTTATTTAGACGAAGAGTTGCTTTAAATGAAAACAAATATCTCATTGACAAATCAGGCTGAATTGGTGAAATAATCCAAGATGGCGGCGGCTAGCGGGAAAAATAGCGCCAACTTGAGAATCTCGTCAAGTCTCGCTAAGTCTCGTACAAGTAAGCCGATCGCGATATTTCATTCCAATATGACGGCCTATATAGGAAAATAGTGGGAGTTGAATGAGTTGCCATTCCGTCTAATGTATTTCCGTGATTTTATTTCGGGCTTGATTAATGTTTGATGGTGCAAAGGGAAATAATTCATGAAAAAGAGTAGGCAACACTCAAGAGTTGTCTCTCCTATAAAAAAAAGGGTCAGTATAGATACGGTTAACCCCAGAAAATACTTACGGATTGTCGACAGTTTTATCCAGGACATTGATAGTGTAGTAGACAACCTCCTTGAAATATTTCTGATGTAGATTTTGTGTTAACGTACTTCTCCATATCAGATATAGGAATGATGATATAAATGTGATAGTTGATTTTATCTGTATAAATCAATACATGTATACAGTAGTGCAAACAAATTTCCCTACTCTGCAAACCTTCTACACGGTATGAATCCCGATACACCGCTTCTCAGTTTCGTGAGAGAATTGTTCTGTTTTCATATGGCTCTGACGGAACTGAAAACCAATGCAACACTCTTGATACATGAAATCTGAGTTCCGTCAGAGCGTTACATCGGTTTTCAGTTACTTCAGAGCCATATGAAAATAGAACAATTCTCTCACAGAACTGAAAAGCGGTGTATCGGGATATATGTGTTCTATTATCACAGATCTTTTACTTGTTTTATTTGCATTCGACTGAGACAGTCCTAGTGCATGGCCGTTCAGTTTTATCCCAGCACCTCCAACTTTCAGGGAAGAGACAGAAAGTTTGTGTGATACAAGGAAATTGATAATTATCATTATGTTCTGATCAAGAAACTTGTAATCACAGAAACAATTCTACAAATACTTTAGCGCGGAGAATTTGACTTGATCCTAACCTTTATGAAGGAATATATTACAAGGTATATAAATTTCTGCGAGCAAATCATGCAACATCAATCCTTTAGATTTGTATTGGTATTACACATCGAGCATCTAAGTGATAAATCCTGCTTATGAAAAAATACTTGTAAGTGAACCAGGATTACAAATATAGACAGCTGTTAAATTATTCTCATAGAAGGTCAAGAGTCGTGTCAAATTCTCTAGACTATACAACAACTGATATCAAGGTAATACAATCTTGCAAGATGGAAATTGGTGGAGAAAACCCATTCTCCAGTGCTTATATAAAACATTTAGTGGATTATAGTCCAGAAAATTTGACACGACTCTCGAACCTCTATTAGCATAATTTAACAGCTGATATATTGTTTATATTTAAAATCCCGGTTGTATGTCATAAGCGGAAAGTAACAAGAAGAGGTTTGAGGCGTAATACCAACATAAATCTAAAGGACCGATGTTGCATGATTTGCTCGCGAAAATTTATATATTCAACGCAAGAACCTTGTAATATATTCATGCATAAAGGTCAGGATCATGTCAAATTCTCTGTGCTATACCACTGGGTTTGTTTGTTCTGTTTATTTAGGTTAAATGCTGTGTCGCAACAATATTTTAGTTAGATATGGTAGCAAATTCACATATCCAGCTTTCCTGGACTGTACCTGAACCAGTTCTAACTTATCCTTCCACAAAGAACTAGCAACTTCTCGGGCACTGTGGAGGTATGACCTGCTGTGACTAGGAATCTCACCAGGATACAAAACAGGCGCACTAAAACACTGCGTCACATTGGCATAAGTTGAGAACCGCGACTATATATTACCATGATACGAAGGCATAAAATGACAGTTACTGTAAGACCATTCATTTTCGCGGGTATTAAATTTCGCAGATTTCGGTAAAATGGTTATTGGGAGGTTTCTTAAATCTGTGGATTTAAAATATTAAAAGAATAATTTCTTGTTACGCATTTTGTGGTCAATTATTAGAGAGGATTTAATTTTACAATCTAGTTCATCCGACAAATAAACAAAAAAAGAATCCACTGGAAATATTAATAATTTTACAATATTGTAAATCATAGTAACCATAGTAACTTACAATGGCTTCTGCTACAATCAGTGCTACTGCTATAATAGTCTGTATCAAGAAACCATGCTGATCTTTGTCTCCCAGAACCTTATAGTACTTACTGGGAACCATACCCAGATTATAGATGACATATTGTTCTACAACAAATAAAACACACTTATCCATGGCACGTACACTTTAAAATGCCAAAGCAACAAAAACCTTTTTCAGGGAGCAACATCTTTCTTAATTTCTTTGTAAAACTTTATCGTACAAAACTGTAATTTAAACAGTGACAGTTTTAATGTGTGGATATCTTGCAAGGTTTTTGGGAAAAGGAACTGTTACAGTACATTTTGTACACATGTCCCAATGAATTTGCTTGAAAGTCTTGACAAATAATTTCGAGCGATTTCTCCATTGAAATTAGCATAATGTCAATTGGGAGGGATGCATAATATTGCCTTAAATATGTGACACTCCGCAAAGCATATTATTTGTCCACTTGTTTGATAAAACTTGTATGTAATGAACACTCATGCAAGAACCTCTGTTGATTTGTTGTAAAATGTGAATACTCACCTCGAGCAAACCAAGAGCAAGTAACAACAGGGGGGCTAATTGGAAGTTTTACAGTAAAGTATATTAAAGTATGCCCACAATAATGAGAATGGTGGGAACATTTTGGAATACTCTACAAAGGTGGATTAATCAGATGTGCAAGATATATCAGTGATGGTTTTAGTACAGGACTGACCATATCTGTTTAGTAAGCAGATATCTTGCACATCTGATTAATCCACCTTTGTAGGTTATTCCAAATTTTATACTTAAGTAATTTGTAAAACCAATTTTGCAATGGTTGACCAAACCGATTCATGTTTGTAAACATCACATTATTCTGGGGCACAACAGGTGTTTTAAAAATGTGAATACTCACCTAGCAAACCAAGAGCAAGGAGTAGACCAAATAACAACACCGGTATACTGAGCCATGACGGGAACAACCATGGTAGTAGACGTGCTAATCTCTTGAAGAATATGATACCAAAATGGTTCCTGGAAGGAATAAAACAATGGTAGTGTATGATAAAATGGTATCTAACAAGAACAGATTATTGATTTTGGGATATTAACAGTAAGAAAGCTTGTTTAGCTACATTGTAGCACAGACTGCCATCATGTAGATCTGGCCCCAATCTCCCGAAGCATCTCAATCTGAGCAAGATCTCATCTCAAAAATGGTCATGTGACTTTATATTAATTTCCATGGGAGGCTGAACTCAAAATTGGCATCACAAAACAGAAATATTATTCTTAGTTGATTTCAGTAAATTTCAAGAGCTTGAACTTCAGATTTACCTCAAATTCAGACACTTGATTTGAGCAAAATCTCAATTTGAGTTGGGACTTCCACTTGAGATGCTTCAGGGGATTGGGGCTTGGACATAAGCTACAGTACCCAGAATGCTCGGCAAAACACCAATAGATTAGACAGTATACACTTATTTCATGTCTGTTTGGTTAACAGTCAAAACTATTGTCCCGAGGTATCGGGGAAGACTTTTGAACTGTTGCACGAGGCCGATAGGCCGAGGGCAACAGTTCAAAATGTCTTCCCCGATACCGAGGGACAATAGTTTTGACTGTTAACCCAAAACAGACATGAAATAACTGTTTTATTACCTAATACTCTATATTACTACAGTAAAGTTCTACTTATACAACAAACAAAAAGGATATTTCTAAGACATTTTGTCATACTAATAGCGGATATTCCTTGTAATAAATTCAAGACTGTCATTATCCCCATGATTGTATTATCAAATCGGCATGTAATAAAGCAAAAAGGGACAAAACAATGTTCAAGAGTTATATTAAAAATACGCTACAGATCTAGCAGGGTGTTTTTGCAGGAATTTATATTGCGCATCGTAGTGCGCAGGTAACAGTTCATCCAGGGGTGTAACAGTCAAAACTGTTGCCCTCCTGGCAATGAACTGTTTCATACCTGAATCTAAAAATAAACATTAAGACATGAAACAGTGAAAAATAACGAATTACTCGTTATATAGAGTGCTAGGTATTAATTCAAAATAGCTGCTAAGATAAAAGGTATATATTTAATCCGATAAAAGACAATGTATACATAAGCACAATTTATTATGTGTCATAAATTGCCCAATCAGGGAAAATTGCCGGATAGGGCAAGTCATTAGGGGAATCACCGAATTACCGATTGGGCAATTTCCTCCACTGATTAACCTGTAGTATCCTGAAAAGAGACACATTACATTGCATACATCATCTCAGATGTTTTTTAATAAGTGGTTTACAAGACCTATGGGGAGCAGTGGCCTAGAGGATTGTTGCGCGCTTTGGGATCGAGAGGTCAAGGGTTCGATCCAATCTGCGCCACTGCTTAATTTCTCTGAGCAAAAAAAACCCACATGCTTCACTCAACCAAGGTGTGAATTGGTACCTGTGAGGGTGGTGTCTGTAAATGTTCGATATTCCTGGGCGCCGCAGATCAATGTTGGCTGCAGACACACCATGAGAGAAATAGACTCCCAAGGTAGACTCGAACGCAGGTTTCCTTAGGTAGCCCAATGACCAGGGGAAGTTAAAATGTCAAAGGGTGGCTGAACTGCTGAAAGCAGCCCTCGATAATTGGTAACTTTACTTTTTTTTTAATGATTAAGTAGTCAAATCAATCCAACGCACACAGTTAACAATGTAGCTGTGGGACTGGACGGTCAGAAATTTATTGAAAAGAAGCCACTAGTGGCACTAGGGGACAGCAAGCTTGTCTAAATGATGGGGTACTGTATGAAAAGGCGGACCATGAAGTCTCGGTTTAAAACATAATCAAACTTGAACTATTTTAACATACCTCTCAGTATCCTGTACTCGACTTTCCATATTTGCACAGTAATGTTACACAGTATTCAGCATTTCCTCTCAATACTATACAGCTGTCAAAATAACATGAAATATAGAAAGGTTAAACATATTGTTTAGATGGTAAAAAGACAACAAATGCATATATGAATAATAGTTTAATATATACACTTGTATTTAAAAGGTTAGGCTAGTTAGCAGATACAAATATATAAGTACATTTGTATAACTAATAGTGCTATCATGTTTATAATGCTGGATGTTGGTTGGCTTTCCGAGTAAGCACATCACTACAACAACAAACCTGACAACACACTGCTACTACAACAAGCTGTCACACATTGCTACTTCAACAAGCTGTCACACATTGCTACTACAACAAGCTGTCACACACTGCTACTACAACAAGCTGCCACACACTGATACTACAACAATCTGCATCATACTGCTACTACAACAAGCTGCCACACACTGCTACTACAACAAGCTGCCACACATTGCTACCACAACAAGCTACTACACACTGCTACTACAAAAAGCTGTCACACACCACTGCTACTACAAGCTGCCTCACACTGCTACTACAACAAGCTGCCTCACACCATTACTACTACAAACTGCCACAAACCACTACTGCTACAAGCTGCGTCACACTGCTACCACAACAAGTTACTACACACTGCTACTACAACAAGCTACTAAACACTGCTACTACAACAAGCTGCCACACACTGCTTCTACAACAAGCTGCCACACACTGCTACTACAACAAGCTGCCACACACTGCTACTACAACAAGCTGCTACACACTGCTACTACAACAAGCTTCTACACACTGCTACTAGAACAAGCTGCCACACACTGCTACCACAACAAGCTGCCACACAAGCTGTCACACACTGCTACTACAACAAGCTGCCACACACTGCTTCTACAACAAGCTGCTACACACTGCTACTAAAACAAGCTTCTACACACTGCTACTACAACAAGCTGCCACACACTGCTACCACAACAAGCTGCCACACACTGCTACTACAACAAGCTGCCACACACTGTTACTACAACAAGCTGCCACACACTGCTTCTACAACAAGCTGCCACACACTGCTACTACAACAAGCTTCTACACACTGCTACTACAACAAGCTGCCACACACTGCTACCACAACAAGCTGCCACACACTGCTACTACAACAAGCTGCCACACACTGTTACTACAACAAGCTGCCACACACTGCTTCTACAACAAGCTGCCACACACTGCTACTACAACAAGCTTCTACACACTGCTACTACAACAAGCTGCCACACACTGCTACCACAACAAGCTGCCACACACTGCTACTACAACAAGCTGCCACACACTGTTACTACAACAAGCTGCCACACACTGCTTCTACAACAAGCTGCCACACACTGCTACTACAACAAGCTGCCACATACTGCTACTACAACAAGCTGCCACACACTTCTACTACAACAAGCTACTACACACTGCTACCACAACACGCTGCCACACACTGCTACTACAACAAGCTACTACACACTGCTACTTCAACAAGCTGCCACACACTGCTACTACAACAAGCTACTACACACTGCTACTACAACAAGCTGCCACACACTGTTACTATAACAAGCTGCCATATACAGCTACTACAACAAGCTACTACACACTGCTACCACAACAAGCTGCCACACACTGCTACCACAACAAGCTACTACAACAAGCTGTCTGTCACACTGCTACTACCAGACTACATCAAGTTGTCACATACTGCTACTAAAATCGGACTGACCGAAATCAAGGCAAAGTCAGGCCGAATTTCTCGGCGAGTTCAGATATAAGTCAATCATAGACAGTCATGATTATAAGAATTTACAAACTTACGTGTCAAACTTCAGTAATCCATTATACAGCTATAAGGTACGTTTCTTTGTTGTGCGTTTCGGTAAGGGTACGTTTCTTCCTAGTACGCCTCGGTAGCGATCAGCTAGCAGATCTAAATTTTGTAGTAACTATACAATGTCACAGTATTGATTATACGAGGATAAACTTAAAACTACTTATCCACAGCCCAAAGCTGACTGAATCATATAATTTACTAATATTGCACCAATCCAAAGTATACAAGGTCGCACGGAGTCCAATCAAGCCAATCACCACCACAGTGGCCTCCCTTGCTAAAAAACGGAAAGTTACAACTAAGGGAGATAAGTGCTATAATATGCAAGACTATCAATTGTGCAGTGGTCGCTCTTTTATAAAGATTTTGGTCATGGTATATATTCATGGTCCAACACACAAAATTTTCCATACGCCCCATATTTTTGTTATCTGATTACATCACCTGCGCACATGTACAAGGACCACAATGGAAATAAGAGGTCTCCTCTTTTTTGTGTTATCCTTGGTGTGGGTGTGTTTGACATGGCTTCCATATGAAAATGTTTAAAATATATTTTTGTATTTGTAATTTTGTCATTTATTTAACATGTTTTATTTATATTTGGTGTTATTTATTATCAGATTTGATGTGCCATGTTATATATATCTTATTTACCTTTGTTTTACCTTTGTAGACCGGTCATGAATAAGCTGGTAGCTTGTGTTGACCAATTGACGAGAAATCACTACTATATCCATTGCATGTGTGGTTATGTACATTGTTAAAACTTATAGTCAAATTTATTGGATTTATGTTTCCAGGCTTTATTTAACGAGTTCTTGAAAATGTTCACGTTCTTACTCTGTACGCACTCACCCGGTAGATCGTTCCAATTACTGGTTGTTCTGGTGACAAAGTTGTTCATACAGCTCTTATAGTTATGATGGCTTTTATTCAATTTCATATTATGTCCCCTAGTGTTTGCATTGGTATTCACAGAAATAGAGTTCAAATGCACCATGTCAAAATTATTCATAATTTTGTATAATTGCAGAACATCGGCCCTTTCCCTTCTATATATTAATGTCGGTAATCCTAGACTGATTAGACGATCTTTGTAATACATATGTGCAATTTCTTTTACAAGACGTGTAGCCCGTCGTTGAACTTGTTCAACCGCGACGATGTGTTTGTTAATCCACGGTGACCATATTACTGTAGCATATTCTAACTGCGGTCTTATAAGTGATTTGTATAGTATAAGAAACATACTTCTGTCCATATATTCAAAACTTCTCTTGATAAGGCCCAGTTTCTGATTGGCTTTGTTCACAATCTGGGTAATATGCTCGTTGAATTTTAGTTGACAATCAAATGTTACTCCAATGTCTTTTTCACTTTCAACTTGGACTATTTCATTATTTGACATGTTATATTTATGTTTGGGGTTTTTACGACCCAAATGCATAGATTTACATTTTCCAGCGTTAAAACGCAATAACCATGTGTCTGACCACTCTGACAGATTGTCTAAATCTTCCTGAATAAGATCACAGTCCCCAGGTCCCTCAATGTTCCTATAAAGTTTGGTATCATCCGCGAATAATTTTACTGTAGATTTGACAACATTTGGAAGATCGTTTATAAACACTAAGAAAAGGATCGGGCCTAACACTGATCCTCGCGGAATACCGCTTGCAACATCTACCTTGCTGGATAGAGCATTACCAACTCTGACACATTGTTTTCTTCCAGATAGAAAGTTCCGAATCCGTTTTAATATATTCCCACGAATCCCATAACTGTGTAGTTTGTTTAGTAATCGTTCATGAGGAACTGTGTCGAACGCTTTCGCGAAATCAAGATAAATCGCGTCAATGCATCCACCGTTGTCTAATATTTCAAACCAATCATCAGTAACTTCAAGAAGCTGTGTAACACAAGAATGTTTCGATCTAAAACCGTGTTGATGCGTTACAAATAGGTTATTGAATTCCATATGGTGCACGATGTAATCTCGTAATATTGATTCAAAAACTTTACAGACAATACTAGTCAAACTAACTGGCCTGTAATTTTCTGCTTTTTGCTTATTTCCTTTCTTAAATAGCGGAACTACAACTGCCGATTTCCATTCCATTGGTAACTGACCAGTTTGTAACGACTTGTTGAATAACTTGGATAGATACGATCCCAGAATTTCAGAATTATCCTTCAGTATTTTCGGATGAACTTGGTCCTCCCCAGGAGATTTCGATGAATTCAATTTGAGCAGTTTTTTCACTACAATTTCTTGTGTCACGACAACGTCCAATAGCTCAGTTAAGAATACACGATCCTCAAGGGTTGGTACTGATTCACAGTTTTCATGAACAAATACGCTACTAAAGAATTTATTGAATATGTCCGCCTTTTTTAGATTGTCATCTGTCAATGTTCCATCATCACACAACAAGTCGCCGATAGATCCTTTTGACTTTGTTTGGGAACTAATATACTTCCAAAACGATTTTGGATCGT
Source organism: Spisula solida (assembly GCA_947247005.1). Lineage (NCBI taxonomy): Eukaryota > Metazoa > Mollusca > Bivalvia > Venerida > Mactridae > Spisula > Spisula solida. Next base: position 54,408,936 of record OX365945.1, read on the forward strand.
CTTTAAAGTTATCCACTATTTTTTTTTCAATTTTTTCTTTGCATTCCTGCAAGCACCAGTCGCCATGTTTCGTTTTAATGTGTAATTTTTAAAGTTTTCATCATTCTTACAGAATGAATATTTCTTGAATGCAGCTTTTTTTGCATTAACCATTTTCAACGCATGTTGTGTCATCCATGATTTTTTCTTTTCAGATTTCGAACTAGTTACCGGTATGCATTCATCAACCACTTTACGAATGTTGTTCTTGAAAAGATTCCAAATAAGCCGAATAAATATTATTATTATTATTATTATTAATATTGAGTACTCAACTAAACATAACATGAAACACATGTGTAGCACATGTCATTTGAATCGCGAGGATAGATCTTCTCAAATTATTGTGATCAATTTTTAGTGAAAGATTAGGTTCTATATATGACGTACGATGGGATATATCTTTATGGGATAGGGCCTACATCAGCAGTGATGCTCTTTTCGTAGTTTCAGAATTATGTTTTTTCCCACTTATAGTAGATCTATTCATTTTAACACCAATTTATCAAGTCTACAATAAAATGTGGTTACTTGCCATGCAATCAGTAATTGTCGACAGCAAGTTTTGGACACGGTTCTTGTCCACCAGGGATCTTTATTTACTTCCCTGTGTCCATGGACCTTTATTGACATGTGTTTTTTCTGCTATTGTTTCCCTTGTACTTCTATCCCATTGAGCTCGTAAAAACTGCACTTTTAAAACTGCTACTTATTCACATAGAATTTAATTGTAAACCTGTATTATTTTACTTTACCGATTTATACTTGTATGAATAAATTTTCTGTAGTAACACTGTAGTTTCTATATGTGCCCTTTTTATATGATCTTTGATATGTGTGCCACAAATGGTTTTAAAAGCTCGAAAAAAAAGTCTGTAATTTCTGATAATTATGTATGTTGCCATCATATGCATCAGTGGTTAGCCAAGTTCCCAGATTCAGATGCAGAAATACGCAAGTGGACCGGAATGGTAGCCTATAATGTTCCCTCTATAAATTATTAGTGTTAACTGATTCTGATTCTGTGACGAAACATCTATTCAGCGCAGGTCGGCTGTTTTACCGTCTCTTAGTCAAACTGGCTACTTTATAATCCTAATCATACAGTTCATGTAAGCATCCAAAGAAGTAGCCGTGGCTTCATCAGGTTCCATCAAACCACAGTAACATTTTCAACGATTACTGTAAACTAAATTTATTCGTAGGGGGGGGGGGGGGGGGGGGGGTTGTTAGAGAAATTTCGTGGATAAACTCTATCATGAAGTCTAACCCACGTTTTTTAACATATCCTCCATTTTACCTCTCCGCGAAATTTCCCGTTTTATTAAAACCCCACGATTTCACAACCTACGCGTAGCAATGGTTCGATAATGTGCATCAGGTATGGTTATTTTCGAAATAAACTATCTATATATCTATGTGATGTTTGCACTTGACCACGCTATAGGTATATATCTAGGTTTGGGAACTTATATTCATTTTAACTATTAACTACGGATAGCAAATTCTAGTGTTCACTGATTTCTCTGAAGTTACAGTTCATCGTTAATGCCTATACAATATTATGTGAATATATTGAACTCTATTAGACCAAAAACGAATGTGACTGTGTGTAGTTGATAGTTTAAAAGTATATAAATATCACTAGCCTAGTTATTTACTTATGAGTGTTCCAGGTGTAGAAGGCAGATCCTCAGTTTAAAAACATGCGTCATTTCACTACAAATAAAACGCATGCAATCTTGAGGTTTTACACAAAACTTCATTAAAATCATTCTTGGGATTCTTGAAAACCGGCTGAGGTTTAATACCGTAAAACGGAAACTTGAAAATGGACTTGTAGACTGGTATCTTCTAATTTTTTTGAGGTGATAGCGAGTGGTCTTCATGTGAAGTTTTACTGTACTTGTACATGTCGCTGGCTTAGAATCAGAGAAGGTCGTAAGTACAAAAACGCGTTTTTTGAGACTAAACAAGATAAAACCTATCTGAAAACTACTCTTTGCGATCGGAAACACAAGCTTTTTTCAACTTCAGTTTGTTCAACATGACCTGTTCCGATTTTCATGAAAATTGGCTCATAAGAATCGCCTTGTGATGTAATCTCAAATATGTATGGATCTTATAAGGTCGTAAGTAGCACTTGCGACCTTCTCGTTCTTAGCCAGCGAGGTTTGGAAATGATTCTTGATAAAATAATTAAAACGAGGCGTAACATTGATTTTGTCCTTTATTACTATTAAAAGACATGCAAATGAAAACAAAATATGTTTTATATGTATCGATATAAAATGTAAACATACCCATGTTGCCAATATTTATAGTATTAGGTATTGCATGTCACAGTGTCAATGAAATAATCGATTGTCACAACATAAAGTCTGATCATGACCCATGTTCATCAACTATTGTTTAGCATTTTAAAAAAAATGCTGTCTTACATCTCCTCAAACCCGCCGCCAATATATCCCCTTCCTTGCCTATCTTCATAGTTTTTGGTCCAGTTTCTTTTCTGTGATTCTATCAAATCTTTGATCGTTTACCTTATATGGTATGGACTGGTAGTCGAAAAGATGCTGATGTTTTATTATTAGTTTTCTGGCACTGTTCCCTTATCTCTCTCGGCGGTTGTGAACACGCCACGCGCTTGTACTCCAGATGGTCCAGTTTCTTTTCTTCGATTCAGTCAAATCTGAGATCCCATACGTTCTATAGTATGGAGTGGTAGCCGACACAATGAGGAAGTTTAGTTCACTGGCACAGCTCCCGTATCCCTGTCGCCGGTTGTGAACAGGCGATGCGCTTGTAAGAAGTACCCCACCACACGCAATTGTTTTTACATTAATTTCAATCCGTATCCATGATGCACTACACCATTCACTCCACGCATTACATATGATGTTCCCTCCATATTAAACAGTTACTGATACTATTAGGTAACTCGACACACCAGCAACATATGATCACCTTCTTCAAAGTAACGAAGGTCAACACGCGAGTCACCTTCAGATCTTGTTCTGTCGATACTTCTATAGCAGTTATCTGATGTACACTATCAGTTCGCATCAGATAAAAACTCATGTCAGAACAAACCGTTTGTTTCTAACTATTGATGTCTAAACCAAGAAAGTTCATTGCTCTGTTTCTGCATGTTTTACACATACACGCATCCCTACATTGGACCAGGCGACACCTCTCCTACCAGGAATGTAGATCGATTGTATGACCCGACAGTCGAATGACCCTGACTATCTTAGTACTAATATGCCAAATGTCCACATCAGAATGAATTTTAAAGGTATTTTGTCTTTTCTGTAGCGTGCATCGAACTAGCAAGTTAACCCAACAGTAACAATGTTTTTCAAGCCTAAGGATGTCAATTATTCGACGTTTTGATTCGTCAGCATCAAGGAAAGCTGATTCATCGATGATTTCCAGACGAACTTCCAGTCTAAGTTATGTTCTGAATTGTTATTTACCGGAAACTATGACAAGAGATAAATTAAAAAATAACATATACCTTTGAAAATGTCCATAAATTCTTTGAAACTTCATGAGATGTTCTGTCAAATATTGGAAAGTGTTTGTTTATGGCTTGATTAATACTGGAACATGGAGTTGGGCTTTGTTCTAGGTCCTCTTGCTGCCTTTGGTCGCACATTCCTTATACGCATGTCACCTGTTGATCGGACTATAGTATTTGGTCGTACACTTTGTCGTTTCCTTCTAGCAACGGGTTCAACGACAACAGCGTCTTCATTCCTCTGTAACATCACGTCATTGTTAGCTACCAGAGAAGTACGGGCATTCAATGGGGGTAGATGAAGAACGGATGCTTCACTATCATCTGCTTTAGCACATCCACTTGACGCGGTTAAATGTCTGCTCCATGAATTGTCTGCATGGTGAAACACTTTCTTCTGTGATGAATGTGTACGAAGGTATTGTCCAACATTCAAGTGTGGTTCGGGTTTACAAATGTTAGCCAATTCAATCTCAACAGTCGTATTTTCATCTATCTGTTCAGCTCTAGTGGGAACCCAACCTTTCAACACAAACACACGATCCATATCTTCTAAAATAAATTGCTTGCTCTCGTGGTCTGGTCCAGGCTGTTGGCAGGCACCTTCGTCACAAACGTACCGGTACAAAAACATGAACTCTCTAATGCTTATCTGGTTACTCAGTGGTTGAAACAACATGTAGCGTCCAAAGTGTTCCTGTGGAAGGACAAAGTACAATTCCTCGACAATTACAGGCACACTCGGTTGTTCTTCGTCTCGGCGATGTCTTCTATTCCTAGGAAAACACATCTCAAACATATTTCTGATATAAGATGTCATTTTTATCCCTGTGCGAAATTGCGTAGCTTGTCTAAATGATCCTAACGTCGTAACTAAGGTTCTGACGTCACATGACGTTATTAGTATTATGACGTAGGCTACGGAACGTCACGTGGTTAACATCAACGTTGTACAGTGGGATTGTGGTTTCAGTTTGAATTTGAGTTTGAGCGTGCTTAATAATATATAGTTTTAGCTGTTTTTCGATTGTGTTAAATAATAGTTGATTTTGTACGTTGCTTGAAGAGAAATGCGATTAATCGTTATGTCCGACACAGCCATTGCGACAAGACGCCCTTAATTAACTTCAGAAACGTGTTTTCCTAAACAAAATCTTGATTAAAAGGTTTTTGAAATAATTACCGATAAATTACAGTTGTATCAGCTGGTTTACCTCTTGGTTACTTGTCAGTTCATCTCTAGCGGGTAGAAAACAATGAAAAGCGTTTCAGAAATGACCCAAGTGCACCCGGCCGAGAATTGAACCAGATACCTCTCCATCCGTAGTCAAGAGCTTGTCAGTAAAATATTTTCCAATACACAGGATATGTCAGGATTATAGTTACCTAACTAAGCTAAGATCGGTATATCCATTTACTCATAGCGCAGTTTGCACACTTTTCGAGATTTCACATTGTATGACGGCACCAGGCTGTTGCATGCACATGGTCAAGACACCATATTGACTGCTTAATTGCCATCGTCAGGCTCGTCTTAGGTACACAGACGCAACAGTCGGTTCGGGACTCCAATGCTCTTCGGCAAGTTTGATACCATGAATGCGGATGACAGGAAGAGATCGGGTGTGGGGATAAACTCAAAGTTGTGCTCATGATACGGACTGATTGGGTGATAGCGTTGTTATCCTTTGGACACGGATAAGCAAACAAACCTGTCATGTTGTGCGATGGGTTATAATTAGTGCTGTACGTAGTACACAGAAATACGAGGGGTGTTCGGAAAGTTTCAGGGCAAGTCTCGTGATGTCTTCATTTTAATGGCCCATATACTTTTTAAAAAAAATACCCCTTTTTAGTTTTTACCGATTTTCAGGAACAAAACTACACTGCACTAAACTTTGAATAACACAATTGTTATTGCCACCATATCAAGCGAGCTGGACAACAATGACATGGTCAGAATGTCTCAGTTGTAATGTCCGACAAAATCACAAGCCAACTTTTATCAAAATATTCACATGAATACTTCAAACACTTCTACCTTCTGTAAACCAAGATGTGCATTAAAGGTTTCCTTTTGATCTTCTCCTGATGCACTTAAGGTCAACCAACGACAGACCTGCGAGATTATGAAATTCTGATCCCTCACCTAGCCCTTTATGTATTGTAATATTTAGACTTACCGGAGACAAACGAAAAAACCCGAGCTTTCACGATTGGTAATACTGTTATCTAATCTAAAGTCTAATGAGGTATAATTTGAACCGTAAATACAATAGAGCAAACACGAAGAACAAAAAAGTTTCAATATTGATGTACTTCAACCATTTCTTAACCAACCAATCTTCGTGTCGTGTTGTTTGTTACAGATCACAGTTGTCTGTATTTGTTCGAGTATGTTATGCCAAGTAGCCTACCTGGATGCAACAGTCATTGTATTATTTCATAGCCAACACACATTTCATTGCGTAGACATGCCTGACACCATTTACATACACTTTGACCCATGGCAGACGGGTATATTATCTGCCGAAATTGACTCATAGTTGCTAATACGAGAGGTGATCAAACAATACGCCGGAAAATGCTCCGAAATCTTTGTTATGAGACAAATATTATCGATCAGTGTTAAATCAATGTGAACTAAATGTAAATTTATACTCTGACGACATTGTACAGCAATTTTCTGCGTATTTGTTGATCACCTCTTGTAATTGAAAATTATCCCTGAATGATGACCCAGTATGGCAATTGATGTCAGATTTCACAGTACATTGTATTTCCATTCATCGTTTCTTGTTTAAATTTTAGAGACCACAAGTTTGATAACCCGGTGCCAATCGGAGACTAGAATGGAGACTTGTTGCGATATTAAAACTGTCTCATCTGCCATTGGCGTTCTCTCACTATTCATAACAAGGACACTGAGAGCTGGCTGTACTGCAACGATGAAGACTTTTAACATAGAACAATTATATATTTTCCCACTGCTACTGACATTTGCATTTTTCACCAGAATACATTGACGTTGACGTTGACAGCAAGTTGAACTGAACAAATGTTGTTATTGTATCATCTTTGTAGTTAGTAGCGTTGTTGTACTTTGTATGTTTGTTGTTTGTATGCGTTCGACTATGACAATCGTAAGTCATTCATTTTTCCCCTGCATGCCGGATTGGACAAAGATATCCAAAATCGAAGGAAGAGACAGTTATGTGATACAAGGATACTAGTCTTTTTTCCGAGTATACTGCTATGTTCTTTAATGTTCTAGATGTATGCAGCACCGATATACATATACGCTTCCAGGTTACCAACCAGTTCAACTCTTGTTGATAGGGCAATACTAAAATGTTTTAGAGATGACCAAACGCACCAGGCGAGAATAGAACCATCGGAACCCCTCGGCCCGGAGTCAAGAGCGTTTTGAACTTGAACACGATGCCATCCTTGCATACTAGTTTTAGATAATAAGACATGGGACAGGGTAATGTTCCTATACCAAATGAGACCGTTTGAGAATGAATTGATTTCTGAATGAAGTGATATGTCGCATCTCATGAACCACTTCTGCACGTAAGTTTTGGGAAAATAGCTGCTTAAATTATTTTATTAGCCGATCAGTAAATATTGTCTGTCCATGTTGTACATATTCCAACCTTCCATGCGTATACCCGGCCTAATCCGAAATAAATACCAGATTCCAACCACAGTCGTACGAATTGGACCTCATGCTTGGATAATTCAGAATAAAATTCTAAATCTTGTTTTGTCCGACTGTGAATTTTACAAGACAGTAAACTCAATATCCAATAAAAAAGATTGCTTGTCAAGGTGTATTACTAATCATGTATAGAAATTGTTACCATATTTAGTAATTACCTCTCACATTTTATTGTTCAGCAGAAACAAACGATCAATTTCATTTCACAGAACACCTGTCATCCCAAACAATTATTCATCGCTTAGTAACCGATGTGTGTCAACCACCAAAAAGCACATTTTACAAGCAGGGGCTAACACATTTATTAATAAATACAAGTATGCACTAATGCATGTACGCTGTCTAAGAAAATAAATACTGACAAACTAATACAAAGTTCATAGAATATTCCAGTTTATTGTATTACACAAGCTTTCGAGTAATTTTTCTGTACCACCATTGGAAGATTTGTATGTTCTCTCTGCACCAAGGAATTCACAATCTGAAAATTACATTATAAATACATATGTGCATACACATAATTTACATATATTTCATATGATTTGTATATACATGTACATTAAACTCACAAAAACCGGACTTCTGCAAAACCGGAATCCCGACAAAGTCGGACGTTTTAAACCCCTCACAAAAATAACTCCCTTTAAAGATAGATTAACATCATTTTACTGCAAGGGAAGTAACACGTGCGATAACATTAAGCATATTATACGGAATGCACTCTCGGAATGCAAACAGAATGCACTTCAAGCATGTAAGAATATACCAGAAATCATTATTCCGACGAAACCTGGCTCATTCCGACTTTATAGTATTACTTGGGTATTAATAATGTGCTTTTATCTTGGATAGAACATTAATTAAAAAAGTTTGTCTTTAATAATCGCGGGTAAAATTAAATATATCCAATGGCACACATTTACTCACACCAAGTACTTCAGAAAAATCCAGTGTTCCACTCTCGTCTGCATCTATTTCCTTGAACGTTTTTTCCACAACTCGGTCAGAAATAGTCTCCGTACTAAACACACTCTTCAATAGCACTCGTAACTCGTCTAGTTCTATCAGCTAAAGGAAGGAACAAAAAATAGGTTGCAGTTAGGACAAAATCTAGCGATTGTTCTTTGTTTTGTTTGATCCTAGATGGACTAATTTTGCATCCAACGATTCCAGGACATTGTGAAGAATTAGATACCAAAACTATATAAGATATACTGTAACTCATAAACATATACCTTGACCTATAAATATGACGTACCATTTACTTAACAAAAGCTACTGGTCCAGCTCTACTTGGTATTGTGACCTCGTTATACATGTAGTTTTAAGCAAAATTACCTATCTAGAGAGAATAAGCAGATTTTAAACGTTTATTTTTGTGAACAATTTTTTACCCCGCTTTGATCCGCATCGGCTTCTTGAAATTTGATCTCTGTGGTTAGTGCCCTGTGTAGCGTCATGTAAGGGAAAAGGTCGGCAATTTGCTGAAATATTGTGAAAACATTTAAATATTTAAAATCACTTAATTAGTGTGGACATACCACGTGACATGTGACGTAGTTTTTGGTTAAGATGCAAGCAAAAACTATCAACACAAAGTTAAAAACCAACCGTTAGTTTTTTTATTCTCAGACCGATTTTACCAAGACTTCGTCGACTCTCAAGCCTAAAATGAGTACTTTTCAACGAAATGACACAGTTTTCGCCCGACACCGACTTAAATGCCTGGAAAGCCCCGGCATCTGTTTCGGACAATAACGGCGAGCTGTTGCACAAACTATTTCACTGGCATTGATAGTACGTACATGTCCTCATTCTCGGCTTGAGCGTCGAAGTGTTTCGTTAAAATCACTTATGGTTGTTTTTAACTAAAGACTTAGTGTTGACAGATTTTTACTTGCGTTCTTAGCAAAAAATTACTATACATTACTACGCGTTTGTCCACACTGTTAAAAAACACTGATTACTATATTATTCAGCGTAGAACTACTTCATACGTGTGTGATAGGGGACAACATTTGTTACTATTTTTAGAATTTGATGCTGCGAGCTTCAAAAAACTGGTAATATAGCTACAACAGCGTTGCCTGTCCAGTCCTGTTAAGGCACGGTAAATATATACATGCAAACATGTTTGTCAAGACAATCCATGGAAACAACAAACAATGGTGTTTGTCGACAGAAAACTGTTGGTCTCTCTTTGCATGTTGAATATAAGTGAAAATATTAGGGAAGATAAAATAGGTGGTCATTGTATTAAAGTTCTGTAAAAATTTGCATGATTTGAAATCGCGATTTGAAATTGTAAAATTTAGCATTTGAAATGCGACTTTGGCTCTAGCAATTTGTGCGCAAAACTTGTAAACGCATATACTTGCTTTTTTTAACGGACTATCCTATACGCAATACTTAGAATCACTGGTACTCGTTCAAATAGTAAAATTTTACCGAGGTACTGGTCTATAACTTACCCAATAATACGTGCATCTAGCTCCATCTGGTGGCACGAATGTAGGTACAGGTGGGTGGTTCATGCCACATACACATCTTGGCCAACTGTATTCAAACTCTTCCTCGATCTTTGTATCCGATTTCTTGGATTTTGGTTTCAATGTTTTGTTTCCTGTGCTACTGTCTCGCCTCTTCCTTAATTTCTTCTTTGCGGGTTTAATCTGTGGAACAAACGCAGGAAATGTTTCAGTTAATAAACCGATATAAAATACATTGTACCACCGACCTCGTTAGTTGATACCAAATGTTGGTTAGGTTGGTTTGGTAAGCCTGCTGGGCGATAATCGTACGACTGTCTCCTTGATGGACATAGTAGAAAAATACGACACCGACAGTTATTGATAGTCTGGTTTGTTACATTGTGTGTATCTTGGTGAGTTAGAATTTCTCTAGTAGGGTAGTCGCAGGAGAGCCTCATGACAGTCGCACAAAGCACTAGCTATTTCAGCAAAAAGTGTCAAAAATGAATATGATCCTAGACGGGAGAACTGTTGTCGCAGGACTGATGTAACACAGGCTTTACATAGAACCGCATTTGGTCAGAGAAAATTGACATTTTCCGAACCATTCTAGCATGAATGTACAATGTCATGTTTATGAGTAGGCAGTGTTAATCGACCTATTGTCACTGCTAGACTAAACGGATTAAAACATGTGAGGTATCAATTAATGGTCAATTAAAAGCTAACAAAACATGCAATACGGTTTACTATTTCGTATATACCATTGACACAATGGAGATATAAACCAACATGCATTCTATTTGAACATTCCTCGTACGTGTTTTATAAATATAACATCAATCTATCGGCATTGTCATTCTGTTTCATCTTTGTTGATTTGAGAAGAAATACCGACATCCACACGGCATACTTAATATAAATAGTCGACAATCATGCTATCAGTACAGTCGTACTGTGGCCAAAAGTACATTGTCCAATCTATTAACTGCGTATGTCCAGTATTGAGTATATTAAAAAGATAATATACGATCGTACAGGGAAGGCAGCACTTAAACAGCCGAGCACAGAAAACACAAAATCATCACATACCACAAGTACACGACACAATGCACAATACTACAAACAAACGACTTCATAACAAAAAGGCATAGGCACATGGTTTCAAATTATTTGAGTCAAATTTATCTGAGTGCAGCAACCATGTTTAGCCGCAACGGATATGACGTTTCGAAAGCTGTTTTTCTACAGTTGTCACAGCAAACACGGATACCAGTTCCTGTAACGTCATATCCGCTGTGGCTAGACCTGGCCGCTGCACAACCTTCACCACTCTCTCTATATATGGTACACTCAGATAAATTGAAACCATGTGCAAAAAGGCACAGCCGATGCCCAACGCAACTACAAAAACACATCTCTCACCAAAAATCGGCCACCTCGTCCAGTCAAACTAAGCCGGAGTAAGAGCTAGGTGAAATGTCGATGATGCTTTAATTAGAGGAGATGACTTAAAATAAGGATGACTATGAGAATATCAAATACCACCTCTAAGGATGCATTCAAATAAATACCGATTACCTCCCCTTATTCGACAAAATCGCAGTTCATTATGCTCATAAAATTAACGCGTATAACGTAGCAATTTTTATATAAAATTCAGTACAACTCTCCAGGACGGCCCTCTGTAAAGCAACAACCCCTCTATAACAAACATCTTAAAAATTTCCCTTAGCAGATATTTATTATGAATTTAACCTCTGTAGAGCTACAACACACACAGGTTATACTGTACGTTCCTATCATAAAAGAACTCAGAGTCTTGGAAAGGGAAACAAGCAATACTTTATTTTAGGCTTGATATACAAGTTTGAACTTTCCAATAGTTGTACACGTGATCTCCGTTTTGAATTTTACTAGTCCTTTCCCCGTATTTATGCACCTGGTTATTCGTACATACATATAATATTTTCCGAAAAAATCAATTTTGTCCGGAACCGAAATAAAAACATAGCATTGATCAAACAATGCTTTCCGTATTCAGTATTGATTGCCTTTTTGTCTATGGTGCGTAGGAAAAATAATCAAACTGTATTTGTATATCATTATTGTACATGTTTTTCATTTAAATTCAGTATAAATATTATCCTTAATTCATTTATCGAGCTCGAATCCAATGTTAATGTATTTACGTTGAAAATGTCAGTGCGACCATGGCCTTTACATAGTACTAACTTACTTTACTTTACTTTACTTTACTTTACCTTTACCTTTACCTTTACCTTTACTTTACTTTACTTTACTTTACTTTACTTTACTTTACTTTACTTTACTTTACTTTACTTTACTTTACTTTACTTTACTTTACTTTACTTTACTTTACTTTACTTTACTTTACATTACTTTACTTTACTTTACTTACTTAGATCTACTAACTTACTTACTTACTTACTTACTTACATGTATACATCTCTGATTTTATCATGAAGTCAGAAACATACTTTCCAAAAGTAAACATGTTATTGACTAAATTGGACCATGAATAATTCAGTTGTAGCCTACTGCTTATTAAATAACCTATTTTGCCGGTTGTAAACTGTAATTGGACACGCTACCTTATATTGAAAGTGTTATACTAGTTTTACGAACAAATTAACGTGGTCCGCGATCTTTATACATGAATATATTACAAGCTTCTTCTGTGGAATATATCAATCTCCGCGAGAAATTCGTGTCTTGCCAGCGATTTAGATTAATGTTTACAAATCCAAAATGTACTATATCTCGTACATGTTCTTTATATTCTTGGCTTATGAAAGCAAACTACAAAATTAAATTGTAGACGAGAAAATGAAATGTTAACGGTATGCTAATTGAAGGTTCGGAGATCACGTTAATTTGTGCGCCCCATTATATAGAAATGTATATTTTATCACCGTCCAATAATTATTCGAGGATCTACTAGAACGCTTTTGAATCATTATTTAAAAAAATGTTTGAAATCACACGAGTCAACAGTATTTCAGTCATATGAAGACTACCCGGAATTATTATTCTGACATCGGGTGAACCAGCGGTTACCTGGAAGAAATTGTGCTCAGCGTCAGTGCCATTTGAACGACTTTGGTAGGTCACGGTCTTGGACCGAGCCCGAGACATCTAAAACTTGAAGAGGACACCCTGTCACTAAGTTGTTGAGACAAATACGTTTAGAGCACAAAATAAACTTACGTTTATTTATATAATATTATGTATTGTAACACTTTTATCATGGAAAAAAACACCGGTGACATTAAACATTACCTGTCCAGTTCCGGATTCTTGTAATGTCTTCAATGCATTGAGAAGGGACGGCAACTCCGGCGAACCTTCAGCTGTTTGTACCACTGAATACAAATAAAAAAGAAGAAGAAAATGTCAATGAAAAAGTTGACTTATCGTTTGTATACCTTATTTTATTGCGGGCAGTGTGTTGACCATAGGATTATTTACCGTTCACCGGTATTCATAACTTCTTGCTTCATTTACAAAATTGGTTTTATTGATCGCCGCGGTAGTTTTAATTCTAGAATGGTATACGTAATATAGTTGCATGCTATATTGAGGAATCGTGTATCTAGTACTATCTACCCTATAATTGGCACTTGCATTAATCAATCACTACGTCAAATATCATAACATATTTCTTCATTCCGTCTAACAAATCTAAACCAAAACATATAAATTATAAATATAGATATTCTTTAAAGATTGGCCCAAAGTTGCATCTGTGTGATGAAAAACTATCATGATATTCTTCAGAAAAAATGCCGAGCATAGCCATTGTTTTGCCAGTCAGCTTTCCGCTGAAATATGGCAGTCATATGAGTGCCTCCACCCGTATTTGAACCGGGTCGCCAGATTAGACGTCAAGCGCGCTAACCATTAAGCTACGGAGCCATTAAGATGCCGTTTGTAAATACAAGCCTTGGTCCAGGTGACAGGATCAAGAAGTAACTTAACATTCGATCATCAATCTCAAACTCAATCACCTAAGTCATATTAAGCGGTTTCGTACTTAAAAGTTGAGTTCAAGAAATAAGATAGACGTTTATATCAAAATTATTGCGTGATCACATATATTGAGCATGTCTTGAATTTAGTAAAAAAATACAATCCGTCCATTTAACAAGGTGTTACAATGCTAGTATACACTTAGTGGTTATTTTAACTGATTAGTCTTTTCGTTTTCCTAATCAATTACTTACAAAGTTCAATACAAACAGCGAGAATGACCAACATAACATTGATTTTCCATATTTAGTACTAAATTGGCGGCTACATGTATTTTCGTACTTTAACATAGAAATAAACTTAAGTTAAAAAATATGTACAGCTCATATTTCTTGCAATTTGAAGAATAATCCATAGTGTTTTAGTGATTACACGGGCTGTTTACATAATGTTTCAAAACTTTGTAAAATATTCTTATTCTTGATTTTCTTACTTAGCTGAAACACTTATTATATATTAAGAAAATCTTAGGTCTAAGGTTAAAAAAAATCTAAGATTTCACTCAAGATGCTTTGTGAATACCAACCCTGATCTTCAACATGCAATTAATTATTTTCCTCTACATATGAACATTGATTGCTGTCGGAGTTAAAGAATTATAACTTATTGGTTAGAACAACCCCCAGAGTAAAGAAAAATATAGCATTAAGAAAAAACTCAAGAATACATGTATTACCATATTCCTCGCCATCGGTAAATTCCTCTATATCAAAACCTTCATTATCGCATTTCTCCGTTTCACAGTCCATTATAAATTATGCAACTTAAATGATCCGTAGCAGTTGAAGTACTATCCAATGATATATTTGGCTACATCGTTGCACATGGAACGGTACTGATTCTTCTTGATTAAACGATTGCTAACGTCAGAATTCAATAGCAACACTGTAACACTTATTTAATATTTCATTATTTCATGCTAGGGTAACATAAAAAATAATTGGTTTTTGGCCCTACAGACGTGATACTCTTGAACTCAAATTGTGAACTAATTGAATTAAAGTATCGTGCTACCACAGAACGACGACAGCGGTTGGACGTAACGTGTGCTTGGTGAATATAAACGACGGCATCATGCTAAAGGTTATACTCTTTTGAATTCAATGTGATATTTTTTAATCAGTTGACTTTGAGATTGGTATCGAACTTAAACTGTAGCTTCATTTCAAATCAACCTTTGCACGATTCCTAAAGTATTGGAAGTGCTTCTAATGTTACACTGTGTTTTAAAGATATTTTGCACAGATAGTGGCATTCGAAAGTCCAAACGTTGTACGGCAACATTGCCTAGCAGTGCGAAGTACTAGGTAACGAGTGGGATCACTCGGATACTGCAGCAACCCCATCGGGTGAACAAATAACCAGGATCGATGTATCTACATGCCATAATCCAATATAATTGGTAACAATAGGAGTATATGTGTAATGACGGCTAGTTATACCGGGGGTCCTGGGTTCAAGTCCCACATCGGGTACATTTTGTCCGCCGTTACAGGACAAACCACAATGATGTTTGCGACGAACATACCAATCTAGGCTCAGACAGTCGAAGGTTTGACTTCCGGCCTTTTTGACATCTACAACTTAGACGTTCAGCTTTTTGACAGCTGAAACTTTCAGTGGTTTAGATTTATTTTCCGTTGAGTTTTGTGTTGGGCATGGTACAATGTGATTGTGATATGTGTTATTTCTATGCTCGGCTGTTGCAGTTGAGAGCTACCTTCCTTGTCCGAATTTTCTTTATTTTTGGAAACTGTATACATGTACATTTGTAGTAGTGTTTCTTATTTACGAGCCGTATGGTTATTATTATATCTCAAAGTATTGACTATCTTTTTGGAAACTGCATACATGTAGTACAGTGTTTCTTATCTTAATGAACCATACGATAAGTATATCTCAAAGTATCGAAAATTTGAAACATAAAATTAACCATGCCAAGCCTTATACCCATAGTGGTGTGTTGATTACAGTTTTACTTTACATGACGTCTAAACGTGCGATCCATATCAGGTTTTACAATGAACTCTTGATAATTGAAGAAAATATTCGACACTTGCAGTTTATTATAAGAGCGGTGGTAACATTCAAGTTTAAACCCTTTAAAAATTATCCAGGGGTCAAGGGTAAAATATTAAAAGGAAAACAACTTATGACAATTATAGATATTAATGAATATCTATAATTATCAGATCATGTTACTAGGCGTTCAAATTTTGTCTACAAAATTTAAAAATAAATCTTACTGTATCTATTCTTAAGCAGTTAAGTTATCTTCTACGAAATAAACGTTATTTCTACCAATTATCAAATCACCTAATCATTTTTTGATCTATGTTTACAATGACAGTTGCCATCAATTTTGAAAATGCATATTCTAAAAATAACAAATACATGTATAGTTCGGCATAATTGTACATGTATTATAGAAAGACACGCAGGAACACATTCTATAATTAGCTGGCTTAGAATGAGAAGGTTGTATGTACAACAACGCTATTTTGGGAAAACAAGAAAAAAACTGTCTGGAAACTACTCTTTAATTATGGAAAAACAATATTTTTCAACTTCAGTTTGGTCAACATGACCTGTTCCGATTTTCATGAAAATAGGCTCATAAAAGGCGCTTTGTGGTTCAGATTTCAAATATGTATGGGTCTTAAAAGGTCGTAAGTAGCACTTACAACCTTCTCATTCTAAGCCATCGAATTTAGAACCTTTATGCAGATACGGATATTGGAAATTGATATTAATACTAGATCTATTAACTAAACAAAGACCAAACACAATGACATAAATATATTACACATAAATGTATCTAATGAAAAAATCACTTACTTTTGCGATATAAACTACATAGGTTTTATATTATTTATGTAAGACCGTAAATGGTGGTCGAATATTTGTGTGCCGTAGGACGTCAGTGCATCTATTGGTTACCAAATACGTCGTAATGTTAACGTTATGACGTCATATTTCACATACGTCATAAATTGACGTTTAGAACGATGCCAACGTAAAATCATTAACGTTGCATGATTCGCCGCGTTCATAAATACATTTACCTACGATCCACACACAAAGGTTATAAACCAAGGAAAACATCACGAACAGTGTGAATCTCCGCCACTTCATATATCCTAGGTTAGTACATAATTGTACTAGATCTTGTTGTTCTAATCAAATTGCTTTTCTGTTTTGCCTTAGATGGTAGCTTTTTTTTCTTTGACAACGCATTTCATTAACGCTCATCACAGTTAGTTCCAGGTAACAGTTTGTCTTCCTTTAAACGTCTTTACTGCCATGGGAATATAATCCTGCTGGAACCACGCACGTTAATTAAATTTTATTAACGTGCGTGCTGGAACCAGGAGGCCCCTTAATGTCTCAGGGAAGCTTCAGGGAGACATGTTGAGACATCGCCAGTACATCGAGCAAAATTCAATGCATCCTGCAATTAAAAAAATCGTTTGTTTTGGAAACGCTACACCTATTCTAAATTCTGCTCTAGATCATTACGGGTTGATTCGTTCGACTTCCTTTAAGTTTGAAGCTTCCGACTAGACTAAAACGATCATACGTAGACCTGTGACCTGACGACCGAAAACAGGAGCTTTCAACAGAAAGTTGCTAATAAAGATAAGTACATGCAGGACGCTATCTAGGCTGAACAAACCCGATTTATTGGAGTGTGTCCAGTAGGCGTACCAGCCCATTCGGT
Source organism: Spisula solida (assembly GCA_947247005.1). Taxonomy (NCBI): domain Eukaryota; kingdom Metazoa; phylum Mollusca; class Bivalvia; order Venerida; family Mactridae; genus Spisula; species Spisula solida. The sequence continues at coordinate 54,426,467 of OX365945.1, forward strand.
CATGATATTGGAAAATTGTGAAGCTGGCACCAAAATGTGATATTTGATGATACGGTCCCGTAACTTTAGCCTCAGATTCTAAAGTTACGGCTCTGTCGTCAGAGCCGTACCTTTAGTGAATCCCACTAGGTTTGTCCAAAGATACGGTTCTATTCCATACTTAGAAATTTATAAGAAACCTGTCTTTTATAACGCATCTTTACCTTTTCTTTTTCAGCGATTTACATCTGCCGCACGTTGTCAGCCATTTTGTGAAAAAAAGCTAAGAGATAGTACTTCAGTATACTTCCTTGATGATTTGTACAGCATGCATCATAATAGCGTTGCTATTTACACTGGTCTAGATAGGTTACACAAAACTTTTATAACTAAACGCCAACGAAAACCACCAAGAACACAAGTTAATGGGACGCAGTGAAAACGTTATAACAGCAGCCAGTTGAGTAATGAAAAAATGATGAAAATCGTTTGTAAACTCTTTTGTGAAATTATTCATATTTAGCAGCTTCGGCTTTATGCAAAGAGGAAATCCAATGTGCGCTATAATTAAGGAATAATGAATTTGTTGTAGATCTGAGAACAGAACGTAGTTCAACGCCTCTCGTGTCTTTCTGTGCTGTCAAATGCTAGAATCGAAATAACATAGTACATAATGTGACACTAGTGTACTTATAAGCACCAGTGAATGGAAACCACACCCCAACCCCGGGGATAGATTGGGATTTAAAAAGTTTTACAGGTAAAATCCCTGCCGAGTGAGAACCCTCCGCAAATTGCCCGCGCGGGAGCATGAAATGTTTGTACATGTACCATTCAATTTTAAACCAGAGAAATCCTACAGTAAATTTGAACGTTTAGAAACAATGATAAGCACTGCTGGTCAAACAAGTGCTACAGGTACAGGGCAGAAGGAAGGACAGATGGACAAAGTGCGACAGCATATCACCCTTGTAGGTTGACGAAGTGACCCTCAGCGACCAAGTCGCCAAAGCATCCATCCTCAACAAACAGTTTAGCATTGTCTTTACCAAGGAGGACATCGATGATATGCCGTCACTTGGACACAGCCCTCATCCAGACATACATAGCTTCAGTATAGACAAAGAGGGTGTGAGGAAGATCCAAGCTGGCTCGGATCCACACAAAGCAATGGGCCCAGATAACATCCCCGCCAAGTTTTTGATAGATTCGCTGAAGAACAGTTGACTGGTTCCATCATTGACGCTCATCTTCAACGCTTCAGTATCACAGGGTGCAGTTCCACCAGCCTGGAGGCATGCCAACGTTACATATATCTTCAAAAAGGGAGACCACAGTGACCCCGCCAACTATCGGCCCATCTCGCTCAACTCGATCTGTGTGCAGTAAGCTAATAGAGCACATACTTCACAGTCAGATCATGACCTATCTCGAAAAGTATCAGAAACTTCTTCCCCGCCACCGTCCGACTCTGGAACCAGCTCCCTGAGCTAGCCACTATCGTCGACGGCGTTGAGGTATTCAAGAGGGGCCTGGTCAGCGAATAGAGAAGAATATGCTGCTTTTAAACGTTTAAAAACTCGACCACTGTAAATACTTGCTGCACCGCTCATACGATTTTAATAGTACGAGCCCCAGATTTCCCCGCTATTTTGGCGCGAAACAAAAGCCTCACACTCGCAAGGTAGTACGAGACACCGGAAAGGTTAAATCACGGGACAGTTCCCCCGCTATCCGCCGCCCTTCTCCGGGGTTAGGGTGTTGTTTCAATTGAATGTAGCGCCCATCGTGCTACGCACCCGTGATATATTTACTTCGCACATGCGTTCGTGATGGCACATAAAGCGCAGGTAAATGTATTATAGCTTAAATACATAATTAAATACATTCACTACAGTGTACTACTTGTAAACAGGTTTTCATCAATATGCACGATATAACATTTAACTTGTATGAGTTACTAGTCCTCCGAGCAAAAGTATCTGTGATATCCGGTCACTGTATGACTTATTGGGATACTATTCACTTCAACATGTATGACTTATTGCGAACAACATCATCTGTAACTTGCGGTCACTGTATGGCTTATTGAGATACTATACAATTCAACATGTATGACTTAGTGCGAGCAAAAGCATCTTTGATATCCGGTCACTGTATGACTTGCTGGGAGACTATTCAATTCAACGTGTATGACTTATTGTGTTAACCGGAAGTTGACTAGTTTATACACTCGGATACTTGCTCACGGATTATATATATGTAACATACCGATCTTGTCGTTTCGCTTGATCACGTGTTTTCTGTTCATGATTTATTATGTAGTGTGTGTTTGCAACAAGCAATCAACAAATATAAATATATAACTAAATATATGTTATAATGTAGCATTTGGATTATTGAATATGTGGGGAAATTACAGTGAGGTGTGACACATGTCGAGTGGTAAGTCCAATTTTAGCGTTATTCTAGAGTTGCCAATCACCAGTTACGTCATTTTGACGTTAAATATACCGTAGAACTTCGATGCCTCGAACAGTATTTGCCTCGAACACCCTAGATGCTTCGAATTGGTTCTTCGGTCCCGACAAAATCGCTTCTTCAGTCATATTGTAAAACCGAAGATAAGTCGAATAATACTTAGGTCGAACATCGAAGGTAGTTCGAGGAATCGACGTTCATCTGTACCAGGCTCTAGGATATCTACCTATCTATCTATCTTACCAATATGAGACCGACCATACATTCAGCGAGAAGCGGCAGGACTTTGACCTCCCTACTCTGTCCGATCCAGGTATAGACCGTTCGCTTGTTAATTAAGGAGGTCTGCTGCAAACATCATGTCACTGAACTTCGACTCAGGTAACCGTGATAAAAGCTCTGATAAGATACACAATCTACAAGGTCTTTTTAGAATTGGATTTCCTGGAATGGACATCAGGACTGACTGAAGTGCGCATGTAATGTACTTGATAATGAAGTTCGTGGTTTGTATACTCCTAGGCCGACAATTGCGCACTCAAATACGTATAATATGTTCTATCTCAATATTTGCAACATAGCATACAATTATACACACTAGGTTATTGGTGAAGAATGTGTCATTTAGTCAGCGAAACAACACGTGTTACCCAAATACAATAATGTAGTACATAACGATACCGGCACCTGTGATTAAGGAAGCGCGAAACCTGATTGAAATGAATTGAAGTAAAATTGGTTAAAGTTGTCGTTGACAGTTAGTCAACTGTAACTATGTCAGACTCATTTGTCATTGAAAATTTACGTTAAATAACAGTTTGTGTTGTATGCTGAGTAGCACTTCATTATATAGACGACTCTATATTATTATAATCTCCGGTCGTTTGTTAACCAGAGATAATAAATAGGCTATGTTAGGTCCGAGGGTTACCATATTCTTGCGCAACAAAAATGTTCTTCTTAAATTATTTTTATTAGCTTTCTATCACTCGTTCGAATATTATACCTCAGCTCACAATAATATTAACAAGAAAACAATACGATAATTTTAAAAGTGGCTTTTTCATACAAAATAAAGATGTTGCTGTAATATTAACGTCATTTGAGCGCGACAAAGTCACGCTTGTTTGATTGCATGACGTCACTCACGTAAGCTGTTCTTTTATCAATGCATTATTGGTGTTATTGCCATTCTATATTATATCTGATTGTACAATAATTATTGATGGTAAATTTGTATTACACATATGGTTTATATAGTACAAACTTAAGTTAATTATGCACATAGTTTGAAATGTATATTTATGCAATCTGATTTATGTATAACGTTAGTAGGCTTACGATTCGGCAATTTGACATTGCACAAGCAGAAAACACTATAGCCTATTCTTGTTTAGTTGGTCAAAACGTCATTAGATATTTTATTAATACCGTAATAAACTTAAACTAGTTGTGAATTGTCATGGCTGTCCATACAACCATTTAAATAATTTCATTATTTCATTTTTAGTTCGTCAAGAAAGTTCAGGATAAGCAAATTAGATGCACATTTTAAGTCTGGTTCAGTATCTCTGGGCATAGCCATTATTCAGCTTTGTCTGACCTGATATCGTATTGGTAAGGGGATATAATCCCGACGATGCACGGATGTCTCCTTTATTCACTTTTCACGAGGTATCTCCCTTACTCCATTCAATTGTAATGTGTGCCAAGTTTCAATCAATGTTCACAGCACATATGCCAAGGAAACGTTAGCAAAAAGGGCAACCCCCGTATGTAAAGGGAAAAAGGGTCGTGTTGATCTTGGCGTGAGTGCGATGAACCACGACATAATTATGTGGGGTAAACAATGGCATACTGATAGGTGGGTCGAACCTTGGCATATGTGCGGTGAATCTTGGTATCTATGCGGTGAACTATGACATCTATGCGATGAACCTTGACATCTAGTAAACCAAGTACGATATATGCACTGAGCTAGCTATTATCTTGATGTCTCCTTAACCATCAATATTTGTTTCTTATTTTAGATCAATCCGAAGCTGACTACATGCCACGACGATGATGGAGGCAATGCTACTATATTGATATTTGTTAAACAGCTTTTGTATTGAATTTGGACGACAACAAAACAGAACGCTTGTTAACAGAATGCGTATTGTTTTATTTTGTGCACAGATGTTTCCACTGACTATATAAATCATCTTCATAGAACTCTCTATTATAAAATCATTATCTCGGTTTTATTTGTGAGGTGATGGTTGTGAGTTTAAAAATGGAAGCATATATTGGAAAATATGGCCATGAAATGAGGGTTTATTAGTAAAGTCGTTCTTGTGTTGTGGTTTACTGCTCATATCAATCAGGGACCCTATACTCGACCCCAGCATCAATACAAGCTGTCGTCGACTTGAACAAGCTGTATGTTTTGATGCATTGATCAATATAGCAAAGATAACATATGCATTGGAATATTTTATCCAGGGATACAGTCTTAATTAATAAGTTTGAAATAGTATGCAGCCCAACTGTGTGTTAGAGACCGACTCAGAAATGCGTGAAGCAATGTCGCGCGGATTTAGAGGGGACGCGTATGGGAATAGATAGACTCTTACAAACCGTTTACTGCATGGTTAATTTGACAATTAGCAAGAAATTCTGTACATTTCAGTCGTATTACAGAGAATGTGGAATACTAGTTAATTATAGACACTGACACACTGCTGTTTGTTAGTACTAAATATGAAGATACAAATGCAAAGGCGATAATATTCGCTGTGATTTTGTTTTTTAATACTTTTAACAATGGAAACACACTGTGATGAAGGTGAAACGCGATGTGGGTGCTGTGTGTCAGATGATTCCAATATTCACTGTGATGAAACCTGCAATACGGAACAACTGAGCAATACTAGCAGAACCAATGAAGTTCCTTTATTCCGTATGTAACCTTTCTTAACAATACAGTTAGCTAAAGTATAATACACTTAAGTACAACGGGGGAGGGCAATATTTTAATTTAGCCATAGCAAGTACATTTTGTGTACATGTATTTTGATATCAAAATAGTAATATTCTAAGATCAGTCATTTTAGTTACTCAGTTTCCGACCAGCATTAACCTGTTTTGCAATCAACTGACAGCCGCTCGTACAAACAAGAGCTGATGGACTCGTGGCTTCTGTCAATGTTACCACATCGAGGATCAGTCAAGTAAAAAAGTTACCAGTAAAAAAGGGCCGCTTTCTGCAATTCAGCCGTTCAGTCACCCTTTGCCATTTAGGTTCCCCTGGTCAGTGGGCTACCTAAGGAAACATAAGGAGTTCGAGTATTCCTGGGGATACTATTTCTTTCCTGGTTTGTGTGCAGTCGATATCGAGATACGGCGACCAGGAATATTGAACGTGTACAGACACCGCCCTCATAGGTACCAATTGGCACTTTGGTCGAGTTGAATTGCCTAATATAGTTGATGTGAGAGAATAAATTCTGAACGAATCCTTAGCATGCTTAATCTAACCATTAAAATGCTTTATTTTCTTCATATCATATGCCGCATGTAATGAATAGTTCAGTATTTAAAACGTATACATACGCACACACTTGTACTCTGCACTTCATTATTATTACGACACCGGTAATCATTTGATTTTACAGTGTTCTGTGCCACGCATTCACGCTCCCTTTACTGATATGTAATGATATATCGTAGTATATAAACACCACTTCATCAAATTGTCGGTCAGATATATAATTGTAGTATACGTTCATATTGTTATATGTAACAGAAGTGATGGTTGGTTAACTTAAACGTTGTGTGTACAGTATTTATACTTGACATTAATTTTATTCAGTGAAAATGTTTAATGTTAGAACAGTACGTCGGCCTATAAGTTAATTTTGGATATATTTCATGAGCAAAATGCTACATGGCCTTAAAAAGCTTGTAGCTATTAAACATAAGAAAATGTGATTTTGGATAGTTCACAGTATTTCTCTATTACCAGGCTCAATGGAAGAAAAGAAGTCCCTTTTACCGACGGATCGGGGTTCCGACGACGACGACAATCACGTGTCACATCTGTACACTGGTTCCCGACCAGGTAGTGTGACAGATAGCAACATTAACGTCACGTTCCATGACCGGAGCAGTGATTACCATGACTACGATATTCGGGTGGATTCGGCTCTTTCAGACCGCATTGATGAACTTAAAAAAGTGACACGTGTTTACAAGAGAAGATGGTATATTCTAATCGTTCTAAGTATATGTGTGACGCTACAGAATGCTGTATGGGCTGTGTGGGGACCTATTGCTGAATCTGCCAAGGTATGGAATTATTCTAGTGCTTTTCTGTCTCGAATCTTATTTATTGTGAATAGATTGCTTACTTAGTCCTCTTCGTGTTATCTATCAGATATTCCACATAAGGCCTTGTTATGGCACAATTGTGCATAGTTTGCACCAGGAATAATAAATTTAGGTCCGACTTTGCACCTATATTGGGATTCCAACCTATACTGTACGCCACCATTGCCTAGCAGTGCGAAGTACGAAACCACTGACATAAATAAGAGGGTCTCTGTGATACACGTTTGTGAAAAGCATTATACCACTCGGCTATAACAACCCCCTCCCAAAAAAAACCCATGCAATTATGCACAGCACACAACAATGTAACAGCTTCTTCCGGGTGCTTACGATTACTGATGCACCAACTACAGTAATAGAGTACAGTAGACAAGCATTAAATAAATATCTATAATATACATATACAATCAAATTAATGCATGGCTTGCCATTTTTTACTGCACATGCTATAGACTAATAAAACGGGAAAAACATTTTGTCATTAACTTTTGATCTAGTAAGTCATTTATCAAATATATTACTCATGTAAAAATGAAATATTAATATGTGAATATTTATATCGCACAAATTACTAGCGGGCATTACTGTCGTGCAAACGTGGATTTGTAACCCGGTGATCAGGGTTCGATTCCCGGTCACGACAGGTCATACCCTTCCACGAAACTTTGATAAAACTGTCGATTTTCTCCTAATGTGGAAAAGTTGCTGGTTCCTTGTGGAAGGAGTTTGTTGTTGGCGTTCCACTGAGACCGTAGTAAGGAAAAATTAGTGCTGGGAAGAATACAGTCCAGGAAAACCGGTAATGTGAATCGGTATTTGCCGTTTCAGAAGAACACACTCGGAATCATTTTTAGAACATAAAATCCTTAATTTACTGAAATACCAACATGGTAAAAAAATAATGTGTTGTATTATGGCGCTAGTTCGTCCTTTCTTATCATGTTGTTGCAATTTTCTGCATAAAGATACCTTGTATTACCTGTCTCTTCCACCAAAGTCGGAGTATATTATCCAATCGCCAATGTCGTACGCAAACAAACCAACAAACCAAATAACAACACATACAACATGACACGAATAGAAATTATTTGTAATTAGTTATTAACATAGTAGGATAACGATATGAGCGATAGGTGTTGTCCTTGAAATATTTACAATATTTACGAGATTAATATCTTGTTATCATACAGTTGTTGACTATCATTGATACTGTTATCATAGATTATAACTTAATGCACTGTAAAGTACATTCAAAATCAACAATCGTCAGATAATGTGGAGGACTGATGGCGATTTCAATTATTTTCACAGCAGATCTATCGAAAGTTACAAGCATAAGTATTGCCTGGTCAAAGCCGGTTGACTAATTCGTCTCCGAACCTTAGGTTAAATTGTGAATTGTAATATATGTGGAATTTGTTGATATCAGTAGATATTTTAATTACATGTATTTGGCACAACAATGCTTTTGTCAATTTCCTTAAGTCTTTTTAGTGGCTGTTATTTGTTTCACCCCAGATACATTTTGCAGCTGTAGATAGTTAAAAAATGGTTTAAACGTCAATCAAAAACTATCAGTAACTAGTTTAAGTTGTCTAAAATAGGCTTTTTATGCAAAATCAGCAAATTACTCTTACATGAAAACTGCTGTTGTCATAGCAACCATTTCATCATTTTAATAACAAACATCGGCAATATGTGTGTTTCAAATAAGACAGTTACAGGCTTAAGAAAACTCCTTATAAATTTCAAATATTCTCTGGGAATACTATATACATGTACGAGGGTCATTCAAAAAATACGTAGACACATCAATTTACTAGTTTATTTTGCAAGATAAGTTAACAAATCATTAGTATGTTGAAGCTTAATCTTTATTCGGCTAAAATCCAAAGTTTCATTGAAATCGGCCCGACCGTTAAACGAGGAACATGTTCTATAGATTGTACCCATAGCGACTACGGGGCAAGTCCCAACGTCATTGCTGACGTCATCAAATTTGGTAAATTCACCACATTTCTTAATGCTCCGTATAGTACACTAAATACTACTCTGACACTAACCCCATTCTGTACAATCATTCATGTACCATGCTGGACTAAGCTGAATAAAATAAGATGAATTAGAATACTTAATTTCATCTGTCGTTGTCAGTCGTCAAACTACACAAATAGGCTATACAATAGGAAACGCCTTGACGTTCATAAAGGCCAGATTGGGAATGTAGAGACCATGTTAGACAAGAATTATCCAACACCAGAGCTGTTGATTTAACACGATGTGCTCACATTTTGTCTAGGTGAAATAACCTATTTTTCAAGATGATTCAAGCTAGTATTTGGGTTTATCCATTCGCCAAATACAATTGAATCATTAATCGCGTTGCCCCGTGGTTTCACTGACGTCACGTTTTCGTACTGCCAGTAAAATAGTGGCTTGGTATGATAACCAAGCCCCCGTAACTGTTTTGAATACGACGTCTTAATTTGAAACGTATAACTGCATAGTATCAAAGGATACACTCAGAAATTATTGACAGGTTTTCTCCACTTGAACGGAAATTGATGGCTCAAAGGTATCAACACAAGTTTTTGACAAGTCAAATCGACGGGTTGCCCCGTGTGCTCAATTTTACGTTGCTATAACTACCCTATTTTAGAATATTACATATGAGCCAGTCTCCAGGAAAACCTGCTATTTTGACAAAAATATTGATTTAGAGATTTTCAAAACTTATAAAGAATAATCATATTGATATGAAGCAAAATGTAAAAGAAATTTTATTGATATCTCGAGTTTTAAGGAAGTTACAGCTGTTTTTGTAGAGGCACTATTCAGAGATTTTTGTGTGACGTCACAAACGTTATTCGAACGTTATTTGACGTAACTGTAACAAGTACTTCATAATTAAACCATTAGATGAATTCTTGGCATAAACTGTTCAAAATAGTATCATGTGTTAGAATAATGTTTTAATTTTGAAAATATATATCATATTCGAAATTGTCCGGATTTAGAGAATGGCTGGCTACTACTGTTTTAAGCAACTAACTCCTTGCTTTTCTCAATCGGAGTACTTTTCCAAAATTGGTCACCATAGCAACGAAGTATGTGACTTCGACATAATTCATACGAAAATTTGAAGCTAAGATATAGCATAATATGGGTAAATTGTTTAAGATAAAATCAATACGTATGTATTTTTTCTTATTTTAGAGCTTTTTCAAAACCTTGTTACATATAGTAATTACATAATGTCATTATAGCAGGTTTTCCTGGAGAATGGCTCATATATTTTTCTTTATAACCATATGGATTTAATTTGTTAATGATAGAGCATTATTTCTACCAAATTTGATGAAAATCGGATGATAGATGGTAAAGCAATCAATGGTGTCTACGTATTTTTTGAATGACCCTCGTATATACATACAAATTACGTGTTGATAATGCGTATATTATTAAATTATAGCACTAACTCACGAGTACATCTATACAATCATTATATTTATAATAATGTAGGGTTAACGCATGCTTTTTCGGGTTATAACATATACATGCGTAAACGCTATTATAGCATACAAAACATCAATTAATGCGTTTTTTTGTCAAAATAATGATATTTTGGCGGGAGATTTTGTGGCGACGTCACGAAAACAAACGTAACGTCATACCAGTTATTGTTATGCACGTCAACTTCCGGGATCGGTAAATACAAAGAAAACATGGATACTGCGGGTTTGTTTACATTTATAATTCAAATATTATTGAAATATAATAGAAAACTAATTAGTAGTTAGAAATAAAATGAGAATTACTGTTCATTTGACGCTGTACAACGTTTATAGTCGCCGGCGAGGCCCTGAGATAAGCATACGTAAAACTGGACGTTAACAGCGCGTGAATCTTTATGTTTACGCATGGTTTTCGTCCCGTTAACGTATAGGCTAAATCACCGTTTTTATGCTATAATGTGTTTTCAGTTTGCGTATGAATGGGATACTAGCATGATATTTGTGATAACGAACTGTGGTAATGTAGGAGTTCTTCTACCGTGCTTGATAACTGGGCATCTTGTCAGTCAGAAAGGTAGGATTATTCTGTCATTGGTTTATCCCAATTTTGCAATAAAGATTATGTTTAATTAAAGCCAATTGGGAGCCGAATACAACCCCTTCCGGAAATATACATGTATGTTCCCGGTCACGGTTTGCTAATACAAGAATTCTCGATTTATTTTAGAAAACCATTCGCGTTCTCAATGTGATCTTCGGCGTCTTTCCTCAATTTCAAACTTTAGGACAAGGACGTGTCCGGTGTGACAGGGGTATTAGTCGGATATATAACGGACGCTTCCGATGTGACAGGGGTATAAGTTGGATATATAAAGGACGCGTACAGTGTGACAGAGGTATAAAGTATAGATAAATGTGTGACAGGGGTATTAAGTTGAGTTAACGTATGGACACCATATTTTGTAATGGTGGCATTTCCTTACATGAAACTAGAAGCTATAGCCAAAATAAATTAATACATTATGTCAAAGAACAAACAAACTTTTTAACATGTATTTATATTTTTCTCAGGTTTGCGTGTGTCTGTCATTTTGTGCACGTTTTTGTTGGCATTTGGATCTGGACTTAGGATTATACCAAGATACGATACTTTAGGCACTGTGTAAGTTATATTACCAAGTTATTATTGAAAACGTTTTGTAGGGAGCTCAGAGCAAAATATAATAATCATAAACACGTGGTTACTTGTGTCAAAATAGACTCGAGTGTATCGGACTCTCATTATGTCCATGTCCCTTTAGCAATTAAACCACTGCCAACTATATAATCGCGTGACTGTTCTGTTCTGAGAATGACACATGTTGCATGGTGTGGTCGTTGTTAACATATTGCTGTTCTATATCACGGTTGCTGCAGACACACACTTTTTTTGGTTGAGGAGAAATCACGTGTTCCTTTATCGAGAAGACTGCTGTGTTTAGGTTGTTCTGTATTTGTAGAACATGCCATCAATATGCAGAACATAAGTAAGGAAGAGGCTAATAGCCTGTATTAATTAGCGAATGTTTGGCTTTGCAAGTTTTATACAATGTCCATGTATAATAATTACATATGTACACGTTATTGGTCGAAATGATGATATTGACGTCACATATGCCATTTTCGCCATGGTCCATATAATTGAGAATGCGAAATTAGTTCAAAATTAAAGGACTGATTTAATGATGCTAACAAATGAAACGAACTTAAAAAGCATCTTCTATTTAATCCTTCATTCATGTTTGTGTCTTAAAATTTGAAATACATTTTCAGATTATGTGGAGCCGGTCAGTTTTTCAATGGTCTGGCCGGAAGTATCACACAAATTATTCCTGCCGTCCTCTCAGAAACTTGGTTTCCAACTAACGAACGTGCAACTGCGACTGCTGTTGGAGTGATATCAAACTCTGTTGGTGGAATGGTAGCATTTATGCTCGGTAATAGGAAATAATTAATTTAACACCGTTGTGCAGTTGACAGAAATATTAGCATGTTGCAGCTGTATTAGTGCCTGCGGCCTTCTTGGTAATCAATTACTACGCATAAGAACTATTTATCACCGGTTATCTCTCAAAATTAAAATAAAGTACAATCTAACTTTTCGTTATACGAACAATCAAACTTAATCTCGGTTAAGCAGCCAATGGATAAATCAACTGTGACCGCTTAAAGTAGGTAACTGTTTGATACATATGTTTTTAAACTAACTTGCCTTTTAGTTTGAAACACGTGGCTGCTTATTTTAGACGGCCGCTCACAAGGTTTGACATTTCATATCGATTTGTATCAAATATTTCGCTTGATCAATGTAAGTAAGCCCCATACTTCTGGAACTCAAAATTGGTATCACTAAATGAAAACATTTTCCGCGGATGTTTGCTGAAAAATTTCAAGAGCACCAACTTGACATTTCTCTTAAACACAGACTCTTTATATGAGATAGATCTCAATTTGAGATTGTACTTGAGATGCTGCGGACGATCGGAGCTTGGTTTGTTTATGGACAACACATTTCGTTTACCTAGAGTATGTTGATTTGTTGACACTGGTGCACGTAAGCATAACGTAACTTCATTCCTGCTTTCAGGTCCAAATATCGTCCACGAGCCAAACAGGTGATTTAGTTCTTTCATTCATTATTTGGTCACTTTCTATTAGCTAATCTCAGGTACCCTCTGGTTCTTTATAATGACAGGAGATTAATTTAATTAATACCAAACGGCAAACAATACTCCATAGAGTAATCCCATTAAATCAGTAGAAACTATTAATTTTGTGCTAACGAAATGAATCAAAGCACTGAAAGTACTGGTGTGTGGCGTACTGATGCCATTAAATCCAATATCGAATCCAGGTTGTATCATAATTTTATGTCACAGTTCTGATAAGCACACCCTTACTCAAACATTTGTGCTGCTAAAGACACCAAGAGAACCAGCAGTTACCTGGAACTTACTTAAGAAACTGCTGAGCATCAATGAAGGGATATTTACAAATACCATTTTTAACGACTTGGAGAATTCGACCAGTGTCAAGATAACTGACTGTTTATTCTCCGTATGACCACGCATGTTAATTAAATGACACTCTATATTAACGTATGTAAAAGGGGTAAACATGGCGTCGCTCCCACATATCGATCGGCCGATTAATGCTTTAAAAACAAGTTTTACATTTTATAAAACCTTTAAGTATTAGCTTTTAAAACAAGCTTTAACGAACAAAATCGATCGAATATTAAATTAATAATTGATGATTTTCGACCGTTTATTTGGTATAAAACGGGATATTTTAAACTTACTTTTACGCGGAACGGATTCTTACTCGTCGCCGTGGGTTAACTAATTAGGGTATCGTGTTGAATGTTGTCTAAAAGAGGTACATATATCTCTGCTTCATTACAAGCTTTAAATATTCAAAATCGGATAATAGATACGAAAATTATGAGGTCTTATATAAAGCACGGTAGAAATTGACTAGTGCGTTTAACGCTTTAAACCGCGATAACATCGTTAATCGGCCGATCGATATGTACGTAGAACTATTTCAGTTTCCCCCACCAGCTATATATAGCATCAATGTTTGTATACAACATAATTAGGTCATCGTCTGCAATGTGCAGCGGCGGAGTGATTTACATACGTTACAGTATACGATTGAAAACCGTGGGAACTATTAGATTCCCGCCACCAGTGAGAACATTCGTTGGTAGTAAAAATATAGTCCGTTGCGGAATGATTTGCTATAAAAATCCTCTAAAAATAAAAGTCTGATAAAATTGTTGGTCTTAATATAAGTAAATGTTGGTAATGTAAACAAATCAGGTCCAATGATACGTGTAACCTGTGTTGCATGCTTGTAATAGTGTTCAAATCATAGAACTATTTATTTGCCGAGGCCTAATGCGTTAAATTGGTCGTAAGCTGAAAAGTGGTAATATCATTGTGTGGCGTTTACGCCACACAAAAATAGTCTTTAAAAAAGTAAAGTTACCAGTTTTCGAGAGCCGCTTCAGAATTGTATATACTTTCATGCCTCAGAATGTTTTATTATCAGCATCTCATATATATACACTGTCAAAGTTATATGTTTGATCTAACTAACTTTGGTATTGTTATGTTTTCATTGCCAAAGTTCAGACACAGGACCCAACAGCACATATCATGATTTAACCGGTGAGTAAAACTATCCACTGTATGTTTTTAAAAGTATTCTTTTCTGCATTATTATATAACCGGTATTACCTTGTCCTTATTAATATATTTACTCAGCGTATTCAAGCGTGGTAATTCTTGGGTTCGATCTCCGACCGCGTCATACCATGAAAACGAAATGCAACTGTTCTTTGCTAGGCGCTTAGAATAAAGAGAAAATTACACTAGCTTCTCTCTCTCATAGTCTCGTTACGATGGACATCATCAGAAAAGAGGTGTCGAGAGCAATTGATATAAGTTGTAAGAACTCGTTTCGTAATCACCCTAACATAAGTTAGTAAAATGAAAACCTAACTGCAAAAATGAGTTGAATTAACATAATTCATGGATATACACGTCACAGTATTAGCAGTTTCCTTGCTATACATGTACATACATATTTTTTATTTGTACATATATTTCAGAAAAACACAGAGTTCAACACCAGATTTGGATCCTCGCACTGATAGGTAGGATTAAACATAAATTGCATCTACTTAAATATACCAGTTTTGCCAGTTGTGTACGCTTTGCTAGTCGGGAATTGCGAAATCAGCGTTTGATATGTATACAAAACTGCATTGTCAATACATTGATTTATAATTTGAATCTAAGCCATGTACCATACAATGTCATGTCGTTCATTGGTTTATATTTCAATGGCTTCACTCATTTACATACTTACATTATACATTTAACAGATGTCCATACTAGTATCGCACATTTCAAAGATACAGTTCAAGTATGTAGCAGAAAATGACAGAAAAATGCATAATTTTTTTAAAATTCAAGATTGTTCGTATATTCTCCACCCCTTTCCTCTTTTCCTTTCTTTCTTTATCACTAACGTAATTTTATTTCACTTACTACATGTGTACATACATTGTTTTAATAAAAAGAACGTTAAAACAAAAGATGTCCGTACTATTAAACCATACAAAAGCTTCAAATGAGACTGGTATAACCTGAGAGCGCAGTTCACGTACACATATCGTTTGCATTTATTATGTTTACTTCACATTTGTTGATAACCCGAGTTAAACGAGGGCCACTTTAAAAGTATTAATCAGTGGGCGATAAATCAATATCATTGCACCTGACTATATTTTAAGTGTACATTTTCTTAAAGATCAATCTTTCAGCTAGACATTCGTGGTATTTTCATCATTTTATATGAATGCATTTCCATTTTATTGGTATTCAAACTGGACATGGTAATACCCCTAATTTATAACAAAAATATTTTTTTCAACCCTGTTGTCCATTTCATGTATTCTTTTATATGAAATTAGATCTACCACCATGTGTTTTCATTTTTGTTTTCTATAATATTGTTTTAGGAATATGACGTCATAAATACAAAATACGTATTTTTTGGTCACGTGATCATGTTCTTGGAGCTGTTGTAAAGGACAAATTATGAATAATTCAGAGTTTATTTATTATGTAAGAGATAGTAACATATATACGTAAATGTTTAAAATAGCAACATGTTTAACTTTCCCACTTAAGACATTCAATAGTACAATACAGTTACAGCGCTTAGGGCATAGTCCAAGTAAAATGCTGTTTCCATGAGTATTTGGAACATGGCAGATTCCTTGTACAACTTAAACCATGTAGACTATCCAAATAATAATTTTTATTTACCACTAATTAAACAAGTATACGATGCTTATAATGTGCAAATTTCAAAGCAATCGGAATAAAATTGTAGAAATTATGAACATTAATATCTACCCTTTCGACTGCTAACATACCTCATTTTCTAGACATTCCAGTGTTCCATACCCCTACTGGTTAAATGTCATATCGATGAATGGATAGTTTTCCGATTGCAATATTGTTTTATTGGTTAGCTAGGCAAAGGTTGTATCTTTCTGAAAATGTCCACTTTTAAGTGGATATTAAATATGTTATTGGTCACTGATTAATACTTTTTAAGTGGCCCTCGTATATGAACAGGATATTTCTATAGAATTTTTATACAATTTGTTTATGTATTTCTAGAGTTTGGGGTGGGCGCAGCATTGTTCATTGTGACGATGATATATTTTCCTGCAAAGCCACCGTCGGCACCAAGTATTTCAGCTAAAGAAGAACGCGTTACATTTAGTCAAGGGATTTGCAGTATTTTCCAGTAAGAACATTTACCATATGTAGCGTTATAAGGTTGAATGACAGTGGTTTTAAATTCCATGATTACAATATTGACCTTAGATTGTAGTTCTTAAATATGAGTTTTAACATTAGATTTCAACGAGAATCATTTTGATCATATAAAAGTATGTGTTAATAGCCTCTTCATAGAAGATGTGCAATTGTTGCAGATACTCTTCTAAGAAATCAAACAATGGTTTTCTTAAGAGTTGAACTATTCTGTTAAATCATGCACATGTAGGTAAATGCAGTGACTGATTCATTCTAAATTTCAAGTTGATGAACCTTACGTGAACGTTTCCAAAGAGCACCTAGTGCACATTCTAAAATCAAGTACATGACTTTCATGTATATTGGTAAATTTCTATATTGGTTTTTTTAAATAACCCTTTTCCTGTTCTTTACTTTCACAGAAAACCATTGGTGCTTATAGCAGCCATGTCATGTGCTGTACCATGGGCTGTGTACGGTAACTGGATGGGTTTGATCAGTGTCAACTTTCATGATATTGGAATATCACAGGTACGGTTTCAGAGAGTTTTCCGCGTATTCGTTGATCACCCCTCGTATTTTAAATGTTTGTTTTACTGTTGATACGTGTAAACGCATGATGTGACATGCGTTTAATTACTCAATTTGATACCATTCGTGTCTTAACCTTTCGCTGTCTAAAATCTACGTTACACATGCTTGGAAAATGATCATATTTTGAAAAACAATACGATCTAGGGCACTGCCTGTATTGGGGATTTATTCTTTCCGGTAGCATTCCCAAAATGGGCGGTAGATATGTCGGAAAATGTTTTTTCAATAGATTTTTATAATGGAGAAAGACATGAGAAATGTAATTATGATAAAGTGAACCCATAAATATAATGTGATTTCGACACAATCATGACATACTCATAAGCTTACCGATTTGTTGGTTATGGTGTGTACCTCACAACAAAATAACATAAGAGAATATCAAGTCAAATGTACTGAAAACAATCTGGGTACTTTTTCAGAATCAAGCCGGATGGTTCGGGTTTTATGCATCAATAGCAGGTGTGTTTACTGGGATTCTTGTCGGTCGGTAAGTGAACCATGCAATATAGTTACATGTACATGTATTATCAATCAATGGATTTTAAGGTTTCCAATGTTTCTCGGCGAATACCTTTTCTCGTTTACGAACTAATATAGGTGGCTAACACTCATACAACTGCAAAGTATTCAATATTATATTACATACAGACAAACTAACCCTTTACCCCATTACTGTCCAATATAAATTACCGATTTTTCGAATTATACGAGTATGGAGGGGAAACAATCAAGGGAGATCATTCCTGATGAATATTCTAAAAAGCTGCACATGAGTTGTGCACACAATCTAGCGTATCACCTATCAGAACCGTGGTTTGGATTAATGGGTTAATACTTTCTATTTGCAGGGTGGCTGACAAGTTTCAAGGACATTTGAAATTTATTGTGGTTGTTTTCTTCATTGTTGCCTTGTTGGACAGTATATGGATAACATGTATGAGGAATGGATACCTGCCAAGATCAACAGGTTCTCACTTTCATATTACATGCTCGTATATTATAAACACGAGTACATCATTTATTTGTGCGATAAAAAGTACATAATATTACCAAGACATGGAATGACATTTTATTTGTACACCTGTAGCGAACTGGACTGAGTGGACCTTTCAGGCTTATGTACGTACAAATGTATATGTCAAAATTATGATAGTATGGCACTACCAAGGATATACGTGCATTCCACACTAAGGTATACCACGTGAGTAAGGTCTTGCACGAGTATTTGGAACCACTGGCCAATATTAAAGAAGGCTTTGAACGTAAAAAAGCAGTGATTATACAACCTATGTGCCATTGATAGTCCTTGTGAACATTGCCTTTAAATTTGGAACCAAAATGTTCTTAAATTTTATAAAAGAATGACTATAAGCTAGTCAAAAGGAGTGGACCAATGACCTAAATAGGTCCCGACTTAGGCCTGCTTTCGTATTCTTAAAGCGATTTCATATGAAGTGACGCTTGTTATTGAAGAGGTACTTGACATTTATTTTGTATTGACAGAGTTTACATTTCTATTTCAGCAATGTGGGTTGTTTCTATATGTATATTATGTGCATCATTTAACGCTTGTCTTCCATTATGTTACGAGATGACGTGTGAGAGCGGATATCCGGTACATGAAGGCATTGTGGGAACACTGATCAGTATGGAGATAAATATAACAGCCGTCATATTCTTACTTGTAAAAGTAATACCAAATATAGGTTTGTGCATTATTGACATTTCCTTACCATAGTCATTGCTTTTGCGGCTGCCCTATATTAAGCACTCTGGCCATCTGTTTGGCCAACCAGTGTGATTGCATGCTAATTGGAGCCTCTTGTGTTAGTTAAGCGCCAATCCGGAAAGTTTCCCGAACCGAACGGCAAATCCTCCTGTAGTAGTTACTGGTGTAGCCATTGACTAACAAACACATAGTTTTTTTACTTACTTTTACTTGTCATCTTCGTGCGGACTGGCACATAAGGCTGGCACCAAAGTTCTCCTTTGCTTTCTATCTTTCGCAATATTTTTGATTCCCATATTTGATATTTCTTTGTTGATAGTCCTAGGTTTGTCATGTCTCTTTTGGCCGCCCTCTGTTTCTTTCGCCTTCGGATGGTTACCATTTCTTTGTGACAAACTCGTGTAGCAGTGATTAATCATTTCGAATATTCGTTGGTAATCGGATTTGAAATGATACGGCTTGGGTAACAGAAATACCCTCATGCAAAAACTATTTTAATTACAGAAATTGAAATTGTATTTTTATGCGGCAAGACAAAGTCATTTATGTATCACTGAACGCCCGGAATTAATAGTCATGGCATTATCAATATGACACCATGATGGTTGTCCCTGCATTGAAGGATAGAAATCGGGTGACATGCCTATATATAGTGATATCAGAATATTAAAGGTGCTTCACAAGCCAAATTTGCTTGGCCTTTCAATATTTGTGATACTTCATTATACAATAACAAACATTTTACCTTACAGGAGTGGTATGGATGAACTGGGTACTTGTTGGTGTGATTGTGTATGGTATTCTATGTTTATTGTGTATAAAGGAGAGATATCATAGAATGGAGGTTGATGTCAATATCAATGTACGTACCGGGAAACAACAATGAGTGATGTATTCATATAAGAAACATTGTACTGTTGTATTTAAATACAATGTCATCAATACAATTTTGCTCAGAATAGTGCTTGTGTCGTGGTACGTCATTTCCATTCCATTATTTCAAGCATTTATAGTATTCTTTATGTTACAGAATTGATGGATATGCAATTAAAATGTTTATTTATTAAAAAGATAACAAATGCATGACCATGTATATATTATATATTTTTGTGGTAGTACATCAGTGGTAACGTCATATTGATTGTAAGCATGAACATGATATGTTACATGTTGTTATAAATACATACTTTATGTATCACCCACTTCTAACTAACCACCAACACCGACAATTAAAGTTATTGAATGCATCACAGGTAAGCATTAGGCGTACATGTATGTGCAAAACAACTATGAAAGTGCAAAAACTAACATTTCCAATATTATATCGGGCTAATTTGCCAATACGTAATCATTTACTGGCGGCCAATGTCACAACCAAAAGGACCATAATTATGGCAACGCCACATTCGTAGTGCCTCTCGCCCTATACCTTCAAGCAAGGCGGCAAATACAAAACATGAGAGTATGATGGCAAACCTTTATTATGTGAAAATTGGAGACAAAGGAACTAGTCTGGACGACCATTTCTACATAAATGACCAAAGGAATGACAAGACGCGTGGTTAAGTTTATACAAGATAAACACTATGGAAGCTATAAAAGCATGGGAATGGTCTGAAACACGGAGACATGTGGGGAGTAGTATGGAAGATCATGTCAACATAAATGACCAAAGGAAGGACAAGACGAATGGATGAGTTTATACAAGATAAACACGATGCTAGCTTTTAATGCATGGGAATGGGCTGAAACACGGAGACATATGTGGGGAGTAGTGCGGAAGACCATTTCCACACAAATCACCAAAGGAATGACAAGACGCATGGATTAGTTTATACAAGCTAAACAAGACGCATTATATTAATGAATGGGAATGGGCTGAAACAAGGAGACATGGCATTCAACAGCACATGAACAATACAAGGATGAGGGCCACTTATATGTAGCATAAGTCCAGCGACACGAATACGAGAGGTACAAACATGTATATACAGCATTGGTACACAAGGACACTTAACCCGCTAGTGAGTTAACGCATATGAAAGGAATGAACCGTGCACTGTACCAGTACGAATCAGAACTATTTTAATCCTAGGTGTAGTTCATACATTACTGTTAGCAGTATCTTTTTGAGAACTTCACAAAAAGACATTTATAGTATCGTTATACAAATTACTAATTGTGTCCTCACAACTGGAGGCAAATTTACATTTGTTATTGTCCGTCCTTCTGGCTGGTGCTACATTAAACATGTTTGGAATTAACAAATGTTTTAAATGAAACTTATAACAAATTTTAACTAGTGTTCTAGTATACGGACTTGCTTGGTATGAACCATATAGAGTTGTCTCCGTTGGGCCAAGAAAAACGTCCATTTTGAATAAGGATTTGACTTACTTTCCCGTACTAGGTTTTGAATTTCCTACCATATTTAGCTTGTTCCTATTGAAAAACGTTCGTTATAGTAATCGCCTCGTGATTAACCTGGCTGTGACCATATCGTAATAAAATTTAAGAAATAAAAATCTGTTCGCACTCGTGATTTAATGTTTCCGCATCCGAACTCCTGCCCGTGTTTTATTCACCGACAAAATACAAGAACAGAGTTTTTATTTAGATTCTAAATACGATAATATCCCGTACTATGTAACTGCGCGCATTCCATTTTCACCCATTTGACATAGAACATAATTCCACGCTGAAATTGAGTGGCTTATTAGCTGGTACAGTTACCTCCCTCGTTAATGAAAACGACCTTCGTAATTTTCTGAAGGAAATAAGTTCAAATAACACATTTTAAACATTGAAACAATTTAAATAACACGAGTATAGGGTATCTATTTCATGAAATGAAAAATATAAATGAATTGATAATCAGAAGCTAAACTTCTTATGAAACTAAGCTTCGAGAGTATATGGGAGTTTCTAAAAATAGATGCGTCATAGCTGTAACACTGGATACTCGTGCAACTTGACTTGTTGGCGACTCGTGGAAGTTTTTACTATACGTTCATTCATTCATAGATATGTCACGTGATACAGGGCGTAAATAGTAATAGCCAATTTGACAATTATGTTTTATTGCAGTAATAATACATGTCCTGGTTTGCTCTATGTGTATATGAATTAATCCGCAGATCGTGTTAGAATTCCGCATATATAGTAAAGCAAATGTATGGAAACGGTTGTGGTCACAATTGGTCAATTATTTTACGTCCAGCATTCAGCTAATTGCATTGTTATTAACCAGGTTAAAAGATAATGTCTTAATTAAAATTTGCATACTTGTAACTTTTTTTATGTCGGCTTATGATATAGTCATAGGAATGCATGTAGTCACTCAATCATTCTGTATCCAATGTATTGTAAATATTATCCACCGCTTTAGCGCCTTTAATGTCCCCCTTCAACTTGGTGAAATCATAGGCATTTGTTTCATCACATCCATCACCTGATAATGTGTTATACACATTGTTCATGCCTGGGTTCTTCCGTAACTTGCCGGGAGTGGTTGAGTCGTAAACATTGTCCATGCCAGTATTAAGGGGAACATGGTTATAAACATTGTCAGTTTTTATTTCTTGTTTGCGTTTGGTTGCAATATTATCGTACTGGTCATTGTCGTCAGTAGCGTAGTTATACACATGGTCGTCAGATGTTTCACATGCATCGCTAGTTTGGTTACCAGAACCATTATCACCCGCAAAGCAGTATCCGGTGTTATCAAAATATTCAATAGAGCCGTTTGCTACTTCATGGCTTCCATTTCCACTTCTTCTTTTAGTCATGTGTTCCTTACTTATATTCCTAACTTCTTTTTCATCCAAGTATGCATAGTCGCTGTTGGTCTCTTGTTGTCTTAGTTCATTGTTGTGATCAACCCGTACGGTGCTGTCAATATACTGTCCAGACTCAGATTGACCCAAACGTTGCATTGCATACATACCGTTATTACACAACTTACTTTTCCCTTTCTCGGTTTTTTCTATTTCTCCATTTGTTGCTCCTCGTTTATCATGTTTTCTTCGACGACTTGAAATAGATATAACATACACTCATGGACTGAATAAACTACAAGTACGTGTAAACAATCTTACGAAAACAATATTGCCGTTAATCGAAATAGTATTAAACATTTACCATATTTCTTCCAAAACCACCACCATGCACACCACACCGCTGGCACCACCGCCACTATTTTCAGTAATCGCACACCTCAATTAGAGTATTCTGGCCACATAATAAAACTATTCACATACAGTCTCAGCTTCTACATACAGTTTTAAACAAGTATCCTTTTGCAATTTTAACACTGTAATGCACACACAATTCAAAGTCATACAGAATTCTGAATACAAAGCAGTGCCAGATCTAGTACCATATGGTGACGTCCATTTGTGTAATAAGTACATTTGTGTAATAAGTACATTTGTGTAATAAGTACATTTGTGTAATAAGTCTACCAGTTGCACACACGGTACGTATTTGTATCTGACACTCTTATAACAGCACAAATGTGCTACATTTAAGTGTAAAACACGTATGCTTCCATGACAGCCAAATAGTCAAAATGGTAAACGTCACAAAAACCTTGACCTTTGATTTACTGACATCAATCAATAGGTACCATCTTCTGTTGATGACCAACCTTCAAGTGAAGTTTGAAGACCCTTGAGTTATTGAACGGAAACCATTGGGTCTACCGACCAACCTAACGACCAACAGACATGTGCAAAACAATATACCACCTCGTCAAAGACTGGGGGAGGGGGCATACTAAAGTATTTATGAGTGATAAAGAAAGGTGCATACCGACGAATGTACGCCATCACTACGATAACTCCACAAATAAGTACAACACAGACACCCATTGGAACTCCTATCTTCACCCCGAGACCTACGAGCACATAATTATATAACAAGATAAACATTGATAGAAAATATCAAAGGACATTACAAAATGACAAATTATCAAACTCTTCGCAGTAGTTACCTCCCCTTCTTACACGATACTTTAACCACTGCGATCATCAATCAGATTTTAACCGAATTTGGTTATTTTTTCTTTTACTGCAATTGGTATGTAGCAAAAGCAATGTTCTCAGGTGAGAAATATAGGGCCACCATGGCCCTCTTTTTTAAAACACACAACGCCTTGACCCATACTTTTGAATTTATCTCAGTGTGTTGCTCTAATTACGGTGGTATTGAATTTGCCAACAGCTGGCGAGATATTTGTAATACAGGAAGTTGTGAAAGTTTCCTCTGTAAATGTAGGCAAGTGGTATTGGGGGAATTGTTACTTACCTTCTGAACTGCTCTGTGCTGAATCTGTTGCAAATCTATTTGTGGTCGTACTAGGACCATGTGCGCTAACGGACGACGCTGAAATTAGAAATTAAAAAAACCAAACACATTGACCCATACTTTTGAATAAGTGTTTTGCTCTTGTTACGGTGGTATTGAATATGCCAACAGCTGGCGAGATATTTGTAATACAGGAAGTTCTGAACTGCTCTGTGCTGAATCTGTTGCAAATCTATTTGTGGTCGTACTATGACCATGTGGGCTAACGGACGATGCTGAAATTAGAAAAAAATCACAGTTGGAGCGAACTACTAGTATCGAGAGTTAAGAAAGAAATCGAGCGACCAAAAAATCGTGCAGCTGATGTGACACATACGTATATCATAAAAATTATCTTATTGCAAGAAAATGTCGTCTATATTGTCATACCTAGAATAACAATTCTCTGCAACACGCTTTGATATCGAGCTACTATTGTAAAATAATTGCCAATTGTAAAACATTACCAAATTGATAGATAACTCTACTTAAGTGCACTCGTCTACATCCGAAAACAGGTACACATTGTTAGCTGCTTTGGGAAGAACATATCAATCATGGTTGTTTGCTCTAGGAAAACTGTTCAATAGTAACTGGCACTCATATGGATAAAAACACAAACAGTTCTACTTGTATCAGGCAGTTGTATTAGACAGACGTCGAATAATCTCCTACTATGCTACGGTACTTCACCGCTAAGACAATGGAATATCGATTAATTATTGATTATCTATATGCCAGCTAAGCGACGACACCTTATTTAAATACGTAAACGATTATCGAGGAAGTTGCATCTACCTCTAATACAACTACCTGCTTGTATGTAGATAAAAACTAATATTTACGTGATGTGCATAAGGCAAACTGTACTTGTGAGCATTTAACATATGCTTGTCCAAAACCCTCTCCATAGACACCGCAAAAACTCCTTAATAGCTGGCCAGTTCCATTTGATACACCTTGAAATGCAATATAATAATATCTGAATAAAAGATAAAACATACTGTACAACATTATCATTTTATCATTACAAACGTAATCGGGGCTGATATTCACAGAGTATCTTAGTGAACATTTTTAAAGTTAAATCACTTAAGGTCGAAATTTGCGTAGCACATTTTTCTCGCATATTGAAGAATAGCCCGTGTTTTGAAATGAATGTAAAAAAATAATCATATTGATTTTCTTGTTTAGCCCATATAAGTTTTGAAAGAAAATTTAAGATTGAAGAAAAACGTTTACTTTTTTACTAAAACCACCCAAGATAAATGTCGATACAGGGTATTTGATTTTAGCGTTCAAATTCAATACGATGTAAATGTATAAAATTGACATGCAAGTATCAAAAATAAAGTGGTACTCGTCTTCTATGTCATTCATATTACATTAAATACATTTCTTTGGTGTCTGTATGTGTGACCAGCATTAATAAACGATTTATGTTACGATAATCATATTTTGCTATATATAATTCCTATTGCTATTCCCGCCGAAACATGTAACGCGCATAGCACGAGTAACATTATCAAGTTTATTAGTTAAAGATAATTCAAAATTTTACAGTAAAATATATTACCTAGTGATTGGCGAGTACAATAGAAAAGTGTTTGTCTCAACCAGTAATACCCTGGTTCTAGAGATGGACTATATTTCAAAAGTGTGTAGGGGCATACCCGCGCCTCGTCGAATGAGCCATTTCTTAATACGACTTGTATGTTATCTACAAAACACGACAATGTATAATTATACTAGTATTGGAACAACGTCATGCACTCAAAGTTTGATCGATTTCATTACTGTCCGTCCAATTTCCAACTTTGCGATATAGAGCTTGCATAAAATGTAAGATTTTAACCATAAAAGCAAACTGCTTGCTTCACTCTTCGAAATATCTATCAAAATAGAAGGTATAACTCACCACCATATTTACACACGTAGTAACGTGGAACATCACATTCTCCATACAATGCCAATCCTTCGCCATACGATGTTGAATCATTCACAAATTTGAATTTACACAACGGTTTCATTGCAGCTGTTATTGAAAAAAAAATCGTACGTCATTGATATGAAGTTTTTATTGTACTGCGTAGTACAAGTGTCACGCTCTGAACCTGTACTGCAGGCAGCCTGTTAGCTCAGTCGGTAGAGCATTCGCCCTGTAAGCGAAGGGTCCCGGGATCGAGCACCGGTCTGGTTGCTTGCCTCACTCTGTGACATTTGGCGCCCAACGTGGGACCATGGCATGGCATTCAGATTGCTTCACAGCTCCTGTGATTTAATGTATTTCTACTCTCTGAAATTCGGGACGCATTTCCAATTCAGAAGGGGGAATATGTCACGCTCTGAACCTGTTCACATTATGGGTGAGGGAGTGTGTAGGCAGCCGAATAGCTCAGTCGTTAGAGCATTCGTCCTGTAAGCGGGTTCGAGCACCGGTCTGGTTGCATATTGTCTCACTCTGTGACATTTAATTTATTTTAGATTTCGCGATCTCGTATACCATCAACGTACTCTATTCTCTTTAATTTATTCTGTTTTAGGTTCTCTCTCGTATATTTATATATAATATATACGTAAAAGTAAATGATGAATCGAAGTATATCGACTAGTTGACATTATTATTCAACCCAAACCCCAGTTACACATGTGTATAATGATATTGTGTAGTTTTGTGCAATTTGGAACTCGCCAAAGTATATCCTAAAGAGCGTATTCTCTACTTGCAAAATTACTAGTGTCCGTTATCCATTGTAAACTTTAAGATCATATCAGTGACAAAATATCCTCATATTCAAGAAACACAAATCCACTCCACTGTTTTGCTTTGTTCTAAATTCAATAATTACACATAATATATAACATATTATCTACATGTATATGCAGTATAAAGATTGCATTTTTACAATGGTATGATTTCAAAATATAGGAGAGATCACCGTATTCATATGCAAAATGCCCACCGGCAATCTATTGGATGAATGAACAATAAAAACCTGCCATTCACCAATAGCCAGCTTGTGGCACGAATGCCTTTATGAGAATAACATCAACCTACGACAAGGCGATCTGAATATCTTGATCGTGTTTGAAGTCCAAACCACGCCGGTAACAGGGTTATGTTGCAATTTGGCTGCTGTATCTGAGGAGATCATGCGAGCTGATCTGGTAGTGCAGAAATCATTTGCTTCTTCCCATGTATACTTCACCTCACTGACAACTATCTCTACAATTGATATACTTATTAATCAAACTTCTGATATTGTTATGGCGTCGCCAACAATAATGTGTTTCACGTGTCAACAGTTCAAGGAACACTATGGTATAAATATTAGCGTTGCCTTAGATGGACTGAACATTCTATATTGTGTATTTTACCTGTATAAATACTAACGTTTTCTTAGATGGACTGAACATTCTATATTGTGGATTTTACCTGTTTGCATAAACGAGTAGTGGATGTGTTGATTTAAATGTGTCCTTAATTGTATCATTTATGTATATTGTTTTAACCATGTCTTAAACGTGATTGTACAGAACGTGTATACATATGCATGAAGAAGGGATATATAAATATGATATATAATAAATAAATAATTAAGCGCGCTCTCTTTGACACGTTGTATCTTTTAATAATGCCGGATATTTTCATTATCACTTGCTCAGTTTCGGCAAGCAACTGCATGCCAATGCAACTAAAGTGGAGAAACATAACATGCCTGATCCGAGTATCGAACCTAGATCTTCCAACACCAACTACTCATGTGATTCATCCTAACACTTCAATTTATTCCATTTATTTGATACAGTTTGTGAATCAAAATCAATCAATGCAATATCCACTCCCAATTATATCCCTATGAGGCGTTCTTTACGATAAACTTGAAAGTACCCTGGTATCCTGCATGGTGAAGGGTTAGCTAGCACGGGTTGATGATCCCTGGATAACTGATCAATTCAGCCGACCGCCATGTATAAATGAAAGTTGTTGATGACATTAAAGCAAAATCGAAACAAAAACAATAACTCCCGTACGAATCAGGAAGAAAAATAATACTCACCACAATACGACGCCCCGGGGGCACACATCAGCCACATCATACCTAGCAAGACAAAGAACATTATTACAACTAATAGCCGGCAATTAAATAATGTCCAATGCTTAAGATGTCGATGAAATAACTACATGTACTAGTATTATCTTATATTTTTAAAACGGAAGTAATTTAAGTTTGATAAACACTTCAAAGTTGATAACAATCCATAATAACGTATCGTGATTAAGCGGGGTGCAATAGATAAACGCAATCCGGATACTTGATGGTAGGATAATCAAGTGGACTTTTGTAGCAGGAAATAGTCCAACCTGTACGTTTTGGTAAATTTATAGTATAGTCACACATACATTAAGCAAAAACCTGTCTTAATCTGTCAATACATATTTTTTTACGAGTACATGCGTCCATTTCACCAGCCTTCTTATTTCACATACCGATCATTTCCTTTTTGCTGTCAATGGACGCATGCATTATATCGTATGTATTTCGACCATCATCTTATTTTAATGTTATTTTATTTTCATATCCAGCAACTACAAATTTATATACAGTACAACGTCTCCAGAGCGGCCCTCTGTAGATCAAGAACCTCTCTACATGTATAACAACACAAACAAATTTTCCCTAAGCTGATATGAATGCACTATAAATCTAATATCTGTAGAGCAATAGCCTTTAAACAACAGCCAATATTTGCTGCTCCAAAAGGGTGCTGCTCTGAACATTGTACTCTATTTGGAGCTGAATGACCCATTAGTGTTATCAACATTTACATTTACAGATTGGTTGGGAATCCCGTTTCTGGGATTCGTAGTTCTATATCCAGATTATTTACCATTTTTAAAAAAACGTTTCCAATACAAAATGCACGCACTATATATAATAATATTATACTGAAAAAATAAAGTTCAGCAAGTATTTCAGGGTGCTAATATTTCTACTTGTATGGCGATATATGCATACGTGATGCAATTAACAGGTTGACCATGTCTTAATTATCAAGATTTCGGTGGTTAATCAGTGTGTTCGTGGTTTTGAGAAGCCATGACTTCATTTATAAATAACCCGTGTAACACGTGCAGGAGGAAATCTGGCCCGTGTCAAGGATCTTGTCTTATGCCACAACCAAATAAACCGGTGTTAAAATTGTAAAATATTCAACGGTTCGAGGTCCAAGAATGACAGTGAACGACGTCAAATGACTATTGGAATGTTGAATGATGTCACGAAGGCAAGAGGCAAAGCAATATTTTTTAATGACAATTAATTGATCATTAGTCGCCTTAAGACTAAATATTCGCTTACAGGAGACGTCAAAGGTGGGCCGTCTTCAGACAGACTAACAATAATTACGCAACAAGAAGGGCGTTAGATTGCAGTGACGTCAACACGTATCAGATTCATGTGAAGTCACCAGCTAGCTGTTCATGTCAGGAACGCAATCAGCACTATTATTTGATATAAAATCGACCGGAATAGACAATCCAACGCTAGAACTTATGGAAGCCATGCTGACGTTGGCATACCGTTGACACGACGTCATTGGTAGTGTTGGTTTGCCTCGGCAATTTTATCGCATGACGACTCGTAGGCAATAAAATCACCATATCCGTATGGATTAAACAAACGTACTAGAATTTTCGCCAATTAACAAATTTTGGTCCTTCTCGGGAGTAGAGGAGATGAAGAACAAAATGCCATCCAAGGTGCATGACCTTGAGCAAACATTGAACAAAGCTGGTATAACATTCCCTTTACCGTTGTTTTCAAGCTTCGTAACAGCAAGAGACATACATGTTCGACTGTAATGTCTCTTTTAGGAGGGCATAATTGGCATCGAATTTCTTGTGATTTTTCTAATTGACCCCTCTCTCCTTACAAGTGACGAATTTCCGCCAGGATGAAAATTTCCTTCACTTAAATGGTTGAATTTCAAATGGAATGAAATGATCTTAAGTTTAAAATACTTTCCTTCTATTAAATATCATGCTACTTCACGAGAACAAATAAAATAGTCCAACTTGCTAAACTTTTTTTTATAAGTATACGTCGTAATTATTATAAATTAATTATGAATGTACGTCAAAATGTTGAAATAACGCTTAGAACTAAGAGCTGAAAAGACTTTTATTTACAAGAAATATAATGCATTTTTATGTCGTTTCTCAGACAGCAAATTTAATTATGATATTTATAATTCATATAATGAATTATAAATAGAAATAGTGTGCATTCCAAATGAGACGACTTGGGTAATATTTTGTGTGTATTTTAAGTTGCTGCCCTCTAAAAATCATAGGAGAAATGATATTAAAATAATCCAAAGTCTAACAAGTATTTTGAAATTATCTAGCATTTAACATACTACCTCAAAGAGTATTATCGACACAATGAATGAATCAATGAATGAATCAATGAATGAATCAATGAATGAATCAATGAATGAATCAATGAATGAATCAATGAATGAATCAATGAATGAATCAATGAATGAATCAATGAATGAATCCATCCATCCATCCATCCATCCATCCATCCATCCATCCATCCATCCATCCATCCATCCATCCATCCATCCATCCATCCATCCATCCATCCATCCATCCATCCATCCATCCATCCATCCATCCATCCACCCACCCACTTCATTTAAAATTGTTAGCCCGTACACTGTGAGGTCGAATTAACCAAGGGGCGAATGTGCAGTGATCGGCTCATTCGGATTACTTTGGATATTTCCATGCATCGCATGGGCAGCCATGGCTACATAGGACGCCAAAATTGGCAAAAGGTAAGATTACCAATTACCTACTTGTTTTGATGCTATGACATGTACTCCGTGAATGTCATCTGATATTATTATATACAAAACATTCCCTTTATCTGAGTATGTATGGTATACGTCTGTTTGTCAGTGTAGATACTATACGTATTTTGCACTGTTGACATCAGCGTTACTTCAAAATTTCTGAAAACTGACAATTTCATTTGAGTAACAAGCTAAAATGTTATTTAACGGTTTATGTCTGTTAACAGGACTGCATTAAAAATCTACCCGGTAAATATCTTCAATAATTTGAATATATAGCCTACAGTGGAGACTGACTACTGTATACATATGTAACGACAGGTGCCCTGCTGCATTAGAGTTAGATTAAGCTCATAGTCATATGCAGTTAGTGACTGAGGAGATGGACTGACTCATATCTTAATATGCCCGACTTAATCATGACTATTTTACGAAATGAAAAGAAGCACGGTGGTTGAGTGTATAATGTTCCTGACTACAGTACAGATAAAGACGAGAGGTCCCTGGTCCGAAACTTTGCCCCGTTACTTCCTAATTTCTTAAACACTTTTCAGTGTTTCCTACCCAACTAGTTAACTGGTTGGTAACCAGTAGCTGAATGTGTCAGTGCTGTGCATTGGGCATGTTAATGAACCAAGGAGTCTAATCCAAAATAGCCAGGCCTAGAAGGGTACGTAGCGCACCCGGATTCCTTGTTTTACATAAAGTTTTCATTTCTTCCTTCAAAACCTGAAAACATTTGAAAATTAGACAGGGGTAAAACTGAATGATCACATACTTACGACTGTATCTGTTGACACTAAAAACAACAATGATGTAGCTCTTCTAGGTGCAGGAAATAGTGAAATATAAAAACATCCTTTCTTGTAGATTAGAATGCTGTTATAATGGAGAGGCAGAATGTTGCACAGAATCAGAGGAATGGTATTCAGTATATTCATGCACAGAGAGTTGCTTTCACCCCTGCACATGTACAGTTAGCTTGTGATGGGGTATATTTAGCTCTACCTTTGACTCGAAGTTCTATTGGCATTTGGAGTTTACAGGATGTAACTTGTAAGGTAAGTTTTCTATCATTTGATTAAATCATGTTTCCCACAATTGTGTTCATGTGTGACAGCGGCTGATATTAGAATACCCTTCTGTTCTATGAACTTTTATTTGTTTCTCTCTTAAACCAACCTCAGTGCAAATATTTCATTTGTTCCAAGCATGGCACTACAGTAATCGAATCTCTTCCACTATCAGGCATAGAGTGAGGTTGCAGCTAGACCATTAACCCACCCCTGTTACGCATTTAGTATATATATATCACAACTGCATGGGGATCATTATACAAACACCTTCCTGGTGAAATAAATTGTCAGTCTGAAAAGCAATACATCCCTTGCTTCCTTGTTTTACTTCCTCTTGGGTATATAATATATTCTGTTCTTTAAAATCATCACATCAATTGTACACTCAAGAGTGATGTTATTTCTTACAGTCAGGGGAAATAATAATTCAATATTATCATTTGTGACCTTTTTTCCACATTTATAACATTATACATTGAGATAAATTTAAACAAATATATCAATATTTTGTAGCCTGTAGAACTTGTGGGTCACAGCAAAATTCTGACAGCTCTAGCATTTGGTAATGCATCGGTTCCCAAACTGCTGGTATCTGCTGCAGAGGATTATGTAATAGTATGGAATATACAACAATCCAGACAGCAATTCGAGAAAGGTAATAGTGTATGGTTTTAATATCATTATGTTATCTGATAGATTTGACTATTTAGGTTTTAAACTTGTTTTTCTGCGAGGTACACACCTAGGTATTAAGATAGGTGAATTTGGTGAGAACATGGGTATCATCAACAATTATATGATTATAAAAATACAGGAATAGTTTTGCTTTTAGTTGAACCAAATTACTGCCCTTGTTAAAAAAATTGACTTTCCATTCTTTATGTTCAATACTATTTGTCTCTGGGTTGTGACAACTCCTTATACAGTACAACCTCCACAGTATGACCCTTTGTAGAGCAAAAACCTCTCTACAACAACACCTTCAAAATTTCCCTTGGGTAATATTTACTCTAAATTTGACCTCTGTAGAGGAACAACCTCTACAGAGGAATAACCTCTACACAATTACCAATATTTGCTCTACAGAGGTTGTACTGTATTCACATATTCAAGATGAATGGAGAGTATGTAGTAATGTTATGTAATATTGCAATGAATATATTTTCTTCCTGAAAAAGGCATTCATGACTGAGCTCATTCAGCTAAAAATTTTACTTGGAATTTTACGGAATATGTTTGTTTATACTCCTTTAATGCAATTATTTTTAACACAGGATATTGTAAACGGTTGCATATGGTTTAAGCAGAGTATATAATTTTTGATTGAACTTACTCGTTTTTGTCGATAAATTACAGGTGAGAAAACGAGAGGCAGGGTTATTGGTACCACTTTAGGCTATGTTCAATATTGTGCCTTCAATCCAAGAGACAGTCTGGTTGCTGCCTGTGTTGGCTTGAATGTGGTCATACTGAATGCTCTTGTAAGTACACATAGTACACATTCATATAACTTGTTTATTTCATTGTATACATACCTTCATTAAAAGTTTCTTTCTTATCGGAAAAATCATGAAAAAACTGAGATTTCTCTTCAGGGGAAATAGATGGGGACAATTCTGACTGCTACTCTGGTACAAATCGTGCTGCTTTGTACATTCGTGGTTCAATTACTATCCTGTATGGATTCAAATTGGTGCTAATAATATCCATCTGTGATGAAAATGGGCAATAAGAACAGAAGTTAAACTTAATGCAAACACTTATTGCATAGAGAGGAACATTGCATTGATTTTTAGTCATTATCAGTCATCTCCGGATAATTACAATCAAGTCAGACCGTAAATAATAAATAAGATAAATCTTCTGTGCTCTAAAAGTTAAACAGCAATGTACATATAAATTATAAAATAACTTCTCCCTGACTTCTTATACTCTGGTGGTTCATATAGTATAGAGAATTTGACCTAATCCTTACCTTTATACACGATTATATTACAAGGTTCTGGCTTTGAATATATATAATTTCTGTGAGCAAATCATGCAAAATTGGTCCTTTAGATTTGCTTCGGTATTACACTTTGAGCGTCTTCGTGATATTTCCCACTTATGAAAACATACAACCCGGGTTTTCTAAACGTATATACAATACATCAGCTGTTAGATTATGCTAATAGAAGGTTGAGAGTCATGTCAAATTCTCCATACTATATCTCCCTCAGTCTTCATACTGACAGTAATGTTTGTAAATTAGGAACGTGTATTTTATACTTTTCGATAGTTAAGTAAGATAGGATATATTGATTTTCTGCTTATCATTTCAATTTCCAAAGTATTGGTTATGCTACAAGCTGACTGCTTTGTTTATTGATTTGTTTGCTTAGCTGAGTATGAACCAATACATGGGATACAATTTATTGTGGAGAGGTTAACTAATGTCGCAGATGGCGATCAAACCTGGAACCTCTGAATCCCAAAGCGTGATCTAGGTTCGATTACCAGTCACAACAGGTCATACCGTTCCATGAAAATTTGACAACATTGTTGATTTATTTCCTCAACATGCGGAGAAGTTGCTGGTTCCTTGTATAAGGAAGGGTAAGTTGGTACTGGTTAGAATACAGTCCACGAAAACTGGTTTGGAGAATCAGCCCCATATATAACTGAAACTGAAAAATTGTTGAGAATTGGCATTTAACCCAAATAAACTAAAGAAACAAACAATAAAACCATAATAATGATCTACAATGGCTACTAATATTTCACTTTTCATTTTACAGGTAGAAAACGAGATAGCTGTGTTAGAGGGACACAATGGTCCGGTCACTGCTGCTGAATTCTGTCCTCACTATACATCCACATTGGTCTCAATATCAGAAGATCGTACATTCAAGGTACATTCATTTTACTGGGATTTTTATTTGCACTTGAAGAAGCGACTTTATTTATTTCTTGCCACATGTTGGTAGGTCTGTAGTTTTAACCAAGGATAATTTGTTAGACATAAAAAAGTGTCTGTAGGTAACTTGAACATGCTCAAAACAAATATGGTAGGTTAGATTCTTTTACAAAAATTTAATTTACAATTTATATGAAAGAGCCTCTTAGGAACCCTTCAAAAGCTATAAAAATAGTGAAAATAAAAAAAATATCCAACACTATTAATACATTTAGGACTGTCACAAAAGTTAAGGGTTGTCAGGGTACTGAAAACAATCAATTTGTTTATGTACACTAAGGCTGACTGAGCTAGTAATGGAAAGGATAGTTATTACCTGTACAGTAATAGTGGGAGCACTGCCTGAAGAATTGTATTTGAGTTTCAGTATCTGAAAGTACAAATGTATGAACCCTCCTAATACAGTGATTATAAGGTTTTACCTCTTTGAACTAGGAAGATTGTTACTTGGCTCACCATTGTTGTACATGTGTATGTGAATGAATATGATTTTGATTATTGTTACATGAGATACACATTATACATGTATATGTAATATTTTGTATTTTTACGCCAAAAAGTTTGTAACATTTTTTACGCCAAACATACATCATCTTTCATAACGTCATAACTCATGACGTTGTTTATTCATTTGTTAAAATTTCTGGTAAAGACTTGTTGTTAAATTCGAAATGTAGAAACATCTTGCAGTTTGTCTTGCTTGATTTTATTTATGACTCTGATTCAGGTATGGAATATAGAAGATTTGACGTTAGTATACCAGTCACCCATACTGACAGCATCTCCGTTCCTCAGTATTGCCATGAGTGTACATCAACCCTATGCTGCTATAGGGGCTGCTGATGGTGTTGTAAGTATACTTTTACACTTCCTTCTCATATACCGGGGTTCACTGACTCCCCTAAAATGTTGTAAAATGTCACTATTATTGTGGTTATGTCATATAACCCAGTGTGTAGGTCTGAGGGTTTGGTTGAATCCTCTGAAAATAGGTGGTTAATGGATGCCCCTGAGAAAAATGCTGCATGGAATCTGCACACGCTTATCAGGGCTCGACACTAACACTGGTCCACTGGTCCGAGACCCGTGAAAATCCAGAAGGACCAGTGAAAATTCTGGAGGACCAGTAACTGTCATATTTACAAATTGGGCGCTTTTGCTCTGTCGGACCAGTGGCCAAAATAGTTAGTGTTCTAGGCCTGCTTATTGGTATTCTCACTTTCTGATTACGCAAACTACTAGAAGTTGTACATTTGGTCCTACATGAGCCTGAAAACCTATCAGAATAAAATGTATCTGACATACTAAGTGCTGCCTTCCATGTCCGATTTTTTCCCTATCTTTACCAGGTGCTTATAATATGTCTCCCACATATAGTAGGGAACACTTATTGATTTTATGCTGGTAGTCTGTCTTGATGGATGGATACCACAAAGTTTTTCCAGGCTTGTTCTCCTTAAGCACTTATCAGATTTCAATTTAACTTCACATGAATAGTTCAGGTATCATATACCAAGCCTAGTTGTGCATATTGCCAGGAATGTTTTGTATGATGAATATTCTGATGAGTTATGGCCCTTTGTGGGAGACGTATGTTTTTGTGTCAAAAACTCTTCTAGTGATTATCATTACATATTGCATATTGTCAGGAATTTTTTGTCAGGTGATTATTACTAGAGTTATGGCCAAAAACATTCATGTGTTAGAATGGAGTAAAACCTAATTAGTTATTAATTTTTGTTCTGTTCGAAAGGTACGTGTGTTTGATTTAACTGACGAGAACGGCTTCAGATGTTTGTATCAACTAGATGTAAGCAAAGTGATTGACAAAGAAAAAGATGCCAAGTGGATGGCCAGAAATGATATAAAAAGAGGTACTGTAGGTTGGTTATTATTTGTAATGTTTTATTTTTGCTGTTTAGTATTTTTGGATTAATTTTCTTAAGAGTTATGGCCCTTTGTGGGAAACACACCTTTTTTGTCCCTTCTAGTTTTCTAATCAAGCCTGATTTTCGTGAATTTATAAATTCTAGTAATAATACTTTTATAATACGCCAACCTATCATGGAACCGTCGACCGCCAATTCATATATTCATGAAAAGATCGCATGAATATAAAGTGATTTTCAGTATGGTGCGGTGGATTAAATTGAAGATTTTTTCAAGACATGGACATCATTGTTTTTTATGCACAAAATGCTTTAATAGATATTGTAAAATTACTATGTTTAATGTATAAATATAGATGTGTAGTTTTATTATAAATCTATAAAACAAAATCTGCTCGTGTAGTGCTGCATTGATATTTTAATGAGTTAAAATTAAAATATTAGACCCATTTAAACTTTTCTCTCTGCTTTACCAGTTAGCCTGAAAAAGATTTTATGTAACTCCTGTAACATGCCCAAGAAACAGTATAGGGTAGGTAGGTTGAGAAATGTTTTTTACCTGTATAGAGAACCTCTCAAGTAGAAAAAAATACTGAGAATACAGATTTTTTTCAAATATTAAGGATTGCACCAAATTGTTAGGGTATGTTGGGATACCAAAACTACAAATTTTAAACTATTTTTTATGCTGTTCAATTTGTTTGGAAAAAAGTGCCTGAAAAAATTAACTGTTTTAAGTTTTTGATCTTATCTTATTATACAGTTAATGGTCCAGTGACGATCAGTAGTCGACCGACCTGGAAACAAGACAAGAATACATCAGCGGTCCCAGATACTCGCGATGATGAAGAGGATGTTGTAGAGACTGGGGCGTCGGTTCTAGCTATGTATTATACAGGTCAGACACAGGACAAACCTACCAGACAGACTTCAGCTGTGCCTAGAAACTTGCCATTTCTACGAGACAAATCTTCTATAGTTGGGTATGATCTTATCCCTTTGAAATACCCTTTATAGAGTAAAACTACTAATTTAAACATTGTGCAGTGTTTTTGTTACATAATAATGCAACATTTAAGTACCTATTTTCAGTTATGCATATGTTTAACTGTGTACATTTACTCCCTGATCATTGTTACACTCAGCGCCACTGGCAGTCATAGCTCATTGGCTTTGACCCTCTCAGGTTCCCATGTATACACCTGGGTACAGTGGAGCATGTAGATTATTCTTGCGCAGTGAAATTATGCAGTGGGGTAGACGAGGATCGAACCATGGACCTCTCAATCGTAGAGAATGCACCCGTCTTTAAGGCTGCAGCTGCCCTCCTAAAGAGAGATTTTCAGTTGTATTTTCATTACAAATATTCTAGTTATGGCAGTTTTAGGTAATGCGATCACAAAAAAGGATTTAGATAAATTATAAAGAAAATGATTGGCATAGTATATCTGTTATATTGATGTTGATTTATTGTTACAGTGATTTATTGAAGTCATCACCTGTGTTGATGGTTGGTACTACAGCAGGATTGTTACAGATCAATGCACAGACAATGGAGAAATGTTCCTTTGTGGATTTTCAAGGTAACTAGTTTGAATACTTCCGTCTCTACTCATCCAGCATCCATGCCCACACTATTCATTAACCCATTACTCAATAGACTCACATAATGTCTGCAGTAACCTGATTGTAGACTAGTTAATGAGCCACAGTTGTGATCCAGTGAATGTGTGCTTGATTTGATTTGGTACCCAAGATCACAGTTCGATTCTCAGTCCTAACAGGTCTTGTCCTTCCATGAAAATGACAACAATGTCGATTTTCCTCCACATTTGGAGAAGTTGCTGGTTCCTTATAGAAGAATAAGGTAGTACTTGTATAAATAGGGACCAGGAAAACTGGTTTGGCGAACCTTTCTCTTTTATGAATAGTAATGGATAATATCTGGCATGAGGTGTCGAGAGTGAATAATGTACCGGTAAGTTATAGAACTTGTTTCGCAATTAATCTAAAATATGTTAGTACCAATCATTGTTGGAAATATCTTTGTCAATGAAACATATGTAATGAATGCCTAATACCTCTTTCCTTACAGAACCAGTTTGTTGTTTGAACAGTATTGATAATGATAGATATGTTTTAAATGCTGCTGGCTCCATTATATTCGGACAAGGTGCTGACAATAAGGTATGACATTTATGAATTATATGTATATATACCTAGTGTGTTCATTTAGTAAATATGATTATGTATGGTATTAAATCAGATGTATTTATTTCAAATTAGGCACAAGTACTACTAGTTAAACTTGGGAATAGTCATGTTCTGTCTCACAAATTTAAAATTAATGTAAAATAAATAGCTTTAACAGGGATTGCTACTTACTTATCTTTCCATGAAAACCTCTGGTCTCAGAACAGTGAACTAGTGTTACTGTTTAGCCCTGTTTAAAACTTTACTCCATAGATACTTCAGTGCATGCCTCTATCTAATGTCCAATACCCATCATTTTCCAATAATGAGTATAGGAAGAGACAATCAAATTATTGAAATGGACTTAAAAAACTCCCTTTCAAGGTTTCAAGGGAGGTCACACCTATCAAGGGAGATCATTTGTCTCAAAAGCTGTTCATGATTTGTGTACACATTTTAGCTGAACAGTTAGCAAACTATTGAGTAAAGGGTTAAGATAGATGCATTGGGTAGAAGCATATGAAAAGTGCTTTACTTAGAATATCTGCAAACTAATTGTTTCATTGTTTGTGCAAATTAAGTGGACCATATAGATTTTACAGTCAATCTTTATAATTATTGTCAAGGAAGGTAACTCTGTCATTTTGTTTGATGTTATATAGATATGGTGCATCGTTGGAAGCCCCTTCCAGAATATTGTTCATGTGTTAGAATGGAGTAAAACTGACACCAATAAGACAGCAGTCAGAGCGAGTAGTGTAACCAGTAGTAAAACAGACACTATGAACGGTCTGGAAAGAAGTATGTCCAAAATGGACACACCATCCCGTGCTGAAAGTACACCAAAATGTGATGAAATCACAGTTTTATCAAAGTAAGTGGACATATATTTTAAACATTGCAGTAGTCATAATTATTGCATCGTTAGTTTGATATTAACATCTTCATAATTTATATTGTGTCTTACATAGTGATAAAGAAGATAATTTAGTAGGATTTATACTTCACCTAGGGCTCTGAAGCTGAGGGGCTCAAGGGTGACCTATTATGAGAATCAGTGATGTCTGCCCACTTCCACATCAAAGAAATTTCACAGCACTATTTTGTGAGTGTTCCTCTTAAAGATTCCTTCGCATAAAGTAGTCCTAAACTGTTAATAACCTTAAAACATATTCACAGAAACGTTCCTTGGGTGACCCTCAACCTAACTCCTAGCCGTGACTTGGTTTATAATAAATGCCAAGTACACAAGATCAGTTATTGAATACCATTTCATTCCTGTAATTTTAGAACTAGTCTATTAGAAGATTCACCACTGAGAGAGGAATTGTTGCCTAAACAGAAGGAAACAAAAGACAAGAAGCCAAAAGGTAATTGACTGTGATGTTATTGTAACACCAGTAACACCATTCAATAAGGTTGCTTGAAATGTTTAATGATATGTCTATAAAACATCTTGAAATGCAATGAGGATTTTACTGAACGACGAACCACACTTTATTTACACCGAATGTACGTATCTCACAACTGATGACAAAACATGAGTATATATAACAATACTGCAGCGCACAGACAATCCAAAGCCTCGCAGAAACGACGGCAGCGCCTAGCCATCCACGCAAGAGTCAGACAAATAGGAGGCCCAAGTAGCTCCTGCGCTTCTTCCTAGAATGATGCAATACATTAAAGGAGTATGCATGAAAGGAGCTATGAATGAGGTATTTGGTGAAAGGAGTAACGAATGGACCATGTACACAAGGAGCATAAACGCAAATTCGTTACAATCTATTTAATTACTACTGCTACCAAATTTCAATGTTGTTTCAGGATTTCGATTTTATTAGCTTACCTGAAACTTGATCGTAAAGATTGCCTCTAAGTATGTTGTCTTGGATGAATTTGAAACTAGGTTTTCTGTATTCACCAACAGGTGTCTTGGTGGAATCAAAGAGAACCCTTGTTAGCATACTAGATGTCAACAGTTTTGACTAATTATATGAAACTGTGCCACAATGTTTGTCTCTAGAAATCAGGCCATATTAGATACAGGGTCACATGGAGTCAAAGAAAATGATAAACCAGGTACACCATTTTCTGGGACACCCCTAGTATGTTTCTGGCATCAGCAAGTCACTTTCCACATGTTTAACTTTTCTGAAGTATCTGAACTACTGTATAATTTTATACATGTAGGTTTTTACTGGATTATTAACTTATGATACTTAGAATTAAATATTTGTTGTCATAATGTATTGAGGGTATTTTTCAGGTTTAGTGACTCCTCCCAAGAAAGGTGGAATGCTGGACAATCAACCTTTAACATTCAAGACAAAAATAAAGTCATCAGGATACTCTGCTTCACCAAGGTAAATTATCCCCCCTTCCCATTAAATCAGATGGGTATATTGTTTTCATGATGTCGGTTGGTTAGTTGTTCCATACATGAAATGGTTACCTGAAGATAACTCAAGTACACTCCTCCCTAGGAACATGATGATCAAACTGAGTATGGAAGTCAATCATGACAATTGGATAACCCTCTAGTTGTGAGTTGAATAAGTCAGTAAGGTCATAGAGACTTTGGACTGCAAAACCGTTGCTGTCATCATCAAGGGGAAAATTTGAAATTCTGCAAACTCTTTGTTATAATACAGTCTTTATCTATAATGTATACAAGATCTTGATATTTCGCTGATGAAATGTTGATCTGTACCTACTCATCTTGGCTTGCATGAATATTTAGTATGTCTTCCATAGAAGTACAAGGTAGGATTGAGGCTTATTAAAATGGTAACCAATATGCTATGCTTGTCAGGTTTCATCTTAATTTATGATATTATATAACACATCTTTCCTCGAATTGCCAGGTCTCAATGCCTGTTTTGTGGGTAAAATATATTCTTGTTTATGTATGTCTTTTGTAATAATGTTTTATATATTGTATATCGGACATGTTTGTTTCAGAACGACAATGTTTAGTCCGCAGACAAATGTTCCAAAGTCACGGCCGTCAACCAGGCCTAGTGCTTCTGCTAGAACAGTCAAGTATGTCAATTTTTTATATTCATATGATAAAGTTTCCTCTGCATTCTTATCATTAGATGATTGTTTAATTAAGAAGTTCATGAGTTTCTTCTTATTTGCACTATAGAGATATTTGCTGACAAACTCCTATGTATCCATATTTATACTCTTTATCAATTGTTAAAGATCTACTGTGAACGAAGACCACTATTACAAAACCAGTCTTTAAATACCATAAATTTTATTTCCCATCTGGGCAATTTCAATAAATGTGGGGGAGACATATTGATTTTGTGCTTGACATCTGGATGGGTGTCTGTCTGGATGGATGGATGGATGTCACAAAGTTCTTCCATGCTTTTCTCCTTAACCATTGATTTTATTTCAATGAAACTTCAGACAAATAATTAGTACTAAGCTAAGTAGTGCATGATGTCAAGAATTTTAGGTCAGATGATTTTTGCCGTAGTTAGAGACTTTGCAGGATACATACGTTTTTGTGTCAACATCCATTCTAACCGATAATGAATTGCTACTGTTGTAGAACTGCTACAGCTAGTAGAGAGTATCCTATGCGTGGTAATCCACCAGCTAACTTTCACATGAAGCTGCAAGTTGAGGAGAGACCAACTCCTGTCAACTGTATCAAAGTTTCAGGTAAGGTTTATATCAAATAATTACATGATTATCATTAAAATACAAGGCTACTTCCAGACATTTATCTGCTCAGCCCCCAAGTCCTCTGTTACACTCATTCAAATCGTTCTCAAAAAGGCTGAAGTGTAGAAACTTGTTATTAAAAAATATTTCTGGATATGTTTAGAACTATTTTGCTTTTTTTATGGTTTCTAACATTGTGAAACAACCAGTTGTTAGGCAGGTTGGTTCACGAAGAAGTCAGAGAAAACTAAATTAATAAATGTTAAATGTTTTCTTTGAAGTTTTAGAGTCTGAGTTGTCTTATGATTTTCATATTATCGGTATGCATATTGTATTTTAGATGGCGGTCAATATTTAGCATGTGCTTTGGCCAACAAGTCAGCCCTAGTGTTCAATGTACCTTTATCAAATAAAGGATCTACTGCCTATACAGGTATCATGCCTTCTTTGATCATTATTTTCATATGATTATTATACTTTTGTCGACTATATTGTAAATTGGCTCT
This sequence comes from Spisula solida, assembly GCA_947247005.1. Lineage (NCBI taxonomy): Eukaryota > Metazoa > Mollusca > Bivalvia > Venerida > Mactridae > Spisula > Spisula solida. The sequence goes on from OX365945.1 coordinate 54,470,039, forward strand.
GCCAAATATGTTATCCACTATAAATAAAATCGTTACTTACTTACTAGACTACCTGTCGTTATTATTGTTAATAAAGGTAATTGCTAACTAATTCATATTAAGTTGTATTTTTTGGAGACTTTTTTCTTAAATATTGTTTTAGCTAGTCCAACACTCATCAATCAAGTCACATTTTCACCTTACTGGTTGCTGAGTTATATTTGGAAAATTGGCAGTGCCAAGAATGACTGTCCTTCAGTTAATTTTTTAAGACATGGTTCATGCCTCAAATTTTGACATTACTTCCTGTGTATTTGTGTTGGTCAAAATAGAGAGTAAGAATTCAACAAGAGCATGCTTGTGGATTATTTTATTATTTAATTGGCGTTTTGGCATTTCGCATTCATTAGGATAACTTTTTATATAGTAATCAACAAAACAATGAATATGACTTCATGACAATAACCTAATGTCATCATATTTTTGTAGGTCATAATCACATAGTGACAAGTGTAGGATGGAGTCATTGTGGATCTAGACTAGTCACTTCATCGGATGATAAAACAGCGGCAGTGTGGATCAAAGGTCGCAGTGAACCGGTGTTAACGTTCGATCGTATGAAGAAGAACACAGCATCTCTTGGGGCAGAGGTTAGTTATATTGGTCAATGCTTGTTCCTTTATATATTCGTCCTTATGACTTGTGCTTGAAATCAGTTATTTTTGTGCCTTTTGTGTGCTGCTGATTCTGTTGAGAGCTGACTTCCCTGTCTGCTTTGTTATTATCTTTCTGTGTGCTTTCTAAGACACTATAGAAGTTATCATTTCAGAACCCCCATAGTTATATGACTGAAACATTGTTAAAAATTGAGCCTGCTGTCAATAGTGGATGATATTTTCTACATAGCTGCTGTGGTGGTAATTTGTCTCCCACATATGATGGGAAAGACATAATGATTTGATGCTGGACATTTGTCTGTCTGGATGGATGTGACCAAAGTGTCTCCTTAACCATACAACATATTTCAATAAAACTTCACATGAATAGTAAGTACAAAGTCTTGGGCACTGTGTCAGGAGTTTTAGGTCAGATGAATTTCGCTGGAGTTATGGTCCTTTGTTGGAGACCTATGTTTTTGTATCAAAAACCCTTCTATTGGCTATATTGCTATTGTTTTGGTAATATGTTTTTACCATTATTTTGCAGGGGAATGGTGGTTTCAGCAAAGAAGTGCTTCATGCTCAGTTCTACTTCATGGATAAATTTATTCTCCTGAGTTCTGGCAATTCTATGTTTATGTATAAATACTATGTGGACCCTACTAAAAATGATATTCAAAGGTTAGTTCTTTGCATTTTCACTTCAATTATTTTAGTACAAGTTGGACAGTAGCAGTGTTTTATTGTCTCACAGGTACGGGGGGCCTTTGAACAGTATTGGGGTTGAAGTAAAAATATATGGTTCTCCAGATAGATTAATGTTGAAGTGCCTCATTGGTGTTTAGTATGTAAAATGTTTGCCCCAATTGTGGGTTTCTGATCCATACTGTATGACACCTTAGCTGAACAATGTGAAGTACATATGCTTTAGACTACTTGACTATCATAACAACTCCAATAAATGGTTGCTCCAATGACCTGTATTAATGTGACCACCCCACACAACACTGCACTGCTAAACACCGCACCTCACCACACACTACACCACATCACACCACACCCACCGTACCAAACACCATACCGCAGCACACACCACACTACACACCGCTCCACACTGCAATGCAACACACCACAACGCAACACAACACACCAGTAATAAGTTGTTATGAATACTTTTCGTTTCAATTTTGTGTGAGCCACGTACAAGTAATATATCCTGTATAATAATGACTGTATATTTTCTGTTCCAGGTATCTGACACAATCTCGATACAAGCTAGTACAACAATGGCAAATGGAATCACAACAATTGGTGGCAATGTCTGCAGTTAACAGTTTCCTGTCATGTATCCTTTGTGTTGTTTGTTTGTGTTCGACTGGGACAGTTGTAAATGTGTGGCAATTTTGTTTCCCCCAGCCAAGCCCCAATCTCCCGAAGCATCTCTAGTAGAAATCTCATCTCAAGTTGAGATTTTGCTAAAATCAGAGTTTGAATCTGTGATCAATCTGAAGTTTGAGCTCTTTGAATTTTACTGTAATAAACTCAAAATAATGTTTCTGTTTTGTGATGCCTATTTTTGTGTCCAACCTTTCGTGGAAATCGACTAAAAGAAACATGCCAATATTTGAGTTGAGATTTAGCTCAGATTGAGATGTTTTGAGAGATCAGGGCAAGGTTGGCAAATAACCTCAGACTTTGAGGGAAGAGACAGTTTTGTGGTACAAGAAACCTTCGTGCGAAACTCGAGCTCATTCTGAATAGAAAGCTTCTTTAAAATGCCTGAAACTACACCTGCGATAAACACGAAACTCACTCTGGGTTGCCATATCACTTAAAGTTGGGTGGCAATTGTGGTTAAGAAAAGGCCAAGTGTCCTGGTTGAGACTCAAATCAGAGACCTCTTAGTAGTCAAGAAGAGAAGCTGCCACAGTGCCATCTTTTACTCTGATTACATACTATGGGTATGACTGATTCAGAATTACAATGCATGTTGTTTTTATCTGTTCTGGTCTTTGAAGGCTCTCTAATTTTTTTTCGGTGACATGTAATCCAGTAGGATAATAAGACCACTCATATACCAAAATTGTCTCTTGTATTAAGACACAATTATATAGAAAATACATTGCTTTGCACTGGTTTGTCTCTGTGTCTGTCTGTAGACCAAACGGTTTCTGTTCAATAACTCGAGCATTCTTTGATCTAGGAATCATGGTTTGTTGTAACCATGGAAACTGGCTACTCTGTATTTGATGTTGTTCTTTAAGGAACCTTAACGTATGATCAGATATTGTGCTATGTGGTTGCAGCAATAAATCTATAGAAGTGTTTGATATGAATGTTGGACAGAGAGTACGGAAGATGACAGATGTACATACCCGACCTGTACATGCCTTGTGTCAGAATGAGGTATAGTATAATACTATATTTGTTTCTCTTGTATCAGGTACATTTTGTAGTTGCAAACTATACCAGGGTTTTACTAGATGTTCAATAGCAAGGGTCATTTGATAATTATGTTTTCCATAGGGAGACTATCTGATTTTGAGGTGGATGTCTGTATGTCAGAATGGATGTCACAAAATTTGTCAGCGCTTCTTCTCCTTAATCAATTGTCAGATTTCAATAAAACTTCACATCATGCAATACTTGGTACTAAGCCCTTCTGTTCATATTGTCATGAATTTTAGTTCTGGTGATTTATGGCCCTTTTTGGGAGACGTATGTTTTTGTGTCAATAACTTTTCTAGTTTTGTACTGTATTTTACTATTTTAAGAAATATCATCCCTTCAGTCATGATCCCGAAATCCAGACATTTTAGGGATCAATTCGAAAATGAAACCCAATTGAAGGAGCTTTTTATACAAAGTTCTTTTGTAATTTATATTAACATGTTTTGGAATGAATTGCGGGTTTGATGGATTCTTTCAATTTTAAGAAAAGTATAAATGCTTATGCATGTGTTAACAACCTTCACAAATTTGCTGTTTTATCAAATTCCTCAAACTTACATGCTTTTGAATATGAATTATTTCTCAAACCATAATGCTTGTGATCTTTCTATGATTTCAGGGATCTCAGTTTGTATCCCATTCATCAGGTGCCTATGATCTGTTTGTGTCTGCAGCAGCTGGAGATTGCATCAAGTTATGGGACCTTAGAACTAATAGGTATACTTTTATGTCCTGACAAAATTAGCTAGAAATTAAAACATTGTATATATTTGATTTAAAAATAGCTACTATAACTATATCTACCTACCTACCTAATCCTCTTCGGGCTGGTTTGCCCCTAAGGCCATTAATTATGTCTACCACATATAATGGGGAGAGATATTTGTTTACAAAGTTTGTCCATGTAAGTTCTCCTTAACCATTGGTTGGCTTATAAATTCTATGAAACTTCACATGAATACATCTAATCAAGCCTAGTTGTGCATATTGTGTCTGATGATTTTTGTTAGAGTTATATCCAATTATTTTGATATTTAATTGACTGCATATGACATGTGGTTTCTTTCTTCAGGTGATTTCTTATGCCAGTTTTACCCTTTTTACTGTTTTTCACTATAAGTGTATTGATGGTTATATTGTATATTTATACAGATGTGTACGAAGGTATGAAGGACATTTAAATAGAGTACATCCCTGTGGTGTGTCATTCAGTCCCTGTGGAAGATTCCTAGCTACGGGATCAGAAGATAAATGTGTAAGTCTGAAATACAGCTTTAGTATAGTCACTTGATACATTAACTATTACTGAAACAAATTAACTTGTTTATTAACCTTTATGCGTGAATATATTTCCAGCTTTTTGTGTGGAATATATTAAGCATAGACTAAAGTTAAATGAAGGTAACAAATAAATGCTAAGTAATGCTAATAGAAGATAAGAGTACCGGTTAATTTGTTCCAGTAAATTAAATACAGAATATTATTTAATTTGCTTGTAAATATACTACAAATATGAAGTATGCTGGCTATGTATCATTGTTAGATTCTTCTTATCTAAATAATAAAGATCCACAGTGCCCCAATCGTGGTAGAGTGTCTGCTTCAAGTGTGTGATGTCTCGAATTGGATCCCAGGCAGTGACATACCAAAATAGTTAAAACTGGTACTGGTATTTCTCCTGTACTTGATACTTGGCATAGTTAGTTCCATGTGAAGGCTGGTTTGTTTGGTGTCAGGATAATGTTGCTGGGTTGTCTCCACATTTCAGAAATACTGTTGACCAGTGGGACTTAAACAATATTTAATTTGTGTTTAACGGTTATTGCTAATTACACTTTTGGTTAACCTTGTTTTACTTGTTTCCAGGGTTACATATTTGATATTCGGTCAGGAACATACCTTCACAAACTACAAGGTCATTGTGATGTTGTGTCTGATGTCTCATTTCATCCATTGTACCCACAGGTAGGTGTCCTCTCTTACTATACTGTATCTGTAATTCTATCATATATCCACCTTACTGTATATCTGTACCACAGGTAAATGAGCCGTTCTCTAGGAAAACTGGGCTTAGTGACAAAAATATGAAAATCACGATAATTTAGCATTTAGAAAGACAAGACCCTTTTGAACAGTTTCTGAAAATTTGAGCAAAATATAACATCAAATTAAAAACTTACAGACTTTTAAAACTATTAACTCCCCCTACTTTGTTAGTGACATCGCAAACGTCATTCAATTGTTTTTTGACGTTACGTTAACAAGAAGTTCATAAATCCAGTATTTGATGAGTTCTTGACGTAAACTTTTCAAAATTGTATCACTTTTTAGAATTATATTCTTTTTTTAATAAAACATATCTAAATCGTAAATTTTAGCTTTTAGAGAAACGTAGCAACTGTTTTCAACCACTAATCCCTCGTTTTCTCAATATGGACACTCTTCAGAAACTGGTCACCATAGCAACGACAGAAGATATTTTATAATGATTTATGAGAAAAAATAAATCTAAGACTTAGTTCTATATTATCCAAGAACTAAAACTAAAATCAAAGAGCATGACGTTTTTTGTCATTTAAGAGTGTTTTCTTAACCTTATTACATAAATGCTAATACAATGTCACTAAGTCCAGTTTTCCTGGAGAACGGCTCAAATGTATTATTCATGAAGATTTGTTTTACAGAAATTGATCTATAGTTTAAATATTAGATCTAGATAAATTTTCCTGTTGATGCTTTATAAATACCATCCAGCACACAGATTTGAAATAATTTTGCTAGAGTTGCTCACAGATTCAATACATGATAGTTAATTATCATCAGAATTTTATTGGATACTCCAAAATTTAATGTACTTGTTTGAGGAAGTTAAGTTCATGGGAATACTTTAATTAACTTTGGAAATCTCTGCCCTGTATATTGGGACAAAACTATCCTGAAAGCAATTTACCAGATTCAAATGCAAATTTCTTATAGTCCTGGAATTTGTTTCTGGTAGTGGTTGTCAATGGTGTTTTTACTGGGGTATTTTAGAGTAAAAGCAATAGTAACGTTTGTTTTAAACTTTAAAGATGGTTTTGATCCAATGAGCAACTTTTAAGGGTATAATACACATTATTATGAATAATATTCTGAAAATGCTACTAGAATTAATTGGATTTTAAGTCGGTTAGAGTGACTTACCCCGAAAATCAGGAGTAATAACTCTGAAAAACATGGGTTTGAACTCCCAGAACATAGATAGAACGTGATTCTATAACATAGCATCCATAGGTATAACAAGTCATAGATAATGGTGGTTTTTGACACAGGTTTGTCTGTTGCTTAAATGACAAAGATTTACATCCAGCATTTATGTTCCATAGTTTTGTTCCCCAACAGTGGATATCATATGTGCTTTATAATTGTCACTGAGATTGTACATGTTTATATGCGTAATTAAGTTTTTCGATGCTATACATCGGGCAGGTTAAAGAACTAAGGAGTCTATTGGGAAACCTAGGGTAGCTCGCCCGGATTCCTTGTATCACACAAACGTTCTGTCTCTTACCTTGAAGCTGGAGGTGTCATTGGCCAATTAGGCAGGGATAAAACCCAATGGCCATGCACTACTAGTGTATCAGTTGAATGCAAAAAGCCCCCAAAACATATGCATATTTAATGCATATGCATATATTGTCTTGTTTCAGTTGTTCACTGCAAGTTTAGATGGGAAGATACAGATGTATAACAACAAACTGGTCAGATGATATACATAGAGCATCATTATCATTGTCCATTATCATCCTATCACCTGCATATCATCCTCCATATACATGTGCACCAAGGCACCACATTCTAGCTTGCATTGCTTCGTCAAATGAAAAAAACTGAGCAAGTTTATATATTGTAACCAGCGAGACATTATATGCATGTGGTTACCTGTGAATAAGACAAGAACCTGTGAAGATGCTGCGGCTACAGAAGGCCAAGAACCAACCAACCAAGTTTATTTCACATTAGAAGGGATTTGCTTGTTTCAGCAGTACTCGAAATTGTCTCTTTTCAATGTTAAAAATGACTGATACTCAAATTATGTGAAATTATTGTTCGCTCTTTGAGTGCAAATTCATATAGTTGAAATATGTTTAACAACCAAAATAGAGCCTACGGATATCAAAATCAAATTGTCTGCAGACTTACAGGGTTATTTCAGACTTCAAAGCGGTCTCGTATTCTCTTATGCACTTAGACTAGTTTCACATTCAGCTCCTGAGAACCCAGTCCATTATTGTGGAATGTCAAACCATATATTTATTTACTTGATAAGTAAATGATTTTAACCCTGGACTAACTCTGTTGTTTTGAGTGTCCTTGTTGGTACAAATAGGGTGAATTTTCATTAGATCTCTGTTCAACTGTTCATTGATTTTGTTATGTTTGATTTTACAAAAAAAAAAAATGTTAAACAATATTGTTGTTTCTGTTTTTATACCCCACTCACAAGCAGTTACAGGGGAGTATACTGGATTTAGCTTGTCTATAAATGCATTCTTGTGGACACAAATCCTACAGTTTTGGAATGACTGCCTTCAAACTTTTACAGATGAGCACTGTCAACATGTGCATCTACGACGCTTTTGACTAAAGTTGCTGCCCTTTGTTTTTCTTTGATATACTATGACAATGCATAGTGTAGAACTGTGGACGCAACTCCAGCTACAACTTCACTAGGATTTCCTATAAACTTTCATAGATGAACTAACTGAATAAAATTATGTAGATTTACACAAAGAAAAGAAATACCTCCTAGTTCTATGAATTCGTCACATAGGGGTATTATTATATTTGTCAGTCTAAAAGCTACAGCTCTGGTTTGTCTCTGTGGAGAAAAGTGTTGCATACAATGTAACATCAACATGCGAGATAAATGTGAATTGGGACCTCTGACTCAACAAATGAACATTCATAAACGCAATTATAAAACGGAATATCTCTTTTCCTAGTAAGTAATTCGTAGTATTCGTACCATGCTCACGGTATAGTTGAATGATAAGCCATGGTGCCTGATAAGCTGTCTTTGTCACTACTAATTGGCATTTGCCCAGAAATATTTTGTTTGGGGAACATAAAAGCAGGTGTCCCTGTATTATGGACTTAAAATGTTCTGTGAGCAATATCTTAGAGCCTATTTGGATCTATTACAATATGAACAAAGAATTAACAAACATGTATTGTTGCAGTAATTAAATGTATTAGACGTGCAGACATAAGAGACATGTATTATTTAGGATTACCAAAATATATGGTACGTGCTCATCTTCTGAAGCTGTGTTATACGAAGTTCAAAATGACCAGTCATATTGGTACATCTTGTTGGTTTTGTGCCCCCGTAGCTCAATGGTCATCGCGCTTGCCGCCGAATCTGGCGACTGGGTTCAAACACGAGTGGAGGCACTCGTATGCCTGCCATAGTTCAGCAGAAAGCTTACTGGCAAATAAAAGCTACGCTCGACATTGGTTATATAATATGAAAGTAATAATTTTGTGTGATCATTTGAACAATGAACTACTTGAAATTCTATGACAAATAGACTGAAGATGGTGCTCTTGTTGGGAAGTTATCAACCGTACCAGAGGAAGTTAGCATACTGTTTAGTAAAACATGAGGACTTCAGTTAGGTAGAATGTAAAATGTATTTATTAGCTCGAGAATAAAATATCAAAGCGACTGCAATACGCCGGTATCCTCCGTTTGAGTAATCATGCAAATTGTAAAAAACCCGATACGGCTATCGTATGTATACGAAATATTAAATATCATATTGACGCTTCTCGTCCCATTGTTTACGAGATTAATATCATTCTGTATTATATAAATTCTAGAAATATTCCATCGAAGTTGAACGTAATGATCACATATACACACCAATACCATCTGATAAAAGGTATAATATCATGGTAAAAGTATCATATCACATTATTTAATAAATGCATAATAAAAACTACATGTTGCGCAAGCATGAACTAAATTATCTGGTTAAACTCGTTTCTGTATAGATTGTGCAAAATGCAGTAAACGCATGCCGTTTCAAATATCCCAAGGGTGGTTTTATGTTGAGATATATAGCGTCAACTATACCATAACAACAACCTTACAGAGATGCAAATATTGTTGCCAGGTGGCAACCTCACAACAGAAAATTAAAATAAAATGTTCACGTTTTGAAGAGTGATTTGCTCACAAGAGAGTAGCTCAATAGAGAACGGTAACTATAGGCGGCACCGTTGTTAAGTTCTTAATTAACTTTGTGTAAAATTCAATACTTTTGTCATACTTGTGATTTTCTTGTGTTACTGCACAAATGTAATAAAAGTGTTAAAGCTTGGCAACGTACCACATTGCTCATGCTAACGTACATAACATACATATCCCTTAGAAACAGCACACATTTGATGAGCTTGCTTAATGGAATGTGACAACTTGAAATGTTTTACTAGTCACATTGATAATTTCATATGGGGACTAAAACCTGTAAAGTCTGTTTTACGACTTTTGATTTTAAGGTTGATGTCGTTGTTAATATAGAACAGAATATAACATAACTGATCTGTTAATATACAGGGTGTTAAAATGTTTGTTCTCAAAATTTGAATTCATACTTAATTTTATCTGAACGTTGTACGCAGTGTACAATTTTAATTTCTTACACAAATAACTTCAATTAATGCTCGAAAGATTAGAGCAATGGTAGAACCCTCTGGAATTTAACCTGAAAATTGTATATTCTTTTGACGTCAGAAAAATCAACTATTGAAACTAAAGATTTGAGAACGAACTTTTTTAACACGCTGTAGGTAAGTCGATCGAAGTTCAATCGTGTACGAAGGGGAATTGCATGTATCTAAAATAATAACTGTGAAAACCGGCAATGCTTATACCAGTGTAGCAATACCACGTGGTTTTGGGCTACAGTTCCAAGTAGAAATTTGTAAACGTTGGAACACAAATGTAGCCATAAGTATTTTATTTCTTCATCGATTTCTATGAAATATACGCCACGCTAAGGTGAACATTTTTTGCTTTCCATGATATATAAAATCTTTTTCAGCGGCTATGCCGTTTTGTCCATTACCCTGTGAAACCGTGGAACATGTAGGCTTCACAGGGTAATGGAAAAATCGGTAAAGCTGTTGAAAAAGATCTTATATTTCATGGAAAGCAAATAATTTCCGCCTTAGCGTGGTGTATATTTCATAGAAATCGATGAAAAAAATAAACTACTTATGACTATTTTATTTTCCAATGTTTACAAGTTTCTTCTTGTAACTGTAGCCAAAAGTCACGTGGTATTGCTACACTGTATACTACAGCGGTGTACCTTACACTGGATATTGCTAGTAAATGTGAGTAATAGTATCAGATTTCGCGACATTGGAACGGAAATGTTGGTAAGTTCAGCAACGATATTTTCTACTTTTTTCTACTATTTTTACTACTAATTACTTCACATATATCAACTGGGTTTTAACGTCTTCGGATATGTTTATAACTCTTTGATTAAATTATTGGTTCTTTTGCGTTCACTAAGGTTTTTTATGTTCATATAGTAACATATTTTATATTCAATTAGTAACAGGAACTTCTAGTTCCATTTTTATTTTAATATAATACAAACTCAATGTACCTGATATGTATGTATGTAAATGAGTATGTCAAACGTCGGGAAAGGAGGCATAGTATATAGGGTGGATCATTTTCTTGTTCAGGTGTGTGTTAAAATCGATCTCTAAGCTCTGAAACTCGTGTGCATATAGAAAGTAACGATATTTTCCAGGGGGTAGCTTCCCTCCGATTCCGCACATTAGCATGCCATGTTATCAAGCAGTTCATACACTCTCAATTCCCTATAGATATACACAATATATATAATCTTTACCTAATAACAGTGGTGTTCATACACTCTCAATTCCCTATAGAAATACACAATATATATACTCTTTACCTAATAACAGTGGTGTTCATACACTCTCAATACCCTATAGATATACACAATATATATACTCTTTACCTAATAACAGTGGTGTTCATACACTCTCAATACCCTTAAGATATACACAATATAGATAATCTTTACCTAATAACAGTGATGTTCATACACTCTCAATTCCCTATAGATATACACAATATATATACTCTTTACCTAATAACAGTGGTGTTCATACAATCTCAATACCCTTAAGATATACACAATATATATAATCTTTACCTAATAACAGTGGTGTTCATACAATCTCAATACCCTTAAGATATACACAATATAGATAATCTTTACCTAATAACAGTGATGTTCATACACTCTCAATTCCCTATAGATATACACAATATAGATAATCTTTACCTAATAACAGTGATGTTCATACACTCTCAATACCCTATATATATACACAATATATATAATCTTTACCTAATAACAGTGATGTTCATACACTCTCAATACCCTATATATATACACAAATTTCAATATATATAATCTTTACCTAATAACAGTGATGTTCATACACTCTCAATACCCTATATATATACACAAATTTCAATATATATAATCTTTACCTAATAACAGTGATGTTCATACACTCTCAATACCCTATATACATACACAAATTTCAATATATATAATCTTTACCTAATAACAGTGATGTTCATACACTCTCAATACCCTATATATATACACAAATTTCAATATATATAATATTTACCTAATAACAGTGGTGTTCATACACTCTCAATACCCTATATATATACACAAATTTCAATATATATAATCTTTACCTAATAACAGTGATGTTCATACACTCTCAATACCCTATATATATACACAAATTTCAATATATATAATCTTTACCTAATAACAGTGATGTTCATACACTCTCAATACCCTATATATATACACAAATTTCAATATATATAATCTTTACCTAATAACAGTGATGTTCATACACTCTCAATACCCTATATATATACACAAATTTCAATATATATAATCTTTACCTAATAACAGTGGTGTTCATACACTCTCAATACCCTTAAGATATACAAAATATATATAATCTTAACCAAATAACGCTGGTTATTTCTCACGTTTACTCAATTTCCGAGACAAATACTCATCTCATCTAAAAGCAATACCCCGTTCGCTCTACATGTGCAGCAATACACCGAACTCCTGTGAGAAACACTAAAGAAAGAATACTTACCGGGGACAAACGGAAATGGCCGAGCTTTCACGATTGAAGACGAAGAATGAAAGAGGTAATGAATCGAGGAGTAATATGAAGCACAGGAATTTGGCGTTTGCTAAAGAAGAGAAAAAAATCAAAGTCTATCACTAAGTATCATAGAAACACTGTTTAGTCTATTGAAGGGAGGTAATTGTGAATATCATACGACGATTGCCTGTGATATGAAGAAAGGAGAACAAATGAAACGTGTTTAAAAACAAGCATAAACTCATATTTCATTTAACTTTAGATAACATAATTATGTTCAGCGTATAACCAGGAATATGGCTGGTGCCCACGCTCGCTCAGATTCAATATGATTTATGGTCATAAAATATATTGCAATGGTCCACCCACTCTGAAACCGAACAATCTTAATTTACTGGTAGAAATTGTATACAGCCATATATCAGTCATCTAAATGTCATGGTATCAATAAACTGCCGCGCATTATGCCAACAAGGCGTATATCAGATTTACATCACATCGCTGAAGAAAATGTTTTCTTGATTGTTTATTGCAATCAGTCGTAAGATAATACATTGTATAAAAATTAATTGCCTCATAATTATGTTGGAATCCAGTGAAAATCCATTAATTTTAACTCCAGTTAGTTGAGATGCGAGAAGTCTGAAGGAACATGAATTTCTCCCAAGTTGAATCAGCCTCTTACCTGGTTAAATGCCGACTACTCGGGTAAGGTATGTTATCCTAAATTGAAGCCCGGGATGGATTCTTATATTCCTATATGATATTGAGAAACAATGAGAAAACAACAGATTGATGGGAATCTAACGTTATACTTCTACGCAATAACTGTTTTATTTTCTAGACTATCTAGATTCATAAAGTCAAGAGGTGCAGTTTAATTGCTTACACTTTTAGTAAGATCCAACCTGCACAAATTTACATTTACCTAGTGGGTAGCATGGTTATCGAGTTGATAACGCTTTGGTCACGGATTGATAGATCCCAGGTTCCAATCTTGGTCGGGGAACTTGGTCATTTCTGAAACGCCTTTGAGTGCTTTCCACCCAACCAGAGATAAACTAGTTCAAGTGACCCAATACAACTTTGACCATATGGACCACCTGTCATATTAGTGAACAAAGTGACCATATGGAACAACTGAATACTATACACAGAGCATAAAAGAAAACACATCTCGCATATGATAAGTTAATGTAAAAAATTGTGATCAATAAAAAGTAATATCATCTGTAAAACATTAGCGATAAGCCCAAGATCTATACAAAAATATTTTAATTTATATTCGCTGTTAATTCGCCATCTCTTCATAATATGATATAACATACTATTATATGAATTGTAACGGCGTTATCGTGAAACATCGACTATTCCCGTTTTTCTCCGGCATGCAATGTATAAAGACTAATCGTGAAAGCTCGTCCACTTTCGTTTGTCTCCGGTAAATATACAAAAATGTAGGCATAAAGACAGATGGGATCAGAATTGTAACAGCGTGGTAGAAATCAAAGCGCTTAGGGCAGCGTATACATACAGCTAGATTGTGCTTCACGATTCCAAGCATGTTTTGACATACTGGAGGCTGGCTATGTTCAAATGACGAGGGAAAGGTATAATATATACTATGTAATATCACAGGAACTTGCATTTATAATTTGAAAAAAATGGAAAAAAAATGGAAAAAATTTTTTTCACTAGGCCTACTTTACTATTAAAATATTTTAGTAGTAAAGTAGGCCTTTTTTTCAATTTTTTTTTTCATTTTTTTTCAAATTATAAATGCAAGTTCCTGTGATAATATATACATAACATGTGTGCTTTAGATTCTAGTGTGGATATGTATAATATATGCATACTGTTATATTGCTAGTTTATAGTGCCTTCCAGCCAGAATAATGGTTAATAAATAATCGCGGGAACAGCCTGTCAATTTTTGGATGACCCCCCGGATAAAAAGGCGTTAACCAAATATAAAGCTAAAATAACAAATATTTAAGCACTTTATTATTCAGTATCTTATCCACATCGGAGTACGTGGAAAGAAACAATTATCCATGGGTAGAGATGGTCTAGAGGTATGTCACATTTTGGGTTCGTGAGGTCCCGAGTTCGATTACTGTCTGTGCAACTGTTCAATTTCCCACAGCAAGAATAACCCACAATACTCCATTTTAAGCCTAGGTCCCATTGAGGAATTCCACATCGGCGATGTTCTCCCGAATTCTTCCGATACCACCCGATTCATACAATTCCTTCCGATATCACAAACTGGCTCATGACTTTCCCTAAGCCCCCCCCCCCCTCCCTAGACCACGAGGAACCTAGCTGTTTCCGAGGTCCCGAATGCTCATAAATTTCAGTCGGGAGTACATCGCCGAGGCAAAAAATGCTCAGTGGGACCTAGGCTTTACATAAATATATATATACAATCGTCAGATGGTCAAACAACAATTTGGTGTTGCTGCCAGCGGCGCCGAGTCTAATCTGTGATTTCTGATACACTTGTATAGAGGTCTCGCAAGTACCAACTGTATGACTGGTGAACATATAAATCAGTTTTTTGAAGAACATTTTACATTACATATTCGTTGGTTCATTTTGTAATATGTTAAGTTTTATCTGACTTAGTGGTACGCGTCAATACATACAGGTACTCACGGTCGTAGCGTGTATCAATAAATAGTGCTAAACATATTACCTGCTGTCAGGAAAAGCATAATGGGGATTTTATGATTACGCGATTATGGAACGCCGTTTTTGCAATACAACATGTATCTCTAAAACTGATATTTTTTATAGATACATTTCAGACAACAACTTGTCAATTAGATCTAATAGTAAAGTAAACAATCAGCTCTAACTACTGGCCGAGATATTGTTTTGTGAATCGTGTAAAGTGTCGATGCAAAGCGTTACAATTAAATCTAAACACTAACAAAAAATTAAAGGAAAACTGGCTTGTATGTTGTGTATAATACGTTTCTTACATGTGCTTTGTATGTTCAAGTCCTCAATTTAGCCTATTAGTATCATCACACAGCATTACCTTTGTTTTTATTATACATACAACTGAGTACTCATATTCTTTTTTACGATTTGTTAATCAGACATACTCGGTTTTCATTTATTTGTAGTAATATACATTATGAATAATATGTAACATGCCACCTGTTGCATGCACTAGATCTATACACTTGTGTTGATGTTTCCGAGTATAAATATTGGTATATAGACTGTTTATTATGAACGAGGTATACTGCTACTCTTATATATTATTAAACCGCCTAGTGGAAGAGCGGCCGGTTCGAGTGTGGGAGGTCCCGGGTTCGATACAGGCTGTGTCATACCAAAGACGAAATAAAAATGGTGCCAAAAATGACTTCTCTTCTCTCATACTGGTGTCGATGGATAACACCAGGAATGATTGTCGATGGTGATTAATATAAGTTAGGAAATCTTGTTTCACCGTCATTTTAACTTTCAACCTCAAACTTTCTAATGCTTATAACAACCTCAAACTAATTGCAACACAAACGTTCTAATGTTTATATTGTAAAGAGTTGACCTAAAGCATGTACAAAAAGTTCTAAACGAAATTCACATTCTTTTTCGAAATAATGATTTAAAAGTGAATTGTGACTAACATGAAATCGTGGAAAAACGAGTAACTATAGTTAGCCTCGATGACGGCTATACGGATTTATTGTATCGCAAACGTCCTATACATACAGTTGTGCGTCAGTGACTATATGGTTATTGTAAATAAAAAATGGAGCAGAGACATCAACATCCATGTGTTTTCTCATGTTGAGTTCAATATAAAAAAAGGATCTTGATACGATAGATGTTTGTACAAGTTGTACAGTTGTGATCAGAAGATGGATCTCGGCTTTACATAATATACACCTTGGAATTCAATCAATTGTATATCAACGTTTTCCCTTTTCTCCCAACAGAGTTTCTACAAACACAATAACATTAGTATAAATGCATGACCGTAATGATGGATTACGTTACCCCAGGTGAACATATAAAAAACAATACATTAGACGTAATGGAAAGACAAGGATGGGTCAATACAAACCACAGGTAATTACGGAAGCGTGGAAGAAGCATCGGAATTTTTCAATTTGATTTGTCTCGTGACCACGAGTTATAACTAAAAAAAATGGGCGAGATATAACTAAAAAAAGAGTTCTAAATTCGTGCCCATGAAAAAAGACAAAAGAAAAACACAAAGCACACATATTCATGTAATGGCAATGTATTGCAAAAACACAATAATATGATTCACTTATTGAAAACACAAATAATAAAAAAAAATATGTATTGTACGAACTAAACGTGAAAAAATATACGACTTTGAAGTTCAATCCGTAATTTTAATTTGACAACTCAGAAGTCAATATTCCACTGTGATACAATACTGTTTAAGTTTCTATCTTAATTGCGCACTAAACAAATACTAGTAAGCAAGGGCGTCGTACGATACGTTTCACATGGCGATGCTTCCTACCATTGATAATCAAATCCTGTCACATTGTGACATGCGAGAATTAACGGATCTGTTCTTGTTACAATGAACTGTGTTTTAACGTTTCGATAATCATTGGATGAATTCTATATGTAGCATCTATCAACCTGTTTATCCTCTAGGGACTTACTGTTCATATATTTGTTTTGGTACTGAAGTCTGTCATAACACGTTTAGAAACCGGATTCATTCACAGCGTATATATATAATGCTTTTTTAATGTTTTGAAATATCGTAATACATTGATAGTTTTGTGAACATATTTCAGAATGATTTGACCCGCATTCCGATAAATAAATCAACAAAAGATTATTACCTTTAAACAACGGATGTAACCGCTGCAGCTAGGTGGATCCTCTATAATTGGACGTTTCGGCGCTGTCCACGGCGTCCTCCAGAGGTGCGCCAGTCGAGGTCGATCAGATCTCGGCTAGAACCTAGCTAGCTGCTCATCGATATTCTCTCTTCTGCCATAACCATTGAGAGGCTGCTGACAGGGAAGGCAACATTTATGACCAAGACTTGGCCTATAACCTATAACCATTATCAATAAGGGGGTCGGGCATTCTTGTTGGAAAGAAATGCAGCGACTGGTACGGTTAATTTAGGAGCTTGAAATTAAACAAAGTGTCAAACAAGAAGGGTCACATTCTAACGGCCGACGGAACTCAAATCTAAAATAGTCTTACATAGTTCAACTGTAGCATATGCCCCGATCATCGCACATCAGCTACGAGCCTGTGTGTACTTGTTTTTATTTGATCAACACCAGCGAGATCCAATGAGATTTCAGCTAACTTGCTTACCTGTTCAATAAACTGTTGCCATGGTTTTTGGAAAGGCTGAATGTTAAAAATGTCAGTGACCAGACAGACGTGTGTTTGATAACGAAAACCGATCAAGAGATTTCAGACAAGATTTGTTCGCGATTTTGATTCAATTAAAATGTGATGAAATATTTTAGTGTGACGTATTTTAATCAAATATAAGACGTAACACACAAGAAGAAGGAGAGCTTAATGTCTCCATTGGGAGATACGAATCTGTAATCTATCAATTCAAATAAATGACAGAGGGATGCAGATTCTGTACAGTGGAAAAATCTTGGGAAATTGACGACAGTATAAATATACCGTACGCCAGATGCTATCTGGAATAAATATGTTGCGGAGACGAGTTCCAAGCGTATCTAACGTATGTTATGATATAATGTGTCTGTGTTATACTGAAACATAAGAGCATACTGCATGGAATGATTTAAAACGGGAACCGGTGAATGAAATGTTTAATGATTTCGTTGGATCCAGTATTCCTGATTTGGTTAATCGCTTGTGGGAGGAATAGAATTAAAATAATTCTGGATTTATGATATTTACTAGTGCCTCAACATACGCAGTTCTTCAAAGTTTTGCATAACCAACAAGGATATGGTTATTTGTTTCTTCTTATAAACTTCACGACATGGTACATCAAAGCAATCACCTTAATAGAGTGGTTATAACAAGGATATGGTTATTTGTTTCTTCTTATAAACTTCACGACATGGTACATCAAAGCAATCACCTTAATAGAGTGGTAGAGAATTAAAAAAAATCCTTGATTCGTACATTGAATGCATTAACATACGGAGTAGTTCAAATCCTAGTTCAGACTACATGTTTGTTTGTTTAGTATTGGGCGTTTAACGCCGTTTTTCAACAATTATCTACAAGACGATGAATATGGCGAGTAACAACCAAAGGAATGTTTCCCATTTGGAGGTGATACGGGACATGGCGGACGACATAATGTCCAGATCACAAGAGTTCCTGGCTCGAACCGAGGACAGGATACATCATAACTATTACACCTACAGGTCGGACGTGAAATTTATGAGTAAGAAAGCTCGAGTGATAAGTGTTATAATGTATGCTGTGTTTGTATCCGTGGGTGGTATTATACTCGGAATATACTATATGTTCGCCTATCATCCATCGACTGACAGACTGTGTAACAATCATAGATGAGTATAAATCAATGTGATATGAAATATTATATGGAAACCATTTATTTGCATATGACTTAAGTTAACTACATACATTCATTCGCTGTTATGTATTCGTCGATAAAAAAGGCTCATACAATTATTATGGCGATTCAATATCATATGAGGAAGTGTAACATATGTGTATCAAATACATTTTGTATGATGATAATTTTTTATACAATATGTTGTGAATGCTTTTAGCTCTAGGGCGGCAATTATGTTATGTAAAACGAAGCACAATCAAAGAGAAACAGGCGATAAAATGTAATACACGTGTACTACCTGTGGTATTGTCACCACATCGCTAGCATAGAATGAGAAGACTCATACATATTTGAAATCTGCACCACAAGGTGCTTCTTATTATATGAGCCGTTCATGAAAATCGGAACAGGCCATGTTAACCAATTAAATTGACGTGGAAAAAGCTTGTTTTCCATAAGTAAAGTGTAGTTTTCAGGCAGTTTTTAAGCGTTTTTGTACTTACGACCTTCTCATTCTAAGCCAGCGATCCCGAGGCAAAGTGGTAACAGTTCTCGGGAACAGAAGCTCAACGGTTAGAATCCTAAAAGGGATCAGCTTTGCTATAGCCGTTGCATGGGTTATCTATCAGGCACTTTAAAAATGGCTATCGTGTGCCCGCCTACGTCGCTGACGTTGGACTGTCAATGAAAGGAATCGTTAGTTAATGTGCTTGTTCGGAAATTCGGAGTGTGAAAGTCAATTTGATCAGATTTTTCTGGAAGTGGTTTACGGTGTATATCCCGATACACATTTTCTCAGTTCCGTCTGAGAATTGTATTGTTTTTCTATGGCTCTGACGAAACTGAAAACGACGAACTCATGATACATGACACCTGATTTAAGTTCCGTCCGAGCCATATGAAAACAGAACATTCGCCACGGAGCTATCAGAAATGGTGAATGGTTTTCTTAATCACATGCGGATATTTCAAATAATTGAAAAAATATTGAATCGTGGTTTAGATTTTCATACTACATGGGTTAACGACATCTTACCCGTTTGTTTTAGAAAACAATGCTTGCAGTGCCTGATGTTAATCATAGTAGGCACTTTTACGCAGCAATATAACAGTATGTTTCCATTGTACTTTTCACATTATCGAAAATAAAAACAACATGTTTATGTATCATACATCTCTCTCTCCCTCTCTCTTTTATCATTTAACATAGCCTCCAGACTGTTACAGACGTGCTCAAATTCATGAAGCACAATTTAGTTGTTGATATGATATTTTCTTTCATTCAAATGTCATTGAATAAAAACAAAAGTTATATACAATGCAAATTTGATCAGCACGTGTCTACTGGGAAATGGATGCGATTCTTCAAACTTGATGACTGAACAGGGCTCTCATCGAATCAGTAAACCAAAGATAAACAGTCAACTTTAATGTACAGTTACGGGAGGTATTTCAGAAATAGTATGTGATATTAATATGTTATTTGCACAAGTTTTGCTTACGGATTGAAGGTTTGGTGCGTGTTAATTGTTGTTTAGAAAAGGTTTCAAAACTGGTATTTTACACGACAGTCAATAATTGTTACACGGCAAAGCTCTAAAGCATGTTTAGCGTGTTAAGCTGTTGTTTTGGTATGTATTAACGGAAAATCATGTTTTTGTATTTCAAAACCAATCAGATTATATTTTTGATGTTCTAGTTTCGTGTTTAATGTTCTTTTTACTTTATAGTAGTAGTTGACGTGACAACATTTTGTTCAACGCGTTAACTAATCACTAGAAGCTCAAATTCATGAAGCACAATTTAGTTGTTAGTATACGTTCCCCTCAGTGCTTTGATTTCTATTACGTCGTTATAATTCTGTGGTGGTTTTCACAAAGCATCTTCGCAGAAAACTAAAACTTTCTTACAATTTTAAAATGTTCTAAAGTGTATCAGCTAAGCAAGAAAATCAAGAAGACGCTTTTAAATATTTAACATAGTTTTGCATTATTGACAGCTACTTTAATCACTAAGAAAATATGGAATGGTCTTTATATTGCGGGAAAAACTGTAACTTAAGTCAAAGTATTCAATTTTTCCCTTAAGATGTTTTGTGAATAACAGCCCAATACCAGAGAAAACGGAAAATATCCGATTTTTCACAATCACGCCATATTATAATACATCATACCATAGTATGAAGGGACGAGATATTAAAACAGCTGATGTAAAATGAAGTACTTTGTATAAATATATATAGATCTAGGGCTTAATGCTGATATTCTAAAAATGATAAATTACTTTTTATTGGTCACAATTTATTACATTTAATAAAATGATGATTTGCGAGATAGGGTTTCACTCTCTCCATATGCTCTGAGTATAGTGTTCAGTTGTTCCATATGGTGCACTTTGTTCACAATGGCTGGGTTTTTGGCGCTAAATATTGTTACGGTCCTGGGACCGCGATACTGTAACCCTTTTTTGACGGATGTGTGTGAATGCTGTATAATGCACCGGAGTTGTATTGTCGCCTTTAGCTGACCTACGCAGATCTCTATATGTTGTAGTGGTAGCGTTGAAAAAGAACTTCTGTAGATCTGGTCGGTTATGTAGTACCAGTGGTGTATGTTCACACGCATGTTAACATGCGTGATGTTCACCACTATAAATATGTAGTATATTTGTATAGACACTAGACAGACCCAAAGTCACAATGTTGTAGACCTTTGATAAAGTGAACAAACAAATAAATGAGTAACTTACTGATTCAGTTTAATGTTTACTAAATTATGTACTCTCACAAATGATAAACAACGGCGTTCCATAGAACAATAATATGCGGTTCAGTAGACCGTGACCGATTCACTCGTATACAACAACGGGTAGATCACGAATTCTCAAAATTTGGGCCAATTGCCTGTCGCAGCTACTTTAGTGTCCTTAACGCATAATAACGTAATTGCGCGTACGAAAGTGCTATCGTTAGTTTTAAGCGTTAGGACTTTATATTTCCTCAAAATTATATACACTTGAAATTATGCTTTTTTACAACATTTGCATGCTTACAACATACGACACCCTGCTCAAAATCGACTGTCACAAGCACAAAACATAAAATTTAAATGTTTCTTACAAACAGAAATATATTTTAAGCCTTAGATTTTGTTGTTTATATGTATGCTTATAGGTATACGCTTCGGCTGGTTGCCCTTCTGTTATTGCATTAGTGAGAGTATCAGGGGAAACCTGGGTAGGGTTGCTAAAACTGAAGCGTACTTCACCATCATCATATGTGCTGACTTGGTCACCCATTCTATTTAAATTTGAACACAGCGTTTCAATTTGTTCACTTATTTTACAGAAAATTTATTTCACTGCTAAGTACCGGTAGTTAGATCTATATATATGTTGCTGACACAGTATATTAATGGGTCTTTATCACTGACAAATCACTTTACACTACATGTATATATTCACTGCCAAATAAACAATATGCTCTTTAAACACTTTACACGATATACACGTATTCACTGTCAAGTTGACAATTTGCTCTCTATAAGTTACTTTAAAGCACTAACATTCAATGTGGGTAAGTATCAATATAGTCTGATCTGGTTTGATTATCTCCGCATGTCGGGTTTCTCCAGGCTCTAAAACCCACAGTTGCGATTAAGTAGTTTCAAGATGGCGCAGATAAAGAATAATAAAAGCGAACTAGCAATGGTCCGACCATAGTTTAACCACAGGAACTTGCATTTATAATTTGAAAAAAAAAGTTTTTTTTCACTAGTCCTACTGTACTATTAACATATATTTTAGTAGTAAAGTTTTTTTCCATTTTTTTTTTCATTTTTTTTTCAAATTATTAATGCAAGTTCCTGTGGTTTAACCACTGAAGGTTGTCAATGTCTCTAGTTGAACTATAGTAACCAGGGTAAGCACTATAACACAGCCTTTGTGAGTGATTTGCCAATTTAAGGAATTTTTTGACATCGAAACTTTTTAGTTGCATTTCATCTTTTTCTTGCGCCCAATCATCCCCTAACAGTTTACTTATTATCTGTGTGTTGACAACCATCATAGATCATTTATGCAGGTGAAAGGTTATACCATTTACAGGCCTTCTTAAGTTCTTTATAAGGGCTTTTTGACACCTGACATTAGGACTTGTAGCGGTTCAGTTTATTTTTTTATTATAATAAATTATGCTTGGGGCCTGTGCATTTTCTTTTTTGCGAGTTCCTGTTTGTGCCTTACGTGCTCGGCTTTGCCTGTTGAGTTCCCCGTCCGATTATCTTTGTAGCCAGGTTCATGGTAGGCTATGAAAGCTTGCGATACACGGCTCTGTAGAAACATATCCAATAAACACAAGACCAATACACTATAAACAGTTTTGAGCATTTATTATGCTGTATTTAGACAAGAAACAGAACGCTTTTGCAATGAACAATTATCATCACACGAACTCATCCAACAATGCGCTCCATATATTTGACACTACCTGGAAAACAAACAAGAAATGGTTCGGAATGAAAGTCATTACCCATACACATTTAGTCATATGTAGAGAAATCAATTCACTATTGTGTTTTATTACTGCGTATTACAATGGCCAGTAGGAAACCATTTGTTACGCACGTTTACACTATGATAGGTAATAAATTGCACTTTGCAATCTGCGTCAGTCTGAGAGAAAATGCAATGATAGAAATAATATTGACAAATGTGTGCTCTACACTTAATATATCGAATATTGATAGCAATACGATTGTTATTTATGTTAGAGAAGCAGATATCGTAAGCTTTGCTTAATTGGAAGATAAATAATAATGTTTTATTGCTGGGTGAAACGTCAGAGTGGATGTTCAGATCGATACAGGTAAATATATACATGTATATTATATAAAACGCCCAAACTTTTAAATAAATCATTTGTAAAGCATAAGCTATACTCACAGTCGAATATTAATCAATAATAGTTTAAATCGAATGGTTACAAAGGTTGTATTCGTACCACTATAATCTCCATGGAGACCACTTCTACAAAACATCCCCATGATTCCACCGAAACAGTCGTCATCGTCACCATCATCTTCGTCGTTAAGGACGTCATCATCATCATAGTCTTCTTTACTCAACTCTTCCTTAACGCCGTTACACAAGCAGCTTGCGTCTTCTTGTACGTGTTCCTTTGTGTTTGAAACCATTGTTGATGTATTATTCCATACACAAGATAGCCTTTCTAATACTGGTATCAGAAATATTGCCTGGAATTGTCCGTATTAAAAGATATTTACATTATGATGTAGATGCAAAAATAATTTATATCCCTGAGCACAGCATGTAAAACATATATTATTTTATTTATTCGATAGATGTACAAAAATCATATTTCTGTGTTACTGTCTCGATTTCCCGAAGCATCTAAAGCAGAAATGTTAGCTCATTTTGAGATTTTGCTCATATCATAGTCGGAATTTCATTTACATCTGGAGTTCTAAGGTGTTGAAGTGTTCATTCAATAAACTCAGAATAATGTGTCTGCTTTATGATGTCAATTTTAAGTCGAGCCTCCCCATGGAAATTAACATATTTACACATGCCAGTATTTAAGATAATTTTTAGCACAGAATGAGATGTTTTAGTAGATTGGGACCCGATCATTTTATGATTATTATACATTTATGTACTTTAAACCTAATCTTGATAAGCTACGAGGGGTGTTCAAGTAAATCGTGTTCTTCGTTTACCTCATAAAATATATCAAGTTCAAGTTCAAGAAATTTTAATGGCATAAACATATATACATGTTTGTCGCCACAAACAATTGGCGTTGAAAATACACAAATCCAATACAAAGAAATACAGTAGAAATTGGAATACAGTCGTATTGGTTTCAAATTTTCACTGACATTCAATCTGAGCATGTACGCAATTTCATTAAAATATTCTTTTTACATGATAAAATCATATGGTTTTCTTGTGTGGCGCACAACGACGTCGTTTCTCAATGCGGTATGAACGTCATGCGGATTTAGCTCAGTGGTAACACACTGGACTGTCAATCCAGAGGTCGTAGGTTCAATCCCCGGCATCGGAACTTGACATTTCTGAAAAATTTATGATAGTTCTCGCTATATCTGACCGTGTGTCATGCAAAGTATCTGGGTAAAGGTGCCAGGAAGCTGTGTATCGGTGATATACACCGGGCACATTTGAGAACCAGGCTGCCTATTCGAAATAAGAGCTAGGCACACTTCTGCAGCGCCGGGCATGCCTGTATCTAATGTATCTCTTTCCCTTCAGGGGCTTTCTCTCAGTCTGTCCATCTGGTCAAATCATGCTGTATCTGCACTGGTAGAAGATGCATCTGTGCCCTTGTGGCTGCAACACTATAATGTTAAGTGCCTTTGAACGCGTGTTCGCATGAAAAAGGCGCTATATAAATCTGGTATATTTATTTATGATATAAAGCATTTTTATCATTCTCTAACTCTCTACCTGCAGCGAAAAATACACTGGCGGTGGCGTTGTACCTATTTCAGAAACACATCAACAAATATTTCACTCTCTGATCAACAATCTAAATTATTGTATAGAAGCCATAGTTTTAAAAACACATGACTCGAAAATATCCATCTCTAGTGGGCTGACGTTATTTATCTGTGACGTGCTCATGGACGTTCTTCTCACTGAACTTTTATCATTTTCCATCAGATCATTCCACGCACTGAACCTTATAGTTCAGAACAAAACTTTAAAACGACACGCGTTTCCATGCGTTGAGCTGACGTCACAAATTTCGATCGTGAAAATATTTGAAGTAAACAAATGAAATAATGGCAAATGTACGACGTGCACCGGTAAACTGTTACTATACAGTGTAGTTTCTAAAATGCGGATATTGCTCACATTCAAAATTGAAGTCATGTTGTTCATACAGTCTTGGTGATAATTAAATTTGCTGTCCAACCATACATGATATGTCAACCTTTACCTTACGGTCTGGTATTAACAGGGCCAGTCCTCGAACATTTTGGACACACCTCGTACGTAATGACTAACACGTATATTGAATATCTAAATAATACAGTTGGAAAGAAATACGATAAATTTATCAGGAGAATTGTACAAGTATGTATACCACGAGATTGTCTCCCTTTCCCCAGTATTATCCATTGTTCCTTTATGGTGTATTTGTCTTTTTATAGTACTGGTATATAAGAAGTGTCTATGACGAGTGTCTATGTGGGAGTCACACGAAGAATTGAATGCGTATTGAGCCCAAGTGATAACATAGTAGGCATCCATTACTTCTCTATGATTGACTCTCAGACACATGCGACAGGCATCCAACTCTCGTATGAAAGAGACGAGACCTGGTGCTTATGATAATAATGTACTTCAAATATTACATTATTTTTAAAGTCTTCTTCAAAATGCAAATCCTTGTGAAACCTTTAGTAAGATGTAGGCGAGTTTAGTGCTAATACTAACAGAATCAAAATTCACAATAAATATTATTTACGAACCTGCAAATACTTTAACGTTGCCAAATCTAGTCTGTGAAAAGCGTGCTTGTATGCTGGCACCATAGTGTCCAGTCAACCACTGAGCAAAGACTTGAACTGGTTTGGTAAGAGCTGCATCCATTAGGTTGCTTTCCTTCTTGTAGTTCGAAGGTTTATTTACACATGCTAAAATAAAAAGAGTGATATAAGTTGCCATTCAGTAATGTCACTGCCTAAATAACCCCGACTCCGAGGAAATGGTCGTATGTTTTAACTTGCGGGAGCTGGTGGTTATCTTTCGCTGGTACCCTTACCAAATGGGTATTGAGTGATTTGTATAAGTTTAAAAAGATTTACTTGGAAGAATTTTGGAAGAACATGTGTTTGTTTGTAGGGTTAACGCATGGTTTCTCGGGCTATAATATCTGCAGAGTCGCGAGGGACGCTCCCGAGGAACTGTGCATATATTATAACGTGAAAAGCATGAGTAATTTAGCTATTTAAGAAATAATGAATACGAAGCTGTGCTTTGTTGCGTAATAAAATAAAGGCACGTGTTTGGAATTAAATTTTAATTTAATGTACGCATTCAAACGAGTGCCTATATTTTGTAACACAACACAGCACAGCTTCCTATTTATTATTTCGATTCTAACATTGCCAATGCTCTGCCATTTATAGCACAACAAGACAGGTTGACGTCAAACTACTTTCTTTCATAGGAACGTTTCCACCACCGTTACGTCATTTGTCATAGTGGACCTATATGCTAAAGGACGTCAAACGTCATCAATCAGCTATGTTTTATTCACCGATAACATACGCGAACAGATTTTTATTTCTTAAATACAAACGCATAAATAAATGTTTTGTATGCTATATTCTATCATAGCACGTGATATTTGCCTTCTTTGCGTATATTGAGCTTACCATTTTTTATTACCGCGATAAAACAAGAACAGAGTTTTTATTCAGATTCTAAATACGATAATATCCCGTACTATTTAACTGCGCGCATACCATTTTCACCCATTTGACATTGAACATAATTCCACGCTGAAAATGAGTGGCTTATTAGCTGGTACACTTACCTCCCACGTTAATGAAAACGACCTCCGTAATTTTCTGAAGGAAATAACACATTTTAAACATTGAAACAATTTTAATAACACGAGTATAGGAAATCTATTTCATGAAATGAAAAATAGCTGTAACACTGGATACTCGTGCAACTTGCCTTGTTGGCGACTCGTGGAAGTTTTTACTCTAAAGTTTACGTTCATTCATTTCATTAATATGTCACGCGATACGGGGCGTAAATAGTAACGGCCAATTTGACAATCATGTTTTATTCGGTAATAATACATGCCCTGGTTTGCTCTATGCGTATATGGATTAATCCGCAGATCGTGTTAGAATTCAAAGTAATGACATTTTGGCGGGACATTTTGTGACAACTTCGCGAAACAAGCGTTACGTCATACCAGTTTTTGTTATGAGCGTCGACTTCCGGGAACGGCGTACACCAAGAAAACATGGATACTTCGGTTTGTTTAAATTTATAATTTAATTATTATTGAAAATTAGTAGATTCTAGATACAAATAAAATGGGAATTAATGTTCATATGACGTTGTAAATCGTTTGAAGTTGCCGGCGCGGTCCTGAAATGAGCATACGTAAAACTGCAAACCAGGAGCTACCCTGTGCAAACCAACAGCAAAATCACCGTTTTCATGCTATAATGCAGGATGTACGCATGTTTTTTCACATGATCAGTATTTGACCGATACAGTTCCTATAAACTGTCATCAGCCCGAGTAGCTCAGTTGGTAGAGCACCTGATTTCCAAGCTGGAGGTCGCGGGTTCTAGCCCCGTCCTGGGTTTACGATTTTTAGGAACCTACAACATCAATGTAGCAATACCACGTGGTTTTTGGCTACAGTTCCAAGTAGAAATTTGTGAACATTGGAACGCAAATATAGCCATAAGTATTTCATTTCTTCGCTCGCTCCACCCTTTTTAATAATTAAACATTAACTTTCATAATTTCATGTGAGTTTTAGAACATAAAAGCTTTAAAAAAGGTTTTAATTCAAAATTGACAAAAATCTTCGCAGGGGGGGGGGGGGCACATTTTTTTAAAGTTCATGTGTCTAGCGTTGAATTTTAATATTTTTTAAAAGTTAGAGTGCAGGAAATTTCATGATTTTTATTAAACTGTTACAAAATATCGATCAGAACATGTGGAAACTTTGAGTTATAGATCTAATATTGTTTATTTCATGTGTTATGTATTTCGATTTGTAGCAGTAGACCTACACTTTTAATAATTTAACGTCTAATTAACCTGGGACGAAAATCGCCCGGGTCTAACTCAAAACTTTAAAGTTCTTATTTGGAAAAATCTTAATGGGCTAGATTCTAAACATTTGTTTAAATAATTGCATGAAAAATTTACGCTGTCTGATTATGTAGCGAACAGTGAATTTTAATAATTTGATGCCCGATGTGTAAATTTTAGGGAATTGAAAGAAATTATAATTTAAATAATAGTTATTGTTAAACTCTGTTGATGTAGCAGTACAATTTAAGTAGCTTGACTTCTGGAAGTGCAGGAAATTGCATGATTTAAATTCGAAAAGTGAAAAAATCTTCGCTGGGAGGGGATAACCCACCCGCACCCACCCCACCATAACACCCCTATAGATAGCTGTGCCCCCCACTCGAAAATGTTTGGATCCGGGCCTGAATTGCATTTAACGGGCAATAAAGGTCTAAACGCATTTGAACGGAATGAATGGATATGAACGGATAATCTTGATTATTGCGTATTACATTTTTATGTAGACGCACGCTTACAACCGATAGCCATTTAACAGTATATCATAATGACAATTTACAAGTGCTGATGTACTTAATAATATACTTGAAACTTGAAAATTTTGAAAGAAAAACGCGTTTAATCCTATTTCGAACATGTCATTCTTATTATACTAGTAAATTCTTCGGTTTATAAATCGTTGTGTTTATAACACGATTTGAAATAAATCTAATATAATATTCTATACGGGTATTTATTGATAATAATATAATATATAAGTAAAAACACGCTGCCGTATGAAATGAATGTGTAATGAAGTGTAACACTGATTGAAACTTCGGAAATATCGAATATTTTATGTTTGTTCAATGTTATATCGAAGTTCTGTATAAATAGACGTTTTTGTAACTGGATACCGCCTTTTGAAAAGAAACGACTACTTAATTCAAATGGCAATCGAAACTTAAACAAGTTTTATATACGTTAAGTGTAAATAGTGTGAATGTGGCTTGAACGTCTTTTGAAATGGGAGACTTAATTGTGGTTAATTAAAGTCTATGTGTTTTTATAGTGGTAGCATTTGTTAGTCTACGCTGTTCGAATTTGTTTTTAAAGGAATAAAATGACTCGTACGTGATTTTATTGGAATAAACAATGGTAAGACATGTTCACTTTTTTGTTTAATAATTGTTAACGCACAACACCGTCCGTTTGTAACTAGTAGAGATACCGGTATTTTTATTAATTTAAGATTTTTCTGAGAAATTTTCATGACAAATATCAGTGAATAAATGAGAAATTGATTAAAATGGGCAACCAAAACCACCTTAAAGTGGTTCCTTAGATTTATTTGAAGTTACTTTTAATTCTGTATCATCTGATATGCTGTACATTACGCTGGGCTAATATAGATCAACTATAGCACCAGTTTGTAGTAAAATATTCCATATTTTAAAATCTGAATTTCTTTAACGGTTAACGGTGCTAATACCAATTATTCTGAATATTTCTGAATAAATTCCTTTCCGCCACAAATCTATCAATGACATTCACTATGCATGTAGGCAACTGGTTACCAACATTAAACTAGATGGCTCCTCACCGACAAGCCAAATCAGAACAGACCCCTAAATGACATATATGAATATGGTCTGATATTGTTAAGTAAGAAATTCGAACATTCGACCATGCCATTACAAGCTGAAGTTTAATTAACCTTTTAATCATACTAACACGACATTTTATAATGTAGCATATTCTAGTACATTGCTTGTACTACGTTTACGCTTACTAAGAAATGTATTTGTATCATAATACCGTACCATCTAGATCGAATAAACATAGTTTAAACATGTTAAGTTTTTATAAATGATATCTTCATTCATCTAAATATTTTGGTACGGGTTAAGTAATCAATATGCGCGTGCAGTAGCAATTAAGTTATCTACAAATCTGGCATTAAACATTCAAACCACGTATCGAAAGTTTTCAATTAAGAGTTACTTTATCTGGTCTCATGCATAAGGAATACCTATGGTAGCGTGTATTGACTTATGAGCAGAGGGATGAGCTCGTCATTTGCACTTTTCGATTTCGATTACTACCAGAACGGGGTTCGTCATCACACGTTCACTTTTTAAGAATTATTTTAGCTCATTACATTGAACACAGTCTTAATTAATAGCCACATGTATTTGGCAAGTTGGCTGTGATCTCCCGCCATTGCTCCACTCTACACCCAATTTAGAGAACTAAAACATGAGTAAATATTGTTCAAACAATATAAAATAACATTTCATTAGAATATAACCTACATTATGAGCCAATAAAAACGCCGCATTTTCGCGGTTAAATGAAAATTTAATCATTAAAATTTTCTCTTCACAGACTTGACGTCATGCGTTGGCGCTAATTTCTATCGGCCAATCAGAATGCAGAATGTTATATTCTAAGTTAGTTAGAACATATTAAGTAAATTTTAATGACTAAAAAGGCCTCGCTTCGCTTCGCTCGCTCCGACCTTTTTAATCATTAAAATTTACTTAATATGTTCTAACTATAACTTAATTACCTGAAAAACAACCGTTAATATCTGCTAAAGACATGGCGGGGTCACAGCCAGCATGACGAATACCTGTAACAATGACTGCGTCATGTTAACCAATACTTATCTGAATGGAGCTCGACAAAATCGGGTACTTTCGAGCTTTTGTCTTCTTCTACCAGTTTACAGTTTATTTGATACTCTCAGCACATAGTACATGTGAAATGAGGTAAAACAATGAATACAAAGTACATATAAACATATGACAAGGCTGTGTGGTTGGAAATAGGTAACAATAGAGTGGAATCAATGTGGTTAGAAAAGGTAACAATAAGATGGAATCAATGTTACAGTATAAGAGTTGAGTTGCATTGTATATGCAGATGGTTCAGTGAATATAACAATGTATAGAGGTTTTAGCCAGATGTCTTGAAATAATTGTTAATGTAGTTTATAAATTTTGTCAGATTATTTAACCTTAGTGGTTCTGTATCATTCATAATAGTATAAAAAGTATGGATATTCTTGTTATGTATTTTAATCACGCATCACTTACTATTTGGTTGAAATAAGTGCAGTTCCGGCTCTAGTTAATTGATCCACCTCAATAGTCTAGTGATAGAGCTTCCGCTTCGTGCGTGAGAGGTCTCAGGTTCGATCCAAGGCAACAACAAACCAAAGTCGTTCACAAAGTTCGGGTATATTAATTATCACTTGCTTGACGCTGAAGCAGGGTAACAAAATTACTGCTAGGTCGCCCGGTGTTAAGATAATGTGGTTATATACGTATATTCTACAGTAGTGTCCATACGACTGAATAAAGTAGGACCATTAGGACTTAAATATTATTTTTTATAAAAGTAAAACCATAATATTCAGATATGCCTGCATACCACCCTGATATAGTAAATATCTACGTAACTATACTCTACACATGATTTACCGAAATGTGTCAAAACGAACCGAACCAGACAATAGAACTGCTTTATGAAAACCCGGCCATATGTACCGCATACTGACGTGATATTTTGACATTTCTATTATTTAAGCACCTATCATGATCTGATTTTGATTTTATATTTTATAATAATTGTCAAAATATGTCTTGTTCTCAAATGACAGGTCCGATATAAGCTTAAGATACGATTATGCCTATCGAATCGAAATCAGTAGAGTGCTCTTAACCGAAGTATGCTTTGAGCATGTCATAGTAAAACAGCATGTACAGTTCGTTGTTTTGAGTTTTAGAATGTGCACAGTTCGTTATGTCGAGTGTTAGTATGTACATAACATGCACAGTTCGTTATGTCGAGTGCTAGCAAGTGCTAGTATGTACATAGCATGCACAGTTCGTTATGTCGAGTGCTAGCAAGTGCTAGTATGTACATAACATGCACAGTTCGTTATGTCGAGTGCTAGCAAGTGCTAGTATGTACAGAGCATGCACAGTTCGTTATGTCGAGTGCTAGCAAGTGCTAGTATGTACAGAGCATGCACAGTTCGTTATGTCGAGTGCTAGTATGTACTGAACATGCACAGTTCGTTATGCCGAGTGCTAGTATCTACATAAAACACAATTCGTTATGTCGAGTGCTAGTATTACTGAGCATGTACAGTTCGTTTTGTCGAGTGCTAGTATGTACTGAACAATACAATGACCGTTATGTCGAGTGCTAGTATCTACGTACATAGAACACACAGACCGTTATGTCGAGTGCTAGTATCTGCGTACATAGAACACACAGACCGTTATGTCGAGTGCTAGTATATATGTACATAGTACACACAGACCGTTATGTCGAGTGCTAGTATCTGCGTACATATAACACACAGACCGTTATGTCGAGTGCTAGTATATATGTACATAGTACACACAGACCGTTATGTCGAGTGCTAGTATCTACGTACATAGAACACACAGACCGTTATGTCGAGTGCTAGTATATATGTACATAGTACACACAGACCGTTATGTCGAGTGCTAGTATATATGTACATAGTACACACATACCGTTATGTCGAGTGCTAGTATATATGTACATAGTACACACAGACCGTTATGTCGAGTGCTAGTATCTACATACATAGTACACACTGACCGTTATGTCGAGTGCTAGTATATATGTACATAGTACACACAGACCGCTATGTCGAGTGCTAGTATATATGTACATAGTACACACAGACCGTTATGTCGAGTGCTAGTATCTACATACGTAGTACACACAGACCGTTATGTCGAGTGCTAGTATATATGTACATAGTACACACAGACCGTTATGTCGAGTGCTAGTATCTACATACATAGTACACACAGACCGTTATGTCGAGTGCTAGTATCTACATACATAGTACACACAGACCGTTATGTCGAGTGCTAGTATCTACATACATAGTACACACTGACCGTTATGTCGAGTGCTAGTATCTACATACATAGTACACACAGACCGTTATGTCGAGTGCTAGTATCTACGTATATAGAACACACAGACCGTTATGTCGAGTGCTAGTATCTACGTACACAGTACACACAGGCCGTTATGTCGAGTGCTAGTATCTACATACATAGTACACACAGACCGTTATGTCGAGTGCTAGTATATATGTACATAGTACACACAGACCGTTATGTCGAGTGCTAGTATCTACATACATAGTACACACAGACCGTTATGTCGAGTGCTAGTATATATGTACATAGTACACACAGACCGTTATGTCGAGTGCTAGTATCTACATACATAGTACACACAGACCGTTATGTCGAGTGCTAGTATCTACGTACACAGTACACACAGGCCGTTATGTCGAGTGCTAGCATCTACTGAGTAGTATAATACAATCTGAAAAAAACAGTGTCAGTAAAGAGAGATGCAAATGTGTTCATACCAGCCAAATTGTTTAATTTTCAAAATCGTCTTTTTAAAAGTTTTGGTAGTGGGGTCTTTAAACTGACTTTTTTATCAAAATGAAAGTAGGAATTTCGATATAGTGGGCGATATATTTCGAATGGAGATTAATATGTGTCTCCATCACATTAAACAGACGAAAAACGTTATGTGTATAGCAGTAAGATCAGACTTAATTAGTCTTATTTCATCGAAATATCACATCAGTTAGCAATTGTACCACCACTATGTACTCGTAAAAATGCTGAACGGCTTTGATCTTGTCTAACAATATTAGACCAATTTAATCAAGCTAAATCGAGAAGTACGGGAGGTGTTCAACTTATATTTGAACAGAATTGAACATCCAGTATTTTCATAAATTTCACATCAAAATCGAATTGTGTCTGTTCAATAGTGTATAGTAATGTATCAAGAGATATACACAACCATTGTAGAATGTCTATGCAATATCCTTAGAACAGAATCAACTATTGTATTGAGCGTGTTGATTTTGCATTTTTAAGGTCCAAAACCTCCAAGTGCTGATGGTTACAATTTGCTTCTCTAATTGATGTTTCAATATTCTCCAGATTTTAATTCTATTGATACTTCATCAGGAGACTTCGGTATCCACTGTTTGTTTATAATCTACTTCCCAGTCTAATTCATAAGGTACTTAATGACATATTTGTAGGGTGACAGGAAATTCAGAATTGGGGAAACACCCTGTCTTTGGCATGTTACCAGGAAAAGGACGTGTCACATTTTTGTCGAAAAACAACTTTTAAACCTTTTGCATAAATAAATATGCGTTCACTTTGGCCCCTTTTTGATCATTTTCAGTTCCGTCTTTCCAAAATATCAAACACAAGGCCATGTCATGAAAGCGGCCGCAAATACACCAAGCTTAACTTACCCCAACTTATGTCTATCATCATGGCCCTTTCTAAAATAGCAGACTCTGTCAATGTAATACTTTCCTCTAAGATAAAACATTAACTCTCCAGGAACGACACAACTTTTCCAATCAGTGCTCCGCAGTCGCATATACAACCTGCAAGACCTTTGTCTGCGCACTTTGTTTTGCTTGGCATTAAGCTAATGAACACCGCATTTTTCTGAAATTCTGCATCTAACATTTTCGAAATAATTCGATTAAAAGTTGCTACTGATACTTACAACTTCGCTGCCATCCAACTTTCTGTTATTCGATTTGTCCTAGATATCACAGAACCAAAGTACATGGCGATAGCAGGTTTCGACCATTTTTGGTGATTTTTAATATTTGGTGCCATTTCGCTTTTTTGTTTCATTTTTGTTTTAAAAAACCATAAAAACAATGACCTTTACAAGATGGATGATATTTGTTAGAAAAATAATGCAAATATGAAACAAAATGAGTGTATTCACTAACACATTTTCTTACATGGCTCAATAGAAATAAATCGATTTTACTGTTAGTATGGCAAAATCCGATGTTCAGTTTTGTTCAAATATAAGTTGAACACCTCTCGTACTACTTACGACCTATAAGATTCATGCATATTTGTAATCTGCATCACTAGGTGCTTCGTATGAGTCGATTTTCATGAAAATCGGAACGGGTCATGTTGACCAAACTGAAGTTTAAAGAGCTTGTTTTTCTAAAAGTAAAGAGTAGTTTTTAGACACTTTTTTCTTGTTTTCTCAAAATATCGATTTTGTACTTACGACCTTCTCATCCAGCGAAATATAGCAGTGAGAACGTTTAACTTTATATAAAAATGCCAAACTGCCTTAATCTTGTCTAATAATACGAGTTCAAATTAAATCCTTTCATGTGTCTATCACTGAAATATGATTCGGACTTATTTAACTGGATAGATATGTGGTTAGTGTATTATTGACAGTTTAGACTCCTATAATAACATTGATTTTTTGTACTATTTAAATATATCGTTAACCACTTATTCGGAACAGTAGGTGTTAGGCAATATATAAAAATCAAGTATATTCAAAACATGCTTGATTTTTATTTCAATTTCCTTTGAAACTTTTGCATGCTACTCGTACATAGAAGAGTATTGTTGTACATGTATCTATGAGTTGGCACAGGTTTCTACTATTGTCTTTTAAATGTCCCGTTTGTTTTATCAGTCCATACAACTTCAATATAAAGCCTAGGTCCCACTGAGTAATTCCACATCGGCGATGTTCTCCCGATTTCTTCACAATTCCTTCCGATATCAGACACGGTCTCATGACATTTCCGAAGCTTCCTCTAGATCACGAGGAACCTGCTCCCGATGTCCTGATAGCTAATCATTTTAATCGGGAGTACATCGCCGAGTCGAAAAATGCTCCATGAGACCTAGGCTTAAGATGAATATTGACCGAGGGTACTTGCTCGGGTGAACATCGGGTCGTGTTTATGCAGCTTAAATACGACTTTTCTTGACTATAGCAAACATTTAGCACCTCCGATATGAAGCCTTTGATCCAATCGTACTTCTAAATGTTTTTGTCGTTGTTACTTTCATTAAGTTTCTTTATAAATACCCTACTTTATATTTCGTTGATGAACCGACTCCCTCGCTGTTGTACCACATGTCTTCTCAGGACCTTCTGAAGCTGGCACGCGCACGCGAATCATCCGTCTGTATATTTTTATGCACAAGCACTGACCGTCAAACAATATGTTTATCACAACGAGTGTTATGTGAGCGCATAGATCAGAGGTGGTATTTACGAAGCATCTTAATTAAAACTTAGAAATTTTTAAATCTTAAAATTTGGAATAGGATGGACCGGTGCGTTTCCCCACGCACGTTAATTTTGATTAACCTTCGTGGTTTCCCCAATGACTTAATTTCAGTATTCTTGAGTACAATTTATGAAACGTTGAATTAGTTAGAGGGGGTTGTTATACTAGTATTGATAGTTTTCCGAGTCCGTATATGGAACATAACCCTCTTCAAAACTTCCCGAAACATCGCGGGTTTCAATCGGAGGACCCCTTAATATCAACGAAGTTCGTGCATTAATTGTCGTACAGATTCAGCCGGATTCGCCGAGTCAACTTTAGTTTCACTCTACACGTACGACGCCTTCGTCGTCCCTGTCTAGCTTTCGGCTGCTCATGTACTACCAGTGCTGTGAGCATATCACGAGCTCGATCCTGGTACAGCGTGTGCTGCAAATGAATTAGTCTGAGTCGTTGCGGCTCCATTCAACACAGCGTGGCGACAGTACTGCAAAGAATTTGCAATACACTTATCTTTTATACCACTTTCAATTACCCGACAAGTCGTACGGAGCTCGTAAGGACACCGTGCGATGCCCGTATGATGTCCTTAATATCGTACAGATATACGTTGACCGTACGAGTTCAATGCGATTGACAATTCTTTCAAATTTCCATTGTTCGCACGATACTCGTACGAGTTCTTCATAGCTCGTGTGTGTCCCCACGGGCCTCGAACGAGATACTACCGAATTAAACATTTTCTACGAGCTCGTAGACAACTCGGAAGCTCGGTGAAACATTTTTACAAAGTCGCCGAGTCCTCCTCGAGTTATGAAAATTCAAACGATGCTCGTTCGAGTATTCGGTGTCCTACGGGCTCCGTACGGACTCCGTGCTAGTCAAGTTGACAAAATCAACTCGTACGGAGCTCGTAAGGCGATTGTGACCGTAGCAGAAAACAGGAAAATCAAGATTATCAATGGTTTATATTGTTTACAAACATTTAAAGAGCAACAATAATCACAAGGAAAACATGGGTTATAATTCATTTTGTTGGAAATATGTGCAGCTCAATTTTTAAACTTAAGTCAATATAATTATGAAATATGTTTTATGAATACCACCCAAGGGTCCGTTCTATCAACGTGTGGAAAAAAGGTCAGATAGATATGCATAATTATATACCGTGATCAAGAGAGTCAGTGTGGAGAGGGTGCAGAGTAAATGAATATACACGTACATGTTTGTACAGTTCTTCACATGGGAACTTTCTATTGTAAGGTGGATGACACTACATTGTACCATATTACATACATTCAATATGTTCTTTTCATTGTAATCATTATTACTAGCTGTAGACTACAATATCAATATTCTTATGAAGTATTCTTTAATTACAGTCACTTTACGACACAATGCACTGTAATTATGATCGCCGTCAACAATAGCACTGTATCAATAACAAGTCACAATGGACAATGGGTTGTTGCGATAGACGAGTGGTCTAAACATGTTCGTATTTTCACATTGCTAGGCGATGGCGCCGTACAGTATATGTTCGAACCCCACTATAGATGCAAATTATTGTAGACTCTGGTCAGAATTATACTAGCATCAAGGATTCTATTCACTAATTGTCTCTAAAACTGCTCATAATTCAAAGTAATACTTTAATGTCTTCCTCACATGCTCTTCTTCTTTATGTCTCCTTTATGTTCATTAGGGTAAACTCCTTTTCATCGAACAATGTATATTATAAAGCTGAAAATATAAACTGAATACATCGGCTTTAAGGAATGAATAATGGATTTGTGAAAAGTTGTACCCGGTACCATGTTTATTTGCATTCAATTTTCCATGGATCCAAGGTGTTTTATGAATGCTTTGATAATGCTTTATTTGTTATCCTCTGGGCAATATTCTGATACGTGGTGTGAAGGCCCACCCACCATGCTCTTTCGATAGAGGGTTAGACTGCAACGGTTCGATCTACAAGTTCACGGTACCAATACGCTACTCAATTCCGTCAGATAATTAGATGTAACGCTCGTACGGAACTCCTGAGTTCCGTCATCTGAGCGATACATCGGTTTTCAGTTCCGTCAGAGTCAGATGTAAAACAGTACAATTCTTTACCGGTACTGAAACGCGGTGTATCGGGATTACTACAGTGGAGTTGGGATTCAAACTCATAAGAACCTCACGTGTTGCGACTTTTACTGAGCGAAGTCACAGGGGTTACCAGTGTATCGGAGTTTGTTTCGGAGGGGTTACATAGGCCACGAGCATGCCATTGACATAATCATGACGTTTGGAGTCAATGTTTTAGTTGACCGAGAAAGAGAAAGTTAGTACTGGCTGATACTTGTCTAAAAACGAAGTAAGATCTATTGTCCAACTTAATGACTTAAACACTATTGAAATACGGTGTAATTACACAATTGAAAAAAAAAAAGATTTTATAATGGCACTAATATAATATCCATATTAATTTAGAAAAAGAAAACCAGTCCCTATTGATTTCGTTTACAGTGGGAACAATATATCCCAGTGCTGTTGATTCCTTAATGATGAATTACTGTAAACTCAATAATTTTTGCGATAATTATATTTCGCGGATGCGGTAACGATAATTTGGGTGGTTTCTTAAATTCGTGGATCAAAAAATATTGAAGTAAAACTGGCTTGTTATGTATGTTTGAGGTCAATTATTGAGGGGATTAAGTTCGAGATCTAGTTCATCCGCCTCAAATGTTAATAATTTTACATTATTTGAATGCATAACAATTCTATATTTGTCTGGACATCCATCATGGTTTGTTTCATTAACAAAACAGCAATGTTAACATTCATTTATTTAACTTTTCATAACCGAATACACAAAAATACGTGATAACTCCATGGTAGCAAATAATAATCATTTAATGATCCCGGATACATCGCTGTTCTCTATCAATACAAAATACAAAGTATTGTTTTAGTATCAACATCGCTGGTATAAGTTCAGTTGACACTTTTATCGACTTGCCGGTAAGCACACTGGGGTTAGCGACAATATAATACAAGTAAACCTTATTATTACTATTGTCTCACGTAGAGACGAGGGATACAAAATAGTACCAGAATCAACAGCCCCTTTAGACACTTTTAACGATTTGTCGGTAAGTCCACTGGAGTTCGCGACAATGTTGTAGAAGTGAACCTTATTATTGTTAGAGTTCCATTATCAACATCCCTTGCAGTCAATATATGGACTTGTTTTGGTTAGCCCACCGGAGTTCGTGACAATGAAATAGAAAGTTTATTATAGTTACGTCATATAGAGACTATGGTTACAAAAAGAGTACCAGATTCAAACAGCCTCTTGAGTCACCTCATCGACTTCTCAGTAGCACACTATAAGACTATGTTATGCAAGTTAACCTTATTATTCTTACGTGGTATAGAGACTATAATTACCGAAACAAAACAATGACAAATCGGACAGGAAACCAGTCTTCAACATAAACAACAGAACACTAAGGCACCAAGAAAACAGTAATACTATATAATTTGCTAGCTCTGCAGCAAACTTCACCAACGAGTATTTATGTTTGTTTTATTTTTCAGGCCGCAAGAAAAGGCCAACAGCAAATACTCAGTACAAATCCAAGCCAAGAGAAAACGCCAATTAAAAGTCCAAGACAAGAACAAGAGCCAAAAAGTAAACAACTAAGCGAAGAGCAAATTCAAGGTATGACAATCATTCATTATTTATTATATATATACTAATTTATTAAAGGTCGATTGAGAAACAAGTTTTTTCAACTTATGTTTATCACCCTCGACACCTCATTCCTGATGCATCGCCACGAGGGAATGAGAGAAGAGAAACAAGTTTCCCTTTATTGTTAGTACCGTTTTTATTTCGTGTTTGGTATGATCCCAGGCCTGCACTCGAAGCGGACACTCATCCACTACGCTATTGAGGAGGTGGGTTTTCATTATTTAAATATTGTGTAGATTCAAGAAATCAGAACTATATATCTAGTTACTAGTATAAATAAAGAAGAAACGGGCTTAACATTGCTACCATGTTGCGATTTATATTGAAACATGTAATTTGCCGATATAACTTAATAAATAATTTGTCAATATTTATGTATCAATAGTGATGTTAAACATTTACGTTTGAGATTACTGAACAAACGACTTAAGTGTTATAATATACGTGACTTTCTCCACCTTGTAACAATGCCCCCACAGAAACACGACTTCTAGTTCGATATCGTGATTTATTTAAGTTACCTGTTTTCGTTCGTGTCATCGAGTTTAGCAGCTATGGTTACTTTGTTACATGACTACAAACATATATTTCGAGTGAACTAATATCCGAGTCTTGTTGCTCTCTTGTTATGTCGCTTGCTAATAATGAGAAGGTTACAAGTACAACAATGCTATGTTGAGAAAACTAGAAAACGCCGTCTGAAAACTACTCTTTACTTACGGAAAAACAAGCTTTTGTTACTTCAGTTTGGACCTGCTCTGATTGTCATGAATTTAGGACCATAAGAAGCGCATTTTCATGCAGATTTCATATATGTTCGAGTCTTATAAGGTCGTTAGTAGCACTTACGACCTTTTCTCATTCTAAGTCAGTGGTATTTTGAGATACGCACTCGGTACCCTTTGGGTGTGTATGACTATGGAGATATTGCACAATACATGTACTAGAATGAAATATTTTTCAGTGTC
This sequence comes from Spisula solida, assembly GCA_947247005.1. Taxonomy (NCBI): domain Eukaryota; kingdom Metazoa; phylum Mollusca; class Bivalvia; order Venerida; family Mactridae; genus Spisula; species Spisula solida. Next base: position 54,511,638 of record OX365945.1, read on the forward strand.
AATAAGTAGGACTAATAACATCATTCAATTCTTTTCATGATTCAAATTATACTGGGCAAAATACACACACACCCTCTGATTTCAATAAAAAATGTATTTATTTACCGGATATAATTTTTATGACGCAAATGGATGACTCATTTCTAACTCATGACTCAATATTGGCAGAATCGTGGTATTTCCTAGAGAATCTATTTCAAAATATTTTCGGGACAGACTTTTATTTAAATTACGAGGGATGTTCAAACATTTCGCGGGAAAGTGCTATCCTTTCTTTATTACATGTTAGAACTTTACGAAATTTCACCAAATGATCAAACATATAATATTGTAATAACAAATACTATGTCGATAATGATACAAAAATAGACGGTTTTAAATTTGATCAGTATATAAACCAAAACATATGTACATATAAACAGTTGTAGGCGCTAGTGATTTGATCTTTACGAGATTTGGCACTTCGTGCGAATAATTAACCGTTCAATGAATAATGGATTTTGTGAAGGTTAATTTATGTATGACTTTGCAAAGTACGAAACAACATTGGACTTTTTTATATTTGTTTTAGTTATGATTGTATTGTACGAATTCTGACTTGCAACCAAGCCGGACATTTGTCTGACTGTACCAAATGATTTATTTACAAAGCTTGATAAGTATTTATTTGTCGTTGCATATCCGTGTTAAAAATGTAAACAAATGAATAAATAAATACAGCAACGCCAACCATTATTTAAGTCTCGATGAGCTTTAGAATGCACATCATCTTCCAATCCAATCCAAGGCATAATGTTTACATATACTGATATCACACATTAAACAGTGATTAAAATGTAAATTTGGGGTTAATTGCTTCTACTAAATACATTTTTTAAGAAGCGGACAAAAAGTTTTAGATATCTATAAATAATTGTATCGTGAATGAGTACTATGTTCTTATTGGAGAAAAATACTAATATACCTTATTTGGCAGCAAGTCAAAAACGACATTAGTCCATAAGCCACGAATAGACAACCTTGGGTTTTTTGTGGTCACTATAATTATGTTTTCAAAAGCCTATAGTCACAGTGTAGCAATACCACGTGGTTTTTTACTACAGTTCCAAGTAAAAATTGGTAAACATTGGAACACAAATGTAGCCATAAATATGTTATTTCTTCATCGATTTCTATGAAATCTACGCCACGCTAAGGAGAACATTATTTGCTTTCCATGAAATATAAAATCTTTTTCAGCGGATGTGCCGTTTAGTCCATTACCCTGTGAAACCGTGGAACGTGTAGGTTTCACAGGGTAATGGAAAAATCGGTAAAGCTGCTGAAAAAGATCTTATATTTCATGGAAAGCAAATAATTTTCCCCTTAGTGTGGCGTATATTTCATAGAAATCGATTAAGAAATAAAATACTTATGGCTATTCTATTTTCCAATGTTTACAAATTTCTTCTTGTAACTGTAGCCAAAAGTCACGTGGTATTGCTACACTGAGTCAGTAGAGTCGGGGCGTTACAATAGTTGGATTAAAACATTCAATATAGCAACTAAATGGGTTTCAGAAATTCTAGTGTTCAACATTCCTTAGCTGTGGAATGGTTCCATCCTGTGGCTCATGGGCTACGTTACATTTGACTGTTGAGTGTATTGATGGATTACATGGAGTAATATTAACTACATCAAACACGTGGCTGGTTGCCTTATTCAGATGCCCATAAGTTCAGGTTTAACTGTAAACAGGAACTTTGCCAGAAACAAAGTATGTACAGTACAACTATTGCAAGTATAGTTAGATTATGAAACCGTATATGAGCATTCATTAAATACGCATTGGGCAATAGTGGTATACAGTGAAGGGATGCCTATTTGTTAGTTCATTCAGTTCATTCAGATGACTTATATGACTGTCATTCTAATTTGGCAATTCAAAATGTTACAAAATGGCAAATACGTGTCATATGACCTTAATGCTACGGTCACAAAGCTCGTAAAAAGTTATTTTAAATTCAGAAAAAGTTAGCCTGCTAACAAATACCTGCAAACGCTACGCTGGCTAACATTTGTTTCAAATTGGCTAATTACTCAACTAACCCATTTTAAATTCAGAAAAAGTTAGTCGGCTATCAAATGTTTTGAAACGCTACGCTGGCTAACATTTTGTTTCAAGTAAGCTAATTATTCAACTAAAACATTTTAAAGTCAGAAAAAGTTAGCCGGCTAACAAATATCTTCAAACGCTACGCTGGCTAACATTTTGTTTCAAATTCGCTTATTACTCAACTAACATATTTTAAATTCAGAAAAAGTTAGCCTGCTAACAAATATCTGCAAACGCTACGCTGGCTAACATTTGTTTCAAATTGGCTAATTACTCAACTAACCCATTTTAAATTCAGAAAAAGTTAGCCGGCTAACAAATATTTTCAAACGCTACGCTGGCTAACATTTTGTTTCAAGTTCGCTAATTATTCAACTAACTTATCCCAAATTTAGAAAAAGTTAGCCGGCTAACAAATATCTTCAAACGCTACTGGCAGGCGTCCTACATCCGGACACTTTTGGCATATTTTTTACGATAACTCGAGAAATGTGTAAATCAAGCCATTGAAATTTCACCTGAATGAAGCTAGGTTCGTCTCTGAACTGAAGAGCTAATTTGTTTACTTCTAAAAATAGCTCAAGTGCATTTTTGAGGGCCATTATAGGGGTCACTACATCACCTCATCTTTAAGTCCAACAGGACCATCAATCCGGACAACGTGTTGTCGCGTTTTTTATTACGGAAAAGGCGTTAAAAATAGAATTAAACTATGTAATAAATCAAGGGAGAGCACAAGTAAACGATTTGTACAAAATTTGTACGACTTATCTCCCGTGAATATTGGAAAAATATCGATCGAAACTTAGCGGTAAAATTTTAAACGTTCACTTTTCAAAGCGGGCATTTTGATACAAAATGACGTTGTACGATGTTTTTGAAACTCTGCACGTACTTTACTAAAGCTATATTTTCAGGTTTATCTGTTAACAAAAACATTGCATCGGCTTACCTCATATTTAGCATAAGGACCGCAGTTTACATTTCGGGGCTGCGCAGAAGTATTGCGCATGCGCAGTTATACGATTTTCCACTTCCCCCGTAATGTAAACAAGCTTCCCGAGTGCAGACGAAATAAATGCGACATTTCTTGTAAAATATTTAACTTTAATCGTTGCTACTTCGTAATGTTGACAAAAAGCAAGCGTCTAATTGATTGACAACAGATGATCAAAATCAATGGCCGCTATAAAGCGTTTTTGAGTCTGTCCGGATTGGTGGTCGTCCGGATTTGGTGGTCGCCAGCCAGTACGCTGGCGAACATTTTGTTTCAAGTTCGCTAATTATTCAACTAAAACATTTTAAAGTCAGAAAAAGTTAGCCGGCTAACAAATATCTTCAAACGCTACGCTGGCTAACATTTTGTTTCGAATTGGCTTATTACTCAACTAACATATCCCAAATTTAGAAAAAGTTAGCCGGCTAACAAATATCTTCAAACGCTACGCTGGCGAACATTTTGTTTCAAGTTCGCTAATTATTCAACTAACTTATCCCAAATTTAGAAAAAGTTAGCCGGCTAACAAATATCTGAAAACGCTACGCTGGCGAACATTTTGTTTCAAGTTCGCTAATTATTCAACTAACTTATCCCAAATTTAGAAAAAGTTAGCCGGCTAACAAATATCTGAAAACGCTACGCTGGCGAACATTTTGTTTCAAGTTCGCTAATTATTCAACTAACTTATCCCAAATTTAGAAAAAGTTAGCCGGCTAACAAATATCTTCAAACGCTACGCTGGCGAACATTTTGTTTCAAGTTCGCTAATTATTCAACTAACTTATCCCAAATTTAGAAAAAGTTAGCCGGCTAACAAATATCTGAAAACGCTACGCTGGCTAACATTTTGTTTCAAGTTCGCTAATTATTCAACTAAAATATTTTAAGTCAGAAAAAGTTAGCCGGCTAACAAATATCTTCAAACGCTACGCTGGCTAACATTTGTTTCAAATTCGCTAATTACTCAACTAACACCCCATATTCAGAAAAAGTTAGCCGGCTAACAATTGTAGAACACTGTAGCTGTGAATAATGTATAAATTTATCGTTTTTATTGATTATTTTGTTTCACTGTTATCATTTTAATAAAAAAAATGAAAATAAGTATGACTTTGTTACAGATTTCTTACTTACAGTCCCCAGAGTATACAAAAAATGGCACTAAAATCACCACCTTATTTTGCCATTTTTGGTCATTCATTTGGGAATGAGTGGACATTCCCTTTTTAAAATGGACTGCCTTGTATGATATCCGTACGAATTTACCAACTCGTACGAGTCCACAACGTATGAAATCCTAACGGTATTTTTACATTCGTAGGGTCTGGTCACAGCTCGTACGGACCTCGTACGATTTATAGAGATGCCAGCGTACGATATCCGTACGGACATCGTAATATCCTTACGGACACCATACGGGGCTCGCAAGGAGCCCGGCCGTACATCGCACGGTGCTCGTAGATCAATCAGAGCTCGCAGATAACTCGTACGGTGTCCGTACGGTGACCGCACGATGGCCGTACGGTGTCCGTGCGACAATAATGGATATATTGAGCGAATTTTAATTAACAATTTTAAGACCCTGGTCACATTGATCGTACGAGCTCCGTGCGAGTCGAATTTTAGCAAGTTCGTACGGAGTCCGTACGGACATCGTAAACACGTAAGGGCATCGTACGGATTTTTGTAACTCGTAGAGGACTCGGGAGCTCGGTGAAAATGTTTCACCGATCTCCGAGTTGTTTACGAGCTCCTAGAAATTTTTGAAGTAGAAAGCCCACAAGGAAGCTGTCCTCACCCATTTTATGTATTATTATATTATGTAAGATGATTATAGAATGGTTGATGTTTCATGTCATGTTTATATATGCAAGGAAAAATGCATAATTGGTTCTTGACAGACTCTGAAATTAAGCTAATTTCGCCATAACGTTTTGAATAGTACAATGGGTATATATGTGTCTCATGTGTACCACGCCAAATATATATTGTTACCAAAATAATTAAATGCATGCAGTAGAAATCCAAGGTTATACATATGTAAGTGCATAGACAATGGTTAAATGTGTACTCATAAGTTCTGTGCACGAGAATCACGGAAATAACAATTATCATACACTGAGCGTGTGCGGATCCAAATGGGGTGGTTCTGAGCCCTGGTATTGTGGTGAATTGTGGTCATGTAATACAAATAGAGGAGTACGTCTTGGTGGGAGTCTACTGGGTACCAACTTGGATAAAATATAGCTGGTCGGACCCCTCTCTAGCAAAATAACCCGAATCCATTCTCATACATGTATTGCCGGGTGCCTGGCAAAGTTGGGCCTACAGTTACCATTCGTGAACTAGCTGGCGTCTTACCAAACGACTACATCAGTTATAACCTAACTTTCTCCGGGGTTCGAACTTTCGATCTCACGCTTCCTATACGGACGCCAAAAGTACCCAGCCACGGTCGCAGTAATATGTCATGGATCAAAATCTGGTGCGTACCTACCTGGAGAAAGGTCGCTGGTCGGATATTACGATGATGATAATACGATAATACGATGATGATAATACAAGAATACGATAGTATGATGATGATGATAGTAGAATACGATAATGATAATACAATAATAAGATGATGATAATACGATGATGATAATAAAATAATAGGATGGTGAAAATACGTGAATACGATAGTATGATGATGATAATACGAGAATACGATAATGCTAATACAATGATAAGATAATGATAATACGAGAATACGACGATGATGATAATACGAGAATAAGATGATGATAATACGATATAACCACGATGATAATACAATACTAGGATGATGATAATATGAGAATACGATAATGATAATACAATAATAAGATGATGATTTACGAGAATACGATGATGATAATGCAAAGATAAGATAATGATAATACGAGAATACGATGATGATAATACAATAATAAGATGATGATAATACGAGAATACGATGATGATGATAATACAATAATAGGATGACGATAATACGAGAATACGATAGTATGATGATGATAATACGAGAATACGATAATGCTAATACAATGATAAGATAATGATAATACGAGAATACGATGATGATAATACGAGAATAAGATGATGATAATACGATATAACGACAATGATAATACAATAATAGGATGATGATAATACGAAAATACGATAATGCTAATACAATAATAACATGATGATTTACGAGAATACGATGAGCATAATGCAATGATAAGATAATGATAATTCGAGAATACGATGATGATAATACAATAATAAGATGGTGATAATACGATAATACGATAATGATAATACAATACTAAGATAATGATAATACGACAATACGATAATGATAATACAATACTAAGATAATGATAATACGAGAATACGATGATGATAATGCAATAGAACGATGATGATAATTACGAGAAAACGATAATAATAATACGATAGCTCGATGATGATATTACGAGAATACGACTATGGTGACACGAGAATACGATAGTGGTGATATAAGAATACCATAATGATAATATAAAAATACGATATCGTTTCATGAATTAATCAATGTTGTATGTTTGCTGTTGGCAGAGTCTTTCTACCGGAACTTGGATACATGATACAGTTGCAGTATCAACATAATAGCAGTGAATGTTATTGAGTGTACAACAATGTCATAGTGTGTACAGCAATGTCATGTTTTATTACATGTACATTCGAAATAAAGATATTAAAAGTCCGTGTACAAATGTTGTTATGCTCGAACAGTCTGTCTGTCTTCCAAAATTTTAATGTTTCAATATTTCAATATACACCATACTCATAACAATTCATTGTCACAAGTTAATCAGTTGAGATAATGTTCACTATCTACATCCTAATGGCGTCCCATGCGATGCAAAGCCATGCAAATTTCCATATCCGTAAGGATATCGTACGATACTCGCACGAGTATTTCGTAGCTCGTGTGGTGTCCGCACGAGCCTCGTGCGAGATAATACAGACTTGAAAAATATCTACGAGCTCGTAGACAACTCGGGAGCTCGGTGAAACATTTTCACCAAGTCGCCGAGTCCTCTACGAGTCACGTAAATCCGTACAATGCTCGTACGAATTTCGATATCCGTACGGGCTCCGTACGGACGCCGTGCGAGTTCGCCAAAATCAACTCGTATGGAGCTCGTAAGGAGCTCGTAGGGCAAATGTGACCGTAGCATAAGACACATACATGGTTTTCGAAATCTGCGTACAAGCTATGTGCATCTTACGAACATATTTACATCTAAATCGAAAGAGGTCATGTAGACCAAATTGTAGAAGAATACCTTGGTTTTCCTTAAGTGAAAGAGTAGTTTTCAGACAGGCTTTTTTCTTGATTTCTTAAAATGGCATGTTGGTACTTATTAGAGATATTTTAGTTCTACACGGGTGTATAACAAACCAACAGGAATGTTGTGTCAGAAAGCAAAAGAAGGAACCTAGTTAACTTAATGTAAAAATGTTGACTATGTCATTTTTGTTTCAGAGTTCAAACAAGCGTTCAAGTTATTTGACAAAGATGGCAGTGGTACTATATCTACAAAGGAACTTGGTATTGTGATGAAATCACTCGGCGAATCTAAATCTGACGCAGAACTTGCTACACTTATAGCTGAAGTTGATGTTGACGGTAATAAACACTTGTACCCATACATGTACACTTTGATAATATCACAATGTGTGTATTCTATTCTATTGTTTGTAGTAGACGTCCAACGATTGCAGTACGTGCATAGCATGCTACTATCATTCCTTTGGATGAGGCTTTAGGACCGAGGTTCTTCTCCGTGCCTCTGTATGAGTTTCCCTTGTACGAGGTAGTTTGATAACGTATAAGATTATTTCCTCGACTTAAGAAGCTTTTATTTCATCACACGTATATGTACCCTTTTTTATTTAGAGTGTAAACGTCGCTTTATATGAGTGCATTGTTGTCATTCGTTTCATATATTCTGAGTACGGAATATATAAGCAACTATGTAGTCTTGATAATAGACAGTATATGTAAGTTACATGTAAATGTAAACTGCCTCTGATAGTCTGGTGGTTCAGGAACGTCCTTTTCATGAGCTGGATGTTGTTCATGATAAGTGCGATTCCATGTTAGACGTCTTTAGATTGATACTCATACTATTACAGCGTCTATTCTTGACGCTTAGAGCATACACGTTGTTCCAGCGTCAGGATACTATAATCGGATAATGTCTACAAGGTAGGTATGACTAAAATGCTGAAAATGGGAACAAATATAAAACATATGATGGTTTGTACATTTTTGACAAATTTTCAAATATATAATTGTGATGCTGTTATGGTTCAGATCAGTGTATATCAAATCAATATATAGAGGATCTTACATGAGTGTCTTTCTATATTGAATTTATTAAACGAGTTGGATAAAATGATAAAATGCGAGGCTCTGCCGAGCATTTTATCACTTTTATTCAAAGAGTTTAATAAATTTAATATGGAATGACACGAATGTAAGATTCTTTTTATCACATAAACTAAATACACAGTAAAAGTTTGTCAAGAATGCACACACCTCCCCTTTAGCAAATAAACTCCATAGGAGTAAAGCGGTTCGTTGAAAGAGCTAAGGAAATAGTGCAACAATGTATACTCCAATATGTCATTTTTTCTGCCTTTGAAAATAATATTTTTAGGGTATCTAAAATCCTGCAGATGTAAAACTACGCTTAACAAAATAAATAATTAAATCTAAGACCGCAGAAACACAACGTATTCTGTTCTGTTCCGTGTTCCGTTCCGGGTTTTAGTAACAACCAAGGACAGGGGAAGTAACTAGGTTTTCCGCGTGAATTTATTCGCGATTCGTCTGAATAGCCGAAAATAACAGATTGTACACGATGCAAGTACTTGGTAAGCAAGGAAAATCGTCATTAATACTCAAAAATACAGATTTATACAATGAAATCAACATCCGATGCCGTGTGTTTGTGTAGATGCCAGATATTTGGTATGTACATTTCGTCCCGATCTTATTCGTACCCACGTTTAACGGACCTACCGTCATGTTTACTTACAGTTATATCTCTTAAGTTCTTGTACATCTGTTATTTTGTGATTATAACATGCCCTAGAGTGCTCATAATCGGATATAAAATTTATTCTATTCTTAAAATGTATTCTTTTACTTTTTTGACAACGTGTATGAATACATAAATAAAGTGACTCGCCCTTGTATATACAAATGTACCTCATTTGCATGTTTATTACACGTGTGTATTATGGCTTTTATGTAATGGGTTTATTAAACTCCCAGAGCCTATTTTATGTGATAAAATTTTTTATCACATGTTTGACGTCGCGGTAGCGTAATAAAGCCATTATTTATTTTTGATAATACACTAGTGTAATAAAGCTATCACGCGACGTCATTCAAAGGATAGGCGACGTCGTCAAAGTTGCGCGTTTATTATAGTGAAAAATAAGTAGCTTTTTATATTTCGGCCGGAAAAGGCTAACATGTGATAAAAAGAACATTACATTAAATTTGTGACTTTCCACATTATATATTATATATGGAAAGACACTCATGTACTATCCTCTATATCACAATCCGATCTTATTGTTACAGGAAATGGAGAGATTGACTTTGATGAGTACCTTGAGATGATGGCTAATAGAATGTCTTTCAATGGATCAGCAGTTCAGATTCGGGAAGCCTTTAAGGTAAGATTGACAGGTGATTTAATTAGTACGCGTATTTGTTATATGGGATTGAACTCGCATCGGTCATATCAGTGATATTTCCCATGATTAAATTGTTTACAGCATATAAATAGTAAATACTATTTAATTATCTATAGTAATGCTCTGCATGCAACCGAGATAAAGGGATTATTTCAACGTTGGAGCACGCGATATCACATGAACATTTCAAGCGCCTGCACACATACTAAGGGCTTACTATAATCGGACAAAGATAAATTGGCCGGGCCATAAATAGTACCAGAACAAAAACAATCTTTATTTACATTTTGTACCTGAAGTAAACTAATAAGGTGTATTAACTTCATTACAAAAGCCGATGGGAAAATAGCTCAGTCAGTACAGAGCAAGGTCGAGTCACAACAAAGGCATGTTTTTATTACGCGCGAGTTCGAATCCCAGTTTATGACTTTTCGGCTAGAAACATATGTTTGCATTAAGTCTAAAAATCTATATATTGATTTTTTTCTTGTTTGATCTTTTGTAGTTTGTAATTTAAAAATGATAAGAAACAGAAATAGCCATGATGATAAAAATCTAGACACGAGGATTCGAACCTGCGTACAAAAAAACGCCGGGTACATCATCTATTGGCGGATGCGTTACCACTGAGCCACTACACAAAGACCTAAATATTTAGGTCTTTGCACTACCGCTTTACAATAAATGAGTTAAACATTTCTTAGTTCATTGAACAGCTGTAAAAACACAAACAACTAGCGTAGAACGAAAATAACGACCTGGTACTAACCTTTGTGCATGAATATGTTACAAGGTTCTTGTGTTGAAAATAACAAGTTCCGCGAGCAAATGTGTGTCTTTTACACATCAAGTGTCTTCGTGATACTCGCCGCTTATGAAAATATACAAACTGTAGACAATATATCAGCTGTTAAATTATGCTTATCGAAGTCGAGGATCACGTCAAATTATCTGTACTATACTTTTATATTAATACCAACTTTGAACAAATCGATTAATTGTAGTAAACGTACCTGTCAATGTGTGGTTGCATTGGTAAACATATTGGCGGTTTGTTGCAAGGCCCGTTGAAAAGGTAGAATAATACATTGTAGTCATAAAACGCCGAAATAAATTTCGATTAGCCTATTAAAGGAGTGATATGAAATCATGTATGTATGTATGTAAAGCCTAGCACATTTAGCATGTCATCGTTGAATATCCGTGCTTATCCGTTGTCCTATCAGAGTTGACAGTTTAACTAATAAAAAAATGCTTATGGTACTACATACGATGATTAATTAGTGAAAGGTCAAATGTGCTCGGATATATTTTAATATTTCAAATTCTAGGTATTTGACAAGGATGACAAAGGTTATCTCACAGTAGATGAATTACGTCACATTATGACAAACCTCGGTGAAAAGTTAGGTGATGAAGAAGTAGATGAAATGTTACAAATCGTTGATGCCGATGGTAACGGAATGATAGATTATGAAGGTAAAGTTTTGGAAGTTAAAACACAATTTGAGCAGCGAAAGAAGCATAAAATGACACATAGGACCCTACTTTCCACTTTTACTATCCTATCCTCCAACTGCACTCTGGTGAGAGCGAGCTGTTCCGGCAGGATCAAGAATCCTGGTAACGCCACGCAAGCCGAATGGGTCGCACTAACCCTCTGTCCAGTGTATTAGTTGAACCTTAATCTTCTTTTTTTTCTCTTTTTGCAACTCTCCTCATTTTACCGGACCGCTTCTATCTTACACTTTTATGTTTCTCAACAATTTTTTTACCCTTTTCGTGCGCATCGTTGTATTGTGGTCAAGTCATGACAGGTTATAACGTAAACCATATAATTATGTAGATGCAATAAATATGAAGGGATACACAAAATGTCGGGGGTAACGGTATACAGAGCTCATCTTAGATGAGTATACATTTTACATGTATATTAAATTAAAACAACAATGGAAAAAGTTTCTTTGAAACAGAATTTCTGGATTAATTTGTTTACATGGTTCCTATGTCATTACAAGTCACAATGTCACTTCTGCTAATTGTTTCTGATTCTAATAATCTAACAACGAGCACGCGCTCTAGCTCGAGAAAAGGTACATTTAGTAACGGCCTGTACATGTTTAGTTGCTACGTCCATTGGTACAGCGAACACGCACGCGCTCTAGCACGACAATAGGTACTTTCGGTAACGGCATGTACATATTTAGTAAAAGTGTTCTCGTTGCGACGTCCATTGATCGCTGTTGAGCTCGGTTGCTATTTTCTGGCTATATTTGCAAGATGTTCTGTGTCCCTAAGCTCAGTCGATAACTTTTGTGACAGAGATAATATCAATGAGAGAATACTTGTACATTAAACATTTTAAGCTCTCACGATTTGTTTCCCTTTGCACAGTTCATTACCACACCATGAAGAGTCGCTGTAATGAGGAACTGGTAAATAAGTATTTGCATAGTCGGAAATATCATTTGAAATGAGAGTACACTTGAGATGCCATGACTGATAAGTTTCAGTCGCAAGGTCTCTCATATTTGCATAGTCAGGTGTTATATGTTGTTATCACGGTATGAAAATTTACGGGAATCACCATATGATTAACTTCTTTTTTCAGAATTCACACAGATGTTGGCTCAATGTTGACTTGATGTCCACGAAGAAGCCAGAGGTCTTCCAAATATACGACTAGACAGTGCAATTCGTTATTTGTTCGTTAACTACAAAACTGTGACCGTTTTTGCATGTTGTTCTTATATGTAAAATGTTATTTTATTTTTCGATGAGAGACACTCATCGTGTGACGTGAATGCTACTTGCATTGCAATTTTACTATTATAGATAATTGTTTATGTTTTACAATTTTGATAATTATACAATGTATACATGCCTAAAGTTACTTTGTTTCATTGCATTACACCAATGTGTGATTTTTATATATTATTATACTGACGCACGTCGTATACGGATCGTAAAACTCCACCGAGTGGGTGCCCTCCTGTTTGAACACGGTGTTACATTCTGCCCGCTATATAGACAGATTGCAGTGTGCTGCGACCATTCCTATGTAAAGTGCCATACAGTGATCTAATTGTTGAATGAACAATAACTCTAGTTATTGACCAATAATCCGCTGTAAACAATAAATGGGTCTATATATAATAATGAAAGACACTATGACATTGCAACGAGAGTAAACCGGATGTCCTCAGGGACGGGGGCATGCCCTTGAACTGAAGTGTCTCGAATAGCAATCAAATTGGTATCCTTTTAACACCTAAGTCAAATAATGAAAACCCTGTAAAAAAGTAAACGAAATATCCCGCTTGTTTTTAATTTTTTTTTCAAGATTAACTAAACCTGCCGATTTCGGCCTCAGAAAAACGGAAAGTATTCGTCTTTTTCACAACTCAACCCTTTATTGGTAAGCGCGCAAGCATCGATCAAAACCGAAAACATTGCGGGAAAGAATATTTGTTGCTATGAAAGTCAGCGCGCATGCTAAGTACAAATTATCAGACGAGCCGAAAATATTGTTGCTGTTGTCAATGTATGCAAACCAATACACTCCAGTTTCTGGGCGTGCCCATTCCTGTTCTTATGGTGCTGGTCATCATGATGTTCAAGTCTTGCCGACATAGCTTGCTTTTCAAACATTTTATGCTCTTACCTTGATAGAAAAAATCAATAAATAGCTATCTAACATCAACTGTAACACAAATTCAAATGGAGAAATATTTGTAATAAATACAACGTTAGAAAATATATTGACTAAACCAGTGTTCCAATGTATCGAACCAGTAATGCCATATTGGGGCGCCTAACACAGGAAAACGTCACTTACGACGTCACGAAAATAGCGTCATAACAGGCGCATACAATCCGTTATGCTACAACGTGCCTGTCAAATGTAAACAATCAACTTCCATGTTTATATTTCGCGTTAATTATGCTTTCACAAGGCATTGACAATCATACCCAACTTTCATATCCATCGCTCTACATAGAGTGTTTTTGCGCCAAATGACGTCATAAGCTTACCATGCCACAGCTATTGTTGTATTTGTGATTAAACTAGGAACTGACAACTTCCACACCTCAGGTGGGGGCAAGTGTATGTTTGGAGACTCTCTCCGCAGCGAAACCAGCGGTTTAAGCTTTCTACCACCAGGATCACAAATGTGTCAACAAGTCGAACATTTAAGTTAACAGTACGGGTATCCTACAGCAAAGATAAGTAAACAGTATCACTCTACACAAGAAACAATTACAAACCGGAAATGTAAATTGTAATTGTTAAATAAAAGTTCAAAATTAGTTAAATATTTACATTTCCGTTTATTTGTCAATGTGGTACACACTGTCTATTAGTCTGTATACATACCTCGTACGTGACTTATACCGTATGTATACAATGCAATGACCCCAGATCATAATATACATTATACATGATTATTTGACTTTCAAATATTATATACATGCTTAATAAAACAAACAAAAAACCTCAAGATAGTCCATCAGCCGCTATTGGGTACCATTCTCAGACTGTGTATATATGTCATTCCGCGTCGTGCTGGAAACCGTCATTTGACAATGGAGAGTAGTAATACCACGTTGCTTTGACATCACGAAAGGCAACAAATTCAAGACGAAATTTGTCAACTTTTGAAACAAAAAAAGCCGTCAGTATTATATTTCTATACTAGTTTCTACGAAACAAAGTTATGCCATTGTGAGGGAAATGCAGGATCCCTACCAGCAGCTGAGCCGTTTTGTCTAGCATCCTGTGAAACATTGGAAATAAGCCGGCTTGAAACTGTTATCCGACATTCCGAAGGTTTCACACGGTGTTGGTAAAAAATGCAAAGCTGCTGAAAAAGATCCTATATTTCGCGGAAAGCATATCTTATTTCCCGTTTAATATAAATCGATGAAGAAATAAAATACTTACGGCTATTTTTATTTCGAATCGAGGCAAATTTCGTCTTGGATATGTAGCCAAAAGTCATGTGGTATTGCTACACTGATAATGAGGGTTGACAAGTTCTTTAAGAAAACAGGTTCGTTAACTGACCGCAGAACATTCGATAGGTTGTGAAACTCAACGTGTAACGTGTACGCCTACGTGAACTACGTGTCTATAGCACACAGGTATGCATATGCACGATAATGCTACGGTCACAAAGCTGGTACGGTATCCGTAAGAATTTATTTTAAACTCGTACGAGTTCACAATTTTTGAAATCCTAACGGTTTTTGTATGTTCGTAGCCTCTGTTCACGGCTCGTACGGACCACGAACAATCTATAGAGATTAACTCTCGTGCGATATCCGTACGATGCTCGAGTGAAGAAAATTCGTAAGATGCTCGTACGAGTCTTCGGTGACCGTACGGGCTCCGTACGGATGACGTGTGAGTTTGCCTAAACCAACTCGTACGGAGCTCGTAAGGAGCTCGTAGAGCAAACGTGGCCTTACCTCGCCATATAATTATAAAATTACACGCTTTGGAATACGCATAATTATATAAGACATAGATGTAAAGAATGTTGCTGTGTCAATTGAGCTACAGATTCGACCAAAAATGTAACTGTACCAAGAAGGACTCATTGATTGGAATTTTAACGTACATCCTATTTGTTTAACACTGTCGATGGAGTTTCTACAGTATAGCTAAGAACATTTACCATGGTATGCATGCATATCCGTACTTATCCGTTGTCCAATCAGAGCTGTTATTTTAACTAATGTCGAGCATAGCCTTAATTTGCCAGTCAGCTTTCTGCTGAAATATGGCAGGCATATTAGTGCCTCTAACCGTATTTGAACCTGGTTCGCCTGATTAGACGGCAAGCGCGCTAACCAATGAGCTACGGATGCTTTAAAACAGTATTATGGTGCAATAACGAAACCACACGAGGATTAAGTAGCATCAGGTCAAATGTTCTGTATAATAACCTCGTTAATGACCCATTACTATGTGTGCAAAATATAAATTAATGTAATGAATAATACTAGAGGCTTAAAGTAAAAAAGAACAGTGTACTAAGTTCTAGTTCTGCATGGAAGTGACCCCGGTGAAAATGACAAATAACTCAATTTGATGACTGTTGATTATCAATTTAAAAAACTATTATTGATACCATTTTAGAGCTTGAAATCTGTTCTAGCACCATTTTCTAGTAATTTGCACTGAAATACGAAACAAGAGGTAGCACTCAACGGAAACAGCTAGACACGAAGACATACGGTATTGTCTGACCAGATTAAACTGAGACTCTGATCAAAGTCCGTTTACCCCCGGTTGTACTCGGCTGTTTTCGATTCGTATGTTTATTTACTACATGTGCAAAAATCTCTGTATTTGTAACAAAATCGAGAGAAAGGTCAAGCATGAATTGTAGCCCAGTGGAAACGTTTTCGCCTTTAACGCAAGAGCTTGCAGGTTCGAAAGTTACTGCAAGCTTTTGTCATTAATATTTTTATTTCAACTATCTATCATTGAATCAAGGGGTTTATGTTTAAAACTATTATCCGTACGTTCTTATATTATTTTGTCTTTATTTTCGGTTTTTGTAATATTTTCAATTGCGTATTGTTTTATTCCAAGTACATGAAAAAGTCTTAAACGACTTGGCCATTATAAATTTAATGTATGACTGAATTGTGTAATGGATATGTGAACATAGGGAGAATTATAATTCACAACTAGCATATTTGCATAAAAAGATAAAAATGTTAAATAAAATATATGTTTAGTAAGCCTCGAACTCGATACCTTGTGGTCTACACACCACACACTTAACCACTGAGCCATTACAGTTTGTTGTCTAGTAGCAACTCAATAAAGCCACATCTAGCGATAAATGTAATTATATGTTTTTATAACTTCGGAATTTTCCGGACTTGGCCGAATTATGCAAGGAGTCTCAGTTTAATCTGGTCAGACAATACAGGCCAAACGTTGTATGTTATGTTTATATTTCCCACGATTAAAATAATCTCATTAAATTGACGTTATTGTATTGGACGAGCGCCCAGTGAACTAGCTTCAAGTACCCACTTAATTGCATGTCCTTTCAGGAGAAATACACTTTTATTAGCAATTTAAGACAATTAATTTATGAAGTTTTTCGGTGACAACCACCAATTACACCAGAAACTAGATATGTATAAATCCCACCCCATCGTATCTACCCAAACTAGTAGAATCAATATTTGTTAAGTTCTAATCCGAACTTTTAAATTCGTGTAGCTAATATCGCATGACGTTTATTGAACTTTAGTGACTTAGTGTAAAAGTAAAAGGACAAATTAAAGATAAATCGGGTATTTGCCAGCCTAGAGTGGTCTAAGATTTAGTTTAAGGCTTTATAATGCGGACAAATAATCCACCGTGAAAATATATAGTTTAAACCTACACATGTGTTATTGAGTTAGTAGTCACCAAATTTGTGTCACCCGAACTAATATTAATTTCGTGTAAATATGTTTAATTAGGAGTAATTAGCTCGGTTTTCATTATTTTACTGGTATTTGTCAAAACATGGGTGAAAAACGTCAAAGAGCGGTAAGTTGACTTAAATACGTTTTAATTATTCATATAATTATTTGTATATATTTACTAACCATTAGCAATGAATATAATTATGCGTATTCCAACACATGTACTATTATAATAATATTTTATTTTAATTATTTAAACGACGTTAACCCTACAAAAATGCAAACGAATATTATATTATTTCAATACATTATTTATTTTACAAAGTACTTTATATAATATCTAACGATATCGACCGATCTTTTCTTCTTCTATGTTTTGCGATAGGAAAAACCTCACATGAGTTGAGTTGACACACCTAGGATAAGATCGGTCTCAAACAAGTGTCAAAATCGTATAGTGGTTATACAAATGAGATCAGGGCTGGTATTCACAAAGCTTCTTAGTAGAAAACTTCGATTTTTCTTAAAAACACGAAAATTTCTAAAGTATGTCAGCCTAAAATGACAATCAAGATTATTGATGTTTTGCATAGGGTTAAATCATTATGTAAAGAGCTACTATAATCACTAAGAAAACATGGGTTAATCTTCAATTTGTGCACGATATATGCAATACTAATTTTTAACTTAAGTCAAAATATTTAAGTTTTCAACTAAGATGCTTTGTGAATACCAGCCCTGGTCATGCTCTTATACTCATACCTATTTTCATTCACAACCATACTTTTTAATGCAACAACTGTTTGCTTTTACACATACTAGATACTCAATTGTCACTGGTACGCATTAATTTCATAGCGATCGGTGTAACAGAGGTTACAGGGACACTGACCTATTGTAGTTAATAATAAACAAATGTTGCTGATTGAGAAACATATGTAGCAGTATTGTGAATGTTGACCGTTTCTGGAACTACTTGAATGCGGATTTACATAGCAGCCTAAAGGAAGTTCATGTTGCATTAAGAAATGGGCAATGGTAGTAATGAGAGGCTTAACGCCTCCCAAAAATGGGACTTGTCTATAAAATTTAATATCTGCAATATTGTGACCAGGACACTCAACAAAACAATACCACAATGAGGAATGAGGTGTCAAGAGTGATTAATATTATACTGTTATTGACTTATGTTGAGGTGAATATGATGTTTTGTTTACCTGTAAAAAGTGTAAAAATATCACTTTTTGAAGGTCAACTAAACATCATATTCATCGAAACATAAGTCAACAACTGTTATATTGTATACCATGCCATATGGCAAGGAAATAAAACCTATTGACTCTTTTTTAATTACACCAACTTCAGTCTCTCTTCAGGAAAGTGTACGTAATAGAAACAAAAGACGACTCTTCTAATGTTGTAGCTAACAATGCTCTTCTTATGTATATGTATGAGAGAGTATTCACGTATTTTTTAACGACAGTTATCATGAATGGCTAGGTTAGAGCCTAAAATATGTATGAGCAGCTGTAGGCCTAAATAATACGGGAAATAACGTTACGCTGTTTGGAACGTTAAGTCGCACGAAATGACGTCACGTCATGAAAAAGTTATATCCACCCCAGCCTCGTTTCCGGGAGGTGTGTATTAAAATATAAACACCTCTCGTGCAGGCCCTCTAAGCCAATCAGAATCCTCGTTACATAATAGGTATACAATATAAGTTGGTAAACCTGTTTTACAATTGACCTAAAACAAATTCGTATAAACCAACAAAACACAATTAAACATATAACTTTAAGTATATAATAATAACACAAATAGTTAAAATATGATAGCCAACTTCTAAGCTTGTAATGCGTATGTGATGCTATTTATAGTAACATGACGTCATATTTAACATATTTCAGGCGGATAAGTTGACACCAGAAGAGATAGAAGGTAAGTAAATATGACTATCTAGTATATACACATACAATGTACACACATCTATCACATGTACTATGGCAATATTTGTCCAACACTCTAGAATAACGTTATTTCAAATTCGGTCAAAACTGAACAATGCATTTTGAAAATGCGAGCACAGACATATAAGTGATGCGTAGAAATAACAAACTGTATGGGGGCAAATGCAGTACAGGGCTTGTATTCACAAAGCATCTAAAGGGAAAACTTAAATATTTTGAGTTAAGTTAAAAAAATAAGCAGCAAAAGTTTTCCAAGAATCGAAGAATAACGGTTACCAATCTTTCATTTTTTCTACTATGGAAAAAATGAAAATCTTGATTTTCCTGTTGAGCAGATACACTTTAAGATTTTAAGAAAAGCCTAAGTAACCCTTAAGATGCTTTGTACCACCCAATGGTTTTAATAAAACCTAAAGTGTACGAACAAGACGGCGACCAAGGACGGAACACCATTAACGAGCAAAGAACATGATTGACAAAAATAATCATCAGTTTTGTAATAATGTTCGTAAAAGCAAGTCTGGTTAATCACCTTAACAGAGATGTACTTTTAAAAGTCTGATTAAAAACACTTTAAAAATTGTTTATATAAACTGACATTTCAATACAGTGTTTATCTAACCTATAAATGAGGTCCCACACCGATCACCCACGAATGAACAAATACATATAGTCGTTAGCTAATTAATAAATTCATAGGTGCCTTCAAACGTTGTAGCACCATAATTAGAAATCGCCAAAATACAAATTAAAACCCTATTAAGTTTCATTCAGTATGCCCGCCATGGCACTGTGTCTGAAGGTACATTAAACGAGTTTAACACACCCTTCCTTTCTATTCCCATGAGAAAGTTAACAGTTTGTGGAAAGACCAGTACGTATTTCAAAACTGATTCATGAAGCATTAAGATAGTAATGAATTGGACTGGGAAATCAGCATTCTTCAGTTACAGCAAGGCACGAAAGGCACAGAAGCAAACAAAAACAAACAATTCTCATACATGTAAATATAATAATTTGGTGAATTGACCAGAAAGGCTATGTCACACATGTAAGAGTTGGAATTTGTCGCCATGAAAATCTTACTAATCAATCAAAGATATTAGAGCATACCATGGGAATACCAATCAGTAAGTTTGTAGTTTAATAGAATGGATAAACATAATTATATCTTACATTATTTAATGCTAACTGATGAGATATGGAGTTCTATCAGTGAAATAAAACCTATATCAATCACTGGTTATCACCTACAATGTGACTGATATAAGCACCGCCCCCTCACAGGGACTACTTTAATTTACCAAAATCTCAACACTAAAATGTCTGTAACTTTTTTATTACTGAACGGAAACATGTCATGTGGGGGTTTTTATTCTTAGTTGGACCATTTCCTACAAGTTGGTGTATGATTTAATGCAAAATTCTCAAAAAAGTCGTTTTCACCTATTCACCATAATCCAATATGGCGGATTTTGAAGTGAAAAATATGAATGGAATAACATATTCATACGTAGCCTTACCACAGTGGTAATCTGGCATAAATAGTACCAGTTTTGACATCATAAAAGCATTAAATAAATAGAATATTTGTTTGTTTTGATTGAATATGGTTAATATCTCATCTTGTAGTGATAAAATTTTAATATTTTCACTCGCGCTACGCGCTCTTGAAAATATTGAATTTTATCACTACACGATGAGATATAAACCATATTCAATCAAAACAAACAAATATCCTCTATATATCAACTTCATTTTGAGCCACTAAAAATACTGCTATTAATTATTAAAATATAGCCTACATTTTGAGCCAATAAAACGCCATTCTGTGCTGGTAAAATGCAACATTTTCGGGGTGTTAAAAAAGTTTCTTCTCAAAATCTAAATTCATATCAAGTGTTATTTGAGCTATGTACGCAGTAGACAATTCTAATTTCTTACTCTAATAGCTTCATCTAAAGCCAGGAATATTAGAACAATGGTAGACGCCACCGAAATTTAAACTGAAAATGTTACAGTCTTCGGAGGTCAGAAAAATTAACTAATGAAACTTAAACATTGAGAACGAAATTTTTTAACACTCTGTAGTCATTAAAAGTTTGCTGTCAAGCTTCGCTCGCCCCGCCCTTATTAATCATTAAAAAAACTTAATGTGTTCTAACTATTACTTAAGGAATTGCTCTTTATATTTAACAGACACGACCTAACAATATATGTTGGCGCCATATACTATCGGCTAATTAAAATGTAGTTGGTTATATTAGCATTTTTTTAATCAATAAGATTACACTAAAATGTGTTCTAAATATTAAATAAACCCATTATTCACAACAATCACGAACAGCAACTAAACAGTGAATGAACAAATGTAATTGGAAATTTGATATCAATATAAAATTACAATGAATATATACTAAATGTTCGGTTACGTTTACCATAAAAAAAATTCATTAAGTCACAATCTAATACTCGTATATTTAAGATAGCGTCATTCATTTTTCCCAATTAAAAGTCATACGTATGTTTTATTGGTTGTTATAATACTACACAGGTAACAAATGTTCCTGTGTACCGAATTGTGGCTCAAAATACTGACTATGACAGTGATCATTCTTACACTTCTCTCTAAAAATAATCCCAAATGGCTCATATCCCACAAGTCACATTAGGACGATATTAAGTTATATGTAACATAGAAAATATCTCACCTAACTCTTTAGAAAGATGTGTTTCGTTATTTCATGGAAATAATTATTAATTAGCAAGTATACAATTCGCAATAAAAAACTCGTTACGACAATTACTCGCATAATTTGGAATCTAGTTACGTGTAATAATCAAAACAATTACGAGTAGTAAGTGAAGAAGAACCTTTTTCCAGAGACGATTATGTCTGATGCGGAAATGCTCAGGTTCAACCAAATAGTCACATAACGTTCTGGTCGCGTAACCCTGACCACTACACTCACCACGCAATCGGAAAGCACTGGACAAGATTGATTACTTGATAACTTATCTAAATACGTATATCTCACGCTTGAAATAAATTTGGAAAAAAGTACATGTATTACCAACTCAATTTCTTTCTACACAAACCTCTCATATTTTAGTAAAACCAATTTGGAAAAAAGTCATACAAAACAAAGGCAGTTTTTCAGATTGCACTTTTCCTTATTTTCTTCTCATCTAGATTTCTAATTTAATACTTCATCTAGTACATGTTACATGTACTACATTTGTATAATCGTGATTCTAACCGATGTGCTTGTTTACATCGGTATGCTCGTCAATGGTGGACTGAACTAACTTAATAGACACAATTAATGTTGCTATATCATACTTTAAACAACAACGAAACAAACAAGGAGAGAAGTTCAAAGAACCAAAAATAACTAGTTTGTTGCTGATGAGATACATTATAACGAAGTGGTAATATTGAGACAATAGGCAAACTATATGTTACTTCTAACATTATTACCACGATCATTGCTAGAAGCCAAACGTCCTATATCCTTACATCTTTTACTGCTAACAACTATCCGCAGTACAAATGACAAGCCTGTGTAACATACATACGTCATATAAATTGAAGTTTATTTCGGTAATATATTTTCACAGTTTATCTCTTGGTTCACAGTTAGGGTGAACAATGTACTATATACATATAGATCGATATTTATAATGAGTTTATCATGTTCGAGTTATAACTTAACCAATGTTTTCTTTATCTTACACAGAGTTCAAGGAGGCATTTAATCTCTTTGACAGAGATGGTAGTGGTTCAATATCTACAAAAGAACTTGGTATTGTTATGAAATCACTGGGTGAAACTAAATCTGATGCGGAATTAGAGAAGTTAATTGCTGAAGTGGATGTCGATGGTAGGTTTAAATTTTATATACTTGCGGTGCGAATATACCAACCACAGCATCACAACAACACAGATAATGAGTTGTAAAGAATGACAAGAAACAATACATCACCAATACTTATAATTACTTTTAGATAACAAAGCAATAACTACATTCTATAAAATCTCAATAAAGGTGTCGAAGGCTTCGTTGACCAAGTAGTCACGACCGTTGTGACCATTGCTGTACGTGTTGCTCTATTCTGCTGGGTACTGCTTTCCTTGTCAAATTTAAAATCATCCGAGAATCGAACCAGAATGTATGATTTATTAGTCAGTTAATAAGGCGCTTTTTTCTGCCCATATATGTTGTATTTTAAACGATCACGTCATATACTGTATTTAGGCTTTATTATGTTTTGCCTCTTTTGAATGAGTATATGACTTTAAGAACTTATACTGTATATAAAGTTCTTGGCTTTAATAAATAAAGCCCATTTTCAACTTCAATCTGTGTCGTTTTTGTATCCAACATACTAGCTTCAACAGTCACCATCACCACAAGGATTATAACCTATATAACTGACATGTGGGAAAATTCAATCCTGATGTATAGAATAATTCACGAAAATCTTAAAAAAACGTAGTGTTGGCTTTAAGCGCTATTTCAGAAATAGAGTCCTCTGTTAACAACTTGACGCATAAATTGGCATCTGTATCATACAACGCATCAGGTTTATACGGGCAGCTTGTTAAATGTATATTTAAGTCTATATTTCACCGTAAAGAAATTGTGTATTTCAAAGTTTATTTTGACCAATATATCCGATAACCGCAGTCTTAGTCTTGAAAGAGATTGTCATTTGTACTTTCCCTTTGTATACTCGCATAAATATTCTATACGTCCAATAGTTTATGTATGCTTGTATAGTACAGGGACAAACTAATATTGTAACTGGATTTATTTTCAACACGCCCAACTTAGGACATAAATACGTAAAACATTATATTTCATGCATGGATATAATAATATTGTATACATGTCCTTTACGATATTTTAACTTCTCTTTAACTAATATAATTTGCCAAACTTCGCGATCAAGAAACAATCATCGATTTGCTTTGACCGTCATGTACGCTAATTATTGTTTTGCACACAATGCCGTGTTTGGATCTGCACATAATGTACGTGGAATGAAACAACAATAATGACTTTGTTTATTGTTGATAAGATATTTGACAGTATCATCCGTTTTCAAATGGTCCACTGAAATGATTGCAAATAACCCGACATTGCAGCAGGAATACATAATATCTAGTAAGTTATATATTCTATAAACTTCGTCCAACGTTTTGCTAAATTGTATCGGCGAAATACATATTTTATTTCAAAATACAATTATGGTATTCATTTAAAAACTCTTTTGCACGGTCTGTGTCATTCTGACATTTATGGTGATCTGATTTACAAACTTCGAAAGATAATGGGTCATATTCACATTAATGGGATCCTTACGAAGATAATACAACGTTTTCTTGGTAGAGTTGTGTATCCTTTAATTTTGAAGCGAACTACTAGTTAGTAGTGGACTCGTTACAGTTCTTTACTCTGCTTCCTATAGCATTGGGCGATGACCGGACACTATTAAAACTCTACGAATATGCCCTACAAAAGTCTCTCGAGATGGTGGGAGTTGAAGTTTGCATATTGTGTTGTTTTGTCGTGCCCTTAAATGTATTGCTCTCTTGTTGCTCTTACGTCTGATGGATCATTGAATATTTTCTGTGTTACTCTATGAGTTATCTTAATATATCTTTCACGTTTTTACATTATTTTATCACCTGCCGTAGTGACCTTATACTTAGGGGGCACTATACATCTTAGTGAACTATGAAACGTTTAAGCCCCAAGTGACTTTCGTTGCTGAAGCCCCCATTCTTTTCTGAATGTATTGCTCACAGTAATTTCAATGCCATGCATAAGACTACTTCGCTTATTTCAAAAGAGCATGCAGGATGTTTCGGTTGAGTGTTGCTATGTGGATTGTCCTTGTGATGTGTATGGCACTTTAAAAACCAACTCATATCATCACGGGACTAAACGACTACACTTTGTTTTTCTAAGAACATCGTGAACCAATAATTTGATTTTTACAACCGTAAACTTCATGCAAAATTAAGTTATGAGATATTATTGCTCATCCCTTGTATTTTTATTTGATTTATAAAGAATGATTTGGCACCGAAGATGACATTAAATACAAGCCAGTAAAACAAGCGACATATTAGCGAAGATATTGTTCAGCACTTCCGCAGCTTTACGCACATACTCTGTCATAAAATGCATTAACATCTTGCAAAACCTTAAGAATGAAGAGAAAAAGTTCAAAGTTTGGATTTCCCATTTCGACTATTTGATTTTTATCATAATTCATTTCTTTTTATTGCATTCGTGACATTAAGAAATATGGATTTTGCAGTACAAAGGACAATAAAACAGACATATTGCGGTAAAAATGTCTGTAGAAATTAAAACAATGCCTGTAATGTAAATTATGATATTTCTTTGTTCAGAAATACAATGTGTGAGATTTCCATGACAAAATATGCATCTACTAAAAAAAGTGTTTGTGCATGCACCAGTTTAAGAGGCTCGCGGTACTTAGCAATGTGTTTTTGCTCTAAGCTTTAACTTGAGAACGAGTAAAATTAATCAAGAGTTGAGGTGGAAAGGCTTATTTCTCGAATAATGACAAATAGGCAATATGTACACAGTACTTCTTTCTCGTGTTCTTTATGTAACATGATGGTAGGTAGTTCTGGATACCATAACTAAATGGTCTTTTATTTACACTGACGTGTCGGCCTTTTAGTTATGGAATTACCCTCTTCAATAATCAACTGTTTAAGCTTAACGCCTAAAATGCATGTTCATTGTTCAAAAATCGCCCAAAAACTATAATTTACGTATAAATGTAATATTTTTCAAGTGTTTTGTCTTAAAACAGTCAATGTAACACCTACTGATAATCATATATTGCTTAAAGTTTATTTAATTCCGGGTTTGATCAGCTCCCGCGGCCATTTTGAATAATTAATTTATCGCAGGTGCGTGCGAAAGCCGTTTTCGAAAAATCCGTTATTTCTTGAAACATGGTCGAAAACGTCTTAAAATTAAACAAAACCTTTAGATATACCTTTACATAAGAAACAAACACGTTATTTTTGCTATAAATCATGTAACTCCCATTTACACAAATAAATATTGCAATTTACGCAGCCGACAATCAAAACATTAATCACGTGGTTCGTTTCGGAACACTTTTGTTATAATCCCATTCAAATAAATGGCGATCGTAAACGAAAACAGTGAAATTGTACTGGTTTGAAACAATCGACGGAATTAATGGTATTTCTTGCAAAACATTTTGTTTTTGGGGGTATACTGATAGAATATGCTCCAATTGATAGGGTGTCAATGATTATTTAGTTCAAAACGTGCGTTTTGTCATAAAACGAACGCGACTCAAACTGAGCCGTAGAGCTGTTAGGTTTCAAAGAACAAACGGCTTTGACGATGAAATGGAATGATCATCGTCAAAGACCTTGGACTAGATGGTAGGATACTATTATATCAGTTGTATCCAAATGTAGTATTGTACTTTCGCCCAATGGTCGTACATCTGATTCCACTGCGTTTGATTGCACTGCAAATGAATCATTTTGATTGGAATCAGAACGTGGCTAAGAAGTGTAAAAACTTTGATTGAAACATTTTAATTACCATTCACCGGATGGTCTTCGTGTTCGAATTCATATAATATATATTCTCCCTCGCGAACACTGCCAATATTAATGATTATCTCTATCGTTTTTATTACACACATTGATGTTACCCACAATAAATTGCGACATCATTATAGCATACTTAATGCCCTATCAGAAAGATAACATTGAATGCAAAACATATGCACACACGCATGTACGAACGAACATATCATGCGCAACATCAAGGTGTTCTATTGCTATGATTAATATTCTGTAGCCACGGATCATGATATTTCATATTTATATCCCACCATATTTTGTTGGAATGCAACCACTGATTGATATAACCATTTCTCCTAACACAGGATTATGTACAAATACCAACATAGTCTGTCTGCATGATAGACATCATAGATAGTATATCGTATAATTGTCATATCTCGGCGCATTCAATCTGCATTTATGAATCTAACAATATATTAAGTAATACATTATTCATATGCAGTTTGTCCTTCGAATCATCTTAATAAATCAAATCATGGAGATACTTGTAAAAGTGAGGTTCCCTATAAAAACCAAGAACTCAGCTGTGCTTGTACATACATTTATAAGAGTGCTATTAATTCCACGGCATGTGTTATAATCTTCCAACATTATTGGCGTATGTCATGATTATATTGTTATACTCAAGAAAGATCGGTCTATTGGACAGACAGTCGCAAAAACATTCAAATACTTTGTGTGATTATATATAGTGCATGGCATGGTATCAATTAATATTCATGTTGCTGTAACAATTGTATATTGGGCTTGATTAAGGCACTAATTCGTAAAAAATATATCATATATATGCACATGTAGGTTATAATATTTTGTATCATCAGTCAACATATTAGGCTAGTCTCAGACTGAGTATTGCCTTCGGTAAGTTTATAGGCGACTGTTCCAGAATATATGTGAAGGTTTTGCATCATATTAAATTAATGAAGAAAAAACATATATTCGCAATCTACCAATATATCGAATTTATTTAGCACGAAATGAGATTTGAGACCGGTATTTAATTAAATTCGGATGATAAATTGCGGTAAGGAACTATGTAATGATCTGATAAGGCCTTTGATAGCTATACAATTGTACGTTATTCAGACAATTCTAACGTAAATAATATTGTTTTTCATATTGTTTTAGGTAATGGTGAAATAGATTTTGATGAATATTTAGAGATGATGGCAAACCGAATGTCGTTCACAGGTTCTGCTGATCAAATTAGGGAGGCATTCAAGGTACGTGTTATGTAGCACAGTTTCTAGAGCAGAGCTGGGCTATTCACAAAGCATCGTAAGTGAAAACTTAACTACTTTGACTTACGTTTTGTATTTGTGCAACTCATATGCCCCGCAGTTTGAAGAATAATACATATTTATATAATGATTATAGTAGTTGTTTACATAATGCTTCAAAACCATGTAAACTAGTGATCATCTTATTTTGTTTGCTTAGCTGACACGCATAAGACTCTTTTAAGATTTAAAGAAATTTATGTTTTCATATTTAAAAGATGCTTTGTAAATTGTTGTGTAAATTTGAATTTTATGCAAACTATGGGATTTCTTGAGAAACGATAACCAGTCCCGTCATTATTTGAATTATTTGAACACTGCTGATCAGTTTGGGAAAGTCTAACATAAAAACTAGGTTTATTTCAATTGCTTGTAATAAGTGTAGTGATACTGCTGCGAGATATGTTATACTGCTACAGTTACTACCATAGTATCATAACTGTTTTTGCTTAAATCGTAATCAATTTTTGATATTTCCCATTTCAATAAAATACTTAATTGGTTGACATGTGTGTGTATGACGAACGCGTATACTGTTTTAACTTACAGACATACGTGCGACTAAACTAACTTAAAGTTGTTATTTCTTATTTTACGCTGACAGAGTAAATGATAATGCACCTGCTGTGTGAATGTCAGATAATTCTGCAAGCGCAAAGACTTGAACATTACCACCAAATCCAATTTAGCCAAGTATGTAGCCACGGGTAAAGTTTATGACATCAGCTGCTGAGCTGTCAGTTGAAAGACAAATTCTGCTGGTACATAATTATTGATAAGTTAGACAAGTATGCTGGGAGCATAATTTGTACTGCAGAAATATTAATTACATGTTGAACTTCATTCGCTTATTCTAGGAAATGTTCTCTACAATAATTTGGCTTGGAGGTTGGAAATACGTACTTGTAGTATTTTTTTTCAAACTTATGTTTGTATCTGCAGTTGGATTTTATTAACAAGTATCTGTATCATAAAATCAAAATAGTGGCAATTACAATTACGATTACATGTATTTCGGTTACAAACTTAATTCCCTTCTCATGTACACATTGCAATATCGCTCTTCATTAGTATCTTTTAACGAAGAATGTGCACTGGTTTACAAACTGATATTTGTGTAGTCATATGCGGCAGCAGAATGACCTTACCTTTGATCACGGAACTAGGAAACTGTCAACATCTCCGCATGCAGAGTCATGAACATACCAAACGCCAGAGAAGAAAATAGTGGCCCAATGCGGTAATCGAAATCAAGACCAATGCTACTTAAATCAACAAACGAAATCCAATGTTCTATCGTTGTCAAGACGTAATGTAATGTGACATACCTACACACTTTACATATTAAATTGCAAATCGAGGGGTTAGAGCAAGAACCAGTTATCGAGCCAATTTTCGGAAAATGACTTTTTTATTGAATTTGATGCCGTTACTGGAAATACATAATGTGTAAAAAAATCATTACCATAACGCAAGTACTTTTAAAGTTATTGAATTGTGACCAAACCAGTTATCGATTATCACTAATTTTGGTTCAAGCTAAAACCAGGTATCGCAGTATAACTTGCAAGTTTTAATTATAACACTGGTACTGTATGGAGCTAAAACAAGTTAGGTGCCACTACTTTATTTTTGCAGAAATGTTAGTTGTTGTTCTTCGTATTACCGTTTCTGCAAAAACCATGTATCGATTTATAGATGGATTTTGCAGGTATAAAAATCTAATACATTCTAATTTTTCTACCAGCAAAAACATGCTATAGAGAGATACAGAAAGCAGACGACTAATATTGTCATCTAATGTTAGAGGTAAAACAGGCTATCAGTTGATGCAGGGTTTTACCAGGTAACGTCCAGTCTGTAACTTAAGCATTTCAGATACAGAAACAATGCACCGAGTTATAAATGCTTTTATCAGAGAGTGTAATGATAACAATGTGACCTGTTGAGTGACAAAAACAATGCATTGAAGAATTCTAACAACTTTGTTCAAACTTCATTGTCATAAAACAATTATTAGAGAAAGAATGTTCATTTTCAAAACTGGATTTTGATGCTTAATAGTGAAACGTATGTTTTTATTCGATTTATTTATCAATACTGTTTCTTAATATTATATTTAAAAATGTATTTTCTATATAAATATCTTGAATAGTTAACAAAAAGGGTAAGCAATTCAGTATAGCCAGACAAAATAGTTACATTACACAAACATAAATGTATGCTAACGTCACGTAAAATGCAACAATAGCAGAATCTGTATAGTAAAGCCAAAATAATCATAGTTTTGCAATCATCAGCAGCTTCTTCATTCTAAATAAAGCACACATTTATGTACTAATTTCTATGGTCTCCTAATGTTTTACTGTATATATATTGTAAATAAATAACTTGCAACCATTATTGCTTAAATGACTAGCAAAACAGATGTGATTTGGAAATATTTTCTTCATTTTAGCTGTAAAGGAAAAAAACAAATGACTAGTACTAAAGTCAAACATTTTGAAATTTGTATTCTTTGAAATGGTATAAATATTACATTGCTTTAGGGTAACATGAATATGGTCTATCGAATGGTTACCCATCTTATTTAACAGATTTATTGTCAGATACAGAAGATGAGCTTTTTCTATCCATAAATTTGAACAATCTTCTAAATGTATCGTCAAGCACACTAAATGGAAATGACTTTGACAACACCGTGACAAAGTCAAGTGTACAAGACAGAAAAAAAGGTCAATCTTGTGAATGAGTCGTCAAGTGTATAAGACATCAATGATACCGACAATGTCGTGAATCGGAGTCGTCAAATGTACAAGGCCTAAATAAAACTGACGATCTTGTGAATGAGGGTACGAGACCGACATGAAAAACGAAATGACGTGAATGAGTCGTCAAGTGTACAGGACAGAAATGAAACTGACAATGTCGTGAATGAGTCGCCAAGTGTACAGGACATAAATGAAACTGTTAATGTCGTGAATGAGTCGTCAAGTGTACAGGACAGAAATGAACTGTTAATGTCTTGAATGAGTCGTCAAGTGCACAGGACAGAAATGAACTGTTAATGGTGTGAATGAGTCGTCAAGTGTACATGACAGAAAGAAACTACCAATGTCGTGAATGAGTCGTCAAGTGAACAGGACAGAAGTGAAACTGTTATTGTCGTGAATGAGTTGTCAAGTGTACAGGACAGAACTGACAATGTCGTGAGTGAAACGTCGAGTGTACAGGACAGAAATGAAACTGTCAATGTCGTGAATGAGTCGTCAAGTGTACAGGACAGAAATGAAACTGTTAATGTCGTGAATGAGTTGTCAAGTGTACATGACAGAAATGAAACTTATAATGTCGTTAATGAGTCGTCAAGTATACAGGACAGAATGAACCTGACAATGTCGTGAATGAATCATCAAGTGTACATGACAGAAATGAAACATATAATGTCGTTAATGAGTCGTCAAGTGTACAGGACAGAAATGAAACTGACAATATCATGAATGAGTCGTCAAGTGTACAGGACAGAAATGAAACTGACAATGTCGTGAATGAGTCATCAAGTGTACAGGACAGAAATGAACTGTTAATGGTGTAAATGAGTCGTCAAGTGTACAGGACAGAAATGAAACTACCAATGTCGTGAATGAGTCTTCAAGTGAACAGTACAGAAATGAAACTGTTAATGTCGTGAATAAGTCGTCAAGTGTACATGACAGAACTGACAATGTCGTGAGTGAAACGTCGAGTGTACAGGACAGAAATGAAACTGTCAATGTCGTGAATGAGTTGTCAAGTGTACATGACAGAAATGAAACTTGTAATGTCGTTAATGGGTCGTCAAGTGTACAGGACAGAACTGACAATGTCGTGAGCGAATCGTCAAGTGTACAGGACAGAAATGAAACTGTACGTGTCATGAATGAGTCGTCATGTGTACAGTACAGAAATGTAACTGACAATGTTGTGAATGAGTTATCAAGTGTACAGGTCAGAAATGAAACTGACAATGTTGTGAATGAGTCGTTAAGTATACAGGACAGAAATGAAACTGACAATGTCATGAATGAGTCGTCAAATGTACAGGACAGAAATGAAACTGACAATGTCGTGAATGAGTCGTCAAGTGTACAAGATGACATGAAACTGACAATGTCATGAATGAGTTGTCAAGTGTACATGACAGAAATAAAACTGACAATGTTGTGAATGAGTTGTCAAGTGTACAAGACCAACATGAAAGGGACAATGTCATGACAGGGTCGTCAAGTGTACAAGAAAGAAATCTAAATGGCAATGTTGTAAATAACTCATAAAGTGTACTATAGTCCAGTTAGTATATTGTGACAGTGACGTTGCAGTTTATGTGTACGCAAAAAACACAACCATTGTCTAAACTAGTCTAAACAGGTAGAGCGAATATAGTATGTTAGTTTAACATTGAAATTATAGTTGTTGGTACAATATAAGCCTTTATAATTGTTGTAACACTGTTAAAGTGGACTCGACCGCTGCGTCACTGGAGTTTTATCTGACTGGACTATAGAATCTGAATGACAATACATTGAATGAATTGACAAGTATACTTGATCAAAACGAAAACGAAAACTACAACGATGTGAATGAATTGACAAGTGTACCAGATGAAAACACAATGGATGAATCGTTATTGTAGTAATAAATCAAGGTATAAACAGAAGCTTCCAATTTCAGTAGCAAAGATCTCCTCTCGCTATGCAAGAGTGGAATAATTGCGAAAGAGACTCATGAATACTACAAAACCTTGCTTCCTAGTTGTTCTGTTGTGGACAGATTGGCACAGCCAGATGCAGAGGAATTAACTGCCCTTCGACGGTCAAAATGATATATTTTCAGATTCACTCACTAGTTTGTAAACAAATCAAATACTAGTAATAGTTTCCACAAGCTAGTTGAATTGATGACGTTCCCATAAAAGTAAGCAACAACACAAGAACATGTTGACATTGTTGGAATTTCTGTACTGTAATACTGTATGACAATCACTATTTGGCATTATGTTCTTTAATTTAATGTACCTAGTTGTTTTATCTTAAGAAACATAAAAATGTGAATAATGGTTCAATATGATGACATGCCAGCAGAGCATGTATTTTAATGAAATGTAATGTCAAAGGGAAGATATGTTAATGTACAGGTTGTAAATATATTCTTAAAATCTTACTCCTTAGTTTAAAATGTTTATTTATCCTAATTTGTCCAACAGTTGTTATAATCGAAAGTATCATTTATAACATAAAGGCACATTATGGTGGTTAGTTTGGAATCATATATATTGTAGTATTTTGTTTTTAAGTTTCTTATTGCAATACTTTTCTTAAATGAAAACAAACCATAAACTTTACATTACCATATTGTGTAGCTTTTATTTGCTGTTGCTACTCCTACCTACAAAATTTAATTATTATTATACCTCAAACCTTGCAAAAGACATGAATTGAAAACTGATTTCATAAAAAACACTGTTAATGACAGATGTGGTGTATTTTGTGTTATTTTATTATATTTTATTATCTGCAAAGACATATTATCTTAATATGACATTATTTGGCTCAAAAAGTCAAATAGTCATATTTGTGGTTAGTTATGTTGCCTGAAATCAGCTATTATGTGTTCATAAATTGTTTTACCAGTACAAAGATGGTACCTTGCTTCTTGCTGTTGCAAACAAAAACAGTGTATATTTGGCTAAAGTGTTCTTGCAGGAACATTATCAAAATTTGAAGTTGACAATGTATGTGAATAGACCAATTATAAGCAGATAACCTTCGTTTGCAGAAATAATATTGTAAAAGTTTTGTTAATACTGTTTGTGAAAAAAACCACTATTACCGTGTAACTTCTTTTGGCAGGAGCAATATCATACTATTAAACTGACTAGGTTTATGGAAAAACCAACTACTTCAAGATAACCTTTTTTTGCAGAAACATTATCGAAATGAAATATCAGTAACGTTTGTGAAAAAATCAGCCATCACCAGATAACCTGTTTTTGCTGTAAAGAAATTGTAGATAATCAATAAATTTTGCATGCAATAACAGAAGTTGTGTTTTTTCTCATAGAGGAAGAAAGATTTTACCTTGAAACCTTTACATTAGTTACTCCTATATAAAAGAAGTATAAATTTGCAATTATATTTAAAAAGTCCATGTAGAAAACAATTAATGACATTTAACGTTTCTCCTGAATATTTTCAAAAATCGGTGGTAACTGGTTCTTGCTCTAACCCCTCGAAATGTATTTATACAATATGACGATTGCTGCGATAATGATTGTAACTTTACTTGGTCATGCTGAAAGGGTATTTGCTGTTGTAAATATATCTTACCGATGTTTATCTGACAATTTAAAGCTAGCTGTTCGGCCACGATCGTGTCTTTACTGATTGTTCTATAAAAAGATAATAAACAATCGGACAGTCAAGATTCAAAGGTCCAGTTGACATGCCAAGCATGGGAAAATAGTAAAATGTCACAATTTTAAACTAGGTATTTGTGTTTTAACGGGTGATACCAAAGACACAGTTGTTATGACATTTAAACCTTTTCAAATCAGATTCTAACATTTGCTACGCTGTTAGAGATATACGCAAGGTGCCATATTAAAATGACCTCTCTGGCTCACAATGAAGTCATGTAGCCTAAGCAGACTTTCACTGCACTTTCAGATATGTAAAAGAAGCGATTTGATTGGATGACGTAAAGTTCACATCGAAATGACCCTATACGGAGTGTCGTTTGGTCCTATATCAGCGTGAAGTAGTGAAGCGTAATAAGGGTCTGATTTCAATGAGATTGTTATGATATTCGTCATTGTATTATCATACAATATATGTAAATAATAGATGAAACGGGTTAATACATTATCCCGCCTTTCAACGACATCATTGTTTTTTGAAAACATATTAAATTTGTGTTACATGCTTATTGTTAAAGTAAGTGAAGATGATTATACTCCTAATATTGCTTTCTATTTAAGGTGTTTGATAAGGAGAACAAAGGCTATCTCACAGTAGATGAATTACGACACATTATGACAAGCCTTGGAGAAAAATTAGGCGACGAGGAAGTAGACGAGATGTTAATGATTGTAGATGCTGATGGTAATGGAATGATTGATTATGAAGGTAACCCACTTCCTTAACTGTTGGTTTGTAAGTGGCCAGACGCAAGTGTAGAGAGCGCTCTGTCCAGTTGCTTGTCAAAAGTTATCAGGCGAATCTATTAGATTGTGCAAACATGTGCAATATTCTAATTTTTTTAATCCTTACAACATTAAAACATTTCATTTGTAAATTCCCGATTTACATAATAATGAGAATTAATGAATATCTTGGGTTTAATAGTTGTTTTCGAAAGTTTCAAACGCAATGTTTTCAATGTCAGTCCCCTTCTTTATATTCAAAATACTATGCTAGTGTAATGTATGTCGTCTTCAAGTGCTATCACCTTGTATGGAGTAAAAGAAATTGTATAGATGATATGGGGTAAGTATCAGATTATTAGCCTTTAATTCATCTAATGTAATTTTTGTTTTTCAGAGTTCACACAAATGTTAGCGAAAAAATAATGGTGGATGAATGTCTTCCGCGCCATTCATAAACTACGTTATTGTTGTTACATGTCAATCTGTCATAGCATTATAAATACCACTTCGTGATTCAAAAAGAAACTTATACAGAACTATACTTTGCTATACCACGCATTTCAATGCTGTGCCAGTATAGGAATCTACCTCTTATACTTGATAGTGGTTTACGAGTTTTTGATTCATATCTGCTTGTCATGAAACGCTGAAATGTTTCATACAATGTCGTATAGTTTTAATGAAATGTCGCAGTGCTAAAAATGGCAGAATAAATTCTGAAATAGGATCCTCCAACATCGATATGTTGCCGATAAAAAAAATAGCAATGCCTTCAGTATTATTTCAGTCATTTATGCTGGCATAAGTGTTAAGAACGTAATGTTCAGTACACAAAATGTAATAAATGATTATACATACACATGTGTATATACTCTCTACTACAAACTGTATACAGTCGAAATTTCCTTTTTGTCGGGTTTATAAAGACCAATCGCATTAATTGATGATACGATACATGTATCTATTAGAAAAACAAACATATGACATATTTTTGTATTCACCATACCCATACACCTGAGTTGATCATTTACAATTGTCTTCCCTTGTGACATCATTGTCCTATTTGATGACAACGTACATGTGTATGTTCCTCTACTTCATTATGCCTATCACATGAACTTTGTCTGTCGTACTTCATTTGTTACCACGTGTGTGTTTATGCATGTTGATTTCGCATAACAACCTATCGGAATACACATGTTTGGCCATATGAAAATATTAATGAGGATACCCTTACGTTATTTGGGGAGGGGGTACATTCCACTTATAGAAATGTTTTACTCCTTACAAATGATAATAACTATACAACTTGATTGTCTGTGATACTATTATTCTTTGAATTAATAAACGTGTTTTCATATTCAAATTTGTGTTTAGTATTTTATAAATGTTTAGATTTTAGAAGAAATCTGGAACCAGAATATACGCATTAAGTCAACATATAAAGGGCACAGTCTTTTTGTTATTCTTCTTATATATATATTGTGATATTGAATTAAAGGAAAAACAATTCGGCTCTGCAATCATAAACATAAACCCAAAGTGGTTTGGTGAATCAGAGAGAACAAGTGATCTGCAAACCTATGATGCTCAGCTGACTAAAGATCAACACTTAAACCCAACTTACTTTCTCCTGGATTATGAAGATCTGATTTGTGATAGGACACTTTTGATTCTCTGCGATTTTCGATTGTCAGAATAATTTAAAGCCGACATCTGGTATATGACCCCGGTTGTATGTTTTCATTAGCGGGGATGTATCACGAAGACGCACAATATGTAACACAAACACAAATCTAAAATACCGACATTGCACGATTTGCATGCAGAAAGTTATATATTCAACGTAAGAACCTTTTTATATATACATGCATAAAGGTCAGAATCAGGCTAAGTTCTTCGTGCTATACAAAACTTTGAAAGGTTGAATAACGACGCATTTGCAGGAGTGTCTAGTGAAACGCTTAAAGAATTAATACCACAAACTAATTGCCCAGATTATGACGACAGTCAAACATCAGTTCACCGTTCAATTGTAGCAATATTGGATCAATCTCCCAACTTACTTTGATCACTGACTTGTAGGAACGATATTGCTGTCATCAGCATATTTTAAACCCCAGGAGTTATACGGATATATAAGACGCAACATCGCATCTAATGAAATACGATTCTTGTCAATGTGACCATATACACGTTACAAGGATCCTGGAACATCTGGATATTCAGATAAGTAATTAATATCGGTTTAAAATGTAACTTATTCACACGTGGCAAGGGAGTGAGAGCAAGAAGACGTAACAGGGATCTATGATTGGTAAGTGATGTAACTCCAAAGACATTAAGCGCCAATCACACAAGAGGTAGAATTATTGTAGAACTTAAGACGCAACCAAAATACATACATTCTTCATTATCGAAAGTTATTTGAGTAATGTCTTATAAACCCGCAAGTACTTAATGACAAACACTTATAAATGGAAAATATGATATACGATTTTCACTAATGAGATATTTTCAAATTTAAGACACTCCGTAGATTTGTCCTAATTGTTGTCTTTCCTTGTCCGATTTTAAATATCTTTTTTGTTATATCGTCACCTAGATTTGTACCACAATGATAACATTGCAAGGGATGGAATCATGTTTCTTGGTCGTTTTACCTAACTAGGCCAGTCATTCTAGCCCAAAAATGGCCTTAACCTAGACAAAATTGCAAAAGTTTTGTTTTGAGTATTTTTAAGTTTTTTAGTGTCTAAACTATTACCAGGAAAAAATCCCCTGTCCAGACAGTTGCGGAAGTACCTTAAAAAGCGATTTTAAGAAGGTCACTATACTTTTCATAATTTTATTCCATGAAAATTTGGGTATAACATTTTATCAGTATTGTAATGTTATACACACACACTGGTTAAACTATCAAACCATGTTGTTGAAAAAAGGAATTTACGAGCAAAATATTTTCAATAAACCATTTATTTCAATTTTTTAAGCAAATAATGTGAAAATGAAGGGGTAGATTTACCCCACCCACTTTTCAGAAAATTTGATAATTATTTTTGTACCATAAAACATGAATTAATTTCTTTATTTTGGGTAAACATATCTAAATGAGAGTATTTTATAAGTCATCAACTGATAAACATGCATCAGGATCTTAATTTGACCTACATACGTGTGTCCATCCGTTTGTCTGTAAGTGCGTCGGTCAGTCATGCTCATCCGTGAAGAAATCTTTATTATATGATTAAGTAAAATAACTTTCATGGTGTCGTTATTAAACTTAGAATGTGGAGAGGGGCCTTTAATGGGCTAGTAATGAGATAGTGAATAACATTCCATATATTTATTATGACAACAATCGCGGTTGCTATGGAAACGAAAATGGTGAAAACATAACATTTTCTTGCATAAATCGAAATTTTGATTGAAACGTTTATGAGAACTGGATTATTAACAGAGAATATTGTAGGAATAATGCAAATCATTGCAAATCATTGTACTGTTTGAATTTCACTAACTCTTTTGCTGTTTATTTCACTATTTAAGCTTTTTATTCGATTTGTTTAATGTAACGTCACGTAGGTGATTTCCGGACAACTCTAATACAGGGTGATCATTAATATATGGTAAGATAAATAACTTTAATAACTTTGTCAGATTTTATGATAGAGAAGTGGTTTGACCCCTGTTATAAAGCTAATACGTTTTTTAGATATGACTAATAAATGCATGTGATATAAAGGTGACGTCCTTATCGTCATTGATGCTGCCCTACATTTTCAGTGATTTCAAGAAATTTGGCCACTGTATCATTTCGCCGAAGACCATACATGTACTTGGCCTATACACTCACCAGACTTAAACTGTTTGGGTTTCTTTTAATGTGCATGCCTAGAGGGAGGAATGTATACTCCAAAACCAGAAACAACATTTGTTTGAAAACTTCAATACAGTGTGAAATTCGTAGCATCGGTGGTATAATATGCAAGGTATCGGTGGTATAATATGCAAGGTTTTAATTGGTTATTTTCGACGTATTTCGAGGCTGTTTTGGGAGTTTTCCAGAATAAAGGGGAACGTTTCGAACTTATGCTGTGAAAAAAGTATGTGACATTTGAAAATAATTTATGTGTAGAATAAAACTTACATATGTATGTTAATCAAAGGTATATAACAATATATATTATCATAACAACTGACAAAGTTATTAAAGTTATTTATGTTACCATATACACTCGGCAAAACTTATAAGTACACACTTGTTTATTTGCCCATAACTCGGTCAATGCGTGTTTGATCGTGCTGAAAATTTCAACATATGTAGATTGGATATGTAGAATTACAATACAATCGATGTTTTTAAAATCTGATTTAAATTGTCACAAGCAGAATAAATTAATGATGCCAACAGCAGAATCTAAAAAAACACAATATTGGCGTGTGTTCATCGGGCGATTGTCAGGTTGCTAATGCACATATGGCCCCGCTGCGCTAATACAGTACAGTTGCAAGTCTATGTTTCTATCATGGATACAGTAATAAAGAAAAAAAATGATAGGAACAAGCCAAATTTAGGTTTAGAAATATCGATTTCTAATAAAAAAATGCAATTTGAATCATGGTTAACTCCCCTTGACCATAATAATAAAAAATATTTTTAAAAGTAAAAAAACACCCTGTTGTTGTTTGAAAAATCGAATTATTTTGTGTTTTTTAATTTGACAATAAATCTAAAATTCAAATTTACCTTACATAAAAATAATTTGCATATACGCGTCAATTTCACGGCCATTTTACGGTTTTTGACGTGTCATGGTTCAATGAACCGCTGTATTTAATTTTGAAGAAAAAATGTATTTATCCAGTCCTTTGATAGTCAATACCATGTACACAAAATTTCATGCAAAAATAAAAAAAGATAAAAAAGTTATAGCGAAAAAACGACGTGTGTACTTATAAGTTTTGCCGAGTGTATTAATGATCACCCTGTATAATTTATGTTTGTGATGCCTCGGAAATTATGAAGTGCAATCCCAAGTCGGAGTTCCTTTTGCTATGAAGTTCATTTATGTCATAATAAATATACCAGTAATATATAAACACCAAAGTAGATTGAATGTATCTGACGTTTTATTAATATCATAATAAGGTTATGTTAGCAAATTATGACATTATGAAGTTGGACAAAGCAAAGTCCACGTTTGAGCTATAAAAACAACATGGTTAACTGATACTAGACTACAGGGGGTATGGCTATAGTCAGGCAGTTAGCTTCCTTGGTAACCCCACAACAATTTTTGGGAGGCGATTAAGCCTCTCATTACTACCATTGCCCATTTCTTAATACAAAATTAACCGCCTTAAGGCTGCTATGTGAATCCGCATTCAAGTAGTTTCAGAAACCGTCAACATTCCCAATACTGCTACATATGTTTCACCAAATTTTTTAACTGATTTAAGCCAATCAGCAACATTTGTTTATTCTAAGATAAAAAATTATTGTGAAACTGTTCGTTAAATCGATATTTTGGCCAAAAAAATCACTACACCGGCTGATACCGAACTTGTTTCATAGTACGAAAATGACGTGTTCATCAAATGTCCCGGCTGTAAAGCTATTTTTAGAAACTTCAGACTACGGTCAAGTGATGGTTTTATCAATGAATCGTATACGGTCTGCAAAGTACAGTCATGCAATCATATGGTGTCGCTGTACTAGCTAGCCTCTTTCTATAGACTGTCTCCCGCTGTGAGGGAAGTGATTACAAGACGGTACTGTAGAATCTGATAAATAGGCGCGTAGTATTATTTTAAAGCCACTTTTGATATACGCATTCAATACACGTATTACATATAAATTAATATGCACCTTTTAACAATTATTTTGATACCCAACATGCCTATATAGTCACATATGCCTATTTTGACATTCAAGACAAGATCGGCAGTAAGAAAACGAACATTAAACGTGTAAAGTCCGTTTAAGCTTTAGTAGCAGCAACCAGATCGCCTCCCAATAGTACTCTCAGTGCTTTGATTAAATTTCTACGTTTTGAATCAGTAAAACAAATTTATCAGTGATGTTTTAGGACAAAACTGACCGTATCTGTAGATTTGTTTGGATGTATGTCTGTAGCACACAATTTTTGAAAATGATGCGTTTGTCGGGACTTACATTTAATGCAGGTCTGCGTTCAACCAAAACATGTATGCCCTAGACACAGGGGGTGCGAAATGCCTAATTCATCAAGATCAGGATCGCATCTACCAGCAACAACCGCGGTTGCTGCATGGACAGCAGTTTTTAAAATAACGCAAAACATCGCCGATGTGTTGGGAGACCTCTGGGATGCCTCGAAGAATTCTTTTTATCGCGGAAGCATCCCCGATCATTACCCGAGGTTCTGGATACCTTGGGAATGCCTCTTCGGCATATTCCCGAGTTTCGGGGATGCTCCCCGAGATGTTCCCGACATGAAATCGTGAGTACATCGTGTAAAATTTAATACATACATTGAAATTCCCCGATGTACTCGCGATCTCACTAAATGTCTCAAGACTTCCCGAAGTTTCCCCGATACATCGGGGAGCATCCATCAGACATCGGTGAACCTCCTTATGCCAATCGGCAATACATCCCGAAGCAGTTAGACCAACGCATAAAGTCGGGAATACATCGGGAGTTCGTCTGATGCCTCCCGATTCACAAATTGTTTCGAGACTGCCCCGAAGCTTCCAAAAGACCACGAGGATCATGCTCTCGATGTCTACCGAAGCTAATTTATTTCTATCGGGAGTAAATCGCCGACGCAAAAAAGCTCAGTGGGACCTCGGCTTTAACTGTCACACCTGGATAACATTTCAGTTAAAAAGGTGTGGGTTCACACATTAAACGTTAGCACCAGCGTTGTTTAGCGTTTCAAATGTATAAAGAAGAGCTGTCCACGAACAGCGCGCTCCTATATTCTCAGTGGCATGCTAGGGTAGTATAATCATTATATATTCAAAACAAAATTCTTCGTAGATGCAACATTTCCCTCTTCTGTGTAGAGGTTGCGCCTTGTATGTATTTTATGTTTTCTGTGCTCGGTTGGTTCAGTTGGGTATTGTGCCTTGTGTGTTTTTCATGTTTTCTGTGGTCGGCTGGTTAAGTTGAGTGCTGCCTTCCCTGTCTGACTTAATACTATATTTTTTCTAAGTCTAAAATTGCAGATAACTTGATGAAAATGCTTGACAGAGTTACCTACTCATGTGTATGTCATGGTGTCATGATGATGAACAAGTATGCAAAGTATCAAAGCAGTATGTCAATGCACTTTGAAGATATTACAGGTTACAAACCTTTTTTCTAGACTTTAAGATTTGCATTTCTAAGCCCAAAATGGGGTATACTTTCAACAAAATGCTTGATAAAGTTACCTAACTCTGTGTATGGATTAGTGTACATGATGGTGAACAAGTATACAAAGTACCAAAGCAATATGTCACTCCGCTTTGAAAATATTTGATGCTAATACTTGTACCTAAACTTTAACATTTGCATTTCTTTGTCCAAAAAGGGATATAATTTCAACAAAAAGCTTGATTGATAGAGACTAATAGGTCAGTGCCGTGGATGAAAAAGTTTATCTGGCAAGACGGAGGAATTTATCGGGTGAGCCGAGCTGGATAAACTTTTACTTCATTCACGGCACTAACCTATTATACTATTTATCCAGTCGCTTAATCTGCTCAGTAAGGGGATCAAACTCGGGACTATATTGTCACTCTTTCTTTAACTAGCGCACAACGTCACGTTCGTTCCGTGACGTCACGATACACAACGACGTCGGACATCTTGATAGACGTCGTGTAGACGCAGGTAAATCGAAGAAAATAACCGATCAACCACCAGCTCATTTAGGATAGGAAAACCTCACCCTCGGTCACGGAAATGCAACCGGCGACTCTCATATAAAAAGAAGTCCGTCAGATCATGTGGTAAGGTGACGGATTATCACTAGTCACATGACCAGGTG
This sequence comes from Spisula solida, assembly GCA_947247005.1. NCBI lineage: Eukaryota > Metazoa > Mollusca > Bivalvia > Venerida > Mactridae > Spisula > Spisula solida. The sequence continues at coordinate 54,555,082 of OX365945.1, forward strand.
ACCGATTATAGCTAAGTGTAATCGGCACCCCTTTAACTCTCAGATTTTTCCGGAAGTGACCGGATAAAGCTCCCTTCCCACGTATATGGGTTGGTGTTATAATGGTGAACAAGTATGCAAAGTATCAAGGAAATATGTCTATGCACCTTGAAGATATTCGAGGTTTAAGAAATTGTACCTATACTTAAGCATTTGCATTAAGTTGAACAAAGGGGCATAATTTCAACAAAATGCTTGATAGAGTAACCTACTCCTGTGTAGGAGTTGGAATTATGATGGTGAACAAGTATACAAAGTATCAAAAGAATATGGCGAAGGACTTTGAAAATATAAGAGGGTACCTGTTCCTGTACGTCAAAATTAGTGCAAATAGTAGATCCAAGTATAATTTTTATTTTTTTCGACACACGGCTTCCCATAGTCGGAAAAAAATATCACGTGACCTTGTTTGAATATGTCTTTAAAATGTTTTAATTTGTTTATATATGGAGAATTTCGATGTTTTACAATAGTCTGCATTGTGTGAAATTTGAATTTGTTAATATGTAACATTTCATGTCGTCATAAACACAAGTATGGGTCGCCGTTGTACATGAATTACTTTGCGCATTTTCCGAAAAACTGCCTTCATCAAATGCAAGAAAACGGCGAGGTCTATCGATGGTGATTTTTTTCTGTGACTATATGGGACAACACTCTTCACAAATATGTACAAAGAAATTCTTTTGCAATTTTGTCTAGGTTAAAACCTAGAATGACTGGACTAAACGTCAATTTCCCTGTAGTATATGCATGCATAATTGGTTATTTCTGCCGTTTAACGGTAACATTCAAGAAAAACTAAATAAAGATAATATTTAATCAACGAAAAACACAAATTGATTGAAAATATGATATATTTATGAATAATGTTAGTTCTGTCGTTTAACAGTTTGAATTAAGAAAAAATGTAATTAAATAAAGACCTATTTATTTAATCAATCAAAAACACAAATTAATGGAAAAATAAAATGGTATATTTCTGCATAATGTTAGTTCTGTCGTCTTACAATATTATTCAAACAAAAAAACGAATTAAATAAAACCTGAATTTAATCAATGAAAAACAACATTTACTCGTTATGGAAAATATGATATATTGCATTTAAAAGAGAATTAAAAATTTTAAGACAATCTGGAGGTTTGTTCTAATAGTTGCTTTCAATTATGTCTTTTTAGATCTAGTAACACATTAATAAGATTGAACTTGGTTACAATAATGTTTCTGCGCCGTTACTTCATTGTATGAAGATCATAAATGTGTAATGTTAGTTCTGAAGTTTAAAAATAACTTTTGACACATTATTTGAATAAATCGTCATTTTCTTTAAAGGCATAATTATATAGTTGTTCAAATCTACACTTTCTCGCAAAATTAAGTGTCACGGAAAATTTATTATACAATTTGGCGTTATAAGTTATCAGGGCATATGTAACACTTTCAACCGTCACATTATCTTTAACATGGCTTCAAAACAATTCTGCGGAATACGGATAATATCGAAGAGATATTAATTAGATAAATCGTCATTTTCTTTAAAGGGATTATATAGATGTTCATCAACATGTACACTTTCAGACAAAACCCAGTGTCACAGAAAATCCATTTCATAATTTGGCGTTATGAATTAACAGCACCACACCGGTAACTCACGGTATTTGATATGGAATCACAACATTACTGCGGAATACGGATAAGGTGCACTACATGTAGGTCTAGCTCTGGAACGCCGCGCCATTATATCATTAATGCGCAATTAGGTAATGTATACTCAGTAAATGATTGTTTCAAATACATGTTATAGGGAATGGCAAATGAGCAATCTGCTGAAAATACTATGTAGAGTGGAAATCTATGTCGCATTTATCTAAATGTCATGGGAGAGGAACACTAATTGCACCCACCGACATAATTGCACCACACTAATAACAATAATTGTATCCGTCGAGATCCCATATGAATGATCAAGTAGGCGGAAGTATATTTTTTATGTAATACACTAAAGTGGAAGCTTTTCAGAAAGAGCTGATAAAAACTTAAATAAAATGCATATTTGGAAAATGATTTTAATGTATGACTGGAAGTCTTGTTAACATTGACGAAAGTGCGGAGTTAATTAACATTACATTAGTTATAAGAAGTGCATTTGATTGATTATTTTGTTCATTTTACGGTGGCTAACGTGCACAGTTGAATATTGACACTGTTGCTAGGAGTACACACCATGGAGAATACGAAGAAGGAATCATTTGATAGTGATGACTCGAATACTCCACATGTTTCCCTGGATTTCTTTACAGAGAAGATCGAATATATTGTGTATACTGTACAAGTATTGTTAGGTCGAAAACCAACCACTAAATGTCAGTACCAGGACACGAATTTCAGATCACATTTTGGTATGTTTAATTTGTCTGACGATATTACTTTAATGTTAATGATTATACTTTTGTTTTTATATTGTTTTAGTTAAGTTTCATTCGGCCATTACTAAGTCCTTATTCAATTAGATTATATTGCAATTAACTACCACTTCTAAAGCTTTACTCGAATTGATTTGTCGATTATTGCAATATACTGTTGATATAAGGTCACTTTACAAACATGGCTTGGTGACCGCATATTGCACTGTATATGTATGTTTAAATTAAAGATATATTACGAGTACATTGTACTGGAACCATGTACAAACATGCATATAAACATATAGGGTATGTTCGAAACGTCTGTTCCGCACATGTGCGGGATCTTCTACTCCGAACAACTTACGAACAAAACCGAACTGTCCTGCACAGTGTGTCGAATGTTCTACTCCAAACATCTTACGAACAAAACGGAACAGAAAGTAAAATGTTTAAGATGACTAAAATTGTAATTGCAGCCGTAATAACGGAGGAAGAAATATGCATGTTGATAAATTTGAATGTGACTGTTTGCCTGCAATGGCCGATAATTGGAAAATAAGTTTATTAAATTCTATTTTATGACACAAGCGATCACTGTTCTTGCTGTAATCACGTGACTGTTCTGGCTGCACCACCTCCGTGGCGGGCACAGAAAGAACATGTTCCGAACAGTGTTCCGGTTTGTTCGTAAGTGTGTTCCACTGTCCGGGATGTGCGGAACAGCGTTACGAACGCGCCCATAGAGATAAGTTAAACACAGTTATATATATATACTATATTATATAGCTAAGCGTATGCATTTTCTATTATTCTATTATCTATTATTCGCTTTACTGGGATATTCGTGCGGGTGCGTTTAGTACTTTGGAAGTGTGACTCTCCCTGTAGTGACACAATCATGTATGCCTTGTTGGTAATTAACTTAATGTAAATGAATTGGAAGTGCCCTTATGTCTGCTTAATGCAATGTATCGTAAATATTTTGCCGTATTCCCTATATGAACTGTAAAGCAAGGTGGCATGCATCATAAGTGGTTCCATTGTCCGAAAGATTGGTTGTAATTAATACCAGAACGTCTTCAAAATAATGTCTGCTTAATGCATACCTCACTCGCCTACCGAGAAATCGTTTTGCCTGGCACGCAAAGTTTACTTATTGTATACATGTACATGCAAGTATATACGTATTAACTACATTTTGCGCTTGCCTCGAAGCCCAAATCGTAATATTTTGATTCAGTCAGGTTTTATTTACATCATTTCATTGCACATGGCATTATAATCAACTAGAAAACGGAGATATACATATGAATTTGAAAGGTCTGATAATTTTTACAGATTCACGCGGCGGCTTTTGGCAATAATGTTGCTCTTTGGATAGAACATTTGGGAATTTATGGAAACCATTAGCAAGTTGAAAACATTTTTTGTGGTTTCCGAACAACCTTACATGGCATCAGTCTGTAGGCGTTCTGAGTGAGATATGAATGACATGTCGTTGAAATAATTTTGCATACATTTCAAGTACATGATGACAAGGAATATGAATTTTGTTATTTTTGTCGATGTCATTTTATCACCCGAACGTGGTACGATTATGACCATTTGCAATGTTAGACGAGTTATTTCTTTTAAAATATACAAACGCAGCAGAACGTTGATTACTCGAACAGTTTTACATCGAACACGCTAGAAACCCTAGACGAATAGAAGTCTATTGTAAACGCAATGCATATTCAAAGAGCATGCGCGTATGGTCATTCTAAATGAGGTGCATAATTGCAATTTCCAGAACCGCTTTTTGTTTGGTTTGATATATATATACATGTATTAACACATATATGTATTAGTCTCCGGTGCTAAATTTCCGTTACAAAGGATTGAGGCGAATGCTTTATCTATAACTGTTGTCATGTATTTATCGGAACATTCTATCAAGGCCAATGGTCATTTTCAGTAACGTTTGTGATCATTAATTTAGGTCCAGTATGAAGGATGTAAGAATTTTCTGTGATATGATATAATACATATATTCCGAAAGTTGTGACTGATTTTATTATCTTATTTAAATACATTGTAATTACATTTCGAGACGACATAGCATGAAGTATTACAAACTTATCTCTATGAGATGTTATCTGCACAAATCCCATATTATAATGGATTGTTACAATTTACCAAATGAATTGTTTGCTTTGAAATCATATAGTATTCGTACATAATTATTTAATTTTCCCACAAGTGTTAATGTTCCCACCTTTCGCGGAAAAAATATGGCTGGAGTATCTCAAACATTCCGGTGTAAATGTGGTGTTTAGTAGAACGTTGTCCCCATTTCCGCTTCCAGTTGTGGTAATTGTACACGGAATATATCAGTGAAACGAGTCAATTACAGTTTGAACCAGGGTGAATGCACGTACATTTCCTTCAAAATGGGCGTTTAAATAGATAATTGAAAGTTTTGTTCATTCAATTATTCGAAATAGTTAGTGGTAACATTACTGTGACTGTCACAGATTGTCTCAGGTTTTCTCGTCCACTTAACGTATTCTGTCAATTGTACATTAAATGGCGCCCAATGTATTGATTGTGTATCTGCACTCTTTGTAACGCTTTAATGCATCATATTGGCATAATGCTAACATAATTTGTCATCGTCTTAGCTGAAACCCTGATTTAATTACCAATTTAATTTTAACGCATTTAACGTTTTTCTTAATGATCGTTTCGATATTTTACTATACTTAATTCAGCACGCCACTCAAGTTACAACTTCGCCACCTGCTGACTTTCTAAACGCATTGAACGAACATAACTTTAAATGGTTTAGGTTAACCAAATGTCCTTCTTGCTACCGACACACTTAAACATATTACGAATTAATCCTTTATGTCAGTTTGACATCGTTTGTGTTCTCACATGGAACAAAATCCAGTCGTTCATATCCCCACACGAATAATATTACACATAACAACTATTTAAGTCCACATAAAACTCTATCAATTCTGAGTAGAGGATAATTTTCATGAACGGCAGGTTGTGATGGTTAACTGTTACATTGTCGTGCTATATTGTTGCTCTGACTTCTGATGGATCATGGATTACTTTTAGTGCTATTCAATGGAGGGAGTTAATGTTTATAACCTTTCACTTTGGCTGCTTGGTTAGTTGGCACTACACGACGTGGAAACTTTATTCACATTTACCTGTATTAAATAGATTATCTGTTTGGTAAGTGTGAGGTTTAGTGCACTGTAGAACATTTACCCCAGTGATATTTGTCGTTGACCGTAAAAATAGTTAAAATAGACATTACAAAAAGAAGTGTCTTTCTTTTTTTGAAACTGTACTTATTGCATTCAAATTATGTTGTTTATTGTTTCAGCAAAGAAACAAGTACGTATTGTCAGTGTGGTGGTTTTCCTGTTTTTCGTTTCCTTATCGGCAATGGTTGCTGGAATTTATTACGCCTTTTACTGGAAGCCATGCACGAAGAGGTTTTTCTATAAACCGGGCGAACTAACGTCATGCGCAGAAGTGGACTATAATTGGGCAAGTGTCTACTGCTGGGTGCTTTTATAAATGTTTAACGTAGTATGTTCTGTTTACGTTAACGCCAACCGGGCAATAGTCCAGTTATTTGCTGACGTCATCTAGACACATCATAATACTCCACTAACCAATCTAGTAACTTGTTTGGCCAGGCAATAATACAATTTGAACGAAAATGACAAGACCTGGTAACGAATTCACACACCAACTAGTGGATTACCGGCCGATGTCAAACCTCATTAACGAAGAAAAGCTCTAAATGGTATTTGATAGCTAACTTGTCATTGAAGAATTCTAAGAATCGACTATAATGTAAAATAATATAGAAGATTCCGGATGGAATTTACGCGCACACACAAACGATACAGTGTATGGAATTGCTTACTACGCTGATCATTGTCTGACTTGACGCTAAGCTTTTAAATTGTATAAATGTAGTAGAAACGGAATATATTACCGTCGGTTCGGACGATGACTTCTGACACATTTAGCAATACGAGACTTATTATACGAGAGTTATTTCACAATTATATATTTTTGTTTTCAGGGAGAATTCATGCAATCTGGCGGAAAGGACGCTGGAACTTGTTCGAAATAACAAATATTGTGTTACAGTAACGTCACGTTGATGGGGGTGATACTCCTGATAGAAGACCAGTCAATCTTGATTATACTACAAAAATACTGTAGATTTTCTCAATTAATATGACATACAAATATATCAAAACGAATGATAACATTATTAATATTCGATGTTTCTTATCGATATTTAACCGATTTTCATTTTCTAGAATATTGTCTTCCTACTAAAATATTACCGGTATATTACATGACAATAACTCTGACAATATAATCTCTTTTTTATTTTTACAGCACTTGTATAATATGAAGCATCTCTTAAGAAATTAGTGTTTGGATACAAATGAGCTCTGCGGTGGGATTTCCAACCTGAGGTCAAAATTTCACATCTTCACATTTTGATGTGTAGTTTAATGTTTAAGGTTTCCAAACAGTTATACTTTTTCAAAATGGTCCAACTTAGTGAGATGCTATGACATGATTAAAACTAGGCATTACGATTGAAATGACGTTATTGACGTCACGTAAAAACAATTATTATGATGACTTCATATAATTAGCTCAAGTTTCCTTGTAAGCGCCAAAATTACAAAAAGGAAAATAAAATACATAGAAAATATTTTTGTTGGATCGTGTCATGTTATAGATGTCTAGTAAAATACTGTGAAATCTAGTTCCATAATATTCGGTATTTCATTTTTTGTTGTGGTCAACATTCCAAACATTTACAAAACTCACTGTAACCATGTTACATGTACACAAGTATATAAGTAGTCACAGGTGTCTGTGTGTTGTTGATAAGTTGTTTACCTGACAGAATAAGTTATTATTAGCTATCACGTGACGGGTCAGTAAGATAACAGATTTGGAGATTTGCTAGAAACTTGATATTCTGTAGGTCACGTGCTTGCTGGAACAGGTATCATTGGTTCCGGCACGAACGAACATTTTGAGTTATTGTCCGAAGTCTTAGATTCTAGGGAGTGGAAGTTAGGTGTCCAGTGAGTATGGACGTTATCATAATGACTAATAACTGGATAATATTTTGTGATAATATCGTGTGAACACTATATGTTTGATTACTAAAACTAGTGTAAAAACGTTATGGAAATAAATATATAAACTGGAAGTGTAGTTGATTATCACATCTATGGATGCTATTATGTATTTGTATAATTTACATATAAATATATCGTAACATTCCGACAACCATCTTTGATCCCGGGAGCGATTCGCTCAAGTTATTATGAACATACATATAACAGAAACAGTAACACTGCCGTTACAGGGATGGAGCGAACAGCAAAACACGAAGCTATACCAAGCAAAAGCTTAAGGTTACATCTGGTGAGAATCCGAGGTTAATAGCGTATTCTAATAGCTATTTACATTTAAGATGGATAATGTCGGACTATTTTTTAAGAAGTAGAAAGTTAAACAGTAAGCAGTTAACCACGCCAAAATCTAATCCAGAATCTACTACCAGTTTAAAACAGTTTTTGAAACGTACTAAGGACAGAAATAAACAATTACGAAAGCAGTTTTATATGTCATTAAATAATGGTGACGAAACAAACTCAATTTACGATGACCAGGGAACAACAAACGCAACTAAGGGGGACACGCCAAACTACGATGAAACCCATAATACGACCATTAGAGGGGATAACCATCCAGACGATACCAATACGACCGTTAGAGGGAATGACCATCCAGACGGGGATGCAGACGCTATTTTCGATCCATGGGCAATTGAAACTCCGAATCCTACTATAGGGATTCATGATGCAACAACAAATCAGAAACAAACATTTAATCCTAGTTTAAATTTCGATGGAACAACAACGCCGACAAGTAATTCTAAGGAGGAACGATTAAATGACACTAAAAACTCTAAATTAGTGCAGAATGTGATGACTTCGAACTGTGACCAGGCTTCTAGACAACAAACTTCGAATTTTAACGGTAATATGTCAAATTTTAGTATTATAAAATTATCACCATATAATGGCAGTGAATCAATCACGGCATTTTTAAGAAAGTTTGACAAATTTTGTTTATTGAACAATATACCACATGATCAAAAATGTGATGTTATAAGTTTTTACCTGGAAGGCAATGCATGTATTTATTATGACAATTTGTCAGATGATATTAAATCAGATTTTTCTGCGCTAACACAAGCTTTGTGTAATAGATTTCAGACAAAAGAATTAGATTATGATTTAATAGGAATTAAGCAAATGAATGAAGAATGTTCAGATACTTACATGTCTCGAGCTTTAAAAATGGCTACTGATTTGAAATTAGATGAAACCATCTTATTGTCATTAATAATTAATGGTCTGAAAGATGATATAAGAAAACAGGTTATATTAAAACAACCACGGTCCTTGTCAGAATTATTCAAATTTGTTAGACTATGTGAGGTTACAAATACATCGTCCAGTACTTCGCTTGAGACCAAATTTGAAAATTTATTGATGGAATTGGATCACATAAAGTCCGAAAGAACCGGTCATATATTGAATGCTTTAGATACAGATCAATATAGGAATAGTTACAAGTCTGGCAGAGATGAGGATTATCAATCACGTGCAAATCATAGATTTCATCGTGATAATTACGACTCACGAAATGGTTAATTATAATTATGAGTAATTAACGACTACGTAGATAAACTGAGAACTTGTAGACAATAGTCATGGTTTATGATTCATATTTCTGCCGTAGAGAAATTATTGAGTGACTATGTAGCTAGATAACATTCACATTGTACGATAAGATGTTACACATAACAGATAATTATGATACAAATGTCGGTCATATGAGTGCAGAGTACAACGCTGTGATGATATGTAGTTAGTCAGAGAACATTAAGGCCAAACTATTAGTAATTATAGTTCGTTGTGCATGGTTCATTATTAGAGTTTGAAGTGCTCAATATTTGGTATAGAGACCAATTAAACATATATATATATAGCCATAAAAAAGCTTACAGATGTGTTTAACCAACAGTTTAGTAAATCAAAAGAATGGTATTTCATGCTTAATATAGTGACAAAAAGTGGTGAAGGAAAGCTCATTATGAAAATTGTAGAGGGCCCGGGGATTAAAAAGAAACATGTGAGAATTAGCTGAATGTCTTAGTTTACTTTGGATAACAAGCCAAGGATTTTAACTAAAGTGAAATAATGCGGCAATTTTATTTTAAAATTAATGAAGCCGATTATTTAAGGTCAACATAACTATGCCAATTGTTAAAAGGGAGCATGTTCCCTATTCCTTTGAACAAGATTAAAATAATTTTCGATGCATATGCTAATAAAAGGAATACGTACAATAGGCAAATGTAAGTTATGCGCGGATGAAATATTGCAATTAGGCAATTAAAGGCAGCTGTTAAAAAGGGGGAGTAATGTGTATATAAGAATATGATGATGTTTACAAAGGTAATTAGTTGCAGTACATGATTGTACGGGACGAGCTGAGAAAAAAAGAGAACTTGAAAAGGTTAAATTAAAATAAATTCTGTCTGATCAACAGAACTAATTCATTAATTAACCTTGAAAGTATTGGACCAAACATTACAACTATAAAGGATTGTAAATTGTGTGTCCTTACAGTGTATTGTGAGAATACAACTGTTAGTCAGTCATACATGTAGTAGTTACATGAATATAGGACTTAAATGTGTCCATGTGAGATGAGCATGATTAATGCGCCCTAGTTAAGATATTTTTTTCACAAACTCAAAATTAAATGAGTTATTTGAAATTAATAGTCAAAGGCGTTTAAAAGATATTGAGTTATATAGAATTAAGATATTTAAGCACCATTCCGAAAAAGATTCTAAACAAAAAGAAATAAACATTGGTTAACACATTTGCAAAGCAGGCTAAAGGAAGTAAAAGTTTAAGAGTACAGCAGGAAAACTATTAAATGATGAAATATGAAATACAGGTTACAGTTTGTATAACGTGATGTGAAGCACAAACGTTAATTATTAGTATTAACTTGATGTATAATTTAAAATACAAGTAAGTTAAATGGAATAAGTTTCAGAGATAATTTAGTGAGATAAGTTAGTGCATGAAAATAAAATGAGATAACAGTAAGTTAAACAGTGGAATATCAATACCATATAAATAATTATGGTATTAAAGGATAATTCAAATAATCAAACGGGAAGGTGGATTGTGAAAGCTTGTATTGGTAGACTCAGAATTAATTACAAACTTAATTAAAAGACCAATGTATGATGGTTTTTTATTATTTTGTTTTATTATTAGAAAATCACTGTGTGGTTGATGTGTTTTGTTTATTATTATGTGTTATTATTGTATTATATTATGTTTTACAGGGTGGTAAAAAGAATTATTACCACACTTAGTATGTTCAATAAGGGAATGAATATGTTTATGATGCTAATATTTTATTAGTACAACAATTTATATATACATACATATGATTACCAAGTTGTTTTATTAATATGCATTATTACAATATACAGTAGTTTATATTGTGAAGTTATTTAAATTGTTTTAATATGAATGTATTTAGTATTTTGCATATACGTTAAATACATTATAACTGTAAATATCAATGAAATTAGATCAAAGCATATTTATAGAGTGTGGTCATATTATTAATTATGGAAATATTAATATAGTTACCACATAAATGGCTGAATATTTCAAATATTTTAAACTGCTATAAAAAGTTGTAGATAAAATATTTTTTAACAAAAGTGTCAACTGATTTCGTGTACATGGAAAGCTACGATAGGAAGTTTGTTTAAAACAAAGTTTTTGGTTTTTCCGAAAATTATTTAAAGAAGGGAAGGAAGTAACCATTTAACGTGAAGTTAAACAAAGAATTGAAAACTTTCCAATTGGATTTCATTAAAGATATTACAATGGACAATAAACAAAAGTTTTTATAAAAGTGCAAAAAGCATATTTGAAAAGTTTTGACAAACATTTTAAAAATCAATTATGAAATACGAAATTTGTTATAACATTAAATTATAAAACTATGTTATAAAAAAAATTCAGGCATGATTACATAGTTTAAATATCTAATATTCAGCCATGACTTGTAAATAAATATACATTTATTTTAATTGTGTTTTAATAAATGTTTTTAAATTTGAGTTGATGTGTTTAAATAAAATTTTATATCATTATATCATTGAACGCTTTCCATGTTTTTATCATGTTGATTATGATTATTATTCATGATTGTATTATATTGGGAATGAAAAACAAACAAAAAATATCCAGTTAGTTCATTTTGTAAGTTATCCAATTCAATTAAAAGGGGACTTTTAAAAAAAAGAATTGGGGGGCAGATGTAACCATGTTACATGTACACAAGTATATAAGTAGTCACAGGTGTCTGTGTGTTGTTGATAAGTTGTTTACCTGACAGAATAAGTTATTATTAGCTATCACGTGACGGGTCAGTAAGATAACAGATTTGGAGATTTGCTAGAAACTTGATATTCTGTAGGTCACGTGCTTGCTGGAACAGGTATCATTGGTTCCGGCACGAACGAACATTTTGAGTTATTGTCCGAAGTCTTAGATTCTAGGGAGTGGAAGTTAGGTGTCCAGTGAGTATGGACGTTATCATAATGACTAATAACTGGATAATATTTTGTGATAATATCGTGTGAACACTATATGTTTGATTACTAAAACTAGTGTAAAAACGTTATGGAAATAAATATATAAACTGGAAGTGTAGTTGATTATCACATCTATGGATGCTATTATGTATTTGTATAATTTACATATAAATATATCGTAACATTCCGACAACCATCTTTGATCCCGGGAGCGATTCGCTCAAGTTATTATGAACATACATATAACAGAAACAGTAACACTGCCGTTACAGGGATGGAGCGAACAGCAAAACACGAAGCTATACCAAGCAAAAGCTTAAGGTTACACTCACACTTTATGTTTATATTTTGTAAGGTTTTACCACAAAAAGACTCTCATTTAGCGCAGTAATATTGCACTTTATTTTTGTGCCTTAAACTGCAATGCAATATGAACCTATTGCAGAGATTAAATATCAAATAAAATTATCAGTAACCTTTTGGTCAACCGATGCCCAAAATTCACGGTTTTGTTGATATTTTGAAAGGTTTTGCCCCAAAATATGGCATTTAGCGCCATAGCCGGAACAACGACTTTTGACATCTTAAACTACAAGTTACAACATACCTATCACAATTTCTTTTCATCAAATAAACCCATTATTGGCAATGTGGTCCAAAAGTTCCAAGTATTCGTGCTTTACTTTTATGTTTTGTAAGGTTTTCCCCCAAAAATGTCGACTTTAACTAGCAAGCATGAACCTAGGTTTTAATTATGTTACAAGACACACATAATGTGACATTATCCAGCAAAGATATGTTTTTACATTTTTTCACCAACAAATCTGCTCTGTACTTAATGTGGTTGTCCCAAATACAAATGTAACGATAGTTTTGGAAGAGGTTGGAAATCGCACAGCGGAGCTCAAATCTACTTTTTAACACAGGTGAGTGTTTAATACAGATACACTCCATATAAAATGTAGGATTGTGATTATAGCACAGATAATTTGACTTAATCCTGACCTTTGTGCATGAATACAATGTATATTACAAGCCTTTCTTGCGTTGAATACATATTATACTTTATTAAATTTCCGCGAGCAAATCGTGCAACATCGGTCCTTTAGATTTGAGTTGGTATTACACCTCGGGCGTCTTCGTGATACTTCCAGCTTATGAAATCATACAACGGGATTATAAATATAGACGATATACCATTATGTTAAATTGCGCTAATAGAATGTCGAGAGTTCTCCGTACTATACATGTAATAAAAATTGGCCCGTGAAGACGTGTGGTGACTTAATTGGGACGACCTGTAAGAAAGGTTTGATTTCACACGGTGTTATTAACACTGGAAATGTAACGGCTAATATATTTACTTAATAATATGTTGTTTTATATTGACGTCATATCTGCGTGGATATGGAGTTTATCACATTGGTACCATTTCAACATAAAGATACAATATGTCTATCTAGCGAAAGTTCTCATTGGAGAAAAACCAGCAAATGAAATACCGATATTGTCTTTGTATCCTAAAAAAATATATATATACGGTTATATCATTCAAGATACTCCTTAATATTGCCTTAAAGAACGTATTCCAATACATCATTGGCGATTGACGCATGGAAAGCAAGTAAATTCACGAGATTAATGTTAGATAACTGTGACATATGGCCGACAACTTGTTAATACAGATCTCGTAGTTGATTACATTGTCGACTGTATGTTATGTTCCAAATGGTGTTTGTATGTATATTGTTGGAACAAATGTTAGAATAACACTATAGAATTCAGTTGGGATGGCTGTGAAGGTCTGTGAAGCCCTTATTTTTCTTCTTGACAACATTTTTGTAAGGCTGGGCAATACCATTTATAGACAAATTATCGGTATTCCTATGGGAACTAATTGTGCACCTCTTGTCGCAGATCTGTTTTTATATTGTTATGAACGCGATTTCATGTTAAAATTGTCTCCCGAACACCAATCTGAGGAAATTACAGCGTTCAATAATACGTCCCGATACCTTGATGACATTTTAAATATTGACAATCCTTACTTTTCTAATAAGATCGTAGATATTTACCCAGCCGAATTAACACTAAATAAAGCTAATTCATCTGATACACGCGCATCATTCCTAGACCTTGACCTTGCTATAGAAGCAGGTCCAATTGTTAGTAAAGTTTACGACAAGAGAGATGATTTTAACTTCGATATTGTAAATTATCCACACTTGGATGGAGATATTCCACGGTCAACTTCATATGGTGTTTACGCTTCTCAATTAATCCGTTTTGCTAGAGCTTGCTCTCGGGTGGAGGACTTTAATACTCGAAATCTTTGTATTACTAATAAGTTACTGCAACAAGGCTATCGCTTCCATAAACTTCGTAAAACGTTTGCAAAATTCTATAGGCGTAATTCAGATCTCATTTCTAAATATGGTACTAATTTAAAGACACTTCTGCGACAAGGTCTGTCTCAGCCTGAATTTTATGGTGATGTGCTTTACAAATTTCGAAGGATTCTGGGTCATAGCCACTTTCATGATGTGTTTCTCAAGATCATAAAACGTTTTCTGAGTAGAGGATATGACCCTTTAATTTTGGAACGGACTGCATGCTTAGCAGTGGGTCCATTTACAGCTCACCGCTATGCTTCTTATTTCATTGTGCGATGACCGGAAAATATACAGACTCTATGATATGCCTAACCTCAAGCCTTTGTGGACGGCTGGCATTGATGCCTGTCTGTTACATTGTCTTGTCGTACCCTTAAATGTTTTGCTCTCTTGTTGCTCTGACTTCTGATAGGTCATTGAGTACTTTCTGTGCTACTCGATGGTTCTATTTTATATAATGTTTCATGTTTTACATTCTTTTATTACCGGTCACTGTGGCCTTTTTGTTAGGGGGCATTACATGGCGGGAAACATTTATTTACACTGTCCTGTTCTATTGTCTATTGGGTAAGTGTGAGGTTTGGTGCACTGTAAAACGTTTAAGCCCCCAGTGACAAGTGTCACTGTCCGTTCCAAGGCGGAAGCCCTTTAGTCTACCCTCCTCTGTGTATGTACTGTCCACTTTATAGTATAATTGTAAAAAATACAAAAATATTTGGCCACTGTGCCTTTTGTTAAACTTTATTAATTTTGTATGTGCCATTCTGCAATTTCGTTGTCCAGCACAAGGCTGCTTCGTATCTTTCAAAATTGCATATACTCAGTGTCTGTTGTGGATTGTCCTTGTGGTGTATGTTTTGTCTGGTTGTTAATTTCTTACCAACTGGCTCTTGTTCCGTTTTAGTTTGACTGACTTAAGCAACAGACTTTCGGGATTGGATGCCCGGTTTTGTATTACATGTTCCTGTGCTAGTTTTTTATGTTTAGTTGGGCATTGTGCTTTGTGTGTTTTTAATGTTTTCTGTGCTCGGCTGGTTAAGTTGAGTGCTGCCTTCCCTGTCTGACTTAATATACTCTTTTTGGGGAATGTTACGAGCTCATAGTTTTATTTACCCCTCTATATATTACCTAATGCGACCATCAAAAATATTATTTCAGTTCATAAGTTCAGTGACTACGCAGCACGGTCGTCAATGGCAAACATATATACACTTAATCAAGAGAAACCCTACAAAAACATACACCCTTTCCCCATGTGATCGCAGAATTCGGTGTGTATAATCGCTGTATTGTGGCGGCTTGATGTTTGCGGTTATGTTGAA
The DNA here is from genome assembly GCA_947247005.1 of Spisula solida. Taxonomy (NCBI): domain Eukaryota; kingdom Metazoa; phylum Mollusca; class Bivalvia; order Venerida; family Mactridae; genus Spisula; species Spisula solida. The sequence goes on from OX365945.1 coordinate 54,571,005, forward strand.
CTGACTGATGCGAGAGGGTCTCGGAGTAGGGTATCGTGGTTTTATAACTGTGCAGTTTCATTGTTTGCTTGTTCAATTTTGTCTGTGTGACTTGCACTTGTTATCTTTGAATGTTTCTTTTTTATTTACCTTCAGCAACATTGCATATTATGTGAATACCATTCAATCCATCGTGCAGTTACTCGCAGCAGTAACGACACTATTCACTATTGTTTCGAGGAAAGATACACTTAGGATCTATGTGTCTTTTTAAAAACAAGAAACAATGAATACCTCACAAACAGGGTGATCCATTAATTCCGCAGATTAGTAAACTTCACTATTTCTTTACTTACACATATAAATTTGGTATTGTTAGAAAGGTAATAAATAATAAAATTTTCTGCTGAAATGAAAAAAGTATTTGGCATTGTGCCGTCAAAGAGACGTTATGACGTAATCGATGACGTCATAAATGTGAGTATTTCCAAACTCGAATAATAAAAATGTATTATAAATTGGGAAAATCTGCGATTTAAGTGAAAAGAAATCTTGAAAAGTGTGTCCAAATACACACGTGCCTTCAAGAAGGAATATTGTTGGGTCTGTCCAATGAAATGAAACATTTGATTCGTCGGGAAAAGAGACTGGTTACCTAGCTGCATGCAACAGCGTCATGTACAGACGTTCAAACGACGTTTGAAACTCATTTCAGAGAAAATTGGTGGTCACATCGAACTTCTGCTTTAGATAAGGATTCTATTGTTGAAGATCCATTTTAGATCAGAACAAAACTTTCACATATACTTTGCAATTACATGTTTTCTTTAATATGATAGCTTTAAAGATGTGGAAGTTATAAGCATTTAGTAATGTGCGGAATTAATGGATCACCCATGTATACATGCACGTTATTAGTACTTGTTCGGAGGGGAGGGTAAAGTAAACGTCTGTGCTTGTAAACATGTAAACATGTCTGTACATGCACCATGGTTGTACTTTGGTTACCTAATGTTGTAAAGCAATTAAAGTTTTTCAGTTATCATGTAGCGTACACTGACTTCTTAATACGTTAATTGATTCATAGAAAGCGCGCTCATCAAATTACCTTGCACCTTCATATATTTAATGTACTTAACTTAAATGTATTTATTATTAATAAGATGATTTGCGGTTTTTTCAGTTTCAAGAGCGAAAGTTAAACAATCGGGGTATCTAAGACATATCTAGCGCGTCTTCTCGTGCTTGTACTGTTTAGTTAGGATAATTTTGAACTAATTATATGGCTGAGAATTTGTTATTGTAGGCTTAAAACCTGTCATCTGGTTTGACAATATATGCCAATTCCTGATCCGGTTTCTCTAGAACTAATGTGTTGTCAATCAGTTTTAATAAAACCAACCATCCAAAAGCCATATCAATTTAGGAAGAGCAAGGTAACACTTATTGCCTTAGAACATTGTACAGTATTATACACACGAACAAATATGTTTGTTTTCATTAAATATTATTTAAATCTATACTCATAAATAAATAGCGGGGTTCTCTTCAGATTAATCGTAAATATTTGAACAAAATCAGGAATCCATTGCAGTAATTGCATAGTTATAGGATTTTTCGATATGTTCAGCATCAATACTTTAACCTTTAACCACCTACCAGCGAGTTGTGATGGACTTCAACACAATGTAGTCCGTTATTCATTTATGGTGTACTGATTAAATGTTTTAAAAGCTTAGTTAACCAGTTTTACGCTTTCTTTTGTTTTAATACAGATTTTATTGCGCCGAAGTTCTCCTACAACGTAATTCTTCTCGTTATGTATCCATTACATACCATAACATACCGTTATAAAGTTTTGTCATATATGTTCCCGCGAAGATAGCAATTAATTGTCTTACGTCACGATGATCGTATCCCTGACCGGTATAATGATCAAAGCACTGAGAGTGCTGGTGGGAGGCTGTCTGGTTGCTGCTATTAAAGCTCAAACCTACTTTACCCGTTTTATGTTCGTTTTCGTACTGCCGATCTTGTCAAACATCAAAATAGGCTTATGTGACTTTATAGGCATGTTGCATAAATAAACAATTGCAAAAAGGGTACAGTTTATTTGGCAGACGTGTCTGTTATGCGAATATCAAAATCAGCAGTAAAAAATTATAAGCGCCTATTTATCATATTCTACAGTACGCTTACAGTATACACTTATTTCATGTCTGTTTGGTTAACAGTCAAAACTATTGTCCCGAGGTATCGGGGAAGACTTTTGAACTGTTGCACGAGACCGAAAGGCCGAGGGTAACAGTTCAAAATGTCTTCCCCGATACCGAGGACAATAGTTTTGACTGTTAACCCAAAACAGACATGAAATACCGGTTTTATTACCTAATACTCTATATAACTACAGTAAAGTTCTACTTATACAACAAACAAAAAGGATATTTCTAAGACATTTTGTCATACTAATAGCGGATATTTTTTGTTATAAATTCCAGACTGTCATTATCCCCATGATTTTATTATCAAACAAATAAAATCGGCACGTAATAAAGCAAAAAGGGACAAAACATTGTTCAAGAGTTATATCAAAAATACGCTATAGATCTAGCAGGGTGTCTTTGCAGGACTTTATATTGCGCATCGTAGTGCGCAGGTAACAGTTCATCCAGGGGTGTAACAGTCACAACTGTTGCCCTCCTGGCAATGAACTGTTTCATACCTGAATCTAAAAATAAACATTAAGACATGAAACAGTCAAAAATAACGAATTACTCGTTATATAGAGTGCTAGGTAATAATAAACACTGACCGAGCACAGCTGGATTCCGATACCGAGACGCTATAGATGTACAACGACCTTCGAAATATGACCCTAGGACGCGTTCATTTGCTAAGGTTGAAACGATATTTACAGTTATTTTTCTGAAAGAGTATGGATATATATTAAAAAATCACGTTAACTTTCAAGTTGACAGCGTGGCCTAGTGGTTAAGATGATCTATACTTGGAACTTTCGCATATTTTTATATGGGTTGTGGGTTCGAGTCCGCTGCTAAACTCTTTTTCAATAATTTTATTATCATAATACATGCGTTTTTTAAAGTACATTTTATTTCTTAATGAAGAATAAAATTATGTTTTAGGTTTAATACAAATTTGCTTTGTTTAGTTTATTTTATGATTTTAGTCCGCCCTGGATATTGTATTTATTGCTCAGATGACAAACTATTTTCATCATTAGTTTCGCTGGGATCACCATTCTAAGAATATTCTGTAGAAACGTCTAAATAAATTTATAGCGTTTTCTCTGGTAATATAAGGAGCACAGTTTAGGTGACCGTTGACCGATATTTCTGTTCAACAGTCTTGACGTGGGAATGTTATAAGGATTAAAATACAAAGGAAATAGATATATTTTAGAAGTATAAGTAAAATAGACGTACACGCGTATGTTTTATCTAGCAAAATTAAAAAAAAATAAAAAATGGGTGGGATTCGAACTCGAGCAAAACACATATTTAGATCCATAAGCAGTAGCTTAGCCTACTGCGTCATGGAGGACGATGTAAGATACGATTTTAAATAATTGTGTATATTCCGAATAAAAATGTACACACCTTTTACCTGGATAATTTCATTATTAAAAGTACAGTTACGCCCGAACGATTGTGGTTTATCTATATTATATATCTGGTCAGTACTACGCTATAAGATTACATAACCGATAACAGGCATTGCAGACGATACGAGGGTAATAGCTATTCATTCATAATAGCAAATTGATCACGTGACCCTGTTCTGGAAGTAATAATTTTCTGGACTGTTATTTGGTTAAAACAATTACGTCTTCGTTGTATTATTTAGGTTTAGTCAAAATTAACACGGTGTTTATTTAAATATGCCGTATATTTCAGTGTCTTCCAGATTGTTGCTGGTGTAATACGTTTATATTACATGTAAATACTTCGGAACAACTTCGCTTAGTCAATAGTGTATATTCTAAAAATAGTTTCTTACAGAACCTTCAATATAAGTTCTAAAAATAGCTATGCAGTCGGGATATTTGATGGATACGTCATGCATAAATTATTCAAATAGCTATACAGCCGAGACATGTGATTAATACGTCATTTTCATATTATGAAACAAGTTCCATATGGTCTCAGCGGAATGATTATTTGCAAAAACATCGATTTAACGAACAGTTTGACAATAATGTTTCATCTTAAAATAAAAAAACATGCTGATTTAAGTAAAAAAGTTAAAATATTTGCAGAAACATATTTAATAATATTGAAAATGTTGACAGTTTCTGGAACTAATTGAATGCGGATTTACATAGCAACCTAAAGGCGGTTCAGATTGTATAAAGAAATGGGAAATGGTAGTAATGAGAGGCTTAACGCCTCCCAATAATAATTATGTACTTATAAATGTACCTTAGTGCGATGGTCATTCGAACAACCGTAATCACGCGGCAGATACATACAAAATTATAATAACAAGTCGGACATAGAATTTGATATCGAACATAAAAAGCCGAATACGATTTGCACAAAACGGTGTACATACTTTTAGCTCTGTGTGAAAGTGACCCTAGTCAAAATGACAAACGAGATTTGATAACTTTCGGTTTATTATTTAAGTATGAAAAGGAAATGTTTATTCTGTCGAATATTATATTAGAGTATGAACATTGTTGAATACGGATTGGATTTTTATCTTCGTCATCGGTCAATATCACTTTTTTCAGGTCAACAAAACATCATATTCACCTCAACATAAGTCAATAACAGTATATTAACGAACCGAAGCATATGGGTACCTTCAACGAAAACATTGTGTATGTGACCTTCTAATAACTAACTTTCCTGTGTATAGGCATTAAAATTGATGGCCTTATAACCTTATAAAATGCTAAGGCCTGATCGTAAGTGTCAATTATGCTGTACATTAGAGGACGAAGAGGGCGAATTTCCTTTTATGACCTCGGAAAAACTAATCAGACGTTGTTTTCTGCAATACCAAATAGCCCTAACTTTATTGCATTTATCTTTTCGAGACACAAATTTGCGTATAAGAATAGTTTATTGACTTATTTATATTCTTTAAAGGAGATTTATAGTATAATGATAGTTTATATAGCGAGGTAAAAACGAATTCCAAGCCAATACCACGCCATATTCCAAGTAAAACCGAATTCCGTAAATATAGCTATGAAATATATTCTATGATGCGGAACAGGATGCTATATGCGGTTGAATATTGTGCAAAAGTTTTAGCAGAATGACCAGTCTATATCAACCGTTGACCTGCCATCACGTGGTGTAAAATAATAGTCCGTTAGCGACTAGGCTGGACCCCCATAAACCTTAAATATCTTCAAAAATACAATGCAAATTAGAATAAAAAAAGTATATCTTCATAAATCAACCTTACCAACGCTCATAAATTAAAACAGAATTTTTCGTCCACAGAAAAGTGTACTTTGCATTCACTTCCGATGTAAAATGTCAAGTCTAAAACAGGGTAAAAACGTATGGGTGATTGAAGTGACTGAAACAGCAAAGGTCAGCAAATTGGTGCAATATAACTGTACAATAAGTAACACACCAGTGACTATTGCAAATATATAACGAGGTTCATACATCTAAGTGTATTTGTTTTATGTTTAAACTCACCTCAAGACTCATCATTTTGTGTATACAAATGATCATTACAACCAGAAGATGGGCCTCAACTATACACACATTGATGGCCAGTCAGATGTAGGTCAAAGTAATCCATTTTTATCCCGTTGCAGTAATTACAAATACAATAGCATTAGTCTAACTACATGATCGTAATGGCTTATTTTACTCCCTGTCCATGTTTTGATTAAAATACCAAAAATAATACATTACACCCAATGGGGAAAAAAATTAATGAGTCCGTAACAAAATCTGAAATTTAAACACAGAGTTGGTAAAGGTCATTCAGTGAACCATACCAAATTTCAATCAAAATGCATAATTGTTTTAAAAGATATTTAAGGTTTATGTGGGTCCAGCCTAGTCGCTAACGGACTATATATATGTCATATTCACGTTCGGTCTGTTGGAACTGATACCACAGTCTAGTAATGGTACAGACATGACAGTTTAACGCGACAAAAAGCGGCCTTAGTGAAACTTCAGCCTTCAGCATCTCATATACACGATTTCGTCTTTCCAAGAACATCGTAAACTAATGCAACATGATTTTTACAACCGTAACTTCATGCAATATTAAGTTATTCAACAAGTATGTGTTATTATTTTCACGTAATTAACACAAATAATATTGGCACAGAAGACGCAATTTAATAATGAAACAGTAAAACTAATCACACATTTAACTTAAGACGATATTGAATACAAACCAGTTATACATTTGTCAAGTTATAAATCAAGCGCCAAGTTATGCAGCTTTACGCAAATACAGTTAAAGCCCTATGAAGGAGGAAAATAGTTTCAATATATGGATTTCCCGTTTCCACTACATATTCAAATTCACACATTTACAAACGTTTTATGTTAGTGTACTGGTCTTACGTTGATCGTACGGATGCCGGCATGTAAAATACCATGCCCAAGAGATTATAACGGTAAACTAATTATAGTTAATTATCATCGGAATGCTAGATTGCCTCACTTATTAAGAAATATAAATACACGTACTTTCAATAAACAACAAGGAACACTACTTTCGTAATGATTAATGAAACTATATGAAACTTGAAATGGGATTAGCTAACCATTGTGCTATGGGCAGTGTCCATCAACGGGCCCAACCTCATGACCGAACACCTACCCTACAGTAAATGATTATTTATATTATTTAAACAAAGACAACCCTGAGGTACATTAACTGTGCCCAATAATGCATACATTTCACATTGTTTGACAATTATATACAAATGTATTTTTAAACTTTAATTTGTTATACAATAATATTTTCGTATTTAATTTAGCATACTACCGTATTTTAGTCATGATATGGTTGAAAAATAACCGAAGGCAAATATAAGCATCATGATGAAGTAAATTATAGTGATGTATACTGGAAGACAAAAAAAACTTCCTTTCGTAGAAAAATGCATATTTCTAAAAGTGGCAAGAAATCCAAATGATATTTAACTTATATAAAAATGGTTATACCTGTCAAACGTCAAGAAATACGTCATATTTTGCTGTTAAACGCAGTTTACATTTTAGTACCGATATCGTTATCTTATAATCGTTTATTGAGTTAGTTGATGTTTAAGACATGTGTGTGCTTAATTCAGATGACATTTAACGTAACTTTCATTATAAAGCTAATGCTGACTTTAACATAAAAATTACACATAAAGTGGGAGTTGAAACAATATGGACGACGCCATCGCCTAATGATACTTAAAAACATATTCAGTTTGTAATACAGGGAAGGCAGCACTCAACTTTACTAGCCGAGCACAGAAAATATTAAAAACACACAAAGCTCGATGCCAAACTGAACCAACCGAGCAAAGGAAACATAAAACACATACAAGACACAATGCACAACTTAACAAGCAAAGATCCTTTTTCGAAATTGACGGACGATGATGGTACGATGTGTCTAAGATGCGGATTTAGGGACCGTACGTCCATCGTACGAAAAGTAGGCATCGTGCTTCCGTCGTCTGACAGGAAATATCATCGTAGAGACTCGTCTTTGAGTTTTGGACATGTTCAAAATTGTCGACGTCAGACAACTATGATCATAAATCTGCCGCACGACATCCTTCGTCGTCGTATGATTGACGTGCGATGGAAGCGTATGATTTGAGTATGATTATACGGTCAAATTAAAAACTATTAATAACATTAATTTCGTACGACGATCTTGGAAAAGTTGCGCATTTATCGAACAACATACGCACGTCGGAACTATGAAACCTCATCATCGCACGTGTAGTCTTTTAACGGCCACCAAATGGTACAATAACAACTAATAGGACAAGGGATTGTCAGCAAATTGAAGTCAATGAAGTTATCAGTACCACCAATATTGTTTAGACTATACGAAAATGTACGCAACCGACATCCTACTTGATGCTTCTACTATTGATATAAATATTTCAAAGTGTCAACAAGCGCTCTAGAAAATACCTTTATCACGGAATGAGTCTATTTACCACGAGAAGACGTTTACGTGAAGCATGTGTCATATCGGCCGCTCTATTATTTGGTCGCATAGTTGATTAGTCTCTCGAAAATTAGATTAAATTAGAGCAACACGACCTATCTCTGGCTTATAATTAGGTCATAAGTGCAAAATCGAAATTTTGAGAAAACAAGAAAAACTGTCTGAAAACTGCTCTTTAAGTATGGAAAAACAAGCTTTTCAACTTCAGTTTGGTCAATTTGACCATTTCCGATTTTCATGAAAATAAATAGGCTCATAAGAAGCGCATTGCGATGCGGATTTCAAATATGTATCAATCTGATAAGGACAATAATTCTAAGCCAGCGAGATATCCAGACAGAACGCAGACATCGCAAGGCTGTTGTCAGGTACTCGTACCACAGTCACACGCGTCGCATGAATGTAGTTCAAATATTGCTTTACCGGGAAATCGCAAGCAAAACCGTAAGAAATCGTCAACATTTCGAGAATTCGGTTCGCTGTTGCGTTCGTCCTGCGGATCTTATGCTTGACATGATCATCGTATAACGGTCTTACGGTAGTCTCATGGAACACTTGATATTTCCTCAAAATGGCGACCAAATTCATGATGGATAGACAAATGTTAAGCTGTCGCAAAGCTAATGTGACGTATAATGCTATAGATTCATCTATAAAAGTACCCGCGCTAAACCTTTAGTGGGGACATAAAATGTATACCAATTAATGCCATTTATATCAGAATCTTTATATTGGTAAGTAAATACTTCCCCACATAAAACTTAAGACTCTTTTGATGTTCATTGTATTACAAAAATAAAATTCATTAAGTGTAAAATCAGGCTAACGTGGTGTAATGGAATGTCGAAGTGAAAACAATTCGCATATGAAATAATGAAAACCGTGGCTAGTGAACTTTAATGTTCAACTTAAACAAATTAAATCAAATGCTTCGAAGTGTGAAGATACATACATGTACTAGTTTATATGTTTGTTTGCTAAAGCGGACATTGCGTAACTGTGTATGAAACAGGGTCCTTCATCATAATCATATAAGCTCGACACTGAAACGTCTTTAATATACAGCTAACTTGAACAGTGAATCATCTGCAACGTGTTTCAGAAGGGAAGATTTTAAAATATTTTCAACTTATTTTCGAAAGGAACATTGCAATATCATCAACGTGCTTTAGAGGGAAACACTCAAACAGTATAATATATTCGACGTGTTTTTGAAGGGAACATTGTAATATCTTTAACGTGTTTAAGAAGTGACAAGCCATGGGATTGATCAACACGTTTTTCACTGTCGGAATTATACTTATCGTATTTGAGAGGATTGATGTGAGTAAAGCAGCGAACTGCAATGAACACACCGATTGTCAGACATGCACCAGTCACAAAACGTGGACCGGTGCACAATGTCCCTGGTGCCCACTGACAAAGTCATGTCACGCCAAATGGTCTTGGTGGAACCAATGTACTAACGAACAGAACATCCAGAGTGTATCGGAGTGTGAAAGCAGTGAAGACAGCAAGTATACATACGATGCAGATGAGGCATACAAGTTAGCATTATTTTCTGCTCTAGCATACAATGACAGACCACGCAAGTGTTTGAAGGCCTTATTCCCGGACAGTGACTACAATATCGAGACTATTCTGCTACGTAAATGTGATGATTACTTTTTCTCTTACGACAAGAAATGTATGACAATTGTAGCAACTTCTGAACTAAACAAAGAAGTGATTGTGGCCTTCCGAGGAAGTCGAGAAATAGCCCAGGTCATTGATCAAGTTTTGACCACGATAGGATTGCCGGCTGCATCATCAGCTGTCGGTGGCGATGTTCAGCATTATTTCAAGAATGTGTTCAAGAAATTCTACGGACAATTAAAGAAAACAATCGAATCTTTAAGGAACTCTCACCCAGATTATAAAGTCACGATTACTGGACACTCACTCGGCGGAGCAGTAGCATCCATCACAAGTGCTATGCTTGTCAACTCCAACATGGTAAAGTCTGAAAACATATCGCTTTACACGTTCGGAATGCCTAAGGTGGGTAACAAGGACTACGCCCTAGCCTTTGACAAGCTTGTACCCAATAGCTGGCGGGTTGTACGAGAAGGAGACTTTGTGGCCGTGTTACCTACATGTATCATTGGCCCAGTCTGCTCGGTGTTAAATGGACCATACCATCATGGAAACAAGATAATCTACACCGATGCTAATATGACCAAGGATTCAACCTACCTTGTCTGTGATGGTAATGAGGACGATATAGCCGAGTGCACAAGGATAGAACAACAAGAAATCGGCAGAAAGAGGTCTAATATATTTCCGGAACATACATTTTATTTCGGAATTCAAATAGGAGAGCATTGTAATAACCTGGTAGATTAATGACAGTAAGATCATCAACGAATGATTTCTTTGAAATAAAAATGATTTCGCCAGTGAGAACATCTTAATTTTATAGATTTACTATGCGTATCTAAACATTTTCATTTTAGATGATTGCATTGGCTAAAATACCCCTAATGATTGATCTAAACCAAGAAAATTGCCACTGGAAATGGTTTTCAATGTTGAATTATTAAGTGCCAAAACTAATTAATAAAATAATCATTTGTTAAAAACTAAAAGGTTCCGTTTTATTTTATTAGGTAAGAATGCGATATACGAGAAATATATTTCAGATGCATTATCATAACAATGATTTTAATTAAGAAGATTTTAATCAATTTGATCACAAATTTTTTATAAAAAATGTTCAGATACGCAGAGTATAATAATATCAATTTTGGACTTAGGCAGGTTTGTTATTTAAACCTTCATATTTACGGTGTGTGACAAAAACAAATATGTTTTATACAATACATGAAACAATTGATATTAGTATCTACAAAATCTTAAAGAACTGTAAAGACTTCGTGTGCACCAAGGTTAAATAGATATAGTAACATTCAGTAATAAACGAGCTGGTTACAGTTGTACCAACATAGATACAGGGTAATTGCAACCACAGTTTGACGTATTGTATTTTATTTTATGTCTGTATTCGCAGTTTATAGTTACTTCATAATTAAATATGTTACTTATTAATGTTGCTGTTTTGATATACTGTCTATTTCTTTAGTAACCCTTGTTTTGCTTTTGAATCCTAATACATATGAACAAAATGTTTTATCTCAATGTCTTAAATTTTTTGGAAATATCGGCTGCTTTTGTAGAGACCGTGTTCGGAGCCAATGAGGACTTTGCAACCGTCAATTAGAGGTTTTATTGACGCCAATGTAACAAGTATTTCAGTATGCAGTATTTTACACAGTCTTGACAAAACATGTCAAAATAGAATCACATTTAACAATGCTTGAGTTCGTCGAAACGTATACCAAAATCGGGTTTGCTCTTAATTAGAGACAGGTAATTTACAGAAAAGTCACTATTGCTTTCAAATGATAATTTTTCACAAATTGGTCACAATTTAAACGACAGTTTTTACAATTTACTTTAATGATTTATTATGATTCAAGTAATGCAGTTACTAACACAAATGTCTGTTTTTTTCTTGGAGCTTTATTTAAAACCTTATTGCATAGTAATTACTTTTTACAGATGGCCAATGCCCTTGTATTTATCCGACAATGTAACGATGAGCGGGCGGTGTCCGTCATAATCTGGTCCGATTAGCTGAACAGTACTACACGGTCTATTTCATTTTTTTCGGATGTAAGAGAGCGTGCAACCAACAATTCGCTAGCTTAGAAGTGGTCATCTTGACCAAACTGAAATTTGAAAAGCTTGTTTTTCCATAAGTAAAGAATACTTTTCAGACAGTTTTTTCATGTTTTCTTAAAATATGGATTTTGTACTTACGTACTTATATTAAGCCAGCGAACCGTGCATCTGATATATAGCCTGTCATAATATGACTGTTTAACTGTGTAGTTGTTTCTAGAGTGAACGCGCATCTATTTCATCTCATTGTTCTCGAAAAACTCTGAAGTGCAGTATAGCTCCACTTGTTTCATTTTGACATCTTGAATTAATATTGATACAAGATCTAATCTGTTAATGTCAATACTTTTTGTCGTCCATGAACATGTTGATTTAATCTGATTCTAATGCTGACTAACAACGGGCATTACCTTCTTCAGTCAGTTTTTCAAAATTGTGCATTATAGGATGCAATGTACCGCGTGATACGTTTCATTACTTTATGGGTATTTTTCTCCTCTCATTTCGACCAATGCTTTATTTTAAAAGAAACCTGTTCAGATATAATTCATGACATGGTTCGTTCTACGTTCTAAGAAGTTATTTTTAGAACGTGCATTGGACTCAATTGTTAATTTTCCATTAAATTAATGTGAGGTTCCGGGTTCTAAGGGAAGAGCTACAGTATCGAAGAACATAGCTACCTAAAAAATCCTTTTGAAAATTCACCTGGTAATTCGTTTTGATAAGCATGGGCTCGATTCGTTTTGATAAGCATGGGCTCGATTTGTTTTGATGTGGGCTCGATTTGTTTTGATAAGCATGCGATCCATCAATGAGATTCTCATTAGCATAACAGCAAAAATATAGATACGTTTGGATTATTGCCATATGATGCAAATTATATAGTGTATTACATCGTGTTACATGTCCTTTTAAAAATCAAATGACTCTGCACAAAAAGCGTATTCAACAAAAAAGGGAATCCAAACGTACAGTGAGGCAGGCAAAAAAATAATTTAATATTAAGACACACAAACGGCAAACATGTATATGGGTAGATCTTTTTATTCTATTGACTTATTGTCGGAAACTGGCTATTTTGTCTGAAACCAGCTATTGCCTAGTGTTGTGTAAATCCGACGTAAAATGAATATTCTTGTATCGAAATAATGTAAAAGCTACTTGGAACGGGCTTAGCGCGAAACCGTCGCTGAGGCTTATACTTATGTTTGTTTATTCAAGTATCTTGTATCTAAATAAAGTAGCAGCTACCTGGATCGGACCAAGTGCGCAAAAGTCGCAGGAGGCCTAATCACGCAACCACCCACATAAAAACGAACCGCGTAAAGAAGTAATCATTTCTCAGAAACGTCTTTGTTCCATGCTTGCTCGTAAATATCTTCTTAAGCTATGGTGTTAGAATGCATGTGAATATGATGTGTCGACTCAATGGCTTTTAACAATTTACAAAGATTGTGAGATTCGAAATTTAATCCATTATGACCTTCCATTCCTGTTGCATGACTTTTTTATTATGATCCTTACATGCTTAAGCAGCTTGACTTTAGCCATTAAATACATCAACTATTCGCATTATCACATCATCTGCTTGGAGTTGTTATCCAAACAAAAAATAAAAAAATAAAAATCAAAGATTGAAATAGAAATAATCCACAAACGATGAATTTAAGTGAAAATAATGTTCGATCATAGTAATGACGTTTTGTGTTGAGCAGTGTGCCGTGTGGTTGTGGTACGTGCATTATGTATGTACTGTGTTTGTTCGTTTTTGTCGAGCCCGCTTGCGGTGAGCGAGACTTAGTCGCCACTTTTGGTGTATGTGCGTGCGTGCGTGCGTGCGTGCGTGCGTGCGTGCGTGCGTGCGTGCGTGCGTGCGTGCGTGCGTGCGTGCGTGCGTGCGTGCGTGCGTGCGTGCGTGCGTGCGTGCGTGCGTGCGTGCGTGCGTGCGTGCGTGCGTGCGTGCGTGCGTGCGTGCGGACCATAACTTTGTCATGCTTTGACTAATGCTGCTTATATTTGGCATGAATGTTCACCTCCATGAGGAGGAGTGTCATGCCCAACCCCCAGGTTCCTATCTTAAAGGTCAAGGTCACAGATTGAGGTCAAAGGTCAAATTGAAGCTTGTCCGGACCATACCTTTGTCATGCTTTGACCAATAAAGCTTATATTTGGCATGAATGTTCACCTCCATGAGGAGGAGTGTCATGCCTAACCCCCAGGTTCCTATCTAAAAGGTCAAGGTCACAGTTGGAGGTCAAAGGTCAAATTGAAGCTTGTCCGGACCGTAACTTTGTCATGCTTTGACCAATGTTGCTTAATTTGGCATGAATGTTCACCTCCATGAGGAGGAGTTTCATGCCTAACCCCTAGGTTTTATCTCAAAGGTCAAGGTCACAGTTGGAGGTCAAAGGTCAAATTGAAGCTTGTCAGGACCATAACTTTTTCATGCTCTGACCAATGTTGCTTATATTTGGCATGAATGTTCACCTCCATGAGGAAGAGTGTCATGCCCAACCCTCAGGTTCCTATCTCAAAGGTCAAGGTCAGTGTTGGAGGTCAAAGGTCAAATTGAAGGCTAATTAAAGTTGTAGCCATTTTTCAACGTGTGCCGAGGCTCGACATAATTTGCCCGAGGGCACGAATTTCTAGTTATTGATAGCAGCCTTTCATGTCCCATTCTTCATTACTTTTATGTCCGATTTGTTTGTTTGTTTGTAATCATATGCAAAGTGCCCACCGGCAATCTATTGGATGAATCACCCATGAATATCCATGTTTATCCGTTGTCCAATCAGAGTTGTTATTACAGTTTATCGCCATTTACAAAGTTCTATCTTACAAGATGGCGATATATCAAGGAGAAAAGCATGTATACAATTCATAAATATAAATTATTTCGAAAAACAAAATAAATAACATTTTTGTACTGTACTGCACTGCACTGCACTGTGCACTGCACTGCACTGCACTGCACTGTACATACATCATTATTATATACAAATGAAAATCATAGTACATATAAGTAACTTTGCATTAATATATATTTTTTTATAAGTATTTGCATGGAAAGATTGAAGATAATTATTAAATTGACATTGTTTGCTCTTCGTTAGCGCAAACATGTTTTACACAGTAACCTGTTAGAATGGTAGTTACACTTACAAAACATTAAATACGTGGATATATTCTATAGTATAGAGTATAAGTATAGTCCAGTCCGGGTAAAAATCCAGTGACGCAGCGGTCGAGTCAACTATAACGGTGTAAAACCAATTATAAAGGCTTATATTGTGCAAACAACTATAATTTCAATGCTTAACTAACATACTACATTCGCTCTACCTGTTCACACTACGGTTGTTATATTTTGTTTACACATAAACTGCAACGCCACTGTCACAATATCCAAACTAGACTTTAATGTCACTGTTCCCATGATGTGTTTGTTTATGGGCGTAGGTTCATGACAACGATATCAAAATGTGAAGTAATTCAATTCGGTGCTGCATTATTTGATAATCAGAATTGAATTATAGACAACATTCAAAATATACCAATGAGGTCATGTCGCCACACATGGAATTAACGGTACGTTTTTCTAAATTATAACAAGTTCAAGTTCAAGAAATGTTAATGGCATAAACATATATACATGCTTGTCGCCACAAACAATTGGCGTTGAAAATATACAAATCACATACAAAGAAATACAGTAGAAATTGGAAATACAGAAAAGCATGAGTAATATTATTCATACATACACAATTATGTAATATCTTACACACATACATTAAAATATGCATACATTGTTTACAAATATAACAATGTTCTTTCATACCTTATGATACAACAGAAATCGCCACATAAGACCATAATTATCTGACGTAACTATACAATTGGCTGTTGTCTGCTGGTGAAAGTTTAGTGGGGTCACTCAATTATGAAACTGATAATAAACGTACTATATAATAATAATATAATAATAACGAATTTTTTTAAAGAGGCGACACAGTTGGGTAAGCCCTTGTGAGCCTCAAATGATTAGCACATATATATACATGTTTACAAGAGTAAGCAAACAAAACATAAATTATTACTATTGACAAAACAAACATTTCATAATACATACGTAAATAACAAATTTGTGACAATATTCACAAACCTACTTAAAAGATAATATATGTGACAATATATGTGACAATATTCACAAAGTAAAGAAAAATAATTGTAATAATATTCACAAAGAAATATCATTTTGTCCACCAGAGTAAAACCATGTGAGATATGTGTTTTTGAAGATAATTAGTGAACTTGACTGACATATGGTTAGGGGTATTTTGTTCGATATTTTTGGACCAGAATATGCAAGAGATTTTCCGCAGAATTCTAGTCTAGGTTTTGGAATGTAGAGAGTATTGTTTGAATGAGATCTTAAGGATGTATTATTAGTTTCAATAAATAGGTTGTGTACTCGGGAAATACATTATTTAAGGATTTATAGACAAACACAGCTTAAGTACTGATAACAATGCAGATTTACGACAATAAAGACGCTGGGCGTAGTAATGCATGTTTCCTACAAGTTTTGAAAGTCAACTTAGAAACATTTCGATTCACACGGCGACGACATACGCTCGTGTATATGTAGTATAAGATTTTAAGGGCGGGTGGTGATCGAATCAATGTCAACAGAGGGCCAAAATACTCGTATGTGGTAGCTCTGACAAGAACAACAAGTGTGTTCGGGTGCCGTAGTAGAGTTAGATTTCTAATGGGACTATTCAGATGCCACTAAGAAATAAGTTTAACATGCAGATAGCGAGTGCGAGAGCAGAAGTATGTTTAAGTGGTTTAAACAATATGTGGGACTATATTTATGTATTAAACTGACCATTGTTAGGATTTTACATATCATGAATTTACGATATGTGATTGCAGATAATAAACTATGAACTAGAAGTTGCAAGTTGTTATGGATATTTAGTTATATCAATGTATATAATATTTCGACATGTGTATGTACAAAAGATACCAGGAACCTCACAAGCGAGTTCGCTACGATGGAACAAACAAGGCCACATTAATGAACAGGGAAAAAGTCCAATAAGTTACACATTAGCTTTGAGTTCATGCAATCCCAGGCGTTAAAAAAGCAAAGAGCAGATGGGAAATATAAAGTTCAAACCTTTGACCGTATAACTGTGACCTTGTCCTTAAACTGGCTTGGTTGGAATGTGGGTTCTGTATGTCATCTTTATTAGTTACACATTTGGTGACCGCTTCATGCAATCGGCCCAGGCGTTAAAAAGTTATGGAGTGGACACGTAATGTAAGTTTTAAACCTTTGACCTTGACGTATGACCTTGTCCCTGCATGGTTGAAATGTTGGTTTTGCATGTCGGCTTTATTAGTAATACATTTGGCATGAGTTTCATGCAATTCGACCAAGCCATAAAAAGTTAAAGAGCGGACATAAAATGTAAGATTTAAACTTTTGACCTTGAACTGTGACCTTGACATAGAACCAGCATAGTTGGAATATGGGTTCTGCATGTCGTCATCATTAGTTACATATTTGGTATCAGTTTCATGCAATTCGGCCCAGGCATTAAACTGTTATGGAGTTGACACGGAATGCAAGATTCAAACTTTTGACATTAAATAGTGACCTTGACCTTGAACCAGCACGGTTGGTATATGGGTTCTGCACGTCGTCTCTATTAGTTACACATTTGGTATGAGTTTCATGCAATTCTGCCAAGGCATTAAAAAGTTATTGAACGGACACGAATGTAAGATTCAAACCTTTGACCTTGAATTGTGACCTTGACCTTGAACCAGCATTGTTGGAATGTGGGTTCTGCACGTCGTCGTTAATAGTTACACATTTGGTATGAGTTCCATGCAATTCGGCCCAGGCATTAAAAAGTTATTGCACGGACACGAGCTGTAAGATTCAAACATTTGACCTGGAATTGTGACCTTGACCTTGAACCAGCATGGTTAGAAGGTTGGTTCTGCATGTCGTCTTTATTAGTTACACATTTGGTATGAGTTTCATGCAATTAGTCCCAGGCATTAAACAGTTATAGAGCGGACACGATTTTGTTACGGACGGACGCACGCACGCACGCACTGACGGACGCACGGACGGAGACCATTCCTAAAATCCCCTCCCACTTCGTGGCGGGGGATTAATAAGTAACTTCCCAGTTAAAAAGAAATAGACGCAATGTAACACTGGGACAAACGTTATAAAATCTGAGCTCAATAAACGTTATAACATCAAAGCTTAGACGAGATTACATCGAGGTAAAAAAAGGTGACATTACTTAACATTGTCGCATCGAAAGTTACACACAAATATTTAAAGTTTTCTTCATAAATAATAACTGTTACAAATGAGTTTCAAAACTAAAATGTTATGTTTTAATGATAACATATATTCGCGTAAACACGCAAAACGTTAAAATACATATATAATCAGCAGAAACACGACGAATGAACGACGTAAAGTCAATGCAAATGTCTACAGAAACACGACGTAAAGTGCCAAAGGAAACGTGGCATTTGAAAAAGATTAAATCTGAAGACTTAAGTGATGCATTTTTCCTCGCAAAGATAAAACTAGTTGGTTTAGCCGATAAAATTGTTCGCAGATATGATCTTAAAATCGGGAAGAAATCGCGATTAGACATTGCCGTGAAATGTTACCGTCCTTTTAACAAATGTAATGCCTAGTTTGCTTTGATTATAACAAGTTTATGCAAATTTCTCGGATGTGCGTGGAACAATAAAATCCCTTGTGTTGCAAAAATCCAGATCTTAAAAGCTAGCATCTAGATAACTACAAATGGAACACATTAACCACGTTTTTATCTTAGATTTATACAATTTAATGGCTCAGTATCGACCAACATTTTTTATTAAGGGCAACGTGATAGCTTAGAATAAAACTAGATTAAACATGTACATCATGTGCAAATGCAACATAACTGTGTAGGTCTAGTGCTCATTGACAAATCTTTAACGAAGTGTTACTATTTAAAGAACATCGTTATAAAAACTGTAACTATGTCAGAAACTTGGCCAAATACATAATGAAAAGTATACCATATTTGATAACGTTTTGGCAAATATTTATTAAACACGTTCAACATCATGATTAGTGCGCACAGATAAAAATACGATTATGCTTACATTTTAAGATTTTTTTATCCAACAACTGCATTTGAAAGCAGACAGTTCAGTAAGGTGCATAACATGTTTTATCATGAACAAATGGCACTGAATATTATGTGAGTTTTATATGGAATTATATGAAATTTCTATCTATTATGGCATGTTTATGCCTAGCACTTCTACTCACTGACAGACATAGACATAGATGTTTTATCATGAACCAATGGCACTAAATATTATGTGAGTTTTATATGGAATTATATGAAATGTCTATCTATTATGACATGTTTATGCCAAGCACTTCTACTCACTGACAGACAGAGACATAGATGTTTTATCATGAACCAATGGCACTGAATATTATGTGTGTTTTATATGGAATTATATGAAATTTCTATCTATTATGACATGTTTATGCCTAGCACTTCTACTCACTGACAGACAGAGACATAGACATGTGGTTTGCCAATATTTTACGAACAATATTAATCTCGTCGTTGTTAAACAAAACATTTCACCACCATGTGCGTAATGAATAATGTACGGCATATAGCAGTAAGCTAATAAAGAACGATAATGACATGGACTAATAATATGGAGACATTCTCACAATTAGTATAAGTTTTATAATCATGATGACAGCTCTTTCAGAATGTGATAAAATTGTGTATGTGTTGAGCATTGTGCCTTGTAATTGTAGTATGTGATTGTTTTTATGTTTTATATGCTAGGCTGCTTAAGTTGAGTGCTGTCTTCCCTGTCTGACTTAATATTATCTTTTTTGGGCTAGTGGCCTGTGTGTTCTATTCACTAAAGCTACTTGTGACATACGTCTGAACCATTCAGTATTAACGTTGTGATAAATAATAGAAACATTAACAGTTGTATTAAAATATTTTATATTTTGATAATTGTCTTTAGAATTTTAATTAAATGTTCTTCATGAAGTTTCTTGATTTTGCTTTTAATCGAATGTTAATAAATCATTGTGACAGAAGTAACTACCATTAACATGCTGTAATACCGTTGCCATCTTTAAATATATATTAATGGTATTTTAATGTCTAGTATAACTTTAGATGCTTGTACGCAGCGTTTAAATCGTGAATGATCGAGATAATCGAATTGTATAAAACACAAACAATCTCAAGATAAAGTGCCCTACACGTATTAGTTCGGCATATGGACATTCTCTACGAACCATAACTAGATCTGCGATGAAAGGCGTTTTGACAAATGCGCGGCCATCCTGTAGAATAGTCAGCCAGGAACAATACGACACATTGACTTTCTGGTTGACTACACCAATATATTTTAATGGCTTATCAGTGCTTAAGAAACTTACGATACTCTTATTTAACAGTCATTGAATCAGTATCGCTTGGACAGTGATTTAGTAGCGACTGGTTTTACTTGATAATACGCGTAATCAATTATATGACCAGTTTTTTTAATCGCGTTGAACTTATGTATACACACATGTTTGTCCAATGAGATGCGTCAATGTATCACCAAATTTGTCAGTCGTGTTTTCGAAATGACTTCAATTCTGTTTAGTTCTTGTATATTAATTCGTGTATTTGTTAGAAGTTATACATGTTTACGGTCCTAAAATGACGTGTGTGAGCTAGCAAACATCTTACTAATATGAGGCCACTCGACCATTATTGGATTGAAAACATGTACGTATTGTTTAGTTTCCATTCATTATGCAAGGTCACCAACGTTACGCATACAGACTGTTGCATTCACTGTTGTGGAAGTGAACATCACTATTATGGCACTAGTTATGTTTAATATCGTGTATTGTTAGCTCTGAGTTTGAAACATCAACAAGCAACATGATTTTTGTATCAATTAGACATAATTAATTAGATGTCACCGTGGTACAACCGTTGGTAGTAACTGTCTCAATAAAAACGTGATGTTGCTTTAACCCTGGTATAACCAACGTATTACACAATGCTGTCTTGTTATATGGCAACAGTAATAGTGTCGGCTCATCGGATGATAGACGTCGTATAAAGGTAGGCCATAAAAGGTACATTGTTGTTTCATTTATCAGAATATAGATACGAATACTAGTTCAAAGAATAATTACAGGAGAACTTCGTGTCTGCTAAATAATTACCAACCACGTCTTAAAATACAGGACGAGAAGAAAACCGTAAAAATGAACTAAACTCAGACGAAAGCAGACCACATTGAAAACTGCAGTAACTGTCCTTTAAAAAGATAGAAACATTGACGATTAACCATATAAAGGTTGTTTGATTATAAATTGTCTAGAAACTCCCAGACCTAATTAAAGACCAAAATGTCTGTGACAATTACTATGTACATTTTTGTAGCTAAACTTGGCTACCTTTTCATGACTTTCCCCTAGATGCTATGGGAGATCTATGAACTTTGTTTCAACATGGTTACAATGATATTGCTATAGTCACTCTCAGGTATTCCGCAATTCGAATTCGGACACTTTCAATTTAGAACTGACGTTTAAATGCGGAGGCCTGTATACTGAAACTGAAATGGTTATGGCCTAGCATGTCATTGAACACATACGCATGGAGAGTGCACACAGTGTTGGAAACGTCAAATTGCTAATAGCTGAATGAGACAATGATCAGGTGGGTAATAATGCAAACTCACAGGGATTAAACAGAGCCTATCACACAACCAGGCTTTCAGATTCGCTTACTTTGTCTATTGCAAATGCATTACTGTAACAGTAAATGTAAATTCGTTTGACCCTGATCAAATCTGCAAGTAAAAACCATAGCAATACATTGGTTGAAAGCCAATCACATTAGGATAGATAAAAACAACGTGTAAATTAAAGTTGATTTATTCAATCTATTGCATTAATGCAGCACGTCGGAGTTACAATTTTGAGAAGGTCAACAGCATTATCATGGGATCAAATTTAATTCTCCATTTGAACAAAACAGTAGTTGGACAAAGACCATTACAATTATGGTTATAGTTTAAATGCGGCTTACATTACATTTGTAAGCGCATACTCTAGTGTGCTCATCAACGTTTGAATCTGTTTTTTTCTGCCATGACAAGCTCGTTTCACATAAAAACCGTAACATTTCTACAATTTTCCACGAAAACTAATATGTTTGTGTAATGTTTTATCATGATCTCTTAAAAGGTTTGTTGTTGTTTATTTGTATGCAATGATTTGTGCGTGCAATAGACAGGGTACATATTTATTGTATAGCTGGGATTGTCATTTTACTGAGCAGTGTGACAGACTGTTGAGCCAACTGATTTCCTTGAAATAATTACAATCCAGTACAAGTACAAGCAACCACCAATGTATCATCATATGTAAATTTGAAATAACCAGCTATAACAATGGTGCATTATTGGCGTGTCAGTATATTAACATTGTTCTGTTCGAAATTAAAATATGTGACACTGTATAAAAAACTAATGAATATGACTTTTCCTATTAACCACCTCTCGTATTAGCCATCTTTGTTAGTACCAGGATGGTTCAAGCAACTACGAAGTTATCAGCAGTGTCAAAGTTATTTTAGAATGAAATTAGAAAACAACACCGTAGAGAGACGACAAGGCGTATTAACGTTAGCAGATAATAATCATGATACCATGTGTGAAGATTTGGTCACGATTATTTTACAAGAGGAGCTAATGCAATACACTCAGCAGATAGCCGAAGCAAAACATGCACTCCCATCAGTGAAAACAGCATGGCGGCATGAACCTTATTCCACAAGAAATAATTCAATGTTGAATTGATAGTGCTTATATCATAACAATAGATGGTAACAGACAATACCGCATCGTAACATTTACTTGGAAACAGTTGAATGAAATAGTCAACTACATGTACATTAATTAACACATACGCCACCCATTATTTTTAACCAGATTTTTCAATGGAAAAAAGCTGGTAATTATATTGGCGATTTCGGCGGGCGGCCATCCTCAATTCGTCTCCGTTAGATAACTTAGTTAGGAATAAGATATCATGATGAAACCTTCTGTGTAGGTAGCTGATGTGAAAATACCGCTTCAGATTGAAAGAGGGACAGTTCTGTTACTTTCTTATTTTCTTCCCTAGAAAAGCAGAAGTTCATGATTAAGCCATTTCCTGTCTCTTAAGGATTTAGTTAGCGTCGAAATGAACGATAGTGTGTTACAGAAATGTTATTTAAAGAGCATCGAGAGTGCGTGCTCATGCATTTGAATAAATTTGCAGACACTGTGGTCATATTTTGCGATATTGAATTGTTTTAACTCTGCTTTTAATACATAATCATGCATTAATCTTAAATTATGATGTCGTCCACAAGTTTTAACAATGTCTTAATCTTGAATAATGTGAACTGCTTTTTATAAGGAACATTCTTTAAATAATAAAAAAACATAGCGTCTCACAGATATTTTTAAGTTCGTCAGATGTAGACAAGTACACTAAGGAAAATAAAGGCGGCAAACACAGGCTCTGGGTTTAGAGCATACATTGAAATATGTTGTTCGTTAGAAACAACAGAAAAGTAGATACTCCGCTGATTATATGAAAAGTGTGAAGTATACAGATTTCGATAAAACTGTTTACACATGAACGGTTTGGCGAAGGATTATTACAATTCCCGGGTGAAAGGGTAACAACTGATGTCCAATAGTGCCCATGTTCCATTGTGCCACAGTCTCCCCTTTTTCAGTTTGGCCAGATATGTTGTCAGTGATCACTTAAGAAGCGTTGCTATTACGTTTCCTGAGAAATAATAGCAGCTATTCATGCTTGGTTGTCACAACAGTTAAATCTGTTTGCATTCATTATATTTTACAACAATGCACCTTATTCTTTCACAGTGGTTTGAATACTCATAATTCGACATTGACACGTGATATCATGTGCACAATACAATGCCCCTTCAAGTGTTAACTTAAGGATAATAACAAAATATGACAAGAAAGGCGCGTTCAAAGCGGCATTTAGCAGAATGAAATCTAAGAAACAGATACAAAAACACAAACAAGAAAAAGAGCACGACAAGCTAAATGCCACACAAAATACACAGATCACTAATGCCAGCTACAAGGACAAACATAAAATAAGTAATCGGCGTGGCACGGTGATCTCGTGGATAACGCCTATGACTTTGGATATATAGGTAACTGGTTCGATTCTCTGTCGAAGCACATCATTTCTGAATCCCTTTTTTGTCCTGTTTCCCAACCAACAAGAGAAGAACTAGTTGGTAACCAGCGGCAGTATCGCTTTAATTAGTGCTGTGCAACGGGAACGTTCCAGAACAAATATGTGTTTTCGAAGATGGCTCCGGATTCCTATTTGAATTCCCTGTCGTTGACTTCTCGTTTTAACGTAATACTTATAGTATTATTAGATTCATTATTTCAAAAAATAATTACGCAGAAACCCAGTTATTTTGCTTCT
Source organism: Spisula solida (assembly GCA_947247005.1). Classification (NCBI taxonomy): domain Eukaryota; kingdom Metazoa; phylum Mollusca; class Bivalvia; order Venerida; family Mactridae; genus Spisula; species Spisula solida. The sequence goes on from OX365945.1 coordinate 54,595,525, forward strand.
TCATCTAATTATTTTGCACGAAGAGGCAAAACACTAACAACAAGTAATAAGTTACTAAAGTAATATCGAAATTCATTAAAGTAATTTATACTCCGTGTAAATGTTTCATACATTGTCAGGTTTTATGGGTATAATTAATTGTGAATGTGAACAAAAGCAAGTTTAATTTCGCGGTAAAATGATCACAGTTCCCTTCTTGTACAGTAAAATTCCAATAATAAATCATGTCACTATTTAAAATCATTAAAGAACCAACAAAGGCAATAGAAAATCGGGCAGAGAAGGCAGCACTCAACTTAAATAGCCGAGCACAGAAAACATAAAAACAACACATTGCACAATTACAGGGCACATCGCCCAACACACAACATAACGAGGAAATGAACTAAAAAAGATAATATTAAGCCAGACAGGGAAGGCAGCAGTCAACTTAACGAGCCGAGCATAGAACACATAAAAACACACAAATAACAATGCCAAACTGAACCAACCGAGCACAGGAACATAAAACACATACAAGGCACAATGCCCACCTAAATAAGCAAAGATCCATCCAAGTTTAAGCTCTCGAAAAGTATAATAACTTATTAGTATCAGCAACCAAAAGACTGATCGCCTTAACTGAATGAACCAATTTCCACAGCAAAACAGTTATAATACTAAACCGCTGAAAGTCCATGTCCAAGCTGTCAAAAATCTGAAAAACCTAGTTTCAGCTACCGAATAAAACGTATAAAAAGCTAAATGCCCTGGTTTCAGCTTATTTAGTCTTCATTCTATGTAAAAATGGTCCTCTATTAGTTGTATACCTGTACAATGTCAGTCCGAACAAGTTGAAATAAAAATATTCAATTATTTTTTTGTCATCGCCTTGGATTAAAACCAGTAATAAAACCACTTTGATAAAATTCAGCTGAAAATACCCTTCTATGTCGCATTCTTACGCGACAAAACTGAAAATACCCTTCTATGTCGCATTCTTACGCGACAAAACTTGTTAAAAATGTTTTGTTTTAATTGTTGAAGTCGTTTCATGAAAGATTTGCAACAGAAATATTAGAGCTGCAGTTTGATCACTTATAACTGTGTTTGATATAACTTGTTCATACGTGCATATTACATCTTTAAACCTATTGATTTCGCTGTTTATAAAGACATTTTTTACTGATATTGCACGGTTGTACACACAGCGTCATGCTAAAAGATAATATTGAGTCAGACAGGGAAGGCATCACTCAACTTAACAAGTTAACAACATACAAGGCACAATGTCCAACACACTGTCAAACAAGAACATGATCCGCCGTAGTCCCAGCTGTCGAAAAGCTGAATGAAAAGATTTCATGAATCAAAAGGCTAAGTCGCTCGGATATCAGGTGCAAATAGAATAGAGAAGAACTCGTGAAACAAACTAGAAAACCAGGTATCGCAAAATTATTGTCCACAGTCCAATACTTTAGTTCATCATCTTTAAGATCGTACGTACATGGTATTATCGTTGTTCTTAAAGTACCTACAATTTGAAAGCTAGTTGAACTTACACAATGATTAGTATGTGGGTTACTCTGCAAAAAACAGTATTCATGATTAGTCCATAATGATACAATGACGCCGCTTTCATACATGGATAAGACTAGTTCCCTTAAAACATTTACGACAATGTAAAACCTACCTTATTACCCCTTAGTGGGTAGCATGACATTTGCAAAAATCACCACAACTAAATTAATTACTCTTAGTTTTTCAGTCATGTACAATGTTTTGATTATCGTTAACAATACTACGAGGGGCGTCCATTATATTGTAGGCCTGATGGGCTTTTGCAGGAAATACGCGTGTTTTGAACGGGTTAGTTGAACTTTTGATTCAAATTCCATGTATTATTACATTGCTATGGTCATTTGAGCACAGGCCACTCATGAACAATGCCTTTGTTTTCGTCATAGATTATGTAATCATTGAGACTCAATTTTATGTTTGTTTTTATTTGAAAGAATTGTGTATGCGCACATGGAAGCTCGGGCCTCCTTTAGTCGATGTGACCTATGGCAGTTTTTGGGAATGAACAAAACAATATCTAGACGTAGCTATGAGTCTAGAAGTGCGCTAGGGGCACCATTTTGCAATGTCTTAAAGTTGTCCCTTGAAGTGCTTATTACAAATACAGTTCGCCTATGCATTCAGGATTCAACAAGTGTTTTTTTCAGTTAAGGAGGATGAGTTTAAAGAGTTGTTTAATAAGAATCGTCGATATATTTGTTTGTCTGTATTTTGCAACCTCGGTTCCACAAAATATTGAAAGACACTCGTATTTACTCATTATTTCGAAGTTATAACTCGTACAGTTTATAGTCTGTCTGCAATTAATCTCGAGGACAATAAAAATCTCTAGGCTTAATTATGGTAAGACGTCTAATTACAGCAGGTAAAGATAATATAAGGTCTACCAGTATGGTTAATGACTTACCAAATGACAGTCACAGATGATTTGATATCGTACTGAATGTAGTTTAATGTTGAATGAAAAGAACAAAAATGTTTTGTTCATATTGTTTATTCGTCTGGTGACGTAATACTATTCTTAATGACTGACGTTAATGTGAACTGGTATTACAATCGGTGTTTAGAAGAACTAAACAAAACGTTGTACATATATACAACATTATAGCTGATACTAAGCATCAAATTTGTTACAATACATATATAAAACATAAGATGATGAACCTACTTGGGCAGCATTCAAATCTCGAAGGTGACCATATTACCACCTATATATTTTGAAAAAAAATTGAGCTGATTAATAACACCTTTCTATGGTTGCTTAGATATACAACACGTTACATGTAAGCAATAAAACATTCCACCTTATACACCTCAATATTCTATTGGTTTATAGGCATTCATTGTTTGAATATCTATACAAGTAAGAACAAAACATGCACACATCGGTGTACATTTGTAGATGCATTGCAGATATTGCATCGCAAGCAATACTGTTTGAATTTGCATATTCCTGTGCATCCGTGTTTTATGCATTTAGTTTCGTATCACTCAACACCTATCAAGTCGGTTTATTCTCTAATACATCACGTAACTCCTGGATTACTCTTTCATTACGTTGATAAATTTAAACCGTGATGTTACAAAACTGCACATGTATTTTACTCAGATTTTCTCTACTGCTCTCTATACGTAATGTATCAATTTTCATTAATTAGCCAAATGTTACGTGATTAATTACATTTCCAGCACACAGACGGCTTCTATCTTCTATTTGTGTAATAAAGCCGAAATTTGGTTCGTAAGTGCTGGTACATCACAGGCGGAAAATCTAACGTCATTTAATGAATAGAATATATCTACGCAATTTCGTAATAAATAAATGTAATAAACGTGCATAGACATTTTCAGGATGTGTATGAATGGTTGCCTTGTTCTAACTAAATTATGACCAATCTAGTGTTACGAAAACAAATATTTAAGAACAAAACAGAACACAATTATCATTGACTGACATGTAATTCAGCCAAAGGTCGTAAGGGGTAATTGAGTTCATCAGTTCTGTCGATTTCATGCACAAGGTATACAATATAGCTGTTGAATAATATCTAGCGGAGACACCTTATTATACATAATATATCTATTGTATATGTCCCAAACAGAGCTCTAATGGCTTCTCTGTGACTACATTCCTATGACGATATTTGATTATTTAATTCGTGTACTAACTATAGAAGGCCATGTTCGAATCTTTGCTACTATTCAAAGTCAGCCTTATAATGGTTTTTCGATTAATGGAAAGAAATAATAATCTGTTCAGAGTAAAATCCCACACTTTTGCTTAGGGCGATTGTGATTGTATAATTAATTTGACTGCTAAAGCTATTTTGACTGCTTAAGCTATTTATATATTCTATTGTCTCACATTTAGCTTGATGACGCTATTTAGCTTTGTCACAAGACCACTGACTTGATGATATATAGTAGAAGTAAATTAACTTGTTTCTTTGATATAAACAACAGAGTAAATATCAATGATGCTTGTTGTACAATGTGTAGATACATCAGGAATCGTTCATTGTGTGAATTGAACACTCCCAGACAAATAGGCCGGAGGCGGCAATATTGATATTACATCAATATTGTATTTACATTGGTGTCGAACTATATCCAATAGTGTTGTATCTAGAAATGACGAATAATACTTACAATGTAATATATATTATTGTACGGATTTATTTGATCTTTCTCATATTCGTCGAAAAGGTGTTGGTTAGTTATTATGTTCTCAGTAATCATTGAGGGGTTATCTTTAACAGAATTACACACCTCGTTACTTACTATTATAGTACGTAATGAGACGATTTTTTCAAATGATTGAACGTGTTGCAGTAAAGATGTTGTCACATAAATTATTGTTTAGTGATGTACACTTAGTATGCGTTTCTGTCAAAGCAATCATATGTGCGTATGTTTGTACCACTTTGACATGGATTTACCGAATATACGTTGATATGTCCTTTCATAAATTGTATGTGCTTGCGCAGTTTCATCCTCGTACATTGGTTAGTCTAGTTTCTAAACAGTATGATTCAGTTAAACTGTGCCCTGGTGAACGAGATGGGATGCGTTGGTACCTCCTAATGAAAACTGTTTATGGAACCAATCAACGGACATTGTCTCTTTGATATCGACAGATATGTAACAAATACAACTAAATATACTGGTATTTCAGTTCTAGAATAAAAATAAATCGTTCGTTAAATGAAAACTGAAGAAGACTAGTAAAGGCGAAAACTTATATTTCTGTGCTTGTTGTTTTGAAAAGAGACCAGAATATTAATATAGAATTATGTCAGAAACACACGAGCTAGTACTCGTAATACACAAAATCACAAAATATAACTTTTCCTATTAAAGATTCTCAATTTTCGCAAATGTTTTTTACCATTTTGAATATCCATGTCGTCTATATAATTACTACCTAGTACGCAGTATTGGAATTAAATATATATTTAATACAGAACATATGTGTTAAAGATTTATGTACATAATTGTGTTGACAACTTGTTAAAGGCACGCATGTTAATTAAATGTATATGACACTCTATATTAACGTATGTAAAATGGGTAAACATGCTGCCGCCCACACATATCGATCCGCCGACTAACAATGTTACCGCGGTAAGCGTTAAACGCACTAGTCAAATTCTACCCGGCTTTATATAATACCTCATAATTTTCGTATCTATTATCCGATTTTAAATACTTAAAGCTTGTAATGAAGCAGATATATATGTCTGTCTTTTAATACAATATTCATCACGATATCCTAATTATTTAATCCACGGCGACGAGTAAGAATCCGTTCCGCGTAAAAGTAAGTCTAAAATATCCCGTTTTTTACCAGATAAAAATTCAATCAACGGTTTAAAATCACCAACTATTAATTTAATTTTCGATCGATTTTGTTCATTAAAGCTTGTTTAAAAGCTAATACTTTAAGGTTTTATAAAATGTAAAACTTATTTCTAAAGCATTTGCGAGTTGTCGACCGCCAACGATTTGATTAAACTTCGTGCATTTGTGTACTAATTATTGCAAATAAATTTTCAAAATGGCGGAATCACGTCGAAAAGCGTGTGAAACGGGCACCTGCACACCGTCCATGCGCTAGTTGAAAACATATTTTTGATTGAAACTTGTTTAAATTGTGAGATTAAATACTTTTTGAGGTATTGGTTGTACCTTTTTCTGGTATCTATTGGTTTTGTCGTTACAAAATGGAGTCAACAATAGTGATTTTTGTCACGATGCGGGACTATTTTGTTCGGTAGCTGTATTGAACTTGCGGACTTATTGCCGAATGTTAATTATAAAATGGCGATTATTTACAATATAACCTGCTATTAAATGCATATTATGAGGTATTGGTTGCATTAAATTACCAACCATGATGCTAGCTTTTGATAAAATCGCCCCAAAAGATGATCAATGGTCGGCGTAGTTTACATCACACATTATTATGAATACGTCCATTCTGTTTTATTTTGCTGGCGATCGACAACTCGCAAATGCTCTAAAAATAAGTTTTACTTATAGAAAACCTTACAGTATAAGCCTATAAAAAAGCTTTAATGAACAAAATCGATCGAAAATTATATTAACATTTGCTAATTTTCCACAATTGATTGAATTTTTATTTGGTAAAAAACGGGATATTTTAAACTTACTTTTACGCGGAACGCATTCTTACTCGTCACCGTGGATTTAATAATTAAGATATCGTAATGAATATGGTATTAAAAGACAGACATACATCTCTGCTTCTTTACAAGCTTTAAATATTTAAAATCGGATAATAGATACGAAAATTATGAGGTCTTATATAAAGCCGGGTAGAATTTGACTAGTGCGTTTTACGCTTACCGCGGTAACATTGTTAATCGGCCGATCGATATGTGTGAGCGGCAGCATGTTTATCCATTTTACATACGTTAATATAAGGTGTCATATACATTTAATTAACATGCGTGTTAAAGGTAGTGAGCGTAAACATATATATACATTGCGAGAATCTCGAAGAAACAAACCACCACAGTATGTTGATTCGAGAATTGCAAACATTGATTGTAACCAGCGTCTCTAGGTTTCTCTGTCCTTGTCAAAAACGGACGGTGAACCCATTCAAATAATTACAGACCTCCCTGGGCTATATGTAATTTGAACAGACGTACGTTGTCATTTTTCGTTAAGGACACAGCAATCGCATAATTGAAGTCTAGTTTTGTGTCAGACGCTGCTAATTACATTGTACAGTGTATTTGTTAGAACATGGTTTACACGTCACTCATATACTACACATGTTGATATGCTAGGTATTGTTAGTTAACTTGTATACATAGCCCAATCAGAATCAAACCATTGTCTCCTTTTTACGTATGTGTTTGAAATGAATTGATGTATTATAAATATCGTATGCTTACTTGTATGACATTGATATTGTCGTGAATGTCACCAGAGACAGTATCAGCGTAACAATTTGTTTTATACAGAACATAAGAGCTTCCACAATGCATTAATATTATTTTTATTATTCGTATTCCATTTGCTATACGATAATATTGAATGCTCTGGAAAGCAATTAAACGAGTTTTAATGCATACTTCTGTATTTTATTCGAAACGTAATTGCGCCTGAACAATCTAACAATGCCACTTCATGAATACATCCTAGTTATATTCCCATATTGATTGTGCCTATATTACCTTAAAACTCCATCAGTTTTTTCATACGCTGATTACGCTGTCTTGACAGAGCTTCATACAGGACAGCCTGTTACAACGTTAACAATTTACACGGTAATACTCATTTAATAATATACATTTGGTGGTGTGAAATTTGATTTATCTATAAAAACAGGCCAGGTCAAGGTATTATGTTGCACATAGGCTTGAGGTGTTCAGAAAAATACAGTCCGTGTAGTGCTTCCGCATAGACGTTACTGCCCAGGCTCTAAAAAATATCACACTGACCGTCACAAGGACTCCCTTAAACATAAAATGTTCAATCACATGTATTGTTTTATGTTCTTTTTTTAAACTAATTTGTCGGGCTCAGCGTAGACTTGGATGTTCAGGCTACAAAATTTACCCCATGACTGTACGGATGTCTTACACATTGCATACTAAAATAAGTTAAGGGTCTAAAATATATATTATCTTAGATTTGTTTTACCCTTCATCAATAATACAGTCACCTGTCAATCGGACAGGGAATCAGTATTGAGTAGAATATCCCGAAGTGAAAAAGACACACAAGCATATAAGAAAGAAGCCCGAAGGAAAACACCTATGGTACGCATGGGCAACACATACCAACCACAATGACAGGACAATATCAAATGAACAATCGGAGTTGCACGGTGATCGAGAGAATAACGCCTATGACCTCGTATATATTGGTCACTGGTTCGATTCTCGGCTGAAACACTTCATTCCTGAAACCCTTTTTTGCGGTGTTTTCCATTCAACTAGAGACGAACTGGTTGTAACCAGAGGAAGTATCGCATGTATTGGTACTGGGCGTCATGCGCGTTCCAGAACCAATGAGTGTATTCGGAGATGGCTCCAGATTCCTTGTATCACATAAGTGTCTCTTCCATTGAAGTCGGTAGTCATTGCTCAATATTGCATTTTAATCATTAAGGAACAAAAGTAAGGCTTCATTCTAGAATAAATATGGTCCGTTATTAAAGGTATATTATACACATGAACTATTATGCCAATCTGGACATGCTAGAAAAAACAATTTTCAATCATTTTTGTGATCGCACTGGCTAAACACTCGTAATTAAAACCATTGATATACTATTGCAGCTGAAAACAGCCTTCAATATCACATTTTATCTCGGAATCAACTAGCAAATACTGTATTTGTTAAACGTACCGTAGGTTGTTTTTATAATTATACCAGCCAAAACAGAAACGCCTACCTAAAACATAATGTAATATACAGCGTTAAAAATACGGCTACTAGAACGCATTGACTACCCATTCATTCTTTTTCAATATTAATTTGATAACAATAACCAGAAACACCCTTTGCAACCAGTAACGGTATTACATTTAATTGAAGCTAACAATCGCCATGATGCAAGTTTTACTTGTTTTCTTCTAAATCAGCCTAATGTAAGAACAAAGCATGGCTACATGTCTACGACTAACGGTAATTTAACCTTTATTCTTGATATCATTTTAAACAGTAATGCGTAGTAATAAAGGGTGTTTTTATTTGACAACAAAAGAAGAAATAGAAATATGATGTAGTTATTGATTTCTAGCTGGTGCAAATTAATCACTATATTGTATATTAGACGTTTCTTGTTTGCCTGGTATATCTATAATGCAACCTTTGAGCTGCAACGTTATCACAGACATTAGATAACTAGTTTTGTTATAACTTGTTCATATGTGCCTAGTGTATTTTTAAGTCTATTGATTTCAGCTTTTATAATAAAGTCATATTTAACTAATATTGCTCGACGGTACATAGAGTTATGCTAAGTCGCTCTGATTGCAGACTATAAGATTCGTAAATACAAAAGAAAATTTGAAACAAACTAGAAAAGAACATGTTTCGCAAGACAATTGTCCACAGTCCAATGATTGAGTTCATTATATTGTAATGTTTTCTGTTCTTAACTAAAATAATACACATTTATACCCTATAATGCTATAACCTGATAATCATTTTTTATGCGCATTATATTTCATTGTATGGCACAAAATATTTGTATAGCAAAATTACAACATGGTCCACTCTGTTCCAACATATGATCCGCATTTTCCGTAAACGTGGTCCGCTCTGTCTGATCCGCATTGTCACATGTTCCTGCTACCATCTTTTAAATTCTAATCGTACTTTACTATAGCAAAATGCATTCAACTGATTAAAATAATTGCAATGGGAAGCTAGTTGATCCTACACAATTATTAGTTTCTGGCTAAAACAGTATTCATAATTAGTTCATAGTGGTACAATGACACTGCTTTTCATACATGGATAAGACCAGTTCCCTCATAAACATTTACGGCATGTAAAACATACCTTATTACCCCTTAGTGGGTAGCATGACATTTGCAAAATATCACAACAACTGAATTAATTACTCTTTCTTAAGTTTGTCAGTCATACAGTAATTTTATTATCGTTAACAATATTACGGGGGCGTCTATTATATCGTGGGTTTAGTGGGCTTCCGAAGAAAATACACGTGTTCTGAACAAGTTAGTTCCAGATGTTTATTCATCAACATTCATCTCCAAAATATAATGACAGCCCCTTGTACCTACTCTTTATTTCGAAGTAATAATTTGTACAGTATATAGCCTATCTGCAATTAATCACGAGTACAATATACGTTTCCCGGTTTCATTATGGAAAGACGCCTAATTAAAGCAGCTAAAGATAATGTCTACGAGTATAGTTAATGACTTACCAAGTGACAGTCACAGATGATTTGTACCGTACTGAATGTAGTTTATTGTTGAATTACAATACCAAAAATGTGTAAGCATTATTATTCCTACTGCTCTCTAAACGCAATGTATCAATTTTCTTTAATTAGCAAAATGTTTATAATATTTATTACATTTCCGCCACTTAGAATGATTCCATCTCATATTAGCGTAACAAAGCCGAAATTTGGTTCGTAAGTGCAGGTAGACGTATAACATATCTGGTGGAAAATGAAACGACATTAAATGATTAGATTATGTACGTAATTTCGCAATAAATTGATGTAATAAAAGTGAATGTCATACTTTCCTGTCCTGCATGGACCTTTTCTGTATGTGTAGGAATGGGTGTCTGGTACTAACTAAATTATGACCAATCTGGTGTCAAGAAAACAAATATCTAAGAACAAAACAGTCCTGACACAATTATCATTGACTGACATGTAATTCAGCTAAAGGTCGTAAGGGGTAATTGAGTTCATCAGCTCTGTCGATTTCATGCACAAGGTATACAATATTGCTGTTGAATATTATCTGGCGGAGACACCTTATTATACATAATACATCTATTGTAAATGTCCCAAACAGAGCTCTAATGGCTTCTCTGTGACTGGATGACGATATTTGATTATTTAATTTGTATACTAACCATAAATGCCATGTTCGAATCATTACTACTATTTAAAGTCAGCGTTATAATGGTTTTTCGATTAATGCAATTAAATAACAATCTGCTAAGAGTAGACATAGTGGTTCCTAATGGACAGTTTGTTTGTTCTCGTTATGTTTGGGATATTTAACAGATGAATCGCGATTGAAGATAGAGGTAATATGGTAGAAACTAACATAAAACCCTAATAACCTAAACCTAACCAGGTCAACAACATCGAAGTATTTCAATGATAAGCTTATCATTCCAAATAAGCAATCACATTGAGCAATGGACGACATTTGGAGAGTAGAATAACGTAGATAAGTCTTTTTAAACATTTGTCTGAAAAATATAGTTACACAAAATTAGACCGGGATGGTAGCACAGAAGACACACAAATGATCACAAGGCGACCGCACACCACAAGTACAACCCACAAAGCATTACCTGACAGAAATGGTATACAGAAACGGATTGCCTACATGTTGTGTCACAATTTTTCATATACACCAATTTCTAAGTTGACTAGTGCGGAAACATGCTCATGAATTGATCTCAGTTTGGTGAAAATTTGATGAGGTTACCTCGAACGGTTGAGGAGATATCAAGGAAAATCAAAGGGTAGCGTTAGAAGTGCCGTTAGGTGGTGTATGTTGATTCGAGAAATGCAAACATTGATTGTAACCTTTTCCGGCGTTTCTTGGTTTTTACTCGTCTATCTCTGTACTTGATATAAATAGACGGAGATCACAGTCAAATAATTACAGACCTCCAAAGACCATATGTTATTTGAACAGACCTACGTTGTCATTTTTCATTAAGGGCACAGCAATCCCATAATTGAGGTCTAGTTTTGTGTCAGACGCTGCTAATAACATTTTACGAGGGGTGATCCAGAATTATGTGGACTTTTGCACTAAAAAGTTTATTTTACACCAGATCGGTATGAAAATTACACAAAAGCGGATTTTATTATTGACATTAATCACAACACATATTTAAAAACAAATCTTTGCATCAACAGTTATACGCTACTATAGCCAGACATGAATGCTTTCGCGGATCAACACTGAATTTTTTCAGTAAACTTGTTACATTATTGTTGATTGTTATTGTGTTTCTTTATTTAAAAATTCAGAAATATGGCACCATGTTGTCTAATATCTTATCGACAACTGGGTGAAATTTCAATGTAACATTCAGTATATTCGTCATGTTATAAATATATGAGTTACTGTTGTCATATCATAATTAACGTAAAAAATGACGTCACAAGATTTCATTTACAGCCGCATTAATTTGCAATTCTGTGTAAAGATAGGAAAAACCCAAACGCAGACCGAAGAAATGATGGAGAAATCAAGTTTTAGACCTTCTGTATCACGACCACTTGTTTTTAAATGTCATACACCTTTTTAAGAAGGTATGGATGATGTGACAGACAATGAAGGTAGAGGTAAAAACCTGACGTTGACTGAATCGGTGCTTGCGTTTGTCAGAATCGACTAACCGTGACATTAATGGAAAAATATGATCTTGCAGAGCTGGTAACGGTAACGATTCGGTAAATTTTGACAGGGCATTTACAAATGAATAAAGTAAGAGTATAATGGATTTGGGAAAATAAAGCACAGTTTATTAACAGTGTTCAAAACTTCATGAAATGATATAAGCTTAAAGGTGACATCGTACGTCATTTTTGAGCTGCCCCGCGATTCATAACCATACCCTCTTACGACGCTGTATTTAAATTACTTATGATCATATCCAAATGAAATTTGGTGTACGTGTGTAATAAGTCGTCGGCTGGTTCTAATAGTGATCAAAGTGCCAAAATCATGTTTAGGAGAAAATTAGGTTTGAACATTTGACTTTGTCAAATATCTTTATGTCAACCGATTTTAAAATTTTAAAAACGTAGATATAGTACTATGGCTTCAGTCTTACCATTACATTCATTATGCTGCCTTAAAATTGACGTAGAAACGTCCGTTTTGAAAAAGTGTGTTATTCCGAATTTGGACATTGAGCAACTTTTGATTTATTAGTTGCACACCTGGAGTTTGGACAAAATATTACCGAAATAACGCGGTTTCATTGGTTGATCTGGACATTGGATCATATAAGAACGACTGGTAGAGGACAATGAGCAACTTAACATTGAACTTTTCAGTTAATCACGTGACAAAATAAAGGACGACAATTGGTCAACATTATTTTTTTTAGTTTAAGTTGCTCTTAGAGTAACCAATCTCCGGGACATTCAGCAACATGCACGCTACGCAGTGGTTCAAAAGACTGGACTTTGAGCAATACATTACTGACAAAAAGCACTTTGCACTTGAAATTATGACGTAATTTTTCACAGGACATTGAGCAATGTCAAATTAGACAGAAAGTGCAAAAATCTCATTTTTTTCAAAAATGGACATTGGAGACTATTAGAGCCAGCCGACGAAGTATCAATATCACGTGGTATACAGATTTGTAACTTTAAGTATAACGGTTTTTGAATTAGAGCAAAAGTCCACGTAATTCTGGATCACCCCTCGTACAATGTATTTGTTGGGAGGGAACATGGTGTACACGTCACTCATATAAAACACAAGTGGATATACTAGGTATTGTTAGTAAATTTGTATACACAGCCCAACCAGAATCAAACCGTTGTCTCGTTTTTACGTATGTGTACTCAGATGTTTAAAATGAATTTATTGTAAATATCGTATGCTTACTTGTATGAGATTGATATAGTCGTGAATGTCACCCGAGACGAATACGGAATAGTGAAATATAAACATACTCGTTTCTCATAGACGAATTATGCCAAGAGAAAAGGTGGTATAAATTGTTTTGTAGAAGTGGTAGTAAATGCCTCTACTTACATCGAAAATATACTAAAACACTCCGACGGTAACATTTGATATTGACACAATGTTACTGTGCTGTTGTACCCACAGTCCCTCTAGGGTAGTATTGCCTTGCTTGGCTCTTTTCGCTACACAATTTTCTTTTCGGTAGAATTCTTCTCGGTAGTTTTATCCGGAAGTCAAAGCCACGATGTTTGCTTGCACGTTTACGAGCTCAAATCTCAAACTCTGGGTCCATTATTGCCACACATAGAGTAAGTTTGGGTCTTATTGTTGCATTGTTATATGAATTATCCAATACATGTGCCTTTTTTAAAAGCTGAGAGTTTGGTTTTATGTAAGACAACTTGATTTTACTGTGAAAATTGTTCCACACCCCACCCACAGAGTTTTTAATGTACATCAACAAAGTTCCCGAAGTAAATTAATTTTAGTATACGTCTTTTTATGATAATAAAGTAATCTTTAACGTACATTTTATCGCACATAACTGTATTATATTACAAGGTATATAACTGTATTTTGCAGGTCTTTACCACACATCCTATGATCATGAAAGGAATGAATTTCAAGAAATATTTTGTGTTGGATTATTGGTTATACTAGCTGTATATACGTACAACACAGCATAGTTACACTCTAGCAATATTGCTTTGTCTGTACAGTCGTACTTAGATCAGGACATTATGGAATAAAAACGTTGATAATGTCATTGACTGCTAAAGCGATATACACATTCTACGATAATCCCTGTTCAATTATCCCACTGTTCGCTTCCTTTGAAGACGTTTTTCAATTTATCAAACGTCTTATTTGTGTAAATAGCGTCTTCAATATACATTCTAGATTGATGTAAGATAGTTTTGACACATGACCACTAACTTGTTAATACATGGAAGAAGTGAATTAACTTGTTTCTTGTGTATGAACAACAAAGTAAATAACACTGTTATTTTTATATCACATTTTGATTCACTAGATAGAGTTCACAACCGAAATTGAACAATTCCTGATAAACAGACTTCGGGCAATATTGATATTACAACGTTGTTACATTATGTATTCCTTGTCATATTATTGTTCAAATTTATCAAACGTTGTGAACTTTCAATGCGGTTGTTGTTTTGTGGTATTGGTACCTAAAAAGACAGAGGCTCAATTTTTCCAGAAATATTGGTTTAATCGATAACTTTGATATCTACAGTTTAGCAAATTTGAAAATAATTCTCATAAATCACCAAATTACGAAACATAACGCATGTTATTAAATATTATCAAATTTAAGATTTTGAATATACTTTGTATTTATAATGTCAACTGCCTACGCAGTATAAGCGTAACAATTCATTTTATGCAAAACAGAAGAGCTTTCGCGATGCATTTTATTATTCGTATTCCATTTGCTATACGATCACATTGAATTCTTTGGAACGCAATCAAACGAGTTTTAATGCATACTTATGTATTTTATTCTAAACTTTATTGCGCCTGAATTATCTAACAATGCCACTTCATGAATACATCGTAGTTATATTCCCACATTGATTGTGCCTATATTACCTTAAAAACTCCATCAGTTTCTTCATACGCTGATTACGCTGTCGTGACAAAGCTTCAGACAGGACAGCCTATTACAAGATGGTAATTAGCAACGCTATTGGACGGGCTGTATCAATCTATCTCTCATAATAAACTAGAATATACCGTACAACGACTGTTATATAATAAACTAGAGGAATATTGGATGTGGGTATACGCTTGCATCACACGACACTGTTTGGAATAAAAACATGACTGTCTCAATGTGTCAAATGTAATATTATTAGCAGCAGAGAATGAAACCAATTTACACGGTAATATGCTATAATAATAATAATATATGCATATGGTGGTGTGAAATTGGATTTATAATATAAAAACAGGACATGTCTCGTTTATTGCCTGTCTGTAATTTATCTTGAGACTAATAAAAATATTCTAGGCTTAATCATGGAAAGACGTCTAATTACAGCCGCTAAAGATTAGCTTTCCAAGTATGGTTAATGACTTACCAAATTGCAGTCATAGATGATTTAATACCGTACTGAATGTAGTTTATTGTTAAATGAACTTTAATATTAAGCAATAACAAACATATGTAAGCTTTATTGTTTTTATTGTTTATTCGTCTGGTGTACGTAATACTATTTTTAATGACTGACGGTTATGTGACCATAATAAAAAAGGAGACACTATTACAATGTATTGTTTAGAGGGATTGATAAAAAACATTGTACATACATCAACGCAACATATAGATGATGAACCTAATTGGCGGCATTCAAACCTCGAAAGTTACCATATGGCCACCAATACCTTTTGACAAACTATTGGGCTGATTTCAAGCACCTTTCATTGGTTGCTTAAATATACAACAAATTACATGTAAGCAATTAAACGTTACCACTTATAAACACCAATATTCTAATGGTTCATAACCTGACATTGTTTGTATATCTATACAAGTAAGAACAAAGATTGCACAAAGTGGTGTACATTGTATACGCATTGCATATCTTGCATCGCAAGCAATACTGTTCGAAGTTGAATATTCCTGTGTATCTGTGTTTAATACATTTAGTTGCATATCACTCAACACCTATCAAGTCGGTATGTTTTGTAATACATCATGTAATGCCTGGAGTTTTCCTTCATTACGTTGATAAATTAAAACTGTGATGTTACAATACTACACGTGTATGTTTACTTACATTTTCGCTACTGCTCTCTACACGTAATGTATTTTCTTTAATTAGCACAATGTTAACAATATTAATTACATTTCCGCCAAACAGACGGCTTATATCTTCTTTTAGCGTAACAAAGCCGAAATTGGGTTCGTAAGTGCTGGTAGATAGAGAATAATAGGTTAGTGCCGTGGATGAAAAAGTTTATCTGGCAAGGCGGAGGAATTTATCGGGTGAGCCGTAGGCGAATCCGATAAGTTCCGTAGCCGAGCCGGATAAACTTTTACTTCATTCACGGCACTAACCTTTTATTCTTTTTATCCAGTCGCTTAATCTGCTCAGTAAGGGGATCAAACTCGGGACTATATTGTCACTCTTTCATTTACAAGCGCGCAACGTCACGTTCGTTCTGTGACGTCATGATAAACAACGACGCCGGACATCTTGATAGACGTCGTGTAGACGCAGGTAAGTCGAAGAAAATAACCGATCAACCACCAGCTCATTTAGAATAGGAAAACCTCACCCTCGGGCACGGAATTGCAACCGGTGACTCTCATATAAGAAGAAGTCCGTCAGATCACGTGGTAAGGTGACGGATTATCACTAGTCACATGACCAGGTGACCGATTATCGCTAAGTTTATCAGGCATCCCGTTAGCAGTCACATTTTGCCGGAAGTGACTGGATAAATCTCTATAACATCTCTGCTGGAAAATGAAACGTCATTTAATGAATAGATTATATACGCAATTTCGCAATAAATAGATGTAATAAAAATGAATGTTATACTTTCCTGTCCTGTATGGACCTTTTCTGTATGTGTAGGAATGGTTGTCTGGTTCTAACTAAATTATGACCAATCTGGTGTCAAGAAAACAAATATCAAGAACAAAACAGGACACAATGATTATCATTGACTGACATGTAATTCAGCCTAAGTTCGTAAGGGGTAATTGGGTTGAATATTATCTAATAGCGACACAGTGAGAGATTTTATGGCTTCCTTTTGACTAACTTCGGATGTCGGTATTTGATTATTTATGTTGAATACTAACCATAGAAGGCCATGTTCGAATCGGTACGAAGTCAGCGTTTTAATGGCTTTTCGATTAATGCAATTAAATAACAATCTGCTGAGAGTAGATAATAGTTTTTCCAATGGACAGTTTGTTTCTTCACGTTCATTTGGGGATATTTAACACATTAATCTATATTGGAGATTGAGGTAATCTGGTAGAAACTAATCTTCAAACCTAATAAACTATATTGAACAAGGTCAACAACATAGAAAGGTTTCAATTATGACCTAAAACTTCCAAATAAGCAATCACAATGAGCAACGAACGACATTTGTATATGTATTTTTATGGTTATATAGTTTTTGACTGATAGGTATACCATTAGGTGTGTACAAATGGGTTGTACCCATTTGAAATGTTTAAAAAGATTTGCAATACATAATTGTTTTATAGTATCAAAGTGTTCAATTACGTTTGTAATATAGTCAAGGTAGTTAGCGTACATTTACAAAGAATATCGGGAGATTCTCAAGCTATCCATGCAACATATTGTACAAGGAACTTCAACTTTGATTGTTGCATCTGTCATCGTCTATGTGTTAACACATTTCTGTCTGTCCTGGTCACAAACAGACAAATAGCACAGTCAAACAGTTACAGACTTCCCTAGGCTAAATGTAATTTAAACATCGGACGTTGTCATTTTTCGTTACTGGCACAGCAAGGGCATAATTGAAGTCTAGTTTAGTGTCAGACGCTGCCAATTTCAGTCTCATGTTTATTTGTTGGTTGAAAATGTTTACTTCACAACACGTGCATATGATATGTAGTGTCAGTAAACTTGTGTATTCAGTAACGTGTTTTGCATACAATTTGTTTCTTTTTGATGTATACCAATAAATGTGTAGGTAGGTTACGTATATGATAGAAATATAATTACGTCTTAATCGCAGTATACCTTTTATACTTAAGTGTAGTGGAGCAGTAAAGTGAAGTTACTAAAGCAGTTACAAGAACAATGACACAATTTCCATACAACATTACTTGATCAGTAAAATCGCACTATAATCAGGAAATTGTGCGAAAGAAACAACACTCATATACGCTAATGGCATCACTGAATGATTAAACTGTATACATATTGTCTTATTTCACATTTCGCTTCATTTGAAAACGGCTTATTTGTGTTAACATCTTCAATAATATATAAATTTGTATTTGATGTTAAATAACTTTGACACAATACGCCTGACCTTTTAACATATAGTACAGTGTAGAAGTAAATTAACTTGTTTCATGGATAGTAAAGACAAATAAAAAGCAAGTAATAAGCCTGGGGCAACATTGATATTACAGCATTATTGTATTTGCAGTAACTGTCATATTCTTATCGAACTATATCCAATAAGTTTATCTAGGAATGTCGAAGAATATATAAATGTACGGATTGATTTGATCTTCATCATTTTCGTCGAAATGGTGTTGGCTAGTTCGTGTGTTTTCGTTTTTCGTTGAGAGGCTATTTGCACCAGAATTATACACCTATTATAGTACGTAATGTGACCATGTTTTCAGATGGTATGGACGCGTTACAGTAAAGATGTTGTCAATTGAATGTGATATAATGCACGATTATTTATACAGGTGGGTTCACACTACGGACGTTTGTACCAGCGTTGGTCAGCGTTTCAAAAGTCGACACAATGAGTCCAAACGGTGGTAAAATTGAGTTCGCGAGGATGAATAGTTTGGTTCACTCTACGAGCGCTGAGTTTCTGGCGCACTTTTACGTACGTTTCCTAGAGCATGACTGCGATTGACAGAGGGTCCCGCACTTGACAACATTTACCAGCGTTGTAGTTATATTCTATTACCGCATTTAACTCTGGCCAACGCAAGTAAGCGTATGTGCAACGGATTCTAACTATGTCCAACTTATGAACGCGTTCACCATCCGCAGGATCCGATGTACAAAGTTAACTTACGTTTTGCGAACATTGCGGAAAGTTCGTTTGAGCTAACCCCTTGTAATACTTTTGCGTCCCATGAGTCTGAGACCCGTTCGCTTACGTTGGACAAGCGTTCAGTGAAAAGTTCGCTTACGTTTGCTCTTGCGTTACCATCGCGTACATTGCGTCGGATACCTGTTGGCCTCTGTTAGATAAACGTTTTGCTAAATCGACACCACTAGTGTTTCAGCAGACATTTGCCAACGGAGCTTTACTTGATCAAACTTATTACAATTTTATTCAGAGTTTCGAAACATTACACGAACGTTTATTGACAACGTTGTGCATGTTAAACTCTTCAACGAACCCGGCTTTCGTAAGCGTTCACCAGCGAAATTCTACCTATCTAAACCTTTACTTACTTGTGCCCAAACGCCGTAGTGTGAATCCAGCTTTAGCGATGTACACAACGTGTGCATTTCTGTTTAAGCAATAATATGTGCGTATGTCGGTTCCACCCTTAAAAGGATAGACCTAATAAAAGTTGTTGTATGCTTTCAAAACAATGTTTGTGTTTGCGCAGTTTCATCCCCGTACGTAAGTGGTCAGTCTTGCTTTCAAACAGTTCGATACATAAGAATTGTGTGCTAGTGAACGAGAATGACGGACTTGGTACTCTATTATTAAATAACAAATATTCAAAACTATTTATTGGACCAATCAACTGATCTTGTCCCTTTGATATCAACAATTATGTAACAAACACGACCGACGATAGTAGTATTTAAGGTCTAGAAATATATATATATTCGTTAAATATAATCGGAAGAAGACTAGTAGAGTCTAAAGCTTATATTTCTGTTTTTATTGTTTTGAAAAGAGACATAAAATGTAGTTATAGAATTGGGTCATCAAAAATTGAATGAGAACTTTAAATACACAAAATCACTAAATTTAACTCGTGTCATTGAAGATTCGCAATTTACGTAAATATGTTCACCTTTTCGATTATCTATGTCAACTATAATGCGGCAGCCTACGCAGTATTTGCATTAAATATCTATAATACAGAACAGATGTGTTGAAGATGAATGTACGTAATTTTGTAATAACATAGGGTTCATTTACGTTGCCAATTAAAAGAAGTGTGCGTACACATACATTTGTATATATAACGCGAGAATCTGGAACAAACTAACCACCATGCTGTTTCGAGAAATGCAAACATTGATGGTAACAGCGTCTCCTTTTTCAACCGTCTCTCTCTCTGTCCTTGTCACAGACAGACGGAGAACACAGTCAAATAATTACATACCTCCCTTGGCTATACATAATTGGAACTGACGCACGTTGTCATTTTTCGTTAAGGACACAGCCATGACATAATTGAAGTCTCATTTGATGTCAGAAGCTGGTAATTTCGTTTAACAGTGTATTTGTTGAGCGGGAAAAAAGTGTACACTTCATATACAGCTACGTTCATTATTTCCAATCAGAATCAAATCGTTGTCTCGCGTTGACGTATGACTGTGTACTCATCTGTATGAAATGGATGCATGTAGTATATAAATATCGTATGCCTGCTTGTGTGAAATTGACATTGTCGAGAATTTCTACTGAGAAGAAAAAGACAAAAATAGTGAAATATAAATATATTTACTCATATAACGTTTATGCCAACAGAATATGTGTCATAAACTGTTTTGTAGAATGGATAGAAAAAGGCCTCTAATTACATCGAAAACATACTCCGACGGTAATATTTAATATTGACACAATGTTACACACTTACAACATTGCATTGTCTGTAAAGTCGCGCTAAGATTAGGACAGTGTGGGAATAAAAGCTTTGACAGTGTAATTGACTGCTTTAGCGATATACACATTG
This sequence comes from Spisula solida, assembly GCA_947247005.1. Lineage (NCBI taxonomy): Eukaryota > Metazoa > Mollusca > Bivalvia > Venerida > Mactridae > Spisula > Spisula solida. Next base: position 54,616,651 of record OX365945.1, read on the forward strand.
CACTATCATCCTAGATCATTTATCACAAATTTCGCTTCATCTGGAGACGTTTCGCAATTTATTAAACGTCTTATTCGTGTACATAACCCCACTAACTGAGTGCTGCCTTTTCTGTCTGACTTAATATTGTTTTTTTTGTTAATACATAGGAGTAGTAAATTAATTTGGTTCTTGTGTAGTAACGACAAAGTAACTAACAATTATTTTTTTATACCATGTGTGGATTCACTAGAAGTATTTCATAGCTGCAATTGAACTATCCCTGATACATCGACTTCGGGCAATATTGATTTAACAACGTTATTGCATGTGAATTCCTTGTCATATTCTTGTCAAAATATATCAATATTTCAAAGATGTTGTTGGTTGCGGAGTTGGTAACTTCTAAAATAAAGACAAAGGCTCAAAGACCTCTGTCTCAGAAACATTGTATGAACCAATAACCTTGTGTCTACAGTTTAGCAAAAAAAATATCATATTACACCAAATTACTAAATATAAATCCTGCCATTAAACATTCTCAATTTTCGCAAATGAGTTCAACATTTCGAATACCCTTATCGCTTATAATGTCCGCAATCTACGCAGTATTAGTGATATAAAATAACTAGTTTGATACAAAACAGACGAGCTTCCGCGATGCATTTTATTATTCGTATTCCATTTGCTATACGATCGTATTGAATGATCTGGAAAGCAATCAGACGAGTTTTAATGCATACTTCTGTATTTTATTTGAAACTTTATTGCGCCTGAATTATCTAACAATGCTATTTCATGAATACATCCTAGTTTTATTCCCACATTGATTGTGCCTATATTACCTTAAAACTTCATCAGTTTCTTTATATGCTGATTACGCTGTCGTGACAAAGCTTCATACAGGACAGCCTATTACAAGATGGTAATTAGCAATCATATAGGACGGGCTGTATCAATCTATCTCTCATAATATACTAGAATATACCGAACAATGAATGGTATATAATTAACAAGGGAAATATTGGATGTGGGTGTATACTTGCTTCGCACGACGCTGTTTGGTATAAAAAGCATGAATGTCACATGTAACGTTATTAGCAACAGAGAATGAAACCAATTTACACGGTAATATAATATAATAATATACATATGGTGGTGTGAAATTAGATTTATAATATAAAAATAGGCCATGTCAAGGTAATATTTTGCTTCATCTACTGTATAATAAAGTCAGAAATACTTATTGCAATACACCTTAGTAACTATATATGATTCAGATGAACATGTTCGATGCCTGTACAACACATATACCCCCATGGCAGCCCGATTGTCTGAAATGTTATAGCGACTTTGACCTACTGCTCTCAAAATCTATAGATGCATGCATTTATAAACTGCTAATGGTGACCAAGATCAAAATCCATATTTTTTCCACCAACTTTTCTAGTTTATTTGATGTGAAGGTCCTGGTAGTGTTTATTTACTATTGCTAAGTTTAGCCCAGCCAATTTATGTTTGCCCACCTCTAAATGCCTATTTGTCTACATGCTAAACCATAGGTTAATAACTGTTACATAGAGTGTGTGTGGTTTTAAAAGCCATTATTTACGATGTACTTCCAATGGGAATTAATAGGCTTCGGCGGCATCGGGTATAAGTTCCTCGTGGTCGAGGGGAGGCTTCGATAAGTCATGAGACAATTTGTGATACTGGGAGGAGTTGGGATTAAACGGAGGGTATCGAAGAGCATCGGGAGAAATCCCGATCAGTACCCGACGTTATGCGTCTGTCAAATTGCCTCATAAATATACTCCCGTTGGAAATCAGGAGCATCGGAAGGCGTCCGGAACATGCTCCACGATGTATCAGGAAAGCTACCCGGTGTCTCGGGGAAGGTTTGGGATTTCTTGAGACTTTTAGTGGCATCTCGCGATATCATGTCGGGAAAATCTCGGGAGGCATCCCCAAAGCTCGGGTATATCCCGGGGAGGCATTCCCGAAGCACCAAGAGCCTCGAGGGATGATCGAAGATGTTACAGGCGGAATGTGATTAGAAAGGCCTACTTTCCAGAATGGCAATTTACAATGTTATGCAGCATTTGAATGGCTTAGTTATTAAGGTGTACCTGAAAGGCCCAATAACAAAATTCGGAGTTTACAGACAACTTATACGCACAGATAATATAAATATCAAATATGTTAAGAGCTGAAAACAAACGATTATTTAGAAAGATTTCAGTTTTGTAGATATAATACACCATTGAAACTCGATTTGAATAATACTCAGACAAATAAGTCAAACATCAAGCTATGTGTCGGTCCCGTGCTTTAAACAGAGTATGTAGTATCCATGACATTGTGTACGCTGTACCACATAAGATATATAACTGTTAGACTTAACAGCGTACATACGTCACCCTTCCGTAAATGACAAATCGTTATTTATATTGCAGCACTTTCGTCAATTTATGATGAAGATAATGCTTATCAATGATGCATATTGATTATACCGAATATTTCAGCATTTCCAATTATCCCGGGCGCACTGTAGATTATTACTGCAAACCCAAGTCACAGATGTGTTATTATTTAACAAATGATCTATACTGTAAGCAACCAAATGCCTCCAATACTACTTTCAGTGCTATATTATTGTAATAGAACGCTTCTGTTGTATTAAAGAACAATATAAGCAGACATTAAGGTTTTTGGTCATAATGTCGTTTAATACATTTAGTTTCGTATTACTCAACACCTATCAAGTCGGTATATTCTCTAATACATCAATTAATTCATGGAGTTCTCTTTCATTACGTTGATAAATTAAAACCGTGACGTTACAAAACTACAAGTGTCTTTTTACTTACATTTTCTCTATTGCTTTCTAATTGTTATGCATCAATTTTCCTTAATTAGTCTAATGTTTACAGGATTAATTGCATTTCTGTAACCCAGAGGCTTTTAAAGGACACATATAGCTTCTGTTAGCGTAACAAAGCTGACATTTGGTTCGTAAATGCTTGGATTAAATCTATAGTGGACAATGAAGTCACTTAATAAATGGATTATACGCCAATTCGAAACAACAATGACAAGGAACAAATTGGATTAGGAACAAATAATGTAATGTTCATGTAGTCAACTAGTCATGTAGATACATAGAGAATACTAGGTTAGTGCCTTATATTACTTAAATTTATTGGGTGAGTTGGAGAAAGTTTAATTGGCGAGCCTTGGCGAGCCGAATGAGCCTTTCGGAGACGAAACCAATAAATTCAAGTAATATAAGGCACTAATCCTAGTGTTCTATTTATCCTGCAAAACTTTTCTTACACAAGAAATGATTTCTTCACCTTTAAAATACGAACACAAACCCTGTGGAACCCGCGCAACGATATAGAAATATCGGCATTCCAAGGTCTCCAAATGAAATCTAGTTCCATATTAAAAGGCAAATCTGAAAATCTGAACGAGAATTCAGTAACGCGCTTCAATTCAAATACAATCAATAAACACAAACCTACAATTTAACGTAACATACACTACATGTAAACACATTCTGTGTTTCAACGTCGAATCTCTCCAAATTTATCAATGGCATTCTAGAAACTAGAAGTTGTAATGACGTCAAAACTTAATGACGTCACAGAGTACGTAAGGTTTCCCGTTTTTAAGTAACAATGCGAGTCTGTTCCCCTACTACCAAACAGATTCAGAGACAGGATAAATAGACTAAATCAGGCCCGTAACGTATTTGGGATTCAAATATATCAGACCTCGCTCCAATAATTATGTAAGATTCGCCTTCAACACTAAATGACTTGGTTGAACTTGAGGTTGAAAGTAGTCCCATGTCATGTGACCACATAACCTAATAAAGCTCACATGGCATAATAAAGCTAAAATGTACACAACGGGTCGATTTCGGGCTAATAAAGGCCTAATGGTAGGATAAAAATGGATGTGATACATTTCTGGTATCGAGTAAACAAATATTCAAGAAAATACAGAACACAATTATCATTGACTGACATTTAATCCAACCTATAGTCATAAGGGGTTATTGGGCATGCAAACTGTGTCAGTTTCATGTATACAATCTAAGCAATAAGTATTATCGTATGGAGAGACACGTTACTTAATATAATACAGCTATTGTCTCGAACAACAACATCTTAATTGGTCTCGAAAACGTTATATGATTAAAAGTATCTCGTTTGAATACGAAGTATTGAATACTGTATTCGAATCATTACTACAATTTAAAGAACCACATAACGAAGCTGTACGTCTCCATGTCGCGTCAAATTTCCATGATCGGTAATATTGGTATCTATGTTATTCACCAGCAATACACCCATTTGAATGGGATAGCACTAAAAGAATGATGGTGTTTTTTGTGTTGTCTGTAAAAATGTATGCTACTATCGATATCGGTCGTCTGCATTTTTGAATACGTTTGGAATTGGTGATAACCTTCGTTGATTTTTTCTATAGTGCATACATATATATGTATATAATTATGTTATATACCGTTTGACTAACGAACATGTCATTGGGTGTGTACACACGTTTTGTGCACTTTGTACACTTTTCTAAAGGAGTTTAAAAGGCTTTGTTATATATATACACTGAGCGGCTTTGAAAACGCAACACTTACACTTACATAGCTTGTATGTATGCATGTATGTATTTACCCATAACCCGGCCGATATGCATTCACTTTTGCTGAAATCGTCAGCATTTGTAGCTAAGATCTATGGCATTACAATCCATTTCATTCCATGACAATCTGATAAGACCCTTTACAGCCACAATAAAACAATGATGTCATAAACAAAAGCACTTTGATGCCCAATGTCCTTCTGCGTTTTTCAGATTGTTAATGCCGATGTGTACCTATTCTTCGTATAAAGTTCGGGAACAAGTGTCCGTGCATATCATGGAGACAGAAATAAAGTAAAACGCAGAAAAATATAAAGTTCAATTTAGATTCAGAAAAAATGAATTTTATTCACTCTATCTCTATCCTTGACTGTAAAATTGGTAGTATTTTTCGGTAAATCTGAAAAATTGATATCAAGCGTTTTTGAAACTTCACGACCACCATGTTGCGGAGTGGTAACTCGTCTGATTTTGTGATTTTCGAATGTGTCGATTAATTGACTATTCAAATTGTCCTTACATAAAATAATAATTGCATCGTACATGTTTGTACAATCAATTCCTCTTACGTGCTTCGTTTTATCCATTTCATGGTTCAATGCATCGTTGTAGCGAATTTAGATGGAAAGAACATTGAGTTGCAATCCATTGGTACATGTAGCCAATTACACGGACACAAAATTTCGTTTAGAAATATTAATAAATAAGAAAGTTATCTTGATTTTCATTAGTGTTGCGTTTTCAAAGCCGCTCAGTGTACTTTTGTCCCCAAATTTGATGTCAGTATAATGAATTTGTCAGTACATCGGGTGTCGTTATATCGAGATCTGACTGTATACATATACAGTATAGTATAGTATAGTATAGTATAATATAGTGTTGATTTACGTTGATTTACGTTGATAATACATTTTTGTACTTTCAAGGTAGCTAGCACATAAAATAATAACATGTTGGCCCAAGAATGGCAAAAACATTGATTGTTTCTTCTTCACGCGTCTCTCTCTCTCTCTGTCCTTGTCACAAACAGACGGAGATCACAGTCAAATAATTACAAACCTCCCTGGGCAGTATGTAATTTGAAGAGACGTACGTTGTCATCTCTCGTTACTGACACAGCAATGGAATAATTGAAGTCTAATTTGGTGTCAGACGCTGCCAATTTCATTCTCGTATATATTTGTTGGTTGAACATGTTTACTTTACTTCACTGGCATCACAAACATGTCAATATGATATGCATTATTAGTAAACCAGTATATAAAGTTACGGTTTTAGCTTGCTGACCAGAATCAAGTTTTTTTCTGTTTTAACTTAAATGTGAACTCATTGGTATGTGATGAAATACAATTACATATTCATAATTATGTCAATATGAGCAATTTCATGTTTTTGAAGTCAAAAACGTGTAAATAATTTTTAAAAAAAAAACAGGAATTTTTAAAATCACATGAGTGTTCCGCTCATGTAAGGTTTAGCATTGCATGTGTTTTTCAAGATGAACAGTCATCAGTAATGCCGTATTCATTCATGGCATATGTCATGCACGTGTCATGCACGTGCGAAACATGCTTTATTACGCAATACGCCGAATGCACTAACTTTAGCGCCAAATGACCGAAAGAAATAACAAAAACTTAGCTGCATCTTCATTTCAAGTATTGGTATGCGAACTTTCATGTGAATACAAAGTCATGTACTTTTAACAAAACCGGAATATAATATAAACTGGCACTTTAGCACTTTTGTGTAGTGTATTATAGATTGATGTTAGATAGTTTCGACCACTTACTTGTTAAAACATAGTAGCAGCAAATTAACTTGTTTCTTGGATAGTAACGTCTGAGTAAATAGCAATGCTGTTAGTTATATCATGTGTGGATACATCAGGACTAGAGCACGGCAGGAATTAAACACTCACAGATACACAGGACCTGGACAACATTTGTTTTACGACATAATTGCATTTGCATTCCCTGTCATATTGCTAATAGTGTTTTTATTTAGGAGTGCCAATGAACATACTAATATACTGCTTGATTTGATCATTTTCATCTGAACGTTTATGAGTGGGTAAAAAGCGTATATTAAGTCAGACAGGGAAGGCAGCACTCAACTTAACCAGCCGAGCACAGAAAACATTAAAAACACACAAAGCACAATGCCCAACTAAACAAGCGCAGATCCGCCCAAGTCCAAGCTGTCGAAAAGTATAATAAATTATAACTAGCTGAATGACCAAGTAGAAAAGATACAGCAACCAAAAGGCGGAATGCCTACGCTGAATGACCTAGTAACAACAGTAAAACTGCTAAACTACATAGTTATAGCAGCCTTTAGTCTCAAAAGTTAAATAACAGTATTAAAACGTTGAAAGGCCCGTATAGTCGGATGACCTACTAACTAGCTGAATGACCCAGTGTCCACAGCAAAAGGACTATATTGCCCCGCTTTAGCTGTAAGAAATCTTAAAACGAAGAAGTGCCCAACACACTACCGACCAAGAAAATTAAACGCCCCTTGTCTCATTGTTTAAAAACTGAATAGAAAAGATTCAGCAAACAAAAGGAAGGCAGAAAGCCCACGCTGAATGACCTAGTAACAACAGTAAAACTGCTGAACTACATAGTTATAGCAGCCTTTAGTCTCAAAAGTTAAATAACAGTATTAAAACGTTGAAAGGCCCGTATAGTCGGATGACCTACTAACTAGCTGAATGACCCAGTTTCCACAGCAAAAGGACTATATTGCCCCGCTTTAGCTGTAAGAAATCTTAAAACGAAGAAGTGCCCAACACACTACCGACCAAGAAAATTAAACGCCCCTTTCTGCTGATTGATTTGCACGAATCTATTGAAAGACATTAACGTTTATTAGTTATTCTCGAAACATATTTTCCTGATGAAATCAATCTCAACCAAGAGAAGCCCGTGTCCAGTGTTTAATGATGATCGTTTAGTATCAGTTATACTGGTATCACTTTAATTTTGAATATCCGAACCTCAAATACCAAAACATCAGACATGCTACCAAAAGGCTTTACAGAAGTAGTATTTAACATAATATTGCATTTCCTTACTTGCGATTTTAGTAAATAATCTTGTGAATAAGGTCAATTTATTTTCTCCATACGATTTCATCATTTCGAATACCATTGTTATTTATTATGTTCACTACCTACGCAGTACATGCATTAGCAATATTACACTTTCTATACAGAACAGAAGACCTCCACAATGCATTTTATTACTCGTATTCCATTTGCTATACGATCGTATTGAATGATCTGGAAAGCAATCAGACGAGTTTTAATGCAAACATCTGTATTTTATTTGAAACTTTATTGCGCCTGAATTGTCTAACAATGCCACTTCATGAATACATCCTAGTTATATAACCAAATTGATTGTGCCTATATTACCTTAAAACTCTATATACGCTGATTACGCTGTCGTGACAGAGCTTCATACAGGACAGCCTATTACAAGATGGTAATTAGCAATCCTATAGGACGGGCTGTATTAATTCTATCTCTAATAATATACAAGAATATACCGTACAATGACTGCCATGTAATATAACTAGGGGATTATTGGATGTGGGTATATACTTGCTTCACACAACACTATTTAAAACAATAGGCGCGGATGCTAATGTATCGAATGTAACGTTGTTGGTGAAAGAGCAGGAAAAAATGGTTACAAAATATAAACAAAGCGGTGTGAAATTCAATTTATATTAGTTAGCAGACCATGCCAAGGCATTATATGTACGCAGACTATAGCTATCAAATGAAACACATAGTACACTCGGCAAAACTTATAAGTACACACGTCGTTTTATCGTTATAACTTTTTTATCTTTTATTATTTTTGCATGAAATTTTGTGTACATGGTATTGACTATCAAAGGACGGGATAAATATAGTTTGTTCTTCAAAATTAAATACAGCGGTTCATTGAACCATGAAACGTCAAAAACCGTAAAATGGCCGTGAAATTGACGCGTATGTGCAAATGTTTTTTATGTAAGGTAAATTTGAATTTTAGATTTATTGTCAAATTAAAGAAAACACAAAATAATTCGATTTTTCAAACAACAACCTGTTGTTTTTTTACTTTTAAAAATATTTTTTTATTGTTATGGTCAAGGGGAGTTAAACATGTCCCAAATTGGATTTTTTATCCGAAGTCGATATTTCTAAACCTAAATTGGGCTTGTTCCTAGCATTGTTTTCTTTATTACTGTGTCCGTGATAGAAACATAGACTTGAAACCGTACTGAATCAGCGAAGCGGGGCCATATGTGCATTAGGAACCTGACAATCGCTCGATGAACACACGGCACTATGTGTTTTTTTAGATTCTGCTGATGTCATCATTAGTTTATTCTGTTTGTGACACTTTTAATCAAATGTTAAAAACTTCGAGTGTATTGTTATTCTACATATCCAGTCTACATATGTTGAAATTTTCAGCATGATCAAACACGTATTGACCGAGCTATGGGCAAATAAACAAGTGTGTACTTATAAGTTTTGCCGAGTGTAGGTGGTGCTCAATGTATTTCGCTCATATAATTCATGAACGTCACGTAATACAATTGTGTCGTTTTTTTAAAAAAATTTAGTCACTTCTAATTTAAGATAAAATATTTCAGAAAAAGAAATAGCGCTTTTACCAATAGTGAACAAATAATTGACTTCAGTAACGAATTTTTCCCATTCATGAGTACATATATCACGAGGAAATCGTTGACATTACATATTTATGTTACATTTGATGCTAGATCAAAAAATTATTTTACTGACTGAATACAGACATCATTACTTTCACATGTGGCATACAGTAACATTATCTACCTCGTGGTATGTTGCGTAATTTTTGCCTAATAACGCCAGTAAAAATTCAACACAAAGTTAAGACAAAGTATCTTTATACCTTGAAAGATTTTAACAAGACACCGTCGACGCTAACAATTCTTGGGTTACACCAATTCAAATCAATTAAATATACTTAATGTTTTGCTTGTTTGGTCATGTTATATGCGACACAATGCGATACCTTAGCCAATACGACTACGCAAATATTAAATGAGTTAAAACAACTGCTGTTCTGATAGTCAGAGTATATCTTAAAGACACTGACGCATCGCTCTCTGATTCTGACATCAACAGCGCATCCTACACTTGTACGTATTACTAATACATCTAATTGACAGACAAACACGACAATAAGGGTTTACTTTGAGAGACAAGCTTGTCTGAAGTATCAATTTAAAAACGATGTACGTCCATCATGCAACTTGGTAGTTGATAGAATGTATTTAGAGTGACACATTGTCAACTTAATCCTAACGAGATAATTCGGAGTGTTCCATGATCAGAATACTGCCATAAAGACTTTCATCATGTAATTAGCATTAACATTGAGTATATCTAGAGCTATCATTGAAGGGGGATTAATACACCCGCACTATCGCTCTGACAGGCACAATAACCTATCCACCAGAGATAAATCGAAACATAATCCGACAAACGTACTACAAAGCATGCAGAACGTTTGTTTGGCAATTTTGTAGCATTGCAGGTCGTGCCATTTGAATGTCTAACTTCCTTGTTGATCACGGCTACAATATAGTATTTACAAAGCATCTTAATGAAAACTTAGAATTGTCTTAAAATCCTAAAAGTTTAGTTTATAACCTAAACAGGAAAATCAAAATTATCAATTTACACATACATTATAGCATTGAGTAAAGAGCTACAATAACCACAAGTAAAACATTGATTATTCTTAGTTTCTTGGGAAATATATTGAGCTCAATTTGTATCTTGAGTCAGAATATTGCAGCATTTCCTTAAGATGCGTTGTGAATACATCAAGCCCTGACTTATGGTTGGTCTTCTGTGTACTATCTTTGCTACTCGATGGGTTCTGTAATATATGTTTATTGTTACCTGCGAGCATGAGCGAGCAGGTATATTGGATAGTTAAAGTAAAAAGTCCATGCAGGGGCACGTGACCTGTTCTCGGTGGTTTACGATTTCAAAAAAAAGATGAATTTGTACGAATGTCGTGAACCAGACTAATTAAACCGGTTATTACAAGATATCAAATTTTTCTTGAACGAAAATAGGTTAGTTCTATGGTTAATGTGTCAGGATTACGGAATTTCGGGTGTTAACCATCACCTGATCGGTATTTTTGACGCAACCGATAATTTTCTTACGCAAAAAGATGACTGACGTATGTCGGCCCGGGCAAGTCGAAATTCTTAGAAAGAACTACAAAAGTATCCTCAAAACCCGTCCCTACGATAAAAATGTACACGCAACTCGATTAAAAGAGTATAACACGAGTTTAGATCGTTTTACCGTTGGATAAATTTTTCGCTAACGTTTCCTACTCAACACTTTCGTACCACTTCCCACCGTTCGTCCTGAATATATTTTTCGTACTCAACACAATTCGTACCCGGCACTTCGGTCCGTAAATTATTTTTCGGATTTTTTTAGGATCAGCGGGTAAAATTAGTGTTGGTTGTTTCCCTTGATAAAATTAACAGCATATACAGTTTCTTTTGGTTTCCAGAGTCATATTAGAAAAATTACCATTCAGTGTTAATGTCTATTAAGAGACTTAAAATTCTAAATGGCTCTTGTCTATTGTCATGGAATTATCGGAATTGGTTTATGACCTTTGATATTGTTGAACACTGAAAACATGTCTTATGATAATACCTTTTAATGGACTGATATGAGGTTTTATTTATAAGCATATAAATATTATATGGAACAAGGGAGTCATAATATGCAATTATATGTCTTGAAAATTGGTTTGTTATACATGAAATTATTTAACAATTTGTTGATAAATTTCGTAAGTCAAATTATCGTGCATATAGTCTTCCCAATTTGAAAGCTACCGGCCCACCGCGCTTATTTTTTTCACAATTTTGAGATTGTCATGCTTAACTTTAACACATCAGCTGTTGAATTATGCAGATAGAAGGTCGAGGATCCTGTGAATTCTCTGTCAAATGAAGTCAGTACATCATTTGCTTGCATGAACTATTTGACTTGTTTTAAATTATTGATAGATGTAACACCTGTTGATATGGCTTTTTCTTAAGCAATATTAAACAATGATTTGTCGTGTCCTGTTCTATAAAGATGTTCGTATGGCGGGATTAAATATAAACTGTCAAATGTTAAAGCACCCGGTAAAATTTGGTACGGTCCGACTTCACAAATGATTAACCGGTTAAATTGATCATAAAAAGAATTTCATATAGTTCTGGAAGTGTTTTGATTTTTTGGGCAGTACTACTCATACTTTATAGTTCAAAAAGAACATTACAAAACTCACTGTCGTTCTGTCTTTTTTCTTTCGATGGTTGTCCTTGTGATGTGTATTGTCCATGTGATTCGTTATTGTTTAATGGCTTTAACCTGTCTATGTTTGACTGATGCGGCAGACTGTCGAAGTGACGAGCCGTAAGTTTTGTCAATTTTCATTTTCATCTAATGTGTTCAGTTGAGTTCTGCTGCCCCAATTATAATATATCTTATTGCTTGAATAGGCTGAGGAAATTGGTGCAGCTTTGAGGATTGTACGAGGGGCAATCCAGAATTAACCGGGCTGACGCTATATCTTTTGCCATGATCCTAAGTTTAAATTGAAACTCTGCAAAGATCAACAACTGTTACAGCATATTACTGATTTGTATGTTGAAGTATATTTTTTTGTAAGAAGTTTGAAAGCACTTTGTTTTGTTACTATAGCAACCCATTAACGCATGACCGGGCCAGGGGTATTTATTTCAATAACATGTAAAATTGCAACATATTTTTTTACATACGAGGTTATGACTTCATATTTTTGCGCGAGTTTGCATGTTTATTCAGTGGTGTTATGGTCGTTCGCATGCTGTATTTCAGGCGCACTTGCTTTATTTCAAAACAAATGATAGAACACAGTTTGGCATGGTGCCGTGTGATTCAAAACAAACTCGCACACTTATCAAATTTGGTTACGAACTCGAATTTTCACCACTGAAAAGGTATAAAAACAAATCAAGAAGCGTCATCAGAGACTACTATAAATCAGGCATGTATGTGAATAGAATAAGTGGTTTAAAGAGGGTGCAAAGACACCGGAAGACGCTACATGACAGCGCCGATTGACTTCATTGGATTCAATGTTGGTCGAGTACGTCAGGGTTGTTGTGAACTACAGGCATTGAACACCCAGGGGACATGTGGCCTGATAAGTGTGAGGTGCGAAACGACATAGACGATATTTACTAAAATAACTTCAAATTTGGTATGAAGACATGTTTGTGATTTATTACCAATTAATTTCTAAGGTATTTGAAATGCGTCGGCATAAAAAATACTTGTTAAAAAAGATACATTGTGAAGTATTTACATTTTGCAAACGACGTCAAACGAAGACGAGTTATATGGACCCGCTCAGCGTTCACCTTTTGTAATCGACACAGTCCGGTTAATTCTGGATTTCCCCTCGTATATAAATGGAACTGTGATAACCACACTCATCTGTATACATAACTTTCAAATATTTGATGACGAGTAAGTATTTGGTCAGCTCATTCTGATAACGTAGCAATGGTTTAACTTTGTCAGTATGTCAAAGCGCAAGATATCCACTGTCGCTTATCCGGGCTGATGCTCGGAATGTTAATGCGTTCAAAGTGCTTTGACCATGAAATGGGTCAATGATTCATCCAACGTGAGCATATACTTTGGTATTGACAGACATGTTACATGTATCGGTCGAAGAAAAACTTAGTACATGATGTACTTCGCTGCAATTATTAGCTGAATTTAAAAGTTGAAAAGTAAAGCAATAGACATTATTCTTTCCTTCGATACAAACACATTAAATGCAAATAATAAAGAAATAAACAAACACAACATGGACAAGTCACACATATTACGATCTAGCTGTGCAGGTGTATGTTAACTGGTACATTGTACACGAACGGAATCTGTCAATCACTACTTACCGCCTTGATCTGTACATTTGTATCGGCAGTCAGTGAATAGAATTAGTTGTATAGCTTCACTCGTGTACGTACTCGTTAACATTTCTCGAGCATTTACTAATTACGAGGCACATACGACACCATACATATGTTTACACAACATATTATTGAATTTACACTGTGACGATAGTAACCATTGTACTAAATGGCGTCTGTTAATTCAATAGAACATGACATTGTAATACATTTAGCGGAACCATTTTATACTCCTATCTCAAAAGGTGCTGAAGTACAGATGGTGATGTATGTCTGAGAGTCCGTACAATAGAACTATTCAATGATTCAAGCCCCGATTTCACATAGGATTAACTTAAACTGGATCAAAATTGATCCTGTAAAGAATTTAATATTTTTTCGTTGTGTTTTGAAGGAAAGTGGCAATACTACTCATAACTTGGTACATGTACATAATACCTAACCAATTCTAGTTAACCTATTTTAAAATATTCAAAATATTATGTCCTGTTGAAATATTTATTATTGTACTTGGCACTGAAACTGGTCCTGAAAACCAAGATATTTTAAAAACCAGGATTAAACCTAATAATCTTAAAAAATTTATAACCGACTATTAGTTTCTTCTGCAACACAACATATCAATTTCTGTAACTGTGGTTTAGTTTACACTAATTTATTTATTTATTTGTAGTTGATTATCAAACCAGATTTTACAACTTATAAGCCTGTAATCATCCTAGTCGACGCATTCCTGATAGTGTCAATCATCTAAGATAAGATACTATTTGGGAGAAGCAACGTCCATCTAATTTTTTGGTATTCTCTTTGACATGTTGACAGGTTTAGTCCTAATTGATGTTCAATGTTTTAAGGTGGTTGTGTCATTTCGTCATTTTGTCATGGGTCTCAATTCTTCAGATTTTATCAGTTTTATACTGAAACCTTGTTTCGAAATGACATGTGCATTATTTTGTGCTATATTTGGTTTATCCATTTGTTTGTGGTCGTTCGTGTGATCCGCTGTCGACCACTAGCTCTTGTTTCGGTTATGTTTGATTGACTGAGGTGACAGGCTGTATTGGTGGAGTGTCGTATGTTTATAGAAGTTCAGTTTCATTTCCTTCTTGTTAATTTTTATATTGGTCATTGTGACTTATATACATACTTGTAAGACTTATATCATTTAAGTGTCTTCCGTGCCCTGCTGTTTCTGTTGAGTGCTGCCTTTCCTGTCCGATGTGTTTTTATTTTCCTCAGTGATTGTCGAAGTATGAAAAGTGATATATTACTTATTGTGAACGATTTGAACTGGATTTCACATACTTTTATGAAGTACTGAGAAGTATGTTATTCTATAGTGTACACGACTTCGAATACACCACGAAAATTTTGAATATGAGCAAAACATTCGAAGTGTCCGCATAAACGGACCGGAATAATGGAATGCACTACAAATGCAAGCAGAATACAGACATAGTATGTAGAATGCACTTCGATTATACAGAAATATACCTCCAATTTTCATTCTTATGATATTCCGGTTAATTGCAACGTCTCGTGATCTGAAATATTCGAATGGATACACATAGGTTTAGAGCATAGGTACAATATTGGAAGTGACCAGTATATATGACATGTACAAGGATGCAGACAGAATACATGAACGTACCGCGAATTTGCTATTCCTACGGCAGTCCGGCTCATTCCGACTTTCGTGTGATAGGGTTGATATGTAGTATAAGTACAAAGTCATGCTCTAAAAGGACCTACATTACGGGAGGGTTACTTTTAAATACATCCAATTTAGAGACTATATAGAAATATATATACTTTACTACATATATGCTGACTGCTGGACAATATTTATTCAATACATTTAGGAGTGATTGGATGCTCTTTAGTCTTGGCCAAAAACAACGTTTACTGTGATTTGTCCGGGGCTATAAAAGCACATTATATAATACAAATATGTCCTCTAATGTATCGTATTATTGACATTTACGTTCGGGCCTTGTGGTTTTATGAGGTAAATTCCATCTATTTATGCCTATACACAGGGAAACTAGTTTATTTTAAAGATTATATACACAATTCTTTACGTAATATGTATACGTAATATACACCCAGACGTTCGGATTCATTTACTGGTTTTACAGCATAGAATACAAACATGAATCATAACAAATGGTCCGATCCCTTAATCTAACATTTGCAAACGCCTGTATAAAACATTTCCGGCTTTTGGCATTTGGCTTATAAACCCGCGTTCGCCACTGCTACGTTTCATCGAATGGCTGCCGCAATGAAGCACGTGTTGTCAAGTACCCACATTTATATAATTATACTGGACATATGCGAGATAATAGTGGCAAAATCGTCCTTACGATAGCTAATTTATTGCTGTCTTCGTAAAATATCTGGCAGCACTATATAGTGGCGTGGCATTTAATGGGTATATAACAAGTAATTAAGAATTGCAAGCAATACAGAAGTCCCCTACCGGTTTGAGGCCATTTTCAATGTTTCTGTTGCCATAGCAACCACAATTTGTGTCAAAATATGTTTAGACGTGCATAATCCCCGTATTGCCCCCTATCGACATATCAAGTTTTATAAACCTAGCTTGGAAACTGTTTGAGTAATGTCAGGAACCAGATTTGGGCATATTTTCACTCTTTCTGTTGCCATCGCAACCACAATTTTTGTCAGAATCAAAATATTTTTAGACGCGCATAATCCCCTTATTGCCCCCTATACACATGTCAAGTTTCATAAACCTAGCTTGGAAACTGTTTGAGTAATGTCAGGATCCAGATTGTTTGACGGACGGACGGAGGGCAAACCTATAGTCCCCTCCGGTCAAAAACCGGAAGGGGGGAATAAAACAAAGAGTGGTATTTTAGGAGAACTTGGGCGCAATAAATGTAGGAATAAATCTAAGAAGTATACATAAAAAAGGTTTACTTACCCCACAAAGCATTTCAACAGAAAACCGTAATTAAGCGAATGATGGACACCATTGTGTTAAATTAAAAGTCCATCAACACACGCTAGTAGATGGTAGAATTAAAAGTCCATCAACACACGCTAATAGACGGTAATACGACGTATTGATGCTTTACATATATAAGAAACATATTATGTAGTTAAAGCAATGGTGACTATTAAGTTGTTTTGTATTCCAGGCTTTGTTTAAACAAGTTTGTTTCAGCTAGGGCATTCAGCTTTTTAATGTTGTAGCTATAGCCTATATAATAGGGCATTCAGCTTTTTATAGCTGATACTATGGCATTCAAATTTTCGACAAAAGGACCTTGAGATTAGCGGTTAAGTTGATTTCCTCGTTCAGTTATGTGTATGGTATTGTGCCGTATAATTGTGGTACGTGATGTTTCTATGTTTTCTGTGATCGGCTGGTTAAGTTGAGTGCTGCCTTTCCTGTCCGATTGCCTAGTTTCTGTTTGTTAAAATGATTACATAAAGTCTTTATTATTATTATTGTTATTATTATTGTTATTATTGTTATTATTGTTATTATTATTATTATTATTATTATATAATATCAATCCAATTAGTTTGAGGACCGATTGGCGTATACTCCTAATGAAATAACGGCTTGTTGACTTGTGTACTTACTTAACATGTGTACAAAAATATATGCAATATAATGATCTTATTAGAAGCTACATAGAGAGGTAAATGAAATAACATTCAAACCATTCTCACCAAGACGTCCCATCTTAATTATACACTTTTGTCTAGCGTTTGTATAGACATCATGGAACACCAATTGGAACACACGATACAGTCGACAAGGTAATCAACTATAGCTATGTATTAACAAGTTTCCGACCATATGTCACGGTTATCTAATATTAATCTCGTGAATTTACTAGCTTTTCGTGCATCAATCACCTAGGATGTATTGGAATACGTTCTCAATGCGCTGAATGAGTATATATCTATATAATATTGTATTTTGGGATTCAAAGACAATATCGGTATTTCACGTGCAGGCTTTTCTCCAACCAGAACTATCGTGAGTGAGGAACATTGGACCTCTATATTGAACTGGTACCAAGGTGATATTCGCAGATGTAACGTCAATATAAATTTACAATTATATACATGTATATACGTCAACATATTATATCAGCCGTTAAAGTTCCAGTTACATGTCATGCATCTCTTTGTTGGAATGGTAGCAGGATAAATTAATTTCTCATCCACGCCCACGTGATGTTAATATCAAACAATATACATATACATATCATGCATGTTTCACATTTACACATTTGAATCAACCTATGTACATGTAAGTGGACACTCATATTAAAAACCAACCGTCTTATTCGGCCAAAATCATTAACTCACGGTCTGCCAATTCCTATGGACTTTACTTGTGTTATACAGTTGTCTGTGATCACCTACTAGCTGCTGAAGAAATATTCTGTCCTAGGGTAGAATTCAATTTAGTAGGCAGTCTATGTAGTTTCGATAGTTTTAGAAGTAGAAGTACAATTTAGTAACATCTTACCTAATATTCAACTTTAACCTTTCCATATATACGTGGGACGTTCAAAAATAAACAGGATTGGGGGCCCTCACGGGTACAGTTTTCAATATTATACCAATATTATTACATACTATGGAAACGGAATTCAATTGCGAAAATTCGATATCTGATTTATCGAGTTACACTATCACCTCCTCTCATAATAGTCCAATTTGAAACCATGGTAACACGCACCCGGCGCAGTCCACCAATTATCATTAATGGCGACTACGCAAAGGGGTATATCTTTAAGACTATCATATCGTTTGTTTTCAAACTTCGCCGTAACATTACATGTGACATGTTGGACGATGTCTGCAATAATGACGATATTTGGACGTTAGGCACTGAAATAAACAGAAGTTGAACGCCAAGAGTAACAACTTCGTGACGCGAAAGTGACGTCACCTGAACGTAAGGAAAAACGGACAAACACAAAGTTCTGTCAACAGCAAGATGATTATGTCCTCTGAACCGTATGAAATTATAGTAACTACATATTGGAAACAGTTCTGCAAGTCGTTTATCAGCTTTAGAATGGCACAAATGCTTTAGTGATAACTGTTCAGCTTTGAAAGACAGGGAAGTAATAGGAAATTATAAGAAATTTTGTGACGTCGGTTACCGAGACATTTTCAAAATACCAATGTTTCATGGTACGGATTCTCGCCCAGATATTCGATGTAAGATTCGGAAAAAAACATGCGATTCTCGCCAACGCTTTCCTTGTGTGGCTCAGTGTGGTACTGAAACGTATTCATCACCCTATATCGCAATAAACATCGTATTTCATAGCCGTATGCGAAGCGCTAACGCCGTGTAAAATAACGCGACGTCATTTTGTGCCCCGGGTGAGCGTTAGTGACCTTGTTTAGTCACCTGTAACTCTCGGACCGCGTACTTGTTTTAGTCCATATTTTTACAGTATGTAGAAAAAGGATTCCGATTCCTGACGGTATAAATTTGATTTATTTCGTTTACCCATGCGGGTTTTGTGACAATAGTCCTGTTTATTTTTGAACGTCCCACGTATAGCACGTCACTGACCATTTCCTGCCGCAGTAGCCATCCGCCATTACGCCATAAGAAGTCACTTTGTTGATGAAAGCCTACAATTGTGGAATAACTGTTTGTATAACAACCTTTGGTTCCTATATCAGTAGTCAGCATTGGCATATTTTCCATTTCTATCACATTCATATCGATCAACAACATTGCGTACATAGGGTCCGACCATTATCAGACTACAAATCGTAAAAGAAAATTAACAATCATATTGCATTTGGAAAACCAGTTTTATTCTAATGAGATACGCTGAAAATAATTCAGTCTTAATGTCGTATCGGGTTTTTGTATGTTTGTTCTATTGTAAAGGTATAATTTATACACATGTATATTGACCCCAAAATTCAACATAATGGTGTCGTATTTTCAGAAGAGGAGGCATGATTTCACTTTAGTATTTATTACAACAGCTACTTTAAAAAACGTGTGTGTTCAGTATACATGTTAATTTGATAAGTCTATAGCATTCATAACCTAGATATTTACATATAATTGGTAATTATCTTTATTTGCATGATGTATTCCATCCCCATGGGCTTAGTATGATAACTAGTTAGCTATAATTTATGTCATTTCATTAATGAGATTTGACCGCGTCCCGATGAACTACTGAATGGAGTGTTATAATACTTAGCGTCAAAAGTTTTGCAACAAAATTGAAAATCCTGAAATTTTGAATCGCTGGGTTGAAATAACTTTTCTCTTCCGCGTATCCATGAAAATATCGTTAGTGACTATTTTTAAACTATTGTCGTCCCTTTTCGACACGCTTGAATGATCACACGGTCGAAAAGGGGTTAATCATCTATTCATGCACGTGTAAATCGGGTATTTCATTTTTCACCTAACTTTCACTTTACACGTGCTGCAAACATGTCTTTAATAAAAAGTACACGATAAGTTTTTTAATTAAGCAAGACATGTACGCTCAAAAAGATTACCAAAATGGGTAATGGTGAACATAATCGTGTATACGAGATGCTAAAGGCGGGTGTTTCACTAAGGCTGCTTCCTTTCGCATTCAACCATCATGTCTTTATCATTAATAGACTTTGGTATCATATCAAACAGACAAATCATGATGACAGGTCAAGGGTCAATACAGCTGATATAGACAGGCATTCTGCTAAAATTGTAGCACTATAGTCATTGACATTGTTGTGCATTAACCGTAGTTAACCATACTTTTAAATCAATATAAAACTTGCATTCCAATTGTGTTTTTGTGAAAACGACACCGTTTTTAAAAAAATATCATTCGAGTTAAATCATGTTACGATTACTTATCAATTATGATCAAAGAACGACAAGTTTTACTATGCTTACCTCCCTTGTACTTTAAGATATTAATATTGGTTGAATACTCTAAAAAATGCCGCCAAGCTAAGGTAACGGCAAACGGCAAACCGCCTTTATTTGTAGGGTACTAATGGTTTTAATGGTCGATTAGTCGATAGCATAGGTAAGGCGCAATAAATACCAGTCACCATTGTCGATATGGAACAAAAACATGAAGATCACCACACTGACAATACGCACTCGTTTCTTTGCTGAAATAATAAACAACATAATATAAATGAAATGGTAAATGAATTACCATGTACATTGTCTTTAAAGCCAAATACACTATTATGCGAGTAAAAATCACGATCCTTCACAAATAATTTCAAACTCTGATCGTGTGTACTTTATTATTTTATTAATTCATTTTTTTTCAGGGATCACAGATGGAAGATGACACTGATCTAGCTAACCATCTCCTATATAAAAATGTGAAATGCGTTGGTAGCAAAGACATATGGTTAACACAAATCATTTAAAGTTGAGTTATTTCAGTGCGTTTAGTCAGGCTGCAGGTGGCAATATTGTAACTTGAGTGGGATGCTAAATTATCTTTAAAACATCAAAACGATCATTAACAAAAGCGTTAATTAAATGCTTTGAACTAACGAGAAATTATATTTAAAATCATTTGCCAGAGGTCATGCTTTGAATGATTACATCGCACTAAAATAACACACCGCATGTAGTTACGACCTTGCTTGACAGTGTGGTAATATACGCACGAATTAATGCAGCATGTGTCTAAATATGGATTGTCTAATAATGTAAAAAGTTCAAACGCTAACTAGAAAAAGAGAAGTATGAGTATTTAGTATACATTAAACGTATTGGAGTTAGATTGTTCAGCTGTTGCACTCGGCTTGTTGAGCCTGTGTCATTCAGCTAAGGCATTAAACATGCTGAAGCTAAGTCATCTAGCTGAGGCTATCGGATATTTTATTGCTTAAACTAGGTCATTAAGCTGAAATAATGAAATAAAGCTTTTTAATACTGTTATTCTGTAACTTTCTAGGACATCAGACTAGTTATTTCAGCCGTGTTACTGTTAACATTGCAGAAACTAGTTCATTTAGCATTTTGTCGTTCGGTTATGTGTTGGGCATTAGGCCTTGTATGTTTGTTATGTTTTCTGTGCTCGGCTCGTTCGAGGGCTGTCTTTGCTGCCCGACTTAATATTATCTTTCTATATGATATTTCACACAGAGAGATTCTTATAAACATTCACCATGCCCCCATAGGGCGGTGTTATATTTATCCACACAGCTTTATAATGGTCGCCTATACCAGTGCAGGAAATCTGTGGAAGTGTTTTAATAATTATCTATTTTAACAACAACTCTTTTATCATTCTGTAACACTAATGTTCAGGAATTGTACGTGCGTCCACCCCTGTCTCAAACTTTAATTGACTCGTTTCACTGATATATTCGGTATTAAATTAGCATAGCTTGAAGCAGAAATAGAGGTAAACGTTCTACTAATCACCGATTTACATTTTTTGTACCAACGGAATGTGCAGGATACATCAACCATATTTATTACGTAATATGCGGGAACATTTCATGTAACGCTCATAGGGGGAAATAAAAATACAGTCAAGTATTTCTGCTCGGATACAAAGTTATGAAAGTGATTCCGTAAATTGTATATACTATACTACTGGTTGGCCGATTGGGTTTGTAAATCCAATAATAAGACAATGTAGATAATGTGTAACACACAGACGAGACATGGCTGGTAATCTGGTTATATTTTACATACCAAAATTTGCAATACCGGTAGTCATTCATAAGTGAATTAAGAGATGCTTCCCTTCCTAGTAAACCATTTCAACACACATCACTAGAAAATGCTGCTAGATCTGATTTTAAGCTATACAACCATCAACAAAAATAGTGTTCAATACTGATCAATCAGAAGTCAATCAGAAGTCACCAAACCAAGTGGCCCTTGGCCTTTCATGAAGAGCTAGCAAAGTGTTCATTGTTGTCTGTTGTGTCTTCCATACTGCTTCTGTTGGTTGAGGGCTGCCTGTTCTATCCGATTTATTTCTTCACATAACTAACTTCAGTATAAAGAAGGCAACAGAGTTGTTAACGTTTGATTCAATGAGACGTTAACCGTGTAAGTCATAGAATTGTATTAAAATTAAAACTCACAAACGTTACTACAAATGACCGCCGACATTGATAACATTTTCAGACGAATGCATTCAAGCAAACTTCGATCATATGATACAGTACCCTCGGTTGCAATCAAATTGTAGATACAGGATAGGCCTAAGTTATATGCAATGAAATGTACCACGTGACTTAGTAAAGATTTAATATGCCCATCTGATTTTTAAAATAACACAACCATTGGACATATACATTGAATTACATTTGACAAAATTTTCATAATTACATAAAATCACTGTTACAGTAATGAAAATACAACTGTAAATATATCTGAACTAGTCTCCAGGAAAACCAGCTATTTTGACAAAAGATTTAGTTTGAGATTTTTTATTATTTAAAAGAGTAATCTTAATGAAGCAAAATGCAACAGAAATTTTGTTAGTATCTTGATTTTTAAGGAAGTTACAGCTGTTTTGTTAAGGCCCTATTCAGACCTTTTTTGCGTGACGTCGCAAACGTCATTCAAGCGTTATTCGACGTCGTTGTAACAAGTACTTTATCAATACTGCATTTTAAAAAAAATCTTTACTTAAAATGTTCACATTTAGAGAAGGGCTACTACTGTTTTAATAAACTAACTCCTCGTTTTTCTCAATCAGAGTACTTTTCTGAAAGTGGTCACCATAGCAACGAAGTAAATGATTTCGACATAATGCATAAGACATTTTAAAGCTAAGATATAGTAATATATGGATAAATGACTTAAAATTTAATCTATGGATATGCCACTTTTTTTATTTGAAACCTTTTTCAAAACCTTGTTACAAGCAGTAATTACAAAATTTCAATATAGCAGGTTTTCCTAGAGACTGGTTCATCTCTATGTCGTTATTATTACCAATAGTTAAAAAGATTTTAGTTGTTGCTCTCTAAAAATGCAGTAATGTGCATTGTTGTTCTAACGAGGCATATGGTTAAATGTATCCCACCTAGCACGCGGTTGAGGAAATTGCATCAAGCAATTCATTAAGAATGGCAACATGACTATGATCTTCCAAATAATAAGTGTATATACTGGTATATGTACATCTGTAAGACAATCTTCGAAAAATAAGTCTAAATCATACCATTTTGGGTGATAAAATACAGAATACAGGGGTGTCCATAAAGTTTCGAGAAAAGTGCCGTAAGACTGTAATTTCTTGATATTGTCCTATAATTGTAGCTATATATTTCATCAATTCGTACACCTATATAAGTAATAACAGTCCTTACCTTTTCCACACTGTGCTTGAAATGAATTGTAAAATATGTGAACAATATGTTTTCCATATCTCTTTTAAAACACGTACAGACTGATACCTTGTAATGTTCTTTGGAATCCACAAAAATGTTTCCAACTTTCTGATGGGTTTCATTAATCACCGAATGTTATATAATTACTGTTCGAAAAGCAACAACATTTAAAACGCCAACGCAGGAATCTGTATAAATGATCAAATATATCAGATATTTTAAATCTATATTTAGGAAATAGATTTTTGTTTTGCATTATATACCGGTGCATAAATCACGGTTTTTATGAAGGCCATAGTCTTAATTGATAATTAATAATGTATATGAACAATAAACAGATATTATTTCACCGGTATATCACAAAAAATATTTTTGCATTCGAACACTCCTAATGTGTGGATGTTTTATGGACTAATTTATTTGCGGAATGATAAGTTATTTTCCGTGTTGCTAAAGACAACTTTGGCTGCTTCAGATATAGAACTTTCACCCTTGAATTTCGAGTTGGAGTATTAGTGTGCTTAATTTTATTCAAACTACTGCTGATTTAGGACTCATACTGACTTCTGCATTTCATTTTATACATTCCAATTGACATGTGCAATTACTATTGCTAGTATATTAATCTAATGAATAAATAAACAGAAACGCAAAGAAATAAAAAAAAGATCGCATAACGCCATGCTCTACGTTAACGCTTTATAATTCACGACGCCAGCCAATGAACATAACGTAAAATCCAATTATAAAAGTCGCAGGGGATGAATTAACAACCAAAAGTCGAAAGAAATATATCATGATTTATTTACTTACGCAACATATACGTTGACGTGGACTGAAATACTTACAATGCTAGAATTATATATATATACATACATCTCCATTCTCTAGTTGATTATACCATCGTGTGTAATGTAAAGATATAAATCAAATCGGACAACAATTAGTTTTTAGATAATAATGGGACTTCAAGGGTAAAGCCTAGGTCCCACTGAGCTTTTTTGCATCGGTTATTAACTCGCAATGGAAATTATTGACCCATCAGGAACAGGTTCCGTGTGATCTAGGGCAAGTTTTGGGAAGTCATGAGACAGCTTGTGATATTGGAAGGGATTTTTAAGATCGGGTGGCATCGGAAGAAATCAGGAGAACATCGCCAGTGTGGAATTCTTTAGTTTGACCTAGGTTTTACGCAAAATATGGTCAATATAAACTAGCATGTTGGTTCATATACAGTAAGTAAACTGCGCGTGTCAAGGCCCAAAAAAAGTGTAAGTGGGCGAGAGAGGTTCGTATTACAAAGACAATTGAACACGTAATAGTCAATCATTCGTACAATAGAGGCATTTAGGACGCATGCCATCTTGCTGTACAGTTCGTATAAACAACATATTGAATGACAAAATATCTACACTAGATTGCAAAAAGTAGATATTAAACGCGTTGAATTCAATATTGTCATGACATTTACCTTTACGTGCAGGCACGATTACGTTTCTACAAGGAGAGTCCCACTCACAAAGTAACGCCACACACACATTCCCATGAAACCATACGACATACTTTAAAGCGAATATGTGGCTCAGCTTCATCTATGTTACTTCTATTTAATATATAATGCATTGTATTAATTTCAGTACCATATAATGTATATCTAATTAAAAAATCATATGTAAACATGCATCAAAAGTGCAATAAACGGAAACACAATTCATTATTTTAAGGTGATCGTTGTGACCATTTGCATAATAATAACATATTGGTGCTGTAGTTAATTGCAATATAATCTTATTATACAAATACTTTGATCTGCCGAATTAAAATTAGCTGTGCGCTACAGTATTGATATTAAACTTTAACAATACAATAGTACAAGCAGCATCATAAAATATAATCGGACAACAAAAACATTCCAAAGTGTGATCTGAAATTTGTGTCCTGGTACTGACTTTAAGTGGTTGGTTTTCGACCTAACAGTACTTGTACAGTATACACGATATATTCGATCTTCTTTGTAAAGAAATCCAATAAAAAAAATGAATGTGGAGTATTTGTGTCATCCTTAAGTTGTGACTTCTTCATATTCTCCATCGTATGTATTTCTAATAGCAATTTCAACTATGTATTGAAGCCGCCGTTAATGGAATAAAACAATAAAACAAATGCACTTCTAATAACTATTGCAAAGTTTAATCAACTCCGCACTTTCATCAATGTCAGCACACTCCAAACACATTAAATTAATTTGTCAAAATGTGCTCTTTATATAGGTTGTTCTTTATTTTAATACATCAATTCAACAGCTCTTTTGGAAAAGCTTGCACTTTTGTATATTACATTTTACATACTTGGTCCTACTTGATCGTTCATGTGGGATCTCGACGTATGCATTTAGTATGTAATTAGTTTTGTACAAATATGTTGGTAGGTGCAATTATTGTTAATCTTCCAGGACATTGATTTAAATACCACCTAAAGAGTTCCATTCTACATACTACTGTGGAATTGCTCATTTGATAGTCCTATAACTTGTTTCGAAACAATCATTTCAGTGATTATGCATCACTATAAACGCGCATTGTTGACCTACTGGTGCTGCGCTCCAGAAACAGACTTAGTACATGTAATATATTTAGTAAATATAACCCACATTCCGTAGTAGTGTTTTGACTTCTAGACCATTGACTGTTGGAAGTGCATTTGTATTATTTTGATAAGTCATACCGTTATAGCCGGGAGTATAACTAACAAAATAAGAAGTGGATTGGTCTGAGACACTGGGTATTGCGAGAAATTGTATATGAACATCTATAAGCCTTCTAGAAAATGTTGCTTTATTGAATCATTTTAACGAGAATAATATTGAACGCTAGACCAAGCATTTTACATGTATAAACTACATACAGTGAAAATGACGTTAAAGTAGCATTTGTAAAACATAATTGTTTCCGTGTTAAATTCTATCATTATACAAAGATCTAAGGTACGACCCAATTAAATTAATTTTCATTGATTAATTATATAATAATTACTTTGCTTGTCAATGACTAAATACAAGCACGTGTATAAGTACATTTGATAATTAAGAAGGTATAACATTCTGTGTCTTCCAAGGGTCATATTATCAATCCTACCATTTATGTGAATAATGGTGCTTAATGGCTCAATGCATCGCTGTTACGTTTTCAGGCGAGTTCTTACCCCTCTCCCTGGCCACCTATGGATTAAGTACATTTTAAACCGATATTAATTACTTATCTCAATGTATATACATGTATATGTTTCAGGATCCTTGTAAGCAATATAAGTTCACCTCGATGTATTTCATTAAATGTAATGTTGCGCCATATATATCTGTATAACTCCTGAGGTTATGTACTGAAGACAGCAATATCGTTCCTACGAGTTAATAATGCTATTAAGTTGAGAGATTGATCCAGTATTGCAGCAATTAAACAGTGAAGTGATGTTTGCCTGTTATCATACTAGTAATCTGGGCAATATTTTGCTTTATTAGTTCCATAAACGTTTCATTAGACACTCCTGTAATTGCGCAGTTATTCAACTTTTTACCGTCATTTTGAGCATAGATGTAAGAAAACTAGTTTTGGGGCCATTCAGACAATCGAACATGCTATGAATCAAACCGAACGTTTCTTATCACTATTCAGGACTTCATGATTCCGTAGAAAGTTTGTTAGTTGTCAGTTGATTATTAGTCAGATGTGCATCATGGATTTGGAGATCACAAGTTCTCTCTGGAGTGAATGGTTGTCTACAAGCACGCTGTATGTATGTTTATCATTGTACAGTCAAATTGTATTGTGGTTTCTCTTGACTGGTGCATAAGGTTAAGTGATAAACAGCATGCTATATTCGTGCTCATTTCATTCGAATTGTGTTAAACTCGCCGACGAAAGCATTATGACACTCAACAAAGACTCGTTTTATGTTGTTTTGTCTACTCGTTTAATAAAACTCGTAATTAATACAAAGTTCAATATGAAAACGCGTTAAACTTTATTAATTCTTAGAATAATAGTATCACAGAAAATAAAAGTGTATAAATAATAACAAAGTTGTAAGACGTAAGACATTTCAACAAGTGACAGTTTACCCCCAAAATAACGTAAAGACATAAACATTAATAATTATGTTCATATGACTAAATATTTGTATACAGATGAGTGGTGTGTATGTGCGTAAGCAATGGAAGAGCATACACATTAATATTGTCATACAAAAGCACGTAAAACACTTGGACAACGATACTTTTATTACAAGGGAAGACAATTTTAAATGATCAACTCGTGTGTATGTTGAAGGGGAATACAAAGTATATGAAATATTGAAATTTTGTCCCTATATGTGTGCTTTTCTAATAGATGGTCGATGTTACATGATTCATATTCCAACCCAAACAAGTTATTTACATAACTATGTATACTCATTTAATATACCAATATCACATGTGTACTGACCATTTCGTTCTACACACTTATGTCTGCTTAGATGACTGAACTAATACTGAATGTCCTTATTTATCGGCAACTCATCGACGATAGAGAATTCACTTTAAGATTTGTTTCTGTCATTTCTAGCACTGCGACATTCCACTAAAACTATACGATATTGTAAGAAACATTTCAGCGTTTCATGGTAAAAGCACTTTAAAGTATAAGATGTAGATACCTTTACTGGCACTGCATTGAAATGCGTGGTATAGCAAAGTATAGTTCTGTGTAAGTTTCTTTCTTGAATCACGAAGTGGTATTTATATGGTATGACAGATTAACATGTAACAGACATAACATAGTACATGTATATATGGATAGCGCGGAAGAAATGCATCCACCATTATTTTGTCGCCAACATTTGTGTGATCGATCTCTAAAAATAGAAATCACATAAGATGAATTAAAGGCTAACAGTCTGTAATGTAAAGAGTCAGATACTTAACCCATATCAGCTAAACATTTTTTTTACTCCATACAAGATGATAGCACTTGAAGACGACATACATTACATTTTGAATTTGAAGAAGGGGACTGACATTGAAAGCATTGATTTTGAAACTTTCGATAATAAAAGGAATGAGTTAAAACAACTATTAAACCAAGATATTCATTATTTTTCATAATGTAATTATGTAAATCGAGAATTGACAAATGAAACGACTTAATGATGTTGTACAAACATTTGAAATATTTCACATGTTTGTGCAATCCAATGGATTCGCTTAATAACCTTCGACAAACAATGGAACAGAGCGTTCTCTGCACTAGGGTCTGGTCACTTACAAACCAACTGTTTGATCACGGTTACTTTCATAATCAATCATTCCATTACTGTCGGCATCAACAATCATAAACATCTCATTAACTTCCTCGTCACCTAACTTTTCTCCAAGGCTTGTCATAATGTGTCGTAATTCATCTACTGTTAGATAATATTTGTTCACCTTAAATAAAAAAACTAGTATAAATATGATCATCTTTACATACGTACATTATATAACCATTAAGGTAAAGCACAATTATATTTTCTAAAAACAGCGATGGAGTTGAAAGATGGGATTATTTAGAAACCCGTTCCATCTATATCTCGAATGTGATCTACATTGACTATATTGTTATAACAACTGTGCCTTTGGTATCACCCATAAACACACTAAAGTATGGTTTAGGATTGTGAAGTTTTACTATTTTTGCATGCTTGGACTTTCCATTTGGACTTTGGAATGTTGACTTAAATAGAATAATCAGTAAAGACACGATCGCAGCAGAACCGTAGATACCTAAAATATATATCTACAACTACATGTACATTAGCAAATACCTTTTCCACCTGAATATATGTATGCAAGTCACATTACATGTGTATACATGTCACATTACATTACGTCTTGAAAACGATAGAACATTGGATTTCTCTTTTATTGTTTTATATAGTATTGGGCGTTTTGTAACGTGTTACTCGGAGACCATGATTTCGATTACCGCATCGGGCTACAACTTTATTCCCTGGCTTCGGGTATGATCATGACTCTACCTGCGGAGATATGTTGACAGTTTCTAGGTGTAGGGCGGTATACTGCTCGTTTAGAATTGGTTCCGTGATCAAAGGTAAGGTCATTCTGCTGTCGCATATGACTACACAGAGATCGGTTGTAAACAGGGGCAAACTCTACAATAAAAGATACTAATTAGTGGCGATATTAAAATGCGTACATGAGAAGGGAAATTAGTTTGTAACCGAAATTCAAGTAATCTTAATTGCCTTAAGATCATAACTAGAAACTATTTTGATTTAATGATACAGATAATGTTTAATAACATCCAACTGGAGATACAAACATAAGTTTGAAAAAAGAAAATACTACATGTATTTCAAAACGTAAGATAACAGCCAAGCCGGATTATTGTAGAGGACATTTCCTAGAATAAATGTATGAAGTTTAACATGTAATTATTCTTTCTTTCTGTTGTGCAAACTATGCTCCCAGCATACTTGTCTAACTTATGAATAATTATGTACCAGCAGAATTTTGTCCATCAACTGACAGCTCAGCAGCTGATGTCATAACCTCTTCCTGCTTTGCTACATAGTTATTTTATTCTAAATTGGATTTGCTGGTGTTGTGTTAGGTCTTTGCGCTTGCAGTGATACATTTGTATCTGACATTCTAACTGCAGGTGGATTAATATTTAATCTGTCAGCGTACAATAAGAAAACAATAACTTAGTTTAGTCGCCTGTACGTCTGTAACTTGAAACAATAAACACGTTTGTGAGGGTTTCAACTTACAACAACAGTTATCTGCTATAGAAACTGTGCAACATGGACAATTATAACCTACGTATGCATGCATAACAAATGCCAACTAGTGTCGACTTGATCTATCAAGCACAGTATACTATTGTTTCAGCAAATTGAATAGTTGAAACCATGCTGTGCACCATTAAACGCTGTATTAAGCATTTAATGTTTTTGCGACTGTTTGTCCAATAGGCCGATCGTTTCAATGGTATACGTAACAGTCTATTCAGGACATTCGCCTATAATGTTGGAAGATTGAAATATATGCAGTAGAACATACTTAGTCTTTTTACAATTTAATGTACAGGCACAACCCAAGTCTAGTTTTCTACAGGGAAACATTGCATTTACAAGTCTATCCATAATTTGATATATTAAGATGAATCGAAGGCCAAACTGCATATGAATATTGTAATACTTATATTGCTAGATTCCCAAATGAAGATAAAATGCCATGATATGACAATCATACGATATTCTGTTTCTGCTTTATATTATGCAGACAGAATATTATGGTATTTGTCCATATGTTATGTTATGTTATGAGAAATGGTTATAACAATCAGCCGTGGCCTTCCAACAAATTATGGTGGGATATAAATATGTAATATCATATTCTCTGGCTACCGATTAGTAATCTTGGCAATAGAAGACCTTGATGCGGTGCATGTTATACTCGTACATCTGTGTATAATCTTTTGCATTCAACCTGATTCTTATTATAGAACATTAAGTTTGTGATGATGCTGCCGAACACGAACAACATAGTTTAAATAATCTAAATAGTGTACTGGCCATTACGTTCTACACCACAGTTATGTCTGTTTAGATGACTGAACTAATACTGGTCCTTATTAATCGGCAACACATCGATCATGAGAATCCTATTTCAGAATGTATTCTACCATTTCTAGCACTGTGATATTCCATTAGAACTATAAGATATTGAAATAAATCAAATTCAGAAGCGATACGGTTAACACTCGTAGGTATCAAAATCCGTTAAAAGCTCTAAGCAGTAAATGACGTATATGCCTATACCTGCCACTGCATTGAAAATCGTTGTAAAGCAAAGGTACAGTTATTTATAGGTTTTCTTTCTTAAATCACAAAGTTGTTATTTATGACAAATTTAAAATCAATGTATTGTATAAGGATAAAACGAAACAGCTACGTCTATTATTATTTTGTCGCCAACATGTCCATAGACACTCGGCAAAACTTATAAGTACCCACGTCGTTTTTTCGCTATAACTTTTTTATTTTTTATTATTTTTGCATGGTATTGACTATCAACGGACTGGATAAATATTTTTTTTCTTCGAAATTAAATACAGCGGTTCATTGAACCATGAAACGTCAAAAACCGTAAAATGGTCGTGAAATTGACGCGTATGTGCAAATTATTTTTATGTAAGGTAAATTTGAATTTTAGATTTATTGTCAAATTAAAAAAACAAAATAATTCGATTTTTCAAACAACAACATGGTGTTTTTTTACTTTTAAAAATATTTTTTATTGTTATGGTCAAGGGGAGTTAACCATGTTTCAAATTGCATTTTTTATCAGAAGTCGATATTTCTAAACCTAAATTGGGCTTGTTCCTATCATTGTTTTCTTTATTACTGTGTCCATGATAGAAACATAGACTTGAAACCGCACTGTATCAGCGCAGCGGGCCATATGTGCATTAGCAACCTGACAATCGCCCAATGAACACACGGCATTATTGTGTTTTTTTAGATTCTGCTGTTGGCATCATTAATTTATTCTGTTTGTGACAATTTAAATCAGATGTTAAAAACATCGATTGTATTGTAATTCTACATATCCAATCCACATATGTTGAAATTTTCAGCACGATCAAACACGCATTGACCGAGCTATGGGCAAATTAACAAGTGTGTACTTATAAGTTTTGCCGAGTGTAGATATACTGTATGATCAAATCAACCCTATCAATGGATTCCCTTGATTGGCCTGGACAATAAGGCATGGAGCGTTTTCTACATTGGTGTCTGGTCAATTACAAACCATGTGTTTGACCAAACAAGTCAATATAGAAGTGGTTTACCTCCATAGCCTATTATTTTGTTACCATTGGTATCAACAATCATTAAAATCTCATCTACCTCCTCGTCGCCTTACTTTTTACCAAGAATTGTCATAATGTGACCTAATGCATCTACAGTTGGACGACGTTTGTTCTTCTTGACAAACACCTTAAAATAAAAAAACCTAGTTTAAATAATCATCAATATGCATAACAAGTGTCCGACCCGCTTTAATCGATCAGGCATTATTGTATGTAATTAGTATACTAGTAATAAACCATATAAGTTCCTATTTGTTATGATTCGTTGTCGATGTTCTACCATTTTTGCAGGCTTGGAACGTCATCTGGATCTTCGAATCACGGAGCCTGCTCTGTTATTTAAACTTATATAGAATAATCAGTTAAGACAAGATTGCAGTAGAGCAATCTATAGCATTGTATCGGATGAAATACTAGTACGTTAAAACTTACTTAGTTTACCAGTACAATAGCACATTCATTTCCACATGACCCAGTAGAATTACATGCAATTTAGCAGCACGCGTCTGATTTTAAAAATATACTCCTCATTCAAATCACATCATATCTATATATGTCACATTACAATACTCTTGAAAACGATATAATATTGGGTTAATTTCAGTTATTATTTGCAGTACATTTTGATGGCATTGAGTACAAGCAACACATTCAACACTTATTTGTGCTAACAGGTGAATACATTATACAGATTTTCCAATTCCGATTATGTTCGTAAGCTGTATGACAAGTCCAAACGTATGTAATGTAGGTTTGTCCTTGTGATTCGTTGTTGTTTGTTGACTTTCTGACAGTCTTATGCAAGTGTACAGTCGCGTTTTGTCGCTGTTTAACATTGCTTTTTGTACTTCATTGTTCTCTGGTAGTTCTGTTCAATATGTTTTGTGCCCTATCAAATGTTTTAATATCTTTTGGAATACATACTGTAGTAACACTAAATATGCTTGCCATGATATTCATTTTAAGAAACTGACATAATTATGTTGATAATATTTAGTACAGATGAGAGCTTGAAATTTAAATGCTAGTTCTAAAAGTAAGACAACCTCCAATGTAAGCTAGACAAGAACAAACGTGTAAAGTTCAACGTGCAATTATTGTTTGCTCCCGGCATACTTTTCTTACTTAATATGAATAATTTCGTACAAGTAGGGATTGTCCTGCGGCAGACGGCTGGGCAGCTGATGTCATAAACTACACCCGTGATTACATAGTTATTCTAAATTAAATCTAAATTGGATTTGTGGTGTTACTTTAGATTTATTCGCTTGTGCAGTAATCTGAAATTCTGAAAGCAGGTGGTTCATTTTTTACTCAGACGGCTTACAACAAGAAACAACTGATTCCAGTCGCCGGTATGTTGTTTTGTCGAAATAATGTTCGCTGAACTATGAAGGTCATTATGTTTGCCATTATCTCTAATACCCCTATAACACGAATCTTGAAACGGCCCGAATGAGTCGGAATGACGGTTAAATTATGTGTGATATGTGTTAAAAAATTAAGCCATGGAGCATATAATGTGAACACTAAGCATGACATAGAGGCTCCATTCAATTTTGCTGAAATTAGGAATGCAGAATTAGTGTTCATATTTCATTTTTGTGCCTGGGATAACCCTAACCCTTCTTTCAGCCAGATCAAAATAATCGACCCAATTTTGAAAATGAAAAGTTGAAAAAATGACATCAAGACTTCTCCACAACGGTATAAGATCAGGAAACTCTATCATGTCAAAGTAATAACCTATAATACGATTCACAACATTTCTATAGTTAACTGACAATCTTCCCTTGCTTTTAAGCAGTCGAATCGTGGTTAAAGAAGCAAACTAAATGGGTCCGATCATATTGTTATAATTATACTAGAAGTAAAATACAAACAGCTTTTTCCCTAAATTACTTTGTACATAATTCTGCACACGCATGACATTAAGGCTGTGCCAAAATTATGTCTTGAGATATATTCATTCAGTATTTCAATAAATGTTTGGTTTAAACTACTGTTTGGACGTAATTATGTATACTTCATGTAGAACCAAAGGCAATTTGTATGTCAACCGGTTGATTATGTATGCAAAGATGTTTACGGAGGAATTTGAAAATAATTGGACAAACGAAATCATGATTTACAAATCTGATATATGTAATATAATTGTATGTGAGTGAAATGTTCATCCAATATGTGCTAATTGGATGTCAATGCTACAATTGCATACATATAAATCACAATTTATGCTGCTCATTTCGTCGCCTGAAAAACGATTTGTCGTGTCTACCTTTTTGTAGTTTTGAGATATTGGCGTTTAAAGTTTTGAAATGATATAACTTTTTCATCTTATAAGATTTTTCAGAGATTTCAACACCGCGTTTTGTGTTTTGTTTCTCTCCTTCATCATGCGCAGTAATTAGCCGTTTGATTAGAAATGTGACTTTTATGTTTGGAGATACGACACATTTGTTACATTTTTACACAAAATGTTAAAACCAAAGTGTCACATTGGATATACGACATTTCGAGTCTTTATCATTGCATCTTTATGGCACTTACGACAGTTTAGTTTTGCAAATTTGAAAAAAAATTTAATAACTTTAAACAGAAAATGAATTAAATATGTAGCAAATAATGTTAAAATCATAACAAAATAAACAGTGATAACATCAAAAAATCATTTCACTTGACTATTTTTTAAGAGCGCATTAATGCTATATTAATACAAATATAATAATGTAATAATGCTAATTAACACTGTCATGATAATAACTATTTAAAATGAAAACAAACATGAACATGAAATATTATTTTACATGTATATACCTCGTAATTGCCATTTTAATTAGTTTGTATTTATATTAAAGTGTTTATTATTAAAACATTCTAACGAATAAAAAGGTTCAAACAATATTTATCTTCATTCAGACTGTCAATTAGAAGTACAGAAGTTATCATTATGTGTTAGTTACAATATCAAATATTCTGCCATTAGAAATTAAACCAACCATAGTAGACCATGCAAAAGAAAACAACATGAACTATTATTGCATTATCTATTTTGTAGTTATTGTTCCTTCTTCGTGTATTATACATTTTAGTCACTGTCATTCAAGATCCAAATGTGTTGATATCCACCATTGAAATAGTTGAACTACCAAATACAATGCCACATACATCCAAAACTTTCAATTCAATGGTTGGGGTTATATTTGCAACTGTAGTGGGTGCAATATTGTCGAATTATAGGTACAACTGATCAAGTTTTCAGCAATAAGTTATTACATGAATGTCGTCATCGGATTATTTCTGCTAGAGCTCAAATTCAGAACATTCGGATTAGATATGTTTATGAGAAACCCAAGGGTTGATGTTGGACTTTCACTCAGATCTAGCCAATACAAACTTGCGGAGTTAAATTCAGTTGCTAGAATGAAATCCAACGCAGGAACCGAGCACTAAAATACACTACTTGGAGGCAGCAACATTCGTAGAAATACGAAGAAATGTGCTAAAATGTTTGAAAATACAACGGATTATTGAGAGTCACACTAAAAGAATCGTTGAATTCGAATTCATGTCAATGCCAAAGCATTGAGTTCGTCAAAATAACTTTATTAAGTTTGCTAGACAAGTTCTGTTAATTTACGTCAATAACTCATGTAGTTCAATATTAAGAATAATTTTCACGCCGATGTGCTCCTTTAGATCAACCAGGATAAAAGAACATATTGACAACCAGAAATATCAAACTTTTTGTGAAGTATACATGTTAATTCATTTGCGATTCAAACAATACCCATGGTTTTGATACATTTTTGCTACAAAAAGATTTGTCTATCCAAATCTAAGGATGCTATTACAGACATGCATAGGTAAACCAAGCATATCCAAGTTATAAGAACTAATTAAACTAAAACGTATTACCCGGTATGCATGAGAAAAACATACAATAATGGCAGTCAACACAATGTATCTTAGGAAGATTGAACAATACGTACTATTAACTACAGCACATTTAAAGTATCTTTACAATGGCTATATACCAGCTACAAATGCAAAAAATGGATAATAGGATACACTTAGTCTCCAATATAATCTTACATCTGTATGAATAATTAAATTGTGTGTCCGAACAATGACGTATTATCCGAAAACATAGGCTTAAAATCCAAACGAAAACAGTTAAAAAAACTGTATATTTTATGCATCAGCGCAATGAAATGTGGTAAATGTATACATAAAATATCTACCGAAAAGCAAAAAGGTTTACAAATACTTACATCGCAAGTGATTAGGGCAGTTGGAAGCCAGCATTCTGCTTCGTCTTACAATGTTATTTATTATTTGATCGACTGCCAGGTGGGTGTGTTTAAACAATGTGATTGGATGTTTCGGAGATACGACATTTCAAACTATGAAGACGATAGGTTGATTTGGATGTACGACCTTTCAATTTTCACTTTTATTTGATCACGTGACTAAACTCGACCATCTTATTGGTGAAATGACTTAAGACAATTCGTTACTTAATTTGATGTTGAATCGTGGAGATACGACATATTAATATTCTCAAGCGCGACCTTCAGGCTATGTATAGCTATGATGTAAATATCAGGAGATACGGCACTTCAACACGATTTCATTCGTACCAAAATCTCATTTTTCGCAAAAGTGGAGTTACGACATTTCATTTCTGAGGCGACGATTTGAAAACGAAGTCCATATAAAAATAGTTTCTGTAGGAAACACAAAGTCAAGCGACAGGGCACACTGTGAATGGATGATTCGAAAAAGTAAGTTATTGATTAAAGCCTATCAGTTTTTTGATACCTGTAACAAAATTAATATGCTTTAATTTTGTTTTTTATTAATTGATTGTTAAATAGATGTGTGTTATTTCATAACACACAAGTTGTCGCCTGTCATGTTGATTAATTTGTTTACTTAAGAAACCCACCTTATGAAACAATTGTTGACAGCTGCATGATGTGCATGACAATAAAACTGTCAACAGAAATGATGAGAACACGTGCTTAATACACAAAACTATGCATGCTAAGAAGTTTTATTGTCACGATATGTAATTATGTTATTATATTTAGTAACATTTTGACAATATACTGACATGTTTTATGTATGCTCATTAATGCATATGCTAATTACCAATGACGAGGGTCATTTGGAAGAGTATATAAGAGGGTCCAGTAGCAACAGATTTGAGAACGGTCGCAGGACTAGGAGCTAGCGGTCCTGATATGTTGTAAAAATGTAGCTTGTAAATACATGTATACTATGTTGAGTGTTATATAGGAGAACGGTCGATGGACCAAGAGCTAACGGTTCTGATATGTTATAGCTTGTACATATACTATGTTGGGTGTTATATACGAAATAAACTTTGAAAGTGAATTCTGACTGTTCTAATTGTTTCAACCCACGACTACAACTTCGTTACACGTTGTTGAATTGGCGTCTTAAAAGAACCAGGATTAGAAAACGAACCTTGGGAAACGTCGCAGACACAACACAAACACAATTACACATCGGTACTGGTATTTCAGGATCACAGCGTTATAACATCAAAACGCAGACGAGATAGCATAGAGCTTACAGAAGGTGACATGGAGACGATCCGGCATTAAAAAGGACTTTTAATCGAAAATGAAATGTCGAAATATAATTTGAATTTTTTGAAAAATTTGAAAAGTTGAAAACATTGAAGGCTTGGACATAAACTAATGTTTTAAGGAGCATAAATCAACGACGAGAAGACAAAGGATTATTTAATAAGGAGATGTATATCAACGTAGATTCTACAATTTTGTTTAAATGTGGACAATGGTTTAATATAGCCATACCCAGACGACGATGTAGATCCGAGGACCATTGGGAACCATCTAGCAATAAATATTCAATACCTAGGACGAACATTAAAACCAATTTTAATACCGAGCAGCCAAGACAAGTGATTCGGCAGGAGAAAGCATATTTGACACTAAAAACTTTAAAAATATTCAGGACCTGGAAACTTAAGACAATTCTGATTCCTCGAACCAGGCTACCAGACACCAAATTTATATTTTTTACGGTAACATGTTACATTGATGTATTATCAAATTGTCACTATTTTCTGGCAAGATTTCAAGCATTTCATTTTTCTCACTTTTCTGATTTAATACATAATTTGCTCTATAAATATTTACTTGGGAGGAAATGAGAGTATTTTATGTGACAATTTATATGACAATATTATATAGGAAGTTTCGGCGCTGACAGTAGCATTGTCTGATATATTTCAATTTAAACTCATGGACTATTTATGATATACGTAAACCTAAGTTGTTATTAAAACAACTACTGTCTTTGCCAGTGAGTAAATTTGTTAAATTGCGAGGTTCCCAATACAATGTATATTAATTCGATTACTTTGATAAATTATGTCTAAATGAAAACTGATTATACATATATTAATGGTAAAGAAAGTTTTAGGTCAGAAAAATGATTTTATCATTCAAACTAAATGCAGCTACAGAGACTGGTCAACCGACAGGTAAAACTAAACAGTGGGAGTAATTGATAACTACATTGTAGGCCAAGATATTAGGATGAATATCGGAGTATTTAGTTTCCTGTGTATGGTTCATTAAAGTTTGTAGTTGTATGTTAGAAATGATTTGGAGTAGAAACCAATCAAACATAATATAGCCAATCAATAATTTTACAAATTTTGCTTACAGGGGTTAAGTAAATCTAAAATTGTGTGGGTAAAGGTACAGGACGACCTAAAAGGGGAACTTGAAAAGGTTGATAAAAGATAAAATTCTGGCAATTTAGCAGAAATTAATTAACCTTGAAAGTATTGGACCGAACATTACAACTATAACGGATTGTAAATTGTGTGTCCTTACAGTGTATTGTGAGAAAACGACTGTCAGTCAATCATACATGTAGTAATGACATGTACTTTGGACTGAACTGTGTCCATGTGAGTAGAGAATGATTGATGTGCCCTAGTTAAGATATTTTTCACGGACTCAATTAAATGAGTTATTTGAAATTAATAGTCCAAGGCGTCAAAGAGATACTGAGTTACCTTGAAATAATATATTTGAGCATCAGTCCAAAATATTATAAACAAGAACAAAAGTGTTGAAATTCAGTATACAACTTTGTAAAGCAGTCTGAGAATATGGAGTATAGAAAATTGGTACAAACTGAAAATATGGGAACCACAGGCTACTGTAAGTATCTATGTAATTTACATAGCAGGCATTAAGTTAACTAATTTACAATAATTAAATTGCTATGTATAGTTTAAATAGATAAACTATATACTTTAAAGGGTTATTATGTTGAGACCTGTAAAGGGTGTGACATTAAATAAAATATATGGAATTAAAGTAAAAGACTTAAGCGACATTATCAAATGGAGGAAAATGTCCGAGACATGATAATAATGATCAAGAAACAAAGAATGTATATTTTTGGCGCTCAAGTAGATTTTTGCGCTTTTGTCTTGGTAAGCATTCTATATAGTTTTTTTTTATTTTGACAAAGTTCAAATTCTTAAGAGAATAACCTTTTGTTAAAATTGTTACTCAAGTGGCTTCATGCTAGGGAAAAATTTAAAAATCAAAGAATACGAAAATGAGATGTAACAAAATTAATATGCTTTAATTTTGTTTTTTATTAATTGATTGTTAAATAGATGTGTGTTATTTCATAACACACAAGTTGTCGCCTGTCATGTTGATTAATTTGTTTACTTAAGAAACCCACCTTATGAAACAATTGTTGACAGCTGCATGATGTGCATGACAATAAAACTGTCAACAGAAATGATGAGAACACGTGCTTAATACACAAAACTATGCATGCTAAGAAGTTTTATTGTCACGATATGTAATTATGTTATTATATTTAGTAACATTTTGACAATATACTGACATGTTTTATGTATGCTCATTAATGCATATGCTAATTACCAATGACGAGGGTCATTTGGAAGAGTATATAAGAGGGTCCAGTAGCAACAGATTTGAGAACGGTCGCAGGACTAGGAGCTAGCGGTCCTGATATGTTGTAAAAATGTAGCTTGTAAATACATGTATACTATGTTGAGTGTTATATAGGAGAACGGTCGATGGACCAAGAGCTAACGGTTCTGATATGTTATAGCTTGTACATATACTATGTTGGGTGTTATATACGAAATAAACTTTGAAAGTGAATTCTGACTGTTCTAATTGTTTCAACCCACGACTACAACTTCGTTACATACCATGTCACAACAAATACATATGAGCCAGTCTCCAGGAAAACCTGCTATTTTGACAAAAATATTGACTTTAAGATTTTCCATAGTATTACAGGATAATGTTAAATGAGCAAATTGCAAAAGAATTATGTTAATATCTTGAGTTTTAAGGACGTAACAGCTGTTTTTGTAGAGTCCTTATTCGGAACCTTTTGTGTGACGTCGCAAACGTCATTCAAACGTTATTCGACGTAACTGAAATAAGTATTTCATTATTACACCATTTGATCAATTCTTGACATAAACTGTTCAAATAGTACCAAATTCTATAATTATGTTTCACTTTTCAAAATATATATCAAAATCGAAATTGTTTGCATTCAAAGAAAGGCTACTTCTGTTTTAAACAACTAATTCCTCTTTTTTCTCAATTGGAGTACTTTTCTGAAGTTCATTGCTAAAAAGCTGGTATTCACGCTAGACATGCCATTATAATAGCAACATTTATGCATAACCCTGACATCAGAAGTAAGACGACAGCTATTTTTCAACATTGGGTCGATTATTTGAATCTGGCTGCTTTACTAATACGTAGATAGGGAGTATTTAAATTAACTTTTGATCCAACCTTGGGAGATTATTCAGGTCTGCTATCCAGGGAACATCTGGGTTCCCTAGTTATCTAGACGTCATAGCGCAAAAATCAGTACACACATTTGTGAATTTTCTTAGAATTTCCAATAGTCAACAGAATTGTTTGAATAACATGTGCTTGTATATTTATTTCCAAGACACTTAATTATATTACGAACACATAATGATGTAGGTGGAAAATTGATTACGTCTCGAAAATGCACCATTTTCGTCATCATCTTGAGAAGTGATGTTGTATAATTGTCGATAGCCACCTACAGTGTACCACGACATACCTTTTTATATTTCATATGTTGCTGCGGTATTTGTTGTACTATGTTTGTGTAATTTGTATGTCTTATCATCGGATACAATTTACCCACATGTTGTCCCTGAAGCACGCAAGCAAGCAGATCAGGAAATATATAAAATAAACACACTTAGGAAAATGGTAGGTTATTTGGAAAATATGTCTCTCTAAAACAAGCCTGGTGACATATTATTTTATAACATCAATCTCGTTTAAGATGACTTTGAGAACGGTCATTTTAGATGCTTCGAAGAAAATTAGATCATTATCGTTTAGATCAAAGGTGCGCGTACAACCTTAAATAGTTAAAACACTTCCAGCATTGTTAAAAAATACAATATTTGCTAGTTTTGTCGGGTAAAATACGACATAGAAGGATATTTTCAGCTGCAATTTGGACAAGATTGTTTTAATAACGGATTTTAAGCCCATGGGAAGACACAAATGATTAAATAATTTTGGCATAGTACATGTATATCTTTAGTAGAGGACAAGTTTTGTTCTTGAATGAAGACTTTGGTTCTTTAATGATTTCAAAATAGTGAAGATCTTTTTTTAGCGGAATACGGTACATATTATAACAAGTGCTTCTAAGAAAAAAAACGTACATTGTTTTCATTGATATATTTGTATTTCCAGATGAAGGATGCCGCAACGTTAAAAATACGGTATTAATTAATTTCAACGCGTGTTGTTGTTGATACTAGTATTTACCTCTAAGAGGTTCTAAGAAAATAGCAATATCATTTTACCGCAAATTAAAACTGCGTTTGAAGTGTTCGTCCGGTGGTAATTAAAGCACAATTCACAAGAGAATATATTCACCGATGTCCTGTGGTCGGTACGCCGTACATGCATCTATTATTGGTTCTGGAACTCTCGTAGGATCGTCCATCTACGCAGCTGCCGGGAATCGTCTGCCATCGAGCTTCCGCTTGCGATGTGACGTCATAACCTCATTATGGGTAAAGCGGACGGTCTAAAAGACCGTTTCCCGGGACCCCCCGTAATTCGGCACTAAAACCCATAATTCACTCGATACAACACTACATTTCACAATAGGTAATAAACATAAAACCTGACATCGTAGTATACATTGACATGGAATATGAATTATTTAATTAAGTTCGATGTTACTTTCTTCATGCAAAACAATTAGACAGAGAACTTGATGTATTCGTAGTTGACATTTGAAATAATGCATCAAATACTTCTAGTATTACGTAGTATACATACAAATTAAAATGAAAACGAGCTAAAAATCAACAAAACGAAACCAAAACTGCAGGTTATTACAGTATCGGACATTGCCCTAAGTCGCAATGGCACGTATGTACATATATGTATTTGCTTTATTTATAAGGAATAAATAGTGAACCTACGTCTAC
Source organism: Spisula solida (assembly GCA_947247005.1). Classification (NCBI taxonomy): domain Eukaryota; kingdom Metazoa; phylum Mollusca; class Bivalvia; order Venerida; family Mactridae; genus Spisula; species Spisula solida. Next base: position 54,660,205 of record OX365945.1, read on the forward strand.
GACAAAACACCTACATTAGATACATTAAGTTAATAGTTTCCTATAATGAGCTGCGGGATTCTCTTAGAGAGATAATTATAGAAACAGTGCATGACGTATTATAACATTAATCTGCGACATATTAGACAATCAACAGCATTAGAGGTTTAAAATATGGTATAGGCATGCAGTACTAGTATTAAGCCAAATCTTGTCTTAAACCTTTGAAGAATATATGCAAACATAAATTAATACACTCATGGCAGACATATATTGCAACCAATATACGAAATATCCAACTTTGTTCTAAACACTAGACGATCAAAAGTGCTTGATAAGTAATAAGAATGGCAACGGCATACTAAATGCAGAATAAATAATGAACATGTGCATGAAACGTTAACGTGTAGTGTCTTGTCGCTATGTAGTTTCATTTTATGTTAATGTGTTTGTTTTTTCTTGACTAAGACTTAAATATCAAGTCCTCTGTCATTCGGCTTTATCCCTGAAATATTGGCCAATGACATCGATGGAAGAAACAGGTATGCGATACAAGGAATCAGGAGCCATCTCCGAATACAACACTGGTTTAAAAGATGAAAAAGTCCTCCGGCTGAGAGTGAAGCAAACCCGCGACCTATCTATCCGATGCCATAGGCGATATCCACTTGTTCACAGTGTCACCCCGATGGTTCGATCATTTGATAATTGTCCTGGTGGCTGGCACTTGTGGTCTATGCGTTTCGTGTGCATTTCGCCGTTCGTGCTCTTTATTATTTATGTGTGTCTCTTTTCATTGTTTTTTTTTCTGCTAAATGCTGCTTTGAAAGTGCCTTTATTGTCATATATCGTTATTATTCTTTCTCACGAACAGTTAACACCACAGCAAAACAAACTTGACAAACGCATTTCGTTTTGCACATAAAACCACACGTCAATATCAAATTATGAGCATTCAACTCACTACGAAGGAATAAGATGCATTGTTGTAAAATATAATAAATGCAAAAAGATTCAAATGTTAAACTAATTAAACAATACATCACCCATATGTTGCACATTGACACGCCATAAATCTAAATAGGGAGAGGGCGACTGAACAGCTGCATTTGTTGGGAATTACAATGCTTCTTCAGAGATCACTTACAACATATCTAGCCAAACTGAAAAAAATGCTTTAAATAACCATATTTCTCAAGGATGATATTGTGCCTATGTTTACCATTCCGTTCCTCCCACTAGAGACCCACCGACTACATTTATAATTATGCAATACGACCGTAGGTCATTTAAAGAGAGTTTGAAGCCTCAATTGGTCTTGGGTTTGCTTACTCTCTGATTGCATCACTCAAAAAATTCCGTTTCTCTGCATGTGTCTGGTGTAAATAGAACGATATAGTGAAATCAAATCACTGTGTGGAGGGTAGGGTTTGTTGCAAAATACAAGTCTAGGCGGAAGTCCTACAACCAAACATCACTGTTAAACAAGATAATTTCAAAACACACGGGTGTCTTTGTGATGCATGACTTGTTATTGATGGGGGCATGTTTGATTGACTTATTGGAAACGCTATTCGTGCTTTTGTCTCTGTTCATGTTCGAAAAAAGTTCAATATACACGACGGAGGCAAATTTCACATGCTGTTTTTGAAACTAGACCCCATAATTCATATAATAATTCATTTCGACAGAACGACCTAAAATTTGCATAAGTTATGTTTATCTAATTGCTTTGTTATGGTCACTGTTTCTTCCACCACGACAAATAAACTTCTTTATTGATGTTGTTGTTGTGTGATCATTGTGTGTGTAATAAATCACCTTATCTTACATTTCAACCACACACCTTATGCCTGCTTATAATATTCGTAAATTGAACCAGAGCGTTATATTTCAATATAACTAGTCATTTAACATTGTTCTGAATTGGCACTGTAATAATAAGGAGATTATTTCTTAAACTAATGAAAATTTATTATTCAAAAAGACGTTGGGCCATATGCTAGATTCATAATTGTGGACATGATTTATTATTATTGTGCAGGTACGTATTTACGAAATATAACATCTAAGATTATTTCTAGACATCATGGTATATCATAAGATGTATAATTTACTTTTCGCTAATAAAAAATATGTGTTATTCTTATACTGTTAAGATTGTCTGAATGACGGAGATAAAAGTACAGAAAGAAAGACATTTAACCCGTCGCTAATTAATCTTCGGGTTCTTTCGTTAGTGTACTGTTAGAATGTTTTGGCTGATCAGAATAACCAAACTGATGGACGATGGATGAGCACGAATATGCACAGGTGCAATGTAAAATGTTTCAAGCTATTACAACATATAAAAAAACAAATAATAAATAAAAACTGTGCTGATGATACGCAGGGCGATGTACATAATGTTGCCAATGTTTAATCTAGGACTTTTATGATGATCAAATGTAAAGCAATACCGTTTCTATACAGTTTCTATAACACCACCTGTACATTGTACATGTTCTGAACACAACAAAAACAGTATTAAACAGAATGCCTTAAGTTCACATGACGTTGGTATTATCTTTGCCAAGAAAAAAAGCTATCTAAAACTGGTACATTTTAAGTAATACGACTGTCAATATGTACTATCACCCCTCCCAACATGACAGTGTGATGTTGGTTCGTAGGCTAGTCGGTCGATCGTTTGCTTTTCGATACCTATGTTTGTCAAGCTTCATATATCATCTAATTGATCATTTATGCTACATGTACGTCGAATGAACAGGTCATACTGACGTCGAATCTTTTTCTCATCACAATTTCTCATCAATTACTAACGCTGTACGAGAACACTGGCATTATCATTCCGTAAGACTATCGAGTGCTGTACTATGTTACGGCTCACTTACATGTCAAGCGTCTACGAAAATGCCAATGTGTCATTATTTATAGAATGTTCCACGAAAATGCCAATGTGTCATTATTTATAGAATGTTCCACGAAAAAAGCAATTAACATTATTCAAGATTAGGACATGTTAAATTTGGGGATTACATAATAATTTAGGATTAATGCAAGATTATGTATTAAAAGCAGAGTTAAAACGATACGATTTCGCAAAATATAATCACAGTGCTAGCAAACTGATTTAAATGCATGACAATGCGCCCTCGACGCTCTTTAAATAACGTTTCTGTAATGTGTCATCGTGCACTTCGACGGTAAGTAAAATTTAAGAGGCAGGAAACGGCTAAGTCATGAACTGCTTCTGTTCTGATGGAAGGAAATAGGAAAGTATCAGATAACGTAACTTAGCACTGCTATTGGTTTAAACACCTATCACAGTGTAAAGCTTTTAACATATACTACTCAAAATTTGCTAAGGGAAATATTTCATGTTAAAATATAAGATATCATACGATTTTCATAATGTATACACTCACAAGATCCAATGCTGTTGAAATCATTTATCAAAGTTGATATTTTGTTTTACATTGATAATGAGCATGGGTAGCACGCAAGGTCAGCAGTACCCGCAAACCAAGGAGTTCGTGGGTAAACATCAACACTTCATAAGTGTGATTTATTGTAATGTTGAAGTCACACTCTATTTTTTAACTTACATTAGACATTATTGTAAATCAAGTCTTGTGAATGCGTTTTTCGCCACACTAAATCAGCAGGGACGTTGGGAGATTTGCACTTAGGTTTGTCCTTGATACATGCAGCCTTGACTTTCAACATGTGATTTATAATAGCGTTGGGATGCGGAGCCTGTTTCAACTACAATGAAATGCAACATGTTGCAAAAGTGATTCACAGCGTCATTTTATTTCAGTGACATACATAATTGTATAACAAGAAGATAATAGATAATCGGACAGGAAAGGCAGCACCCAACCCAACAAAATTTATTTCTAAATCCCAAAGTGCACCCTACCTCTATACCACCGTTACCCACACAAATGTCTTGTATGATTATCTTACTTGTTGCAATGTCACGACGGGTATACATACATCGTATATATCATTGTGATAATGTTACAAAATTGTCTCCGTGTAATGCATTTAAAACAAGGTAAAGTACATAACGATAACCAAAATGATTATTGGCGTATCAATTAGTTAATGTACATATAGTTAACTATTTCGTGCAACTGTTTCGTTTCCAAGTAACTGTAACGATACGTTATTGTCTGTTTCCATCTATTTCTATATTTAAGGCACAATCAATTCAACATTAAATTATTTTTTGTGTAATAAAGTTCATGCCGCCATCCTGATTTTACTGATGGGAGTGTATGTTTAGCTTCGAATATCTGCTGTGAGTGCATGTATTGCTTTAGCTCCGTTTGTAAGATAATCGTGACCAATCATGACACCTGATATCATGCTTATTATCTGCTAACGTCTATACGCCTTCTCGTCTCTCTAGGATGTTGTTTTCTAATTTCATTCTAAAATAACGTTGACATTGCGGATAACTTCGAAGCCGCTTGAACCATCCTGGTACAAAATATAAATCGCATTGCTAGTATACGTTTCAATTATCCCTGGTCGTTTTAAAGTAACCTGTGCCCACATAACCATCGCTGCATTTAGGAATTACAAATTTAGACAGCATACAATTACTGCCTCGTTACGGTCACATGTTCAATGGTAACAGTTTAACAGTTTATTTCATATATACATTGGACAATGTGTCCATGAGTACACAATTTTAATCGATTAATATTTATACATATTTATATATATATTACATCCAAAGAACATTACATAACAGTACAAATTTGATGCATACAGTGCAAAACAGATATTGATAACCTTCAAGAAGTAGCATGTATATAGCAAAGGTAAAAACGAGGTTAATGTGGTCACATAATAATTTGATACTTAATTAAACACCAAAGAATTCCTGAAGTTGAACGATATTTGAACAAACATGGACAATTTTTTAATTACGTTTTCATTTTGGGACGTTAACAGTTCGATAAAGTTTGGCCTTTTCCAATAGTATTTATGTAAATATTGTTTTCTTAAATCATCGTGTAATGGACGTTCAAATAAAACATGAAATTCATCTTCTAATTTGGAACAAATATCACAAATCATTTCATTGTATGGTATTGCCTCTGGTCTATGCCATCTGCCAGTTTCGACTTTAAGTCTATGTAAGGACATTCTCAAACGACATAGACAAAATGTAAAATAAAATATATAAACATTGGATAATTATTCAAATTGACCATCCTTCTATTATTGAATATCGGCAACATGTCCTATGTGCTTAAGTAGTATGTTTTAAAAGACATTACAAAGTTTGGTAATAAACACCTACTCCGTCAACGTGCGCTTGTCAAAACGACATATTTAAACCAATGGACGAAATTGCTGCAATGTTATCCATGGATAATTTAAATATAAAATGATGTGACATTGCTGGCTGCGTGTGAAACAACGCACTTGTACTGGATGGTATTTATTTCAAGAAAATAAGTTGGGTCCCACTAATCCAGCGGTACAATAAAGATGTACACTGCCAATTGCACGCACAAATCATTTCAAATAAAAAACAAAAAACCTTTGAAGAGATTCTGACAAAACATTACATGAAAATATTAGTTTCCGTAGAAATTACTAGAAATGTTATGTTTTTGCGAAAACGAGCTTGTCATGGCAGAGAAAAAGATATTCTAACGTCGATGAGGGCACTAGATGTTGCTCGTAATGTGTAATGGAATCCGCATTTGAACTATAACTATAATTGCAATGTTCTTTGTCAAACTACTGTGTTGTTAAACGGAGGATTAAATTTGATAATGCTGCTGACCTTCTTAAAATCGTAGCCTTGATGTGCTGTATTATTGCAATAAATTTAAATTGTGCGTTGTTTTTATCCTAATGTGGTTGACATTTAACCAAAGTATTGATTTGTTGTTTTTGCATTCACCGTAATGCAATTGCAATAAACACAAATAACCAATTCTGAAAGCCTGTTTCTGTGGATGGTTCTGGGTAATCACTGAGAGTTTGCGTAACTTACTCGGTCACTGTCTCATTCAGCTATTAGCGAGGTGACCTTCCAACACTACACTCTCCACTTGTATGTATTTAATGATCTGCTAGGCCTATACCATTTCTGTATAATTTATGTGCCTCAGCATTTAAAAGTCAGTTCTGAAAATGAAAGTGTCCGCATTGGAAATGCGGTATACCTACCATAAAGAGCTATAACAATGTCTTTGAGAATGACTACTGATACTCTATAGCTATATTATGTACATAACAGCTTTGTCATTTTCATTTCCCTTTTATTATATCGGTGTTTTCCATTGTATTCCATTCGGCTTGTGACACTACTGATGACGTATAGCAATCGACGATAAGATATTTCGAACTCACTGATAAAATATTGGTTGTTTTTTTTCAATTTGCAGTTCGGTATGAAAATCGTGTAAATTGTCTCATGTAAAATTCACTGTTCCTGTCAAGAGAACACATGGACATGAAGATGCACAGACCACAAAAACTGTTACAGAACATAAACAAGACAAAATGTAAAAATGACAAAATTACTGGAGTAATCCGGCTAAGGCTAACAATATAATAAATTACACAGTAGTGGCATATATTCATCATTTATTACCATCCCAGAAAAAGAAATTACTTTAACAATCCTCACTATTGCTTCAAGCGTTACACAATTCAACTATAGCAAAACCATTGTAACCATGTTGATACCAATTTGATAGATTCCCCATCTGGTAGACCAGTAAATTTACGATATACATTGTTATTGTCACATACATTATTGTATTTAGTTATATCTGGCATTTTCTAGGCAATTCATAATTAAACACTCTTTATATGGATAAATCGCCCAGCTTTTCTCTCTGTTTAAAGTATTGCACTTTTCAATGTTGTCTGATTTGTCTGAGTTTAGTTCATTTTTGTGGTTTTTTTCTCATCCTTTATTGAGAGATATGGTTTGTAATTATTTAGCAGACACAAAGTTCTCCTGTAATTAATCTTTGTATCTGTATATATGGTGTTATAAATGAGACCGCACAGACATGAGGAATGTTCCATTTATAGTTTTCCTTTATACGACTTCGTTCATCCTATGTGTCGTCATTATTACTGTTGCCTTATGACATGCCAACATTGTGTTATACTTTAGTTATACCAGGATAAAAGTAACATAACCTTTTCCTGGAGAAAGTTACTGATTGTACCACTGAGGGTGACCACCAAATACGGTCTAATTGATGCACATTTTACTCGTTGATGCTTCAACCTCAGAGCTAACAATATATGGTATTATACATTACAAATGTTATATGATTAATGTTGGCTTCCGCAACGACGCAACAGTCTACATGCTCAGCGGTAACTTTGCATAATTAAATTTGAACTTTAAGATACGTCGTTCATGTCTTCATTCCAATAATGGTACGAGTGGCCTCATACCAGTAAGATGATTACTACCACATATACATAATTTAATATGTTAACATTTAAGAACCGTACTAATTTCTAACTTCTAATAAATGTATGGAAAAGTATGAAAGAACTACATTATAGTATTGAAGTAATTTCGATTGAAGTAACACGACTGACAAAATAGGTAATACATTGACACATCATAGAAGTAGACAAATATATTCGTATACATAAGATCAACTTGATTTAAAACAACTGGTCGTATAATTCATGTTTCATGTGTTTTATACAATGTGTCTTTGATTATCCCGACTGTTCACGACACAAAGGATGTGAACCAGCATCTGAGGTAATACTGGACATTAAAATATCATTAATATATATTTAAAGATGGCAACGACAAGTTACCGGTAGTTAGTTCTGTCACAATGAGTAATTACCATTAGATCAAAAGGAAGAACAACCAACTTCGTAAAGGACATTAAATTAAATCCTCCAGACACTGATCAATATATTTGAAACCCTCTGTAAATGTGTCTAATCTGTTATCACAATGTTAATACTAAATGATTCAGCTATGTCATCAGTTGCTCTAGTGAAAATAACACACACACACACCAAAACCACAGTCTTCATGGACAAACCCAAACCACGAACATTAAACCACACAACCCTGCAACCACACACATGATTTTCAACGGCTACCGCCCTTAGATAAATAACAATGAACCGGGGGTGGGGGCGAATGAGAGCAAAATACATGAATATAACAGTTAACAAACAAAAGTACCTACTTAGCACGACAGATGCCCGGTCGCAACGACAAACAACGAGACATGCCGATCTCTGACAGAAAACTACCACCGTCGACGGTCCTGGAGCTCTCAACTAGATCAAGCACCGCCCTATAGTAATTCATGTTAAAATATGCATCCAAGGATAGCACTCAGCAGACACAACAGGACTACATAATATCAAAATATTATTGTTATAATCCAAATATCTATGCAATCGATTTTTTTGAAAATTTTACTTAAATATAATGTATAAATTATTTAACAATTTCTGACTTTTTCATTTATGTTTTGACCAATCGGTTTCAAGTAATTGATACTCAAAGCGTTGAATCGCATTTCACCAAATTGTAAAAAACTAATCAGGACTGTCGTTTGTATACACACATTGCAATATCATAGCATTGTATTTGTATTGTTTTAAACATTCTAATTTGAGAAAAGGGCAGTGAAAACCAATACCTTATTTACTAAGCCCCAGACTAATACACGACATATATCAAAATAATATATTAATACTATAATTTGCAATGCTTATATACACAAATACACAATGTAATGTAAACAGGTGACTGGCCTGATTAAACGAGTTATAATATTCAGCGTGATTTGCTCATGATAAAAAACGTTACGCACATTACGCACATATAAGGTCCGCACGGAAGATTGTGTTTATATGCAAATTATGTGTTAACCTCGTAAAATAAAGTCATTATTATTAATATTATTATTACTCAATTGTCACATAATACTAGTATTGTATACAGTTGAATTGTCCGATTTCGTTTGCACTTAGTACTCAAGAAATTGCAATTGCTAGATAAAAATATCTGATAACTCTCGTAATTCTAATGATCGTAGTATTTACCTGAGCGCACTGATCATGATTTTGAACGTGTTTATTAAATATTTGCATTATCAGTTATGATATACTTTCATAACGTATTTGGCAAAGTTGCTGACACAGTTACAGTTTTTTAACGATGTTCTTTCCGCGGTAACCGTTAATTAATGATCCTCATGTTGTACGTTTGCCAATGTGCACTACTGCATTCTGTTTTACTTGGACATGGTGTACCTTTTCTAGTTTTCGTCTAAGTTTTGACATTTCCGTTAAATACTACTGTTGGTCTACATGGTACATTGAGCCATTTACAATTCTGAGATAACAGTAAAAACGTGGATTATGTGTTTGTTTCGAAGCTATCTAGATGGTAGATTTTCTGATAATCTTCATTTTTGCAACACATTGGATTTCATTTTCCCATGCACATCCGGGCCATTTGCATAAACTGGTTATAATCTAAGCTAACTAGGCATTTGTTAAAAGGACGCCAACATTTCCCCACATCACCAGTCGCGATTTCTTTCCGATTGTAAGATAATAAAATTATCTGCATAAATTGCGTCGGGTAAGCGGACTAGTTTTCTCTATGCAAGGCATTCATTACGTAATAAGTCTTCTGATTTCATCTATTTCAAATGTCACATTTCCTTTGGCACTTAACGTCGTGTGTATTTGCATTGAAACTGACTTTGCGAAGTAAAATGAACTCGTCGTGTTTCAAAATACCCGGGTTTGTGCTGACAATATATAACGTATTGCATATATGTAAACGTTAAAACAAAACATTTTAATTTTGAAACTCATTTTAATCGTTTTAAACAAGTATGAACGTATTTTAACGGTTTTTTATAAGTGTACATTTTCCATACAATCAGGTTACTGCAATATTTGTAAATAACAAATAATTGTCATCAATCGTCTTATGGACATCGTATTAGATGCATACTATATCATATAATAAGTGATAGTGTACATTTCCACATTACTTAATTGTGCGTTTGAGTAACTTACCCAAATTATCTTGAATTATACACCCGGATTTAAAAGGTCATGCAATTATACATGTATTGTATCGTTCCAGTCTCGTGTGGACAAATTGTCAGCCACGTGTGGTAGGGCTATTGCATAGAAACTGGCGGATAATAAGTAAAACTGGTTATACCAATTGAATGTTATGAAAAAAACACACAATTAACTCGGACATAAATATAATGAAACATCGGACAGGGAAGGCAGCACTTCCCAGACACAGTCAAACACAAAAATTAGAAATAGCCTAGACAACTCGCTTACGGCACATTGTTCAACACAAAAGGTCATTAATTCGATTGGAAGTTGCTGTTTGTTTTCAAATGTAATCAAAAACTTAAACACATAATATGTGTACCATGTTCCATGTATGTGTCTATATATGAAGGTATGTTTGCACATATATTCTATGTGATTTAAAATGCATTCCTTAAAAACACTTGACATTTATAATTATAACCACCATTATAATAACTATACGAAACAAAATAAAAACGTTGGTTGTAATTTTCACTTAAATGCATCGTGTGTGGATCATTTCTATTTCAATCCTGGATTTGTATTTTTTATTTTTAGATTACAACTCCAAGCAGATGATGTGGTAATGCGGATCGTTGATGTGTTTAATGGCTAAAGTCAAGCTGCTAAAGCATGTAAGGATCATAATAAAAAGTGACATCACAGGAATAAAAAGGTCATGGATTAACCTTAGAATCTCGCAAAATTTGTAATATTGAAAAATAAGATGAAACGACACATCATATTCATATTCACCCTAACTCCATAGCTTAAGACGATATTGACGAGCAAACACAAAACAGAGAATATTTTGAGAAGTAATAACTTCTTTACGCGGATCGTTATTATGTGGGTGGTAGTGTGATTAGGCCTCCTGTGACGTGTTCTCACTTGGCCCGTTAAAATAGCTGCTACTTTATATATAAATCTACTCACTTGTTTGTTTGCCTCTTGTGTGCCATAATATCAAATTATTATTAAAAATTTGCAATCCCCAGAATGCGTTTGGATTGCCTCAGTGAGGATTGCCTATTTTTGTTTAATACGCTATATGGGCATTGTCATTTCAATGTTAACAAATACACGTGTCACGATGCAAAACATTGCACAATTTGCATCATATGGCAAAAAATAAAGGATCTATGTTTTGCTGTTATGATCATTAGAATCTCATTCACGGATCCAATGCTCATCAACACAAATAGCAAGGTGAATTGCCATATGGGATTTTATGTAGCGATTTTTATCAATACTGGTGCTCTTCCCCTAGACCACGCTATCTCACATTAATGTCATTGGTGTCAGGAAAATAAACAACAAATCAATACGCAAACTAACCTTTGAATTATGTCTAAAAATGATACTTTAAAATTAGAATAAACGTCGAAACGAGAACGCATCACGCGGTATATTACATCATGTAATGCACAATTTGTAAACCTGACTGAAGCAGATAAGCTCCATTGTTAGTTAGCATTAGAATCAGATTAAATCAACATGTTCAGGAACGACAAAAAGTATCGCTATTTACAGATTAGATCGTGTGTCAATACTAGTTTAAAATGTTAAAACGAACAAAATGGAGCTTTTCTGCTTTTCGAAAACAATAAGATGAAAAAGATGCACGTTTACTTTAGAAACAACTAATAAATCACTCTACAGTTCTTTATACGTGTGTCATAAATCAGTCGGACAATTGTTTGTTGCACGAATCAAATAAGCCGGAGTACTTATTGGCTTATCCAGCCAAAGACCGGACGGACATCGCCCGCTCATCGTTGCATTGTCGGATAAATACAATGGCAATGGCCATCTGAATCTCGGTCGTTGTCCACCTGTCGACAGACGATGACCATCCGAAACTCTTTGTCAAGAATTCAATGCTGATTAGCTTTCTTATTTCACATTGCTATGTGATGACCACGCACGGCATAGGTTCTAATCCCACAATATATGTGCAAACATCATACAATATGCTGGTGACACTTCAATAAACAACGTGTCATCAGGATGCTACAATAACTTTTGATGATGAAAGAAAAACAAAAGCCAAGTTTCAACTGGGACATTGGTGATGTATTTCCACCTGTTTTAGATGTATTGTTTGATTGATCAGAATTCATGTGTTTGCTCTAAACGTGTATGCCAAATACATTGTCAAAGTATTATATTGTTGTTCTGTCGGGCAGGACATTGCACAATAAAAAAATATATAGTAGTACATTGTACCTTCAGGAGAAATGAATATACGTAATACAGTGTGCAGATGTTGGTTCGAAACCCCTTTGTTTTTGTTATATTCCGTTGTCAGTAACTAAAAAAAGCGAAATCATTTACCGTGTTTCAGTAGAACAATGTTTATCTTGATACATTCATTGCATGATTTCAAGAACGTACCAAACCAATATAAGACAAAAACGCATTTTTTTGGAATCGGTACACTCCAATGTAATTATTAATTTTATTTGAATATTGATCTCTGAGATAGCTGTATAATCTCTTATAGTTTAAGATAACCACTCTATGGCCAGACTATTCTGGAATGTGAGATATTTTAGTGTAAAATAACGAAATATGAAATAAAAGGGAATGTCCTGTTGCCAGGGGTTTTAACCTAGATTGCCGAGTTGCGAATCTCTGACCACTGGATCATGGTACCCGGCCCAAAATTTCCAATTAGACATAACATAATAATTTAATAATCTACATGTACATGATCGAGCAATCATAGTAAGAATTGTTGCTATGGCATGGTAAGCTGAATAAATTTGAAATCTAATTTTTCACACAGGAATAAAGAGTCGTATTTCATTCACAGTGGTTAAATGAAAACTGAATGTCAATCGTATATATTAAGCAATTAGATTAAATGGTTGTTATGGCAACAAAAGAACTGAAAATGGTAATATAATAACATTTATATCACTCCAAAGACGATTATGTCATTAATTGATAATTGCTTGATACAAAATGGATTGAAGACACTATTTTTTATATTTGAGAAAGAAGCAAAACGGTTGCCATGGCAACAAAAACATAATGTTTGAAATACAAATCTTGAAATCATCTAAATAATGCATTAAAATGGGGTATGGGGCCAAAAACACCCCTTATCATAACAGATCCTTTACGTGTTTCAATAGCAGATACCATCTAAATAAGCATGCTTACATGGGAATGTGTTTGCTGATTTCAGCTTATAATAATTATGATACGCTTTTCAAATGCAAAGTTTGAAAAAGATACACGTATATTATTGGAAACAAATTTCCCCATATCTGACATATACAAAAGGAAAGGAGGCATGATATGTTTGTAAAACACGTACATTTGTATAAGACGTATGGCCCGTATCAGGCCAATTGTCAGAAATGGTAAAGGTCACAGTGACCTTAACCTTTGACCTAATTACCTTAAAACCAATAGGGGTCATCTACTGTTAATGACCTACCTCACTGTAAAGTTTGAAGATCATAGGTCATCCTGGGTTTTGAACGGAAACCATTAATTTTGGTCTACCGACCGACAGAGCAACAAACTCCAATTGTGTAGTCACATGTATAAAGTACGTATAAACAATAAAAGCACGTCAATCTCATACATGATGCAATGCCATATATAGATTTATATGAATATAAAATTAATGATATATATTTATTAAGTTTTCATGTAACATCGAGCTGTGAAATTGGATTTTCGCTGAATATATTGAATTTCATATTATACTTACGAACAATCACATAAGCAATAATGTTCCTGTCAGAAATGAGTACCAAACACAACACATTGATCAATCTCTTTGTATACAGATTGTTTTGAAATAATTGTTTTATGTTCGCAGACATTCGTCAAAGAAATTATTATAAATTGGATAGGGAAGACAGCACTCAACAGAAACACGAACTACACATAAAAAAGTTAACATTTAATTTTTAATTTACCACATACATTCAAACTGCGGTTGAAGACATGCGAGAAAGTTGTGTAAATGTTTGTGAAGATCACGAAATATTTGCTTATGGGCAAATGTATAACCACATGTAACAGTATCATTGATGAAGAGTAATTATAATACAGTTACCTGTGTGTGTAACTATTAACCACCACGATAGCCTAGTATAGGGCGACCGCTGTGAGTGCGGTGTTCCTGGGTTGAATCACTTGAAACAAAGTCTTACTAAAGACAAAAAAAAAAATTATCAATTATTCCATCGCTCAAAGCTGTGCCTACAAGCGATGCTGGAGTCTCGCTCATAACAGATACAAAAACATCTATGACATCGTAGACACATTAACTTGTCATGGAATATAAATAATTTAATTTTGCATCCAATTCCTATTTTACCAATTTGATAGTGTCCCCTTTGCAAGTATGATGCCGTGAAACCGGCCGTCTCGTGCTGTTGTGTCGACGAGTGCGTGATGCGACACAGCCAGGTGTTGGGTGGCGTGTTCAGTAAAGGTGGTTGTTGTTTGAAGTAGAAAACTATGTAGAGAGGTTGATGATGCGGTGGTTGCTATGTACGTCGCTGGTTTGTGTGGTTCTTTTGTTTGGTCTGGTTTGTTCTTTAGCGAACTAAACCGACTGTTTAATGATTGCTTGTTAAACCCTGTAAAGCAGGAACAAGAATAATTTGTATAAATCCAAAATCTTTATTATGTCGTAGCATAGATGAATATCTATTACACAATGCATACAAGATGGAATACGTATAACATTGCATAATAACATAGTAAGAACAAAACATTAATTAATTAACTAAATACTAATTAATTGGGGAAAATCAATATGTATAGAATGAATCACAAATATAAGAATAACCTAATAAAATACTGGGGAATAATTTAACTCACTGGGGAAAAACTAAACTCGCTTTGCTTGACATGAGAGGTTGTCCGTGACAACGCAAAATAAGTATTACTTCATTACATTTGTAATTATAAAAATCATAATTCAATAATTGATTTAGTTTAATATATAATATGACAGTGATCATATATAAAATTGAATTATACTAACTTCTACTGAATAGTATTTATATACTATTTGCTTAGGTCATGCTATAATTGCGCATGATGTTAAACTATGTAAAAATATGACAAAAATCAATTATGATAGTAAGATGCAATAGTTTTGAATATTACAAATTCTACAATTTGGCTTGTTCTCATTTAAGAACATTTTAAGAACATAATATTTGAAAATACTTATCGGTCATAAGAACATGTAGTAGTTTAATCAAATATGATAATAAGATGCAATACTTTTACTTATCACAAATTCTACAATTTGAATATGATCAATAAACTGTTTGTTTTCATTTAGGTGCCTCATATCACATTTGCTAATAAACAATCATTCAGTCTAAAAAGCATAGTAATTCATATGAAAAATACACAAATTATAAACATAAGTTAGTTACTATTACTTTAAAAATTTCTAAGTTAGTTAGCATTAAATGATTAATACATAATGTTACATACCTGTAAGCAGGAACAAGAATATTTTGTATAAATCCAAAATCTTTATTATGTCGTAGCATAGATGAATATGCTGATCTTGGAATTTGTTCCAGCTTTTATACAGATAGATGGCTAAACTCGGACATATGGTGTTAGCCAAACATCATTATGACATGATTAACATTTCCTTTGATTTATTTGCTTAAACATAATTGAGCCGTCCTGCTTAACACTTATTCAGGAAGTTTGCGGACCTTACGGCTAGAAGTTGACGATGTCTCAATTGAGAACATATCATGGCGCTATTAGTATGTTTGTACACTGGACAAAGAGGTGTTAAAATAATCAAGAGCTAATATATTTGTTTGCATACTATAGACAAAAAGGTGTTTACTTTTTATAGAGTAAGGAAATGGCTTACTGTGAGATTATTCTCAAACAAATTGACAAAATTGACATTATCAAATAAATCTTATTACAAATTATTGATACAAGTTTGAAAAATTGGAAATAATTCACATCATTGAATTATTAATTAAAATACATGTTTGATAATAGACACGAATGAATTGCTGAAACACATAAAATAATGCATAGTTTTACACTGCATTTCACAAAACTTTACAGCAAAATATGGGGCATTATACAAGTATCAAACCCCTCTAGACGCAATGAGATATCCAGGTTTTCGTCTAGAGATTTGGTGTCATTAAAGACATGTATAACTACCAGTACCAGCTAATGGTGGTACAAAGCTAGCTATACAAGCGCGGTATTTAAAAAGTAGTAGAAAACTAAAAATTTTCTTAAAATCTTAAAACTTTCTCTAATGTATCCGCTAAATAATACAATCCAGATTATTAATTATTTCCATATATTTTATCCTACTATGCTCATTAAGACGCAGGTTATTCTTCAATTTGAGGGAAATATGTGCATAGTAAACTTTTACTTAAGTCAAAATATTTAAGTTTTCCATCAAGATGCTTTATAAATACCAGCCCTGGTCTTACTGTTAGACATGATTACTTGTTTCTTTACCCCCTTTTTATTTATGTAAATACACTTCAACAATGTTAGAAACAATGACTTGTTAAGCCTGTCATACGCGAACAACAATGGTCTTATCAGCACGTATGAACAATGTGATATCATAAGACGACAATAATCCGGAATTTGTTATAATTTTCGAGGCTTACGTTTGTTAGAACTCCACATTAGTTGTGGTTGTGATTGATGCAGCACTCTCGGAAAGTACGTGTAAGGTTTCATAAAGTCTGAAACATGATGTACTGCACGTATTTGCTTGGTTTCTGTTATCGCATTCGCCGTGAATTGTCTGTATTATGAACGTGTGCTGTAAAGGGAACAAATCTAGGCTCATTTATATTAAAGATGGAGAAGTATAAATTTTATATGGTTGCGTTCTTAGATACTAGTAATGTCAAAATTATTTCACAGCTCTGATCTGAAATTTCAACACAGCATTTAAAATATATATTACACCATCGTTTTCTTGAAATTAATATTATATCATTTTTTATTGAAATCATTCAATAATTCAGTTGTTCAGAAGCGAAACAATTCATTCGTGTATTTTATTGCACGAACTAATCTGTTAGATACAAGTTATTGCATTAATTTTCCAGGAGTTCTTAAACGTTAGTGCTTTGTGACACAATAAAATACCAATGTGAAACATGTTTCAATAGCATATTACTTAGCGTCAAAAGTTTTGCAACAAAATTGAAAATCCTAAATTTGTGAATGGTTGGACTGCAATAACTTTTCTCTTCTACGTATCCACACGAGTACCGTTAATGGTTACTTTTACACTAATATCGTCCTGTTCCGTCATGCACGTGGTAATAGGGTATTCCATTTTCCACTTATTATTCACTTTACACGTTCTTCAAACAATTAGTTTTTAATTAAACAAGACATGTACTCTTAAAACTATCACCGAAATGGGTAATTAGAACATAATCGTTTATATGAGATGCTAAATGCTGGTGTGTCACCGAGGCTGCTTATTGTCGCGTTAAACTGTCATGTCCTTATCATTATGAGACTGTGGTATCAGGTCCAATAGACAGATGGTGTATATAACACACCACGTGATGACAGGTCAACGGTCAATTCAGCTGATAAAGACAGGACAGCCTGCTAAAACTGTAGCACAGCGGCATTGTTGTAGCTTAAATGTAGTAAACCATACAGTTAAATCAATATAAAACTTGCATTCGAATTGTGTTTTTGTGAAAAAGACACCTTTTTAAAAAAAACATCATCAATTGGGTAAAACCATGTTACGATCACTTATAAATTATGGTTAAAGAACGACCATGCTTACCCCCCTAAGTTATAATGGTAGAATATTATAAAAAATGCTGTCAAGACAAGTTTACGGCCAACATGTTGCTGAGTGAATTTGAGTATTACTTAACACTTATGGTCAAAGAACAGCAATGTTTACGCGGAGTTACTTCCCATGCACTAAAAATAGAAATAACTGTAGAATTTTCTAAACAAATCTGTCAAGCTAAGTTAACGGCCAATATGTTGCTGAGTGATAAAACACCTGTTTTTGTAGGGTGTTTTAATGATAGATTTGTAGATAGCATAACGCAACATTTCGTGCACTGATATCAATACATAGAAAGGATACACGGTATTAAAACATGAACAAACATTCGATAAGTGTAATGTGTATTTTTGAAATGTTCGGTTGTGTGACACACGATGTTCATATGGATAAATACATTTCCTAAATTCGGTCTTTGTTATGAATGTATATCAGTTCTATATCAATACACACATGTGTAGTTGTATCAGCATAAACTAGTTTGTGATTCAAACAAAAAAAACCTTTTGGTCAGCAAATCAACATTCTTGTCTTTTTTATTGGAATCGCAACCTAGTTCATGCAACAACGCATGTGTACATTGATATTTAATTGAAATGAGCCGCGTCATGCGATTTGGGGTCTTAATGACATTATAATAATTACGTCATAAATGACGTCGAACTTCTGTCACTTACCGCGGGAGAAAATTTTGTTTACATGCGGAGTTGCGTCGTGGGAATTTTAACATTCTGCACTATAATATTAATCTACCAGAATGGATAGCGAGTTGGAGGTATGATTTATGAATATACTTATTGCTTGATGTATGTGTTGTCTCTCTTTAAAATTGTGATATTTAGCCGAAATCGATCAGAATACACCGAAGGTCGTTTCGCGCAAAATTTAACGGATTATGCCTATTCGGCCATCGGAGAGTGGAGCGGTATATTAGCATGACATTATGACTGATTGCTACGATCAGGCTACGATCATCAGTGAACTGGTTCTTTTATTATCTCGACACATTCGCACACATTGAAAACTTTAAAATTGCATGATGTCTATTTGTTTTCCTACATTCGCTGTCCGTACCATACATGCAATCTTATCGCTATTACTGACCCTCTTTCTGTGTCCATATCGAGTCAGATTACCTTACAAGAATGAAATTGTTTTAAATTCCAATGCCATATCGTTCTATGTTTACTTTATGTGCTGCAAATTGACCGACTTTATGCAACACATTGCATACACGTTTCTAGTGACGTCATCACTCATTTGTGTACACAGTAGACGATGTCCGCTAACTGGGACAGCATATATAGGCTGTTTCACAATTCAAATGCGCGTTGTTTAAAAAACAATTGTTGTGACACGTTAAATGAAAACAAATTAGTGTACACATGCGATCATCAGGTATGAAACTGTTTTTAATTTACGGGGCAACATATCTGGTCGCACTGTACATAGTTCGTATAATTTACACTTGTCTTTTAATATTAGTTAGGTCTGTAATAGATCTAGACCTACAGTACGCGTACTGTGATAAACTTTTTTTCATTACACTTTACAGTTATTCAATGTTCTATAACAGTACAACAACTAGAATTTCAGTAATCAGCGTAGATCTACATGTGCATGCATACCAGTGTACAAGTAGATGAATATGATTTATCCCTATTTTGCAGTAATTGAAATTTAATTGAATTTTAATTGCAGGAATTGGAAAGTATTATCTCGGGGCATTTCGGGAGAACACCCGTGAGCACACCTGTGGTTTCTCAGATTGATAATGAAAGCTCTGAGTCTGATGTGGACGTCACAGATACACGTGATCTAATTGCTACAAGAGCGAGGGATTTCGTACACAGCTCAGAGGAGGACCATGGTGCAACTGGTTATGATGCTGACCTGCAACCAGAGGACAATAGTACTGATGAAGAGGAGGATGGTAGTGGTGAGGTTGACTGTGAAAATAATTTGGCTGTAATGGATGATGATTTAGAAAAAATTAAGAAATTTAAAAATGCCCGTTGTTTTAATTTAGATTGCCGTAAAAAGTTTGCAGACGATCAAATTTTTAATTATATATTGAACATTCAAGAAATGGATAGAGACACCAAAGAAATGTACATCATGGGATTATTGAATGATAACTTAACTGAGAAGACGAAACGTGGTAAAAAACGATTGAGGAATAGAAGAACGCTGACATTCATGGGGACAGTTGTATGTAAAAAAAACATTTCTTATATGTCATGACATTGGAAAGAAATACTTAAATAATTTAAATAAACACATGTCCAGTAAGGGACTTATTCCTCGTCAACATGGTAACACTTGGCGAAAGCCACACAATGCTCTTAACTATGAAGACGTTCAGCGTGTAGTAAAATTTCTCTCCAATTGTGCAGACGAAAAAGGCATTCCACAACCTGCTGCACCAAGAGGCAGAGATGGTATTCCCCCTATCTACCTGTCAGCAGACTGTACTAAGGTTGATTTACATAACAGTTATAAGACGTCATGCATTGAATCTGACACACCAATAAAACATGTCAGCCTTTCAATGTTTAAGACTCTGTGGAGTACATGTGTACCACATAGAAGGATAGCAAATCCGCGAGATGATGTATGTGCTACATGTGAGCGGATGAGGAAAGCGATTGTGGATTCTGTTTCAGAAGAGGACAAACTGCAGTCATTGGCTAATATGCAACATCACATTATGAAAGCTCAGAAGGTATGCATTTAATATACAATCATTATGTTTATTGTATCATCATAATAGACATAGCCTACACGTACAAACATATATATGCCATAAGCACAAACAACAATTTTGATCAAATTAATGTTGACATTGCTGCTAAAGAACAGTTATATCAAGTTATTAATTTACTGTTTATCAATTTACCTGATGAAGGCACAATACCCGTGTTCAAAATGCTGTATTAAATTAATATCGTGGAGTTAGGTTCTGTTTTTATTTAAATGTGTTATTAACTATATATAGAAATTTTGAACTATAAGAACCCACACATGGTAGGTGGGATTCAAACCCAACACTCACGGTACTTAATACTGAGGTACCCTATACTGATTATTGTATCACTATGTTTGTTTATCTTGGTGTACGTGTATCTATTAGATACCGATTTATTTCAGGAACGTGAAATGTACAATGATTGTGTGAAGCGCAGTGTCAATGAGGACAGCTACCTCCATTTTACATTTGACTTCAGTCAAAATGTAAACCTCCCACATCATTCAAGACAGATGGGTCCACTATATTTTCTTTCCTTACGCAAGGTTCAGATCTTTGGGTTCCGCATTGATGGCATTCCACTTCAGCTCAACTTTTTGGTGGATGAAAATGAAACGATAGGACAGGATGGAACCAGTTCACATGGCCCTAACTCTGTCATTTCCATGGTTGACTGGTCACTGGAGGAACATGGTAGTGGAGCAGTGAATTTTTCTATTCATTCAGACAATTGCCCAGGTACATGCTTTTGACAAAATACATTGAATCAGTTATTAAGATATTGTGTAAATTCACACTTATTTTTATTTTCAGGATTCACATGTAGTCAACACAATTGACATGTAAAATCATCTATTTTTGTTGGTACATGTATTCCCACTGTGTAGTAGATAACTCCCCTATGATATAAGTGTGCAATATCCCACTATGGATTTAACTATAGATATTTTTTGTTACGTTATTTTTAGTTGAACATTACCATCTGTGTCGCTGAAATTAATAGTCATTATCATTGTTGTTTACAGGGCAGAACAAGAACAAATACATGCTTGGGTATGTCATGTGGAGAGTGATGACTGGACATAGTGAAAACATAGAATTCCTGATGCAGATTCCAGGTTAGTTTGTTCTTGAAAGTGATTGTTAAAGTATGTCCTACTATCCGTATTTAAGACATATGAATCCTACCTAGTTACAATAATCCAACACCGGGCTGGGCACAACAATCATATGTTGAGCTTGAAGCAAAAGAGTACCATTTTAACTACTTGTATGTTGGGGCCTGGGATTGAACCCACAACCTTCAATTCTCGAGGAAGAGGCTTGAACCACTCTGCCACCAAGGACAATTTAAAGTGAACAGTACACCGATTCATATAACAACTAATACTTTTTTCATAGCTTACTGATAGTGTTGTTTAAATTACATGTACAGTCATCATTTTAGCTACTGGTTTACAAAGGGTATGACAAGGTTATAGATAAAATAACAACATGTTTTGTACTATTTTCAGGTCATGCTCGTTGTTTAGTTGATGCAGGGTTTGCTCACATAAAAAGGTTGTATCGTCGTACTGATACCGAGACCATGGATCAACTAGAAAACCTCGTCAACAAATCATCCAAATCAAACTTGGCTGTAAGATATTCACTTTGGTGTTGGCGGAATTGGAAAGTCTTCTTGGACAATACGTTCAAACCAATGAAAGGAATAAGGTAGCTACATTTGTAAGCTATGAATGTATTAACCCTTTAATCCATGGATACGCATTTTGATGAACCTACATGTATCCACAGACACTTGGGGTCTGGACCACGCCCCCTCCCGCTACGCGCCTGGAAATATTTTTTTTATATTTCTTATATATCCAGACCCATTCAGTAATCACACAAACATTTGTTGGATGTATTTGATATTCATACCAAAATCTACGTAATTCCTCTACTGCTTAAATAACACAAAGATAAAAATGTTTCGCTGAACTTTCTCGCACCCCGACCTAGAAAAATTGATCGTGTAAAACTTGTTTTGCAACTTTCCCGTACATTTCTGGTGTCTTTCGGTCAATAACAAATTAATCTTTACGATGACTATACTAACAATACTCGATCAGCGCTTTTGTCGACAAAATATGCGAGAAAGTTTGCAATTTTCAACTCATTTTCCGCCGCGCACATAATCTTTCGACAATTTGAACGGTGGTTCCCAGCCTGATACATAAGAACCGTGCCGCGCGTTGAACGTTGGACCCAAACGAGGTATTCCGAATGGTTTATTTACATATCTGGTTCCAATGTTTAACGCGCGGCGCCGTACTTTCGTATTGATCAGGCAGGAAACCAGCGTCGAAAGATTATGTGCGAGTCGTGTTTTTAGTTGAAAATTGCCAACTTTCTCGAAAATGGTTGAGGCAGGGGCCGAGATCGGTTTCTGTCACTATCATAATCGTGAAGAGTAATGTGTACTTGACCAAAGGACACCAACTATTGGCAGGAAAGTTGCACAGTGAGTTAAACACGACCCGATATTCGAGGAAGGTGTGCGAGTAATCTCAGTCAAACATTTTTATCTTTGTGTTATTAAAGCTAGAGAGGCATTTACGAATATTTTTGTATTTGTCCGGATACGTTTAATAATGTTTGTGTGATTAATGTATGGGTCTGGGTATACAATGTTGATGATAAAAAAATACCCAGGTGCGTAGCTGGGGGGCGGGGTCCTGACCCCAAGTGTCTGTGCATGTATCATGGTTTATGCAGACAGATACTGATGCATCTATCACTTTTCCATGCAAATAGCACAGTTAGTATTGAAGTTTTAATTCACCAATTATTTCCAAAACTTGTTTTAAGATGTTGAACACAATGTCAGATCATTGTATTCAAATAGAAAAGAGTTCTTTGGGGTAAATGGTTTATATAATTCATATGATCATACTTTGCTATTTTAATTGTTATCACCTTTGATGATTTTGTCATAATCATCTGATGACCTCCAATAAATATGCTAAAAATACATGGAAGTCATATGTGTCACTTAGTCACCTTGTACACGGCTGCATATAGTATGATTTGGCCATGTTTTTTTAATCAAAATATAATTAAGTTCAGTAAAAACTATACATGTAGACAGTAGGTACTAAATTTACTAATGTCATACTAATTATTGCTTATTGTGCAAATTTGTTTTCAAATAGGCGTATATAACTTATAAAATGTTGTAATTATGTTAAGAATGTTAGTGAAATCCTTAATATTTCAGGTCATACCAGTACTTTAGATTCTGTGCTGCTGAGCCAGGCATTGTTGTCGTTCGTCCTACGGCTGGAGATTTGAATGAAGAAAGGATTTGTATCCTGAAGGATCCCACCTTCAGATTTACAAATATCCTTCGACCTGATGTCTTCCTTCAGGTGGAATGAGTGATGGCAGAAGGAAATATTTACACCGATCAGTTAGACCGTTTGTCAGACCTGCATTTCAGGATGAACTGTGTCCACAGTAACAGTAGAACTTGGCGAATGTAGTATTATAGTATTATTCATGAAATACTAATTAAACAACTTATGAAAGAAAATTGCTTCTCAGAACCATGGCTATCTAGTATAGACATAGTCAACACATGATTATAATTATCATACCAGTACATGGTGTGTTGTTTTTCAATTGTTTGCACTTACATTGTATTTATGATTTGGTTTAAGTTAAAAGCATATGCTTTTGAACATTTATGTACATGTATTTATAACCTGGTTTCCAAGACACAGTCTTTATCAAGACATCTAGCATATCACAGACCAGAGTATAGACCAAAATTTATTATCATTTCTGCAGTCATAAAGGACAACACAGAAATAAGGCATTTGTCTAAAAATGTCCCAACCCACAGGTAATATAATGTAAAGTATGTAACATAATGAACATTTTTCTGACACCCTAGAACATTCATTTAAATTTTTTTCTCATTCTTTCCATAATAGATCCAAAAAGTGTTCCATACTGTCCTTGACATTGGACTTGCTTATGGTGCCTAAAATACCTACACATTTTATTGTTATGGCCTTAACTTTTGTAAAAGGTGTCTTATTCTGTAGTAAATAAACTAATATTACATAAAACGATATTATAACAAAACTATTTAGAGAATAATTTATTAAAAACTATCTGAAAAATACCTGAAACTCTATTTCTTTAAATTATTGCTGTTGCTATGCAGAATATTCTATGTTGTCAAGGAAATTATTAAAGGAAAATGTTAAAATGTACACTTTAATTAATTGTAGGATAAGTGACCAGTAAATTGCAGTAATGATTTAGATGTTGTTGTGTCAAGTTTTAGAATTATGCCATGTGTTTACTACCATAATCGGTGTTTAATTAAAAGAAGATTGATAACCTATCATTTATTGGAAATCATGTATTTAAGGATTATTGTATACACATAAAATGCACACTACAGCATGTATGTTCTCATAAATTACATGTTTTAATATGGCTCTAATTTGTACATGATGAGTTTTGCAAAATCCATACTGTTCTAGTTAATTACCACAGTATTTAGTTAAATTTTGTCAATATTTTGATTTATCTCACTGTTGCTAGGCAACCACTAAAAATGTCAAATCAACATTATATGTTTAAATGATAAAACACATTGGTGATGGAAATAATGTTTAAATGATAAAACACATTGGTGATGGAAATAAAAAATATGTAAACTATAGTATATGTTGTCTGTTTAATGTTGGGGCATGATTGTTCTGTCTGAATGATTCTAGACCTAGAATAGTCATTTTGGAGAAAAAACGGTGTTCCTTAGTAACAGCAAAATTGCCATATCTTGGTAATTATTCAAGATATCAACAATGCATTTTCATGATTTAAAATTAAAGGTTCACTTATTACAATGATACTAAAAATAAAAAGGTGGTTATTTGACCCACTATCACAGTGGCATTCACATGTGCTAAATGTTGTATTTTGTAAATATTAAGCGGTTGCTAGGCAACCAAAATAATTTTGGTCATGGTTTTGCACTGTTTTGTAATTAAGAACCTTTGTGGCACCAAATGAACAAATCAAGAATGACATGATGCGTTGGTTAGGCGTTTAAATGTGCTTAATGTATAGAATAGTTGTTACAAGATTTGCATCAGAAATTTGAAGATTTTGAAGGAAAACAGGCATCTACAAAATCGTCATTAATCACTGAATTTTGAAACTATCGAATTGATATTTGCAAATTTTGAAGTTTATCTTCAGAGGTTATTGTGGTATTAAGAACGTAAAAATTGCACCTTGACACCCTATAACAGTGGCTTCCACATGTGCTAAATATTGCATTTTGTATATATTTAGCGGTTGCTAGGCAACCAAAAAATTTTTGATATAATTTTTCACTGATGTGCAACTAAAAACCTTTGTGACAAGAAATGAACAAATCAAATATGATATGATGTATTGGTTAGTTGTTCAAATGTGTTCAATATACAGCATATTTGTTTCAGTTTTTTGCATCAGAAATGGTGCCATTTTGAACGAAATGCGAATTACTAGGCATCATCAAAATAGTCATAAATCACTGAATTTTCAAGATATCGACTTAAAAATTTCAGAATATGGAAATTTAAACTTTAGAGATTACTGTTACATTAAAAACTGAAAATGTGATTTTTTACCCACTAGCCCAAAAATGGCAGTCGTGGCCACATATACAGGCATGCAGTAAATTAAGGCATTCCATCGTTGCCAGGCAACAAAACATCACAGATGTTGATGGCAAACGTCGTTCAAACTCATGGACTAAGTGTATAACAGCATTATTATGAATACACACATATATATTGTGTATTATGAAGTGATTTCATCACACCATTACATGTAAACAAACACGTTCAAATGACGTCAAAAGTGACGTAAAGTCAGTGTTCGTCAGGAGTTCAGTGACGTTACTCAAATAAGTGTAGTGAAATAAGTAGTTGGTTGATTTACAATACATTGGTGTCATAAGAAAGGAAAATAATTTGGCTTTCATTCTACATAAAAATATAAATATTGAAAAAAATGTCATTAAGACCCCTTTTCCCATGATGCGGCCCATATAAATCCATTACAATTATCACATTTTAGAAATGAATAAATCCACATGGACATGGACATATTCTACGAATTAACATGATTAACTTGATTGATAACACATATGTAACTGGTGAAAAGCATCGTCGCAGGAGGTAATATAATAAAGAATACATTTGTTCTTTCATTTCAAGTAAATTATAAGACCGGCCAATAAGTTGATTAAATTCCTATTCTGAGTCCCGTTACAGCAAGTACCAAGCTAATCAAGCGTAAACGTCGGATGTAAGATCACATGTTGGGTCAGGTTGATACATTAATTAAATTTATCATTTGATTACACTCTCACACAAGTTTGTAGTGCATTAATTGTACTTAACAACACGTGGAATTGACTTTAGTATGGATCATATATTTTAACCAAACGCACATATGCACAAATATAATAAATGTTATGTATCAAATTAACAGCCGCGACATGACAACTGGACATAAACTAATTATAAGTAATATTTTTCCGAACACCAGAGCAGGTAGAGCGGTACACCAAATTCCGTTTCATGATCCAAATTCCGAACAAACTATATACACTTAATCTCTCAACCTTCCCCACGAATAAGTGAATGCTTATGCATGCTCTTTCACACGCTCAATAAACCACACATGTATTCTTAATGACGCACCGTTTTGAAAAAAGTATTTTAGAAACCGCAGTAGACATATATCGAAGCAGGAACACGATTATTATTAAAATAAATGGACCAACTTTGAAACTAGTGACGTGTTTAGTTGCCAAAATGGCAATTTATAATGTAAAATATTGGTAAGATACAATATTAGGATTTGTTAAAACAACAATAAAGTGTAATTTATTTGAGGCGTCATGATACTTTGTGTCTAAATGCGGCAAATGACATAACGTCGTAAGGAGATGATATTCATACCCATATAATAAGTTTGGCTGTTTTAACGGAACCATGGTTGCAACTGATAAAAGTAAAGGTAACACACCAAGGTGACTTAGTAGACAAACTATTCACCAATAAAATTTCCACATGGTCGGATTAATAGTTCACTAAATTATAATCCAAAGTGTAACACAATAGACCATTGGCATGAACTATGCTTTACGCCTGGTTTGAAGTTATACTAAACCACAAAGAAGCATACTCATATAACTTAAATAGATCAACTTAGGAAAGTCTTAATATCACAAACTTTCCACAACACAAATGACATATACATGTACAACGAAACGAATTGCAAGGCCATCTATGATGGTGTTTACTAATACTAGTACGTGGTATATTTAATAATGACAACTTCCTAAAGTAATTACAATGTCACTTAATTCGCATTAATTGAAAACGGGGTAAGATCTAAATCGTTTCACAACAGATAATCCATGTGTGTTTCAATCACAGGAAAACTTATGATATCAAATCAAAATGGAAAGCACACAACAGCAACAGCAGGGAATAAAAACGTACAAAAAAAAGAACAATAACATATCATAGCAGCACTGAATAACACTTGGCGATGCAATGATATATACATGCAAAATAACGAATGTTATTGTCGTATCAATTACAAATATCAAAGTGACATGTAGCGAAGCGATAATTGTGCATTTAAAATTAATGAACATAAACCGGATTAAGAGGGTACATCGTACTACGCGATCTAATAGTGCGAATAGTATGCCCAAGTGCAAACATGCCTGCGGTGAAGTTAAACCAATTTTACAAGAGATCTTAAGTAGACGACCACGCTGTTTGTCATGTTCACTGCAAATCCACGCACATTAAACAAGAACTGGGATATCAAATTAATTGAGTTCCAATAAAGTGTTCAATATCTAACTTTTCACCAGACACAGCGTAATGTATGAATAAGCCAATGAATCTGAATAATCGGAATGAATTGATCTTCATTGGGATAATGTTCGAAACATGTTTGAAATGTTGTACTATTAGCCAGTATAACTCTGCTATTTTGCACTTAGGTACAACTTTGAACAGTGAATAATACTATGTTGCATCATTTTGTATTGGCTCTGCTGGGATCGAGGATTGAAATAAAGATATTGGACATGCATACGGGCAATGTGATCTAAAAGTTATTATAGCAGTTCACTATAGTTTTATTAACCTAATAAAAATGGGCGTATGAGCGCCTTTAACATTGTGGTGACGGCAAAACAGTTGATAGTTACTGTAATGGATGTTGCGGATCTGTAGGTGAAACGAGTAGTGTGTTGTTAACACAGAATATGTTATTGTCTAGTCTATCTGATAGTATCGTATGAGACAAACCTACTATTACATCAACGGAGGTGCTGATACTACTACACGTGTATGTTACTATACTCGTACATGTGTTCGAAACTGTCGTCATGTGACGTTACCTTATCACTGCCGGTGTTACCTTTGAATGCAATTATGGGGAAAAACCGTAAATGGGAACGAAAACATGGGACGTATACTCAGTTTGAATGGAAATTAGTATGTTCACAGAATATGACAATAGTATACATGTTCTTCTCAATCTACATTACTATGGACAGGTATAGCTCGTTTGCAGCGAAACAAATCGTCTAAATTTTTAATTGTTAAAAATCTATTCACCAGATATTGATAAAAATTTACGTAGGATCATAACTACATTCTACCTACTCCCATTTTAAATTTCATAATTTTTAATTACTTATTTAAACACGTTTATTCTTTATTGTATATTGATATTACTTGAAATTGGACACTTTAACGCAGGGAGGTAATCTGGTATTCCATTGATGTTTTACTGTCATTTTTTAACTGTTATAATCCGTGATCAGCGAGATTAACATTGCTGTGATAAAAGCGAAATTTATGAGGCCCATATTATTATTAAGTCGATTTATTTAGGTATGTCACTTGTTTGTATACAAAGTATGTATATAATACAATGTAATATCACGAAAAAGCAGTGAATACTAAACCCTTATTCACTAAGCTACATAAGTTATGAATATACTCATGCATGGACATACACGTATATAACAATGCTAAATTAAGAACTTAATAAAAGCATTGTAACGTTTATGTGCGCAATGACATGTGTTTAGTATTGGTCTGAAATCGACATTCACATGTTTGAAGAATGCCTAATATTAAACAGTCAAAATCGTTTAAAGACGATTTAAAAGCCGTGTTTTTATAGTTCGAGAAGGAGACTGCTAGACGCAAGCCATATTTACGTTTAGAACCGAAAATATGATACACACAAACAGTACAGATGCACAGACGGGCCTCGTATATGCTATATTAAATAGCTTACAAACACATGTACGTAAAACTACCGTTAGACGTGTCACGTGACCATTAAATTTGTTGTTGTGTGTATCGAGTCTTCTAACATGAAGTTTCATTGTAAACTACAAATATTTTACATAGAACTTATAAACAAAACTTTGTTCACTTATGTCCGATGTTGCTTAGATTTAATTGTATATTAGGTAGATACATTTCATTCACTCGTGTATAATCTCATACTTGTAGGTGCAGTAAATACTGAGAAATTCGCCGCAAACGACCTATACCGAATTTGTATTATTTTATATTATCACCATTATACCACATTTAATAGAGTCGCCATACGACGCATTCCGTATTTTCCATTTCTACTGAGGATTTATTCCAATAATATTACAATCTATGTATACATGGTACGTAGAAAATATCAGAATTGGAAACTTTTTTTTATAAAATTACAAAATGTCATTTATAGAGAATAAATAACATAAACAAGTCTTGTTTTATAAACTATTCAAGTAAGTGACGTAAGGCCGCAAGAAACATTTGTCAACTCGACGTTAAAACAAACTAAAGTATTAATTATTTGACCGATTTTATTGAGCCATATATACATATATCATCGACCGTCAAACCGAGATTGATTACTATACACGCAACGTAATATTTGAGTGCAAAAGGTTACAGATTTTGCATGAAACCGACTCAACACTGCTACTGGGTTTACCGCAATGACGTATTATATTTTCCAATGTATTTACTAATTAATATGTACCGACATCCTATGCCAAGAAATGATATTATTGTTTCTTGTGGTAAAGTAATTTTCAATAAATAGAAAACACTTTTTATTAAGTAGTATGTACCTGCTTTTTATCGCACAATAAAGCATTGTCGCGAGCACAGATGCGTAGTCAATTGATCACACTGTATGTAGCTCGCCGTCATTCATCACCTGTACTTTTAATGTTGATACGACATTTGTTGAAGTTCATACACGTCTTAACACCAAACCAGAGGACACATTGAGCAAAACCCCGGTAATGTTCTGCGTATAAAGGGCATGCTTGTGGTATCTTCTAAATATGGAAACCAGTTAAAGCCAATGTTTAAAGCGATATACCGCCATACGATACGTTTACTACTAGGGTCATGAAATCAATGTCCGTCTTACATTAACTGAACAAAACCGCGATCAAGAAAACGTTGTACAAATATTGAAATCTCACCTATTCTAAATTTCGAAATATGCATGTGTTGCATTTTAAACGCATTGTCAAAATGACGTTTTCAAGGTGACCGATAAACCCTATTGGCAGGGACTAGGTAGCAACGACTTGTGTGTGCGTTTTCTTTTCGTATATTGTGAAAGACCCATTGAATAAAAATGTAAAACAATGGCATGTAATATGTTATAACAGAAACTTGAACATTTGACAAAGGTAGGCTTATCAGCACTTATACATCAACTTTTGAAGAAATCCTAATTCATGTACAATATTGCAGATGTAACATTGTTCTCCAATACAAGAAGTCACGACGGTTAAGAGTAAAATTTAATTATTAAATGTATCATTTAAACAGCCCAGATCGATGATTTGTTGGTTCAAAAATATATTCTAAGTCACCTTGTGACCGTTGATTAAAAGTACTCAGAGTATTCAACTGATCGATGTTGAGGGTTTCAAATGATAAATAGTGCGTTAATTACACTATTTAAAACGAATTGTTATTGCCTTTGTTTTGTCTGTCAATAATGTTGTAAATTTCTAAATAAATGAGACAAAGTAGACATGTTAAATGACGTATCGTTTCTATCCTAATTTACACACTAAGTGATGTATCGTCACTATTCTAATTAACATACAAACTAGTGTATTTACATTTTTAATGTGACCTTTCACACTAACATTATTGATTCTACTTTTTACGGGTTGTATATAAATACTAGCTTACATTTCTAACGCACTATGTTTTCTATTTCCGCCGTATTGTTCAACTTTTTCGCATGGAAATTACCTCTGTTTTCAACACTCAGTATCGACCGAACAGAAAACACATCGTAGGGCATCAATGTTGCACCCATTGTTTTAATTTAGTAATTCAAATGTTGTACCGTGTAAACATGTGTTTTTTAATTCCCCTACCGGTTTCTGACCGGAGGGGACTATAGGTTTGCCCTCCGTCCGTCCGTCAGTCCGCAGTCAGTCCGTCCGTCAAAAATTCTGGATCCTGACATAACTCTAACAATTTCCAAGCTAGGTTTATGAAACTTGGTATGTTGATAGGGAGCAATAAGGGCATTATGCACATCTACAAATATTTTGATTCTGACAAAAATTGTGGTTGCTATGGCGACAGAAAGAGTGAAAATATGCCAAATTCTGGATCTCGACATAACTCAAACAATTTCCAAGCTATGTTTTTGAAACTTGATATGTGGATAGGGGACAATAAAGGAATTATGCACGTCTAAATATATTTTGATTCTGACAAAAATTGTGGTTGAAAATGGCTTAAAACCGGTAGGGGACTTCTGTATTGCTTGCAATTCTTCATTACTTGTTTACCAAGCGTAATTCTTAAGTGTAGCAAAACCACGTGACCCTGATATAAGTATATAGGCATCAAATCTTAGACGAAATTTGTCGACATTTGCTCCGTTCGCAAACATGAGGACTCTTAGGGCACATTGATCTAGTAAAAACAATATGTATTTAAACTGAACCTTGATTTCGGTGGCCATGGAAACCAGAGTTTTTCATGGATTTCAATTATTTAGTCATTTTAAGAAAGGACTAATAATGGAACATTTTACCTATTTGTGATGAAATCCAGTATGTACTTCCAGATAACAATATTTGACTGTAGTTATATGTGGCCGCGACTGCGATTGTTTGGCTAGTGTGTCAAAAATCACATTTTTGTTTTTAATGTAACAGCAATCTTCAAAATGGCACCATAAACTGAACCAAACATGCTGCATATTGAACACATATAAACGGCTAACCCAGACATCATATCATATTTGATTTGTTCATTTGTTGTCAATAGGTTCTTAATTGCACATGCACATCCGTGAACCATTATATAAAACTTTTTCAAGATGCATTTGTTCGTTTTTAATATCACAATAACATAATAATAAGCTAGACTTTTCAAATTTTGAAAATAACAAGTCGATGTTTAGAAACGTCAGTGATTTATGACGATTTTGTAAATGCCTGTATTCCTTAAAAATCACATCAGTTCTGATGCAAATCTTGTAACAATTATTCTATACATTAAGCACATTTAAACGGCTCACCAACACATCATGTCATTGGCAGTCATTCTCTATTTGTTCAATTGGTATCACAAAGGTTTTTAGTTACAAAACAGTGCAAAATCATGACATTTTTTGGTTGCCTAGCAACCGCTTAAGATTTACAAAATACAACATTATGCACACGTGAATGCCAATGTGATAGTGGGTAAAAAATGCCTGTTTACTTTTAGTATCATTGTAACTAGTGAATCTTTAAATTTTAAATCATGAAAATGACATATTGATACCTTGAAGAATTACCATGTACCATGTACCATGTGGCAATGTTGCTGTTACTAAGGAACACCACTTTTACTCCAAAATAACTATTCTAGGTCCAGAATCATTCAGACAGAACAAGCATGTCCCAACAATAAACATACAATACATACTATGCTACATGTATACTTTTTATTTTCATCACCAATGTGTTTATAATTTAAACATGTGAGATTAATAAAAAAAATGACAATATTTAACAAAATACTATGTTAATTCACTAGAGAAGTATAGAATTCGCAAAACTCATCATGCTAAATCCTCCTCTGTCCTATTCGTTGTAAGCGAGACGTAGACAACAAAAATAAATAATATATGCAGCTGCAGTAGGATTATACGGTTTCTTCTTCATTTATATGTTTGTTCGTGTTCGCTGTTTCTGTTGAATGCTGCCTTCCATGTCCGATGTGTCATCTTTTTTATTGTTGATTTGCATTTAAAGCAGCCAATGTAGGCATATGAATATCAATTATGTTTTAATATTTTCATCACATTCAATTATTTATTTGTTTCAATTTATAATTAATTGGATTATTATATTGTTGTGTCGTCAAATGT
The DNA here is from genome assembly GCA_947247005.1 of Spisula solida. Lineage (NCBI taxonomy): Eukaryota > Metazoa > Mollusca > Bivalvia > Venerida > Mactridae > Spisula > Spisula solida. The sequence continues at coordinate 54,694,389 of OX365945.1, forward strand.
ATACGTGAACTATATCTACAACTTCACACTTCACTCGTTGTTAAATGTCATATGTACCTATATGTGTTATTTATTCCTTGTTTTGAGCAATCAACTTTGAAAAAACCACATACTTTATTCACTACCGACGTTTATCTATCGGTACCTATTCCCTCGTGGCCCAAACAACTTCATCATTTACGGTTCGTTCCTGATGCATCTTCAAGTGAATTTAATGGCCCAAAAATCATGCAAAACATTCCTATTTTTGTCCTAATGACGTATTCAGTTAGCCATTTTTGTTATTGATAAACTAGTAATGATTGATAAGGAACATCCGTCAAATGTCATCAATGCGTAAAGCTCCGAGTATATAAGGACATAATAATAATGTAAATCATTGTTTTGCAAATACTTCATTAACCATGAACTCTAAACTGTTGGTGATATTATTAATTGTCGGATTAAGCATTGGTAAGTATTATATAGAGGACAGTTGTTGAATTTTTGTGTACGATCGTGTATTTTACAGTAATCAATATTTTTACGACTGACGTAGCCACGAATAAACCTTTAAGTCTTTGCGACCCCGAGTGAAAAGAAATTCGGTTTTACACAAAACATCAACACATTTTCTGTCTATTAAGCTCGGTGCCGCTGACGTCACGATTGTGTTTTTTATATCGTAATAGAACCAGCTTCTGAAACAGTGAAATATTAACGGTTTGTTTGCTATAATCCAATGGTAAACATTTCAATAAATAATAACAATGAATATGATTTTAACAGTGCCAATTTGTGGCTATGAACGGAATAGAAATCTAAATAAACGTAGGCTAAGTATTGTATTCTATGAGACATCCTGCACCCGTAAAAACAACGCCAATAGTATAACGTTCACTATCGTGACAAGGGCATGGTTAGAAGGAAAGTGTTGCCGAATTGCGGGATTGCATAGACACACTATATAAAGTCATATAGCACCATTTGATATCTGAATTATAATCCAGTTTCTTCTATATTAACCTCAATGTCGTTTGACAAGCATATTTGTATGCTCATTTATTTTTATAATGTTTAAAATTATTTTACTAGTTGTGTTCGATTTAAAAATTAATAATGTTTTACTGACACGTAGATGTACATCCACTTGTTGATAAGATAATGAATTGGGTATTAAGCGTGTACATGCCTGACGAGTAAAGACAACTACGTTGTACAATACTATTAGCAAACGCGAGGGTTATCACAGAATAGCGTATACTTCTGGATTTAGTCTGTCCAGTATAATCATACAGCTATGAAAGTTTGCATTTACAGTTCTACAACTATTCCACACATTGTTGGGGAATTTCTTTTATACCAGCATACGCTGCATATGCTATATGGGATAATTTGTATGCGGTATGCGGTCCAGCAGAAACAAAAACATATACCACAGAGATGAATTCAAATAGTTAATGCCAATAATACTTATTAATACGTACTATTAGCTACATCCAGACAAATAATATAAGCGTAATTGGCATGTTTTGGCTGGTTGCTGACGACGTCTATCAACTAGAATCCTCCGGATCACCAGTTTCGACATTCTAGCGGTCTATCAACTGAACTATCCGGATTCAGCGCATCTAAATGAATGAAATCAAATCAACATGATATTTCACATCGTATATCATATTGGCATCAATGGATGGGTAATTAAAAGCATCTATCAAAAAGATAAAAGAAAGTCGGACAGTGAAGGCAGCACTCAACTTAACCAGTCGAACACAGAAACCATAACAAAAATTACATACAACAATTACAAGGCACAATGCCCATCACACAACTGAACGAGCAAATGAACTGCCCAAGTCCCAGCTGTCAAAAAGCTGAATTACCTAGTTTCAGCAATTAAATGGCTAAATGCAATAGCTGAATAACCAATACCCATCGGGTTTAAAAACGCGACAGTGGGCTTATGTTGATTTTGTACCAGGAAAACCGAATTATTTGTAATATACAATGTATAATTATTCAATAATGTATTGCATAATAAAGACATCGGTCCGTAAAAATGAAAGGATGGATGATATGACGGATATAGTTATCACCCTTTAACATAAATATTTCTGATAGGTCATATACAATATATATCGTATATAGACAGAATAACATAGATAATCTAGATGACCTTCTGTTTCAGAAAGTACTTGCGGTGAAAACTGTTACAAAATGATGTTAACCATTATACTATTTCAGTGGCCGATTCAAGGCGTTGGCATGGTTGCAAAAGGCCTGTTCGCTGCTTTATAAATCCTTGTCACCTCGCACGGTGCCTACCGTATCACAGGTGTATGTACGTATAATTTGTATAATTTTGGTTTCTCTCTGATTATTTCTCGTAATAGGGAATTTGGAAGAATGTCTAAACGTTCTGCATGAAATAAATATTGATATAGAACACATCGGTCAATTTCGATGTATTCAATGGATACACTAGTGTGTGATATTCTATTTGATAATATAAACTAGAGTCCATAGAACAGGACGTAGTGTAGTTATAAGTTTGTAACGTATCGGATATGTAGATGAAAATAGACAGGCCAAGAGTATGTAGAGGATGTGAACGCCGCAAAATAAGCGTATCTACCTCTTAAATCGATTAAATTGTGCATTTGTAAGACATACCCTTCAATTTATACCGCGTATGTGACAGTTAAGACTGTGTTGCAGTAGATATACAAATACAACTGCACCTTGTTCTTAAGTCATGTTTTTTACTTGTCATTACAAGATGTTCTTTTGTTCTTTTTTCAGCCCTATTTACTGTCACAAGTGCTCTTTCATTTGTGTAAAAAAGAGATTTGGGATTTACTGATGAGACATCTTGGCAAAGTTGATTTGGGATTTATGGAAGCGACGTCTTGTCAATGTTGATTTAACTGTTTATTTTTATAATACATCAAAATGCGTGGAGCGTTTGACATGTTCTTGTATCTTTCATTCTGCACAAAATAATACAAAACCAAGCGAACCGTTTCAGAAAAATAAATATTGGACTACTTAGATGAGTTTTGTTTGTTTTGATAGAATACGGTTTATATCTCATTGTGTAGTACATGTAATACAATTTAATATGTCGATGAGCGCGTAACGTGAGTGAAAATAACAAAATCAAAACTCACGTTTGTGGTCGCATTGGCTTAAAGGTACAATATGCCCATCTGAACAAGATACAACAATAAACTATTTGTTATGGTCACACTTCCTACAATATCCGTAATTAGAACCTTTTTTATAAAAATATACAGCTGAAAATACATAAATGTACCTCTCTGTGTCGCATTACATTTAAAAGCACCAACTCACAGATCAGGCTAAAATTTCTGTATGACGTAACTGTCCGACCTAAGCAAGTATGTATGTGATAAAAAGCCACTGACGGTTGCTTTATGAAAGATTTATGGCAAAAAAGCAATTTAAACCACTCTTGATATCGCACACTCGGTATTTTTCCTTTTACCTTCTAACATGCGTTGTGAATAAGGGAATTCACACGTGTTCGGACTGTTACATCAACTAACTACACCGTAAATATATGTGAGGTACTCAGTTCTTTTTGCAATTCTTTTTTACTTGGGGGATTCCCCCAAGTATTGTTATATACCAACTTCAGAAATCACTACGATTTTACAAATGTAATTTCTCAACGACTAATTCATCCGAGCAAAAAACGAGTTCCAGCTAATCTAAACCAAAATCATAGTTTTCAATCATTTTTAAAAACATTTGTCCCTAGCAATTGAATTATTTTTTATTTCTTTGTATTGCGAGAAATTTTGGAATGTTTCTTCTGTGAGTTAATGTTTATGTGCGAATAAATTCATACGCTATGTAAAATGAGTAATGGATTTTGAGGGTTGATAAAAATGTCGCTGTTACAGTACCTGGTTAAGCAGACGAAATTTACACTGTTTGGTTTCATTACGTTCATATTACAGTTTAGCAACAAACTCCTGCTATAATGTATTTATTTTCACTATTTACAATATTTTTCATTGATAAATAGTATTGATCGACGTTTCATCCATTAAATTTACCTCAGATCTTCGGCTTAATATTTTGCGTCTATCTAAAGAATAACCCTTTTCCAAGCGGTGTTGTTTACACATTTCGCGCCGAGATTCGAGAACATAGTGTTTCGTCCTCTTTATGAATCGTTTGCGCTATTCGCACCCTATTCGGTTCGTTTGTAGCTAGATTTAATGAATTTTGACTAAGTGCAGTTTAAGTTATTATTATTTTTTTACGACTATTCATCCCCTATCCAATTAATTATATTATTTTTGTTTACTATCGTCAAACATTATTTATGCATATTCATGAAATTACCAATTACTGTTATTCTTAGTCTTTTTAATACTTTTTCTCAGCTAAAACTACGTATTTCCGCCCCCTTTACACCACGCCGAAGTTCTAATTGGCCACCTTATAAAATTTGATCCTATGTGATATATTCAATCAATACATATGAAGTTGCGTTATGTTTTCATTCCACACATTATTCTATCGATTTACAGAAATAAAACACGTGCTCATCCATGCGGAACGGTTAGTTCGAAATTGGTTTTATGCACGTGGTGCGTGAGCAAGGTATAAAATATGTCCGTATTTTGTTGGAACACATCCTCTGTGGATCCCCTTTTATGAAAAATTGAAACCGTGCGAGAATGAGCAACGGAAACGCGCTCAAGCCGTCAGATGTATGCATGCACTTCAATAAATTTCTGTTTGACCACGTGTTTTTTAAATGTATTTTAGAAAAAGTGTTTGCAGAAGAATACAAATAATCCAAAACCCATTGATGTCTACTTACATTGACATGAAAACATGTTTCCCACAGTAGTTTGCGCTAAATTAAACGTAATTAAAGAGTTTGCAATATTTTAAAAAGGCGTGTGGCGCACTTCGCTCTTTTGAGTGGCGATACTCATCATTCGGAGGGCTTTGGCGAATTCCACATTATTCAATCTCTCAAAGTTTGATGTTTTTCATAAAAGGCTATCCACCGAGGATTCATTCCAACCAAATACAAACATTTTTCATCCCGTGCACGAGTACCACGTGCACAAAAGCCATTTCGCACTAACCGTTCTGCATGGATGATTTTGCACAGAAACACGTGTTTTATTTCAGAATCTGTTAATCGATAGATTAACGTGTGGAATAAAAACATAACTCAACTTCATATGTATTGGTTGAATATATCTCATAGTATCGGATTTTATATGGTGGCCAATTAGAACTTCGGCGTAGTGTATAGTTGAAACTAGTTCATTGAGTTTTTAATGGTCGAATTGCCTAAATGGGTTTGTTAGATGAAATTTGAATGAGTCAGCTGTCATCGATATTTCGGAAAAGTTTTCACAATATTTACACTTATTATTCCAATACCATTTAAGGTAATTTTTAATAGGTTACCAAGGTTTGCGTTATCCCCCAAGTAACAGTACTTCAGTACTTTGATTATCGAATGCGAACAAATTTCAGGCAATTTAAGTAACGGTAGTGTTAATCAAAGGTTACTGTATCATTGATAAAGGTACATTTGTTCTAAAGTGGTCATATTTTCATGGTTTTAAAAAACAAGAACTGGCTTTCGATGTCTTCATAAAGTAATTACTAGTACATGCATAGAAAACATCGTTAGAACTACATCCATGCAAAATACCATCGAAATTGATTATCTAGTTAAAAAAATTATAACATGATATGTATACCACGGTGTCCAGTCATACACTGAGATGCATTCAATAGAAACGACAATGCTATTCTAAACAAGAAAAAGACAGTGATTTCATGCCCTATGGGTTTAATTTCTTATTTTTGGACGGATTTTTAAAATATTGATCTCAAATTTAAGTCGAAGCTCTCTACTTTTTGATTATGTAATACTATTTTAAATAACACCAGTATTAATGAAATGATTATTAAAAACAAACTGCACCGCATTGACCTTGAGGTCCATTTCCCGTGTTATAAGCCTTTCTAAGATATCAAAAAATTGTGTTTACTCTTTATTAATGATACAGTTACCTGTGATGTTAATGGGTATTAATACCCTATATAATATTTGATGTAGAAAGTTATTTTAAATGCTAGTGTGGTTGTTTAAGGGATATACAGCAACTAAACCAAAGTCATTCGAATATTTCACCATTTTATTTAATGCTTGAAATACATCAATATGGAGGTAGCACCTTTAACGACACTTCGAATGCTGCATTTAATATACTTCAGTTTTCTTAAAAACTCAACGAAAATTGAGCAAACCCAAACAACAATAATTGACACTAGTTCTGACAAAGTTTCATCTAAATCGGACTTTGGTAGACACTAATTCAACTGAAATTCTTATTTTGAAAGTCACATTAAATCACGCAATACTGGTCACTCGGTTGTTATTAATGCTTGTAGATATACTTTTATAATTATGTATCATAAACTCATCATAAAGTACAGTATTGTATATCCCAGTCCCACATTAACTTTGCAAAGTATATATCTTGCCATGAATTACGTATTTATGTTGTGTCACCGTTCTATCTGATAGTACGTGTCACAACATACATTAAGTATAGCGAGATATTCCACATAACTGTCAACAAGGTACTATTGATCAATGTAGCACATACATTTAACTTTTAATTTCCGCCTGATCGGTATGGTTAAGCATCATTCTACTAACTTTGCGCACGTGACACATAATCTGACAATGATGAATACAACTTCAAAAGCTCTTACTCGATAATAACCTATCCTTACTGACATTTGTTGTCTTCAAGTAAAGTAACATTCGTTAGATGGTATATTTCTTTGTACGCGTCGTCTACGGACGTAGCTTGGTCTAAATCAATGTGTAGGCCACGTAATTTTAGGGGGGTTCGGGTGCATGCTTAGCAGTTTACAGACTAACAAAACAAGAACAAGTATTACTCTACAGTATTGTCTAGGTTCCATATAAAAATTAATGTCCTTATTGTATGGAAGGTCCTGGGCTTGCTCCCTCGGATTATTTTCAGCGTAGCTGTATAGCTTGAGATTTGACCTTCTTAACAATCAATGAAATGTTTATAAATATATTTGCAGTGAATAAAATACCAAACTTTTATTGAATACTGGCGTCTATATATTATATCGAAACATATAGAACAAAAGCACTGGACATTATTATAAAACACAAATAATATTGCAATTCTACTGCCGTTGGATATACATGTGTTATCACAGCGTATAAACGACTGTATGTAAAGTAGGATGTTGTAATTGGATTTAGATGGTTGGAGTAAAAAACACAACGAGATTGGTTGAATAATTTGAAATACTAAGCTTATATACGAACACATAGTGACAAGTTGTACATATTTATTATAACGATTAACTTTCCTTCCGTTCGCATACACTTTATTCCGAAATGTTTGCTCATGTTACATAAAATCATTGAACATCGTTTGACTTTTTGTGAGAAAAATGTAAGACGGCTACTTTTAAACATCATTTACATTGTGATTGGGCACGTTTCATTTCAATAATTGTACATACAATTATTATAACACATATAACAGTAACATATAATATGCGTATTTTCAAATATTTACAAACTGTGTTTTTATTGCGATAGAGGTAAAAAAACAACCGACTATGTGGTGCCGCTATTGTAATGTTTATTGCATAGATTATGCATGCTTATTGCGATTCTTTAAATTGAATGTGTAAGATTTATTGCAATTTTTATCTCGATTTGAGCCAAACTTTCAGGTACAAAGCACGAATTCAAGTGCTTTTACTGCACATTTTCAACCGAAAACTTCGGTACCTGCATTACACATTACACTGAAGTCCATGAAAAGCACAATTCGAAAATAAACTTTTGCATTACAATTCTGAAACAAAACGTGTACTATGCTTACTCGTTTCTAGGCAACGACAGAACCTGACATAAACATAACGTTCTCGCTTATATGACTATCATTCTTTTCAAATGATCGTTTTAAATGCACCAGTTGAAGCATAGAGTCTACACTCAACCACCTTAAGCAATGGATGGATTTAAAAGAATAATTTAGAAAGAAAACAATTAAAAACCAGCCGCCTGTTTACTTGGTAAACAGCCAGAAACTATGGTTTGTGTTAAAGTTTCGTCGCCTAGCAACTGGTAACCAAAGCAACTGTGGCTCTCGTAGGTTTTTAGGTTATCAAAAATAAAAAACTTTCCAATCGATATAATTTTCTAAACACCCCAAAACTGCAATACATTACAAGCTATATAATTGAACATGGAAAACAAATTCTATATGGACGTCACTTTGACTTTTATCGAAACAAATGCTATATATTCAATAAAACATTGAAATGTAAGCTTTCCATTGGTATAGAATTTGTCAGGTGTGATCAAGCATTAAGTCATTACATTCGGTTGTAATGGGGACAGATATTATGAAATACCATATACATTACACACAAACCCGATACGGGCTAATGCCATCAAATGACATTCTCACAGCGTAAACGATTAATTAAATAAATGTTAATAGAGAAGTAAATATCACTGACTTACAACAATTACGACCTTATAATACCCGTGCTCATTCAAAATCTGCACCACTTGGCGCATCTTATGAACCTATTTTGGGGAAACTTGATACTGGTCATGTTGACCAGACCGAAGTTAAAAATACTTGTTTTTCCTTCAGCAAAGATTAGTTTTCAGACAGTGTTTCCTGTTTTCTCAGAATTGCTTTTTGTAGTTACGACCTTATTCTTCTAAGCCATATATATGGCTAATTGGCACATCTAGGTAGTTTCATAACACGGCTCAAAAGAATGTAATACGACACATAAATGTAAATTTCGTTTTGAAAATGATTAGGTACAATATTTAGGTAGTATTTGACCAAATAATTTACTGAACTACACTGAAGAGTCCTAAAAAAACGCAAATCACTGCATTTCAATCATAATAAACATACATCTCTATCACAATAAACATACAAATCATTTTTCAAAATTGTCAGTAAACATACAGTAATGAGACTACATAGCTGTATCACTTTTGGCCTCTATCTCAGTAAAACACAGTTTGAAAATATTTGAAAACACGCAAATTATATGTTAATGTTATATCTGTTATAATATGTACAATCATTAAACTGAAACGTGCCCGATCACGATGAATATGACGTGTAAAAGTAGTCGGTGTAAATTTTTCTCAAAAAGTCCAACGATGTTCATTGATTTTAGATAATATGGGCAAACATTTGGCAATAAAGTGTATGCGAACGGTAGGAAAGTTAATCGTAATAATAAATATGTACAACTTGTCATTATATTTGTATATAAGTTTAGTATTTTACATTATTCTACCAACGTTGTTGTGTTTTTACACCAACCAGTTAAATCCAATCACAAGCACAACATCCTAGATTGACGTACAGTCGTTTATACGCTGTGGTCATTATTACAAATTGCTATCATTCAAATTTCGCGCTAACAGCGTCCACATATACAGTTTTAATGGTGGACCACGAACTACCTCTGCATTAAGAAGATAATAAACACTCGGACAGGACAGGCAGCAATCACAGGAAACAGAAATAACACAATCACACAGCACAAAGCCCAAACACACAACTAAACGAGAAAATGAACCTAACAGTCCAAGTTTCATCTGTCAAAAAGCTTAAAGGTGCTGCCTCACAGATTAGGCTAACATTTTTGTATATCGTGATTTTCCAACCTAACCAAGTATTGATGTAGTAGAAGGCCACTGACGGTTGCTTTAAGAAGGTTTTGTTGCAGATAAGCAATTTTAACCACTCTCGATATCGCCCACTGAGTATTTTTTTTTTTAAAAAATCTCTAAGTTTCCTTCCAACATGCTTTGTGAATTATGTAATTCACACATGATTGAATTGTTACATCAACAAACTACAGCGTAAACATCAGTGAGGTATTTGGTTCGTTTTTCGATTCTTTTTATCAAATGCGAACAAATTTCAGGCAATTAAAGTAATAGTAGTGTTAATTCTATAGGGTATTAATACCCTTTAGAATTTTTGATGTAAAAATACTAAATAACTTCCAAATGTTTCTCAAATTATTTTAGATGTCAGTGTGGTCGTTTATGGGATATACAGGCAACTATACCAAAATTAAGCGAATATTTGACAATTTTTTTTACAATCAAACACAATACAAGTCAAACAAAATCAGCAAAACAAAATATTGATCCTTTCTATATGTAATGATCGTGAATTTAATGTCTACATCATGACAAACAAATATGTAACAAAATTTACATCAAAATCTAAAAACAGAATGATTTATACTATAGACCATATCTTTTCATGACTGTAAATAATGTATCCCTATGGAATTAATTCAGAATTTTATTTTATTTTTTCAATACACCAATATGTGAGGCATATGTGACGAAAAAACAAATTAGTCAATACGACGGAGCTCCAAATAAATTCAATGATATACAGTTGTATTATATTGATGTAGACCATATTGAAAATTGGTCTTTAACCATATATGCCATCCACAATGAATAAAGTTATTATTATTATTAGTACAAATGTATGCCCATTTGACGCAGTTACCACAAAGCAATCCATTTTGCATTGTCTTAAACATCCGTAATTAGAATCACTATTTCAATCAATTAAAAAAGTTCCATATTTTTAACAACTACAGTATTGTAGTTCTGCCATGTAACAATGCAATAAAGAGAGATTCTTGCAGCAGCAATCTTATCTCAATGGTTTTGATTACGGATGTTTTAGCCTATGCGATCACAAAATGGATTATATAGAAGAGCAACGTATACAAGTAATGCGTCATGCACATGTTCGTACTTTTAAAATTTGGAAATCCAGATTTGTTATTTGCTTTCAATGGATTATGGAGATTTTTCAGTGAAAGTAACAGTGAATATATCATTTGTTATTTTCACAGCTTTAGAAGCTGGTTCCAATATCATGCTGGAAAAAAACGTTATATCAACGGTGCCGGGCTTTAAAATATGCGTTACGTCATCATGACGTCATTATTCTCACGTCGTGACGTTCTAATTTAGACGTGATTTTTTCCAATTTAGCCAATTACGGCACATTTTTAAAAAGACTTGAGGCTTATAAAAAACAGAAAATTTGTTGATTTTTGGTGTAAGATTAATTCTATTTCACTCGTGATCATAGAGAATTAAATATTGATTTTCTCTGATCACTCGGTGAAATAAAATTCGATCTAACACCAAAATCAACAAATATCCTCTATATAATCTATATAACATTATCTCTCATGATTTTAATTACTAGTACAGAGATAATCTTCTACGTCATGTTCTGTAGTAACCATATTGATCATAACTGTTTTGGAGTAGTTTTGGTGGCGCCGTCGGTGTATAGTCGCGGTCACTTCAGTGCTATGCGCCGTCACTTGGGATTATTTGCAACATTTATATATTAAATGGATAGCTACTGTCATAGACATTTATAAAAGTCAAGTGGGGTGTCTGTCTGTGTGGCAAATAAGTAGTTAAAATTATCAGAGATATTAACAATATTTCCCGTCTTACATATATCATTTACTGTAGTGACAAGGACCTAATTGATCAGACTCATTTGAGCAACTGTTTTGGAGTTGTTTTGGTGGCAGTCGGGATGGTCGCCATCACTTCAGTGCTAGGCACCGTCACGTTGAGGTAATTGGTTCAAATCCCATCTACCGGAGGAGTGCTTATATAAGATGTTTAGATATTTAACGGATAGCAACTGTTACTGGCATTCATAAAAGCCAAGTGCACTGGCGTGTCTGTCTGCGCGGCAAATAAGTAGCTAAACTTATAAGAGATAGTACAAAGTTCCCGTGTTATATCTCTGGTACTGTAGTAACAACAAACATATCTGGGTCATTTGAGCAACTGCTTTGGAGTTGTTTCTGTCGCGCAGTCGATATGGTCGCGGCCTTTTCAGTACTAGGCGCCGACAAGTTGGTAGCGGGTTGGAATCCCAAATACCAGGTGATGTTTCCTGTATGACGTTTTTATGAAACTTTAGTAGAAGATTTCCAATACATGTTAAGTATGATTGTGTACCGATGTAAAGCGGAAACAGATTCACCGGTAGCACTACTAGAAGATGTTTATGAGAACTACGTAAGGGTGATACCCGTGATATTGTAAGGTATTTGACGCCTCAGCCTAATTGTTTTACGCAGTCGCTATCAACATTGATATAAGAAGTTCCTTCCATAATACTAATATAACGTACGTATATTTTAACACAGACACTTATAAAACATGTAAGACGAGACGGTGTTACTTAAGGGTAATCAGACTGTATACTTCGTCTATTTATCTCATTACTGCAAGATCATTGCAATTTGTCTAAGCCATCGTAGGCATTGTGTTTCGACCTGGGTTAATAGTATGATTACTCTACACAAATAAAAGGAAGGAAGTTGGCCGACAATGCCACAAATAACAGACGGATTAAGTTACTACTGGGAACCTCGTTTGACGAGACAATGTATCAGTTACTGTTCATAGTGAAACACAACACATATTTTCTATGGTTATATGGCAATATGAAATCGCTTGGTCAATCACCAACTCTATTAAAGGAGACATAATGTAGGGATCAGTCCAAGTTGCTCTTGGCGTCTTACAAGATTGTAAAAAATGAAACAGCTTATTAGTCGTATCAGTATTTCAGTCAGGCTCTAAGTGTTTCTGTTATTGTTGATAATTAAAGTTAAAAAATAAAATATTTAGCTCTGTCTTCTTTATTAATAAGTACGAAGTATCCATCGTTTAAATAAAAGTGTTCTATCTCCAGGTAGCACGAACAAATTTACCACTTTTCCTTAGTCAATGTTTTATCTCCAAACAGGCTTTTTAATTTTACAGAAAAATAAAGATCTGTATGCATTGAAACATTACTGAAATTGAGATTTGATTATATCAATACGCAGACGAACTATCAAGTTGATTGCATTAATAGGAACTTTTAAATGTTTTTAAACTCGATTTCCAAAAATTGTTAAACATGGACATGGAACGCTATAGCACTGAGCCGACGTAATACTCAGTACTATCGCTTTCTCGTTTTCCAATGTCGACAGACTTTGTCTTTGATTAGATGTAAAAGAAATTAAAAGGTTTCGTCACTTGTCCCGAAACTGTTAGAGCAACCCTCGTTATACAATTGCCTTATTATTTTGGAAACATCTGTCATTTTACTTAACAAAGTACAATAACATTACAATATAACTACTGATTCGTATTGTCACAAGTCATGTTAATGACTATTAACGGCATGTAAATTATCGTATTATGCAATATCATTGCGTATGCCAAACGCATGAATTGTTTGTGCCTTTCATGCTATTTCCTCCTTTCTCTGATTCGATGTTAGCGAGGCGTAAACAACAAAAATAAATAATGTATGCAGCTGCAGCAGGGTTATACGGTTTCTTTTTCGTTTTTATGTTTGTTTGTGTTCGCTGTTACTCTTGAATGCTGCCTTCCATGTCCGATGTGTCATCTTTTTTATTGTTGATTTGCATTTAAAGCAGCCAATGTAGGTACATCAATATCAATTATGTTTTTATATTTTCATCACATTCAATTACTTGTTTCAATTTATAGTTAATTGGATAATTTTATTGCCTTGTTATCAAATGTATATTTACAATTTCACACTTTACTTTGTTACATATCATATGTACTTGTATGTGTTATTTATTCCTTGTTTTGAGCAATAAACGTTGAAACAACCACATGATTAATGGTGTATCTCTTCACTCCCGATGCAAGACAGGTTATGCGTCAACACCTTTATCTATCTGTACCTATTCCCTCATGGCACAAACAGCTTTATCATATACGGTACCTTCCTGGTACATCTTTAAGTGAATTTAATGGCCCGAAAGTCATGCAAATTATTCATATTTTTGCCCTAACGACGTATTCAGTTAGAATCACTATTGTGATTGATACACTAGTAATGTTTGATAAGAAAAATACGTCAAATGTCATCAAAGCGTAAAACTCCGAGTATATAAGAACATAATAATAATGTAAACTGTCATCATTGTTTTGAAAATACTTCAATAACCATGAACTCCAAACTGTTGGTGATTTTGTTAATCGTCGGATTATGCACTAGTAAGTATTATATAGAGGACAGTTGTTGATTTTTGTGTACGATCGAATTATATTATAACGAAGAGTCACAGTAATCAATATTTTCACGACTGACACATCCACGAATAAACCTTTAAGTTTTTGGGAGTCCGAATGAAATGAAATTCGATCTTACACAAAACATCAACACATTTTCTGTCTATTTAGCACGGTGCTGCTGACGTTACTTTTGTTTTTCTGTATCGTAACTGAACCAGCTTCTAAAACATTGAAATGTTACCGGTTTGTTTCTACTGATAAATTGCTATAATCCAATGATAAGCATTTCAATAAATAATAATAATGAATATGATTTTAACAGTGACAATTTGTGGCAATCTACAAACCGTAGGCTAAGTATTCTATTCTCTGAGACATCCTTGACACAGAAAAACAACGTCAACAGTAGAACGTTCACTGTCGTGACCAAGGCGTGGTTAGACGAAAAGTGAAGATGAATAGTAGGATGGCATAGACACAATATATAAAGTAATATAGCACCATTTGATACCTGAACTAAAATAATCCAGTTCCTTCTAAAATAGCATCAAAGTTCTTTGCCAAACATAATTTTAAAACGTTTAAAATTATTTTACTGGCTAAGTTTGCAAGTTTGTTAGATTGAAAAAATAATATTGTTTTCAGGGACTCGTAGATTTACCTCCAAGTGTTGATAAAGAATTGGGTATAAGCCTGTACATGTCTGACTAGTAAAGACAACTACATTGAACAATATTATTCGCAAATACGAGGGTTGTTCCAGAATAGCGTGTACTTCTTGATTTAGTTGGTCCTACATAATAATACATCTATGAATGTGCAACTATTCCACTTTATTTTATATCAGCATACGGTGCATTGGATGAATGGGATAAGTTGTATGCGGTATACGGGCCAGCATAAACAAAAATATGTATAACAGAAATGAATTCAAATATTTAATGGCGATAATACTTATTAATAAGTACTATTAGCCACATCCTTGCAAACATATATAAGCGTAATAGGCATGGTTTGACGCTTATCGGTTATAACCTTCCGGATCACCCAGTTTCCACATTCTAGATAGCGGTCTTTCAACTGAACTATTCGGACTCAGCACATCTAAATGAATGAAATCAAATCAGCAACTGAGGGTAATTGTGGACTTTTTTCGTGAACATTGCGCTTCTCCACTGTCTCCTGGTAAATCTAAGCTGAGCTCTTGCCAATCGTATCCTGGCCCGTCGATGCCGTAATGTTAGAAGTGTTGCCTTGACTGGGCGTCGGCACTTGAGAGGTTACCTGCCCCCAATCGACTTCTAAATGTGTTAGGATGTATACTGAGTGTAAAAAGAAACGCACTAGATATAAAATATTAGTTTAATCGTTAGTTTAAAAATTAAATGAATGTTCGATATTTCCGTAATGTGACATAACTACGGAGGTCTTTGGTTATCCTATATTGGCATCCTGTCTAGGTGTCGTAACCCTATGTCTGCCAAGTCGAGGATAGTCCCATACGTCGCCAGTTTGTTGGTATCGTGCCATCAGCCTATTAATTGTTGTATGTCTACATCCAAACTGACGCGCAATGGCGTGTTAGTTGTATCCGGATAAGAACATGTCAATT
Source organism: Spisula solida (assembly GCA_947247005.1). Classification (NCBI taxonomy): domain Eukaryota; kingdom Metazoa; phylum Mollusca; class Bivalvia; order Venerida; family Mactridae; genus Spisula; species Spisula solida. The sequence goes on from OX365945.1 coordinate 54,710,216, forward strand.
GCATAATGGATTGCGTAAAGATTTAAACTTCGTTGTGTTTTTATTGTGTATAATTCATTGAGTATCAAAATACCGTGTTAATAGACTCGAATGTCTCGTGCAGTTATTTCTTCAATTAGCAACAAGAAATGGGCATGACACAATGTCTCAGCATTACAGAACCATTTATCACACCAATTTCACTTTTCATATAAAGATTGACCCGATTATACATTCAATATGACAAACCAATTCGACTGATGTTACTATGATAATAAAATAATAACATTTGAAAAGAATGTGTTTTTAAAAGTACTGAGTGTATAGAATAATGCTTTATTTATGACCGGCCAGTGATCAACATATATGACCGGTTTAATGCTAAAACGAAACATAATACTATACCAATGCATGACTAACTAATATAACATATAGTATAAATATGTACATACATGTATGACGGATAAATGTATACAATATGCTGTGTTTATAATTATCATGTACTCTAGATAACCTTTAGTTTCAGAACGTTCTTGCAGGTAAACTGTAAAAATGCAACATAAAATTGATAATAACTATCATAATCTGTCTTTCAGTGGCCGATTCACAGAGTCGGTATGGTTGCAAATACGGAAAGCGTGTTAAGTGCTATAAAAATATTTGTGCTCGCGTACGGTGCAAACCGTATCACAGGTGTATGTACGTATAATTTGTATAATTTTGGTTTCTCTCTGATTATTTCTCGTAATAGGGCTTATTGAGGAAACGCCTAAACGTTCTGCATGTAATAATATTTGATATAAAACATATCGGACAATATCGATGTAATCAATGGACACATTGCTGGTCATCAAATAGTATGAGATATAATATCTGATAGATAATATAAAATGAAGTTCAAGGAACAAGACGTGGTGTAATTATAAGTTCTTACATGTTTAAAATATCGATTGAATTGTAAATTTGTAAGACATTCCCATCAATTTATATTGCGTATGTGACAGTGTGGTTAAGGCACGAGTCCCTGTCTGGCTTAATATAATATTTTTGTATCGGGTGGTCGAAGATTCAAACCATGAATATGCAAACCATTAAACTATATATTTGTTATACCGGATGATCTACCAACTGATTGATATATAATATATCGGGGAAAGCAAACCAACTGAGTAAGAGTAAGTTGTGATGGTGGTACAGTTATATACAATTACCTTGTACTTTGGCCATGTTGTTTGTGTGTCATTACAAGTTGTTTCTTTGTTGTTTTTTCAGCCCTACTAACTGTGGCAGGTGCTCTTTTATTTGTGTAAAAAAGCGATTTGGGATTTACTGATGAGAAATCTTGGCAAAGTTGATTTGGGATTTATTGATGCGATGTCTTGGCAAAGTTGGTTTTAACTGTTTGTTATTATAATACATAAATATGAGTGAAGCGTAGAACATTTTCTTGTATCTTTCATTCTGCACAAATTAATTCAAAGCAAAGCTAGCTATTTCAGAGAAATAAATATTAGAATACTTAGATGATATTTGTTTGTTTTAATTGAATACGGTTTATATCTCATTGTGAAGTACCAGTCGATAAGCGCGTAACATGAGTGAAAGAATTACAATTCAAACTCATGTTTTGTGGTCCTATTGACTACAGTTTCAATGTGCCTATCTGAACAAGTTATACGATAAAATGTTTATATGGTGGTACTTGCTTAAACCAATTAATTAGAACCATTGCGATACAATTATACAGCTGGAAATACACCTCTTATCTCTGTGTCGCAATATTACGAGATAAAACTAGCAAAATGCTGTAGTTGCTAAAAAAGTTGTTTAAATTTATTGAAGTTGTTGCACGTACTAATTGTTGTCCTGCATTTCCATGAGAATATAAACTAGAAACTATTACTATTGGTTTAAACCGCAATATTAATACTGTTTATATACGGACTCTATACACCTAAACACCGCCGACATGCAGAACCAACATTTCAACCATGCGGGGTCAAGGTCACAGTTCAAGGTCAAAGGTTTGAATCTTACATTCGTGTCCGTTCAATAACTCTTTAATGCCTAGGTCGAATTGCATGAAACTCATACCAAATATGTACCCAAAAACATATGATAATGCAGAACCCACATTCCAACCATGCCGGTTCAAGGACAACGTCACAGTTAAAAGGTCAAAGGTTTGAACCTTACATATCCCATCCGCTCCTTAATGTTTTAATGCCTGGGCCGAATTGTATGAACTCATAGCAAATGTGTAGCTTATTGGACAATTTGACTTAAGAAATAATAAATACGTAGCTATGTTTTGTTGCGTAATAAAATATAGGCACGTGTTCAGTTGCGTAGTAATTAAATCACGAGTGCGTAGCACGAGTGATTTAATGTACGCTTTCAAACGAGTGCCTATATTTTTTAACACAACAAAGCAAAGCTCCTATTTATTATTTCGATTCTAACATCGCCAATGATCTGCCATTTATAGCGCAACAAGACAGGTTGACGTCAAACTACTTTCTTCCCTAGGAACGTTACCGTCACCGTTACGTCATTTTTCATAGTATATGACGTCAAACGTGACGTCACCAATCAGCTATATTTTATCGCGGTAATAAAATATGCTAAGCTCAATATACGCAAAGAAGGATACTCTCACGTGCTATGTTAGAATGTTCATTAATGCGGCGGGGGATTATAGCCGTCTTTTGGACTGACTTGTTCTTAATATTTCATTGCTACACATACAAGCATTCATACGAGGGTCATTCAATAAATTTGTAATACAATAGCTGGTGACATGCTACTGGCTTGCATTATTGAAGATATACAATACATTTGTACTGACTGTAGGTAAGAGGTTAATGTTTGTAATGATACAATGAATTATCATTTAAATGCAATTATGATATTGAGAAAGATGGTTTATGAATATATTGAATTACCCTCCTATATTATTGTTCAAATATGTGTCAAACCTAAACTTAGGGTGCTCCAAATATATGAAGCATCTTAACAGTCACCAAAAATGTATAATTATGTATCATAAACTCATCATAAAGTACAGTATTGTATATCACAGTCCCACATTAACTTTGCAAAGTATATATCTTGCCATGAATTACGTATTTATGTTGTGTCACCGTACATCCTGATAATATGTGTAACAACATTCATTTAGTGTAGCGAGATCTTTTCCATGACTGTCAACAAGGTACTATTGATCAATGTAGCACATACATTTAACTTTAATTTCCGGCGGATCGGTATAATTTATAATTATACCTCACGTGACCTCTCAATGTATTTTCCCCATAGACCTTCCGTGTGATATTTTGTTCGATCACTATGTGATACTTTGTTCGATCACTACTAGTAAAAACGAGGCTGGGCTATTTATAGAAAATTGTACTATTTGAGTCCGGAAAACACCCTGCTAGAGAGTCTCTGTATGCTTTTAATATGTTTGGGTATATTTAACATGCTATTTTTAGTAAATCTTGTCGATTTCAACCGTTGAAACTGACAAGATTTACTAAATATAGCACAAAATCATCAGAAACTTATACAGACTGAGATTGTACATGTGAAATTATCATAACGGCAATCTAAATTCTACTTACATTTGTTGATATTTTATTTCGCAAAATGGTTGTAATTTTGTTCGGTATAATAGAATAAATAACACATGGCTGCTCGGGTGACAGTAAATAATACCAACCCTTGAATTCGCCTCGGGTGATATAACTATTCCCGGGTTGGTATTATTTACTATCACCCTCGCAGCCATGTGTTATTTATATAATATCATTTTACTAACATTGCGCACGTGACACCTAATCTGACAATGATAAGTACAACTTCAAAAGCTCTTACTCGATAATAACTTATCCTTACTTATATTTATTGACTTTATGTAAAGTAACATTCGTTAGATGGAGTATTCCTTTGTACGCGTTGTCTACATATTATATCGAAACATGTAGAACAAAAGAATATGATATTATTATAAAAGCATAAATAATATTGCTATTCTACATCCATTGGATATACATGAGTTATTATTACAAATTCATATCATTTGATTATATCGTTAACAGCGGCCACAAATACAGTTCTTATGGTGGTACAACGCTTATCTTTACATTAAAGTGTAGAATGCGTCTTTGAAGATCTACAAATATTAAACGAGTTCAGAAAACGGAAGTGGATAAAATAACATTTTCGTGAGTTAAAGAAATCATGCTGATCTTAAAGACGACGAACGACAGATTCTTTTATTATTACATAACCATAATTATCGGGTCGAAGCAATATCAGAACAAATCTCACACTAGATATTTCAGCTACTTGTATTGCAGCATGCATATGAATGTAATTTTAAAACTGGTAAAACCCAGATAACAGTTATGGAAAAACTACACAACATTGATAATGTTAACTACTAGTACAGAGACAATAATACACTATTTTCCGCCTCACATAATATGTACTGTAGTGACAACGACCATATTGATCAGGGTCATAAAACTTTGAGCCACTGTTCTGGGTCGTTTCGGTTGCACAGTCGGTATTGTCGCGGTCATTTCAGTGCCAGACACCGTCACGTTGTGGTCGCGAGTTTGAATGCAACCCACAGGATGAGGGTTCAAAGACAAGTTTTTATAAAACATTGGTTAAAGATTCCCAATACATGTTAATATGATTGTGTAGCGTTAAGCAATGAGGTGAAGCGTTAAGCGATGAAGTGTAGCGTTAAGCAATGAAGTGTAGCGTTAAGCAATGAAGTGTAGCGTTAAGCAATGAGGTGCAGTGTTAGGCAAAAGAAAAACGCAAACTGACTTACCGGCAGCACTACCAGTAGAAGATGTTTATGAGGACTACTTAAGATTGCTACCCGTATTATTGTAACGTATGTGACATCTGCGATTTTACACAGACGTTATCAACATTGATATAAGAATTTTCCTCCCATAATACTAATATACCGTACGTATGTTTTAACATAGACACTTATAAAACATGTAGGACGAGACGGTGTTACTTAAGGGTAATCAGGATTTACATTTATTTATCTCATTACTGCAAGATCATTGCACCTTGTCTAGGCCATCGTAAGCAATTCGTTTTGTCCTGGGTTAATAGTATGGTTACTCTACACAAATAAAAGGAAGGGAGTTGGCCGACATTGCAACAAATAACAGACTAATAACAGACGGATTAAGTTGCTTCTGGGAACCTCATTTAACGGGACACTGTATCAGTTACATTTCCTAGAGAAACACGAACACATATATTATGGAATATTAAGAAGATATTAGGACAAACATCTTCGGTGATATGGCAATAAGAAATCGCTTGGTCAATCACCAACTCTATTAGAGGAGATAGCATGTAGATGTCAGTCTAAATTGTTCTTGCAGTCTGACAAGATTGTAAAAGTAACAGCTTATAAGCCGTATAAATAGGGATGATAAAGCAACACAATATGCTGGCTTTAAAACAACCAATGAGGTTCTGGAGTGTTTTATATTGCAACTTCTATTATGCAATTTAGGTTGTATCTGATTTTCCAGTTTGTTAATTAGTGAAGGAGATTTTAAGGAATTGCAAATGCTTTACAATTAACTAATTTAAAGGTTCATTTATTTTTTATGAGTTATGGCCATCAATTGGTCTTATTATGAGAATTGTAAGACAAAATATATAACCAACCAATACATGTTGTTAAAGGACTTTTATCAAAGCCATAAACATAATAAAACAATGTAATTTTATAATAACACATTGTAAAGATTACATGTATTTCCAACACATTTACACGAGAGGTGTTCAACTTATATTTGTACAAAACTGAACATCGGATTTTGCCATACTAACACAAAAAATCGATTTATTTCTATTGAGCCATGAAAGAAAGAGTGTAAAGTAGTACAAACCCACATTTTGTTACATATTTGCATTATTTTTGTAATCAAAATCAACCATCTTGTAGAGGGCATTGTGTTTTGTTTTTTTAAGAATAATTGCCCCCATAGAAGCATCACATGGTGTTGATACATTATGAATTACTCATGTCAGTGAAGACAATCAGTAATATTTGTCATATGAAAGTTGATATACGTCACCTGCTTGTTTTGTATTATTCACTAGATACAATTCGATTTCGATGTGAAATTTATGAAAATACTCGATGTTCAATTCTGTTCAAATATAAGTTGAACACCTCTCGAAGGTAAGAAAGTAACAATGTCCTACTCAAATCCTGTTTCAAATAAAACGAAGAATGTCCAATTTGCCTAGATAATTTAAAAGAATATGCATGCGCTCGTACGATTAAAAGTCTCTTTCTGCCATATTAAACATGCCAATTTGTCTGTCTTGGGTTTTTCTGATCACACCAAGAAGAATACAATGCTTGCCAGAAATTAATTTAAAGCACCGTAGAAAGAGAGTTCTGAGAAGATTAACTAGGAATAATTTTAATTGTTGACTATATTGTATCAATAAGGTGTAACTGTCACTTAAAAAGGTGATATATTTTAATTATTTAAACAATTCCCGTTTTAATTGGTGATATAATAAGAATTTATATAACAAAAATGACATGACCGAGTTTAAATGAGCACCATAGACATCTTATACTGCAATGTAAACATCACACTGATGGGAACTACGACACTCACGACATCTCATATCAGGTTTTGATGAGATAATCGAAAAATTGACAATTACGAATCGAACGGGGGGGGGACATTATTAACAAACAAAAAACAGGTAGGTATAAAAATTGCTAGCTCTATATAAAAGTGGTTGGGTTAAAATGGCAGTTTCCATTTAAATTGGTTGTAAAATAAGAATGTAGCCATGATGTGAATAAATAAATACATTTGTATTATACAGTACACATGTATAATTATAACATTTTGTAAATAATTATTTAACTTGATATTCTAAATCTCTTCTTTATGCTGAATATTCGCATATCATATTGTCCAAATAACAAAACCATTTACAGCAATATGACTAACTGGAACTTTAAACTCGATTTTCTCGAAATATTGAAAATGATAGATATAGCAGCGTTCCACTCAGGCAACGTTGTATGTATGAAACAAGGTTATGAATGTCTTCTCATACCACGACAAAGACATTGAAATGCCATTCTACCGTTCGCGTCGTACCCATGGTCTTTCATTTTCAACATTTTCTGCAGAAATGGGCGGTTAAGGAGATTATTTTAGACCTCGACAGTGAACATGCCATTGTACCGTTCATTTGCTGTGTAAACTGTGTATAAGATACCGATAAGTTGCCGATAATAGGAAGTTTTGTCACCCAACACTTTAATTAGCGTCTTAAAGCAAAACATAATCACAGAATGATGGAGTACGTGTCTTGTAATTTAAATTCGTTTATCTCCATACATCAAAGAATGCCAGTGCATATCAAAAAACACATTCTGCTGGTAGCATTGATTGAAATGTCGCGTGTTATACGCTTGCAGATAAATAATAATAATAATATTAAACAATATAGTCTTTATTTATAGAGGCAACATAGTGAGGCTTTGGCCCAATCCTCCTAACGAGACTCTCAAAACTTAAACACATTTACATACTAAGTTTATATACAACATTAAAAGGTCCATCAAATGTATAAAGACAAACACTTCAGTCATAATTAGGAATATACGCGTACATAGTGCATAAAAAGATTACATCTTAAAATAAACATAGACTATCTTTATTTATTTAGTTGTTACATGACTTTGTGGTATTCAATGTAATATTACCCATTACCTTTTGCCAAACTGGAAATAGATAAAACAATTTATATTGCCAGTAAAAGTTTTAAATATTATACAAATAACATTGAATCGGAATTCAATTGCGAAAAATTGATATCTGATTTATCGAGTTACACTATCACGTCGGCTCATAATAGTCAATTTGAGACCATGGTAACCCGCACCCGGCGCAGCCCACAAACTACCATTGATGGCGACTACGTAATAGGGGGTATCTTTAATACTATCATAGTGATAGTTTTCAAACTTCGCCAGGCCATTGCATGTTACATATGGAACAATATCTGCAAAAATGACGACATTGGGTACGGAAATATTTAGAAGTTACACTATAGGAGTGACAACGTCGTGACCCAAAAGTAACGTCACCAGAACGTAAGGAAAAATGGACAAACGCCAAGTTCTGTCAGCAGCAAGATGACTATTTCCTCTGAATCGTATGAAATTATCGTTACTACGTTGGGAAGCATTTCTCCAATTCGTTTATCAATTTTAGAATGGCATAAATGCTTAAGTGATAAATGTTAAGCTTTGAAAGACAGGGAAGTAATAGGAAATCATATAACGTTTGTGACGTCAGTTATTGAGACATTTACAAAATATCAACGTTTAATGGTACGTTGCCTCGACCAGATATTCGATGTTAGATTCGAAAAAAATGCATGCGATTCTCACCAACGCTTAACTTGAGTGGTTCAGTGTGGTACAGGAATGTATTCATCACCATATATCACTATAAACATCGTATTTCACAGCCCTATGCAAAGCACGAACGCCTTGTAAAATAGCGACGTCATTTTTTGCGCCGGATGGGCGTTATTGACATTGTTTATTCATCTGTAACTCTCGGACCGCATATTTGTTTTAGTTCATAATTATACTGTATATACGAGGGTCATTCAAAAAATACGTAGACACATCAACTTACCAGTTTATTACAAGATTACAAGATAAGTAAACAAATCATTAGTTTGCTGTAGCTGCATCTTTATTAATCGGCTCGACCGTTAAGCGAGGAACATGTTCTATAGATTATACACATAGCGACTACGGGGCAAGTCCCGACGCCGTTGTTGACGTCATCAAATTTGGTAAATTCACCACTTTTCTAAATGCACCGCATAATACACTAAATACAACTCTAACACTAACCCCGTTCTGTATAATCGCCCATGTACCATGCCGGGCTAAACTGAACAAAACAGGATGAATTAGAATGCTTAATTACATCTGTTGTTGCCAGTCATCACACCACGTACAGAGGCAATACCATAGGAAACGCCTTGACGTTCATCAAGGCCAGATTGTGAATGTAAAGACCATGTTTGAGTGGGTTTAGACAAGACTTATCCATCACCAGAGCTGCTGATTTAACACGATCTTCCCACACTTTGTCTTGATGAAATAACCTATTTACCAAAATGATTCAAGCCAGTATTTGGGTTCATCCAAGCGCCAAACCCAATTTAATCATTAATCGCGTTGCCCCGTGGTTTCAGTGACGTCACGTATTTGTACTGCCAGTAAAATAGTGGCTTGGTATGATAACCAAGATCTCTGTAACGGTTTTGAATATGACGTCATAATTTGAAACGTATAACTGTATAGTATTAAAGGATACACACAGAAATTATTGACTTGCTTTCCCCCTTTGAACGGTAATTGATAGCACAAAGGTATCAACACAAATTTTCGACAGGACAAATCGACGGGTTGCCCCGTGCGCTCAATCTTTCGTTGCAATAACTACCCTATTTTAGAATATAACATATATTTTTCTTAATTACGATATGTATTTAATTTGTTAATGACAGGACATTATTTCTACCAAATTTGATGAAAATCGGATGATAGATAGTTAAACAATCAACGGTCTACGTATTTTTTGAATGGCCCTCGTAGAAGAAGGATTCTGATTTCTGACGGTATAGAATTTGATTTATTTTGTTTAACCATGCGTGTTTTGTGACAATAGTCCTGTTTATTTTTGAACGTTCCACGTAGTTGGGATTGGTCGAAATATTCTTTATTGAGAACTTGTACACTTAACCGATTTAAAAACGCAACAGTGGGTTTTTTATCAATTAAAGCCAGTTAATGTACTTCAATTCTCTAGAAATTTTGCATGTGATGAAATCAATACATGAAGTTAAAGATGTGTAAATTTCATTGCAATAAAGGTTTAGATGGTCACAAAACCAAACTGCGAAATGTATTGATCGACAATGTCGAGTTTACAAAATTAATAATTTATTTATAAGCTGCAACCTGCTATTCAAATCAGGCGTCTTTGCCTCATTGGCGGAAAAAAGGGTTGTAGGATGTTGTTCCACACATCTATGAGGAAAACACGTATCAATCCAAACGCTCAGAAGTTTCTGCTTGATGATGCACTTCTTGATGCTATTTGTGTCTGCCTTCAAGTTTCGTTTCACTAGTAAAAACTCAATGACCTCCACAGTCTCAACATGAGCTGTCAGCAAGTTTTTGTAGGCTGCATTGTCTCCGATAGTTAAGAATATACATTTCGTATGTCTATGGCATCTCAAACCCGTAACCGGAAGTCGATAATGGAATATGTCAGGATAAATAAAAATCAGACAAAATGAAGCGATTTTCAACATGGGTCAAAATAAACATTAATTAAAATGTTACGGAATGCATATTTTAGCGAAATAACTTAATCGTACGCAACATTGCCTTCAAATTTTAGGTAAAACAGAAAATATTTTTGAACGGAAGTGACGTCTTTAAAAAATACATTCGTTTGGTACCATCGTGTTTACGCGCTTGTATCGTCGGTATACCTGACGCAGACAATCGTAGGTGTAAAATGCCTCTTGGAAACACTATGCAAGTCTAAATATCGTCGACAGACGACAGTTAATCTACGTTGCCATGATAAAACGTCACATAACTGCTTAAAGCAAGTCGATGGCGCCAGGATGTTATGTATTCTTAAAGCGCGGCACCGTATACAACGCACTTCAAAATTTAATTTTACGTTTTTTTGTTGGGGTATCGCTGGTCTATAAATTGTTGGTCAACTCGTCACGCCCGGTGGTCTTGTTCACGCGTCAGGTGTACATAATTAAAATGACGCCACTATGACGTAATGGGCTAAATTAAAATATTTTTTCGTAAACAACATGTTGCATAGAAGTCAACTTTTATTATATTAAATCTAATACTTCTTATTAACTTAAATTTGAAATTTAAGTTGCATTTAAAGGTGATTAAATATCTTTTTTTTTTCATAAAATTTATTCTGCACATATTGTACAAATAAGACAACAAACCGCTCAGCAGTTTGTAACCTGCTTCTTAGCAATAAAAACATTTTTTTTCATACAATTTCTGTATCGTACGATTTATATAGTTAGACCATACTTTTATTTTGTCTGACTTAATAAATATCATTATTATATACGTGCTGCTTTTATGTTTCAATGTCCATGAAACAACCATGAAATAGAATTTAAAGATGTCACACATACACTAGTTCACTATGAAACTACTAAACGATATAATTTGTATTTAAAGTATATTTAACGGCAAGGAAAAGATATATACAAATTTTACTCATATGTTTATTCAAGGGAGGTAATAAAACAATTATGGAAATTATTCTAATGTAGATCTACATGTGAACTAAACACGAATCTAGTTTGATGCCTGTACTAGTACTATTTGTGATTATATATAAATAAAATTTAGTTCATATACGGAAAATAAACCGATTTAAATATGGACGTTTTTGCGAAATGCCAAATAAACCGAAAGATAATATAGTATAATTTGCGATTAAATTTACAAATTAAATTTAGTTAATATACGGATAATAAATCGACTTAAATATGGACGTTTTTGCGAAATTCCAAATAAACGGAAAGATAATATAGTATTATTTGTGATTAAATTTTCCAATTAAATTTAGTTAATATACGGAAAAATAAATCGACTTAAATTTGACATTTTGTGAAATTCCAAATAAAAGTAAATATAATAAAATATTATTTGCACTTAAATCCGTTTTTTAATACTGTGTTGGTCGCATACTAAGATAAATGGAAATATAGACTAAGATAAAGGAGGCTGGCAATATATTCGCTACTTCAGTCACGATTGATAGGACTATTTCGTGATATATTTCACAAACTGCCATCGGCTCATAATTTATTTGCCTGGACCATACTTTTACCTTTTTCTTTACGACTAGCATCCGATATTCCTTTACATATTGTTCGTTATGTAATATTTCCGACGAAACCGATATTCCCACAAACGTCAATAAATCACATTTGATCAAAAAGCTACGGCAAGAATAACATCTACAGTAAGTCAACGTCACGGACAAAGACAATACACGTATATTCTTTATCAGAATCATGCACTATATGTAACTATATGCGCATCATCAGCTCATTTACAACATCAATACTGTCAGATAATGTCTGGAGTAAAAGTGTATACAACATATTAATGGTGATAAAATGTAAAAGCATTAGACGGGAAACAAGTCTGAAGATTATCACATTTCTTAGAACGGTAAGCGTAAAATTAATGAAAGTGTCCCCAATTAATGCACATGGCGTGTAGATAATTATTCCGCCATTCACATCGAATGGACTATACGGTGAAACTATACGTTATTACATGTAGCATAGCCGTGTTCAAGAAAAGCCAGCACAACATGTAATTATTACACCAGTAGCATCGCCTTGTCAAGATACATGTACTTGACACTATCCTCGTGGGTGGCACGATAGTCGACAAAACATGCACATACATCAATTCATTGTAATGCTTTTATATAATAATATGAGAATTTGTTGCAGTGTGCACTCACCAAATAGATTTAATCATCGCATCGAAAACAATAAAGAAAATATAAGTTTAAATTTACATTTTAATCGACATTGTTCAAGTTGAAGTATGATCTGGTTGTGCAAAGTGTATGCAACGGAAATGGTGATTGAAACGTTTCCATCACTTCTCAAGAATTAACACTACTCTATTTCACACAACATTAATTGTTTCCTTCATGAAATAATGTAAGCCATATATCAACTCTTCTGATTAAAGGATAATTAAACTCGTTTCATCATTAAAAGGGTCTTTTATTTTGCTTATATTAATGATACCACTGAAGCTAATAGTATGTTTACAGGTTGTTTCATAATACCTGACCCCATTACAACCGAATGCTATGAGAACATGCTTGATCTAATCTGATGTTTTCATATACAAATTAAAAACTAACATTTGGGAGTTTTATTCAATATAATATAACTTGACCATGTTATTGTCGATGCAATCAGGGAATTTAGATTCTTGCAAAACGTCATGTTTCGATAAATGTCAAATTGACGTCCAAATTGAATTTGTTTCCCAAGTTAAGCTAAATAGCTTGTTAAGGATGACATGCTGTAAGTAGTTATGGAGTGTTTATAAGCACAATTATATATTGATTTGAAAGTTTTATCCATTTGTGATAACCATTAAACTTATTAGTATTACAGTTGTTTTGGTAACCAGTTGCTAGGCAACGAAATAACCTATCACAAAAGTACTGTTTCGCTTCTAACCAAGTTAACATTTGACTGTGTTTTGATTGTTATAATTTTTCTAACTAATATATTGCATTTGACTTTTCATTGTAGAATATATACTTCACAGCGTTGGAATTTAAACAATGTTTATATTGTAGAAAGAAAAATAATCAAAAACCAGTCCCCCTGTTTAATTTGGCTATGAACGAGAATGTAAATTTTGTGCTAGGTTCTTTTGTTACCTAGCACCTTGTAACCAAAGCAACTGTTGCATTTAAAATATTTTAGATTGTTGCATACACATGGAACTTTCTATTAGATAAAATATTTTGTTTAATAACACTATTGAATTTGTAACATTGTGCAATACTTCACAAGATACGAGGGCCACTTAAAAAGTATTAATCAGTGGTCAATAATACGTTTAATATTCGACCAATGTTTATAAAAGTGTACATTTTCTGAAAGATACAACCGTTACCTAGCTAACCAATAAAACAATATGGCAATCGGTAAAATATCCATTCGCCCATATGACATTGAACCAATAGGGGTATGAAACACTGGAATTGCTAGAAAATAAGGTATATTAGTAGATGTAAGGGTTGATATTAATTGTCATTTTTTCTATATTTTTTATCCGATTGATTTGAAATTTGCAGAATTCATGCACCGTATAATTGTTTTACTAGTGCTGAATCTACATAATTGTTTGGTTAGTATAAATTGATTTAGTTGTACAAGGAATCTGCCATGTTCGAAATACTAAAAATACTGCACTTTGCTGGGATTATACCCTATACGTTGTTGCTGCATTGTACTACTGTACGTCTTAAGAGGGAAAGTCAAACATGTAGCTTTTTTTCACACATTTATGTATGTTACTTTCTTACACATGATAAATAATTCCTGAATTATTCATAATTTGTTCTTTACTACAGCCAAAAGAACATGATCACGTGACCAAAAAATACGTATTTTAGATTTATGACGTCATATCCCTAATTCAATAATACAGAAAACAAAAATAAAAACACATGATAGTAATTTTATATAAGAAGAATTACATTAAATGGACAACAGCGGTGAATGTTCTTTGTTTATCATAAATAGGGGGTATAACATTACCCCACCCACTTTTTAAAGTTTGACTCGAACATAAAATTTTGTTGTAAAAATAAAATTGAGGTAAAAATGATTAAACTCGTCCGACGAATGAAACTATACTGAGTTCCAAAAGTTTTGCATTTTTTTTCCGATGACAAAATTATAGAAAATTGTTAAAGGTTGATAAACAATAAAAACGTTATTGCTTAAAATAACTTATTATCAATCAAATTACATAACGTTCAACCTTTTTATCAAATAGTAATTTCATAAAATACATAAACTTGACACACACTCTCGAGTCAAAAGTACAGAATCTTTAGTACCGGGTAATACCTCCGTTGGCCGCTATAGAACTGAGACATCGTGATCTCATTTACCGTATTACTGTCTGAATATCACGTTGTGGAAAAAGAGCTCACTTATGTACAAATGCTGCTTCCAGTTGGGCTATAGTCTGGGGTTGAACCGGAAGACGTCGAATCCTCTAATCAAACATGTCCCGCACATGCTCAATCGGTGCAAGGTCGGATGACATAGCTGGAAATGGGAGGGTATTATTGCCATTTGACTGCAAAAACTGTTGTGTGATGCGAGCAGTGTAGACGAGCTGTCTTGGGGCGACTGGTCAGTATGGGCAAAATATACGGCCTCCTCACTCGCAAATGGTATTCACGTAAACGCATCTCAACTGTCTGCGTGGTTATTGTCTGAACGTTTCGGACAGGTGTTGTCCTGGCTGTTTCAGCTGCAGTCAGGAAACGATTTTGAAGATGAAGAAGCCGCATCCGTCTGAAACAATAAGATATGAATGTCATTCAGCTATATGCATGACTTACAATGATAAGAGTAAAGTCCGACTTAGGTAACGATTTTGTGTAAATGTTAAGCTGGTTACCTCCCCTTGACAAAAAATAATTTTGGGGTGCCAAAGAACACGAGGCCCCATATAGGGGTTATTGATGAAGTAAGCTTTGTATAAAACTACATTTCTTCAAACCTATAAATTGTAAATTACTAAAACCACTTAGGTTATAACTGCTGGTACCATACCTCCATATTTCAGACGAATCATCATTTGGAAATAAATAAGAATATTGTTACTACCTGTCGTGTGCAGGGGTTGTAACTCTCGGTCGGCCGCTTCGGGTTGGTCCAAAACACTTTCCGTCTGTTGGCATTTGTTACGAAGCCTCCGTATGGTCGTCACGTGACTTTTCAAGGCAACCAACTACCCGATTTACCGGCGTACCAGCAACTAACATGCCGACCGCTATATTTTGTTGGTCTAATGTGAGCCTGAACACTATGCCAACAACACATTATAAGCAAAACTGACAAAATAAAATATTTTTCCTATTCATTAGCATGCTTGGAACGCATTTAGACCGAAAACATCGAGAAAAGTGAAAAAAATGGTTTCCGTGCGCAAGAAAAGCAGTTGTGTCTGTTTTAATGTGGGTGTTCAATCAAGCGTAACAGTGGTCATTGTCTGCGCGGCAGAAGTTATAGCAACGGCTGTTGTACCGTTATGTGTATTTAAGGATTGGTTATATGTCACATTTTGAAAATATACAGAATTGAACAAAGAGGCAAAACATTTGGAACTCAGTATATATCATGTACTGTAGTGACAAGGACCTTATTGATCAGACTCATTTGAGCAACTGTTTTGGAGTTGTTTTGGTGGCAGTCGGGATGGTCGCCATCACTTCAGTTCTAGGCACCGTCACGTTGAGGTAATTGGTTCGAATCCCATCTACCGGAGGAGTGCTCATATAAGATGTTTAGATCTTTAAAGGATAGCCACTGTCACTGGCATTCATAAAAGCCAAGTGCACTGGCGTGTCTGTCTGCGCGGCAAAAAGGTAGCTAAACTTATAAGAGATAGTACAAAAGTTCCCGTGTTATATCCCTGGTACTGTAGTAACAACAAACATATCTGGGTCATTTGAGCAACTGCTTTTGAGTTGTTTCGGTTGTGCAGTCGGTATGGTCGCGGCCATTTCATTGCTAGGCGCCGACAAGTTGGTAGCGGGTTGGAATCCCAAATACCAGGTGATGTTTCCTATATGACGTTTTTATGAAACTTTAGTAGAAGATTTCCAATACATGTTAAGTATGATTGTGTACCGATATAAAGCGGAAACAGATTCACCGGTAGCACTACTAGAAGATGTTTATGAGAACTACGTAAGGCTGATACCCGTGATATTGGAAAGTATTTGACTCATCAGCCTAATTGTTTTACGCAGTCACTATCAACATTGATATAAGAAGTTCCTTCCATAATACTAATATAGCGTACGTATATTTTAACACAGACACTTATACATGTAAGACGAGACGGTGTTACTTAAGGGTAATCAGACTGTATACTTTATCTATTTATCTCATTACTGCAAGATCATTGCAATTTGGCTAAGCCATCGTAGGCATTGCGTTTCGACCTGGGTTAATAGTATGATTACTCTACACAAATTAAAGGAAGGAAGTTGGCCGACAATGCAACAAATAACAGACGGATTAAGTTACTACTGGGAACCTCGTTTGACGGGACAATGTATCAGTTACTGTTCCTAGAGAAACACGAACACATATATTCTATGGAATATTAAGAATATATTAAGACACGCGTCTACGGTGATATGGCAACATGAAATCGCTTGGTCAATCACCAACTCTATTAAAGGAGACATAATGTAGGGATCAGTCCAAGTTGCTCTTGGCGTCTGACAAGATTGTAAAAAATGAAACAGCTTATTAATCGTATCAGTGTTTCTGTTATTGTTGATAATTAAAGTTAAAATATTTAGCACTGTCTTCTTTATGAATAAGTACGAAGTATCCATCGTTTAAATATAAGTGTTCTATCTCCAGGTAGCACGAACAAATTGAAAGGGGAGAGCCGTAACTAAGTTTTGGAACTTGTGGCTCGACCCTTTTACCCATGTATATAAAATGTATTTATAGATGTATTTGTGTGTCAAATTTTGTATATTTTTGGGTAATAAAATATGTTTAAACTAAAAAACAAATTGACCACTTTTCCTTAGTCAATGTTTTATCTCCAAACAGGCTTTTTAATTTTAAAGAAAAGTAAAGATCTGTATGCATTGAAACATTACTGCAATTGAGATTTGATTATATCAATACGCCGACGAACTATCAAGTTGATTGCATTAATAGGAACTGTTAAATATTTTTAAACTCGATTTCCAAAAATTGTTAAACATGGACATGGAGTGCTATAGCACTGAGCCGACGAAATACTCAGTACTTTCGCTATTCTCGTTTTCCAATGTCGACAGACTTTGTCTTTGATTAGATGTAAAAGAAATTGAAATGTTTCGTCACTTGTCCCGAAACTGTTAGAACAACCCTCGTTATACAATTGCCTCATTATTTTGGAAACATCTGTCATTTTACTTAACAAAGTACAATATTATTACAATATAACTACTGACTCGTATTGTCACAAGTCATGTTAATGACTATTAACGGCATGTAAATTATCGTATTATGCAATATCATTGCGTATGCCAAACCAATGGAATGTTTGTGCCTTTCATGCTATTTCCTCCTTCCTCTGATTTGATGTTAGCGAGACGTAAACACGAAAAATAAATAATGTATGCAGCTGCAGCAGGATTATACGGTTTCTTTTTCGTTTCTATGTTTGTTTGTGTTCGCTGTTACTCATGAATGCTGCCTTCCATGTCCGATGTGTCATATTTTTTATTGTTGATTTGCATTTAAAGCAGCCAATGTAGGTACATCAATATCAATTATGTTTTTATATTTTCATCACATTCAATCACTTGTTTCAATTTATAGTTAATTGGATAATTTTATTGCCTTGTTATCAAATGTATATTTACAATTTCACACTTTACTTATTGTTACATATCATATGCACTTGTATGTGTTATTAATTCCTTTTTTTTTGAGCAATAAACTTTGAAACAACCACATGATTAATGGTGTATCTCTTCACTGCCGATGCAAGACAGGTTATGCGTCAACACCTTTATCTATCGGTACCTATTCCCTCATGGTACAAACAGCTTCATCATATACGGTACCTTCCTGGTACATCTTTAAGTGAATTTAATGGCCCAAAAGTCATGCAAATCATTCATATCTTTGTCCTAACGACGTATTCAGTTGGAATCACTATTGTGATTGATACACTAGTAATGATTGATAAGAAAAATACGTCAAATGTCATCAAAGCGTAAAACTTCAGGTATATAAGAACATAATAATAATGTAAATTGTCATCATTGTTTTGAAAATACTTCAATAACTATGAACACCAAACTGTTGGTGATTTTGTTAATCGTCGGATTATGCATTGGTAAGTATTGTATAGAGGGAAGTTGTTGATTTCTGTGTACGATCGTTTTATTATACCGAAGAGTCATAGTAATCAATATTTTCACGACTGACGCATCCACGAATAAACCTTTAAGTTTTTGGGAGTCCGTGTGAAATGAAATTCGATCTTACACAAAACATCAACACATTTTCTGTCTATTTAGCACGGTGCTGCGGACGTTACGTTTGCTTTTCTGTATCGTAACTGAACCAGCTACTTAAACATTGAAATGTTACCGGTTTGTTTCTACTGATAAATTGCTATAATCCAATGATAAGCATTTCAATAAATAATAATAATGAATATGATTTTAACAGTGACAATTTGTGGCAATCTACAAACCGTAGGCTAAGTATTCTATTCTCTGACACATCCTTGACACGGAAAAACAACGACAACAGTAGAACGTTCACTGTCGTGACCAAGGCGTGGTTAGACGAAAAGTGAAGAAGAATAGTAGGATTGCATAGACACGATATATAAAGTAATATAGCACCATTTGATACCTGAACTAAAATAATCAAGTTCCTTCTAAAATAGCATCAAAGTTCTTTGCCAAGCATAATTTTATAACGTTTAAAATTATTTTACTGGCTAAATTTGCAAGTTTGTTAGATTGAAAAAATAATATTGTTTTCAGGGTCACGTAGATTTACCTCCAAGTGTTGATAAAGAATTGGGTATAAGCCTGTACATGTCTGACTAGTAAAGACAACTACATTGAACAATATTATTCGCAAATACGAGGGTTGTTCCAGAATAGCGTGTACTTCATGATTTGGTTGGTCCTACATAATATTAAACCATTGTTATGACGTCACGCTATTGTTCTCATCGTCCAATATATTTAATATTGGACGGCTATCAATGGCTCACTGTCCAATATGTTTACTCAACTGTCCAATATTACTACACAAAAATATTGGACTGCTACAATAAACCAAAAGAAAACACGGAAATACCAATCAATGACTACTGTTTTTAATAAAGATGCATGATAAATACATATAGATCAAATATATTAAATAACTACATGTTACATCATATTGATAGTCCATCAGCACTCATATTAGTCCATTGTTCAGAATTGCACGCGAAACGAGACACCATTTCCCTGACATTTTACTTCAATTTTGGGTTCATATATAGCACGATGTTGGTATATAGTCCTGTACATCGGGAGTTTGTTGTAACGGTCGTGCTATAACTGGATCTTGGTCATGTAATTTGTCTTTGGTCGAAGATAGAAACAAACCCTGCAAACAATCTCCGTTCGTTTATCTGGAATGAAAACAACAACAATCTTTGTAAACACGACAATCGCAAAGAGACATGTATACATGATAGGGGGGGGGGGGGGCTACAGGACATATGTATAACAGTGGAAGCTAAACGATCCATAGCTAACATGGGCGACTAGATGATTCATGGCTACCAGGAGCGGTTTGAGGATTCATGGCTACCATGGGCGACTAGAGGATTCATGGCTTCCATGGGCGGACAGAGGAGTCATGGTTATAAGGGGCGAATAGAGGATTCATGACTACCTTTGGGCGGCTACGTGATACATACATAACACGGATAGATGCAGGTTCTATTTGTATTTGAAATTTTAAAAGGTAAACAACGGACTTGGTCAGTTGATGGCAATCATTTATGAAGTAAAATTACAGTTGAAGAACTGATTTAATATCAATTATCAGATTATTTACGCCGAATGAAAAATAACACCTACCTTTAACTTGCTCAGATGGTTGAAGTAATCCAAAGTCACCTGAAGATTGTTTTAGCGTTACATTAACATCACGGTTGGCCTATTTTTTCATTTATATTTTACCATTCACAATGTCAGCAATTAAATCCCTTTTAAATTTCACATATTCCATATTATTTTGAATGACAAAAATTTCACTTCCAATGTATAAAGACGCCATTTTTGTGAGACAGTTTAGGCGGGTAAATTGAACACCTACACGGCTAGTAAAATCTAGTCATGATTTCAACACAGTGTGTGTAAATTCATTGTTGTTGGATTAGTTCGTGAGATCATATTTTCACGTGTCCATTTAATCTGTTAATTGATTGACAAACATGAGGTTAGGGAAGGGATCATTTTGTTGCATTTAAAAGAAGGAATGATGTTGGTTTTGTCTTTTCAGTTCCATTGCTATCTATATTTACTGACAACTACTGTAGAAGTAACTATTTGGTTGCAACGAAGCTATTATTAACAATATTCAGTTTGTAAACAATGGTTTAAGTAAGATATACGACTCAAACTGTCAATTATGAAATATATTGAACTATCTTCGGCGCTGGCGCGCCTCAGATAGTCCAATATTTTTCATAATGGACAGTTTTCTTCGTATATCTATTACATACATCTATGAATGTGCAACTATTCCACTTTATTTTATATCAGCATACGGTGCATTGGATGAATGGGATAATTTGTATGCGGTATACGGGCCAGCATAAACACAAATATGTATAACAGAAATGAATTCAAATATTTAATGGCGATAATACTTATTAATAAATAAAACATATATAAGCGTAATAATCATGGTTTGGCTGGTTTCTGACGACGCTTATCGGTTATAACCTTCCGGATCACCCAGTTTCCACATTCTAGATAGCGGTCTTTAAACTGAACTATTCGGACTCAGCACATCTAAATGAATGAAATCAAATCAGCAACTGAGGATAATTCTGGACTTTTTTCGTGAACATTGCGCTTCTCCACTGTCTCCTGGTAAATCTAAGTTGAGCTCTTGCCAATCGTATCCTGGCCCGTCGGTGCCGTAATGTTAGAAGTGTTGCCTTGACTGGGCGTCGGCACTTGACAGGTTACCTGCCCTCAATCGACACTAAAGGTGTTAGGATGTATACTGCGTTTAAAAAGAAACGCACTCTATTACAAAAGATATAAAATTATTAGTTTAATCGTTAGTTTAAAAATTAAATGAATGTTCGATATTTTCGTAATGTGACATAACTACGGAGGCATTTGGTTATCCTACATGTGGAAGCTGTCGTCTTAAAGCGATTGGTATGGTGCAAGACCCTAATATTGGCATCCTGTCTAGGTGTCGTAACCCTAGGTCTGCCAAGTCGAGGATAATCCCATACGTCCCCAGTTTGTTGGTATCGTGTCATCAGCCTATTAATTGTTGTATGTCTACATCCAAACCGACACGCAAAGACGTGTTTGTTGTATCCGGATAAGAACATGTCAATTGTCTGATTTTGTCATTTGGATTAAGGCGCGGCATAATGGATTGCGTAAAGATTTAAACTTCGTTGTGTTTTTATTGTGTATAATTCATTGAGTATCAAAATACCGTGTTAATAGACTCGAATGTCTCGTGCAGTTATTTCTTCAATTAGCAACAAGAAATGGGCATGACACAATGTCTCAGCATTACAGAACGATTTATCACACCAATTTTACTTTTCATATGAAGATTGACCCGATTATACATTCAATATGACAAACAAATTCGACATTTGAAAATAGTGTGTTTTTAAAAGTACTGAGTGTATAGATTAATGCTTTATTTATGACCGGCCAGTGATCAACATAAATGACCGGTTTAATGTTAAAACGAAACATAATACTATACCAATGCATGACTAACTAATATAACATATAGTATAAAAATGTACATACATGTATGACGGATTAATGTATACAATATGCTGTGTTTATAATTATCATGTACTGTAGATAACCTTTCGTTTCAGAACGTTCTTGCAGATAAACTGTAAAAATGCAACATATAATAGATAATAACTATCATACTCTGTCTTTCAGTGGCCGATTCACAGAGTCGGTATGGTTGCAAAAGGCGTGTTAAGTGCTATAAAAATCCTTGTTATCTCGTACGGTGCAGAAAGTATCACAGGTGTATGTACGTATAATTTGTATACTTTTGGTTTCTCTCTGATTATTTCTCGTAATAGGGCTTATTGAGGAAACGCCTAAACGTTCTGCATTTAATAATATTTGATATAAAACATATAGGATAATATCGATGTAATCAATGGATACATTGCTGGTCATCAAATAGTATGAGATATAATATCTGATAGATAATATAAAATGGAGTTCAAGGAACAAGACGTGGTGTAATTATAAGTTCTTACGTGTTCACAAAATCGATTGAATTATAAATTTGTAAGACATTACCATCTATTTATATTGCGTATGTGACAATGTGGTTAAGGCACGAGTCCCTGTCTGGCTTAATATAATATTTTTGTATCGGGTGGTCGAAGATTCAAACCATGAATATGCAAACCATTAAACTATATATTTGTTATACCGGGTGATCTACCAATTGATTGATATATAATATATCGGGGAAAGCAAACCAATTGAGTAAGAGTAAGTTATGATTGTGGTACAGTAATATACAAATACCTTGTACTTTGGCCATGTTGTTTGTGTGTCATTACAAGTTGTTTCTTTGTTGTTTTTTCAGCCCTACTAACTGTGGCAAGTGCTCTTTCATTTGTGTAAAAAAGCGATTTGGGATTTACTGATGAGAAATGGTGGCAAAGTTAATTTGGGATTTATTGATGCGATGTCTTGGCAAAGTTGGTTTTAACTGTTTGTTATTATAATACATACATATGAGTGACGTGTAGGACATGTTCTTGTATCTTTCATTCTGCACAAATTAATACAAAGCAAAGCTAGCTATTTCAGAGAAATAAATATTAGAATACTTAGATGCTATTTGTTTGTTTTGATTGAATACGGTTTAATATCTCATTGTGTAGTACCTGTCGATGAGCACGTAACGTGAGTGAAAGAATTACAATTAAAACTCATGTTTTGTGGTCCCATTGACTAAAGGTTCAATATGCCTATCTAAACAAGTTACAACAATAAAATATTTGTATGGTCGTACTTGCTTAAACCAATTAAATAGAACCATTGGGATAAAATTATACAGCTGGAAATACACCTCTTTTCTCTGTGTCGCAATATTACGAGATAAAACTAGCAAAATGCTGTAGCTGCTAAAAAAGTTTAATTTATTGAAGTTGTTTCACGTACTTATTGTTGTCCTGCATTTCCATAAGAATATAAACTAGAAACTACTACTTTTGGTTTAAATCAATGTTAATATTGTTTATAAACGGAGTCTTTATACACCTAAAGGAATTCTTGATTAATCCCCCGCCACGAAGTGGGAGGGGATTATAGGCATGGTATCCGTCCGTGTGTGCGTGCGCCGTCCGTCCGTAACAAAATCGTGTCCTGTCTTTTTAAGGCCGGCCGAATTGCATGAAACTCATAACAAATGTGTAATTAATAAAGACGACGTGCAGCACCCACATTCCAACCATGCCGGTTCAAGGTCACAAGGGTTTGAATCTAACATTCGTCCCCGTTCCATAACTTTTTAATGCCTGTGCTTAATGGCATGAAACTCATACCAAATGTGTTATTAACAAAGCCGCCGACATGCAGAACCAACATTTCAACCATGCGGGGTCAAGGTCACAGATCAAGGTCAAAGGTTTGTATCTTACATTCGTGTCCGTTCCATAACTTTTTTAATGACTAGGTCGAATTGCATGAAACTCATACCAAATGTGTAACCAAAAAAAAAAGACATACAGAACCTACATTCCAACCATGCCGGTTTAAGGACAACGTCACAGTTAAAAGGTCAAAGGTTTGAACCTTACATTTCCCATCCGCTCCTTAATGTTTTGATGCCTGGGCCGATTTGTATGAACTCATAGCAAATGTGTAACTTATTGGACAATTTCACTGTTCATTAATGCGTCGGGGGATTAAAGCCGTATTTTGGACTGACTTGTTCTTAATATTTCATTGCTACACATACAAGCTTTCATAGTTATACGATACGATGGTCATTCAATAAATTTATAATACAATAGCTGGTGACATACTACTGGCTTGCATTATTGAAGATATACAATACATTTGTACTGACTGTAGGTAAGAGTTTTATGTTTGTAATGATATAATGAATTATCATTTAAATGCAATTATGATATTGAGAAAGATGGTTTATGAATATATTGAATTACTCTCGTATATATATGTTCAAATAGGTGTCAAACCTAAACTTAGGGTGCTCCAAATATATGTAGCATCTTAACAGTCACCAAAAATGTATAATTATGTATCATAAACTCATCATAAAGTACAGTATTGTATATCTCAGTCCCACATTAACTTTGCAAAGTATATATCTTGCCATAAATTACGTATTTATGTTGTATCGTTAACAGCGGCCACAAATACAGTTCTTATGGTGGTACAACCCTTATCTCTGCATTAAAGTGTAGAATGCGTCTTTGAAGATCTACAAATAATAAACGAGTTCAGAAAACGGAAGTGAATAAAATAACATTTTCGTGGGTTAAAGAAATCATGCTGATTTTAAAGACGACAAACGACAGATTCTTTTATTATTACATAACCATAATTATCGGGTCGAAGCAATATCCGAACAAATCTCACATTCGATATGGGCATATTTCAGCTACTAGTATTGCAGCATGCATATGAATGTAATTTTAAAAACTGGTAAAACCCAGATAACAGTTATGGAAAAACTACACAACATTGATAATGTTAACTACTAGTACAGAGACAATAGTACACTATTTTGCGCCTCACATAATATGTACTGTAGTGACAACGACCATATTGATCAGGGTCATAAAATTTTCAGCCACTGTTCTGTGTCGTTTCGGTTGCACAGTCAGTATTGTCGTTGTCGGTGCCAGACACCATCACGTTGTGGTCGCGAGTTTGAATCCAACCCACAGGATGAGGGTTCAAAGACTAGTTTTTATAAAACATTGGTTAAAGATTCCCAATACATGTTAATATGATTGTGTAGCGTTAAACAATGAGGTGAAGCGTTAAGCGATGAAGTGTAGCGTTAAGCAATGAAGTGTAGCGTTAAGCAATGAGGTGCAGTGTTAGGCAAAAGAAAAACGCAAACTGAATTACCGGCAGCACTACCAGTAGAAGATGTTTATGAGGACTATTTAAGATTGCTACCCGTATTATTGTAACGTATGTGACATCTGCGATTTTACACAGACGTTATCAATATTGATATAAGAATTTTCCTCCCATAATACAAATATACCGTACGTATGTTTTAACACAGACACTTTTAAAACATGTAGGACGA
This sequence comes from Spisula solida, assembly GCA_947247005.1. Lineage (NCBI taxonomy): Eukaryota > Metazoa > Mollusca > Bivalvia > Venerida > Mactridae > Spisula > Spisula solida. Next base: position 54,736,241 of record OX365945.1, read on the forward strand.
GACGGTGTTACTTAAGGGTAATCAGGATTTACATTTATTTATCTCATTACTGCAAGATCATTGCAATTTGTCTAGGCCATCGTAAGCAATGTGTTTTGTCCTGGGTTAATAGTATGGTTACTCTACACAAATAAAAGGAAGGAAGTTGGCCGACATTGCAACAAATAACAGACTAATAACAGACGGATTAAGTTGCTTCTGGGAACCTCGTTTGACGGGACAATGTATCAGTAACAGTTCCTAGAGAAACACGAACACATATACTATTGAATATTAAGAAGATATTAAGACAAACATCTACGGTTTTACGGAAATAAGAAATCGCTTGGTCAATCACCAACTCTATTAAAGGAGACAGAATGTAGAGGTCAGTCTAAATTGTTCTTGCAATCTGACAAGATTGTAAAAATAACAGCTTATTAGCCGTATCAATAGGGGTGATAAAGCAAAACAATATGCTGGCTTTATAACAACCAATGAGGTTCTGGATTTGTAGAGTGTCTTATATTGCCACTTTTATTAATCAAATTTAGATTGTATCTGATTTTCCAGTTTGTTAATTAGTGAAGGAGATTTTAAGGAATTGCAAATGCTTTACAATTAAATATTTTAAAGGTTCATTAATTGTTTTATGAGTTATGGCCATCAATTGGTCTTATTGTGAGAATTGTAAGACAAAATATTTAACCAACCAATACATGTTGTTAAAGGACTTTTATTAAAGCAATACACATAATAAAACAATGTAATTTTATAATAACACATTGTACAAATTATATACATGTACAACACATTTTTACGAGAGGTGTTCAACTTATATTTGTACAAAACTGAACATCGGATTTTGCCATACTAACACAAAAAAATCGATTTATTTCTATTGCGCCATGTAAGGAAGTGTGTAATGAAGTAAATACACTCATTTTGTTACATATTTGCATTATATTTGTAATCAAAATCAACCATCTTGTAGAGGGCATTGTGTTTTGCTTTTTTAAGAAACATTGCCCCCATAGAAGCATCAAAAGGTGTACCCTTACGGAAATAGAAAGTTTGCGGTAAATATGCCGCAACTTTACGGCCAAGTTGCCGCAAACTGATTCGTTCGCCGAAAAATCATAGTGTTTGCAGGACTTTGCCGGTAGTGGTGAACTTCTGGCAAACTTCTGGTGATGATACGGCAAATTCGACAGAACTGATGACTGTTCACCGGAAGTTTACCAGAAACTTCATATCTAAGTAAGGTTCACCAAAAACTTTAGTGGATAATATTTGTTTGCTGTAAGTTTGCCAGAAACTTTGTATTGTATAGATTGTCGCTAGAAGTTTGCCAAAAACTTTAAACAGTTAAATATATTTGCCAGATATTCACCAGAAACTTCCTGCATTTCCAACAAGCCAAAAATATAGAGTACTCTGGGTGGCATGGTGGCGAAATGGTTAGCGCTCTCGAATACCATTCCGGATGCCCCTGGTTCAAATTTCGTCATGTATCGGTGTTATATACACAGGAAACAGTCTATTCGAAAAGTGCTTAGGTTAGCACTAGCGCATCTGGATTCCTTTCGCACATTTCTTAGAGTCAATTTTTCATTGTTGTTTATAACCAGTAATTTTTAAAGTGTAGTAACTTAATTTCGAACCCGGATATACACCGGAAACGTTAAAGAACCAAGGAGTTAATTCGAAAGTTGGATTCCTATCACACAAATCATATCAAACCAACATTTTGTCTCATGCCTGCAAGCTCAAGATTATTTGCCAATTTGGCAGGGATGAAACCGAATGACAACGCATTACCACTGTCTCAGTGGACTGCAAAAAAGGATCGACTTAAATAAAAAACTCGAAAAATAATTCCGGCTCATTTACATATTACGCCTTAAAAAGTTTGCCCCCGCTTTCGAGTCGCTTAACTTTTTAGACCGTAAAATAATTCCATCTCATTTGGATATTATTACTCCTAAAATATTGAACCTTGTTCACTTTTCCTCATGTGGGGGACATTCAGCATTTCTTTCAAAGTTTCATCGATGGATATCACCAGTACTTTTTAAAGTGTCGTTACCAATTTTGAACCCGGATATATACCGGAAACGTTAAAGAACCAAGGAGTCCATTCGAAAAGTGCTAGGATAGCGCTAGCGCACCTGGATTCTTTTCACACACATCATATCAACCAAACATTCTGTCTCATGCCTGCAAGCTTGAGATTATTTGCCTATTATGCAGAGATGAAACCGAATGACAACGCATTACCACTGTCTCAGTGGACTGCAAAAAAGGATCAACTTAAATAATTAAACCCGAAAAATAATTCCGCCTCATTTGCATATTACGCCTTAAAATGTTTGCCCCCGCTTTCGACTCGCGTCACTTTTTACACTGTAAAATCAGTCCACCTCATTTGGATATCATTACTCCTAAAATATTGAACCTTCTTCACTTTTCTACATGTGGAGGACATTCAACATTTCTTTCAACTTAGTTAGCAGACTGATAATTAGCAAAAATGACTTAAAAGTGTAAGTTTGGATGACATATACTTAGCCTAGTGTTAATTACAATGTTTTCCTATTTTAAATTTGTTTTATACATATGTGAATTGAATTTGTAGATTGAGAATCTACTGAGTATATAGGTCATTCTAATTCTAACTTTGTTCCAGTCTAACTACAACTTTCCCCCAAAATACAGTAGGCCTGAATCTTAAATAAAGACCATCTCATTATTAAGGCCTCCTCATACATTGTAATATTTAATATTGAGGTGTTTGTGGTAAGGTTTTTGTTCTTGTGTTGCATTGTAATGAAATATTCTCAGAGATAATAATATTATAAAAAATATAATATATTTAAATGAGCTTATAATGGATACAGATATATATAAATTATAAGTTATGAAGATAAAAATAATCCTGTTGTACTTGTAACATACTAACTCCATGGTTCAACAAATACATTAGGCCACTAAGATATGGTATGAGATTAACATATATAACACAATACACTTATACTGTTTCTTATTACACAAATTAGCACCTTGACCAATAATGCCTCTTATCAGTATCTCAGTTTTCTGTAATTGGCTAGTTTGAGTATTCCCCTGTGTCTGGCTTAACTACTGCCCATATGGTGTTCATTATACAAGTACATGTATATTAGCTTCTCATAGCAGCCAGGGTGCATTTTATGCATATTTTATGCATACTTTATTGAAAATAACACTGGAAGCTATATTTAAGTTTTAAAGCATATACTTTATTATTTTATATTGTAATGTTGTGACTCATTCTTGTTTGAAGTTGATTTCCAGAATCATTTTTGAGATCTATGGATAAACTCACTGGTATGTAGCATAAATTATTATTATAAGTTCAACACATGTATTGAAATACAACTTAATTAAGATACAATGTATTGTATAATTATGATGCTGATTTAGCCTCAATATACTGGAAATATATATGAGCCAGTCTCCTTTGACAAAAATATTGACTTTAAGATTTTCCATAGTATTACAGGATAATGTTAAATAGGCAAATTGCAAAAGAAATTATGCTAATATCTTGAGTTTTAAGGAAGTTACAGCTGTTTTTGTAGAGTCCCTATTCGGAGCTTTTTGTGTGACGTCGCAAACGTCATTCAAACGTTTTTCGACGTAACTGAAATAATTATTTCATTATTACACCATTTTATTAATTCTTGACATAAACTGTTCAAAATAGTACCAAATTGTATAATTATGTTTCACTTTTCAAAATATATATCGAAATAGAAATTGTTTGCATTCAGAGAAAGGCTACTTCTGTTTTAAACAACTAAATCCTCGTTTTTCTCAATCGGAGTACTTTTCTGAAATTGGTCACCATAGCAACGAAGTATGTGTTTTCAACATAATTCATAGGACACTTTAAAGCTAAGGTATAGTACTATATGGGTCAATTGCTTAAAATAGAATCAATAGGTATGTATTTTTCCTTATTTTAGAGCTTTATCAAAATCTTGTTACATATAGTAATTACATAATGTCATTATAGCAGGTTTTCCTGGAGACTGGCTCATATATAAATTGATGACATATTGAAAATTATAGAAATTAAAGTATTAATGCATGCACTAATGAATTTTTAAGCAGTAATTTGTTACACTTATTCATCATAATCCCTGAAATATAGGTTGATCATCTTAATTTCCGAAAACTGTGAGTAAAATATTACATAAAAACCAATATCTTGATCTACTTCAGTATAACCTGGTTTAAAAGAACTTCATGAAACCAAAACGCTGGAAGGCAACAGTTGCAATACCATAAAACAGATAGCCTGGTAAGTAAAATGTAAATGCTGAATGTTATGAATATTGTATAAGATAATTATTCTGCTGTATTTCTAAAATTTCATGTACAGTCATTGTTTCATGTATTTTACAGCATTTTACAGAAAATTACTGACCATTTGATCTACAAGTTATTGTTGTAAGTGTCTACTTTTTCAATAGGGGGCTGTAGGCTTCAACGAGGTTGTATCCATTTTAAAGTACAACCTCTGTAGAGCAACACCCGTCGGGAGCTGAAATATTGAATGTTGTTACATCTAAGAGGTTGTTGATCTATAGAGGCAAATTTTATTTTAAATATCAGCTTAAGGAAATTTTGAAGGTGTTGTTGTAGTGATTGTATTGCTCTACAGAGGGTCACTCTGGAAAGGTTGTATTGCTCTACAGAGGGTCACTCTGGAAAGGTTGTATTGCTCTACAGAGGGTCACTCTGGAAAGGTTGTATTGCTCTACAGAGGGTCACTCTGGAAAGGTTGTATTGCTCTACAGAGGGTCACTCTGGAAAGGTTGTATTGCTCTACAGAGGGTCACTCTGGAAAGGTTGTATTGTACTTGAAATTACTGTTATAATTTCCAGGTGCATACCTCTCTGAGAGTTAATGATCAATATGAGGGATATAATGAAGATTTGTTTCAATTATACATTTTTAGTAGATAAATCATATAAATTTAATTTAGTGATATCAATTCTTTGGGGGTAGTTAATTTTGAAAAATTAATCTGTGACTAATAAATTTATATGTTTCGAATTATTTTTCTTTCAGATCAGATGGAACATAATTATGCAAGGATTGACAGCTAATGGATTGACAGCTAATAGATCCAGATAAACTGATGGGAATTAGTTTGATTGTGATTCAGTTTGGATATTGTAGTTTTATGACTTTAAATAGCAATCAGAAAAAAATGGTTATTGTGACAAAGAAATGAAATAAATATTTTCTGTCTGGAATTCTAGTTTTGTAAAAAAGTGTGTTTGCCAAAAGTTTGCAAGAACAGCAATTTTAGCATTAAAATTAGTTTGCGGCAAATTTGCGACAATGTCATACGTTAAATGTTTCACAATATGCAAATGAGGTTGGCGGTAAATTTGCCGTAATCGAATATAGTTTCCGGCAAACGTACGCGCACTTTTACCATGCAAATTAGTTTGCGGCAAGTTTGCGGCAAGTTTGCGGCAATTGTCCTTTGCCCATATTTGGAATATGCAAATTTCATTGTGGCAAATTTGTGTCAAACACATCTGCTTCGAAAACAGTTTGCCGCAAATTTGCGGCAACCCTCATTTGCATTGTAAAAGTGCGCGTAAAGTAGTTTGCGGCAAATTTACCGCAAACATTGCCGCAAATTTGCCAGAAGCATTGCCAGGGCCCTTATTTTTCGGTAAGGGTAGGTACATTATGAATTACTCATGTCAGTGAAGACAATCAGTAATATTTGTCATATGAAAGGTGATATACGTCACCTGCTTGTTTTGTATTATTCACTAGATACAATTCGATTTCGATGTGAAATTTATGAAAATACTCGATGTTCAATTCTGTTCAAATATAAGTTGAACACCTCTCGAAGGTAAGAAAGTAACAATGTCCTACTCAAATCCTGTTTCAAATAAAACGAAGAATGTCCAATTTGCCTAGATAATTTAAAAGAATATGCATGCGCTCGTACGATTAAAAGTCTCTTTCAGCCATATTAAACATGCCAATTTGTCTGTCTTGGGTTTTTCTGATCACACCAAGAAGAATACAATGCTTGCCAGAAATTAATTTAAAGCACCGTAGAAAGAGAGTTCTGAGAAGATTAACTAGGAATAATTTTAATTGTTGACTATATTGTATCAATAAAGTGTAACTGTCACTTAAAAAGGTGATATATTCTAATTATTTAAACAATTCCCGTTTTATTTGGTGACATAATAAGAATTTATATAACAAAAATGACATGACCGAGTTTAAATGAGCACTGAAGACATCTTATACTGCAATGTAAACATCACGCTGATGGGAACTACTACACTCACGACATCTCATATCAGGTTTTGATGAGACAATCGAAAAATTTACAATTACGAATCAAACCGGGTGGGACATTATTAACAAACAAAAAACAGGTCGGTATACAAATTGCTAGCTCTATATAAAAGTGGTTGGGTTAAAATGGCAGTTTCCATTTAAATTGGTGGTATAATAAGAATGTAGCCATGATGTGAATAAATAAATACATTTGTATTATACAGTACACATGTATAATTATAACATTTTGTAAATAATTATTTAACTTGATATTCTAAATCGCTTCTTTATGCTGAATATTCGCATATCATATTGTCCAAATAACAAAACCATTTACAGCAATATGACTAACTGGAACTTTAAACTCGATTTTCACGAAATATTGAAAATGATAGATATAGCAGCGTTCCACTCAGGCGACGTTGTATGTATGAAACAAGGCTATGAATGTCTTTTCATACCACGACAAAGACATTGAAATGCCATTCTACCGTTTGCGTCGTCCCATGGTCTTGTATTTGCAACATTTTCTGCAGAAATGGGCGGTTAATGAGGTCATTTAAGAACTCGACAGTGAAAATGTCATCGTACTGTACATTTGCTGTGTAAATTGTGTATAAGATACCGATAAGATACCGATAATAGGAAGTTTTGTCACCCAACACTTTAATTAGCGTCTTAAAATAAAACATAATCACAGAATGATGGAGTACGTGTCTTGTAATTTAAATTCGTTTATCTCCATACATCAAAGAATGTCAGTGCAAATCAAAAAAACACATTCTGCTGGTAGCATTGATTGAAATGTCGCGTGTTATACGCTTGCAGATAAATAATAAAAATAATATTAAACAATATAGTCTTTATTTATAGAGGCAACATAGTGAGGCTTTGGCCCAATCCTCCTAACGAGACTCTTAAATCTTAAACACATTTACAAACTAAGTTTATATACAACATTAAAAGGTCCATCAAATGTATCAAGACAAACACTTCAGTCATAATTAGGAATATACGCGTACATAGTGCATAAAAAGATTCCATCTTAAAATAAACATAGACTATTTTTATTTATTTAGTTGTTACATGACTTTGTGGTATTTAATGTAATATTACACATTACCTTTTGCCAAACTGGAAATAGATAAAACAATTTATATTGCCAGTAAATATTAATTATATACTCACATTTGCAGCGCCATATGATCAGTATTATCAGTTTGCAGTTTTGTTTTAAGGTAGCATTATATGAAATTTCTATCGATGCGTTAATCTTTAGATGAATAAGGTATTTCATCATATACGTGGGACGTTCAAAAATACACAGGACTAGGGCCCTCACGGGTACAGTTTTAAATATTATACAAATATTATTACATAACATTGAATCGGAATTCAATTGCGAAAAATTGATATATGATTTATCGAGTTACACTATCACGTCGGCTCATAATAGTCAATTTGAAACCATGGTAACACACACCCGGCGCAGCCCACAAACTACCATTGATGGCGACTACGTAATAGGGGGTATCTTTAATACTATCATAGTGATAGTTTTCAAACTTCGCCAGGCCATTGCATGTTACATATGGAACAATATCTGCAAAAATGACGACATTGGGTACGGAAATATTTAGAAGTTACACTATAGGAGTGACAACGTCGTTACCCAAAAGTAACGTCACCAGAACGTAAGGAAAAATGGACAAACGCCAAGTTCTGTCAGCAGCAAGATGACTATTTCCTCTGAATCGTATGAAATTATCGTTACTACGTTGGGAAGCATTTCTCCAATCCGTTTATCAATTTTAGAATGGCATAAATGCTTAAGTGATAAATGTTAAGCTTTGAAAGACAGGGAAGTAATAGGAAATCATATAACGTTTGTGACGTCAGTTATTGAGACATTTACAAAATATCAACGTTTAATGGTACGTTGCCTCGACCAGATATTCGATGTAAGATTCGGAAAAAATGCATGCGATTCTCACCAACGCTTAACTTGAGTGGTTCAGTGTGGTACAGGAATGTATGCATCACCATATATCACTATAAACATCGTATTTCATAGCCCTATGCAAAGCACGAACGCCTTGTAAAATAGCGACGTCATTTTGTGCGCCGGGTGGGCGTTATCGACCTTGTTTATTCATCTGTAACTCTCGGACCGCATATTTGTTTTAGTTCATAATTATACTGTATATACGAGGGTCATTCAAAAAATACCCAGACACATCAACTTACCAGTTTATTTTGCAAGATAAGTAAACAAATCATTAGTTTGCTGTAGCTGCATCTTTATTAATCGGCTCGACCGTTAAGCGATGAACATGTTCTATAGATTGTACACATAGCGACTACGGGGCAAGTCCCGACGTCGTTGTTGACGTCATCAAATTTGGTAAATTCACCACTTTTCTAAATGCACCGCATAATACACTAAATACAACTCTAACACTAACCCCGTTCTGTATAATCGCCCATGTACCATGCCGGGCTAAACTGAACAAAACAGGATGAATTAGAATGTTTAATTACATCTGTTGTTGCCAGTCATCACACCACGTACAGAGGCAATACCATAGGAAACGCATTGACGTTCTTTAAGGCCAGATTGTGAATGTAAAGACCATGTTTGAGTGGGTTTAGACAAGACTTATCCATCACCAGAGCTGCTGATTTAACACGATTTTCCCACACTTTGTCTTGATGAAATAACCTATTTACCAAAATGATTCAAGCAAGTATTTGGGTTCATCCAAGCGCCAAACCCAATTTAATCATTAATCGCGTTGCCCCGTGGTTTCAGTGACGTCACGTATTTGTACTGCCAGTAAAATAGTGGCTTGGTATGATAACCAAGATCTCTGTAACGGTTTTGAATATGACGTCATAATTTGAAACGTATAACTGCATAGTATTAAAGGATACACACAGAAATTATTGACTTGCTTTCCCCCTTTGAACGGTAATTGATAGCACAAAGGTATCAACACAAATTTTCGACAGGACAAATCGACGGGTTGCCCCGTGCGCTCAATCTTTCGTTGCAATAACTACCCTATTTTAGAATATAACATATATTTTTCTTCATTACGATATGTATTTAATTTGTTAATGACAGGACATTATTTCTACCAAATTTGATGAAAATCGGATGATAGATAGTTAAACAATCAACGGTCTACGTATTTTTTGAATGGCCCTCGTAGAAGAAGGATTCTGATTTCTGACGGTATAGAATTTGATTTATTTTGTTTAACCATGCGGGTTTTGTGACAATAGTCCTGTTTATTTTTGAACGTTCTACGTAGTTGGGATTGGTCGAAATATGCTTTATTGAGAACTTGTACACTTAACCGATTTAAAAACGCAACAGTGAGTATTTTATCAATTAAAGCCAGTTAATGTACTTCAATTCTCTTGAAATTTTGCATGTGATGAAATCAATACATGAAGTTAAAGATGTGTAAATTTCATTGCAATAAAGGTTTAGATGGTCACAAAACCAAACTGCGAAATGTATTGATCGACAATGTCGAGTTTACAAAATTAATAATTTATTTATAAGCTGCAACCTGCTATTCAAATCAGGCGTCTTTGCCTCATTGGCGGAAAAATAAAGGGTTGTAGGATGTTGTTCCACACATCTATGAGGAAAACACGTATCAATCCAAACGCTCAGAAGTTTCTGCTTGATGATGCACTTCTTGATGCCATTTGTGTCTGCCTTCAAGTTTCGTTCCACTAGTAAAAACTCAATGACCTCCACAGTCTCAACATGAGCTGTCAGCAAGTTTTTGTCCATCTAGCATAAGCTGCATTGTCTCCGATGGTTAAGAATATACATTTCGTATGTATGGCATCTCAAACCCGTAACCGGAAGTCGATAATGGAATATGTCAGGATAAATAAGAAATCAGACAAAATGAAGCGATTTTCAACATGGGTCAAAATAAACATTAATCAAAATGTTACGGAATGTATATTTTAGCGAAATAACTTAATCGTACGCAACATTGCCTTCAAATTTTAGGTAAAACAGAAAATATTTTTGAACGGAAGTGACGTCTTTAAAAAATACATTCGTTTGGTACCATCGTGTTTACGTGCTTGTATCGTCGGTATACCTGACGCAGACAATCGTAGGTGTAAACTGCCTCTTGGAAACACTATGCAAGTCTAAATATCGTCGACAGACGACAGTTAATCTACTTTGCCATGATAAAACGTCACATAATTGCTTAAAGCAAGTCGATGGCGCCAGGATGTTATGTATTCTTAAAGCGTTTACAACGCACTTCAAAATTTAATTTTACGTTTTTTTGTTGGGGTATCGCTGGTCTATAAATTGTTGGTCAACTCGTCACGCCCGGTGGTTTTGTTGACGCGTCAGGTGTACATAATTAAAATGACGCCACTATGACGTAATGGGCTAAATTAAAATATGTTTTCGTAAACAACATGTTGCATAAAAGTCAACTTTTATTATATTAAATCTAATACTTCTTATTAACTTAAATTTGAAATTTAAGTTGCATTTAAAGGTGATTAAATATCTTTTTTTTCATAAAATTTATTCTGCACATATTATACAAATAAGACAACAAACCGCTCAGCAGTTTGTAACCTGCTTCTTATCAATAAAAACACTTTTTTTCATACAATTTCTGTATCGTACGATTTATATAGTTAAACCATACTTTTATTTTGTCTGACTTAATAAATATCATTATTATATACGTACTGCTTTTATATTTCAATGTCCATGAAACAACCATGAAATAGAATTTAAAGATGTCACACATATACTAGTTCACTATGAAACTACTTAACGATATAATTTGTATTTAAAGTATATTTAACGACAAGGAAAAGATATATACAAATTTTACTCATATGTTTATTCAAGGGAGGTAATAAAAAAATTATGGAAATTATTCTAATTTTAACATTTGTGAAAAAAAAATGTAGATCTACATGTGAACTAAACACGAATCTAGTTTGATGCCTGTACTAGTACTATTTGTGATTATATATCAATAAAATTTAGTTAATATACGGAAAATAAACCGATTTAAATATGGACGTTTTTGCGAAATGCCAAATAAACCGAAAGATAATATAGTATAATTTGCGATTAAATTTACAAATTAAATTTAGTTAATATACGGATAATAAATCGACTTAAATATGGACGTTTTTGTGAAATTCCAACTAACGGAAAGATAATATAGTATTATTTGTGATTAAATTTTCCAATTAATCTGCTTAAACTTGACATTTTGTGAAATTCCAAATAAAAGTAAATATAATAAAATATTACTTGCACTTAAATCCGTTTTTTTAATACTGTGTTGGTCGCATACTATGATAAATGGAAATATAGACTAAGATAAAGGAGGCTGGCAATATATTCGCTACTTCAGTCACGATTGATAGGACTATTTCGTGATATATTTCACAAACTGCCATCGGCTCATAATTTATTTGCCTGGACCATACTTTTCACCTTTTTCTTTACGACTAGCATCCGATATTCCTTTACATATTGTTCGTTATGTAATATTTCCGACGAAACCATTATTCCTACAAACGTCAATAAATCACATTTGATCAAAAAGCTACGGCAAGAATAACATCTACAGTAAGTCATCGTCACGGACAAAGACAATACACGTATATTCTTTATCAGAATCATGAACTATATGTAACTATATACGCATCATCAGCTCATTCACAACATCAATACTGTCAGATAATGTCTGGAGTAAAAGTGTATACACCATATTAATGGTGATAAAATGTAAAAGCATTAGACGGGAATACAAGTCTTCAGATTATCACATTTCTTAGAACGGTAAGCGTAAAATTAATGAAAGTGTCCCCAATTAATGCACATGGCGTGTAGATAATTATTCCGCCATTCACATCGAATGGACTATACGGTGAAACTATACGGTATTACATGTAGCATAGTCGTGTTCAAGAAAAGCCAGCACAACATGTAATTATTACACCAGTAGCATCGCCTTGTCAAGATACTTGACACTATCCTCGTGGGTGGCACGATAGTCGACAAAACATGCACATACATCAATTCATTGTTATGCTTTTATATAATAATATGAGGATTTGTTGCAGTGTGCACTCACCAAATAGATTTAATCATCGCATCGAAAACAATAAAGAAAATATAAGTTTCAATTTACATTTTAATCGACATTGTTCAAGTTGAGGTATGATCTGGTTGTGCAAAGTGTATGCAACGGAAATGGGGGTTGATGCGTTTCCATCACTTCTCAAGAATTAACACTACTCTATTTCACACAACATTAATTGTTTCCTTCACGAAATAATGTAAGCCATATATCAACTCTTCTGACTAAAGGATAATTAAACTCGTTTCATCATTAAAAGGGTCTTTTATTTTGCTTATATTAATGATACCACTGAAGCTAATAGTATGTTTACAGGTTGTTTCATAATACCTGACCCCATTACAACCAAATGCTATGAGAACATGCTTGATCTCATCTGATGTTTTCATATACAAATTAAAAACTAACATTTGGGAGTTTTATTCAATATAATATAACTTGACCATGTTACTGTCGATGCAATCAGGGAATTTAGATTCTTGCAAAACGTCATGTTTCGATAAATGTCAAATTGACGTCCAAATTGAATTTGTTTCCCAAGTTAAGCTAAATAGCTTGTTAAGGATGACATGCTGTAAGTAGTTATAGAGTGTTTATAAGCACAATTATATATTGATTTGAAAGTTGTATCCATTTGTGATAACCATTAAACTTATGAGTATTACAGTTTCTTTGGTAACCAGTTGCTAGGCAACGAAATAATCTATCACAAAAGTACTGTTTCGCTTCTAACCAAGTTAACATTTGACTGTGTTTTGATTGTTATTATTTTTCTAACTGATATATTGCATTTGACTTTTCATTGTAGAATATATACTTCACAGCGTTGGAATTTAAACAATGTTTATATTGTAGAAAGAAAAATAATCAAAAAACAGTCCCCCTGTTTAATTTGGCTATGAACGAGAATGTAAATTTTGTGCTAGGTTCTTTTGTTACCTAGCAACTTGTAACCAAAGCAACTGTAACATTTAAAATATTTTAGATTGTTGCATACACATGGAACTTTCTATTAGATAAACTATTTTGTTTAATAACACTATTGAATTTGTAACATTGTGCAATACTTCACAAGATACGAGGGCCACTTAAAAAGTATTAATCAGTGGTCAATAATACGTTTAATATTCAACCAATGTGTATAAAAGTGTACATTTTCTGAAAGATACAACCGTTACCTAGCTAACCAATAAAACAATATGGCAATCGGTAAAATATCCATTTGCCCATATGACATTGAACCAATAGGGGTATGAAACACTGGAATTGCTAGAAAATAGGGTATATTAGTAGATGTAAGGTCGATATTAATTGTCATTTTTTCTATATTTTTTATCCGATTGATTTGAAATTTGCAGAATTCATGCACCGTATACTTGTTTCACTAGTGCTGAATCTACATAATTGTTTGGTCAGTCTAAATTGATTTAGTTGTACAAGGAATCTGCCATGTTCGAAATACTGAAAATACTGCACTTTGCTGGGATTTTACCCAATACGTTGTTGCTGCATTGTACTACTGTACGTCTTAAGAGGGAAAGTCAAACATGTAGCTTTTTCACACATTTATGTATGTTACTTTCTTACACATGATAAATAATTCCTGAATTATTCATAATTTGTTCTTTACTACAGCCCAAAGAACATGATCACGTGACCAAAAAATACGTATTTTAGATTTATGACGTCATATCCCTAATTCAATAATACAGAAAACAAAAATAAAAACACATGATAGTAATTTTATATAAGAAGAATTACATTAAATTGACAACAGCGGTGAATGTTCTTTGTTTATCATAAATAGGGGGTATAACATTACCCCACCCACTTTTTAAAGTTTGACTCGAACATAAAATGTTGTTGTAAAAATAAAATTGAGGTAAAAATGATTAAACTCGTCCGACGAATGAAACTATACTGTGTTCCAAAAGTTTTGCATTTTTTTTCCGATAACAAAATTATAGAAAAATGTTAAAGGTTGATAAACAATAAAAACGTTATTGTTTAAAATAACTTATTATCAATCAAATTACATAACGTTCAACCTTTTTATCAAAAAGTAATTTCATAAAATACATAAACTTGACACACACTCTCGAGTCAAAAGTACAGAATCTTTAGTACCGGGTATTACCTCCGTTGGCCGCTATAGAACTGAGACATCGTGATCTCATTTACCGTATTACTGTCTGAATATCACGTTGTGGAAAAAGAGCTCACTTATGTACAAATGCTGCTTCCAGTTGGGCTATAGTCTGGGGTTGAACCGGAAGACGTCGAATCCTCTAATCAAACATGTCCCACACATGCTCAATCGGTGCAAGGTCGGGTGACATAGCTGGAAATGGGAGGATATTATTGCCATTTGACTGCAAGAACTGTTGTGTGATGCGAGCAGTGTAGACGAGCTGTCTTGGGGCGACTGGTCAGTATGGGCAAAATATACGGCCTCCACGCTCGCAAATGGTATTCACGTAAACGCCTCTCAACTGTCTGCGTGGTTATTGTCTGAACGTTTCGGACAGGTGTTGTCCTGGCTGTTTCAGCTGCAGTCAGGAAACGATTTTGAAGATGAAGAAGCCGCATCCGTCTGAAACAATAAGATATGAATGTCATTCAGCTATATGCATGACTTACAATGATAAGAGTAAAGTCCGACTTAGGTAACGATTTTTTGTAAATGTTAAGCTGGTTACCTCCCATTGACAAAAAATAATTTTGGGGTGCCTAAGAACACGAGGCCCCATATAGGGGTTATTGATGAAGTAAGCTTTGTATAAAACTACAATTTCTTCAAACCTATAAATTGTAAATTACTAAAACCACTTAGGTTATAATTGCTGGTACCATACCTCCATATTTCAGACGAAACATCATTTGGAAATAAATAAGAATATTGTTACTACCTGTCGTGTGCAGGGGTTGTAACTCTCGGTCTGCCGCTTCGGGTTGGTCCAAAACACTTTCCGTCTGTTGAAATTTGTTACGAAGCCTCCGTATGGTCGTCACGTGACTTTTCAAGGCAGCAACTACCCGATTTAGCGGCGTCCCAGCAACTAACATGCCAACCGCTATATTTTGTTGGTCTAATGTCAGCCTGAACATTATGCCAACAACACATTCTAAGCAAAACTGACAAAATAAAATGTTTTTCCTATTCATTAGCATGCTTGGAACGCATTTAGACCGAAAACATCGAGAAAAGTGAAAAAAATGGTTTCCGTGCGCAAGAAAAGCAGTTTTGTCTGTTTTAATGTGGGTGTTCAATCAAGCGTAACAGTGGTCATTGTCTGCGGGGCAGAAGTTATAGCAACGGCTGTTGTACCGTTATGTGTATTTAAGGATTGGTTATATGTCACATTTTGAAAATATACAGTATTGAACAAAGATGCAAAACATTTGGAACTCAGTATATATCATGTACTATAGTGACAAGGACCTTATTGATCAGACTCATTTGAGCAACTGTTTTGGAGTTGTTTTGGTGGCAGTCGGGATGGTCGCCATCACTTCAGTTCTAGGCACCGTCACGTTGAGGTAATTGGTTCGAATCCCATCTACCGGAGGAGTGCTCATACAAGATGTTTAGATCTTTAAAGGATAGCCACTGTCACTGGCATTCATAAAAGCCAAGTGCACTGGCGTATCTGTCTGCGCGGCAAATAAGTAGCTTAACTTATAAGAGATAGTACAAAAGTTCCCGTGTTATATCCCTGGTACTGTAGTAACAACAAACATATCTGGGTCATTTGAGCAACTGCTTTTGAGTTGTTTCAGTTGTGCAGTCGGTATGGTCGCGGCCATTTCATTACTAGGCGCCGACAAGTCGGTAGCGGGTTGGAATCCCAAATACCAGGTGATGATTCCTATATGACGTTTTTATGAAACTTTAGTAGAAGATTTCCAATACATGTTATGTATGATTGTGTACCGATGTAAAGCGGAAACAGATTCACCGGTAGCACTACTAGAAGATGTTTATGAGAACTACGTAAGGGTGAAACCCTTTGATATTGGAAAGTATTTGACTCATCAGCCTAATTGTTTTTTACGCAGTCACTATCAACACATTCTCGTTCACCAGAGTATTCTTCGTCCGAAACATACTCTGGTTCAATAGGGCCAAATCCTAGCGTGATGAACGAAAAATCAACCAATCAGATCCATTTCGTTCATTTCTATTTATAGCGATTACGACGGGTGTTTCCCTGTCATCGTCCAATCAAAATCGATCTTTAACAAACAAAGTATTCAAATTTATCGTTCGGGAAATCAATCGAAGAAAAAATATTTGCAATGTTTTTGTATCGATTATAAGATATTATTCAGAATAATAAAACAACTATTGAACTAAAATTGAACTAGAAACTGATTATTTATTACCTTAACATCTGAATCAGCTGGGCACGGAACATTTTCACTAACGACGAGGGCGAATGAGTTCCGGGGGCACCTGTCCGTTCATCGTTGTTTACAAATTGTTTTTAAATCTGTTTTAGAAGTTCACGGGCACAGTCTCAGTTTTACTTTAATTATTCAATTAGATCTAATGTCTGCGACTTATTGTAATCGTCGTTTGCATGTCTGACACAGCTATATAGATCCATTTCGACTCACGACTTCACGCCCATGGAGACTCGTCGTCGAAAACCTCGGACTCTGATTTCATATCACGATATATCTAACCGCTCGTACAGTACTCTCTGTTATTATATTAACGGCTGCTTTATAAACTATATTGAATTTAGGATGTACTTTATCCAATTAAGTTTGTTAATATTTAAATCCCATGACTCAATCCATGTTTACATTTTCTCACGAGTTTGTTTATAAAATTCCCCGCGTAGAGTAACAAGCGTTCTGATTGGACGATAGACGGAATCACCAGATATCTACGAAATGAGCTATTTTTAGGTTTGCGCTCGGAATGACGGGTATTGAATCAGGGGGTAGTCTGGGAACTTGACTAACCACTGATGTATGAGGATGCTATCAACATTGATATAAGAAGTTCCTTCCATAATACTAATATAGCGTACGTATATTTTAACACAGACACTTATACAACATGTAAGACGAGACGGTGTTACTTAAGAGTAATCAGACTGTATACTTTATCTATTTATCTCATTACTGCAAGATCATTGCAATTTGTCTAAGCCATCGTAGGCATTGTGTTTCGACCTGGGTTAATAGTATGATTACTCTCCACAAATAAAAGGAAGGAAGTTGGCCGACAATGCAACAAATAACAGACGGATTAAGTTACTACTGGGAACCTCGTTTGACGGGACAATGTATCAGTTACTGTTCCTAGAGAAACACGAACACATATATTCTTTGGAATATTAAGAATATATTAAGACACGCGTCTACGGTGATATGGCAATATGAAATCGCTTGGTCAATCACCAACTCTATTAAAGGAGACATAATGTAGGGATCAGTCCAAGTTGCTCTTGGCGTCTGACAAGATTGTAAAAATGAAACAGCTTATTAGTCGTATCAGTATTTCAGTCAGGCTCTAAGTGTTTCTGTTATTGTTGATAATTAAAGTTAAAATATTTAGCACTGTCTTCTTTATTAATAAGTACGAAGTATCCATCGTTTAAATAAAAGTGTTCTATCTCCAGGTAGCACGAACAAATTGACCACTTTTCCTTAGTCAATGTTTTATCTCCAAACAGGCTTTTTAATTTTAAAGAAAAGTAAAGATCTGTATGCATTGAAACATTACTGCAATTGAGATTTGATTATATCAATACGCCGACGAACTATCAAGTTGATTGCATTAATAGGAACTTTTAAATGTTTTTAAACTCGATTTCCAAAAATTGTTAAACATGGACATGGAACGCTATAGCACTGAGCCGACGAAATACTCAGTACTATCGCTTTCTCGTTTTCCGATGTCGACAGACTTTGTCTTTGATTAGATGTAAAATAAATTGAAATGTTTCGTCACTTGTCCCGAAACTGTTAGAACAACCCTCGTTATACAATTGCCTCATTATTTTGGAAACATCTGTCATTTTACTTAACAAAGTACAATAATATTACAATATAACTACTGACTCGTATTGTCACAAGTCATGTTAATGACTATTAACGGCATGTAAATTATCGTATTATGCAATATCATTGCGTATGCCAAACCAATGGAATGTTTGTGCCTTTCATGCTATTTCCTCCTTTCTCTGATTTGATGTTAGCGAGACGTAAACAAGAAAAATAAATAATGTATGCAGCTGCAGCAGGATTATATGGTTTCTTTTTCGTTTCTATGTTTGTTTGGGTTCGCTGTTACTCATGAATGCTGCCTTCCATGTCCGATGTGTCATCTTTTTTATTGTTGATTTGCATTTAAAACAGCCAATGTAGGTACATCAATATCAATTATATTTTTATATTTTCATCACATTCAATCACTTGTTTCAATTTATAGTTAATTGGATAATTTTATTGCCTTGTTATCAAATGTATATATACAATTTCACACTTTACTTATTGTAACATATCATATGCACTTGTATGTGTTATTAATTCCTTTTTTTGAGCAATAAACTTTGAAACAACCACATGATTAATGGTGTATCTCTTCACTGCCGATGCAAGACAGGTTATGCGTCAACACCTTTATCTATCGGTACCTATTCCCTCATGGTACAAACAGCTTCATGGTACATCTTTAAGTGAATTTAATGGCCCAAAAGTCATGCAAATCATTCATATTTTTGTCCTAACGACGTATTCAGTTGGAATCACTATTGTGATTGATACACTAGTAATGATTGATAAGAAAAATACGTCAAATGTCATCAAAGCGTAAAACTTCGAGTATATAAGAACATAATAATAATGTAAATTGTCATCATTGTTTTGAAAATACTTCAATAACCATGAACTCCAAACTGTTGGTGATTTTGTTAATCGTCGGATTATGCATTGGTAAGTATTATATAGAGGGCAGTTGTTGATTTCTGTGTATGATCGAATTATATTATACCGAAGAGTTATAGTAATTAATATTTTCACGACTGACGCATCCACGAATAAACCTTTAAGTTTTTGGGAGTCCGAGTGAAATGAAATTCGATCTTACACAAAACATCAACACATTTTCTGTCTATTTAGCACGGTGCTGCGGACGTTACGTTTGCTTTTCTGTATCGTAACTGAACCAGCTTCTTAAACATTGAAATGTTACCGGTTTGTTTCTTTTGATAAATTGCTATAATCCAATGATAAGCATTTCAATAAATAATAATAATGAATATGATTTTAACAGTGACAATTTGTGGCAATCTACAAACCGTAGGCTAAGTATTCTATTCTCTGAGACATCCTTGACACGGAAAAACAACGACAACAGTAGAACGTTCACTGTCGTGACCAAGGCGTGGTTAGACGAAAAGTGAAGAAGAATAGTAGGATTGCATAGACACGATATATAAAGTAATATAGCACCATTTGATACCTGAACTAAAATAATCAAGTTCCTTCTAAAATAGCATCAAAGTTCTTTGCCAAGCATAATTTTATAACGTTTAAAATTATTTTACTGGCTAAATTTGCAAGTTTGTTAGATTGAAAAAATAATATTGTTTTCAGGGACACGTAGATTTACCTCCAAGTGTTGATAAAGAATTGGGTATAAGCCTGTACATGTCTGACTAGTAAAGACAACTACATTGAACAATATTATTCGCAAATACGAGGGTTGTTCCAGAATAGCGTGTACTTCTTGATTTGGTTGGTCCTACATAATAATGCATCTATGAATGTGCAACTATTCCACTTTATTTTATATCAGCATACGGTGCACTGATGCATGGGATAAATTGTATGCTGTATACGGGCCAGCATAAACACAAATATGTATAACAGAAATGAATTCAAATATTTAATGGCGATAATACTTATTAATAAGTACTATTAGCCACATCCTAGCAAACATATATAAGCGTAATAGGCATGGTTTGGCTGGTTTCTGACGACGCTTATCGGTTATAACCTTCCGGATCACCCAGTTTCCACATTCTAGATAGCGGTCTTTAAACTGAACTATTCGGACTCAGCACATCTAAATGAATGAAATCAAATCAGCAACTGAGGGTAATTCTGGACTCGTTCGTGAACATTGCGCTTCCCCACTGTCTCCTGGTAAATCTAAGTTGAGCTCTTGCCAATCGTATCATGGTCCGTCGGTGCCGTTATGTTAGAACTGTTGCTTTGACTCGGTGTCGGTTCTTGAGAGGTTAGCTGCCCCCAGCCGACTTCTAAAGGTGTTAGGATGTATACTGCGTCTAAAAAGAAACACACTCTTACATAAGATATAAAAATATTAGTTTAATCGTTCGTTTAAAAATTAAATGAATGTTCGATATTTTCGTAATGTGACATAACCACGGAGGCCTTTGGTTATCCTATATGTTGAAGCTGTCGTCTTAAAGCGATTAGTACGGTGCAAGACCCTAATATTGGCATCCTGTCTAGGTGTCGTAACTCTATGTCTGCCAAGTCGAGGATAGTCCCATACGTCGCCAGTTTGTTGGTATCGTGTCATTAGCCTATAAATTGTTGTATGTCTACATCCAAACCGACGCGCAATGGCGTTTTTGTTGTATCCGGATAAGAACATGTCAATTGTCTGATTTTGTCATTTGGATTAAGGCGCGGTATAATGGATAGTGTAAAGATTTAAACTTCGTTGTGTTTTTATTGTGTATAATTCATTGAGTATCAAAATACCGTGTTAATAGACTCGAATGTCTCGTGCAGTTATTTCTTCAATTAGCAACAAGAAATGGGCATGGCACAATGTCTCAGCATTACAGAACCATTTATCACACCAATTATACTTTTCATATGAAGATTGACCCGATTATACATTCAATATGACAAACCAGTTCGACTGGTGTTACTATGATTAAAAAATAATAACATTTAAATAGAGTGTTTTTAAAAGTACTAAGTGTATAGAATAATGCTTTATTTATGACCGGCCAGTGATCAACATAAATGACCGGTTTAATGGTAAAATGAAACATAATACTATACCAATGCATGACTAACTAATATAACATATAGTATAAAAATGTACATACATGTATGACGGATTAATGTATACAATATCCTGTGTTTATAATTATCATGTACTGTAGATAACCTTTCGTTTCAGAACGTTCTTGCAGATAAACTGTAAAAATGCAACATATAATAGATAATAACTATCATACTCTGTCTTTCAGTGGCCGATTCACAGAGTCGGTATGGTTGCAAAAGGCGTGTTAAGTGCTATAAAAATCCTTGTTATCTCGTACGGTGCAGAAAGTATCACAGGTGTATGTACGTATAATTTGTATACTTTTGGTTTCTCTCTGATTATTTCTCGTAATAGGGCTTATTGAGGAAACGCCTAAACGTTCTGCATTTAATAATATTTGATATAAAACATATAGGATAATATCGATGTAATCAATGGATACATTGCTGGTCATCAAATAGTATGAGATATAATATCTGATAGATAATATAAAATGGAGTTCAAGGAACAAGACGTGGTGTAATTATAAGTTCTTACATGTTCAAAAAATCGATTGAATTATAAATTTGTAAGACATTCCCATCAATTTATATTGCGTATGTGACAATGTGGTTAAGGCACGAGTCCCTGTCTGGCTTAATATAATATTTTTGTATCGGGTGGTCGAAGATTCAAACCATGAATATGCAAACCATTAAACTATATATTTGTTATACCGGGTGATCTACCAATTGATTGATATATAATATATCGGGGAAAGCAAACCAATTGAGTAAGAGTAAGTTATGATTGTGGTACAGTAATATACAAATACCTTGTACTTTGGCCATGTTGTTTGTGTGTCATTACAAGTTGTTTCTTTGTTGTTTTTGCAGCCCTACTAACTGTGGCAAGTGCTCTTTCATTTGTGTAAAAAAGCGATTTGGGATTTACTGATGAGAAATGGTGGCAAAGTTGATTTGGGATTTATTGATGCGATGTCTTGGCAAAGTTGGTTTTAACTGTTTGTTATTATAATACATACATATGAGTGAAGCGTAGGACATGTTCTTGTATCTTTCATTCTGCACAAATTAATACAAAGCAAAGCTAGCTATTTCAGAGAAATAAATATTACAATACTTAGATGCTATTTGTTTGTTTTGATTGAATACGGTTTAATATCTCATTGTGTAGTACCTGTCGATGAGCACGTAACGTGAGTGAAAGAATATTACAATTAAAACTCATGTTTTGTGGTCCCATTGACTAATGGTTCAATATGCCTATCTAAACAAGTTACAACAATAAAATATTTGTATGGTCGTACTTGCTTAAACCAATTAAATAGAACCATTGGGATAAAATTATACAGCTGGAAATACACCTCTTATATCTGTGTCGCAATATTACGAGATAAAACTAGCAAAATGCTGTAGCTGCTAAAAAAGTTTAATTTATTGAAGTTGTTTCACGTACTTATTGTTGTCCTGCATTTCCATAAGAATATAAACTAGAAACTACTACTTTTGGTTTAAATCAATGTTAATATTGTTAATAAACGGAGTCTTTATACACCTAAAGGAATTCTTGATTAATCCCCCGCCACGAAGTGGGAGGGGATTATAGGCATGGTATCCGTCCGTGAGTGCGTGCGCCGTCCGTCCGTAACAAAATCGTGTCCTGTCTTTTTAAGGCCGGCCGAATTGCATGAAACTCATAACAAATGTGTAATTAATAAAGACGACGTGCAGCACCCACATTCCAACCATGACGGTTCAAGGTCACAAGGGTTTGAATCTAACATTCGTGCCCGTTCCATAACTTTTTAATGCCTGTGCTTAATGGCATGAAACTCATACCAAATGTGTTATTAACAAAGCCGCCGACATGCAGAACCAACATTTCAACCATGCGGGGTCAAGGTCACAGTTCAAGGTCAAAGGTTTGAATCTTACATTCGTGTCCGTTCCATAACTTTTTTAAAGACTAGGTCGAATTGCATGAAACTCATACCAAATGTGTAACCAAAAAAAAGACATACAGAACCTACATTCCAACCATGCCGGTTTAAGGACAACGTCACAGTTAAAAGGTCAAAGGTTTGAACCTTACATTTCCCATCCGCTTCTTAATGTTTTGATGCCTGGGCCGATTTGTATGAACTCATAGCAAATGTGTAACTTATTGGACAATTTCACTGTTCATTAATGCGGCGGGGGATTATAGCCGTCTTTTGGACTGACTTGTTCTTAATATTTCATTGCTACACATACAAGCATTCATAGTTATACGATACGAGGGTCATTCAATAAATTTGTAATACAATAGCTGGTGACATACTACTGGCTTGCATTATTGAAGATATACAATACATTTGTACTGACTGTAGGTAAGAGGTTAATGTTTGTAATGATATAATGAATTATCATTTAAATGCAATTATGATATTGAGAAAGATGGTTTATGAATATATTGAATTACCCTCCTATATAATTGTTCAAATATGTGTCAAACCTAAACTTAGGGTGCTTCAAATATATGTAGCATCTTAACAGTCACCAAAAATGTATAATTATGTATCATAAACTCATCATAAAGTACAGTATTGTATATTCCAGTCCCACATTAACTTTGCAAAGTATATATCTTGCCATGAATTACGTATTTATGTTGTGTCAACGTACTTCCTGATAATACGTGTAACACTATCCATTAAGTATAGCGAGATCTTCTCCGTGACTGTCAACAAGGTACTATTGATCAATGTAGCACATATTTTTAACTTTTCACTTCCGGCGGATCGGTATGATTTAATACCATTCTACTAACTTTGCGCACGTGACACATAATCTGACAATGATGAATACAACTTCAAAAGCTCTTACTCGATAATTACTTATCCTTACTTATATTTATTGACTTTATGTAAAGTAAAATTCGTTAGATTGAGTATTCCTTTGTACGCGTTGTCTATATATTATATCGAAACATGTAGATAAAGAATATGATATTATTATAAAAGCATAAATAATATTGCTATTATACATCCATTGGATAAACATGAGTTATTATTACAAATTCACATCATTCGATTATATCGTTAACAGCGGCCACAAATACAGTTCTTATGGTGGTACAACGCTTACCTCTACATTAAAGTGTAGAATGCGTCTTTGAAGATCTACAAATATTAAACGAGTTCAGAAACCGGAAGTGAATAAAATAACATTTTCGTGAGTTAAAGAAATCATGCTGATCTTAAAGACGACAAACGACAGATTTTTTTATTATTACATAACCATAATTATCGGGTCGAAGCAATATCAGAACAAATCTCACATTAGATATGGGCATATTTCAGCTACTAGTATTGCAGCATGCATATGAATGTAATGTTAAAACTGGTAAAACCCAGATAACAATTATGGAAAAACTACACAACATTGATAATGTTAACTACCAGTACAGAGACAATAATACACTATTTTCCGCCTTACATAATATGTACTGTAGTGACAACGACCATATTGATCAGGGTCATAAAATTTTGAGCCACTATTCTGGGTCGTTTCGGTTGCACGGTCGGTATTGTCGCGGTTATTTCAGTGCCAGACACCGTCACGTTGTGGTCGTGAGTTTGAATCCAACCCACAGGATGAGGGTTCATAGACTAGTTTTTATAAAACATTGGTTAAAGATTCCCAATACATGTTAATATGATTGTGTAGCGTTAAGCAATGAAGTGAAGCGTTAAGCGATAAAGTATATCGTTAAGCAATGAAGTGTAGCGTTAAGCAATGAAGTGCA
Organism: Spisula solida; assembly: GCA_947247005.1. NCBI lineage: Eukaryota > Metazoa > Mollusca > Bivalvia > Venerida > Mactridae > Spisula > Spisula solida. The sequence continues at coordinate 54,761,595 of OX365945.1, forward strand.
GCGTTAAGCAATGAAGTGTAATGTTAAGCAATGAAGTACAGCGTTAGGCAAATGAAAAACGGAAACTGACTTACCGGCAGCACTAGCAGTAGAAGATGTTTATGAGGACTACCTAAGACTGCTACCCGTAATATTGTAACATATTTGACATCTGCGATTTTACACAGACGTTATCAACATTGATATAAGAATTTTCCTCCCATAATACTAATATACCGTACGTATGTTTTAACACATACACTTATAAAACATGCAGGACGAGACGGTGTTACTTAGGGTAATCAGGATTTACATTTACTTATCTCATTACTGCAAGATCATTGCAATTTGTCTAGGCTATCGTAAGCAATGTGTTTTGTCCTTGTTTAATAGTATGGTTACTCTACACAAAACAAAGGAAGGAAGTTGGCCGACATTGCAACAAATAACAGACTAATAACAGACGGATTAAGTTGCTTCTGGGAACCTCATTTGACGGGACAATGTATCAGTTACAGTTCCTAGAGAAACACGAACACATATACTATGTAATATTAAGAAGATATTAAGAAAAACATCTACGGTGATATGGCAATAAGAAATCGCTTGGTCAATCACAAACTCTATTAAAGGAGACAGAATGTAGAGGTCAGTCTAAATTGTTCTTGCAGTCTGACAAGATTGTAAAAATAACAGCTTATAAGCCGTTTCAATAGGGGTGATAAAGCAACACAATATGCTGGCTTGAAAACAACCAATGATGTTCTGGATTTGTAGAGTGTTTTATATTGCAACTTTATTATGCAATTTAGATTGTATCTGATTTTCCAGTTTGTTAATTAGTGAAGGAGGTTTTAAGGAATTGCAAATGCTTTAAAATTAACTAATTCAAAGGTTCATTCATTTTTTATGAGTTATAGTCATCAATTGGTCTTATTATGAGAATTGTAAGACAAAATATATAACCAACCAATACATGTTGTTAAAGGACTTTTATCAAAGCCATAAACATAATAAAACAATGTAATTTTATAATAACACATTGTAAAGATTACATGTATTTCCAACACATTTTCACGAGAGGTGTTCAACTTATATTTGTACAAAACTGAACATCGGATTTTGCCATACTAACACAAAAAAATCGATTTATTTCTATTGAGCCATGTAAGAAAGAGTGTAAAGTAGTACATACACACATTTTGTTACATATTTGCGTTATTTTTGTAATCAAAATCAACCATCTTGTAGAGGGCATTGTGTTTTGGTTTTTTAAGAAAAATTGCCCCAATAGAAGCATCACAAGGTGTTGGTACATTATGAATTACTCATGTCAGTGAAGACAATCCGTAATATCGATGTGAAATTGATGAAAATGCTCGATGTTCAATTCGGTTCAAATATAAGTTGAACACCTCTCGAAGGTAAGAAAGTAACAATGTTCTACTCAAATCCTGTTTCCAATAATACCAACAATGTTCAATTTGCCTAGATAATTTAAAAGAATATGCATGCGCTCGTACGATTAAAAGTCTCTTTCAGCCATATTAAACATGCCAATTTGTCAGTCTTGGGTTTTTCAAAACACACCAAGAAGAATACAATACTTGCCAGAAATAAATTTAAAGCACCGTAGAAAGAGAGTTCTGAGAAGATTAACTAGGAATAATTCTAATTGTTGACTATATTGTACCACAAAGGTGTAACTGTCACTTAAAAAGGTTATACAGTACAATGTATATTCTAATTATTTAAACAATTCCCGTTTTAATTGGTGATATAATAAGAATTTATATAACAAAAATGACATGACCGAGTTTAAATGAGCACTAAAGACATCTTATACTGCAATGTAAACATCACGCTGATGGGAACTACTACACTCACGACATCTCATATCAGGTTTTGATGAGACAACCGAAAAATTTACAATTACGAATCAAACCGGGTGGGACATTATTAACAAACAAAAAACAGGTCGGTATACAAATTGCTAGCTCTATATAAAAGTGGTTGGGTTAAAATGGCAGTTTCCATTTAAATTGGTGGTATAATAAGAATGTAGCCATGATGTGAATAAATAAATACATTTGTATTATACAGTACACATGTATAATTATAACATTTTGTAAATAATTATTTAACTTGATATTCTAAATCTCTTCTTTATGCTGAATATTCGCATATCATATTGTCCAAATAACAAAACCATTTACAGCAATATGACTAACTGGAACTTTAAACTCGATTTTCACGAAATATTGAAAATGATAGATATAGCAGCGTTCCACTCAGGCGACGTTGTATGTATGAAACAAGGCTATGAATGTCTTCTCATACCACGACAAAGACATTGAAATGCCATTCTACCGTTTGCGTCGTCCCATGGTCTTGTATTTGCAACATTTGCTGCAGAAATTGGCGGTTAATGAGGTCATTTAAGAACTCGACAGTGAAAATGTCATCGTACTGTACATTTGCTGTGTAAATTGTGTATAAGATACCGATAAGATACCGATAATAGGAAGTTTTGTCACCCAACACTTTAATTAGCGTCTTAAAATAAAACATAATCACAGAATGATGGAGTACGTGTCTTGTAATTTAAATTCGTTTATCTCCATACATCAAAGAATGCCAGTGCATATAAAAAAAACACATTCTGCTGGTAGCATTGATTGAAATGTCGCGTGTTATACGCTTGCAGATAAATAACAATAATAATATTAAACAATATAGTCTTTATTTATAGAGGCAACATAGTGAGGCTTTGGCCCAATCCTCCTAACGAGACTCTCAAATCTTAAACACATTTACAAACTAAGTTTATATACAACATTAAAAGGTCCATCAAATGTATCAAGACAAACACTTCAGTCATAATTAGGAATATACGCGTACATAGTGCATAAAAAGATTCCATCTTAAAATAAACATAGACTATCTTTATTTATTTAGTTGTTACATGACTTTGTGGTTTTCAATGTAATATTACCCATTACCTTTTGCCAAACTGGAAATAGATAAAACATTTTATATTGCCAGTAAATATTAATTATATACTCACATTTGCAGCGCCATATGATCAGTATTATCAGTTTGCAGTTTTGTTTTAAGGTAGCATTATATGAAATTTCTATCGATGCGTTTATCTTTAGATGAATAAGGTATTTCATCATATACGTGGACGTTCAAAAATACACAGGACTATGGCCCTCACGGGTACAGTTTTAAATATTATACAAATATTATTACATAACATTGAATCGGAATTCAATTGCGAAAAAATGATATCTGATTTATCGAGTTACACTATCACGTCGGCTCATAATAGTCAATTTGAAACCATGGTAACACGCACCGGCGCAGCCCACAAACTACCATTGATGGCGACTACGTAATAGGGGGTATCTTTAATACTATCATAGTGATAGTTTTCAAACTTCGCCAAGCCATTGCATGTTACATATGGAACAATATCTGCAAAAATGACGACATTGGGTACGGAAATATTTAGAAGTTACACTATAGGAGTGACAACGTCGTGACCCAAAAGTAACGTCACCAGAACGTAAGGGAAAATGGACAAACGCCAAGTTCTGTCAGCAGCAAGATGACTATTTCCTCTGAATCGTATGCAATTATCGTTACTACGTTGGGAAGCATTTCTCCAATTCGTTTATCAATTTTAGAATGGCATAAATGCTTAAGTGATAACTGTTAAGCTTTGAAAGACAGGGAAGTAATAGGAAATCATATAACGTTTGTGACGTCAGTTATTGAGACATTTACAAAATATCAACGTTTAATGGTACGTTGCCTCGACCAGATATTCGATGTAAGATTCGGAAAAAATGCATGCGATTCTCACCAACGCTTAACTTGAGTGGTTCAGTGTGGTACAGGAATGTATTCATCACCATATATGACTATAAACATCGTATTTCATAGCCCTATGCAAAGCACGAACGCCTTGTAAAATAGCGACGTCATTTTGTGCGCCGGGTGGGCGTTATCGACCTTGTTTATTCATCTGTAACTCTCGGACCGCATATTTGTTTTAGTTCATAATTATACTGTATATACGAGGGTCATTCAAAAAATACCCAGACACATCAACTTACCAGTTTATTTTGCAAGATAAGTAAACAAATCATTAGTTTGCTGTAGCTGCATCTTTATTAATCGGCTCGACCGTTAAGCGAGGAACATGTTCTATAGATTGTACACATAGCGACTACGGGGCAAGTCCCGACGTCGTTGTTGACGTCATCAAATTTGGTAAATTCACCACTTTTCTAAATGCACCGCATAATACACTAAATACAACTCTAACACTAACCCCGTTCTGTATAATCGTCCATGTACCATGCCGGGCTAAACTGAACAAAACAGGATGAATTAGAATGCTTAATTACATCTGTTGTTGCCAGTCATCACACCACGTACAGAGGCAATAGGAAACGCCTTGACGTTCATCAAGGCCAGATTGTGAATGTAAAGAACATGTTTGAGTGGGTTTAGACAAGACTTATCCATCACCAGAGCTGCTGATTTAACACGATCTTCCCACACTTTGTCTTGATGAAATAACCTATTTACCAAAATGATTCAAGCAAGTATTTGGGTTCATCCAAGCGCCAAACCCAATTTAATCATTAATCGCGTTGCCCCGTGGTTTCAGTGACGTCACGTATTTGTACTGCCAGTAAAATAGTGGCTTGGTATGATAACCAAGATCTCTGTAACGGTTTTGAATATGACGTCATAATTTGAAACGTATAACTGCATAGTATTAAAGGATACACACAGAAATTATTGACTTGCTTTCCCCCTTTGAACGGTAATTGATAGTACAAAGGTATCAACACAAATTTTCGACAGGACAAATCGACGGGTTGCCCCGTGCGCTCAATCTTTCGTTGCAATAACTACCCCATTTTAGAATATAACATATATTTTTCTTCATTACGATATGTATTTAATTTGTTAACGACAGGACATTATTTCTACCAAATTTGATGAAAATCGGATGATAGATAGTTAAACAATCAACGGTCTACGTATTTTTGAATGGCCCTCGTAGAAGAAGGATTCTGATTTCTGACGGTATAGAATTTGATTTATTTTGTTTAACCATGCGGGTTTTGTGACAATAGTCCTGTTTATTTTTGAACGTTCCACGTAGTTGGGATTGGTCTTGTACACTTAACCGATTTAAAAACGCAACAGTGAGTTTTTTATCAATTAAAGGCAGTTAATGTACCTCAATTCTCTTGAAATTTTGCATGTGATGAAATCAATACATGAAGTTAAAGATGTGTTTAGATGGTCACAAAACCAAACTGCGAAATGTATTGATCGACAATGTCGAGTTTACAAAATTAATAATTTATTTATAAGCTGCAACCTGCTATTCAAATCAGGCGTCTTTGCCTCATTGGCGGAAAAATAAAGGGTTGTAGGATGTTGTTCCACACATCTATGAGGAAAATACGTATACATCCAAACGCTCAGAAGTTTCTGCTTGATGACGCACTTCTTGATGCCATTTTTGTGTCTGCCTTCAAGTTTCGTTTCACTAGTAAAAACTCAATGACCTCCACAGTCTCAACATGAGCTGTCAGCAAGTCCATCTAGCATAGGCTGCATTGTCTCCGATGGTTAAGAATATACATTTCGTATGTCTATGGCATCTCAAACCCGTAACCGGAAGTCGATAATGGAATATGTCAGGATAAATAAGAAGTCAGACAAAATGAAGCGATTTTCAACATGGGTCAAAATAAACATTTATCAAAATGTTAAGGAATGTATATTTTAGCGAAATAACTTAATCGTACGCAACATTGCCTTCAAATTTTAGGTAAAACAGAAAATATTTTTGAACGGAAGTGACGTCTTTAAAAAATACATTCGTTTGGTACCACCGTGTTTACGCGCTTGTATCGTCGGTATACCTGACGCAGATAATCGTAGGTGTAAACTGCCTCTTGGAAACAGTATGCAAGGTTGAATATCGTCGACAGACGACAGTTAATCTACTTTGCCATGATAAAACGTCACATAACTGCTAAAGCAAGTCGATGGCGCCAGGATGTTATGTATTCTTAAACCGTGGCACCGTATACAACGCACTTCAAAATTTAATTTAACGTTTTTTTGTTGGGGTATCGTTGGTCTATCAATTGTTTGTCAACTCGTCACGCCCGGTGGTTTTGTTCTCGCGTCAGGTGTACATATTTAAAATGACGCCACTATGACGTAATGGGCTAAATTAAAATATTTTTTCGTAAACAATATGTTGCATAAAAGTCAACTTTTATTATGTTAAATCTAATACTTCTTATTAACTTAAATTTGAAATTTAAGTTGCATTTAAAGATGATTAAATATTTTTATTTTTCATAAAATTTATTCTGCACATATTGTACAAATACAATTTCTGTATCATACGATTTATATAGTTAGACCATACTTTTATTTTGTCTGACTTAATAAATATCATTATTGTATACGTACTGCTTTTATATTTCAATGTCCATGAAACAACCATGAAATAGAACTTAAAGATGTAACACATACACTAGTTCACTATGAAACTACTTAACGATATAATTTGTATTTAAAGTATATTTAACGGCAAGGAAAAGATATATACAAATTTTACTCATATGTTTATTCAAGGGAGGAAATAAAACAATTATGGAAATTATTCTAATTTTAAAATTTGTGAAAAGAATTTGTAGATCTACATGTGAACTAAACACGAATCTAGTTTGATGCCTGTACTAGTACTATTTGTGATTAAATATGAATAAAATTTAGTTAATATACGGAAAATAAACCGATTTAAATATGGACGTTTTTGCGAAATTCCAAATAAACCGAAAGATATTATAGTATAATTTGCGATTAAATTTACAAATTAAATTTAGTTAATATACGGAAAATAAATCGACTTAAATTTGACATTTTGTGAAATTCCAAATAAAAGTAAATATAATAAAATATTATTTGCACTTAAACCCGTTTTTTTCATACTGTGTTGGTCGCATACTATGATAAATGGAAATATAGACTAAGATAAAGGAGGCTGGCAATATATTCGCTACTTCAGTCACGATTGATAGGACTATTTCGTGATATATTTCACAAACTGCCATCGGCTCATAATTTATTTGTCTGGACCATACTTTTCACTTTTTTCTTTACGCTTAGCATCCGAAATTCCTTTACATATTGTTCGTTATGTAATATTTCCGACGAATCCATTATTCTTACAAACGTCAATGAATCCCATTTGATCAAAAAGCTACGGCAAGAAATATGGAATAACATCTGCAGTAAGTCACCATCACGGACAAAGACAATACACGAATATTCTTTATCAGAACCATGAACTATATGTAACTATATACACATCATCAGATCAACATCAATACTGTCAGATAATGTCTGGAGTAAAAGTGTATACACCATATTAATGGTGATAAAATGTAAAAGCATTAGACGGAAATACAAGTCTTAAGATTTTCCCATTTCTTAGAACGGTTAGCGTAAAATTAATGAAAGTGTCCCCAATTAATGTACATGGCGTGTAGATAATTATTCCGCCATTCACACCGAATCGACTATACGGTGAAAGAGAAGCCAGCACAGCATGTGATTATTACATCAGTAGTATCGCCTTGTCAAGATAATTGACACTATCCTCGTGGGTGGCACGATAGTCGACAAAACATGCACATACATCAATTCATTGTTATGCTTTTATATAATAATATGAGGATTTGTTGTAGTGTGCACTCACCAAATAGATTTAATCACCGCATTGAAAACAATAAAAAATATATGTTTCAATTTATAGTTTAATCGACATTGTTCAAGTTGAGGTATGATCTGATTGTGCAAAGTGTATGCAACGGAAATGGTGATTGATGCGTTCCCATCAATTCTTGAGAATTAACAATACCCTATTTCACACAACATTAATTGTTTTTTTCACGACCATATGTAAGCCAAATATCAACTCTTCTGATTAAAGGATAATTAAACTCGTTTCACCATTAAAAGGGTCTTGTATATTGCTTACATTAATGATACCACCAAAGCTAGGTTTACAGGTTGTTTCATAATACCTGACCCCATTACAAGCGAATGCCATGAGCAAATGCTTGATCTCATCTGATGTTTTTATATACAAATGAAAAACTAACATTTGGGAGTTTTATTCAATATAATAATATGAACTAAGGCATGGCCTTTAACAGAGATTTTTTCTTTCTTAATTAATAAATTAATGTAGATTGTATGTATCTATGTATGTACAGCTTACATAAAGAAACATGTATACATATTAACTACATGTACTTACGGGTAAACAGGAATCAAATCACTGAAAGACCTGAGGTTGTTCAAATGTATGTCATTCTGATCACCCCGGCTTTATGCATTGCAATATTTACCGTAGACATACTGAAATGGCCGTACTTTCACAATTAGAATTAATGCATGCTGGGAAAGTACGAAACAAACAGCAACCAGAAAAGTTACTGGTATTGCTTAGGATGTGGTTTTTTTTGCAGTTAGGATGCTGATCAAAAAGATAACATTAAGTCAGACAGGGAAGGCAGCACTCAACCAGTCGAGCACAGAAAACATAAAAATATACAAGGCACAATGCCCAACACCCAGCCGAGCGAACAGTTTCTGCAATCAAAAGGCCAAATGCCCACTCAGAATGACCTAGTTTCAACGGTAAAACGGCGAAAAGATACAGTAATAAATAAAAACCGAAAGCCCCGGCCGGATGACTTAATTTCAACAAGCAACAAGCCTTAGTCGAGCGTGACCAAGAATGACCTAGCTCCAACTAGCTTTACACCCCCAGCTGAATGACCCAATTTAAATAATTAGTATGCCAAAGGGAACAACCACGCTACATGACCATTCCGGTGTATGTTTAGATTTATTAGTCAGAATAATAAGCCAAATAATCAGAAATGTGCAATATCGGATACTACGACAGGGGCGTAGCCAGACTTGAATTTACTCATAAGCCTTTAAGTTGGTGGTTATTGCTGGGGGTCCTCACGATTCGTGAAAGTTTGAGACTTATATTTATATTTAATGTTACGCACATGCGTACATCAGTATCGCTGGCTTCACACCTGACTGATTAATCTAACATCACCGACTATATATAACAATTTATGCAGAATAGTACATGGTACCATCAACGGGAACGTTAATAATGTAACCAATGTTAGAAATATATGTAGCCGGACCAGGGAAACCCGGAAACATTTGCTAAGAAGGTTCAAATTGATGCTCTTCCGAGTGAGCTAAGTGGCTGCTACAAAGTTCTCTTCCTTATCAGTATTAAATCCTATACTGGTTCCAGGCATCCTACAGACAGACACTTTTAGCATATTTTTCAGGGAAATTCTTATTTGAATGAAGCTCATAACAAAACATTCCAAATATTTTAAAATCAGAGTTAACCCCTTTCGCAATTGTCGTACGACGAGTCTACGATGTCAATTTAGGACTATCACGCGTTGACACCATCGGACCACAAAATGCATTTTTATAATTAAATTGATCATGCATACATGTATTTCAGTTTAATACTAGCATTTAGCAAGTTCCTATTTGCAAATATTTATTATTATTTGAAAATAAAGAGTTTGGTTGGACGTTTTGACTAATTATACCCAGCTGCTGAAACTTATTTTTTAAACTAGCTAATAGTTTGACAATACTTTTATCGTATGACGGAGGTGCGTAAATTGTTATGACCTGTGACCATCGCACGACCGTCGTACGTCTGTCCGTCGTGTGACGGACGCACAATAGTTTCCAAAAATGCATTGTTGAGCCGTCGCACCCTTTCCAGACGCAAATTGGTACATTTCGACGCACGATAGTTCCCAAAAATTCATTGTTGCGCCTTCGCACCCTTTTCAGGCGCAAATTGGTACATTTCAACGTAGATTCATAAGTGTCGTGCGACGAAAACAATCCTACGACAATTGTTAAAGGTTTTAGTCATTGTTCCTATATATTTTGAAATTACGCATGTACTTGTCTGTACATAATTCATTCCCAAAATTGACATTATAGCATAACACCCGTTTTTAAACAGTTAGGGGGGTAAAACCAATAGGCCCTATAGCAGGAGTGTATGTAATTATTCCTTTTTCAACGTTTTATGAAAAACGTATACATAAAACTTCAAAAACGATTTGAAGTAGCGGGAAATTCCTACCAAACTAAAGAAGCATTAATCGGCACTGATGACGAAGCCCCCCTCACCACCTCCACTTCTGAAAACCATGCACAAAACAATTGTGGTCTTAAGACTTAACCTATTATAGGCTATTATGTTATTGTGAAGGCTTGCTGTCTTGATAGTATCATACACACGTCAAGTTGGTTAGACTATATGCGATATGCTAACAGAGCGAACACTTTACCAACTGAGCTATCCAGGCATTAGTCAAATTTATTGGACGCGAACAGTATACACAGTAGCGGCTCAGCCTCAGTTGAAAAATTAAAAACTGGTCAAGCTGGCCAAATACATTTCTCCCCTACCTGTACACAATACTACAATTTTCTCATAAACATTACTATCCAAAGCACAATACAGAAATAACATTGTCAAAGAGTCATTTCACATTTTGTTTTGGTACAAACTGGGACGAATAATTTCGGTCCTAGGTACGAATAGGAACGGGTACGACAGGAACTTGTAGAAAGTTGTACTTACGAAACCTTTGATAACTACACACGTCATCGGATGTTGATTTTACTGTATAAGTATGTTAATTGCGAGTATTAAAGACGATTTTCCCTGCTTTACAAGTACTTACATCGTGTAATCGATGATCGGCTTCTCAGACGAATACAATCACGCAGAACGTTGAGTTACTTCCCCTGTTACCTGGCTATCGCTCCGGACCCGGGATTATTTATTTATTTTGTAAAGGGTAATTTAAAATCTGCAGATTTTCAGAAAACCTAAAAAATATAGAAATACAGCTACGAATTGTCAGTATTCAACTAATTTGAGATTACAAGAATGGTTGAATCCTCGTACCAATCATAACTACTCTCGTACGTCACTGCGGAACTTCGATGAGACCGGAAGAGTGTCCTGAATCCCGTCGTACTATAGCGTTCTATAGTAGCGTATGGGAACCAACCCAGAAACCGGATCTCCATACGTTTTCAGCTATTAGTGGGGCGAAACTTCGGCCGAAGTAGGTACGATTGCCAGGAAGACAACCGGTACGGCCTGTACGACATTTATAGGCTGTGATTAAGGAAAAAGCCATTCTCGGGCGTCTCGGATTTCGCTTCGCTGGTTAAAAAAATCTCCTAGAACTTACTATCGGTGCAAATGAGGGAATTTAGATTCTTGCAAAACGTCATGTTTCGATAAATGTCAAATTGACGTCCAAATTGAATTTGTTTCCCAAGTTAAGCTAACCAGCTGGTTAAGGATGGCATGCTATAAGTAGTTATTGAGTGTTTATAAGCACAATTATATATTGATTTGAAAGTTTCATCCATTTGTGATACATGTATGTGTGTAATTATTTAGGCCTTTCGGTCAAGGATAACCCATGAAAGTGCAAGCACTTATTTCCAATGGGGTCCTGTTTTTTGCTGAAGGGACAGCGAGTAGAAGAAAGAGTTGTGATACAAGGAATACAGGTGCGTTACCCTAGCTCGTTCCGAATAGACTCCCTGGTTCTTTAACGTGCCCGATGTATAGCACCGATACACGCGAGACTACCTCTGGGTTTCCAACCAGTTCATCTCTAGTTGGGTGGGAAACACTGAAAAGCGTTCCAGAAATGACCAAGTGTCCCGGCCGAAATTCGAACCAGGGACCTCTCGATCAGTAGTCAAGGGCGTTATCCACTCGACCACTATGCCACCCATGTAACCTTTAAACTTATGAGTATTACAGTTGCTTTGGTAACCAGTTGCTAGGCAACGAAAGAACCTGTTTCGCTTCTAACCAAGTTAACATTTGACTGTGTTTTGATTGTTATAATTTTTTCTAACTAATATATTGCATTTGGCTGTTCATTGTAGAACATATACTTCACAACGGTGGAATTAAAACAATGTTTATATTGTGGAAAGAAAAATAATCAAAAACCAGTCCCCCTGTTTAATTTGGCTATGAACGAGAATGTAAATTTTGTGTTAGGTTCTTTTGTTACCTAGCAACTTGTAACCAAAGCAACTGTAACATTTAAAATAGTTTAGATTGTTGCACCCATATGGAACTTTCTACTAGATAATATATGTTGTTTAATAACACTATTGAATTTGTTACTTTATACTTCACAAGATAAATAATTGAACTCTTGAAAACATTTATAAAAAAAAATGATGTTTTTCAAGAATCTAAATTCCTGTCTTGCATGGATAGTGACATGGTCATGTTATATCTTGAATAAAACTCCCCAATGTTAACTTTCAATTAGTATTTGAAAACATCTGATGAAATTAAGCATATTCTAATGGCATTCAGCTGTAATTGGGTCAGATATTATGAAACACCCGGTATACACGACACGGTTGACCAGTTATGAACTTAGCTATCAGTGCCAAAATTGGAACTGAATTCAATGACACAAATCCCTACATGGTGATTGCATAAAAACGCAAGACATATTTGGCGGATCGACCTCTTGAAATTATTTGTTAGATGATCACCGAATTGTTTTTACAAAACTACTTATTTTGTCATTTAAACGTTTGACTCTCTATCAATAGCCTTCTATTTTGACATTATACGAGTATTTGAGTATATATGTATTGGTAAGTAGTAATTAACATACATAAATGTGCATTTTGATTATGTATTGGCCACATTTATCAATGCATTTTTTTAAAATTTTTGCTACAAACAATAAAAGAAACTAGAATTTATTTCCTCATGGAAAGAACAGGATTTTAAGGAAAAACGAAATCAAATGAAAACACAGGACGTGATTGGTATAGAATATTACCGAACATCTGAACATGCATGACACAGTTAGTTTCGTTTTGTTGAGTTACGAAAACAACATTGGTCGAATGTTTCATCATTATTTGATACGTAATAACAACTTTTTTCACACAAAATAAGATGTAATAACGTCATTGTAACTGGAAATCATCACTCGCATGCGCGTGTTCCCTGTCATTTGTTTTTCAGCCAACATTTGTGGATTTGTCAGTGTTTTGTAATCATATCCGGATGAAGACATGATGTGCAGTAATCAGCAACCATAGTTGAAAGGAGCCATTAATATCTCTCACAACAAGGAAACAAAATACATAAATTTTGCAGGGAAGTGAAGGGACGTGGTGCGAATATAAATGAGCTGTCTCCGTGAAGACCCGCGTTTTTGACATTGTGTAATTATTATGCAATATGGATTTAAATAAAGCTCAAAGAAACAAAAATGACCTATTTATTAAAACATGCAGTGCTTGAATCATATAGTACTGTCTCCTAAAGGTTCCCACGGGTTGTATTAAAAAAATAATTTGAGCCGATACTATGATGAGCAATGTGACTTAATTGTGCTTAACATACGCTATAATAAATGTACCTGATCTAATCGGTTTTTATTTGCATTTATTTTTAAGACAACAGAGCTTCATGAATATGTTAATACTAGTTGACGACAACACACTTTTTCCATATAAATCATGTAAACGCTATCATTCTTATCAATAGCATGAACATTCAATTTTATAGTAATACAATGTATAATATTTCACAATCGTTTTTATGAAACGCATATTCTGTGATTATAATTGTTACTACTCTGAATATATCAATATCAAAATGATTCTTTCATGGGATATACAATTTAAAATCATATGTTGCAGGCACGTTATTGCTTTAATTTCCCAGTAGTTCTTACAACGTAATAATATGACATGAGATGCAATATCAGATCCAGAACATGCCCGATTTATATGTACAAACACTAATATATAACTTATACATACACTAGGATATACTGCAGCGCACAGACAAATCCAATGTCACACACAAAAACAGCGACAGCGTCTAGCCATGAAAGAGTCAGACATAGAACGAACCATCCATATCCCCATTAAAGGATATTACAAGCAAGCCTATATACCAAACCGCAAAAAATGAAATACTGTGTGCTTTGAATTTCGCGCATAATTAACCATTAAGAGAAGTACTTATGGCGCATAGATATATATTCTTTCGGCATGATCGAGTATGCGTGTTACTTTCTGCGCATTTCGTGCACTGCTGTTCCTGATGAGTGTTACTTACCCTGTGCGGTTTGTAACTATATTATTTTAATAAGATTATTATAAATCGAAAAAATAAATTAAAATGACTAATACTAAGATATAATGATAGACAGTATTAGGTACAATTAAAATTTAAAGTAGTTGGCTTTCATTATCAAATATAACATAAAAAAGTACCAACGCTTATTTCCATTATGGTCCTATTTATAGTAATAAAGAAAACAATTATGTACCTATTAGTCTACCATGTAAAAGTCATGGCAATTAAGTTTATTTGAAATTTGTGAAATTTTACAGTCAACGCGAGACAAGTGAATACTCATTTTAGGTAAACGACGGTGCTGTATTTGTATCAATGTGCTGTTTTAAAGTCGATTTTATTTCATTATAATTTTGTTCAAATGTTAACGTGTATTTAAGAATACGAATAATGCTTGTTGTTTGTATGTGTGTTGATAAAGAAATAATGAATATGTACCCGTGTTTTATCGTATAATAAAGCACAGTCACGAGTTCGGATGCGTAGTAATTAAATCACTAGTTCATAGGACGAGTGATTTAATTTATACACTTGAACAACTGACTGAGCTTTAGTATCTATAAAACACAGTCAGGTATATATTCATTATTTCGATTCTATCATAGCTAATTTTCCGAATTTGACTACACATCAAAACATAGTAGCCACTGCACTATTTATTTCCTCGTAACACTATTCGGTTAATTGTCGTAACTCTGTTTTAACAGTAATTCATGCACATCTCGTTTTCCTATAAGGTTACATATGTCTAAATGTTGGTTGTGTTAGAATTATCTGCACACCGCATTGGTGTATGATATGCCCCGCGTATTCAACCAATATACACCATCATACATACATTTTACAAGTTTTATAAGTTCAAAACCTTCTCGCCTGCCATGACCCACATATGTATCTGAAATAACCTTAAAAAATAAAGAGTAGTGCTTGTTTGAAGTTGCACAAGTCTGCGATGGGCAAATATACTTGGGAACTACTGCTATTTCTTGTGGAATGTTTGTCGTTGAAATTCAAATATAATTCAGCGCCGACATCATATCGACCAGTAAAAAAACTAAAAACTTGAAAACTAGTATGCCACCATGTCAGCCCAATAGTCAGTAATGATAAAGGTCATGGTGACCTTGACGATTTGTCCCTAAAATCAATAGGGGCCAACGATTGATAGTAACGGACCTCCATATAAAGTTTAAGGCTATTCAGCTCAAACGTTCTTGTATTATTGACTTGAAACCATTTGATCCATTAATTCATGTTTAATAGGTCGCATCTACCTTGACCTTTGACCTTACGTCCAACCAACATGTAAACTAAAGCATTCTTGATCTACAGACGGACATACACAGACCGACCAACCAAAATGAACAAGCAATATACCCCCTCATCAACCATGGATGGGGGCATAACAACGGTCACAAGTTGTGGTGAGTGACTTTGTCCATAGCTTTTGTTGTGCACGTTTGGCTGTACTTGTGAGATGTTAAGTCTGAACTATAATGAAATGAAACAGTGGTCACAAGTAGTCAGGTGATTTGTCCATAGCTTTTGGGTACAGGTTTGGCTGTACTAGGGATGTGTAAAGCCACAGGGTTGTGAGGTGCTTGTCCAAAGCTGTACTTGTGGGGTGTAAAGTCTGACTTATAAAACTTATGCTACAAAATTGTGTAACAAATAAATTACTAGTATTGAAATGTGTTTTATCCTGAACGGAGTATTCATTTTAACCATACAAGAACCCCTATCCATAATATTTGTTATAGTTATTGGATTAAGTTCTAAGGAGAAATTGTCTAAAAATCCTACTTGTATTAGATTGTAATATAAAAGAAACCGAACTTAACAAATATACACACACGTTACAAAATTTATCAATCACGAGAAATAGTTCAACTAAAATAAGAATTATAATATCCCCAAACAAAAGTTACATGTAGCCAGTTGCCTAACCACACCGCTACCGAGCGCTATGTTAGAAAACGGCTTCCTTCAAAAAAGCGCTACTTAGCGGACGAAGCGAAACATTTTTATGTTACCGGCAAATTCCTGGGAAACGGTATGCTATCGGCGAGCATTGCTCGCTGGTTGCGTTTCGTTGCACAGACGAAGTAAAGCGCTACCAAACAGCACTCGGTAGCGCCTTAGTTAGACAACGGGCTCCTGTTTTATTGAATTTTCTTTATTTTACACCAATTATTTTGTCTTTAAATGTCTACATACCATAACTCATTCCGAATAGATGGATGTACTAACTGGATTCGTGAACAGCAATTACAAAATCATGAAAATAAATTCGTATTTAATTGGATGATAATGACTGCCTGAAGAAATATAGATATTATTGTCATTGGAATACAAATCACGGGAGAACTTGAAATGGTAATTTGCTGTACGACTTGGAACTTGTAATTATATGGGTCGGCAAATTTCAATCTAACAAAAGTTATCACCAATTATGTTTTTGGGCAAAATGTAATTTTTAATTTTGATCCCAGCGTTATCTAAATGGAAATTTATTTTCGATTAAGCATACGTCTAGGTCAGAACAGTCTTGCGACAGCTGTAAATTTGTCTACGACATGTTTTTTGCGGGTAAGAGAAATCTTGCGATCAAATAGCGTGCGGTTGTTGTGACAAATGCCTTAATAGGTTATCCCTACAATTTACACCGTTTCAATTGGTGTAAACTAGGCATTATACACTGAGCGGCTTTGAAAACGCAACACTAATGAAAATCAAGATAACTTTTTTATGTATTAATATTTATCAACGAAATTTTGTGTGCGTGTTATTGGCTACCCACGGATTGTAACTCGATGTTCTTTACATCATAATTCGCTACAATGGTGCATTGAACCATGAAATGGATCAAACGAAACACGTAAGATGAATTGATTGTACACAAATGTACGATGCAATTATTATGTTATGTACTAAGGTCAATTTGAATAGTCAATCAATCGACAGATTCGAAAAACACAAAATCAGACGTTTTACCACTCCGCAACATAGTGATCGTGAAGTTTCAAAAGAGGTTGATAGCAATATTTCGGATTTACCGTAAAATACTACCAATGTTACAGTCAATGGGGAAGTAATTCTGGATAGAGATAGAGTGAATAAAATTCATTTTTTCTGAATCTAAATTGAACTTTATATTTATCAGTGTTTTACTTTATTTCTGTCTCCATGATATGCACGGACACTTGTTCCCGAACATTATACGAAGAATAGGTACACATCGGCAGTAACAATCTGGAAAACGCAGAAGGACATAGGGCATCAAATGGGCTTTTGTTTATGACATCATTGTTTTATTGTGGCTGTAAAGGGTCTCATCAAATTGTCATGGAATGCCATGGATAATTATGCCATATATCTTAGCCTCAAATGCTAAAAATTTCAGCAAAATTAAATGCATTTTGGCCGAGTAATGGGTAAATACATACATGCATACATATAAGTTATGTAAGTGTTGCTTTTTTAAAGCCGTTCAGTGTGATTGCTTAAGTAACTCAACAATCCAGCAAGGAACTCCTATCAGTAACCGACATTATAAAACATATACTCCACAACGAGCCAAGATATTCGTCAATAAAGGTTTAAGTCATCAGTGTTTTACTACTAGTATGGCATTCAGCTTTTTAGTCCCCTTCCGTTTTTTGACCGTAGGGTACTATAGGTTTGCCCTCAGTCCGTCCGTCAAAAAATCTGGATCCTGACATAACTGAAACAGTTTCGAAGCTAGGTTTTTGAAACTTGGTATGTGGATAGGGGGCAAAAAGGGTATTTTGTACGTCTAAAATATTTTGATTCTGACGAAGATTGTGGTTGCTATTGCGGCAGAAAAAAGAAAATATGCCCGAATCTGGATCCTGTCATATCTCAAGCAATTTTCAAGCTAGGGTTTTGAAACTTCATATGTGGATAGGGGGCAATAAGGGGATTATGCACGTTTAAAAATATATTGTTGCTATGGCAACAGAAACATTTTAAATGACTTCAAACCGGTAGGGGACTTATGTATTGCTTGATATCCTTAATGACTTGTTACTACAGTTATTCTTTAACTGTTTATGACTTCAGACAGCTAAAACTAGGTACTTCCGTCGTTTTACTGTTGAAACTAGGGTATTGAGCTGTTTGATTGTTGAAACTGGTATATTCAGCTTTTTGACAGCTGGGACTTGGGCAGGTTATTGTCTCGTTCGGGTGTGTGTTTTGCATTTTGCCTTGCGATGTGTGGTGTTTTGTGTTTTCTGTTCTCAGCTGTTTGGGTTGAGTGATGCTTTTCCTGCCCCGGCTTTATTTTATCTTTTAGAGTAGCACAACATTACAGAACACAATATGACACATTTTATTTTGTTCAGTGTTAAAAAATAAAGTGTGTCAAGCTGTGATCCGTATTTGTCGTCCGACACACAACATGATATTAAGTAGTTCCGATGTGCCGGAAATTAACGGTATAAGTTTGTGCAGCAGTGATCAATAGTTAATGTCAGTTATTGGGAAGATCTCGCAAAATGAATAAGCTAATATTCCTTTATCAGACAATAGCGTGAGACAGCACATTATGTAAACGTGAGTTAGGGTATATTATACATGCATAAATACAAGAATGTACGACTATTTACGACACTATAAAGGCAGGTACTTAATTCAATAATATTATATATGTAACATGTAGGAGTATTGACAGTCCAATTGTTATAATTCTTTGTTATGTACACTACTCAAAAGTGCTAAACCGCAACCATTGACTTGTATAATTATTTTGTTAAACCGTAGGTACTATCGTGAAAGTTTGCATACCAATACTTGAATAGCAGATTCAGCTTATAACGATTTAATGTGGCTGATACAGGTCATATGTGTTATAATCAAAATGTCAACATAACTATAAAGATATACACCCCGAATAACAATAAACTGTTAACTGGATTTGTAGAATTAGAGTTGCGTCAAATAACGTTTGAATGCCGCTTGCGTCACACATTGATTACGTAGGTGGAACTTTTAAAAACTGAACTTTTGTCTTTGTCACGATACATCTGTACGAATTCAAACTTTTATAAATGATTAGGATCGGTTTTCTAAAGACTATTCCATAACTATTCAACAAACATGTATCATCAAAGGTGGGGTTTCATGTATATGTCACATATTGCAAACGCCACAAAGCGTATGCTGGATGTGTTTGCAAGAGCAGATAACACATGTGTATCGAAGGTAATAAGTACAAAAAGTACGGATTGGATTTGAATACAGATCTTCATCTTTCCAAGGCACTGCTTTCCTATTTAGATCACATAATTACGTCAGCAAAACACGTTAGAATGTTTCCGGTTTTAGCACTTAGTTAAGTGCTACCATTTAAATACTGCGTGTATATATTCCTGAACGAAATGCTTGTGGTAAATTATCATACATCTTGATATAAAGGTATTAGTGTCGGGACACTAATTATGGGTTATAGGATGAAGCCATTTGTTTCATTATCAAAACTGCTACGAGAACCGGGAACGAAATTACGCCCGACGTATGTCGCACGAAATGATTAGACAAGAAGAAATGACACTAATGACTTTAACCATTAGTTCTGATACTAATATTATATTTCGAGAGAAAAAATAAAGATAATCATATGAACGATGAACTAGCACACGCCTCTCCAATTATTGTTAAAGAAATAAAAATATGTTCTTGTATTTTGTCGGTGAATAAAACACGGACAGGAGTTCGAATGCGGAAAAATTGAATCAATTTATGAGCCAAGATCTGAGAAGAGGGCCCTTATGTCAATTTTTTGGAATTTTGTTTTTTGGTATTTTCTGTCGAAACTATCTTTCCTGTACACCATAAAAAAAGATTTTTGTCAAAATTCCAAATATTCGCAAAGTTATGACCTTCCAATGGAACCAATGATATGTATTGTTTGTGCAAAAACGCACATCTCAACATTGACATATTTTGGTCCTGTTTGTGTGTTAGTGGCATTATCCCACAAACGTTCACCTGCTATGAATCAACTTATCATTTGACATTGAACATAATTCCACGCTGAAATTGAGAGTGGCTTATTAGCTGGTACAATAACCTACATCGTTAATGAAAACGACCTTCGTAATTTGCTGAAGGAAATAACACATTTTAAACATTGAAACAATTTTAATAACACGAGTATAGGGTATCTATTTCATGCAATGAATACTATAAATGAATTGATTTTCAGAAGTTTTTATGAAACTTAGTTTCGAGAGTATATTGGAGTTTCTAAAAATAGATGCGTTATAGCTGTAACACTGGATACTCGTGCAACCTGCTTTGTTTCGCGACTCGTTGAAGTTTTTACTATAAAGTTTGCATTCATTCATTCATAACTATGTCACGTGATACGGGGCGTAAATAGTAACAGCCAATATGAGAGGTATATTTTATTGCGGTAATAATACATGCCCTGGTTTGCTCTATGCGTATATGGATTATTTCTCAGATCGTGCTAGAATAATATGTTTCAAATGACAATTATTAAAACTAAACGAAAGTGTAATTATTTGGTCATACAGTTAATTAATAACTTTAAAGAGTAAGCGCATAAAACATAATTATGTAAGATGAGTATGTAGTAGTTCGTTGTGCTTACAATATCATTAAGGAACATTGCAAACTATGGAAGGGATTACCCGCCAGTTAAAGGGACTGCCTCACGTATTGGTGTATTGCAAAAATAAAATTAAATTGTCAAATATTCATGTAATTTTGGTACAGTTTCCTGTATATGCCATAAACAACCACATTGACATAAAAAATAACTTGGGAAACATCGGCATTTTGTAGTAATTTAGCATATTTACACCCAAAATTCTATAGGGTATTAATACCCTATAGAATTAGCACTACTATCACTTAAATTGCCTGAAATTTGTTTCCATTCGATGAAAACGAATTGCGAAACGAACCAAATACCTCACAGATGTTTCGGCTTTAGTTTGTTGAAGTTACAGTATGAATTACATAATTCACAGAACCCATTTGGAAAGAAAACTGTGCGATATTTAACAGAAAAATACTGAGTGCCAAATATCAAGAGTGATTTAAATTGCTTATATACCATAAATCTTTCATAAAGCAACCACCAGTGACTTTCTATCATATAAATACTTGGTTCGGAAGGAAAATTACGTCATTCAAAAACTTTAGCCCGATCTGTGAGGCAGCACCTTTAAGATATTGTGCATAATGACATTCTAATATGCAATTTATTTCGTTAAATATATTTGCTGTTCCTCAATCGTGAAATTGACTGAGTTTGGGGTCACAAAGTAAACTGTTATTGCATTAAGTACATGTTTATTTAAAATGACTTAACCGTGCCTGTATATTGTCTGTAGGCTATTTACATTCATTTTATGTTGAGGACTTTAGGTGAAAAGCACACATTTCAAAATATAATTATGTCATGTTTTAATGTCTAGTAACTTAATCATAGTACAGGTAAAATTGCATAAAGAAAATAACAAATCAGACATGGCAGGCAGCATTCAACAGACAACAGAAGAGCCCGAAAGATACGAATATATTAAACGAACAACTAACTATTGCCAGTTCTGCATGAAGTGGTCCCTTAGAAAATATCAAATACAAAAATAATATTGATGGCATTTGTTCGATTATCTAACTTTGACGGTGCTGTTGCTTAGACTAAGATTTATTCTCCTGCAATTTATGTTGAATTACAAATCTAGGGGCTGCACCCAACAGAACCAGCAGGACACGAATATATAAAAACACTCTTTGTATCAATTAAATATACTGACATTTCCGTTACAACGACATTTATATTGGAAACAAACAGCGTCGTTGTATCGAGTTCTGAATATCTTTAACCATTCCATAGCAAATACTCAGAACCTGTTAACTTAAATGTAGAACTACTAGTACCCTTAATTTGATAAATTCCACATATTTACGAAAACTTCTAAATTATATCAAAATGTGGAATGATTTCTACTACTAGTAGGTCAATAGTCAGTAGTAACAGCATTCAACGGACCTATCGTAAATATAGTGTGAACAAATGTACAGATTCAAGATATAGCAAGTGCTGCAGTATATACGGCAAAGCAAACAACACCAAAAAGACATCATGGATCGTTAAGCAAATTATTTTATGACGTCTACCTAACAATAGTTAAGATATTATTGTAATTTATTGGACGTCTGGGATATAGTATTCTACTTTATACAGACGTTATTAACATACGGTAAGTATTTTCTTCCGTAACAAATTATACTCTTTGTACGTCTGTTTCGACACAGATACATATATACGAGCGTATGTAGAGTGTATATACCCTGCTTAGACATGGACTAAGTGCTTAACATAATCGGGATATGTTATAGTGATATAAAGCCGTATGGTTATTGCCATTTGTCTGGGTCACAAAAAGACGTATTGTCTCTCCTCCTGGTTTGATCAAGCGTGTTGTGATAGGGAAGGCAAACGTCAATAAGTTCACCCATATGGCGACGAATGACGAATACAAGACGGATTAAGCTGATTCCGGGAGCGTCTTGTTTATTCGACAATGTATCATCCGTCACAGATCGTAAATAAACATTAATAAACACAATACATAATAGTAAGACGAGATTAAGACTTTCATCTACTGAGTTAGGACTAAAACATATGGGTGCTGTCGCGTGAAAAGGGACACTCAGTGCTTTAACTTCCTGTTTAAGAAAACAAAATATTCTTCCAGACAATTGAGCCAAAATTTTTTGATGTCAAATGTTAAAAAATATAAACCAAAAGAGCGATTTTTTAGGAACGGTTGACTACAATGCCATTTTTGATTTGATGTTAAATCACTGCAATAGATTCGTAGTGACACGATAAAAAACATTTGATGTCAAATTTTGTGCAAACTGCGAGCTGGGGTAAAAAGCTAAAAATATAAACGAAAAAACTTTTTAGAATATATACGCCACAGTGTCAATTTTATTTAATTATACATCGTCGTGATAGGTTCATAATGACATGGTAACGTTATATTCAAAATCTATTGCATGGCTAGTGTTCAAAATAGGATATAAGGGGTAAAACGATGCGTATTTTAAATATAAGAAAATGTGTCTGGCACTGCAGTCTACCGATTCCTAACACCACACTTTACTAAATAATATCCCATTTTGCACAAAGGCTTGGAATATGATTTTAGATATATTTAACTACACATTATTACGGACCTATGCAGTGATTTGTCATCAAACCAAAATGTCACAGTTTGCACAACACGCTGGTTGGAGGTTTTAGTCAGCTCAAACTACAACTCATAATGAACCTATTTCAGTGATTTATCATCTTTTAATAAAAAATAACATCGTAGTCTACTGATAGTCTACTTTTCTTTCATATTTTGTATTGCTTTACCCCGAAATATCGTAATTTGAAAAATAGATTTTAGAAATCGAAAACAATAAGTAATTACGAATCAATCACAGCAATGCATTACTTAATTAAATCTACATTGACACTGCGGTGTACCGATTCCAAATGTTTTCTCTTTAGGTTTATCTTTAACCCCCAAATAATCTGGCCGTTAATATTATTACATATTTGTTACAAAACAAAAACATTGACAAGATTCAACAATATTTCTTTCCGTATTCGTCCTGTATTTTCTAGCTGTATGTTAAAAATGTACGAGTGTCCCTTTTCTCGTGACAGTGCCCATATCACAGTCGGCGAATCACCAACTCAAAACCGGTGCGAACAATACATGTATGAACCTGTCCAAGTTACTCTGACTTGAACTTTGGCAAGGTTAAATACATGACAAGGCTGAAGCCGTAATAATAACACCGCTTACACTACACTTAATTCCCTTGATTGCCCTTATTTTGCGAAGGTTGTATAAGTTGGCCATGATTTGGAACTATTTTAGAGTATATAAAAGAATCAGACTTGCAAATAGTATTTTGGCTAGATCATGAACGATTCTGATCGTATAATATGCTTGGTATACCACATTATCGACCAAACAATGGTACAGCAGTAACTAAATATCAGGTTATACTTTGGAACGTAGGGTAATAACGCCACCCTAATCATACGAGGAACGAAGCATTTCTTGGCTAAATTACGTCCGGTGCAATATATTTTGACATGAATTGGCACAATAAAATGGAAACGTAGGAGATATATGTAATCAAGTAAATTGCATATCGACAGAATAGCAAATACCTTCCCGCTAATTTGTTTGTTTTTCTGAGACGAATTCCTTTCGGACAAAACCCTTATATCATGTATTACAGGAATGTCTGGTTAACAATGTCATTGCCATTACTATGGTTTTTCACTAACTCTGGTAATCCAGAATTTCTGTAAAAAGCCACCCGAAGTTCGGTACTTTATTCCCGGGTTAAAAATTAAATCAAAACGCTGAATATTTGACGTTATGGAAAAGTGTTGAACATTTAAATATCGGAAAGAAACTACTGTATTAATACTTACATCAGACGATATGAACATTGTTTGTAATTATTGCTACCCAAACAGCGCAGAAATTGTTATAAAATATTTTGAGATGTATACTATACATACTTTGATAGATATACATGTACATGTATTACATTTATGTATATTCATATAGTTTCCATGTATTGTTAAATATAACGCGCTAAATTTCATTTTAAACGGTCCGTTTCCAGCTGATTATTAGGAATATTTCTATTGACGATGTAAGGTAAACAACACCCTTGCGAATTTAGATGTTTGTTAAACACGTATGCCCTTATGGCAGCCAAATAGTCATAAATGGTAAACGTCACTGTGCCCTTGACCTTTGACCTACTGACCTCAAAATCAATAGGGGTCATCTACCGTTAATGATCAACCTCTATGTACAGTTTGAAGATCTTAGGTCAAAGCATTTTTTAGTTATTGAATGGAAACCAATTAAATAGTCAGAACTAGTTAAGGTAACAGTGACCTTGACCTTTGACATACTGACCCCAAAATTAATAGGGGTCATCTAGTATTAATGACCAACCTTCATGGAAAGTTTGAAGATCCTAGGTCAAAGCGTTTTTTATTTATTGAACGGAAACCAATTAAATAGTAAAAAATTGTTAAGGTCACAGTGACCTTGAACTTTGACCTACTACTGACACTAAAATCAATAGGGGACATCTAGTATTGATGACCAACTTCCATGTAAAGTTCTTGAGTTATTCAACGGAAATCATTTTATACGACCGACCGACCGACCGACCGACCGACCAACCGACAGACAGACAAACCGACAGACATGTGCTTAAGCAATATACCCCCTCATCAAAGATGGGGGGGGGGGCATAGGAATGTTAAGCCCCAATGCTTCGGTTACCTGTTTACGCTTATCGTGAACATTTAATCAAATTTATAACTATCTAACTATCCAAAAACAAAAATAGCTTGGGGACAGTATAATGTGTCACGGAAATGAAGTATACGTGCAGTAGTAAAGGTAATACTTTTGTACAATTATTTCGTCAATGTTATTCGATGTAGACGGGTTTAGATATGTTTGAATTGTTTATGCCTTTCATGTAATAGATATACAGGTTCATATAATGCTAACGACGCAATAATTCGTATTATTTAAAAGGCAGTACATGATCGAGTCATAAATTCATCTCGGTCTACAAACAGTCGTTCTCAATAAGCGGGTGCACATCAGTTGTTTAAAAAGTGAATTTTCAATGTGTTCGTTAAGCTTTATTATACAAATAATTTTAAACTTCCAACCTTCGGCAGCGAGAAAAACACAATGGCTTTATCAAGAGGACATTATGTTACATTGGTTCGAGTGTTTGAAAATAGCTATTATGATAATGTATATTTCAATTTGAAATGTTCGTTATATGACATCTCCTTTCGTCAAACTAGTTTAAAGATACTGTGTTGCTATTAAATTCGAAACAATACTTGTTTTAAGCTGGTGATGCACCAGACGTCTATTCGTCACAATAGGACTTTGACAGGAAGCATTATGCATTATTTACACACAAAATCATGCAACAAACTTTGCTTTTGATACAACCGCTTTAACTTTGTGAAATATTAAAGGATATTAAATGTTTCAATGTTCATTGCCTTGTTCTCGAATGAAATTACCATATTAAAATCGTTTGTTAAGAACAAGAGATATGTAAAACAACTACGGATGGCAAGTTATGTGAAACATTTGACTCATTATAGATTTATTCAAGTTTTTTAAGACGTGGAACAAGGTAACGAACATTTCGTAGCAGGTATAGTAATATATGAACCCTGTTGAACGCGATTGAAATTAAATACACTAACTGCGAGGAAACTATTTTTTAAGCATACACATGGTCAACAAAGCACACACACATTAGTTCAGCTTTACTTTATCTATAAATAGACATTTCAACGCCTAATATTGTCAGCCAGTCTCTATTACCACACATCTAGCAAATTATGACAACTTTATAAATAATTACTCCTTAGCTAGCTAGTGGTCCGTAAAATAAGAACATGTATGACATTATTTGAATAGATAATTAAATCATCAATATCATTGCCACATTTTTGTTACAATGGTACCTACTTTTTAAGTCTGCATTTATACATTAGAAATGTTCGTTATCATTCTTTTGGTATATATATTTTGCAATGTATCTACAAACAAACAGTATATCCGGTATTCCTAACTGTCTTGCTTGGATCTAATATACGACTGTATCCTATAATATCTACTTCACTGTTAGCATCGGCTTTTGTGATATGCTATCGCACTCAAAGCCACATTATAGTAACGAACATTTCGCTGCAGTTTTATACTCCACGTATTACTGTTCGCCTAGATTCCTATAAAGCGGTTCATGTTAAATCTCCTTCATGTCCTGATCAAAGAGTGTGTATAGTCTATTTTGCGTATAGAACCACCAAATGCGTACGCGTGCCAAATGGTGATACTCTCAAGTAGTCCTTAAAAAAACTTTGGCCTGCCTGTAAATGGGGATATTTCTTGACAAGTGTACACTGGAGTGATGAAATTGAGTTTAAATGCATTGTAAATATGCATGTTATGTAGTGAAACTGGAAAAAAAACATGTGAAAAAAGGTAGACCATGTTTGATGGACAAAATGGTTCTTAGAAGATACATGACCCCCTTTTTATTGTATTATTTTGAAGCTCAAAGGTACTTCTTTAAAATGATATATGTCTTCCTGCTGGCCATAGACTAAAAGGTGTAAAAACGTGGGCCTACTATTGTAACTTTACATTGAACTAAAGAGCAAATTTATTTGGTGGTTTCTAACCTAGAAATGGCATTTTTATGTTTAAATACGTCTGAGCATTTGATTCAGATAATGCCGGGGCGAATGTGTCACCGTGAAATGTTCGTTACTTAGCTGTATAGAAACAATACTCACTGCTACAACATTAAACGATGTTATCGTTCTACAAAATCATTCAAATGCATCTTTTTATCATATTCGATAAACTCATATATATATGACTATCCTGGTAACGAACATATCACTATGTATAACATGCTTTTCCTGCTATCCGATTGTATGCCTAGATACGGCAAGGTAAACAGCGTCATAAGTGCTATATTACCCAACCATTTCGATTATCATTATTTATCAAGACTATTAGGAAATGACAATACCTCGGGGTGCTAATATACCTACCTTTACAACGACAAACACTCTTATGTAAACTGCGTCTTTATGACAAAATAACCCTATCACCGGCAGTATAACCCGCATGAATGACGGAAGTATATCATCAGTATGAAATGTAAAGCCTTTAAATGAACATTGCATCAACTATCGAATTGTATTACGAATTTAGTTGTGTACATGGTAACGAATATTTCAAGTAACGAACATATCAAAAATAGTACATGATGTACAAATGTGAAAGCCCTTTAACATCTATCAGTTTGATTTTAAATATCTTAAACAGCATAGGGAATGCTAATATTAACCATGTTAAAAAGGAGTATTGCTAGACTACATTTGCATTTAAAGTTCAGTAACGAACATTTCTGTTTGATATGGAGTTCTCCAAATGATGTTTATAGCAACCTCATAAGATTATACAACATACATTCAGTCGCAAAAGAAAGTATACATTGTGCATACATGAGAGTATATCGCCGGGGGTTTACAGAAACAAACATAATGTTAATATTTACTAAATAGTATGTTTATATGACATTTTAAGATCAAGCGACAACATGTCAATAAATATAACACTGCACAAACAGAGTCAAAGCTTTGGGACTTGAATAATCAAATTCACACAAATGGTCATACACTTAACAAATATGTGTACCTGGATACATTTACCCATAGCTCGGTCAATAGGAACGTGATCTTGCTGAAATTGTCAACATATGTAGCTTGGATATGTGACATTATAATTCAATCGCATTTATAACATTTGATTGAAATTGTAACAAACAGTCATTTTTTAATGCAGCTAGATGCCCGATTTGCTGATAAGGTTCATTTTCAAGCGTATGAACTTATCACGGAGACATAAATAAGGAAAAACAGGTTTACAACAAAGCCCAATTCAGGTTTAGAACTTATCACCTCATAAAAAACAACTTTTTCACATGGTTACCTCCCCTTGACCAAGCAAAATGACTAGTTTTTTTTGAAAAATCACAACCATCATGCTGTTCAGTGAAAAATCGCATTATTTTGAGTGTTTTTGTTTAATTTGACGATATACCTAGTCCAATTAACCATACATAAACATAATTTGCACCTCTTCGTAAATGTCTCGTATATTTTGCGTCGGAGGCGGACACATAGAATATTGAACATTTCTGTTAATTCGATTTTTCAGGTACCGACGCTGTTGACTTCATTTGTGGGATATTGTATTTATTGACATGTTATTGTTTTATCTTAAAATGTCAGATAAACATACAGTTCTGTTAATACAAAATTTCGTTTAGTTCTGTCAACCCCAAAGGATACACTTTCAAAGTTTGTATAATGTATACTTTCTTTTGCGACTAAGTGTACTTAATGTAAAGTATCGAACATGTCGCTCAAATCGGCGACATCGATTTTTCAACATTTAAATGTCAGTATGAGACTTATTTCTTGATATATTTATGACAAAATCTAGCAAAATGGTGGCACCAACGAGTAATATCGATATAAACCCTTAGTTTTCATATTTGTCTCGTCTTTAAGAATTAAACGTGTGGTAAAGTTTGGTCTTTTGCATTGGCGACAGTAACGAATCTGTCATTTTAGCATATATAACGTCACATTTTTCAGTACTTATAAAAGTTACAACACTTTTCTTTGTACACATAGTAGACAGGTATTAAGCATATCATATGCACATAATAGCAGTTTTGGAAAATGTCTCACTGCGTCAAAAACCACCGGCGACACTATTTGCACCCGCTTATTGAGAATGGCTGAATATCCGCAACAGATGTTATTCAGTTCTACGTACTTTGTCTAAATCACTACAGCTTGGTTAATCACAATGGAGTAGACACTGCAGTAATACTATCCGATTGTAACGGCCCTAATACTCATAAATAGTCGTTGTCTGCACCCGACAACTGTGATATGTAATGGCTTACAGACCAATTAGTTTGTACCGTCTGACATTATATGTACCATATGACCACTATCCATGCTTTTATATGATACATGTAGATATTTGATATATACGTGTAGCGAAAATAATGAATATTTTTATCATAATGTGCATTAAAATTATTTTTTTCCGACCAACAATTAGCCAATTTCAAATCAAACATACCTGACACGTACCTATATATCGTCGCCCGAGAACCATAGTGTTATATGTGTCTTTTTCTTGTTTTCGAGAAAATTAAGTTTTCAGATTCAGGGGTTTCAAAGCCTTTATAACTTTTTTGTTCGTGGACGAATTCGAACAGAAATGTGTATGTGCTTTATTTATGTAGATCTCAGGAACACTTCCAAATATCATGAAGAATCGTTGATTCAAACATACCGCACTTAAGTCGGTCTACTGTAGATAGAACATTATAAAACCAATTTAGGTTACATCACGTGACTCAATGGGAGCAATCACTTGGTCAAAAACGCTGATAGAACAACTTGGTTCTCAAGAAAAACATGAAAATTGCAGATAGAACAAAATGGATCTGTTGATATATGAATATGAAGATGTCCCCGAAAGAGGACAAGGTCACTGTGACATAGCTCTCATCGAGAGCTTTTTCCAACAGTGTATTAAACTCATTTTTGGCAAAAATGACGATAGAACACTATGGTTCTCGGGCGACGATATTTTTAGCCAACATTTAAGTTTGCATATGTTTTTTTTTAAATATACATCAAAATCGAAAATGTCAACATATAGAGAAAGACTGCTACTGTTTTAAAAATAACTCGTTTTTATCTACGGGAGTAATGTTCCTAAATCGGTCACAATAGCAACACTCATGTGATTTCGACATAATTCATGAGGAAATTTTAAGCTTATATATAGTTCTAATTTGAATCAATAGATATGCCATTTTAGCTTATTTTAGAGCTTATCAAAACCGTGTTACATATAGAAACTACATAATGTCAAAGAAGAAGGTTCTCAAGACGACGGGCTCATATACGTAAACAAAACAAATTGCAACAAAAATTAGCCGCCTCCGCTGTATGGTGGCTAACATTTCGTTGCTATATTTTCTATACAATCTACAAAACGTGCTATATATATAGCGACTCAAAGAAAGTGAGTACTTGAAAACTTATTCGAACATAAACCTCCCGCAAAACGACAATATTTAAAATGGCTTCTCTACTTTAATACTCTCGTGGCGACAGATACCATCTATAATACAATTTCAAGGGGGAATACTATACATTGATGTTGTAGAACTGTCAAACTTGGTTTTAAAATTGACCAAATATAACAAATAGAACACCATCCATATCAATTTGAAGAAGTATTTAAACCGTATTTTGGCTTTACATAATTATCTTATTCGTGCTTCCTTGTTGCGTTACGTTACCTTTCTAAGTATGTACTTATTTGTATGTCTAGTTGTGCTATTTATGTGAATGTGCCCATTCGTTTTTAACATTTTCGTTTGAATTGTTGAACTGATTGATGTTTTAAGGATACAAATATGTATGACTGTGGAATACAAATGCCCATCGTTAGACGGTCCAATATACTGTAGTATTGCAATAACAAAATACGGAGTAAACTGTACGGCAGAAATACAAATACTGGCTGTTGAACGTTACACACAAATTAAAAATAATGATCAATGAATGTTATAAGACAAAAAGATAATAACAAATCAAACAGGGAAGACAGCTGAGCACAAAAACACACAGGAAGCAGTGTACAAATTGTTATCACTGCATGGAAATGGTTCCGGTGAAAATGACGAATAACGAGAATGTGTGATTAATCATAAGAGGCTTTGTAATAAAACTTATCCTATTTTATAAGAAAACTTTATCACCGAATGATGGAGCACGTACATTGTACTGGGTAATATTTTTGTCAATGAATCAATCTTGTCAAAATATATCAAATTGCATCCGAGCTATCTTTATAATTGAATAGTTGCGTGCGGCACGCATAATGATGGCATTGTTTCTTCTTTGATTATTACGATGTTGTCCATATTACTCACGGTGGATATTTTGAAAAATGAAAAACTAGAATTAATTGAAGGATTAAGCAATGATGACATAGTTATTATTCAAAACTAGTTCCCCAATTTTCAAATTTGGAATAAAACGTAACACACAGGAACCTTTGAGTGTTTCACCTATTCTACACAGTCTAAAAATTGTTATATGTTCCACGGTGATAGATACAGTACGGTGATATGGACCTGATCCTAAACTTTATGCAAGAAAATATTACAAGGTTCATGCTTTAACTACATCAATCGATTGTGGCGATCACATAATGAAATCCTTTATAATTTGTGTTTGTATTACGCCTCGTCTTCGTGATGCTCCCCGCTTACGTAAACATACAACCGGGGTTAGAATTTAGATAATAATTTATATCAGTTGTTAAATTAAACTAATAGAAGGTCGGGAATATGTTAAAATCTCTATACATTGTACCATGTATACCATACGTTCCATTTTGTTCTCGATTATTGAAAATACTCTTAGTTCACACGACACTCATTGGGTGGATCATTTTCTCGTTCGGTTGTTAATATGTAATATTTTGACCGTGCATGGCTGGTCTTCCCTGCTCGACCTAATATGATCTTCTTTTTTCATTTAACGAACTATTCGAGGTCATTGATTAGCTCCTCTGATATACGTTTAGTTGTTACAAGAGAGCAATAAGTCTTTTTTTTACATTGATGGAACAAAAATATGTGATATGATGCAAAATCTACTCTTTGAAGTTATGTTTAATCATAAAAAGCAGTCAATATAAAAATAAGAACTACATTTAATTCCACAGTTACCAGCAAGATAAAAACAAATAATTCGAATTGTGTAGTACCAGAACATTACTGAACACCCTAATGTCACTATGAGTTATAGCTTAG
The DNA here is from genome assembly GCA_947247005.1 of Spisula solida. Lineage (NCBI taxonomy): Eukaryota > Metazoa > Mollusca > Bivalvia > Venerida > Mactridae > Spisula > Spisula solida. Next base: position 54,794,512 of record OX365945.1, read on the forward strand.
AACATTAAACATGTCATCCTTGAATTTCTGTGCTTATCCGTTGTCCAATCAGAGTTGTTATTTTAAGTAATTAAAACATTTGTATGGTACAATAACGAAAACACACGAGAATTAATTTGCGACAGGTCAAATGTTCTCAGCTATAAATGATTATTGAATAATAATAATATCAATGGTTTATTCTATCATTTTCAGACAGTCACACAATGTCTTCATTTGTAACGGGACTATCACTTGTGCAATGTAATGTGTTGATTGGCCTCCACTTCTCGAATTACCAGTATGTTTCCTAAATATGTTTTGATGAATTATACTGGGTTTGCAATAACCAACAGTTGATGCAAAACGATAATACCAACATCTGACAGGAAATGCAGCATTCAATTTTACCAGCCGAGCACAATAAACATACACAAATCACATACAACAATTACACGGCGCAATGTTCTACACATAACTAAACGAGAAAATAAACTTAACCACTGAAAGCCCGAGATTCAGCTATAAGCCCTTAATTTTGCCACAAAATGATCCTAACGTATTACTATAAACTATTTGAAGGGAATGGTTAACTATGTATATAATAATTATACTGAACACAGTCATATTCAATTTTGCAAACCATTTTGGTTTTGGTAATAGGATTCGCAATAATACAATCTTAGGTTATATTTAGTTTCAAACTCATAAGTAAATATACCAAAAACGGATGAGAGGATGCAGACAATTACTAATCCGTCAATTGAACTACAATGCGTGCATTGTCATCAACCTATATGTATACCTACCTTTAAATAACATAATAACTCATTGTGCTGACTTGTTCAACCAATAATTCTATGAAAGGGATTTCATGTTCAGACTGTACCAAGATACACTGGTAAATGTCGTCAGTGGTTTTAATTATAGATGACAATCGCACTGCAGATACTAATGTGAGGTTGGGCAATTTGTATAGAGTTTAGACCAGACGACTTTTTATTGATAATAGTTATTAGCCACACCTCAGATTTCGTATCGACAATGAAATACTCATTTCCCTATTCTGTCTGTATGTTCTCTATTGTCAAACCCTCTTTTGATTGTTATATATATCGTTTTATATCTTGTATTGTGTTTAATTTTTCTCCGCGGAATTGTGATCGACTTAAGCAATCACGTACGCCTACTAGTCATTGTCATGTGTATGTACATATTGACTTTGCTTTGTTGAATCGTTCGTTCCCCAAAGCTCATTTGTTCCAATAAAATACGCTATTAAACGGCACAGAAACAGTAAATAAACACCACGATAATCCACAATTTGTTCCCCGTATAATGTTCAAATCAGATCAAGCTGGCTGGAACATGCATGTAACGGATACGATTGCAATGCTCTATTTCACAGGATGTTCATTCGCTTACTGAAAATAGTTTCAGTCATTGATTAGCTTTGTGATGAAAGGATACACACAATTCATCACTGTTACAGAGGAGCGTTAAGTCTAATTTTATTAATGGTATCATCGAAGCAACTTATTTGTGACACCAAAAGTAAAAGACACATCGTGTACTTTAGGAATCCACTCTCTGAAATTATTTTATTCGCATTCTATTTCGACATAAATATTGGATTAATTCAGCGGTTCCAAAGATAAACTTCTCATAAAGACACCATAAAAGAAATCAATTTGCATGCAACAATAATTCGCATTCTCTAAGTGCCCCTGTCTGGTTGTTGAAAAACATTGCTGATTTGAAATATCATATTACCGCCAGGGGCAAATATTGAAAAATGTACGTACAATATTAAACGTACCATCCATTTCTTAGCAGTAATTATAAATAAGAAATGATTTACTAATTTAGGCCCTTAAACATGCAAGTATATACAATCATAATTATTCTAGGCATGCGCGTGTGCTATTGGATTGATGTCCTAATCAGCCACCATGCGTGACTTTGTCTGTACGATTGTTTCTGATGATATCAATGAAAGTGAATATAAGGTATGTAGAAACCATATTGAATTTTGTATATTTCATTTAGTACATGTATAAGAGAATAATAAAACATGATACAAGGTTATGGTTACAACAGGCAAATGAAAACATATAAATGCTAGGTATTACACCTGGTATACTTTAACTAAGAAGCGTACATTTTAGTAATCATATTTTGAACACATGTGTAACTGTAATATGAATACTATTTACTGATAAATGCAGTTATAAGCGCGATAGATGGTGTTATAATGACTTTCATAGTCGCAGAAATATTTGAGAAGATGGACAGTCACCAACTTCGCCGATGTGTAGCAAAAAATAGCGACAGCGCATTCTTCACATTGTGTATACCGATTCTTATACATGTACGCATACTTATTACTATAATTGCTTTTTGTGAGAGCATTTCCACTGAGTATCATTTCCAATTCAGTAGAAAACATCTGATGTGCAATAGTATGATGCCAGCTCTGTTTAAACGGTGTACTAGCATCAAGGAAAATATGGTCTGACATAAACGTTTTGAATCAAATTAGGGGAAACATTGACGGGCATTTATGAATAATGTATTAAGATATGTGCTACACTTCGCTAACCTTTCCACACTGTCACGTCATTATTGTGACATTATCTTGGAACGTATTATGATCTAAAGAATGGTAGATAAAATATTCTTGTTTCTAAATATGTTGTATTTATTTAACCCTGTTTCAGCTAATTGTCGTTATTTTTTTTTAATAACTACACGCTATAAAACACCCAGAAACCGTACTTTGCTGTAAGATTATTGTTTCTTGATACAATGCATTGAATTAATTATATTCTATTGAATTGTAAACATATGTCATGATGTTCTTAAACCTACAACTGTCGGGTTCTTGTATATTTAGTTAAGTAACAAAGGGCAATAATTATGGTAAAAATTGACACAACGAAAATTCAATCCTTCACTATATGGTATATAGTAAGCGTACCACAGGGCCATAATTCTGGTAGCGCAGCGAAAATTCCATCCTTTAATTCCAACTAACAGTTTGTGAGGAGTTCACCACACAATATTTTTCACGATAGGGTATATAGTAATATAGTAAAACTAACAAAGGGCCATAACTCTGGGCAAAATTGACGCAGCACAAATTATATCCTTTACAGTCATCTAGCCATTTAGGTTGTTCATCTGTGAAAGTTTGAAGACATTTCACCAGTCGTTTATGCGGAGTTCAACACACAATATTTGTGTGACGTACGCAGGTCACGTACGTACGGACAGCACCAATGCTATATGCCCCCACTTATAAATAACAGGAAAAATGCCATTTTCTGCTATCCAAATTTACCAAAGTCCATACCTAGATGATATGTTGGTACTATTCTTAGAGCATTAACAAAAACATAAATGTACCTAAAATGCATAAGTACGAGTTAGACAGATAAACGGTTTCGTAGACTGATACGCTGTATCCAAGTGGCTGCTTATTAATGTTGACGGTCCAGACACGGACACTGCCACAAACGTGACTAAAACACGGTCAGAGTGTCCGCAGAAAAATTCTGCGCAACTTTTGGAACTTAATAGTAAATGAAATCGACTAACCACCATGAAACATAAAGCATGTCCATAAAGAATGAATCGTTGTTGTTGTTAATACATCATACATTAATACGTCTTATCAACCAATCAGAATACTTCGGCATAGGCAATTTCTTACAACGTACATGGTAAACGCCTAACCAGAAAATGAAAATAACAATAGTTGTTTGTAAAACACGCCCGTCCCCATGACAGCCCAATAGAAAAACAATGTTAAGGTACCAGTGACATGGACATACTGACTTCAAAATCAATAGGGGTCATCGACTGTTGATGACCAACCTCAATGTCAAGTTTGATAATCCTAGGACAAAGCGTTCTGGAGTTATTGAACGGAAACCATTTGAATAGTCAACAAGACTGCGTTCAATAAACGCATAAATGTCGCCATGGAAGCCTTGTACATAAAAGCTATGTCATAATTCTGTTAATGTCGCCATGGAAGTCTTGTACATAAAAGCTATGTCATAATTCTGTTAAAAATTGGATAGTGTTACATGGCTTTGTTTTTGTGCGGTCTAAAACTATTCACATCTAATATTTGATTTAATGACTATTGGCTAGCTAGCAGCCTGTAGTAGTATCGGTTTACAGTTATTTATTCCTGTAATTACATTGATAGGAATAAAAGTACAACACATGACAGATTTAATAGACATTTTATGAATACTGGATCATATATCATTTTAATTAATACACATTTTTGTACAGCAATTAAATGTTAACGTCTGGAAATCACTGAACGACGGGAACCGATGCGCTTGAGAACGAATAATGTTTAAGGATCAGGCTTGATCTCAATTTTGAATCGCTATATGCTCTAAGCACAGGTAACTGTATCATTAATAAAGAGTAAAAAAACATTTTTTCATGAAATTAATAATATCCTAGAAATGTTTATAAAACGGGCAATTGACAACACAGTCACTGAGGTACAGTTTCTTTTTAAAAAACATTTCACTGATACTGGTGTTATTTTTCATATATTTACTTATTCAGAAACAAGAGAGCTTCGTCGTTAATTTGATATCAACATTATAAACATCCGTCCAAAATTAAGAAAATAAAACCATTGGGCGTGAACTCACTTTCTTTTTTCTTGTTTAGAATAGCATTATCGTTTTTATTGAATGCACCTCAGTGGTTGACTTGACACCGTGGTATATTTTTAATGGTATAACTTTTTAACAAGTTGATCAATTTTGATGGGATTTTGCATTGAGGTAGTTATAACTTTATCAATATATCGACATAAATATATGAAGTACATGAAGTATATTGATTAATACTGCAGATAGAATGTACTTATACCCATTTTCAATTATTTGTTTACTTGAATATTATTTTGTACTCTTTAACAGTATTTTGGCGTTTGTGACGTCATAACGTCACTATAGCGACGTCATATACATACCAGTATACACATCACACAGACGAGAGGATGTGTCCTGAAACATGTTAAACTTTGTGATTGAAAAAAATAAAATCAGTAAGTTGTTGCAGATTTTTATATTGAAAGTTCTCAGAAATACACCCAATGATTTTAAAAACGCCTCACTTGAGTTTTAGTCAAATATCTCTTCAATTATTTATTATATTCAATAAACGCAAATTTACGTTTGTGTTGATATTTCCTGAATATAATTCGAAGTGTTGGTTTTCAATACAGGCTATGTGTGTAATTAATTCTAAATTGCTGTACGAGGTCCTCAAACAAACCTCCTGTCAATCATAACATATTCGCAATGATATCTACTCATTACCAACTACCACAAACACATGCAACAATTAAATAGAAGCATTACCAAAGTCATTAGCAAAAGAACGTTCTCGCATTTCGACAGACCTTAAAAATCACAAAGTTTAAAGTTTTATAACTAAAATTGGCATATTCAAAAACTTTTCTGATCCGTTTGTTCATGTTAAAATGAAGTTAGTTGGCGTGTGCGTAAGACAATGACAACAAAAATCAAAACTCGCAATTCAGGGCTCTGATGCATTCACGGTATTTTTTATTTTCTATTGCGATTACTAAAAGTTTAAACATTTCGGTAAATGAATTCAACAAGCAAACAAAATGAAAAAAAAATTGTTTCTTATGAAATAAATGCACATTTACACTTCTTACACTAGTTCTACCTGTGAACTACGCGGTGTTTAAATTGATTGTTCGTTTTAATGTATTATTTAATTATCAAAACAGCATTTTAGCCAATAACTAGTTAATAGCCCAGCTACTGTAGATAACAGACATTCAATATAATTTTGGAATGTGCACAATGTAAACGTATGTATCGTCAATGGCATTACGAAATATCCTATCTTAAGGTTTAGACCTCCACGATATACATGGTATAATATTATTGTATACATTATACAAACTTGTTTACACATAAACACATAACAATGCCAAATAATAGCATTTTAGATAAACAACTATCTTTTAATAATAAAATAATCCAGGTAAAAGGGGCGTATTTTCACCATTCAGAATCGAAACACATATTCAAAATTGTAACTTATATCGGCCTTCTTGGCGCAGTTGGCTAAGCTACTGCTTATAGATGTAAATCAAGATGTGTGCTCTGGTTCGACTCCTACCCGTTTTGAATATTTGAAATAAAATTCTTAAACATATAAATGATATTCGCAACAGTAACGTATTTCACGAATCCTTGCTATGGTGGTACACTTTTATGTGAATCCGACATGACCAAGCTTCATTATAGATACTATATTGGTATCATCACATTCACACAAAAATGTCCTCCTGCTTTTTCTCTATAGTAGTTCACAACTAAACATAAATTTTGGCAATTCTAATTTGATTTAATATTTTTGAGTTTTAATCTTAGCTTTTGTTAAATGCACGCATACATCATTAATTTTACATGCATTTGAAATATGTTTTCTGAGGCTGTAGGTTTTTTCGTAAGTACGTGTATGGGCAATATCGCCATCATAACTTGCACAAAACCTGTTACCTAGATCACATTGAATGTTGTGACATGACAAAATCGTGAATTGTTTGTTTGTTTCGATTTCTTAAGCTGTCAGAATCATTATAAAATCAAATTTGAACCTTATGTCTATTCAAAACCATTCTTAGTATATTAGACAAGACTATGTACCAGTGTACAAAATATGGCACTGTGGTTTGTGACAGGGTATTTTTGCTTTTTTGTGACCATACTTAGTCGAAAACAAATATATCAAATGTGCCTGTACCAGAAAATATTGTTTTTCTAATGTGTAGCAACTTGCCTTGTCCACGTGAGAAAAGTGTGTCAGGAAGGTGTAATTTCTGCCTACATAATTGTGCTGAGACAGCTACTTTTAGCAGTTGTGCATGTTTCTTGGTTTTCAATGAAAAATCCCAACATCAGGAAAACTTGCAGATACTTTTATACAAAGGAAGAACACTAATCGCATATACATTCGACGAATTAATGTGCCTACACCATCTAGAACATAGAAGCATTCCACGCATAACCAAGTCCTACACTTTGGTCTATGGAGAGTGTCCTTATAGGATTCCCAGTAAATAACGAGATAACATGCTAATACAAACTGAATTGAATTAGATGAAGGAAAGAATAATCAACACACAAGTAAAATGTTTTGTTCAATAAAATATATGATTTAAACGATAAATGACCTAAAGTTATGTGAGGCGTCGAATGTATACCTTGCACATAGGCATAGCATTGAAAATGTACATTTGCAAAGGGAAAAACATGTTATGTAAACATTCGTATCTGTCGACGACAAAGAATAATTTAAACATCAATACATTAAACACACTGATGGTTTAGTATGTGGCTAGTTATGTCACGTTATAATACAATAGTGTTAGTTGTGTTTTTCATTAAATAGCAGATGTTTTAGCCAATATGATCGCAAACAATGCTTACATTTCCCGATATACCGGGTATTTCTATGAAAGAGGTTTTAAATAAAAAAAACTGTAAATGTTTTGGTGCAGTCATCTAAGTTCTTACTGTATTCGAATTTTCTAAAGCGGCGGTGGTCGTGAAATGTAACTAACCCCATTCGCTCTATTTGCTAAGAATCTGGGATGATATGTAAATGTAATTAATACATAAAACCAAGCATGTGTCCTGATATATCTGTTGCTACGGAGAAAGGCGTACACTGGTATCAAGAGATTTATTTAAAAGATAACAATGTACAACTTTGTATACCACAATACCGTAGAGAAATGAACGAGTAATTTACAATATTAGTATGCTAATGTACAAACATTGAACCAGAAAAACACTACCACGTTAGCGGTAGAGCGCTTAAATAGATTGAGAAAGGTCACGAAACATGCTGGTACCGGTACTTTGATGCATAACTGACTTCGCTTTCCCCAAAGTTTAACATCAGCTGTAGAAGTTGATTTACAATCAATATATCAAATACATATTTGTTTTATCAACCAGCATGAAATGATTTTGTGATTTTCATGTGACCACATAATCTAAAACATCCATGTTACATAAATGCTCAAGTTTACATGAGATGGTGTGACTGCATGTGCACTTGCGTTGTCTGATTTTATTGGTGTTTTAAGATGACATGTGGTGATATTCACAAAGTATCTAAGTAGAGAGCTTTACATGCGCTTAAAACCTTAAAATTTACTAAAGTGTATCAGCAGAACACGAATTCCAATATCATTATTTTTGTTTACTTCGTTTTGAAACAACATTAAATCAGTAAGAAAACATGGGATTTTGATAATTTTCGGGAATATAAGCTGCACAGTTTTTAAACTTAAGTATTATTATTTAAGTTTCCAACTACATGCAAGATGTTGTGCAAATATCAGCCAAGATAAAATTGGTATAAAATGCAGGATATGATGCCGCCTTTTTCTTTTACTGATTTTATCTTAAATTGGACATGGTGTCCGTGCGATTTTGTAATTAGAATTATGCGGGGGTCCAACTCGCATTACCAAACACATCATTGCTTATAGTTGTACGCATTTAAAATGATAGAACATTTGTTTATTAACATCGGTAGATTGTAGCAGTACATTTGTACATGTACTTGTAGTCGTTTAAATAGTTGACGTCAGGTGTTAACATAATTATGTATGTTCTGACGAACCTTCTGAAATGTGGAGAGAAAGTGAAGTACACAAAATGTAGATGTAAAGGAAATAACTCTGCAAAACAAAGCTACATAACCCGTTTAAGTGGTATAGTTAAATTGAAAGTTTTTTTCTGATACATGTAGGTGCAAAATATCAAAAGTGACTAAAACATACAAAAGTGTATCAACTGTCCTTTACTTAATGTTCTAATTATCGTGTTGCTTTGACTTTTAGTAGGTCCTTGTACATTGTTTATACCGTAACTTTCTACGCTACTCTATGATGCTTAACGTTTATTAAGGCCTCGTTAGCAACCTCGTTGCAACGTTATTAAGTTCATATCACGTGTCGGTTTAAACAAGCGGCATTGTTTTCTTGTCGCTCCATTCAATTTTAGAGTCTCGTTAAAACTTTGTACGTCGTTGTCGATGGATGTCGATGGATGTCGAAATACCGCTTTATTTTTTATCTCAATGGTGGAACGTGTTTACGCTGCTGTGTAAACTATTTCCAAATAACTACTTATTGCTGTTTCAATGTCAACTCGTACACGGAATGATTAATTTTTGTCAGACATGTTGAGTTGCCTATCAAAAGTATCGTGCTCATTTGAGTGTTAAAGAGGCGCTTTGCAGTGACCTGTAAAGAAGTCAAAAAGTTGTTCTACTGTATGTTAAGAATTGTACGGCAAAAAGAGTATTTTCCTATATGGTATCAAAGGCTAATATGGGAAGGTATATGAATTATTTACTGATTCAGTTTGTAATGAAACTTTCCAACTTAGAAATTGGATATTTTTGAACCCATCTTTTTTATACAATTACCCGGAACTTGCAAAACAACTTGATAATGTGTAATTTATATACTTTGAATTCGTACTGTACTCCAGGTTTCCTAAAAAGTATTGTCATTGACGTGAACGATACATCAACATGTCTTTCCTGAACCAGGAATAATATGTAAATGTAATTAATACGAGAAACACCATATGTGTCTTGATGGAATAGCACCAGATAAAACAAGATGTACACTTTATCAGGAGATTTACTTAAGCTTCAATCATTTACAATTGAATACATGACTTGTATACCTCAGTGCCGTTGAGAAATGGTCGTGTAGTTTACTACATTAGTATGCTAATGTTCAAATATAGCACCGAAATCCACCACGCTATCATGGAAGATCGTTTAATGACTAAATTGAGGGCGGTCGAGAACGCACAGAACGTATGAAACGAACTTTAGCATTTCATTGCTTACATAGGAAACTAGCTTTGACTTGTTTATGCTCTGTTGTGGCGATGGTTATATGTAATAAAAGAATAGTTCAGCCATCATGTAATCTTTTATTTCTTGCCAGTGTAGTACGAATAATTCCTTTCCTTACGGCTTGAATGTCTTGATGTGAACTCCCCTCGATATATAATAGTACTGGAAGAAATGGTATAGTTTTCTGACATGATCATATGTATTAATCTACAAGTTTAATTGCCTAAAATCATCTAAGCATGTCATTTTAAACAATAATAATAGTACTGTAACCTTCACATACAACGTACACAGGTATAATGGCTTATCAGTCAATGTTTTGCCCCCAGCAAAACATGCGATCCAGTTAATGATATGCATGGATTATAAATAGTAATCATGGTGAATCGGTATATTTATTGACCTTATGCAACAGAGACATTCATTGCGTTCACCGTGAAATTTCGGATATTTCTGCTTTCTTCGGTAAATATAATTACACAAGACAGTTAATAACAGAAGTGATTATTGCTTTGTAAATACAAAAATACTAGAAATAGGTTTAATTTACTTATTGGGATATCCAACTGTCGTATACAGACTTAAAAATAGGAAGTAGCTCTGAGGAATATATGCTGCAATTGATGAACTAGTTTGCATGACCAATTTACATTCGCGTCGGTGGTGACGCAATATTACTGGCTGGCCACTATTGCAAAGGTGGTGCCGCCTAGCGGCTGCATTCGGACGAAAGTAGTTTCATTAACTTAAACTAGGGGGATTGTTGGAACGTATGTTAACGACAATGCTATTTTTTAACAAGAAACAACTAGTGATTTCACGATCCTAGAGATTTATTTTCTTATTTATAGACTGAAATTTAAAATATTGGTATCAAATTAAAGATGAAGCTCTTTAGTTTTTGATTATGTAAATATAATCAAAATAACACAGGCATTAATCAAATGTTTATTAAAACAAAATGCACCTATGTGACTGTCTGGTCAATTTCCGGTAATATAACAGATAACATAAATTTTACATAATGGTATATGTATATGTTTTCTGAGCTCGTCTGCTTAAGTTGAGTGTTGCCTTCCCTGTCCGACTTTCTATTATATTGTTGATTTATTGAACGGAAACTTGTTTCTATTTTTAGTAACAGTGACCATGACCCAATGGCCATACTTTTTAATCACTTTTTATCTAAATTGAGGAACCTTTAGTGACCCCAGCGGACACATGTGTACTTTCAATTCCAAGCGGCGTCTGCATAAACTAGTAAGCTCTTTATATGTATACACCTAATGTTATTGCGATAGATCATTACTAACAGAAGTTGTTGAGCGGAGACAAATGTTTAAAGTCCGGATACAACATGTAAACACACCCAAACAGTGTAATAACCCTCTGAAGCACAAAGTGTACTACAATGTATGCTATTCTGTTACAGAAATCTTTTGTTTTGTGTAACTCCATTCATTTACCCAAATATATTGGATTGTACTCACACTAATGTTATGTATAACCTTGAGCCACCCATATAAGACGTGATGATCCAAGTGTTTTTGATTCATGTACAATGTATATGATCACGCAACAAATACTGTAGTCGGAATTATACATTTAAATCTGTACGAACAAACATTTAATGTAACATTTAAATTAAATAGTAATTCATTAGTCAAAACTTATTATGTGTCATACATTTTTATAGCTGTCCCCAGTGTTTCAGTGTTACATTATTACAGTTACCTCCGTATTTATCATTATGATACAAATAAAGGAATATATTTCAGGAATACGAGGAAAGCGACTCGAGGAAACGGAAAACGTTGATTATTCACACGTAGATATAACACTTGAACATCTAATGTCAATGTCAGTAATTTCCTGTCGGAATCTTACAAGCGCTAAACTCTTAAACCATTTCTAATAGCAAATAACTGGGACTTTGTAATGATGTAGACCAATCGAGGATGAATTGAACAACCAAGGCCTAGAGCAAAATCGTACTCAACACGTATAAATAATACCACGTTCATCAAGTGCAAGACAATAATGGAAACTATTCCAGACTGAAAGTTATCCAAATAATTTCTACATGTACTATAGCATTCGTCTAAAGTTAAATTAAAGCTATTATACATGCAATTACATTTTCGTACCTGGCACGTATTAATAATATTAGTAATAATAGTAATGGCTTTATTTAAAGGAAAATACATAATTATGTTGGTTCTAGACCAATTGTCGGTATGTTTAACATCAGCATAGCCCAGTTCTCGTCCCCAATTTATATTACTTTTGTTTGGGTCCGGCAACAACTGATTAAAATGGATGACTCAGACACTGGTGTGGTCAAACAAGATGGTGAATGTACGTACGTCTATATAGGAAAATATAAATAATATCACTAAAATAATGTGTTATGTTAGTGTCGCTCAGCGTTCACCTACTGTAAAGTTTTATGTATAGTTAAATTGTTATTTGAGCAAATCACTTGGAAATTTCAGGAAATACCAGGCTATAGGGTGTTGTGTTTTGTGTTCTTTGCAACATATAGTCTTGCACTAATCGACACAGTCCCGTTGATACTGAATAACCCCTTGTACAGTCACAATTTAAAGATAGCAATTCCGTCTATGTTGAATTGAAGAGTTGAAGACACTCTTTCGAAATAAAACCAAAATTAACAGAACAGACAATACCGAATAATAATTGTTTCCGTATTAGACATATTTAGAATAGATGATATTTCATCAAGCGTTCTATACATCATGATACCGTTGTCTAACCAAACCGCAAATTGCGCTATCGAGCGCTTTCCTTCCTTTTATGCAACCACACGCCACATGCGAGCAATGGTCGCTAATAACATACTGTTTCTCAGGACTTTGCTAGGCGAGCGCTACCGAGCGCTTTGTTGTGCAGCGGAACGTTTCGGTACCGCTCCCCGGTATCATATAAATGTTCCGCTTCGTCCGCTACGTAGCGCTTTTCCCAGGATACTATCAAAGGTGATATCACGAATAATGACATTATAAGAGTCTAGAAGGGTTAAATAGAACGTAATAAATGGTATTCATATGTCGCTCATAAATTATCCATCCATGTATGGTAACGTATGCTTATATTTCTCGTAATTTGATACACATGAATGATATCAGACCACATTTTCCGTGAGGCTAGTAGATCGCTTTAACAGGACTAGCTGTCATCAAACTATTGAAGACCGATGTCTTCCCAAGAATTGGAAATGGTCCTCAGTGAATAAACGGTCCACATAAAAAGCAACAACGTAAACAGGTATGCCACAGTAAGTATTTAACTTGTGGTATGTATGGTCATCAATTGTTTTCACGTTTTCGATGAGAAGGTTCGGGTCGATGAGAATCTCAAATATACTAATCTACTAATCACACAACAGCCTAGCAATGTTGAAATATTATCTTTCAATGAAAACATAATTATACAACTAATTGCAAGTTTGGTTCGGCTAAAATCGTTACGATTTTAAAACGTATTTCAATTAAAATTTCAAGTCACCATTTTTTAGAAATACGCATTACCATTTGATCGGATGCGAACTATACTCAGTCGCAAAAGAAAGTATACATTGTGCAAAAATAAGATTATATCGCCGGGGGTTTACAGAAACAAACATAATGTTAATATTTAATAAATAGTATGTTTATTTGACATTTTATGATCAAGCGACAACATGTCAATAAATACATTACTGCACAAACAGAGTCAAAGCTTTCGGACTTGAAAAATCAAATTCTCACAAATGGTCATACACTTGTGTACATGGATACATTTACCCATAGCTCGGTCAATAGGAACTTGACCTTGCTGAAATTGTCAACATATGTAGCTTAAATATGTGGCATTATAATTTAATCGCATTTATAACATCTGATTGAAATTGTAACAAACAGAATAAAAATGATGACATCAACATGAGCTAATGTCACACATTTGTCACGGTGTGTTCATCGGGCGTTTGCCAATTTTTTAATGCAGCTAGATGCCCGATTTGCTGATAAGGTTCGTTTTCAAGCGTATGAACTTATCACGGAGACATGAATAAGGAAAAAATGGTTTACAACAAAGCCCAATTCAAGTTTAGAACTTATCACCTCATAAAAACAACCTTTTTTTACATGGTAACCTCCCCTTGACCAAGCAAAATGACTAGTTTTTTAAAAGAAACCACAACCATCATGCTGTTCAGTAAAAAAAAAAGGTAATTATTTTGAGTGTTTTTGTTTAATTTGACGATATACCTAGTCCAATTTACCATACATAAACATAATTTGCACCACTGCGTAAATGTCTCGTACATTTTACGTCGGAGGCGAACACATAAAATATTGAACATTTCTGTTAATTCGATTTTTCAGGTACCGACGCCGTTGACTTCATTTGTGGGATATTGTATTTATTGACATGTTATTGTTTGATCTTGAAATGTCAGATAAACATGCAGTTCTGTTAATACAAAATTTCGTTTAGTTCTTTCTACCCCAAAGGATACAATTTCAAAGTATGTACAATGTATACTTTCTTTTGCGACTAAGTGTAGCTACGTCATCTGCTCACAGAACACATACATCTTCACTAGTTTGTCAAACGTGCATGTAATTATATATTATCAACGCACCTTCCTGAATTGATTACTAATAAATGTATGCCACTATTAATATCATTTGAAAACTTTAAACATATGATTATCATTTTCTATGCATATTCAAACTCTGTTAAATGTTGATACTATTTTAATATACAATAGCTTCTACTAACATTGTCTCTATCTTGATATCATCAGGCAATAGCTATATTCACTCGTGACCAAATGCGCAAATACATATGCAATTATAATTGCAAGTTTTAGGGCTTTATAAATCAATCTTTAATTATGTATTATTGCTACAAGGAAAAGGATGATATAATATCGCATAATTCTATTAAAATAAATTGTATAAAACAATTGTATTAGTTTAGTATCTAGTATTTGCCACTGGCGGCGCGAGGATAGTTTAGTATCAGCAATGTTCTGCTACACCTATTCAGGGGCAATTAGAAAATGTTGATTATTGTTGCACGCGTATTGATTCTTTTATGATGTATTTATGATAACTAATCCTTAAGACCTCTTGATTAATCCAATGTTCATTTCGAAAGCAGAATGCGCATAAAAATAATTTAGGAGATTGGAATCCTGAAGCAGATCATGTATTTTATATGTGGGGTTACAAAATGTGCTTTGATGATACCATTAATAAAATTGGACTTAACGCTTCTATGTTTGCAGTGATGAATTGGGTTACTCCTTTCATCTGAGGAGATACCCAATGATATGAAATATTTTCAGTCAGTGTATTAACATCGTGTGAAATAGAGCATTGCCAATAAACTACAGGAAATGATATCAATCACCATAAGTATCTGGTATAGTTACACAGAGCGTATTAAATGGTGATCGTTGAACATTCATAAACTGTCCGTCAATATTTCCATTTATACGTTTGAGCATTTCAGGGCCCCGTGGACGACAAAAGATTTACAGCGTCATAAGAACTGTAACGCCATTTTATTTGCAACTGCTTGGTAATTTTCTATCAGATTTATAAAAAAACACATACTATCAGTGTTTTCTTGGTAGTTCGCGATTTCGGAAGCCAAGGTTCAATACTAAAACTGACGTGACGTAACGTTTACGCGACGTCGCCACAAAATATTCGGCAAAAATGTCATTATTTTGAAATACAAACGCATAAGTGGATGTATATTTTGAATAATGTTTACGCATGTTTTACGAATGATGTTCGTGCTATAATATCTGAGTTTCTTTGGAGCATTAGAGCCTTCGTTCTGACGTGCTTGGGCACCACCGTCCCTTGGGAATCTGTACATGTTAGAACACGAAAAGGCATGCGTTAACCCTACACATACGCTTCCCCTTATTTAAGAACTCACTCACTTAGAAAATGTCAATTATTGTTGCACGCGTATTGATTCCTTTCATGGTATCTTCGTAAATTAACTCTCGGAACCGCTGAATTAATGCAGTGTTACTGCATAAAAAAATGTGAATAAACATATTGTCAGAGAGTGGAGTCATGAAGTGCATCATTATTTAATACTGGGTGTTACAAACTTTGCTTTGACGATACCATTATTGAAATCGGACTAATAGCTTCTTTGTTACAGTATTAAATTGAGTTCATTTCTTTTATCAGAATATATAACCATTGATATACAATTGCTTTGGCCAGCGTATTAATATCATGTGCAATGGAGTATTGTCAATAAACTACAGGAAACGGTATCATTCATTATATGTGGTATACTTACACAGTGCGTAGTAAATGGTGTTGATAGATAATTTATAAATTGTCAAAGTATGATAACATGTGACTATGTATTCCCTTATTGGATACAAAATATTTATATGAGAACTCAATTTCGGTTACGATAGTTCTGTATTTTGTTCTACCAGGACTATCAACATACTACTGAAGACAGGAAAGAGTTACCATATCCGTTACATACTTACACCAAAATGATCTGACTGTTACATTTCTGAATGTTACTTAGAATTTTACTCAGAACAGACAGTGGATTATAGTGGTAATTATTTACTGTTTCAGTGTCGGTTATGACGTATTTTATTTGAACAAATGAGTTTATTGAACGAACTATAAAATATGCTTAAGCACAGTCAATAAGTATACGAGGGATGTTCAGCAATAACGTAGACTTTTGCTGTAAAATGTTTAATGCTGTAAACAGATTATACATGAATATAAACAAGCTATTTGAAATAGGAATTATCGGGCCACCTGATGGTAATTTTTTCAAAACATTTGTATGAATTTTATAGGTAAACCCGACATTTCAATAACTATTCTTGCGCGTAACCGGACAACCGCTTTTTCAACTTTGTGCCTTTACTTTCACTAGTGATAGTATCATTTCAAGTTACACTTTCTGTTTAAAACTCCGCAAATATAGCATGCAATGTCAAAACACTGTACACAGACGTTTTGATGACATTTGAACGTTATGGATAGAAATACACAGCATTTGAATAGCATACATGTATGTTTTACAATCCATAACGTACGTCATGACGTTATTGATTAACTCTAAATTTCGCAAAGTGGTAAAATCATAATTGTAACGTCACTGACGTCATTATCGTTGTCCCGAGTCCATGGTGGTGACTGTTTATGAAGAGCTATAATTTATAACATATTTGTTACAGACATACATAATTTAGTGGACTGATAGCAGACAGATACCGAATTATGATAGTGTATTTATTATGTTAGTAATATAAAACTCGAACTCCAGTAAAAAAGGTCATTACATTATTTCTGAACATCACTCATATACACATCACAAGGTAAGAATATATATTAAGATAAGATCATGTTTATTTCCAATTTTGGGCCCACATATGGGCATACAATTTTGACGTATATACATGGCCTAAAGTTTCAAAATATGTATTAACCATCACTAACAACATCTAAGAGAAAAAAGGCCTAAAGCTAAATTCTAACGCAGACTAATACCCCAATCATACGGATCTCGAATCAGCCGGAATGAGCCCGAATGAGTCGGAATGAAGAAAGAATAAACATTCTAAACACATTTCGAATAGTAATTCGAATTGACCCAAATTATTACAGCAATGTCAAAATGCCATTCGAATACAATTAAAATAATATTCGAACATAAATCGAATTTAACTCGAATACGCCTGGAATGATAGCGGCCAACGTGCACGCATACGTTTTCACAATACGGTACACACAAGCATTGAACCGTTTTGCACGGGATTTTGCACGTGGTTGTTCACGGGTAGGGTGTTAAATAACAGTACTTATACTGTTTTAAGTATTGTTTCGAATTCTGTCAGAATGCCGTAAGAATATTTAAAATGTAATCCGTATGTAGAAAGAATATCCTTCTTTTGCCGTTCGATATTTCACTCGACTTCAAATTCATCTCGAAAGTTTTGAACATGCGCAAAACATTCGAAGTGGCTGCAAGAATGGACCGGAATATATGAATAAACTACGAATTCAAACAGAATAAGACGGAATCGTTTAAGAATGCACTTCGATTAAACAAGAATACACCTCGAATTTTACATAGTGGCGATATTACGGCTGTTCCGATATCATGCGATCTGGAATAATTGAGTGAATATACATTTTAGGTTTAGATCATGCTAAAACATTAAAATTGACCAGTTTGAAATATTATTATAGGGAATGCACTCGGAATACGGACGGAATACACTTCGAACATACAAGAATATACCCCAAATCGTCATTCATACGGCATTCCGGCTCATTCCGACGCTCGTGTGATTGGGGTATAACTCATTTAGCCAATTAATTAATCAATGACTGGTACATGTGGGCGTATTCGGACGATATGCGTCGGGGAGCATATGTAGGCACGGGTCGAAATGATACACCAGGAAGCATTTTTATAGATACGAATTAAGTAAAGATATCAAATTACACATGTATTAATATCGACAAAAGTTTGTGTTTATGCTAATTATTTTAAACACAGAGAGAAAATGAAAGAACAAATTTATTGAATTTTTTGTCTATCCTATTCTGTATTATTTATGTGTGGTTAGAGCTACTAGTATCGTATCTGAACAAATGAACTTTTGGAAAAAAATATTTAAACAAAGTCAATAATTTATGTATAATTATATACAAACATAGTAAAACAAACTGGACAGCATTCAACGGAAACATCCAAGCACTAAAGGCACAGAAGGGACACACGAAAAAGAAATACAACATACCCAAACACACGCAACAATGCCCAACACAA
Organism: Spisula solida; assembly: GCA_947247005.1. Classification (NCBI taxonomy): domain Eukaryota; kingdom Metazoa; phylum Mollusca; class Bivalvia; order Venerida; family Mactridae; genus Spisula; species Spisula solida. Next base: position 54,813,319 of record OX365945.1, read on the forward strand.
AACTCAACAAACGGACAGGTGATGGCTGATGAAGAATTTTGATTGCAAGCGCGCACATGCATAAAACATTATGCAATTATAAGTGCAGGTTACAGGGCGTGATTAATAGTCTATGATAATACTTTGAAATTAATTCTATGAAACTGATGGTAGTGTTCAAAGTTATTGTACACGATTGCATTATTTTTGTATCTAAAGGGTGTAAAGAAAGTTCGTTCCGGTCAGAAAGTATAGCGTTTTTTTTATTTTTACAAAGCGAAATTCTAGGAAATTGGGAATGAAGGTACAGTTCTTATTTTAGGAACTGAGGTTTTTTTTGCGTGGATTCCATTCTGGTGGGCACAGCTGCCATGAATTTATAGAACGCGGAAGTAAGCTTACTTTAACGTTACGTCGACTGCCAATTTAAAGAAATAACAGCAAAAATGAAACATAACCAGATTTAGGCATTTTATTCATTTTTTATTGTTAAACATTACGTTATACTTAAAGTTATTGATGGCTAAAGGACGGGTACTCATATAATTGGAGCACAGCTATGAATTTGCAAGTATATCGATTTCGTCGAGCTTGGCGTGAAGTAAACGTCAAGCGAAAATTGATGTAGATGTACAACGACCTTCGAAATATGACCCTAGGACGAGTTCATTTGCTAAGGTTGAAACGATATTTACCGTTATTTTTCTGATAGATTATGGTTATACGTTAAAAATTCAAGTTGACATCGTGGCCTAGTTGTTAAGATGATCTATACTCGGTACATTCGTGTACTTTTTATATGGGCTGTGGGTTCGAGTCCGCTGCTAAACTCTTTTTCCATAATTGTATTATCATAATACAGTTTTTCATATATTTTATTACTTAATGAATAATACATTTATGTTTTAGGTTTAATACAAATTTGCTTTGTTTATTTTATTTAATGATATAGTCCGCCCTGGATATTGTATTTATTGCTCAGATGACAATCGGATTGAATTACGAACTATTTTCATATTTGGTTTCGCTGGAATCACTACTCTAAATATATCCTGATACGTCAAAATTAATAAGCGTTTACTCTGGTATTATAAGGAGCACAGTTTGGGTGACCGTTGACCGATGTTTCTGTTCAACAGTCTTGACGTTGGAATGTATTTAAGGATTAAAGTACAAAGGAAATAGATATTTTATTTTAAAAGTATATATGAAATAGACATGCACGCGCATGTTTTATTTTGCAAAATTAAAAGATTATTAAAAATATGTGGGATTCAAACCCAAGCAAAAAAGTATATTTAGACCCATAAGCACTAGCTTAGCCGACGATGTAAGCTACAATTTCAAATAATTGTTTCTTTTCCGAATACACCCCTTTTACCTGGATTATTTCATTATTAAAAGTACAGTTACGCCTGAACGATTGTGGTTTATCTATAGTAGGGTAAAGAAAATAAATGACCGACTGTGTAAACTACGAACATTAAAAAGCATTTTTCAAGTTAAGAGTAACTAAATAATTCCAAAAGTAAAGACACGTCTGAGTTGACAAAAACGCGCCATTCAGAGAAAAATACGTATATGGGAAAACTAACAGCATTTATTTGCGAAACGAAATCTCTTACAGCCTCAGAACTTGGATGATGTTTTGTTCATGTATAACGTTAACTATTAGTTCAGTTCATTACATGTTTAAAACATACACACCGATACAGTGGCGAGATAACAAAGGGAGTATTTCAAACTTTACCCGACCACGACGTCGTTTTCGTCGTCTTTAAAACAAGTCCAACAAATTTATTAATTGCGTTTGAAAAAATATTGATAGTCAAATCAGCTAAAACTGTTATACATAATGATGTTGTTGTACAAGGAGACTGATTGCACAATTTGGTGCAAGTATTTTATTAGTTTTGAGTTAGTTTCAATAACCGGAACGAACTTTCTTTACACCCTTTAGATTTTCAAATGGCAGCAATTTGTCATTTCATTATTAAGTTAGCAATATTCTACTGCATGCACATTTTTTGCATGCGTATTAATTCTTTTGTTGGTATTTTTATACTAAATTAATGTGGAACCGCTGAATTAATCCAGTATTAATGCAGAAAGCATTGTGATTAAAAAAATGCCAGAGAGTGGAGTCAATAAGTGCATCATTATTTAATATTTTGTGTTAAAAACTTTACTTTTATTAATAATACCAATAATGTAATTGGACCAATAGCTTCTTTGTATCAGTGGTGAATTTCTAGAGTAGATAACCAATGATATACAATTGTTTTGGTCAGCGTATTAACATCGTGTGCAAGAGAGAATTGTTAATAAATTACAGGAAATCATGACAATCACCAGTAGTGTCTGGTACTTACACAGAGGGTAGTATATGGTGTTCATATCAATGTGCCTTTTTTCCTTGTTTGATACAAAACATTTACATCAGAACTCATTTTCATTGACGACAGTAGGTCGTTCTAACAGGACTGTCACCATACTACTGAAGAACTGAAGAACCTAAGGCAATGGTATCAATCACCATATCAGTTATATACTGGCACCAGCATGAACTGATTGTAGTATGTCTGATTGTTACTTAGAATTTTACACGGAACAGGCTGTGGATTATAGTGGTAATTCTTTACTGTATGTAGACAGATTATATATTTTTATGGATGAAACGCGTACACTTTACGATTGATAGCATATGTCTCATTTCCTTTTGATCATCCCACGTATATGAACATGCTATTGAAATCGGAATTATCGGGCCACCTGATGTAATTTGTTTCAAAGCATTTTATGGATGTTATAGCTAAACCCGATAAACCATGATTACGCGTAACCGGGGCAACCGCTTTTTCCACTTTGTGTCATTACTATCATTTCAAGTTACACTTTCTGTTAAGAACTTCTCCAACATATCACTATACACAGACGTTTTGACGACATGAGTGTGGAACTATTATAAATATTTATAGGACATATCTTTCCACCCTATCACCGAGAACGGAAAAAAACTCTTTTCTTAGTGGTGGGTTCACTGGGTCTCCTATGTGGTGCTGCCTGGCAGCCAGAGGCTACAGTCTACGGAAGCAAACACATTCTTTAGTCATTTTTCCTCAGCCAGATTATCCAAAGACCTGATGGGAAATTATTATTTTAGTATCTTATATTTGCCACTGGCGGCAATTTGACATTTCAATATTAGTCATGTTCTTCTACATGCTAATTTGTATTTCATGTGTATTGAATCCATTCTTGGTACCTTTATCTTTGGAACCGCTGAATTAATACAGTATTTTGTTAATAAAAAATGATGTCAGAGACCGGGGGCTTGCAGTGCAACATGTATTTCATATTTGGAGTTACAAAATTTGCTTCGATGATACCATTATTAATTGGACTTAATTGTTCTTTGTTCTTTCTTTTCATCAGAATAAATAATCAATGATATAAAATAAGTTTAGTCAGCGTATGAACATCGTTTGAAATAGAGAATTGTCAATAAACTACAGGACATGGTATCAATTACCATACATATAGTGTAGTAAATGATGTCCATATACAAATTATAAAGTGTCCGTCGATGTACTCTAACATGTGCCTATGCTTTCCCTTATTTGGCAAATAATGTGAATTGAGAACTAATTTCGATGACTGCTTCAGCATATTATTGAAGATCTTGAGACCTACAGGAAATCACTATATCCGATTCATACTTGCACTAGCTTCATCTAATTGTAGCATTTCTGATTCTAGCGTTTTACGTATAACAGACTGTGGATTAAAGTGGTAACTCGTTACTATTTCTGGGCTGTTTAATGACGTATTTTATTGGAACAAATGAGATTTAGAAAACGAACGACTTAAGCAATGTCGATATGGACACACACACGACAATGACTGGTAGGTGTATGCTTATGGTTTGTCTCGGTCGATTACGAAGCCGATAAACCCACACAATGCCAAATATCACCCTTGAGACTTTTGTAAAGATATTTCTACGTTTATGTTTACGGATCGACAGTTGAATTGGTGATATTAAACAGTTTTTAATGTTTAGGAAAATTTAAACAATTTCCTTAACACGTGCGTTCTGTTGGTGTTGTGTTGACGAAACTTTGTATATTTTGAAAGCAAATAAATGAGTAACAGATACGGCACAATATTGAAATATCAACGGAACGTATCTTTTGGTAGTTTGCTTACTGAATCTTCCGCTGTGATAGTTTGACTTTGTCAATGATATGATGTATCAATAGGGGTTCAAGATGAACGGCGCTCTAGGGGAAACATCTCCAACCGACGATCGATACATTAATAAGAAATTGGATTAAAATACTTGGTTAACAACCATAACCTAGTATTTGTATTGCATCTAAACCTGCTGAACACGTGTTGCAATATAACCGTTTATTGAAGGTTTCATATCAAATCAATTTCGAAATCAGCATTTTCTATCAGTATTTAAATAGTACACTTTCTGTAAATGATCCTTGCTACGGTGTTTTATCTGATTATTAGTGATTTTTGCACATAAACATCGTTTATTACGCATCATACATGCAGTATTCGGAGTTTATGCAGAAAAAAACCCATCTACGTCAAATGAGGGGTTATAAAACTACAGCAAGAAACAAGAGACGTACATACATATTTGCATAGGTGCAATTTTTAACAAACATTTGTAACATTTTACCATATGAAAAAATTATTTTACTGCTAATGAATTGACCAACGTACACAATTGTATTCTCGATAGTATTCGATTTATTTTTTATCCGCCGCCAAAGGGGAATGGATATAGTAATAATATGCGTCCGTCCTTCCGTCCCTCCGTCCTTCCGTCCATCCGTCCCATATCTTGTCCGGAGCATAATTCTTTAAATATTTGAGATATTGACTTGAAACTTGGTATGTGAATAGATGGCAACTAGGAGAAGTGCAGTGATCAAGAACCAACCATAACTGTATATGACCCAGTTTTGAAATTATATCCCCTTCTTTAATTTTAAAACATGTTTTTGTCCAGAGCATTACTCTAACACTATTTGAGGTATTGACTTGAACTTGGTAGGTGAATAGACAGCAACTAGGAGAAGTGCAGTGATCAAGAACCATTACTATATATGGCCAAATTTTGAAATGATCTCCCTTTGTTCAAACCCCAATGCGAGCATATCTTTTTTATTTTTTTTAAGTGTTTATGTAATATTTTGTATCTAAATCATGCATTTATACTGTTATTATAAAAACTATGGTGGAAACTATATTTTGTTTAGTTTATAGGAATTTATACACTGTTAAAGAATGAAATATGGTGGGTGGGGGTCATACAAATGTTATATCTTGATAATTTCATGGTGAACCAATATTTTATTCGATCTAAGTATGTGCATAACAGTATAAAGAAAATGTTTTGGTAATTGATAGTGACAAATGCCCATAGGTTGGAGTTTTATTTAGGAATTTAGACATTATATATTTTGTAAAAAACTCACGAAATTGTACAACTATGTTGGTAATATATATGAACATAACTATCTTAAATCCATCTTCTGCTTGTTAATGATTTTGTTTTCATGAATCTAACTATTAGGCACATGGGGAATCATTTCATTTTAAAAATTAAATTAAATTTGATGATGTTATAGTCATTTGTGTCAGTATAGTCCTCACATTAACAAATTGCAATTATATGGGTGATCAACCAAAACATTTTCCCTTCTATTGAACTCTGCCTGATTCCATTTCATTAATAAACTCTTTATTTATTTTCCCTAACATCTCTTTCCTTCTTTTTATACCTAGTCCTGTTTCTATTTAACGCCCATTAGGTAGCAATCATATACAGCTGGGGATGGCCATTTGATCATGGCTCTTTGTTTACCTTAAACAGCTCCATACTACATATTTCGTATACTGACCCTTTGCAAGGATTAATAATTAAATGTTACGGGCTTTTACGTACACATTTACTATCGTAAGACGTGTGAAAGCTCTCTGTTACATTAGCAACCCACTAACGCATGACCGGGGCTAGACGTATTAATGTCAATAACATGTAAAGTGGAAATTTATTTTCTTACATAAAAGTTATACGACATTAGATTTTACGCGAATTTGCATGTTCATTCCGTGATGTTTATTATCAGATTGAAGATAATGTCACACATTTTTCGTGTGTTCATTAGCCGGTTGTCAGGTTGTTAATGCAGCTATTGGCCCGGTTTTCTGAGAAAGTTATTTTACATATGTATGCACTTATTACGGAGACAGACTTAAAAGTAACAATGATAAGAACAAAGTCTAATTTAGGTTTAAACTTGCCGACTTTCTACCTCACAAAGGCAAAGTAACCTCCCCTTGATCATAATATTCAAATTGGATTTTAGGCATTTTTAAAATGTCACAACCACCATGTTGTTCGGTGGAAAAAAATAAGTTGACGATTTATCTAAAATTAGAATTTACTATACATAAAAACGACTTGCACCTACGCGCCATTTTCATGAATTTTTTTATGTTTAATGGCTCAAAGAACCACTGTATTTAAATTTGAAGAAACAACTTTATTTATCTAATCTCGTGGCAGTCAATAGCATGTATATAACATTTTATGCACAATATTAATAAATAAAAAACGCGTTATACGATCAAAAACGTACACACTTTTACGATTTGTTAAGTGTATGTCTCAAATTTCCGCCTACGTCTGTTTATTCAACGACACGCTACAAACCAGCAATGCTCGCAGATTACCAATTCTCAGTACTTTGTTAGGCCAGCGATACCTAGCGCCTTGCAATGTCACAGACCGCTCACCGGTATAATATAAATATTTCGCTTCGTCCGCTACGTAGCGCATTTTGAAGACAGCCTTTTTCTAGCATATTACGCTATCAAGTGCTCTGTATCGCTTACTTACTGGCTCCAGGACTGATAATCACATTAAAGAGCCTGGAAAGGTTGAACAGAGCGTAGTAAATGGTGTTCATATGTCGCTGATAAATTGTCCACCACTGTATGGTAACGTATTCTTATATTTCTCGTAATTTGATACACATGAATGATATCAGACCTCATTTTCCGTGTGGCTAGTAGATCGCTATAACAGGACTGTCATTACATTAATCGATGTCCTCTTTTGAATCGGAAATGATCCGCAGTGAATAAACGGTCCACTCAAGAAGCAATTATAGAATTACAGGGAGCTAGGCACATTAAGTCACTGTGATTACATATTGCTACACATCGACATAGTGTTACTAAGTTGTGAATCATGACAGACACTGACTGACAATCTGCTACAAATGCAACAATTGTGAAAATAATTATATACAGAATACTATGAATGTGACGAGGAACAGAATGTTTACCTTGCAAGGTGGAGGATTTTCCGAAGCCGAGCCTGATAAACTGTTACTCCATCAACCAACAGTTCATTTGGGATCAGAAAAAACATATAATTAAGTCACACATGGAAGGTAACACTCAACTTTAACCAGCCTAGCACCCTCGGGTAGGACATTTCAACCGGCGACTCTCTTATAAGAAGCTGCCAGCCAGATGATGTGGTCAGTTGACGGGTTATAACAAAGCACATGACGAGGTGACCTACTAAAAAAGATGTATGCGGCACTCTATTACAAATTTATCTGGTCAATGTTGCCGGAAGTGACACAACATGCGTGCACAACGTGTATGTATAAATGTGTAACTACAGGTTTTAGGGCTTTATCAATCGATATTTCATAAATTATAATTACTGTTAGGAAAAGGATGGTATTATTGTATGGTAATTTTAGACAAGAGTCTTATTTTACATGTAGTATCCGGCATTTGACAGTGGTGGCATTAAATATTGTAATATCAACAGCGCTCTTCTAAACCTTTAGGGGAACTTAGAACATTATTGTTGCACGCATTTTGATTCATTTCATGATTTCTTTATGATAAATATCCTTGGACCGCTCGATTAATCACATGTTCATGTCGAAAGCATAATGGGAGTTAAAATAATTTAGGAGAATGGAATCCTGAAGCAGATCATTATTTTATATGTCGGGTATTGATGATACCATTAATAAAATTGGATTAAACGCTTCTTTGTTTGCAGTGATGAATTGGTTTTATCCTTTTATACGAATATATATCCAATGATGGTCAGCGTATTAACATCGTGTGAAATAGAGTATTGCCAATAAACTACAGCATATAGTGTCAATCACCAAGAGTATATTGTATACACTGAGCAGCTTTGAAAACGCAACACTTACACTTACATAGCTTATGTGTATGCATGTATGTATTTACCGATAACTCGGCCAATATGCATTAAATGGTGCTGAAATTGTCAGCATTTGTAGCTAAGATATGTGGCATAACAATCCATTTCATTCCATGACAATCTGACAAGACCCTTTACAGCCACAATAAAACAATGGTGTCTTAAACAAAGGCAAATTGTATGCCCTATGTCCTTCTGCGTTTTTTAGATTGTTAATGCCGATGTTAATGGGCCTATTCTTTGTATAAAGTTCGGGAACAAGTGCCCGTGCATATCATGGAGACAGATAAATATAAAGTTCAATTTAGATTCAGAAAAAATGAATTTCATTCACTCTATCTCTATTGCGGAGTGGTAAATCGTCTGATTTTGTGTTTTTCGAATTTGTGATTGATTATCTATTCAAATTGACCTTACGTAAAATAATAATTGCATCGTACATTTTTGTACAATCAATTCCTCTTACGTGTTTCGTTTTTATCCATTTCATGGTCCAATGCACCATTGTAGTGAATTAAGATGAAACGAACAACGGGTTACGATCTACGGGTAGCCAATAACACGCACACAAAATTTCGTTGAGAAATATTGATAAATAAAAAAGTTATCTTGATTTTCAGTAGTGTTGCGTTTTCATAGCCGCTCAGTGTAGTTACACAGGGCGTAGTTAATGGCGCTCGTAAAACATTCATAAAATTATCCGTCAATGTTTGGAAACATGTGCCTACGCTTTCCCTTATTTGATACAAACTATCTATATAAGAACTCATTTTCATTGAAGATACATGTAGTAGGTCGTTCTAACAGGACCGTCAACATACTATTGAAGAACTGGAGAACTACGGAAAATTGTACGAATCTATCACCATATCCGTAACATACTCGCGCCAGCCTGATCTGACCCAAGTATTTCTGATTGTAACATTTACACAGAACATACTGGAATAATAGTGGTAATTTCTGTGTCGTTTAAGGACGAATGTTTTGGAACAAAAGAACTACTTAAACTCAGCCAATATAAACATACACATCACAATTACGGTACATGTAGGTGTGCATGGATGATTATGTCTAGGTCGATTACGTTGTCACGGCGCAAAATTATACATTAGAAAGCACTCCTTTGGGTTCGATTAAAGTTAATCTATATTTAATCATACATGTTATTTATATCAATCGGAGTTGGGGTTAATAAAGACAGACAGAGGATGATAGAACAAATTAACTGTGTATACGAAAACAGAAGTCAACAAGAGCCATGATCACATGGCCATCCCCCGCCGTATATGATAGCCACTTATGGGTCTAAATAGAAAAATGACTAGAATTAAAAAGAAGGAAAGAGATGTTAGGGAAAATAAATAAAGAGTTAATTAATGAAATGGAACAAGGCAGAGTTCAAAAGAAGGGAAAATGTTTTGGTTGATCACCCCCATAATTGCAATTTTTAAAATGAAATGGTTTCCCATGTGCTTAATAATTATATTAATAAAAACAAATTCAATCACAAGCAGTAGATGCTATTTAAGATAGTTATTTTCATATAATTATATTACCAAGATAGTCGTAAAATTTGGTGTGTTTTTTCATTCTACAAGATATATAATGTCTAAATTCCTGAATAAAACTCCAATCAATGGGCATATATCACTATCAGTTACCCAAACATTTTCTTTATACTGTTATACACATACTTAGACCGAATAAAATACAGGATCACCCTGAAATTATCAAGTTCCGCTAATAAGAGCAGTCCAAAAGGTGGCCTTAATAGCGAATCGGTCTTATTAGCGGACCTTTTTTGTTCTAAAGTTAAGTCCTTTGGGACCTAAACTGGCAAAAATCTGCATGATTTCAAAATAATCAAAGTGGTCTTATTAGCGGAACTTTACTGTATAACATTTTGTATGACCCCACTCACCATATTTCATGCTTTAACAATGAATAAATTCCTATAATGTAAAAAAAAATATTGTTTTAAATATTTTCCACCATATAACAGTATAAATGCATGATTAAATACAAAGCATTACATAAACACTTAAAAAAAATATAAAAAAATAACTGGTCCCAGTAGGGTTTGAACCAAATTTAACAAACGGAAATAATTTAAAAACTGGGCCATATAGAGTTATGGTTCTTGGTCACTGCACCATTCCTAGTTGCTGTCTATTCACCTACCAAGTTTCAAGTCAATACCTCAAATAATTTAAGAGTTATGCTCTGGACCAATTTTTTTTTAATTAAAGAAGGGGTGATAAATTTCAAAACTGGACCATATATAGTTATGGTTCTTGGTCACTGCACTTCCTCTAGTTGCCATCTATTTACATACCAAGTTTCAAGTCAATACCTCAAATAGTTTTAGAGTTATGCTCCGGACAAGATATGGGACGGACGGACGGAAGGACGGACGGACGCATACTATTACTATATCCCTTCGCCTTCGGCGGGGGATAATAACTACATATATAGACGAAGAAACTTTTCACTGTTGATGTGCAGTTACATGTACGTATTGCATTGTAACACACGAGCTATTGGGAACGAACGGCTTAAACAAAGTCAATAATTTATGTATATATAGAAAAATAGGCAAACAAATCAGACAGGCTAGGCAGCAACGGAAACAAAACGTGAAAATAAAAGAAATCAAATCACAGATCCAAGCGCACGCCAAAATACCTATCGCAAAACTGAACAAGAAAACTACCACTCAAAAGTGTCCGACTTTCAGGTATCAGGCATTTTAAGCATCAATATAAATGGTGTTTGCAGCTGCATACATGACATTTCGTCATCTTGGTACAAAATGTATAATCATACATTTCCTAGATTGACAAATGGACACGTGATGGTTGATTGCAAGCGAGCAAATTCATATGCAATTGCAATTGTAGGTTTCAGAGCTTTATTTATCGATATATAATTATTACTAGGAACGGAATGATATAACACTGCATAGAAATGGAAAACAATAATAATATTTTAGTATCTAGTATTTACCACAGGCGACAATTGGCGACAATTGGATATATCAGCAGTGTTCTTTTAAACTTATACATGGGCACATAGAAAATGCCAATTATTGTTGCACGTGCTTTGATTTCTTTTTTTTGGAATGCTTTGGGAAACGAACGAACAACTACATTAAAGTCACTATGTGCAATCACATCACAATGACTTGTAGGTGTGTGTTTTTCTGGCTTGTCTCGAAGTCGCGAAGTGACACCAAATGCAATGAAGCAATCTAGAGTATTCGACTATTGTAAAGATATAATTATTTAGGTAGATAAGGATCGACGTTTGAGTTGATGATATTAAAAGACAGACATGATGATGAAAGGACAAATCACTTGTCTATTTCAAATCTTATCAGGGGCGTAGAACTGTCCATATAAGTCTCTGGTCATCTGACCGAAGTTCTAAAAACTAAGATTTGCGCAGACACAATATGCATTCTGATCATCATATATAAAATAAATCATCGACGATATCATGATATCTTCCAGCATGCCTGGTTACAGTATGTATATGACTTTCTCATAACATTATTATTTTAACAAGTCTACCAGTTCAATATTGGTAGTGTACATACCCTAATACATAATGGTATGCATGTTGATTCGTAAGGGATTCATACAGTTTGTTAACTTCAATGTCAGATAGTTGAACTACAGTGTATATAAAAGATATTCCAGTTTTGGTGACAAGCCCTTAATTGTTTATATTATTGCTTTGTAGGAACAAAAATGGAGAATATATGGACCAACATGTGCGAATTCATACATATACAATTGTTGGCATTCATGTTCACACACAAATCATTTTTGGCGTAATCATATACTTATACCTGTAGGCTCATTTATTAGATGTAATATGAAGCTTGAATTAAATATGTACATTGTATTTCTAAATATAAAACAAGTAGAGGAAGTAGCTGTGCTATTTCCCGGAATACGTGGAAAGTGACTCGAGGGAACGGAAAGTCTTAATTATTCACACGTACACATAACAGTTCAATATAATCTTTTTTTATAATGATAGTAATTTCATGTCGCCAATTTACCGGCGCTAAACACTCAAGCTGTTTCTAATACCGAATAATGAGGACCTTTTAACGACGTATACCAATAAAGGATGTACACAACGAGGAAGAACGTCAACACAGTCGTTACCAACACGTGTAGAGAACATTATGCACTAAGTGCAAGAGATTATTAAGAACGTCACCAGATTGGAACTTATAACGTCTTTTGTATCAGTCATCAAAATATGTTGTAATATATGTCACATGTATACCTTAATCACTTATTTTGTTATATTTGTATTAATGACACCTGTCTGGGTTGGTTTATGTACTTTGAAATGGGGCCTATTTTCGTTGTCTTGGTATTCTTTACTGTATACTTTAGTCCGCTTTAGTTCAATATTTATTTAATGTATGTCTTGTATTCGGAGTTTATACAGTAAAACCCCATCTACCGTTAAATGAGTGGTCATAAAACTACAGGAAGCAACAAGACACGAGCATAAATATTTGCATATGTGTAACTTTGTCTGCATCACATATTTTGAACTTTTGCAACATTTTACCATATGAAATAATGATTTACTTCTAATGTAATGACCAACGTACACAATTGTATTCTCGATATTATTCGAGATGGTTTTTTTACCTTTAACAGCCCCATATTACAGATTTCGTAGACTGACCTTTTGCAAGAACTAACAATTAAATGTTTCGGACTATTATGTACACATTTACTTTTGTAAGACGTTTGAAAGCTCTATTTTACAATAGCAAGCCTCTAACGCATGATCGGAGCCAGCCGTATTAATGTCAATAACATGTCAATTGGAAACTTACGAGGGGTGATCAATATATTCGTGGACTTTTCATCTAGCAATTTTGTTTTGTCAGCAAGGCTGAAAAGCAAATTAGCATTATTTAGTGTAGGATATCTCCGACCGAATGCACCTTTAACATTGTTTTATTCATGTAACGGGTGCGTGAAGCAGGCCGTCACGTGACGTCATTCTAAGCGTCACCGTTTGAGTAGCAACGAGTTCCTTTCTGGACTCATATCCGACCCACTGTATACGATTTATTTACTTTTAATACAGAAATAAGTCATAAATAGCCAACTCTGGAATGTAAGTCGGAATAGAAATTGTCTCATTGCGTTACTCGACTTAAAACTCTGAAAAAGCGGTTGGCTTTACACGGTAGCATCATCCCGATGAAGAAGGAATCACGACCTAACAAGTTTAGGACACACTTTCTAAATAACTCCTTTCAAATGGAATATAAAAAAATTGTTTTGTAATCTTTACTGATCGTAGAGTTCGCCAGTAACATACCGTTCAGAAATATGCCTCTTATTTCTAAGAAATTAAGGAGGAGTATCCCTAACTCTGTCTTTATTCCTCCGTTTATTCTTATTTTACCATGGCGCCAGTTTGACAGAGTCACTACAATCACATAAACAACGAACTCACGTGTAGATCACTGATTTGGAATGCAAAGAATCCCAATACATGTTGGTCAAGTCATCTTCGAGCTATCACAGGGATTTTTTAACTTAGGCGTTAATCTTCATGAAACACCGTTGCTCTGAGATTATTTATTGTCCGTCACGCTCGTAGGCGCGCGCTGCACCTTGGTCACAATAAGTGACGTCATCAAGAACATTGTGACATCACAATAATTATAATTAAATAATTAAAACGCTAGATAATCGATGGATCTATATTGTCTGGTAATGTCATTGTTCTAGAACCAATATTTAAATGTAGTTAGAAGGAAAGTATTCGAATATATTGATCACCCCTCGTATTTTCGTACATAAATGTTGTATGACATTAGATTTTTACGCGAATTTGCATGTTCATTCCGTGATGTTTATTATCAGATTGAAGATAATGTCACACCTTTTTCCCGTTTGTTCATCGGCCTGTTGTCATATTGTTAATGCAGATATTTGCCAGGTTTTTGACGAGCCCGCTTGCTGTGAGCGAGACTGTTGGTGTATGTGCGTGCGTAAGTGCGTGAGTGCGTGCGTAAGTGCGTCCGTCCAATTTAGTCCAGACCATAACTTCGTTATGCTTGGACCAATCTTGCCTATATTTATTATGAATGTTCACCTCCATAAGGAGGCGTGTCATGCCCACCCTCAGGTTCCAATCTCAAAGGTCAAGGTCACAGTTGAAGGTCAAATGTCAAATTGAAGCTTGTCCGGGCCATAACTTTGTTATGATGTGACCAATCTTGCCTTTATTTGGCATGAATGTTTACCTCCATGAGGCGGAGTGTCATGCTCAACCTCCAGGTTTCTATCTTAAAGGTCAAGGTCACAGTTGGAAGTCAAAGGTCACATTAAAGCTTGTCCGGACCATAACTGTCATGCATTGACCAATTTTGATATAATTGGTATCAATGATAACCTCTATTAATCAGAGTGTCATGAGTAACCCCAGGTTTCTCTCTCAAAGGTTAAGGTCAGTCCTGAAGGTCAAAAGTCAAATTGAAGTTTTAACAGTTGATTTCTTCTTTATGCATCATGGGATAAGATGTAACTTGGCACATTTAAGTGATTTTTTTTAAGTGCGCCGAGGCTCGACATATTTTGCCCGAGGGCACGTATTTCTAGTCTGATAAAGTTTTTTTACAACTGTATGCACTTATTTCTTCTACATACTTAAAGAAAACAATGATAAGAACAACGCCTAATTTAGGTTTAAAATTGCCGACTTTCTACCTCACAAAAGCAATGTAAACCTCCCCTTGATCATAATAATCAAAATGAGATATTAGGCATTTTTAAACTGTCACAACACCATGTTGTTCAGTGGAAAAGAAAGTTTAACGATTTATCTAAAATACGAATTTACTATACATAAAAACGACTTGCACCTACGCGCCATTTTCATTTTTTTTATGTTTATTGGCTCAAAGAACCGCTGTATTTAAATTTGAAAAAACAACCTTATTTATCTTATTTCGTGGCAGTAAATAACATGTATACAGCATTTAATGCGCACTATTAATAAATAAAAAACGCGTTATTCGAACAAACACGTGCACACTTTTACGATTTGTTAAGTGTATGTCTCAGAGTTGTATGTAAGTGGAATCAGCGGATTTAAAGGTGTAAGGACACTGAAACAAACTACGTGTCGATGCCAAAATACTTCATTTTGGTGAAACGTTGAGCCTGTCCTCATACTTTTCCAAATCAAAAGTGAGCAATTAGAAATAGAATGGAAGAGCTGAACACACATTACCGAAACAAAATGTACAATATGAACAGGACACGCAATATCAAATAATACTTGTGACCGTATTAAACATATTTAAAATAATATCATAATATCAAACGTTCTATAGATCATGCGCCCGCTACCTATCCAAACCTCAATCATATTTGAGCATACGTCTGTCTATACAATGACACGCTACAAGAGAGCGATGCTCGCCGATAGCCGGTTCTCAGTACGTTGGTAGGCCAGCGATACCTAACGCATTGTAGTGCAACAGACCGCTCACATATAAATATTTCGCTTCGTCCGCTCCGTAGCGCCTTTTGAAAAGTTCTTTTCTAGCATACAACGATATCGAGCGCTCTGTATAGCTTACTTACTGGCTCCAGGACGAATAATCACACTATAAGAGTCTGGAAAGGTTAAACAGAGAGTAGTAAATGGTATTCATATGTCGCTGATCAATTGTCCATCAATGTATGGTAGCGTATGCTTATATTTCTCGTCATTTGATATACATGAATGATATCAGATTTCATTTTCCGTGAAGTAGATCGCTATGTAACATGACTGTCATTACACTAACCGATGTCTTCTCTTCAATTAGAAATGGTCCGCAGCGTCCACTAAAGAAGCAATTATAGAATTACTAAACAGTGAGCTAGGTACACTTTACCACTGTGATTACATATTGCTACACATCGACATAGTGTTACTAAGTTGTGAATCATGACAAGCACTGACTGACAATCTACTACAAATGCAACAATTGTGAAACTCATTAAATAGAGAATAATATGGATGTGACGATGATCAGAAAGTTTATCTTGCAAGGCGATGGAATTTATCGAAGCAGAATCCGATGATTTCCACACCCAAAACCGATAAACTGTTACTCCATCCATCAATAGTTCATTTGGGGTAGGAAAAACGTAATATTATGTCAGACATGGAAGGCAGCACTCAACTTAACCAGCGTAGCCCCCTCGGATATCAACCGGCGACTATCATATACATGTAAGAAATAGTCCGTCAGATCATATGGTCAGTTGACGGGTTATAACAAAGCACATGACGATGTGACATAATAACGCAAAATGTATGCGGGACCCTGTTATCTGATAGATGTTTGCGGAAGTGAATCAACATGCGTGCTCAACATGTATCTATAACTACAGGTTTTATAGCTTTATCGATCCATCCTTCATAATTTTTAATTACTGCTAGGAAAAGGATGGTATATTATTGTATAGTAATTCTAGACAATTGTCTCATTTTAGTATCCAGCATTTGACACTGGTATCATTTGATAGGGATTCTAATCGAGATGCCGAAGGCATTGTACGTGTTGCGAGTTTTTAACCCATCCGAAATTTGGTCACCCCTGTCCGATTGAGATTTGTGTGTACAGGAAGTGCTTTTTCGGGGTACTCTGAAGACGTGAATGGAATTGGCAAACCCATTAAAAAATATTTTTGTTGTTAATAAATTATCTTTTATTTTCTAATGATGTTTAAAAATGTTCCTTGAGCCCTAGCTTACACAACATTAAACGCGATAGGGCAGGTAAGAATGCTAGCGCGCGAGATAAAGGCGGTCGGTTAGCATTTTAGACTGTCCCTCGCAAACGGAAGAAGTTGTTTCATTCGACTGCCGTCAAGTAAGTACAGCCTACAATCGTTAAAATGACTGCTTATACGATTAAAGTACTTGTTTTAAACAAGGAAAACTGTCTTTTATACACATAATTGGCGTAGGTAATCAAAGAAATCAACTTTCGATGCTTATTTGCATCATAAAGTTTGATAAACGAAGCGTATCCAAATTTGTTCGTACCCAAATTGTCAACAACAAACAATCAACCCAACCAACCATTTATTGTGAATTAATTATCAACAATCATTCTGTGTTAGATGGCCATGTTAATTGATCACAACTGTCTACTGCTGGTTTGTCAATACAGATCTCCGTGAAAAAATATGAGAATTGACCAAAATACAAACTATGTAACTTTTCATGAGTGCTTTTATGATTATTTATAAGAAATTGTTTTTGGAAAAAAAGACATAACAAGACCGGAGAAGTGACAGATGTCCCAAGACCCTTCAAAGAACCCTCAGATCCAGTTAAGGTCTGTGTTGGTTGACCCGCGTTTAACAAAGTTTCTGTCGTGTTGATCGGTATTCATCTGTCGCTCTGCTGTGACTGTCCATTACAGTATGTAGCTGCCATGTGACCTCCGGTGTGATGCCATCATAAGAGCTGTCATTGACCTAAGCGGTATCAACAATATTTTTAACCAATCGATTATCGATTCACATTTTAGAATATTCACCATATCGACATTACTGGTTAAAACCCGTTGTCTGGGATTACGGAATTAATTGAGCGATAATGTGCGAGATATTCTGAATGTACGTCAGGGGGGAAACTGATATAGCGTATAGAGCAACTAGGTACACAAATCGCGATTATTTTAGCCAAAAGATAAGAATTTGAATAAAGTCTTACTTGAACACATTGACAACATTATTTTACGACCTCGCTGACAATATTTTTGCCTCAATAATATGTTTAACTTGAAAAATGCGTATATTTTCTCACCATCGGTATCGAGCTTCGAAAGCGACAGTGTAGAATAAAATGCAATATTCAAATATTGAACATTTTTTCAGATAATTCTTGCTAAAGTTTATAAAATTAAGATGTTTAATGATAATGTGCAATAATTGTTTTATATGTTTTTCATGTTTAAACGTTGAAAAAGAAAAAAATATACACTCCCGCTATACCGCTTATTGCTCGCTAACCCCCTGACCGTGAAATTCCGGATCCGGAAAATTGGGTTTTAATTACCGAGTAATGTCGATATCGAAAACCGCTACCTGGGTAAATGAATGGAACCACCGAAAATCCTCCTTTTCCTGCACAAAACAGTCCCTCTGTTAAAATGTAAGTTCACAAATTGTAAAAATGGGTCAAGTCTAAACTCTAACCAAAGGTGCTATCTCAAAGCTGAATATATACCCAACATGTACAGTGTAGAATGGCTAAAAAGGGATCATTGACTGAAAGGCCTGTTTCTTGTTCGTCTATTATAGGACTCCAACATTTTGCTAAGAAGGAGTCCTGGGACTCCTACTTCAAAATCCTACCGAGAACCCGGTCTATATGTGTAACTGTATAACGATGTATCGCCGATGCTTGTCTTCCTATATATTGGAATCATCGATATGCCTTGTGTCGTATCAATGACAGCTCTAGTCGTCATTCAAGAAAACGCTAAAAATACACTGTTCTTAAAACCATATTCTGGCTCATTATCATTTTGATTCCTTAGGGGTCTCCTAAAAGGTAGTTCAGTTATTACTGCAGATACGGTTTGTCACTGACCATATCAACATTACAGGATAAAACCCGTTTTCCAGTATAACAGAATTAATTTAACAGCAATGTGCGAGAAATTCTGAATCTAATACTTTTTGACAGGGGGTGGCTGCATTAAGCGAATAGAGCAACTAGGTACAATAATCGCGATTATTTTTGCAAAAAAGGAAGATTATGTGAAGTCTATATAGTTACATTGTGACTCACTGAACTTATGTAATGCTTAACTTTTACTCCGGCACTTGGGGTAATGTGCGTGTGGACTGGCCATACGGCTTACAAAGACGCATCGCCATCAACAGCCATTTCTCTGTAACTTGCATGTAGAATTTCATGGAACTTAATCAAAATAAATATGAACAATTATACAGTACTTTGATGATGCCTGTCAGGTGTTTTTCCTTTGGCAATCATCTACCTTGATTTATTAAATATTTCTGTCTGTCCTTCCGTCTGCAGCCATTTTTCTACTAACTGGTACATTTTTAAGCAACTTAAAATAAAAAAGTCATGATGCCCGTCAAGTTTGTTTAAGTTGGTCAATTTTCCTTAAGAGTTATTACCCTTGATTTACAGTATAATTCACTCTGACCGTCCATTCGCATTCCTTTCTTTGTAACTAGCTTGTAGAATTTCATGAAACATAAAATGAATATGAGCACCCAATTACTGTGATGATGACTGTCAAGTTATCATTATTGGTAAATTTTCCTTAGAGTTATTGCCCTCGATTTGTTGAAAAATTTCATCCGCCAGTCCATTTGCATTCAGTTCTTTGTAATTAGCTGGAAGAAATTCGTGTAACTTAAAATGAATATGAACACACATTCTGTGTGTCAATTTTCTTGAGTTGTCACCCTTGATTTATTGAAGAATTACCTCCGCCCTAGTAGTGATGGGACATCGGTTGCAAATCATAATCGATCATCAGCTAGAATCGACTGGCACTTCCAATGCGATTTTCCCGATTAATAATCGGCAGAACAGGGACTGAATATGCAGTGTACTAATGCATGTTTTCCTACTTCCCAAGTCGCGAAAAAAGGTGACAAAGGGAAAAACAATAATAATGGTAGACGTTTTACTATCTGAGTTTGAACAAATTCTTTGAATTGGTTCTAACAGGCATCCAATTGGTTCAAACTTCCATGCTTTGAATTTTCCTAGCAATTTTTGATTAAATAAGTCTTGTTTAACATTTTGTTATATTTATCCGATGATCGATTATGGATGAATGACATCGATCATCGGAATCGGCTGACTTCTGGACACCACTAATCGATGTTATCCGATAATCGGTACATTACTACGCTCTAGAGGTCACATTTTTTATGTTATATTAATGACACTTGGCCACAATGTGTAGCTTTATGAAATCTAGGTATCTGGGTAACTGGGTCTCCTGGCGTCAAAAACTAGGTCACATCAAAGAAAAACCTTGTTAGCACTCTAGAGGTCACATTTTTACCTAATCTATATGAAACTTGGACACAATGTTTGTCGCTTTGAAATCTAAGTCAGGTGTGTAACTGGGTCATCTTGGGTCAAAAACTAGGTCACATCAATTTTAAACCTTGTTTACGCTCTAGAGGTCACATTTTTTATGTTATATTAATGACACTTGGCGACAATGTGTAGCTTTATGAAATCTAGGTCTAGTTCGTAACTAGGTCATCTGGGGTCAAAAACTAGGTCACCAGGTCACTGATTCTGCCTAAACTGCTGGTCATATGGTGAGCGCTTTAGAGCCAATGGTCCTCTTGTTGTATTAGTCAATTTTCCTTGAGTTATTAAAATTCTATCTGAATTTCATGAAATGTAGAATAAATACAAACTGTATGAACAACCATACTGTGAAGATGCTCCTCACTAATAACTGTAATGAGTTATTTTGATATAGTATCAATGGATGATTGAATCCCCTTTAGGCAATGCCTTAGTTCATATTATTTCAATATCAACAGTGCTCTTCTACACCTGTAGGGGACCCTATAACAGAATTGTTGCACGCATTTTGATTCATTTTATGATTTCTTCATGATAACTATCCCTGGACCGCTTGATTAATCCCATGTTCATGTCGAAAGCATAATGCGAGTAAAAATAATTTAGGAGAATGGAATCCTGAAGCAGATCATGTATTTTATATATGGGGTATTGGTGATACCATTAATACAATTGGACTTAACGCTTCTTTGTTTGCAGTGATGAATTGGTTTTATCCTTTCATCAGAATATACATCCAATGATATAAAATATTTTCCGTTAGCGTATTAACATCGTGTGAAATAGAGTATTGCCAATAAACTACAGGAAATGGTATCAATCACCATAAGTATCTGGTTTAGTTACACAGAGCGTAGTTAATGGTGGCCGTAGAACATTCATTAGATTGTCCATCAATGTATGGTAACATGTGCCTTTGATTTCCCT
This sequence comes from Spisula solida, assembly GCA_947247005.1. Classification (NCBI taxonomy): domain Eukaryota; kingdom Metazoa; phylum Mollusca; class Bivalvia; order Venerida; family Mactridae; genus Spisula; species Spisula solida. The sequence continues at coordinate 54,834,671 of OX365945.1, forward strand.
ATTTGATACACACTATTTATATAAGAATACATTTTCTTTGACGATATTAGGTCGTTATAACAGGACTGTCAACATACTATTGAAGAACTTGAGAACTACAGGAAATAATATCAATCACCATATCCGTGAAATACTTGCGCCAGCCTGACCTGACTCTATTATTTCTGATTGTACACAGAACAGACGGGAATTATATTGGTAATTATTTACTGTTTCTGTGCCGTTTATGTACTTAGGATATAACCTACATTATGAGCCAATCAAAACGCCGAATTTGGGCGGTTAAATGAAAATTTTATCATTAAAATTTTCTCTTCACAGACTTGACGTCATGCGTTGGCGCTACTTTCTATCGACCAATCAGAGTTCAGAATGTTATATTCTAAGTTAGTTAGAACATATTAAGTAAATTTTAATGACTAAAAAGGACTCGCTTCACTTCGCTCGCTCCGCCCTTTTTAATCATTAAAATTTACTAAATATGTTCTAACTATAACATACACACCACAATGAGGGTACATGTAGGCGTGGGTGGATGATATGTCAAGGTCGATGACGTAGTCATCGACCTAAATTATGTATTAGAATGCACTCCTCTGAGTTCGATTAAAATAAATTTGTATTTAGTTATACATGTTATTTATAACGATCGAAGTTGGAGTTAATAAAGACAGACAGAGGATGGTAGAACAAATTAACTGTGTATAACTTTTCACAGTTTTTGTGCAGTAACATGGCGTATTGTATTATAACAAATGAGCTTTTGGGAACGAACGGCTTAAAGAAAGTCAATAGTTTATGAGTACATAGTAAAATAGGCAAACAAATCAGGCAGGCTAGGCAGCAATGGAAACATTCCGGCACGAAAGGTACAAAAAGTAACATTAAAAAGATATTAAATCACAGACCCAAGCACACGCCAAAATGCTCAACACAAAACTGAACAAGAAAACTAATACTCGAATGAGTCCAAATGTCAGGTATCAGGCATTTTAAGCATCAATATAAATGGTGTTTGCAGCTGCATTATGACATTTTGTCATCTTGATACAAAAATAATGAATATACATTTGCTAGATTGACGAATTGACACGTGATGGTTGATGAAGACTTTAGATTGCAAGCGCGCAATTGCATAATCAATTACAATTGTAGGTTTCAGGGCTTTATCTATCGGTCTTTTATAGTTATTACTAGCAACGGGATGATATACTACTGCATAGAAATGGAAAACAATAATATTATTTTAGTATCTAGTATTGACCATAGGCGATAATTGGCGACAATTGGATATATCAGCAGTGTTCTATTAAACTTATACAGGGGCACATAGAAAATGCCAATTATTGTTGCACGCGCTTTGATTCCTTTTTTGGAATACTTTGGGGAACGAACGAACGACTAAAGCAAAGTCATTATGTGCAATCACATCACAATGACTGGTAGGTGTATGTTAAAGATGTGTCTCGCAAAATTACACCAAAGGCAATGAAGCAATCAAGAGGGTTCCACTATTGTAAAGATATAACTATTTAAGCATAATTTATAAGGATCGACGTTTGAGTTGATAATATTAAAAGACAGACATGATGATGAAAGTACAAATCACTTGTCTATATTAAATCTTATCAGGGGCGTAGTACTCGTCATATAAGTAACAGATCATCTGACCCTTAGTGTTGCGCAGACACAATAGGCGTTGTGATCATCATATATAAATTAAATCACCGACGATATCTTGATATATCTTCCGGAATGTCACGTATATACATGACTTTCTCTTAGCATTACTATTTTAACAAATCTACCAGTTCAACACTAGGAGTGTGCATACCCGTATACATGTTGTTATGTATGTAGATTCGTAAAGGATTCATAAAGTTTGCTTACGCCGATGCCAGATAGTTGAGTGCGAATTCATACATATACAATTGTTGGCATTCATGTTCACACACAAGTCATTGTCGGCGTAATAATATACTTATACATATACGACAATTTATCAGATGTATTGTAAAGCTTCTATTAAATACGTAGGCTTCATTATTTCTCATTTCTAGCTGTCCCCAGCGTTTCCGAGGACTTTTGCAATATGTACTTTTATACCAAGGTTGTCTCCATATTTCTCAATATAAAACCTTTAAAGTGGCTGTGCTATTTCCTGGAATACGTGGAAAGTGACTCGAGGGAACGGAAAGTCTACATTATTCACACGTACATATAACACTTTAACATAATTTTTTTTATAATGATAGTAATTTCATGTCGCAATCTTACCCGCGCTAAACACTTGAGTCGTTTCTACTAGCGAATAATGTGGCTTTTTTAACGACGTATTCCAATTAAAGATGTACACCACGAGGAAGAACGTCATCACAGTCGTAATCAACACGTGTAGAGAACATCATGTTCACTAAGTGCAAGAATGTTATTAAGAACATTACCAGATTGAAATTAACGTCCGTGTCTTCAGTCATCGATATATTGTAATACATGTCACATGTATACCTGAATCACATATTTTGATATATCTTTATTGATGACACCTATCTGGTTTGAGTTATGTACTTTGACATGGAGCCGTTTTCGTTGTCTTAGTATTTTTTACTGTTTACTTTAGTCCGCTTTAGTTCCATATTTATTTCACGTATTTGCTTTTAACGATATCTGGAATAACACAAATAAGTGCTGACCTTTTGCTTAAGACTGATCAAGCAACCTGAATACCGATACATACTCGTTTATTGAAGTAAATTAACTTTTAAATTAGATGTTATTACTTCGTCACCGGTTGTCGCGGTATCTTGATACGTCAAGTTCTTCACGACGTACCATCTATGTCAACATAATGACGTGTTCATAAATACAGTCAGAATTTGTATGTATCTGATTTGAACATTCAATGTAATACACTTATTTGAACTAGCATATGCCGCCCAACTACTACATATATATAGTTTGTTTACTTATGTTATATTTTAGCTGTATAAGCATCGTTTTGTTACGAATTATTTTCATACTTCTATGCTTTATATTTCTACAAATGCCCTAAAAGTATCATGACAAAATGGAAGTCAACGCCATTTTGTTAATCTTCATCGCGGTATCTGGATACGTCCAGTACTTTACAATGTGCAAACTTTGTCAACATAATGACATGTTCCTTAATACATTTAGTATTTGTATGAAGCTGATTGTAACATAGTAAATGTATTTGAACTATCATATACCGTTTGTATACTAAGTCTTATGTTATAGTTTCATCACGAATTATTTCCATACTTCAACGCGTTTTATTTCTACAAATGTCCTAAAAGTATCATGACAAAATGGAAGCCAATGCCATTTTGTCAATCTTAATCATAGTATCGTGATTGGTTTTTAATAATAATAATAATTTGAGTTAATGAATAGAAAACACGCTACCAAACTAATTAATGTACAATGCCCTGGAACTGAAGTGTCTCGAATAGCAATCAAATTGGTATCATTTTAATACCTAAGTCCAATAATGAAAACCCTGTAAAAAAGTAACGAAATACACCGCTAGTTTTTTTATAAAATATTTCAAGAATAAGTAAACCTGCCGATATCGGCCTCAGAGAAAACGGAAAGTATTCGTCTTTAACACAACTCAATCCTTTTTGGCTGCGCACGCAACCACGATCAAAACCGAAAACATTGTTGGAAAGAATGTTTGTTGCTTTGAAAGTCAGCGCGCATGCTTAGTACAAATCATCAGACGAGTCTTTTATTCAAAGCGATAGACTAAGTACCTAAGCGCGCGTTATAGAGTATTCTTCTAAGTCAGATTCTTCTTTGACTTTTCGGTAATAGTTTGTTTTACAAGTGATAAACGCAATTTTGTATGCAAACCAAGACACTCCAGTTTGTGGGCATTTCCCTTTAAACGAAACGTGCATCATCAAAAAAAAACAGTGAATGTCTGATTGTTCTGTGTTTTTATTTAGAACTTGTTAGATCAATTCAACTTATATGTCCAGCGGGAGAAAACAATGCGTTACCTTATAAGGACTATTCTGTAATACCACACGACAAATACAAGAACCCGAGAGTAGTAGGTTTAGGAATATCATGGCATATATATTAAATATAATTAAATCAATGCATTGTGTCTAAAAACAATACGAGTACCAGATAAAAAGTATTAAACAGTGGCCAAAAACATGTTTAGTGTCCATTTTATGTGTATAAAAATGGACATAGCTAACCATTAAAACATTATTGCAATCGGAAAAATACCCATTAATCCATATAAAATTCAACCAGTACGGGTATAGAACACTGGAATGTCGAGAAAAAAGATATATTAGTAGTCGAAAAGGGTTGATATTAATGTTCATAATTTTTACAATTTTAATCCGATTGTTTTTAAATTTGCGCATTAGGTGCATCTTATACTTTATAGTATTTATTTAATGAGTGAGAGATTTTGTGTCCACCATATCCTGTATAAATATCAATAAAATGAAAATGCTTTCATATAAAATGATGAAAATACCACGAAAGTCTAGCTGAAAGATTGATTGTTAGGAAAATGTACTCTTTTTATATAAACTGAGGCAATGATGTTGATTTATCGCCCACTGATTAATACTTTTTAACTGGCCCTGGTATATTTAAAGCAAAGTACGTCTTAAGAAATTTAGTCGTTCCTGTGTGTTTTATAAGGTTTAGTTAATTTTTAAAAATCAATAATGACATAATTAGCTGAAACAGGGTTGAATAAATATAATGGATGATCCATATATAACGAGAAAATGCTAATAATTTTGTTATGATTCGTTAGATTTTACTCAAACTGCAGCTGGTAGTAAAAACATACATAATCATTGTTTCCCTGAATATTCATGGTTACAGCGATTAATCATGTGTTCAGTATAATTATAATAATCATAAACTCCCTACAAATATTTCAAAGTGATACGTTTGAATGTTTTCGTGACGATATTGAAAGCTTATAGCTTAAACTCGGGCTTTTAGCGGTTAAGTTCATTTTCTCGTTCAATTTAGGGCATTGTGCCGTGTGATTGTGGTATGTGATGTTTGTATGTTTTCTGTGCTCGGCTGGTTAAGTTCAATGCTGTCTTAGATGTCTTACAGCACCTGCGACCTTGTGGCTGCAACACTATATGTAAAGCGCCTTTGAACATGTGTTCGCATGAAAATGGCGCTATATAACACTTGTCTATTGTTTTATTTATTTTATCGTTTTGCATCAACTGTTGATTACTGCTGACCTAGTATTCATCGTGCCATGGAAACACACTTAGTCTTGTAAGTCGAGATGTGATGGCCAATCAGCATATTATATTGCGTAAGTGATAAGATACGTTACAAAATAAGAAATTACGTCTTAAAGTGATAAAATAAAACATTGATATTATTTTTATTAAATCAAGATTTAACTCATAGTGACATTAGGGTATTTAGTAATGTTCTACACAAATCGATTTATTTTATGGCTTTGCTATGATCTTGCTGGAAACTTTGAATTAAATGTATTTCTAACTTTGATATTGACTGCCTTTTATGATTAAAATAACTTAAATGAGTAGAGTTTGTGCCATATCACATCTTTTTGTTCAATGCGGTCAAAGCACTATTAATCAAAATGGACTTAATGATCTCTTGTTACGTATATCAGAGGAGCTAATGAATGCCCTAGACTTGATCGTTTGATATAAAAAAGAAAACGATCCGCCCAAGGAGTTTCGTGTGAATTAAGAGTATTTTCATTAATCGAGAACCAAACGGAACGTACGGTTTAGAGTTTTTAACATGAAACTCGACCTTCAATTAGCATACTGGTTCATAGGGTAGTTTATGCGCATCCTTTCTGCGTATATATTTATACTGAGATAGAGGTCGCTGTTTGCGCTGGATCGTCATGGAAATTGGGCAAAATATGTGTCATGGTATCATCTAGGTTTAGTGTTAATATTTGTAATTTGGAGTAAAATACTAAGTCACTGAGTACATTATATGAAAACAATGAGGTATATACTACATTTTCAGTCACATTCCGTGAAATTAGGAACTATAACTTGGGTTATCTGTACCCAATTAGAATGAGTGTTTATATAACCTTGGATTTATTGACCAAACTTGTTAAGCGGATTTAGCTCAGTGGTAATGACAATAATGACGTCATAATGCATAAAGTAGTCACGCGACATATCTTTTGTATTTAATTTTTGGATTGAGCACATTTGTATCAACTCAATTAGCAATACAAATTATATTGGTCAGCGAGGTCGGTTTTGAGCTACCGCCAAATGTTTGTCTTTGTTGTCTTTTTGAATCATTAAAAAATTACTTAGTAAGTTCTAACTAACTTAGAATGTTACATTCAGCATTTTGATTTGCCGATAGAATATAGCACCAAGGCATGAGTGTTAAGAGTAAAGTTTTAATGTTTAGATTTGCAATCTAAGTGTGTATCAGTGTGTAATCGGCCCACCTTCATTTCTGTCGCTTTATTTCGTCTACGATATGCTTTGTTCTTCGTCGCAGTTCTTGATCGGTGATTCTTTCTGGTCTATCTGGTATAATGTATCTGTCTAAGGCAGGTATTAATGAAGACTTGAAGTTTGCTGTCTAGCCTCTTGCTATGTCTCCAAGTGTCAGATCCATACACCAGTACTGTCTTTACATTCGATTCGAGCAGTCTGTGTTGAGGTGGATATACCTACAATGCCTAATTGGTCTCAGAGTGGCAAATTCATGTCGGGCCTTGTTAATTACTATTACTTGTCCGAATATACAATAAGACGACTTTCTAATTGGCCAACCTATAAAAGTGTGTTACTATGTTATTTATTTAATAACACATAAAAAGTTGTGATATGTTTTCATCGATTTACAGAAATGCATGTGTTTATGTACAAAATCATATATGCGGTATCAAATTTTATAGGTTGGCCAATTAGAAGTTCGTCGAAGTGTATATTTCCTCTTTGCAACATAAGTTGAGTATAAGGTACATTTCGATTTGAAATTGGCTAATTCTTGATCGGACCAAATCATTTTAATGAACATTATGATAATTTCATTAATTTCGTTGCATGTATATATTCACTACCAATCATATAAAAGCATCGATAGTGGTCATACGGTGCACATAATGTCATACGTTACAAACTAATAACATTACACCATGATGTCAGACAGTTACTGGCTACAGACAACGGTGATTTATAATTATTAGGGCTGTTGCAATTGGATACAAATGCAGCATTATTTCGGTGTCTAGTTCAGTGGATTAACAGAGATTTAGACAAAGCAGAGCTGAATGGCATATGTTGCGGATAGTGTAGACCAAAAACGTATTTGTTACTCGATAATGTCATGTTTTTTAAACAATTCAAATTCTTGCGACGTAAATATTCTTACTACCTATGTTGTTGTATCAATTAAGATATTATATTCTGATGAAGGCATTAGCTGAAACGAACTAAATATACAATTACAAAAGTAACACGTGATGTTATCGAATTGTTTTCATCTGGAGTATTCATTATGAACTTTGCATTTCCAAGTCATAAACAATGCAAACATTTTCAACCTGTCAACATCGAATAACATTGACGAAAGAAAGAAATATGAACCAGAAATAATTATACAAACGTATCACCTTTACTACATGTAGTACAATGTATACACCATTTCTGTGACACATCATACTGTCCCCAAACTTTTTTTGTTTTTCGATGGTTGGATAATTGTAATTTGATTAAATGGTGACGATTAGCGTAAGGAAATAACCGAAGTTCGGGGTTGAAATGTTTACTGTTCTACGAGTCAACTGTGTTGAGTTCACAAGGGTGTTGTTAACATTACATCGTCAATACAAATATCCCTAATAAACATTCTTTAAACTGAAATTTATCGCGTCATATTTACAATACATGTAAAACTCAATGAATACACATACATGTAATATATCTATAAATGTATGTAAAGTATTTATTACAATTTAGTTTGCAAAGAAATTCAAATTATGTTCACATCGTCAGATTATTTCAGTAATTTCTTTTCATTTAAGGAAATGTTCAACACTTTTCCAAAAACGTCAAATAATCAGCATTTGGAAATAATATGCAACCTGGGAATAAAGTACCGAACTTTCATTGGCTTTTCACAAAACTACTAGACTACCTGACATAGTAACGTTAAACCAGACATCCTTATGATACAAGATAAAAGGTTTTGGTCCGAATGGAATTTGTCGTAGCAAAACAAATAAATTAGCAGAAAGGTATTTGCAATTCTGTGGATATGCCATTTACGTGTTCACATATACGAGGGGGGTCAATATAGTCGAAGACTGTTCTTCTTACTTTTTAAATATTGATTTAGAACAATGAAATTACCAGGCAATATAGATATATCAATTATCTAGCGTTTTGATAATTAATTATATTCTTACGTCACAAAGTACTTGATGACGTTTACTTATTGTTACCTAGATGCAGCGCGCACCCGTCGATCGTGACGGACAGTAGATAATCACAGAGCAACGGCATTTCATTAAGTTTAACGCCTAACTTGGAAAATCCTTGCGATAGCTCGAAGATGACTTGACCAACATGTATGGGGATTATTTGCACTCCAAATCAGTGATCTACACATGATTTCGTTGTTTATGTGATTGTAGAGACTCTGTCAAACTGACGCCATGGTAAAATATGAATAAACGGAAGATTTAAGACAGAGTTAGGGATACTTCTCCTTAATTTCTAAGAAATAAGAGGCTTATTCCTGAACGATATGTTCCTGGCGAACTCTACGATTAGTATAGATTACAAAGCAATAAACCTTTCATTCCATTTGAAAGGAGCTCTTTAGAAATTGCGTGATTCCTTCTGCATCGGGATGATGCTACCGTATAAAGCCAACCGCTTTTGTTCAGACTTTTATGTCCAGTAACGCAACGATAAAAATTCTATTCCGCCTTGCATTCCAGAGCTGGCTACTTATGACTTATTTCTGTATTAAAAGTAAATAAATCGTATACAGTGGGTCGGATATGAGTCCAGAAAGGAGCTCGGTGCCGCTCAAACGGTGACGCTTGGAATGACGTCACGTGACGGCATGCGTCACGCACCCATTATATGAATAAAACTATGTTATAGGTGCATTCGGTCGGAGATATCCTACACTAAATAATGCTAAATTGCTTTTGAGCCTTGCTGACAAAACAAAATTGCTAGAAGAAAAGTCCACGAATATATTGATCACTCCTCGTATCTCATACGCTTCCCTTTTCCTCAAAGTATATTGCACTGGACGTATTTTAAACAAGAAATTATTCGTTCCCCGTATGATTAAGGTGGCATTATTACCGTACGTTCCAAAATATGGCTTGATATTAAGTTACATCTGTACCATTGTATGGTCAATAATGTGGTATATCAAGCATATTGTTCGATCAGAATCGTTCATGATCTACCGAACATACTATTCGCAAGTCTGATTTGTTTATATACCCTAAAATATTTCCAAATAGTGTATTTCTTACAACTTCAGCCTGTTCATTTACTCAACCTTACTATAGTGCACGAGTAACTGTGACTGATTCATACAGTTGGGCACCGGTGTTGAGTTTATAATTCGCCAAATGATATGGGCACCGTCGCGAGAAATGGGACACTCGGACATTTTTAACGTATATGTAGTAAGAAAATACAGGATGAATACCGAAAGAAATGCACGACATTTGTTTTTGTTGGAGCATGTCACATTATCAGTTTTGTAACATATACATGTATGTACTAAAAATGGAAATCAGATTTGTTTGGGGTAATATATATTTATATAAAGAGATTTTTTGGAATCGAGACACTGCAATGTCATTGTAGATTTAATTAAGTAATGCATTGCTGTGATTGGTTCGTAATTACATGATGTTTTATATTTCTAAATTCTATCGTTCAAAATGCGATATTTTGGGGTAAAACGATACAAAAGATGAATGGAAAGTGTAATTGTTACACATCGGTAGACTAAGATGTTATTTTTTATTTTATATGACAATAAATCACTAAAATATGTTCATTATGACAGCTATCCAAAACTTACCACCAGTGTGTTTTGAAAAAAGTGACATTTTGGGGTAAAACACAGAAAAAAATAAAATAAAACTACGAGTTTTTGGAATCGGTTGACAACAGTTTTAGAACTCAATTGGTTTGATGATAAATCCCTGTGATAGGTCCGTAGTAATATGTAGTTAGGTATACCATGCCTTTTTTTAAAAAAGGATATTTTCGGGTAAAGTGTGTGTTTTGGAATCGGTAGACTATGTACAGTGTCATATGTTTTTTATCTTCATTTCGGTATTTCGTGTGACGCTGATTCTGTATGTGTTTTAATCTACTTTGGCTCATTTTGGTGCTCTTCAATGTCACGTGACGTGGAGTCGAACAGCTGATTTCAAGAAGACCTGTTTGGTTTCACGATGTTCTTGTTTGTCACCGATGAAAGTTGATTTGATGTTTATATTGGTTGGTATCAGTATTTATTAATGTTTTCATGTAATGATATGCAGTGGTTTACATTTTGTAGTTGAAAGTATGCTGTAATATGGTTATTTCTTGTCTGTTTGCACGAGGTTCGAATCGCGCTTTTTTTGTAAACAATGGCGGCTCAGCGGAACCATCTAGAATTAAACTTTTGTTAACTATCACATTTGTCATTGGATTAACCATTATTAATGGTATCACCGACCTGTCTCTATTTGAGTACATTCCTTTTTACAGGTATTATACTGCACTTGGGTTGTGGCATATTGTCACGTGTGATTGTGTGGTTTGTTTTATCCTACAGACCTGTAGGACTACCACTGGCTACACATACATATTTTTCTTTGATAATATGCATCGTTTTACCCCATATATCCCATTGTGAACAATAGCCTGGCAACAGATTGTGGATATATCTTAAACATATTAAAATGAACCTATCATGGTGATGTATAAATACACTTAATAACTACACTGTAGCGTACATATTCCAAATAATCATACTTTTTGTTTATATTTAAAGCTTCTTACCCCAAATTGGAGTTTGCACAAAACTGACATTAAATGTTTTCTATTTTGTCACTACGAACCTATCAGTGATTTATCATCAAATAAAATGAAAAATGACATTTTAGTGAACCGTTTCCAAAGAAATCGAACTGTTCGTTTATATATTTTAATTCAAAATATCAGTTTTTGCTCAATCGCCTGGAATGTTTTAGTGTCCTTTTTCTCGTGACTGCACCCATATGTTATTGTCCTAACCGAGAAGATGAATGTCTCAATCTCGTCTTACTATATCGTATTGTGTTTATTCATGTTTATCTAAGACTTGTGACGGATGATACATTGTCGGATAAACAAGACGCTCCCAGAATCAGCTTGATCCGTCTTATATTCGTCATTCGTCGCCATATGGGTGAACTTACTGTCGTTTGTCTTACTTATCACCACACGGCTGATCAAACCAGGAAGAGAGACAATGCGTATGTTTGTGACCCAGACAAATGGCATTGATCTTACGGTTATATATCACTATAACATATCCCGATTATGTTAAGCACTTAGATCATGTATAAGCAGGGTCTACACTCTACATACGCTCGTAAATACGTATATGTATCAAAACAGACGCACATGCTGGTATTTGTAATGGAGGATAATACTTACCGTATGTTAATAGCGTCTGTATAAATTCGAATCCTATACCAAAGACGTCCAATAGATACCAATAAGATGCGAATTGTTTATTGGTGGTCGTCGAAAATGCTGAAATATCTATTTCGTGATTTTGAATCTGTACATTTGTTCATGTTCAGACAATACATTTACATGTGCTGTTCGATAGGCTCGTTGGGTGTTAATAAACTAATATTTACTTATTAAAAACACTGCACATTGTAATTTTAGTAGAAATCATCCGACATTTTGATATCATTTCAAAGTTTCATCAACATTTGAAAATTAGTAAACGAAATTTAAGTCAAGAGTAGTTCTACATTAACACATTTTGAGCGTTTGTTATTGGAATGATTAAAAAAATAATAATTATGTCTTATTTACTTTTGTAGTAAGTAACTGTTGTCATTGTGGCTTACTTATGGTGCTTTTACTCTTTTTTATGACTTCGTGCAATTTGTTATATTGGGTGCAGCCCCTAGTTTCGTAATTTAGCATAAATGGCTGGATAATAGATCTAATTCTAAACCACAACAACGCAAAACTTAGATAATGAAACACATGCCATCAATATTTTTATTCGATATTTTCAATGGGGGCAATTCATGCAGAGCGAGCAGAACAGAACAGAACAGAACAATAACTTTATTTGCATACATTTCACAGATTACAAAGTGTAATGACATGTGAATAATAGTTTTACAATGGTATCAGTTATGGTGGAATAAGATGGTAATATCATACATTATGGTGATTTATGGGGAATGTATTTATATGATAACGATAACAAAACATTGATATATGTGTAGTCGAAAAAAAGTTGTTGTAATAACATCTTAAAATATTCGTTTCAAAGTCATAATTTGTACTGGGTCTATTAAAATTTAGTCAGAATAATACTTAATCGGTGTATAAACGGGATTCTGTTTAGCAAACAACATCAATGGGTGAGATTCTAAAAAGTTACAAAACACGTGTAAATATACAACTCAAAAATACAAAAGTAACATAAGGCAACAAATAAGGACAAACAAGGAACCACTATATAGAACCAATATTTACATTTTAGTAGTTGCTTGACTGGTCTTTCTATAGTAAATAGTAAACTGCTATTTTAGTAAATTCGTTTGTCACATAATACCGTGATCTTCTGTGTGTGAACAAATGACAGAACAATGCTCTCAAACACGTGTGATAACAAATGCTTGACATACTAGTCACCAGATTTTCGAAGCGAACATATAACGTTCTGACGTTGTTTGAACTCGGTAACTATAGAAATGTGATAACAATAATCTACCACTAGTTATCTTTGGGATCAACATTTCATAAACTCATCACGAAAACTAATTATGAAGACTGGTTTAGGAAATGTTGATCTCCAAAGACAACTCGTAGCGAATCCTATATATCTTTCGGGCTCTCCTGTTTCTGTCTCGGCTGCCTCTCCTGTCTGATTGTTATTTTCGTTGTGCAATTTTATGATAATTAAATAAAATATCTAAATATGACATAATTATATATGAAATGTTTGTTTTTCACCGGAACATAAATTGAATGTAAATATCGCACAGACAATCCTAAAGCCACACAAGCACGGTTAAGTCATTTTAAAAATACATATACTTTATGCAATAACAGTTTACTTTGTGACACCCAAATCAGTCATTTTCACGTTTGAGGTACAGCAAACACGTTTTACGAAATAAATTTCATAATAGAATGGCATCATGCATAATAACTAAACTGGCGTATAATCCCTTGTGTAGTTTGTAATGTTCATCAATATAATTGAAAGCAAACAGAGCTACTGCATACTCATCCTACATTAATATTAGTATGCACTTACTTATTAAACTCATTAATTATCTGTATGAATAATTACATTTTCTTTAACCTGTAACAATTGTCATTTGAAAAATGTTAAAAGTAATTGGGGACGCGTGTGCTAGTTCATCTTTTATATGATTATCTTTTTTCTCTCGAAATAATATATTAGTATCAGAACTAATGGTTAAAGTCATTAGTGTCCTTTCTCCTTTTCTAATCATATCGTGCGACATACGTGTGGCGTAATTTCGTTCCCGGTTTTCGTAGCAGTTTTGATAATGAAACAAATGGCTTTATCCTATAACCCATAACTAGTGACCCGATACTAATACTTTTATATCAGGATTTATGATTATTTACCATGAGCGTTTCGTTCAGGAATATATCACCGCAGTATGTAAATGGTAGCACTTAAAATTGTTTTAACAAAGTGCTAAAGCCGAAAACATTATAACGTGTTTGCTGACGTTATTCGGTGATCAAAACATGAAGATCTGTATTTAAATCCAATCCTTACTTTTTGTACTCATTGTCCTCGATGCACACGCGTTACCTGCTATTGCAAATACATCGAGCATATACTTGAAACACCGCCTTTGATGCTACATCTTGATGAACGTTTATGGAAAGACATCACAGGGCAAAATGCCCAACACACACCCGAAGAAGACAATAAAGTGCCCAAGTCCCAGCTGTCAAAAAACCTAGGTTTAGCTGTCTGAAGTCATACAAAGTTAAAGAATAGCAGAAATAAAAAGCTGAATGCCATAGTAAAACGACTATGGGCGACTTTTTTGGCTCGTTACGAAGTATATTTTTTAAAATGGCGGTTACTGTTAGGAGTTCCTTGCTGGATTTTTGAGTTACTTTAGCAATTATAATGCTTATTCATTGTCTAATAGTTTTACACCAATTGAAACTTTTAGGGAATATCTCTTTACGTTCATTCTACAGATAGATGAACAAAACAGAAAAAATGCTGTCGGCACCCTGATTTTCTTGTAAAATGAATAAATTAGTACTTGCTCAATGCTAGATATTACACATAAGCATAAGTATTGTCAGATTCAAAACAGATTTTAGTCTTTTGCAAACATTTTGAGCGTCATAAATGCTATATGGAGTCCGAATTCTGTCAAAAATACTTGTCGGCGATACAATGTCATTGGCAACTACACTGGATTGTTATGTGTTATAATGTACAGAATTCTTAAAGTTGTGTTTCTTATGGTGTAAAAAGGGTGTACCTAAATAAATATCAGCAATTAATTGATAGAAACTCGGATTTTACGCCCTGTGCATTGAGTGAGACTTTGTCGGCGATTTTGGCAACAGATAAGTTACGCCGCTAATATGTCAAAATATAAGATGGATAAACACGTATTTTTCATAATTACATGGGCATTTTGACTAATTGGATAAAGTAAGATGGCATTGCTGGTAAAGATTTGTACAGAGAAAGCAGTATATTTCTAAGAAACGAAGATTTAAACAGTGAACTAACACTTTTTCAAAATTTTAAAACAGATACGTTACGTGCGTTTTGTGAAATTATTCAATAAGCACATGTAGCTGTTGCACAAATAAATAATTTTCACTTAGAATATCATCGGAGGATTGCAATTATGTAGAAATAATCATTCAAATACCCTACAATCTTAATTTTTCATGTGCTTAAACTTTTGTTTGACAGATACGTTACACTGAAGAGATACGTGACGGCATATTTGTACATGTATATCTGCTATAATACGTGCATTTTAAGCACCTTACTCATGTCAGTGTTCATAAATTACATTGTTAAGTGACCCACTATGGGAAGATGACTTCCAGAGATCACCCATCGTTATATTGAATGCACTTACGTGCATATTCAGATGGTGCTTTTTGTGGAATCAGAGGATGACCTTAAAACGCGAGTTTATTTTCGTCAATCATGGCTAAATTTCAATATTATCAAATTGAAAACACGCACTGTTTAATTGTGTGTTAATATAAAGAAACTAATTTCGAAATTATTGCACTTAATTCAAATAAAAAGCTTCATAACATCTCGTAACGTATCTGTTTAACTACGTAACGTATCTGTTTTTCGCTTTTATGTTCAAATTCTGACATAAAATCGACAAAATATAATGATTTATGCTATTTTAAGTGACATAGGTTCTATTTGTTCAAGCTGCGTCTGTGTCAGTGTCATCTTGACTGTCCAAGATGTTCACAGTTTACTTCCTCTAAGACAGTGGGTACTATTTAACACGCTGGCTTTTAATGTAATAACTTTTCATTATTACCAATTTTATTTTGCTAAATTTGGTCTTAATTCAAACTTAATGGAGAAAAGGTGTTTGTAAGTGAAGTTCTTTCATTCATTTTCTGTTGTGTGCTGAACACATACAGCTTACATTTAGAGATCCTTTCACAATTAAGATACAGACGAGGTGAATACCCCACGCCAATTTGACAAGTACCATTTGGTTTATAATATATGTGAACCATGGTTTCCTTATTGTTATGTTGCAGTCTGCTTATTACATTATACATGTTTTGAAACATTTGTAATATTTAGCTGGAACGTTATATGGAGTTACTTTTCTTCAACAGCTATACGTTAGCAACAGATACGTTACGCCACTATAAAGATGATGCAATTGGAGATTCAAAACGATATGTTTTGTGCTCAAACTTGAAAGAACGTGTCATCATAGCTATGCATTATTGTTTTGTTTGAAATTAATGAACATATCATGTTGTTTTGGTGAGGAAACAACAACATCTTTTGATAGACAGATACGTTACAAGACGACACACGTACCTCTCCATACCCGAATAAACTATAATTTTAAACGTTCATCTGTGTAACCCTGACAACATTGAGTTTACAGTTTGAAGATTAGTATTTCTTCTTTTAAACTTGTTTGTGACGAAGAATCTGTGTTGCAGAGAACATTATAATTATATGAATCAAAACGTACTGATAAATCACTCGAAATGAATCAATAAGCTAAAATTTATTCATCTTAACATGTTCTGCCATCATGTTTGTTATGGGATATAATACAAACTACCAATGACTTTACAGGTACAATATGTTTGATAACTATTTATATCACTTAGTCAAATAATCTAGTCTTTAATGCAACGTAACGTATCTGTCGGCTATTAATTGGTCGCATACTTAAACTATGTGCAATATCAATATCCTTCAATACTTAACCCTGAAATTCTACACAGACACTCTGAAAACATATAACAACATAGTGAACCATCGAAATTAGTATTTTGAGACTATGCATGTCGGTTCAAATTTTCATCTCAAGTTGTTCAGTTATCTGTAGAATGAACGTTATAGACATTTGTCACAACAAACGCACGCTATTTGATCGCACGATTTCTCCCTCCCGCAAAAACATGTCGTAGACAAATTTTCGGCTGTCGCAAGACTGTTCTGACCTAGACGTATGTTTTATTAAAATAAACCCGCGATATGTTTCAAGATAACGTTGGGATCAAAATTAAAAATTACATTTTGCCTGAAAACATAATTGGTGATAACTTTTATTAGATTGAAATTTGTCGACCCATAATTTTACAAGTTACCATTACCATTTCAAGTTATCCCGTGATTTGTATTCCCATGACAATAATATCTTTATCTCTTAGAATTTCTTCAGGCAGTCTTTACCGCCCAATTTAATGCGAATATATTTTCTTGAGTTTGCAATTGCTTTTCAGAAATCCAGATAGTGCACCCCTCTATCAGACGTGAGTTATATAATGTAGACACATAAAGAGAAAATAATTGATGAGAATTAAAGGCAAGAAAATTAAAAAAAACAGGAGCCCGTTCTCTAACTAAGGCGCTGCCGTGCGCTTTTTGGTAGCGCTTTACTTCGTCTTTGCAACGACACGCTACCAGCAAGCATTGTTCGCCTAATATAATAGTATACCGTTTCCCAGCAATTTGCTAGAAGAGCGCTACTAAGCTCTTTCTTGTGCAACGGTCTGGTTTCCGCGAGCGCTCGCCGGTAGCATAAAACTGTTTCGATATGTAGCGCTTTTTTGAAGCACAGACCAATTAACTAAACCAGCTCATATGGACACGGGTTATTGTATGGTTAAAAGGAATATTCTGTCCAGGGTAAACTAACTTTCAATAACTTCATTTTTACACTACTTTGTAGGATACGATTTTACACCCAACAAGTACAGCTTTAGACAAGCACCTCAAAACCCTGTGACAGTGTTTAATTTCTTTCTAAGTCAAACGTTACACCCCGTAAGTACTGCTAACCCTGCACCCTAAAACACCACGTCACAACTCTTGATCATTGTTTCATTGTATTCTAAAACTGGCTTAACACATTACAAGTACAACCAAACATGTACCCAAAAGCTATGTACAAGGCAACTGACAACTCTTGATCATAGTTTCATTTCATTCTAATTTAGACGTTACACCTCACAGTCAAGTACAGCCACACTGGCACCACACAAGCTATGAACAAAGTCTCCCACTACAACTTGGGACCATCGTTATGCCCCCACCCATCGTTGATAAGGGGTATATTGCTTGTTCGTGTTGTTTGGTCGGTCTGTGTGTGTCCGTCTGCCGGTCTGTAGATCAAATGGTGTTAGTTCTGAATCAATAGCTCAAAAATGCTTTTGTTTACTTGATGGTTGGTCATAAACATGAATACATGGACCGAATGGTTTCAAGTCTATTACACATGAACGGTTGGGCTGAGTATCTTCAAACTTTAAAGGGAGGTATGTTACTATCAGGTGTTTGTACTATTGATTTTTGGGACAGAATGTCAAGGTCACCATGACCTTTAACATTACTGACTATTGGACTGGCATCGTAACATACTAGTATTCAAGTTTTTGTTTTTGCTAGTCGATATGAAGTCGGCGCTGAATTATACTGAGCGTCAAAAGTTCCGCAAATCAACATTACACTTATCAAATATTTGTGCACGGTTTGGTACCATATACCTTATCTTTTAATTATTATTTTGCACGAAATGTTGCTTTATGCTATCGACATAACTTCCATTTAAACGCACCCTTCAAATAAAGATGGGTTTAGACTTAACAACATATTTCCCGTTAACTTAGCTTGACAGTATTTTTTAAAAACATTCTACCGTTATTATTATTTTATAGGACATGGAAAGCAACTTGAGGTAAGCATTGTCGTTATTTGACCATACTTGTTGATTGGTCGTTACATGTTTACTCAACTGATGTCGCTTTCACAAAAACACAATTCGAATGCAAGATTTTTTTTGATTTTACTGTATGGTTGACTATTTTATCGTGCAAGGGAGGTACCTGTAACTTCAGGTAAGAGTTGTCGTTTTTTGACCACTTGTAACCTCAGGTAAGATTTATCGTTTTTTGACCATAAGTGATAAGTGATCGTAACATAGTTTTACCCAAATGATGATTAATTTAAATAAGTGTCGTTTTCATAAAAACATAATTCGAATACAAGTTTATATGGA
Source organism: Spisula solida (assembly GCA_947247005.1). Taxonomy (NCBI): domain Eukaryota; kingdom Metazoa; phylum Mollusca; class Bivalvia; order Venerida; family Mactridae; genus Spisula; species Spisula solida. The sequence goes on from OX365945.1 coordinate 54,853,737, forward strand.
TTTAACTGTTAGTTAAGCCACAACAATAATGTCGTTGCACATTGTGCTAAAGTTTTAGCAATATGCCTGTCTGTATCAGTTGTATTGACCCTTGACTCTTCATCACGTGGTATGTCATGTACACGATATGTCTGTTGGATCTGATACATGTACCACAAATAAATGATAGTTTAACGCGACAGGAAGCAGCCTTAGTGGAATACCATCCTTCAGCATATCATATACACGATGATGTTCATCATTACCCATTTTGGTGATCTTTTTAAATGTACGTGTCTTGCCTCAATAAATCAAAGAGCTGTATGCGCTGAAGGCCTGTGGCTAAACTTTTTTAGCGTGGGAAGCAGTTTACGGACTAAAATGAAGTAAATGTAAACGAAAACAAAATATTTGATGAAAATACACGTCCTCTTTTGATGCAAGTTATGTTGACCTTAGAAAGTTGCAGGGTTAATCGATTGGTCCTGCTTAACTTGCCTCTGTATCTTGTGTATGAACTACTAGTGATAAAAAAGAGATCCCAGAATCCCATTATTGCCCCCACTACCCATATATATATATATACACACAGTCACATATTGAACTACACTCAGTCGTATAAGAAAGTATACATTGTTTATAATTGAAAGTATTTCATGTGTGATTAAAAGAAACAAACAAAAAGGCAATATTGACTAAATGCTATGTTTATTAGAGATTTTAAGATCAATGAATAACATGTCAATAAATGCAATACTACACAAATATAGTCAACAGCTTTGACACCTGAAAAATCAAATTAACAAAAATGTTCAAATCTTTTACGTGGTTGCCTACCCTTGACCATAATAGTCAATTTATCGTACATTTAAGTATTTGGTTGTTCATGGCTTAATGAACCCCTGTCTTAAATATTGAAGAACAAACTTCCTTGATAAACTCGTGTGGCAGTCAACAGCATGTACACACAATTTCATGCAGAAATATCTATAAATAAAAGATTTTTTATTGTTTTGACAATTTGTTATTTTTGTTAAATTAATGTTTCAAGTGCAAACGCTGTTGACTATATTTGTGCGGTATTGCATTTATTGATATTTTATTGTTAGATCTTAAAATATCAGATAAACATATAGTTCGGTAATCAAAAACTTTGTGTTTGTTTGTTTTAACCTCAGATGATATAAGGTCATGTTATGCACACTTTATACTTTCTATTGCGCCTAAGTGTACATTCACTAAATCAACATTACAGGGTAAAACCAGTTTTCCTGGATATAAGAATTAATTGAGCGACAGTATGCGAGATATTCCGAATATACGTCAGGGTGGTGGCTGCATATAGCGTATAGAGCAACCAGTTACAAAAATCGCGATTATTTTAATTGTAAGACTTTGTAAAAAGTATTACTTGAACACAACGACAATATTTTTTGCAACCTCGCTGACAATATTTTCGCCTAAATGATATGTTTAACTTATTCTCGCAATCGGTATCATGCTACGGAAGCGGCAATGTTGCATAAAATGCAATACTTGAGATATAAATCATTTTTAGGATAATTCTTGCTAAATTTAAAAACATAGATGTTGAATAGATAATGTGCAACAATTGTTGTATGTATGTTTCATGTTTAATTGTTGAAAGAAGAATAATTATATACACTCCCACTATACGGCCTATTGCCCGCTACCCCACTGACCGTAAATTCCGGTTCAGGAAAAACGGGTTTTACCGTGTAATGTCGATATCGAAAATGTAGTATTACCTTGTTAATGTTTGGCAAAAAATGCGAAAAGCATAGCGAAATTATCAATGGAAATCAAAATTACGGTCACCTTTTCGTGGTTACATTTCAGCACTATAATACAGTGATCACAAATTATCAAAATTACCTTCGTCATCAGTATACCAAATCATACTAATTTGCCAACTTTCCATCGATTTCTCACAACATGACAACATTGCATTGTAAACATAGTGATAGATGGGGTAATCCAGTCTAAGAATGATGCAAACGCAGTTATCTCCCTTGACCCTCGCATCAATAAATAAACAATAAAAACTGTGTTGTAGTCAATGTCAATTTTGCTTCAATACTATTTATTTTACACTTTTACATGAAACTGTGAAACAGTGATGTTCTGCATTTTTGAAGGAGGGTTAGTGAGATCTGAGAGGAATTACTTTTATTCAAAAATTTAAGATTTTCAATTTTGTTGCAAAAATTTTGACGCTAAGTATATAACAATAAGAAGATAGGTTGGCAATAAAGAACATACAGACAGAAAAAATAAACGATATTCTAATTGTCTATACGATATCTGAGGTGTGGCTAATAAATATAAAGTCGTCTGGCCGAAGTTCTATAAAAACATTTTGCACAACCACAAATTAATGTCTGCAGTGTAATTGTCGTCTATAATTTAAACCCCTATGTCTCTGGGTACTCTTAATATGAAATCCCTTCATAGAATTATTGGTTGAACAAGTCTGCACGTTGTGTTACAATGTTATTTAGAGGTATGTTTACATTTTTATGTAGCTGCACTCAAATACTTTAAAAAACCCTCACATGTTTCAAAGCCACATATCGCTTAAAATATTTATTTTATTGAACAAACAATTAGACTGGTCGGATACCCCCATGGTAGAACATTTCACAACCTATTTTTTACTGTAGAGGATGGTCTCGGGGTTGGAAAACGATGGTTTTGAATCTGAGATCAAAGTAGGTCATTATGAAAATCGTTTGTTATGTGTGTTTTAGTGTTATTCAATGTAAAGCTCAGGACAGCTACCTTTTTGTTCAGGAATACGATACATAGACATTATTATTGTTGAATTATTGGTGTCTTATAACATACTAATAACCTAGTTCCGTTGTGGTGGTTTGTTATAAAAAAGATCACTTATGACACTGCAGTCAACCGTTTCCAAAAAATCACACTTTTCTTACTTTTGTGAGGTTTTACCCCAAATTTAGCGAGTTGTCACAACAGCCTGGAACGAGGATTTGGTTGTCTTAAACCGGATCTTCCTACCTACCTATCACAGTGATTTATTATGAAATAAAATGAAAGATGGCATTGCAGTTAACCGATTCCAAAAATTCGTACTTTTCGTTTATGTTTTTTAACATTTTTACCCCAATAGTATGTCGCTATATTGTTGATATATTAAACTACACGTTACTACTAACCCACCAAATTGATTTTATTTCAAATATATTGATACATGATATTGTGGTGTACCGATTACTAAAATTCGCACTTTTCGTTTATATTTTTTAATGTTTTAACCCCAAAAAAAGGATTTCACACACTAGTATGGAACTAAATATTGAGTATGTTATAAGGCACCCATAATATGATACAATGTATAATTCAACAAAAATAATGCATGTGTATTGTTTTTCCTGAATTAAAAAGTAGCTCTCCTGTTCTATACATGAAAAACATAAGTCGTAAAATCGCCTCTCAAGACACTAAAAAACACACATAAAAAGCCAAATTTCATATTGACCTACATTGAACATAGATTCACAACCATCGTTTTCCAACTCCCAAGACCGTCCTCTTCAATTAAAAACATAGGTTGTGAAATGTTCTACCATGGGGAGGGGTTGCACCCATTTTTAAGTCCCTCTTTGAGGTTTGGCCACTAGCCTTAACTTCATGTTCGTGTTAATTGATCTTTTGTGCATATAATTTAATTTAGTTTGTAAAAATATGATATCTTGTTATTAACTGAGGATACTCTAAGCACAACCACCACAGGCAAAGGTGTGGAATTTTCAATACCGACAATAGGCGCAATTAATCCTAATATGCGGGATGCCGCCCGTCTACGAACTCCTCTAACAAACCTCCTGTCACCTATAAGATGTGCACAATAATATCCACGTAAAAAAACTATGTTCATGTATAGCAATCACCTGTCAAATTAAAAAAAAAACATGAACAAAGGAAATAACAAAAGAACGTCCACACATTTAGACAGACATTCAAAATCACCAAGTTTTAAGTTTATTACTAAAATTGGCAAATTTAAAATCAAATTGTATCCATTTGAACATGATGAATTTTAACAGTTGAAATAAGCCATCGTATTGAAAACAGGCAGATGCTTGAGAACAAAGGTAGAAATAAATGTATTCGACGAATTTGTGTGTAACCCGTCTAAATCGTACGAGAACAGTAAAAGTTATGTCAAGCATAGCCTGTATTGAAAACCCACACTTTTGCTTGCAGTATTCCTAGAACAGGAGATGTTTGTAAAACACGTATGCCCCTATGGCAGCCCAATAGTCATAACTACACTTGGGGACTTTGAAAACGCACCACTTATTCAAACCACGCAAATAAATAGTAAACATTATTTAATTGACACAAAAATTGGTATATAGAAAGCCTATTTTATATTTAACCCACTAGCAAAATTTCATAATGAAAGAGAACAAAACAGAAAAGTCACGTGACATCGATGTCTTCAAGTCTCAAATGCCAAATTCACAATTTAGTACTTTGTGTATAACGATTTGTTCGTGGTACATTCACAACAACGGCAACTCATAAACAACATCACATTTTAAATGTGCTGCTGAGGAAATGTTCCACCATACATGGACAAATGTTTGGAGAAGCTCGTGAGCAGATGGAGAATCGGCACTCACCCGTGGACACGCCTTTGCAAGAGCATGTCATACTTTTCAATGAGTGCAACATCTGAGGATAGAACTGGAGTATCCATCACGTTGATATTCTTTTCGTCCATAAAAATGAACATTTTCAGTAATTATACGAATGATTATTATCATGAGGTAGGTCTAAAGTTACATAGTTGTCGCCGAAAATAGTGAATAGGGAATGGCTACAGATTGAAGAACATCTTAGATGTAAGATTGAACACAAACTGTCGAACTGTACTAAATCAAAATTTCTTTGAGAAAAAAATCATATTGAACTTTCATTTAATAATTTTGCATACCCATGGCTACCAAGTATTACTTTTACAGTAATGGTTGTAGACCGGAAGCTGTTTCGTCGGCTGCGCATGCGTATTGATTCATCCGTATAAATAGCAGTTTTAGGCATTTTGTTCTGCCTTGGGCGGTCAGTGACAGTGTCAGTGTGCATTTAACGTTCATGTGGACTAGTATTTGTCATATTATCACAATGGAATCGTGCAAAAACGGCATGGTTGCTACTTCCGGTATGCAGCATTGCTACACCTCTAGGCACATCATTTTTCGGTGAACGTTATATACCAACTAGTGATTTTGGATGATTGAAACTGTGATTTTTTGTATGTCAATGTATTATGTACACGTTTCCATTTACACAATTCGGATATTTTTATTCACGCGAGATCTACGAGCGAAAATGAGATTTGGCCACGTGGTTACCACGTGTAATTTGCGTGGTAAAACACATGTCACATTTTCTCTACTGGCAAGGTTATTATCTAGGAACATTATTTCATTCGTACAAAGTCAGCTAAATAGTTCAATCAAAAAGATATGGGTCCTTTAAAAGTGGTGCGTTTTCAAAGTCCGTAAGTGTACTGAGATAGTGATATTTGTGTTAGAGCACAGCTATAAGTGTCCCCTAGTGTAGAATGATTTTTCAATAAAAATAAGCAATTTTAGCACCATATGACGTTAAAGCATGTGGGGCGTTTTAAAGTCCTGAGTGTATATTCCGTTGCACATCAGGATCAGTCTTAAGCTTAACATGATATGTTGCTTTTTTCAAATTAAAAAATAAAGTTAATAGAAAGATAATTTTATTTCATCACATAACATGCGGTCCATTGCTGGTATTCACAAAGCATCTTAAGGGAAAACTTAAATATTTTGACTTAATTACAAAAATTGAGATGCACATATTTCCAAAGAAACGAAACATAACCTATGTTTTCTTTATGATTATTGTAGCTCTATACATAAAGCTTCTAAACTATGTAAAAAAATTATGATCTTGATTTTGCTGTTTAGCTGATACAATTAAGGAAATTTTAAGATTTAAACAAAATTCTAAGTTTTCCCTTAAAATGCTTTGTGAATACCAACCCAGGAGTGTCGTAAAGCCGTGACGTAAATATCGTTCGGCACTCCCAGACCGTGCAATAAATATCTAAGTTAGCTTGACGAGACGATGGCCAATCCATGCATTGATCTGTCACTGACGTCAGTATAATATCAACGTCGCCATGACGTCGCGCTCATTGTACCGCTAAATTTTGGCTGAAACATTATGGTTATGTGATAAATAGAATCTTACATTCGTGCTCATTACATATGAGTTTTATTAAACTCGTCGACAAAAACAATATGACACTCGACAAAGCCTCGCGTCATATCATTTTGTCCACTCGTTTGATAAAACTCGTATGTAATGAGCAATCATGCAAGATCCTCTATTACCCAGATGAAACAATATTGACATCTCCATAAATTTTAAGGGCAATATAGTAAGTTTGTATGTATAGTCATAGGAATATTGAACTTAATAAATTGAATATTGGGTTTGAATTTTGATTATGAATGTTTGAGCTTAGTTTCGGTCTTAATTGCAGTAAATCCCGATTTAAAATTAATATAACTAGTCGAAGATGTTCTTGTATTCTGTTCATGCTAGGGTGGAGTAAGCTTAATAAATCTGAAAATACGTAAAACATATAGCGAAGCAGAATTAAGATCAAGCCTGTTCCTGAAAAATATTTTGTGAACGCTTGACCAGTAAACATTATTTTATAAAATTTAAGTTATCTAAGTAAGGTGCATTTGTACTAAAGTGGTCAGATTGTCTTATATTTCTTCCTAAAGTAATTACATTCATAGACAACATCGTTAGATTTACCTCCATGCTAGATCCCATCGACATTGATCTACTAGTTAAAAGGTTATACCATAAAACGTATACCACGGTGTCTAGTCAATCACTGAGATGCATTCAATAGAAACGATAATGCTATATTCTGAACAAGAAAAAAAAAGTGATTTCACGCCGTATAGGTTTATTGTCTTATTTATAGACGGATTTTTAACATATTGATATCAAATTAAAGAAGAAGCTCTATAGTTTCTGATTATGTAATAATATTTAATAACTTGTTTTAATAAAATGGGAATTAAAATCAAACTGCACCTCAGTGACTGTGTGGTCAATTTCCTGTGTTAAAAAAAACTTTCTAAGATATTATAAATTTTATAAAAAAAATATTTTTGTTTTCTTTACTCTTTATTAATGATACAGTTACCTGTGTACTAGATCAGTATGTTTGTAAATTCGTTCTCAAACGCCTGAATTCCGTTGTTCAGTGATTTGTAGACGTTAAGATTTAATTGCTGTACAAAAAATGTGTATTATATTAAATGATACCTGATCATGTATTCATAAAATGTCTATTAAACCTGTCTTGTGTTTGTTTTACTTATATTCCAAACAATGTAATTGAAGGGAATAAATATGAGTAAATCGACACTATAACAGTCTTCTAGCTAGCCAGTAGTCATTAAAAACAAATATTACATGTAGTATAGTTTTAGACCGCACAAAATCCACTCCATTCCGCGTACTTTAGATCAATTTCAAGTGCTATTTATTCATTTTGAATTGCAGAAGCACCTTGCGTAAAGTACACTGCTGATACTACACTAGCCTGGCAGCACGGCAATATCTACACAGTCAATCTAACATTCTGTATCTCCGGGGAACGGTCGGACTTGTTAAACTGTTTTGTATTTAGTTATGGCTAGCCAGGTATTACCTAGAGAATAGAATAATTAATTTTAAGCTGACATACGAATACCGTAGGACGTAAAATGTTATTACACAATTTATTCCCAACGGTGGTGGGCTATTGTCACTTATAAGACAAACATTACGTAGACTTATATGTTATGTGAAGTATTGGAAGATTGCACCTCATTCGATCGTGCAATTATAATTTCCGGTGACAGAGAAATTTGCATTTACAATAACACGCTGGCAATAACATATTTGAACGCATTCATTATGTTATTGATTAGCCGCTAAAATGAATAAGTTGACTTCATTTATTGCTAAAAATGACCACATCATTTGAATACTTTTATTATCGTAGTATTGTTCTATACAGGCAGAAGGTACATTGCATTTCAATCATTTAGATGATGTTTTCGTGTTTTATTACTTCAACGCTTATTGTAAAATCTGTTTGCATGCTACAACATTATGGATGTTAACTTGGTGGGTATTGAATAACCATTAACGAACAACAAAAATGTCTGCCAAACAATTAAATTAACATGTTACAGTGTTACTGATGATATTTTAAAAGGCATCAACATTTGAAATTTCTTACTACATGTAGAATCACGTTATCCATTGTATTTTAAAATGAAAACATATTGGAACAAAGTCAACATGACTCATATACACAATTTACTCTAAAAAAGATAGAATTTATGACATAAATCATAAACAAGTTTAACAAAATATGTTGTTGGATGGCATTTTTTAAAATGAACTTTTCGTTGTGCGATAAGATGACTATGGTTTGAATCTTGCAATTTCTATGTGTACAGTCCTTGATAATCAGTTTCTATTGCACGTTTGCTCTAGTACCATCAAGTAGAAAATTAAAGGAAATGCCCAGTTACTTTAATGCGTACTAATGTTAAATAAAAGCAATTAGTCCAATGCAAGACTTATTTGAAGCCACCACAGTTGACATTATTACACTCACAGTAACTCTTAAACCCAAGATAGAAATAAATCACTAGAATATCGTTCACTCGTCCACGTGAATTTATGCTTCTCGTATAATTGTTTTTTTAGAAAAACTCTTAAATTAAATGTCAACTAATCTCAATTTCTTAAAACTTTAAGATAAATATAAACCGCTATTGATTTAAGCAGCTATATGTCATGAATGACAATCTAGAAATTAATTTATAATGGTCTATGGTAGTTTTATAAAGCATACGGCAACGCGCTACACATTTTAAATACGATGTCAGAAGTCACTGTATCTAGTGCCACCATCTAATTTTACATTCTGTCCACGAATCTCGTTTCAGACGGATTTTGGTTAATTAGACATACGTTACAGACCAAATGGCACAATGGTATAATTTTACATCACCACCGCTCTAATATTGACTGTTGCTCACTAATACACAAATGTCAGGTCCAGTATGCTATTAAAACAGAACCAAATGTGTTTTATATACGTTTTACTTGTAAACTATTTTAAACATACCACGATATGTAATGATACAGGAGTAACTTAAGCAGGCCCGAGCTGCCTTGTGCGCATGCGCGAAATTTTAAAATCGTACTAGGTGAGAACAAACATGATATGTATTTCCAATGATCACATATAAATGTTAATTAATGAAATTAAACATAATATTAGTTTAAAAAAAATATATTTTTAACTTTTTATTTTGTGCATGTATAAAAAGTGAGTGGGGATCGGCACAATTGTAAAGTATTTGTGTGTACAATAAGTCACTACAATTGTCCAAATGCATATGCTTATATAAAATATGTAGTGCATGATTTAGTTTCATGAAGTAGGTAAATACTTCTCATAACATTTTATTTCATTCTAATATGCAAATTAGGTTAATTTATGCAAATTTAGTCTAAATTAGTACTTGGTTAGAATGGCTCCCTAAAAAGGCTGGTGACCCCTATTTTTATTTGACTAAACTGATGTTATATGATTCTCAACTTTTATCCAATTTTAAATAATTTTCGACCGTAAGATATATTTTGACGGTCATATGAAAGAGGAATCTCTTAAACACGTGACGTTTTCTACAGGCCGCGCTTATTTCAATAAAACAACACATGCTTTCCGCCTATGAAAATGTCTGTTCATAAACACATGTACAAAATATAGTTCGGTTGTAGCTTTTATTCATATATCAATTCCCTTTAAAATAAAATAACGATTACATTATGATGTTACAGTAGTACTGTTTTCAGTCTTATTCCTAAGGGATAATATTTATAACATTGGTATAAAGTAAACAAATATTATCAGTGAGCACGTTTTGGTACCGAATAATCTTTTGATTTATCAATATTGCTGTACTAAATTATGTGTGTATGTTATTGACTACTATGTTGTTTTCCATCAAATTAAGCACAACGATGCATTGATGCATGATATGACAAAACGTGTACAGTCTAACTTGTACTAGCGACCACGCGTATTAAGCGACCTTTGTCTTAAACGACCGGTTTCAAATCCTCCTGACCATATTTGCTCTTTTTGTCTACTATATTAAGCGACTTTTGTCTTACGCGACCACTGTTTAAGCACAAAATTGATTGGTAAAATTGCATTAAGCACTTTGGAGTTTTTCTTTTGTTAACTGGGCCCCAATTAACAGCATTTATAATCACCATTGTGTCCATATAGGGCATGTCATATCCGATTACACACATTATTACAGATTAATTGTTGTATCTTTTGCTGCAATCAGCTTGTTGTCACAGTCCATTTAGATTGGACTAAACCCCGGTCTATTTCGTTTTTTTTCTTCGAGTGCAACAACAACAACATGCAAGCAAAATTGACTTACATGCATTGTGTAATATATGAGTAAGTTTATTACAATGATAAATTAAATGCACATGAAGACGATGCATTTAAGTATAAAATCCTTATAAAACATATTTACACACTAATGTTTATCAAATTAAGTTGAATAGTATTCAGACAGCCTAATGTCGGAAATTCGTTAATTACACTCGATGTTTCTTCTATTTGTGTTAAACGACCATTCTGTTAAGCGACCGTTTTCAGACCTTCCCCAGGGTGGTCGCTTAATACAAGTTAGACTGTATATTGTACAAGGAATTAACGTGGTTGGGGTCAAACTATTTTATGTTTTTTAAATTCGAATTAAAATAAACCGACAAGTTCAAAAACATAAATTAGGCGTTTGTTCATCCAGCAACATGGTCATTAACAGTTAAAAATGCTTATAAGAATTATGTGAGTATTGCCTCACATTACTACGATTCTGTAGTCACGGAGATATAATATGGTGGTCTATACGTATTCGTCGCGTTTGTACATGTATACCAACAATGAACTTTATTTTTATCATTTTTTATTTGTTTTCGTGATAATCACATTTACTTGTAAACGACCCTTATCAGTAAAACAGGTACACAGCTGTATTAATAATGTGACAATCGCCGAAGAGCGCACGGCAACACTTTGCAACATTAACTTAAGTTTATGTCATCATTTGTTTGTTTGGTTTTGTTTGTGATTAGGTTGTAATAAAATCAATTGTCATTCCACACATGTTTGCTACATTTTCTATGTTGAAATTTCAGCAAGATTAAACACGTATTGACATACCGCTGTCTTAGAATAAGACTCATGCATACTTAAAATATGCATCTCAAGGCGCTTCTTGTGGGCCCTTTTAATGAAGATCGGAATTGTTCATGTTGACCAAAGTGAAGTTCAAAAAGCTTGTTTTTCAATAAGTAAAGAGTAGTTTTCAGACATGTTTTTCTTGTTTTCTCAAAATATTGAGTTTATACTTACGCCATTTAGTTCTAAGCCAGCGATATGGGTAAATATATACATGTACACGTATAAGATGTGGTTAGTGTAACCAAGCCAAACACGGGCATGAAATAAAGACACTCTCACGTTAACCAATATAGTTTATGTACATTTAATTGATTGATGGTTTCATTGTTATGTAACATAGTGTTTATCATATTGTAAAATGACATAGTTATTTACACGGACAAGAATACATATATTTATTATTTCCGAATGAATACAACGTATGAAGATGTCATTAAAACACTATTTCACTGATTTTTATTCAAACGTAAAAAGGTGAAATAGTCAGAATAATAACGAAATAATTTCAAAATTATTGAAAGTTGTACATATCTTACATTTTCGTAAACGATGTCATTAGAATAAGGCAGATGTACTTGAATCCAGCATATTACAATCCAAACTCCATGACAAATCACTGAACATGCAAATAAAAAACCATAAGGACAATTTAATCCAATTTGATCAACCAAGATTCACAGCCGTTCATTCTCATCACATCTCTTTTTAACGGGATTTTTATTTTACTCACGAGTTTCGTATCCAATTAAGCTGAAGTAAAATAACGCACAAAAAGGATTAAATACTCGAAACAGCCGTAGTAGGTTCGTACAAAAAATGTTTTTTTTTCAAATTATAGCACTGAATGTTTTTTAAGAGTCTTCTTCATGAACGTTGTTTCCTGTGGCTTTTAGGGGAATTGCCGTGGTCTCATCCATGTCTATAGACATCCTTGTATGGTTCGTCATTGTCTCTTTGTTATGAAAGGTTGGCGAGGCTTGGTCTGTACCAATATGAACATGGAGAGCTTCAAAACACGCCTTTCGAATTTGACGGTCCATTATACCGTAGATCACCGGGTTAAAACAATTAGCTACGGCAAAGAACACCGTAATCGCAACATAGAAGTCCGCATCATATGAGAGAGTTTTGTCAATAGCTCTCACAATGCCGTAAGGTATATAGCCAATCATAATTAACAAAAACACCATTCCAAACATTTTGGTTATTTGTATTTCTCTTTTAAGCCATTCCTTTTGCCTGAAAGCACGAAATGCCTGCGATGATTGGTGTACCTTGATAAATATGGCGATATAACAAATGATGAGTAAAATGGATGGTATCATCATTAGGAATACGGTAACTAGAAGAGTAAACGGACCATAGTTCTTCTTCACAACACAACGTAACAGTTTAGCCTCATAATGAGACATGTGTCCAAGCGATGGTTGACAGAGGAATAGGAGTGGCACAACACGACAAAACACGAGTAAGAAAATCGTGTATCCTTTCTTCGATATTTTCTTGTAGAAGTTGTTGAAGACGACTACGATCAACCGGTGTATAGCAATAAGTCCAGTATGCCATAATGAAGAACCCATCAATATCACTGTGAAGTGAGTGGACAATTCACAGCCAAGCATTCCTGTAGGCCACTTTCCAATCATATATGATGAAGTAACTAAAGTATTATTAAGACCTAAATTCAATATATCATTTATACAAAGGCTAACGACGAATATATGAATTATATTTGATATCTCTTTCCTTCGGAGGATAACAATCATGACTAAAATGTTACCAAAAAGGCCTAATAGCAGTGCTATAAGCATAATGCCAGCTCCTAAGTACATCGCAGTTCTCGATGGTACAGAACCTGCAATAGTCAAGTTTGACATGTTTGCCGTTATACTGATATTTTCTAATAAACTTGTCATCTTTCCCGCTTTAAAGAACCACTTACTTTCGTAGTAAAATTAATCAAAATGATTTTGAAAACTATTGTCTGACTAATACTGACAAATTGTCGAGTAATTTTACCGTTTAAGTGATATAATCCGCAACTAATATTCCGCCGAGTAAAATTACCAGTCCGTTTTTACATCTGCAAATTTATCCATTTAACGTCATTTGTCCGTCGATTATCGCTCTCACAATATGCATAATCACTATTATTTAACTTAAATGGATTCCTATACGCATCCTGAACGGCGCTATTATCCAACGGGAACTTCCTGTCGCTGTGGTAATTCTCTCTACTCGCGTCTTTAGATGGCGCTAGACTGAATGCCAACTGCGCTCTATCGTAGAGTATGCTGTAGAATTTCCCAATCAATGTTGTTCGCCAGCTAGTCTGCTTGTCCAGCCTGTAAAATAAGAAATGACAGATAATGGTTAAAATATGTCCATTACTGCGTTAGTTACTTTTAGTACTGCTTTCATGAATACGTGCATCACATGTATCGAAGAATTCAAAGCTAGCATGAAACGCTGTACATTTTGTTAAAACGTTATCAATGCGTAATGTTCAGCGCTATGAAAGACAGGACTATTGAAGCTATAGTTAATAATACGGATATCTAAGTGAATATATCTCATCCTATAACGATATGATATTTGATGTCACTGTTGTTGTATAGATTTTGTAAATATGAAGAGGCTCATAGGGAAGATTGGGCATATGCCTAACTATGTTGCCTCTATAAATAAAGTCTTTATTATTATTATTATTATATAAGGTAGTTAGTAATATCATATACACATGTAATCGGTTAGCAAAATTGCATATCAACGACGATTCCCATACATGTTTATTACTGAACAGTGTACAACAAATGTTGCACATGGCATAATGATACTAGCAGTCTGTACAATTTGACTTAGCATTATTCACTTATGGTAGAAATTAGATCTGATTACACAAAGTTGATTTCATTCGCTTATCACATTAATTGGTATGTTCACTACATATTGTGAATTTTGAATGTATGCTATTAGGACTCACATTCGAATACATGTATGATGAGTAAACTGGATGTTATATATAAGTTCAATGATAAATTTATTTGATCCTATGTTATACCGCAAAATTTTGTGACGCAGTACATCTTAAATATCTTAGCGATACATATACCTTGTTACGGTTTATCGACATTTACAAAAGGTTGATTTTTCAAATAAATGCTTTATACCCTTGAACCTTTGTATTGTTAGAATTAAATAAAACGAAAATAGTGAAACTGGATTTGAACGAAGTGTTTTTACTATAATTAATTGTGCGTTACTATTGAAGCGAATTTACAATACATTCCCAGTAAATGTAGTTGGTAGCAGCCAAATCTTAAGTACTGCAATTCTTGACGTTTCCTTAAATCGCGGATCTATTCTACATAAAGCAGTGTTGTCATTTCCAACTTCAAAACATTTTTCATTACTCAAACAAAATCGTCTTGACTCTTGCTAGTATTAGTGATTTATTAGTCTACACATCATTACAATCTATGCTACATGTACAGTCGTTTTCAAACTGTTCAGTCAATATCAGTTTAACTCTATTTTGTTCTAATCAAGCCATTTACCGTCAGTTTTTCCAGATAAGCGTATATCGACAAAAACATCGAGATAGTTCTTCTGGTTTAATTAAAAAGATCGATCGTGAAACCTTTTTATGACCCAAGACAAATATTACGTATCTAGACTTATAGTGAAATATACGACAAGAGGTATTGATAGCACTGAGCATATAGCACTATTTGGTACTGCAGATTACTGAGTTGCGCCATGACGTGGAATTCGGATAATTGTAACCACCTATATGCGATGATCTTGTTGCAGGAGTGAAGTAAGTTCACTGCGAACACTTCCACAAGGGAACTCACATTTCCAGCCATACATTTTGATGTTTGCGTGTTGTTCCTATCGCTCTCTAATATTTGCTTGAATATTTTACGTTTATTTAACATGCTTTTGGTCTTGCTATGTACTTTGTAAGTGCAAGTTTTCGTTGCACGTCTTCAAATATTTATACTTCCAAAATGTATTTAAAAGCATGTATTTATATAGCATGTCTCATTTAATTTCTATTTTCGAATGCATTATCACAAGCATATCGCCGAGTATCCTGAACACAATTATTTGGTATCCTTACTTAGCTTTTGTCACGCCTCACCAGCCAATACAATATGTTCATAAGACATTCAATAAACGAAAGGTTTTTTTTTGTACTTTATAATTAACTGCAAATGAGACATCAGTATTCACTTTAATGCTCGTTGCTGCACAAATTTGTGAAAACCATTAGCGCTCCGGAATAGCAGAGACACGAATTACCGATGTAGATAAGCTATTATAGCAACGAACGTGCAAATATTTAATGAGTTTGTCGACATTTTAAGAAGTCGATGTATCCATCTATAGAGTTTATTAAATAATTTCAAAGAACTACACCCGCAGTTTAATAAGACCATACTAATAACGATGTTCTTCAATAACAAAATTAATTCACCTGAGTTAAATAGCGAACAAATTACAGAGCAGCGTGAAAGCATTGTGACGCACTTAATTGAACATATTTGAAAGTCGATGTCTAACTTTACAAATGCGAAGTATGAACATACATACGATTCGGATACCTTCAAACACGATAATGTTTTTTCCAAAAATACTAACGTATACTACCAACTTTATTATGTAACTTAAAGCTATTGTGTAGTGGTTGGATTACAACGGAAAACTGCTTTAAGAACGATGACAACGACTCGTTACCTGACTAGAACAAGAAGCAGTCACAGACAGCCATATCCCCCACCGAAGGGGAAATAATTGTGCCAAACGTATTAAAAAAACAATACTTTTAACATAAGGGTTGTGAAAGTTTGGTTTCAATATTCGCTGGGGGACATCATAGCAGTAATTCAATAAAAGTTTAATCGAAACTTCATATGAAAATTTAAAGACCATAATGATAAAATAGTCTATAAAATCATCAAATTTAATTTATTTTATAAAATAAAATGATTTTCCATGTTCATAATAGTTATATAAATGAACACAATATCAATAACAATAAGAATATGCCATTTAAGATAGGAATATGGATGTATATTACCAACATAGTTGTAAGATTTCGATATTTGTTTTCAGTCTACTATATATATAATTTCTAATATCCTAACAAAAACTCCAATTAATGGTCATATATCAATATCAATTACCCCGACATTTTCATTGTACTGTTATGCACAGATTTAGACCAAATACAATACAGGTTCACCATCAAATTATCAAGATAAAACATTTTGTATGACCCCCTTCCCAGGTTTGGCATTACACATGTACTGCCTTAAGAAATAGGCCATGCTATCTTTCAGAGGCTCTCTGTATGCAAAGAAATTAGCAGTACCTAATATTTCTAAACTCAGAACTCAATCCCAGATATGTTGTTAGTCCAACGCAATGCAATATGTGTTAGACAGATGGATAGGATTTTGTCAAGAGAAACAACTTTGTATTATACAATTCTCAATTTGTATATCTCTAAGCGGCCCTACAATATATACGAGTTCATCGTGCCAGTAATCTACTGGCCAGACTGATTTGTCTGATACCATTTATTATAGAAACCTAATTACAGGAACGAGCACAATTAACATATGCATTGCAGCAAAATAAGATAGAAACGATCAGTAGTTGCAACAAATGTGCGCGTAAATTGCGGCGCTTCACTAAATGACATTAGGAAAAGAGGTGACATATGGAAATTCTCCGCCTATTCTATAATAACTCTTATTTAAAGGTCAGAGGGTTGGAAAACTTTATTATGAACACTACATTATTCATAACCACATATACATGCATCAGGTACCACACAGGTATACAACTTTAAGATATCAGAACGCTAACTTACTTGACTTCGATCGTTTGACCTCTAGCCCCAACATAAACAGCAGAGGGTGAAAGGCACAAATAAGAACAAGTGAACAAATTTCTAGCTCTGTGTGAAGGTGACCCCTTAGAAAATGACGAATAATGATATGTGATGACATTTGATTGATAAGTTAATGACGAGTAATGTCGCTAACGTATTGGGACGTTAAGAGGTCACCACTCAAGGCGAATGTATTCTTCGCTCTGCAAATGTTTTATGTAATGAAACGTTACAATCGAAGAGATCGTCAGTAGCACCAAATTCATACAAATAAACATAATGGTTTATTTCCAAAAGTATGTACAATCAACTATGCCGATTGCAGTGTGACCTCAAATATATGTATCAATATTTCGATGGGATTACCTAGTATTAAAACGTCAGATTCGTGTACGGGAAGCATAAAGTATACATCAGACGAAATGCAAATAGTACAACTGTTTTCATTTTTTGCTGTTCTGGATGAAAAAGGACAGCTGGCTTCTCTTTCTCTCATACACTTGTCACGTTGGATATGTTTAGTTGAGAGTGACAAAAGTAAGTTATCAGAACATGTTTTAAAATCGCTCTGAAAACAGTCTTTCCCCATACAATAATGGGATTATGATGCAAACGACCCTGCGTAAATTGTTAAACTGGTGTTTCACGGTGCGTAACGTTCTGATAAATATCAATTTGTTTTGTTTATGTTAACCTATTATATTACAGTTTGTACCTCAAATTATTCCCTGAACACCCATTGAACAATAGTTATGGTGTTGAATGTTTCATTAAGAAAGAGTAACGAATGTTAACGCCGAGTTAACGACACATTTGAGAGACATTTAACACTAACTCCAGGGAAAGGATCCTAAATAGTCGACAAGAGCTTTAAATAAAGTGATCCCATATGAAGATAGTGTGATCTAGTTGGACATTACAGACATTTTAAACGCCATGGGAATACAATTACAGTGAATGTCCAGTATTTGCAGGTTAATATTTATGCGACCACCGTCTACCGGTTGTAATTGTCCTTTGGCTATTGAGGCGATTGGTGTCCTGGCATAAGAAAAACATTCCATACCTAGGCAGTCGGTTTACTCTATACTAAATCATTTGATAGAGTTTGTTTAATAAATAAAGTACTAATTAAATCTATATTATGGCTGATTGCAAATGTTTGCGTTGACTAGCATCAACTGGCATCATTGTAGTGTGTATATAACTTTAGAAGAATCAAAATAATTCAACGACTCATTTCAAATAACGGGTTTTTGTAGTAGTAAGGAGACATCTGAAATTTACCGGCATATATTAATACGCTTTTTTCAAACCCATGTAATCCCATTGTTCGGATGTTCTACAATAATTGTCATAGTTACATTATTGCTGGTATGAATGGCGATAGCATAAAGGATATCAAATCAGATCGACACACAATACCGCGTTGCACGGAATACGAATATCAACCATAATTGAACAGCGTACCAAACGCACGAGACGGGGTAATTAATTCTCGATTTCGAATAACACTTGGTCTGAGGAGGTCATCATGTCTACGTTACTCTGTGAAAAATGTTCTAATAGCTATTGTAACGTACAAGCGAGTGCTGTTATAATAACGATGGTTGTTCCGACCATTCGATACACTATATAAAAGGACGTCGTCGTGATAATAATGATATATGTGATCATTCGTGTGGCAATTAGCGGAATATGAAGGATCATTGCGGAATATCAATGTCAATAACTGTGAATCTGCACTGCTTACGGCTTCAATTGATTGTGTTTTGGTCGTTAAGGTAAATAATTAACCTTGTACGGAATTACAGACATCGCCTAAACACACGACCAATTGGAAATATATTGCCACAGTAAATAATTTGAAAATCAAACCATCCCTTTGTTTTGCGACGACGGGAATTGATCAAACGATAAGCGTTTCATTTGGGGACCTCTAATCCGCAATAAAATGATAGTTGGCACGTTTCGGGATTCGTATTTAAGACAGGTCTGGTGTAGATCTCAGTTTTGTCATGCTTACAATTACGTACATTTGTAATCTTATTTAGGTCCTCATTTATTTATGTCATGTTCATTACATGAACCAATAAAGATATTTTGCAGAATGTTTGTGACAACTGCTGATCTTCTTATGTAATATCCACGATCTGATATATGACAACATTCTAAATGGCTGAATAAATACAGATAACACACGAATTAACTTATAATTGATAGTAGATAAAACTACAAATCTTTTTACATGTAAACAATGTATACGAATAAATAGGCACTGAAATTGCATAATGAATATTCTTCAATGATGTAAAGATATGTAATGTACAGTGATCCTGACATTTAACTACTCAAAGTAGGACTTTTTGACTGTTTCGTTTGATTTCCATTTTCAGTTGGTTAGCATAGCGGCATGTGCTTGTGGGCTGTATTATTTTGTGTGTTCCTATTTGTGTATTTCATGCTGACCTGTTTCTGTTGGGTACTTCCGTTCGATTTGTCAGTATTTATTTGAATTCCAGATAGAGTCATCTCCGGCTAATATTGATCATAAAACATCGAGCAAGCTTTCGCTTACAATCACGTAATCACCTTATTTTAAGTTTTTAAGTAATGCTTTAGTATGGTTTTAATTACCCTGCTGTCACAAAACAAAGTATGACATTAAATGTTCTTACAAAATACACATTACTCACAATCAATGCGATAATTAACCCTTAAATACTCGAGTTACTCAAACGACGTTACAGCCCGAGATCAGGGCATATAATTAGCCTGAAATAAGACACTATGGATGTTAAAGCTAAGAGTATGGACTATATGTACGTCACGATTGCCGAGCATTAATAATGTCAAACCTGTACTTGGATGTTGGCCTTAGATGCAAAGGTCATTACCAAAGCTACAATAGCATCAACTGAACTTTGAGGCTAACAGCGAAGACAGGGTAAACCCAACTGTTTTGCCTCATGAAATAAAGTCGTTATTATCATTAACACGGTTTAAGAATAGCTAAGTACATACATGACTAGTTTGATAATTTGGAAGCGTTTTCTGTTCGGATTATCGAACGATTAATCTGGTATGGCATTGACAAATTATTATTGTATGTATAATACCGGTATCCTAGAATAAATTGGCATACCTGAAATACAAAGTGGATATACCACGTGGTATGTGGTGATATCATTGCCAGTTGAATCGGTTTTGAGCAAAAACTGGGATCTTTCGTTGGATGAAACATTACAAACGAAGTCAACGTCATTAGCAGCACATACACATATACATAATTGTATAGAGCCAAATTTTAAAGTATTTACAATTAATGAAGCAGATTTCAGTCACCACACATCTATGCACCAATATTTCAATAGAATTGCTTAGTATAAAAGCGTCGGGTCGAGTTGAGATAGCCTGTGTCATATCAAAGACGCTCAGCGCAAATAGTACAACGGTGTTCATGTTTTTATGTGTTGATGTTCAGCATGGAAAGGAAGGCTGATTTTCATTCTCTCATACTTGTGGCGTTGTATAAGATTGGGAATGTTATGTTGGGTGTGACACATATTATGAACATGCTTTACAATCGGTCTGAACATGATTAATGCAAAAAAAAGTGTTTCACCATAAAATAATGGGATTATGATACAATTAATTGGTATTTCACAGTGCTTTTAAATGTACTGATAAATGCTTGCAACTACGTATAATCGTAATCAAATTCAGGTCATCATTTATTTATGTCATGTTCATTACATGAACCAATAAAGATATTTTGCAGAATGTTTGATTATATTAAGTCAAACAGGGAAGGCAACACTCAACTTAACCAGCCGAGCACAGAAAATATTAAAAACACACAAAGCACAATGCCAACTGAACCAACCGAGCACAGGAAACATAAAACACAAACAGACACAATGCCCGACTAAACAAGCACAGATCCGCCCTAGTCCAAGCTGTCGAAAAGTATAATAAATTATGACTAGCTGAATAACCCGGTTTCCATAGCGAAATGACTATAATGCCTAGTTTTAGCAGTCAGAAATCTTTAAACGAAAAAGTGCCCAACACACTACCGACCAAGAAAATTTAAACACTTGGTTTGAGGGTTTATCATGTCTACGTTACTCTGTGAAGATTGTTGTGATTGCTATTGCAACGCACAGGGGGGGGGGGGCTGCTATAATTACGATAGTTATTTCGTTAGTTCGTTACACTATATCAGAGGTCGGTGCCGTGATAATGATGATATATGTTATCATTACTAGCGCAATTAGCGGAATATGACGGACCATTGCGGAACACCAGTGTCAATGACAGTGAATCCACGCTGCTTAAGACATATTTGATTGTATTTCGTTTGTTAAGTAATTTACAGTCATGTTTTAACTGTTTGGGCTTATTTGACACTTCGTGGTTGTTTATTTTCATTGTGGCGTTTGTAGGCGGTGATTTTCCTTTTTTGTGTGTTCCTTTGTGTGCATTTCGTGTTCGGCTGTTGTGGTTGCGTGCTGCCTTCCCCTTCTGATTAGTCAGTTTTGTTTTTATGTTACTGACAGAGGCATATTGCGCTACTACTGATCATATTGAACCTTGCGGTAACATTAACGTAACCACCTTTTTCTTACCCAATGAGTTGGTATTGTTTTAATGACACATCTGTACCAAGACAAAGTATGACAATAATTGTTCTTACATGCGTAATGCGTAATGTTCAACGCTATGAAAGACAGGACTAGTGCAGCATAGCTATATTTAATAAATAATACGGATATAAAAGTGAATATAGCTTAAGCTATAAAGATATGATATGTTTGATTATGTCATTGTTGCTGTATGTATTTTGTAAATTTGAAGTGGCTCATAGGGAAGATTGGGCATATGCCTAACTATGTTGCCCCTATAAATAAAGTCTTTGTTATTATTAGATAAGGTAGTTAGTAATATCATATACACATGTAATCGGTTAGCAAAATTGCATATCAACGACGATTGCCATACATGTTTATTACTCAACAGTGTACAACAACAACAAAAATGTTGCACATGACATAATAATACTAGCAGTCTGTACAAGTTGACCTTATTGAGCATTGTTCTTAAGGTAGAATAGAGTATACTGGATATTATACATTAGGTTCAATGATAAATTTATTTGATCCTATGTTATACCGCAAAATTATGTGTCGCAGAACTGTACATCTTAAATATCTTAGCGATACATATATATAAAAGCATGTACATGCGTAAATCCTGCCATCTCGATTCTGTGATTTCATGCATATATGCATAGTGAAGTCCTAATTGCTATATATTTTATAGAACAAGCGTTTATAATTATTGCATAACTTTGTTACGGTTTATCGACATTAACAATCGGTTGATTTTTCAATTAAATGCTTTAAACCCTTGAACCTTTTTTATTGTTAAAATTAAATAAAACGAAAATAGTGAAATTGGATTTGAACGAAGTGTTTTTACTGTAATTAATTGTGCGTGACTATTGAAGCGAATTTACAATACATTCCAAGAAGTTGGTACAAATGTAGCAGCCCCATCTAATACCCCAATCACACGACTCTCGAATCAGCCGGAATGGGCCCGAATGAGTCGGAATGAAGAAAGAGTAAACATTCGAAACACATTCCGAATGATAACTCGAATTGACCAAAATTATTACAGCTTTGTCAAAATGCCGTAGGAATACTTCAAATACCATTCAAATACAATTCTTATATACTTCGAGTATAACTCGAATACACTTCGAGTCCGCCTTGAACGATAGCGGATATCGTGCACGCATATGTTTTCAAAATACGGTAAACACAAGCATCGGATCGTTTTGCACGAGATTATGCACGGGTTGTGCACGGGTAGTGTGTTTAATATTAGTACATATAATGGCTTTAAGTAATGTTTCGAATATAGTCAGAATGCCGTAAGAATATTTAAAATGTAATCAGAATGTCGGAAGAATACACTTCGGTAGCCGTTCGATATTCCACCCGACTTCGAATGTATCTCGAAAGTTTTGAACATGCGCAAAACATTCGAAGTGGACACAGGAATGGGCCGGAATATATCGAATGCACTACGAATTGTCTCAGCATGCATACAGAATGTTTCGAATGCATTTCGATCATGAAGGAATACACCTCGAATTACTATTCCTATGGCATTCCGGCTCATTCCGACGCCGTGTGATCTGGACAGTATCAATAAATACAGAGAGTTTTGAATAACAGTTTATTCATATTTATTTTAATATGTATTTTATTTCAAACGAAATAGGTTTAGAGCATGTTAAAACATTCAAACTGGCCCGAACATATGGAATGTACTCGGAATGCAGTCGGAATACATTTCGAACATACAAGAATGTACCACGAATTGCTATTCCTACGGCATTCCGGCTCATTCCGACTCTCGTGTGATTGGGGTATTAAGTAGTGCAATTGTTGACGTTTCCTTAAATCGCGGATCAATTCTACATAAAGCAGTGTTGTCATTTTCCAAGTTCAAAACATTTTTCATTAATCAAACAAAATCGTCATGACTCTTGCTAGCACTAGTGATTTATTAGTCTACACATCGATACAATCAATGCTACATGTACAGTCGTTTTCAAACTGTTCAGTCAATATCAGTTTAATCCTATTTTGTTCTAATCAAGCCATTTACCGTCAGTTTTTCGAAATAAGCGTATATCGACAAAAACATCGAGATAGTTCTTCTGGTTTAATTAAAACGATCGATCATGAAACCTTTTTATGACCCAAGACATATATTACGTATCTAGACTTATAGTGATATACACGACAAGAGGTTTTGATAGCACTGATCATATAGCACTATTTGGTACTGCAGAATACTGAGTTCCGCCATGACGTGGAATTCGGAAAATTGTAACCACCTATATGCGATGATCTTGTTGCAGGAGTGAAGTTAGTTCACTGCGAACACTTCCACAAGGGAACTCACATTTTAAACTATACATTTTGATGTTTGCGTGTTGTTCCTATCGCTCTCTATATTTGCTTGATTATTTTACGTTTATTTAACATGCTTTTGGTCTTGCTGTGTACTTTGTATGTGCCATTTTCAGTACCACGTCTTCAAATATGTATACTTCCAAAATGACTTTAAAAGCATGTAATTATATAGCATGTCTCATTGAATTTCTATTTCGAATGCATTATCACAAGCATATCGCCGAGTATCCTGAACACAATTATTTGGTATCCTTACTTAGCTTTTGTCACGCCTCACCAGCCAATACAATATGTTCATAATACATTCAATAAACGAAAGGGTTTTTTTTGTACTTTATAATTAACTGCAAATGAGACATCAGTATTCACTTTAATACCCGTTGCTGCACAAATTTGTGAAAACCATTAGCGCTCCGGAATAGCAAAGACACGCATTACCGATGTAGAGAAGCTATTATAGCAACGAACGTGCAAATATTTAATGAGTTTGTCGACATTTTGAAAAGTCGATGTATTCATCTATAGAGTTTATTAAATACTTCAAAAGAACTACATCCGCAGTTTAATAAGACTATGCTAATAACGATGTTCTTCAATAACGAAATTCATTCACCTGAGTTATATAGCGAACAAATTACAGAGCAGCGTGAAAGCATTATGACGCACTTAATTGAACATATTTGAAAGTCGATGTCTAACTTTACAAATGCGAAGTATGAACATACATACTGCTAATTGGATACCTTCAAACACAATTATGTAAGGTTGGGAACCACAAAGAAAACGATTCCTGGGTATACCACGGTTTTTCCCAAAATACTAACGTATACTACCAACTTTATTATGTAACTTAAAGCTATTGTGCAGTTTACAACGGAAAACTGCTTTAAGAACGATGACAACGACTCGTTTCCTGACTAGAACAAGAAGCAGTCACAAACAGCCATAACACCAACCGAAGGGGAAATAATTGTGCCAAACGTATTGAAAAATAAACAATACTTTTAACATCAATGATGTGAATGTTTGGTTTCAATATTCGCTGGGGGACATCATACCAGTAATTCAATAAAAGTTTCATCAAAAGCTCATAATAAATGTACGAGAAATTTATTTTGGTTCATCACGCCTCAAACAACTTGAGGACCATACTGACAAAATAGTCTATAAAATAATAAAATTTAAACTATAATAGTTATACAAATGAATATAATATCAACAACAAGAAGAATATGCCATTTAAGGATAGGTATGTGTATGTATATTACCATCGTAGTTGTAAGATTTCGATATTTGTTTTCAGTCTACAAAATATATAATTTCAAATATCCTAACAAAAACTCCAATCAATGGTCATATATCAATATCAATTAACCCGAAATTTTATGTGTACTGTTATGCACATATTTAGACCAAATACAATACAGGTTCACCATCAAATTATCAAGATAAAACATTTTGTATGACCTCCTCCCCATTTTTCATGCTTTAACGATGTATACAGTCCTTTAACCAAAACACACTATTCTTGAATAAATATTTTCCTCCATATATCTGTATAAATTCATATTTCAAATACAAAACATTTCCCAAACACTAAATGAATGAAGAAAAATGGTGCCAGTGGGGTTTGAACCCATGACCCTCGGGAATATGTCAATTGCACGTAATCCTCATGCACTTGAGTACTCTTCCTAATGGAGGTTTGCCATTGCACATCGACTGCCTTAAGAAATAGGCAGTACTATCTTTGAGAGGCTCTCTGTATGCTAAGAAATCAGCAGTACCTAATCATTTTAAACTCAGAACTCAATCCCAGATATGTTGTTAGTCCAACGCAATACAATATATGTTAGCCAGATGGGTAGGATTTGTAAAAGAGAAACAACTTTGTATTATACAATTCTCAATTTGTATATCTCTAAGCGGCCCTACAATATATACGAGTTCATCGTGCCAGTAATCTACTGGCCAGACTGATTTGTCTGATACCATTTATTATCGAAACCTAATTACAGGAACGAGCCCAATTAACATATGCATTGCAGCATAATTAAGATAGAAACGATCAGTAGTTGCAACAAATGTGCGCGTAAATTGCGGCGCTTCACTAAATAACATTAGGAAAAGAGGTGACATATGGAAATTCTCAGTAAATTGAAAATTGCAGATTGAAAGGACAGTGCTTACAAAATAAACGTCGTCAGAATCAAAATGGTTAAGAAGACGCGCTATTAAATTAATATGTAAATATAAAAAGTGACGGAGAGAAATGTATTTTTGAGATAGAACATTTAACAGCGGTCTCATCTGGGCGCACAGCCTGTCAGGTACCCTATCAAGCTTTTATGTCGGTTTTAATCAGGCCCAGATTTCCACAAATGTTTAAATATATTGATTTCACTTTATTTTTATTGTTGTTTAACTTTGTCAACATATTGTTTCTTGAAACCTTGTTGTATATAGTATATATGTTGACGGAATAATAAATGCCCATCTTTCAATTCCATATATTGTTGTGTTATTCATTTGTCCAAACATAGTTCAACCGCTGCTAATGTACGCACACAAACATAAATAAGCATGAACTTCGCTTATTCTATAATAACTCTTATTTAAAGGTCAGACGGTTGAAAAACTTTATTATGAACACTACATTGTTCATAACCACTAATACATGCATCAGGTACCACACAGGTATACAACTGTATTGTACAGTCTTGTCTTTTAGATATCAGAACGCTAACTTACTTGACTTCGATCGTTCAACCTTTAGCCTCAACAGAAACAGCAGAGGGCGAAGGGCACAAATAAGAACAAGTGAACACATTTCTAGCTCTGCGTGAAAGTGACCCCTTAGAAAATGACGAATAATGATATGTGATGACATTTGATTGATAAGTTAGTGAAGAGTAATGTTGCTAACGAATTTGGTCAGCTCTCAAGGCGAATGTATTCTTCGCTCTGCAAATGTTTTATGTGATGAAACGTTATAATCGAATTGATCGTCAGTAGCACCAAATTCATACAAATAAACATAATGGTTTATTTCCAAAAGTATGTACAATCAACTATGCCGATTGCAGTGTGACCTCAAATATATGTATCAATATTTCGATAGGATTACCTAGTATTAAATCGTCAGATTCGCGTAAGGGAAGCATAAAGTATACATCAGACGAAATGCAAATAGTACAACTGTTTTCATTTTTTGCTGTTCAGGATGAAAAAGGACAGCTGGCTTCTCTTTCTCTCATACACTTGTCACGTTGGATATGTTGAGTTGAGAGTGACAAAAGTAAGTTATCAGAACATGTTTTAAAATCGCTCTGAAAACAGTCTTTCCCCATACAATAATGGGATTATGATGCAAACGACCAAGCGTAAATTGTTAAACTGGTGTTTCACGGTGCGTAACGTTCTGATAAATATCAATTTGTTTTGTTTATGTAAACCTATTATGTTACATTTTGTACCTTAAATTATTCCCTGAACACCCATTGAACAATAGTTATGGTGTTGAATGTTTCATTAAGAAAGGGTGACGAATGTTAACGCCGAGTTAACGACACATTTGAGAGACATTTAACACTAACTCCAGGGAAAGGATCCTAAATAGTCGACAAGAGCTTTAAATAAAGTGATCCCATATGAAGATAGTGTGATCTAGTTGGACATTACAGACATTTTAAACGCCATGGGAATACGATTACAGTGAATGTCCCGTATTTGCAGGTTAATATTTATGCGACCACCGTCTACCGGTTGTACTTGACCTTTGGATATTGAGGCGATTGGTGTCCTGGCATAAGAAAAACATTCCATACTCCATACTAAATCATTTGTTTGATAGAGTTTGTTTAATAAATAAAGTACTAATTAAATCTATATTATGGCTGATTGCAAATGTTTGCGTTGACTAGCATCAACTGGCATCAACGTAGTGTGTATATAACTTTAGATGAATCAAAATAATTCCACGACTCGTTTCAAATAACGGGTTTTTGTAGTAGTTAGGAGACATCTGAAATTTACTGGCATATATTAATACGCTTTTTTCAAACCCATGTAATCCCATCGTTAGGATGTTCTACAATAATTGTCATAGTTACATTATTGCTGGTATGAATGGCGATAGCATAAATGATATCAAATCAGATCGACACACAATACCGCGTTGCACGGAATACGAATATCAACCATAATTGAGCAGCGTACCAAACGCACGGTACGGGGTAATTAATTCTCGATTTCGAATAACACTTGGTCTGAGGTCATCATGTCTACGTTACTCTGTGAAAATGTTCTAATAGCTATTGTAACATACAAGCGAGTGCTGTTATAATAACGATGGTTGTTCCGACCATTCGATACACTATATAAAAGGACGTCGTCGTGATAATAATGATATATGTGATCATTCGTGCGGCAATTAGCGGAATATGAAGGATCATTGCGGAATATCAATGTCAATAACTGTGAATCTGCACTGCTTACGGCTTCAATTGATTGTGTTTTGGTCGTTAAGGTAAATAATTAACCTTGTACGGAATTACAGACATCGCCTAAACACACGACAAATTGGAAATATATTGCCACAGTAAATAATTTGAAAATCAAACCATCCCTTTGTTTTGCGACGACGGGAATTGATCAAACGATAAGCGTTCCGTTTAGGGACCTCTTATCCACAATAAAATGATAATTAACACGTTTCGGGATTCGTATTTAAGACAGGTCTGGTGTAGATCTCAGTTTTGTCATGCTTACAATTACGTACATTTGTAATCTTATTTAGGTCCTCATTTATTTATGTCATGTTCATTACATGAACCAATAGAGATATTTTGCAGAATGTTTGTTACAACTGCTTATCTTCTTTTGTAATATCCACGATCATATATTTGACAACGTTCTACATCGCTGAATAAATACAGATAACAAACGAATTAACTTATAATTGATAGTAGATAAAACTACAAATCTTTTTAAACAATGTATACGAAAAACAGGCACTAAAATTGCATAATGAATATTCTTCAATGATGTAAAGATATGTAATGTACAGTGATTCTGACATTTAACTACTCAAAGTAGGACTTCTTGACTGTTTCGTTTGGTTGACTTTTTCAGTTGGTTAGCATAGCGACATGTGCCTGTGTGCTGTATTATTTTGTGTGTTTCTAATTGTGTATTTCATGCTGACCTATTTCTGTTGAGTACTCCCGTTCGATTTGTCAGTATTTATTTGAATAACAGATAGAGTCATCTCAGGCTTATACGGGTCACAATACACCGAACAAGCTTGCGCTTACAATCACGTAATCACCTTATTTTAAGTTTTTAAGCAATGCTTCAGTATGGTTTTAATTACCCTGCTGTCACAAAACAAAGTATGACATTAAATGTTCTTACACAATACACATTACTCACAATCAATGCGATAATTAACCCTTAAGTAACTCAAACGACGTTATAGCCCGTGATCAGGGCATATAATCAGCCTGAAAAAAGACACTATGGATGTTAAAGCTAAGAGTATGGACTCTATGTACGTCACGATTGCAGAGCATTAATATGTCAAACCTGTACTTGGATGTTGGCCTTAGATGCAAAGGTCAATACCAAAGCTACAATAGCATCAACTGAACTGTGAGGCTCACAGCGAAGACTGGGTAAACCCAACTGTTTTGCCTCTTGAAATAAAGTCGTTATTATCATTAATACGGTTTAAGAAGAGCCAAGTACATACATGACTAGTTTGATAATTTGGAAGCTTTTTCTGTTCGGATTATCGAACGATTAATCTGGTATGGAATTCATAAATTATTATTGCATGTATAATACCGGTATCCTAGAATAAATTGGCTTACCTGAAATACAAAGTGGATATACCACGTGGTATGTGATATTATTATTGCCAGTTGAATCGGTTTAGGCCAAAAACTGGGATCATCCGTTGAATGAAACATTACAATCGCACTCATCCTCATTAACAGCACATACACAACTACATACTTGTATGTAGCCAAATTTTAAAGTATTTACAATTAATGAAGCAGATTTCAGTCACCACACATGTATACACCCATATTTCAATAGGATTGCCTAGTAGAAAAGCCGGATTGAGTTCGGATAGCCTGTATCATATCAAAGACGCTCAGCGCAAATAGTACAACTGTGTTCATGTTTTATGTGTTGATGTTCAGCATGGAAAGGAAGGCTGCTTTTCATTCTCTCACACACTTGTGGCGTTGGATAACATTGGGAATGTTATGTTGAGTGTGACAAATATTAAGAACATGTTTTACAATCGGTCTGAACATAATTAATGCAAAGAAAATTCTTTCCCCATAAAATAATGGGATTATGATGCATACGACCTAGAGTAAACTGTTTAATTGGTATTTCACAGTGCTTTTAAATGTACTGATAAATATCAATTTGGTTTGTTTATGTAACGCTATTATATTTCATAAAGTACCATAAACTATTCCCTAAACAACCCTTTAACGATATTAATGGTGTTGCTTTCTTCATAAAGAAAGAAAAACAAATGTTAACGCCGAGTTAACGACACATTTTAGAGACATTTAACACTAATTCCACGAATCGGATCTTAAATTGTCTACAAAAACTTTAAATAAAATGATTCAATATGAAGATAGTATTTTTAGTTGGATAATAAAGACGTTGTAAACCCCATGGGAATACGATTAAAAGTGATTATCCGGTATGTTAAGGTTCATATCAATTCGATCCCGTTCTACCACTTGTAATTTTCCTGTTTCTATGGAGGCGATTGGTTCCCTGACATAAGAAATGCATTCCGTTTATAGTCGATTCGTTTTCTTTATATAATCATTCGTTTGATTGAGTTTATTTCATATATCATGTCTCAATAGAATCCATGTACTATTATGGTTGACTGCAAATGGTTGCGTTGACTAGTATCGACAACACGTTATATCAATCAAATTAAATCAACGACTCGTATCAAATAACTTTTTCTCGAGTAGCTATAAAATATTCTGGCAGATATTAATAAGCTTTTCTCCAAACCACATAATATCGTCGTTATGGTGTCCTAAAGGGTGTAAAGAAAGTTCGTTCCGGTCAGAAAGTAAGGCGTATTTTTATTTCTACCAAGCGAAATATTACGAAATTTGGAACAAAGGTACAGTACTAAATGTAGGAACTGTGGATTATTTTTACTTGTTTTCCGTTCTCATGGGCACCGTTTCCATGGATTCATGTCAATTCTGTACCAAGACAAAGTATGACATTAATTGTTTTTACATGCGTAATGCGTAATGTTCAGCGCTATGAACGACAGGACTATTGAAGCATAGCTATAGTTAATAATACGGATATCAAAGTGAATATAGCTCAAGCTATAAAGATATGATATGTTTGATGTCACTGTTGTTGTATATAGTATGTAAATTTGAAGAGGCTCATAGGGAAGATTGGGCAGATGCCCAACTATGTTGCCTCTATAGTTAAAGTATTTATTATTATTATTATTATATTAGGTAGTTAGTAATCTCATTTACACATGCAATCGGTTAGCAAAACTACATATAAATGACGATTCACATACATATATATAACTCAACAGTGTACAACAAATGTTGCACATGGTATAATAATACTAGTAGTCTGTAAAATTTGACCTTAGCATTATTCTTAATGTAGAAATTAGACCTGATTGCACGAAGTTGATTTCATTCGCTTATCAAATTATTTGGTATATTCACTACCTATTGTGAATTTTGAATGTATGCTGTTAGGACTCTGATTTGTTTACATGTATGATGAGTATACTGGATGTTATATATTATAGGTTCAAAGATAAATTTATTTGACCCTATGGTACACCGCAAAATTATGTGACGCAGTACATCTTAAATATATTAGCCATACATATAGATAAAAGCATGTACATAATTGATATACATTTTATATCAGGCGCTTATAGTAAGTGCATAACCTTAATACGGTTTATCGACATTAACAATTTGTTGATTTTTCAAATAAATGCATTATACCCTTGAACCTTTTTTATTGTTAAAATTAAATAAAACGAAAATAGTGAAAATGGATTTGAACGAAGTGTTTTTACTATAATTAATTGTGCGTTACTATTGAAGCGAATTTACAATACATTCCAAGTAGTTGGTAGCCGCCCAATCTTAAGTACTGCAATTGTTGACGTTTCCTTAAATCGCGGATCCATTCTACATAAAGCAGTGTTGTCATTTTCCAAGTTCAAAACATTTTTCATTACTCAAACAAAATCGTCTTGACTCTTGCTAGTACTAGTGATTTATTAGTCTACACTTCGTTACAATCAATGCTACATGTACAGTCGTTTTCAAACTGTTCAGTCAATACCAATTTAACCCTATTTTGTTCTAATCAAGCCATTTACCGTCAGTTTTTCCTGATAAGCGTATATCGACAAAAACATCGAGATAGTTCTTCTGGTTTAATTAAAAAGATCGATCGTAAAACCTTTTTATGACCCAAGACACATATTACGTATCTAGACTTATAGTGATATACACGACAAGAAGTTTTGATAGCACTTAGCATATAGCACTATTTGGTACTGCAGATTACTGAGTTCCGCCATGACGTGGAATTCGGATAATTGTAACCACATATATGCGATGATCTTGTTGCAGGAGTGAAGTAAGTTCACTGCGAACACTTCCACAAGGGAACTCACATTTCCAGCCATACATTTTGATGTTTGCGTGTTGTTCCTATCGCTCTCTTATATTTGCTTTATTATTTGACGTTTATTTTACATGCTTTTGGTCTTGCTGTGTACTTTGTATGTGCCATTGTCAGTAGCACGTCTTCAAATATTTATACTTGCAAAATGACTATAAAAGCATGTATTTAGATCGCGTGACTCATTTAATTTCTATTTCGAATGCATTATCAGAAGCATATCGCCGAGTATCCCGAACACAATTATTTGGTATTCTTACTTAGCTTTTGTCACGCCTCACCAGCCAATACATTATGTTCATAATTCATTCAATAATTTATAAGCACGAACGGGTATTTTTTGTACTTTATAATTAACTGCAAATGAGACATCAACATTCATTTTAATGCTCGTTGCTGCACAAATTAGTGAAAACCATTAGCGCTCCGGAATAGCAGAGACACAAATTACCGATATAGAGAAGCTATTATAGCAACGAACGTGCAAATATTTAATGAGTGTGTCGACATTTTAAGAAGTCGATGTATCCATCTATAAAGTTTATTGAATACTTCCTCAGAACCACACCCGCAGTTTAATAAGACTATGCTAATAACGATGTTCTTCTGGTTGAGATGACATAAAATGTAATAAAAAAATTGCAACCACTTTTGTAATAACAACCAGATTTGTAATTCTTTTTTCTAAGACTTGTAATTTACCCACATCGACATTTATCGCAGTAGTCTACTAGTGTTACAAATGATGTATACAAAGTAAAGTGAAAGTCAGCAGCCAGCAAAGGGCTTATCAGCAAAAATATTTTTTTTCAATTTTGAACTTATGATGATTTTTTAGGCGTAGACTATGATATTTAAATCAAAAAAAATAAATATGAAGCCTAAATGGCTTATCAGTAAATTGCCTTTTTTTGGCTTAAATCGATTAAAGTCTGTTTTTTATGAAAACTCTTGTAATATTTAACTATGGTAACGTTCAATTTTAAAGTTTTGAAATACTGGGAACATCAACCAAAATTGTAATAAATATTACAAAACTGGTTGAGATGACACAAAATGTAATAAAAAAATTTGTAACCACTTTTGTAATAACAACCAGAATTGTAATTCTTTTTTCTAAGACGCGTGATTTACCCACATAGACAGTGTTAAAACGAACGAACGGACGGACACGGGGACATAAACATGTTGTCTCTTTAAATGGACTTTAGTTTGTTTTAACTCTGAAAATACTTGTAAAATTTTACCGTTGTGATGTTAAATTTCTAAGTTTTGAAATACTGGGCAAAATTATTTATTACATAAAAGCTTCTCGAGTTGCATGTGTCGCCTGACGACTTGCACATTCTTCACGGAAAACTATCCAGTATTGGATATAAGAGTTCTCTAGTCGTCTGAACTAAAAATGACAAAGTTATGCTGTGAACAAAATTATGCCCTGATAAAATCAATCAAATGGGAATCACTAAATGAATACACAATGTAGTTATGATTCTTGCACACTGCATTTCGTGCCACAGCAAGAAATATGCTTGCCAATTTTGGGGTCATTCATACTCATGGTGACAAATTTATGCCCCGGAAGAAATGCTCAAATAAAAGCAATCAAAGGTAAGTAATTCAAAAACGATGCTAGTTAAAGTTAATGTTCTTGCGCTCTGCACTTCGGCTGATTGCAAGAAACATGCATACCAAGTATTGAGTCAATTGAACCTACGGTGAAAAAGTTATGCTCCGAGCAAGCTATTTCGGACCACGCAGCCGGCGCGGACGCCGCAAACAAAATCAATTAAATGGAAATCAATTAAAAACTACACAAGGTAGCGTTATAATTCTTGCGCACTGCATTTCATGTCACAGCAAGAACATGCATACCAATTTTCGTTTGTTAAGCGTTTGGGTAATATTTTGTATTTAAAGCATGTACGAGGGGGGATCAACAAATACACGGAAAAGTGCTCTGAAATCTTTGTTACGTGACTAATATTTATGTAAATCGGTCTGGATATAAATTGGAGTATTACAAATTCATATCTAGAAAAACTTTAAGCCCAAGGAAATATTTGGTGAAAAAAACAGAGATACCGTAGCGTCACTATGGCTACACCGGTCCAACGTCATCGCGACGTTACATATATCACTAATAATACTCATTCGTGTCACATTTCATACTGTATAACGCATTCTCAAAAATAGCTGTACAACGAGATACACTTCATAGACCTCTCAACCAAAAATTTTTTTCTTTGAAACTTGCATCTAAATTTTGAGAATTAGCTGCGGGAAATCATTTATACTAATGATGTAATTTGACGTTATTGACGTCGTATAGCCCATTTGCATATGAGAGAATATGCAAATTAGAAACCTGTTGTGTATGACACTACATATGTGTTGCCTTTTGTAAAATTATCATTGGTATTTTATGACATTTCATTCGCAAAACGAATTTTCGCCGCCGATTTCAGTATCACACTCATTTCCCGACAATGACTTCGAAGCAAATAGCTCTAAAACGGAATTTTGACGTTAAAACATTTCTTTTAAATAATGAATGTAATGTTATATCATTGTATATTCATAACCATCCCTTTAGAAAAATTATAATATTACAAACGCACCAATGATATGTCATCGTTTGCTACGTGTAACGTTGGAAAATATGACACTTTGGGCAGCATGACGTCGAGTGACGATGTCATAGGAAACCGCGTTCGTTCTGAACGTGGTTAATATTGATGATAAGCGGTGAATCAATTTGAAATAAGTTTATATTCGTGTTTAGAAAGTTTCAACGACTTACAATGACGAAGAAAGAAGTAACAGAACAATTCCGCGTGTTTGTTGACCACCCCTTGTATTTGTACAGTTATATGGAGGAAAATATTTGTTTAAATTATAGCTCAAATCATAGAAAAACCTTGTGTAGTCACCAGAGCTTACAAGTTCGACTAAATATTTATGAAAGTTGGTCACAATGATCATGTCAACAAAATGTAGGTCAAGTGCGATAATGGGTCATCTGGGGTCAAAAACAAGGTCGCAATTTCAATTGACATATTCCTGAGGATCTTGAGTTCCAACCCTACTGGGAGCATAATCTTATTTTAAGTGTATAGGTAATGTTTGTTCTTAAAATCAACTATTTGTACAGTTATATGGAGGAAAATAGTTTTTGCGTTTGAATTATAGGTCAAATAATAGAAAACCTTGTGTAGTCACCAGAGGTCACAATTTCGACTTAATCTATATGAAACTTGGTCCTTATGATCATCTCTACACAATATAGGTTAAGTGTGATATTAATTAAGTCATCTGGGGTAAAAAACTAGGTAACATGGTCAAATCATAAAAATCTTTGCAATAGAGGCTTAATTTCATTAAATCTTTTTCTGAAAATGTAAATTATTACCTAGGTCACCATAGGGTTGTGCATGCGCTACTACGACATGATGTTTGCGACCCAGGGCCCTCTTGTTATAACTGTAGGTAGGAATGGGCAATACAATTTGGTGTGTGTGTTAAGTGTGTTTATAGTTGCTACTTTTAAGTGAACGTAGGGCCTAAGGGTTTAAGGTCAAGGTAACTGTTTCAAGGTAACTACAAAAGAAAGTTAAAAATTGATATTGAAATGGAAGATGCAAAGACAGCATCGTTCTAGTAAAGTTTTATAAAAAATAGTAGTTTATGAGAAGTTACACATCACTTCAGGTCAATCATCATGGAGCGCCATCATTGTTGCGCACGTTATCAGGTTACCTGCGGAGCCCGTCGGGACTCCTGTAACACCTTTTTGCTTTCTTGTTCGTAAAAAGTGTTAATAATACAATGTTCGCCGAAAAGTACAATTCTGGTGGATGTTCGCTACACCTCAGAAATTTAAAATCGGGGTAGCATGTTTATTCGTGCAAAATAGACTATGTAATCGTTCTGTCGAATAAAATGATAATCTGATCAGCCTCTGTAGGCTTCATACATATCGGTCGACTGCTTCAGATATTAACTTTTTGGCTTCCAATTTCATAGTCTACTTCTGAGTTATGATTACAGTTTTGTTCATGTCAACCAGTTTTTGTAATCAATTAATACGATACTCGGTGATGTTTCCCGTATTTCAGAACTTACGAAATTGAACATTACAACGGTTAAATATTACATTTCTTCTCTTACTAAAAAAGACCATAATCGATTTAAGCAAACACAATTAGTTTACCGATAGGCCTTATAAGCTTTATATCAACTGCTTCAGGTTAAGACGTTTTTGCTATGACTGTCTTCATCTACAACCATCATTACAAGTTGAAAATTTGAGATGTTGAATGTTAGCTGATAAGAGATGGTTGACTACAGACATTTCACTATACATTGTATACATTATTTGCAAAACTAGACTACTGCGATAAATGTCTACGTGGGTAAATTAGAAGTCTTAGAAAAAACTAGGGTTGTCGCCATTCGGCAGACTAATATACCCCCCGCCGACACGGGCCATAATTCTGCCAAAATTCATCCCAGCGCACAGTCCTGTCCTCTTGCACATCTATATGTTGAGGTTGTTCATCTGTGACATTTTGAGCGAAATCCTATTAAAACCACAGGAGGACTTGCGTTCACAAGAATGCGTATAAGGACAGACCGACGGACGGACAAGCTGAATCCAGTATACCCCTTATAACTCGCTGTGCGGGAATATAATTATTACAATTCTGGTTGTTATTACAAAAGTGGTTGCAAATTTTTTTATTACATTTGGTGTCATCTCAACCAGTTTTGTAATAATTATTACAATTCTGGTTGATGTTCCCTATATTTAATCAAAGCACTGAGAGTACTGTTGGGAGGCGATCTGGTTGCTGCTACTAAAGCTTAAACCGACTTTACACGTTTAATGTTCGTTTTCTTACTGCCGATCTTGTCTTGAATGTCAAAATAGGCATATGTGACTATATAGGCATGTTGGGTATCTAAATAATTGTTAAAAGGTGCATATTAATTTATATGTAATACGTGTATTAAATGCGTATATCAAAAGTGGCTTTAAAATAATACTACGCGCCTATTTATCAGATTATACAATACCGTCTTGTAATCACTTTCCTCACAGCGTGAGACAGTCTATTGAAAGCGGCTAGCTAGTACAGCGACGCCATATGATTGCATAACAGTACTTTGCAGACCGTATACGATTCATTGATAAAACCATCACTTGACCGTAGTCTGAAGTTTCTAAAAATAGCTTTACAGCGGGGACATTTGATGAACACGTCAGTTTCGTACTGTGGAACAAGTTCGGTATCGGCCGATGTAGTGATTTTTTTGCAAAAATATCGATTTAACGAACAGTTTCACAATAATTTTTAATCTTAGAATAAACAAATGTTGCTGATTGGCTTAAATCAGTTAAAACATTTGGAGAAACATATGTAGCAGTATTGGGAATGTTGACGGTTTCTGGAACTACTTGAATGCGGATTCACATAGCAGCCTAAAGGCGGTTAATTTTGTATTAAGAAATGGACAATTGTAGTAATGAGAGGCTTAAACGCCTTCCAAAAACTGTAAAATCGATAGGAACTACCACAGTTATACTGATAAGCCTTTTAGGCTTCATATTTCATTTTGTGTCATCTCAACCAGTTTTGTAATAATTATTAGAATGCTGGTTGATGTTCCTTATATTTAAAAAATGTGAAATTTAAGTTACCACAGTTAAATATTACAAACTTGAGGTTTCATCGAAAAAAAAAACTTTAATCGATTGAAGCCAAAGAAAGCAATTTACTGATGAGCCTTTTAGACTTCATATTTCATTTTTTACTTTGAATTTCACTGTCTACTTTTGAAAATCATCATAAGTTGAAAATATGAGACATTGAATTTTTTGCTGATAAGCCCTTTGCTGGATGCTGACTTTCACTTTACTGTGTATACATCATTTGAAACACTAGACTACTGCGATAAATGTCGATGTGGGTAAATTACAAGTCTTAGAAAAATTTATTACAATTCTGGTTGTTATTACAAAAGTGGTTGCAAAACTTTTTATTACATTTTGTGTCATCTCAACCAGTTTTGTAATAATTATTACAATTTTGGTTGATGTTCCCAGTATTTCAAAACTTTAAAATTAAACGTTACCATAGTTAAATATTACAAGTGTTTTCATAAAAAAACAGACTTTAATCGATTTAAGCCAAAAAAAGGCAATTTACTGATAAGCCAATTGGGCTTCATATTTCATTTTTATCGCTTTGAATTTCATAGTCTACGCCTAAAATTATCATAAGTTGAAAATTGAAAAAAATTAATTTGCTGATAAGCCCTTGGCTGGCTGCCGACTTTCACTTTACTTTGTATACATCATTTGTAACACTAGACTACTGCGATAAATGCCGATGTGGGTAAATTACAAGTCTTAGAAAAATTTATTACAATTCTGGTTGTTATTACAAAAGTGGTTGCAAATTTTTTTATTACATTTTGTGTCATCTTGATGCACTTGATTGAACGTATTTGAACTTTACAAATGCGAAGTATGAACATACATACGATTCGGATACCTTCAAACACAATAATGTAAGGTTGGGAACCACAAAAATACGATACCAGGGTATACCACGGTTATTTCCCAAAATACTAACGTATACTACCAACTTTATGATGTAACTTACAGCTATGGTATAGTGGTTGGATTACAATGGAAAACTGCTTTAAGAACGATTACAACGACTCGTTACCTGACTAGAACTAGCAGCAGTCACAGACAGCCATATCACTCACCGAAGGGGAAATAATTGTGTCAAACGTATTGAAAACGAACACTATTTTTAACATATTAAGTGATGTGAAAGTTTGATTTCAATATGCACTGGGGGAAATCGTAGCAGTAATTAAATAAAAGTTTCATCAACATTTTAAATGAAATGTAGGAGAAAAAAATTTTGGTTCACCACGCCTCATATTGCAATTTGTAGGAAAATTTGAGGATCATACTGACAAAATAGTCAATAAAATCATGAAAATTAATTTTTAATGTTCCTAATAGTTATATAAATAAACACAATATCAATAACACGAAGAATATGCCATTTAAGGATAGGTATATGGATGTTTATAACCAACATAGTTGTAAGATTTCAATATTTTTTCATTCTACAAAATATATAATGTCCAATATCCTAACAAAAACACCAATCAATGGTCATACATGTACATGTATATCAATATCAATTACCACAAAAATTTCTTTGTACTGTTATGCACAGATTTAGTCCAAGTACAATACAGGTTCACCATCAAATTATCAAGTTAAAACATTATGTATGACCTCCTTCCCATTTTTCATTTTTTAACGATGTATACATCCTATAATCAAAATACACTATTCTTGAATAAATATTTTCCTCCATATATCTGTATAAATTCATACTTTAAATACAAAACATTCCCCAAACACTAAATGAATGAAGAAAATGGTCTCAGTGGGGTTTGAACCCAGGACCCTCAGGAATATGTCAATTGCACGTAATCCTCATGCACTTGAGTACTCTTCCTAATGGAGGTTTGGCATTACACATCTACTGCCTTAAGAAATAGGCAGTGCTATCTTTGAGAGGCTCTCTGTATGCTAAGAAATTAGCAGTACCTGATATTTCTAAACTCAGAACTCAATCCCAGATATGCTGTTAGTCCAACACAATGCAATATGTGATAGACAGATGTATAGGATTTTGTCAAGAGAAACAACTTTGTATTATACAATTCTCAATTTGTATATCTCTAAACGGCCCTATAATATATACGAGTTCATCGTGCCATTAATCTACTGGCCAGACTGATTTGTCTGATACCATTTATTATAGAAACCTAATTACAGGAACGAGCACAATTAACATATGCATTGCAGCAAAATAAGATAGAAACGATCAGTAGTTGCAACAAATGTGCGCGTAAATTGCGGCGCTTCACCAAATAGCATTAGGAAAAGAGGTGACATATGGAAATTCTCAGTAAATTGCAAATTGCAGATTGAAAGGACAGTGCTTACAAAATAAACGTCGTCAGAATCGAAATAGTTAGGAAGACGCGCTATAAAATAAATATGTAAATATAAAAAGTGACGGAGAGAAATAAACATGAACGTCGCTTATTCTATAATAACTCTTATTTAAAGATCAGACGGTGTGAAAACTTTATTATGAACACTACATTATTCATAACCACTAATGCATGCATCAGGTACCACACAGGTATACAACTGTATTGTACAGTCGTGTCCTTTAGATATCAGAACGCTAACTTACTTGACTTCGATTGTTCAACCTTAAGCCCAAACAGAAACAGCAGAGCGCGAAAGGCACAAATAGGAACAAGTGAACACATTTCTAGCTCTGCGTGAAAGTGACCCCTTAGAAAATGACGAATAATGATATTTGATGACATTTGATTGATAAGTTAATGACGAGTAATGTTGCTAAGGTATTTGGACGTTAAGAGGTCGGCACTCAAGGCGAATTCATTCTTCGCTCTGCAAATGTTTTATGTAATGAAACGTTATAATCGAAGTGATCGTCAGTAGCACCAAATTCATACAAATAAACATAATTGTTTATTTCCAAATGTATGTAAAATCAACTATGCCGATTGCAGTGTGATCTCAAATGTACATGTACATGTATGTATCAATATCTAGACAGCATTACCTAGTATCAAAACTTCAGATTCGCATTCGGGAAGCATAAATTATACATAAGACGAAATGCAAATAGTACAACTGGTTTTATTTTTTACTGTTCTGGATGAAAAGGACAGCTGGCTTCTCTTTCTCTCATACACTTGTCACGTTGGATATGTGGAGTTGAGAGTGACAAATGTAAGGTATCAGAACATGTTTTAAAATCGCTCTGAAAACAGTCTTTCCCTATACAATAATGGGAATATGATGCAAACGAACCAGCGTAAATTGTTAAACTGGTGTTTCACGGTGCTTAACGCTCCGATAAATATCAATTTGTTTTGTTTATGTTAACCTATTATATTACATTTTGTACCTTACAATAACACCCATTGAACAAAAGTTATGGTGTTAAGAAAGAGTAACGAATGTTAACGCCGAGTAAACGACACATTTTAGAGACATTTAACATTAACTCCAGGAAAAGGAACCTAAATAGTCGACAAGAGCTTTAAATAAAGTGATCCCATATGAAGATAGTGTGATCTAGTTTGATATTACAGACATTTCAAACGCCATGGGAATACGATTACAGTGAATGTCCCGTATTTGCAGGTTAATATTTATGCGACCACCGTCTACCGCTTGTAATTGTCCTGTTGCTATTGAGTTGATTGGCGTCCTGACATAAGAAAAACGTTCCATTTCTAGGCAGTCGGTTTACTCTATACTAAATCATTTGTTTGATAGAGTTTGTTTAATAAACAAAGTGCTAATTAAATCTATATTATGGCTGATTGCAAATGTTTGCGTTGACTGGCATCGACTGGCATCGACGTAGTTAGTAAATTACTTTAGATGAATCAAAATAAATTGACGGCTCGTTTCAAATAACGGGTGTTTGTATAAGCTACGAGACATCTCAAATTTTCTGGCATATATTATTTCGCTTTTTCAAACCCACGTAATCCCGTCGTTAGGATGTTCTACTACAATTGTCATGGTTACATTATTGCTGGTATGAATGACGATTGCATAAAGGATATCAAATCAGAACAACACACAATACCGCGTTGCGCGGAATACGAATATTAACCATTAGAGAGCAGCGTCCCAAACACACGAGACGGGGTAATTAAATCACGATTTCAAATAACACTTGGTCTGAGGAGGTCATCATGCATACGTTACTCTGTGAAAAATGTTATGATTGCTATTGTAACGTACATGTACAAGGGAGGGCTGTTATAATTACGATGATTATTCCGACCATTCGATACACTATATGAAAGGACGTCGTCGTGATAATAATGCTATACGTGAGCATGCATGAGGCAACTAGCGGAATATGGCGAATCGTTGCGGAATACCAACTGTGCGTCTGCACTGCTTAGGGCTTCCATTAATTGTTGTTTCGGTCGTTAAGGTATATTATTCACTCTGTACGGAATAACATACTCGTCTAAACAAATGGCTAATTGTAAATATAATGCACGGTAAATGATTTGAAAATCAAACCATCCTTTTGTTTTTGACGACAGGAATTGATAAAACGATAGGCGTTCCATTTGGGTACCTCTAAGCCACTATAAAATGATTGGTAACACGTTTCGTCTGATGTAGCTGTCAATTTTGCCTTGCGGACAATTTCGTACATTTGTAAACATATTCAGGTCTTCATTTATTTATGTCATGTTCATTACATGTATAAATAAAGATATTTTGCAAACAAATGTTTTTGACAAATATTTATCTTTTTTTGTAATATGACATTTGTCAAAGTTCTAAATATGGCTGAATAAATACACATAACACACGAATGAACTAATAATTGGTAGTAGATAAAACTACAAATCATTTTAAACAATTTGTACGAATAAACAGGCACTGACATTGCAAAATGTATATTATTCCATGATGCAAAGATATGTAATTTGCAGTGATGCTAACATTTAACTACTCAAAGTAGGAGTTTTGGTTGTTTCGTTTCATTTCCTTGTTCAGTTGTGTGTTGGTTAGCATAGCGGCATGTCGTTGTGTGCTTTGTTATTTTGTATGTTCCTATTTGTGCATTTCATGTTTGTGTTGATAAGTATTTTATAAGATTACAGATAGAGTCATCTCAGGCTAATACGGATCACAATACAACGAGCAAGCTTGCGCTTACAACCACGTAATCAACTTATTTTTTAAAGTTTAAATATCAATTTGGCTTGTTTATGTAATGCTATGATATTTCAATGTGTACCTAAACACCCCTTCAACGACAGTAATGATGTTGCATAATTCATATTAAAGAAAGAGTAACAAATCTTAACACCGAGTTAACGACACATTTTAGAGACATTAAAGACTAATTCCACGAAACGGATCTTAAATTGTCTACAAAAACTTTAAATAAAATGATCCAATATGATGATAGTATGTTTTAGTTGTATAATACAGACGTTGTAAACCCCATGGGAATACGATTACAATTAATAGGGGTGACTATTGAGTCCAATTTTGACTATGATTGCAATACTAGTGCTATTGCTGAAAGTACTTTTGCGATACTATTGTATTGCTGGAAACTATTGCGATACTATTGCAATAGTTATTGCCAATATTTGAAAACCAGAGATTAACTTGTAAAAGCAAGTTTGCACTGTGTAATATATCATTTGTTGTACATCATACAAATCTACTATTTGTGGAAATGATTTAAAATGAATTTGACAGAAATAGATTAATAAAATTAAGGCGTTATAAGTCCATTGAGGCTGTTTTGATGCGAAAACGGAAGTTGTTTTAAATTAATAATAAAC
Source organism: Spisula solida (assembly GCA_947247005.1). Classification (NCBI taxonomy): domain Eukaryota; kingdom Metazoa; phylum Mollusca; class Bivalvia; order Venerida; family Mactridae; genus Spisula; species Spisula solida. Next base: position 54,898,237 of record OX365945.1, read on the forward strand.
TTTATTTATAAAAAGGAAACTATCGTAACTATCGATAGTTGAGCTAACTATCGGCGATAGTTATTGGATCGAGACTTATACTATCGATCCATACTATCGGGACACTCGGAATCGCAATGCATCGATATTTCGATGCATCGGCCCAGCCCTAACAATTAATGAAGCAGATTTCAGTCACCACACATGTATACACCCATATTTCAATAGGATTGCCTAGTAGAAAAGCCGGATTGAGTTCGGATAGCCTGTATCATATCAAAGACGCTCAGCGCAAATAGTACAACTGTGTTCATGTTTTTATGTGTTGATGTTCAGCATGGAAAGGAAGGCTGCTTTTCATTCTCTCACACACTTGTGGCGTTGGATAACATTGGGAATGTTATGTTGAGTGTGACAAATATTAAGAACATGTTTTATAATCGGTCTGAACATGATTAATGCAAAACAAATTATTTCCCCACAAAATAATGGGATTATGATGCATACGACCCAGAGTAAACTGTTTAATTGGTATTTCACAGTGCTTTTAAATGTACTGATAAATATCAATTTGGTTTGTTTATGTAACGCTATGATATTTCATTAAGTACCATAAACTATTCCCTAAACATCCCTTCAACGATATTAATGGTGTTGCTTTCTTCATAATGAAAGAGAAACAAATGTTAACGCCGAGTTAACGACACATTGTAGAGACATTTAACACTAATTCCACGAAACGGATCTTAATTTGTCTACAAAAACTTTAAATAAAATGATCCAATATGATGATAGTATTTTAGTTGGATAATAAAGACGATGTAAACCTCATGGGAATACGATTAAAAGTGATTATCCCGTATGTTAAGGTTCATATTAATTCGATCCCCGTCTACCACTTGTAATTTTCCTGTTTCTGTGGAGGCGATTGGTTCCCTGACATAAGAAATACATTCCGTTTATAGTCGATTCGCTTTCTCTATTTAATCATTCGTTTGATTGAGTTTATTTCGTATATCATGTCTCAATAGAATCCATGTACTATTATGGTTGACTGCAAATGGCTGCGTTGACTAGTATCGACAACATGTTATATCAATCAAATTAAATCAACGACTCGTATCAAATAACCTTTTCTCGAGTAGCTATAAGATATTCTGGCAGATATTAATAAGCTTTTCTCGAAACCACATAATCTCGTCGTTATAATGTCCTAGTCACAATATTGCTTGTGTGAATAACTTGAAAAAACGAATATCAAATCTGAACAACACGCATTTGATCAATATAGCATTGATCTGCATACGAATATCAACCTTAATAGCTCAGCGTCCCAAAAACAGGAGATGGTGATTAAATCTCGATTCCGATCGACACTTGGTTTGTGGGGTTATCATGTATACGTTACTCTGTGAAGAATGTTGTGATTGCTATTGTAACGTACAGAGGGGGGGGGGGGGGGGGGGCTGTTATAATTACCAAAAATATTTCGGATGTTCGTAACACTATATAAGAGGTCGGTGCGGTGATAATGATGATATATGTTATCATTTCTAGCGTAATTAGTGGAATATGACGGAGCATTGCGGAACGCCAATGTAAATGTGTTTTGGAAAATGTTTTATGTGATCATGTCAATTTGAATGATCATGAAACCTATATATTAGGTGATTTTAATACTAATGCTTTCAAAAATGGTAAATGTACCCTTACTACTCATTTGAAATATTTTATGAACATGTTTCATTTAAAGCAATTGATCTCTAACTTCACACGTATTTGTCCAAAAAGAGTATATTAGTCAGACAGGGAAGGCAGCACTCAACTTAACCAGCCGAGCACAGAAAACATTAAAGCACACAAAGCACAATACCCAACTGAACCAACCGAGCACAGGAAACATAAAACATACAAAGACACAATGCCCAACTAAACAAGCGCAGAACCGCCCAAGTCCAAGCTATCGAAAAGTACAATAAATTGTAACTAGCTGAATGACCCAGTTTCCACAGCAAAAGGACTATAATGCCCCGCTTTAGCTGTAAGAAATCTGAAAACGAAGATGTGCCCAACACACTACCGACCAAGAAAATTATACGCCCCTTGTCTCAAGATCGTCTTCTATTATTGATCTTATTTTGGTCTCAGATAGTGAGAAAGTGTCTCAATATGGCACTATCGATACATGTTTCAGTGATCACTCAATGATATTTTGTACTAGAAAAGTATCAAAACATTTTATTGGTAAACATAATACCATGAACATTCGTTCTTTGAAAAATTATAACAAAGACAATCTGCAACACAAGTTACTATCTACTGATTAGTCTCCTGTTTTACAATCAGTCAACTTAATCTGTCAAATACCTTGGTGCTACTCTATATCAAACGCTTTCATGTGACTCTATGGCTATGAATGTCACCAAAAAGGCCAATGCAAGATTAAAATATCTCTACAGGAAACGTAAATTTCTCAAAGAACATACTAAGAAACTTCTAGGATCTTCATTAATTCAATGTCACTTTGACTATGCCTGTTCCTTCTGGTATAATGCTTTAACCAAACAACTCAAGTCTAAACTGCAAGTCACCCAGAATGAATGAATTCGATTCGTTCTTAATCTTGACTGTAAAACCCACATTGATCAAAATCATTTCAAACGCTAAAATGGCTACCAGTTGACAAGAGAGTCGAACAAATTATCCGTCCCATGTTTATAAAATTAAAAATGGTTTATCCCCTGAATATGAAAGATCACTTTGTTATATCAAATTCTGTTCATTCTTATAAAACTAGATTTAGTACGGATGGATGTTTTGCTGTGCCAAAGGTTGGATCCTTTGTAAGAAGACTTTTTCTTACGTGGGATGCAGCATTTGGAACAGTCTTCCTACTAGTATCAGGGACAGTACCAATATCTTTACTTTTAAAACAAAAGTTAAAGACAATCTTCTTGCAGGGATGAAATTTAATGTGTCAGCTGCATGTACTGAGTCAATTTTAAATTATAGCTATATACCCTTAATATATATATATTTATAACATACTTACATTTTTATTTATTTATAGATTCATTTAATATATACAATAAATTTATTTTTTATATAAAATATATTGAGGATGTTCTATTTTTATAAAATCATATATATACAATTGTCTTTCATGCCTTAAAGGTGCAATATTTTGTTCATGCCTCTCTGTGTCAGTACACAAAATATTTATTTCTATACAAGGACCGCAATGGAAATAAGATGTCTCCTCTTTTTGCGCTATCCTTGGTGTGGGTGTGTTTGACATGGCTTCGTTATGAACATTTTTAAAATATATTTTTGTATGTGTAATTTTGTCATTTATTTTACATGTTTTATCTATATTTGGTGTTATTTATTATCTGACTTGATGTGCCATGTTATATACATCTTATGCCAAATAAATATTATTATTAATGACAGTGAATCCACGCTTCATACGACATATTTGGTTGTACATGTATTTCGTTTGTTAAGTAATTTATAGTCATGTTTTAATTTTGTGGGCTTAGTTGACACTTCGTGGTTGTTTATTTTCATTGTGGCGTTTGTAGACGGTGATTTTTCTTTTTTGCGTGTTCCTTTGTGTGCATTTCGTGTTCGGCTGTTTAGGTTAAGTGCTGCCTTCACCTTCCGATTAGTCAGTTTTGTTTTTATGTTTCAGACAGAGGTATCTTACGATACTACTGATCATATTAAACCTTGCGCTACCTTGACGTAACCACCTTTTATATTAAACAATGAGTTGGTATGGTTTTCATTTCACTTCTGTACCAAAACAAATTATGACATTAATTGTTCTTACACAATACACATTACTCACAAACAATCAGATAATAAAACCTTGCAAACTCGAGTTAGTCAAAGGAAATTACAGCCCATAATTAGTTATCCAATCTGCCTGACCAAAGTCAATCCGAAAGTTAAGGCTAAGTTACGCCTCGAATGAAGATCATTATGTCACCCTGTACTTAGAAGTTCAATACCAGAGCTACGATAGTATCCACCAAACGGTTTATTGAGTGTCCAGTACATAATTTACCATTTGCTACATTAGTATATTTGAAGAGACTTCTGTTTAAAGTATGATATATGATAATATAATCTGCATATACAATCCGTTAATTTTCAAATTATGGTACAGGTATAATAAAATACCGGTATATAGCAAATACATCATGGAATACAATGGCTTACATGTATCACCATATACATCACTAGGAACACGTAGAACCGGAATATACTCGTACTTTATAACGTTGTGTTAATCAAAGTCCTGACTTGATAAGAGTTCTACTAAATAAAATATTGGGTACCAAACAAAATATAAAAACAAATCGGACAGAGAAAGTAGCACTCGACTAAAAAAGCCGGATACAGATATAATAATACATAACAGACCACACTTATACGGCACAAAGCCCAACACACAACTTAATAAAAAAACGAACCTAAACAACTGAAAGTGCAAGTTTCAGCTGTCAAAAAGCTGAAAGACATGGTTTCTACTTTCAGCTTTTTGCAGATAAGATAATAAATGACATAAACAACGGTTACGTCGTTGGCTTGGTTTGAACTATATGTTTTAGCACAACCTAGATGTGTCCATAGCAACTACTCCGGGATATTTATGCTTTACATACACTGTATACATTACTTGTTGAATGCAAGTCAGCTGTTTAGACGGTTGAGGACAAATCGACACTAATACTTATCAAATTAAAGAATGTATGCATGATACTATAAGTGCAACAAAAAAGTAACAAATCGCGTTTGACGTGATTTGTTATTTAAAGTGGCTTTAATATTTTCAAATACATTGAAAAATCACTTCAATATTTTTATTTGATTTTTGTAGCATAAAACATACAAACATGTGTCGGCCATAGTATATTATCTCTTTTGAGAAAACAAATATTAGGTGATAGTCAATAAAATGATACAAGCATATGACTAATGAAACTTAAATTGTATCTGTCTGCAATCGTTTGGTCATAAAACGTAATTATATACATGTACTTCCTATCAATATTACGTTATGCAACTAAATATACAAGAAGTTTATACGTATTATCCAGTAGTAATAAATTTGTACATGGTGTTGAATGTATAATATAATTACGCAATAAAATAAACTACTGTCTGTTTTTTGGAATAGTATCCGTTGTCAGTGTATCAAATACAATAGTTGCAATAACTGTACGTGGAATCTCTCATTAAAATGAAAATACATGTATATATATGATATAAGTCATCTTAGTCAAGTAGTTTTTACAGACACATATATATACGCTTATAATGATTTAAAGGACCCCATTGCTACATAAATTGCAACCTTGTATATATATATCAGTATCAAATCCATTCGCTTCGATCTATAAAACATTTTAATACTCATTATCCGCATAATAATACCTCATATTTGACAGACGTCTGAAAACGAGACGTAATAAATAACGTGTTTGGAAGTCTATGGTGAAGACAATAGTCTATGTAGTTAATATGAAACAATGTTTAATGCCGATTTATACTAAACCAGGTCCAATAAATTGAGCAAAAGTACGAATACTGCCTTTCGCTATCGCTCGGTGCTTCTCCGATATGTTTAAGGGGAAATAAATGTAGTATCTAATAGTACATTTGTATGTGTTTGAATGCTTTTAATAAGAAAAAAATGTACATTTTGACGTTAATAAAATGCCACTTAAATATTACCATACGGAACAAGATAAACATCTAGTCAAAGTCACAAATTGTCCAACAAACTCACTACTAAGCACACACTATAAACAGTAAGCTAGCAGATTGAAACATATTCTGCAGGACGTGATAGTCCTTCAGAATCAAGTTTTGATACGGTTTTAATTGTAAATATCATGTATAGGGTAGCATGAGAATATGTTAGTGCTTATTACAAATATGTCGTTTGATAAGTACAGAGTAATTCAACTCAAAATGCTTTGTTTATTGTCACAGTACCAAACAAGAGTTCATGAAAAAATATTAAGACGTTGTTTTGAGACTGAAGATGTAACATCTGTAGCGCTAGGTGTTTGGCCATTCAAATCCTTCTAGAAGTTATGGATGGGATTTACATGATTATAGTGATTATTTTGTTTTACTTTCAGCTTTGAATGTAAATACTATATACAGAGTTTCATCGAAGCATCATGTCATTACCATAACGATAGTGTCACGTGGGAAACACTCGACATCAAGATCGTTCTTGTAGGTATTTTTTATTGTCGTACTTAAAACTCATGTTACTGAAAAATCAAGCCATTATAATAAGGGAATTTCTTTAGGAGACCCTCGATATCAAGGTCGTTCTTGTAGATACTCCTTATTGTCGTACTTAGAAATATGTTATCATACATGCATTTACAAGTATGTGGGACATAGGAGACGGTCATTTATTCAAATTGTAATTGCACACAAGTTAGATTGATACTGTGTCAATGAAGCACAATGCGTGACAAAAATCAACCTTACTAACGAAACGTCCATGCATAAAAACATAAATGACAATGACACCAAAAACGGCGTGCGTCAAGCAAGCTTGTCTACGGCGCTTTTATTGTCCATATCATTTGTTGTAATTTAAACGTTCATGTCGCATACTGTATTTAGGCTTTGTTCTGTATTGCATCTTTTGATTAGAATATGACTTTAAGAATTTGTACTGCGTTTACATAAAGACATTGACATTAATACAAAAAACTCCTTGTACACTTCAATCTGTGTCGTTTTGTATTCCAACATATTAGCCTCACCAGTCACCATCACCACAAGGATTATAAATGCATTTGCAATGCATTTGTGTTTACGGCGAACGTAATTGAAACGTTTGCGCTAAGGTTTGTATTCCAGGCGAAAGTAGCTTACATGTAACATGCAGTATTTAGTGAAATTATCAAGTTAAATTGAAAACGTAATTATATTGATCGCAGTGGAATAATAAAAATACAATTGCATTAATATCACAACACATTTAGTCGCTTTGTATTCCCGATATATGATAGCAAACTGCTTTGGTAACCTACCACGTGTTTTATTAAATGATCGTTATTACCAATCTGAGAACAATGCAATTTATCTAGCGACATCAACACAATAACAAAAACAATACGCTTTTGTGAGACTTTGAACGAAACATCATAAAAGTATGACGACAAAAAGCTCTTGTCAAAGACAGTGCAAGGATAGTATATTAATCTTGTTTGTCATTTAAACACAGCAATGCACAGACTATCCTAGAAGAGGCAGAAGCGCTTAGCCACACATGCAAGAGACAAACACGTCCTTATGTGCATCAGTAATGTATAATGTTTTAATAACAGTTTTTTAATTGTGGGCGGATCTAAGTAATTGAAACAAAAAATGTGTGCGTTTCTAAGACCATATTATACACTATACACATAACGGAACTTCTAACGCACTCTTGTTACATGCTTTCTCAAAACACATATATGCATGATTGGCTTGTCATTTTTCCTGATGCATTAGTTTGTGCATATGTCATGTGTCTTAAGGTGTATCTACAGGGTAATTGTCTGACATACGTAATATAATCTTTTTGGTGTATACATATTGACCTATAAGTCCAAATGTACCGTGTAGTAACGTGTTGTACATTTATACCATACATTTTCGGGAGATGTACGACACATTCATTGTATATAGTCGCCACAGTACAGAACTGCTCATATAATTATAACATACAGTATGATACATATCAACACTGCACACAATCCTATCAATAGGTCATCCTCAACCGACTCCATTGTTTACAAGTGTTTGGAGAGAAATAACGTGTGATTTATAAGTCATGGTGTACCGTGTAGTTAGGGAAGATGTATATATTGTGAAGTGTACATCTTCGACTTATACACCAAGACTTACCGTGTAGATGTACCTTTATATATACACTCAACAAAGTACCCACGTGTTTATTTGCCAACAACTTAATCCATACGTGTGTGATCTTGCTGAAAATTTTAACATATGTAGTTTAGATGTGTGAAATAACAATGCGATCGATGTTATTAACATCATATTACAATTGTCACAAAGAGAATAAACAAATGATGAAATCAACAGAATCTTAAAACTGACATTTTGCGGTGTGTTCATCGGGTGTTTGTCAGGTTGCTAATTCACATATGGACCCGCTGTGCTGATAAAAACTGTTTAAAGTTTATGTTCCATCACGGAGACAGTAATAAAGAAAACAATGATAAGAACAAAGCTCAATTTAGGATATGAAATACCGACTTTGGGTAAAAAATGCAATTTCGGACATGGTTGAATCACCTTGAATATGACAATCAAAAATATGTTTAAAAGTGACTAAACACCATGTAGATGAGTGCAAAATCGAATTAATTGTGTTTTTGAATGTGATGATCACTCTTAAATTTACCATTTCTCGGTAAGTTTCATGGATCACTAAACTGCTGTAAATTTAAAGAAAAACTTTATTAATCCATCCATGTGATAGTCAATACCATGTATACAGAATTTCAAGAAAAAATAGTAAACAAATAAAAAGTTATAACGGTAACACCACGTGTGTACACTAGTTTTGCCGAGTGTAGCTATCATATGTCGCTGTATAAAAGCGATTCTTCTAACTCAAAGTAAAAAACGATTGTATAAAAATAAACATTATCTATGTGATGTCCGTGCAATTTGATGTGACTTATTTGCAGATAAGTCTTGTCGTAGTTTGCCACTGATTGAACGCTGTAACCCCTCGTATATAACTTGCTCAGTAATGAAGTAAATATAGTAATTAACGTTGTTAAACCTTAAATTGATAGTATCTAATGTAATACGTCCTCCATACGGATAACCTTGCCTGTAATAACGATGAGAATAAACCATGATGTTGAAGTTTTTTATGAATTCCTTTGAAAACGCTCCGATCTAAAATCAAATTACACGATTTCTATCAATGTACATGTACAATGTATGGCTCTCGCGCGTGGAAGGGTTACTAACACTAATTCTTTTCCGAAAAGATTTATGTTTTGCAGTAAATAGAATTAGCGTTGGAAGACGCAAGGAAATGACATTTCTGAAGCACCGAAATAACTTCCTCTCACAAGAAACTTGTAAGGAAGACACGCAATAAAACATGGTTGAATCTCAACAAGATTTGCCGCCATGTATTTGAATAACGACATGGATATAATGTAGGTCGAACAAAACCTAAGGTGACTCTGTTGATAATAATTGATATTATTTCTTACCAAATAACACGTGAACAAATCACTTACATTACACATGATTGATCATGCCAATAAGTGTACATTGTCTCGGGAATGCGTCTTATTATGTAAGATTCCTGTGACAATGAGTTCTTCTTTGGATAATATCATTGTATTTATTTAACTTGTTTACATGTTCACGGATTACATATATCAACAAGGCCTTAGATGCAATCCGTATAGAGCATGTGGAATCTTTAGTGAACCTTTTACATAGGTAACTATCTGGATATAACTTTGAGTGCATTATTTTGATCAAGTATTTTACATGTAGCTTAATTCGGGAACATGTTTTCTTTAGTCAATTTATTTTCGTGAAAGCAATGAAATCATTGGCAAAGTAGTGATAGTTCTGCACCACAACGTCGCATGTGGCAGGCGATTAAGACAAAAAGTGCACGGATTTCTAAAGCAGCCTTCGTATACACATCAGATAATGTAATACAAAAAGATGTTACGTGATAACGTACGGATTTAGATGTACGATATCAATAATCGAGAGGCACATGGATACACATAATAGGACTTCACACACACAAGACAAACTACTCCTCACAATGGTTCCAAAGAATGAAACAACTTGTAAGCTGCCAAACAAAGACATAACACTATGAATACGAGCAATGAAAAAGAAGCAACCAACATAGTCTATTCGACTACCAGTTTGTTGAGATAACTTCGCAGACGAGCACTGTTAACTACGTATGGTCATTGTCTATGGCGTTGGTTACAATGCTATTTATTTACATGGTGAACTATTGGCAAGGCTACTGATTGATCAATCTCATTAATTCTAATTAAAATCCGATACGACGATAATCAAATTAATATTGCTCAAACTAAGAAGACTTCGTTAAATTAAAAGTACTAGTACACAATACATATTATTGTAACTACGAAATATTGTTAGACACAATATGTCTTAAAATACATTTGTACATGACAAAAACCGGTCAGGGTGAAATAAGTATTAGGCTAATACTATCGTCCATATTTCATTTAAAAACTACTTGCATAAATATGTATTATTCTTCGATTACATTGACCTTTCGGTATGTCTTCCGGACCATCATTCAACAAATCAAGATAAACTAGTTTCATCTAGTATGTAATCATATGCTTTATTCCTATATCTGTCAGTTGTTAGCGGGTTCCAATTCATAATGACGGGATATAGCCTAACCGCATTTCCAATAACAGACAAACAAACATCATCTGGTATGCGCTGGTGGAAATTAGATTTATAAATATTAACTTATTATATGTGAATTGTTCCATTGTCATGTGTTTCTCTACTGCTTTTCGAGCCATGCTGTTGTTGCTGAGTGCTTCTTTACCTGGTCTAATTTGTTATTACATTGGGGCAGTCGTTAGGAAAAGTCGGTTACCACAGAGATTGTAATGATATAGTTCTCATCAAATTGAATTGTTATTGCGTAAGAGTATAAGTCACTTCAGTGACCAAAAAGGCGAGTTGCATGCGATATGACGATTGTACAAAATACAACCTTCGTCAAACGTGTCCAAAATGTCTGGTGTGCGTCTGGTTCCAACCCACAATTAGATATATATCACGGCTAGACATCAGCGGTCTCTAATGTCTAAGTGAAATACGACGTTTGCGACGAAAGAAAATCAAAGCTTACTTAACTAATCAAATCAATAAATCACACACGCGATCATTTTTCGAAAAAGCATCAACTACACCACCAGTGTTGCTCTGCCGGGGGCTGGTTTGTGGCAAGGACCTGGTGACAATATTATTACATACTATACTGTAGCTTCATTTTAAAAGCAGGGACAACGTTGATGATAAGCTAGATACAAGATCAGTTATTCAACGACAAGGTGACTATTTCGAGTGTAAAGTCAATTTTGAATAACACACAAGATTAAACACTAAAGTGTCGAGTATATGATGCGTGTATTTTTTCAAAACTGCATGACCATTATATTGTAGATTGTCCTTGTGGTGTGTGGTGTCCGGTTGTTGTTTTCTCGTCACATGGCTCTCGTTCCGTTTTAGTTTGACTGACTGAGGCGGCAGACTTTCAGGACGGGATGCCGTGTTTTTAGTGCTATGCGTGTTTGTAATGTTTTCTGTGCTCGGCTGCTTAAATTGAGTGCTGCCTTCCCTGTCTGACTTAATATAATCTTCATTCACAAGATATTCAGGTTTCTGCATTTTAATCATTTTTTTTCTTAACTCTAAACATACATGCCACATAACAATTAACAAATCAAACATTTAAATACAGTAAAACCTCGTTATCTCGAGGACCCATCGGGACAAGCCAAATGCTCGAGTTAAGCCAGGTGCTCGAAATATCCGAAGTCTATGATGAATTGTTGTTATGACTAAGTGTAACTGTGTTTATAATGAAAACACGTATGATACATGTACTTGGTTGTAACTACGAAAACTGTCATTGTTTATCAAGTCTATACGCAATTTGAATCGTGTGGACATTTGCCGAATTGAACAAATTGCATATGAAAGTCGTAATGAATCTTTTTACATTAAATATCAAACTCCGTTTAACGGTAAAATTGTAATAAAAGTTCGCATCGGCAAAAAGATAACATTACCCAAAGCGCACGATAGATCCTACATGTTTGAACAAACACCCACGCACAAAAATCGCACGTGATAAAATAAAACCCGGATGCAAAGTCGATCCAGTTTCCAGCACAGGGATACGGCTCATTGAGTAAAAAACATGCACTATATTATCTATGATAATTTATTTAGGACATGATGTTTAGCTGAATGAGTTATATCCCTGTGGTTTCCAATTGAAACGCGCGCGACAATTTGGAGACATCAAACGCGGCGGTCTTTCGACTGACTTCAAACGCGCCGCACATCAAAGAAATTGCCGGTACAGTTGGGAGTAGTGTTTAGTCAGAGTTCCATAAATATGTAACCGCGGTATGAATTCGCCAATCGGCGCATAGTGTAGATTCAATTGACATTTAATTTTCTACTGTACAAAGTCGACGAATTTTGTATTCTTCAGGGTTGTTTGATAAGAATTGGATTTAATCGCGGACTTGATCTACTTCACTTATTCAGTATCAGACACGTGAAATTGTACTGTACGTAAGCTTACATTCGCAGGTTTTCATGAAATACGGGAAATGAAAAGTTTTTGAAATGATTTTTACTTGCAGTTTTATAACGAACGGAGCCTAAATATTTAAGATTCTACATGGACGTCGGTTTATCTTACGATAATTTAAAAGTATGTGCGAGTCAGTACGTTCAAGCAACGATGTTGCAAATAATAATTCTAGTTCTCGTATAAGTTAATGTTCCCAATTGTTGCCTATTGAACTTGTTCTGAAACGTATGCGTAGTTTAAATCACGCTCATTCATTAAATATCTTCTACTTCGTGTTTAATGTAACGGATCGAAAACACGGACATCAATTTAAGTGTTAGGGATTACGCTATTGTCATAAACTGTTATTATCACGATGTGTGAAAAATACGGACCGTAACAAAATTTAGTATGACATTTTTCGGAGGTGTGAAATTTCGCTCGGATGATTGCCTCGAGATAAGGTAATTAATTATCGTTGAAAATTGTTGATTGGACCGACACCTGCGCTCGAATTAGACCGGATGCTCGTAATAACTTTACTCGAGTTAGAGGGATAAATTAATGTACAATATAGAGCAAATTCGTCGGGACTTTGAAATTTGCTCGAATTAGGCCGGTTGCTCGAACAATCGCTGCTCGTATTACCGAGGTTTTACTGTAAGTTAAACATATTATTTGTAAAGGCGATTGCAATAGTATGAATCATTATAAATCATTGGCCAGTATCACTACATAAACCTATAACATGCTGAATTTGTTTCCGTAAAAATGCATGAACCTGTATTGGGATATCACAGTTTAAGTACATTTCATCATTTACATGAAACATTCAATTTACGCTTAAAAATCGCTTCTCCGTTACTAAACAAGATATTTTCTGAAAAAATAGACAAAATATACTATTTAGGTGAAAAGTTCACGAACGTCTCCCTGTGGAAATAAATGTTAATTATGAAAAAACGAAAAACTTGTAGCAAGGCTTCATGCAGAAATCAAGACAGCGGCTGCTTTAAACAAATTGCAATTATATATTTCCATATAAAAATGCACATTTAACATCGTAAATACATGTATAATGTATCTATACAAATTGCAATCTTCATTTCTTTCAACTGACAGAAAAATGAAGAATTAAAAAACAATCAATAGCTATATACACACCACGGAAACCAAGATGTGCTAAAATTACCGATAAAACACAGTTACGACTGAATAACTTCAAATTGCAAATAAGCTTCAGAGGACGAAAATAGTGCTATGGTTACTATGGCTTGATGTGTTGTCAAATGCGGAATATTTGCTATGTTAGAATCGAAATAGTGAATATGTACATGTGGTTAATCTATAATAAAGCACAGTCACGTGTGCTTTATTCTACGATACAACAAGGTACATATTAATTATTTCTTAAATAAAGTAGTGTTCTGTAAAGATACAATTGAAATCTACCAAATACGTTTACCAATTCTGGTTGCACTCTTCATTTTACATCGTAGACAATAAACTTATCTCCTAAATGCATTACCATATCACTACCATCACGTTTGCTTGGAAACAATGGCATAGTTCGGGCCTTCGCCTGTGCTGATTTATGTCACTTCACATAACAATACAGATGTGAAGGAAATTACTATAAAATCATTACTTTGTTGTACGTAGTGACATCAATAAACATTGTAAAATTTCCCAGTGCGAAAATAAATAAACCCAATATACCAATACTCTTAAATAACGTTTTTGGTCAGAAGAATTATATGATGGAAATCTGTGATCGCCATATTACACTATTGAATGTACAGCATTAAAATTTGTATCGCTCCATCGACGCCCATCCTACACTTTACATGTCAAATTAAGCATTAACTAACATTTTAAGACATATTCTACCAGAGATGAGGGCCATTGTAAAAATCATTCAAGCAATTGATATTGCCATACAATGCGAACCACAGATATCTCAATGTTCTTAAATGACAAATCAAACTGAGGTTACAAACTACCACAATTACAACGTTTCAATCATACTTAACTCATGTTTTACAGTCTATTATTGTATACAGCAATGTGCTTGAAGACGGAAAAGCCCAATTATATATATATATATATATATATATATAGCTAAGAATAGGGACGACGTTTTTGTCACGTGCAAAGATTATTTTTCAAATTTGCTGTCAGGAGAATATTCGGACACTAGGCAATAAATGAGCAATCGATCTAGCGGATCTTGCACCCTGTTGCACAGACAATAAAATATTGGAAGTTTGTATATAAATGTAGCATGTTTATGTCCATGAATAAAACTGTCCGAAAGTAATCGTTTTGATGTTTACGGATATGGTAGTTTTGGATAAATAATACAACGTGACTTGAAAAGCGTATACGTACATTTTACATAACAGTAGTAAACTTAATCAACTAAAACAGAATAGCAAATCGGACATTGACGACAGCGCCAAATAGACAAAGCAGCCATGAAACGAACACGCACAAAAAGTACAATTTCATAAGGAAAACCATGAAAAGTAGCAAGAAAAAAATAGTTGCAAAAAACATACTCCGACATCCAAACAATAAAAAATGAGTGAGATTAACACAATCATGTTATGTCAATATAATAAATAGAAAAAGGAATTCCAACGAACGACCACTTCGCAGATTATAAGGTGTTTCGAATAATTGAACCTTCAACATTTCATTTTATTTTTGATTAACACATGCAACAATGTAAGTGGCTTTTTTATTAATACATACTTAAATAGCGTTTAAAAATTTAAGCTAGTGCATTTGTATCTGCACACTATATTCATGTACTAATAAAACCAAAGTTCATGTTTGTAAAAGCGATCGCCTGACGGAAAACAGAATCGCACTTCCCATGTTGGCTTATTTGTTAAGAGTATCAAGGTTTGAATGCTGTTTACAACATAAGGCTGGTTTAAACCTGAAGTACTTTATCTTGATACCTTGTTAACAGGTGTTGGTCTCTTAAACGTTTTTTGATAGATCAGTGTACTTGTTGTACTTGCGTTATCAACGGATATCTCGTGAAATATAATGTTTTAGACTGGTAATATATTCAGGAGTGATACATGTATATCCAGGAGTGCTTCTCCGTATACCTTGATAGGCAGAAAAAGTTTGCTACAAAGCAAAGAAACGTTTGACATAAGCGTCTGCTAGTGAGTACGATACAATACGATCAGACAGTTTCACGTGTGATTCATTTTCGCTGTATTTGCGAAATCGATAAGTTCGGAAAAAGCCATGTTCGTGAACTTCTCCAACGTCATTAAAACACAGAAAGTAAATTTGAAAATCGCCAACATTGTACCTCGTGAAGTACTTTAGAATAACAAGTCCGTAAAATGTTGACTGCTCAAAAGTTCTGTTTTTTTCCAGCAATCGTTTAATGTTAGCATATATATCTAATATTTATTATGTTGTTTTATCCCTAGCAAATATCGCAGCTTGAAAATATACAGTTTTATCACAAACTAGGAGAAAAGTCTAAACAAACATTTAAAATGATGAAACGAGCATCGGGATCGAGGTCTGCGAGAAGTATACTTATGTATCGTTAGTACAAAATGTTTTGTGCCGGAAAAAAATTTTAGTATATCAAACAGAGACCCGAAATTGGATGTGCGATCAATTTTAAACGTCACTTGTCCAGACTGACGTCTTACACAGAAGCCTTCTTTAGAATGAGAATGGTCGAATAATTATTTAACATATTCTTGATACTTCATTACAACTGAAACATTTTATACAAACGAACTCTCTTTCTTGTTAAATACTGAATAAATGGTATACAATATGTATCGAGACATAGGTGCCTTATTGGAGCAATGTGACGTTCGAATAGTTTATGTTCATGATATCATACATCATACGTCAATTGTGTGCGACATTAAAAAAAAATGACACGGTTGCATTTGGTTATGAGTCTATAAACCGACTTGATGATTTCTCAAAATGAAGTCCGTCAAATTTAATCACTTTGTCTGGTACATTTCCAGTAGTTCTACATAATTTATTATAGTCCATAAAAAATAATTGTAATCAACTGTAAGGTATTGTCTGGATCCCTACCAGGAAGCAGTCATGTTGAAAGTTGTCTCCTATAAAACTAATACATCTATATGAACTGAGCTGTCAGAAAGACTGAGTCCAACAATGTAGTTAATATTTTGATATGTACTCAATGGCAGACAAACATTCAATTAAAATATTGACTATAATGTAGTGTAATTGCATGGTACAAGTTAGTCTTTCACTCTGGCCTGTTTGTATGTACGTATGTCTGATGGACAGTTTTCAGATTCTACAAACTGTGTCTAATGGTATAAACATAAATCCTTCTCATTGACAATTACAGGTAATAGGCTGCTGTTGTTAGGTTCACACACAAATACCATGGTTGATCACTAATCTATGTGTATTGGTGTTTATCACAGCACCATGTTCACGACAAATCGTTTAAGAAAGTACGTGTACAAAACGAACAAACGCAGTGAGCAGGCTGAATTTAGTTGCTTATAGTTGAATATATCATTCATTGACAGCCAAAGGGAGCTATCGGCGTATATAAAAAGGAAGGCTGATAGCTCATTTTGGCTGTGAATGGACGATATACACAATGTTAAGCAACACCAATAAGTCATTGTCCAGTAGATTGTCTAGTGTTCATGTAGTATTCATGAGCTGCCAAGAAGCTCATCCATGCATTGAGACAATAGTGTAAAGACAGACAACAATATGTTAGTTTGTCATTGCCATAGACAGTACATTACTTACATAATTGTTATTTGCAGGCAATCGAAAATAACCAAGTATTGTACAGACAATAGCCTAGCATGGTGCAGCTATTTGCAACGAACACTACAATAACAATTAAGTCGATACAAGTGTACTCGTATACAATGTATACAAGCAAAGTAAGAAATTGTCCCCTACGATCAAAATATTGTAATGCACAAACAACTTGAAGCCATACTACAATAGCATGGAATCAATTAAATCGTTTGACGTCATACACTGTGACAGATGATGTAAGGAAGACGGTAACGTTCCTAGGAAAGAAAGTAGTCTGACGTCAACCTGACTTGTTGTGCTATAAATGGCAGAGCATTGGCGGAGTTAGAATTAAAATAATAAAAAGGAAGATGTGATGTGTTGTGTTATGAAATATAGGCACTCGTTTGAATGCTACGCACTTGTGATTTAATTACTACGCATCCAAACACGTGCCTTTATTTTGTTACGCAACAAAGCACAGCTACGTATTCATTATTTCTTAAATCCAAAATGGCGAGCAGTTAACCTTTACATATTACATTAAAAACATATCTTAAAAAGACTATTAGCATGCCATTTCATGTTACAAATAGTTATCCTTAAGCCATTTCCGGATTTAGGACCCTCTTTGGTAAAACCATTTGAAACGGAACGCGTCATGTGCGTTTATAAACACATACCATGAATGTGGAAGATAGTTGTTATTGCATGACTAAGTTCTCATAAATAGTCGATATTCTTAAAAACTATGTCACAAGTCAGAATGACAGCGATATTGACGGTCTTAGATTAATATATACTTCCCTTGGACACACGCTAGGATACTGACCCATTATCATCGAGAAACAGTTCAATAACTTCTTTAGCAAATATAATGTATACATGGACGATGAATCCAACTGGCAGATTTGTAATTTTAAAACAGGTTTGTGCAAATCATAGACTTTCGAAACTACGTTCATTTAATATTTGTCTCAGAAAGAGATTGCAAATGCTATTGGTTGGTTTATTATACCGCGTTTAAGTGATATACATTTTGTCGATGTTCCTACCAAGGCTGAAACAGAGGGCTACCGGAGTGGAATGTCGTGTTGCATTCCCTGTCCGTTCTTGTTATCGTTTTTATATATAATAGGGAATACAACATTTACTAGGTGACCTGTGATCACTTTCCGTTCTTTGGGGTAGAAATTATGTTGTTGTCCTAATTCATCATGTAAAACACAGTTCCGTTTCGAATACCTTATATTAAGTAGCTTTTAATGTAACTCATTTTCAATCGTATACATAGATATTTAATTAGTGATATGTTCCAATATGTTGAAATAGCGGATAACAACACTGAATATTTGAAAGAGATCAAAGACGAGTCTAAATGTATGTTTGGATTATAGACAATTGGAACTAACCACAGCAATGAGCGAAAACACGAAGTAGTTGAAAAAAGTGTAATAACAATAAAAGCAATTTCACCACATACTTCTAGGTCAAGAAATGCGACCAGTCTGGAAATTAGCACATTTATTTCGTCTAAGCAATTAAACTTGATGCACTTGTTTCTCCTTAATGAATGAATTATATATCCTAGAATCGCGTATTGTGATAGTCTCATTCATACTGCGAACAATACGATAATAGCAAATCGCACAGGATAGGGAACATTCTAACGAAAGAGTCAAGCAGCACAATAGGCACTAAAAGAAACACCATAAAAAGACAAATCAATCACAAGTCACAATGCCCAGCAAAGTCCTAATTGCAAGTGTCAAAATGAAACTGGTATAACTCGCAGCTACCTTTATGTTTTTATTGGATGTCAGCAAAACGATTTCAACGAATATGCCTGCGGAAGAAAGAGCGTGATAGTCACAAAATGCTTGAGAGTTTGACACAAACATCAAGTTTTCATTATTTCTGTTTCATCGGAATTATTGTCTTTTTAATGTACGGAATCAGAATGGTACGTTCTGTTTTATAGGACCATAGAATGAGATATGGATCAATGCTAACTGGCAAATTATCATGCCTTTATTCTTGTTTTCATTATGTTCATATTAACATATGCACTTGTGTGAATAAGCTTCCTTAAGGGCAAAATGTGTGTGCACCAACGAATGCATCAATGATGGGAGACACTGTTTTAGCATATAGTAACAAAGCTAACATGTCATGCTATAAATACATTTGACACTACTACTGATGATTCCTTGCGCTTACATTGACGTAACCCCCTGTATCTTAACCAATGCTTTGGTATGGTTTTAATTTCACTTAGCAATGTAACAAGACAAAGTATGACATTTATTGCTATTACACAACACACATTAATCACAAACAAATAAAAACGAAACACTACGAACTCGAGTAACTCCAAGGAAATTTCAGCCTCTAATCAGGTTATCCAATCTGCCTGAAAAAAGACAATTCGATTATTAAGACTAAAATGAAGATCATTATGCCAAACAGTTTGTGTTTTCTGTGCTCGGTTGGTTTAGTTTGAGTGCTGCCTTCCCTGTCTGACTTAATATTATCTTTTTTACTTGGAAGTTTGCTTTAAAAGACAAGGTCAATACCAGAGCTACGATAGTATCCATTGAACGGTTTATTGAGTGTCAATTACACAAACTACCATTTGATACATTTGTATATTTGAAGTGATTTCTGTTTGGAATATGATATATGATTATATAATCTGCATATACAATCCGTTAATTAACAAAGTAGATTACATGTATTACAGGTATATAATACCGGTATACTTAAATGTATCATGGAATGAATGGGCTTATTGAACTAGCAACATGTATAACAGGAACACAGGTATTAACTGCAATAGTGTTACACACATATAACTGATTAAACATACATTCTTTCTGCCTCATAGAAGATAACATTAAAAAATATTATATTAAGTCAGACAGGGAAGGCAGCACTCAACTTAACCAGCCGAGCACAGAAAACATTAAAAACACACAAAACACAGTGCCCAACTGAACCAACCGAGCACAGGAAACATAAAACAAATAAAGACACAATGCCCAACTAAACAAGCGCAGATCCGCCCAAGTCCAAGCTGTCGAAAAGTAAAATAAATAAAATAAATTATAACTAGCTGAATGACCCAGTTAAGTCGGACAGGTAAGGCATAAAACGTTATTACATACTTTCTGTCAATATTACACTATTCAACAATATATACGAGTCTATACTATTTTCTAGTAGTAATTAATTTGTACATGTTGTGGTATGCCATAATATAAAATACTGTCTGGTTTTTGGAATATTATCCGATGTCAGTGTATCAAATACAAAAGTTGCAATACTGGTTGGTTTAACCTCTCAACAATTACTATATACGTCATCTCAGTCAAGGAGTGTTTACGGACACATATATGTACGCTCATAATCATTTAAAGAACCACATTGCTTCATAAATTGCGATCTGCTGGATATATTCAGTATCAAACCCAGACACTTCGATCTATAAAACATTTTAATACTCATTATCCACATAATGATACCTCATATGTGACAGACGTCTGAACACGATACCTCATAAATAACGTGTTTGGAATTCAAGAATGAAGACAATCGTCTATAAAATTAATAAGATACAATGCATTATACCGATTTATACTAAACACGATCCACTTTGTTAACAAAATGAAAATTCCAGAAATTAAGAATAGTTACGAGAAATTATTTAAGAGATATGAAGAAGAATCGTGCCTCCTTTGCTCCAAGTTATATTGTGTTAAGTTAGAATACTGCCTTTCGCTATCGTTGGGTGCGCCCCCGATATATTTAAGGGGACATAATACATTTGTATGTGTTTGAATGTTTTTAAGAAAAAATGGTACAATTTGACTTTAATAGTGCCTCTTAGGTATCACAGTACAAGTCAAGATAAACATGCAGTCAAAGTCACAAAATGTCCAAAAGACACAGTACTAGGGAAAGTAGATAAACAGTAGGATAGGAAATGGAAACCTATTCTGCAGGACGTGATAGTCCTTACAATCAAATGGTGCTACGGTTTTAATTGTAAATATCATGTATGTGGCAGCATGTGAATATTTTAGTGATTATAACAAACATGTCATTCGAGAGGTACAGAGTAGTTCAACTCAAAATGCTTTGTATATTGTCACCAAAATCACCAAGAGTGCATGAAACATTATTTAAATGTTTTTTTTAAATAAATAAAAGTACGAAGGATGAAACAGAAGAATGAAACATTTGTAGCGCGTGTTTGGCTATAATTATAAACCCTTCTAGACGTTATGGATGAAATTTACAGAACGTTGTAGTGATTGTTTTGTTTTACTTTCAGCTTTGAATGTAAAAAATGTATAAAGAGTTGTCATTGAAACATCAAGTCATTATTCACATTCTGATAGTGACACTTGGTAAACCTTCGACATCAAGGTCGTTCCTGTAGGTACTCTTTATTGTCGTACTTAAATATCATACTATGATACATGCATTTACAAGTATGTGGCTCAAAGGAGTTGGCCATTTATCTAAATTATTTCACACAATGTAGATTGACACAGGGTCAATGAAGCACAATGCGTCACAAAACAAACTTGAAACGAAACGTCCACGGATCAATACGGAAATGACAATGACAACGTAAGTGCGTGCGTCAAGCAACATTGACTGTGGCGCTTTTTATGCCCATATAATACATTTTGTATGTTGAAATTTAAACGTTCACGCCGCATACTGCATTTAGGCTTTACTCCGTATTGCCTCCGTTTGATTAGTATATGATTTTAAGAACGTATTACTGCGTATAAGGTTATTGGCTTTAATACATAAAGCCCTTTGTCAACTTCAATCTGTGTCGTTTCGTATTCCAACATACTAGCTTCTCCTGTTATCATCACCACAAGGATTATAAATGCAATTATAGTGCATTTGTGTTTACGGCTAAACGTAATTGAAACTTTTGCATTAACGTATGTATTCCAGACGAATGCAGCATATATACAGTAGTTATTGGAATCATAAAAAATGGAGAGCATAATTATATTGATCGCAGCGCAATAACAACTATATAATTCCATTAACATCACAACACATTTAGTCGCTTTATACTCCCGATATAAACTGCCTTAATAATCTACCACATGTCTTATTTAATGATCGTTATTACCAAACTGAGAACCATGCAAATTCTCTAGCGACATCAACACAATAACACAAACAATGTGATTTCTTGAAAGAATAAGCATTGAATGAATCATCATAACAGTATTTCGGCCATAAGCTCTTGTCAAAGACAGTACAAGGATAGTATATTAATCCTATTTGTCGTTTAAAAACAGTAATGCACAGACTATCCTAGAACTGAAAATAAGCGACAGCAGCTCTTAACCACCCATGCAAGAGACAAACACTGCACGTACTTATGTTCATCAGTAATGTATAATGTTTAATAACAGTTTTATTAATGAGCGCGGATCTAAGTAATCGAAACAAAATCGTGCGTGTTTTTATGACTACATTATAATGTATATTATACACATAAAGTCAGTTCTAACGTACTCTTATATTGTTCCATGCTTTCTCAAAGCACAGCGGATTGTCTTGCCATTTTGCATGGTGCATTTGTCTGTGCATAGTCCATGAGTCTTACATATTGCCATTATATTTCGCTTTATCAAAGCGTTTTTTCTAATTCAAAGTAAAAATGATCAGATTGTATAAAAAAATTGTCTTAAATGTCATTTCCATGCAATTTGCTGTGATTGATTTGCAGATACCTCCTCCCGTAGTGTGTCACTGAAAGGAAGCTGCAGCTATAACTTGCTCAGTAATGAAGTAAAATAATGTAGTAATTAACGTTGTTAAAATTTAAATCGATAGCATATAATGCTATAAAACCTCCATACGAATTACCTTGCCTGCACAAACGATGATAATAAAATATGGAGTTGAAGTTTTCTATGAGTTTCTTAGATAACGCTCAGATCTAAAATCAAATTACGCGATTTCTATCAATGTGCAATGTATGGCTCTCGCCAGGGTTACTAACACTAATTGTTTCCCGCAAAGATTGATGTTTTGCAGTAAATAGAATTAGCGATGGAAGGCGTATAGAAATGACATTTTGAAGCATCGAAAGAACTTCATCTCACAAGTAACAAGTAGTTAAGACGACACGTAATGAAACATTTTTGAATCTCAACAAAATTTGCCGACTTGCATTTGAATATCGACATATTTATAATGTATGTCGGGTAAAACATAAGTTAACTAAGTTAATATTTCGTAATATCTTTATATTTTTCAACCAATAACACATGAACAAATCACTTACATTACATTGGATTGATGTTACCAAAAGTATTGGGGTGCGCGGTGTTTCCGGTACCGGCAACCGTGGTTACCATCCGAAAAAGCGGTAACTTTTCAACACTATCCCAGCTTCTTACTTTTTTAAGGTTACCTGTTGTAACAGCAAACTATACGATACATGATTTCCACAGGTAACTGTATCATTGTTTAAGAGTAAAACCAAAACAATATTGTTTCTTGTAAAATTCATATATTCATACCTAGGTAAATTACATAGAGAATTGACCAAACAGTCACTGGGTGCATTTTGTTTTTTTATCATGTACAACATTTCCGGCATTAATATTTGATTAAAGGCTGTTTGTGAACAAAAACACCTATGCACATTGAAAGCATTTGAAAACATGCTTAAAATTACCTTCATACATTTAAACATTCACCAGAATAAATTCGATCAGCATCCAAACTGCAAAAAACACATCCTAAACAAAACAACTAAATCATCTGCCCGCAGAAATCCATTTGACTTGTAAAGATGTTTTGTATGAATATAATTATTTTATGAAGATATCGAAAGCCAATTATTGTTGACTTGTTGTTTTTTTACTCTTAATAAATGATACAGTGTTCCTGTGATGCATTCCCCATTAAAACCCATGGATTTGCCATACTACGAACAATTTCTTGCGGTTCCCAGCCCTACCATAGTGCTCGTACATTGTCTCGGGAATACGTCTAAATATATACACATACCTATTTGTGACAATGAGTTCTTCTTTTGATACTATCATTGCTTTTATTTAACTTGTTTACATGTTTAAGGATTACAATTAACAAGGCCTAAGGAACAATATATATATATATATAGGGAGAGAGCGTATGTGCAATCTTAAGTGAACCTTTAAATAAATATCTAGTTGGCTGTAACTTTGGGTGCATTAATACTGATCAAATAATTTAAACGTAGCTAAAATCGGGAACATGTTTTCTATAGTCACTTATTTTCGTAAAAACAATGAGATCGTTTTGAATTAACTTGCATATTTATACATGTATGTATTTTACCGCGATTACATTGACCTCACAGTATGGTTACCGGACCATCATTGAACCAGTCAAGATGGAATATTTCCATCTACTAGTAGCATGTAATCGTTTTCTGAAATAATATATTTGTCGGTTGTAAGCGATTTCTACTTTATAATGACGGGATAGATCCGAACCGCCTTTCCAATAATAGACACACGGACATCGACTGGTATTCGCTGTTGGTGATTAAGTTTCGAGACATTAACATGTAAATTGTGAAGTGTTCCATTTCCCTTGCTTTTCGTTTCCTGCTGCCTTTCTGTGTGCTTTTTCCCTGTCTTATTTGTTATAGCATCGTTGCAGTCGTTAGGAAAGGTCGATTACCATAGTGAGTGTAATGATATAGTTATCTTCAAATTGTATGGTTATTGCGTAAAAGTATAAATCGCTTCAGTGACGAAGAATAGGTGAGTTGCATGCGATATGACAATTGTACAAAAAACCTTCGTCGAACGTGTCTAAAATGTCTGGAATGCGTCTGGTTCCAACCCACAATTAGAACTTTATCACGC
The DNA here is from genome assembly GCA_947247005.1 of Spisula solida. Lineage (NCBI taxonomy): Eukaryota > Metazoa > Mollusca > Bivalvia > Venerida > Mactridae > Spisula > Spisula solida. The sequence goes on from OX365945.1 coordinate 54,923,332, forward strand.
TCAGACGACATCAGCCGTCCTTAATGTCTGAGTGAAATACGTGATTTGCGACGACAAAAAATCAAAGCTTACTTAACTAATCAATTCAATAGATCACACACGCGAATAATTCTTTCGACAAAGCATCAGCTACACTTTCATGCTTTGCCGGTGGCTGGTTTGTGACAAGAACCTGGCGACATTATAATTACGTACTCCACTATAGCTTAATTTTAATAACACTGACAGCGATACTGAATCAGGTATTCAATAATCAAGTGATTATTTCGATTGTAAAATCAATTTTGGATAACACATAATATTAAACAATAAAAGGTCGAGTATTTGATGATTGTGATCCACAATGTATTCACGTTTCTGTATTTTATCATTTATAAACTCTAAACATACATGCGCCACATAAAAGTTAACAAAGCAAACATTTAAACAAAGTTGAAATATATTTGGAAAGACAATTATTATTGTAATAGTACGGTAAAACATTGACCGGTATCAATACATTGAACTATAACATGCCGAATGTGTTTCCGTAAAAATGCATGTTCTTGTATTTGAATATCACAATTTAAGTACATTTTATCATTTAACATTCAAGTAACGCTTTACTATCGCTTCTCCGTTATTACAAAACAAATTTATTTTCTAAAAAAACGTTTAGACACAATAGACTATTTCAATGTGGTTGAAAACGAAAGCCGAATTATATAGCTAAGAATAAAGACGACGTTTATGTCACGTATGGAGATTACCTATCAAATGTGCCGTCAAGAGAATAATCGGACACTAGACAATAAATGAGCATTCGATCTAGCGATTCTTGTACGCTGTTGCACAGACAATGACATATGTGAAGTTAGTAGTTAGCATGTTTATGTTCATGAATGAAACTGTCCGAAAGTAATCGTTTTGATGTTTACGGATATGGTAGTATTGGATAAATAATGCAACGTGACTTTAAAAGGATATACGTACATTTTACATACAAGTTGTATACTTAATCAACTAAAACAGAATAGCAAATCGGACATGAACGACAGCGCCCAATAGACACAGCAGGCATGACATGCATAAAAAACACACAAATAAAGTACAAATTGCAATAAAGACAACTATAAAAAGAGATAGAAAAAAAGTTACAAAAACATACTCCAACAGGCAAACAATCATATAAACATAGTCTGTGTACTTTCAAATTGTATGCTGCAAACAAAGCGTACAACGAAGGATTATATCGACAATAACCCTTAAACGTAGGACAGGTGTTTGTCTCTTAAACGTTTTTTATAGATTGTTATATTGGCGTTATCGATGGGCACCTTGTGAAAGATAGTGTCTGATAATATATCTAGTAGTGATTATCCGTATACCGCGGTAAGCAGAATAGGTTTGCTGCAAAACAATGAAACGTTTGACATAAGTGTCTGATAGTGAGTACGATACTACACTTGACGAATGTTCTAAGTACACACTTTTATAACTAGAATAAATCAGGAACATAATCATCTAAACTCAATAAAACTGTCAAGATTCATATGTTGGTGATTGTCTTTAATACAGAAGAAGAAAAACCAAGATCTACGTGAAAATCATTGACGCGAGACGAAAAGGACAAAATCACATTTTTCTCGTGCACACATCTCAAATATGTGTAAATGTGTTTAAATCATTTGTTACACGATTACCAATCGACCCCCAAACATAAAGCCATAAATATATTTTGTATCAGATGACGCAAATGACGCTTGAGGAGTGCGCAAGTGCGATAGGAATGCTTACAACTGGCATGCCAATAAGACGGGTAAGATTTAATTAATTAATTGGCTGTTTTCGGGTTCTTAACACATATACATACTTATTATTATGGTAGTTGCATTGGATTCACGAACAAACTGCATGTTTCTATTGACTCGATTAAAAATTGAGACGTCACATGGCGTCATTTACATTTAGCCTTAAATGCGTCACAACACGTTTATGACAACATCTGACTAATGGTTGTATCACTTAAAGATCGTTAAATAATGTGGAATCGTTGAATTGAACAGAATATGTCCAGTAATTTGTATGGAGCAATTTGAGGTTGAGCATGGAAGTAACTTTCGATAGGCATTTGTCATCCGAATTACTACTATAATTTAACAAAACTCACTATTTTCGATCAACCATGTCTTTTGTAAGATACGAGCACATTCTAATCACATGGAATTTGATTTTGATGCAATTTCCTATTTAGGTTGCATGATTAAATGGCCGCCTTGTAGCCCGGACCTATATTCGATATAATACGTCCGGGATGAGTTGGGGCGACGCATCCGAGCACGACGGCAACACCAGAACGTACAGCAATTCTCAACGAATCCTTTACTAGAATTGAATGCACTTCCGCAGCAATTGGTACACATCAATGCCTCAGAAGATGTCAGGCTGTCATCAGGGCAGACGGTGGTCATACATGTTATTGATGTGCGATTTTGTTGTTTTAAGCAGTGAAATAAATGGTCGTTTTCTAGTTTGTTGTTATTATATTTCAGAATGGTGATTAACTCAACTTGATAGTCGATAGTTTCCTGATTCAAATGGTATATTCGGTTTACTGATAGGTCTAATACTTTTTCAGTTAAATGAAAATTACAAAGTGTGTACTTAGAACATTCGACTAGTGTATACTATACGATCAGGCATTTTATTGAGGGATTATTTTTGGTTTGTTTGCGAAGTTTGGGAGATAGCCATGTTCGTGAACATCATTTACCTTAAAGTTTTCCGCACCCAAGGTTATATATTATTGTGGTCGACCAGACAATTCCTAATACATTATTATGTATACCTTTTCATTTCATATCCTAGGCTAATATACTAATTATGTTAGAGTTATTATGTAGTATGTGTCACTACACTCACACTCTTTCCATCGGGAAATATTTAAGTTATAGGACAGATAATGACTGATTAGTACGTTGTTTTTTCATGTACATTTATTAACTGCCGATGAAAATATTTATATAGATTACAATATGATTAGCATGTGATAATAACAACATGAACCAATAGTTATGATATAATAAACTGAATAAAGACATACCTGTATACAACATTTGATAACCATGAACATGAGCTCGTGTATTTTGAGCAAATAGTCTGATAACGACAAAGTTAGCACATGTATAACAGTTTAAACATACCACGTGATTTGTGACGTATCTTTAAACAACACCACATGAATTTAACGAGACGATCTCTATGCTGCAGCCGAGAACGAGTACTATCCAGGCAACTTAATATTTTTGTGCAAAAGATCGAAGTTTTAGACCGAAAGCGACTCCGTAGTATAGATAAACAATTTTAACTTGAGTTGACTCATTTCTTCTTGTTGAATAAGCCACAAATTACGTCATATACCACGTGGTATGTCAATACTGATAACTTAGCAAGGAAATATGAGATATATGCTTAACTTTGGCTTATTAATTGTACATGTATTTTACAAACGCTAGTACATTAGTAAACAGTGTCTTACATTGTATATGTGGTGCATAATCTCCTCGTAAAAGAGAGATTGTTGTGTTGACTCATTGGACTATAACTATAACTTCAATGCATAACATATAAAACCGGCTGGTGGAGTAATGCGCGTGTGGACTGGCCAAACAGCTTACGAAGCAAATCGGATTTGAAGCATTGACTGCTTAAATTACAAGTTGTCTGCCGCAAATTCATACTTTCTCCTTAAACTTTAAACTGTACAATATATATATATATATATACATTTTTTGTTATGTTTGCATGCATATATCTATTTCAAATTAATCATGTCTTAAATGTGATTGTACAACACTTTTGAACGTGTAATTACATGAAAAAGGTGCTATATAAATATGGTATATTGTACATATACTATATAAGTATTTATGAACGTTCCAGAAGATATTTAGTAAATGTCACTCGGTTATCTACATTTATACATCGCTAATTGTTATGCTTACATAACTTCCAGGCACAGACGTTTATTAAGAATATACTTTTAATTACGAATTCGCTGAAGTCCGTTTTGGTATTAATTAGAAAAGTAATATAATTATGTGTACAACGGTTTAGAAAACAATTTATGACGTCAGCCTCCAGGGAGTGTTGTTAATGCAATCTCACATATTAATATCTTCACTCGAATGGTTTTGCATTCCAGTATCTCCTAACTTCCTACCTGTTAATTGCAGAGATACTTGTTTCGCAATCGTATATTTTAGTTGAATGTCTATTCCGATTAAAACGTTGATTGTGTTAAATTCTCCTTCGCTGAACTAAATGTTCCAGACGACGTTAATCGTCTAAAGAGCATGTTGTCTATAACCCGATTTCAAGACTTCAAATAAATTCTGTCTCATTTAATCACATTGTCTGGTACGTGTCCAATATGTCTGCTTAATTTATGACTGTCCGTTAAAAATGTTATAAACTTAAAGGTCTGGTCTGGTTAATGTCATGATTTCCGGGTAGCGGTCATGTTGAAAGTTGTGTCATTATATACTGATATAAAACTGAACTGTCAGAAAGTTTATGCCTCGATATGTCCTCAATTGCTTACAAAAATGGAATTCAGCATAACAAAGAATTGACTTGATAGTATTGTGCTTGCAGTTATATTTTAATGCTCTGACATGTGCATACTTTTGTCTGATAGACAGAGCTGTAGAACAATGATATGGACATATTAAAATACTACACATTGTCAGTCACTGGTTTTGGGTTGCTTTCTTAGGTTAACTCACAAATACCCCGGTTGATCATTGCTCTCTATCTATTAGTGGTTAACACAGAAATTGGAAGTCAAATATCACTGTTCGATTGCCAAGTTACATGTACAACAAGACGGACTATAAGCAAATTGTGGGTACACCACACGTACAAACAGATTAAGCACGCGTATCAGTTTTACTTATAGTTGAATACATGTATTTCAAATCATTGATAGCCAAGGGGAGTTATCTGCGTAAACTATAAACATGACAGGCCGATAGCTCAATTTGGGCTTTTAATGGCATGTTTATTAAACAACATCCATAAGTCATTGTCCAGTAGATTGCCAAGTGTTCTTGTAGTATTCATGAGCTGCCAACCATATTTGCAGAAGTTAACCCATGCATTGAGATAGTAGTATATAGGCAGACAACAATATGTTAGTTTGTCAGAGACAGAGACAATAAATTACTTACATAATTGTTATTTGCCAACAATCGAAACCAACCAACTATTGAACAGACAATATACTAGCACGGAACAGCTATTTGCAACGAACAATACAAGAATAATTAAGTCGATACAAATGTACTCGTATGCAATCAAAGTGAGAAACTTGACCCCTACGAACTAAATTCTGTAAATGCACAAACAACTTGAAGCCACATTACCATCGCATGGAATCAGTTTATTGCTAATACACGTGCATGTACATGTAAGAATGAAATACGTTAGTTAGCAATGTGTCTCGCATTGGTGTTAATTGGTATGTTCTGCCCCCTAAGTACTGTCTTCAAATACATGTAGCTACAGTCAAACATGGTGATCAGTTTACCTTCCCATATTTCCTAAAATAAACAAGTAATAAGGACTACTATCATTCCATTTCATGTTACAAATACTTATAATGAAGCAATGTCCTGATTAGCACCCTCTTTAGTTAAACCATGTATTAAGTAATTGAAGCGGACCGTGCCATGTGCGTTTGGCAACACATAGCAAAATGAACGTGGAACATATTTTCTAGTTTTCATTGCATCACTAAGTTCTCATAAAATAATCGATATTCTGACAAACAATGTCACAAGTCAGAATGACAGTGATATTGACAGTCTTATATTATAAACTTCCATTGGACACACGCTAGGACACTGACCCATTATCATGGAGAAACAGTTCAATAACTTCTATAGCAAAAATAATATATATCTTGATGATGAACCCAACTGACACATTTGTTATTTTCAAATAATTGGTGAACCAATGTGCAAATCATTTTAGGCCAACATGGAATATTGTGAAACTGAATGTGTAGCCTCGTTAAATAAAGTATTTACTTAGTCTTTCGGAACTACATTTAATATATGTCATAAATAGATATTAAAAAGTGGTTTGATTCTTTGTACGCGTTTAAGTGTCATACGAGAATTTCGTCTCTGTTCCCATCAAGGCGGAATCCTTATAGACAACTTTCTTTTATTAATATACAGGTACATAAAAATATATATTGACTACTGTTTAGCTCAAATTAAATCAAGACAATTTCAAAACAATTTTTGTCAAGTTTAGACACTGTGCCATATGTTTTGTATCGAATATGTCCATCTGCAATGTTGATGTCCAGCTGCCTCGTTTTCTTAAACAAAGGCATGTACACTGTTTCTATTTAGTGTTGCTCTGAGGTTTGACCTCGCGATGCGTTCTTTTTTTTCTGATTTCTTTGTATGTCGTGTTTTTGTTGTTGATCAAAGTTTCGTGCTCCAATTTTTTTATCATATGTTTGATATATTATAGGGAATATCAGAGGTACTAGGTGACCTATCATCACTTTACTTTCTTGAGGGTAGAAATGATGTTGTTGTCCTAGTTCATCATGAAAACACAATTCCGTTTCGAATACTTTATATTAAGTAGCTTTTAATGTAACTCATTTACAATCTCATTCATAGATATTAATTAGTGATATGTTCAAAGCGGATAATAACAATGGATCTTTGAAAGAGACCAAATGTATAGAAATAACTACCGCAACGAGTGAAAACACGAAGTAATTGACAAAATAACAAGTCTTAGAGTGTAATAACAATAACAATCAATTTCACCATATACGTAGGTCAAGAAATGCGGTCGGTCTGTTAATGAGCACATTTATTGGATGTGAACAAAACGAGTTCATTGAATAGGACTGTGGACGAATGAGCGCGATAAACACAAACTTCAAAGTTTCATTATTTCTGTTTTATCGGACTCCGTGTCCGTGACCTATGCGTAATCAAAACGATACATTTTTTATATGAGATTAGAATGAGATATTATGGATATGGATGCTATCTAAGCAAATGATCATGCCAATATTGTTGTTTCAATTATTTCCACAGCAAGTTTCATACATATGCATTTGTTTGGATAAGCTTGCTTACGGCCAAATTTGTGTGAACCCAATCCTCCAATTACGTGAATTATAAAATGCAACAAAGGTACAAATTATGTTTACGAGTACTTTTAACCATATATTCAGTCCTTGGTCTGCCAAAAGGCAGTTTCAAATAAAATGACAAATTGAATTCTAAAATCCCTTAACGTAACAAGTTTTCTTATACTTATGCAAAATATGTATTTATGATGTTTCCGTTTATATGATAGATAGCTATGTTCCGAGAGATATAATTAAGTGAATAGTCTTCAAAATGTCTTCGGCTTAATGTGCCTGATTCAAGATCGCATGTTCACACGCTACTTCTCGGATTGCATTTCTATAACAATGTCGATTTAACTTCAATTTTATCCATTTAGAAGAATGTTCATTTACATTGTGGATCACGGAGATGCGTACAGTGTACATTCGTCTTTAACTACACTCATTTATAGAATGCATGTAAACTGTTGGGCAAAAAGGGCTAATGTGTCCAGATAAACTAATGCTGGATTGTATTGAACCGGTACTGAGTAGCCCAATGTGACGTTGTATAACATGTAAAAACTTAGTATAGGGTATATGTTTTTTTTTCAAATGAACTACATGTATGTACTGAGTTGCTGAGTTATGATTTAACTAGATCATTCAGCTAGGGCATTCAGCTTTTTGATTGCTGAAACTAGTTAATGCAGCTGTTTGGCAGTTGGGACTTGGGTGGATTATTTTCCTGTTCGGCTGTGTGTTTGGCATTGTGCCTTGTATGTATATATGATTTCTGTGCTCGGCTGGTTAAATTGAGAACTGCTTTCCCTGTCCGACTTAATATTATCCTTAAGGGCAGTCCACTGATTTATAGATCAAAGGAACCGTAAAGCAGCCAATGTGACACTAAACTATAATTAAGTAACGAATACGTAATCGCTGCAATGTTATTCGATCGTCTTCAATCTATCTATACAAGGTATACCAAACCAGTTATATTTAGGTGACACATTTATGAGTTATGACAATAACTTTGGAAGTTCATAACAGGTTTACATTGTACTTATCTATTTTTTTTAAATATTCCTAGATTTTTGGGGAATCTCTAAAAACAGAACATACTATTTTTCAGACACAGTTTGGTGTTTTATAAATATAACAATTGGTATACAAATAATTTTGCATGTATGGAATCACACAGTGTAGTTCTATTGGATAGTGCAAGTTTGTTTGTTTTCTAATTTGTAAAATTGCATTTTTGACAAAAGATCAGTTTATCAAAAGAACTGGTTGGACAGCACAATGTTTGAATGTACCATGGTATATAACCAACTTTATTATAAGACGTACAGCTATGGTATAGAGGTAAAAATAATATGAAAAACTCACAGCCAGACTTTTCTTTAAAACGACGACAAATATTTGTTTTAGACAAATTCGTAGATTATGATAAAAAATACGTGCATTGAGCAAGCATACTTGATGCTGGACTGCACAGCAAGCAGTTACGAGAAAGTAATTACAGTAGCACGGCAATATTAATGTCGTAAACGATCGATCCATCCATTATTAATCTTTCAATTTTTTAAGATGAATCGTTTCATTTATAATGTATTCTTAAAACTCATTAATATGGTGTTTGTAACATATGCCTCTAGAAGATAGATAAACGTCATGTCAAATAGTAGACGTACCGTCTAACACATCATCTGCGATTCCCAATCAGATCAGAGTTATAGTTCTTACATAACCGCTTAGTGTAGCACATCTACTTGTAATTGTAACAACGCAACAAATCGCCGTTGTTGCTTAATGACATTTCAATTGAATAAATGGGTACTACAACATTGACTAGTTACATGCGATTTATTGTTCAATAACATAGAGTCCAAAAAGGGGGTGATGGATGAATAAAAGGACATAACAACTCGGACTTTGACGGTAGCACTCAATAGAACACGAAAGGCACAATCAAAAGCACACAAACAGAACAATCGCATAATACAAGTAACAGGGACAATGACAAAACTTGAGCACGAAAAACATGAAAATGAACAACTAAAATGAATGAAATGTATACTGCAACAGGTAGACATGTCAGTTTAACATAACCAAAGTAAGAGCCAGCAGGAAGAACGAGTCATGTTACATAGTAGGCTTACATGTATAATTAATTACTTTAATTAAGTATTGATTATGTATGTATTAGGGAACAGCCTCTTAATATACTCATGTATGGACCAATATAGTGATAAAGTATATAGAAGTGTATATCGGCCATACATGTAGTATACATGCATTTGTTTTAGTTGGAACTCATTCAAGTACAAATTGACATTTACCATATTTGGATCTTTTGGCAATACTTGATATATCAACTTCCAGAACATTCTAAGTTTAATGTTAAGTAATGATAAGTTATGGGTTAGTATGACAGGTTGTTATAACTTGCACCATAATAAACCATAATAATCAACTAAATTTGGTATCATGATTGACGTTTAATCAAAACAGACAACATCTGCATGAGGGGGCTGGAAACTGCAACGCAGTTAGTGAACAATATATATACTGAACATCCATCAGGGTAATTGTCATATCATACCATACTATACTAGAAGAAGTACTAATACTATACGTTTCATTTTTATTTTAAACATTTTTGGAACCTGGAGAATTACTATGATAATTATAATATTAAACTAGCGAAAAACAACGCGACTTTGTTAAAGTCACAAGGGCGGCCAACAGAATAACACCCCAAAACACCTAGACAATTTCAACACAATGTTTTGGTCACTATATGTATATTAATTTTACATATTTGGAAACCTAGCCACATCATTTTGGATCATAATTGCACAGTATTACTGCTCTATATCCATATTCGGTCATTCTAAACGAAGAGTTACTGACTTAGCTTTGATCTTGTGTCTTCTAAACTAACAGGCAATACCTGTATGTACATTATGAACACTTTATTACAGCGACAAATCAACGGGGTTTACATACGGTGTATGGACGGGGCTAACTTTTCCTAATTAATGTTAGTGCATAAAAATATCTTGCAACCTAGTTCTAACGCTTCCACTATAATTGTATAATATTTCGCATTGGCAAAACAAGCGAAATATGCGCTAAAAGCAAAACGGAAGAAACTTCATTAAAACAGTTATTTGCAATCACTTGTCGGTTACCAGCTTGTACATGTATAATATGTTGAGTGATTCGTCACACTGTATATCCTTGCATAATTACACGAACTGCAGCCTTCTACAAACAAGTTTCCCTAGGCCACCATTATGTAAATTTATAGGCAATTACTTGGTAAAGTAATCTGCATGAAATCGAAAGAACTATTTTATGTTGCGTATTAAGCGCAATTTCAATGCAATGAACATAATGCGGGCCATACATCACTGCATTCGATTTAGAAGTCATTTCACTCTCTTTTAGATTACCATCAAATACTTCAACTGAATATACCGGTACTGCGTATTAAATTTGAATGATTAACATTGGAAATAATTTGTTTTTAAGTGAGTTAATACAATGGAAAATAATATAATGTTTGCTTGCTAGATATGGTCGTACGGTACTATTTTACACAGCAGACTGATTTTGGATGATCTTGTTACATGCATGTCGATATCAACGTGATAAGAATTCCAAGGCACAACTTAACAGTCCAAAATGAAGATTTTAATGAGAATACACGTAGAATGTTATATTTTTATAAATGATAATGATTGCTAATACTATCACGTAAATCATACAAACAGATAATTGAAAGTCGGACAGATCAGGCAGCACTAAACTTTATAAGTCGAACACAAATCTTTCATTAGGTAATATAAATGTAGGACAATCCAAAGCCACACAGAAACGGAGACAGCGACTAGATATCCACGCATGAGTTCCGTCTGTGTTTAGTCGCGTACTTATTATTTGTAATTACACCGTGTATGGCAATATGTCAGTTTCAAACACCATGCAGTGTGCCATTTATTGTAGGGGTTAGTACGTGGGTAGATCCATAAGTAATGTCACTGCTCCCATTGTGTGCTTGTTTATGGACGTAGGTTCATGAAAACGATATCAAAATGTGAGTAATTTATTTCTGATTAACATGAAACTTGCTGCGGTATTTGTTTATCATAATTGAATAATATAAACATTCAAAATATATCAATGACGTCATGTCGCCGCACATCAGAATAACGTACGTTTTGCATAATCATATCAATTTTCTTTCATACATTATGTTAAAACGTAAACCGCCAAATCAGACGACAATTATCGGACGTAACCTTAAAACTGTATTCTGTCTGCTGCTGAAATTTCAGTGGCATTATTCAATTATGAAACTTGCAATAAACGATCAACAAACTGATTACTAAGCGAAAACACTGCATATTTGTGCCAAAAGGACGCTGTGCGCAGTAATGCATTTTTTCTACAAGTTATTAAAGTGATACGCACGACGACGACATAGGCGCGTATACATGTAGTACACGCTTCAATGTCAACCGATTGCCACAAGACTGGTATTTTGTAGCTCCGATAAGAACACCAAGTATGTTTCTGACGCCGTAAACGCATTTCGACGTTTCAATAATGCGACGATTGTGTATAGAGTTAGATTTTTCTTGTGGGACTATCCAGATGACACTAAGAAATAATTTTTAACATCCTGATAGCGAGTGTCGGCTGGGTTGAACAGTTTAAATGGACAAATAAAAGGCTGCATGATTTCAGGAGTCTAAGAAGAATACCTGGGATGAAATTTAGTGCCACGGAAGTAACATCATTATGACGTCGTTGACGTCTGGCTTGCGGCGATGTCCGATAGTATGCATTATGTACGAGGGATGATCTATATATATTGAGACAATGCTTATAATTTTCTTATGATACTTTAGATTTTACTCAAACTTTAGCTGGAAGTGATAACATACATTAGCAATGTTTCCCTGAATTTCCATGATTACAATGTCACCATGCTAAAATCAATGGTTGCTAAGGTAACCCTTGATACGCCTAGGCGGGGCATTTTGTGGAGTTTTCACCGTTTTCACGCACATTCAAAGCGTCACAGTTTTCATGTTAGCAAAAGCAATGTGATGAAAATTGGTACTTGGGGACACTTAAGACTCGCTGTAGAGAAGGTGACGTCATACATGGGTTGTGTTGCCATTCGTTACATCACGCACGTGTTATCGTTCCGTGATAGCAAAAATAACGGACGACAAACGTTTATCATTAGAATAATTAGTTATGAAGAAAACAAGTAATAATAAAAGTATACATGCTATTCAGTAATCATTTCGTGAGCATGTCTTGTCAATAGCTTCGATTTATGTACATTATAACACTATAAAAATTTACTTGAAAAAGGCTAGTGATCTAACGCAACGTAGGCGCAATGTGACGTCGACGTCAGAACTAAGCACAAAACTATAGGAGGTTCTGAACGAAATTCGAAAGGATGACTATCGTGCGTCTTTTTCAACTTGGTATCGCATTGGCAAAGACGTATACATACTTATTGATGGAGGATAATCTGATTTTTCAAAAACAAAATACAGTAGGACCTTAGGAATGTGGTCGTTAAAATGATCATAGTTAAATTCTGAATGACGTTTAAAAGTTAAAAAATGACGTTGCCCCGCCTACCGATTTCATATGTCGGCAAAAATGTTCCAAACAATTTATTGTTCGATATATCTCAAAAATATTTCGCACGTTTTCTTCTAATATATGTATTAGCCACCACATAAAATATTGTTAGAAAATAACATGTAACAGCCGAGATATAAGCATCTTCTCGTTATATATGGATCATCCCTCGTATATGCGAATATCTCAATAACTGTTCAGAGCATTTCCATGACATTTTGCTATCATATTCAAAATAGATTCATGTAACTTTGTGTAAACGTTGGTGTTTTTTCTTACATTGTGGACGATTTAATAGCATCAGTGACATTACTTTTGGATAAGCCCACGTATATAGACTTGCTAGAAGTATCTCTTTGTGAGATACGGATGGTGCGTTCCTATTTGTATGTCCCTTGTATGGGTGACTATGAGCTGGGCTTGGAATTATCTTAGCATTACAGTATTTCATATTATAGAAATATCTGTTGATTAGTTCCTTTTACGCTTTTTTCAAGATCAAAATCTCCATGAACATCCCTTCCCATTAGGAAATATCAGCTTTATTTATTTGGTTTCTCCATAGTATAATATTGACCAATGGTAAAAAGGCAACAACCATGACTGTGTAAGCTCATCAGTTTGAAATTTAATACTAGTTTAACACACGAGTATTTGCTTTTATAGCTAATGTAAGCTTGTGCGTTGGTGTCGCTATGTTAAACAACAGTGTTTCATAATTGCATCTTATACATGTTTCTTGCGCTATTAGGTAAATGCCACATAACACTATGTACACAGGTGCTCTGCTAAATGTTATACTTACAGAATATACTTTTATTTACAATTTCGAAGAACTCTTCTTTGGTGTTTATAAGAAAGTGTCGGCGGTGTAGACAGCAACTTACTACGACAGCTTCTACATGTAGATAGATATAGTTCTAATGCGATTTAATAGATTAAGAACTTCCTGCTTAAGTTGGTTTATCATTTTAGTAACTCCAAACTTCCCCGTTGGGATCTAAATATGTTCAAAAACTCGCATGCGTGTTTTAATTTGATGTTTTATATACCAGCTATTTTGACATTATGTAATTACAATGCTCTATAATGTAAAAGGTTTTGAAAAAGCTCTCAAATAAGAAAAAAATACATTTTTATTGATTCTATTTAAGTAGTTTGCCCATATAGTACTATATCTTAGCTTTAATTTTTCCCATCAAGCATGTCGCAATCGCATAATTCGTTGCTATGGTGACCCATTTAGGAAAAGTACTCCGATTTAAGAAAACGAAGAGTTAGTTGTTTACAGAAGTACATGTAGTAACCTTTCTCTGAATGCAAACAATTTCGATTATGATATATATCTTAGAAATTAAGTCATAATTCTTAAAGGTAATACTATTTTAAACAGTTTATGTCAGGAATTGATCAAATAATGTAATTATGAAATACTTGTTACAGATACCAACAATAACGTTTAAATGATGTTTGTGACGTCACAAAAACTAATAATAACAAGCAAAAAATGAATAGGGACTCTAGAAACAACAGCTTTTACTTCCTTAAAACTCAAGGCATTAACACAATTTACTTTGCATTTTGCTTCATTAAAATTATTCCTTAAAATTATGGAATTTTTCAAATCAATGTTTTTGTCAAAAAAACAGGTTTTCCTAGAGACTGTATAAATGTACTACACATCCCTTACTCCATCAGTGGCAGTGTGTAGTTGTCGGCTGAGACGTTTATATAAATCTAATTGACATTAAGAATTAGTGTTCTGAATTATATAGTATTGTTGCGTTTATACATGGTTTCATGTGATACGCCAATATACCGTATTATAAGACTTCACTGGCCATGGTCATCATTCCAGCCATTAAAACATTGACGAAATATGCTGGTGAAGTTTTAAGAAATGATATTTGTTTTCATTCTTATGAGGATTCTAAACCCGATTCTGTTTTGAACGACAATACTCATCTTGAATATTTTGACTCCCTGCTAATAATTCTCTAAATGGAACTACGGAAACAGTGCCTTGTTTTATGAAAGGAAAATGTACTGCAACGAGTTACACATAGTAATCGATAAATAAAACAATTATCTGACAAATGCAGCGTAAAATAACATAAATTCAAGTCGTTACCAATGTTTTGCGCAGTTATACAATGTAATAGAATGTTATTTGGCATATTTACTACTTTCGTTGCCAATTTAGAACTAGTAATAGCGTCTGTTTTTTATGTTACATGTTCTTGCATAAAATCTCGAAATTGCGCTTAACCATAAAATAAGAACAAGTTACATTTCAGATTGAGAGTTCTATATACAATTACACGACGAGATAAAATGAAAGTGAACAAACAGAGCATGGAAGTCACACCAAAACAGAAAATAATAAATATATAAATCAATTAAGTGGAATAATGTAATAACTGTTATATTTACGATTAACCTAGTGATATTATAACACGTTAATTACTGCTTCTAGAGTTGAAATTATTGTACATACATGTAGTACACGGACGAGTGACAATGACAATCGAGATTATTAATATATTTGAATAACGTTCGAAAAAAGGCTGACCACATATCTTTCATGTAACATCCATAACATATTGTTGATGTCCAGTGGATTTCCCTGAATCAATAGTATTCATCAGCTGCCTATAACAATTTCCCCAGCTCGCACATTGGATAATAATTTGATAAACAGTGTATAGACGAATAATGGTAGAATAGACCTTCAGAGACGTAGACAATAAACTACGTACATAATTGTTATTTACAAACCGCGACCACCTTAGCAAGAAACTAGTTGGAACTAATCTAGACGCGTCAATAGTGTAATAACGATTTGTAACTGCATGTAGACGCAACGCAACAGCTTCAGTTTACATGGTTTCACAATTATTAAAGAGGGACTTTGTTAAAAATGTAGAATATGTACAAATATTAATGAAAGTATTCAAGACAGGCCTCCTGCTCTATGATTGAGTTATTTGTAATGAACCGTTTGGTGATTATTCACTTTGTTAATAAATTAACAAGGTGTCATATTGCGACTTTTCATTATTTGATCTTGTGTTTATCTTATAATGAATGGATTTGAATAACAGTTCTTGGGGACATGACAAAATTATTTATTGATTGATGTTCTAAGTTTTCTAGAAATGACGGACACTATAAGCGTCGCGTTTGATGTGTGATTAAGTTTATAAGCAAATTAGATTTTTTTCCTGAGTATCTATGTACAGATCATCATGATACTCCTAAATCTTATTTTGTGAATTATGTAGAATTACTATCAGTTATAACTAAGATAATTGAGTCATTAAGCTAAGATACACTATATAAAACAAGCATGTGATGTATTGCCTTTTCCAATAATATTACAAATACAACCGTCTCAATTGACACATAATACCAGAGTATGACAACAAATGTAATTTAACTATTTTGCTTCAGATGATATGAACATGTTTGTTTTTAAATACTATTCTGAAAGCAATTGTTATACATTTTCTCAATGTGAATTTAGATTGTCTCCGTTAGCTTATATGCACATTTTCAATTGTACCAGTAATACAAGAAGATAATATATAGATACTCGGACAGGGAAGGGAATGCAGCACTCAACTCAAACAACCGAGCACAGACAGCATAAGAACATCACATGCCACAACTACACGGCACATTGACCAACACTTAACTAAACGAGAAAATGAACTTCTACTACCAGAAGCCCATGTCCCAGCTGTCTGAAACATAGTTTCAGTCACAAAAAGTCTGAATTACCTAATTTAAGCTATAACAAAAGAAATGTTAAACTAGTTTTCCTACAACTCATTATCAAATTACAAACGCGTTCTTTTCATGTAATAAATGCTCATAATAATGTTTTAATCGGTTGATCTATCCAGACTCAAAGAATTCCAAATGATTTATAAGTGGTAAAGGTAACCCTTTTTCATGAAAAGGGGCAACACAAATAGTTTGTGGGAGAACGTTTTGAGTTTTATGTATTAACATTCCCCCCTTCTTATCTGCGATATCTTTTGAGTATAATTATTGCGTTTTTCTTAATAACATAATTTATTTTTTACTCAATAAACAACAACATGAACAGTGTTGTAGGCTGTTCCATTTCGAACAAAACTAATTTGAATCGCATCTAGGTACATTTGATTAGTGTTGTTCATCAATATAATTCCTACCTAAAACAGAGCAGCAGCTTTGATAAATAAGAGAAGCAATCTAATGTTATTATTGGAACTCGTTCAGTTGTGACGACCTTTAACAACGAGCATTTATAACAACCAAATACCAATTAATATAAATATGATCTGATACGGGTGTTAAGGAATGTGGTGATATGAAATGGAGTACATTATTTCCGTTAAATGATCATGTCTGTATCACTTGTTCTTCCTAGATCAATGACCAAAATACAATCCGCATTTCATTACTTCTATTTTATCCGTGTGATAGAAGTAATCAAGTAATCTATTTGCCCTATACACGACTGGAAATAAGATATGGATCAATTCTAGCAAAGCATGCCAATAGTTTTAGTTGTCCTTTAACAGTTTCACGTTCTTTGTTTGTCCGTTAGCAGTTTCACACATTTTGTTTGTCCTTCAACAGTTTCACGTTTTTTGTTTGTCCATTAAACAGTTTTACACAATTTGATTGTCCTTCAACTGTTTCACATACTGTGTTTGTCCTTTAACAGTATAACATACTTTATTTTGAGTGTTCATTAGTTGTTCAATGATAGAATGTGTAACCACACATAATGAAATGTAAATTACATAGCAACTTTGTTTACTAGAGGTTTAATCACATATACAAGATGCATATCATAACTATAAATAGCTATTCTCCAAATCCATACACTACACACATTTCTACAACAATATCATTATTCACTTTATTTATGCTTATTATGCTTGTATGTCAGAGTAAACAAGCGTTCTAAATGTTCCAATAAATAAGTATAACTGTGTGTTTACGTTGCTACTCAAGAGACATGTAGTCGGATTGCGTGAAGTTTAGTTTACGTGACGATTGAAGCGATTCGTTGGCGGTTTGTTTTGTTTATACTACGGGCCATCCGTAAAGTTCTAGGACAGCTCCTAAAACGCAGTTAATGATTGACTAGGAATGTAAAATTGATATATATTATTCGTGATGTTTGTTCCATAATTTTAAAGCAATATCTTGAAATGAACACGTCCAATGTTTCAACGCTCACTGTCAAAGACGTCGACGTCACCCGTACGGAGCACCTCACGGCTATGGCCTACTGTCCCAAGCCATTGTATGCATCTACACACACATTTGAATTCATTTAAAATGCTCAGTTGTTCTGAGGAGTATCAATAGCACTTATGATTGAAGATATGGATGGTCATTGTGTTTTTGTTGTGTTGGAATGGATTGATTTCAGTCCATTTAGACTGAACTTCGTTCACATAGAATTCGCCGTCTTTCACCGGATCGAAGGGATATATGTGATAAACGATCCGAATCTTCTAATAACCTCCGCGAAAACTCAGGTACAAAACTATTATGAATTAAAATTCATGTTTGTGATACAGATAGATTTATGAAAATAAGAAAAAACGACATTGAGTATTTGAAAATAATGATAAGCTAGTTGACGCCCTGACGATATAATAGTATTAAGAGTGCTCCGTAACAGTGATTATGTTATAGTTTCAAATTAAAAAGAATGTTTAATAGTTTAATAGTTGCCCTAGAACTTTACGGATGACCCTAGTACCTGTACATGTACGTTGCAACTCGCATATTTGCGATTTTGACGTGATCGAACTGTTTAATGACACGATTTGGCATATTATTTTAGCTGTTTTTTGTAATGTCAATGCAATAACTTAACTATGTCTATTCTTTTATGGAGGCTTAGTAACGAATTTCGCCTAATTATTATTAATTTTTCGGGCTAGACAGATCGACATTGGAAAAGTACATTTATTCTATGATTTCGCAACAAATTATAATCAGTTGTTCGCCCAGGGTATAACTAACAAACGTCTAACAGTAATACGAAAAAGGTACATATATGCTTGGTTGTGTCTATACAGACACAATTGTGAACATTTTATATCACATTTTTCACAGGACAAAGGTTAGAAAAACTCATTACTTCGGACACTCACTTAGTGTACAGTTCTGCATTTTAATCATATATAACCTAGTTACCCCGCACAAACTAGAATGGACGTTATTGGGGAAAACTGTTTTGCTCTGAATAATAACATATCAGTTACTATTAGTGTCAAAGTTGATCTGACATATCTCCAAGTTGATCAATGTTACAAGTTTGATTGATTAAGGCAAGATGAAAGAAGAAAACAGAATTCTTATATCCCTATACGTTTCATGTAATCGTACGTTACACGCTAAATGATGACTCAAAACGTACACTTGCATAAATGCATACGAGGTTGTCACGCTTATTTATGTATTATTAAATTCCCACCGAACGTTTAAAGGTGTAAGCGTTACAAAACACAATTCAGTTACTGTATCGACATGTCTCATTACACCTCATGTACACTTATCATGTTAAAAGTCTAATCTTCCTTTCGAAATGTTAACGAACAATCATCGAATTCAATAAAATACAAATTGTCGAAATGCCTAGACAATGTTCGGCTACCATATGCCAGACAAACTATATTATGACAAATTGAACATTATGTTCTTGCCTGTTAAGAAATTTTATC
Organism: Spisula solida; assembly: GCA_947247005.1. Taxonomy (NCBI): domain Eukaryota; kingdom Metazoa; phylum Mollusca; class Bivalvia; order Venerida; family Mactridae; genus Spisula; species Spisula solida. Next base: position 54,942,883 of record OX365945.1, read on the forward strand.
CTTGTGTCAATAATGATTACTGTGACATGTTAGTATTGTGTCATTGGTGATCGCTGTGGAGTGGTAAGCATAACAGGCAACTAAAATGACGTCCGTCAAACAGCATCCCACACAATTGGTTATTCTTATATAAACTGTAAAAACATTATCCTTTTCAAAACAAAGCGTATACATCATTACATCGATCAGGAATAAGTAAGGGCTTCTAGTGCAACGTTTAACATACAAAACAAACATAAATTGAGTAGGATAATCAACACATACTTGTATCATGTAGATATATGATTATAAGACGTGTTTAAAATTTATATACGTTATTCTTGTTCTGTTAAAAGTACTTAGGGCCAACAAATATTCAATGGGTCCTAGTTGACCGTGTACGTTTAATATTAACTATATACCCTCATCCCCAAGGTAGACAGAACATTGTCTGTTCAAGTATATATTTTATGAAATATCTATTACTGTTACATCACGATATATGTTTCCATTATTTAATAAGACAGCCCACTAGCCAGACGGATAAACAATTCGACCGAAGAAAACATTTCCATTCGTTGCTGAAAAAATATTTGCTTACATGTCAAACGGCACAGCTAACCAACTTTTGTATATGAGATAGTGAACTGATACAATGCAGGAGTTCTGATTTATTCTTCGTGCATAGTAACATTCCAATACCTTTAGTTTTATTTCATATCCATGTCCAAACTGTACAATACGATTCTACACACATGATACATTGTATAAGGTTCTTTGTTTTGTGTGCATCGTATTTTAGATATAAACTCCGTCTATAATAGCTTGATGAAAAAGCCATCAAATATTTAAAATACACTAGAGAGCTATATCATGTTTTTGGTAGATTAAAGAGTGTGATTTAAAGGTTCTCTCACGTGGAAACAAAAGGAAGCGAAAGCTATCAAAACTATTCTAACTTAACCACAATATCAAATAAGACTGACAATAAGTAAGAACGAAACGTATTCTTGTGAACGCACATTTCGTTTCAATACCGCGTTCATTTTAGGTATTTGGTACCTTATCGCCAATGCTATTGTCCTTTTTGTATTCTGTTTTACTAGATATTGTAGTTCATTTGGTTATATTATTGTGTTCAATTTCTAGTTCTGAAATTGTGTTTTGTGGATCCAATGTGTTGTCACATACTTACCGTTGACCGTAGTTTATAGACAAGGATTAGGGAGGGAATACGTTATCAGGGCAGTTAGGTTAAATGTTTTAATCTTGTGAAGACGTATCAAACAGAATATATTTGGCAGCGATTCACTATTCTGATTCATTTCAAAATTCTTAAGAAATAAGATTATGATATAAAAATAGAAAATAAACTAAGAGTTGTGTAACAAGTTATGTGCATGTTGTTGTACTTGAAATATGTATATTAGGCACCAAGTGTGGTCCAGTATTACTACAAAACAGTACAAAGCTCTTTGCAACGTACGTTTAAGTCATGTGACGTCGATACAACCCAATAATATAACACATAGAGACAAATTTATCTTTTTAAATACTAATAATTAGTTATAGCCCAAGATATTACAACTTGATAGACGATATCCCCGTAATATAAATTATGTCCAGAATATGATACTTGATAAAAAACTAAACCACGGTGCTGTCACTCAATCCTGTCATGATATAATTGATTTACTAAATTAGATTCAGCATATACGGAACATTGGTATCGCTTTCACGGAACATTGATATAGTTTTACAATGTTTAATCATATCTCAGACTTTAATTCCTTATATCGCTCTAATAAGTGCATATTAAAATGTCATTGATTTCCGTTACATAATAGTTCCCTACCCACGTAATTCAAATTCTACCAGTAATGTTAGACTGAAATGTCGTAAGATTCCGTTTTATAAGACCTACCTACGTAAGTCAAATTCCACAAGAAACGTTAATCGTCTGTATTACCATTACTAATTACCCTCTGTTATTACTATAGAGTGCGTAATTTACCCCAGGGTATTGAACGTGAAAAACAGTAACACGGACAATATGATATTATTAATCGGACAGTGACGGGGGCACTCAACAGAAACAGCCGAGCACAATAGGCACAACCATGAACACACAAAAATGAAATAAAATAACCACACAAGCATACGTCATAATGCCAAACACGCAACTGAACAAGGAAATAAAACTCAACAGCTACAAGTACTATTTGCCACAAGAGTTCAAGAATCACTGTAAATGTTATAACCCATGCAGCTGCATAAATGATTTTTTATTGTTGTCAACAAAACGAAACTAAGTAAACTGATAGGGATGATAAAAGAAACAATGAAACACCAAAGTACAAGTCCTAATTCAAGAAAACTCCAAAAGAAATTTTATAAATCACTACAATGTCACATTGACATCCACTTGCAACGGAATAAAGAGATCATACACTTATGGAGTACGCGTATTGTAATTGTTGCAAATCAACAGGAAAGATTATTTGAACGTTTTTGTACAGCTATAAGACGGCTGTCTGCCACTGAAATTTCAGTGGCGTCACTCAATTATGAAACTCGCAATAAACGATTAACACACTGCTTACTAAGTGAAACCAAAGCAGATTTGTGACAAAAAGATGTTACGGGCGGTAATGCAAACTTTGTGATACACACGGTGACGATATAGGCTCGTATGCATGTAGTATCAGCTTTTAAGGGATGGCGTTGATCGAATCAGTGTCAACAGATGGCCAGAAGACTGGTATGTGGTAGCTCCGATAAAGAGGACACAAGTTTGTTTTTTTGACTCCGTACATGCAGTTCGACGTTTCAATAAAACGACCAGATGAAACTAAGAAATAATTTAAACATGCCGATAGCGAGTGTCGGCTGGGTTGAACACTTTTAAAGGACAAATAAATGGCTGCGCGAATTTAGGAGTCTAAGAAGAATACCTGGGATGAAAGTTCAGGAGGAGTTAGTGCTAAGTAAGTAACGTCATTATGACGTCGTTGACGTCTTGCATGCGGCGATGTCCGTTAGTATGCATCATGTATATGCTAATATTGCAATAACTGTTCAGTGCATTTTCATAAAATGTATCTATCATATTCAAGATAGATTCATGTAACTTTGTGTAACTTTGGTAGTTTTTTTACATTGTGGACGATTTGATAGCATCAGTGACATTACTTTTAGATCAACCCACGTATAATCCGACAGGGCAGAGAAAGTAGCACTCAACTTAAACAGCCGAGTACAGAAAACATAACATGCTGACCAATGTATACAGTAACATACATGTACACAACACAAATTCATACCAAAACCCCACGACACAATGTCCAACACATAACTAAACGAGAAGATGAACTTCAATACAGAAAGCCAAATACCCAGATGTCTAAAGGCTGAATCCCTAGTTTCAGTCACAAAAACTGTGAATGACCTAGTTTAAGCTATAACAAAAATAATGTTAAACTAGTTTTCCTACAACTCTTTACATGTATCAAATTACGAACGCGTCATTTTCCTGTTACCAATGGTCATATAATGTTTTCATCGGTTGATCTATCCACATTCAAACAATTCCAATGATTATCATGTTGATGATGTATTGACTCTTGTTTTCATTGTATTAAATAATTTTATACGATAATCGACATGGTGAAATTAATATGATAAGCATAACGGTTACAACATTGTTAGCCTTAAATTACAGACTGCCGTTGGACTTGAACTATTGCATTGTTATAAGTTCATATATTGACAACGGTGCGACACTTTGTATCGTAGGAGTTAATTAAAACTGATATTCTCAAATATTAGATGTAGCGTATTTCATCAAATAAAAGTGCTATATGCAGGACCATGCTTCTCAAGTACCCACGGAAACATAAACGCACGAAGTATATAGGTAAAAGGTGGTAAAAGTAACCCCTTTTCATGAAAAGGGGCAAGTCAAAGACTTTGTGGGAGAATATTATGAGTTTTATATGTTGGCATTTCCCCTTTCTGTGCTGCGAAATCTTTTTAGTATATTGTGTTTTCTGTATAGATTTAAAAATTCCTTCCGTAAAGAAGTGATTTATGTTTTACTAAATGAAACTAATTTTGTATCGCATTAAGGTTACATTGGATTAGTGTTGTTCATCAATATAATTCCTTTATGAAACAGAGCAGCAGCTTTGATAAATACGAGAAGCTATCTAGTGTTATTACATGTAATGGAACTCGTTCTATTGTGACGACCTCAACCAGCGAGCATTTAACGCAACCTAATACCAATAAATATCAATTAGATCTGATACTTGTGCGAACGAATGTGGGAAGCTGGAAATGAGTACAATATTTCCATTAAATGATCATGTCTGTTACTTATTCTTCCTTAATAAATGACAAAAATACCATCCGTGTTTCGTTACCTCTATTGCATCAGAATCATGTATGACAGAAGTAATTAACTTTATTCGTTATATTTGCTTGATACATGACTAGAAATAAAATATGAATCAATTCTAGCAAAGCAAACAGTCATGCCAGTAGTTTCACGTACTTTGCCCGTTAACAGTTTCACACATTTTGTTTGTCCTTTAACAGTTTCACATACTTTGTTTCGATCTGGCATTATTTGTTAAAGGATAGAATGTCTAACAACACATACTTACATTTAACTAACATAGCAATTATGTTTAGTATTAGTTTAGCCACACATACTAGAGGAATGTCATAAGTAAACTATAAAATAGCTGTTATAAAATCCATAAACTACATAAATGTTTTGTAGCAACATCATTATTCACTTTATCAATGGTTATTACGCGTGTATGCTATAATAAACAGGCGTTCTTAATGTTCCAATAAATAAGTATAAGTATGTGTTTACGTTACTGCTCAGGAAGCGAGCAGTCAGATTGCATAAACACAGTTTGGTTTACGTGACGATTGAAGCGATACGTTGGTGGTTTGTTTTGTTTATACTACTAGTACGTTTCAACTAGCATGTTTGTGTTTTGACGCATTCGAACTGTTAAATGACATATAGTCCAGTTAGGATATTGTGACAGTGACGTTGCAGTTTATGTGTACGCAAAAATTCACAACCATTGTCTAAACAGGTAGAGCGAAGTTTAGTATGTTAGTTTAGCATTGAAATTATACACTCGGCAAAACTTATAAGTACACACGTCGTTTTATCGTTATAACATTTTTTTTTATTATTATTTTTGCATGAAATATTGTGTACATGGTATTGACTATCAAAGGACGGGATAAATAAAGTTTGTTCTTCAAAATTAAATACAGCGGTTCATTGAACCATGAAACGTCAAAAACCGTAAAATGGCCGTGAAATTGACGCGTATGTGCAAATTTTTTTTATGTAAGGTAAATTTGAATTTTAGATTTATTGTCAAATTAAAGAAAACACAAAATAATTCGATTTTTCCAACAACAACGTGGTGTTTTTTAACTTTTAAAAATATTTTTTTATTGTTATGGTCAAGGGGAGTTAAACATGTCCCAAATTGGATTTTTTATCCGAAGTCGATATTTCTAAACCTAAATTGGGCTTGTTCCTATCATTGTTTTCTTTATTACTGTGTCCGTGATAGAAACATAGACCTGAAACCGTACTGAATCAGCGAAGCGGGGCCATATGTGCATTAGGAACCTGACAATCGCTCGATAAACACACGGCACTATGTGTTTTTTTAGATTCTGCTGATGTCATCATTAGTTTATTCTGTTTGTGACACTTTTAATCAAATGTTAAAAAACAACGAGTGTATTGTAATTCTACATATCCAGTCTACATTTGTTGAAATTTTCAGCATGATCAAACACGTATTGACCGAGCTATGGGCAAATAAACAAGTGTGTACTTATAAGTTTTGCCGAGTGTAGTTGTTTGTACAGTATAAGCCTTTATAATTGGTTCTACACCGTTATAGTGGACTCGACCGCTGCGTCACTGGATTTTTATCCTGACTGGACTATACTTAGGTATTTCATAATAAGCTGTAGTTTGTATTGTCAGTGAAATAATGTTTTCCTTTTCTACTGTGTACCTCCAAAGCTCAGTGGTTGACGCGCTTGCCGTTTAATCCGGCGACCCGGGTTCAGATCTGCGTGGATGCACTCATATGTCGTTCATGTTTCAGCAGAAAGCTGACTGGAAAATAAAGGCTACGCTTTCTGTTATTTGTAATTATTCTCCTAGGGGCCAAGGTCACTATGCATATAAATGACCATATTATAATCAAATTAACATACTAGTACTGTAGTATTGATACAATGGTCCAGTCAGGGTAAGCTCCAGTGACTCATTATAATGGTGTAAAACCAATTATAAAGGCTTATACTTTACAAACAATTAGAATTCCAATGCTTAACTAACATACTATATTTGCTCTACCTGTTCAGACTATGGTTGTTATATTTTGTGTACACATAAACCGCAACGTCACTGTCACATAGCTTAACAAGACTGTAATGGTAATCGTTGTTATTGCAACACCACGGGAGCGTGTATCAGTGTGTTACATATTCTGGCAAATGATTAACAGACATGAATCAATCAAGTTACCAGTTCCTATGCGAATACATAGTACGTAGACAATACATCGAATACATTTCACATCTATCGCTACATATGTTTGTGACAAATCGAATTGGGTATTAGCATAATAATTCCAAATGTTGCATGGATTACTTTGGACATAAAGTAGAGTTAATTATTATATAATTATGCATTAGGAATGACGATAGCTGACAACCACGTTCGTTAAACTTTTGTTTTAAGATATTCTCTTTGGTGTTATTGCTAAATGTGAAATTTCCCTGGAATAACGACGAGTTATCGTGTAATTGTTTTTTATATCGAGCTAGACAGATCAACATGGGACAAGTACGTTGGTTTTATGAATTCGCAATGCATTAAAATTATTTGTTCGCCCAGCGTATAACTAACAAACTTCTATCAGGAATACGCTAAAGGTACACATATGCTTGGTTTTCTCTATACAAGCACAATGATGAACATTTTATATCACATCATTACAGGACACAAGGTTAGAGAAACTCATTACTTCGGACACTCACTTAATGTTCTGTACTGCTGTTCAATCAAATGTAACGTAGTTATCCAACACACAAGAATGGACGTTATTTTAGAAAACTGTTTTGCTCTGAATAATTGCATATCAGTAACTATTAGTGTCAAAGTTGATCTGTCAAATCTCCAAGTTGATCAATGTTACAAGCTTGATTGATTAAAGGGACTGCCTCACATATTGGTGTATTGGAAAAAATAAAATAAAATTGTCAAATATTCGCGTAATTTTGGTATAGTTGGCTGTATATCCCATAAACAACCCCATTGACATCTAAAATAGCTTGAGAAACTTCAGCATTTTGTAGTTATTTAGTATTTTTACATCCAAAATTCTATAGGGTATTAATACCCTATAGAATTAACACTACTATTACTTAAATTGCCTGAAATTTGTTCGCATTTGATGAAAACGAATCGAAAAACGAACCAAATACCACACTGATGTTTACGCTGTAGTTTGTTGATAATACAGTTCAATTACGTGTGAAATACATAATTCGCAAAGCATGTTGGAAGGAAACTTGGCACTGTTTTTTTCAAGAAAAAAATACTCAGTGGGCGATATCGAGAGTGGTTAAAATTGCTTATTTGCACAAAATCTTTCATAAAGCAACCGTCAGTGGCTTTCTATTACATCAATACTTGGTTAGGTTGGAAAATCGCGATATACAAAATTGTTGGCCAAATCCGTGAGGCAGCACCTTTAAGGCTGAGCATGATAAGGAACCGAATGTTTAATATCGCTATAAATTGATTTTCTTTTAATCATACGTTACATGCGTAATGATGCATCGAACATACAACTTGCTTACATTCAATTGGAACTATTGTAGCTATTATGGTTAGAAAACTCAATTAAGATAACGATACCGATATGTTTCAATACCCTATATGTACACTTATCATGTTGCAAGTCATATTTAACAGTGAAATGAAATGTTACCGAACAAGTCACGATAAGAATTAAATCAAAATTGTCGAAATACCTAGCGAAGTGTTCGTGTACCATGTGCCAGACAAGTTATATTTCGAAAAATTAAAACTCGTGTCCGTGTATCTTAACAAATTCTAGCATTATGTCATTAATGATTAATATGGCATGTTAACAAACTGTAGTATTGTACCATCTTGATTTATGCGGAGGGTAAGCATAACAAGCATCAGAATGACTGTCGTCCATCAGCGATGCATATAAATAGAGGATATTTGTTTGTTTTGATTGAATATGGTTTATATCTCATCGTGTAGTGATAAAATTCAATATTTTCAAGAGCGCTTAGCGCGAGTGAAAATATTAAAATTTTAACACTACAAGATGAGATATTTACCATATTCAATCAAAACAAACAAATATTCTATTTATTTAATGCTTTTATGGTGTCAAAACTGGTACTATTTATGCCAAATTACCACTGTGGTTAGGCTACGTATGAATATGTTATTCCATTCATATTTTTTCACTTCAAAATCCGCCATCTTGGATTATGGTGAATAGGTGAAAACGACTTTTTTGTGAATTTTGCATTAAAGCATACACCAACTTGTAGGAAATGGTCTAACTAAGAATAAAAAAACCCACATGACATGTTTCCGTTCAGTAATAAAAAGTTACAGACATTTTAGTGTTGAGACTTTGGTAAATTAAAGTAGTCCCTGTGAGGGGGCGGAGCTTATATCAGTCACATTGTAGGTGATAACAAGTGACTGATATAGGTTTTATTTCACTGATAGAACTCCATATCTCATCAGTTAGCATTAAATAATTGGTTATATGTATATAAACGTTTATACTTGTTATTAATATCCTTTTCAAAAATAGTTACAAAAATAGTTACACACTTATTATTATTTACATACTAGTGTTTAGCAATTGAAGTTGAATGGTATTCGAACAGCCTGAAATCGGAAATTCGTTAATTACTCTTAATGTTTCTAACATTTTTGTTAAGCGACTTTTTCAGACCTTCCCAATGGTGGTCGCTTAATACAAGTTAGACTGCACATAATTATTGTTTTGTTATAAATACTTCGGGCCAACAGATATTCAGTGGGTCCCAATTGCCCGTTTAAGTTTTATATTTAAGAAATAAACTATGACAAACCGTTGTATACCAGCTGTTTTACAATGATTTGGAGTTCTGACGCGTAGGAATTAACTACAAAGGCCTAAAAGCGTCAGAACGACAAACCATTGTATAACAGCCGGTATTAAACGGCTTTTGAATATTTTATTTCGATTCTAACATTATTTAAACTCGGAATTATATATTAAGCCAGTGTTATTTTGCGAGATCTATGTTGTTAACGTTACTTGTTTACCTGCTTGACGCCATAAAAATGACATGACGTCACTTTCATTGTATATCGACCGATATACAACGTTATGATTTGTTCTTTGTATGTATAGGCAAAATCGCCGGTCATGTTAAAATTAACTATATCCCCTCATTCCCAAGATAGACAGAACATTATCTGTCCAAGTATGTATTTAATTATTGTATGAAATATCTGTTATTCTTACATAACGATTGATGTTTCCATTATATAATAAAACAGCCCACTAGCCAGACGGATAAACAATTCGACCGAAAGAAACATTTTCATTCGTTGCTGAAAAAGTACTTGTTTACAAGCCAAACGACATGGCTAACGTCTGTATATGAGCTGGTGAACTAATATACGGTAATATAATGCAGGAGTTCAGTTTTATCTTTCGTGCATAGTTACATTCATATACCTTTAGTTTTATTTTATATCCAAGTCCAAACAGTACAAATACAAAACGATACTAAACACATAAAACATTTTGTATATTGCTCTAGTGCGACTTCTTCCTTCTGTTCAAATACGAACCCTGCCTACGATAGTTTGATGAAGAAACCCATCAACTATTTTAAAATACACTAGAGATTTATATAAAGTTTTTTTGATGGATTAACGTGCGTGAGTTAATAGTTTACTCATGTGGAAATGAAAGGAAGCGAAAGCTATTAAAACTATTCTAACTTATCAACAATATCAAATAGAACTGACAATAAGTAAGATCTATAGCGTATTCTTGTGAACGCGCATTTCGTTTTAATTTCGCGTTCATTTAAGGTTTTTGACACTTTATAGTCAATGCTATTGTCCATTGTGTACAATTCTTTACCAGATATTCTAGTTCATGTCGTTATATTTTTTAACGTTGACCGTACTTTATACTTCGTTATAGGGGAACGTTATTGGGGAAGTTAGATTAAAATGTTTTAATCTTTTGAAGACGTATCAAAAAAATAGATTAGGCAGCGATTCGTTATAATATAGTTTGATCATGTTAACATCACAGACTGATTAATTATGGAAACATATAAGAAATAGAATTTCTATAATATTAAATGCATTTCAAATATTATAAAAAATCTAAGGATTGTGTATGTATGTGCGTGTGTGTATTTATTTAATACATGCATATTAATATTAAGGTGGTAGCATTGGATTAAAAAATGTCACAGTCTATATACAAATATGGTATCATTGTAAAATTAAAGTTATTTCCAATTTAAAACTGAACGTTAATCTTCCTTTTTATGTAATGACGTTACTATGATGTTGTGATGTTGCTATGCTACGCACGTATTGACGTTACGGCGCGACAAGCCTTACACGTAGTAAAGCGCTTGTGAAAATTGTAATAATAACGTCAGTAATGTTAAACATATGGCATTCGATTCATGCATTTGTATATGATTATAACACAATAATTTCAAAACATGTCGACGAAACCCTTGAAACGACTTGGTTGACGTTTTTTTTTGTTTTGACAAAATTGCATTTCTGCTATTAAAAAATATCTGCCCGTCAAAAAATGATTATTTTAATACGTTTAACTTACATGTAGGATCTAAAATATATATGAAAATTAGAAAAAATCACCGTTTGTAACTTTCTCTAGATGACATCAATTTGTACAAAAAATTAATACTGACGTTAAATGACGTCAATTTCGTTTCGAAACGTCGAACTTAAAATCTTTTACATAATAACAATTTTCAAAGAAAAAAAAGGTCAAACTATGTATGCTTCAGTGTAGCAGTAATATATTTCTATAACAGTATTTTGAGTTTCCACACTAATTGGATACATGTGTTTGACTTTAAAAAGTATACGGTCATCCTTGTAAATTGTTTTCATTTTTTTGCATTTCTTTTCAATATGAGTTCATAAATCGTTCTCGTGGTTTAACATAACACACTTTCATCTGCATTTCTTTCCGTCGTTCATTTAATGACGTGAATGCTATATATGCTAGTACAAATAAGTCACACTATTGTGTTCACAGTGTTCATACAAAATTACAGATAGGGACATATGGCAACATAAGGCAACTACATGTATTATTCACTTTTATTTAAGACTATCAATTATCTTACGTTTTTTTGTTTCCCGCGGCTTCCTGTTCACCTTTTCTGACAAAATATATCCAAGTTCGTTCACACTATCCCGTCCGTTGCAAGCATTAGGTTTTCGTACGTAATAGAACTTACCACGATTTATTGCGCTATACGTCAAGTTATTATATTTCTCCCGTTATGTGATAATAGTACGCGTAAATGGGCGACGTTGTTTCGGACTGCAATTCTGGTTAAACCTCTACAAGAAAGCGATGCAAATAATTCTACCTCCACATAGAAGTGGTTGCGAGGGAGAGAAGTCACAATTTTCACCAATGCCATAGCGTCTTCCGTAGCATTGTGTGCATCAAACGCGCATGTACATATGTGTTGGTATAGTGCCGTAAGACGGTATGCTGTACAGTCCTTAACGTGCTTACGCGTTATAAATTGGGAGTGAATCAATTACACAATGTATGTCCCCTCTTGCTGTGGTCAGCGAGGTATTTGTATCAAAAGTTCAGTGGTTCAGGAGTAGACTGTCAATCCAATGATCGAATCACGACGGGGCCAACTTTTTTATTTTTATTATTATTATATCTAAAACTGAACAAGAAAATATAACTCAACCATTGCAAGTCATAACTGTAGGTGTCATAAGGTCCATAAAGGTTTAGGAATCACTGCCGCTGCATAAATGATGTTTGATTGTTGTCAACAAAACAAACATAAGTAAATAAATAGCGTTGTTAAAAGAAAACATGAAACAAAAAGTTGCAAGTCCTAACACAAGATGTCAAAAAGTCCGAAAAAAGTATAAAGGTCACATTGACATCCACTTGCAAAGAAATAAAGAGACCATACACTTATAAATTACGCGAATCTAGTTATTGTAAATTGGCAGGGAAGATTATTTGAACGTTATGATATTACAAACTCACTAACTAACTCAAATGAGTGCAAACCAAGACAGATCAAACAACTTTACATATGTTGGAATACTCAATGTCTCCACATCATAATTCAGGCATCGATGTATAGTTCCTACAACACTAAATCATTTTGTTATTTGGCTATCTGATTGTGTTACTTCAATGAGTAGTACTCGTATTAAGCTTCTGATCATTACCAATTGTGCATTGCTATGTGCAACCACACTGTGATAGATATGCATAAAGTCATCAGATACTAAAATTGACGATTTCAATTTCAACGTTTATTAATTATTTCCAATGGTATTTAAATGATTTATATACAAGCACCAGTGATAATACTACTTAATGTGTTATATACGCAGCTTGGAACAATGCATAGTTTGATCGAGGTCTTTTTATTATTCAGTCAAATGCTGCGATTCAGGCACCAGTATGTACCTAATGCATTATACTTTCAGGAAATATCAACAATTAACATTACTCGAATACTACGAAAACAATGTGCACAATGATTCCTAAATTATTGTTTAATATGCTTGTGACTTATTGGCATACACATTTTAAATGTTGCAGATTTAATTTTTAAAAAAAATATAGTTAATTGTTAATACATATTTCTGCATTTAAGAATGGCGATGGGAATGGGTACGCTGGGTTTGTTATTGCAAGTACGGAACAAGAATGAGTTATTGTCAGAATATTATTATTCATAGACCTTGTTATAACTATCGAAATGCCTTCAAACATCACACAGGAATATGTACGTATGTTTAATGTTTCTCTACGAACAAAACGATGAGCGTTTTATATCAAATTATGACAAGAAGAAAAAATAGAGAAGAAACTCATTTATTCAGTAACTCACTTAATGTATTACACTACATTATTTTAATGAAAGGTAACTTAGTTAGCCCACACAAATCCGAATGGACGTCACTGTGGGAACTGCTTTGCTCTGAATAATTACATATCAGTTCATATTAGTGTCATAGTTGATCCGTCAAATCTCCGAATTGATCATTGGTTCCAGTCTGAAGTTGCATTTACAGTATAGAGAAAGCCTAGTTTTTTACATCGCTATACGTTCCATTCTTGTGTAATAATGTATCAAAATATAGGCTTGCTTTGATTCATGCGGGACTTTCACTTTAATATTGCATTATCACCAGACAATTATAGTTATGAGCGTTAGAAAAAACTCAACCGAAATACGAAACCGATATGCTTCATCACAAGTTGTCTACACTTAACATGGCGGAAGTCTTATTTTCTTGTCGAATAAAATGTTACCGAAATTCTAGTGAAGTGTTAGTCTACCATACACCAGACAAATTGCATTAAGAGACATTGACAAACTACTTGCATGTTAACACATTGCAGTCTGGGGTCATTAGCAAATTGATCACATCAAACTACTGACAAACAGGGTGATCCGCAAATTAGTCACTCGTATAAATGTACATCGGGCATTAAATATATTTTAACAAACAATGGTTTATGCATCATTACATTAATCAAGTGCATGAACATACCGAACAAACATAGTATAATATTTAGTATGATGTCCAACATATACAAGATTTCGATATGCATTCATCCCAAAGGGACACAAAAGCTTGTCTGTTCAATTATGTATTGTTGTATGGATATATGTTATTTAAATGAAATTGGATATTTCCTCGGTCAAATAGTTTATCTGTCTGACTAGTGAGCTGTTCTATTAGTTATTGGAAACATTAATCGTTATGTAACAAATAACAGATAGTTCATAAATAAATGTTCCGTGTACCTTTGGGATGAGTGGATGCACAATTGTACTTGTAATGTGTCACGGCAAATCAAGCTCTGTGTTTGAGATTGTCAGCTGGTAGAACTAAATGTTGGTCTTGATGTGTAATTCTATTCATATATTTTTAGGTTTATTTCATATCCGGGATCTTACTTTTTTACGTTCGATATTAAGTAACCTCATTCATCCAAAAGATTGCCAGTTGTTCCTAACTCCCCGTAGACGTACTCATTCATATCACTATTAATAATGTCTTACAGTTACTGTTCCATACATTTCGACATTTTATCAACCTATTACTAAGTGCTAATATGAACAAATGCGCCGCATATAGCGGGGATTTCCCTTGAGGTATTTGGATAATCTGGAAGACCTAAACTGAATGACTGAATGAAAGCATCAAATTGGAGGTTAGAAAAGTCCGATATCTCACGAATGTCTACAATAGACCCATTTTAATAAAGAGCTGTTACATTTAGTTTCACTTTGTCATTTATCATAGATTCTTTCTTTCTTCAAAAAACCCCATCTTATTCATTGTATTAGCCATCAAGGAATTTTAAGATTTTATTCCAAATTTAACTCTGATCGAAATTTCTGTCCGAATACGTTTGGATGTATGGTTCCAATACAATGTCATACTTTAGTCATTCCAGACAAAAAATAACTACCTGTGAGACTCGCCATTTCACGCTCGATAGTAACAAACGCATAATTAATTCAGTGATGTCGCACACGTAAAGTTAGAAGCAAAATTGGCGACGCCAACTCGCTAACCCTTAACCCTAAGCGTCTAACACGTAGAACCATAACACCTTAACGCTAGGTGTAGGCCCGGACGATAGCCTTCATAACTATAGAAAATAGTGTTTCCCAACAATTTGATCTACCGTCCAACGGTCCAATTTTAAGATTGATTGACATCTCCCACCTGTGAACTATTCTCGCTCGATTTACTTCGTAATCTGTTAGTAGTTATGCGTCTTATGACATTTTGAAACATCATTTATTAACTGAAAATGCTAACATTTCTTTTGAAGAGGGCTAAAAAATGGCTGCCATTTTTGATGTCGCTAGCTAGATTTTGGAGACTTGTTGCATGGCAACCATGGAATTATTTGGTTTATTTTTATTATGTTATTTTTAAATGTTATAACGAATTGCTGCCAAATCTATTCATGTGGATATTAAGTACTAGTTTTACATTTAATTTAGATGTTATCTATATTCCATCTTTAAAAAAATAAAATAGCATTACGAATTATCATTTTTTAGTAGTGAAATTCCACTACCGAAAGTCAGAAGCGAGAGTCCGTTTATCTTATTACCAACTACTCCCGTTGTCAACTAAAAAAAATGCAAAAACAATAACAACCGTGTGTTCTCGCATGTAATTGTTAATAAGGATTCGCCTATTGAAGCAACCATTACATACTTTGAAACGCTTTTTGCAAAGATGGAATAAAATAACAATCATCTTAAAAGAAGAAGTAAATATGTATACGACATCTATTATGCTATGAAAATATAATAATTATTGACAAGTCTTCCATGGTTTCTATGCAAAATTCTCCTAGCTAATGACAACATAAATGGCATCCATATTTAGCCCGCTTTCAAAATAATTTTGCTTGTAAATACCAAATATCAAAGTTCTAGGTCAGCTAGTTCTTGAGAAGAAGATTTTAAAAGATTCGCATTTGATTGTCATCTCAACCAGACTTCTGCATGCGAATGAATTATTTGAGCAAATGCAGTGGAACATACAGCCCTGTGTTCAAGGAAACAATATGTGACGTACGTTTCGCCCCTGGTACGCACACTGTTATTCGTTGAACTGTATGTTTGAAAAACATGTTTGTTACGTACGCCAAGTTTGGCTAACCATATCCGGAGGTGGTGTGCGTGTATTTGTTTAATTAAACATAATGGCGGACAGAGGTAAACAAAGGAATGTAAAATCCGTGCATCCGTACATATTTCGAACTGAGAACGGACAAAACGGGAACTAGTACTGTCAAATTGTATGCCGCAAACGAAGCGTACAACGAAGAATTATATCGACAAAAACCTGTGATTGTTAAACATGTTTGCAGGTTACTTTCCTTGAACGAAGGGCAGATCTATTAAATGTTATCACCAATAGCCAAGTGGTTTGAGAGGAGATGTTGTGTGAACAAATTATGGACAACACACAAAGGAAATCAGGCGATACTACAAGCTCTGCTAATGGGAGCTAAAAATCTAATATAATTCATTCGCTAGAACTGTGCCATTTTGGGTCCGTGGTTTACACTTTATGAGTATTATTAAACCACGAACCCTGCTGCAAAAAATTCTTACTTCGCTTGTAAAGATTTATTGAAAACACTAGATCAATAATCATAACGATATGTTCAGGGCTAGCTTTGCAAACTACAGTTCCGGAATCACTTCTTATTCTAAATTTGTTCAAATTATCACTAATCTTGTGATAGACTATAGCGGTAGCCATACACGAGCACTCGCTGGTACACTTTAACCAATAAATGAATGTTTCGCTTTGTCTGCTATGTGGTGTTTTGTAAGAGCGAACAAAGTGCGTGGTCATTCAGTTTATCCAATGACCTCAAGAAATCTCCACGTATTATACAGTCAATTTGTTCATATTACAAGATGATTTCACATAGTCTGAGAAAGACAATGTAATAAATCATGACAACGTTATTGTTATTCAATTTTCAGTAATGTCATTGTAAACATTGCTACACAAATTACCTTAGATACAAGTTTATGTCTCACCAATCCAAACATTTCGTCCGTTACTTAGTTCTATTGGTGTTATTATGTACATACACTTACTTTAAAAGTACATATCTAGGTTACGCATATTTTTTTACTTTAAACAATGGACTTATACAATTAGAGGTAAACATAATAAACACATTGACATTTTTGCAGTTGTAATAAATACCCAACGTGAAAGCAGGCTTTCCCATTTCAGAAGAGGAATCCGTTATTTGGATAATATATTGCGCCCATGATAATGTGATATTTACAAACATGAATCGGTTAGGTCTTAGGTCAATTGTTGCGAAATTGGTTTTAAAAATTACTAGAGTAAACAGTTATGGTCAGTTTTGTACTAAAACCATCGCTGATAAATCGTGCACATCTGTTTAATCAACTTTTTTGAAGTGTACCAAAGGTTCCGCAATCATGATTATCGTGGGTGCACTATAGTATATTATGAAGCATAGAAAAGACAAATAATGCGGGAACAAGTGGTACAAT
The DNA here is from genome assembly GCA_947247005.1 of Spisula solida. NCBI lineage: Eukaryota > Metazoa > Mollusca > Bivalvia > Venerida > Mactridae > Spisula > Spisula solida. Next base: position 54,960,346 of record OX365945.1, read on the forward strand.
TTGACGATGTGACGGTATTATTGCACAATCCGTGGACGAAAAGGAGCGATATGGAACTGAAATATGATCACCATACGATGAAATAACGACTTTATTTCATGTGGATTACAAATTTGACAATAATATCAATTTTCAATATGGTCCACTGGAAAAGAAAAACAGACGAACAAACAAAGTGATAACAACAACATGGAAAAATATATTCAACCTATCATAGTTAGTGCGCTTTTGAAACATATGTTGGCGGCCATCGTGACGCTATCTGGGTGGCCATCTTGGATTCTGTGCCATTGTAAATGAGCTTGGTTTACATAAATCATAGACATTTAGCAAACAAATGAGACCAATATTACGTTTGGACAAAAATTGTAAATACATCGACCTTATCTCTTGGACTAATAATACACGATGTGCATAAAAAACCTACAATTATAGATGTAAATGGAATTTGCGATACAAGCTTATACGCTTGATTTAGTGTTAACTAAGTAGCACTACTATCAGATCATTGAGGAAATTTCTAATCAATGTATTTTGTCGTTCACTGTATGTAAAACATTTCGACTTATGACAAGGCGTGAACATAAATCGACTGTACGTTTGTTATAATTGACATTTATTTGCAAAGGATAAATTAATGACATTTGTAGACGTTAAATCCACAATGATTGCGTAGTCATTTTAGGACTCTGGCAAGTGTCTATCAAGCACGTAATAATAAAGAAATCATTTACTATTTTCATGAATATTTTGCAATTAAGTTTCGGAAATAATGTATTGCATATGCTATATACATGTATATCATACTTAAAGACAAATGTTTTGCATGGGTTTTTGAGTATTCACAACTCTTTCATAGGACTAATTTCCACAAAATAGGTAATATTTTACATCTGGGAGTATGAAACACGTGTTCAATATAATCTTCTGCAGGCTCATTGACAATACTCTTAGGCGTCTATTTTATTGCTGCGTTGATGTTGGTGTTATTATGGGACGTCAAAAAGGAATGCGAATTCGAATTTGGGTGGCTTTAAGTTCGTTTCACTGAGGCTCAGGTCGATTTGAACATTGGTGAGAACAACCATCCTACGTTGAAATTAATGTTACGTTGCAAAAAGCACAGTTATTTCATAGACATGTTATAATTAGTTGGATGTGTTGACATGAACAAAATACATTTTATTTTATAAGATTTCGTTCCTCATTGTAATTTGTTCGTCAAACTTGGCGTCTTTATGTCTGATACATCCATAATTGTTCAGTGACATTATGGCATTTTATCTCATAAAATGGCGCCGATATTGAAACGACGAACACTCTTGGTGATTTATGTTCACGAACAGCTTCTATAAGCATGCATGTTCTGGAAACAAATGTAACTAACATTAGAAGATAAAAGTTACCATGCAATAATTATAACAACCGATACAGAATCTTGTTTAGAATATCAGTTACCCCTTTATGTGCAGTAATGTATTATAGGTCTGGGATTTCCATGGCGGTGTCGATAAATACAATGTTTGACTTAAAACATTGTAATTAGCATTGTCTTATATAAACATATGCAGGATTAAGAGTTTTATATTGTTGAGTTTACGATAATCCACATGCTTCAAATGCTTTAAGTAACATAGCAACATTGTCAGCCATGGATTACAGACTTCCACTGGAAAAACAATACATCGACCCATTGTTCTCAATCGGTGTATCTTAGGTCAATAGCGCAACCATTTGTATTGCTAACATACATTTGTACTTGATTATAATCAAACAGTAAAACTATTCTCAAATATTTGATGTAGCAGATCCCATTAAATAGAAGTGCTATACAGTATTTGACATCCGTAATAAGAAAATTGCAATAGAACACTCCAGTTAATACAACAGCGCAACCATTCATATCGCTAACAAATCTCTTGATTATAATCAAACAGTAAAACTATTCCCAAATACTTGATGTAGCATACATAATAATAATATTGTAATGGTACACTCCAGTTAATACAATGAACGGCACTTTCAAAAAGCAGTGCTTGTACAGATCCCGAGGAAATATCAACACACGAAGTATATCAGTATTATTTGCAAAGATAACCCCAATATCATAAAAAGGGCCTAGGCCAAACGTATAATGGCAAACCTATTTGAGTTAGGAGTGTTGTCCTGTGAAGAAAACAATCACATGTTATCATGGGTTCTAGTTTTATTTAAACGACTTGCACTAGACTAAACTAACGAGCCAAAATACATGTAACGGTAAGCTACAACCAACAAATACCAATAAATATCAATTAAATATAAGCTAGAATTGAGTACATTATATCCATTAAATGATCATGTCGGTGACACTTTTTGTGCCATGATACACACCAAATACCCAAAAATCAATATTACTGTTACTCTTTTTTTTACAATCTAAACACAGACACGATAGCTAGTCACAAACTACCAGCGTTTCATTACCTCTATATCAACGGAATCATGTCAAGTGAGATAGAAGTAATCAACATGATTCGTTCTGTTTACTTTGTCCACGACTGGAAATGAGATATGGATCACTTTTTCTCGCGAAGTATATTGTCAATTGTGTATTCCTGTTTGTGCTTCAATAGTTTTGTAAACTTTACTCCAATCGTTCAATGTCTTTTATGGACTCATTTGTCTATGACGTTAGTCATGAAATAATAGTTTCCTTACAATTATAATGTTTTTGAGTTGAACAATCACATCTATCAGAGGCATACCAAATAATATAAAAATTCTCAAATCCATAAACTAAACTAATGTTCAGCAGGAACATCATTATACATTCTACATTTTATTAACGATTATTTTGTTTGTATACTGGGGTGAATGTTCTGATGAATGTAATCATGTGTTTACGTCACTGCTCAAGGAGAATGTAGTCCGACCGTATGATCAAATCTTGGTTTACGTGACGAATGAAGTAAAACGTTAGTGTTTATTCTGTAAATATAAACGGTAGATTGTAACTGGAATATTAAAATGCTTAAGCCATCAAATGGTTCATAACAATTGCTTAGTATCCGTTAAAATTGTTGCAAAGAGTACATGCATTGTATTGTTGGATTTGATAGTGGTCTAATATTTGGACACGCTTAAGTATATTAATCACGCGGTGGGCTGGGAATGGCCGATATAAATGCATTTATATGTTCCTTGAAAATAGCTTGGATGAGGAAAATCTTACAAACAAATAGTAAATGGATAAACATTGCAAGTACACTATTTAACATTGATAAACTAATAAAATGTAGCACTCAGTATCCAATACTTATAGGAAATAAAATAAAAAACGCAATTTGGAAATATGTTTTTAAAGCATTAGTCGCGTATAATGAACATCAGCCATTTAAGGAAAGAGATTTATTAGCTTATCCATTATTTTATAACCCTAACATATTAGTAGGAAAACATAGTATATTTTATATAACCTGGTTTGACGCTGGAGTACAAACAATAGGAGATCTTGCGAATGAGGAGGGTAACTTACTTAGTTTTGAGGAATAAATAATTATGTTACTAAATATTTGTTAGAATACAAAAATAAATATAATACAGTGCTTACTAAACCATTCCTTCCACCGTGCTACAAAGACATTCTTAAATTTAAAAAAGGTACGCAACCTATGTACGACGCAATGACACAATCTCAATTGGCGCCTACGTGCAAATCAAAATAGAAGGAAAAAATAAATATTAACTTTAATGATAAAGACTGGCTCGCGATCTTTGCTATACCCTTTGAAATTACAAGTGATTCCAATATTCAGTGGTTCCAATACAGAATAATACATAGAATACTAGGAACTAATTCATTTTTATTTAAAATAAACATTAAGCAAAGTGAAAACTGCTCTTTTTGTAAAACATTACCAGAAACAATTGAACATTTCTTTTGACAATGCCCAGTAACAACAAGTTTTTGCAGAGCCTCGCATTTCATTATTTATTTAACTCGTTTAATAAATTAAATATGAAAAGATAATCATGTAATATCCTCTATTTCTCAAAACTATTTTAGTTATAAGCGTATGAATACTCAGTCAAGTTACGATACTGACATTTTTCATCACCCGTTGTCTACACTTGACATGTTGAAAGTCTAATATTCCTTTCGAAGGAAATGTTACCGAACAAGCCGCAAATTCGATTTTACAATAATAGGAGAAATGCTAGTTAAGTGTTAGTCTACCAGACGGATTATATCGAGAGAAATTGAAAATGTCCACCCATGTTAACACATTGCAGACTTGTGCCATTAGCGATTGGTGTGACGTGATAATTAATGCAAGCAACTGAACAGAATACCGTCATACAGGGGATCTCGAAATAATTACTCGTACAATTATACATTTGTAGTTAATTATCATTTATTGAACAACAGAAAATGTTACATTAATGAGATACATGTATATGAACGTGTTTTCGGTGCAACTCCTATAACATAAAAAAAACAAATGTATTAAAACATTTCGTACGATGATCATGATATATACATGTTTACATAATATTTATATAAATATATAAGTATACGACATATTTACGACACATATCCATGATTCTAGCTTTGTTATAAATTACCTAGGACCGATAAATATTTGAAACAAGTCCCAGTTGACATTGTAAGTTATATATTAACGATATCACATAATCCCGAAGGTACATATACCATTATCTGTTCTACAATGCATTGTATGAATTATACGTTACTGGTTACATAACGATTGAGTTTTCCATTAACAAATAAAAGAGATCACTGGTCAGACGGATAACATTTTGACCGATGAAATCTTAAAGTCTAGTCGTTGGAAAGGAAGTACATTTAGTACATGCAATACATCACCGCCACCTAAGCTCTGTATTGAAGATGGTAAACTGATAGAAAGCACGTCTTCTTTTGTGTCACATTCCTATACATAATACCGAAGAAGCCGATTATACAATAGTTGGTGAAATACTAGACAAGAGTTAATCTTCCATTTGCCAGACGATTTATAACCTGATAAATTGAAAATGTCCATCCATGTTCACCATTTGTAGACTGGTGTCATTAGCGATTGGTGTGACGAGCTAAGTACAGGAAGCAACTGAACAGACTATCGTCAAAGAGGACTACTGGAAATAATTAAGTATCTGTAGTAAATTACATATCCTTTAACAAACTTTAGAATATACATCGCTACATTAATCACATATAATTATTATGAATGTGCTTCCGGTGCAACTAGAAACACAAAAGTGCATATCTAGTATGATATTTATATAAATATATGATTATACGACATATTTACATCACACATCCATAATTCGTGCTCTGTTATAATTTACCTAGGACCGTTAGACATTCAGCGAGTCCTTGTTGACAATGTACATTTTATATTAACAATACTAGTATCACATCATCCCCAAGATAATGATGTAGTGGACCATATTGAAAATTGATATTATTGTCAAATATGTAATCCGCAATAAATAAAGTCGTTATTATTATATTATTATTATTATTATATTATTATTATTAAGATACATAGAACATTGACTGTTTAGTTATGTATTGCATTGATTATCTGTAACGGGTTACATAACGATTAGTTTTTTCCATTAACTAATAAACAATACCACAAGCGGACACATAATCTGACCAAACAATCTTAGATTATAATCATTGGAGAGGAAGTACATTCAGTACATGTAATACGTCACTGCAAATCAAGCTCTATATTTGAAATGGTCAACTACTAGAATGCACGTCGACAAGTTGTCGCATTCCTTTATCTGGTTTATTTGATATCCAAATCCGTACTATTTTATGTTCGATATGTTATAAACTCGTTTAATTTTACCCGAAATATCGCATGTTACTGACTCCCAAATGCATTCTTTCACACCTAAATTAAAACGTCGTGTCGTAAACGTGCCTTTACAGTTTGAACTTGCTGTTCCATATCTTTCCAATTGTACAAATCTATCGAGTGCTATTAAGACAACGATTTCACGTTTGGAAAGACATTAATGTGCTCATAAAATAAATTGCTTCGGCAAAATATTACCAGATATATGAGAGTTGGGGTGGTATTAAACGGAATTACAATGTACCTCACATGTGTTTATGTGCAGAAACCAAAGTCTCCAGCCATTTTCCGTTACAGCTTCAAACCTAGTGTACTCATACGCACAGCCCCAATGCAAATGTATAATAGAAAGTCGGACAGGGAAGACAGCACTAAACTTAACCAGTCGAGCACAGAAAACATAAAAAAACATAAAAAACATCACATACCACAATTACACGGCAACATGTCTAACACATAGCTGAACGAGAAAATGAAATGCCCAAGTACCAGCTGGCAAAAATCTGAATGACCTAGTTTCTGCAATCAAAAGCTGAATGTCCTAGCTGAATGATCTAGTTTCAACAGTTACAATACTGCACTTAGAACAGTCTTTGTACTTGTCTCTATCGCGACTCCTTCCTTTGTTTCGTTGTGCATCGAGCTTCAAATACAAATTCAGTCTGCAGTAGTTTGACGAAGAAACCCATCAACCATATAGTAAAATACACTAGAGAACTATATAACGTTTTTGCTAGATTAACATTTGTGATTTAATAGTTCTCTCGTGGAAACGGAATGAGGCAAAAACTATGATGTCTATATTAACACCATAACATTATCATAATAAGAAAAGAGCAATAGTTTTTAATTAAAATAAAATAAAAACGCATATTGAGCTTCGAGTTTATTTTAAAAGATATTTGGCAGACCATCATCTCTGCATGTTTATGTGGGGTTAAATGAAGTTGAGTTTTTGTGCAACATCATCTCTTTAGCATTGTTACCAGGAAAGGTACATGGTGCATTTTTGTCGAAAGCGGCATTTAGGCCAGACGAGAAGTTGAAAACTTACACATTAAGTAGAATATTTAGCATGATACACAAACAACATGTGATAAATATATGCTACATATTAAGATAGATATGTGATTTTACGACACATAATGATACATGATCCTTGTTCTGTTATACAATACTTATGACCAATGAATGACAGTGTTAGTTTAGTATAACAATATTCCTTCAACCCAAAGATACACAGAACATTGTCTGTCCATTAATAACATACGCGTTGTATGGAATATCAGCTATGTGTTGCATAACGATTAATGTTTCCGATAGTTAATGAAGCAGCTCACTGGCCAGACGGATAAACTAATTGACCGAAGCAATATTCAAATCCATTTATTGGCGGGAAGTACATTAGTACGTATATACGTCACGACCAACCAAAATCTGTATTTGAAAGGATCATCTGGTATACCTGGTTTTATTGTTTATTCAAATCCAAACTACAGTATATTTTATGTTAGATATTGTTCTGTCCACATTTATTTGTTTTACCAAAATGTCGCTTGTTGTTGCCATCCAGATGCGTACCCTTTCACACAAAAATCAATAATGCCAAAACCCTGTTAAAAGTTACTGTTTGTACGACCTAATTGAGAGCTGTAAAAACAACGATTTAATCCTTTTAAACACATAACATGCCCATGAAATAAATTGCCTTTGCGAATTTAACAAGATACTTTAAAAACGAGCATTTTGGTGGTTTGGGACGGAATTTAGAGTAATGGGTTTGCATGCATTGATTTGAAGAAAACAATGTCGCCTGGCATTTTTAAGTACATTGTCAATCTTAGTTTACGAAATGAGCATTACAATGTCACACAAAGGTAACAGTTGTATATGGGAATTATCGCGATTTCATCCCTAAGTTTACCAGGGGTGGTATTCACAAAGCATCTTAGCAGGAAACTTAGAAATTTCTTAAAATCTTAAAATTTTCTAAATTGAATCAGCTAAGCAAGAAAAATCAAGATGATTAATATTTTACATAGTTCGAAGCATTATGTAAACAGCTATTATAATCACTAAGAAAACATGGACTATTTTTCAAATTGCGGGACATGTGAGCTGCACAAATTTTTAACTTAAGTCAAAATATTTAAGTTTTCACTTAAGATGCTTTGTGAATACCACCCCAGTTCATCGGGCTTTATAAAAACATTCCGTCTATAATGTACTCAGCAAAATAAAATAATAAAATAATATGTCATGTGTTTATATGACAATGTTTAATAAAGAAAGTAGAAACATTGTAGCTATTGATCTGCCGACACTGTTTAAGTATTTCAGAGAAGGCAACACTGCAACACTGAACACAAAAAGGGTATAACTGATTTTGTTCAAACAGCACTATGCTTATTACGTGTAAAACAATTTGATAAAGGGTAGTTGGATCCTTTCTGGCTATAAACATGTTTCATGTGATCGATTTCGATATAAAACATGCACAAAGCATATTGATGCAGATTGGGTCCTAATGTAGTGTTTGTCAAATTCCCTTACCGTTAAATTAAAATAATAGGGCAATTTACGGTTGCGTTTTTGCTCAGGTCTGAGCATAAATTGTTGATTTCTTTTACATATATGCCCGCCATGTTTCAGCAGAAAGCTGACTGGCAAATAAAGACAATGCTCTGCATTGTCTACGAGAAATGGAAAAGCTATATTACACTACATACCAAATTACTAATTTTATCCAAAAAATGCAATTGATAAATTACATCAATCTGATATCGAAAAGTTAAAACTATTGTGTGAATATAAACCTAAGCTTCCCTATCGATACTTTTTATTTTGTTGAGTATAGTTTGATAAGTTTGATAAAGAAAGCCTTCAACTATACATTGGAGAACTAAGTAATGTTTTTGTAGATTAACGTTTTATTCAGTAGTTTTCCCTAGTGAACACGAATAAAAGCTTAACCTATTAAGTATCTTCTAACATAAAGAACATTGCTTTTATCACATAGTGCAAAACATCGGAAAACACGATAACGTTTTCTATTTAATCTTGTGTTGTTCAGCATAAGGATCTTACGTTTCTCTTAAAAGGGCATGTGCACTCTTTCTGTTGGGTGTTAAATTGTGAGTTGTCCTTTCGATATGTGGTCGACCTTGTGATTTGTTTTTGTCTGCCGACTCTTGCTCCGGATTTGTTTGATCGATTTGCGCAGCAGGCTGTAGAAGTGGGATGTCGTGGTTTGGCAGCAATTTATTGGTTTGATTATTTTGATATATTGTACTATAGGTGGTATATTAACATCACAGATATCTCACTTTTAGGCCCATACACTTGAAGAATGTTCTAAGTACACACTTTTAGAACTAGAATAAATCAGGAACATAATTATCTAAACTCTCTAAAACTGTATAGATATCATATGTGGGTGATTGTCTTTAATACTGAAAAAGAAAAATCAAGATCTACGTAAAAATCATTGATACGTGACAAAAAAATGATAAAATCACATTTTTTTCGTGCACACATCTTAAATATGTGTACATTTGCTCAAAGCATTTCATACACGATCAATGTTCGTCCCCCAAACATAAAGCCATAAAAATATTTCGTATTATATGACGTAAATGACGCTTGAGGAGTGCCCAAGTGCGATAGGAATGCTTGAAAGCGGCATGTCAATAAAACGGGTAAGATTTAATCCATAAATTGTCTGTTTTGGGGTTCTTAACTCATGCACATAGTTATTATTATGGTAGCTGCATTTAATTTACGAAAAAATGCATGTTTATATTGACTCGATTAAAAATTGAGACGTCACATGACGTCATTTACATTTAGTCGCTGAATGCGTCAAAACATGATTATGACAACATCTGACTGATAGTTGTATCACTTTGAGATCGTGAAATAAGGTGGAATCGTTGAACTGAACAGAATAGGTCCATTCATTTGTATGGAGCAATTTGAGTTTGAGCATGGAAGTAACTTTCAATAGGCATTTATCATCCGAATTACTACTACAGTTTTACAAAACTTTTTTCTATCAATCATGTCTTTTGTAAGATACGAACACATTCTCATTACATGGACTTTGATTTTAATGCAATTTTTTAATTAGGTTGCACGATGGTATGGTCGCCTTGTAGCCCGGACCTAAATCCGATATAATACGTTTGCGATGAGTTTGGGCGTCGCATCCGAGCACGACGACAACACAAGACCGTATAGGAACTCATAACGCACCCTTTATTTGAACTGAATGCACTCCCGCAGCAATTGGTACAAATCTTTATCAATTCAAAGCCTCAGAGATGTCAGGCTATCAACAGGGCAGACTGTGGTCATACAAGATATTGATGTGCGACTTCGTTGTTTTAAGCAGTGAACTAAATGGTCGTTTTCTAATATGTTGTTATTATATTTTAGAATGGTAATTAACTCAACGTGATAGACAATAGTTTCTTGATTCCAATGGTATATTCGATTCACAGATAGGTCTAATATTTTTTCAATTAAATGAAAAATACAAAGTGTGTACTTAGAACTTTCGACTAGTGTATTTATGGAAGTATATACGAGGGGTGTTCCAGAAATAATAGGACTTTTCTCATAACTTCTTACTCAACACTTACATTTTAATGAAATTTATCTCATATGTGTAGAATTCCATGCTCTATATACTGATAACAACATTTTTTCGTTGTTGTTGGAAATGCTTAAACAAAGCGTTGTCATAGAAACCATGTAACGCACTGGCGGGTCACAACGTATTTTATTATTAACCCTTCTAAACACGGGAATATCTCAGTAACCACTAAATAAATACAATTGGCAAACTATGTGCCTTTACCTTGATGTCACTGACGTGTGCATGCAAACTTACGAAGAAATCGCTGTTTGTTTATGATCACGACTGAGTAAATAAGTGCATATATCCAAGCGCGTCATGGACGAAACGACGTCAACGTCAAAAACTAGAAACCGCGCGATAGCTGAATTATGTTATAATTTGGAAAAGAAACAATGCAAACCATTGAAATAATTAAATAAACAAAATGTAATAGCATGCAGCATCTATTCGTGTTTTATTGGCACAAACTGTTCACAGACAACGGAGGTATGAACTAACAAGTGAACACAGGTCAAGTCACAGAAAAAGTAGTTTGCCGTTGATAGACAACGTTCGTACACAGATAGACGCTTCAAGGTTAGAGCAATTTCTTACATCACTGTAACTCATTTTTTGGGTACATTGGTACAGAGACAAATATAAACAATGTGGACAGTAACATCAGATCTGTTTTGAAAGTCAGGGTGACAATATATAAAAATTACGAAGGATGTCTTTCGGTTCAAAACACTGTTTTGGAAAGGCGACGTCATCATAACGTCACGGCACGACCCGCCTCCATGGTACATGGTATATTTAATGTTTAATAGATTTTTTATTGTTAATCCAATTGTTTTAATATTTCGCGTGTTTGTCAGAGATAGATAAAATTTTATTTACAGCAAATGCGTTTTCTAAATTTCTCATTTACCGCCGTATTACTTCTGGAACACCCTACGTACATATACAAGTTCTGAGTTACATATACATTATTGATTATGAAATATCACAACTACTGTTCATACCAATTATTTAAAAATTTATATCTTCATTGTATAATGTCAACAAACAAATATGAGCCAGTCTCCAGGAAACCTGCTATAATGACATTATGTAATTACCATTATGTAACAAGGTTTGTAAAAGCTCTAATATAAGAAAAAATACATATCCATTGATTCTATTCAATGTAGTTTACTCATATAGTACTATACTTTAGATTTAAATTTTCCTTTGAATTGAGTCGAAATCACATACTTCGTTGCTATGGTGACCAATTTCGGAAAAGTACTCATAGTGAAAAAAACGAGGAGTCACTTGTTTAAAACAATAGTAGCCGTTCTCTGAATGCGAACAATTTTGATTTTGGTAAATATTTAAAAAATTAAAAGATACTGCTAAAATATGATACCATTTTGAACAATTTATGTCAAGAATTGATCAAATGGTGTAATTATGAAATACGTGTTATAGTTACGTCAATTAACGTTTGAATGACGTTTGCGACGTCACACAAAAAACTTCGAAAGGGGACACTACAAAAACAGCTGTAACTTCCTTAAAACCAAGATATTAACACAATTTCTTTTGCATTTTGCTTCAATAAGATTATTCCTTCAAGCTATGGAAAATCTCAAAATAAATATTTTTGTCAAAATAGCAGGTTTTCCTGGAGACTGGCTCATATATATATATATATATATATATGTGTGTGTGTTTGATTTGCACATAAGTGTGCGCGTGCGTGCGTGTTTGTGCGTGTATGTGCATGTGTATGCGTACATGTATGGCATGTGCGTGTATGTGTGTGAGAATGTGATTATATTATTACACTTGTAATTGCTTTGTATATATGTAAACACATGGGCATACTTCCTTATGTTATATTCATATTAGCAATGCATAAGAAATAGTTTTTCTATATGTAACATTCTCTTCTTATAACAAGATATAAAACGGTACGTGTTGTTGTACGTTACATATTAGTCAGCAAGTGTCGTTCAGTAGTTCTATAAAACAGTACTAAGCTTCGAGTTATATACGTATACCATATGTTAAGTTGATATAATAAAAATAAACCACATATTACATTTAGTTAGAACACAGGACATAACACTTGATAAACGATATCCCAGGGAAATAACATTTACGTAAAGTATATGAATCCGGACAGGAAACTAAACCACGATTCTGTCAATGAAGGCTGCCATGATATGATTGATTTACTCATGTAGATACAGGATATTCGGAACATTGGTAAAGTCGTAATTTGTTTAATCACAGCATCTTACAATGAAATGTGGCATTATTTTATAGTAATTAATATCTGGGTATTTGGCGTCATTGACTGTGAGAAACATAAACTTATTAATAAAATTGCGAAACTAATGATCAACAACGGACGACTGGTCACTTTTGAGCATACACCACATGTATGTATATACTGATAAGCTCATCATCATTATTTCGAACACCGATTGATAGATCGATAGCATCTACAACACTATGTACACCACTCTTCTAATTGGCCATTTAATTATTCCCCTACAATGAGTATTAATAAAATTGTATTGTCCATTGTACAATGCTAATTGCTAGCTCAGATATGTTTAGCTTCGAGTATTATTATCATCTTCATACAAGCTTGGATTTAATAAAATAGAAGACTACTTTCAATGTCAACGCGTGTTAGTCTCTACATAAGTATTCTGGAACATGTATATATACATATACAATCACCAAGGGGTATGGATGAATATGTATTATCGTTTTGACGCTTTTTTGTAGCCATATAGTCATTGATATTCAAATCTCCAGAGATGTTCAGGTCCATTCTATATGCATGTAATATTTAAATATTTGTCATTGTCCTCCGCAAACATATTCACTCTCTGTATCTAACAGAAGATGGATTCACGCTGTCTGGGAAAGACAAGGTAATGAACCATGACAACTTTGTTGTTATACAATTTTCAGAAGTAACATTATCAACAATGCTACTCTCGACAGATTACCCTAGATACAAGTACATTGTATATGTTTCAGTCAATTCCAACATGATGACCTTTACCCTGTCCTCTAAGTATTTAGTCCATGTCCCAGGCCTTGAAAATTGAAGGTTCATTACCAAAGAGGTGAACAGATCCAACAATGATTTTCTGTTAGCTTGATATCTCAGCAGTCTGAAAACAGTTGATGGACTTGCGGGTCACTTTGCCAAATGACCTTTTGGCGGCCATCTTTAAAGATGGCCGCCATTATTTTAAGCAATCATAAGCTTTGGGAAAACTTGAATTATTCCTCACCCAATAGGGCTATCGGCTTGAAATATGTCTTTAAATGTTCGTATTGCCACCCCACATATGTTGATATATACATATTAATATTATAATAAAGTATTTAGTTCAAAATTAATGATATTCTAAGAAAAATTTGATATTTTTCACTTTTTGTCATTATATTATGTCTTGCAATTCTGATTCTGATTTGTATTTAGCCATTTTGTGTGTGTTATATTAGGGGGTAATTCTAGGCATCCAAAATATACATTACATTGATAGATTTTCACTTTGAAGTCAGAAATTGGTCAGGAATATATGACAACTGATATCATATTAAATGGATATTTTTAAGACGCATGAGTCTTTTCCAATAATCTCACGAACAAACATTAATTTTGATTTATTATTTCAAAGTTACTTTGCTTGTTCATATGTACATATTTAAACATGTGTACATATCCGGAAATCGAATCCTATGCCTAATAGGCTGTGAGTATGATACCGGACCCCAGCTAGAAGTCTTGCAGGCGAGGGTCCGGCTATTAGTACGGGATCATACTCGTCATAAGCCTTTGATTCAGTATAACTTAATCTTTGATTCTTTCTTTCCCAAATAGTGAATCATTAGCGAATTGCATTCTTATTCTTCAACACGAATGTATGCAAAATTTTAGGTTCCTAAGTTGTCTTCTGAAAAGTATGTTTTGGTGACGTTTTACAGAGGTCATAATGAAATTTATCATTGTTTCAAGCGAAGGGTTCTGAATCTTGCATCACCAGGCTGACGATCTTGGTCTATATAATTGCCATCACTGACGTTATGTTTAAGTTAAAATATTACATACTGCTGCGTTAATTATAACAATACCTGTAGGTGCGCGCGTCGGGATCGAGAGGTACCCGGTTCAATCAGCTTCTAGACCACTGCTTAATTTCTCTGAGCAAGAATAATCCACATGCCCGACTTGCCAAATGTATAACTAGGTACTTGAGGTGGTTAAAAGCCTGTCAGCAGTCAGCAGCCAACAGCGCCGAGCGAGTGTAACAGCTGACGTGAGACTCAATGAGTACATGTACAGTCGGTCGAATGTCTTAAAATTGACTTTAACTGGGTGCTTTTTACATACAATATAATTTTAATGTCGAAGATTCAAGTCATTTGTTCCTACATTCATGACCGGTGTTTATATTAAGTCATACCCCTTGATTACAGGGCTAGGAGTTGATGTACACTGTTTTGTAGGTATTCATGACCGGCGTTAGTCGTACCCCTTGATTATAGGAAAGCAGTAGGACTAGGGGTTGCTTTGCCTAATGATATTAGGTAACTGTTACCAGTGGTAGTTGCACCCAATGGTTGAAGGGAACCAATCCGGCGGATAATTACTTGTACATCATGGAGACAGGAATAGCATCAAACCGTGTAGTAAGACGCATCATATGATCTTGTAGGTATAGCTTCGCCTGTTGAATATGAATAGCCCATGGCACAAACACAGAAAAAGTGATGTGGGGATACCCATTAGGAGAGGAAGTGTTGTTCCTGTCAGTGGTCGTTATCCCTTATCAGTACATGTAATAGCTGAACTTGACTGCAGAATGTACCCCATAGGAACCAAAGTGGATGTAATATGTGGTGGACTTTACTCCCATAGAGAGAAAACGATGTACGTGCAGTAGAATATACCTCAATGGGACAGGAATGGACAGAAGCATTTTTGAAGGAAGGTTCTTCTATATATTAAGAAAATGGACGGATTTAATCGTTGGAATATTCCAAATGGGGTTACGAATGGTGTACTTAGAAATATTGTGTACTTTAAGGACCAGGAATGACTATACCGATAAAATAATAAGTCCAATATGGTAAGGAATGGTCTTGTATATTCACCTACTAGTATTAAATCAGAAATGACTGTGACCATCTGTAATATAAACAATCATTTACATGTACCTCATATGGTCAGGAATGGATGTTCCCATTTGCACTTTTGTATAGTATGTACCTCTTGTTGCCAGGAATCTGTCCGTAGTATATACCTCATATAAATATGGTTATGTTCTAGTACCCCCCAATAAGATCAGTAATGAATGTGTCCATCAGTAGAATGTACTTCATATAGACATAAATGGATGTTCCTATCTTTATTAATAACATGTTCTATTACCCATATGACCAGGAATGATTAACATCTGCAGAATGTACCACATATGGTCAGGAATGGCTGTACTCATTCTACCCCTCTGTATGATGTACCCCATATGGTCAGGAATGCCCGTGCCCAACTGCATAGTTACGAAAGACTGTATGTATGTATCTGTAC
This sequence comes from Spisula solida, assembly GCA_947247005.1. Classification (NCBI taxonomy): domain Eukaryota; kingdom Metazoa; phylum Mollusca; class Bivalvia; order Venerida; family Mactridae; genus Spisula; species Spisula solida. The sequence continues at coordinate 54,976,451 of OX365945.1, forward strand.
GTATCAAGTATTGACAGTAATGGATGTACCCAAATATAATATGTATGACATAGTTATGGTCAGGAATAGTTGTATACCCATCTGTACTACGGGTTCCATATGATAAGAAATTGATATACCTATAAATAATATGTGCCCCACATGACCAGGAATCTACAGTATGTACCGATATGTAGGCTGTACCACACATGGCTGGGAATGACTGTCCCCATCTGTACTGTGCACTTCATATGGCCAGGAATTCAGGTATCCATATGTAGTACGTTCCACATATATAGTAAGGCATGGCTGTCCCCATCTACTACCGACTCCATATGGTCAGGAACAATTGTACCTATCAGTAGAATGTACCTCATATGATCAGGAATAAATGTTCCTTCATGTAGCATGTTTTAGTACTCATATGGTTAGTACGTGTACTAAGTATCATATGTTGTCAAGAATATCTGTATTCATGTGTAGTATGTACCCAATATGGTCAGGAACGAATGAGCCTATCTGTAATATGTATCGTGTATGGTTACAAATTACTGTACCCATATGTCGTACCGGTATGCATTAATAACACTTATAGTCAGGAATAAGGCTGTCCATCCGTAATATGTCGTAACAGGTTTGACTGTAGCCGACACATACTAGTAATCCAAGAGTTCAGGAATATGTATGCTCATAACGGAGCAATACCGTATGACGCAACCCAACAAGAAAAGTATACCCATATGTAATTATGGATGCACACATCTAAAGGTAGTGCCTGCTTGCATGGCAGAGATAGCAGTGATACTGAAATATTCATAACTCGCAGGATAAATATCTTCGTGGTTGACACCTTGTAGTGGTATTTGTAGTTGTAATTATTTAAACCTTTCAGCCAAGGATAACTTTTTAATATTTCATATGGGGTTCTCTGCTTTGCTGAAGGGACAGCAAGTAGAAGTGACAGTGGTGTGATACAAGGAATCTGAATGGAATACCCTAGCTCTTTTCGAACATATTCATTTTTGGTTCTTTATCGTGCCCAGTGTATAGCACCGATACTCGTGAGACTATCACACGGTTAACGACCAGTTCATCTGTAGTTGGGTGGGAAATATTATACTTAACACTGGTCAATGAAATTTAGAACAAGAGACCTCCGGATTGATAGTCAAGAGCACTAACCCCTCGGCCACCATCGTGTCACCAATTACAACCTTAGTTGTGGTAGGGTTGTGGAGGCTTTAAGTGTGTGTCTATATTTTTTACAAATTCTATCCAGAACGGTTATTAAGGTTACTAAGGTCCACCTGAGTCAGAAAAGTAGTAAGCTAGGCACTAGACAAAGATCAACTGATTCAATATATAATGTTGTTTATTTTGTATCCCCTCTATCCCTTATTGTATTGTTCCCTTCGAGTACGTTCCTGCTTTCACATTTTCATTTCTAAGTGAATGCGCGAAACAAACAGAATTTAACAGTGGGAGGTATGAATCCTAACATGCTCAACTATTATTAAAGAAGAATTTAGGAAAATAATGTACTTTTACTGTAATATTTGGAACTTTATAAACAGAAATAAAAATGTATTAACTCATATCAAATTATTTTTGTTTTATACGGTCTATTCATATGCCCTAAAATATCTATTTAATTTAGGCATCAGTTGTCATATAGTCCTGACCTATTTTGGACTTCGAAGTTAAAATCTATCAATGTAATGTACATAATGGATGATTAGAAATATTCTCTGAATGTAACAAACAAAAAATGGCTAAATAAAAATCCCAATCAGAATTACAAGACAAAAAATAATGACATAAAGTGAAAAGTATCAATAATTTTTTAGAATATCAATAAATTCGAACTTATCACTTTATTATAATATTATTATGTATATATCAATATATGTTGGGTTGAAATACGAACATTTTAAGACATATTGCAAGCCGATAGCCCTATTGAGTGAGGAATAATTCAAGTTTTCCCAAAGTTTATGATTGCTTAAAATAATGGCAGCCATCTTTAAAGATGGCCGCAAAAAGGTCATTTGGCAAAGTGACCCGCAAGTCCATCAACCATTTTCAGACTGCTGAGATATTCAGCTAACCGAAAATCATTGTTGGATCTGTTCACCTTTTTGGTAATGAAATTCGGTCTGTCACATGGACTAATTATATGTTTATAGACTTTAGTGAACTATAGAACGGACAATAAGACAAAAATATATCAACAAAAACATTGCAAAAGAAACAACATACGACACAATTCACAAAAGAACAGTATAGAAAATGTTAGGTCTGGATGAAAGTGATCCCGGTGCAAACTGACGAATACTGAGTTTTGATTAACTTTTGTTTGCCCATTTAAGCTTGTTAATTAATACTTGATGTGTTTGGGTACATCTGTAAGACGCGACGAACCGATGGTATCTTCTAAAGATAAGATAGGACAATGCAGAACTGTGACACGATTATCATTCGTTCGTCGTTTACAGCAGTTAATGTAGGCATCTGGATTTGGACACAGCGTATACTTGAACGCATGATTGATAGGGGAATAAACTAATGAATGTCGTAGACATTAAGTCCACAAGGAGCTCGTAAACAAACCTATGAGGACAAATGGCTAACAAGCACGTTTTAATAAAGTTGTCATTGCCCATTTGCATAATTATTTAATAATGAGGTTACGGAGATATTGCATATGCTCTGTGTGTGATAATCATGTCATTTTCAAGGTTATGGTTGTATGCGGTTTATTTAATTATTTATTGACATGTTCCTGTCAAATCTGTAATATTTGATATCGAAAGAATAATGACATTGAAACGTGACATACAATGCAAAGGTTACAACTGTTACTCATAATATTGAAGTGAGCAAAACGAGTGTTGACAGTGAATAACGTGTTTCCTGGATGACATAGTCAATGGATGACCTTATTAAGCGTACGAAGACCATCATGGTTTTCCAACTGGGGAAAATGTAATTGTTAACATTTCATAGACAGAATCACTTTTATATTATCATTCGGTTGACGTGATGATATGAGAGAAATACATTTTATTTCGTAATATTCGTTACTCATTGTAATGCTTTGTTCGTCAAACTTGTCGTTTTAGTGTCTGATTTTAGTAAAAATATGGCGTTTAATCCCATGAAGTGCAGTCGAATGTATCATAGAATATCGATTAACACCATAACTCGTATTCTAAAACTGTTACCATACGCATGTGTATCGAAGTATATACATGTATGTTCTGGGAATAAATGTAACTAACATTGGCAAATGCATGTTCACTGCAAATACAACAACTGATACAACAAATGTTAAATACACCTGTAACGTTAGCAAGTTAATATCATTGATAACGATAATAACCAATCGGGCAGAGATAGAACATCCAATAGAAACAGCAGATCACAGAACAGTCACAAACACGTGGCGATACTCCCACAATCTGCTGCTGTAAAACATTCTAATGTCCACTCTATAATTATGGTCGCATAGTCAATCATTATTACTCTATTACATTTGTGTCATATGTTTAATCATATTGTAAAAATGGAAAAATATTTAAGGTTTGGGACAAGTTATAATATGATATGATATGCATTTGATAATTCGACTGCAGCGAATTATCCAGTCATCATATATCAGTATGCATCACTGAGTCTACTTTCATGAACAATGTATTTTCTGCTCTGCAGTTGCTTTTTAGTGTTGCCTTCCCTGATCTGCTATTTCTGTTGAGTGTTGCCATCCATGTCCGATTTGTATTATCTTGTTAGCGCTAATCACGCACTACAACACTCACAGATCCCTCCGATTTCGGACCTTCTTGGTGAAACTGTTTCGACTCAAATAATAACATTTCAGTAAACATGAGTTTCAAATATGATTCATCATTACGTCATGTTGATTGGTGTTACAGGTTTTTAATTGATTACACCTAATATAATAAAGGATGTGCACATTTCTTATAAGGAGCACTATATATTCATCGATATAAGAGACACACTCCCACATTACAGTTTCTCCCAAAAGTTCAACAGTCAATCATGTAACGGAACTATCATTGTATCACCAAAGCATAATACTAGTAGATAAATCGGACAATGACAATAATTTTCAGCAAACTATAGCAAACACACAAAAGTACGGTATATCCAACATCACATTATTTGGAGAAAGGAGACCTTTGGCGTTACATGTAAAGGGGCATGCCCTGGAAATGAAGTTACTCGAATAACTATCAAATTGGTATCATTTAAATACCTAAGTAAAATAATGAAAACCAAACTAAATCTCGTTGTCGTCAATAAAAGGCTGACAGCCTTTTATTCAAATCGATATGCACAATATCAAAGTGCGCGTTATAGAATAAATTTTCAAGACTAATTCCTCTTTGACTTTTCGATAATAGTTGGTTTTACAAGTGATAAACGCAATTTTGTTGTATGCAAACCAAGACACTCCAGTTTCTGGGCATGCAACTTTAATAAATAAGCCTCAAATAGAAATAGAAGCTGACATACCTAGTCAAATGTTAGTCTGTTAGACACCAGGCAAATTCAGACAGTGAATATGTATGTAAACTAATGTCATTGGAAATTGGTGTGAACTTAAACGATGTACAACGTGACCTATGACAGGCAACTGAATTGGCGTCTGTGAACAGCTCTCATGACAATAGATATAAATACCTTAAAACGTATGTAATAGAAATATGATAACGGCTATGCAGATTATTTCATGTTCATCAAACGAGTCTCTGTGGACCTCACAAGTGTTATAATACCAAGCTCCCTTCATCACAATGCACACCGAAACTCGCCTGTTAAAGTATGCATTGTCTACAGCTATAATCATATCCTTAGTACATTTATATATAACAAACGCTGTTTCCATTTACTAATGACATATCATCTTGTAAAACAGTAGAACGGACACGCTGACCCGGAAAAACGATATCCTCTGATTGGACAGTTCTCATACTCTAAATCAATACTGTGAAGATGAAGTGTTCTTACATTACTAAACACATACATTGTATCTTACGCAACAACAACACCTGTAACCAACGAACGACACATGATTACATTATAGTAGGAGTTTGAATGTTGTACTTCATGCATAATCTCATCTATTGTTCGTTTGTTTTCATGTTATATCCTTTTCCTTTGGCATTTTGCTTGTTTGTCTCCTGTTCATTATTATTCGTTAATTCATAGTATAATCTCTCTTCGTGCTTCTTCTAGCTATTTTCACATTTAACTCTTTAATATGTTTTTGATGTCATGTATTCCATGTTGGTGTTATTTCTTACTTCCACAAATGATGTCGACAAATCTCAGATTGTTCGGCAATATCATGTAGCCCATTTATTATGCCTGTCATAGGAGAAACAAATCTAAGCTTAAACTGAGAGGTTTTTCGATATTTATTTGACGTATAAATCTATATATAGTTCATGACTTCTATGAACTTATTGAAATAAATTAAAGCATCGATTTTCTCGTTTGAAACGGATTCAATTGCTTGTAAAATGAATTTATTTGACATAACTACAGTGTACTGTCTGTAAATGAACTATAGAGGTTTGTGCTTTGGGACTTGTATACTTTCCTGAAATGAATGATTCACAAAATGTGCCACGACATAGAAACAGTTGAAAAAATGTTCAATGACAGTGGTATAAAAGTGAACTATACATCGAAATATTGCCAATATTCGGTCTACGCATCTAATTTTGTCTAAAAAACTATGGGCTTACGATTGTTAACGAAATGAAGCTCTTTTAACAGCGATGAACGGGACCTAATTTATCTTGTTGTATTTAACAAAAGGCAGTACTGTATTGCCATACACGTCTCTGAAGAGATCATTTTACAGCATCAGGGTCGCATTAAATTTGCACATCTTACGGTATTGAAATATATGATTGCGTTTCCTTAAACAACCATGTTTTCAAAAAGCAAAACTAGTTTTAAAATCGTAATAGATCATTGAATGAATTTTGACGGCAAAGTAGGCGAATAGTCGCCAAGTAAAGAATACATCAAGATTTATTTCGGCTATATTTCTACAATGTAATCTAGTATTCGGGCTATAGGAACAAATCACGTCAATGATCGATGTATAAAGCAAACGTATCGTAAAATATTTAACTGACTCTGGAGAACTATATATTGCATTGGTTCAACTAAAGGGCGAGATTTAATAGCTTCCGTCTCGTGAACACTAATGAAGCCAACTGCTATAAATCTCTTCCTTAAACATATAAATTACAATACCATTTAAACAAGATAATCACAGAAATAGATATTGCATTTCGATATAAACGTTTATTTGCTATACCATTATCATGCGTTTGGGGTTCACAGAGTTGCTTATTTTAAAAACAATGTTTCTCTTTGTGTTTTCTACCTAATATACATGTACTTAGTCTTGTTGTCAAATGCCGTCTCAGTGCCAAATTTCTGTGCTCTATTGTGAATGTAGCAATGTGCATTATATTTCTATCAAAAACTGTTCATTAACCATGGTTTGTTTCTAATTGATTGAAATTAAAATATGTTTGGAGAACATTCAAATTTAAATATCCTCAGGCAGGAATGAATGTTCGCGTTAGTTCGATTGAATTATGCTGCGATTGGAGGACGGTATCTATAAATAGAATATTATTGTGTTAACATCAGTGTTAGAATAATCTTGGGACTACGGTAATAACATTTTTGTACATACCGTTTATTTGTAATAAAATCAAAGACGTTTGATACAGTTTCTTTGTGCTATATCTGCTTGTAATAAATTATTGATGGTATGTTTCAACTCAATGTACATGTAACAAGTTGACCATTTCCTTGTAATATCTATACGACGGTCGTAATGCATTTGTCTGAAGTAATCACATTTCTTGTGAACATTAACACATATTTATAGAATTTGTGCTTGATAAATGATATCCTGATATGTAAAATATGATTCCTTACAGGACACTTAAGCACAATGTTGTCACTCAATGATATCATCATGAGAATGATTCATTTACTACAGGCGTAATGTCATGAAACTGGATATAAGTATTTGTCAACATCAGAAGAACTAAAAGGTAAGTATTGATATAAAGGTAAACAGTTCTGTTTGTTCCCAAACAAAATGTCGTTGTAATGAATATGTCAGTACACTGAATCGATACATAGAGAGAGCGTTTCAAAACATTTGTTTCCCATAATTTTTGTCATTATTATAATTTAATAATTTGTCAGTATATCAGGTGTTGTTGCACGGAGACTTGCATGTACATGCCGATTTTATATATTGTAATGTGTTATCATAATTACATTGTATAACAATCTGGCTAAAAAATTATAACTGTGCATTTAATGGCCAGTTTAAATGAACTATAACTAGACATTAATTATCTTAATACACCAAATGTCACTATCACAGACACAACCAATACAAATCGGTGGAGAACTTTTATTTCAAACAATGATTTAGAAACTACACTGCTACACTGGATCACTTTACTAATTTCTCGTTTTATTACGTTCCCACGATGGTAAGTGATGTCATAATAGTTGGAATGGTTGGACGCACGTTTCATCTAATTCAGTGTTTATGGTTACATACGTTAGCTTCGAATCAATTAATGTGAGACATGTAAAAGGTAGCATATGTAATGGTTCTCACGACCAGCCGTAATAAACTTTGATTCCCAAACAACGGCGAAGATAATCAAATAAAACGTGGCGAGGAATCCCTCTGTGGTTGACACGACATTTATACTATAGGAACATTTCATCACGTTTTCTAGAGAAAGTTATAAATCATCATTATATGTTTTTAGTCCGTGTGTTCCTATTTTATGTGTTCCCTTTTGTGTCTTGTGAGTTCGAGTGTTTCTGTTGTCGAGCTGTGCTGCCTTCACGACTAAATTTTTGTTTGATTATCCAATTTCCAAGAACTGTATTGTCAAAAGTGTTACTATCCACAATTTCTACAATTTCCTGTCTCAAATTGTGCCGTGTAATTGTGGTATAATATTATGATGTTTTAATGTTTTCTGTGATCGGCTGGTTAACCTGAGTGATGCTTTTCGACTTTCTTTTATTGTTTTAACCAATCCATGCCTATACTCCATATTTCGCTTCTAATAATGATTTCTTCCCGGCTTCCTTACAAACCGTTGACGTAATATAACAATATTTTCTTTTCTTTGAAATTGTTTACGACCTGTGTCTTGTACCAATGGCAAAGTACAATCAAATTTCGTAATGTGTTGCCTCACATTGAACACTGAACTAATCTGTAAAATATAGCACGCAGACAATTTAATTTTGTTCAAATCGATACCAATGTGCTTTCCGATAGACTGAATCGTCTTAAGACGTAATATAAATATATTAGTACAATGGTTTAGTTTGATAAAAGCTACAATTGTGGGATGTATGTCCAAGACGAATATATTTAGCTTTAAGATTAAAATCATGCCAACAATTCCACTTCCTGAACAATCAGACATTTTTTATCATCGCGAAAATATATGATTTTACAGCTTAGCCTTAATCGAAGATAGGGCCCTTACTGTCCGTCCTATAATAAACCTTTGTCTGTTGCGACTTTATTCGAACCAATCCAAATTTGAAGATCATATTATTTAGTAAATTATTGAATATGGTCGGGGATAAGTATTGTCTTCTGCTTTCAAATTTATTCATTTGCTTAATTTAGTTTTATATGATTGATAGTGAAGCCGTCTTCACATTTTCCATTAGCCTACCGTCTCACATTTTGCAATGCTAGTAAAGATTTGATTGAAAAAGTCTGATAACAGCTTCGGTGTCTTCTTAAACCCATACACATTGCCTCTTATCGCTGGATAAAAAAGTTTGTACGAGCTCATATAAGTATGTTTAATAACTACATTAGAAGAAATTCTAAGGTTATCTTGCATGAAAATATCAATACTTATGAACTTAATATTTTCGTACCATCTTTTTATCGGTGATCATGATGGCTTGGATGTTTTGGCGCTAAGTATAATCTCGTGTGGTTTCATTATCTGCGCACATCTGGTTCTCTAGTGGCAAAACCTATATTTGTGTTTGAGTAGTTTCAAGATAGCACAGACTTAACACGAACAAAACTACCAAACGTTAGTTCGATCATAGTTTAACAACTGCAAGTTTTTTCAGTCTCTAGTTGTACTATGGTGACCACCCACGACACCCTGAATGAAATAATATATAATGTGTGGTCCACATTAATCAACCCTTCAGAAACCCAATGACCAGACACTAGGGTATTTATTTGTCGATATCATTGCAGAGCATCATAGGTGCGAAAGCCGTAACTATGGTCTTTGGATGGGTGCTAAGTCTCATCGGATTCATGACATGGTCATTTGGGCTAATGTAATCGGACAAATGTAAATAACTCATTGTCCTTGAGGCATTCTATAAAATGTGTTTGCTTTTATTACAATATACCGCTGAACACAGCGTTATTAGTGTTGACATGCTATTGGAAAACTAGTAAAATCTAATCTTATCTTAGTAAGTCTCATACTTTCCCCGTCAGTTAAAATTCACATAATCTGACAGGTTGTACGTTTATTACACACACTTGTTTTAGATATCCTTATTTTAATAACTCATTACACACCAATGTAAGCTATTTGTGTTGACAAATAAGTACTTTATAACCATTCATGATAGTATCTCTGTAATATTTACAATAACAAACAGGCAAGACATCTTCAGATGTTTTAGAGGCTTTCGTCAATTCTGTAAAGCCAAATAGCTGTTGTTTTGTTTCTATCGAAGACACTGAATAATTGCTTCTGGGGAGCTGAACTCGTTAGGTAGGATTAGCTTCATGGTAGTAAATTTGTGATTGCTTTTGGCATACTTTTAATTTGTTTCACAAAAGCAAACATCTAATATACACTCGGAAAAACTTATAAGTACACACGTTGTTTTACCGTTATAACTTTTTTATTATTCTATTTTATGCAATTTCGTGTTCATGGTATTGACTAAACCTAAGCTTTCCTATAGATACTTTTTATTTCTGCATACTCTGACTATAGTTTGATTTAAATAGCATTCAACTATACACTGGAGAACTATATAATGTTTAAGTAGATTAAATTGTGTGATTAAGTAGTTTTCCCTAGTGAACGCGAATGGACGTAAAAGCTATAAAGTAATTTCTAATATAAACACATCAATGCCTTTATCACATACAGCAGATAATAAGGAAGTGCGATAACGACTTCTATTTGACATTGTTTTGTTCAACATAAGGCTCTTACGTTTCTCTTATAAGGGCAAGTGTACTCTTTCTGTTGGGTGTTAAATTGTGAGTTGTCCTTTCGATATGTGGTCGACCTTGTGATTTGTTTTTTGTCTGTCGGCTCTTGTTCCGGATTTGTTTGACTGGCTGGCACAGCAGGCTGTCGAAGTGGGATGTCGTGTTGGGGTAGCAATCTATTGTTTTAATTATTTTGAGACATATTGATTACTACATGTAGTATATTGCTATCACAGATAGATTCATATTGGAAATCGATAAAAATAGTCTTTCTATACATAAGATGCTTTTCTAATAACTAAATATAAAACTTAAATCGTGTAACTATAACCGAACATGTATGTATTGTCGAGCCGAGCTCAGAAAACATTAAAAACACACAAAGCACAATGCCCAACTGAACAAACCGAGCAAAGGAAACATAAAACACATACAAGGCACAATGCCGAACTAAAAAAGCAAAGAGCTGTCCAAATCTAAGCTGTCGAAAAGTATAATACATTATTACTTTCAGCAACCAAAAGATTGAATGCCCTAGCGTAATGCCCAGTTTCCGAAGCAAAACGACTATAATGCCTAGTTTTAGCTGTCAGAAATCCTAAAACGAAGAAGTGCTCAACACACTACCAACCAAGAAAATTAATCAGCCCTATTCCCAGCTGTTAAAAAGCGGCATGGAAATGTTTAAGCAAACACAAGGCGGAATGCCTACGCTGAATGACCTAGTTGCAACACTTAAACTGATGAACTACATAGTAATAGCTACCTTAAGCCCCAAAAGTTAAGTAACAGTATTAAAACGTTGAAAGGCACGGGTTCAGCTGAATGACCTAGATTCAGCAATAAAAAAGCTGAGAGCCCTAAGCAAATGGCCTAGTTTGATTTGGTAAATTGTTATAGTAGAATAAAAAGTGAAATGACGTAATTGAACAAGTCCAGATATGACGTAATGAACAACTACGCTATATTACCACAGGGGTACAAGGAACTAAAGAAACAGCAACAGAAAATCACAAAACAAATTCCACAGCTGTACATCAACCCCTGAACGAACCGGGTAGGATCCGAATCGCGCGAACGAAATAGTTAGAGGACGACCAGCAAATACGAATAAATAACTCATAGCTCCATAGAACTTTTGGCCCCTTTCAAAAAATTTATTACATATTATTGATTATTTTAGATTGAATAACTCCACTGAATACGGAATTGGATTTCAAATACAAGTCATACAGTTATCAAATCAAAGGTAAAGGACCATTTCTGAAAGTCTATGTAATATTCATAGTGTAATTATGTTTATAATTATGTATTACTATATAACTATAATTTCCGATAGATTGTAAAATATTTTTTATTTTCTCATGGCAAATCCGATTACTTCCCTTTGTGACTGCAGTATTAATTTCATCATTACATCAAATCATCGAACTGTGATATTTCATTGTTAAATTATTTAAATATACTGTGATATAATGTTCAATTTATTTTAAAATTATAATCAGCAATATTATATTTATTAATGGCAAACCTGATATGTTTTACTCATTATTAGTATTCTCGTCATCATACTTTTACATGTTTGTCTATTATGTTATATTTATCCTACTATAATAGCAATTGAACTGTGATATGTAATTTTATTTATTTAATATGATTTATGCTCAAATGAGATATCTTCCTATTTCATACATAACTATATATCAAGTACCACAATGGAAATAAGGGTTCCGTTGAACCCTGTTTTGTGTTATCCTTGACATTTAAAGTTGATTTGAAATGGCTAGTTTATTGATTCATGCTTAAACATGTATTAACTTACTGTATTAGTATGTTTTGATATTATCATTGCCATGTGAATGTTCATTTTATGTCGAATGAATCTATTTATCACATGTTTGACGTCGCAGTAGCGTAATAGAGTCATTATTTATTTTTCATAATACACATATGTATTCCGACAGGAAACTTAGACACCTTACTGTCAATGAAGTATGTCATGCTATGATTGATTTACTCATGTAGATTTTGGATGTACGGAATATTGGTATAGTTTACACGGAATATTGGTATCGTCATATAATCACATCTTCTTAGACATTCTGATCACCTCGGCCTTTATGCATTGCAATAGACCTCTGACATAACAAGGCGCCATATTGGAACTATTTCCAGTCACATGATTAGAAAATGGCAGCCCCCAGTCATCAGTGTACACATTATACCAAAAGTGACATGTACACACAAATATATAGATCGACATAGTTATATTATACCAGTAAATACACACTATTAAATTCCACGCAACAATTAATCACATGTGTGCAGGCGATATCCTAACTTAATATGAATCGAAAACCAAGTAGTATATTTTGTAAACATATACCGTATACGCTTTCCCGAAATTCAAATATGGGTCATGTTTGTTGATGTTTTCAACACGTGCATGGGAAATATAAATTATGAGTAATATTCAAAGATACGAGGTATTTCTTACATGATATGTCTTCGTATGATCAAAAACATAAGAAAACTGTTAGGGAAGGATAAAATAACCATCTTATTGACGGGCACATAATTTGTTACTTTACGCGAACGTAGCTGGGACTTATAACGCAGGCGAATCACATTGGTGTATAACTACACTTAGATACGAGGTTATTTACCGGAGATAAACGGAAATGGCCGAGCTTTTACGATTGCTTCTTAGAATGAAATTGGGCTAAATTCCGTTACATTACACCTACCTACGTAAATGATAATCGGACAGGGAAGGCAGCACTGAACTTAACTAGCCGAATACAGAACCACAATTACACAGCATAACGCCCAACACATAACTGAATGATGAAATGAACAGCCCATGTCCTAGCTGTCAAACAAATTGAATGACCTAGTTTCCTCATTCGAAAAGCTGAATGCCACAGTTGAATGACCTAGTTCGAACAGTAAAAAGGCTGAAACACCTAGTTTTAGCTGTCTGAAGTCCTACAAAGTTAACGAAAAATACTGAATGTAATAGTGTCAGCTGCATGACCCAGTTTCAACAAAACTAAAACAAAATACCCTAACCGAATGACTTATGTACAACAAGCTGAATGCCCTAGCACGTAAATCGCATTAATTTATAGTGCGAAATTAATCTCTCGGCATTTGGTGTCATCAATTGTGAGGAACAGAAACTCGTAAATATTATTGGAAAACTAATGATCACCAACGGATGACTGGTGGCTTCTGAGCACTTTATGACGTAACCAAAACACTACATGTATTCAAATACTAATTAGCTCCACAAAAGTATTTCGAACATCGATTGATAGTTTGATAGCTTCTACATGTACTACACTAGACCACTTTACTAATTGATCATTTGATCATTGCACGGCAATGAGCATTAACAAAAATGTTATAATGGTCAATTTCATATTTATACTTGCTAGCTCAGATAAAATGGTACATTTCTGTCAATGTCAATGCGTTTTATTTCCATGAGTATTCCGGAACATTTATATACATGTACAAGTACCAATTGGTATTGATGAATATGTATGAACTTTATGACGCATTGTTGTAGCCATTGCATGTATACAATGAATATAGATACCAAAGAGTCATTGACATTCATAACTCCAGAGATGTTCTGGTCAATTCTTTATATATGTAATATTTAGATATTTGTCATTGTCCTCCGCAAACATAGTCGCTCTCTATATCCCCCTTGGATAGGGACAAGATTAATATAGTAATACAATATGGATTCATGTTGTCTGAGAAAGACAGAGTAATGTATCATGACAACTTTGTTGTTATTCAATCTTCTGTAATGTCATTGTCAACAATGCTACTCTCAACAAATTACCCTAGATACAAGTTTATGTCTCGGTCAATCCCAACATAATGACCTTTACTCTGTCCCCTAAGTATTATATGTAAATATACTTTTAGTGAAGTACATGTATAGAACGGACAATGAGACAAAAGGATGTTAACGACCACATTGCAACAGAAACAACGGACCACACAATTCACAAAAGAACAGTACATGTATATAACATGTTAGCTTTGTATGAAGGTGACCCCATTTAACTTACGAATACTGAGTTAGAATGACTTTTAGTTGACTAAGTACGATAATAATTATCAAAGACGTGTTTGGATATTGAAAGGAGAATGCTGGGTACACATGTTAGACGCGACGGCCAGTTGATAATTTCTGAAGATAAGTTTGGACAATGCGAAAATGTAAAACGATTATCATTCGTTCGTCGTTTAAAGCAGTTAATGTAGGTATCTCTGGACATGGACGCATCGTCCATTGAAAATATACACGTACATAAACCCGCGACAGGATAGTTATAATGGGAATTTACTGATAGGCGAATAAACTAATAAAAGTTTTAGACGTTAAATCCACCACAGGCCTAAGAAATTATATCACAAAATACAGAGTTGTGAAATTCCCCATCATTCCGTCATTACTAAATATAATAGACAGGTTGGCAACGCTTTTTCCGGCCCCTACAGGAATTCACTATTTAACGCATCATCGGACCGGGAAACGGTTGCAATCTGGTCTAGATGTGTTTTACTACATGAAACAATCAATTTATCGACCATTTAACTTGTTATAAGTTATATTAAGACCCAAACAATAACAACCCATTTAGGATGAGTATCAAAGATGATCCATCAATACGTCACGTAGATTGTTGTCACAAGTTTTTGATTGATTATGGCTCATTAAAAGTATGGATGTACTCATTTCTAATACTGAGCATTATAAATTCATTAATATGAGAGACACTACTAATTACATTATCTCCCAAAAAGTCAACAGTCAATCATGTAAAGGAACTGTCATGGTCTCACCAAAACATAATCCGGACAAGGACAGTAGTCAGCTGACAATAACAAACACACAAAAGTATATCCAACTGAGACACACAAAGGTATCCACACATTATATGGAGAAAGGAGCTCATTGGCGTTAATAAAAAATCATTAAATATACATAATAAAAGCTGACATACCTAGTCAAATGTTAGTCTGTTAAACACCAGGCCAATTCCGACAATGAATATGCATGTAGACTAATGTCATTGGAAATTGATGTGAACTTAAACGATGCACAACGTTACTGGATAGGCTTCTGTGAACAGCTGTCCTGAAAACAGATATAAAATACTTAAACTATGTTATATATGATTACGAATATGCAGATTTCATGTTCATCAGACGAGTTTCTGCTGACTTCCCAATTGCTATAATATCCAGCTCCCGCCATTACAATACACAGCGCAACTCGTCTGTTAAATTATGTATTGTCTACTGTTATAATCCCCAGTATATATTACGAACGTTGTTTCCATTTACTTATGACATAATTATACACTTGTAAACGAGCTTGGTGGACAAGCTGACCCAGACAAACGTTTAAGTTCCTCTGGACTGCACACAAATTCAAAATCAATGTTGGGAATATGAATTGTTCTTATATTTAAACACATGGTACATGTTTTTTACGCAACAACACATCCACCATACATGAAACCAACTGGAGACACATGATCAAATTTTAAGAGGAGTTTGAATGTTGTACTTCATGCATAATATCATCTGCTATCTGTTTGCGTTCATGCCATACCCTTTCCCTTTTTATAGTTTGCTTTTTGTTCCTGTTCATTTTCATTCGTTTTTCATCGTATAATATGAATTCGTGCTTCTTTCCGCTATTTTCACATTTAAATCTTAAATATTTGTTAATGATCTCATTTTAGTGTTACTTCAACAAATTATGTCGACAAAGCTCGGATTACATGTAGCCCATTTATTATGCCCGTCTTGGGAGAAACAAATCTCAGATTAAACTGTGGAGTTTCTCAATATTTATTTGACGTATACATCTATATGCTGTTTTATACTTCCTGACTTTTATGAACATATTGAGATGTATTAAAGCATCGATTTTCTCGTTTCAAACACATGCAATTGCTTGTAAAATGATTTTTTAATATAACTACATTGTACTAAATGTAAATGAATTATGGTGGTTTGTGCGTTGGGATTTGTATTTGTTCTTGAAAAGAATGTTTCCCGTAATTTACCACAACACGGAAACAACTAATTTGACTAACATACTGACGGCTGCATATAAGTTTACGATTGTTAATTGAAATTACATTAACTACGTTATGAACGGGATATTTAACAAATTTCAATACTGTATTGCCATATACGTTTGTGACGATGATTGTACAACATTAAGGTCGCATTAAATGTGCACGTCAAACGTTATTGAAATATATGATTGCATTTCCTTAACAAGCATGTTTTCAAAAGCAAAAAATGTTTTAACAGATATAACAGACCATTGAATGAATATTGATGGAAAAGTAGTCGAATTGTCGGCAAGTATAATATACAACGATATGTATTTCGTCTAGAATTCCTAAATGTTATCAAGTATTCGGGCTACAAATACAAATCACTTCCATAACCGTTTTATGATGCAAACGTATCGCCATATATTGAACAGGATCTGGAGAACTACATATTGCATTGGTTAAACTAAAGGGCGAAATTTAATAGTTTCTGTCTCGTGAACACTAATGAAACCAAATGCAATAAATATCTTCCTTAAGCCAATACATTTAACTTACAATACCATTCAAACAAGATAATATCAGAAATATATAAAACGCATATCTATATAAATGTTTTTTTACTACTAGTTTCATGGAGTTGCTTATTTTCACAACAATGTTCTGTATGTATTGTACCCCCTAATAAACTTAGTCTTGTTGTCGGGTTCTGTCTCAGTGCCAACTTTTCGTGCTCTACAGTGTGAATGTGGCGATGTGTATTATATTTCTGCCCCAAACTGTACATTAACCGTGGTTTGGTTCTTATTTGAATAAAATTAAAATCTGGTTGGGGCATGTTCCCATATATACAGGGTGTCCCAAAAGAACGGGGACCTGCCTAAAATGCTTATAACTTATTTTATTTTTAATAAATTTGACTGATTTTTTCTGAGAGTGTATAAAAGTGCTCTCTACTTCTAAAATAGGTACCTATTGGTATGTTTTGCTTTAAAACAGAAAATGGCGTCGTCATTTTACATATGGTGTTATTTCCTGTATTTTTGCTGACTTACGTGAAAATTTTTATCATTTGACAAGACATTGTTGTATATATTTACATGCCGATCCCAAATGACATCTCAGGTGTCCCATATTCAAGGATAATGGTTCTGCATGCACTAATGTTCATCATGTATAGGAAACAGATTCACTATATAGGGCTCATTTCTGAGCTATATCTAGGCCACTTGCCTTTAGGTTCGAGGTCAAATGTCAGTACTTTTTGTGAAGTATTATGTTTTTGCTGCTGATTTGTTGTAATAAGTGGTTTCTGCTTTCTTATAAATGCTGACACAGTAAATGACTCTGATATATATCCATTATTTTTGTTTATTTGGATAATAGTTCACCTTATTACCTTTTTCTTCTAACTAAGCTCTCTTGTTGAGTGATCTCAATCACAATAATTTTATATTGATAGTTCGCTTCTGTGGAGAATGTTGATAAATATGTTAAAGGTTGCCTGCTTTCCTTTTTTAAGTAAACTCACCATATTCTCCCTCCTTTTATTATTGCATTTCAAAGTTCTTAGATTTTTCACAACATTTCCATCACCTGTGTGACTTTAAAACCTTGTTTTTCTCAAAGTGAATTCTCAGACAACAATGTCTTATCAAATGATGAACTTTTCCACGTAAGTCAGCAAAAAAACCCAGGAAATAACACCATAGGTAAAATGATGACGTCACTTCGTGTTTTAAGGCAAAACATATTAATAAGTACCTATTTTAGAAGAAGAGATCACTTCTACACACTCTCACAAAAATCAGTCCAATTCATTTAAAAGCAAATAAGTTATAAGCGTTTTAGGCAGGTCCCCGTTTTTTTGGGACACCCTGTATATTTATACCCTCAGGCTGGAATGTTCGCATTAGTCCTGTTGCATTTGGCTGCGATTGAAGGGTGGTATCTATACATAGAATATTATCGTATCCACATAACTGTTAGAACAATATTGGGAATACAGTAATAACATTTCTGTACATACCGTTTACATGTATTTGTAATAAAATCAAAGACGTTTGCTACTATTTTTGTGTGCTAAATCTGCTTAACTACCTGTGTAATTCAATAAACTCAAGATAGATATCGCATATTTCAGGCATTCCCATTATTATGTTTTCGAAACATCTCTATTTTAAAATATATTTAAAAACTTTGCACATGCTTTTATTGTTATTGGCAAAACGTTTTGCAATAGCATTTGCCAGCTGAAATATAACGTATATTTTTGTCGCGTATGCTGGTGGTCCGTGTTTTTTGTTTTTGATGTCCTTTCCTTTTTGTGCTTTTCGGTACTCGGATGTTTCTTTTGAGTGCTCCTTACCTAGTCTGGTGTTTCATTATCTCTTGTATACGGTGACATGTTACAAATCACTCATGATATGTTTCAACTCAACTCAACTTCGATTGCTTATCTGTCACTATATCGGGTGTTGTTACATCGAGACGTGTATGTATTTGTATAATGTACTGTGCATATATGAGCGAGTTTAAATGAGCCAGACTATTACAATGTATCTTAATGCACTCAATGATACTATCATGATACAACCAACTGGAGGAGAACTTTTATTTCAAACATTGATTTAGAACCTACACTGCTCCACTGGATCACTTTACTAATTTTTCGTTTTATTACGTTCCCACGATGGTAAGTAGTGTTTAATGCACGTTTCATCTAATTCAGTATTTATGAATTCCTATGCAAGTTTCCAATCAATTGATGTGGGACATTAAATATTAGCATATGTATTGGTACTCACGACGAGATATTATAAACCTTGCTTTACAAACAACAGCGGAGATAATCAAATAAAATATGGATAGGTGTCCCTCTTGGTTTGAAACGACATTGATACCATAGGAACATTTGTCACGTTTATTGACGCAAAGGTATAAATCATAACGTATGCCTGTGGTATGTGTTTTTTCCAGTTTGTGTTCCGTTTTGTGGGCTCGGATATTTCTATTGTTGTGCTGCCTTGCATGTTTGTTGTTGTCCTATTTCCAGTCACTGTATTGTGAACATTGTTACTTCCACAATTTCTACATGTTCATGTCTCAACTTCATCCGAGTGCCTACACATTATACTACATAATTATATCGCTTCTACTACATGTAATGAATTCTTCCAGGCTTTCCTTAAACCGTTGAGGTAATTCAACGATATTTTCATTTCCTTGAAATTATTTACGACTTGTGTATTGTACCAAATGGCAAAATACAATCCATTTTCGTAATGAACTGTCTCACATTTATCTCTGAACTAATCTGTTAAATATAGCACGCAGACAATTTATTTTTGTTCCAAGCGATATCAATGTCCTTTCATTTAGACTGAATCGTCTTAAGACGTAATATGAATATATTGATACAATGGTTTAGTTTAATAAAAGCTAGAATAATGTGACGTATGCCAAAGACAAATATAGTTAGCTTTCAGATTCAAATAATGCCAACAATTCAACTTCCTGATAAATCAGAAATTTTCGCGACATATAATTTTCGCAATACACGCATAACAAACGACAGTGAAACGCAGAACATATAAATGTAGTTATTTCTGAAGTTTAAAAGTCGCGACCGTTTAACCACACGAACTATTTAACAACAGCAAATTCGCGAATTGTTTACATCGCGAACATATTTGATTATACAGCTGAGCGTTAATCGAACATACGACCCTTACTGTCAGTCATATAAACCATTTTCTGGAATAAACACCCTGTTGCGACTTTATCCGAACTAATCCAAATATGAAGATATGGTTATTTATAAATTATTGCATATGGTCGGGGATAATTTATGGCTTCCGCTTTCAAATTTATTCATTTGCTTAATTTAGATTTATATGATTGATAGTGAAGCCGTCTTCACATTTTCCATTAGCCACTCGTCTCAAATTTTGCAATGCTAGTAAAGATTTGATAGAAAGTGACTGATAACAGCTTCAGTGTCTGCCTAAATCCATACAAGTTGCCTCTTATAGCTTGATAAAAGGTTTTTGTACGTGCTCTTATAAGTAAGTTTAATAAATATTTCAGGAGATGTTCTTAGAGTTTCTAGTAACTGATGTTTTTTTAAAAAAGGAATTGACACCAATTCCCTTTTTTGGAGCCCAAAATGAGCAAATAGGGGTCACAAATGTCAACCTAAATTGAAAAAAAAATCAAAACACGTCTACAAATGTAACCCTCAAAAGACAAAATAAGAAACACAGGTTAACATTTTCATACTTTATTTTGCATATATCATACAAAAATGCAAAAATGTTTGGACGTCCAAACAATTGTATTTCCAGGGTGTGAATATTTTCACAAGATTTATTCAAAATGTTTGGACGTCCAAACATTTTCGTTTCCAGAGTGTGCACAATTTGAGTTGTCCAAACATTTCAGTCAAATATACTCAAAAGCTGCACAACTTTCTGAAAATGAAAATGTTTGGACGTCCAAACAATTTGATTACATTATATCAATATAGTAAAAATGTGTACATCCTAAAAACAGAATGTTTGGACGTCCAAACATTTTAGTCAAAAATATTCAAATAGTCAACTTTCTGAAAATGAAAATGTTTGGACGTCCAAACATTTGATTATTGTAGATCAATATAGTCAAAATGTGTACATCCTTTAAAACAGAATGTTTGGACGTCCAAACATTTTAATAAAAAATATTCAACTTTCTGAAAATGAAAATGTTTGGACGTCCAAACATTTGATTATTTTAGATCAATATAGTCAAAATGTGAACATCCTAAAAACAGAATGTTTGGACGTCCAAACATTTTAGTCAAAAATATTCAAATTGTCAACTTTCTGAAAAAATGAAAATGTTTGGACGTCCAAACATTTTAGTAAAATATATTCAAATTGTCAACTTTCTGAAGAAATGAAAATGTTTGGACGTCCAAACATTTTGGTCAAAAATATTCAAATTGTCAACTTTCTGAAAATGAAAATGTTTGGACGTCCAAACAATTTGATTACATTATATCAATATAGTAAAAATGTGTAAATCCTAAAACCAGAATGTTTGGACGTCCAAACATTTTAGTCAAAAATATTCAGATTGTCAACTTTCTGAAAAAATGAAAATGTTTGGACGTCCAAACATTTTGGTCAAAAATATTCAAATTGTCAACTTAATGAAATGAAAATGTTTGGACGTCCAAACATTTGATTATTTTAGATCAATATAGTCAAAATGTGAACATCCTAAAAACAGAATGTTTGGACGTCAAAACATTTTAGTCAAAAATATTCAAATTGTCAACTTTCTGAAGAAATGAAAATGTTTGGACGTCCAAACATTTTGGTCAAAAATATTCAAATTGTCAACTTTCTGAAAATGAAAATGTTTGGACGTCCAAACATTTGATTATTTTAGATCAATATAGTCAAAATGTGTACATCCTAAAACCAGAATGTTTGGACGTCCAAACATTTTAGTCAAAAATATTCAGATTGTCAACTTTCTGAAAAAATGAAAATGTTTGGACGTCCAAACATTTTAGTCAAAAATATTCAAATTGTCAACTTTCTGAAAATTGAAAATGAAAATGTTTGGACGTCCAAACATTTGATTATTTTAGATCAATATAGTCAAAATGTGTACATCCTAAAAACAGAATGTTTGGACGTCCAAACATTTTAGTAAAAAATATTCAGATTGTCAACTTTCTGAAAAAATGAAAATGTTTGGACGTCCAAACATTTCAGTAAAAAATATTCAAATTGTCAACTTTCTGAAGAAATGAAAATGTTTGGACGTCCAAACATTTGATTATTTTAGATCAATATAGTCAAAATGTGTACATCCTAAAAACAGAATGTTTGGACGTCCAAACATTTTAGTAAAAAATATTCAAATTGCCAACTTTCTGAAAAAAGGAAAATGTTTGGACGTCCAAACATTTTTGTAAAAAATGTTCAAATTGTCAACTTTCTGACAATGAAAATGTTTGGACGTCCAAACATTTTGATTATATTAGATCAATATAGTCAAAATGTGTACATTCTGGAAACAGAATGTTTGGACGTCCAAAATCGTTAGGACGTCTTAACATTTGGTCAAATTTACTTGAAAAAGAACGTATTGTGATGTAAATAATGATCGTCCAAACATTTTAATCGAATAAAGATTTGCATAAATTTCATCATTACAAGGGTAATAACTAACACACACCAGATCCGAATAAAAACAAAAAATATCACTGAATGTGATAAATACCCCAGATACTGCTTGACAGTCACTCCAATGTGCTCTGACAATATGCACATCTGGACTTGGTAATTAATAAATAATGTAAGCTTTCATTGAAATCCAACCAATAGTTACAGAGAAAAGTGCAGACCAAAGTGTGCCGACGATATGCACAACTAGACTTGGTACTGATAATTCATGCAAATTTTTTTTAAAATCTAACCATTGGTAACGAGAAAAAGCGCAGACAAAATTAAGTGTAAATAAACAAAGGGCCATAACTCCCTTAAATGGGATCCAACCAATGTGTACCAACGATATGCACAATTAGACTTGGTACAGATCATTCATGCAAAGTTTCAATGAAATCTGACCATTGCTAACAAAGAAATAGCGTGGACAAAATTTATAAGTGTAAAAAGCAACTCCCTTAAAAATGATCTGACCAACATGTGCCAATTGTATACACAACTAGACTTGGTTCTGATCATCCATGCACATTGTTGTTGAAATCCGACCATTGGTAACAGAGAAATAGCGTGGAGAAAATTTTTAAGTGTTAAAAACAAAGGGCCATAACTACCTTAAAATTGATCTGACCAACATGTGCCGACAATATGCACCACTAGACTTAGTACTGATCATTCACGAAGGATCATTGAAATCCTACTATTTGTAACAGAGAAATATTTATAAGTGTAAAAAACAAAGGGCCATAACTACCTTAATATTGATCTGACCAATGTGTGCCGACAATATTCACAACTACACTTGGTACTGATCATTCTTGCAAAGTTTTGTTGAAATCTGACCATTGGTAACAGAGAAATAACGCTAACTGACAGACCCATCAACCGTCCAACCTAAAGCATGACTCCAAAATAGCCCCCATATACTAAGTTATAATCTGGGGGTATAATAATTATCCCTTATTCTGAACAAGAATATATGCAATGCAAAGGAATTCCAAACGTTTTCTCTAATAATTTCTGTTTGAAGTTTTGAATCAAGCAGTTTCATAGCAGTAAGTCAAATTAAAGAACAGTTAACATAAAAGAAAAAGCTTGTTTGTAAGAAGAAATGAACTATACATTAAATACTGTTTAAACTGGAAACTCATGCCCTTGGGCAAATTATGTCGAGCCTCGGCGCACGTTGAAAAAAGGCTACAACTCTAATAAGCCTTCAATTTGACCCTTGACCTCCAACTGTGACCTTGACCTTTGAGATAGAAACCTGGGGGTTGGGCATGATACTCTGGGACAGCTCATGGAGGTTAACATTCATGTCAATTATAAGCAAGATTGGTCAATACATGACAAAGTAATGGTATAACTTCAACTTGACCTTTGACCTCCAACTGTGACCTTGACCTTTGAGAGAGGAACCTGGGGTTTGGGCATAACACTACGTCTCATGAAGGTTCACATTCATGTCAAATATAAGAAAGATTGGTCAATGTATGACAAAGTTATGGTCCGGACAAGCTTCAATTTGACCTTTGACCTCAAACCCTGACCTTTGAGATAGGAACATGGGGGTTGCGCATGACACTCCTCCTCATGGAGGTAAACATTCATGCTATATATAAGCAAAAGTGGCGACTAAGGCTCGCTCACCGCAAGCGGGTTCGACAAAAATGTCTGGAAGCGGAGTGCTGAATGTTTATGGTCCTATAGGTCACTTACAAAATACTAGAATACTGAATTAGCAAATATGCTAACACATGAAACAGCATCCTGACAATTTGATCCCTTAACTAACTGTACATCAATTAAATTACATTCATGTTTGTGTATTCTTATACTGTAACAATGCTATAATCCAGTATCCATATGAAATTGTTTGTATCAAATGGACTATAACATAATTTTATACAAAATAATAACAAGAGGGCCCAAAGGGCCATAGGTCGCTCACCTGTCCTAGTTGTTTATGAACCCCCAATGGTAGCCTCTATTGCATGTACAAGGTTTTCAAATTGTCTTATGCTTTATAATCTACATCACATTTAGACCCAATGACATATTGAAGTGATTTGACCTTGTGACCTAGTTTTTGACCCCGGATGACCCAATATTGAACTTGACCTAGATTTTATTGAGATGATCATTGTGACCAAGTTTCATAAAGATTAGACCAAAATTCTGACCTCTAATGACTATACAAGGTTTTTCTATGATTTGACCTTGTGACCTAGTTTTTGACCCCGGATGACCCAATATCAAACTTGACCTAGATGTTGTTGAGGTAATTATTGTGACCAAGTTTCATAAAGATTAGGCTAAAATTGTGACCTCGAGTGACTACACAAGGTTTTTCTATGATTTGACATTGTGACCTAGTTTTTGACCCCTGATTTCCCAATATCGAACTTGACCTAGATGTTGTTGACATAATCATTGTGACCAATTTTCATTAAGATAAGGCCAAAATTGTGAACTCTAGTGACTACACAAGGTTTTTCTATGATTTGACCTTGTGACCTAGTTTCGACCCCGGATGACCCAATATCGAACTTAACCTAGATTTTGTTGACATGATCTTTGTGACCTAGTTTCATAAAGATTAAGTCAAAATTGTGACCTCTACAGACTACACAAGGTTTTTCTATGATTTGACATTGTGACCTAGTTTTTTACCTTGGATAACCCAATATCGAACTTGACCGAGATTTTGTTGAGATGATCATTGTGACCAAGTTTCATAAAGATTAGGTCAAAATTGTGACCTCTAGTGACTACACAAGATTTTTCTATGATTTAACCTTGTGACCTAGTTTTTGACCCTGAATGACCCAATATCGAACTTGACCTAGATTTTGTTGAGGTGATCATTGTGACCAAGTTTCATAAAGATTAGGCCAAAATTGTGACCTCTAGTGTCTACACAAACAAATTGTGGACGGACGACGGACGGACAGACGGACGGACGGACGGACGACGGACGAAGAGTGATCACAAAAGCTCACCCTGTCACTTTGTGACAGGTGAGCTAAAAACAGTTTCATCAAATTTACTATATAGCACTTTACAAATCATGCAAAAATGTTAGAAGTATAAAATATTCACTTTACACTACAAAGAAAATAACTAAAAACATACGTTTCCGACTCGGCCAATAATGTATGAATCCTTATTAAAAGCCCTAAATCTGATGAGGTAAGAAGATACCAGTTATTCACACACTTTTAGATGATACACATGTTCTTCCAAAGTTAACTACACACTACATGCTGAATACACTTCATGCTGAATATGAAAGTCATAACCGCAGTAAACCCCTTGTGCCAACTTCATATACTGAAACATTCATCCACAATATAATGTCTCCATGTAGCAAGCTTGTCTGAAATTAAAGGAAAATAAATTAGAGCAATCTTCCATACCACTGTGTGGCAAACATTATTGCAGCTATTAGTCTTTCCGAATCATGAACATCAACAATTCAGGTTGTTGCTCATGTACAAACGGGTGACATTCTGCAACTACTGAACTAGAGGGCCAAGATAAGCCTGTATAGCTCACCTGTACACATTAATCTAGTAATAGAACCATATATTTTCAAACTGAAACTTGGGATTTGGTTGCCATAGTAACCAGATAGGATATCAACAATTTAGCTTTTTTTAGAATGGACCAATCATGGAACATTGTACCAATCTGATTAAAATAACATCCTCAAACTCGCTACACATAAGGATCTGGGGACGACCTATAGAAGGTCACCTCAGGCGACCTTTCCCATTAGCCAATCAGCACCTTGCTTTCAGAATTCTGAAAGTGATTTGATTCTGTTTTTAAATACGGTAGTTATCATGAACTCATGCATCTTACGCGCCTACTTCGTTCTGATCACCTCGGTCTTTATGGATTGCAATATTTACCGGAGACAAACAGAAATGGCTAAGCTTTCACAATTGATAATCAAATTCTACAATGGGATTATGGCCGAATTAATCAGGATTACTCAAAAAGCACACTAAAGCTGTTTTGTTTGTAATTTACCGTTTATTAATACGACCAAAGTACCAATGTAACAGGCGATATGATTGGCTGAATTATAAATAAACATAAATAGCGATAGTGGAAATTCTGATTTCTGAAAACAGGAACTTGTACAGGTGGTCATCATGCAGATCTTCAAGTAAAGAAGATCAAGTACTTTAGTCAGATTGCATCGTCACCAATTCATAATGAAATCTAACCTGTACATTCTGATAAAAGATTTACTTATAATAGATACTGGTGGCCATGTTTTTTGACGACTCATGACAAAAATGTCAAGTATGTACATGTAAGAGAGTCACCAAACAATGATTTCAGTAAAAATTAAGAAATCTGGTTAGTGGTTGTTTTTTTTCTGATTTTTAAAGCCTTTTCAAATTGGTTGCCATCTGCATGGATTACAATTTGTTTAGCTTTTTTCCAAAAAGTATGACTTTTGACCATGACACACTGTCCTGATGTGTTGAACAATTGTACTAAGTGATTTTAAAATCCAGTAAGAAAGTTACAATGTGGACACGATTCTGCTAACAGATCAACCAACCGTCCAACAAACATGGTGATTGGTGAAGGTTTTTTTTACAAAGTGCTTGGGTGAACTAAAAACTTATGACTTATGCCTTTTTTATATATATCTTAAGTTCTTATCCAATTATTAGCATAATATAAGATACTCTCCAATTGCCTCGCCTGAAACTACATCGTTTCTAGGCTCTGCATTATTGCTAGTGTATTAGCGCTATTGCTATTTTTAGACAGGAGAATCCAAAACCAGCATACAGCGAGGCAAATGTGATAATGTAAACGGGTTTTTAAATGCATTGAATATAAAACGCTCGTGTGTTAAAAGAATGACTTGTATTATAAATTAAAACTCTCGCACTATCAATTTATCATATTGATTGAAACAAATAAATAATGACCAGTCAATAGAACCATGAAATATTTAAACCTCATACAGTGTGTACTCGTTTATACCTTTCAACACGTAGCCTTCATATTCACTATAAACTCTCTACTGTCTATACAAACAAGTAAACTTTCATCAGCCAATGAAAATGTGTATCAGGGTTCACAGCAGTTTTGTAAAGGTCAAATATCAAAATATTCTAGTATTTTAAGCAGCGTGTGAATTGTAACGGTTAAGTGGAAATCAAAGCGCTGTAGGGAGCGTAAATATAAGACTTCATACTTTACAACCTAGAGGTGGTTGGATATTACAAGAAAGCTAAAGGAGGAGAAGATACTACTGACATAAAAACAAACTGACGTATAGCACTGTAAAATTATACTTTCATTGGTATAATAACCTAAGATGGACCAATAAGAAAGCTGTAGCAATTTTTAAACACAAAACAACATACCAAAAATAGTGCTTCCATCATCTTCTATTTCTCTTTGGAACAGCAACCTGGAATATTAACCACATATTCAAATACAATTTTGTGTGAACTAGTTAAACTAGAAAGTCATGCCCTTGGGCAAATTATGTCGAGCCTCGACACACGTTGAAAAAAGAACTTAAATTTGCCAAGTTACATCTTATCCCACAATGCATAAAAAAGAAATGGTCCGTACAAACTACAATTTGACTTTTGACCTCCAAAACCGACCTTAACCCCTGAGAAAGGAACCTGGGGTTGCCCATGACAGTCCGATTAATAGAGGTTAACATTCATACCAAGATTGGTCAAGTCAATGCATGACAAAGTTCTGGTCCGGACAAACTCCAATTTGACCTTTGATCTCCCGACAGACAACTGTGACCTTGACCTTTGCGATAGGAACATAGGCATGACACTCCGCCTCATAAAGGTGAACGTTCATGCCAAATATAAGCAAAATTGGTCAAAGTATAACAAAGTTATGGTCCGGACAATCTCCAATTTGACCAATTCTACAATCACTTCAATTAAGCTGAGCATGATTTTTAGCTATGGAGAAAAGAGTTAATAACCAATATGGGCAAGATTGCTCACCAAACAAGACAGAGGATGAAGATTTCTATTTTTCCATTATTATAGCTATAGAAAAGTTACAGTTCACAGTATTTTCAACATGATCAGAACGAATATATATTATTTACTGCATCTGACTAAAGTCATATACATACTAGGGATGGCAACGAGTACCGAGTACTCGGGTACTATTTCAAAGGTCTGATTATCGAATAGCAAAATCAGTTTTTGAGTACTTGGAAAAAAGTTAATCCTGTCTTGTACAGAACGTGTCCAAGTGTTTACATGATTAACATACGTATGTATGAACGATAACTTGAATGTAAATTACTCACGCTTTGTAAATATTACTATGTCACCGGTTAATAAGAGTATTCCCCTTAGTTGTTTTTTGTTGTCATTTTTCGATTTTCTAGCGTTATTGATTAAAAGTTATATCATAGTTGCATTGTATTGTTTTTTTTGTTAGTTTTAATTGTTTTAACATTCTTCTACCGATCCAGATTTGAGAACGGACAGGCATACACGATGTTCTATTTGAAGATGAACTCGTGCGTTTGCAGTACAACATTTCTGTGTCCCAAATATCATCCATATTTATAGTTTTCCGAGTACCCGAGTACTCGATCGGAAGAATGACCGAGTGACCGAGTACCGATTTTAGTACTCGTTGCCATCTTTAATATATAGCCTCTATTCCTATAACTTTGTGCATTCCTACAAGTTCGTGCATTTTAGTAAAACGTTCATTTCTTTGCTAAAAGTCTCATTTTTGTGTCCAAATTCATTTTAAGTTATTAAAAAGACATTTATCCAGCTGGATAATGCAAAAAGATGCCACAAAAACGGGTTTGTTACGTTCACGGGTGGGTTTTGTCCGAGCACCAATTTTACTGTTTACATATTCACCGCTTCCAGTCGCGAATTAGGGTGACATTTGTTTTCCTCAAAATTTGCATTAGATACGATAAATCTACGATTGGAAAATGGTGCTTACTTACAGACAATTGATCAAACTTTATTTTACAAAACTTTTTAATGGCAATATCCTCCCCGTGCGATCCTAATGACGTCATCAGTTTATGTGCACAAACTTATAGGTCACAAATGTTTATATTAAAACTGCAGACTGCATGTAACATCGAGGCCGATTTTGCAAGTTTTTGCAGTTTGACATTCAACTTTTTGTTCGAATTTGTTAATAGACAGATAATTGATATAGTTTATCACATGGTTGATGCCAGTGTGTTTGTTTTTGTGCAGATGCGCCCATTCAAATATAAGATGCACAAACTTGTAGGTGTACAGGCTACCTATGTTCACAATCTTATTATGGATTAGTTGAGTATACATAAAGAATAAAATATATAACTTAATTTAATTTTTAAATATGCCTAGCAAACATGAAAACCACTGCAGTCCAACCTCTGTAGAGCAACACCCAAAGTCTTATAAATAATGGCAAATCAGTTTAAAAGCAGACTTTTTTGTTCTAATAGCTATAAAATACTGGCTTTTTATGATTGCAAATATCTGCATCATTTTTGAAAATTAAAGTGGACTTCATAGCAGAACGTTGTACAACCGTCAAATATTTTGTCTTGAAAGGGGTTATTATATTTAAACTCACAACCTACCTCAGGAACTCGGGTCTTCTTGTTGATAATGGATTGCTTTAATCGCAGTAGGAAAACTGTCGTTCATGCTTTCCTGACGTGGAAAGTTGCTCAGCGTCCAATTGTCAATCACCGAGGACAAATTCTCATCACAGTCTTGAATTTCAAAGAAAAAGCTTTTCCATTTTTTGACTGAAATTTGTGTCTATGGACAGAATTCATATATTGTCAACCTGCTTCTGAAACCTTCCAACATCTAGGCAGCAGAATGTTCTGGAAATTTTCAGGGTAACTGTGCAAATAATCCCATTAAATTAATTCAGGGCTTGTTAAATTTGCCCTTATACGACACTTTCACTAGACTTTCACACTTCACAAACCGATAGTGTAGTGGCTGCATAATTTGAGTAACGTTCACAATACATGGTTCAAGTACATTGTGCCAATGAGTTCTGAGTTAGGTAAGTTTAATAGTTTGTCAAGAGTTTCGGTATCTGTTTTAGCAAGTTTGCAGCTAATTTGCTGAAAGCAGCATCAAGGTCTTCATGGGTGTGGCCAACCATCAAGAAGGATGTGTGCACCTGTAAATAATAAATAGGAATAAAAACATGTTTATTGAAATAAGAGAACAGCATTGACCATAAATCATCCAGCTGAAAGTCATTGCACACTATACAAACTACAAACTGTAAATTTTTGCTGTGCTAGTCCAGAGCATCATCTTTACACCAGCACCAAGTTTCATCACAATATCTCATTCCCAACTGATTTTTTCTATACCAATGGTTGATGCCTGCCTACCGATATTGCCAATGTTAGAACCAGTGTTCTGTTGGCAAACATGTTTAAAAATAAAATCATTGGACCATGGTTCTGTTTTATCAAAGCTAGGAAATATTAAAGTTACATACACATTTTAATTCTCAATTATCATTTAAAACCTACACATTGTGGAGAGATATGGTTTGTAGGAGTTAGTTAACTGGATCACCAAAATTTGTAACTGTTAAAAAACTATTATGTTGAAACAATTGGTGTGTCTGTGGTGTGGCTAGCTGTTGGATTTGTTGTTGTTGGATTCTGGTAGTTTGGAGTAGGCTAATCTGGTTGTAGCCTTTGACTCCAGTCGTTGATAAATATTTCAATAAATTGTCCATAAAGTAATTATAAATTGATCACACAAAGATCTAATTCCAATTTCATATATTTAATTCTGGTAACAAAGTATATAATTGTCCACAAGTAAAGATATTACACAAAGTTCATAAACACGAAGTTCAGGTACACAAAGTACAGATATTATTGATTTACACAAAGTATTCAATTGATTCTTAAATTTAATGTTACTTCACTGAAGTCTAAAGTTATTCTCCTTTAATTATTTTACTGATCATCATCTTACACTCCATCTGATTGGTCCAACCTATAACTTACTTAGCCAATCACAGATCAGATAGTAAAATTGTCAAGATCTCATAGGATAATCTTTGATGATCATGTTAGTTTACCAATTATCTACAAATATGTCCAGTATCAGTTTTATGACTTAAGTATAAGAATTAACATGATTAACTGTGTGATTACAGGGACAACTGGTATTAAAAACTATGCAAAATAAAGACATGGCTTTGCTTTGAATAGACAAAGAGAATTAATTCCATTAAATAACAAGAAATGCAATATTCACTGAATATTGCACAACAATCAACATTACATATTTAAAAATATGTAATTCATGATCCTCATAAAATAACAATTAGTTTGATACTAAACTTGTCTTTATAATATTGAAATTAAGTAAAATGTGAATTTTGAGAACTACAAATATTTAGGTTCAATATTATGCAATTTAACAGGAAAATATCCTTCATAATAGAATCATAATTTTTTTTAATTTGAATATAAGTTTAATATGACGCACAATAGCCACTCATGAAAATGGGTCACAAATGTGTTTCGGATGAATGTAGCACACTGGCCTACTGTACACTAAACTCAGTTCAAATATTGTTCTATTGTTAAAATTCAGCTTATGAAATTTCAAATGACCATAACTAAAATGTCAATTCTTGGAATTCTTTCATCAACTAAGTTTTATGATACTGCACATCCTGATTTCAGGATTAATCCAGAACTGTATGTGCCCCGTAAGTACCGTGATAAATTATAACATACCAAGTTTTTATCATTAGATATTAAACAAGAGGGCTGTTGGCCCTAAAGCGCTCACTTGATGACTAGCAGTTTAGGCAGAATCAGTACTTGTTATCATAATTGACCTTAATATTTTATTTAGATTTTACAGAGACAAACATTGAGACCAAGTTTTATAAAGATTAGGTAAAAATTGTGACTCTAGAGTTTTTACCTAAGATGACCTGATTTCGAACTTGACCAAGTTTCATCCATCCTCATACATCAGTGGTTAGTCAAGTTCCCAGACTACCCCCTGATTCAATACCCTTCATTCCGAGCGTAAACCTAACAAGAAGGCCCAAAGGGCCCTAGGTCGCTCACCTGTCGTTCTAGTGCATGCACACCCCTATGGTGACCCTACACATTTTCTGAATAGAATTTGAGGAAATTCAGCCTCTACTGCAAGTTTTTGTATGATTTGACCATGTGACCTAGCTTTTGACCCCAGATGACTTAATCAATATCAAACTTAACCTAGATTGTGTTGAGATAATCATTAGGACCCAACTCATAAAGATTAAGTTGAAAGTGTAACCTCTGGTGACTACACAAGGTTTTTCTATGATTTGACCTATAATTTAAACAAAATATTTTGGAAAAACAAATTCCTCCATTTTAACTGTACAAATACATGCTATAAAGACAAAACAATACCTAAACACTTTACAAAATAAAAATTATGGTTCCAGTGGGGGTTGAACCCACGGCCCTCAGGAAAATGTCAGTTGACATTGTGATTTTTCAATTGACATTGTGACCTTGTTTTTATCCCAGATGACCCAAAATCGAACTTGACCTAGATTTTGTTGACATGATCATTGTGGCCAAGTTTCTTAAAGATTTATAAAAAATTATGACCTCCAGTGAATACACAAGGTTTTTCTATAATTTGACCTAGTGACCTAGTTTTTGACCTCAGATGACCCAATATCGAACTTGACCTAAATTTTGTTGAGATGATCATTGTGACCAAGTTTCATAAAGATTAGGCCAAATTGTGACCTCTAGTGTCTAAACAAGCAAATTGTTGATGGACGACATACGACGACGAAAAGTGATCACAAAAGTTCACTCTTGAGCTAAAAATGTGAACACAGGTCCTGGCCTTTAAGCTCACAAAACATTTATACAATGGTCTGTAGACGTTTAAATTTAACTTACCTTAAGGATAAATGTGCTGCATGAGATTCAATATATGAATCACTGTACAGTTAACTGTCACAACTTCTAGACTTGCTCAATTTTAGCCTTGCCGAGTGAGGTACTGAGTGAGGTACTGAAATATAAAATACAAGTAACAATGTTATAATTTGAATACGTAATGATAATCAAGTCTCGATATCGACATTATAGGATAAAACCCGTTTTCTGAAATATTGTATTTATTCTACACTGCCAATTCCAAAGCTGGACAGCAAGAAAATATACAGATTTTTCAAGTTACAAAGTAAACCTATTATTTATGAAAATAGACTGTAAGCGAGGTCGTAAAAAGTGTTGTCATACAGGGTTCTAGTAAGACTGTTCACATATTCTTATATTTTGGTGCCTGGACTTCAGGTTTTTTAAATTATAGTGTACCAAAAAGTCCTGTTTTTCTTATTTTTCATATATAAATTGTAAAGTTTTTAGGATGACAGGTTTTCGAGAATTACCAACTTTCACCCATGTATTACACATAGATTAGAGCAAACAGGTACAATCATAATGCCTGAAACTTTTTACCCATGGTAATATGATCCAGCCCCGATCCAAATATGATTTCAGATCAATCGGAATACCTCACACAAAAAATTCTGGAAAAAAAAGGTTTTGACCTATGATGAGGAATAATACTTCAATGGATGATTGCAACTTACATTGTTGACTAAATAATACAACTCAAAGTTTGAGCACAGGAATTTGAAATTCTATCCATAAAATATCATAGCAGTTGGTCCATTCCAAATCGCACTATACAATTATTATACTGAAAGAATGCAGCACATTTGAATTTCCCTCTCCAATTTTTTTCTACATCATAAAAACATTTTAGAAACTGTTGTAAATACATTGTTTTAAAAGGTTATTTAGGAATTCATTAATTTTAAATAAGACATTAAATGTCATAGAATACCATAGAATGTATTCCTCTGAATACAAGTATGTTTTTCCAATCAAACCATTTTTTAGTTTTAATTAAGGTTTTAATTCCATTAACAGGGCCGTATCCAGGAATTGTTTTCTGGGGGGGCCGAGAGGGGTGGGTGCGGGAGGGGATACCCCTCCCGGTCGAGATTTTTTTTAATCTTGTTATTGTAACGGTGCATTTTCCTGATATTCCAGGCATCATAAAGCATGGAAAAAGATACACACTCAATATCATAATTATAAAAGCTAAAAGCTGAACTCTCTGTTTGGACTACTTATGTATGATCTACCAAGGTCTCTTTGTATGGACTCAATATCTTGACCACTGGAGGTTCATTTTCAGCATGCATGTTTTCAGTTAATTGAATTATTTTTTTATGTTTGAATAAAAAAGGTGCAATTTCGTACACTTTCAGCTTTAAAATCAGACCTAAAAATAATTAAAGTTGTGCTACTAAATAGTGTACCCTCCCAGCGAATATATTCTTTCGAGTTTTGACTAAAATTGATGCAATTTCGTGCACTTTTAGCTTTAAAACCAGACTTAAAAATAACTAACATAGTGCTACTGATTAGTGTTCCCTCTCAAACGACGATTTTTTTCGGTTTTTGCTTAAAAATGATGCAATTTCCTGCACTTTTAGTTTTGAAATCAGACATTAAAATAACTAAAGCAGTGCTACTAAAGAGATCTACTAATTTTTAAAAACTTAATAATCTGATCATTCATGTTTTACCATTTTAACATTAATTATTAAGAAATCCAAATTTATACGAACATGAATTTTTTTAATATAATGTGATTTCCTGCACTATATACATAAATAATGAACTTTTATATTCGGATATAAAATTGGACTACTACATTTGATTTATGAATCAAATTTCAATGAAATGGATACATATTTAAAAATATTTCAAGAATGTGACCATTACTTTCCACTCAAACATTAAATACTATTATAGGAATCCTAATTAATCACCCCATCAAACAATTAAATAATATACCTATTTTTCTCACTGTAATGATTACGTGTAAGTTAGTAACTTACATTTTAACTATCAATTCTTCAAGTCAAACTTTAATTTTTAATCATCATGCTCTAATTTAACGGGATTAAATGGTGATAACCAATGACATCATTATGTAATATCTGACTGACCTTCTTTAATCAACCTAAACACACTTAATTTCTTATCAGTTGCAAAAATCACACCTTCACCATCAGTTGGTCCTATTGAGTGCTTGATTAGTCTGGGGGCTATCACGCATTTAATTAACATGCGAAGGGCTATACAATATATACACAGGATGTTATCTAGAATGTCCAATATACAGGTCCAGTATGATAGATGTGGAAAGATTTAGTCAGCCCCAAGAAAATAGATCAGTGGTGTATTAAATCAATAGTTGTAGGGACCGAAAAGATATACAAAAACGTAGCTAGCCAGTCAGCTGGGGGGGCCAAGGCCCCCTGGCCCCCTACCTGAATACGTGCCTGATTAAAATGACCCCTAATTATGCGGCTACTGTCTCAAAAACAGTAATAAGCAATAAACCAATATACAGCCCCTAACAAGACTAAGGAGTTTTATGCAGCTTCAGTAAGTTCATAATCAATATTTATAATTCCTTGTAAAAACATAGACAGCTGTCACCAAGTTACATGACCCATTTAATTATGAAGCTACTGTCCCCAAAACTAGTAATTAACAACATTAACAATAATATACAATCCTTTCAAGTCGAAGGAGTTTTATGGTCTATTTCCTGCCTCCTGCAGCTTCAATAATTGATAATCAATTTCTTGTAAACATAGATCCCTAACTCTTAGGATTTGAGCAAGGATTATGCAATATCACCTAATTGGAAGGAGTTAATAGGAAACTGATTATAAAGATTATAAATTTCACATTGTAGTTAAACTGTGGGAGGGGCTAGTCATCTCTTAGAGAGAGTATGGCTCTAAGCTGAGCATTATGGGAGGAGCTAAATATTGTTTGATTGAAAAATATTAAAGTATTCTATAGACATCTGATCTCATAATTAGCAATAAAGCTGCTTTAAGATATAACAACTATGAAAGCACTAGAAAAACACAAGAGTTTATCCGGAAATGTTTCACTAATAAACCTAAGATAAGAATGTTTTACTAATAAACTAAATAAGAATCTTTAGTGTAATACCGGTAATATATCTATTATTTCTATTTAATATCAATTTCAGATGATCCTCTCACAATTTCAAATAAATTCACCATGTTGAAGGCTTAATACATGTATAAGCCGAAACGTTGGTCAGAAATAAAATTTGAAAAACTCAACCTGCTTTGATTGTGTGGTTACATTTGCACTCCCGTGTTTTTTGCTGATAAATAAATTAGTTGTACATAATTAATCAATGATCTTATTAGTGGAACATTTCTACACTCTCACAATTTCATTTAATAAATGCCTTAAGTGTACATAAAATTGCTTTTTATATAAATTGGTCATCGCACATATATATGATTGTGTTGAAATTAATAAATCATTATTTGCATAAAAATGACTTATGGGTTTTATCTAGAATAATGTATATCAAATATGTATCTGTCATTATGGTTGAAAACTTGTAGAGGAATAAAAAGCATAACTCAGACAGACATGATGGTAAAACTCATTAAAATCTAAATTTGAAGGATTTTTTATCTTCTTTAAAGTTGGTGCCCAGAAAATATACTGGGCGTCACTGAAAAGTTACCATTTATATATACCTCTATATTTTGTACACAATATGACCTATCGGTACAAAAGTTTTTTAGGCATTTGAACATTGTTAAATAGGATAGCTATGACTACACAGTAAGGTCCAAACACAGTTGTGTTCGGCTTTTAACACAGTGTAACGTGAATTTTGAAGCATAAGAGTCAAAAGGGTGGTAACTTTTAATAGACGCTGAGTATAATTAGGATGGTTTAACTATGAAAGTTTCAAACAAACATGGTTTTGTAAAAAATATATGCAGATTTACATTTCTATGTAACGTCAGTCCCGAGTTAACTGATCAGCCATACAAAATGCTAAATTTCACAAAAACTATTAACAGGAATGTATTTTAAAATTATAGACCAATAAAATAGAATCATGTTCTCATATAAAATCAAAGCACTGAGAGTGCCGATGGGAGGCTATCTGGTTGCTTCTACTAAAGCTCAAACCTTCTTTACACGTTTTATGCTTGTGTTCTTACTCCCCATGATGATCATCTTGTCAAATGTAAAAATAGGCGTATGTGACTTTATAGGGCCTAAAATAAAATATTGTTTGTTTCCCCATCCCCTACCTACCCGAAAAAAACGGCCCTACCCAAAATATTTTATTGCCGAAATTGACATAATATTTTTTTTATGAAATATTGGGGATGAAAATGTTATTTTTTGTTTACAGGCTTGTTTCTTACTTAAGTACATTTCGTTCATATTTTAAATTTAAGATCGTTGGTTTTCACCTTATAGACACATGTATTGCTATATTTCATTATTTGAATGTCTTGACCAATAACTTTTATTCTGAAACAATTAAAAAAATATTTAACCTACAGTACCTACCTACCCATTCTAAATTTGCTTGGGTCGGGATGGGGAAACAAAGAATATTTTAAGCTTGGCCTAGGGGCATATTATTTGGCATACATGTATTGAACGCGAATATCGTAAGTGGCACTTAAATAATTATAAGCGTCTATTTATCAGCCCTCACAGCTGGAGTCTCAATAAACATAAAATGTGTAAAGTTGGTTTGATCTTTATATAATAGCAGCAACCCAATCGCCTCCTGCTTGGATTTATATAGGCCCTACATTTCAGTGTCTTTTAGGATGAGGAGGTAGTTAGTGTAATATGCATATATATATAACTTTATTGCCTCCATTTTCTGGAGATATATACATGTAGTTTGCATGACAGCATATTTATACAAGAACATAATTATGATATACATATCAACAGCAAGGTAGAAAATATTATTTACAACATGTGGTCTGACAGTGAATATCAGTATATCTATAACACAGCATCAAATTTCTATAGCAACGTATATATCTATAGGTGTCGTAGCACCACCTGGCATTTTACCTCACTTGGTTTATTTAGTTTGAACGAAACGAAATTAAAAACTAAACATGTGAGAAAATGGTCATTCGATTACTGGTATAATGCATTTAGGAATTTGCAATTTTCTAATAAGAACTGAGGATACGAGCAAGTGCCAATGATACTCATTAAATGTTCGTCTGTACGACCTAGTATGTATGCACACAATGTGTCTCTGTTTACACAATGCAAGTAGTTACTGAGAGCGACATTAAACTTTAAACGTGATGTGAGAAAATATTTCGTTCTGACAGAAATAACAGTTGGGTCTACACAGTCAAACAGTTTATGTTGGAGTTCATCTCTATAAGATGAGTTGCAATTGTAACAAATAGTCAATTCGGAATGTTTTGTTGCACAGCATATCTTGACGAGATGTTTAATTATCACAAGGGAGTCTGGTCGTGCTTTAGCCACTTTCCAAGCGTTGCAAACAGTCAATGTATCGTGCACCAGTTTGAAGCGCTCGAAGTCCGCACTTAGTAATTGTCTGTTTTTCCACTCATGACATTCGAATTCGAAAATGTTTTTCTTGCAGATGGTTTTCCATTGTAGCTTGTTAGGAAATGTTCCAATAATTGAGTAGTCGGTCCAGAAATTATGGAGATCGTACTTATAAAGAATATGTTCGAGATCTTTCATAAATCCGGAATGTTTATTAGAGCCACACGTTTGATGCTGGAAGAATCTGTAGTTGAATAGTTTCGTCACTAAATCAGTTGGATTCGATCTACATAAAGTTCCAAAGAATCTCAATTTTTGTAAGTCGATATAGGCTTGTAGAGACGTAATACCGAGAAGACCGGTGACCATGTCAGAGCGAGTGCGGTGTGGAAGTCCTTGGATTCGTTTGAGACAGAAGTGGTGGGTAGATTCTAACTTTTTCATGTCGGAAATAGAAATATCATTCCAAAGTTCACATGCATATAGCGCTCTTGGTAAAACACATGTGATATAAAGCTTGACAAGCGTTGTTGGACAAATTTCGTTGTTATCGCACAGACTGTTTATGATTGAAAATAGAGTCCCTCTCATAGATTGTCTGATTGTGTCTACATCATACGGTTGTTTCCCTTTTATAGATTGGGTAATGCCCAAATGTTTGTATTGTTGTGCGCACATTATGTCTACGTTGCCGTAATTCAACTGTATTTGAAGCGACGAGCGATTGTTTGTAGATGATGTTTTCATTAACATCGTCGCACACTTTGAGGCATTGTAATTATACCTCCACTGTGAAGCGTATTTCTTGCATATTTCCAAGAGTTGGTCCAGTCCATTTCTAGTCAGTGATAATAATACAATATCGTCGGCTTGTGTTGGTGCACTGAGCTTGAGATCACAAATTTTCAAACCATGGCATGACATTTGTAGTTTGTTCAAGAGTTCGTCGATGAATATTGTATAGTAGAAGGGTGCGCATATGCTCCCTTGTCTAGTACCTTGCATGATGCGAAATGGTTCTGACAAGTATCCATTCATATATACCCGACTAGACGAGTCTGTGAAAGAATCATGTATTATTCGGAGCATTTTGCCGCGTATCCCGAAGTGGTATAGTTTATACAAAAGTCCTGGTATTCACACTCTGTCGAATGCCGATCTGGCGTCTAGAAAGCAACAGTATAGAGGGCTGTTGGGTTCACAACAGTAATTACGTGATTCCTGGAGGATAAAAGAAACCATTTTGCAGTCTTTCCCTTTCTGGAATCCGTGTTGCAGGTCGTTGAGTTTGGGTAGGAACGTTGCGTTTTCTATTCGCGTGAGTATAATTTTTTCAAACACTTTAGAAATCACTGGTAGGAGGGAAATGGCACGGTAGTTGTTTGGATCTGTTGCAGATTTCCCTTTACCCTTGTGTAGTGTAACCGTCAGTCCCGTTTTAAAGTTTGTAGGTAGGTATTCTTTCTCGAATATAGCATTGAATAATTTTGCTAACACATCTAAAAGTTTATTCCCGCCAAATTTCAAATGTTCGTAAGTCAGGTTATCGAGGGATCCACTTTTGTAATAAGGTAGTGAACGCACTATTGCTTTTACTTCGTCTTCTGTTACTTTGCATGACAATTGACTATTATTGGGCTGTTCACTGTCGTCAGAAAAGAAGTTTTGCACTGAATTTTCGACATTTGTTTTAAAATGATTGTCGTAATCTGGATCCTCAGAATACGAATATAGGGACTGAAAGTAAGTATGCCAGCCAGACAAAATCTCGTCTGTTGTTGAATACGTTGTACCACTGAATATCATATTACATTGTTTCTGTTTCACTGTTGATCTTTTAGATTTGAGCAATTTCCAGAATGCATTCTGATCAATTTCAGCTGCTTTGTCTATACGGACCAATTCCTCCTTTTCAAAGCGATGTGCTGCTTCCCGTAGTTGTCGACGAAAGATACGCTTATTTTCTTTGTACTGTTGATATAGCAGTCCATTTCGAGTCTTGCCGGCATTACACCAAGCATGCCAAGATGTCTTTATTTCATTATGTAGCTCTTTCAGAGTTTTTGTCCAGTAAGGTTTCAGGCACTTTTTGAACTTCCGTAAGTGTAATGTAGATTTAGCGGCGGCGGATATAGTGCTAACAAGTATGTCGTAATCTTCGTTTATATTGTCGAATTCTAACGGTTCCCTTTGAAGGTTTATTGTTAATGTTTCCTTATATTGATTCAGATCCATATTGTTTTTCCACGAATAATTCACTTTAGCGAAAGGTTCAGCCTGGTTGGGGTTGTCTGTGGATGGATTCACTAATAAAGTTAGCAGTATTGGAAGATGACGTGAAACATTCAATGGAGCGTCATCGTTGATACAACACTCAATTACTTCCGTTTGTAATAACTCGTCTATAAGTATGTGGTCAATCAGCGTGGGCTGATCTCCTGTGTACGGCACAAACGAATAGTTTGGTCCTTTACATAATTCCATGGATGTAATATCTACCAGACTGTGTTTGTCTGCAAATTTAGTGAGATACAAGTCGCGGGATCGTTGTTTATAAGAAGTTGAATTACGGAGAAATGTCCCATTGAAGTCTCCCATTATGACAAGCTTTGACTGCGGACCATATGAATCACAAATATCGTTAAGTTTGTCCACTTCATCTTTGAATAAGTCTATCTTATGATTAGAACACGGCAAGTAAACTTGCACAATAACTAATGTTTGATCACTTAAGCTTACTTTCATTGCGGTTAGCCTATCACTACCAATGTCTAAAATTTCTATCATGTTATGTAATGATTTGTGCCATAAGAAAGCGACACCACCTTTACCAATTCTCCTGTTATTGATTATTTTCGGATGTTCACAAATAGTCACGTGCGATTTGTAATTAGGATCAACACTATCAAGAAGGTACGAACTATGTTCCAATAACCAATGTTCCGATATGCCACATATGGATATTTGCCTAGTAACAAGTTGTTCGAGCAAATAAGGTATACCAGTCATTATGCCTGTCGCGTTCCATGTCATTAGTCGTAGTTCCATGAATAATGATTAATCGACGTTCGCGTCGTTGTGACTACGGGGACCTTCATGATATCGCTGGTGGCGCGCTGCGTAGTCCGACCTCTTCATCCACGGACGAACTGAAATTCCGTCTGGCCATGTGTCCGGATG
The DNA here is from genome assembly GCA_947247005.1 of Spisula solida. Classification (NCBI taxonomy): domain Eukaryota; kingdom Metazoa; phylum Mollusca; class Bivalvia; order Venerida; family Mactridae; genus Spisula; species Spisula solida. The sequence goes on from OX365945.1 coordinate 55,018,772, forward strand.
TTCGATGACGTCACTATACTGTTCGTCCACAACAATTTGGGCAACCTGGCAATCAGTACGTCTAGTATAGAGGAATTTCACAGATTTACAGGGTATATCTAGACTATCCAGGAAATCATATAGTCCATCTTCATTACTGTCGAGGTCTATTCCATTAACAATGTATGATTTCGCTCTCTTGCGTATAACACCTTTGAATCGGACACGACTTTCAGTGTCAGTAGTATTGGATGTCACTCTAGCTTCAACTATAACTTCGTCGGTATTTTGAACATTTTGATTGTCACTTGGCAGCTCTCCAGTTATCATATGGGTATTCATGTTTTCAAAAATCGGTGTAGCGGTGTACTGAGCGCATTTCGTGAAGCTGTTAGAGTGTACAGGACCAGATATATCAGTATGAAGAGATTCAGTTGAGTGCTCTTTCCTGTTAGCTTGAGGCTTCACTCGAGAATCGGCATCGACTGTAATAGTGTTAACTAGTGTCACCATTGAAGATCCAATAGTAGAACATAAATTTTCAAATTTCGTACCCAAATCTTTGGAGAGTTTATCGAACGAACGGTCGAAAGTCTCTAAATTTGTAGGAGGCTGTCGTTGTTCTATGTTTTTGAGTCGTATGTTCATCGATTTAATGGCACTATCGAAGTCATGTTTAAGGACGTTAGACTGTGTGCTAATGTCATCGTTCACTTTATCACTCATTTCTTTCAATTGAATTTTAAGCTTATTCTTGAGAGCCGATTCTTTATCGTTCATGTTTGTTAAGATCGAAGTATCGAGGTTTTCAGAGAATTGATATCAGCAATTGTTGAGTACTTTGATTCATGAAGTTTTTGAATGCGGTTAGTCAATAATCGTAAACATTCCGATAGTCTGATAGAATGATTTTGCTCTGAGGTACCATCTAGATGCAGGTTAATATTATGTACGCAGTTTTCAAGTTCATGTTTTATTTCACCCATTTCTGTATTCATTTTATTACACATTTTGTCATATTTTTTGTCGTTTTCGGCTACTTCACGTTTCAGAATAGTTACATCTGCTTGAAGGAAGGCTAGAGTGTTTTTCATGTTCATCATGTCACTGTTACACATAGTGTTATTGTTCTGGGACAGGTCCATAGATTCCTGAGTATCCGTTTGTGATAAAAGGCGTTTTCTGTACAATTGACCTATGTCAGATATATTTCCATTAAGAAATTCTGCAAGCGAAAAGCAGTCGTTGGCAAACTTCGTCGACGCTGATTCCTTTCTCGTTTTTCGTCGGTCTTTAAGAATGCCTAGTGGCGCGTTATGGAACCTCTTGGCTTTCTTAGACAACTCGTTCCGGTATTGAGATATTAGCTCCTCTGACGAATCTGTTGCGTCTAAAAGATGATTAATATAATCGTCTTTGGTAAGACCTTCCAATTCATTGTCTAGTCGATCCGTAATAACGTCATCGAGCTGATAAGCCATGTGGCTTCTAGTGGTAACGGTGCTGTCGAGCGATGGTATATTTTGCTGTGCGCACTGAATTGCCCCATTTCTATCCAAGGGCGGTGAAGTAAAATTCATTATTGGCGAAGGCTCAAGATTTATATAGTTGTGTCCCTTTGAATTGTTATAATCCATTGTGTCTATATACGAACTGTCCATACCAAGTTCATCTGGATTAAATTCTGGTTCAATCATCATTGAGCAATTATCGGATAAACGGTTGTTGATTGTGTTTGTAACATCAATGGAAAGTATTTCACTATTTGTTTGAGGAAACTCGATCATGCGTGACGGATTTTCAAACGTAATCTTCCCTTATTTGGCGCATTTTTCAAACGGGTACCCCACCCCGTTAGGTACACAGTCAAAAATAAAGTACATTGAAAGTCACAAAATCGACAGTTTCTGCATACCAGCACTTGTATGTGTGAAGTTAACCACAAGTCCAACACGTATACTTGTTTTCAGGCATAACAACCAGTTCAATCGCACGAAAATACAGTTTGTTGATCAGTCGATTCGGTAACGTATATTTGGAGAAATATATAATGTGGCAGTGTTGAAAATGGTGACATTTTCTGGAACTACTTGAGTGCAAAAATAGGCAATAGTGATACATTCGAGTTTGAGGGGCTAAATTTTTAAGTCTCCCAAAAACTTGATTAGACAGAAAAATAACTGTATTGTTTTACCTTGATGCCAGGGATGTATTTGGTGGGGGCTTTGGAACTGAAGTCCCCAGGTGTCTTGCTATATATCATTTGGGGGCTAGCTAAATCTATCATACTGGTAGAGACCTGTATATTGGACATTCTAATTTCTATAATATCCTGTGTATAGATTGTATAGCCCCCAGACATTACTAATCAAGTATTCAACAGAACCTACTGATGGTAGAGGTGTGAATGCTGCAACTGATAAGAAATTAAGTGTGTTGAGGTTGATTAAAGAAGGTCAGTCAGAGATTACATTTAATGATGTCAATTTTAAGTCATCACCATTTAATCCTATTAAATTAGAGCATGGTGATTAAAATTTTGACATGAACAAAGATCTCAAAATTCACTTTAGAACTTTGACTTGAAGAATTGATAGTTAAATGTAACTTACATGCAACAGTGAGAAAAAACATGTATTTTATTTAATTGCCTGTTGGTGTGATTAATTAGGATTTCTACCTTTAGTATTAAACGTACGAGTGAAAAGTAATGGTGCACATTCTTCAAATATTTTTAAATATGCATCAATTTCATTGAAATTTGTTTAATAAATTAAACCTAGTACAGAGCTACAGATAAGCTGCGTCTTGGGGTAATTACCCAATTAATTTTCTTAAAAACCCAATAGATTTTAAGAGGAGGGAGTAAGAAAAAGCAAAAACAATTTGAAATACCCAAATAGAAAAGGATGTTATAGTGAAAAATAGTACATAAAAGCTTATTTACCCTTTGAGTTTTATTAAATACCCAATTAAAATTTGTCAAAACCCAATCAAAATTGAAACTCAGGGGTAAAATACCCAATTGACTAAAACCTTATCTGTAGCTCTGCTAGTAGTACATTTCAAATCCGAATATCAAGGTTGAAATTTTATATAGAGCAGGAATTCGCATTACATTTAAAAATAAATGTTTGTGAATAAATTTGGATTTCTTAATAATTAGGCCCCATATGTTATAATGGTAAAACCTGAATGATCATAGTATTAACATTTCTAAAAAGTTTGCAGATGTAATTTCAATTATTAGCACTTTTTTAGGTCTGACTTTAAAGCTAAAAGAGCAGGAAATTGCACCATTTTAGTAATCTTCACCAGGAGGGGACACTTAATTATTAGTAGCATTACTTTCATTATTTTTAGGTCTGATTTAAAAGCTAAAAGTGCACAAAATTGCACAATTATTATTCAAACATCCGAAAGAAATCTTCGCCAGAAGGGGACAGGACCCCTTCATGCTGCCCATCCCATTCAGTCAACATTTATAATAAGGTGCATAGCTATCTAGAGGTGAATCAACATAATTTCTGACAAAAATATTTCAAAGAGCCCAAAGCAAATCCATATGAATAATAGATTCATTGCTTACATCATGTTATATTTAAAACTAAAATTATGATGCACCCCCAAATGTTTGGTTCTCCTCTGGGCTACAACCCTGATAGTCAAACCATTACAATTTACAGTACCTGTACCATCATAATTAATACAAGGGCGGGTTTAGACGGGGCAGAGGAGGCGTACACCCCTCCTTAAACCATCAGAACATGGTATTTTGTTCTAGGTGCCGCCCCTGTAATAAGCAGCCACTTGGAGACCACCCCTGTAATAAGCAGCCACTTGGAGACAGCTTAGGCATCTGTCTACTACAGCCCTGAGAATCATAATTCAGTTTACCGCTTTATTCTAGGTCCCGCCCCTGTAATAAGCATAAACTTGGAGACCACCCCTTTAATAAGCAGACAGTTTATCTGCCTTCTACAGCCCTGACAATCATAATTCAGGTTTAAACTGCAAATGAGTATATAAATTTTATACTTAAAATAAACAATGAATAATACTGAAACAACTATGTAATCCACAGAAAATGGACATAGATTCGACATCAATACCAGATAAATCTATTTAAGATTCTAAAAGAATATAGAGCGATCTACAAATTATAGCTAAAAACAAACTTACCTCGGCGTTCAGCCTCTTCTCACTCTCAGTTCATTTTCAAACGAATATCAAGTACAGTTTTCCTCCAAATACTTAAATAAAGCATTTGCAACGACAAATGCAATAAAATTGTCATAATACATTTTTATAGCTTAAAATGCAATCATAATTATATTTCAACAACTCTCCAAGGAAGCGACAAATTTAGACGAGTCCACTGTACTAGCGTATTACTATTAGAAGTTTAAATAACTTTTGTGTAAATTAATCGTTGTTTAAATAATGCATTTTGCGTTATACATACTCATAATAATATGGATGAAGTATTTATTTAAATATTATATAACATTTACGAATAAAAAATAGTTTTTTGGTACGTAGAACGTTGACATATTATCCTGATTGCCCGTGTAGTAAAATGGAATAGTCCACGATGTAAATTGGTCAACACAGACTACACGTAACGTCTGTCTACACGGGTGGTGCTTGATTTAAATATCGAGAAGGTGCCTTAAGTGGCTTTTCTAGTTGCAGAGATCTATCATTGGTAAGTTTTATTTTTTGTCTATTTCATACTGTACATTAATTTTGTAGATATATTCTTTTGTAGTTTTAATTGGGAGTAATTTGACTTTTTAGGCTGATTTAAACTGTTTAAAACAGTTAAACCAGTTGTACATTGATACAGTAAATCAGGTTCCACTGTAAATCTGAATGGTCATTTGGATACTTTAAACTCAACTTTACCATTTTATAGGCAAAAACAATCAGGGTTTAAGAGAAGATTACACTACGAATCAAAATGTTTAGGGTAAAAATTTGTCTGGAGAGGGGGGAGGGGTCCTAAAATTCAAGAGTGATGCACCTATCAATTATTTCCCCCAGGGGAGGGGGGCGGCGGGCATACACAGGACTTTTGACAGAAGACTGTTCCCGATAGGTTGGAATTTGACAGACAGAATGGTGCCGAGTCCCGGGGAAATAGACTTTGGCCGAAATTTTGATCGTGGAGGGGCCCGGGGGCATGTAAAGCATTTAATATACTCCCAGTGAGGGGATTTTGACAAATTGCCCTTCCTCTAGGGTGGGAATTTAGACTTTGAAAAAGTAAAAATGTCAAATTCCCTCTGGGTCAGCCCGCCGCTTTAATTAAGTGTTTCATTTATAGATTATCTGTATATTTACACAATTTCTGTTAATTAACGGAACATTCATACTGTAAATTTACAGAATTTTATATTCGGTTAAGTATTGAAAGTTAATTATTATTATTAATGACAGAAAAGGTGCACCATTTTAAAAAATAATGACTTTGAAATATTGCATATTTTTAGACTATAGATTTGCCCATGTCCATCGGTCCGTCTGTCTGCTGAAATTTGAATCCTGACATAACTCAAACAGTTTCCCTGCTAGGTTTATGAAACTTGGTATGTGGATAGGGGGCAATTAGGCCTTATTAGGGGATTATGCACGTCTATAAATATTATGATTGGGACAAATATTGTGGTTGCTATGGATACAGAATTTGAGAAAATACTTCAAAATTTAGATCCTGCCATTACTCAATTTTGAGATTGTGTACAGAGTCTATAATGAGATTGTGTACACTTTTTTTCTGACAAAAATTGTGGTTGCTATGGAAACAGAAATAGTTTAATTACTTCCCCTTATGCTACGTCACAAATGTTGTACGATATCCGTACAAATTTATCAACTAGTACGAGTTCACAATTTTTGAAATCCTAACGATTTAGGTATGTTCGTAGTGTCTGGTCATACCTGAAAAGTCAGGGAAGTCTGAAAATTGAGTAGAGGTCAGGGAATTCTTTATTTTAGCTGTCAAAAAATGCCAATTCATATGTAGAAAACGACATAACCTGAAAAAATTCTTCACTTTCTATGCTCGCTCTGGTCAGTTTATCATCGACCCTAGAACTACTAACTGAATCTTTTTTGTTCCATATAAAGCCAATACAACTCCCTTTTCTTTATTTTTCTTGTCAATAATACCCGCATAAAATTATGCTTCTGTGCGCTATCGCTCTAAAAAGTCAGGCAAAACTTGTATGTGGTCAGGGAATTTTGTGTCAGAACATTTGTGGGAACCCTGTATGAAAGTCTTGAAGTTGGTGGTCATGTTTGGGGTCCTGGTGATTGTGGTAAATTGTGGGACTTTTAATGACATTTTAGCCATATTTATTCAAATTAATGTTATGCACATGTGTATCACTGGCTACGCCCCTTGTGGCACCTGAAACAGACTTGCTACTCATTTTCAGGATTGGGCATTATGCCTGAAGTAAGAACCCCTGATTTGTCTTTTTTTGTGTCAAATGGAACCCATGTAGTGACGGAACGAGTTACCCGGAAATACAGGCGCTAGCCGGGTCATGCGAGGTCAAACGTGGTGGATTCTAGGATCGCCCTCTTGAGAAGGAACAGCTATCTTGAAAAGACAGATATTCCTAGTGTATACCAAAATTCATAGTGCAGAGTAGAAGACGACTGAGAAGGTAGGAATTGTTGTTCATCACATTCCCCCCTTTGAAACCCTTGTCGGTACATTTTTTAGCTCCACTATTCAAAGAATAAAGTGAGCTATTGCAGTCACCCGAGCATACTTATTACTAGAATGCTTTTAAGTTTAATAAAGTTTAGGTGAAGGTTTTTTTAATCTCATATCTTCTAAGTGCATTGACATATTGCTTTGATACTTAGCATACTTGTTCAAGATCATGACCCATTGGTAGGTAACTCTATCAAGCTTTTTGTAGAAATTATGCTCCCTTGTGGACTAAGAAATGCAGATGTTATAGTTTCGGTACAAGCGTTTACACCTATAATATCTTCAAAGTGCATTGACATATATTCTTTTATACAGGCCAAGATCTACTCCGAGGTCAAAGGTTATATAGTCATGCAAGTCATATCCAATCTGAAACTTTGTCATTTCTTACTGGATTTTATAATTACTTGATGCAAATGTTTACCACTTCAAGACTGTGTGTCATGCATATGACCCAGGTCCCTAGCTCAAAGGTCAAGGTCATACTTAGACATCTAAGGTTAAAAGGCTCAGTAGGCATAAGATTCATGTCTGCTAGGTACTTCTGTCATTTCTTTTGGGATATTTATAAGACTTCGAGACAGCGTGTCATGCCCAAAACCCAGGTCCCTAGCTAAGAGGTCAAGGTCACACAAGGGTCAAAGTGATATAGTTATGCAAGGCGTGTCCAGTCTTTCACTTTGTTGTTTCTTACTGTATCTTAAAAATTTAAGTATTATTCATGTGTCAAGGCAGTGCTGCGGGGTTTGATTCATCACTCCAGTGATAGCTCTAGTTTTGTAATAAAACTGTCCTGTTTTATACCAGTCCAGGTTATCTCAGAATGCACAGATTGCACCAGATGAAAAAAATCATTGGGGAGCATGCCCGACCCTCTTGTTTGATAATAAGATTCTGATTGCCAGTAATTTTACTACCAAACGAAGTGGCATACGTGCATATCTGCCTTCTGCACTTATTAAATAGACAAACGTTTATTGTACGCTATTAATTAACTTGTTTCCCCCCCCCCTCCAATGTTGAAGATGCTCCTATATGCACATGTTAAGCGACAGTCTATCTGCCTAACATCAGTCTGCACTAATCAGAATTTCAGAGGTACTACTATCAGAACTTAATTTAATTATTAGTCCTCTACTGGTTTTTGACCAGAGGGGACTATAGGTTTGCCGTCTGTCAGTCAGTCTGTCAGTCAGTCAAACAATCTGGATCCTGACATAACAGTTTCCAAGCTAGGTTTATGAAACTTGGTATGTGGATAGGGGGCAATAAGGGCATCATGCACGTCTAACAATATTTTGATTCTGACAAAAAATTGTGGTTGCTATGGCGACAGAAAGAGTGAAAATATGCCCATATCTGGATCCTGCCATAACTCAAACAGTTTTCAAGCTAGGTTTATGAAACTTGACATGTGGATAGGGGGCAATGAGGGGATTATGCACGTCTAAAAATATTTTGGTTGCTATGGCAACAGAAACAATGAAAATGGCTTAAAACCGGTAGGGGACTTCTGTATTGCTTGCAATTCTTAATTACTTATTGTAAATGTTTCTTTATTTGTCATGATGACCGTTATTGAAAATTTGTGTTTCAGATCATATATCAGGTCTGCTTACACCAGAACTCCATGGTGTCAGAGGAACATTGTAAATAATAGAAGAGATGAGTCCTGGTGCTAATAATGTTGTGCAGATTGAACTTCAGGTAATTTGAAACTTTTATTTTTCATGCATTTTCAGACTACTAGGTAGTCAGGATAATAGTGCTCACTGCAGTGACTAAGAACCATAACTGTAGCTGGTACCATTCTTGAATTATTTCCCTTCATCTATTTTCCTATTAATGTTCCTTCTTTTGAACTCTGAAACTATTAAAAGGTTATTGTCTTGAAACTGCATATGGTATCACTATGTATAAAGCACCAGGGTACTGTTTTATCAAAGCACTTAAGATAATCTTAAAGTTACGTTCAAATTTAAATTGTAATTCTTTAACAACGGCAAATATGGTAAAGATATGGTTTGTAGAAATTCATTAACTAAATCTTTATTATTATTGCATCTATTTTTACCACACTTTACAGTTGTTAAAGTATTATGAAGAATTTAAATTTGATTCCAAATTTAAGTTTTCTTTAACTGCATTGATAAAACAGTACCCTGACATCTAGGAGAAGTGCAGTGACTAAGAACGATTTTGAAGAAACCTGACACAAATGATCACCACATCAAGCCGATGTGTAGGGCGCATTTTCTTAATGGGTCGCTTCAATGTCAAGGTCACACTTAGGGGTTAAAGGTCATATGACTTTGTTTCCCTTCTGCTCTGTAACTCTTGAACCCCTTTAAGGATTTTAAAGAAACCTGACACAAACATTCACAACATCAAGACGACATTCAGAGCGCATGTTTGCATGGGTCCCTTTGAGGTCGATGAAACAAAACCCTTCAAGTGTATATTGCCCTGTATGGCGGTGCTCTTGTTGTTTTCACTTATAATAGAGGCTAGAGCCTATTGACTAACTTCTCTGTAACCATTGGTTGGATCTGAACAAAACTGTGCATGATTGACCTCTGATGCATGTGGGGGGATAACCCTCACATTCAGCGAATCAGCGTTACATTTTTGTATTTTTTTTGTAAGGCTTTTAATTATGGTCTTTTGAACTTTTTAAATCAAATTCAAATTTTTACCCCAACATTAAGCTTTTGTGATCCTGTCCATCCGTCTGTCCACAATTTCATTGTGTATTACACTAAATATCAAAAGTTTGGGCTAATCTTAGTGAAACTTGGTCACAATGATGATAGATCATGAATCTAAAAATATCTAATTAAGCTCTATATTTAAGTCATCAACGGTCAAAAACTAGGTAACTTAGGTCAAATCATAGATTTATCATAAACCCTGTGTAATTTGTTCAAACTTGATTATCAAGTTAACATCACCAGTAAATGACCCCATGCGGCTTTAAGGTCATATGCCAAGGTTGCTGTGACCTTCAACATGATTAAATAGACCAATTTGTTTATGATAAATACCTCTTGAATGGTTTGGCCCAGGAAATTCAAACTTTATTTGGATGTTGGTCACAATCAGCAGTTTGCCCCCAAATGATTTAGGTATAGGTCACCATGACCTTTAACATGTCTGACTTTTTGGCTGCCACTTGTGATGCAAGCATATACATGTACATAATTTTTACAAACATAACTTGTTAGCTCAGCCATTTTGCTATCATAAATCACTGATATGTATATTATGGACATCCTCTTATCCACCAATTACTATTACAATAATTAGTAGTGTAACATGGCTACTGTTACCTTTGAAAGAAGATATTAATTAGCATTATTTTATATATCATTGTTTGTTTCCTTTTTTCAGTTCATCATGCTATCTGGAAGATTACAGCTTTTTGTATGATCAGAGCCACTCAGAATCAGGATACGATTTAACAAAGAGATATCAACATTATAGAGTTGTGACCTTTATGTGAAGTTATTGTGATGTATCTGAGCTTGAACAACATTTTTGTCATGTAAATATGTAGAACTAAGATGTTCAGCATGTGAAATTTTGAACCTGGAGTTTCAGAATCCTATCCTGTGACCTAGAAGATTGAAATAATTTTATGTGAATCACGGATATACACAGAACGATCAGGATAGGTCACTGAAAATGGTCTATGTCACAATTGACAGATGAACCGTCCAAACTATCTATACAAAAACGTTCCAAACACATAACTGAACAAATAAATACCCACCTTTGCTAATTTTGACGAAGACTTACTTTAAATGAAAACAAATATCTCGTTGATATCTCGTTGATATCTCGTAAGATGGTGGCGGCTAGCGAAAAAAATAGAGCCAACTTCAGAATCTCGTTCGTTAAGTCTTGTACAAGTAAGCCGATCGACTTAAATATCATTCCAATATGGCGGCCTATGTAGGAGATATAGTGGGAGTCGAGTGGAGCTACTTTTCCATCTATGGCATTCTTTGTGTGAATTAAGTTCAGAGAGGTTAACTGTGGAAACATTTCAAACTCCACGCTCAATGATAGAAGTTTTCATCGTCATTCATTCGTCAGCTTCTGTGACTGCTTAGTTAAGTTCTTCGGATTTATAAGTGTTTGGTTATAAATAGTGAAACTGTGAAATTTAATGTCCCTCTATGTAGCGATAAAATTGTTTGGACATTCACATGTAGACACATTGTTGTACGTTTTATTAACTCACCTGTCAGATATTGACCAGGTGGGCTTTTGTGATCGGTCTTCATCCGTGCGCCTGTCCACAATTCATTCAAACGACTTCTCCCAAATAACTTTGTCAATTTCAATAATGTTCCTAAAATTTTGTAGTCCTAGCAGAAAATATCAAATGGAATCAAAATCTATATATGGCTCTGGTTGCCATGGCAACAAACCAGAAAAAACAAACACTGGTCAGCTTTCAAAATAATTTTACAGAAATATATATAAGTTGTTAGATGACCCTCTTACATAATAGACGTTTTGTCATGATTCGTCAAAAAGATGGTGCCGTTTTTAACTTCCAAGAGTATTGGGCCAAACTTAAAATATTCTTGGTTTCCCCATCCCGACCCTAGCAGATTTAGAATGGGTAGGTAGGGTAAATATTTTTTTTTTGAACTGTTTCAGTATGATAGTTATTGGTTAAGACATACAAATAATGAAATTTAGAATTAATCCTAAGGTGAAAACCAACAATAATGAAATTAAGAATTAACTCTAAGGTGAAAACCAAAAGTCTTAAATTTAATGGTAAGAAGCCAGTAACAAAAAAAATAAAATTTAGGTAGGGGATGGGGAAACAAACAGTATTTTATTTTAGGCCTTGAGAGAAATTGTACTCTCCCATTTGTCAGTGTGGACTTCACACTCTTGGTTAAGGCTTTGGTGCAGGCTACTATATTTGGCTATATATCTCACTTATTATTCATGCTATAGCATTGAAACTTTCAACACATGTTTGTTTACCATCATTTGTCTAACACTCCTGGTCAAGTGCAATAACTCCATTTTGATTTTTCTGATTCGGGAGTAAGGGCTATGACCCAAGAAATTTGGGTTTTAATGGTCATTTTCTCTTAAAATCATGGGTATAATTTTGCCTATGAAATGATCGAATATAGTATCCAGATGACCCTTCAGATTCAGAAGCTAGTGCAACCCCTGTATAATTGCATTTAAACTTTCAACACTTGTTCACCATTATAAAAAAGTCAACACTACTGGTCAAGTGCTATTTTGATTTTAATTGGAGTTACGCCTAATTTGGTAAAGGTTTTTGGTGCTAAGTATTATTTTAGATCAAGTTCGAACTAGTTCAAGTGGGGACTAAGACTAGGTGACCTGGTCACTAAAAGGGCAAATCTCATAAGAAGCCTGTGAATGCAATAGATGAAACAATTATAGCCTAATCTTCATGAAGCATGGTCAGAATGTTTGTCTTTATGAAATCTACCGGTAGGTCAAGCTTATCAGATCAACTTATTTGAGCGATGTGAAACAGTCTGCATTTGTTATGTTCACTCGGGCACTATGATAGTATGTTTCATCAAAACATATTTAGGTCGACTTTTCGAAGAAACTAAGTTGAGCTATTGTCGTGACAGGATCGTCAGCGTTGGTTAAGTTAATTGTCAGAGTCATTTGCTCAAAGAATATCAAAGGTATCAACTTGAAACTCAACATTAATTATTAACCATCACAAGGGGTGTCCATACTGAGAAAGGCTCTATATTTATGGAGTTATCTGCCCTTGTTTCAACTTTGTACATTGAAATTATGGCAAATTTTACACTTAAACTTAATTTTCTCAAACATTATCAAAGCTTTCAATCTGAAAGTCAATACACTTCAGGAATGTAATGACCTACATCTAAGTCTATCCTGCTGTCTGCATTTAATAAGAGTAATTCCCCTTTTCTGACTTTGCTCAATTATGTTTGGCCGTCCATACGTAGTTTGAGCAAATCTTCCGAAAATGCACACACCCAGGAAACAGAATTGTTTGGACATCCAAACATTTTGCCTCAATATATTTAACTGCTTACATTTTGAAATAAAAATATTTTGGTCTGATGTTTTGCGATTCTGGAATGTACATATTTTGAGAATATTGGACCAAAATATTTGGATATCCAAACATTTTGGTCAAATATCATTATTATATGCTCAAACTCTGCATATTCTGGAATGAAAACATTTTAGTATAGTATTATTATTATATGCTCCAACTCTGTACTTGTTTGGACGTCCAAACATTTTGGTCAAATATACTCAAACTGCTTACATTTTGAAATAAAAATGTTTGGACGTCCAAACATTTGCGATTCTAGAATTTACATATTTTGAGTATATTTGACCAAAATGTTTGGACGTCCAAACATTTTTAGTTAAATATTATTATATGCTCCAACTGTACACATTTTGAAATAAAAATGTTTGGACGTCCAAACATTTTGATTACATTAGATCAATATAGTCAATATGTGTACATCCTAAAAACAGAATGTTTGGACGTCCAAACATTTTCATTTTTTCAGAAAGTTGACAATTTGAATATTTTTGGCTAAAATGTTTGGACGTCCAAACTTTCTGTTTTTAGGATGTACACATTTTGACTATATTGATCTAATGGAATCAAAATGTTTGGACGTCCAAACATTTTCATTTTTTCAGAAAGTTGACAATTTGAATATTTTTGACCAAAATGTTTGGACGTCCAAACATTTTCATTTTTTCAGAAAGTTGACAATTTGAATATTTTTGGCTAAAATGTTTGGACGTCAAAACATTCTGTTTTTAAGGATTTACACATTTTGACTATTGATCTAATATAATCAAAATGTTTGGACGTCCAAACATTTTCATTTTCAGAAAGTTGACAATTTGAATATTTTTGACCAAAATGTTTGGACGTCCAAACATTTTCATTTTGCAGAAAGTTGACAATTAGAATATTTTTGACTAAAATGTTTGGACGTCCAAACATTCTGTTTTTAAGGATGTACACATTTTGACTATATTGATCTAAAATAATCAAATGTTTGGACGTCCAAACATTTTCATTTTCAGAAAGTTGAATATTTTTGATTAAAATGTTTGGACGTCCAAACATTCTGTTTTAAAGGATGTACACATTTTGACTATATTGATCTAAAATAATCAAATGTTTGGACGTCCAAACATTTCATTTTCAGAAAGTTGACTATTTGAATATTTTTGACTAAAATGTTTGGACGTCCAAACATTCTGTTTTTAGGATGTACACATTTTTACTATATTGATATAATGTAATCAAATTGTTTGGACGTCCAAACATTTTCATTTTCAGAAAGTTGTGCAGCTTTTGAGTATATTTGACTGAAATGTTTGGACAACTCAAATTGTGCACACTCTGGAAACGAAAATGTTTGGACGTCCAAACATTTTGAATAAATCTTGTGAAAATATTCACACCCTGGAAATACAATTGTTTGGACGTCCAAACATTTTTGCATTTTTGTATGATATATGCAAAATAAAGTATGAAAATGTTAACCTGTGTTTCTTATTTTGTCTTTTGAGGGTTACATTTGTAGACGTGTTTTGATTTTTTTTTCAATTTAGGTTGACATTTGTGACCCCTATTTGCTCATTTTGGGCTCCAAAAAAGGGAATTGGTGTCAATTCCTTTTTTAAAAAAACATCAGTTTAGTATGAAATATCAATACTTATAAATTTACTTTTTTCGTACCATCTGTTGCATAGGTGTTCATAAACTTTGGGTTGTTTTGGCGCTAAGTATAGTCTAGTGTGGTTCTATTATCTGCGCACAACTGGTTCTCTAATGGCAACACCGATATTGGTGTTAAAGTAGTTTCAAGATGACTCAGACAAAACAAAAACAAAAACTACCAAACATTGGTTCGACCATAGTTTGTCCACTCTGGAAGTTTTCGCAGTGTCTAGTTGAACTATGGTGACAACGTAACCCTGACACTTTGAATGAAGTAATATATAATGTGGCACACAATGGCCAATCCATTTGCAATCTAATGGCAACACAATAGCGTTATTTACTATGTTTAGTAACTATGTACTTGGAATGGGTACTGAACCTCATCGTTTTCATGCCATAGTCATTTTGGCTAATGTAATCGGACACCAATGTAAATACCACAAATAAGAAGTGTTTTTTCAGACATTCTACGAGCTGATTTAGTTTTACTTCCATGAGTTTGCTTTTATTACAATATACCGCTAAGCACAGCGTTATAAGTGTTGACACGCTTTTGGAAAGCTAGTAAAATCTAATCATGTCAAAGTAAGTCGCATACTTTCCCCGTCAGTCAAAATTCCGCAAATCGGCACATAATCTGACAGGCTATACGTTTATTACACACACTTGTTTCAGATATTCTTATTTTGATAGTTCATTACACACTAATGCAACATATTTGTTTTGACAAATAAGTACTTTATAATCCTTCAAGATAATATATCTGTAATATTTACAATAACGAAAAGGCAAGACACATTCAGATGTTTTAGAGGCTTTCATCAATTCTCTAAAGCCAAATAGCATTTGTTTTGTTTCCATCGAAGACACTGAATAATTGCTTCTGGGGAGCTGAACTCGTTATGTAGGATTAGCGTCATGGTAGTAGATTTGTGATTGCTTTTGACATGCTTTTAATTTGTTTCACAAAAGCTAACATCTAATACATATTACACGTAATGCTGACTGACCATAAATAAATCACTATAAAATGGTTCATTCAATAGCCTAAATCGTGACTAAAACAATCCCTACAAACGTAAGATGATAACGACACAACGACAATGAAGTTCAAAACATTGATATGCAATATAATTAGCTCGTTAAATTTCGTATTTATGTTCTGTTGCATTCGGAAGTAAGCCTCGATGGAAAACAAATATCCTACACTGAGCTAAAAAATAAGGTGGATAGGCTGTTGTGAACAATTTAATTAAACTATACGCATGGCTAGGTAATTATATGCACATGTTTCAAACCGTTGCTTATTTGGACATAACACTGCTTACAGGAAGATCTAATTCTACCACATACTGATGCGTACATGTATATGTACGTACATATATATGCACAGGTGTGCCTAATCTGAAGTAATTTGTATTATATTATTTATGTTTCTTACTTTCTCTTCGTGTGACTGCAGTGGTGCTGTTCCACTTTATATTAATGACATAAGCAGACGTATATGTGTCTATAACATTGGTGAATTGAATACAAAAGTAACCGACCTTTAAACATCTCGCAATGTTTGCTGGTGCGTGAACATTATTCTAATGATGAAGATATTTTTTGTAAATAGATCACTTTGACATTATGTTTGTGCTTCTTATGATTTAACAGATAGTTGCATACACAGATGCGTTACCATAAAATCAGCTGAAATGGATACATACAAATAAAAAACATTGAGTCGATGGCCAACATTAATAGAGCGTGCTCCTTATACGTGGAACAAATAAATGACTATTATATCACGATCAAAGTAAGTACATGTATTGATTCAATACAAATCTGCAATACAAAACTCGTTAAAAAGAAACTCCATGATAACAATTGCAGAAAAAACAAACGCTATGCTCATTTTACCTACAAAGCTTATAGTCAACACAATAAACAAATCTGAATGTAAAGTGTTTCATTCAATGAAACAACTATTTAATTTTCACACACAAAAAACTGGGAGTTCATATTGATGACACACTAAATTGGAAAACCCATGGCATGTACACATGACACTAAAAATGTAACTCCTTATTGAACTTACTTATGAGAATTAAACAATATCTAAATCTGCATTATAGAAAAGTGTTTTTCAATGCCTGGATTCTTATCCATGTTCTATTTGGGGAAACTGTACCAATGAGCTTTCAAATAATATGTGCAAATTTCAAAAACCTGCTGCTCGAATTATTTTAGACAAATATTTTGATACACCGACAGATGAATTATTTTTGCAATTAAATTGGATGAACTTTTCAGACACAGTTAACTATGAAAAGGCCATTCTAGTTTACACATGTCTAAAAGGCTTCATCCCAGACTACATGGAGCTACTATTTACTTATTATGCAATCAGATTATTGACATCACTTGAACAAAAACTACTCGCAGTTCCGAAACCTTGGCTAAAATTTTGCAGAAAATCATTAGCATACTCTGGAGCATAATTATGGAACTGTCTTCCTTACGATGTAAGAACATCTGCAAATGTAAACTTATTTAAAAGCATCTCCTTGAAGTGATGGTTCTCGGGTGGGCAAACCACCCAGCAACCATGTGTTGATGCAATTTATGCCATCGTTTAATGTGTTATAGCAAGTCAGATCTTCTGCTTTGAATTACATTTGATATCTTGATTTTCTTTCAGCTTTGTATGTTTGTACAAATTTATTTTAATTTGCCTTTCATGTAACTTTTGTAAATGTACATATATTATTTCCATGTTGTATGATGCTCAAAGAGAAGACTGGTATATACGCAACTGTGTTGCCTTTTAAAGTAAAGTCTTTATTATTATACATGTATGTGTAAGTACAGTTCACAAGGTCAACGTAAAACCCGAACATACCAGTAGAATAGTATTTATGTTCATACACCTATAAGGAATTTTGTACAGCTGGAACTAGCTACATGTAAAAGTATGCCATATTGCAAAGAAATATCCAAGAAGCTACACCGTATGCACTTATTATATGACGTCGTAATGATATAAAGTTGATCGAGAACATACGGCTTTATTATCAACAGGGTGCTATTATATTGTCATTATTACAGAATACATAATGGCTTGTAATATAAAGAACTTCCTGCAATCATAGTATGGACACTACAATACACTGTGGGAAGGAAATAAACAAAAAGAGTATAATTTAGTAGCATTATCCCAATTGTTGGACCATAGTTATTTACACTACATGCACTTGCACTGTGTTTGCATTAGACACATCACTGTGATATGTAGTACAGCGAACACCGGTTAAACCCCCTGCTCTGGCGACATTTTCATAGTCTGAACTCTGGCGGAAGACCTACTTTAAAGAAATATAATGAAATTTACGAAAATAGTTTTGTCACTGTGCTTATACATTTTGTATTTCAAACTGTAATTATTTTGTATGTGTCCTTTTGGAACTGTGAAGTCTAGCTTAAGGCATTTTCAATTATTTCAAAATTTTTATCTAAGCACGTGTACTGTTTCTTCCGTGATTTTGTGTGTACCATGCATGGTGTGTGGTCGCCCCTTGTTATTCATTCGTGTATTTTTCTGGTAATGTTTGTGTGACTGAGTTGACAGGTTGTCTGAGTAGTTGTTGTTGGAATAGTTTGTCGAGTTTTGTATAATCGATTTGCTATTTAATCATTTTGCATTAATGTATTATATACTGAAAGTATAGTAATTAACAATTCATTAAGCAAAAACAGCACAGTTATAAATGCAACATCAACTCCAAAAACATCAAACAGGTAGCGAACACATCTTCAACGAATGAAATAGTTAATTCGTAACCACTCTTTGTTGATTTATCACATTTCATTGGTCGAGTCGCCAAGAAAATGAAGTGAATCATGCAGTTGTCATGCGACCATAAATCTCGATGCAAGAACATTTAACACTGTTGTGAGATACCCGATTAGTGCACTGAACGAAATTAGTAAACTTGAAATACTAAAACATACCGAGTGACTTGAAAATTCATAAAAACCTACTTAAAGCATCCTCATACATCAGTGGTTAGTCAAGTTCCCAGACTATGTTTCGGACGAAGAATACTCTGGTGAACGAGAATGACTTAAAGTCACGAAGAAGAAATGATAACTTTGACATTACAAAATGACACCAAGCGTCTCATTTCTGTGTATAATTTATCTAGGTACACCATTGACCTTTGTAGAAAAGTGAACAAATGCCATACAGTTGATACGTAGGCTGTCGGTCTACGCGTTATATCAAACGGTGCTAGTGACGCACTCATGCAGCTGCTTATTTCACTAATATAACGGAAACAAATGAGAACACAAACAACACACCAGGAATGCGTTTACAAGTTAATTTCTACGGCCAAAAGGAATGTAATGTGATGCCAATCTTGTTCAAAACAATGAAGACAATTTTATAACATGTCTGCTAACTAGTTGCAATCAATTCTGAAGCAATGTACTAAGGTTTGTTCGTACAACAACAGTCATCATGTTGTTAAAGGTCAGACACTATATACTCTTAGGTTATACGATTGAAACTTTTCGGAGGAAAATATGGACCTTAATCTATGTGAAATAAATAATGCGTTCGTAGTCAATAAACACAATAAAATTGTACACAAATGATACAATGATATAGTAAAAGAGTAACACAATGTTAGACCAATATCAATTATACCTATTTACAAGTGCATTTAGGTCATGTATAAAGTGCACAAAAACTATATTGGAACATATTTTATTATATGTATCACATACATTATATAAAATTTCATATTTGAGCACAACCACCAATTTTCTAATTTCAAAGAAATTATAAAAATAATCATACCTCCTGGAAAGTTTTTGAACAACGTCTGAATGTCGGACCCAAACTGTTCCAACATCTATAAATGTATGTTTTAGTCTGTTGTTGAAATGTGAATGAATTAATGGTTAGAGTAAATACTTAATGATACAAAATAATCATGCATGCTAACGCTAGGTGCCAAAAAGCCTATCTACACGTAGTGCACGTGTACGGTATGGTAAGTTAAATGTGTGCTTTGAATATTGTTTTCATGGATAAGCAATGCTGAACGCGTCCAAGCGAACGAAATGCTTGGTACCGGAACTCAGTCAGACAAGCATGTTACATGTAGGAAGGTTTTACGTTGCTGTTCATTTAACGTAAACTAACAAAGAAAATCACTACAAATTTTAATACATTGTACGTGTTCACTATCAAAAGGGCAATCCATTACATCACGGTAACCACGTGATATGTGTATTCAGATTATTTTGCCCTAGTTTTGACTCATAACTTAGAAATATTGGTAATGCTTGTTGTTAAAAGTACATTTCACAATAACTATCATCTCGAACCTTGAAATATTTGTTTAAAGTGAAGACTCAGTTGTATTGACAATGTAATGCTGGCATTTATTTCCTTGCAGGTATTGTCACCAATCACCTCGTAGTTAGGCTTGTGCTAACATTTCTCATTATCATGAAGCGGAATTGACTCGAACACACTTGGTCACAGTGATGATTCACTGGAGATTTCATTTGGAGACAAGATGAGGTAACTCTATCAGTAGTTTGGATGGAGTTATTGACCCCTATGAACTTTTATGTTTTACATAAAGTACCATTATCAGTCACATGTAAGGACTCAACACACTTGATCAAATCGATGACCATTAGACAAGATAATTCACTCAATCTGTAGACACGATGAGTAACTCTATCAGTTGTTTTGATTGAGTTATTGATATTTTTAACTTTGACTATTTGCTTTACCTTTTCTAATAATTTATCATATGTTATTACTTCAAGCTCAGCACACTTGATCACGGTGATTACTCGTTTTGAGGAGGTAGCTCTATCAAGGATAAGGTTACTACCCTTTGGTCACTATAATTACTCTTTCTCAATCACTATCGGAGATATTGATTTCAAACTTTTTTGCCAGGGTAATATAAAGTACGAGAAAGGCGAGCGTATAGCACACGCAGTCGGTGTCCTTGTGAGCAGCATATTCTCATCTTTTATTTTAAACCAAGACACCATTTCTGTCATGTGGAACTTGCAAAGTGACAATATGCTGACACTGTGCCAGTCAGTTATAAGAAATGCATCAAAGGCATGGACATGTACCAGTACAGTTTACGAGGGTTGTTCAAATTGGAATGCATCTAAGCACATCAAACATTATCCTTGATAGATTCTAATGAAACAAGCCTTTGATCCCATTGCAGTATTCATCTCCGATATGTATGCGAAGTTTCATTCAGTTATTCCTTTTTTTAAATGCGATTTTGTTATCATTCCTATGTACACTATGCATATACTGGACATGAGCCAAACTGAGATCTTAACGTACCTGATATTTTTTCTGACAATGCGATTTAAGAGTCGTTTAAAACAAATAAAGATCACAAGGGACAATGCTTGACAAATAAGGATGGTCGGAAAGCTCAAAAACATTCACGCTTCTCAAAACGCCGCGTTAATGGCTGCTGCAGGTGGAGGCCAATTGCTCTGCAATAGCATGTCATCCTTTAAATATTTGGCTTGATAGCGATTGTCGGAGTATTGCTTCAATTTCTGAAGGAATTTACCTTTGTTAAGCTTGGCATTTACTCATTCTCCGTTTTATACACCAAATGTAATGGTAAAACTTGGTTTAAATGGAAAAAAGTGTACATTTCTACGGGCGTCCATGGTACGTTTTGCAATGCATACTTTTGTTATGTCTTTGCTGGCCCATATTTGTTTATGGATCTGTCGCATTGGTGACAAAATGAACCCATGTCTAGTTTGTAGTCATTACATTTGCAAATGGTCGACTTTTGTTATATAGAAACTTGTTTTTGCTATTTTTGGACAGTTTGCAAGGGCATATGTGCTGGCGTCTCAAAGCAGATAGGGGTACCCAAACTATACCTATCGTCCTAATTTTTGTAATATACTTGATAATTGTATGAATCGCTCCTAATGATGTCCCAACACATTGAGCTATATGCCTAACTGTAAATACTTCACCAGTTTTCAAAAAAATATTTGATTTTCTCAACCCTTTTCTAGTATGTTGCGGTATTCTGATTGCGTGCATGGGGTTCATTTCCAAATATAATTACACCACTTTTGAATTTCTTAAACTATCAAAAACTTGATGAATATGACATTACATGACACCATTTTACCATACAAGTTATTTTAAATATTGTATTTGCTCCTGCATTAAGAAAACAACGATTATTAAATGAGACCGAATTTGGTCAGAAAAAATTGACAATTTCCCAATTATTTTTGCATTAGTATACACGAGTAGACAGTGTTAAATGGAGTATTGTTACAGCTACACTGAACGGATTTTCAAATGTGAGGTATCAATATAAAGCTAATACAATGATCTTTAATATACAGATCATTAATTTTAAAAATTCATTGATACAAAATAGATATAGCATCACTTGCATTCCAATTTGAACAACCCTCGTATTACGAATTTGTTGATCACTATAATAACCATAATGAAAATCGGTATGCTAATTATGTTACATGTATCCACATGAAATAAAGACGTTATTATTAATATTATCATAGCAAATGAATCAGTTATGTGTTAAAGAGATGCATTCCCTAAACATGAGACATGCTATTTGTGATGAATTATAATTACCTCTGTGCGACGTCAAATGTCCTTAATCTAATTGTATTGCATCCCAGTTAATCCAGTCACCATATTATGGCTAAATAAGATGCCAATATATTTTGAGTGTCTTATTAGCAATTGATTAAGTGTGATTTAGCATGCATTTTATTCTCTGGGATATAATTTATAATACGTTTTGGAAGTGCTAAATATCTCGGAGGCTGGTGCGTTTGATTTTCGTCCAAACAACGAGTGCTACTTTCTAATAAAGTGAATAATTCAATCAAACAATGTATTGTTTGTACTTACATCTACAAGTAATTCGATAGGTACTTAAGTTGATACATTGCAATAAACCTAATGTTATTGGGCTACAAATGTAAACACGTGTTGATCAATTTGGTGTTTCTCAAAGCAACGTCAATTACTGTAGAAATAAGTTAACATTGCAAGCGTGTTTTGACGAGTCTTTCTCCCTCCAGACAAAGTAATAGTTTAGGAACTATAAGAGCTTAAGAGAAACAATCAGTCAACAAAAATAATGAGTTTATCAGATTTATTTAATTAGGCAACAAGTGTTGTCTATACTTTTAGAAGTATTTTCGTTGTAAAATATCAACAAGCATCAATTTTATAGATATAAAATAATTTGAGTCGTTATGCCACAAGGCATTTGGGTTTTATTCGCGAAGTCCATGTTCGCGGTTTTGACTCTAAACGATATTTCTCAAATAAGTTAACCATTTAAGATTTAAAAATTTCACTAGTAATGAAAAGATAGAGTACATGTATAACAATTACATCGGGCAGTTTAGTGATCTGTGAGCTTTTCAACCTCTTTAGATCATTGTTATTGCGAAAACCCGAATCTAAAAAACGATTGAAGGTTTATCTGATATTTTCACTAATTGGCAGCTCTGCATGAATAAACACATTAACGAAATTACTTAGACACGGGTGTGTAACATGCAAAACACGATTTATCTAAACACTACAGCATGTTATCAATTAATACTATTTAGCAAAATCCCTTATGTATTGTCGGTGGCATTCGTGTTGCAATTATGAAAGAAATTATTCGCATAAAAAGAAATAATAACGATAATGCATATTGATAAAACATATGAATATAATGTATTATTATATCATAAGCCGAAGTTGGAAAAATACGTTTTTCTCCTTTCATTTTATGCAATTTTCTATCCTTTCACATCGGACACGTATTCTGATTCCTTTATCATCACAAAACGACACATCGTGTTAGATGTTATTTTCCACTCAAACAAAACCGCTTTTTACACGAAGTGCATAATGCATTGCACTGTTCTACTTTGAGTATATCCCCTCACTTAGAACTGAACATTGTGTTACCTCTGTTAAGGCACACCAATGACTGAAAAAGCTAGGCAAAACGTGGAGTAATATATGCAAGCACGTATATGAAGGGTTATCACTGTTACTTATCTACATGTACCCGTTAATATTAATGCCACACAACTATCAATCACATATTCATCATAGCAGTAGATAATTCCGGAATGCATCAAAAAGTAGGAACGTTCGGAAGTGTCTATTATGAATATAAGTGTTGTATTCCTTTTTATCACATGTTTGACGTCGCGGTAGCGTAATAAAGCCATTATTTATTTATGATAATACACTAGTGTAATAAAGCTATCACGCGACTTCATTCAAAGGATAGGCGACGTCGTCAAAGTTGCGCGTTTATTATAGTGAAAAATAAGTTTTTATGTTTCGCCCGGAAAAGGCTAACATGTGATAAAAAGAACATTACATTTGTGACTTTCCACATTGAATTTATTAAACTCGTTGAAAAAAATCGATGCATTTTATTATTTTATTCAACTCGTTTAATAAATTCGATATGGAAAGACACTCATGTAATATCCTCTATATATTGAACTTTATCTATCTCCCATGTATGTAGTAGACCTGTAAGGTGAAATTGATAAATATAATTATGTAGACCTAAAAGTTGAATTGATAAATGTATGTAGACATGGAAGCTGAAATTGATAAATATATGTAGACCTAAAAGTTAAAATTGATAAATTTATGTAGACATGAAAGCTGAAATTGATGAATATATGTAGACCTAAAAGTAAAAATTGATAAATTATTATGATGCAATGCTTTCTGTCATCTTTCATTACTGTGGTACCATTGCAACTTTATATTCCATATTGAAATTGAAAAATCTTAATGAATTTAACCGGTTTGCATTATGACACAGAATGTCATTGAATACTGATTTCAAAATTCAAAACTGCAATTGTCATGATTATATATTTTATTCCTAGACACCATTATTTCTACAGTTTTGTTTATACGTCTAGCTTCTGATTTACTATCATTTTATCTCAATAATTACAGGGTCATATGTTGAGCCTCATCAGACGGATGAATCAAACGTTCGACGATGCAAAACACCCTGTTGTGGTGCGTAATCATATTGCCATTGACTGGTTTAACCGGTATCATTGAATCTGATCAAAGGTTTTATTTTTATTTAGGTGTTCAGCATAGTGGTGGATTACAAATGTCTATATTTAATTTAGTAATATGTACATTCTGTACATAACTTTTGAAACGTAAATCCACCCCCTTCTTTATGTGATACAGGATATAGATAATATTTTCCCTTCAATGTGCTAAGGTATCAATATGAATATAACCTAAATAGAAATCACGACTTTCCAGACCACCATCATACATATTTGAATGATATAGGCAGTTATTCACTACGTATGGGTGTCCTAAAACCCAAATTACGTAAATCAGCATTCGCAAAGGGAAATAGTAGTCTTTAAACTGTGTGATAATGTTTGGGAGTGCCTTTTACGGATTTTTATAAGATTCTTGAATGTGACAAATTCAGTCTAGAAATTGAATAAGACGTCGAACTGGACAGTACACAACTATCGTAAAAATGCATAATTCCTGTCGAGGACAGTCTGTTTAAAGGTCTTCACGTAAACGTTTTAAAATTGACTATTGAAGTTTCATTAATGTATTGTCCGAATTAGGTTTAGCAGTTACGTATTCGTAAGATTGTTGTACACAGGCCGTGGAATTAAAACCACCTGTTTCCTGAAGCTCCACCGCAAATGACAATGCTATTTCACAGTTACTACGTGTAAAAGGTTCTTTTTTACTTCGTAAAACGTGTGTTGGACTATTTGAATTTGTTGAACGTGTGCCTATAGCCGATTAATTATAAATCACCTATCGTGGTGGTAATACATAAACAATGACAACCACCTTCAATTTGGATTTCCTTACAAAATAGATAATAAACGGTTGTGTTTACTCGTGTACGCGTATGACTATACTGTACGCTGATTCAGATCATCAATATTATATCCACCCCGCGAGCGTCTTTAAAACCAATTTTCATATTCCACGCATGGGAATCGTATAAATGTGCTAAAAGATAATGTCCTAGACAATTATCGTCTGTAAGTTGGGAACATAACCCTAGACGCTAGCCAAAACATGGAATGATGATTTGTGATCGAAACCAGACAATTACAATGCAATTGAAATGTTCATTTCAGTTTATTGTACCTGGATCCTGCTGTTAAATTAGACCGATTCAGCAGTGAGTCTTGAGCAGGTTAATAGGAAGTTGGTCCAAGTCCTGTGAGTTTAGCTTGTATTTACAGATTTTGATAGTATTAGATCAGCCAAATACAATGTCGTGTTAAATGTTTGTTGTACTTCATTAATCATCGCCTGTCATTGTAGACAATGCGAAGCCATATTCAAAAGATTTTATAAGCCACATTCAAAAGATTCAATATATCCCAATTAATAATACAATGAATTATTGACACGTGGCAATACAATATACCGCAACGTTTTGTTCAGCTTTCCAAAATGAAGAATTCGGTAAGACCTCAGGGACACAGTCAGATTATATTGAATAGTTAACTGTAATCGCTCTTGACGGACTATCGATAACCCTTAAAGCATTAGCAACATAAGAGATAGCTCTTGACATATTTATAGATAAAACATGGACCACACACGAATAATATACAAGCATGTATGCATGAGATGCCAGACCAACCAACGCAATTTTTCACCTAATTTGACAGGTTATTGTCATGTTGTCATTTCTTATGAGAGTATAGATTGAGGTCAAATCAATTTGTATATCAACGTTACAAATGCCACTTCCTTTGGTAACAAATTAAATGTGGCTGCACATATGTACAACTTATCATTACTTTAAATAAGATAGAAAGGATTATTGTACAAGCGTCACAGTATTGTGTGTTTCAGGTCTTCTGACTAGATACAAAAAGCAAAGCTATTCACTATTTTTGTTTGAACATGCACCGTTCTCATGAAATGACGTAACGTCTAGATTACTTGAAATTGATGCCTGTGTTACCATATACGATACGAATATCTCAAGGGAACTATAAGTCAGTAACGTGGCTATTAGAGAATGTTTGTCAGGCAAGACGGGGGGATTTATCGGATAACCCACAGGCGCACTGACTAGAATAATGCAGTCCTGAGCAGAGGATGCTCAACTATTGTTTTCTAATTCATCAAATCAATTGATCCATTTAGTGACTTTGGGAAATATTCGTGTACTCGGAATGCTATTGCCATTTTGTTTTATTGTGATCATAAAGTTCGCCAAATATCATGTTGTATACTATGTGGATTGTTCGTGTGGTTTGTGATCGTCCTTTTTTACAGTTCTTGCATTCCGGCTCTTTTAGCAGGTTTATTTGACTTACTGCAGCGGCGGGCCGTCGGATTTGAATGTCTTATTTGTAGCTGCCCGGTATTTTGACATTGTAAATATACTTTCTTTTTCTCTAACATAAGTGGTAACACAATCCCAGGAGCCAATTTGTACTTGAAGTTGCATATTTTCATTCAGGTGACTCTCAACAAAGAAGAAGTTCGAATGATCACTGAATGCACATGACCAAATGACCTGATAAAGCAAAGTTCGTAGGCCACCCTGTTCTCGGGACGGTATTGGTGCAAGTGACAGAGCAAACATAAACACAACAGTGTATGCCTGATTACAAATATGCACGTACTGAGGAGAAATTTACACGCACTGTTGATTTTGACTGCCACATGTAATTATAGACTGTGATATTTTAAAATATAATATGTATTGGACGTTTATCTATATTTGTTTATGATGGTTACCGCTTTATTAGTGGTATTGTGGACCGTTCTACGGGTACTATATTTACGTAAATGTATGCAACAGCGTGCGATCTATTTGTCAAACGCACTAAGGAATTACCGTAAAAGAAATATGTATACATAGATTTACGTGACATTTACGCAATGTTAGTAAATCAAAATCCTGGTATATAGCACCGATACACACGAGACCACATGTGCGTTACCAACCAGTTCATCCCTATTTAGATGGAAACACTGAAAAGCGTTTCTGAAATGTCCAGTGCTCGGGACAAGTTTTGCACCAGGGACCTCTCGATTGGTATTTGAGAGCGCTAACCACTCGGCCGACGTGTCACCTATAACACCTGTATTAGCTGTTCATGCTAAGGAGTTGTTTCTTGAGATCATAGGTGTGTCCCTGGTTACTTTGTATCGTTGAGTCATTCCCTGTGTGTCATCCTTCCCGTTCTGTTGCCATAATTGTTCCGCGAAAATTGATTTGTGTATGTGGTGTTTTTTTTCTTCGATAATAAGTTTGTACGGGGTTATTTGTTATTTGTGAAATTGAATTGGTTCTTGTGTAAACATTGTCATACGATTACCAGAAAAATGATCACAATGTCTTCCCATAATGCTGTGCAACTAGCACAACAAAGTGTTGATTCGTTTCGTAATCTCGATTGGCATTATTAAAGCAAACTAATGCATTCCACTGTATTTTACGTCTTCAAACTTTTATCCTCATTAACAGGGATATTTGTTTGATCTTAACAGAAATGGTACGGCACTAGATTGTACTGTCGGCAAATGTTTTAGAGCCCGGATCTACATGTCGTTTCAACACTACTGCATACATCATTTGCATATTCCGCGTCAAGTAAAAAACATGTTACATACGTCAGATGCACTTTGTTTGTGATACACTGCGACAACTGAATGCTAGAATGTATGGAATGATTACACGAACTGCTAACATATACGTCTACTAGGTTTTTACAGAATAACATAAAGTTTATCTGCACAATTCACGAATACCTTTGATATAAACAACTCTCATAATGTGCGATGTTATTCGTCGCCACGAAGGTAGGCCTATTCGAGAAGAGAAACCAGTTATCATGGTTTGTTCTAATATCAAACAATTTAGTCACTGATACCATTGTATTTATAAACTACTTTGACACTCGATTAAAAATCACACATTTTTGTGCAAGTGGTTAGGATAACTATTTAGCATATATGTATCAATACTAAATTACTTCACCGGGAAGCCAAAAGTGTTGTTTATATGAAAAGGAAAGATTAATGAGTACATATATCATAAGCACTGCTTAAAATGATGTCATATGATCAACATCTCCAAATGGACATGTTTGTATCATGTACCCAAGAAATACATACTTGTATATGCACAAAAGACAATTGGCAGTTCATTTGAAAACCGTGTACCTCGACAGAAAGCCTGGTGACATGTCTTTTTTAATTTTAATACTGTTACAGATGATTAATCTGTCATTTCAAGGTGTTTCGGAGAAAATTTGATCATTAGATAAAAGGCACGCGTATTTCCGTAAAAACAGAACAATGACAGTTTTTGTTCCTTGCTGGCGGAGACACCAAATTGATTTCAAAAAAATGAATCTGGTACGAATTGGCCATGCGTCGTTTATGTTTAATTTCGGATTTGCATATTTCTCGAAAATATAGTAATATTAGGATACAATGTTTGCAAAAGGATGACATTCCAATTCAGTAAGTTTGAATTATGCGACTTACGTTTTAATCAAATACAAATAAAGAAAATAAGTAGTCTATTCATGTGCTGCTAATTTGAAGAAGATAGCTGATGTATCAAAATCACTCTACGTGTCTTATTTTACAAAATACAAGGACTGTCTCGTATGAATTTCGAAGTTGCAAAGCCAAATCCAAATCACACGGAACGGCTGTATGCAATTTGTGAATTATCTACTGTGTACTCAACTGAATTGTTACCGAACATTTAAAGATAAGAACTATTCTTGCATGGTGATAAACCTGTTTTATTGGTTTGCTACAAATGACGTCATCACCTGAAGATATTTTGGTCGATATTAAAAATCATTACTGCACCTCGGAATCCTATATCTATCAAACGATGTGTACACAAAGTAAGCAAAAAAATCATGTACGTCAAACCGTATGTATATTAGGATTTTATTTGTCGTCAAAACCATCAAAGGACTGAATATATGTAAGCGGGTGAATGGTAGGAAGATATAACACAGTTGTTAGTAGTTAACCTCGTACGTATAGATCAAGGCCATCCTTCTATATTCTATTTAAAGCGGCTATGCGGTTTCTAGGAAAGGAAGACGACACAAAACAAGTCTAGACTCGTTACAGCACTTGAGTGTTCGTGTTTCAACACGTTCAAACCTCTAACGTTTGATTGGCTAGCGATATAGCCCGAGAACATGATGTGGTATCGGATCTCTCGGAGCTCACGGAGCTCTCTGCTGTGGTTTTGAAGCTCAGAACGCGTCATCAGGCCGCGCTTATTTAATTAGTTACTAACGTCGACTAAATTTAGGTTTATAACGTGGGAGAGTATTAATGAAGAAAGACTTGACGTAGGACTTGCAGTTGGCACGCGTAAGGGACCCCGATGACCGGCCGGACGCGCAACCCCGATGACCGAACGCGTAAGTGATTGAGTTCACTAATATGATTTAATAGTTGTTTTGTGGAACGTTCATGGAGTCAACCTAGTTGATCTCGACTAATTTGTTAGTCTCGTTATGGCAACATAGCCAAACAAAAACCATCTATTGATTGGCTTAACACAGAAACAATCGCATGTAGGTAATACCGCAAAACATGGATTACGTTATCATAATCCGATACCATATTGTTATTTTATGTGCATTGAATTGGCGGAATGGGACTAATTCTTGGAGAAGCTGTATATAACTAATAATTAAAATAAATACCCACCTACTCGCGATTATCTTTTTTTATGGTGATGTAATCGCAAACATACTAGGGAGTTCCACTTTATCTCTTGCGTAGGCGTAAGTTGTGGTTATAATTGCATGAACATAATTATATAGATGTACGATTTTGTTACATTATTGAGGAGTGAACGCGCAAAGTTGCCACGTGCTTATAAATACATTGTAATGATACACAGTACACAATCTCTTTCGCTTCGTCCAATGATATATAAAAACATCCACTCTGTTTAGGTCGAGATAACTTCATCTATAGATACACAGAATATAATAAATATTTATACTGAGCAAATAGTTCTCTTGTTACATGCATCAACACAAAATATTGAATTCGTTAATACATTTTGTCATGATATATATTTCTATAGATTCTGATTACATTTACCGTTCTTCCATGTCTATTCTTCGTTTCTAGCAGTTTAGGTGCGCCAAAAATTTAACTCTTTTACAATGCTTGATAGAATTTATGGAATTCAGGATTTTATTTAGACACGGGAATACATAAAACATTCCATTAATAGACGGATGCAAATTTTACTATTATATTAAAATAAGTACGAAAATGTTAGCTTGTAACTGGTTTGTTTACCGACATTGTATGTTTAGGTCTTTGTTGTATTCAAGTATATATTGTTGAACTACATGTATCCATTACAGCATGTTGGTTTTGCATGCTTATACATGTACCTATCTGAAACATATTTCGTTTTAACCATGTTATATACTATGCTTGTCAATCACTACTGAACGTACCACATTTGCATAATAAAGCTCTACATAAATCGCTGGCTTAGACTTAGAAGGCCGTATGTACTACTTACGACCTTATACGACTCATCCATAGTTGAACTCTGCACATCAGGGCACTTCTTATCAGCCTATTTTCAAGACCAAACTGAAGTTTAAAAAGCGTGTTACCATAAGAAATGAGTTGCTTTCAGACCGTTTTATCTTGTTTTTTCTAATTCTAAGGCAGCGAAATGAGGTATATGTGAGTATATTTACATGTTTCTGCAGTTATTATCAATTTGATATTAAACACATCACTTTAAGACTGCATAGTGACAACACACGTATACACGAAATATCACCAGAATTTATAGGATTGGTAACCATTCTATTTGAAGGTCACGGTCCGGGATCAAACTAATAGTCGCCGTTCCATAAACAACACCTATATAAACGTAAATATACATTGTATAAAGATAGATTGAATGCATTGAACTCAAATGTTAGCCTAATAGACATACATTTTGAATACAATGAACCAGTTAATCCGATAAACATATATCGTGGAAAAAAAGATTAAATTGCTGCAATATATACACTCGGCAAAACTTATAAGTACACACGTCGTTTTATCGTTATAACTTTTTTATTTTTTATCATTTTTGCATGAAATTTTGTGTACATGGTATTGACTATCAAAGGACGGGATAAATAAAGTTTGTTCTTCAAAATTAAATGCAGCGGTTCATTGAACCATGAAACGTCAAAAACCGTAAAATAGCCGTGAAATTGACGCGTATGTGCAAATTATTTTTATGTAAGGTAAATTTGAATTTTAGATTTATTGTCAAATTAAAGAAAACACAAAATAATTCGAAACGTGGTGTTTTTTACTTTTAAAAATATTTTTTTATTGTTATGGTCAAGGGGAGTTAACCATGTCCCAAATTGGATTTTTTATCCGAAGTCGATATTTCTAAACCTAAATTGGGCTTGTTCCTATCATTGTTTTCTTTATTACTGTGTCCGTGATAGAAACATAGACCTGAAACCGTACTGAATCAGCGAAGCGGGGCCATATGTGCATTAGGAACAATCGCTCGATGAACACACGGCATTATGTGTTTTTTTAGATTCTGCTGATGTCATCATTAGTTTATTCTGTTTCTTACACTTTTAATCAAATGTTAAAAACATCGATTGTATTGTAATTCTACATATCACGTCTACATATGTTGAAATTTTAAGCATGATCAAACACGTATTGACCGAGCTATGGGCAAATAAACAAGTGTGTACTTATAAGTTTTGCCGAGTGTAGATTGGATTGTCAATTTAACGAGATAGGTTGTGTGGTGTTCTGTCTAATGTATTTGCCATTTTGGAATTTCGAATTCTCTCCTAGCCAAGTGCAGTTGATCTGAATCCAAGATTGAATTATAATTTATATTTATGAGAACAAAGATATGAAACAAACAACAAGAACCAACAATAACAGATTAAAGTTGCAATATGTTATATAGAAGTATTTAATATGCATATATTGTTTGTATATAGTAAATAATGTACTATTATAGGATAAGCATAGCTTGGAAAGATTTCCGCTTTCATTATGTAATTCTTTACATAAACTAACGTGTTTCTTGTGCATAAACCCGAAATACACCACCGCTTTAGCAATTCTTTAAAACTATCCATTCCTTACTTGCAATACTACTATCGCCGCTTTCTTTAAACTCGAATTGCAACCAACGGATCGATAGACTAGTCAATATTTAGATTATTTTACTATTTGAAGATATATGATCATTTTCACATTTCATTGGTTCCTTAAAAGTTTATAATTTTCCTTAAACATTGAAGAACTTTATAGCCTTATTTACCAGGAGTACACAATCAGGAACATAAACGTTTATGTAATAAAGCTTTGTAGTATACATATGTAAACGAGAGGTGCCCCACTTATATTCGAACACCGTTGAATATCCGATATTTTCATTTTAACCCAATATAAATGAAAAAAAACTCGTTTGAACCGCGTAAAATAATGTGTCAGGTAACATGTATTCTCACTGTTTGGTTTGTTTGCAATATGATTCGGGCCGAAATCAGCAGTTTTATAGAGAGTGTGGCATTTGGCTTTTTTAAGGCCGAATGCTACTTAAGAAGCATCAAGAAGGTGTTAATAGATCATGGACATACTGTTTCTGTTAAGACTTTCAGTAATTTTCGTCCCTAGAAGGGTGATTTTCGTTCTGTTGCTCTAATATGTGAAATGACACAAAATATTAAAAAATGCCAAAAAGTGACGATTCCTTCAAAAATCGTACCCATTAGTTATACGATAACTAGGATAAATAGTGATAGCAATGAAGGTAGGAGTATCCTTAGAAACTATTAATCAAGTAATTTCAAAAATGGCGAATGCCAGGCTCTGAAAAACGGTCCGTGTTCACCAGCGATTTAATAAAACAAATCCAAGGGAGACATTCGTCTTTAACCCCCGTTCATGCTACAACGGAACGGTAATTTCGAAAGTTTGTCCCCTCTGTTGCGATAATGCTTTATCATAAGATATTTACGGTAACACAACAGATTGCTGTTAGAGAATTGTCTACGAGACTATCAAAAAGTTAACATTCTTTAAGCAACGTGAGTTCCCACCCGGTTGCATGACTTGTGCCTTTGTTTGTTAAAACTAATAAAATATAACTCAAGACTCAGCTTCATACCCCACCACAAATAACGCTATTCGATCCCTTAACAGCATGAATTCCAAGTATATTTCACCAGAATAGTAAATGCCGAAGTCTTACAATCCTGTATTCATAAACTTTGGAATCTTAACGATAAAATAATTGATTACACTCGTTCAATGTTTACACCATCTATTGGGGCTTTCTGTCTCAAATAAGCTCAAGTCGATGCCCCTACAAAGGTGTTGATTTGGTGTTTAACTAAACTGCAAAAATAAAAAACAATGTGTGGATACGGTAGTCGACACATTAATATACATGGCTGCAAAGAGACATTTTGATTATAGCGAATCAGCATAAAACTATCGGATGTTCAACGGTGTTCAAATATAATTGGGGCACTCTCGTATTGAACGATTTTATGGCGTAGAACCAGTCACTTCCTGATATACTACGGGGAACGAACAGGCGACGATTAATTTCTCCGCTCCATATGCTTAACTATCAATGTAGACAAAATGGAATTACAAAAATTACATTATCTTAAATTTTCAAGCGATAGAATCAGTTATTAACTACGCATTACTGTCCTAAAACCCTAACTATTTCTAATCAATAAACATTCGTAAAGGGACATATGAGTCGGTTAATTGTAATGGGTGTCTCCTATGGGGTTATTTTACAGTCGGGAATATGATAAATGTGACTGATTAGCAAGAGAGATACTTAATAATTAACTCAATCAAACGTGTAAGCAGTCATCTCAAAACCATGTTGGTGGTTAAAAAGGAAGTGCATTTCGAAAGATGTACATTGTTTTAGTACAACCAGAAATATATCGCGTTCATTCGTCGATTATTATTTCTTGTGTCAAAACTACATTACTGCTGCACCTTGATGCCACACATAAATAATTCGTTATAAAGGACTAACAAACCAAATCATCTGTAATTGAAATAGAATGCGCGGTGTACAAGCAGTGCTAAACAATGTCTATGGTATATAATTTTGAAACACTACGTTCGTCTACTACATCTTATGGTAATACCAAACATAACATATTTTTATTGCTCTAAATTGATAAATTTTATATCACAAATATTTAACTGAAAATACTGGGACATTCTACTTAACGTTCATAGACCATAAACAAAAATTTAAGTTCGCTATGTCAAACGCACGTGGTCGTGCACATGTTAGTTGGAAATAAGGGTTTCTGAAAACGAAATAGTATGCTAAAGCTGTTGGGAGGGAAACCATTTAATATGTTAAGACCAAGTATTTTTGTTGACCTCTTCCACATTTGATTTTCTTCTTTTAGGAGCTAAAGAAATGAAAATTAAATTGACATTATCGATGTATATACATTTCAACCGACCTAGTTATATAACGATTAACACTGCGTATACACCACCAACAACAACATGTATTTTGAATTCATCTCGATGTTTCGTTATGTCGAAGTGGTTTTAACGGCCCAAAAATTCGAGATAACGAGAGTTGACTGAATTGTTTCGTTTATAAACGTGTATGACTAAACGCTGATTCATTGCATTATCATCAAATATGACGTGGGGACATTCTGTCTCTGGGATACGTATAAATGAAAAAGAGCTTGTCAAAGACGTTCGTTATCTATTATCTCTAGACAATGTCTAAAGTAGCATAACGTATGAAACAACACTTTGTTATTGATAGCAGATGTTGCAATGTAAATGACATATTTATCAAAACTTAGTGTAACTTAAAGTTGTTGTCAGATTACCAATTAAGAAGTAGAGCTCAGTTCATAAGACCAGTTAAAATGTCCTCTCAAAACGTATCAGTCTAGGTGAATTTTGTCTTAATATTTTCCGATTATCTGTTTGTGAGTTTGCTTTAACCAAGGACAAACAAATTTACATACCTGTTCTAAATATTTTTATAGTATCCACTTTTCAGCTTGTGTTATTCTCGGACAAACACATTCACATAACGTATCTAATTTTCACTTTTCCTCCAGAAAACTGTTTATTTGTATGTTCAGGAGAAGGTCTATATTGCCTTATTTGATAACCGAGTGTTTCGAGCAAATTCTTGAAATGGAAGTCTCAATAATTGGAATTCGTTAATTTTGATCATTGTCCAATATTAGGATAAACTCTGAAAATTACAATCCTAGGCTAAATACGTGACTGTTAACATTTGATACCATTGACAGCAAACTCAGTGTCTACTTAGTATGCAAAGAAGTTACGCATAAAGAGCGATTGTTTCTAAAACAATAATGTCATGAAGTATAAAACAAAAGTAATGTGTGCATTATTAACTATAAATTTAACACATTATAGACTATTCGAAAATAAGACCTCAAAGTTGTTCTTGCAAGCTGCTCCTGGTTTTAAGTTTCAGAAGGACATTGTGCTTTCCTTCGTACCAAACGAACTTTACTTACCAAAATCAAAAGCCCAATTCCGAGCGGCCAAAATGCTGAATGCCTTGGTTTCAGCTGTAGAAAATATTGAAATATCTAGATTTAGCTATCAAAAGTCCTAAAAGTTTACGACAAACACTAATTGGTGAATCCCTGTAGCCGCATAAATATGTTATCGATGGTAGTAAAATAAAACGTGCTTAACCGAAGTGCATGAACGCTGTAGCATCTTGAAAACACTTTAAATAAAGTATTTCGCCAAACACGTTCTTATGTTGCAACAAACTCCGTATGTTTTGCCAACATTATCCTCGTTTATGTGACAAAAAACGATTTGTCTTTGATAACAAAATTACACTGATTTGTATTGATGCGCAAATAAATAGGACAACATTTGCTATTTTGCTTTTACATACTAGATACAATATTTCAAAACAAAACACTCGAAAAACCAGCCGCGTCATGAAATATTACCGGTGAGAGACGATATTCTGTTCCAGCTCCATGTACTAACATAACCATATGAACATAACTTAGTTAGAAATCCAGAGAAATCCCATCATCTGAAATTGTCAAATGATGAAAGCAGTTATTTACTACGCATTACTGTCCTAAAACCGTACCTACTTCAATTAATATTCGTAAAGGAAAATATTAGTCTGCAAATTGTGTGCTAATTTTTGGGAGTGCCATATATGGGTTTTGATAAAAGTCGTGAATATGACAAATGTCAATGGTTATCAGAGAGAAACTCATGAATAAATCGAACATGGAAGAAAGTCATCTCCTCAAATTAGATTTAAGAGGAATTGTACAAATTTATTAACTTTTTTCAAAACTGATTAATTACCTCAACCATCGGAAATTAGTGTGCGTTTATGTCGAACAGGACTGTTGCAAATAAGTTTAGTAAGGACAAAACC
The DNA here is from genome assembly GCA_947247005.1 of Spisula solida. Lineage (NCBI taxonomy): Eukaryota > Metazoa > Mollusca > Bivalvia > Venerida > Mactridae > Spisula > Spisula solida. Next base: position 55,055,838 of record OX365945.1, read on the forward strand.
CAAATCATACATCTTTATAACGGTTTCTGATATTCTCTATGTCAGAATATCCAGTCGTCTGGTCAAAATCGTAGCATCTGATTATCCTTGAATAATTTGTGTTCGAATCAAGATTTGCAGTTCATATGACGCGTTAATCTTAGCCTGAGGTAACTTACATTCGTCATCGGGTTATTGGATTGTGGATCTCTTGGATTAGATTAAATACGAGTCGTATGAAAGCCAATAGTCAAAGCATGTATGCAGTTAATATCAGTCTACAACAGAGTTTGTTTCGAATTGAATACGGACCCCTTATTAAATTGCATTAGAGCGAAGAAGGGAATTGAGCACGAAATACTAAAAAGAACATTATATGAACAAATCGTTAGCTCTACCACTTACTGACACTCCAATCCAACACCTATCTTATTCATGATTTCACCAGTATTATTCAATGGCTATTGTTCAAATTTTGAATGTTAATGGATTATTATTTAATGCTAACTAATAAGATGTGGAGTTCTATCAGTGAAATAAAACCTATATCAGTCACTGTTTATCACCTACAATGTGACTGATATAAGCTCCATCCCCTCACAGGGACTACTTTAATTTACCCTAAACTCAACACTAAACTGTCCGTAACTTTTTTATTACTGATAATATTCTTAGTTAGACCATTTCCTACAAGTTTGCGTATGGTTTAGTGCAAAATTCTCAAAAAGACGTTTTCACATATTCACCATAATCCAAGATGGCGGATTTTGAATTGAAAAATATGAATGGAATAACATATTCATACGCAGCTTAACCACAGTGGGAATTATGCATAAATAGTACCAGTTTTGACACCAGATAAGCATTAAATAAATAGAATATTTGTTTGGTTTGATTGAATACGGTTAATATCTCATCTTGTAGTGATAATAATTTAATATTTTCACTCGCGCTACGCCCTCTTTAAAATATTGAACTTTATCACTACACGATGAGATATAAAGCATATTCAATCAAAACAAACAAATATCCTCTATATATTCGTTTATATGCAAATCAGTTCATTGGAAAATAAAAACTAAACCAAATAATGAGCATTAATGCAAAACGAAAAGTCACAAAAATTATCCCTTGAAAAATTATTGCGTGATGGAGCTCTGGCTCATATAACAATTGCAACGCAAGCATTTTTGCATAATCACACCATACAACAGTTGCCGCTACCATCGAAATATTCGCATTTTAAGAATATTTGGAATGTGTGGGGATAAGCTGTTCAGGCGACAAACGAGACGACCACCAAACCCGCAAAAACAACTGAAACGGTCCGATTTTCTGGAATTGGGGACCATTCCTCGATTGTGGTACGAATAATGTGCTCTCGGTGGAACAGAAGAACAAATACACCATACAAAACATGGATGGGCATACTAGATACTAATTAAAAAGGGACTGAATGTTGCTCTATTATTTTGTTTTATTGTTATAAACTGTTTAGTGACATTCAAAACTAACCTTGGTAATATTTTTCATGGTGTATTTTTGTGACTTTTCAATTAACAGTAATAGCAATTATTTAAAATTATTTCCATCTTACATAAATCAATTTTGATAAAGCGATCATAGAAATATCAGTTAAAATGTATATAAATGGTGAAAAATGTAGGTGTTGCGTTGAGAGTGTAATTAAGTGTATACGCATGAGGGCTTTGAAACGCCTTACATGACTTAAAGTCAAATATGGCTTAAATTATTTGTTTTATTAAAAATCATTGGACGTGGTTGTTAATTAATGTTTCTTACTTATAATAAAATTAAGTTTGTAATAAAATATTATCTCGTTTATTTTCTGAGAATCCTGTAAGGACACTCACCATAGGCACAAGTGTTGGATTTTCTATACAGGCTATGCGTGGCATTACTCTTATGTGCTCCTATTTGTTACACAGGGTAGGCATACTAATTTATTATAAACAATGTTGATAATTTTCTACCTTTGTATTAAAGCACCTGAGATTAAAGATTTTTTAATGCTAGTTTACTTTTTACGCACGCACCAACCTTCCTCATTTGCACATGTTCAAAAGAATAAGATAATATTTTTATATTGCCAATTTAAGTAATAAAACTTAAAACTTGGTGTGTGAATGTCTGTCTTAATGCGTGGACGTTCTTTTTGTTATAGACTTTGTTCATGCTTTTTAAAACATTATTAAGCGTTTGTTGCATTTGAACTTGCTGCCTTTTTGCGAAAGTATTATTGTGAACATTTTTTATAAGTGACAGGAGGCTTGTTAGAGGACTTCGTTGACGAATGTCATCTCGCATATTCGGATTAATTGCGCCTATAGCCGGTTTTGAAAATGCCACACCTTTGCCAGTGGTGAGTGTGCATGAAGTATCAGTAGTTAATAACGAGATATCATTATTTACAAACTAAACTGAATTATACGCAGGAATATCAATTAACATGCACATAAGATTGGTGTACCAATAAAGTAAATGATTTAAGCGATATTTAGCTTTGAGTCAGGTGAGACGTTTTTAAAATCCTCGAGAGTATATGAGGAAGCTGCCAAAGTAATAGAATGACAATGAGCAATTATTTACAGCAAAAACGTAGTATCTACTAGCAAGATAGAGGAGATGTAAATTAAATACATGTGTATTTGTAATTCATTATCCCCACGTAATAGCTAGTTTCGTCTCAAAATTATTGCAATCTTTAGATATACAAATCGGATTTATATTGAATTGTTTCTCACTTGTCACTACTTTAAGGAAGACGGATGGGATCGTTTGAGTATTGTTTGTATGTCGTCATCATTGTCGCTACTTTTGTACATGCGTTAACGACTTCGCTATCAGAAATAAACACATGTGTTCATGCACGATATAGATAAATTAACGTCTACAATATTATAAATAAATACTTATAATGTGTATGCTGTTATTTTTATACACTAATACACTTCAGCCGAGACAATTTGTTTGCATTTAGAGTAGCATTTGGGTAACATTAACAACATTAACATTATCGATAACCATATAAGGTAAGAAATAAAATATTGAATGTCCGTTTTGCGTTCATTGGTGTTGCTTCAAAACAGTTCTAATATAAGTTTGGTTATACGATTAGATCAGGCAAAAAAAGAACGCTGGTAAATTAAAAACATCTTTGTCTGAATTTCAGTCTACATATGGTGATACGTTGTCAATAAGGCAGGAAAGAAATATGAATAATAAGCACATGTGTCTTAAACTGAAAGTATGCGAGTTGAATTCAACGGTTAAAGTAAGTAATGCTCGTGATTATTTGTTTTTCTTCGTGTGACTTGTGGTCGACTCGCATGATGAATTACGCCTCCTTAGATTTCGAGCATTGAAACATGATTGCACTTTAGGGTTTCAACCATTAATCGATATAGGTTGGTAAAGGTTTGACCAGTAAGATAACTAATACAATTAACGCCGAGTATTTCGTGTGTCTGAATGGTCGTAACGGTAAAACGATTGATAAATTGTTAAATAACATTCGTCAATCCAGGGCAAGTTCGAATCCTACCAAAGTATGTTTTATTTTATATTTTTTAAATGCACACAACATGCAAAATCCGTGTAATTCTTGTATATGTGACAAACCATATTTGCTACATGACTGTATATTGTAGAACGTTATGACTGCTTATCAACGTAATATATATTAATATTGTCAATAAGTTATTGAATCAACACTTGTTCATGGTAAAATTAAAAAAATAAAACCTTTTTAACAAAAAACACGGACATAAACAAGACTGCGTTCAATAAACGCTTATGCCCCCGTGGAAACCTAGTCCATAAAAACATCTACACACAAAATATACTTACTTTGAATGGAAAGAAAACCAATAAAGCCGAAAATATTGCGGACAAAAATAAAGTATATAGTTATATTGGATATCTACCAAGGGGCATAACTGTGTGAATTATTAGCGAACCGGAACGTGCCGACGATATGCGCATCTCCACTTCGTAGTGAAACTATCCATGAAGTTTTGTTAAAATCTGTGCAGTGGTTCTTGAGAAATATTGCGGACAATAATTAAGTATATAGTTATAGTGCGATCTTCCAAGGGACATAACTGTGTGAATTATCAGTGAACCGGAACGTGCCGACGATATGCGCATCTCCACTTGGTAGTGAAACTATCCATGAAGTTTTGTTAAAATCTGTGCAGTGGTTCTTGAGAAATATTGCGGACAATAATTTAGTACATAGTTATAGAGCGATCTTCCAAGGGGCATAACTGTGTGAATAATAAGCGAACCTGAACGTGCCGACGATATGCGCATCTCCACTTGGTAGTGAGGCTATCCATGAAGTTTTGTTAAAATCTGAGCAGTGGTTCTTGCGAAATAGCCCGGACAAGAATTTAGTATATAGTTATAGTGCGATTTTCCAAGGGGCATAACTGTGTGAATTATCAGCGAACCGGAACGTGCCGACGATATGCGCATCTCCACTTGGTAGTGAAGCTATCAATGACGTTTGTTAAAATCTGAGCAGTGGTTCTTGAGAAATAGCACGGACAAGAATTTATAGTGCAAATCTTCCAAGGGGCATAACTGTGTAAATAATCAGCGAACCGGAACGTTCCGACGATATGCGCATCTCCGCTTGGTAGTGAAGCTATCGATGAAGTTTCGTTAAAATCTGAGCGGTTTTTCTTGAGAAATATCCCGGACAAGAATCGGACGGACGAACGGACGGACGTACGAACGGACAGGTGAATCACTATATGCCTCCCGATCTATCGCTACGGGGGCATAAACAATAACGAATTGGGGAGACGAACTACCAAATTTTGGGTTAGAAATTCTGAGCATTGCCGACTGCACACAACTGTACTTCGATTACAAACAGATATCTGTAAGAATCATATCATTAAATGATAAAGGAATTGCTATTGCTCAGTTATTCTGCCAATTGGGTTCATATTTTTATTTGATAATTCTTCGAATGTTCGTTACCTGTGTTTTTAAACATGATTAATGCACGCCAATTACAGATATTCACGTTGATTTGCGCTTGAGCGAACAATAACACGCTACATGTGGTATCGTCGAACACGCACTGAAAATTTGAAAAATAAATAATCAAACTATTATATTTATAATTTGGAATATTTTACCATGCAATTGCGTCTTGAATAGTCGTCGAGCGACCACACGTGATGACAAAAAGAAAGCGTTAACAGAAAATCGGACAGGGAAGGCATCACTTAACTTAGCACTTAACATTAAGACATCACATAGAACAATTACACGCAACAAATTCTAACACACAACTGAACGAGAAAATGAATTTAACCCCTGAAAATCCAAGTCCCAGCTGTTAAAAAGTTGAAATACCTAGTATTAGATATAAAAAAACCTGAATGATCTAGTTATAGCTATAAAAACTGAATGACATAGTTTAAGCTGTAAAAAGGCTGAAATACCTATATTTAGCTCAGTACCGTCAAAATGTTCTTAAAGGTTTAAAAACAACAGTAAATGATAAATTCCTGTACGAAGCCGCTTACAGACGTGATGCATCCTTGTAACTTTTGACCTTTATTAGTAATTATGTACATGTATAAACATACACTCAATGACTTTAAAAACGCCTCACCTAATTGAAAGTCCATATTCGCTCAAAGTATCTATATTATTGAAAAATAATTTTACATTTTCACAAATAAAAAATCCAGTTTTAATCCACACACCCACTTCTATTATTCATCATTATTCTGAAACTTTAATTTTGTGTTCAACAAGAAAATGTTTTACTTGCAATCACTGTTTAAAAACAATATACTAGATTTGTATAGCGCCCTTTTCATGCGAACGCACGTAAAGGCACTTTGCATTATTGTGTTGCAGCCACAAGGGCGTAGGTGTATCTGAGATACTGTTTACTGTTAGTGCATGATGAATTAAATTATAACTAATGAATTTTCACTTATGAAACAGTTGTACAGGAATTGTATACGAGTATAAAAATCGGTTGTGGAAGAAAGTTACGGAGAAAATTCAAATTGATAAAATAGTTCAAGGTCATTTTGTAGCGTAATATGGCTAAAGTAATCACTTAACAGTATAGCAGTTTCAACGTTTTATTCAATACATACGCTCCGGTCTGACTGACAAATAATCAAATACATGGCATTTATATAAGCAATTTAAGCGACACAATACATAACATTATATTTATGTAAACATAATAAATCGGTGTGTTCCGGGTAATTATAACCCCAATTATAAACCCCTTTCCCTAACGCTTGTCAAAATTATCAACCTTAAAGTTTAACAGCTGTCAACCCGGGGTTAACTCATGAACTGTCAACATTGGTACAATGTTATACCTATTGTTCTTACTAAAAGAAATAATTAAAAAAAAAACTACTAAACTTATAATTACTTAATACTCAATTTAATCGGCCCAATTTTAAATTTTCCCCGGTATATACTTATAATTAATTACTCCAGAACTCCGATTATTATTGTTTACACCTTATATTTGAGATGACAATTGACACGGAGTATTTCTCCATATAATTATCACCTCTGACAACCTTGATCACATATATATATTACAGCTGCAATGGAAAAAATACATTCAAGTCACGGTGATCAAGGTACAACAATATATTTTAATTTCAATTTCTTATTATATTTATGACTGTCAATTTGAACTTTTTTTTAAATTTTTCACACATAATCACAAAATTGTCTGTATTGTTGTAAAAACACATTTTAATTCACGACATTTTATAATTTCACACGGAACGTCTTTGAACACTGGAAGATATTAGTTGTACTCTTGTATTTTAGGTATATCCTCCAGCTCATTACAATCTGAGTCCGTGTCTATCAAACGTAGTTTTCTAATTGCCTGAAATTTATAATTTTTAAATAATTAATACCCATACATACCTAATGATAAATGATAACTAACAAATGTATCTAATTAAAAACTTACACATAATCCTACACAACATATATTTACATCTAAAATATATTTATTTGTTTAAATATGGATTTAATTAATTCTTACTTTACTTTAAAAGTATATATATATATGTTTTTACTCGAATTTAACGTATGTAATTATAATTCAATTCTTACAAACATGACAACTGCAACATAACTTTATATGATTATTTAAAACGTTATTTCCCCAACACCAATTCAACAATAACAACAAGTTAAGTAACTTTTATAACAAAAATATCTATTGTCTCTTAGGACGCTACCAAATTCCCCTTAACCGCATATATATGTAACAACATGGCAAAATAAGATATCATATAATGGAACTTCAAACCTGTAGATGAGTATTTATACTTAAGTTTCTTTTTAAGAAGTGAATATAATCTTTTGTGATCTGAATTTTGGATTTCCATTCTTTTGGTAATTGGTCTAAATTTTGATCTGAATGTACTAATCGCCAAAAACATTTGCCAAAAAGGGTGTCCTTGGGGACATCGTCCAAAATATTTTCAATGAACGTGGTGTAGAACAATTCCCGCTCAAGTTCTATGTAAAATTGATCGAAATATGTAATCGTTTCCAAAGGTAGCTGATTTTCTATCACCGGCCAAGCTACTGAAAAATTGCTATGATACCGGCTCAACATTTGATACATTTCTAACGGAGTCAGACGTTCTATCCACGATCCTTCCTCTAGATATTGAAATATCTGTAATAAATCTTCTTTATACCTATCTGAAATTTGCAGTTCCATAATTGTGATAAACATAGCAATGGTAAACGGAACCATTATCATGAATATATACACTTATATCACAATATAATAATAATATAGTAATATAATACACTATGCACGCTCAACCCAGGGCGAGGTCGCGTACACAATTCCTCGAATCTTATTTCAATATGCTCGTAACTATCAATATCTATCTTTCTCGATAACTTTCGTTTTATTTTGATGTAAACCGACTATTGAAATATGATGTTTGCCCTGCCTCATGTGAGGAAGTTATTTATATATTTTTTTTTTAAAATAAAAATATGTTCCTACATGGAGCCTATATACAACGAACAACACCTACACCATTAACCTATTATCTAGATATATTTTAACAATCTTAGGTACCAAAAGCCTTATGATTGATATAAGCCTAACAATTTAAAAATTTACAATAACTTCACCTACACAATTGATTTACCGTATGATGGATGCAATATGCGTACAACTAATAGTTCATATACATTCAAATAACACTTAATAATACTTATTATTTATAATATCAATATTTTATATATATATATATATAAATTTTTATTGTACTAGACAATATAACTTATTTACTTGCATATACGATAATTCCAAGTTACAATACCAAAACAATAATTAAAGTTAAAATTGTTTATTCCTAAACGTATAAAATATTTATTGTTTTTTTTTACTCGACAAAATGACTTTTTTACGGTATATATGATACGTCGAAGTTACAATACTACAACAAAATTTAAAATTTTTAATTGTTTGTTCCTAAAGTACAATAATTATTTAAAACATTTTCTATTTAAACTTGTTAGTTATGTTAATCAAAACAAAAACAATAAACATGCAAAAGATACTTAATCCACGTCATCGAAATTGACTGCTTGATTTTCTTCCGCCGCATACAAATTGATTGCTGGTTCTTCTGCTTCGGTCTTCATCTTCTCTACTGCCCGTCGGATGAAGGACACTGAGGTTTGTTGGCAGTTTAAATACCTCTCCAACCTCATCGGCGAGCATATCCGATGTATATCTTCAGCTGAAAAGTTTCTGCCATTCTTCTGCACACGTCTTGCCACGCCCGCTACCAGTTTCATCAATATTGTCAGTTTGTGTGGTTCTCCCTGGAACAATATTTCCATGATCGCCTCATCGACCGCCCCCTCTCCGAAACGCTCGGCCTGTTCTATGGTGTGGCGGTTGCCACATCTGTGTGGTACTAGCACAGTACAGTTCCTAGTAAATTTGTGGTTTAGTAACCATTTAGCCCTATGAGTGATGTATTTCATCACCACTGCATAAAAATACACAACTATAATAATCTCCATCGTGAATTAGTTGGTTTAAAATTGAAATTAACTGGCAAAGTTCAATAATGAATAATTTGAATGTTTGGTTTCTTGAACTTTTATAACGTAAACGTTGCCGAAGGCTGTGTCCCATTGATCACTGTATTTCCTGCATATTATCAATTATGATAGATGTCATGATTTATCGATCACCATCGTTCCATTGTTCTGTATTTCCGGGTGTTCTTAGGCTAAATTCGGGTACAATTTCCTTATAAACGAACTTTTTATCTGATTTCCCTTCGGTGGTATTTCCTGTTCTTTTGGTTTGGTGTCAATCTGTGTCGTGGTATTTGCCTGGAGGTCTTTATCTGATACAAATCTATATTCGAGTGGGAAATTTGTTTGACCTTTTGCATTGTGTCGAAATTTAGTAGTTTGCATACACGGACGTTTGGCTTTTACGTAACAAAATATGACAGCTACTATCCCCACTGCCGCTATAGCTATCATAATGAAAACCCAGTATGGCAATTCAAATGAAGAATCATGGATTTCGATCGAACGTAAGTTTTTCAATTGATTTATTAGTTTATTCATTGGAATTTTCTCTAATTCTCTCATATGCTCAGGAAGACTTATATTGAAATTATTTCCGAATACTTCTTTAAATGGTGACCATATGTTGAAACTTGAAATATTGGGAAAGTTATTGAAATCTTTAGCTACTACAATAGTTTCTGTACTATGGTTCTCAAAAATACGAGCCTAAGGTGATATAATCATTAAATGCTTTACAGTTCATGTCTAACTGTATGAATTGCATAGGTGGCTGAACTATTATTTCATATTTCTGTCGGTTATGTACATGACATATTACCATGAAACGTAACTTGATATTTGTTGTAATAACCCAGTGGCCGTTGAACAAATATTCCGCCACCGGCAGTTTGGTATTCGGACTGACATTAATGTGACAAAACTTCGATATTTTGTCATCGTTCTTAGTAAATAATGCAATTGAACATCGTTGAGATAGAGCAACATGGTACATGGGAGATTCAATTTGGCAGAACTTTTTTATAGGATTACTACATCTAGTTAACTCTTCTGAATTCAAAATTCCAAAAATTGTACGTTGAACATTTACCACTATACCAACCGTATCTAAATCATATTTAGCAGTCATTGCCAAGTGCTTGTTTGGCGAATTTGTTGCGTTAGTTACGTATGGAACATTTAAGTTATGAATTTTATAAACGTTAAGTTTTCCGTCTAAGTCTAACAACGGTATATGTACTAATATCGCTATTTGATCATCGTACAGGAACGTATCGCATTCTAAAATTTTGTACAAGTCCCATAAATTTGTCTCCATATTAACTGGTAAGATATATGAAGGAGGTACTTGTGCCATTATGTCATTAAGTAATGCCTTTAAATTAGCTGGAGTAATTAAAGAGGGTGATAATCTAGACAGAGCTAGCATGTTAATTTGTCTTTCGAAATGGTTCAAATATACCTGAGCATGTCTAGTTAGATCTCTTACTTGATTGATAATTACTTGTAAATTATTGAACATTAACGTGTACTGTTCCAAATTATGAATTTGTTTTTCCATCTTGCCCGTTATTTTCTGCATTTTCTCATCTACTTCTTCGATTGCAGTTATAATATTATTGATTGACTTCCTATTTTGACTGATGTCATTTCTGGATATGTTTAGTATACTTAAATTTGATTCCAAAACATGTAATATTGATCTCTGCGTAGTGGCTAATTTCTTTACATTATGTTTCAGGGCTGATAAGTCTTCATCTTTAGCAGTACCAAACAAGAATTTGAATAATCCCGAAAAAGGTAATAAAGAACGCTGCGTTCTACCATGTAAAACCTTATACCCCATATAACTTTCTATGATTTGTTGATGTGTTGCCCTAAGAAACTGAATTTCTTGTTTTATGTTAGACAGTGAATTGACAAAAACGTTATTATCGAGATTATTAATTTGACTCTGACTTTGCGCGCTCCCAATATTCTGATGTATTATACTGTCATTATAACTGGTCAACATTCGGACAGACACGTTTTCGGCTAATGCTATATCTGTCTCTAATTTATCAAGAGCATTCTGAAATACAGACACATCCATTATCAATGCCATTTTCCATTGCGATTTTGTAGTAGTAATTTCATTAGTTTTTTCGAAAATAACCCCCTCGTATATTTCAAACCCACTTATTACACTCAACAAGCAAAAGAACACCAGCCGCTCCATACTGAAAAAAACAAAAAAAACACCCGTAATAATGGAATTATTGATTTCTATTTGGCGGTACCTACTATTTATCAATATACTTCTTAACACAATAACACGTGTTATTTACAATGTTCAAGATTTAACAGTTATTTACAAATTCCTAACATATTTACATTTCTTAATAGTGTTTACTATACACTCATATACGCACAGTCGTTTTAATATTATTGAATATAACATATTCATCAGCCTGTATTTCGTACTAATATTGGCCATCAACTCATTAATGCATATTTATCTACTGCTTCCACGACTAATTATGTTTACATAATATTTATCGTTAACTACCACCACCCCTAGCGGTAATCGTCCATGTTTAATCGGACATTATGTAACTGTCCTTACTTACAAAGTGAATTCTCTCAACATCATAACATTTTAATATTTGTACAATTATTTATTTACACATTGGAGTCTATATATTGTTGACAATATTAATTTATAATCATTTACAACATGCTTTATAGAAATTTGTTGACATTATCACATTGGGTTTCTCTACTAATGCAGATTTACCTGCCTTCGTCACGTAATATTCTTGTTTATATTACATCAATTTGTCAAGCATATTTTGCATGATTACATTATTGCTTTGCGTAGCTTTATCCATGTGATCTAAGATCATTTGTAAACAGTTTTGTTTACTATCTATGCCCTGTCCCTCGACATTGTCCTTATTGGACCCTGCGGGCATTTGACTCACTCTCATATTATCCTGATTAACTGAGCTTATAATCATGCTTTCTTGATTACTATCATCAGGCACTGAACTATACTCCGACTCTACGCTACCCATCTCCTGGTTACTGACTACTTTATTGTACTCATCATCCTCTGTATTTGAAGCAGTATAATTTTTATTCTGCTGGTTATTTAATTGATCATCTAACCTACTATTTGTCTCATCCTCAATGTGCATGGTATCAGAATGAATGGAAGCATTATTATCTTGTTCTCTAACCTATTGATCCTGATAGTCTTGCCTCAACTGTTTCCTAAGTTGTGCTAACGGAATATAATCCTCAGACGACGAGTCTTCGCGCTCTTGTCTTATTCTATGGCTATTATCATGATTATTACCATTTTGATTTGCAATTTCAGTAACTGAACTACCTGACTCATCATCACTACTGGAACTCTCCGGAGGAACTACATAATTTGCTTTTCGCTTAGGATAACCTGGAAGTACCTTGGGTTTCGGCCATTCTGCAAGATTAGCAAGCCTTATCTGATCAGCATGCACCTGATTGACAGAGTTGTTAAGTTGATTTTTAATTAAATACGTAAGTGGACCTTTCTTTTCTAATATCCGGTAATGCGATTTCCATCTATCCTCTAGTTTATTTTTACGCTGAAAATTCTTGTAATACACTGGATCATTTACCTCAAATTTAATATCCTGAGCCTTTTTATCAATGTGTTTCTTATTCCTGCGCTTAGATTGTTTTAAATGCTTATATGCTAATAAAAATGAACGGTGTTGTTCTTGTAATGCTAATCTATGATATTCGTCACCTTGATATTTTGCCCTCGGGCGCAATAAATTATCTATAGGCAGTATGGGATCTCTATTGTACAAAAGATAAAACGGTGAGAATTTTGTGCTTGATGATACATTGTGACGTATGCCTGCTAATGCCATATTTAAATGAACGTCCCAATCCCTAGTATTACCTTGTACTCGTTTTGCTAATATATCATGCAATACTCTGTGCATGCGTTCCTGCTTTGAATTACTTTCAGGATGATACGCCGTACATGCTACATTATCTATATTTAATTCTTTCAGCACCTCCCTAAATGCGTGACTCATAAATTCTGCTCCCCTATCGTGGATAATCTGGATTGGACAGGAAAATCTAGGATAGATCTCATTTAACAGTAAGTCAATAACAGTATTTGTGGTTTTATCTGGTGCCGGAAATGCTTCTGGATATCCGCTGAACATATCAATGAAACATATTATGTATTTGTTATTGCTAACGGTACGTTCATACGGTCCGCATATATCAATTGACATCACTGCAAATGGAAACGGCGCTGTATTAGTTTCTTTTAACGGTGCCTTAATTTTTACTAAGTTACGAGACTGACATTCTACGCATGATGACACATAGGAATAAATATCCTTAAACATATTCAACCAAAAGTACTTAGTTTTTATAGTAGAAAACATGCGCTGTGTTCCTGGATGTCCATTGTTGTCATGATAATTATTAATAACTAACGCTTTTAAATGATTTGGAACAACTAATCTCAGGACTGGTTCCTCGTCTGGGCTACTTATATAGTGTAACACACCATCTACTTCTAAATAACGCTTACATTCTGCCTTCTTGGGATCACCATGTTTAAGTATTAATTTTATTTGAACAATGCTTTGATCCTTATCTTGCTCAGTAATCATGTTTAAATCTTTGAATTGCTCTACAGGCTGTACAAAAGAATCTTGCTTTTGATATTCTGTATTAATAATTTCCTTAGGGTCTAAGCAATTTGAATTTATTGCGTTAATAGTTTTAATATTTATTGAATTAACATTACTAATTTGATAATTATTCTCTGGTATTTCTGGTTCTTGTGATTGATCAGATTCTGTATTTATTGTTTCAGGCTGTGCAGGTCTCGACATGAAGTCTGCTACTACGTTCGCCTTGCCAGGGAGATACTCTATTTTACAATTATAGCTACTGATAGCAAGTTGCCAAAGTTGGATCTTTTTGTTCTGAATTTGTGTATGCATCAGACTTTTAAGCGGACAATGATCAGTGTAAATAGTGAAGTTTGCACCGTGCAGATAGTGATCTAACTTTTTGAGAGCAAAGTGAATGCTATATGTTTCTTTTTCTATTACTGACCATCTCTTTTGTGTATCACTAAGTTTATGACTTATGAAATAAATGGGTCGTTCCTTGATTTCTGTCTCGTTATCTGATTTATACTCCTGTGTAAGACACGCCCCGATGAAGTGATCACTTGCATCACAATACAGTTTATAAGGTTTACTGATATCAGGAAAAGCTAACGGTGGCAATTCAGCCAAACATTGAGTTATATTATTAAAACTATTTTGACAGTCTATCGTCCATTTAAATGATGTATTCTTACGTGTTAAATTAATTAGAGGTGCTGCCATTTTTGAAAAAGATGGTAAGAATCGCCGGTAAAACGAAGCAGCCCCAATTATTCCGCGAACTTCTCGGACACATGTAGGTGTTCTAAGATTTTTAATAGCCTTAACCTTGTCAGGATTTGGACTTACTCCATGATCATCTATAACAAACCCTAGGTATTCTGTTTTTGACTGCATAAACTGACATTTCTTTAGTTTAAGTGTTAAATGATATTGTCTCAACCTCTGGAAAATAATGTCTAAATGTTGTTTATGTTCATCTTCTGTTTTTGAAAATATTAAAATATCATCGAGATAGGCCACACAAAAATCTAATCCATGAAGTACCTTTGACATGAGTTCCTGGAATACCCCCGGGGCATTTACTAATCCAAAACACATAACATTGAATTCATACAGTCCCCTAAAAGTTGTAAAGGCTGTCTTTTCCTTATCTTTTTCTGCTATTGGAATTTGCCAATAGCCGGACCGACAATCAAGGGAAGTGAAGAATTTAGCCTCTCCTAGTTGCGCCAAAATGTCGTCAATATTAGGCAGTGGCCATGAATTAGTTTTACTTACAGCATTTAATTTCCTAAAATCCACACAGAACCTTTTAGTAGAATCTCGCTTAGAAACTAATACGACCGGGCTAGCATAAGGACTATGGGATGGTCTAATTATTTGAGCCTTAAGCATTTCATCAATGGCATCATTCATTACTTTACGATCATTTAACGGAACTCTGTATGGTCTCTGCCTAATTGGTTCATGGTCAATTGTAGGAATTTTCATAGTCATAGCATTCGTTTGTGACAATTCATTGTCATTGTTAGCAAATGTATCCCTATAATGTAGAACAAATTGTTCTATATAATTCTTATGTTCTTCTGGAGATTGAATTTCATGCAAATTTAAAGGTGTTTTGTCTACGTCGTAATTGTTATTCATTGTATTTACGGATTGTATAAATTTTTCATCAATTAATTCAATTTTTGCAATTGGAGTTCCTTTTCTTAACCTAATAGTGCTGTTAGTTGAATTTATGAGTAAGACTGGTAATTTATGATCTTTTTGTAGTTCAATAATTGAATTTGTCACCATAACTCCTGGTTGTGTACTGATATACCCATGTTCTAATACTTTCATTTCATAAGATTTGAAGTTTTTAAGTTTCGACTTTTTCCTAACTTGACCCGTACAGGCATTTACGCTTTGCGGTTTAAGAACTGTGTCCTTATTAATCCTCACTATCGAAGCAATGTGTAAATCATCCTGTAGGCTAACATATCTATCTTTCACTTTCAAACACATGAGATCAAAATATATTCGTACACCATTATTGAATAACCAGTCTTTACCAAGCAGTGCTAATCGGTTCATATTTGATACTACGTAAAATGTATGGGTCATTCTGAGTCCAGCTACGTTAAAGTTTAAATTTACATAACCCTCAACTTTTAATGAGTTACCGTTGACAGACTGTAATGACACATTATGATTTGTGTACAGTCTAGGTTTATGCCTCAGGCATCGATATAGATGTTTGCTGATAATTGAACATTCTGCGCCAGTATCAACTAATGTTCTAACCCCATGTCCCCCAATATTAATCATTATACAATTTGGATTCCCAGCTAACGCAATGTTATAAGTCAACAAATCCCTATTTAGCATATTATTTTTATAAGTCAACAAATTTCTATTCCACATTTTTCTATTATTCCTTCTATCGACTCCAGTATAAAAGGAACGTTTTAGTTTAAACGCTTCGGATTTGATCGCATCCTACACTCATTACGTCCGTGTCCACTTTGATGACAGTTCCCACAAAATAATTGCCTACCCTGCTCATTACAGAATTTACTGATATGTCCCGATTTCTGACAGTTAAAGCAGATAACTGGTCTACGTGGCTCATTAAACCTGGGTCTATTTTGACTAAAATTGTTATAGTGTCTTGATTGATTATCCTGCTTATTATATGAATTATTATCATTAAACCCTACTGACTGTTCATGCCTTTGTTTAGTCCTACAATTCCTGATATTGTGCCCCATTCTGCTGCAATATTGGCATGGTCTTTGCGGCCTAACATGACTAATGTCCATGGGTTCATGCCCTTTATCATCTCTATTATCATCTCTATCACTATTTCTATCACTAGGATAATCCTGATTAAACCTTAATTTAAATCTAGATCTTAATGATTGCTCGTTTGTAGCTGAGGTGACAGCAGCTTGTAGCGTGCCCGGCGCATCCCTCATTACTTTCATTTTTAAGTAATTTTCTGACAGCCCGTCAGTAAAACAGTCTATTAATTGACGCTCAATAACAGCCAAATTACCGTTTGGATTATCTCCCCTAAAAGCGTCCTCGGCAATAAGCCATAAACGTTCAACGTACGCATGCACATTTTCACCCTGTTTTTGCTTAATATTTCTCAATAAATACATTGCATGCTGTTTGTCTTCAATTTCTGAAAACCTCCTACTTAATTCTGCCTTAAGAACGTCCCACGTACATGCCTGATTTTCATTTAAATATCTGTGTATAAAATCTGACACCGGTCCGGTAGCAGTTTGGTATGAGACCAGTTTTTTCCTTTCGTCATTTAAACCTGCCAAAAGTGCGTACTTTTCTATCGACTTAACCCACAATTTAAATTCTTTTGAATTGCCATTAAATTTAGGGACAACTTGCCCAACCCCCTGAGTTCCTACAGCATTGGAAACATTGCTTAATTGCACAGACACATTTTCAAAAATACGCTGAATATCAGCATCTGCCATTATTCAAAAATAATTTTAAATCTCGACAACAATCAAATTAGTACTTTACAAATTTCCTCTTACCTCATTCGTATAGTGGTTTGTACTGTTCGTCCTGGCCACGAGCACCAAAAGTTAGCCTTGTAGCGTAATATGGCTAAAGTAATCACTTAACAGTATAGCAGTTTCAACGTTTTATTCAATACATACGCTCCGGTCTGACTGACAAATAATCAAATACATGGCATTTATATAAGCAATTTAAGCGACACAATACATAACATTATATTTATGTAAACATAATAAATCGGTGTGTTCCGGGTAATTATAACCCCAATTATAAACCCCTTTCCCTAACGCTTGTCAAAATTATCAACCTTAAAGTTTAACAGCTGTCAACCCGGGGTTAACTCATGAACTGTCAACATTGGTACAATGTTATAATTTATCTAGATTGCATAGTTAACACGATGCCTTTAAACAGAATTTTTAAATTAAGTTGAAAAACGTTGTCTACCAATATGCAAACTCGATTGTAAAAGTTACGTAGCTTGATCCTATAGAAGAATAATTGCTTGTTGGTACTTTAATTTTACCAACTTAAACATTCCATGGGCATCTGTGTTGTTTTTGTATTAAGGGTTTACTGTTAAAAAGCAAGCGTGTTATATTTAAACATTCCTGTAAAATAAGTACCCACATAGTAGATTCAGTATTTGATATGTGGCCTGAATTGAGCCAGATGCAAATGGTTACGGGGGAAATAAATAGTTACGGAGGAAACCAATGAGTTGCAAACAGTTAACTTGTTGCCAAATATTTAACGTACCCTAATCGAAGTTTACTTTAGAGTAATATTGGGGTCACCATGTGCGTATGTTCGTCCTTTTACTTGTTCAGATTACTAGTCTGAGAGGCTTTTAGTTAGTGATATGATTTAAATAATTTCAACTTACGTGAGACGGATATTTGATCACAATACCTGGGTTCGTAGCGTCAGATTCAACGCAAATTAGAAGAAATGACAAAATTGGATGTAATGAAAAATGCCACGGTCTGGTGTTTTAAGCTGAATGATAGCTTTTTAAAAAGTTCAAGATAACACATTGACTTCAACTTTTTTATGTCTAAAACGAATAGAATATAGCTTGTTAATACTATATTTGTAGTTGGTTCTAAGTCTTGTTTATTCCTACACGAAAGTCACGCGGGATAAATTTGCTTATGCAAATTCCAGGAAGCATTTTTAAAAGAAGTTCCTGTCGTTAAATTAACGTTACAAGGCATAGAACTAGTGTCTAGACCTGCTTGTGAACATTTTCCAATCATTCGGTTTTCAGTTAGACCTGCTGGAACAAAATTACGTCCATCTATGCCGTATGCCTTGTCATTTATATGATTTAACGAGCCGGGGAACATGCGATATTGAAGTTGAGCGCTCCCTGTCTAGACGTAAAGTAATGCATATAATTCGGTTTGCTTGATGTATGAATACGAAAGTCCTGAATGAATCTTGTTAATATGATTTCCAGAGACAGGCTGTTTGATTGGTAAGAAATTAAAACCTTCTGTAATTACATTAAGGTCAGGGAGGCAGTGACATGTATTTAAAATACGAGGGAAATTGACTAAGTAGCCATTTATCACTCATTATATCCGATTAAAAAGTAATTGCATAATTAATGATCAGCTTATTAATATCCAGTAAATAAAGAGTAACAACGTCGATGAAGAGTGTAGATATAATTGATGCAGCGGAACAGAATGTGTAAATACACGGCGGACACGGCATGCATAAACGAAATAAATTGGTAATATGCATACAAACCATGTTTTAATTAATACAACAACGAGCAACAATAAGCAAATGTTCATCTGACATGTGATAAAAGGGTGTCTTTAAACTGGTACTCGTGAATAGTACTTGTTTATCCGTCGTGGTGCTTTTAATAAGACAAAGCATCCTTACTACAAAATAACGAAAGCGGACGAAGAATAATAAGGTCCATTTCAATGCTGTCACACTATAATACATTATATTACAATGGTGCGGAGAAAATTAATGATAAAGTAGAAGACATGCTAACAGGTCGTTCGAAGGAATAATGGGTTTATGTGTTGTCAGATCCTTAATTTAATGTTTGTTCAGGAGCAATAACCAACACTTGTCATGATAATGTTCAACAGTGAAATTACTATTAATTCTCACCACGCTCATGTGGAGGAGATTCAGAAACATTATCTGTTGTCATAGCAATGACAATGTCTTCCCTAGTGTATACCGGAATTTGACACACCACTGACGCAAGAGGATGAGCTAGGGTTGTGTTACAAATATAAAAAAACGTTATTCTATTATATTATTGTTTACGGAACACTGCGTGGACCAATGCGATGCATGGAACATTGAAAACATGGTCATTGACATACATATTTAAAAACACGGAATTCATTTTTACATGAAAACTTAGACTTTTCCAGGAATTCCTTAAAAGACGAGCTATATCTTAGAAGTTCCGCATACAGACTCAAATGTTAGCAGTTATGAAATATATGTTACATACGATAGAAGGTTTACGAAACCGAGCGCGTGTGTCGTAGTTCCCCTCCACCCGCTTTGGTAGGTGAGGTAGAGCACAAAAGGTCGACAAATACATTCCAATGTCGTTTCACAAGATGTATTGTACCTTCAAATATCTCATACACAAAGTCATGTACTGTAACTTTACCTGCAATTAAATATCTATTTTATATAGAATAATACTTAGCTGATCAGTGTGATTGTGTGGAAATCGTCAAGGTAGGTTGATAATTGGAATATAGTTGAAATGACAGGATTGGCATTACTGATATGAAAGAGTATGTTTTCCATACCCCGTGTTTACTTACAACTACGTTACTGTTCCATTTTCCGTTATCTTGACTGATTGTTTGATGTAGATATACAAATACGTCTGTTTCAGGTACATATATGGTAAATGATTATTATCATCATGATCTCAAACTTTATCTGCAGCCATTTAACTCTATCATTTATAATGTTCTTTATTGTAGATAACCATTTTATATTTACTAAGATTTTTTAGAAGTTTTTACTAAGATTTTTCAGAAGTTTATTAAATTACGAGCTATATCTCAGAAGTATACGGGATCAGATGTTAGCAGTTATGAAATATATAGTACATAAGAAAGCAACAGAGCGAGTGTGTCGCAGCCTTTTTCCCCTTTAGTTGATGGGGTAGATCACAGAAGGGCCACAAAAACATACCACCAATGGCCTTTCCCCAGATCCTTTTTACCTCAAACTATCATATAAACATATACTGTACCTCTATTTTCAATAATTTCTATTCATTATTTATAGAATACTATATGGCTGAAGAGTGCATTTGAGTGATAACCACGCATGTAGGTTGATAATTGTCAGATGGCACCAACCGGTCATCTTAGGGCAAAAGGTCATTTTTATAATTTGTCCTAGACTGGTACTCTAACAAACTTTCTATGGTACCCAATATGTAGTAATTTCCTTCAGTCAAACACACGTATAGTCCGTTTAGGTATATCTTTTGTATACAAACATTGCGTTATCCTCACATTTTTATTGTCTTAACATTCTAATTAATACACTTATTTTGTCTCAAAGCTGATGTAAGTATTTGTTGTGGACATCAACTGATTTCTGTTCAATCTAACAGTATACTTTAAACTACAACGGGTTTTAAGTTATTAAAGCCCGACAGTATGAGAAATGAGGAAACATGACAATGCTATACATGTACATCCGTATGGGAATAACACTATAATTTACATTGTAATTTATTATATAATGTACTTGCTCGTCGAAGGATTGCTAATTGTACTATCACTTCTGTGCGTTCTAATACGTGCATTAAGAAGGCAACATTGCGTGATTAATACCTTTTTAGCAATTGGCTAAACATTGCACCTCCAAGGAAAGAGAATGAAGAAATATCTAAGGGCTTTTAATTGTGTCAATAAAACTGAGAGTGGAGACAATATTAAATCAAAACTGATAAATGCTAAACTGCGTTTGCCAAGCAAACGCTGATGAACATTAATGTAGATGGAAGATAGCAATTAATATACTAGGTCAATGTTTCATTTCATCGATTACAGCTGTTTGTGTCGCCTTTATGGGGTGACATTAATTATATCGGTATTCACTGTTTGGGTTTAATATACTTCCCAGTCTAATTCATAAGGTATTTAATGACATATTTTGTAGAGTGACAGGAAGTTCAGTATTGGGGAAACACCCTGTCTTTAGCATGTTACCAGGAAAAGTACGAATCACATTTTGTCGAAAAAAAACCTTTAAACCATTTTCATTAATAAAATGTGCGTTCACTTTTGTCCCCTTTTTAATCAGGTTGAGTTCCCCTTTTCCAAAATATCAAACACAAGACCATGTCATGAAAGCGGCCGCGAATACACCAAGCTTAACGAACTCCAACGTATAATTACCATCATGACCCATTTTAAAATAGCCGACTGTCTTTGTAATAATTTCCTCTTAGATAAAACATTTACTCCCCAGGAACGACACATTTTGTCCAATTACTGTTCCGCAGTAGCATATACAGCCTCCAAGACCTTTATCTGCCCTCATTTAGCTAATGAACACCGCATTTTCCTGAAATTCATCATCTAACATTTTTGAAATAGTTCGATTAAAAGTTGCTACTGATACTTACAACTTCGCTGCTATCCAACTTTGGGTTATTTGATTTGTGCTAGATTAAACAGAACCAATGGACATGGCAATTACAGTTTTCGACCATTTTTGGTGATTTTTAATATTAATTTGTTGGTGTCATTTTGCCAAAACAAGCAGGTGAACGTATATTATCCTTCATATGACAAATATTACTGATTGATTTCATGACATGGGTTATTTATGATATCAACACTTATTTATGCTTCTATAGGGGCAATTTGTCTTAAAAACCAAAACACAATGCCCTCTACAAGATGGTTGATTTTGGTTAGAAAAATAATGCAAATATGAAACAAAATGAGTGTATTTACTACTTAACACATTATTTTCCATAAAGCCTACGGATTTCATATGTTTACACTAGCATTCCTTTCATGTATGCTCGATGCGATCGCTTTTTAAAGAGTTAAATTTTAACCCTATCACCGGTCAAATAGTGCGCTTACACACCGGGCATGCGCACTAGCGCTACACAAAATACACATGTCATTCTTCTCCTGGCTTTGAACGAGAAAAGTCGCATCGTTTTGGTATTTATATAAATTATTTTGCACACGTGAAGTGGTAAGTTACTTATTTGTTTAACAGCTTACCAAGCTGCAGAGTTAATTCTGTCGACGAACTCACGGAACCCAAGGAGGATCCTTGCGAAGCATCGGCTTCATTTATTAATTTATGTAGGTCTTCAGACAAGCCCGAACCTATCTCTAAGTCTTCGGACAAGGGCAAGAAACCTGCTCGCCAGGGTATACAAAACAAAACAAAGTCAAAGCCCAAAGCTTCCACTGGTAAAAAACAAACTGTTTGTAAAAGGACACATTCGGGTAGTACCACTACTAGTAGTCCTATAAATTTGACATAATTGTCTTCGGACGATGTTGATACAATGTACGTTACGCACGTTACTAAGCGTAACACAAGATAAAGTGCCTGTATGAGTGAGGTCGTACTCTGAGTCAAATGTTCCGCATTAATGTAGCGGTAAACTCAAATGATATTGAGATGTCAAATTAAGATTTTGATGGCGCCTTATCTGGTGATTCTGAAATTGAATGGGACTTGCCTAAGTTGAGATTACCCAAGAAAGGGGAACCTTTATCCATCTCGTTAGCGAGTCTCATAAATCTGGCATGTGTTTCAAAACGTGATTAAGAAAGATTCAGTGACCAGTATCAGGTCCCTGAAAAACATTGTGATAGTGAAGTAACCCCTGTAGTTAATCAGGAAATATGGATAACTTTGAATACAACGTCACACTTTCAAGATAAAGCATTAGTAGACTTACAAAATTTGGTGTCTTTGTGTTTAGATCAGATGATTAAATTAACAGATATTTTGAAGCCTTAATTATCTGAGAGTTCTGAGGCCAAGAAAACCACGCCTGATTTAGTGACTATTCTTAGACAAGTCGAATATAATCTATCAATTCGAAGGAGGTACCTGATAGGACCTTCTCTAAATAGAGAGGTATTCTAGTCTTTCTAACGTATACATGCAAATTTCCACACAACTTTTTTGTGATGAGATCAGTAAAGAAATTAAAAATTGTAAATCTTTGGTGTCAGTAGGCAACACTTGCAGGTCTCCACAATATCCTGTCCGTGGCAGGGGCAGGCTTCTCACGAGAGGGTACCATGGGTCGAATAAAAGGATTCAACCTTATCAGTATTACAGAGGACACAGCTCGTACTCATACCGTGGCAATACCAGACCTATGACTGGCAAGAAGGCATCAGCTACGGTCACCTCCCCAAACGAATAGACACTTTGGTGATTATTATTGGCAAAATTGCCTTACCTATTGATAAATTAAAGATGATCAGTGGGTTATTAATGCGATATTTGAATATAAAATAGAGTTTGATGTATCGCCATATCAAAATTATTTACCATCTTAATTTTGATTCAGTGCATAGGCAAGCTGTAGATAAAGAAGTACAACTATTGATGGATAAAGGTCCTATTGTGCAATTTGTCGTTCCTAATCCAGATGGCAAATGTAGACCTATTTTGAATTTAAGGAAGTTGAATAAGTTTGTTACTTACAACCATTTTAAAATAGAGACATTCAATGTCGTTTTGGACTTGATTCAGCCAGATGATTTTTTCAATAAAATAGATTTAACAGATGCATAGTTTAGTAAAAAATATTTGAAATTAGTATGGAAAAATGTTTTATACAAAATGATGTGTTTGCTATTTGGTATTACATATGCAGCTTATTTGTTAACAAACATTTGTAAGCCAATTTTGTCATGGTTCAGAGTGAATAATATTCATTGTAGCTTATATTTGGACTATTCTCTTAATATGAATCGAGATTAATTGTTGTGTCTTGAAAAAAGTCAGTTGATGGTACATACCTTGGAATCTTTGGGTTTCACAATCAATTGCAAGAAATCGTGTTTTATACCTGTACAGAGAATAGTGTTCTACGGGTTTATTGTTGATTCAATTGAATTCAAAGTTTTTTTAACTGAAGAGAAAATTCCCAAGATACACAATAAAGCAAAATCCTTGCAAGAAATATCAGTACTGAGTGTAAGAGAACTAGCTTCTCTTATTGGCATGATCAGTAATGCATGTTATGCTGTTCTTGAATCACAATTACATTATAGGTGCATGGCAAAGAATAAGATAGTTGAATTGGGGGAAAGTCATGAATTTTGACGATGTAGTAGATCTCACAAATGAATGGAAATGATGGTTACACAATGTTAAGACTAGGAATGGTAAATTCATTCCGATAAAACTATTACATATTAAGTGTAGAACTGGTGCTTCTTTGGAAGGATTCGGTGGTGTAGACTAACAATCTGGATCAGGTGTGAGTGGCAGATGGCATATAAATGAAGCACTAAACTCCGTTAATTATTGTGAACTTTTAGCTATATTTATGACAATAAGAGCGTTGTATTGTAATTATAAAGGCAATCATTAATCATATAGAAATTCAATCAGAAATCATCAGTGCCGTGTCATACAATAACTATTTTCGGGGTATGCAATGAAATGAATAAATTAACTATTAAAATTTGGTATTGGTATTTGGATAGAGATAAAGTTTTAACTGCTGTTCACATCCCAGGAGTTGGGGATGAAGTAGCGGATAATTACTCGAGAAACTTTTCCGACCCTACAGAATGGATATTGAAAAAAGATATTTTAAAATACTACGTTTGCAAACGTTTAATCTTGATCTTGATCTTTTTGCAATTGAATACGTTTGTTACATTGTTCAAAGAACCGGGTGCTGCATTTATTGATGCCTTCAGTGTAGATTGGGGATTGCATTGTCCATATATTTCCCCCCATTCAGTCTTATTATAGAGTAAAGTGGTTAATAAGATTGATCAGGATTAGGTAGGAAAAGCTTTGCTTGTTTTTCCTTACTGGTCCACTATGCATTGATTTCCAATGATTATGGACCATATGTGTCCTTTTCCAACCAGGCTGCCGAATCACGAGGACCTTTTGGTACTTCAGCACAATGGGCAACTACATATTTTAAGGAGAAGACTTAATCTCATAGATGTGATGGTATCCAGGAGGATTTGCATCAGAGAGGACTTCCTGAAGAAGCTGCCAAAGTTATCAGTGAGTCATGGTTAGCCGGTTCCAGGAAACAATATCAACATGCCTGGTACATTTGGTGTAATAAGAGGAAAATTATCACATTAACTCAAAATTTACCTTTCTTTGGCAATGTATGGTGTAAGAATAGTGTATTCATTCCTAGGTGGATGAAAAGAGTTGTCGATATGTAGTTACTTGGGATGTTAGCATTGTGTTAAGGTGTTTTGTACTACGTGCAGATAGGCTTTTTGGCACCTACCGTTCGTTCGCATGAATGATTTGGTACATGAATACGTCTATCTTAATCATTTATTGATTAAACATGTTCCAAAATATAATGTTTCATAGGATGGCCAATAAGAATTTTCACTGAAGTGTATATACATTGTATTATTAAGTATTTACTCCAACCATCAAACCATTCACATTTCAACAACAGACTAAAACATACATTTATGGATGTTGGAACAGTTTGGTTTCCACATGAAGACATTGTTCAGAACTTTCCAGGATGTAGGACTCTTTTTAAAATTTCATTGAAATTAGTAAATATGTTCCAATATAGTTTCTTTACATATTGTTATACATGTCTAAGATGCACACACAGGTATAATCAATATTGGTCTAATATACTATATTATTCATTTACTATAGCAGTGTATCATTTGTATGCCATTTAACTACGAACGCAATATTTATTTCACATAGTTAAATGTCCATATTTTCTTTCGAACAGTTTCAGTCGTATAAAATTAGAGCATATAGTGCCTGACCTTAACAACATGATGACTGTTGATGTACGAACAAACCTAAGTACATTGCTTCGGAATTGATTGCAACTAGTTAGCAGACATGTTATAAAATTTTCTTTATCGTTTTCAACCAGATTGGCATCACATTACATTCCTTTTTGCCGTGGAAAATAACTTGTAAACGCATTCCTGGTGTGTGTGTTATCTTAGTGAAATTAGCAGCTGCATGATTGCGTCACTAGCACTGTTTGATAGAACGCGTAAACCGACAGCATACGTATCAAATGTATGGCATTTATTCATTTTTCTACAAAGGTCAGTGGTGTACATATATGAATTAGTCATTCAGAAATGAGACACTTGGTGTCATTTTGTAATGTCAAAGTTATCAGAGGGAAAGTCCGTGCTGTTATTTTAAGCTTAACCACTACTTTTTCTTGACTTTAAGTAGGCTTCTACAAATGTTAACTCGGTATGTTTTAGCATAATTATCAAGTTTAATAACCTATGTTAATTGTCGTTGCACCGAGAATTATAGTCGCATGATAACTGAATGGTTCTGTTTAATATGTAGGCGGCTCGACAAATGAAATGTGAAAAAATTATATAAATGGACAGTGACGATTGAATTATATGTATTTGCATTGGTTGAAAATCGTTCCGCTATCTGTTCGATGTTCTTGTGGTTGATTTTGCATTTATAATTGCTTTAATGAATTGTTGATTGCTGTAAATAAGCTAATACATCTTGTTTAATGCATAATAACGCGGGAGACCACGTACTACGCAAAAACAACAAGGACAATACAGTACAGAGCCTTAAGCTGTACTTCAAAGGGCACATCCTATATTAACACAGTTAGAATAAAAGAACAGTAACAAAACTCTTTTTGTAATTTTCATTTAATGTTTATTTAATTTGAATGTCGACAATGCATGCAAACAAGTAGGTTCACTCAAGGGATTCAGTCTTGGTATGGACAGTGACAAATGCCGAATGTCGTTATTACGCTGTACTTCATCTCATCGTGAGGTTTCTAATGCAAAGTCGGTGAAACTGCTTAAAGTGTAAATGACTATGGTTCAATAATTGGGATAATGCTACTAAATTGTCCTCCATTTGTTGTATTTTTCCTTCCCACAGTGGATTGTACTTAGTGTACATACTTTGATTGCAGGACCCTCTATATATTACAAGCCATTTCGTATTCTGTATTAGTGACAATATAATAGCACCCTGTTGATAATAAAGCCGAATGTTCTCGATCAACTTTATGTCATTACGACGTCGCATATAATAAGTGCATACGGTATAACTTCTTGGATATTTCTTTGCAATATGGCATACAGACGGAATTCCTATGCCCTTGACGCATTTTTAATCATCTGGTCTCTAGTTTGGCCAATGTTATGCATATTATCTTATGGTTACTATGATTAAACGACTTGACTATTTCTAGAATATTTGATATGATAGTTGCACGCATTCTGTCTAGGCATACAGTGATAAACTAGTGTAACAGTTGTTCTTTTGGCTGTACGTGTGAAGTATTAAATGAGAACTGATGGTAAGAATAACTGGAGTTTTAGTTTGGTGTCAAACACGCAAGTATGGTATAGCTATTCTAAATGGATGTTCATGTTGTCATTGAATACTGTACAATATTACAAACATAACAATTGTTTTGTTTAGATATCGTTCTGTTTCTGTAGCATTAAGGGCGTTATCAACATACTAAACTCCAATCCGAATACCTGATAAATCCAAAATGAAAAAGGACATCACGGTCACGTAATTAGACTCATGCATTTGTATTTGTGAAAACCGTAACATGATACATTTTGTAAATACGTATAAATTCGACCCACATTTGATTGATTATCAAGGCTTATATAGCTGAAGCTAATCTTCTGATTTCAATGTCCATTGTGCAAACACGTCTTCGATAAATAATGTTTTTACAAGGGTTTCAACACAGTTTCTCCAATTATTTATACCACATAATACGAGCTGAAATGTAAGTCACATAAACGTTGATGTCTGTGCCTCATAATATATTTGCAGTGGTCACTGATATGTTATATTGGAACAATTGACTTACTTTTGCTGTTCTGGTCACTTGAATCACTCATACGGATATATGTATTTACCCTGTTTAAGACTTAAAATATAACATTGGAAGGAAATGCAAAGTACACTTTTCTGCGGATCGAAAATCCCGTTTTATTTAATCAGTTTGTAAGGTTGATTTATTCGGACATACAAATGTAATCGGCAATGTGCTTTTTAAGATATCTAACATTTATGTGGTCAAACCTCATCTATACGCAATATTAAAACACGTGATTCATTTCCAATAAAATTTAAACTGATAGCAGTTGTAACA
This sequence comes from Spisula solida, assembly GCA_947247005.1. Lineage (NCBI taxonomy): Eukaryota > Metazoa > Mollusca > Bivalvia > Venerida > Mactridae > Spisula > Spisula solida. The sequence goes on from OX365945.1 coordinate 55,084,539, forward strand.
AAGAGCATTTTCCACGACACATATAAATCGCTTCGCACAATAAATTAAGTCTTAAGTTAATAACATCCCACTAGATAGATTGATGTTTGTATCGGTTTTTACTGTGTGCATTAATTTCTAAATCGTAAAAACAAAAATAAAAGTTTTTTCCTTTCTAATCCCGTAGCTTCCCATTTCAACATAAAGTACTTGAAAATGGTACTAGATCTAAACGGCATCAGTAATGATTTACAGATTAAAAGAATAAAAAATCTTATTATTCGTAATTATCACCGGGGCCACTCTTATGCAAAGCTAGAAATTGTCTCATTGTATGTACAAACTATTTATCAATGTTTGGATCGATGTTAAGTTCTACAGTAAATGGTAACATATTGTAGTATTACATGCAAGAAGTCGAAAAATCAATATAATTGATAGTTTTAAACACATCTTAAGCTTTGTTTCTACATGGAAAACTAAACAAAGAGCCAGTCTTTGTCGCCACCTTGGCTATATTGCCAAAGTTCATGTTTATTAGCGTATTAACACGATATCGTTGGTGACCATACATTTGTGAATATTTCATTTGACGTTGCGATACATATATTTATTTCATACTTACATTGTAAATTATCTATTTCTGGCCGCCACGAAAGTTCAATTTTGACATGACCGAATATATCAAATAGATATGTGTTTGAAGTTTTACCAGTATGTGCATTCATGTAGGTTTGAAAGCTGTTCCGGTCAAACAAAAAAAACATATTTTGTGCAATGCGGATACTGTTTTTATCTGTCCAGTATAGTTCGAATAACACAGTGATACATGGTAGTCATCACACAAAAATCGGACCGGAAATACAGCTCTCAACTGAAGCAGTCGAACACAGAAAACAGAAACAACATAGATCACAACTACACCACACAATGAAACTCAACGGCTAAAATCCCAAGTTTCAGTTGACCTTTTGAACTGTTCTTACACATATTATGTAATTAATATATACTTTCTAGTAACTGGCTGATGGAATGCATCTATTTACAAATTGTGGCGTTAACAGCTTACTGTTAATTAATTTTTTGCATTCGTGATTTTTGACGATGATAATTGTGTTAAGAAATGTAACCTCCGTGGCCGTCTGGTGAAATATTTTGCAAATTTAACGTCATTTTGAATAAAACTGCTCTCATTTTATGCCAATGATCAATAAATTATGTAAATAATTACACTCAGATTTGTGTATGTCCGCCTTTTCGTGTTTCCTGTTATATGATTAAACGCTACTCTATATGAAAACAACTTTATACAGCCATGTAGACATTTACATAACAAATAACTTGGTATATGATGTGTAATTTATCGATTGCATTTGGAACATTATAAACTATTTTTCTACGGCGACAGTTCAGTGTTACAACGTACCCAGCACCGAGTGTTACGTCCCATACAAATGTACATACAATTACGCATCGGTATGTGGTAAAATTAGATCCTCCTGCGAGGAGTATTTATGTCTAAATAAGCAACGTTTTCACACATTTGCTTATACATAGGTGTGTGTATAATTAAGTTATTTTTTTCACAGCAGCCTGCCCACCTTAACGTTCTGCTCAGTGTAGGATATTAGTTAGTCCATCAATGCTTATTACAAACAGCAAATCTATGTTTATGTCGGAATGTAACAGTCTTAAATATGTTAATTTACTATACGTATATTTATTGTGTCCTTATCATTATTGTTTTTCGTGTTTTTAGGATTTTACTTAGTCAAATTTCAGGCAATGGAATGACCCATTCTATAGTGATTTATTTATGTTCAGTCAGCTTTGTGTTTGTACAAATTTCAGTTGTCAGCATTTCCATTAGCCAAAAAAGAGACATTTGCTTTAATGATAAATAGTTTAGTCTGATTCTGATGCGTGATAAGGTAATACTTTCTGTCAAATATGTATTAGATGTTAGCTTTTGTGTAACAAATTAATAGTATGCCAAAAGCAATCACACATATACTACCATGAAGCTAATCCTACATAACGAGTTCAGCTCCCCAGAAGCAATTATTCAGTGTCTTCGATGGAAACAAAACAACAGCTATTTGGCTTTACAGAATGAATGGAAGCTTCTAAAAAATCTGAATATGTCTTGCCTGTTTGTTATTGTAGATATTACAGAGATATTATCTTGAAGGGTTATAAAGTACTTATTTGTCAAAACAAATATCTTACATATGTGTGTAATGAACTATCAAAATAAGGATATCTACAACCAGTTTGTGTATTAAACGTACAGCCTGTCAGATTATCTGCCAATTTGCGGAATTTTAAATTACGGGGAAAATAAGAGACTTACTAAGATACAATAAGATTTTGTTAATTTTCCAATAGCATGTCAAAGCTTATTACGCTGTGCTCAGCGGTAGATTGTAGTAAAAGCAAACTCGTAAAAGTAAAACGGAAACGTTCGTAGAATATCTGAAATACAATAAATTATTTGCGTAGGTCCGATTACATTAGCCCGAATGACTATGTCATGAAACCGATGAGACTTATAGCACTGACCTTACATGGTTATCAATAATGTTAATGTTGGTCGGCACTGACTTGAACGTTACCCCTGAGGATACCCAAAATGGAAATGAAACGTCTCAGCAGAAACTGTATTAGTATATAAAATATAACAACATACACATGTAAGAATTTATTCATAATAATGTAGACGCTAATTTATTTATATCGTGCATGAATACAAGTGTTTCTTTCTAATAGCGAAGACGTCAATGCATGTTAAAACAAAAATAGCAAACCAAACTGTTTTTGTGTATGGTATCCACATGTATAATGATGATGACATACATACAATTCTCGAACAAACACATCTGTCTTCCTAAAAGTAGTGACATGTGAGAAACAATTTAATATAAATCCCATTTATATATCTAAAGGATGCATTCATTTTGAGACGAAACGTGCTTTTACGTGGGGATATTGAATTACAAATCCATTTGTGTTTAATTTACAACTCCTCTATCTTACGAGTAGACACTTTCCTGTAAATAATTGCTTAGTGCTACTTTGTTACTCTGGCAGCTCCTTCATATACACTTAAGGACTTTAAAAACGCCTCACCTGACTTAAAGACAAATATCGCTTAAATTATTCATTTTATTAAATAACCGAAATTTGGTGCGTGTTAATTGCTATTTCCTGCATATACGAGGGTTGTCCACAAAAGTTGCGAACTTTGTCTCCCATTTCACTACTACGCATAATTATCCAGAAAATCATTCACATACTATACATTAGTTATTTATTACATATGTGTGATATTGAAAATTCATTTCCTTCTTAATTTTGGTAATTATACTTGATTAACTAATGCGAGTTGGGTAGAGTCGGCGCATGCCCTTTTATATTTTGTAAAAACGTATCGGCTTTCATTCACGAGCCTATAACTTAATAAGGGTTCTTATTTGTGCATTAAAAAATATGCCGATGTCGACACCATAGTTTCGCACGTTTTTTGTGCGAAATATCAGTTCGATAATGTCATTAACAGCAAAACTATTAATTTACTTACACCGCTCCGGTTTTCGCGTCTTTCAAAAATGGCCACGTCAGGGAAATGTGATGCGCAAAGAATTACTGCCGGACTATGGTCTGACACCCGCATAATCAAAAACTTACAAATAAGCGAGGGAATGTATGTCGGACTCTTGTCTACACCTGGTGTAAATGTTTTAAAGGGAACTATATTGGCGACAAAATGAAGACTGCCAAGCCTAAAAGGAAAACTCGGCCCTAGTTAACACAGCGAAAATCGTCATCCACTACGACTGGCGTCAGACGGTAAAATGTGCAGGCTAAACATGGTATCACTACAGAATGTGTTTAGTGCAGTGTGGCGGCTGTAAAAAGTATCCCCGTACTTCACTTCAGTGTAATAATCATTTATAATTACCTCCCTTTATGGCTAATTATGCACAGAATTCGAAGTCCACAGTGTGTCATTCATTGCGGATTGAGTATATAGGCTTGCTTGAAATATCCAGTTTTGGGGGATGTGGATGGTTCGTCCTATATCTGACTCTTGCGTGGATGGCTAGGGCTGCCGTCGTTTCTGTGTGGCTTTGGATCGTCTATGCGCTACAATATTTATGTGTTAAACTATTGCTCATAAAATCTTTCCGGAAAATTAATATACGTGTCGGAGTTTCTCTCTGATCTTTAACTGTCATTTTTGATTTACGAGAATGCGTCGAATTTATCCAAAATTGCACCAGTCAATGAAGCCAAGGTGCTGTAACAAACGAAACGACGTCGTTGACGTCGTAGAGTGTGCGCCGATCGGACCTACGACAGGTGCAATAAAACCACGCAGATTTTTAATGCTTAAATATATCAATACCAAATTGAGCAATGACAATGATAACATATCGCATATGTCATTGGTTTATTGTGGTTGTAAAGGGTCTAATCAGATTGTCATTGAATGACATTGATTGTTATGCCATATATCTTAGCTACAAATTGCAGTAAAATTTAAAGCATATTGGCCGAGTTATGAGTAGATACATACATAAATATAAGCTATATATTAAGTGAAAGTGTTGCGTTTTTAAAACCGCTCAGTGTAATTCATATAAGTTTGTAAAAAGTAATATTTCGTTATTAACTGAGGATACTGCAAGCTCATTTTCAACAGACAAGCGTGTTGGATATACAATACCGGCTATGGGCGCAAATAATCCGATTATGCGGATGACATTCGTCTACGTAGTCCTCTTATAAGCATCTGTCACCTATTAGATATTCACAATAATACATTGTATCTCCGCAAAAAGATGATATTTAGTCGGACACGAAAGGCAGCAAGTTCATATGCAAAAGCAATTGGTCAATTTTTTAAGAAGCATGAACAAAGTCAATAACAAAATAATGTCCAAGCATTTAGCCAGACATTCTAAATAACAAAAGTTATAAGTTATACTACTAAAATCTTATCTTTTCCTTTTGAACAAGTTCAAACGAGGTAGGTTAGCGCGTGCGTAAAAATAAAATAGAAATTAAAACCGTGCAGGTGCTTTAATACAAAGGTAGAAACTGATTAACGAGTTGTATGATGAATTAATGTGTCTACCCAGTCTAACAAATAGGAGCACATAAGAATAATGGCACGCATAGCCTGTATACAAATAACACTTCTGACTAGGGTGAGTGTGCTTATTCTCAGGATTCTCAGAAAATAACGAGATAATATTTTATTACAAACGTAATTGGAAAGGTTAATTAACAAACACGTAAAATGAAATTTAATAAAATACATTTTGTAAATAATTTAAGCGATATTTGTCAAAGTCCTAAAATGTATATGGAACGTGGTAGAGCTAGCCATTTGTTCGTATAATGTTGTTTTTAGTATTTCGTGCTCAATTCTGCCTTATCTACTGTTAATCACTTTATGTTCGCGTGAGCTTTATTTCGCGATTTTAGGTTTTGAATTTATTTCGCTAATTGATGAATTCGCGATCGAGGAACCCAAATATTAAATTCGCGAAAACTTCCACTAAAATTAATAAATTCTAGTAAATAAATACGTTAAGCATGTTATAAAGTTTTTCCAAACATTGTCTTGGTCTATCATAAGTTTTATACTGTAGTTTGTTAAATGCGTTTCACATATTGTATCAGATAATCGTCTTTTCACAGTTATTAATTAATAGGGCGTCGTATGTAACATGTCTATTACAGTTGTAATCATTATTGTTTTCTAAACAAACGTTTCAACAGTTTCATGCGTGTGAAGATACTGCTTGTATCTAAACTACTGTATATATACGAATACACGTACATTATACAAACATAACATAATACAAAATGTTTATACAAATGCATTTTATACAAAATGCATACCAAAAAAATATTGAAGTGGTTTATATTAACTTTTCAAGTTTGAGTACGAATCGCGAAAATTAACGAAAATAAAACGACCGCGAATAATACCGGATTTACAGTATTTGTTATTATCGTTCGTTTTATTGGCAACTATTAAAGTCATGTATGAAGTTGCAGGGCTATAAAATTTACACCCTCGTAACATTCATTTACATATTTATAACCTCAACTGATTACATGATAGAAGGACTTTGTAGTCGTTAAATGTAAGATTCATTTGTCCTGTACATTTCAGTGTACGTCATTGGGGAGTGTGCGTGTGGCTGATCTTTTTTGTGTTTCCTTGTGCCTTTCTGCTGTTTTGTTGAGTGCTGCCTGACCTGGTAAATTTTGTATTGTGTTTTTTCATAGCTTCTTTAGATATGACACAATCTAAAGCAACAATTGAGTTAATAGATATTGATTCAACTATGTCTGACACAGACATTGACAGTTATTACTAGTATTTTATTATCATACCGTGTGATCGACACCTTTACTAGAGCTAATCTATCACTACTGACGGCTAGACAAAACGGTGGTGGTATATTTTCTAGTTATATGTTAAAACTTGATAATACATTGGAATATAAATTGGAGTTTAAAGTTGTTCCTAAAAGTGATGCGAAATCAATCATCTAGAACGACACTATTTGTGTACTTTTACATATCCAAATAACGACGAGATTATTCAAAATATCAGCAAACTAGAATAAACCGATATCACATGACATACTCATCTAACAGTTCATACCAATACGGAATATTTAGTGGACCAGATCACCGCTCTTATGCCATTGATTAAAGGGCACGCATTCAATTCGGAACAAATATTTCCATTGACTAATAGTAAAAACAAACATGCTTTTACTTGCAGTGCGTACAATGTACATACGACTCCGATTCAATCTATCCAAGAGGTCAACAATCCAATAACCCGATGACGAGTGTAAGTTGCTTAAGGCTACAATTGTCATTGTATTTGACTTGCAAATCTTGGTTCGAATACACATTATGCTTTGATAATACGGTATTTTGATTTTGACCAGACGGCATGGTATTTTGCTAGGGAGAATATCAAAAAACCGTTATGATTTAGGGTGCTGATCCTTTTTAAACTCATGATTTATTTGCAACAGTCCTTTGCGACATAGATACGTGACACATAATAATTTCCGATGGTTGAGGCAATTAATCAGTTTAAAAACGTTAATATATGTGAACAATTTTTTTTGAACCATCTACTTCCAATTTGAGGAGATGATAGTCTACCATGTTCGATTTCTTAATGAGTTTCTCTCTTGATTACCATTGACATTTGTCATATTCGTGACTTTTTAATAACCCATATATGGCACTTCCAACAATTATCACACAATGTGCAGACTAATATTTCCCTTTGCGAATGCTTCCTTAAGTATTTATGGTTTTAGGACAGTAATGCGTAATTATTAACCGCTTTCGTCATTTGACAACTACAGATGATGGGATTTTTCTGGAAAGTCGGAATTTCGTATTAAGTTATGTTCATATGGATATTTTAGTTCATGAAGCTGGAAAAATATAGTCTCTCGCTTGTAATATTTGATGGAGCAACTGGCTTTTCGAGTATTTGGATTTGAAATATTGTATCTAGTATGCAAAAACAAAATAGCAAAATATTAAGTTATATATTTGCGCACCAACGCAAATCGGTGTAATTTTTGTTATCAAAGACAAAACGTTGTGTGTCACATAAACGAGGATAATGTAGGCAAACATACGGAGTTTGTTGCAATAGGAAAACGTGTTGGGTGATACAGTTTATTTAAAAACATTACAAGATGGTACTCACATCGGTTATATGTACTTTGCTTAAGAAAAACTTTAGTATAATAACACATTATGATAAACATTGATTACTACTACATATAATTAGTAAATAATTAAGCTGTTGTAAACACTTCAACAAAATAAAGTACATTTATGTAAATTCGTTTGATGAGAGGGAAAGCATCTAGTCCGTACCGAGACTTAAAATCAGGAGTTGGTTGCAAGAGAAACCGCACCTTCTTATTTTCGTATAGTCTATAATACATTTAACGAACTGGTAGTAATGTACAAAATATTTACACTCGTTCCATTTGTTTCACACATCATGACAATCATGTTTTAGAAACACTCGGTCCTTATGCATAACACGTTTGAACATTTCGTTAAGAAAATTACGAACAGCTGAATCTAATATTGGACAAAGATCAAAATGAACGAGTTCCGATTATTGACACTTACATTTCAAGGATTCGTTTGAAACACTCAAATATCAAATAAGGCAAGGTACATTCGGAAATTGTGGAAATTAGAAAAGTTATCGTGAATTAATTTGTCCTTGGGTAAAACAAGCTAACAAACGTATAATACAATTTCTGGGGACCCTAAAAAATACGTCGACGTAACGAAAATATGAGATGAGTTCAAAATACATTTAGTTGACGTTCATTGTTACGCAGTTTAATCTTTATGTACTAGGTCGGGTGAAAGTTTTAGACATCGATAATGTCAATTCTAGCTCCTAAGAGTAAAAATATCAATTGGGGGCAATTAAATTAATAGTATGTTATATTGGTATTACCGTAACTTGTATTAGACGAACGTACAGTTGTATTTCAAAAAGGTATACCATAAACATTGCTTTTTAACCGTGAATTTTATTTCAACCACAGATGATTTGGTATTCTAGTCCTTTAAAACGAATGATTCATATCTGACATCAAGGTTCGACATTATTGTATTTATGAAACAAGAAATACCAATCGATTAGTGAATGCGACAGTTTTTTTTAAACTTTACACTCCCCAAAAGTGCTAAACCACCGGTTTATATTTCATTCCCGTTTTGTGAAAAATGCATGTATTCACTTGAAACTTCGCATACCGATACATGATTAAGAGATGCAGCTGCGTATTGGTTTATTTTGACCGTTTTGCAGTTAATTACAGTACATTCAGTGTATTGCGTAATAATGCATTTTGAACGTGCAATGCATGTGAACCAGAATTCACGCGACAATAGAACAAAATCGGCATTACTGATGACTGACTGTTCATCGTGAAAAACACATAAAATACTGAAATCGGCTCATGAGGAACACTCGTGAGGTTACGAAAAACCACAGTGAACACAATTCCTAGTTGAATTTTATTTATTTTATTAATATTCTGTTAATAGTGCATTTACTAACCCGAACTTTTACATAATGACATATGAATATCCAATGAAGCCAAATATTTGTTTATTTTGGCCTTCTTACGGTCTAATTCACCGTTTTAGACGTGTTGCATAATCTAGCATAATTTACACATGTAATACATGGCAGGCGAAAAGCACGTGATCATGTACAGTTTTGATGTTAGTGAAGATTTTTCTACGCGAAAAACATCTAACATGTTGAATTTGGCACAAACAGAACGCGGTTGACCTGTCTGAATGTCATTAGCTTGGATAAAGTTGCGGCCCTTAGTTTTGCTTTTTATCACAAACATAATTTTCTATTTCGTTTGTCATTGTTTTTCTAATGATTTTTTTCATTCACAGGAACCTTAAATTTTTCAAATCAACACTCAAGCAAAATTTCCAAATTGACATTTCATTGAAAAAGCCTTTGTGAAACTTTGTTGTAAGATTCTTACACTTCATCTAAGTTCCTTTTGCGTCAATCTCTTCAAGTTTCGTGTTTTTCTAGGAGGATAGACATCGGTTGTGCTCAATATTAATGAATAAGTGCTTGTTGTGTTGCAATATGCACGTGTTCATGAACAGTTGTAGTGAAATATGTTGTGACTTTGTAAAATAGACTTCATTACGTAACGCGCCTGTAACGAGTAACATGGTCGTATATCTGCAAAAATGATTAATAATTAAATGCAAGTATTATTCAAGTATTGATATGCAAAATTTCTCGAGACTATTAGCCACGGGTTAGAACTTTCGGGTAGTGTACATCTTTTGAAATGCACTACCTCTTAAATCATCAAAATGGTTTTGAGATGACTGCATACACCCTTATTGAGTTCTTTATTAATTTCTCTCCTGCTAATCAGTCATATTTATTATATTCTCGACTTATATACAACCCCAAAGGAGACACACATAACAATTAACATGCTCATATTTCCCTTTACGAATGTTTATTGAAGTAGTTAGGGTTTCAGGACAGTAATGCGTAGTTAATAACTGTTTCTATCCTTCGAAAATATAAGATATGTAATTTTTCTGGCAAGTCTAGATTTCTAATTAATATGAAGTGACTGGTGCTACGTCATCAAATATTTCATTATTAATGTGTATACTACAAAACTTTATTACCTAAACGTTTAATTGTGTTGCTGTTTTGAAAAACACTTTTCGTAAACAAGGCTATAAAGTTAGATCAATGTTTAGGAAATTTATAAAGGAACCAATGACAGCCAAATGTGAAATGATGATATATCTTCCAATTGTGAAATAATCTATTGACTAGTCTGTCAATCTGTCAGTTGAAATTCGAGTTTCAAGAAAGCCACAATAGCAGTATTGCGTATAAGGAATGGATAGTTTTTAGGAGTTCTTCGTTGTTCATAGGCAGTATGAAGAGTTGTATGCCATAGTCGAAATGTTGGTAAGATGATTAAGAAGGGATAATGTGATGTCATTAGTGATGCATCTACGCAAGGACGTTGAGCGCTTATAACTACCATGTCAATACCAGTTTTCAATTTGAATACTTGTCAACAACTTTGATAAAGGTGTATCTGTATCTTGATTAAAAATTATAGTTAAATTAATGCAATATGGTATTGCGTTTTAAAGCTTTTATATTACTGATCCATGTCGAGCACAGAACAAATATTGCAAATCCATGCATTCCAAAAGTTATTATGCCAAGCATCTGTTCATAACTGAAATAATATGAATACGTTGGTTTCAGTTGAAAATGTTTGTAGGACAAATAGCTTTGTTCGTAATATTGTATTGATAAAAGAACAAACTAGCAAGCCATCTGCGCAAAAACAAATATGTTGAATTTATATTAAAAGAAAGCAGTATGAGGTGTCACATAAACATGGATAATGCTGACAAAACGTGCTCAGTTTGTGGTAACAGATTATTGTTTTCTGGTGATATCGCTTAGCTGAAAACATTGCAGGATGCTAAAACGCCGGTGCATTTCGGGTACATGTATATGCACAAGACACATGTTGGTTTTATGCGAAGAATTTCATAATGAAAGCGGAAATCTTTCCAAGCTATGCTTACTCTATAATAGTGCATTATGCACTACATGTATATGAAAAACAACATATTCATATTAAATACTACTATAACGGATTGCAACTTCAATCTTTTTTTGGTACTTGTTCGTTCATTTCATTGTTCTCATAAATATAAATTATCATGCAATCTTGGATTTGGATCAACCGCACTTGGCTAGGAGAGAATTCGAAATTCCAAAATGGCAAATACATTAGAAAAAACAACACACAACTTACCTCGTTTAATTGGTTGCAAGTTAGACACCTCAGTCTATATATATTTCAGCGTTGTAATCTTATTTTCCCCCAATATATATGTTTATCGGATTAACTGGTATGCAAACTGTACGTTTACTAGGCTAACATTTGAGTCCAATGCAATTAATCCACAATCCTACAATTTATACTTGCGTTCATGCTGAAAAGTTACATTATAAAAGTTGGGAATATGTTAAAGATGTCGCCTTTGGTATGGCTGCCAATTAGTTTGATCCCGGATCGTGGCACTCAAATTAAATTATACCAATTCTACAAATACCGGTGATACATGTACCTCGTTTATAAGTGTGTAACTGTTGTCACTATGCAATCTTAATGTAATGTATTTAATGTCAAGTTGATAAAAAATGCATAAACAATGAACTAATATATAACACATGGATATGGAGCTTCATTTGGCTGGGCCTTTCAGCTTTTTTGTTGCTGAAACTTGGTCAGTCAGCTGAATCCATGGCATTCAGTCTTTGTTACTGTTATTGTTAAACTTTTATCATTTCCGACTGCTACACCTAGGAATTTCTGCCGTTTTACTGTTGAAACTAGCTTTTTAATTGCTGAAACTAGTTCATTGAGCTTTTTGACAGGCTGGGAGTTGGGCAGTTCCTTTTCTGTTATATGATGGCATTGTGTCGTGTATGCTTTGTGCTCGGCTGGTTTAAAAGTTAAGTGCTGCCTACCCTGTCCGACTTAATATCATCTTTTGCTATGTAATTGCCGCCCATTCAGAAGTGATTTATGATCGCACAATCACATTTATGACATTGTTCAAACGACATATATTGCGGGTAGATTTAAGCATGCAAAACACAAGCACCTAGATGAACAGAACATGAAACAATACTTGGATACAATTATCAATGAGAATATATTGTTAAAAACTTCAATAGCATGCAAGCACAAATATAAGTGCATGTATTATACTCGGGCTCACGAAAAATGTCGGTTGACAAACCAGTTGCAAGCTACAATTTTCGTAATTATTTGATTATGATTAGTTTGCCAACCGAATGTTTTATGTGTTCGCGTGTCTAACTTAAATCCTGAATTTCATAAATTCTATCGAGTAGTTTGAAAGAGTTAAATAATTGGCGCACACAAAATGCAAGATTTTGAAATGAAGAACAGACATGGAAGAACGGGAAATGCAATCAGAATTTATAGATTTATATATCATGCCACAATATATTAACAAATTCAATATTTTGTGCTGACGTATGTAACAGGATAACAATTAACTCAGTATAAATTTTATCTTTTTATTCTGTGTATTGATGAATGAAGTTATCACAAATAAATACGGGTGTTTTCATATAACATCCGACGAAGCGAAAGAGATTGTGTATTGTGTATCATTACAATGTATTTATAAGCACGTGACAACATTACGCGTCCGCACCTAAATAATGTAACAAAAGCATGCATCTATATATATATATATAACCACTACTTACGCCCAACGCATGAGATAAAGTGACACTCCCTGGTCTGTCTGTGTTTACATCACCATGATAAAAGATAATCACGAGATTAGGTGGGTATTTATTATAATTATCATTAACGTACAGCTTCTCCAAGAACTAGTCCAATTCCGCAAATTAAATAATCGTAAAATAACAAAATAGAATAGGATTACAATAACGTTATCCATGTTATGTGGTATTACCTACTAACGATTATTTCTGTGTTAAGCCTAGGTCCCACTGAGCATTTTTGCCTTGGCTATGTACTCCCGATTGAAATCAATGAGCCATCAGGACATCGGGAACAGGTTCCTCGTGGACAAGGGAAAGCTTCGGGAAGTCATTAGGCAGTTTGTGATATCTGAAGGAAATGTCTTGAATCAGGTGGTATCAGAAGAAATCGAGAAAACATCGCCGATGTGGAATTCCTCAGTGGGACCTAGGCTTTAAACCAATAAATAGCTGTTTGTTTTTTATTTTTTGTTTTGGTATGTTGTCATAAATAATGAATATCATAACAAGACCAACAAATTAGTCGATATCTATTCGGTTGCCTCCATCAATATTCAACAAAACAACAATAACATCATAAATTAGTGAACACAATTACTTGCTGATCACCGACCCATGTGATAATTAATTCTAGACCTGGCATAGTGTCCCCAAAACTGAATGAAATACTAGTACACATTTTTGACATATATTTCTCATTTAGGATATTACCGCATTCCCTGAATACATCTTATCCACGCATGTATTACCCGATCAAATAAAAAAATATTTGAACAATTTAAACAATTGTGAACTTTAATATCGTTTACCCGCTTGCATTTTTCCGTCTATTGATGGTCTAGACGACAAATAAAATCCTAATATCCATAGTGTATGACGTACATAATTGTTTTGCGTATGTTGTGTACACATAGGATCCCATGGTGCATTAACGATTTTTAGTATCGACCAAAAGCTCTTAAGGTGATGACGTCATTAGTAGCAAAACATTAAAACGGATTATCACCACGCAAGAATAGTTCTTATCTTCTAATGCTCAGTAACAACTAATTCACAAATTACATAAAGCCAATCCATGTGATTTGGCTTTGGGTTTGGCTTTTGTAATTCGAAGTTCGTACGAGACAGTCCTTGTTTTTTTTAGAATATGACAAATATAGTCATTTTGATACATACGCTATCTTCTTGGAAATAGCAACACATGAATAGACTACTAATTTTCTTTATTTATAATTAATTAAGATGTAGGTTGTATAATTCAAACGCGTGCAACTTCCTGAATTCAGCTAACATTGGAATGACATCCTTTTGCAAACATTGTATTCAAATATTACTGTTTTCTTGAGAAATATGCAATTACCAACGTACCGTGCTACATGCACATTGTAAAACATACAGACCAGTGGGTTAATCGAATTTAAACAAAAACGACACATGGCCAATTCGTAACAGATTCATTTTTTTGGAATCAAATTTGTATTTCCGCCAGCAAGGGACCAAAACTGTCATCGTTCTGTTTTCTTAAGAAGATGCGCGCGCCTTTTAACAATCGAATTTTCTCCGAAATATCTCGAAATGACAAACAAATCGAAAACAACATTAAATTAAAAAAAGACATTTCACCAGGCTCGTTGTCGAGGTACATTGTTTTCAAATGAACAACCATTGTCTTTCGTTCATTGTATGTATTTCTTGCGTACCTGACACATACATATTCATTATAATATGACGATCATATTACACCACCTTTTAAGCAGTGCTTGAGATAGTTGTGTTAATTGGTATTTCATTTTCATATAAATAACAATTCCGACTTTCCGGTGAACAAATTTAGTACTAAAAAGGTACCCCACCCACTTGCAAAAATATTGAAAATTGATGTTTTGTAATCGAGTGTCAAACAGATTTCAACGATCGAAAATATTTTTAAGATACAATGGTACACTGACTCTATTGCTTGACGCTTGGACCAAACACATGAACACTGGTTTCTCTTGTCGCATACTCTTGTGGCAGCGGATAACATCTCAATAACATACAATTCTCTCAACATGTGAAAAACAAAGTGCATGTGACGCATGCATAATGTTTCGTTGTCGTTGACGCGGTTGAAGTAGTAGTGTTGAAACAAAATAAAGAACCGGGCTCTACAACATTTGCCGACAGATAGTGCTATACACATTTTTGTTAAGATAAAACAAATATTCCTGTTAATGAAGCTATGAAAAAATGCATACGTCAAATACAGTGGAATGCAATTATTTTCTTTCCTGATGCCAATTAAGATTACAAAAAAGATACAAACACTTTGTGGTGTTAGTGGCACATCATTATAGGAAGGCATTGTGATCATTTTTCTGGCAATCATATGACAATGTTTACACAAGAACCAATAGCAAATAACTCTGTACAAACATAACAACGAAGAGCATTAACACACACAAATCAATTTTCTCGGAACAATGATGACGTCAGAACGTAGAGGAAGACACACAGGGAACGACCCAACAATACAAAGCATCCTGGAGCGCAAAAAATATCTCACGAAAAAACTCCTTAGCATCAACAACACACCAGGATGTAATGGGTGATACGATGACCGTGTCGTTAGCGCAATCCACTACCAATACCGAGGTCCATGGTTCAAATCTCGGCCTGGGCACTGGAAATTTCAGAAAGGCTTTTTCAGTTTTTTTCACCCAGCAAGAGATGAATTGGTTGGTAGCAGAGATGTAGTTGCGCTTTTATCAGTGCTACACACCGGACACGTTAAAGAATAATTAATTATACACCTAACGGCACTTCTAACGCTACCCTTTAATTTTCCTTAATATCTCCTAAACCGTTCGAGGTAACCTCATCAAATTTTCAGCAAAATGAGTTTGATGCATGAGCATGTTTCCACACTAGTCAATTTAGATATTGATGCATATGTACAATCGCGGTTAAAGCGTAATTTAGGTCACCCGAATTTCTAAAGTCACAAAATTAAACAGCGTATTATCAAGGGTAAATTGAATATTTTCAAATTTTTATTTCATTGCTGTTTTAAATGTTATATAACGCGTGTACGCAATAAATAAAAATATTCATGAACGTCATCTACGTTGCAACAAGGTAGCAGTTGGTAAGCATAGGCCGCCTCAAAATAAACGCCATTTCTGAATAAAAAGCCAATACGTTTGATATAAGCGTTAAACCTGATGGAGGGCTTCTTTTTTTGTACTTGAAAGGTAAAATACACATCATTTCCAAACTTCCAATATGTAAAAGTATGCAATAGAATTGAATTAAATCAGTTTGTGGTCACCATTAGTTCCAATTTCAAGTTGAGCCCGACTCCAATAACTCACAGGAATCTCATTAGCTCGACACACTCGTTGTGATAACGGTTATCACTTAATTTCGCAGCCAAACAAAGTCGGTTGGTGTAACGTGTAAGTAATTATCTAAGACACGATGGATTCAAACCTTAATAATATCAACAATTTTAGGAAGCAATGACATCTTCAGCGCCAATAACAACCACGTGACCGTTATCGCAGGCAAAAGTCTAAGGGTCGATTTAGATAAAACTTTGTCAGAACAAGGGTCATATATTGTTGTTTAACTGTGCTAAATTTTATGACAATCCATACAGCAGTTTAAAAGAAAACTGACATATATTAAAGGTAGCGTTAGAAGTGCCGTTAAGTGTATAGGAAAGAGCTAAGGTAGCGCACCCGGATTCCTATGATAAAAACCTTCTGCCTCTTTCCTCGAATCCGGAGGTCATTGACCATTAATGCACAGATTAAAACTGAATGGCCACGCACTACGATTGCCTCTGTCAAGGTTAAAATGCAAACAGCACACAAAAACCCGAATATGGAGTGACAACGACAAACATTATACATTGCACTTCTATGTGGACTAATTATTTCATGTGGAAATAATTGTCCCACGTCATCATATTATCATGTAAGTGTTACTATTGTTTTATTATTATGTTGGTTAGTTTAACAACACGGACCACAATTGCACAGCACAATACCTAATGCACAGTCAAGTGAACGAGATAAAGACCTTAACCGCTGAAATACCATATTTCAGCTGTCACCATTTATGTCGAAAGCAAAATTCATAGGACGTGGACCAACGTCCTATTAAACTGTTCGAGAAAAACTGCTCAATCGGTCTAATTTGACAGCAACGTCCAGGGTTGGGTACTGTATGCAACTGAGATGAATATTTCACTTCCATCGTAACTGTCTGGCTTTGATCACAAATCATCATTCCATGTAATGGCTACTTTAGACAGTGGCTATGGGCTAAGTTTCCGACTTACAGACAATGAATGTCTAAGAAATTATCGGTTAGCACATGTATACCCTTCCCAGGGGCCGAATATGAAAATTGTTCATAAAGACTCTCACGGTATAGATATTTGATTGATGATTTGAATCAGCGTACAGTATAGTCGTACGCTTAAATATGCAACATAACAGTTTTTATTACCCCTCACTTTCGTAATGTTATTTTCCCATAGTCAAACTGGGGGATACAATATTTTATATTTTTAGTAAATCTTGTTAATTTCAACCATCAAGTCAATAGAAGCTTAAACAGACTGAGATTGTACATGTTAATTTATCATACCGGCAATCTAAGTGCTGCTTATCTTTGTTGATATTTTATTTTGTAAAATGCTTTTAATTTTGTTCTGGATAATAAAATTAATAACACATGACTGCTCGGGTGACAGTAAATAATACCAACCTACCCTCGTCTTCGCCTCGGGTGATATAACTATTCTCGGGTAGGTATTATTTACTATCACCCTCGCAGCCATGTGTTATTTATATAATAATATTAGCATTTGCTATTGGATTCGAAATTGAAGGTGATTTTTCTATGCTTAGTGGTTATGTGTTGTAACTTAAATATATAAACATGAATGCATGGTGTTTCATAATATCTGGCCCCATTACAAACACATGCCATGATCACCTCTGATGTTTTCATATATCAATAGAAAGCTTACATTTTGGAGTTTTTTTCAATATATAACATGACCACTACAGCAGGTCTTTAGTGCCGTGTAATGGCTGTAAAAAGTCTCCCTGTACTTCACTTCAGTGTAGTAATCATTAATATTGCCTCCCTTTATGGTTAATTATGCTCGGCATTCGAAGTCCACAGTTAGTCATTCAATGCGGGATGAGTATAAAGGCTTGCTTGAAATATCCATTGATGGTTCGTTCTATGTCTGACTCTTATGTGGATGGCTATGATTGTTTTTGCGCTTCAGTTTTTGTTTAATTGGAAAGTAATATATCCCACGATGTGTCGTTTCGTGATGATAAAGGTATCGGAATACGCGCCTGATGTTTAAGGATAGAATCTTGCATAATATGAAAGGGAAAACATTATTTCCAAATTCGGCTTGTTGTATAGTCGAGCTTTAAGTGAATAAGTTAACGTTTGCTAAACTTTAAGAGTGTGAGGTAAGAGTTGTCAAGCAGAGGAATTGGACATGTGGTTCCTGAGGTAAAACATTGTAATGCATTTATTTACTATATATTTCATTTGCATTTTGTGTAATCAGATTATAGAAAGTCGGACCGGGATGGCAGCACATATCTTAACCAGCCGATCACAGAAAACATAAAAACTTCATACCACAATTACACGGTACAATGGTCAACACATAACCACATATGTCCCACTGAGGTATTACTCATCAGCGATTTGGTATAGCACATAGTTTCCTCGATGACATCCAATGGCTCCCGAAACTGCCGATGATCTCGATGTTCTGCAGAGCCTATCCCCGCCGCTCGGAAGCTCCAAATTGTCATGGGGAGTACATCGAGAGTTCTCCTGATGTCTCTCGGTATCCCAGAGTCATCCACAAAATATATTCGGGGATTAAATTTAAAGACCGCGAAATATGTCACCGAAATATCGCCGATTGTTTGCCAAATATTTAGATATCCCCTGACACTTTAGTGAAACAATGCCGATGATTCGGTAAGCCTCTGTGATGCCTCGTGGAATACGTTTTTATAGTGGAAGCATCCCCGATCATTCCTGCCCTAGACATTTTCGATCTTCCGGGATGCCTATCCGGGATAGTCCCAACATGAAATCGCTAGTACATTGGGCAAAGTGACCTGGCCGATGTACTTGCGATGTCATAAAATGTCACACATTGTCGGAAAGCTTCCCTTAAAACACCGGAACCTTCTTATTTCAATTAGCTGTATATCCCCGAGGCAATTGTGCGGATGAATAAAGTCAGGAACACATCGGGAATTCTTCCGATTCCTCCCGATTCATCACGATTTCTCCCGATCTCCATGACTTCGCCGAAGATTCCAATAGACCATGAGTACCTTGTGCCGGTGCCACCCAAAGCTCATTAACTTCCATCAGGAGTTTATCGTCCAGGCAAAAAATGTGGCACTTGCTTGAGAAACCGTTTTGTTTGAGTGGAAACGAACGTCTCTCACGATGTGTCGTTTCGTGATGGTAAATGTATTGGAATGACCGATTTTAAAGAATAACAAATTGCGTAATAAAAGCGGATACATGTCTTTCCAACTTAGGCTTATTATATAAAAATACATCCATTTTTATCAATATGCATTATAGTAATTATTTCTGTAAATGCGACATTAACTTCCAAACAAATTACTTTTACAATTGCAACACGAATGCCACCATTAACATATAAAGGATTATAATACTAAATAGCATTATTTATAACATGCTGATGTGTTTAGATACATCGCATTTTGCATGCTATCCCCCGTGTCTAAGTAATTCCTTTAATGAATCTAGGCATGCAGCGTAGCCAATCAGATCATAAAATGATATAAACCATAAAACGTTTTTTACCTTTTCCCTCACTTACAATGCTTAAGAGAGGTTTAAAACGCAAAAAGATCACTAAACTGTTCAGTGTAATTTGTTTTTCGCTATCTTATTTGTTGCTCGTGAAACTGTTAAATCTATACTGGTTAACTTAATAATATTAAAAATATCGTTTAGGAACAATACCGCGAAAATTGACAATCGCGAATGAAACCACTTTGTAGTATAACGACTCGAATAGCTTTAAATCTATAAAATTGTTGCTTGTTGATATTTTACAACGGAAACACTTCTGAAAGTAAAGTCGTTTACACTTGGTACATAATTTAATTAATCTGATAAACTCATTAATTGCTGACTAATTGTTACTATTAAGCATGTAATACTTCTCGGCGATCCTTGAAATACTTCTGTTTGGTGGGAGAAAGGAATGGGAAGACAATTCGTCAAAACAGGATAACCTATCTGATAGCAACATTAACTAATTTCTACAGTAATTGACGTTGCTTTGAGAAATGTCAAAGTGATCAACAATGTACTCAACACGTGTTTACATCTTAAGCCAAATTAGCATTAAGTTAATTACAGTGTATCAACTTAAGTATATATCAAAGTAGATGTAAGTAGGAACTATACATACATTGATTGACTTATTCACTTCATTTGAAAGTATCACACGTTTTTGGACGAACATCAAGAGCACCAACCTCCAAGAGATTTAGTAGTTCCAAAATGCCTGATGAATTATACCCCAATGAAGAATATACATGCTAATGACACTTATTATGATAATTATTTGCTAATTAGACGCAAAAAATCGTTTGTAATCGTTTTGGCACAAAATATGGTCACTGGATTAACTAGAATGCATTACAAGCATATTAAAGGCAAATTTAAAGTCGACCAAAAATAATCACAAATTGCATGTCTCTTGTTTAGGGAATGAATCTCTTTACAAAATATTGATTAATTTACTACACAGACAACTAAAACATTTGTTAACAAACTGTACTGCTACTAGTCCATGTCTTTGGCGCCTATCTTATAACCTGCTGGCACAGTATCAGTCGATTGCAACTTTGTAGTTTCCACATGACAGAAATAGTGTCGGGTTTGACATAAAGGGAGAGAATATGCCTCAACAAACTTAGTTATAACTCCAAACAAGGGCAACAGACTCTTGAAATACACATCAGAGGGTTATGTACCTTGTTGTAATTGATTGCCCTTTGATAGTGAGCAATTAAGTATTCCAGGTTTGAAGTGATATTCTTTTTATAGTATTTGTGAAATAGACTCAAACGAAAACCTAACTAACGCCCTTGTAGACGCTGGCGCAGGCGCAAACGCCCACACAACCCACATGGTCACGACAATAGCTATTTTGTTCTTCGAAAACGCGATCTTAAAACCATCTATGCAATAGTATATTATTTTTGCTCGCGAATAATGCCAGTTTACTTTTCCATTATCTATGAATATAATCTTATTGGTGCATCTGTCTTTCACCAGAGTGTGTTTGCGTTCTGAAGGTATAAGATTATATCAACCATTGTTAATCAGTTCGATCTAGGCGTACACAAAATTTCAAAGCTTATTATTAAGGTGCAGTACAGACATATAATAATGAAAATAATTAGTTATATCACACCAATATGCATTAACAAAGCTCGGTTTAAACGTGTTAAACTGCATAGTAGTGTTATTAAAATACACTGAGCGGCTTTGAAAACGCAACACTTACACTTACATAGCTTGTATGTATGCATGTATGTATTTACCCATAACTCGGCCGATATGCATTCACTGTTCTGACATTTTCAGCATTTGTAGCTAAGATATATGGCATTACAATCCATTTCATTCCATGACAATCTGGTACAATAAAACAATGATGTCATAAACAAAAGAAATTTTATGCCCTATGTCCTTCTGCGTTTTTCAGATTGTTAATGCCGATGTGTACCTATTCTTCGTATAAAGTTCGGGAACAAGTGTCCGTGCATATCATGGAGACATAAATAAAGTAAAACACAGAAAAATATAAAGTTCAATTTAGATTCAGAAAAAATGAATTTTATTCACTCTATCACTATCCAGATTTACTTCCCCTTGACTGTAAAATTGGTAGTATTTTTCGGTAAGTCTGAAACATTGCTACCAAGCGTTTTTTAAAAAAACTTCACGACCACCATGTTGCGGAGTGGTAACTCGTCTGATTTTGTGTTTTTCGAATTTGTCGATTAATTGACTATTCAAATTGACCTTACATAAAATAATGATTGCATCGTACATTTTTGTACAATCAATTCCTCTTACGTGCTTCGTTTTATCCATTTCATGGTTCAATGCACCATTGTAGCGAATTGAGATGGAAAGAACATTGAGTTACAATCCATTGGTAGCCAATAACACGCACACAAAATTTCGTTTAGAAATATTAATACATAAAAAAGTTATCTTGATTTTCATTAGTGTTGCGTTTTCAAAGCCGCTCAGTGTACAAACATTTTCTTTTCATATTTTAATGGTTATAAATGTTTTACGTCTTAAATGTTAAGATATCATAGAAATCTATGTGGCAACATTGTGGTTCCAGACTTTATGATAGATAGGTATTCATATCTAGTTACGTTAATCTTAAAGTGGTACTAAATAAAAATGCTTCTGTATGTTTTCGCATGATTATAACTGCAGCATTTGCGCTTAATAAAAGATAGTATTTGAACGCGTGTAGTATTCTGCCATTCACATGATATTTGTATTTTCTCATACTTAGTGTTTATTTGGATTTAAAACAGATTCTCAACAATTTCTTAACAATTTTAAGTTATGTAGGGTGACCGTCATCAAAACAGTTTTCATGGACTGTTGTCCTGATCAATACGAACATACCCTTCTACAAGTAACTAGCAACCTCTCTTCATGTGAACGAAAATATGTATCGTTTTGTGAAAGGTATTTAATATAATGAAAAATAATCATGTTTTGTAGTATTATCCACCTACACTCCAGTGGCAGAAATAAGTCAGATAGGTCGCAGTTGACTTGCATCACAATGAAATAATCGCATATGAAAGAGAGAGAAAAGTCGAGTTCAATCTAATCGCGTCAATTCACGTTCCATCGACTAACAATGGAACTTGTTAGCGTACTGACGTTGTTAATATGTGGTCAAATCTAGCAATGAGGTAAGTGCAACGGTAATCAGAATAACAACCGAAGGCATTGTAATCTAGACACCGTATATCCTGTTGCATTGGTGACAGTTTGGTACATCTGGTGACCGTGACACCATATCAATTCCGAATTTACGTAGCCATTTAAGAATATCGAGTCGAATATGCTTCAGCAAACAAATTATATGTTTGGTGAATTCCGAGGTTTGGTCGATCACGAGAAACATAATGATTGTGAGCCCGTTTCCGTGTGTTAAGTCATAGACGTGTTGACGTAAATAAACTTGACTCGTCTTGATCATGTTGTTATTAATTCAAACTTTAACATCCAAATAACCTCATTATATCAAGATATATCATGGTCATATCTTGCAATTATCTTTCAGAAATATGGAAATGTAAATTAACTTATTCGGACATTATAATTAGCTGAACTAATGAGGTACGTAACGTTGGTCGTGGGTGGTAGCGCGTTACTACATGTATGTTGATGCAATGGGTGATGTTATAAATTATATTACAGGGAACAAAATACATGATAATTATACTTAATAAATTGCTGATCAGACACTCAAAATAGTTTGTAATCACATAATGTATCGTCACTGGATTATCTTGAATGCAATACAATCAGTTCAGGGAAATCCGTAGTCGAACGTATATTTACAATTCATCACAAATACAACGTCTAATGTTTAGGTACTAAATTATTGATTAATTTAATACAGGGATATATAATTCGTAACAAACTGTAATGTTACAAGTTCGTGCCTTTTACGCCATTCTTATAACTGGCAGGCATAGTATCAGCATATTGCCACTTGGCAATTTCCCCATGACAGAAATGGTGTCGGGTTTGATATAAAGGATTAGCACATGCTGCTAATAAGAGCACTGACTACGTGTTCTGGACGCTCGACATTCTAGTACTTGGTAGTACCCTCGCAATGTTTTAGTTTAAAGTCAATATCTCCTATAGTGATTGGGATTTGTGCTTAAGGCGAGTTGAAAGCAAGAAAGAGGACATTAACCCCAACCAAAACCTTGGCAGAGTTACTTCCTCTGGTCGAATCGGGTCATCACTGTGATAAAGTGTGTTGAGTTTGAAGTAACTACATCTGATAAATAATTAGAAATGGTACATAAAGCGAACATTGTTGGTTGAAAAAGGTCAATAACTCCATCAAAACTACTGACAGATTTTCTCATAGTGCATTGCGTCCTTACATCTGACAGATAATGCTAAGGCAAAATACATAAGTTCATAAGGGTCATCAACTCCATCAAAACTACTGATAGAGTTAACTCATCTTGTCTCCAAATGAAATTCCCAGTGGTTCATTACTGTGGTCAAGAATTGTACCTTTCAAGTTAATTCCTCTTTAGGATATTGAGAAAGCTTACCAAAAGCAAATCCAGAATAACCTCCTATTGTCTAAGTAATCACTTTAAATAAGTATCTCAAGTTCCAAAATACTAGTCAATATATTAAAGTAATTGATACATGTTTTTTTAAGTTATTTAAAGTCCAAACAATGGCAAAATATTATTGAAATACACATCACATGGTTATGTACCTTCTTGTAATGGATTGCCCGTTTGATATTGAATTTTTTTTCAAGTTTGAAATGATTTTCTTTGATAGTATTTGTTAAATGGGCAGCAACGTAAAACCTACCTAACGCCATAGCAGACGCTGGGACAGGTGCTGACGCCCTCACGACCCGTTAACAGCAAGACGTTATACACAACCCAAAAGATCTAACCCGCCACCATAATTATGTGTTGTAATTTTGTTAATACTGAAATTTGCATACCATTACTTGAATAATACTTGCATTTAATTATTGATTCATTTTGGCAGATAAACGGCCATATTACTCGTTACAGGCGCGTTACGTAATGAAGTCGATTTTACAAAGTCACAACATATTTCACCCATACTATTCATGAACACGTGCATATTGCAACGAAACAAACACGTGCTCATTAACATTTAGCACAACCAATGTCTGCCCTCATAGAAAAACACGTAACATGCCAAGATTGACGCAAAACGAACCTGGATAAAGTGTAAGAATCCTATAACAAAATTTCACAAATTTGTGTATCAAAAGGCAAAACTAAGGGCCGCAACTTTATCAAAACTGATGACAATCCGACAGGTCAGCCGCGTTATGTTCGTGCCAAATTGAACATGTTAGTCGTTTTTTGTGTATGATAATCTTCACTAACTTCAAAACCGTACATAAACACGTGCTTTTCGACGCGCATGCATTACACGTGTAAATTATTCTAGATTACGTAACAAGTCTAAAACGGTAAGTTAGACCGTAAGTAGGCAATAATAAACAAATAGTTGGATATTCATATGTCATTATGTGAAATTTCGTGTTAATAAATGCATTAGTAAATAAACATTAATGTAATAAAAAAAGTCAACTAGGAATTGTGTTCACAGTGGTTTTTCGTAATCTCATGAGTGTTCCTCTCGAGTCAGTTTCAGCATTATATGTGTTTTTCAAGATGAATAGTCATCAGTAATCAGTTTATGGGCGCGTGAAATCTGGTCCACATGCGTTGCACGTGCAAAAATGCATTATTACGCAATACACCGAATGCACTGAAATTACCTGCAAAACGGTCAAAATAAACCAAATAAACTCAGCTGCATCTCTTAATCATGTATCGGTATGCGAAACTTCAGGTGAATACATGCATTTTTCACAAAACGGGAATGAAATATAAACTGGCGGGTAAGAAGTTTTGGGGAGTGTAGTTCTTCGAAATAGCAGATTTAAACCATCTATGCTATAGTATATAATTCTGGCTCACGAACAATGTCAGTTTATTTTCAGTTATCTATGAATATAATCTTATTAATGCATCTGTCTTTCACCAGGATGTTTTTGCGTTCCCATGTCTAAAACAAACCCTGAAGGTATAAGATTATATCAATCATTGTCAATCAGTTGGATCTTGGCGCACACAAAATTTCAAAGCTTATTATTGAGGTGCAGAACAGACATATAAATATAATTAGTTATATCACGCCAATATGCATTAACAAAGCACGATTTTGACGTATGAAACAGAATAATAGTGTTATCAAAATATAAATATTTTCTTTTCATATTATATGTTTATAAATGAATTACGTTTTGTATGTTTAGATATCCTCGAATCCCTGTAGCAATATTGCGGTTTCACACTTCATGATAGTGTGGTATTCATATCACGTTGCGTTAATCATCAAGTGGTATTTAAAAAAAGTGTTTTCATTTTCACAGATAAATGCCTCTGCATGTGTTCTCATGCTTGTAACAGCAGCCTACGCCTTTAATACAAGAAATGAATTGAACGTGTGTAATAGTTTTGCGTTCACAAGTTAATCTTGTTGCGCGTTCTTAGTATTTATTCGGGTTTAACACTGTTTCTCAATTATTTTAAAACAATTTTCAAACAATTTTTCAGATATGCAAGTTGACCGATTGATCTAACAAGTCTTCTTGGACTATATCCTTTAGTTACCAGCACTAGTTCATTCTCCCACAAGGTTAAAACAAAACTAAACACAGACTTTTGTATTTAACCATAATAAAATGACTTCTAAAAATGGAATTCATATAATTGTGCATCTAAGGTTACACAAATAAAGTTTATTTTGGACTGTACTGGTGATTTGTATTTTGAAATTTGCAAATTTTAATTTTTACTAAAGACGATTGTTAAAAAACAGGTTGTACTACATGGTAGGTGTTGCTTGCCCTATTATTGGGCCAAATTGACATATGCAAGTATGACATACGAAGTATTTTCTTTTTTATTCAATAGACAGTGGATTAATCGGAACGGTCCGTACGGCATTTTTACGGGATAAAATACCTCGGATGTATCAAGCGTATGAATCCAGCAGATTTCTTTCTTAAATCCTACCCAGAAGAAAATGGGCTGAAGAAAATAGACCGTAACTTATCAGCAGCGGAAATATCAAAGTATGTTTTATTGATTAAACAATACAATTTCGCTTTACTTCTTGAGCATAACACGCAGATATGCAGCGCTTGCTTGATAGGCGTGTATTCCATTGAAGCACTGTTTAAATCTGTCACGATGACGTCATGGCGAAAGACGTTGAAAAATGGCGACGTTCTATTTACACCCGAGAGATGATTCGTAAAGATTATCCGAGGGGTCCCGATTGACAGTGGATGTGTTCGAGTATCGCTATTTTCTATTGTCCTCTTATATGTACGGCGACAAAGATGTGAGAATCACCTTAATGGTAAAATTACAAAATATAATTATGATAAACACATTTATTTGTAGTAGAACATCTCCACACCAGGGACAGGGATAGTCTGATGGGTTGTAGTTGACTTGCATCACAATGAAACAATCACATACGGAAGAGACGAATATAAGGCGAGTTCGATGTAATTGCGTCATTCCACTTTCCAGTAACAAACAATTGAACATGTTAGTGAAATCAATGGCGTTAGGATTACCTCGTCCAAATCTAGAGTTGAGGTAAGTACAACAGTAATCGGTGTGCCGTGAATTAAAACCGAAGTCATTATAATCTTCAATCCCTACATCCTGTTGCATTGGTGGCAGTTAGGTGCAACTGGTGACCGTGTCACCATATCAATTCCGAATTTACGTAGCCATTTAAGAATATCGAGTCGTTATGTTTTAGCAAACAAATTGTATAATTGGTAAATTTCGAGGTTTGGTCGATCACGAGAAACATAATGATTGGGGGCCCGTTATAGACATGTTGACGTTAATAAACGTGACTCGTCTTATTCATGCTACTTTTAATTCCAACTTTAACGTCCAAATAACCTCATAATTTCAAGATATGTCATGGTCATATTTTGCAACATTCTGGCAGGAGTTTGGAATTGTAAATTGACTAATTTAGACTTTATTATTTGTTGAACTAATGAGAAACATAACGTCGGTCTGGTGTGGTAGCGCGTTACTACATGTATGTTGATGCTGTGGCTGATGACATGCTACTAGTTTGCTTTCCTAAATATTGTATATTACTTTGTATTGACTGAAGGTAACTAGTAACTGTTTATAACGATATAAGAAATTGCTTTTTAAATGCAATAAATGAGAACGATGACGTATGAATATATTGAATGACACTCGTATATCCAGATAATAATCGGACATGGAAGACAGCAATCACCAGAATCTACTGAACAGCTACTGAGCAACTACAAACACACGTTTGGTGCAATAAAACAAAAATCGCAACATACTATCCTGAATGCATGAATACTAAATGAATTAATTGATTTGGTGACTTAGAAATAAAACAGTTTAGCATCTTCTGTCTCTGCGTTTATCTAGTCAGTGTGCATGCGGCTCCCCCGATAAATTCCTCTTATTTCCTGATAAACATTATCTTAGCATGTTATTGACCAATTATTCATTGTAGATACTCGTATATATATATATATTAAAACACAGAAATCAATTCCAAGTAATCAAGACGTTACATCGTTACATGTTGAACGATGCATGTTCAAACAAAACAAGTAAAGAGCTTTGCGTATCTAGACTGATGACATGAAACACGCAATATTGTAACGCTCGCTCGTACAATAACCCTTTCTATCTTATTTAAAGTAATAATAAATTGTACAGATATGCAGCCACATTTAATTTGTTTCCAAGGAAATGGCATTTGTTTTAAGGAAAAAGTACTGTTACGTTGATATATTGAGTTACAAATCGATTTGACCTCGATCTATACTCTCGTAAGAAAATAACAATATGAACATAAAACTGTCAAATTAGGTGAAAAATTGCGTATTGATATTGTGTTTCTCTGGCAGCTCATGCATACATGCTTGTATATGATTCGTTTGGGTCCATGTTTTATATATATGTCACTATCTCTCGGTAAAATGTGGTAATGGGTATTGATATTACCCCGTTCGTCAAGAACCGTGACAGTTTTTGGGATCCTTACTAGCGCTAATTCATCATTTCGAAAAGGCTGAACGAAATATATCGACACATTTGTAGTCACATGCCGATAACGAATTGATAATGAATTGAGATATGAATTAAAGTTCGAATTTGTCTTAGAATCTATAACACTGGTAGGGATTGATTAATGAAGTTCAACAAACATTTAATTCGACAATGTATTGGCTTATATTAAAAATAAATATTAAAAGCTGTAAACCTATTTGATTGCTCAAGACCAATGCTCCATCGGTCCATTGTGACAGTAACAACAGGTACAAGAAACTGAGATGAATGTTTCACTTGCATTGTCACGTCTGATTTCGATCATTAATTATCATTCCATGTTACATGTATGACTACTTTAGACAGTGTTTAGGGATATATTTCCGATTTACCGACGATGAATATCTAGGACATTATCGGTTAGCACTGTTATACGCTTCCCAGGGGCCAAATATGAAAATTGTTCATACAGGCTCTCATTGGATTGACATTTGATTGATAATTTAAAACAGCGTACAGTATAACCATACGCCTGTATATATTGTACAGAACAATTGACCTTTAACTAATTAAATTAATTAGTCTCTTGTGTTTGCGTCATTGTACCGTAAGAATGTTTTGATTAATTGAAATAACAACGGATAAGCACCGATATAGGTCTACATACATATTGCAGATAGATGCATTTCAATATAAAGGTATACCACAAGCATGTTTATCATTGACACTTCCGAATGCTTCTACTTTTTGATGCATTGTGGATTCATCTACTGCTATGATTTATATGTAATTAATGGTTGTGTGCCGTTGATATTAATGGGAATGTAAGTAACCGTGAAAATGCGATGTTTACAAGTGATCGCATCCATTATATATTACATACGCTCTACGTGTTGCCTCTTTGTCAATGATTGTTTTGCATTATTAGCGGTAACAAACGTCTAGTTTTAAGTGAATACCTTAACGTTTGCAAAAACAATAGGAGTGTGAGGTGAGAGTTGTCAAAGAGAGGAATCTGAAAGGTGATATACGTTAGATAAAACATGGCAATGCATTAGATTTGTGAAATAAGATTGTAGAAAGTCGGACCGGGAAGGCAGCACTTAACTTGCCGATCACAGAAGACAAAAAAACGTCATAGTACAATTACACGACACAATGGTCAACACATAACCGCATAGGTCCTACTGAGGAATTCTTCATCGGTGATGTGGATTCAGACATAGGTTCCCCGATGCCCCCAATGGCTCCCTATACTCCCGATGCGTTTGCAGAACCTGTCCACGACGCCCTGGAGCTCCCAACTGTCATTGGGAGTACATCCCCGAGAAAAATTTGGTTTGAGTGGAAAATAAAGTACGAGTATCTCCCGATGTGTCGTTTCATGATGATAAATGTATCGGAATGAGCGCCCGATATTAAAGAATAGCAAATTGCATAATAAAAGCCGAAACATGTCTTTCCAACTTAGGCTTATTATATAATAATACATCCATTTTTATCAATATGCATTATAGTAATTATTTCTGTAGACGCGATTTTAACTTCAAAACATTTTTCTTTTACAATTGCAACACGAAAGTCACCATTAATTCATAAGGGATTATACTACATAGCATTATATAAATATCAGATGCCTGCCTGCGTGACATTGATATTGTCAACCCGAGGGCAGAATGTCATCCCGAGGCGAAACATCCTGTTTCGAGGGTTGACAATATCAATGTCACGCAGGCAGGCATCTGATATTTATTTTATTATACCGAACACTATGATAAGTCTAGCAAAACGTTCACTGCTATGATTACACTAACTATAAACAGTAGGCCTAGACATGACTGTGCTCAGAAATTGTTGTGTAGGCCTATTAATTTCACATTCTATTTTATGTGTAGGCCCCTACGTTCATTTGGTGCATTATACCGATTTCTTTAACTAATAGATCTTTTTTAAGAAATTATCTAGAACTTGTGTTATATAAGCTATGACTTAGCTTTTTACCATTTTTGTATAGATCTATAACTTTAAAAGTGCGCCTAACGTAACGTCGCGTTTCGACGTTATGACGTAATTGCTGGTGACGTCATGACGTCTAACATATTTTACATGATTGTTTTGTGTAGTGTTCTTAATCTGATAAAGTTGAATAAAGGAAACGCGTCGTTTTGAATACAGATTTGTTTTAGTTGTCTTCTTTTGTCAGTCTATTTTTAGAAAATCTTGTATATTTCAACAGTCAAAGAACTAAGATCGACGCAGTTACTTGCCCTTGCATGACATTAAAAATGTCAGGTTGGTCACATGACCTGACAGTCAGTTTTTGGTCGATCACGTGTCAAATGGGTTGGAACTGTCAATGACAGTCATAATGTCTCTCTTTGGGGCAATGGGACTTTTGCAATACAGAAAAAAGTGAGGTATAATAATAATTTATAGTATGTTGTAGTGTTTAGATACATCGCGTTCTGCATGCCATCTCCCGTGTCTAAGTAATTTCGTTAATGAGTATTCATGCAGCGTAGCCAATCAGTGCAAAAAAGAGATAAACCGGAAATCGTGTTTTTAGATTCGGTTTTGCGCACCTACAATGCTTTATAGAGGTTTAAAACGCTAAAAGATCACTAAACTGTCCGAAGTTATTGTTATGCTCTATTTTATTTGGTACTCGTGAAACTGTTAAATCTATACTGGTTAACTGATTTGAAAAATATCGTTTAGGAACAATACCGCGAAAATTAACAATCGCGAATGAAATCAACTTTGTAGTATAACGACTCGAATAGCTTAATATATCTATAAACTTGATGCTTGTTGATATTGTACAACGGAAATACTTCTGAAAGTATAGTCGTCTATACTTGGTACATAATTAAATTAATCTGATAAACTCATTATTAATTGACTAATTGTTACTATTACGCAGTTTTAACTTCTAAACGATTCTTAGAGCTCTTTAGGACGAAAATCAAGAGCTTACCAGCCTCGGAGAGATTTAGCACTTTCAACATGTCTTATAAATTATATTCCAGAGAACAAATTGCATGCCATTGCACTTAATAAATTGTTAATTAGAGACTTCAAATAGTTTATCTTTTTAAGCACTTAATATGTTCACTGGGTTAGCTAGAATGCAATACAAACAGATTCTGGGCGAATTTGAAGTCGAACATAATTAATCACAATTCATCACAAATAGCATGTCAAATGTTTAGGGAATGAGTCTCTTTACCAATTGATTGATTAATTTACTACAGGGATCATAAATTGTTAACAAACTGTACTCTGGTACAAGCCAATGCCTTTGATGTCATTCTTATAACTGGCTGGAACAGTTTAACAATATTGGCACTTTGCAATTTCCACATGACAGAAATGGTAACGAAATTGACATTAAGGATCAGAACATGCTGCTAATAAAAGCACCAACCATTCTAGAACTTTAAAATACCGCCGCAAATGTTTCAGTTCAAAGTCAATACATGTTTCTCCGAAAGGGATTAAGAAAGTGTGCTTAGAACGAGCACAAGGGCGGTAATCCCATCCAAATCCTTAAGAGAGTAACCTCCTATGGCCGAAACGGGCCGTCACTGTGATCAAGTGTGTTGAGTGTAAAGTAAATACATGTGATTTATAATTAGAAATTGTACATTAAGCAAACATTCTTAGTTACAAAGGGGTCAATAACACCGTGAAAACAACGGATGGATGTTGTCATCTTGTCTACAGACGGAGTTACCTTCTCTTGTATAATGAGTCATCAACTTGATCAAGTGTGTTGAGTCCTTACATCTGACAGATAATGGTACCTAACGCAAAACATACTAGTTTATAGCGGTCAATAACTTCATCAAAACTACTGATATAGTTATCTCATCTTGTCTCCAAATGAAATCCTCAGTGATTCCAAACTGTGGCCAAGTGTGTGCAAGTCAATTCCTCTTTATGATAATGAGAAATGTTACCACAAGCAAACCTCGATGTGATTGGGGAGAATACCTCATGAAAACAAGAGCCAGCCTTACCTCCTCTTGTCTATACAATTGAGTCATTACTTTAAACAAGTATCTCAAGGTTCGAGATAATATCTTTGAAAGTTATAGAGAAATGTACTTTTAACAACAAACATTACGAATATTTCCAATATTACCAAAATAATCTGAAATCACACAAAACTCGGTTATCGTGGTGTAATGAATTGCCCTTTGATATTGAAACGTAATTTGCTTTGATAGTTTTTGTTATATGGACACCAACGATAAATCCTAGATAACGCCCTCGCAGACGCCAACACAAACGACCTTATTTTGCCTTGATATTTTGTTTAAAAATGAACACTACCAACAAACCTAACTAACGCCCTCGCAGACTCTGGCGCAGACACAGACGCCAACACAAACGACCTGTTAACGGCAACCCAATTTTGTCTTTGAAAAAGCGAGCTACAAACAATCTATGCAATTGCATATTATTCCAGCTCACGAACAATGCCAATTTACCTTTCAGTTATCTATGAATATAATCTGTTTAATGCATCTGTCTTTCACCAGGGTGTTTTTGCGTTCTCACATGTCTAAAACAAATCCTTAAGGTATACGATTATATCAATCATTGGTAACCAGTTGGATCTTGGCGAACATAAAAATTCAAAGCTTATTATTGAGGTGCAGAAAAGATTGAGAAATATAATTAGTTATATCACGCTAAAATGCATTAACAAAGCTCGGTATTTGACGTATTAAACAGAATAATAGTGTTATCAAATTATAAATATTTTCTTTTCATATTATATGTTTATAGATGTTTTATGCCTTGTATATTTAGATATCATCGAATCCATGTGGCAACATTATTGCGATCTCACACTTCATGATAGTGTTGTACTTATATCACGATGCGTTTATCTTCCAGTGGTACTTAAAACAAGCGTTCGTTTTTATTTTGAAATTCAGAAAAACATGTATCTGTATGTTTTCGCATGATTATAACTGCTTCCTATGCCTTTAATACAAGAGATGAATTGAATGCTATATTTATATTCTCATACTAAGCGTTCATATGGGTTAAACACTGTTTCGCAACAATTTCTCAACCTTTGTCAGTTGTAGGGTTCACAATGTAGGGTGTACGATTCACCAAAACAGTTTCCTGATCAATACGAACATACCCTTCCACGAGTAACCAGCAACTTCCCTACATGTGCATGAAAATCTATATCATTGTTTAAGTACTGTGAAATGTATCTCATTATATTATAAAAATTCATCTTTTGTAGTATTATCCACCTACAATCTCGTGGCAGAAAAAAGTCCGGTAGGTCGCAGTTGACTTGCTTCAAAATGAAACAATCGCATACGGAAGAGAGAGAAAATATATATCGAGTTCGATCTAATTGCGCCAATCCACGTTCCATCGACCAACAATGGAACATGTTAGCGTACTTAATGACGTTGTTAGTACGTCGTCAAAATCTTGCACAGAGGTAAGTACGAACGTAATTGGTATGTCCGCGAATAAAAACCGAAGTCATTGTAATCTTCCGACCGTACATCCTGTTGCATAGGTGTCGGTTTTGGTACATCCGGTGACCGTAACGCCACATTGATTCCGAATTAATGAGCAATTTTAGTATATCTTTCAGCAAACAAATTGCGTTATATATTATTGGTTAAATCCGTGGTTTGTTTAGTTTAGTGCTTCCTCCCCGTCCGACCTATTATCTTTTTGCTGGATCACGATAAACAGTAATGATTCGGTGGCCCATTTCATAGACATATTTTGTTATTTATGATGCTTCCAGTTCCCATAAAGCTCAGCGACGATATGTCGATGAAATGGTCCCAAGGTTGTCAACCGCAGCTCGTAATGCGATGACGTTATTATCACCAAAGACAAACAATAATCGAATGTTGATGTCGGTTAAAATGCCTGACAAGAATGTGACCAGCTACAAAGTTGATGGAGAGTTTGCAATGTAATATAGCTCTGCATTTATTCTGTTTTCTCCGCCATACTTATATATCTTTTTAGACATATCCTCGCGTGGTAATTCGCTCCCTCCCTCCAAAGCAGTAAACAACAATAAACATTTACAACAGGTTCATTGCGATAAAAACTAACAAGTTAGTGAACGTTTAATCCGTAATAGATATCCTACACTTCACTAAAATTAATTAATAAAAAACAACACACTCAAAACGCTTCGGCCAAACATCTGGTAGTATAATTCACCGCGGTTCGTGTTAGTTAAACGTTACAATAATAAAAACTTAAAGTTTTATAACACATAACAATACACATTATTGCTCACAATTTAGTGTAGTGCTATACATTTTGAACGATTGAATAAATAAATTAGACCTCCTATTTTCATAAAATATTCTCGGGTTATGTTGAACCCGTAGTTACAATTTCACCTTTCTATGTGCACGCATCATCACAATCGTGTGTGGCTAGAGTAAAAATAAAATGGTGAAAAA
Organism: Spisula solida; assembly: GCA_947247005.1. Taxonomy (NCBI): domain Eukaryota; kingdom Metazoa; phylum Mollusca; class Bivalvia; order Venerida; family Mactridae; genus Spisula; species Spisula solida. The sequence goes on from OX365945.1 coordinate 55,119,983, forward strand.
TCGAAGGTCAGGGCCTAATATTGGACACTTAACGATAATCATTTTAGCAGACAACATGTCAGAACTACACAATCGTATTATCAAATACACAATCACCATGTGCTTTCAAACCATATGTACTGTTAGTCAGATAAAATAACTATATTCTATACTGAATGTCAAAAGTTTCATATCACTAAAAGACTTGTCTATTTTATTGGAACCACAAACTATTTCATGTTGATGCAACTACTAATATGTACAGTGATACACGTTTTAATACATATTGATCCGTAATTATGATATAATTTAAGAAATGTAATAATTATAGAATAATACATGGCTGAGCAGTGCCATTGGGTGATAATCGCCCCGGTAGGTTGATAATTGCCAGAGGGCGCTAGCCCGAGGGCAATTATAATCTACCGGGGCGATTATCACTCAATGGCACTGCTCAGCCATTCATTGTTCTGTATAATATTTATGTTGTAGTTTTTTCATTAAAACTACCAATTTAAGAAAACACTTACTAGACATAACGTGTTCAGAAATTGGTAGAGATAGTTTTCGAAAAAGGTCGTCGATAAATTGACAAACTTTGATCTTTGCGCGTAGGGGATCTATCACTAAATTATCCGTAACTTTTTTATTAATAAACGGAAACATATGATATGGGTATTCATTTTTTCAGTTAGACCATTAGCTACATCCTGGTGCATGTTTTGATGCAAAATTCTAAAAAATGTTGCTTTTTACATTTTTGGAATAACAGAAAAATCTGGATCTCGTCTAGTAAACACGTATTCAATGCCTACATTCTAGAAGAATCTCATCGAGTATTGATGCAATTTTGAAATGTGCTATCCTGCTTGTCCTAATCCATCAATCTGGTTTGCAAGTGATTCGAGGAGGCTTACGCTCGGCGGCGGCCACTTTAAGATGATAATAGCCCTGCACGAGCCGGGCCAAAAGCTGATAATACTTTAAAAGGGCGCATAATACTTTTTTTTCAATGCAAATTTGTTACTATATATAGTAACATAAGTATTATTATTCAATATTGAAACAGTAAAACACAGCCATTTCACCTTTTATTTATTAATATCTTTGCATGAAATATTGCGCGTATGCTTTTGACAAATCTAAAATACAAATTAAAACCACAATAGAAGGCCTTTCTCTTAACTTAGCTCGACAGCTTTGTTCGTGTAGTTCCTTCCACTACAGCTATTTTAGGGCGGAGGGGAGGTAATCTGCTGAGGCATTGCCGTTTCTTTGACCACAAACTATTCAATTCAATGGCAATGTCAATTAAATTAAATTCATTTGGCATATAAACATATATAATATATTCTTCCAATACGTCAAACAATATATAAACAAGGAACATAGAAAATATAAGGACATAATTTCAATCATATTTTATTTAATTTGTTTTTAGTGATTTCATTAATTCATTAGGTTGTTTATAATTATGTATTTTGTTAATGGAATAACTGTAGCAAAAAAAAAAGTCGGACGGGGAATGTCAATTACTGACGACTAATCATCGTAGATGTGGGTATACATGTATGGTATAAACAGGCGACCAATCGTTATAATCGTTGCAAGTTTTGTGTTTTGTGAAATCAGGGCCAATGGACGTGTTTTGCACTCTATTAACTCTGATTTCCACCATCCTCTCAAACAAAACTCGACGTACAGAGTGCAATCTAGAATGGGTTAATGCATTTTTTGTTCAAAATGAAAATTAGTACAATACGCTAATAATTACATTTCCCTTAAAGTTGATTAAAAACTAAAAGAATATAATAGTAATCAAACGAATTTGACGAAGCACGATAACACTTCCATTGCAAGCAATGTTACTCGTTCAAATAAAGACAGTATGGCAAACATAGCAATAGTTTGCTGACGAGGACATAGTCTATAGTATACAGAACAAACGCTTACAAACAGAGAATATCCAATCATGTTTAAAAATGAACTACCGTCGTGTACAACTTCAATGAACTTGCAAACCGAACGTAGAAAACGGTATAGATTTTCAGTCATGAACACAATAACAGCTTGTTATCATTGTTGTATGTTCAGACTGATATACCATTTGTCAGGAAGGGTGTTTGCGAACACAGCCTGAATGTCATTTATATTCTTCGACACAAACCGTATTGAAAGTGTACTCATAATTTTAATGAATATAATGTGTCATGCGCAAGTGATATAATGCATATAATATATATACGTATCTTTACTTGAGCCCATACATTCTCTTAATAATACAGTGTTTTTGTTTACCATCCCTCCTTCTGTCTCCATAATTATGGGGATATGTTTGTAAGCATGCATAAAGTGTGTTGTCGACAAGTATTTTTACAGTACTGCATATTGATTAAGAGTTACTTAGCTGTGTTACAATATCATAAGTGTTTTCTTTATGTGATTATCTCGTCTCGATTCTTAGACATGTTACTATATACAATGATAATAATACAACTTATTAACTAACTACAACAACCAAATGAAATGTACATACCCTACGTCCTAAGGTAATGGTAATAAGTTTCCGAACACGTCTTTGTAAAGCTACACAATGGAAGAAATAAATTCCACCTACTTCTAAGAGAACCAAACTTTCTATAATAAATTAAAACGCTTACCGCTGCTGTGTATAATATGCTCACGACTGCCTTTGTATGCGCCGAAGATGTGCTGAAAGAATATTTTACGATTTTAAATCTTAAAGCCGATGCTTTAAATAAGTATCAAGGTCGGTCTGAAACTAGTTCAAAGTTATGTAATGGAATATGTATGCGCAAAGCTGTGAATGAGCATCCATCAGTAGACCTGACATCATCTCGTTAAGTAAACACTGCGATAGGGTTATCTAATATCTCCGAAAGCTATGGACGCAAGTAACAAATAGCCAATACGGACGTATATATGCACCATCGGCTCTGCATAAGACATCCAATACGATGATGTTTTCGACTTACGTAAATGAAATCACATTGGGATTAATATAATGCAAATAAAATGCACCTTTATGAAATTAAGGAATTGGGAGTTTCCAACTTAAAGCATTGGACAAAAGCTAATAAAATCACATTAATATTAATATAATGCAAATACAATGCACCTTTAGTACATTAAGGAGTTTGGAGTTTCCCACCGAAAGCATTGGACAAAAATATATGTATATCATATTAACGAAATACTGATTAAGTCAAGTCAAATTATTTATTGGAATATACAATTAAGTCCATCGCCAAGAAAATTATAAACAAATCAAAATCAAATAATTCACTATGATATAATACTTAGCGATTTCTACTAAAATACTGGTTCTGTCAAAATTCCACATATATCAGACAATCACGAAGTTTAGAAAAACACAATAAAAAATCGGACAGGAAAGGCAGCACTCGGAAGTTTGCATGGAAAAGTACTTTTTTAAAACACTAACTGTTACATATCCTATTGATATTTCACGTTTAATGTGCCACCTATGTCCCATTCCAGTTCGCATCGCTGTAAATATTTCAAAACATACGCACTTCATCAAGTTAACAGTTAATTTATTGCCAAAGCAAATTACCTTAGCTGTGCAATGTGTTACAGATCTATGCACAGTTCTGTGTAATCCTATTCATGAAAATAACGTGATGCATCTATTATCTATACTAAATCTCTCTTGTATTTTATCTTATGTAGCTACATGCAGTGCATGTATGCAGTTCATCTATGTAGTACACACATAAAAGTACAAATTGTGTATTTAATTAAACACATTACGTTGTATAATACTGTTCAAAACGCTCAATTAATGATAATCAATAAGGCAGTAGCAGTGATATTGCAACATAAGCGGATTTAGCTCGGTGGTAACGCATTGTCAATTCAGAGGTCGTGGGTTCAATCCCTGGCATCGGAACTTGACAGTTTTGAAATATTAATAATATTTCCCGCTATATCCGGCCGGGTGGTCTGCAAAGTATTTGGAAGTGCCAGGAAGCTGTGTATCGGTGCTATACACCGGGCACATTAAAGAACCAGACTGTCTATTCGAAATAAGAGCTAGGCGCACTTCTGCAGCGCCGGACATGCCTATATCTAATGTATCTCTATCTCCATTCAAAAGCTTTCTCTCTATCTGTCCCTCGGTCAGATCATGCTGTATCTGCACTGGTAGATGATGCACCTGCGCCCGTGTGGCTGCAACATAATAAGGTAAAGTGCCTTTGATGAAAAAGGCGCAGTATAAATCTGGTATATTTATTTATAATGTGGACTGCTTACACCAATGGAGAACATGTTTTCTGTTGTCCCGATACTACATGCGTACAACGATAGTTTTGTGTTAAAATAATGAAGAATAAAATACTGACGTATCTCCCTAATCAGGCCCCGATCTCCCGAAGCATCTCAAGTAGAAATCTCAACTCAAATTGAGATTTCGCTCAAGTCAAGAGTTAAATTTGAGATTATTTCTAAGTTTGAGCTCAATATTTTTACTGTAATAAACTCAGAACAATGTATCTGTTTGTAGTGCCAACATTGAGCCTGGGCTCCCATGGAATTTATCTCAAATACACATGACAGTATTTGAGAATAATCTCAACCCAGATTGAGATGCTTCGGGAGATCGAGGCAAGTTGCTTGCTCTACAGGTACTATAATGCACCAAAACGTGTTCGCCAATCTGGTGCCTTAGAACTATGTTTATATGATATTTGAAATTGAAGAACGTTTCAGAAATGGCCTTTTTTCCCGTGTAAAAACGTCGAGACAACGAGGATAAATCAATTGAAATGCCATCATTGCATTTGCTTACCTTATTACACATTAACCTTTCGAGACCATGAGCGACAATTCTAGTTGCACTCATTTCATACAAAAGAACAAGGCAAATTTAGTTATTTATATTTGTATTTGTTAAAACCAAAATTTACGATAGGCTTTTATTGACTAAAAGGTTAATAAAGTTAGAGATAGGAGGTTAGTTAAGTTTGTTGAAAGATCGTCCACCAATAAGGAGACTGTGGTGAATGCATGTATGACGCGTATGTAAGTCTAAGTGGTATATCAGGCTAATTTGTATGTATTACAAAAGCATACTTATGTAAGTATGTATATATTTTTAATATAGTTTACATGTACAGTTGGTTAATAATAACACACTTAAGGTTCCTCTCATGAGGGTATTGTTGTCGAGCAGTTTAGAATTTATTTTCACGATCAGATTTAAATTGGGATCCATATGCAAACACAGGGTATGGCCCCGATCTTCCGACACATTTAAACATGAGCTAAAGCTAGGCTTAGGATTTGATCACGTTTCACGTTTGTCTCATTTGATACCGGATACAAACTTAGTATCACAAACTTCATTCGTTATAATTAAAACTTTGGCTCAAAAATAACTCTGATTTGAGCAGAAATTTAATGTGAACTATTGTTTTTAAATGAGATTTCTTCAGAGATTGTGGCCATGTCCAAAGGTGAATTGTGAGGTTTACATTTCTTCAGATGGACGTAAATACTGGTTAGAACCCTCCACCATTGGTGTTTATGTTAAAATGCACCTGAATGTGCCGGGAGACAGAATAGCTGATAAACAAGGCAATACATTTTGTCATCAAGCTTTGGTATATGATTAAGATACGTGATTACGTGATAGACAGCCTGAAACATCAAGATAGTTTATTATTAGATAATTCGTATGCAAGTCTGCTGTACTCTGTGTAGTAGATGTCATATTTTCATTAGTAACATTTCATGTCATTTTTATGATAACAAAGCACATTTGCTGAAAATTCATCATAATGAGACATCCCATGATTACGGGCGTGCAGACGTATTCATCACCAATTTATATCAAGTTGATATATTCTGGATTTATATATAGAAGATCAGAACACGAAGGATTATCATTAAATCAAGAGCGTAACTATGCCTAGGTTGTAAAACAGTAATGAACATAGATGTATTGCGATGTTATTTGTTGTTTGAGTAATTGAAGTAGACTTCGTACACATGTCATCTACCAAGAACCTTAGTAGTTTGTGAATGTTTTTAAACCACTCACGTATGTGTCAACTAGATATGGGATAAATGAAGATAATAAAAATCGTACAGAGAAGGCGTGCAGAACTCAACAGAAATAGCCAAGCAAGAAAGGCACAAATAATACACAACAAAGAAATAACACTGACCATGAGCATACGTTACAAGGTCCAATACAATACTTAACTCGGCTATATTTGAACAGAATGGAGGAATTATAAACATTCACGTTGAAGGACGAGTGATAGGGTAACATGAACAACACTAACCTTGCAGTGAACTTTGCTGCCGATTAGCTTAACCAGATATTGTTACACGAATGATGAACATGAAGATGAACACAATGTCGGATCTGCCACAACCAGGATAAACATTTATATATATCCACGGTAGCAGTAACCTGGACGGTTTTGAAATTCACTAATTAAGATTATTTTACCGGGCGATTCCTTGCCCCGGAAATTAATAATTAATTCTATTATTACCCATAGGGTTCATTATTTGGTAAATAGTATCATAACGTTAAGACAAGAACATTGTGACTCCTTAGTCATTATGATGTAAAATTTATTATAATTGATTATAACTCTGTTATTTATAGTCTTACAATCCGCTGTCGAAGGTGGCTAGATTGCAGAACAAATGCTTCATTTGCTGTAACTTATATGTTACTATCAAACAAAATGTAGTTTTCTAGTATGTTTTGCAGATCCGTATGTAAAGCTGACTAAATCATGGAAGTTCAATGCACAGAACGATTATATAGCGTCTGCATCACGTTTATGGCGAACTGTCTTCTGGGAAATCTACAAAAGACTCTTGATTTAACGGCGCATGAATACAATCTACTATTATGCTTGTCCTGTTGATATACATACATGTATTACATATTGAGTTAATGGAAATAAGAAGAAATCCCACAACAAAATAGATCTGAATTCATTTCTGAGACTTGCTTACCTGGCCGAAAGATATATAACCGAATGAAACTAATTTTTGAGCCAGTCTCCAGGAAAACCTGCTATATTGACATTATGTAATTACTATTATGTAACAAGGTTTACATAAAGCTCTAAAATGAGAAAAAACACATATCTATTTATTCTACTTTAAGTAATTTATCCATATAGTACTATATCTTAGCTATAAAATTTTCTCATGAATTATATCGAAATCACATACTTCGTTGCTATGGTGACCAAGTCCGGAAAAGTACTCCGATTGAGTAAAGCGATGAGTTATTTGTATAAAGCAGTAGTAGCCTTTCTCTAAATGCAAACAATTTGATTTTGATATATATTTTAAAAATTTAAAACATTATTCTAAAATATGATACGATTTTGAACATTTTATGTCAAGAATTGATCAAATGGTGTAATTATGAAAGTCTTGTTGCAGTAACGTCGAATAACGTTTCAAGCAACAAATAAGGATTCTACAAAAACAGCTGTAACTTCCTTAAAACTCAAGATATTAACAAAATTTCTTTTGCATTTTGCTTCATAAACATTATCCTTTAAGACTATGGAAAATATCAAAATCATTATTTTTGTCAAAATAGCAGGTTTTCCTGGAGACTGGCTCATATATATGTTCAGTGCAACATATCTTGTGATTTGATATATACGGAAGCCTGTATGGGGCTTCCAATGATGAGATGATTACCGAGCATTAATTGGACACTATTGTCATCGTTCATTACACATCGATATTACTAATGTTAGTTTATAAACATGAAAAAATATGACTAAATTTTGAAAGTTCATTACGATAGAATTGTTTGTACAATCTAACATGCTTCATAAAGTATTTTCCGCCAATTAACGTAACGTCTAATGTGCATGACGTCACGTCCGTTGTTTTCATTTATATGTATTTCCTGATGAAGGCAAAATGCCGAAACGTTAAATATACTATATAATTAATTTCTACACGTGTTTTTGTTAACATTTATCTTAGCTTATAAACATGAAATAGCGCAAAGATCAGAAATAATGGTTACGTTGGACGATTTAACCATGTAGTCATTCATTTGAATTGATAATAGAGAGGTTGCGAAAGTCAACGTGTAACGTATACGTGTTTGTCAATACTACTTTTGAGTATTTCGTCATACAGGTATATATGTGTAGTTTCTACAAGTACCCGACGTGTGACAGACGAACATACACTGTTTACTACACTGAGCGGCTTTGAAAACGCAACACTTACACTTACATAGCTTGTATGTATGCATGTATGTATTTACACATAACACGGCCGATATGCATTCACTTTTGCTGAAATCTTCAGCATTTGTAGCTAAGATAAATGGCATTACAATCCATTTCATTCCATGACAATCTGATAAGACCCTTTACAGCCACAATAAAACAATGATATCATAAACAAAAGCAATTGCATGCCCTATGTCCTTCTGCGTTTTTCAAATTGTTAATGCCGATGTGTACCTATTCTTCGTATAAAGTTCGGGAACAAGTGTCCGTGCATATCATCGAGACAGAAATAAAGTAAAACACAGATAAATATAAAGTTCAATTTAGATTCAGAAAAAAAAAATTTATTCACTCTATCTCTATCCAGATTAACTTCCCATTGACTGTATAATTGGTAGTATTTTTCGGTAAATCTGAAACATTACTATCAATCGTTTTTGAAACTTCACAACCACCATGTTGCGGAGTGGTAACTCGTCTGATTTTGTGTTTTTCGAATTTGTCGATTAATTGACTATTCAAATTGACCTTACATAAAATAATAATTGCATCGTACATTTTTGTACAATCAATTCCTCTTACGTGCTTCGTTTTATCCATTTCATGGTTCAATGCACCATTGTATCGAATTTAGATGAAGAGAACATTGAGTTACAATCCATTGGTAGCCAATAACACGCACACAAAATTTCGTTTAGAAATATTAATACATAAAAAAGTTATCTTGATTTTCATTAGTGTTGCGTTTTCAAAGCCGCTCAGTGTATGTCACATAGGTATGCGTATGCACGGGAAACTCAATAATTCATCGCTCGTGGTTTCATTGAGTATATATAAATACTCAGTATCGATTCACGAAGAAATCAAGTTACAACTGTCATGTGATGTTAAGGCACACGTTGTCTTTCGCAAGAAAAATTTAATTGCAACGCGTACGTATACATGTACGGGTAGCTACACGTACACGTAGTCGTACTTGTACGCATCGCAACCTCTCTAATGTTCTCATTCTCCATACGAACAGACATGCACGTATTTAATCAGACGATCGACTTTGTCTATAATTTTCATGTCCTTATATTTATATAACGTACTTTAGTTTAGTATAAATTTAGTTTAGTATATTCAGGGATGATGAACAAGTGTGACACAATAATAATTTTAATGTCGAATAATCTCGTACATCTGGGCAGGTATACTCAAAGCTTCTTAGATTTGTTCGTAATAATTACTTAACTGACAAGCTAAAAATAAAATTTATTTTTTACCTAAGTTGTATTCAAGAAGCATCTTAGCTAAGCTTTCATCCCATATCTGGTATTATACATATTAAAGCTCCTCTTTTCGAGGTATAAATTTCTTATATAGATAAGATACCTATATACGTAGCTCTAATATTGACAAAAGTCTTAGTTGCAATTTGATATATAAGACAAAATGGGCTACTTAAGAACAAAATAATTTGATATGGTATGTATGTAAGGTATGTTGTGAATAGCTACTTAGATTTATATTTAACTTACGACAATGCTGTTCATGTCTAGTGAATGTATAGCGATTGTAAGATTTATTTTTATCTAAGAAGCTTTGTGAATACCAGCACTGGTCGTTAATACGACTTTGTCTGGTACCTATAAATAGTACTAAAATTAAAACCAGAAAGGTAGGTGTTTTGTGTATATAGACGCGAGAAATGCTGCGAACTGACGGCTTTTAATTAGGATGGTGTAATTATTTATTCGGCTTAATAACACGATATAATTCACCATACGACTATTTTCGGATCACTATATTTCTCAATGTGCATTGTAATCATTGGCCACAAACGCACATGGTCACAGACTACTATTCATTAAGTTAAAGTCGTCTCAGAGAATGTTAACTACGGAACGTACCTTATGTCGTGCTGATGATAGTTCAAAATAAAAAAGTGACATTTATACAACTGTAAACATTTCCGGCTTGGCAGCCAGAGAAAGTTTTTTACGAGTTTGACCGCCTCTAATTCTATCAACCCAACAGAAATAACGTATCTGTACTGCTAATTGTAGTTCATTGCCAACGTAATCACTTCACAACATTGATATTCAGTAAACAGGATGCCAAGGTACAAATGCATTTTATACGAATATATGTCCGACCATAGAACAATTATCACTTGTAGACAAAACATGAAAACTCAATTAGTATTCAATTTGGAAAATGTACATGTACCACATTCTTTGAGAGAGGTTTCTTTCAAATACTTGCTCGGAATAACATACGTATATGGATGGTAAAGAGGTGAAATGTTCGAATCCCAAAGTCCGTTTGATATTTCTTGTCATCTATGTTTATTGACTTTTTACAACCTATGCGTAGTTTGTTTATTGTTTTAATTATACGTCTCCCTTGTATTTCGTCTTGCTATATGAATACGAAACAAATCAGCTTGATATCTATTGATATGTATTGGTCATAAATGTGTCCGAAAGAATGTAATCATATCTATGTACGTTATATATATAAATGAGCCAGTCTCCAGGAAAACCTGCTATTTTGACCAAAATATTGACTTTAAGATTTTCCATAGTATTACAGGATAATGTTAAATAAGCAAATTGCAAAAGAAATTATGTTAATATCTTCAGTTTTAAGGAAGTTACAGCTGTTCGAAGCTTTTTGTGTGACGTCGCAAACCTTATTCAAACGTTATTCGTCGTAACTGAATTAAGTTTTTCATTATTACACCATTTGATTAATTCTTGACATAAACTGTTCAAAATAGTACCAAATTCTATAATTATGTTTCACTTTTCAAAATATATATCAAAATCGAATTGTTTGCATTCAGAGAAAGGCTACTTCTGTTTTACACAACTAAGTCCTCGTTTTTCTCAATCGGAGTACTTTTCTGAAATTGGTCACCATAGCAACGAAGTATGTGTTCTCGACATAATTCATAGGAAATTTTAAAGCTAAGGTATAGTACTAAATGGGTCAATTACTTAAAATAGAACCAATAGATATGTATTTTTCCTTATTTAGAGCTTTATCAAAATCGTGTTACCTATAGTAATTACATTATGTCATTATAGCAGGTTTTCCTGGAGACTGGCTCAAATATTTTTAATAGCCGTAAAACTAGCAAACCTCAAATTACTGCGAACAATATCATTCTTGCCTTAGATTGTATTGAAAATACAGTTTAAGAATAGCCATACCATGTATGGCGCAATATTTCATTGTATTTTATAAATGGCGGATAGCACAAACATATCATTGGACAACTATGCTGAAAGGGCATGCCCGAGTCATAATATAATTACTGGTCAGAATGAAATTTTGATGAGACTAGACGTTGAATTAAAATGTCTACGATTTCGTGAATTTATATTTTATACCATTTAATGTAATTACAAAACTCGGTATCATTATGTTTATATTTTTCGAGGTGATAATTATGGGCTTACATTTTCATCGGATCATTATCATTATACGACTTCTTGTGTTAGGCTGTGAAGAATCTTTACAGAAACAATAAACTCAAATGTGTATGAAGGAGAGCATATAAGAGAAATTCTCATTCAATGGGGAAGTAATCAATTGCATTATTCACAATGCTTCATAGATATTGTTTTGTGTAGGATTCTAACACAGCACGTGAGATTTGCCTTCTTTGCGTATATTGAGCTTACCATTTTTATTACCGCGATTAAACATAGCTGATTGATGACGTCACGATTGACGTCATATGCTATGATAAATGACGTAACGGTGGTGGTAACGTTCCTAGAATAGAAAGGAGTTTGACGTCAACCTGTCCTGTTGTGCTATAAATGGCAGACTATTGGCGATTCAGAATCGAAATAATAAATAGAAAGCTGTGCTTTGTTGTGTTATAAAATATAGGCACTCGTTTGAATGCTACGCACTAGTGATTAAGTTACTACGCATCCAAACACGTTCCAATATCTTATTACGCAACAAAGCACAGCTATTTTTCATTATTTCTTAAATAAAAAAAGATTTCATAAGTTTGTTCAAATTTGTTTTAGATGATGGATAAAACATAATAGTTTTGCATAAGATGGATTTTTCAGTCTTTATTGACTACGAAAGCAGTAACTATTAGAATTGTATAAGATGAACATTTATGAGTATCTAAATTCTAAGTAAAGCATTTACGTCGAAGAGTATAGAGTAACTACAGCAAAATATTAAAAAATTAATTTTACATCCACACGAAATACGCCATTTTATCTATAACTAAAATTTGACTAAAGTACGACAAGAAACATTAAAGCGTAATAACAACATTGTCGATTTAATGGCAACACTACATGCTAAAAATGCGTAATGAAGACGTACTGTATGCTCTTGGCATTTACTAAGTGTGTATTTTAGGTAATATGAAGACATTGGAAGCATCGTGTGAGATAAAGTTCGCATAATCATAAACAATATTTAAGAGACTGATTAACATTATTGCTCAATATAAAGAACTTATCAGGTTGATTATTATTTTCTATTCTAATTAAATTGAACTAGAAACATCATTAGATTATTATGTAAGATAATAAAAAGTACATCATCGAGCTCTAACTTAAGACGTGGTTTAAAATAATTCGGAATCATTAACATAAAACATTAACACAACCCACCTGATGATGCCGCGGATGTTTTCTAGTGTTCTATGTTTGGTTTATAGCTTCTGTCCTCGAACAAAACCTCAATGGTATGAACGATTTAAATATTCATATAAGAATTATAACCACCTACTTGTATCAGGTGTTGTCGGCTTAGTGTAGTTCTGAAAAAGGAAAGGTAAGCGGAATAACTTATTAAAAAGAAAACCACTGGCATTCGACCACACAATCAATTTCATTTAATCAATTAGCCGTGGTCTATAATCTATATTTAAACAATGCTATGCTACGTGAAAAATAGTCGCTCGATTTGGACGCTGTCGAATCATATCATATACAAAGGTATCTCAATAACACATGTCACAGAAATCGGTCTTGTTTTTACGATGTTTTTCCGTTTTCGCTACTTTATTTCTCATTACGCCCTAAATGACTTCCGGTGAGAGGACCCCACCTGACCGAGTGACGTTACGAGTCATAAGATTGGTTAAACGTTGTTTGGATTACCTGGATCGTTAATCGAGCTGCGATTTAATAATACATATTTTTTTTATTTTTGTTAAAAAAATCGTCTAAACAGTGATTATTATATCAGGCCCTGCACAAATCAATCCCAAGCTAGGCCTTTGAATATTATTTTTTCAATATTGCGGGAAATGACGTCATGAAGTTACCTCACAACGCGACAATCGTATTAATACTCTTTAGAATTAACACTACTTTGTCTAAGTAGCCTGAAATGTGTTTATATTCAATGAAAACGAATTGTAAAACGAACCGATAACCTTACTGATGTTTACGCTGTTAGTTTGTTGATGTTACATTTCGATCATGTGTGAATTACATGTACATAATTCACAAAGCATGTTGGAAGGAAATTATGTGGCACAGCTATTTTAGGATTAAATACCGAGTGCGCGATATCAAGAGTGGTTTAAATTGCTTATTCGCCATAAATATTTTATAAAACAACCGTCAGTGGCTTTCTATTACATAAATACTTGGTTAGGTAGAAAAATTACGTCATACAAAACTTTTAAATAGCCCCGTTAGGCAGCACCTTTAACTCAAAATCGGTTAATGTTTGATATAACACCGGAACAACGACGATTGACACTCCTGCACATTTTCGTCCAATAAAAATGCTCGTTTCAACGCACACTTTTGAAGGTCAATTAAACCAAAAATTGCTTGGGGGAAATGTAAAGCGAAAACATTTTAGAGAAAAATCACATTATTTCTTCGCTTTACATTAAGGTGTGAATGAGTTAAATGTATTTGAATCTCCACTTGGATATTATAGACAGGCACCAACATACTCTGTTTAAACGTTCATATAATGTAATAACAACAGACACAATGTATGTGAAAATGTCATTTTATTTTAAATGACGAAATTATTAAAACATTTCTAAATTACTAGAATAAGTAATTATGCACTAATGCATAACAATACATAACTATAAAAATGAACATAGATGGGGAACAATAACCGCCTGAAATAATCAAAAATACTAAAATAAAATACATATTAAGTGGTGGTGGGGACGGTGGTGGATAAAATTCAGCGTCTTTACTTCTGCTGTAATCAGTGGCAACTGATATCTGATCTACGTGTTATGTTAATTGGCACCTCCATGGTCCCTTACTGTAAGGGTTCGATACACATGTATTATCATATACAGTGAGCGACTCAAATGGATTTATTTTCAATAAATAGGTATTTGAATCTCCACCTAACAGCTATCACACACTCTAAGACGTCTATGCCTGATATTAGAAAAAAACGTTCTAATCGAACGACTATTTTTCAGGTTGCGTCCCGTAGTATACTCGCAAATATAGATTATACTCCATGTAGAAGACGCTTGTGCTGTGATAACATTTCATAGAGGAAAGCAACACAGTTTTTCAAATTGCATTCACATAGTTCAAGCGGTATATTTAGAAGTACATTTGCTGTTGTTCATTTGATTAGTTTCAAAACAAAATCACAGGAAGGGGCTGGATATAGAAGTTTTCAATTTTAGGACGAGTTGTCAAATTTGTGTATTTTATTAGACACTTTTTATTTTAAGTGTTTCAAGATATAAAATAAATTCTCATAAAAGGGAGAAGTAATCAATTGCATTATTGACATTTCATTTCTGATATTAGAATGTTCAGGGGTTGTACATCTAACGGTTTCCGTTTCTAATCGATCTAAAGAACACGATACTTCCCAAATTTATAGTTGTTTAAGTACTAAGTATTTTCAGCCGATAATAACTTCAATTTCCTGCAATATCAGAAAAGAGCAATGAAATACACAATGGATGATGGAAATAAAATACGAGTGAAAGGTCAAATTTCTATATCAAAGTAGGAGTCCGTCATGGTATATCTTGTTTCATCTGTCGCCATTTCTGTTTTACATCATGGCGTAATCTGGATCTTAGATTACCTATACACTTAGAGGCACTTATAACTGTGCACTTACACAAATCTCACTATTTCAGTATTTAGTGTGTATATTTTGTTGAGATTTGCAGCAAGTTTAGTTAACATAATGTGTGATAATGTTTAAGAATATTTCATTTCATAACAAACAATAGTTATGAAATGCCAGCATATAATTCAGCGTTGCGTAAAATTGCGAAGTCACAAGATCAGCTCCGGCTTAAATTGCACATTTTTCCAACAGCTATGAATAAGAACGCGTCCTCCTGAGCGTTTAGGCTATGCAAGTTCTTGCATTGACGTCACTTTTGCCTGTAGCATGCCTTTCGTATCCACATACGTTGAAATCCGACCAGTCATTGCAGAAAAATGACGTTGCATTTTTTTAACAATGAACGAACAGATAGAACATGGCTCGAAAACCTGTAGATGTGGTTAATGATTGCAAACGCGTAATTTTGCTTATTAGAACGCCAATAATAATGAATTTCAAACGGTTACTTAGTGCAACATTGAGACGCCCGAGTTGATAAACCCGACGTCACGGCGTCAATTTAGACAAACATTGTCGTTTGTGTTGTTGGGTCATAAATTTAATGGAAATGACCAAGTGTAATTTTATTCCCCGCTGTTTCACCATTTTCTCGTGCAATTCATTATATTGTTATTTTCACAGTCCAATGGACATTACTCATTGAACCACAAGCTTTAAATATTGGATTACGTTGCATGTCGACTGACAACCAAATTCAAAAATATTAACAAACAATAAAGTTATTAGGAATTGAAAACTGCACAGTTATAAGTGCCTCTTCGTGTACTTCCTTGTATTTCTTCTTTCTATGTACTAACGGATCAAATCAGCTTGATACAAATTGGTCATTAATGTGTCTGCACGAACGTAATAATTACTATGTACGATATAATATATGAAGAATATCAATAAGCCATAAAATTCGCCAACCTCAAATTACTGTGAACTTTATCAGTCTTGTCGTATAGTGTCTTGTGATTTACAGTTTTAGAATGTTCATACCATATATGGCACACTACTTAGTTTGCATTATATGTATGGGTGATAGTTCTGACATAGTCTAATTACTTATCAGGATAAATCAAGATCAGATAAGACGTTGTATTAAAATATGTACGCTTTGGTGAACTTACATTTAATTCCATCTCATGTAATTACAATACTCGCTTTCATTATGTTTGCACTCTTTCTAGATACTTACGGTGGTAAGACAGTCTTCCTTTTTTACCCGATGACAAAAATTAAATCTTGTGTCTTCAATTAGTCATCAAAGATTGCAAAAGCGTCGTTACGCAGGTTCCGTATTCACGATGCTTCGTAGATATTGTTTGCGTCAGTAAAAAGGAATTCCCTAATCTCAGTTTGTGTAATTAATTTTGTGTATGAAATAATCTTACCTTTTGACTAAATTGAATTTTACACTGTATATTGTTTTACGAAAACAGTTGGATTTGTGTATGGAAAATTATAAGAAGTTTATTTTTTAATTTCGTCTGACAACAATTCTTTCAAAAAGCTTTCTAAAACGTTTAGTAAATACGGGCCCGGAAGTTACTATGGACAGCGCAAAAAGTATATTTGATTTTAGATCCACATGGTATACGCCACTTTATCTTTTAATAATTTTGACACAAGAACGACAAGAAAAGTTACAGGGTTGTAGATGTTGTTCTACCTATCCTGTCAGAATATTGTAATCTTTTTAATAACAAAAAAAAATGCAATGGATTCGTAATGAGGACATATCGTATAATGGCGGTCTTTGTTGCGTATGTTGATTGATTTACATGAAGACACTTATTTGTACGTTATGTTAGTATACTGTGCAAATCGTAACGGTTTGGTGCCAAGACGACTGTGTAATAACAATGACATCACTGTATAGTGGACAACTTTATTTATATTTCAGACCAATGCCTTTTGAAGCTAAGGTACGAGTCCGTCATGTTATTCAATTGTGTTTTCTATATGGTTCAAAAGTAGACCAGGAGAGGTATTCAATATAGATCTTACATGACTTAAGGATAATGACGACCAATCAAATCACACCATATCACCACACACTCTTGGTCAGTAACAGGCGATATGATGGGCTATCTATCAATATTGAATACCACCTGAGATTATTCTCGTTTAGGACCGGGAAATATTGGTATCACTTAATAGAATCATATTGAATTTATTAAAGTACAAACTGAGACTCTGATTCGATCATAAATACAATTGGAACTACCACAAGATGTATTTTTTTATGTTCTTTCAGCAATCGAAGCCTAGTTCAGTGAGGAATTATGACATCACACTTATTCACATGGATGTGCATACTTGTTAGTAACCATCAACCCTGAGTGTTTATGGTAAAGGTTGCCGGAAAAAAATGTTATTATGGTTAGCTAGTAGCAAAGGTAAATCAGTTTGGCCTTCCGACAGTGGTATATGTACCTAGTTTTGATACATGTCACTCGTAGATAGTATGAAACATTACGACAATTTGTGCTTTTTATTATACATTTAGTCTGAAGCTTTACTTCCATGATATACTTTACTTGCCATTTGTGTGATTACTTTATTGTAACAAGACACATTTGCTGATAATCAATCATAATGCGACAGTCCATGATTATGAGCGTGCAGACATATTTATAACCAATTTATATCAAGTTGATATGTTCTGCAAGTGTATAGAAGACCAGAAAACGAGGCATTATCATTACTTCTAAAGCGTAACTATTCCTTGGTTGTAAAACAGTAATGAACTTAGATTATCGCGATGTTATTTGTTATTAGAGTAATTGAAGTAGACCAGTGATTTACTTCTCACAAATGTCAAAAACCAAGAAACTTCATATTTGCCAACTAAATATGGGATAAAAGATAATGAAACATCGGACAGACATAGCCCAGCACGAAAGGTACAAAAAGAAATTACAAATGAGAAATAACACACACCACAAGCAAACAATGTCCAACACAAAACTAAACACGGCACCATTTGGGATACTGTAAATCAAGTTACTTTCGCAAATACTAACTTTTAGCGTTTTGCTGTTCGTCGGCATATTACATCCTCATACATCAGTGGTTAGTCAAGTTCCCAGACTAACCCCTGATTCAATGCCCTGCATTCTGAGCGCAAACAAAAAAGTAGCTCCTTTCGTGGACGCTTGGTAATTCTGTCTATTGTCCAATCAGAACGCTCGTTGCGCTACGCGGGGAATTTTATAAACAAACTCTCGAGAAAATGCAAACATGGAATTTATATCTTTACAATTTTAATTGGATGAATTACATCTTGGATTAATAATATTTTATAAAGCAGCCGTTAATAATTACAAATATTACGACCTGTTAGATATATCGTGAAATGAAATCAGTCCAAGGTATTTGATTGCGATGAGTGTCCTGACATGAAGTCGTGATTCGAAATGGATCTAAGGCTTTATCTTTTCTACTTGGTCATTCAGCTAGTTATAATTTATTATACTTTTCGACAGCTTGGACTTGGGCGAATCTGCGCTTGTTTAGTTGGGCATTGTGCTTTGTATGTTTTTAATGTTTTCTGTGCTCGGCTGGTTAAGTTGAGTGCTGCCTTCCCTGTCTGACTTAATATACTCTTTTTGTCCAAAATGCAAACGGCAATTACAATAAACTGTAGACATTAAATTTGATGGAATAATACAAGCGAAACCGAGACTGAGACTGTGCGTCCGTGAACATCTCGAACGGAAGTAAACCGATTTGTAACAATCGTCAGTGTTGCCGACAGATGCGCTCGGATCTAATTCGCCCTCGAAGAAAAAATAGTGAAAATGTCCAGCTGATTCTTATGTTAAGGTAATAAATAAATCATTTTCATGTTTTATTGTTCTGAATACTATCTCATTATCGATGCAAAAACATTACATGTTTTTCTTCGATTGATTTTCAGAATGGTAAATTTGAATATGTTGTTTGTTAGAGCTCGATTTTGAGTGAAAGATTACAAACACCCGTAACAACTATTAGTCATTTCTATAAATAGAAATGAACGAAATGCATTTGATTGATTGATTTTTCGTTCGTTTCGTTCGAAATGTGTAGTTTTGAACCCGAGTGTGATATCACTGGTGAACGAGAATGGCATATTCGTGACTACTTATAATATAAACTTATATACTAGTAAACTTTTTATACATACAAAGCATGTTCTTCCCCTAAACTGTTTTACAGTAACTAAACTATTAAATAAAACAAGTGTGTAAGTTAAACAAGAACTTCAGTGATTTGATACAACGGTACCGTGTTGCTTTTACATATAAGTTGGACGCCGGTTTATCAATTAATGCAGTGCATTAAATCAATATGTCGTAAGAGTGAGTCCAATCTCCACAAATGCAAGAAATATTCCCTGGTGCAAACTTTATCAAGGCGTTAAAACAACTCGGCTGTCAATAATCCTAACAGCTTAGAAACACCGAGTGTGAAATTACATGATCTTGGCCTTTCACGATAGATACATGAATTTAAAAACGTTTAGTACATTGCATAATGTTCAGTGCAAAATATCCTTGGGTTTAAAACTGTCGCCTTTCGTTACAAGTTTCATTACTTACGTTTGGTTATTGACAAAGAAAATAATAAGGATCCGAAAGCGTGATTATCTATATTGCCTTTTGTACGCTTTGACACGGGTCGCCTATTTTGATGAATACTATTAGCTTAACGAACAAACATAGACGTATGATTTGTGAACTTCACTTGTTATGTTATCGATATATACTCAAATTGTTATACTCATAGTCTGAATCCCAACTTCATGAATAAAAATAAAAGTACAAATCCTATTTTCATCTTCTTTGGTGTACGTTCAGTGCCTCTAGCTATAGTTTTTCGACAGAAATTGATAAATTAGAAAATTGCGCATTGCGTTTGACAAGCATTTATTAGTTTTATAATGTACATCGTAAATATATGATATAAGAGTATTTATATTTGGATAGCACGTTTAACGCAATAATTATATAGATATTTGGTAATAATTCTCGTCGTAAATACCATTCTGTCTGCTACTTATAAATCATAGAATCTATTAAACTTGAAACCAGTAAAATAAGGTGATTTGTGGTTATAGTAAAGTTCGTGTTTGAACTTCTCTAATGCTATCTAAACGACAGAAATAACGAATATGTACTGTTAATTTCAGTTTATTGCCAAAGGTATAATATTGTAACGTTGATAATCGGTAAACTTTTTATACGAACATTAGTACACAAATGCATCACACATCACTTTTAGACACAACATCGAAACTCAATTAGAATTTGAAAATACAGATGTTGTACATTCATTTTTTGAGAGATGATTTGTTCAGATAATTGCTCGAAATAACATCTAAGGATGGTAAAGTTGTCACGTGTCAATCGTAACATATTTACGAGCGCTTCGCTTGGAAAGGAAATAGAAAATTCATAAAGAAATTATCATTCTTGCGAGTTGGAGATCGAATATTCTAATCTCAACGCCCGTCTGATATTTCTAGTCATCTTTGTTTATTGCTGTTTTACAATGCATTATTTGGCTCTTGTGTTAAATGTACTTCTTGATATTCCGTCTGCACATAATGAATACGGAACAAATCAACTTGATATAAATTAGACATAAACGTGTCTGTACGAATATGATCCTAACTACAAGTATGTACGTCGAATACTAATGTCTCCATAACAGTTCAGAGCATTTTTATGAAATTTTGCTATTATATTTAAATTAGATTCATGTAACTTTGTGTAAAATCTGGTGGTTTTTCTTACATTGTGGGCGATTTAATAGCATCAGTGACATTACTTTTGGATCAGCCCACGTATAAAGCGTATAAATACGCCATAAAACTCGCAAACCTTAGATTACTGCGAACATTATCAGTCTGGTCGTATATTGTCTTTAAATCACTGTTTTAGAATAGCCATACCGTTTATGGTACACTACTTATTTTGTATTGTATGTATGGTTGATGATTCTATATTGTACATGTACATCAAGGTTTTTCGTCTTTCCATACAAATACGGAACAAATCAACTTCATATAAATTGGTCATAAATGTGTCTGCACGAATCTAATCATAAATATGTACGTTATATATAAAGACTATTTATAAACCATAAACTCGCAAACCTCAAATTACTGCGAACATTATCAGTCTGGTCGTATATTGTCTATTAATTTACAGTTTTAACAAAGTCATGATTTATGTCGCAATATTACATTAGAAAGTTATGGTGCTAGAGCATGCACAAATTATTATAACTACTAATCAAGATAAATAAAGATGAGATTAGGCATATAATTCTGAATTCAAAATTCTACACATTCGAGATCTTATATTTATTCCATCTAATGTAATTATAATATTCGGTTTCAGTATGTTTATATTTTGTCAAGATATTTATGATGTTGAGACAGGGTTACTTTTTTATCAGGTCATTATACGACGAATTGTTGTAGACTGCGTGGAATCTTCACAGAAATTATCAGCTCCCATGTTTAACGGTATGAAGAAGAGCATATCAGAGAAATTCTAATTCATAGGGCAAGTAATCAATGCATTAGATTTTGTTTTGTGTAAGAAGGAAAAATTGCCATAAGTTTGTTCAAATATGTTTAAGACGTGTGAGAAAACATTTTAGAATCTGCCTACGATGGATTGGTCCATGTTTGTTGACTAAGAAAACAGTTAGAATCGTATGAGATGAACATTTATGAGTTTTGTCAAAATCAAACCTTTACGTCGAAGAAAGCGGCCCAAAAGCAACTACAGCGTCAGAATTATATACAAATGTATATTATTATAAATCCGCACCAAATACGCCAATTTATATCTAAACTAATTTGACTAAAGTACGACAAGAACATTTACAGCGTGATTACAATATTGCCGAATAAATGACAACAAAACATGCAATGAATGCGTAATGAAGACATATTGTATGCTCTTGGCATTTGCTGAGTGTGCATGTTTAGGTAATATGAAGAGATTTGAAGCATTGCATGAGCCAATGTTCGCATTATTATAAACAGTATTTCAGAAACCTTTGAACATAATATGTAGGTGCCTAATTTTAAGAGCTGGCCACTGGTCGGAATGTTGACAATTATTTTCTATTCTAATTAAATTAAACTAAAAAGATTATTTCACTATATAATAGTTGAAAGTACATCATAGCTAACTTAAGACGTGGTTTAAAACACTTCTGACTGCTAAACATAAAACATCAACACAACTTACCTGATGATGACTCGGATGTTTTCCAGTGTTCTATGTCTTGTTTCTAGTTTCTGTCCTCGAACAACACCTCAATGACATGAACGATAAGAATATTTATATAAGAATGATAATTACATGTTTGGATCAGGTGTTGTTTGCGTAGTGTAGTTCTGAAAACAAAAGGGCAAGGTTAGAGGAATAACTAATTTAAACGAAAACCACTGGCACCCGACCACATATTTCAAGCGATATATTTAAAAGTACCTATGCTGTAGTTCATTTAAAAGTTTCGAGACATTATCCTTACGAAATACATTCAGCTACACTGTATTACAGTATTTATCATTGAGAATAACATATACATAGAAAAGGCTAGAACATAGTATTTTAATTTTAGGACGAGTAGTCATTTTGTGTATTTTATTAGAAACTTATTATTTTTAGTGTTTCAGGATATACAAATTCTCATAGAATGGGAAAGTAATCAATAGCATTATATAAATTTCATTTCTGATATTAGAATATTTAGGGGTTTGTGCATCTAACGGTTTCGGTTTGTAATCGATCACAAGAACGCGATATTTCCAAAGTTAGAGGTGTTTAAGTACGAGGTGTTTTCAGCGGTAATAAATTTAATTTCCTGCAATATCAGAATAGAGCCACGAAATACACAATAGATGATGGAAATAAAACACTTGAGAGTGGAAGGCCAACTTCTAAATCCAAGTAGAAGTCCGTCATGATATTTCTAGTTTCATCTGTTTAAATATTTCTGCTTTACATCCTGTGCGTAATTTGGGTCTTGCATTACCGATACTTCCTTGTATTTCGTCTTTCTATATGCGAATGGAACAAATTAACTTGATATAAATTGGTCATAAATGTGTCTGCACGAATATAGTAATACTTACAACTGTATGTACGTTATAATATACGAAGGCTATCAATAGGCCAATAAAACTTTAAAACCTCTAATTACTGCGACCATTATCAGTATGGCCATATAATGTCTTGGAATTTACAGTTTAAGGGGATAATTCTAACATATTTTAATTACTTATCAGGTTAAATCAAGATCAGATTAGACGTTGTATTAAAATATGTACGATTTTGTGAACTTACATTTTATTTCATCTTATGTAATAACAATACTTGCCTTAATTATGTTTGCACTTTTTCAGGATACTTAAGGTTTTAAGACAGTCTTATTGTTTCATCCGATGACAATAAGTATATGAAATATTGTGTCTACAATAAATCATCAAATATTGCAAAAGCCAACTTTCTCGTTACGCAGGATTCGTATTCACGATGCTTCCTAGATATTGTTTGTGTATAAAGGAATTCCTTAATCTCAGTTTGTTCAATTAACCCTTCTGTATGAACAATTATTATCTTTTAACTAAATTGGATTTAACTTTGTATATTTATCTACGAAAACAGATGTGTCAGGCGAAAATATAAGAATATAAGAACATTTCTTTAAAACACTTTCTACAAAGTTTAGTGAATACGGGCACGGAGGTTACTATGGACAGCGCAAAAAGTATATTTGATTTGCGATCCACATGGAATAGGCCAATTTATATCAATTTGAAACAAGTACGACAAGAACAATTAAAGCATGGTATATGTTGCTCTACCTATCCAGTCCGATTAGAGTAATCATTTTAATGACAACAAAATGCAATGTATGCGTAATGAATTATTGAGACATATCGAATAATGACAGTATGTGTTGCGTATGTTGATTATTTACATGAAAACACTTATTAGTGATTGTTTAATTTACTTTGCAATTCATTAAACGGTTTAGTGGCAGGACGACAGTTTAACAACAATGACATCACTGTACGATAAACACTTTTATCTATATTTTATCAACGTCATTATCTGTCTTTGGAAGCTGTACTGTACGTGTCCGTCATATTGTCAAGAGTTCAATTGTGTTTACTATATGGTAGACCAGACCCTTTGAGGTTTTTCTCATTGAAGACCGGGAAACATTAGTACAGTCAGAACTCGATACAACGACGCTGTTTGTTTCCAAGAAAAATGTCGTTATAACGAATATGTCGGTGTACTGAATTGATACAAAGAGCATTTTAATACTTTTGTCCCCAAATTTGAGGTCAGTATAATGAATTTGTCAGTATATCGGGTGTCGTTATATCGAGATCTGACTGTATCACTAAACAGAATCATATTGACCTTATTAAAGTAAAAACCGAGACTCTGATTCGATCACAAATTCAATTGGAGCTACCACAAGGCGTATTTTTACTTGATGTTTTTTTCAGAAATCGAGGCCTAGTTCAAAGAGGAATTATTACAATCACACTAATGCACATGGGTGAACATACCTATTAGAAAACATCATTGGTAAAATTTGCGGAAAACGGGTAAGTAGTGTTGGCTAGTAACAAAGGTAAATGAGTCTGGTCCTCCGATAGTGGTACATGTACCTAATTAGTAAATATGATGCATATCACTTGTAGTCAGCATGGAAAATGACGACAATTTTGTTTTATATATTGTACGTTTAGTCAGATGATATTTTCTATATTGAAACTTTTATTTCTATGATAGACATTACATGCCATTGTATTGATCACTTTTATTTTAACAAAACACATTTGCTGAAAATCAATCATAATGCGACAGCCCATAATAACGTGCTTGCAGACATATTTATGACCAAATTATATCAAGTTGATATGTTCTGAATTTATATAACATGGCCGAATAGGAGGGATTCTCAATAGTACTAGAGTGTTACTACACGTATGTCTAGGTTGTTAACCAGTAATTATCTTAGATTGCGATTTTTTGTTGGTCGAATAATTGAAGTAGACCAGTGATTTCAAATTAACTTCCCACAAATGTCAAGAACCAAGAACCTTTGTAGTTCGTGTATGTTTTTCGACGACTCACATATGTGTCAACTATGTATTAGATAAACATATGATGAAATATCGGACAGCGAAGACAGCACCTAACAGAAATAGCCCAGTACGAAAGGTACAGAAAGAAAATACAACAATGAAACCAGAAGCATACGTCACAATGTCCAACACATAACTAAACATGACACCATTTGAACATGTCATAAAGAATGACGCATGATAAAACCGACATATTCGAGAGATTATGGACGAGATAAAGGGTAAAATGAACAACAGCAACCATGCAGTGAAGTTTGTTGTCGACAAACTAAACCATGACTTGTTACAATGATGACCATGAAGAAAATTACAATGTCGGATGTGCCAAAGCCCGCACTATCAATAACTTCCGGCAGTTATTTGGACGTGTTCATACGTTAAGATCTAAGTTATTTACCTGGCGATTCCGTGCCCTGGTCATTATCAGTTAATTCCAGTATTACTGCTGGAAATTCACTCAGTCACAATGTAGTTGTCTTGCATGTTTTGCAGAACAGTACAAATATATTACTGCATCCTGGAGGTCTAATTCAAAATAGCGTCAGATATTCCTTTGGATATACATTATGCAAATTTACTTAATGGAAATTAGAGAAATTACTACAACAAAATGGATCTTGACTTGCTTACCTAGCTGAAATACTTAGAAGCGAAAGAAAGAAAATATTTTTTCAACAATCTGTTCTAGTAACAGACGATGTCAATTCATCTCGAGATACATTGTATAGCCGGTTAATAGCAACGTTTGAACTTGTTTACATTGAAATTCCATGAATAGCGTTCCAGCTAATTCACTTTGAAAGGACCTTTCGCAACTTATTAAAAATGATCAACTCCAAACAGTATCCAATTTTGACTTGTAAAAATGCCATAACATACTGATATCATAGCATATGTCAATTTGGATTTGCCATTTCCCTGTAACTTTGTTCTACAAACCCTTCAACAAGTGCGTAAGGTACTTAATACAACGGTACCATGTTGCTTTTACATGTACGTTGAACGCCGGTTTATCAAATAATGCAGCGCATTAAATCAATATCTCGTTAGAGTGATTCCAATCTCCAAAAATCATGGTGCACACTTTTTCAAGACATCTCTGCTTCCAATAATCTTAAAAGCCTCGCAACACGTAATATGAGAATTATATGGCACATTCGTGATCTTGGTGCTTCAGTGCAAAATATCCTAGGATTTGATATAATAGCATACCGTCTCAAAATTTGCATTTAATCAAATACCTGTTGAGTTATTGACACACAAAAGTGCAATGGTCATTCATCTGTCGTCGTTCAAGTTAGAATTACTTACGTTTGGTTGTTAACATGAAACAAATCCAGGATCAAGAAAGCGCAACTGTGTAGATTGACTAAACCTGTGTACGCTTTGACACTGGTCGCGCACTTTGGTGAATGCTTTTAACTTGACGAACACACTTAGATGTATGATTTGTGAACTTTACTTGTTATGTTATCGATAAATACTTAAGTTGTTGTACTTATAGTCTGAACACCAACCTGATAAATAGAAATAAGAGTACACATTCAATGCATCTTAATCTTCCCTGTGTGTACGTTCAGTGTCTTTATCTATATTTGTTTGTGAACGAAATTAATCAATCACAGAATTGTGCATTGCGTTTGACAATCAACGTTATATATACTTTTATTATTTTTTCTCACATTTTTAAAAAGTATAAAGTAAATATATAAAATAAGAATATTCATGATTGGATGGCACGTTTCACGCTATAAGTAGATAGATGTTTTGGTACTACAACCTGTCGTAAATACCATTCGGTCTGCTACTTGTACACCGTATAATCTATTAAAATTGATAATGGTAAGATAAGGAGATGTGTAGTTATAGGAGCGAGACATTTAAAAACTAAAGGTTTAAAATAAGGATGGTGCTATTATCAATTCGGTTCTATCATATGAAAGTATATAGTACAATTTCATCACATAGACTTACATGGTATTACTAATTTTCTATTCGCATTGTAATCATTTGTCGCGTATGATCACGTTCATAGACTATGTCCAGGAAATAAGGTCGTCTCAGAGAGAATGTTCACTTTAAAAAGTATGGCTCTGGTCATAATGAAAGATAAGAAAATGTGACATTTATACAAGCGACAGTGACGTTTATACAACCGAAAGTGACATTTATACAAGTGAAAATATGAGTCGGGACTGGCATCCACAGAAAGATAATTACGTGTTTGAACTTCTTTAATTCCATCAAACCGACAGATATAACGTATATGTATTGTTAATTTCAGTTTATTGCCAACAGTGTAATAATGTAACGTTTATAATCAGGAAGCCACACACAGAAGTACAATTGCATTTTACGAATATTGGAACACAAATACATCACACATCCCTTTTAGACGCAACATCGAAACTCAATTAGAATTTGAAAATACTGATGTTGCACATTTTTTGAGAGATACTTTTTCATATAATTGCTCGAAATAGCATCTAAGGATGGTAAAGTAACATATTTACGAGATCTTCGGTTGGAAAGAAAATAGAAAATGCAAGATAAAAATATCATTCTTGCGAGTTGGAGATCGAATATTCTAATCTCAACGTCCGCCTGATATTTCTAGTCATCTTTGTTTATTGCTGTTTTACAATTAAATATTTGGCTCTTGTGTTAAATGTTAAATTGTGTCCATAATAAATACGGAACAAATCAACTTGATATAAGTTAGACATTAACGTGTCTGTACAAATATGATCCTAACTATGTATGTTATACATAAAGCGTATAACTACCCATATGAACCTTAAATTACTGCGAACCTTATCAGTATGGTCGTCTATTGTCATTTAATATACAGTTTTAGATTAGTCATACCGTTTATGGCGCAATTATTCATTTGTATATTATTTCAAACATCTTATTGGAAAAGTATGGTGCAAGAGCATGCCAAAGTTTTATTATAATTACGGATATATTAAGATGAGACTAGACGTAGAATTGAAATGTCTAAGATTTCGTGAACTTATATTTTATTTCATCTTATGTAATTACAATATACGGTTTTATTAATATGTTTCCAATATTTCAAGATACTTATGGGATTATTTTTGTCGGGTCATTATAATTACATGTATATAAAGTAAAAGAAGTGTGCTAGTCTGCGTGGAGGCATTACTGCAACCACCAACTGCAAGCTTACGAAAAAGAGAAAGGCCTGTATTTACATTGCTTCTTAGCAATTATTTTGTTTAAGAAAAAACAATTTCCGTAAGTTTGTTCAAATACTTTTTAGGTATTTAAGAAAACATATTAGTTTTTACCTAAGATGTATTGTTCCGTATTTTTTTTCTGAGAAAATAGTTAAAATTGTATAAGATAAACATTAATGAGTTTGTAATTTCTAAGTAAAGTATTTACGTAGAAGATAACGGTCCAGAAGTATCTACAGCGTATGAATTATATTTTAGATTTTATATCCGCACGAAATACGTCAATTTATATTTAAACTAAATTTGACTAAAGTACGACAAGAAAAAGTACGGCACGGAAACAACATTGACGGTATAATGACTACAAAGCATGCAATACATGTGTAATGTAGACATAATATCTATGCTCATGATATTTGCCGAGTGTGTAGGATTCGTTAATATGAAGACATTTGTTGAAGCATCGCACGAGATAACGTTCGCATTTTTAAAAACAGTATTTAAGAGACCGTGGAACATTATATATAGCTGTTGAAAATAATACTCTGCAATGCTTTATATAAATAGCGAATCACTGGTTTGAAAGTTGATTATTTTTATATTATGTACTCTTTTTATTCATTAGATAAGACAATAAAAAGGACATCAGACCTAATATTACATGTGCTTTAAAATACTTATGTAACAGGAAACATTAGCTCAACACACCTGATGATGCTTTGGAGGTTTTCCAATGTTCTAGCCTATTTTCTGAGTTTCTGAATGTCATTCTCATTCAAAGGTGAAGTAATCAATTGCACTATTGAAATTTCCTTTCTAATATTAGAATGTTCCGTGGTTTGATCTTTACTTATTTAGTTGGACATTGAGCCTTATATGTGTTTTTATTTTCTGTGCTCGTTTGGTTCAGTTGGGCATTGTGCCTTGTGTGTTTTAATGTTTTCTGTGCTCGGACGGTTAAGTTGAGTGCTACCTTCCCCGTCTGACTTTCGTTTCGTTGTCTAATCGACCACTAGAACACGATATTTTGTAGACCTATCAACGTTTAAAAGGAGTCGTTTGTTCCATATTTGTGCGGCATTGTCCTTAACTCTGTGTTTGATACCAAGAAAATATTCAATACCAAGAGAATATCATACACTGTTTAAAATACTCAGCGCATGGAAAGTTTAATATGGTTAATCAGAATGGACTGGCACTGTCTTGCTTATGAAGTGTTTTCGGCCGGTAATAACTCAAATTTCCTTCAATGTCAGAATGTTTTAACACAAGCTGTGTAATGCGTATGTACTTTATGAGTTATTCACAACATGTTGTATAGACCTATCCAGAAATGCCCACTTGTTATGTAGATAGAGGGTTAGCAACATGCTCGAAGCACATTTGCATATAAAGATGTATAGAGTGCTACCTATTTAATCTTAAGCAAGGCTGCTGTTGGAGACGTTATGCTACACTGATGGTTTGCTTTCCTCGTGGGAACAGTGATGAAGTTGCTGATGGGAGTTTAATCTACAATAATGCTTGCATTATGAAATTATGTAATTAATGTTAAACTAAAAGACATATTCGACCGCACCACTTTCGAAAGTGCATATGTTCACATTTAACACGATCACGACGATGTATGAGTAGTTTGTTAAGTTTGTCGTCGCTCATCTAAATGGAACGTAATTATCAGGTTTTCATTACTGTATAATCAATTAATAGGTTCATTCTTGATTTCATCTCTTTGGCACGTAAATTGCGTAATGATAGCCTTATTCGTTTTTAAATCAAACAGTAGTTAAATAGAACACACTTCGTCAATTATATTCAAGTCGTCGTTGTTCTATGGCCGGTAAAAATTACATTAGTCCTCTCATCATATATTGACCCACTACTTGTGATCGTTTATTCCCATTTGGCCTCATGGAAATTTAAACTGGCAAACACTATCTAGATCAGAAAACATACAATTGGCCTTATCTGTATATTCACATATCAGAAAACCAAACGTCCGCAGTATACAATATTGACACAATTTAAAATAACAATATAAGGCATACAAGGAAGTTCAAGTATATGATGTTAAACAGACCAATCAATCCAATGGCTATACTTATCTGATATGGTAATCATGTTTAGTATGAGGTACTATAATAATTATAAATATTATGTCTTCAATGTATAATCAGTTTTTTTGAAGACAGTTACGTTTAGTAAATGTGGTTATAGATCTCATCATGACGCTTTAGATTGTATTGAAATCAGGCAGACATACTAGTACTCAATATGTTCATGAAAGGTGTTAAAATATTACAGCTGCTTATTGCGATTCCATTGTGTATATATTTGGTTACATTTGTATAACTCAAACGCGATTAATTGCAATACAAACATAAACACAAAATCCGCTATATTTATCGTTTCTGAATATTTAGGAGCATGAAAACTTTACATGTTGTGCTAATCGTTTGAATGCTTTGATTGGTAAGTGTTACGGTCCTTGATATTAATCCATAACAAAAATATAGGCAATATTGTGTTTGTTTTTGTACTGCAATTTATCGCGTTGGAGTTATACGGAATGGTATACTATTAGACATGACGTCATTGTCGTGCATTGGTCTCCACAAAATGCGACAACAAACATTCTAACAATGAATACGCCCGTTTAGAATAAGATACAACTCTATATCACGATAACCACATTCTCGGTTGTTTGTGTACCTCATAGAGACAGGACGAATCATGAGTGGCTTTACGCATCAATGATGAAGAACCCAAAGGACATGGGATGGCTGTAATTTGAAGAGTTGGGTATTTGATATAGCATTGCATGGCTTTATTAGGGGGTGGCAAGTACCCATAGAGCCTAGGATGGTTGTATGACGACTTCGAATCGTCTGTGCTAGTACTTATTGTTTATTGTTTTATTATTAATATTTAGCACGAATCGCGTAACAACTTTGATTAGAACTTGTATTTACTGATATCATACTATTTATATAGGCAACCATACTACGGTTTGTATTGATATATTTCAGCTGCAATTTATCGACTCAGAGTACAATTGAATTAAACTTTGAAAATGTAGACCGAGCAATAAAACAACATCCTCAATAGGTTTTTCCATTAAATGATGGATTTATATAGAACATTTTATATTCTCTATGGTATTATACAAACCTGCTCACAAAAGCTTTACAAATCATATAATGTAACGACAAACAAGATTAAAAGAAAAAAGAAAATGAAGCTCGCCTCAGAATGGGAGACGCCGTTACTACTAATAATGGCATATAATCTTACAAATCTGCAACCACACATTTTAACGACACACATGTTGCTGAGTTAACGACCAAAGTGTTGCCGAGTCGATTCCATTATGTGTTTTACGTTGTCGTAGGTCTATCGAGAAATCTAATTGACACAAATATAAGAACTAGGTCGCCCTAATTGTATCAAATCCTTGTATTTTGAGGTTGTTGTTGTTTAATATTTGTTAGCACCGTTAAATACAAACGATGACAAAAGACTTAGAGGTACAATATCGTCATGTAGATAGTTAATAGTATACACACAAAACATTTCGAGATAATCATAGATAAAACTGAGATGCGGTTGCAAAATGTGCTCATTTGCAAAAATGTTTCAGTGTCTACCTCTGTAGATGAAACGGGGGTCATTTGCATAAGTAAAGCACCACCGATCGCCTTTATTAGCTCCCGTTCAATTAAATAGGGTGTCCATGGATAACCTCCCGTGGAAAGCGCTACAAAATGTTTTGCTAGGTGCATTTGTATACGGACATCCGATCTGACTTCACAGCGAAAAACGATTATCATACATATCATCATATCATACATCGGACAGCAGCATTCAGCAGAAACAATAGAGGGCACAATATCACACAGAAGAAACCAAGAGCAAGAAAGGAACAAAACGGCACACTAAACCAAAGTAGGAGATTACTTCGGCAAGTCACAAGGACAAACATGATATGACCAGTACAACACAAAATAAAGACACATTAGAATAACAATACTATTCTCAAGTGGACAATTGATTGAAACTATTTTTAATTTAGCATTATAATCAAATCGTGCATGCACGAATAAAAGGCTTGTGTTCACTGTTCAATTATCGATTTGATTAAAAATCTTATGTTTTATTTTGTATAACTGATCTAGTTCTAACAAAAATGCTCAACTCCACTTTGCCTAGTACGTAATCGCTAATACTTAGAATCATTTGGCTTACCGAAAGAATTTGATATATCACGCGCAGACGGATCCGTTCTCATTAATGTCATTTTATTGCAAGTCCGGAAGCGCTTTCGCCGCAAATCTAAATCAGCACGAAATTGGTTTGAACAATTAGCAACCACTTGACAGCAACACGTTTCGTAACGGAGAAAAACCGTGTATACGAACATTGTCAAATAACTTACTTAAATATATGTTAATCCTGACAATGTTAAAATGATTTACTTCGCCAAGAACGAATTAATTATCGTCTCTGCCTTGAATTCATCCGGCAAAAATAAAAAAGTTTGGACAATTTATTTGAACACTTAATTTAGAATTATGAGTTGTTGTCGAACTACGTTATGCTGAAATGAACTCATTCGACGATATCTATTTTTCTTGTACTTTGGTGCCAATAGTAAGTTTTCAACTTTACAATTTACTGATATTATACTTTATTCTGGTAGTTCAGTTGGTGTATGATCCAGTGGGAATGCTAATGTATAAATAAGTCGGTTAACCATTAACCCTTCGCAGAGGTCGAGAACAGTAAGATAAATTACATACATGTTCTATTCTAATCGTTTTCTTAGCAAGGGAATCTGCAACAATAAAATCAATAATGAACTAGCTTATATTTTTCCACAACAAAATAGATACAAGATCTAGCAAACTTGCATCGATTACATTCGTCAAAGACCTAAATACACACAGATTGGACACTTAATTGAAAACGGTGAGAAAATGCAAAATGGCATGCAACAGATGCTGTTATTTTGCATGAACGCTTTTGTTTGTCATCTTTTTATAATGACCAAAATCTCATTTTGAAGAGCT
This sequence comes from Spisula solida, assembly GCA_947247005.1. Lineage (NCBI taxonomy): Eukaryota > Metazoa > Mollusca > Bivalvia > Venerida > Mactridae > Spisula > Spisula solida. The sequence continues at coordinate 55,153,803 of OX365945.1, forward strand.
AGGTTACTTCTACTGCATGATGTAACTTATTTTTTCTATCTCTTATAGAATTCAGACAATTATTGTTTGAATGAGGCAAATTGGGTATTTTCTGATAAAATTGGAATTTCCATTAAAATGAGAGTAGGTCTGGCTCTTTGGGATATAATATTTTCTTTCTTGACTGATTTCAATAAATTAGGTTTCATTCTAAAGCAGAATAATTAATCTATTGCATAAACGTATTAGTTGTTTCCTACGTACACAAAAACGGGAGATATAAGGAATTAAATACAAAAGAGATTTCGCGAGATTTCAGAAGACTGCCGCGAGATATTGCGAGATTTGGTAGATTTTTCCAATCTTTGTATATTTAGGTCTTTGCATCGTGCATTGTTGTAAATGACTGTTTGCAGATGTAACAATTGTAGACAAGATTGCTAACAAATTACCCAAATATATCATTGAAAGATTATTTGACGGATACATTCATGTTTAACCTACATAATGCATATAGGATAACATATTGGAAGTGCAACATCGATGCATTCTTTCATCCGTAGTAGTCATAAACATGGATATAAATACACTGCCAATTGACAGTGAAAACCTAATAGCAAGATATCCGACATAATCATATTCTATTATACATGTATTCTATGTTACCACTACATATGTTGCTGTCAAGCCACATGTAACATATCGTTATGTTTTACTGACTGATGCGACATGCTGACTGAGTAAGATGTCGTTAATTTGTAGCTGTTCAGATTTAGTTTTTCTTGTGCCTTTGATGTTTTTCCTTGTGGGTTGTTCTTTAAATCTGTGAGCTTTGTGTCAGATTTGTCATTATCTGTCTACTAGGAAAAGCGGTTTGCAAACTGAACTGCATTCAAGGCGTTTGATTCCATTAACACAGTTAAGCAGTCTTGGTAGAACGCCTCGATGATGTGTTATAATGGTTTCAAAGTAAACTAATAATTATGAAAAGTTTGATTGAAAATGCAATTTGCATGCTCTGTAAATATGACGTTGGACATGTCAAGACTACCAAATGTTACTCTCAATATGCCACCTAGGAAAACAAAACTTGATTAAGAACATGGATTGCAGAACTAGCAGTTACGTGTGTTCATTGGGTGTGGTACAGTAAGGTACAAGTGGAAAGGGAGCATTGCAACGTTGTGACCCGCCGGGGAGTAAGTAATAAAAGTTATCCTGTCGAAGAGTAATAAAGGTCGTCACGTCGGAGAGTAAGTAATAGAAGTCGTCCCGTCGGAGAGTAAGTAATAAAGGTCGTCCCGTAGGAGAGTACGTTATAAAGGTCGTCCCGTCGGAGAGTAAGTACATGTAATAAAGGTCGTCCCGTCGGAGGGTAAGTAATAAAGGTCGTTCTGTCGGAGAGTACGTAATAAAGGTCGTCCCGTCGGAGAGTAATGAAGATTGTCCCGTCGGAGAGTAAGTACATGTAATAAAGGTAGTCCTACCGAAGAGTAAGAATTAAAGGTCGTCCCGTCGGAGATTAAGTAATAAAGGTCGTCCCGTCGGAGAGGAAGTAATAAAGGTAGTCCCGTCGGAAAGTAAGTACTTCTTATAAAGGTCGTCCCGTCGGAGAGTAAGTAATAAAGGTCGTTCTGTCGGAGAGTACGTAATAAAGGTCGTCCCGTAGGAGAGTAAGAAATAATTATCGTCCAGTCGGAGAGTCATTAATAAAGGTCGTCCTGTCGGAGAGTTAGTACGTGTAATAAAGGTCTTACTGCCGGAGAGAAAGTAATAAAGCTCGTCCCATCGAAGAGCAAGTACATTTGATAGAGGTCGTCCCGTCGGAGAGTACGTAATAAAGGTCGTCCCGTCGGAGAGTAAGTAATAAAGGTCGTCCAGTTGGAGAATAAGTAATGAAGTTCACTCAAAAAAGAAATTACTTAGTAAAATGTTATTACTTATTTCAAGTAATGTTCAGTAATACTTACAGTGATTAATTACTAAGTATTACTTACTTTTTAAGCTATAGTACTATAATACTACTTGAAGTAATTATGCTTCTTTAAGTAATTTAATCTGAGGGGAACTTCTACATTTAAGTATTTATATTACTTACAATTTGTATGAACAATAATGTTGTACAGTATAGAATTTGCAATCAGAGTATACAGCCCAGTAAAATAAGTTAGGGCAATTTTATCACAATATCTCAGACCCCTAACTAAAATTTAAATGTTGAGTGGAAAATGATTTTCCATTTTAGTAATTGCAACCTTAATTGACTACATGACCACCACTTTCAATCGCAGACGTACAGCATCTTTACACAAGCCGTGTGTATACCAATTTACTTTATTTTTATTGGTGTACCTTGAACAGTATGTTAAGATACATGTATACTCTGAAATACAAACTCGTCATAAACTTTAATGTGAACAGACGGAACTTGCAATATAGTTCTCATTATTCTTGGAACAGTAGAGCTAAAATGCTGGCTGTATATATTTGACACATTCTTGATCACTTCAAGAGTTTTGTTATTGAATGTATGTACTATATATACCAGACAAAACAATACTGCGTTCAATATACGCTTATGCCCCCTTGGATAAAGTAGGGTAAAAGGACAGCATGGACATTGGAACTTAGAAATTTTAGATGCTGGAAAAACATGGAAAAATACTAATGTGGAAATTTTAGAGTCCAATTTTTAGGGGAACTTAGTCTATTTTTACATGTAAATAACTTAGAAAATTGTATTTCAAAAGAGAAAAGGAAAGAATCCAAAACCAAAATGTATGCTTCAACAAGCTTGAAAAATACAAGGGCTAATATTCAGAAGTCTGCAAGTGTGCAAGCGCGGACAACATTTATATGTCTAAAAAACAAAGGGCCATAACTCCTTAAAATTTATCTGATCAAAGTTTGTGGATGACATTAACAACAAGACTTGGTTCTGACAAGTCATGCAAAGTTTCGTTGAAATCCGACCGATCCCAGACAAAAGGATGACCATATGGTCACCATGATTTTTTATAGTCAACTATGTTTTATTGTGGTCAGCCATCAAATACCATGAAACAATCAATGTGAGAGCCTAGTCGACCATGGTTCACCATTGTCGAGTTAGAGTTACCAGTTCGACCATGGATTGGTCAACAGCTGTATTTAATCATGACACCATAGTTGACCATGGTTGACAGTTGTAAAGAATTTTGTTGACCAGGGTCAACAATGATCAACACAGCACTTCAATTCAGTCCACCATGGTAGACCATGGTCCAAATCAATAGGGTCATCTACTGGTCACCACCAACCTCCACACCCAGTTTGAGGAGTATAGACCATGATCACTGCTTGTCCGTAGTGACTTCATACATGCAGTCTGTTAACAATTTCTCAGCCAAACTTAATAAAGCAAATTTTGATGGACAATATATATCTGAGATATTATATTAATGCTATTTCATTATTATTAAAGGGAGGTAATTTAGAAATTATACCATTAAATTTCCTTTAACACACTTAAAATACATTCAAATAAGTTAATAATTTATCTTTTCCAAAGCTATAGAAGAATAAAACATAGCTATAAACTTAAACTGCTATTGTAAAAAAGACACTTAAATGTTTCTTTTACTTTATGAATCTGTACATATAGGAAGTTTTTATCAACAGACATTAAATCAATCAGTATCTTGATTATTTATGATGCTGGTAATGGCTTTAAGTATTTGATATTTACTAAGTAAATTATTTACTTAGTAATTAACAAGTAATTGGTTAGTTAAATAATTACTTAGTAATTAATTTACTGAGTAATTTACATTTACTAAGAAAATTATTTACTTAGTAATTATTTGGGTGGTAATTCTTTTACTTAGTAATTATTTGGGTAGTAATTCTTTTACTTAGTAATTATTTGGGTAGTAATTCTTTTACTTAGTAATTAATAAGTAATTCATAAGTAATTAATTACTAAGTAATACTTGATTTTCTGACAACTATTTTTACTTGAAATTTTACTTGAAACAAGTAAAAAAATTGCTTGATTTGAGTATTACTTAGAAATTATTTTTTTTGAGTGTTAACTTTAAAGATAATTAAATTTAATATGTTACATTGACATTATTCTTTAATTGTTGAAACATACTGATATATTCGTACATAACTTACAATTCCCAACCTTAATTTCTACCATTGTGTAAATATAAGAAAATACTTTTATTAATTCCAGATTGCAGCTGTGATATATCTAATCTCTAAGACAGTGAATTGTAAACGCCCGACTAAACATACAGAACGGGCAATAAAACAACAAATTAGATGTTTTTGTCCAGCTGATGGATGGAGTTTTATCACGTCAATATTCCCTCAACGGTAACAAATAAAAACCGAATAACAACATTTGACACGTCATAAAATCCTTCGGTTAGAGCCTCAAAAATCAAACTAAGGAGGCTGGAAAAATACATGGAAGACCATATGTTTGAAAAGCATATACTCCAATGAATGTAATTCTTGGTTACAGTATTTAGAAACCTGAAGTTACTCGAAATTCAAAGATTTCCATTACATCGTGAATATGGAATATTTTCGTTATATTACGGTTCTTTCAAGATATTACCATTGACAATGTGGGCTTGTTTTGAACCAATAATCAAAGCTGTCGGCAGATATATTTTGATGATAATATCCAGACATTTGAAACGGGCAGCGTTCACAATTCGACAGGGATGTAGTTAAACGTACGCTCAAGTAATAATGTCTAGCCTTGAAAGCAGGTAGATATGTTCATAAAGTGTCAGAAATTATTCCATTATGTGTCTAACCGCATTCTAAACAACTTATACACCCCTAAAATAGACACAAATTGTAGGGAAACCGCTTGTATTAGGTCCAAAAATCCTATATAGTTTATTTGACCAAATTGATACATGAAAATAGGAGCTTTTTGTCATTTTGGCGTTACCTTGTCGTCTGATATCGTTCGTGTTTGTTTACTTATTTTCGTGATGTTTCTGTTAAGTGTTGTTTTCCCTGTGGAATTTATTATTGTCTTTTTCGGACATTGTGTAGCCTATGGTCAACAATGTGTGACGGTCATGAGTATAAGAACTCTAGTTGTGTTCACAGTACGTACGTATAATGTTCGATTATAGTGGTTTACATATACCAGATATATAACGATTTAGCTCCTGTTTCATGCGAACACACATTGAACATTGGATTCTTACAAGTTGAACCATATCAGTAAACATGCATCATCAAATATATTCCCCGCTGCGTCCCCATGAACGCAAATAATAGTCCCTGACGTAGAATGTATAAACATATGATAGCTTTGTCACTCAGAACTAGGTGTACTAAGACTACAATTATCCCACACATTCGCGATTTAGTCTTCGACGACGGTGACATTTGCATAAATTCGTTCAGTATTTGGTTTATGTTCTAGTCGCAATGTTGATTGCATAATGTCCAGGGATTTGATATCTGCAGCCGCCATATTAAAATTTGCATTTTATCAAGCATACAAAAATAATATTTAATCTTCCATTACAAGCACAACTTTATTGCATCGAATCAATGACTTTTGAAAGAACAATGCTCAAAAACATGGTTGAATGTCTAGATGATTGGTGTACAGGGATAGTTGAATTCGTACTTGTATCTTCAAGTTGGGTTGACCGTATTCTCTATATAGACAAACAAGTGTCGATTTAAACTAACACGAAAACTAACTAACGCGAATAAAAAACAAACAAGAGGCACAAAATCTCTAAAATTAGCTTCGCTAAAATTTGATATTTCCAAAAATCGCGAAATTTACAGAACGCGATAAAAACAGATATACAGTATTTGTTAAAACACGTTTTATGCTTTTTATTACAAATTGGTAGCAAATTATCTGAAACATTTGGTCACTATAACTATTTGTGCGTACGGGACCTTAAATTGATATTCGTTATGTTTCTTTTACTTAAACTTTAAGGTGCGTTCAGTGGCTTTACGACGGCTTTTCGAAAGGAGCATACCTCTTTATAAAGTAAATATGGCATTATATTTGATAACATGCCTATACCCATGGTAACACTGTAATTACATTAATGTCGGATAAAGCGTCTGGAGGTTTTCCATTCGTGACTATTTATCGCTTTATATAAGTGAATTTAGTAAAGCGGTTCAAGGATGCTTGCACAATAACTATAATTACTTAATAGGATGGTTTCATTATTTGAAAAATATCTCTGACAAAAATAGGTTTCTTAATAAAGCGTGTATCAAATCACCAGATTACATGTACGCTTTAACCTTTCGTTAATGTTCACAGTATACAATAGTTTAACACGTCCTTTAGAGGAAGATTACTGTTGAAGGAATTATAGCAGTCCGCAAAACAACTTAATTAACTTACAACCAAGTAGTAAATTAAAGAAGGTTATATTACGTTTTGCCTGTACCAAATAACCTTTAATTGACAGACATAGCGACTTTGGACTGTCCAATAGTCTATGTGAAATTGTACTGAACAGCCATGGTACAGAGGAACAAATCTATCAGACACTAATAATGGTACAGAAGTACCAAAATAACTTGTAAACGCGATACGAGAACGCAATTAATCCTGCAAACTTCCCAGGAAAATGCATATACAACATATGAACACTCGGAATAATAAAGTGAAAGATTTCCGATTTCAACTGAATTGGAATTCCGTCGAAAAAAGCACATGGAGGAGATCAAATATAAACATGGCTTATTTAGTGTGACATCATTGAACTGGTACTAATTAATATTCTGGTTTTTCCGTCGCCATGTAAGGTTTGTGATGTCTGGAAGTCAAAGCATTCTTACAGTGCAATAACAAACACCTACGAAGAATGATAACTTCCAATTCAATTGCGCCAAATAATATAATCATTATATTAACGTGATTGTGCACATAGTGTAGCTTTTTGTACAACATACATGATACCTGTATAATGTATACGTTCATCATGTGCGACATATTGATAATTATTTCTACGTAAGTCTTGTATACGTTTCTAAAAAGAATGGAAATCTAAGCAGGTGTATAGGTATCTAAATGGAATTGATATCTGAGCAGGTTTTCAACAACATTGTTTCTATCATTTGAAAACACGATTCGGAGATGAAGAATTGTTAACATGATAAACAGCGAGGCTATTGAAATATAAACAAGACATGTGATATAATAATGCTGGAACATCTTTCTCGAGAACAATCGAATATGGAAAAATTGCCTTTCCTTTGAAAATAATACTTGTTCGGATTGTGGATATCAAGTATTTATGCAATGTGTTCTTTGTGATCTATAGATCCAAAAGCATTTATTTGCATAAAGGGTGTCCAATGTATAACGTCTTTGTAGTCACAAATAAGACAATTGATTTCTGGATATCTTTTTACATTTCTGGAACTATTGATTATTCCCCTATATTTAATATCGTACAACATAACGCCATTTTAAAGTTGCTCAAACAGGCGTCGAAAAGCATGCCGTTTTTCCACTAATAATCTTATTTAGATTTATTGGTTAGTTTATTACATTTGGAATTATTCCGTAGAAAATCAGCATTAGTTTCTTGGGCGAACTTGCAAACAAGATACAATTGATATGAACTTATCGGTGCGCTTTCCAACAAATATAATTTTGTATGAACAAGAACGGTCTACCTTGTTTACGACCGACTTGCTTGTAGACAATAAATGTCACTTGTTTAACGTATCGCTTAATTCTTCGGCATTTATATTGATAGAAATAAGAGTTTCAACTGTTCACTGTCTGTATCTCGGTTAATGTGTGAAAGGAGAATTAATAAATCAGGGAATTTCCCCACGGTGAATGACAATCAGCTTTATCTATAATTTTAATTTCCTTACGTATGTACACACTGCAGCGCATAGACAATTCAAAGCCACACATAAACGGCGTAAGTGCCTAGTCTATCATGCAAGAGCAGACGTAGAACGAACAATCCACATCCCAAAAATGGATAGTTCAAGTAATATGTACTACGTACTTAGTAACTATAAAATAATACAAGTATATTCAGGGTTGAACAGCACGGTTATTGCTATAATTATAGAAATGCCTTATAATATATCTGGTCGTTAATACTATTTCGTCTGGTACCTATAAATGATAATAAAACTTTTACCTGTGAGAGAAGATGTTTTGTGTTTATAGGCGCGAGAAACGTTGTGAACTGACGGCTTTTAATCAGCATGATGTAATCATTTATTTGGCTTGATAACACGATAGAATGTATCATATCACCTTTCTTATATATCATTTTCTATTTGGATTGTAATCATTTGTCGCATACGATCTTGGTTAAAGGCACTGATGTTACATGTAGTTCAAAATAAGAAAAAGTGACATTTATACCACGGTAAAACAGTCAGGTCTGTCAGCCAGAGAAAGTGAATTACGAGGTTGACCGTCTCTAATTCTATCAAACCGACAGAAATAACGGATATGTACTGCTAATTTAATTTTATTGCCAACGATAAAACATCGTAACATTGATAATCAGTAAACCGCACACAAAGATTCAAATGCATTTTATACGAATATTGATACAAAAATTGAACAAGCATCACTTGTGGACACAAATTGAAACCTCAATTAGTAGTCTTTGGAAAATGTACATGTACCACATTCTTTGAGAGAAGATTCTTTCAAATACTTGCTCGGAAAAACATACACTCCCCAAAAGTGCTAAACCGCCAGTTTATATTTCATTCCCGTTTTGTAAAAAATGCATCTGTCTACTTGAGATTTTGCATACCGATAAATGATTAAGAGATGCAGCTGAGTATTGGTTTATTTTGACCATATTGCAGTTAATTTCAGTGCATTCGGTGTATTACCTAATAATACATTTATACAATACAATATATATATAGGAGAAAATATCAGACTTATTGGAGACATAATTGAAATTTCATACAACCAAAACACATCAGGCATGCTTCTTTTCAAGGATTTTGAAAAAGCTTTCGACAGCTTAAACCATGACTTTATGCACAAACTACTTGATTTTTTCAATTTTGGAAACGACCTTAGGCAATGGGTAAAATTATTCTACAAATCACCTACCTGTTTAATAACAAACAATGGTTTTAATACAGAATTCTTTAAAATAGAAAGAGGGGTCAGACAAGGATGTTCATTAAGTCCTTATATATTTACTATAAGTATCGAGCTACTATCATATGCTATTAGAAATAACACAAATATTAGAGGTATAACTATAAGCGGAAAGGAAATAAAAAATGCAATGTTTGCAGACGGCACAACGGTTTTATTGGATGGCTCATGGCAAAGTTTTGAAAATACTTTGGAATTGTTTGAGGTATTTGGAGATATATCAGGCTTAAAATTAAACTTTCTAAAATGCATTGTTTTAAAGATAGGATCATTGCGTAATAACCATGATTTAATGTATTCGCGAAAAAAAGACATTAATTGGAACAGTTCAGAAGCAAAATCTCTGGGAGTAATATTCCATGCAAACCCAATTAAGATGATCGAACTAAATTTTTAAAGAAAAATAAAAGATTTTTATTGTAATCTAAATAGATGGAAAACAAGAAAATTATCAACAATTGGTTATATCACTGTTTTAAAATCGCTTATTCTTCCAAACCTTACATACTTATTTTCGGTACTCCCAAATCCATCAATACAAACGATCAAAATACTAAAACAAAAAACCTTTGAATTTATATGGGGATGCAAACAAGAAAAGGTTAAAAGAAACATTGTCATACCAGAATATAAAGATGGAGGTTTAAACATGGTAGATTTAGAAATATACATAAACTCATTAAAAGCAGCATGGGTACGAAAACTAATAGACAATACTAATCAAGAAGAATGGAAACATATCTATACAGAACAACTAAAACCATTTGGAAATACGACAATATTTTTATCGAATCTAAGCAAAAATGATCTACAAAAGATAGGCATAAAAGATAAATTCCTTAAAGATATATTAGAATCGCGGTGTAAATTAAATTACAAAAAAGAAAATACACTATACTCAAACACTATTATCTGGAATAACAGTGACCTAAAATTCAAAAACGAAATTCTAAACAATAATACATGGATGAATAACGGTATTATGACACTCTCTGACATATATGATATAGAAAGTAGAAAATTTATAACGTTTACAACACTCAAAATACGACATAATCTGACTGCAAAAGATTTTATTTATCATCAGAAATTAAAATACTTCATAAAAGACGTAATTAATAGTCAGTACAAAATAATAAATGCTGATAATTATACATTATATCACAAAATAAACAATATAAAAGGAAGAAGCATAACCAAAATTCTATCCAAAACCCAAATAAAACATATACCTTGTCATAACGAGAAATACCAAATAAAGTGGGCAGAACATCTTAATCCCGAAAATAACTTTGACTGGGAACAGATTAATATAACTCATTTAAAATTGACGAAACAGTAAAATTCAAAACTTTCAATATAAATTTATTCATAGAAACATAGCTACAAATGCATATTTATTCAAATGTAAGATGATTGAATCTAGCCTGCGCAACTTCTGCAATGCATCGATAGAAACAATATATCATCTTTTTTGGGAATGCCATTATACACAAATTTTCTGGAACAAAATAAAACAATACTGCGATACAAAGCATATAAATGGTGAGATAAATAAAATCAACGCTTTCATGTGTATTTCAAGGAATTCTATCTTATCACATATCTTTCTATATGGAAAACAATTTATGTTTACAAGTAAATATAAAAATAAATTACCTTCATTTACCTCTTTCAAAATTAAATTTGAGGGTAGATTAGAACTACAACGGAAGCTAGCCGTAGATCAAGGAAACCTAGACAATTTTAATAAAACATGGGAACAATTTATGAATACCTGACGACTTCTGTGACATACAAATAATAACTAAACAAAAGAATCAACATCTCTGACAACATTTTTTTTCTTCTCTCTACTCGTCACTCCTTGACGAAAAAAGGTCCCGATCCCTTTTATTACCCCCAAATATCAAATTTATGTAGATAAGTATATTCGTTTATAGTATGATTATATTTGCTTTGTTCGTTTCTGTACAAATAGTGTTATATGTATATATATATAATATGCAATGTTGTAAGGTTTGTGGGGGATGATTCTCCGACCCTCATAAAACCATTGGACGGGGAAAATAAATGGGGTTACCCTTCTGGAGCCCGAAAAAAAAATAATAATACATTTTTGCACGTGAAATGCATGTGGAACAGAATTATGGCGCCCATGAACACACTCGGCATAACTGATGACTGTTCTTCGTGAAAAATCCTAACATTGACTCGAGAGGAACACTCATGAGATTACGAAAAACCACTGTGACATTTTTGTATTTCATAATTTTCATTAATATGTTTTAATTATGCATTTATTAACTCGAAATTTCACATTATGACGTACGAATATCCAATGAAGCCAAATATTTGTTTATTTTGGCGTACTCACGGTCTAATTCACCGTTTTAGACTTGTTACGTAATCTAGCATAATTTGTACATGTACGTGTAATGTATGCGCGTCGAAAAGCACGTGTTCATGTACGGTTTTGATATTAGTGAAGATTTTCTTATGCGAAAAACACATAACATGTTGAATTTAGCACAAACAAAACGCGGCTGACCTGTTTGTTTAAATATGTTTTACACCTTTAAGAAAACATTTGAGCATTTGCCTAAGATGGATTGTCCGTGTTTGTTGACTAAGAAAACAGTCATAATCGTATAAGATGAATATTCATGAGTTTTATTCTCAATCAAGCCTTAACGTCGAAGAAAGCGGTCCAAAAGCAACTACCGCGTACGAATTATATACAAATGTATTTGATTTTAAATCCGCACGAAATACGCCAATTTATATCTTAACTAATTTGACTAAAGTACGACAAGAAAATTTACAGCGTGATAACAATATTGCCGAATAAATGACAACAAAATAGGCAATGAATGCGTCATGAAGACATATTGTATGCTCTTGGCATTTGCTGAGACTGCAGGTATACGTAATATGAAGACGTTTGAAGCACCACACGAGCTAATGTTCGCATTATAATAAACATTATTTCAGAGAATGTTGAACATTATATGTAGGTGCCTATTTTAATAGCTAACCACTGGTCGGAAGGTTGACTGTTATTTTCTATTATAATTAATAAAACTAAAAAGATCATTTCACTATTAAGTAAGATAATTGAAAGTACAGCAAAGCTAACTTAAGACATGGTTTAAAATACTTCTGAATGCTTTACATACAACATTGCACCCGACACATATTTCAAGCGAGATATTTAAAAGTACATTTGCTGTAGTTTATTGAAAACTTTCGAGCCAATATCCTAGCCGGTCGTTATTCATTTTCCTGCAATAACCGAATAGAGCAACGGAATAAACAATGGATGATGGAAATAAAATACTTGAGAGTGGAAGGTAAAATTTCTAAATACAAGTAGGAGTCCCTCATGGTATTTCTAGTTTCATCTGTTTTCATTTCTGTTTTACATCCTGTGCTTAATTTAGGTCTTGCATTATCTATACTTCCTTGTATTTCGTCTTTCTATATACGAACGGAACAAATCAACTTGATATAAATTGGTCATAAATGTGTCTGCACGAATGTAAGTGATAATATATGAAGACTATCAATAAGCCATAAAACTTGCAAACCTGTAATTACTGCGACCATTATCAGTCTGGCCGTATTATGTCTTGTAATTTACAGTTTTAGAATTTCCAGACCAAATATGGCACACTACTTATTTTGTAATATTGGAACGGCGGATAATTCTTACATATTCTAATTACTTATCAGGTTAAATCAGATTAGACGTTGATTTAAATTTTGTACGCTTTGGTGAACTTACATTTAATTCCATCTCAGGAAATAACAATTATGGTAAAGGTTACCGGAAAATGGGTAAGTAGTGTTGGCTAGTAACAAAGGTAAATCAGTCTGGTCATCCGATAACGGTACATGTACATAATTAGTAATTATGATATATATCCATTGTAGTCAACATGAAACATGACGACAATTTGTTTTATATATTGTACGTTTAGTCTGGTGATATTCTCTATATTGCAAGCTTTATTTCTATGATAGACATTACATGTCATTGTATTTAATTGTAACAAAACACATTTGATGAAAATAAATTAATAATGCGACAGACCATGATTATGTGCGTGCAGACATATTTTTGACCAATTTATATCAAGTTGATATGTTCTGGATTTATATACAATGGACGAATACGAGGGATTATCATTAGTACTAGAGCGTAACTACACGTATGCCTTGGTTGTAAAACAGTAATTATCTTAAATTGCGATTTTTTGTTGGTCAAATAATTGAAGTAGACCAGTGATTTCAAGTTTACTTCTCACAAATGTCAACAACCAAGAACCTTTGTAGTTCGCTTATGCTTTTCAACGACTTACATATGGGTCAACTAGATATGGGATAAACAGATAAAGAAATATTGGACCGGGAAGGCAGCCCTAACAGAAATAGTCCAGTATGAAAGGTACAAAAATAAAATACAACAATGAAATAACAGACACCACAAGCAAACGTCACAATATCCAACACATAACTAAACATGACACGATTTGAACATGTCTTCAAGAATGACGGATGATAAAACCGACACATTTGAGAGATCGTGGACGAGATATAGGAACAACAGCAACCATGCAGTGAAGTTTGTTGTCGACAGACTAAACCATGACTTGTTACAACAATGGTGACCATGAAGAAGAGTACAATGTCGGATTGCCACAGCCCGCATTACCAATAACTTTCACCAGTGATTTGGACGTGTTTGAAATTCACTCATTAAGATCTAACTTATTTTACTTGGCGATTGCTTGCCCTGGGCATGATCATTTAATTCCAGTATTACTGATTTGGATAACTCTATCAAAACCTAAAGAAAAGACAGTCGTTACGCTTTTCATGTAAGTATGATGTATATATCAATAGCGTTGGCAAACTGTACACTCGAGAGTCGTCAGTGTATAATCATTATAACTGTCATTTACAGTCTTATAATCTGTCGTCGAAAGTGGTCTGTTTTCATTACCTTATTCTGTATAACAGGAGCTATTTCAGTCACAATGTAGTCGTCTTGCACGATTCGCAGAACAGTACATAATATTACTGCATCTAGGAGGTCCATTACAAATTAGCGTCTGTTTAACGTATCCGGCAAACTGTTCTCTTGGAAAACTACAAGTGACTCGATTTCACGGCGAATAAATGTAATCGACTACTAATTATGACATCCCTGTCGATATACATATCACATATTGACTTAATGGAAATTAGAGGAAATACAATTAAAAAATGGATCTTGACTTGCTTACCTAGCCGAAATACTTAGAAGCGAAAGAAAAAATATATTTGATCAACAATCTGCTCTAGTAACAGACGATGTCAATTCATCTCGAAATTCATTATATAGCCGGTTAATAGCAACGTTTGAACTTTTTCACATTGAAATTCCATGAATAGCGTTCCAGCTAATTCACTTTGCTTGGACCTTCGCAACTTATCAAAAATGATCACCTCCAAGCAGTATCTAATTTTGACAAAAGTCCATAACAGTCTGATATCATATCATATGTCAATTTGGATTTGCCATTTCCCTGTTCTACATACCCTTCAACAAGTGCGTAAGGTACTTAATACAACGGTACCATGTTGCTTTTACATGTACGTTGAACGCCGGTTTATCAAATAATGCAGCGCATTAAATCAATATCTCGTTAGAGTGATTCCAATCTCCAAAAATCATGGTGCACAATTTTTCAAGACATCTCTGCTTCCAATAATCTTAAAAGCCTCGCAACACGTAATATGAGAATTATATGGCACATTCTTGATCTTGGTGCTTCAGTGCAAAATATCCTAGGATTTGATATAATAGCATACCGTCTCAAAATTTGCATTTAATCAAATACCTGTTGAGTTATTGACACAAAAAAGTGCAATGGTCATTCATCTGTCGTCGTTCAAGTTAGAATTAATTACGTTTGGTTGTTAACATGAAACAAATCCAGGATCAAGAAAGCGCAACTGTGTAGATTGTCTAAACCTGTGTACGCTTTGACACTGGTCGCGTACTTTGGTGAATACTTTTAACTTGACGAACACACGTAGATGTATGATTTGTGAACTTTACTTGTTATGTTATCGATAAATACTTAAGTTGTTGTACTCACAGCCTGAACCCCAACCTGATAAATAGAAATAAGAGTACACATTCAATGCATCTTAATCTTCCTTGGGTGTACGTTCAGTGTCTTTATCTATATTTGTTTGTGAAAGAAATTGATCAATCACAGAATTGCGCATTGCGTTTGACAATCAACGTTATATATACTTTTATTATTTTTTCTCACATTTTTAAAAAGTATAAAGTAAATATATAAAATAAGAATATTCATGATTGGATGGCACGTTTCACGCTATAAGTAGATAGATGTTTTGGTACTACAACCTGTCGTAAATACCATTCGGTCTGCTACTTGTACACCGTATAATCTATTAAAATTGATAATGGTAAGATAAGGAGATGTGTAGTTATAGGAGCGAGACATTTAAAAACTAAAGGTTTAAAATAAGGATGGTGCTATTATCAATTCGGTTCTATCATATGAAAGTATATAGTACAATTTCATCACATAGACTTACATAGTATTACTAATTTTCTATTCGCATTGTAATCATTTGTCGCGTATGATCACGTTCATAGACTATGTCCAGTAAATAAGGTCGTCTCAGAGAGAATGTTCACTTCAAAAAGTATGGCTCTGGTCATAATGAAAGATAAGAAAATGTGACATTTATACAATCGACAGTGACGTTTATACAACCGAAAGTGACATTTATACAAGTGAAAATATGAGTCGGGACTGGCATCCACAGAAAGATAATTACGTGTTTGAACTTCTTGCCAACAGTGTAATAATGTAACGTTTATAATCAGGAAGCCACACACAGAAGTACAATTGCATTTTACGAATATTGGAACACAAATACATCACACATCACTTTTAGACGCAACATCGAAACTCAATTAGAATTTGAAAATACTGATGTTGCACATTTTTTGAGAGATATTTTTTCTTATAATTGCTCGAAATAGCATCTAAGGATGGTAAAGTAACATATTTACGAGATCTTCGGTTGGAAAGAAAATAGAAAATGCAAGATGAAAATATAATTCTTGCGAGTTGGAGATCGAATATTCTAATCTCAACGTCAGCCTGATATTTCTAGTCATCTTTGTTTATTGCTGTTTTACAATTAAATATTTGGCTCTTGTGTTAAATGTACATCTTGATATTTGTTATTGTGTCCATAATAAATACGGAACAAATCAACTTGATATAAGTTAGACATTAACGTGTCTGTACAAATATGATCCTAACTATGTATGTTATACATAAAGCGTATAAATACCCACATGAACCTTAAATTACTGCGAACCTTATCAGTATGGTCGTCTATTGTCATTTAATATACAGTTTTAGATTAGTCATACCGTTTATGGCGCAATTATTCATTTGTATATTATTTCAAACATCTTATTGGAAAAGTATGGTGCAAGAGCATGCCAAAGTTTTATTATAATTACGGATATATTAAGATGAGACTAGACGTAGAATTGAAATGTCTAAGATTTCGTGAACTTATATTTTATTTCATCTTATGCAATTACAATATACGGTTTTATTAATATGTTTCCAATATTTCATGATACTTATGGGATTATTTTTGGCGGGTCATTATAATTACATGTATATAAAGTAAAAGAAGTGTGCTAGTCTGCGAGGAGGCATTACTGCAACCACCAACTGCAAGCTAACGAAAAAGAGAAAGGCCTGTATTTACATTGCTTCTTAGCAATTATTTTGTTTAAGAGAAAACAATTTCCGTAAGTTTGTTCAAATACTTTTTAGGTATTTAAGAAAACATATTAGTTTTTACCTAAGATGTATTGTTTCGTATTTTTTTTCTGAGAAAATAGTTAAAATTGTATAAGATCAACATTAATGAGTTTGTAATTTCTAAGTAAAGTATTTACGTAGAAGATAACGGTCCAGAAGTATCTACAGCGTATGAATTGTATTTTAGATTTTATATCCGCACGAAATACGTCAATTTATATTTAAACTAAATTTGACTAAAGTACGACAAGAAAATGTACGGCACGGAAACAACATTGACGGAATAATGACTACAAAGCATGCAATACATGTGTAATGTAGACATAATATCTATGCTCGTGATATTTGCCGAGTGTGTAGGATTCGTTAATATGAAGACATTTGTTGAAGCATCGCACGAGATAACGTTCGCATTTTTAAAAACAGTATTTAAGAGACCGTGGAACATTATATATAGCTGTTGAAAATAATACTCTGCAATGCTTTATATAAATAGCGAATCACTGGTTTGAAAGTTGATTATTTTTATATTTTGTATTCTTTTTATTCATTATATAAGACAATAAAAAAGACATCAGACCTAACATTACATGTGGTTTAAAATACTTCTGTAACAGGAAACATTAGCTCAACACACCTGGTGATGCTTCGGAGGTTTTCCAATGTTCTAGCCTATTTTCTGCGTTTCTGTCCTCAAACATAACCTGTATGAGTGATTATAGAATTTATTTAAGAAACGTAATTATCAATTTGTATCAGGTTTTGTTGTGTTCCCCAGTTCTGAAAACAAGAGGCAAGGGTTGGAGAAAAAAACAATATAGAGAGAAAGCCCATGTGTTGTGATAACTTTCATAGAGAAAAAACAACACAGTGTAAGTAAATCAAGACACCTATTTAAAGCAGTATATTAAAAAGTACCTCTGATGTTGTTCTTCAAATAGTTTCGAAACAATAACCGATCTAAATAGATATTCAGCTCTACATGCAGCTGAGCCCTCTAAAGGTATTAATCACTGAGGAAAACGAATACATGTACGTGGGTTGTCCATCAAAGTCGTGAACTTTGTCTCTCATTTCAACACTACGCATAATTTTCCAGAAAAGCTTTCACATATTATTCATTGGTTATTTCTTTACATATGTGTGATATTGAAAAATCATTTCCTTCTTAATTTTGGTAATTATTCTTGATTAACTAATGCGAGTTGGGTAGAGTTGGCGCATGCCCTTTTATATTTTGTAAAACCGTACCGGCTTTCATTCAATATATTATAACTTAATAAGTGTTCGTATGTGTGCATTAAAAATATGCCGATGTTGACCTCATAGTAAAGCACCTTTAGGTGAGAAATTAAAGGTCGATAATGTTATTAACAGCAAAACGATGAATTTATTCGCACCGCTCTAGTTTTCGCGTCATTCAAAAATGGCGACGTCATGGAAATGTGCGGCGCAAAGAATTAATGCCAGACTATGTTCTTACACCCGTATAATAAAAAACAGAAGTCAAACATACACATAATCGAGGGATTGTATGCAGGACTCATGGCTACACCTGTTGGTAATGCTTTAAACGAAACTTGGCGACAAAATGAAGACTGTCAAGTTTAAAAGGAAAACTCGGCCCTAATTAACGGAGTGAATAACGTCATCCAATAAGACTGGCGTCAGGTAGTAAAATGTGGAGGCTAAACATGGCATGTGTTGCACATTAAATCTGTCCGGAACATTAATATACGCGTCATAGTATCTCTCTGTCATGTTTGATTTACGAGAATGCGTCGAATGTATCCAAAAATGCGTCAGTCAATGAAGCCAAGGTGCTGAAACAAAAGAATCGACGTCGCTGACGTCGTAGAGTGTGCGCCGATCGGACCTACTACAGGTGCAATAAAACCACACAGCTTTTTAATACTGTAATATATCAACATCAAATTGTGCAATTACAATGATAACATTTCTCTTAAAAAGACAATGTATGAAAATTGTGAATACAATGTACAATGGACGACATCACAATAAAAACCAATGTTCGCGACTTTTGTGGACCACCCTCGTACATAGCATGGGGTTGAAAAAATAATATTTCAATTGCCGGATGAGTTAATTGTGTGGTTATCAAATATCAGTCATTAAACACTGATTATTATGTGTTTCGAGATATAAATGTTATTCTCATTCAAAGCTGAAGTAATCAATTGCACCATTGACATTTCCTTTCTAATATTAGAATGTTCCGTGGTTTGGTCTTAACTTGTTTAGTTGAACATTGAGCTTTATATGTGTTTTATATTTTCTGTGCTCGTTTGGTTCAGTTGGGCATTGTGTCTTGTGTGTTTTAATGTTTTCTGTGCTCGGGCTGTTATGTTGTTTGCTACCTTCCCCATCTGACTTAATATGATCTTTTTGTGTCATCGTTTCGTTGTCTAATCGACCACTAGAACACGATATTTTGTAGACCTATCAACGTTTAAAAAGAGTCGTTTATTCCATATTTGTGCGGCATTGTCCTTAACTCTGTGTTTGATACCAAGAAAATATTCAATACCAAGAGAATACACCGTTTCAAATACTCAGCGCATGGAAAGTTTAATATGGTTAACCAGAATTGACTGGCACTGTCTTGCTTATGAAGTGTTTTCGACCGGTAATAACTAAAATTCCTTTCAATGTCAGAATGTTTTAACACAAGCTGTGTAATGCGTATGTACTTTATGAGTTATTCACATCATGTTTTATAGACCTATCCAGATATGCCCACTTGTTATGTAGATAGAGGGTTAGCCACATGCTCGAAGCACATTTGCATATAAAGATGTATAGAGTGCTACCTATTTAATCTTAAGCAAGGCTGCTGTTGGAGACGTTATGCTAAACTGATGGTTTGCTTTCCTCGTGGGAACAGTGATGAAGTTGCTGATGGGAGTTAAATCTACAATAATGCTTGCATTATGAAACTGCTGTGTAATTATTGTTAAACTAACAGACATATTCGACCTAACCACTTTCGAACGTACATATTTTCACATTAAACACGATCACGACCATGTATGAATAGTTTGTTAATTTTGTCGTCGCTCAACTAAATGGAACGTAATTATCAGGTTTTCATTACTGTATAATTAACTAATAGGTTCGTTCTTGATTTAATCTCTTTGGCACGTAAATTGCGTAATGATAGCCTTGTTCGTTCGTTCGTTGTTCAAATCAAACAGTAGATAAATAGAACATACTTCGTCAATAATATTCAAGTCGTCGTTGTTCTAGGGCCTGTAAACATTACATTAGTCCTCTCATCATATATTGACCCACTACTTGTGATCGTTTTTTTACACTTGGCCTCATAGAAATTTAAAATTGCAAACACTATCTAGATAAGAAAAAAAACAATTGGCCTTATCTGTATGTCCACATATCAGAAAACCAAACGTCCGCAGTATACATTATTGACACATTTTAAAATAACAATATAAGGCATACAAGTAAGTTCAAGTATATAATGCTAAACTAAAAAACGAGTCCAATGGCAACACTTATCTGATATAGTAATCATGTTTAGTATAAGGTATTATAATAATTATAAATATATTGTCTTCAATGTATAATCAGTTTATTTGAAGATAGTTACGCTTAGTAAATGTGGTTATTGATCTCATCATGACGCTTTAGATTGTATTAAAATCAGGCAGACATACTAGTACTCAATATGTTCATGAAAAGCTTTAAATATTACAGACGCTTATTGCAATTCAATTGTGTATATATTTGGTTACATTTGTACTGAATGGTATACAATTAGACATGACGTCAGTGTCGTGCATAGGTCTCTACAAAATGCGAAAACAAACATTCTAACAATGAATACACCCGTTTAGAATAAGATACAATTGTCGGTTTTTTGTGTACCTCATAGAGACAGGAAGAACCCTGAGTGGCTTTACGTATCAATGATGAAGAACCCAAAGGGCGTTGGATGGCTGTCATTTGAAGTGTTGGGTATTCGATATAGAATTGCATGACTTTATTAGGTTGTGGTAAGTACCCATAGAGCCTAGGATGGTTGTATGACGACTTCGAATTGTCTGTACAAGAACTTATTGGTCATTGCTTTATCAATAATATTAGGCACGAATCGCGTAACAACTTTGATTAGAACTGGTATTTATTGATATCATAAAATGTATATGACAACCATACTACTGTTTTTATTGATATATTTCAGCTGCAATTTATCAACTCAGAGTACAATCGAATTAAACTTTGAAAACGTAGACCGAGCAATAAAACAACATCATCAAGAGGTTTAATGGATTTATATAGAACATTTTATATTCTCTATGGTATTATACAAACCTGCTCACAAAATCTTGACACATCATATAATGTAACGACAAACAAGATCAAAAGAAATAAGAAAAATGAAGCTCGCCTCAGAATGGGAGACGCCGATACTACTGTAATAATGGCAAATATTCCTACAAATCTACAACCACACATTTTAACGACCAACATGTTGCTGAGTTAACGACAACAGTGTTGCCGAGTCGAAAAGCGTTCCATTCTGTGTTTTACGTTGTCGGTCTATCGAGAAATCTAATTGACACAAATATAAGAACTAGGTCGCTCTAATTGTTTCGCATCCTTGTATTTTGAGGTTGTTGTTGTTTAATATTTGAATACACCGTTAAATACAAACGATGACAAAAGACTTAGAGGTACAATATCGTCATGTAGATAGTCAATAGTATACACACAAAACATTTCGAGATAATCGTAGATAAAACTGAGATGCGGTTGCAAAATGTGCTCATTTACAAAAAAGGTTCAGTGTATACCTCTGTAGTTGAAACAGGGGTCAGTTGCATAAGCAAAGCGCTACCGATCGCCTTTATTACCTCCCGTTAATTTCCCGTGGAAAGGTCAACACAATGTTTTGCTAGGAACATTTGTATACGGACATCCGATCTGACTTAACAGCGAAAAACGATTATCATACATATCATATCATACATCGGACAGTCTAAACAGCAGCATTCAGCAGAAACAATAGAGGGCACAATATCACACAGAAGAAAAAAAGAGCAAGAAAGGAACAAAAATGCACACTAAACCAAAGTAGGAGATTACTTCGGCAAGTCACAAGGACAAACATGAAATGACCAGTACAACACAAAATAAAGACACATTAAAATAACAATACTATTCTCAAGTGGACAATTGATTGAAACAGTTTTTAATTTAACATTTGAATAAAATCGTGCATGCACGAATTAAAGGCTTGTGTTGACTGTTCAATTATCGATTTGAATAAAAATAAATGTATAAATGATCTAGATCGAACAAAAATGCTCAACTCGACATTGCCTAGTACGTAATCGCTAATACTTAGAATCATTTGGCTTACCGAAAGAATTTGATATATCACGCGCAGACGGATCCGTTCTCATTAATGTCATTTTATTGCAAGTCCGGAAGCGCTTTCGCCTTGAATTTAAATAAGCGCGGAATTGGTGTGAACAATTAGCAACCACTTGACAGCAACACGTTTTGTAACGGAGAAACCCCGTGTAGACGAACATTGCTACGTAACTAACTTAAATATATGTTAATCCTGACATTGTTAAAATGATCTACTACGCCAAGAACGAACCAATTATCGTCTCTGCCTTGAATTCATCCGGAAAAGATAAAAAGGTTTGGACAATTTATTTGAACACTTAATTTAGAATTATGTGCAGAGTTGTTGTCGAACTACGTTATGCTTAAATGAACTCATTCGACGATATCTAATTTTTCTTGTTCCTTGGTGCCAATAGTAAGTTTTCAACTTTACAATTTACTGATATTATACTTTATTCTGGTAGTTTATTTGGTTTATGATCCAGTTAGAATGGTAATGTATAAATAAGTCGGTTAACCATGAAGAGTGCTGCCCTTCGCAGAGGTCGAGAACAGTAAGATAAATTACATACATGTTCTATTCTAATCGTTTTCTTAGCAAGGGAATCTGCAACAATAAAATCAATAATGAACTAGCCAATATTTTTCCACAACAAAATAGATACAGATCTAGCAAACTTGCATCTATTACATTCGTGCATTGTTGTAGATGGCTGTTTGCAGATGTACCAACTGTAGACAAGATTGCTAACAAATTACCCAAATATATCATTGAAAGATTATTTGACGGATATATTCATGTTTAACTTACAGAATGCATATAGGATAACATATTGGAAGTGCAACATCGATGCATTCTTTCATCCGTAGTAGACATAAATAAGGATATAAATACGCTGCCAATTGACAGTGGAAACCTAATAGCACGATATCCGACATAATCATGTTACCAATGCATATGTTGCTGTCAAGCCACATGTAACCTATCGTTATGTTTTACTGACTGATGCGACATGCTGACTTAGTCAGATGTCGTTAATTTGTAGCTGTTCAGATTCAGTTTTTCTTGTGCCTTTGGTGTTTTTCCATGTGGGTTGTACTTTAAATCTATGCGCTTTGTGTCAGATTTGTCATTATCTTTCTACTAGGAAAAGCGGTCTGCAAACTGAACTGCATTCAAGGCGTTTGATTCCATTAACACAGTTAAGCAGTCTTGGTAGAACGCCTTGATGATGTGTTATAATGGTTGCAAACTAAACTAATAATTATGAAAAGTTTGATTGAAAATGCAATTTGCATGCTCTGTAAATATGACGTTGGACATGTCAAGACTACCAAATGTTACTCTCAATATGCCACCTAGGAAAACAAAACTTGATTATGAACACGGATTGCAGAACTAGCAGTTACGTGTGTTCATTGGGTGTGGTACAGTAAGGTACAAGTGGAAAGGGAGCATTGCAACGTTGTGACCCGCCGGGGAGTAAGTAATAAAAGTTATCCTGTCGAAGAGTAATAAAGGTCGTCACGTCGGAGAGTAAGTAATAGAAGTCGTCCCGTCGGAGAGTAAGTAATAAAGGTCGTCCCGTAGGAGAGTACGTTATAAAGGTCGTCCCGTCGGAGAGTAAGTACAGGTAATTAAGGTCGTCCCGTCGGAGAGTAAGTAATAAAGGTCGTTCTGTCGGAGAGTACGTAATAAAGGTTGTCCCGTCGGAGAGTAATAAAGATTGTCCCGTCGGAGAGTAAGTACATGTAATAAAGGTAGTCCTACCGAAATGTAAGAATTAAAGGTCGTCCCGTCGGAGATTAAGTAATAAAGGTCGTCCCGTCGGAGAGGAAGTAATAAAGGTCGTCCCGTCGGAGAGGAAGTACTTCTTATAAAGGTCGTCCCGTCGGAGAGTAAGTAATAAAGGTCGTTCTGTCGGAGAGTACGTAATAAAGGTCGTCCCGTCGGAGAGTAAGAAATAATTATCGTCCAGTCGGAGAGTCATTAATAAATGTCATCCTGTCGGAGAGTTAGTATGTGTAATAAAGGTCTTACTGCCGGAGAGAAAGTAATAAAGCTCGTCCCATCGAAGAGCAAGTACAGTTGATAGAGGTCGTCCCGTCGGAGAGTATGTAATAAAGGTCGTCCCGTCGGAGAGTAAGTAATAAAGGTCGTCCAGTTGGAGAATAAGTAATGAAGTTCACTCAAAAAAGAAATTACTTAGTAAAATGTTATTACTTATTTCAAGTAATGTTCAGTAATACTTACAGTAATTAATTACTAAGTATTACTTACTTTTTAAGCTATAGTACTATAATACTACTTGAAGTAATTATGCTTCTTTAAGTAATTTAATCTGAGGGGAACTTCTACATTTAAGTATTTATATTACTTACAATTTGTATGAACAATAATGTTGTACAGTATAGAATTTGCAATCAGAGTATACAGCCCAGTAAAATAAGTAAGGGCAATTTTATCACAATATCTCAGACCCCTAACTAAAATTTAAATGTTGAGTGGAAAATGATTTTCCATTTTAGTAATAGCAACCTTAATTGACTACATCACCGCCACTTTCAATCGCAGACGTACAGCATCTTTTCACAAGCCGTGTGTATACCAATTTACTTTATTTTTATTGGTGTACCTTGAACAGTATGTTAAGATACATGTATACTCTGAAATACAAACTCGTCATAAACTTTAACGTGAACAGACGACACTTGCAATATAGTTCTCATTATTCTCGGAACAGTAGAGCTAAAAAGCTGGCTGTATATATTTGACACATTCTTGATCACTTCAAGAGTTTTGTTATTGAATGTATGTACTATATAGACCAGACAAAACAATACTGCGTTCAATATACGCTTATGCCCTCCTTGGATAAAGTAGGGTAAAAGGCTGTACAACGCTGGTAAAAGTCTGGAAAACCCTGGATTTTTTATCAGACAGCATGGACATTGGAACTTTGAAATTTTAGATGCTGGAAAAACATGAAAAAATACTAATGTGGACATTTTAGAGTCCAATTTCAAGGGGAACTTAGTATATTTTTACATGAAAATAACTTAGAAAATTGTATTTCAAAAGAGAAAAGGAAAGAATCCAAAACCAAAATGTATGCTTCAACAAGCTTGAAAAATACAAGGGCTAATATTCAGAAGTCTGCAAGTGTGCAAGAGCGGACAACATTTATATGTCTAAAAAACAAAGGGCCATAACTCCTTAAAATTTATCTAAACAAAGTTTGTGGATGACATTTACAACAAGACTTGGTTCTGACAAGTCATGCAAAGTTTCGTTGAAATCCGACCGATCCCAGACAAAAGGATGACCATATGGTCACCATGATTTTTTATAGTCAACTATGTTTTATTGTGGTCAGCCATCAAATACCATGAAAAAATCAAGGTGAGAGCCTAGTCGACCATGGTTCACCATTGTCGAGTTAGAGTTACCAGTCCGACCATGGATTGGTCAACAGCTGTATTTAATCATGACACCATAGTTGACCATGGTTGACAGTTGTAAAGAATTTTGTTGACCAGGGTCAACAATGATCAACACAGCACTTCAATTAAGTCCACCATGGTAGACCATGGTCCAAATCAATAGGGTCATCTACTGGTCACCACCAACCTCCACACCCAGTTTGAGGAGTATAGACCATGATCACTGCTTGTCCGTAGTGACTTCATACATGCAGTCTGTTAACAATTTCTCAGCCAAACTTAATAAAGCAAATTTTGATGGACAATATATATCTGAGATATTATATTAATGCTATTTCATTATTATTAAAGGGAGGTAATTTAGAAATTATACCATTAAATTGCCTTTAACACACTTAAAATACATTCAAATAAGTTAATAATTTATCTTTTCCAAAGCTATAGAAGAATAAAACATAGCTATAAACTTAAATTGCTATTATAAAAAAGAAAGTTAAATGTTTCTTTTACTTTATGAATCTGTACATATAGGAAGTTTTTATCAACATACATTAAATCAATCAGTATCTTGATTATTTACGATGCTGGTAATTGCTTTACTAAGTATTTTATATTTACTAAGTAAATTATTTACTTAGTAATTAACAAGTAATTGGTTAGTTAAATAATTACTTAGTAATTAATTTACTGAGTAATTTACATTTACTAAGAAAATAATTTACTTAGTATTTATTTGGGTAGTAATTCTTTTACTTAGTAATTATTTGGGTAGTAACACTTTTACTTAGTAATTATTTGGGTAGTAATTCTTTTACTTAGTAATTAATAAGTAATTCATAAGTAATTAATTACTAAGTATTACTTGATTTTCTGACAACTATTTTTACTTGAAATTTTACTTGAAACAAGTAAAAAAATTACTTGATTTGAGTATTACTTAGAAATTTTTTTTTTTTAGTGTTAACTTTAAAGATAATTAAATTTAATATGTTACATTGACATTATTCTT
Organism: Spisula solida; assembly: GCA_947247005.1. Lineage (NCBI taxonomy): Eukaryota > Metazoa > Mollusca > Bivalvia > Venerida > Mactridae > Spisula > Spisula solida. The sequence continues at coordinate 55,180,678 of OX365945.1, forward strand.
TAATTGTTGAAACATACTGATATATTCGTACATAACTTACAATTCCCAACCTTAATTTCTACCATTGTGTAAATATAAGAAAATAGTTTTATTAATTCCAGATTGCAGCTGTGATTTATCTAATCTCTAAGACAGTGAATTGTAAACGCCCGACTAAACATACAGAACGGGCAATAAAACAACAAATTAGATGTTTTTGTCCAGCTGATGGATGGAGTTTTATCACGTGAATATTCCCTCAACGGTAACAAATAAAAACCGAATAACAACATTTGACACGTCATAAAATCCTTCGGTTAGAGCCTCAAAAATCAAACTAAGGAGGCTGGAAAAATACATGGAAGACCATATGTTTGAAAAGCATATACTCCAATGAATGTAATTCTTGGTTACAGTATTTAGAAACCTGAAGTTACTCGAAATTCAAAGATTTCCATTACATCGTGAATATGGAATATTTTCGTTATATTACGGTTCTTTCAAGATATTACCATTGACAATGTGGGCTTGTTTTGAACCAATAATCAAAGCTGTCGGCAGATATATTTTGATGATAATATCCAGACAATTGAAACGGGCAGCGTTCACAATTCGACAGGGATGTAGTTAAACGTACGCGGAAGTAATAATGTCTAGCCCTGAAAGCAGGTATATATGTTCATAAAGTGTCAGAAATTATTCCATTATGTGTCTAACCGCATTCTAAACAACTTATACACCCCTAAAATAGACCTGAATTGTAGAGAAACCGCTTGTATTATGTCCAAAAATCCTATATAGTTTATTTGACCAAATTGATACATGAAAATAGGAGCTTTTCGTCATTTTGGCGTTACCTTGTCGTCTGAGATTGTTCGTGTTTGTTTACTTATTTTCATGCTGTTTCTGTTAAGTGTTGTTTTCCCTGTCGAAGTTGTTATCGTGTAGCCCATGGTCAACAATGTGTGACGGTCATCAGTATAAGAACTCTACTTGTGATTCACAGTACGCACGTCTAATGTTCGATTATAGTGGTTTAAATATACCAGATTTATATACATGTATCGCCTTTTTCATGCGAACACACATTGAACATTGGTTTCTTACAAGTTGAACCATATCAGTAAACATGCATCATCAAATATATTCCCCGTTACGTCCCCATGAATGCAAATAATAGTCCCTGACGCAGAATTTATAGACATATGATAGCTTTGACACTCAGAATTAGGTGTACTAAGACTAGAATTATCCCACACATTCGCGATTTAGTCTTCGACGACGGTGACATTTGCATAAAATTCGTTCAGTATTTGGTTTATAGTCTAGTCCCAATGTTGATTGCATAATGTCCAGGGATTTGATATCTGCAGCCGCCATATTAAAATCTGCATTTTATCAAGCATACAAAAATAATATTTTATCTTCCATTACATGCACAACTTTATTGCATCGAATCAATGACTTTTGAAAGAGCAATGCTCAAAAACATGCATTGGTTGAATGTCTAGATGATTAATGTACGGGATAGTTAAACACGTACTTGTATCTTCAAGTTGGATTGACCATATTCTCTATAAGGACAGACATGTGTCGATTTAAACTAACGCGAAAATTAACTAACGCGAAAGAAAACAAACAAGAGATGCAAAATCGCTAAAATTATCTTCGCTAAAATTTGATACAGTAGAACTTCGATGCCTCGAACAGTACTTGCCTCGAACACCCCAGATGCCTCGAACTAGTTCTTCGGTCCGGTCAAAATTCCTTCTTTATTCATATGGTAAACAGTAGATGACTCGAACAGTATCTAGGTCGAACACTCGAACTGATTGGACGGTCCCTTGCTATGATTAACCCGTAGTTGAGTCGAACAATACAAGTTTTCGCACCTTTCAATGACTGTTGAAATCCATTGTTCGACCGCGGGTAGTCGGTGACAAGTTGTGATAATTACTGTACCAAACAATTGTTTGTGTTCGACTTCATTGTATAACACGTTTTTAAACATTTATACATCCATTAAATGGTTAATGAAGGCCGTCCAGAAAATTGTAACTTATTTATTTTTAAATAAATCGGAATAAAATAATCGTTTTTCAACGTTTGTCAAAAGAATCTGTTACATTTCCATTTATTGATTTGTAGTCGAACCTGACCCAGGACATGATGATATTACGTGGCTTCCAGCTTAATGTTAATACTCGTATATAAATATGCTGTTTAACGAGAAACCTTACATGCGTGAACACCCGAAGAGCTTGAAGGAGATAAGTCAGATTTCATGTCAATTTGGTCAAACTATATTGTTTCATCATTGTTATGAATAAAATTACAAAAAATATAGACCTATGTTAGTAATAGACATAAATTATGCATTATACACACACAATTTGTAAATTTACACGTACCGACATCAGTTCGAACTTATACCCATGCATATTTTTGGATACCATAGATGCCTCGAACACCCTAGATGCCTCGAACTATTTTCCCGGTCCGAAGGTAATTCGAGGCATCGAAGTTCTACTGTATTTCTAAAAATCGCGAATGAACAGGATGCGAAAAAACATATACGTATTTGAAGTCATTCCCCTTCACAAGCGTATTATTGATCTGAATGTGGGAACTTGAATTTGCCCTCGATGTATGAGGACGATGTGAAGTATTTCCAAACATGTTTTTTACGATTTTTGTTACTAATTGGTAATAGATTATCTTAAACATTTGGTCACTACAACTATTCATGCGTACCAGAGCTTAAAATTATTATTCGTTATGTTTTGTTTCCACAACTTTATGACACAGGTAACTGTATTATTGATAAGGAGTAACAAACATAGAAGATAATATAACTTTTATAAAAGAATAAGTATTTGTTTACTCTTTATCAATGATACAGTGTGATTTAAGGTGCATTCAGTGGCAGTATAAGTCGGGTTTGAAAAAGGTTTGTGAAGGGTGCCTGCCAAAAATCGGGTTTCTAAATAAAGAGTGTATCAAATCACCAGATAACATGTCCGTTTGAACCATAATAATAATATAACGTTCGATAATGTCACAGTATAGAACTTGTAAGCCGTCCTTGAGAGAAAGTTCAATGTGGAAGGATTTTATCAGTCTATAAGGCAAGACTAATACAAGACGCACATAAAACTAAATTAATATACAACCTAGCAGTGAATTAACGAAGGTTATGTACGTATACGCCTGTCACAAATCACATTTAATTGACAGACAGAGCAACTTTGTACTGTAAATTACATGTGTGTCCAATAGGATAGGTGCATTATACTCAATAACCCTAGTGCAAAGGAACATGTATATTAGACACTAATACTGGTACAGAAGTACCACAATAACTTTCAAATGTAATACGAGAACATATTTAGTCAAACAAACGTCCCAATCAAATGAAAATTCAACACTTCATCATCTTATATAATGTCTTGAAATAATAAAGTGAATCATTTCGGATTTTAACTGAATTTCACTTCCGTCCAGTTGAAAGAAAGCACGTGATTTGAATATAATATAAACATTGGTTCTGTAGTGTAGCAACATAGAACTGGAACTAATTAATATTCTGGTTTTTCTGTCGTCCCATCAGGTTTGTGATGTTTGGGAGTCAAATCATTCTTACGGTGCAATAACAAACACCCACGAAGAATATTGACAGCCAGTTCAATTGTGCCAAATAAAATAAATAATGTATTAGCGTGTGCAAAAATGGTACCTCGTTGTACAACTTACATACAGTGTGTATTACGCATATATGTACGGTCATCATGTGTGACATATCGATACTTTCTACGTACATATTGTATATAATAGGTATCTGAATGGAATGACAATCAGAGCAGGTTTTCAACGACATTGTTTCTAACATTCGTCAAACACGACTTGGAGATGAACAATTGTAAACATGACAAACAGCGCGGCTATTGACATATAACTACGACACGAAATATTATGATGTTGAAACATCACTCTCGAGAATAAAACAATTATGGAAATATTGACTTTCTTTGAAAACAAAATGTTTTTATGATTGTGGAAATCAAGTAGCGTTGAAATGTGTTCTATGTGCTCTATAGATTAAAAAGCAAACGTGTTGTATAGACTAATGAAAGAGTGTCCGCCAGAGATCGGGGGATCGTCCCATGGCCGGGCCATACCAAATTTCAAAAAGAAATCGTTCCATTATTTCCCTTGCTTGGTTTTCAACATTTTAAATGTGGATTTTCAAGTTTCATTCTCTTCTCTGATAGCCTCGTGGCGTTGAAAATCATCACAGTAATCGGGAATAATGTGTCGAGATTGATCATTGTACCTTTTATAGGACTGGTTTCACAAAAGTAATAATAACTATACCGAAAATAAGTCAAATCATTATTATAAAATGTAGAATTGGGCAAAACAGCAATATTCAGCAGGATAATGCCAAATTGAGCAGGGAAGTCAGCACTGAACACAAATAGAACAAGAAATGCACAACAGGCGCACCAACAACTGGAAAACCACATACAGCACACGTTACCACGACAAACATAAAGATGAACAAGAAATATTGAAACGTTAACAGCTAAAAACTACGAAAGCTTACTCCGACAGCCTGCCGCCTCAATTAGGCAAATACAACCAGACTAACAGTCAGACTAGAGATGAGTGCAATATGCTAGTGTTAACTTGCTAGTGTACCGCGTTAGTTTTAAATCAATCTCAGTTACAGCCAATTATATTCTTAATATCTTTTGAAAGAAGAACATGTTAATTGCACGTTACATTTTTCAAAAATGTGTCAATTATCCATTAAGAATTGCATTAAATCGACATCTTCCGATTTGCGATTCTCACGGGATGAACGAACATATATGGAGACAGAATGTATAAAATCATAGCGAAAGCTGTCGTAGAACATTAACTGCGCATTATATGTGATGCTGAACTGATAATAACACAATGCCGATGCAATCGAAAGAAACGAAATATCGGGAGCTTTACCACGAACCAAAAGTTGCAATGTATGTGATTCTGGTAGTAAACTTATATTTTGTTTAATCTCTCTTAAATAAGATGTAGGTCAATTTCTGATAACTTACCTTTTAAATACATCTGCGCTTATTCAAACAAATAATATGAAGTCGGAAAAGGAAGACAGTACTCAACTTAACCAGGCGAGCACAGAAAACATAAACACATACAAGGCACAACACACAATCGAACGAGAAAATGATCCGCCTAAGACTACATTGCAACAATATTCAGTTAGGTATTATCTGAAAAGGATAATAATATTTGGCATTGTGCTAGTCTTTGAAAGGACTTTGTTGACTCTGACAAAATTACTCGTGAACTTATAGTGGAAGAGACAATTAGCTATTAGGTTAAAGCTCAGAACTGATAGTTCTATCACTTATGTTCAAAATGTAGATATTCCTATACAATGAACGTAATCACCCAGTCCCGCACAGACCTTCAAACTCCTTATAAAGTTCTTTTAATAATTTGCGCTACTGACTTTTATAAGTCTGTATTTTTCCCTAGAACTAAATAGGCATATCATTAACCATGTAACAGTGTACCTCTGATTGAGTTAAACTTCTCACAATAGCATCGCTAACTGATGATTCCAGTCACATTGGACACGTTTACTCTAATGTAACCTGATTTTAATTCTATCTCTTACACTTAGATTACAATGTTCCGTTCCTATCATTAGTCTTCCCTTTATTCCTTTTTTCCTCTAAGTAGTTAGACGCGTTCTATGTCTACGTCTCTGTGAGGGGTTTGTCATCCATTGGATACGGAAAAGGTGATTATTATATAATATGGGTCAATAAACCTAGCGATTTTAGTCGACAATTGCATCTTGCTAGTGTTGTAGTTGCTGCAAAACTAGATAAGATGCAGTGTCACGACTGATTATGTTCGTCTGGTGTTTTGAATAATGAACAATGTTAATTGTCAGTTGCACTTTTACAATTATTCTGTAGGAATTACATTAACTCGACGTATTCTAACTAGGAAAGTCTTACACCTATGGTGAGGAAAATACAACGTTATTTTAAATGGACACCTAATGCATGACACCTGCGACGATGACTTGACATATCCTCTAAAATGGCAGTCGGGGTGACTATACAGAAATATATCAGTAAATATTTCCTTACACGTGCATTAAGATGGCAGAGTACTTTAATAAAAGTGCAATGCTTCGTTAATATATTTGGTAAGACCATTTATGACGTACCAATGACCATTTTAAATAAACTTGATCACTTTGCGTATAACACACTGTAAAATGATAAGACCTGCTTATACATGTTTGTTTTGAACGTCATATCGAAATGAAAACACAGGAGGCAGAAATTTACAAAACTTACATTATTTGTCTTAGCGCATCCTTAACAACTTGTGCCCTCTAACATAGAAACGAAATATAGTGGGTTAGCCTTTTTTTTCATACCACTTGTAGGAGGTCCTAAAGTCATATAGACGCATTTTGGTGCATCAGCTTTTTTCTTGAGAATAATCGATTATGACAATATTGACTTTCCTTGGGAAAAATATTTGTTATGATTGCACAAATCAAATAGTTATGAAAATTGTTTTCTGGGTTCCATAGATCCGAAAACAAAACGCGGTACAAAGCGTGGTGATAGAGCGTCCGCCTATAGTTGTGGTAGGTCTGGGATTTGTTCCGTAGCCGCGTCAATGCCCAAGTCGAAATAGGAATTGTACCATCATTTTCCTCATAACCTTGCATTAGGTGGTGGGTAGCATCATGACTGACGTGTATAGAACTTGTTCCACGATAAGTATAAGTCAAAACGTGATTACAATACGTAGAATTGGGAAAACGAAACTATTACGAACTGTATTCAAAAAGATAATAACATTCCGACAGGGAAGGCAGCACTCAACAGAAACAGCAGAACAAGAAAGACACAAACACATATAAAAAGTAAAAATCACAGACCAATCAAGCCTCAGCGACAAATATAAAATGAACAAAAAATTAAAACTTAACAGCTAAAAACAACGCAAATTTACTTCGACAGCCTGCCGCCTCAGTTTGGTACATACAATCAGATTAGGAGTCAGACGAGAGATTCATTTAGTAGGCAAGTGTTAAGTTGCTTCTATACTGCAGTAGTTCCAGACCAATTTCTGTCGCGACTAATAATCTTCTAAATATCCTTTGAAACAAGAACATGTTAATTGCCCGTTGCAATTATCAATAATGGTGTCAATTGTCCATTAAATATTGCATTAACTAGCCGTCTTAAAAAGTCTCATGGGATGAATGCGAATATGAAAGGGGAAATGTCGTTAAAAATGGTACATTATATTCGATACTGAACACAACATAATGTCTTTAAGGAATATAATACGAGAAGCATTACAACTTGTTAACAACATATTACAATATTTAATAGGTATCAGACATATATACAACCTGCTGAGCATATTTTTGTGCATTCTACAATAAAAAGTCGTTCGATCTTTCTCTACCCTAAATATGGTGAGTAAAACCAAAATGCCATCGCGAAAATTTTGGACTGAACAACAAATTAATAAAAAATCGGACAGGGAAAACATAACTGAACAAAGCTGAGCATGAAAAGCACAAAAAGAAACACATACAGAAGACATAAAACAGACCACAGACCAAAAGCAAACGTCACAACGCCCAAAACTGATCGGGAAAACGAAAGTAAACCGCTTTAAGTCTTATTTCATGTGTGAAAAACGTCCTAAAAATTCTTTATTAGGGGGGGGGGGCATAAAGTTAAATTTTAGGAATCACTGTAAATGATAAACCCTGCAGCTGCATAAATAATATTGTTGATGGTTGTTAACAAAATGAAAATAAGTTAACTGATATCGATTGATTGGGAGCAAGAAAAATACAAGTAGTAGTAGTTAATAATTACTTACCAATATGCAATGTACATCAAACCGAAAGAATTACCGTGATTTTGGTCGTGAACTTATCTTTTATTCCATCTCATTTAGATAGCAGGTAGATGCATTTCAAATGAATTACACTTTATATACAAGTACATTGTACAGTTATGCTTATTCTTCACTGCTTCACAACAATATTCAGAAACGTTTTATCTAAGCAGTATAATATTATTTGGCACAGTCTTGGCCTTGGAAAGGGTTTTGTGGAATCCGGCAAAAATGCTAGGACGTGTGAACTTATAAGGAAATGGATAAGTTATTACAGCTCGTAATCGACAGGCGGCTATCCTTCATGTACGAAATGTAGCTATCCCTATTGAATGCGAATGTGCCCTTCCTTGTATTACAGGTTCAGAATTATTAGCACTACTGGATTTTATATGTCTTTATTCTGCCCTAAGACTATAATTGTATATGCCACTAACCATATACTGTCAACCTTCCCATAACATCGTCGTTACGTCAAGAACTCTGTAAGTCGCATTGGACATGATTCACTCGAACCAGCTGGTAGTAATTATATCTCTTATACTTAAATTAGACCCTTCTGCTCTTATATACTTTATTTTTATTCTTTTTCCATCTAAATCCGCGCTATGTCTACGTCCTCGAGCTCGCGAGGGGTTTGACGGGAGATAGATACAGAAAATATGATTATGATACGTATCATTGGGTCTATAAATCGAGTTGAATTACTAACTGTTTTCAAGGTGAAAGATCGATGCCATTTGCAAGTGTTGTAGTTATAATAGTGGGTTGGTTTCCACTCTGTCACGACTGATTATGTTTGTCTGGTTTCTTGAATCATGAATAATGTTAATAGCCCGTTGCACTTCTCCGAAATGGTTTCAATTATTCATTAGGAATTGCATTAACTCGACATCACAATCGTTCTTGAGGCGATTAGCCATGATCAGGATGTTACAGTACTAAATGGAAAGTGTACACCTGCCACATACGACCGTGACTTGGAATAAGTATATATTATATAAATGTACGTTTTTTAAAGTCGTACAATCCATTCAATTTCCATGTAAACATTTATATCAATGGTGTATGAAAATTATAATGCCATTGCACAATCCCTGGGCCGAATACTTCTTTAACTCCACTGACCGACAAGTATCCATCCGTACGTCAGTGCGTAAACCTTTCACTGAAATATCTTCATTTTCACCCATGACATATGACTGATATCAGAACTTTACATACATGTTCCCTGTATGACACTTTTCCTTCAAAGAATTCAGCTCTATACAGAACTCTGGTTGTCATGGCAACCAATCAAAAGTTTTTAAACACTCTGAAATGGGCCGTCGGATTGCATACATTGTAATTAATTTGAATGAGTGTTCATTCAGTCAATCGATTTGAAGATTAACTGCGTGCCTTGGTAGTGAGCTAATCCTTTATTTCATCTCATTGAAATTAGATGAAATTAAATAATTTAAAAGGAAAAGGTTCATGAATGGCTAAATTTGGCCTGTGATTTATCAACACAAAATATGCTTATTCCTATTAATATGTCCTATAATTCCAATAACCTAATATTCCCTGTGTAAAAAATGAGCATACATATCCAATTCCCCTTGCCTCAGTAGCTCTATGGTTAGCGCGCTATGCTCGGCATTTCTATTATATTGACAAAACTGAGAAGGGTATGTCATGTTTAGCCACAAACGTCATTTTTTACAATTTTCACAACTATTAATGACGCCAAGCCTTCCGAAAACATTGTTTATATAACCAGTGTTTTGCAAACTTTTGTATGTGTACAAAATGTGTAGCAAAAATGCTACGTGGTTTAAATTTGGTAAGGTTTTACGCCATTAAATTGGCTACAATTGTCATGTTTTGCTAAACATGACACATTTTCAGTAGATTTGTTGACGTATTACGAGGGAAATTAGTAAATGTATGCGTAATGTTTTGAAAGACAGTGTAAGGTTATTTGAAATGTAGGACTGATTCATAGGAACATGCATTTTATTTTTTGCCAATCTCATGACCATGATCAATGAACCTTGTCCTTTCTGCTAAAATACATATTCTAGACAACTTTTGTAACACAATGTTAGAATTAACGCTAAAATTCCGGTGTCATCGTATTTATGCAATCACTTGATTTATTTTCATCACCTAGATATTATCTCGGCGATAGCATAGAAACCCTAGGAACAATAAGCTTACACGTCATAAAAAGACTACGACAAACAAGATGTAATTGTCCAGGGATGCATCAAAGTTGTATTGGAAATAAAAATAGCGTTCATTGATTTTCGAAACTGCTTTGCATTGTTGTCAAATGGAAGTTTCCCGATCCTTTTTCTATATATTTTTATCACAATGAATGCATTTATTGTTCATTCTGTGTCTGACTCTTGTGTGTGTTGCTCGGCGCTGCCGCCATTTCTGTGTGGTTTAGATTGTACACTTAAGAAATCTTATAAGTGTGCATGTATATATATACGCATTACTTGGTCAAATTGTGTTTGATTTTGTTGAAATTTTTAACATATGCAGCTTGATATGTGGAAGTCCAATTCAATTGATTTTATTACAATCTGATGACCATTTATACAACCAGAATAAACAATTTATTACATCAGCGAAGCATAATGTCACATGTTTTTGTTGTGTGTTCATCGGGTGTATATCAGGTTGCTAATGCAGCTATGTATATTCTTTGCTGCTCAAGTTCGTGTTCAAGTGTATCTTCTTATCACCGATACAGAAATAAAGAAAACAATGTTAAGAATAAAGCCAAATTTAGGTTCATAACTACTCACATTTAGTGTTAAAATGCAGTTTTGGAAGAGTTACCTCCCTTTGACCATAACATTTCAACTGTATTTTAAAAATTAAAATCGCATAATTTGTGTTTTTGAATATAACAACATATCTTAAATTCAAATTGACCATAAACAAAAAATATTTGCACCTACGCGTAAATTTCTCGTGCATTTTACGTGTTTTGATATTTCATGGTTCAGTGATCCACTGTATTTAATTGTGATGAAAAAAGTATATTAATCTAATCTTGTGTTATTCAATAGCATGTACACAAAATTTCATGCAGAAATAATCATAAATAAAAATGTTATACGGCAAAAACACGTGCACACTTATAAGATTTGTTAAGTGTATGTGTGCTACAGTATTTATTTTATTAGAACTAAGACAAGTTACTATAGCTGGTCAAAACCTAACTGTCGACTTGATTAACACGCAAACCTCAATTTGCGGAATAGTTCTGATACAATAACATCACGTCAACTACGTGACAACATAAATGTCTTAATATTGAGTGAAGATCCCGACTAATTACAATAATTATCTTCCCTGAGGCATTTGTCCTTAATTCTTAACCAGCACTAATGGGGTGTAAGTAATCAACAGCCACTTAGAGGCGACATGTTTATTAAAAGAGACGACCGATCGTTTGAAAGAAATGCTATCATACAAGGAACGTACTAACTTCATCGACATTATAGCGAATTATGACATCAAGAGCAAAACGATTGGTTATATTAAGAGATCATTTGGTACATTTATAATTGTTGATCACGTTGCTTGTACAATTGCTTTAGGCTAAAACGTCCACATTTCGTCGGCTTCGAATTATGTTGAGCTATCCACGAAAACCATTTTTGAGATAGTTACATCCTTTGACTTTCCAATAGTTTGAATTACTAGCATCTTGGCTGATTATCACAATGACAGACGTTTATCTCACCCACGTTTATACATTGCAGGTGAACTGGTACGTAAACGAGTATTTATTATGGTTGACAAATTTCAAAACGCGACACAGAGTTTAGTTGACATGAAACAGGGATACCAAATAATGTATTCAATTGGTCTTGGGGGTCAACTTAATGCCGTCATTTTGATACTCAAATATCTATAATCGGATATTAAGTAGTAATGGAATTACAACATGTATGAAACATAAGTTCAGAAAATAAAAGTACATTTGCAACAGTTTTATCTCACCCAATAATATTTTGCAGATTAACATACACGTACACAAGTATTTAATATATACAAATACAGAAGTTAATCTACAAATAATTCACTGCGAAATAAAACTGAAAACAATGACATTTGGAACAATGTGTGTGAATTGTTCACCCTCAAGATGTTGAATATAAGATCCCGCATTAGAAAATCTATTGCACATTGAATGTCACAAAGTTGATTATTTCCTATTTTAATGTATTATAATAACAATTTAAACGCCATTATGTAAAAAATAAAAGATAAATAATATAATGACTTACATTGGGCTTGTTTAAATATTAAACAAGTAAAATATCACTACAGCAATGAGCAAAAATTTAATATAACAAAATGCATCGAGATTGAAAGATTGAGTGTTGTTGAAAAAAGCACCAAAGCAATATCAGAATTCGTTCCTCTATCATTAAGAACAAAAACTTATATAATGTTCCTTTTACATAATCCTGATTGGTCAAAACTGTTTGCAAGATAGAAATACACAAAACATAACTACATTAATAAGTTTATTGTGTGCGCAAGTATTAAGGTGAATCAGACAAAATGTATAAACGCTATAGAGTTTTCACCCTTTGCTACACATATGTGTTCAGTATTTTTGCCCCGCATACATGTAATTATTGTCGTAGTATAGCAAGTTTTATTTGAATATTTTGAACAGCTTTTGAACTATGGCCAATATTAAAGTGTTTAAAGCTGAAATGGGGCATAAGTAAAACGTTTTGAAAGCTAGAGTTGGTGTCCTTTGTTACAGAAATGCGTTTGTATAGCAACTTGCCTTTGAATATCAATTGTGTCAGCCGAGCGCAGAAAACATAAAAACATACAAGGCACAATGCCAACACACAACCGAACGAGATAATAATCCGTCCTAGTTCCAGCGGTCAAAAAGCTGAATGAACAAGTATCAACAATCAAAAAGCTGAATGCCCACTCTGAATGACCTATAAAACATACAAGGCACAATGCCCAACACACAACCGATTTTAATACTAGTAGGACATTTATGTCTTCCAAAATGGTAGATATGTTATTCCCGTATCATTCAGTAAAATCAATTTCAGGATATACGACAATGTAACAGTAATTTCTTCGCAATTCTTAAGCGAATTAAATATTATTTCGGAAGGTTTTCAAAATACGTAAATTATGTTTATTTCTCATTTAAATAAAATGGTCATCGGATTCAAAATAATAAAGAAATGTTAGTATTCGTATCGTAGAAAACATGCATAAGATGTTCGCCATTATAGTAAATGGTATTTGTTTGTACAATGATTTAATATGGTCAAATTGTCCTTCCATCCTCTATAAACAATTGTTTTAAAGGCATGTGGCTGATTCCACATTATTCTGACCACAAATACAGCTAGCCAAAGTTTACACTTACTTCCCTATATGCATTGACTACAATCTGTATCTATAATAATTTAGAACAAGACATCGTTACATCATAAAATACGAACATATACAATATCAAAAAGCTAAAGAAGCTGCATCAAAGTAACGAAAATGAATACCAAATTGATCGCCATAACTAAGTTTTATCAGAAACAATGTGCGTTAACGAGTTTGTTGTAGCCATACTAGAAAGTGGATAATATTAGTCTGAGTGCAATGTGTGAGAGTAATTCGTCACAAAACTCTACGAATGCAATGAACAGTAGTGAACAACGACAATGATAATGAATGTGCATAGAGAATAAACAAGGCTCAAATAAATGAATGTAGACAAGCGACTGATCAGTCTTTATTTATTTTAAGTAATTGCTTGCACCTTCCTTCAGCTTGTGAACGAATGATGGTGTGTATGTCTTGATACTGATTGAAGTATAATCCTGTACCTTCCATAAGATTGTGCACGAATAATGGTACCGATTGTATAGATACGAGGGTCATTCAATATATAATGCAAACTATGAATTATCTCTAAAACCCATCAAGCTAATTAAACGAAATTTCGCATAGTACATAATAAGGCATTTCTGATTTGTTCAGAAGTTTTAAGGACCTTTACGTCGATGACGTTATAAGCGCGCACCTTCCTTTGGCGCTACTAAATACAACATGGACGCGGTTGCGTCACAAAACTAAGGTAGTTAACTAGTTAACATAACAATCGAGCGCCGTCGAAAACAAACGTTCCACAATTTATTATTGCCTTACCAGAGGCTTGTGTTAAAATGCTCCTAAGCTATGCTCATATTCATTAGTGGTGAGACTATCAAATAAAAATACGGTCGGCAGAATTGCAATCAAAGATTACCAGTGTGTAGGGCAGGATGTTTATGCTGATTTACATAGCAATGAGTAGGCCACGGCCATGCAGTTTATAGTGTATGTACTCAGTTGCCTAGCAATGCGAATAGAAGGTCTGTCGAAATGATAAAAGTCGTTTTTTGAATATATAGAAGGTAACTTTGAATGATTATGTCCATGTTTAATGCTTAATATTGTATTTAAAAATGTATGTGTCAGTTTGCACTATATATTGAATGACCCCCGTATTTAAACATTTTGGATATGTAACAACACACACTGCACTTCAGTGCATGACAAATATCTCATGAACGACTTGTGTTATATTTGAACACAGTAAACCATGAGAGCTATATATCTCCATTATTGCCAATTAGACCACGTACGCATGTTCTTGTTCTAAGAATTACATGACTTACGCCAAGACAACATTTTGTAAGCAGACAAACCTGTTCGCCTTAATGTCATTTTATTGCATGTCCGGAAGCTGTTTCTCCAGAAATCTATACCGGCACTGAATTGGTGTGAACAATTAGCAACCAATGGGCAACAATATGTTCTGTAACCGATACAATGAACGTGACGAATTACGGAACTCTCACATAACATACTTACTGTAGACATGTTTAATATGTTAATACCGTCGACTTAACAAGAATCCTCTTCAGCAGAAACAAATGAATCCAAGAAGAAATAGTTATAGTGGAATGTCTATAACGTATTTAAACGTCCTAATTGAGGATTTTTATTTTCATGAGGATAGTTTCTTTGTTTCTTCTCTAACTGTTTTAGAGTACTCATTTGCCGATATATTTTACCTAGATTTTCCTGCCACGTTGTAGCACATCCTCATATACTTTATTTCATTTGCAGGTTGTTCTTCGGTTATGGTATATTTAGTACTGTTCACTACTAAGTTAAACATGGCATAGGTTGTCATTATATTTTAATTACTGTTCCTGTTGTATTTGTTGTACAAAGAATGCGTGTAAAGTGCACGATCAAAATAATTGATGTTACATATAATGAAGAACGAATTTATTTGAACACAGTGTAAATTTTGATTTAGCATCTAATAATATACTCATACGAGCAAGTAGTAGTCGATTAACGAGTTAGCTTTTTTTTTTAAAAACATAAGTCGGTTAACAAATTATCAAGGCAATAATAATGATATCTTTGAAATATATTTATTTCCGATGATACCAGACATATTGTTATTACTACTTTAGTACGAGTGCAGTATTGTTGCTTAAGAACACGTCCATTACATGTACCAATCAATTTGGTGGAGACAATAACCATTTTCATAAACACACAATATATTGACAATGTAAAACAACATTTCTTGCCTCCACGCAGGTGTTGTCGAGTTAACATTAAATCAAGGAACGTTCGTTTTTTCTACCATTCAAACGTTAACTTGTATGCATCATCACCAGTTGACATTTCGATCATGCTTATTATCATACTCAGTTTCCAGTGCATTATAACATGTCGTGTGAGTATCGCATTCCCTGAGTTACTAAACCCTACATTGAGCAATATGATGTTACTGTCCTGACCAAAGCAACACATGTATATAACTTATGAAAAGTAAGTTTGCATATTCACGAGTGGTGGTGATATAAAAGAATAGTAAACTTAAAGTTAAATTGCTCAAGTGCATTATGTAATGACGGGTGGTAATGGATTTTCGAAAAGGATCTCATTATGTAGAGAAAAAATCAAAAAGAGTGCGACAATAACTGAATACAGTTGGGTTTATGCCAATATCTCGTACATGTGCAAAGACGGCGATAGTGACTCGTGATTCTTGGAATGATAATTTGGTAACTGTAAATCGTCAATATATGTAATCGAACCAGTGTTAAATATACATATATGTTGCCGAATGATTAGAGACAGGTATACATGATTAAGTTAAGGGCAAGTTCACTTCTTGTCCTGTGCATTTTTGTGTTACTGTATTCATTTGTGTGTGCTCTTCTGCAATTCAATTGTGCAGCAAAGCTGCTTCTTTTCTTTCAAACGTGCGTTATACTCTGTATCTTTCGAGTATTGTTTGCTGTTGTCCTTGTGTTGTGTGGTCGTCCGTTTGATTTGTCCTTGTTTTCAGGCTTTTGCTCCGGGTGTGTTTGATTGACTGAAGCGGCAGGCTGTCGAAGTGTGATGTAGTAATTTTTGTAGCTGTTCGGTATTTCGTGATCTGCTGTTTCTGATATGGGCTGCCTTCTGTGTCCGAGTATTGTTAACTTTTTAGGGAACTACAATTTGTTCTAAGCCAGGTATATCGTATAAGAGCTTCATAGATTCCTTGGTTCGATGTAGTAAGATAGATCGAGCGGTTTTGTTGGTTTTTGCTTATTGGAAGATTGTGAACACGCTTGCTATGACTTATAAGCTAGTGAGTTATATGTCATAATTGCAATTAGAAAACACAGTTATAAAACAAAGTCAAGGAAATAAGGTGAATCCATTGAAATACTATCGGCATTTCGAAGTTCATTATTTTAGTACGTTGACTTGGTCGGCAGTTCTGATTTAAATAAACAGGGCTTTCAAAAGAGGTTTCCATTCCATAAAGTAGCCTAATAAGTTACGAAGTAATCAAGTATCAACAATTCGTGTATGAAAAAAGATTATTAAGTTAGACCGGTTTCATATGACCATTTTAAAATTCGAGCTGCTTCGGTTTGAATCGTCTCTGATATATTTTGGGACGAATTTTATAATTTTCTGTTTGCGTATGTTTATCATGTTGATAAGTAGTCAGTTCTAGTTGCATATGGATAAGGCCGTCATTTCATTCATCATACGCAAAACATTTCATTCAATCTGTAAATACCTAATATCAGAAATAATTGAACATTCAATAGCTTATAATTTATAAAAACTATATACAATAGCACACGTTTCCTATCTTCTATCTGTCATTGTTTGTAGCCATGGTAAAATGTCCATTGTTTTATTCGGATTCAGCTGCGATTTATCTAAACCGGGAGAAATTGAATTGAAAACGCCAGGCCTAACGCAAAAAACGAGCAATAAAACCACAAATTAGATTGATATTTTTTCCAGTTGATGGATGGAGTTTGATTGCGCGTTTATATCCTCAACTTTAACAATAAACACAATATCTGAGATGACATCAAAGCAAGAACGGAAAGCAATCACTTTATTTTAGCGCAAGAAATGGAGTTTAATTGTATTGATTCAGAAATAATAGAAACTTCATATTTGTGGTGAATACTGTTTCACATTTCTCTTAGTGTAACGATAGAGAAAACAAAACAAAAATATATAGACAACTATATATTATGCAATCGCGTAAAACAATAAATTCTAGCGTCAGTGTGAAAAGTACACCTTGATTCCATGTTAGTATACTGAGCATCAAACGTTCCGCAAATCAACATTGTTTTGTCTTTTTTTATTGGAATAGCAACCTAGTTTATGCTGATACCACTACACATGTGTACATTGTTATATAATCGCTATAAATCCATAATAATTCTCAAATATTTATATGAATTATACGTCTTACAAATACCAACGGATACCGTAATTATTATATATAATTGTATTAAGACAGTCAACATGTGTATAGTGGTTTTACTAAACATAACATATTTTCAGTACATTTGTCGACGAGCGAAATTGGGATAGGTATGATTAGTTTTTTAGAAAACTATCTTAGGTTATTATTTGAATATAGGACTGATTTATAGGAACTTGGATTTTATTTTTTTTACCAAACTCATGACCAATTCAAGTCATAAATGAACCTTCTCCTTTCTGCTTAATCAAAATACACCTAAGGGATTAAGCCATTCATTAAGTCTCCATTATTTTTCAGGAATGGAGACTTTTTTAACAATAACTCTCCATTACTTTGTTTATACATTTGAATGAATGTTTAACACAATAATGGAGAGTTATCCACGCTGTGTATACACACACATATTATGTAGCACTAAATGTACTTGTTGTGCAATATAACACAACATATTCGCACTGTACAATACGAGATAAATACCGACAAAAACAACGTTTCATGAATTCATCGATCTTGAATTACACACATTTTTATGCAAAAGAATACAAAAGTCCGTTAAATCATGCAACGCTTTTGAATTTGACTATCTGTAATGCGGCACAAGAACATACTTCTAACGGTGACGAGCTATTGAAAGTGCGATGGCGAAAACACGAACCTGTGATGACGAAAACGCGAGCAAAAAGTATGATAAAATGCTATAATAATACCGTACTTGAAAAAAATCGTGTTTTGTCATCATACATTTGCGTTTTCGTCATCATATTCCGAAAAAGCAGCGACTTTATCATAAACATTGTATACTTCCACCATGTTTCATCAAGTTTTAAATATCCAGTTATTGTTTATTCACGGAAATATATTCTCTGACACTGAACTATGAGAACACTGATTTCATCATAAACATTTTAATAAGTCCATCATGTTATTTCATCCAGTGACACTGAATAAGTGACCACGTGGCTTGATCATGTGACACACAAATAACTACACAATCGTGCTTCATGGACTACACTCCATTACTAGAGTAATGGAGAGTTATTGTATTATTCCACTGGTTTCACGAAAAAGCATGGTCTACTCGGTCTGGCATGGTCAAGTTTGTGTTTTGATTATATAAAAGAGGTACATAAGGGACGACTTGTTTTAGTAAACATATATTTTATAACAATTTAGAAATTAACTCCATATTTACATAAACTAAAATTTACATTTGACAATATGGTGTATTTTAAGTCAGAGAAAGTCCGCGCATACTGTCCATTACTGGGAAATAATGGAAACTCGACCCCTTCGGGGCCTCGTCTCCATTATTTCTCAGGAATGGACAGATACTTGTACTTTCTCCCTAACATACATATTCTGGACAAGCTTTGTAATACAATGTTAGAATAAACGCTAAAAACGTGAATTCCGATGTCATTGTATTTATGCAATCACTTAATTGATTTTCACCACCTAGATATTATCTCGGCGATAACATAGAAATACAAGGTACAATACGTTTACACGTCATAAAAAGACTACTACAAATAAGATGTAATTGTCCGGGGAGGCATCAAAGTTTGGGAATGAATACTGTATTGAAAATAGCGATATTTATTTATTTACGAAACTGATTTGCTTTGTTGCAAAGAGGACTTTTCCCAATCAGTTTTCTATATAGTTTTTATGACAATGAATACATGTAATGTAAAGGCACACATATGAATGGTTGTGACACAAAATACATATTATATATTTAAAACCCCAATGAAGGCTTTGCAATAGACTAAATACTGTAGCGCACAGACAATCAAAAGCCACACAGAAACGACGGTAGCGCCTAGCCATCCACACAGGACGAACCATCCACATCCCCAAAAATGGATATTTCAAGCAAGCCTATATACTCACTCCGCAATGAATGACACACTGTGGACTTCGAATTATGTGCATAATTATCCATAAAGGGAGGTAATTATAAATGATAACTACACTGAAGTGAAGTACGGGGAGACTTTTTGAAGCCGCCACACTGCACTTAACACCTGCTGTAGTGATCAGTAAATACTGTAGCGCACAGACAATCCAAAGCCACACAGAAACTAACCCTAAAACAATAAATTTAAATTTGATTAACTTGAACGTGTACTTATAGATATTTGAAAATTGTAAAATATTTAGTAATTTAGTATATGGCTTGTGCACGAAATTCGAAGTCCATAGTGTGTCAATCATGAGATTGTGAGATGAGTATATAGGTTTGCTTGAAATATCCATTGATCTGGGGATATAGGAGGTTCGTTCTGTGCCTTTTTTGCGTGTGTGGCTAGGCGCTGACGCCGTTTCTGTGTGGATTCGGATTGTCGGTTCGCTGCAGTATTTATTGTAATAGAACTCAGACAAGTTACTTCAGCTGATCAAAACCTAACTGTCGACTTAATTAACACGCAAAATCCCCAATTTTCAGAATGGTTCTGATATAATAACATCACGTCAACTACGTGACAACATAAATGTCCTAATATCGAGTGAAGATCCCGTCTAATTACAATAATTATCTTCCCTGTGCATTTGTCCTCAATTCTTAACCAGCATTAATGGGTGTTAGCAATTTACAGCCACTTGAAGGCGACAGGTTTAGTAATTGAGACGACCGATCGTTTGAAAGAAACGCTATTATACAACTAAGGCACGTACTCACTCGCGACATTATAACGAATTATGACATCAAGGGCAAAATGATTGGTTATATTTTAGAGATCATTTGATACATTTGAGCCAAGATCTGAGAATAGGGCCCTTATGACAATTTTTTTCCTGTACACAATAAAAAAGTATTTTTGTCAAAATTCCAAATATTCACCAAGTTATGACCAACCAATGGAACCAATGACATATATGTTTTTGTGCAAAAACGCACATCTCAACATTGACATATTTTTTTACTGTTTGTGTGTTAGTGGCATTCTCCAACAAACGTTCACCTGCTATGAATTAACTTATCATTTGAATAATGGTACTTATTTGTGAGGCGTAACATTTCTGTGTAAATATTTTACGCTTTTATTTAATTTTTGTTGCCATAGAAACCATTTCTTCAACGACTAAAATATACCAAATTATCTTGTTAGCTACTAATTATCATAAAATATTACCAATGCTATATATGGACTTTATATTAATAAAGTTTATGACTAGATGTTTTTATTTATATTGAAATGGTTTTGCTTCTTTCGTTTCAATACCATGGCAACCAATTCTTTTGAATTACTAGTACTCAAATATGCCGTGATACATAGAGGATATTTGTTTGTTTTGATTGAATATGGTTTATATCTCATCGTGTAGTGATAAAATTCAATATTTTCAAGAGCGCGTAGCGCGAGTGAAAATATTAAAATTTTATCACTACAAGATGAGATATTAACCATATTCAATCAAAACAAACAAATATTCTATTTATTTAATGCTTTTATGGTGTCAAAACTGGTACTATTTATGCCAAATTACCACTGTGATTAGGCTGCGTATGAATATGTTATTCCATTCATATTTTTCACTTCAAAATCCGCCATCTTGGATTATGGTGAATAGGTGAAAACGACTTTTTTGAGAAATTTGCATTAAATCATACACCAACTTGTAGGAAATGGTCTAATTAAGAATAAAAACACCCACATGACATGTTTCCGTTCAGTAATAAAAAAGTTACAGACATTTTAGTGTTGAGATTTTGGTAAATTAAAGTAGTCCCTGTGAGGGGGCGGGGCTTATATCAGTCACATTGTAGGTGATAACCAGTGACTGATATAGGTTTTATTTCACTGATAGAACTCCATATCTCATCATTTAGCATTAAATAATAATGTGTATTTACCGTTAGTGTTTTATGTACATGTAGTCATACTGAAAGAATAACAAATACATGTTATGCATAGTTGGATTTTTAAATTGGATATATCTTATTGCTGTTGTCATAGCAACGATTCGTTCTAATTACTCAATTTAACAGTACTCTGCATTTATATACGTTAAGTCAAAAATATTTTAGAATTGCTCAAAATAGTTTGATTTTTGGTGCAATTAATGACGGGAAAGCTTAAATCAGGTAGTGGTAGATATCACAAAGACTGGAATGGATCTACTTGGTAGTTTTAAGTACTACCCTTGGAACAAGAAATGGCTTTAAAGTTAGACATGAGTACTACACCGGGCCTTGAATGGCTGTACTGTATAGATAGGGTATATTATTTAATATGAACTAAGGCACAGCCTATTTTAGCGAATTTTATCTTAAATTGTTAATTTTTATAATTTTGTTCAATTCTCATAGCTCGCTGCTACATGTCAGTATTGAAACACAGCAGTAGACACTTGTCAGATGTCCTTAATTATTAGTTACATGATCATCCAGTACAGAATGATTGCTGATCGTATGATTCATATATGTACAGTCAGTAGAAAATTTGTGACATTTTTGGGTACGAAGTAACGAAGGACGATAGTCGATACGAACCTGCTTTCGTTTTTAAGTTCACTGTATAACTACCTTGATTATGTGTAGAATAATACGACTTTCCTTGTTTAGAACAAGTACGAGGGTTGTCCATAAAAGTCGCGAACTTTGTCTCCTATTTTAACACTACACATAATTTTTCCACAATTTTTTTCACATATTATTCATTAGTTATTTCTTTACATCTGAGTGGTATTGAAAATTCATTTCCTTCTTAATTTTGGTAATTATACTTGATTATCTAATGCGGGTTGGGTAGAGTACTTTCATGGCGTAATCAGTTGATCAATTACTGATTCTATGCAGGCTGTCACGATCTGTGTTTTCTCTCTGTTTTCGGAATTTTCCCAGCGTTCCAAGATGGCGGTCGATCAAAGTGCTATACGAATCAACCGAGTATTTATCTCCCTTATTAAAATGTGTTCTAGATGGGCCTACTGAGTTTTTAGAATATTTTTAAACATCATTAAAATATAAAAGAAAATTTATGAGCTACAGAATAACGCATTTTAGGTAACTTTTGTTATTCTATTGGCGGCCATTTTTCAATATCTTTCCGTCACTTCGAAACCGTAACACAAATTTTCAGATCCATTAGTGAATTTAAACTCACGTGACACGTTGACTTATTGCGAAATTTATTCGGGCGCTCCGCGCCCGAAATTCAACAAAGTTTAACAAAAAGGCACAATGGCGAAATAGTTTTGTATTTTTACTATAAAGTGGACAATACATACATACAGGAAGGGTGACCAAAGGGCTTCCGCTTTGGTACAGACAGCGACAAATGTCACAGGGGGCTTAAATTTTTACAGTGCACCAAATCCCACACTTACTCAATAGACAATTAGCAATAGCACATTACAGTGAAAATAAAAGTTTCCCACCATGTAATGCCCTCTAACCAGAAGGCCACAGTGACAGGTAATAAAAGAATGTAAAACATGAAACATTATATAAATAACGTCCATCGAGTAGCACAGAAAGTACTCAATAACTTATCAGAAGTGAGAGCAACAAGAAAGCAAAACATTTAAGGGTACGACAAGACAATGTAACAGACAGGCATCAATGCCAGCCGTCCAAAAAGGCTTGAGGTTAGGCATATCATAGAGTCTGTATATTGTCCGGTCATCGCACAATGAAATAGGAAGCACAATGGCAAGCTGTAAATGGACCCACTACTAAGCATGCAGTCCTTTGCAAAATTAAAGGGTCATATCCTCTACTCAGAAAACGTTTTATAATCTTAATGAACACATCATGAAAGTGACTATGACCCAAAACCTTTCGAAATTTGTAAAGCACATCACCATAAAATTCAGACTGAGACTAACCTTGTCGCAGAAGTGTCTTTAAATTAATACCATATTTAGAAATGAGATATGAATTACGCCTATAAAATTTTGCAAAAGTTTTACGAAGTTTATGGAAGCGATAGCCTTGTTGCAATGACTTATTAGTAGTACAAAGATTTCGAGTATTAAAGTATTCCACTCGAGAACAAGCTCTAGCAAAACGGATTAATTGAGAAGCGTAAACACCATAAGAAGTTGACCGTGGAACATCTGCATCCAAGTGTGGGTAATTTACAGTATCGAAATTAAAATCATCTCTCTTGTCGTAAATTTTACTTACAATTTGACCTGCTTCTATTGCAAGATCGAGGTCTAGGAATGATGCGTGTGTATCAGATGAGTTAGCTTTGTTAAGTGTTAAGTGTTTCTATGATCTTATTAGAAAAGTAAGGATAATCAATATCTAAAATGTCATCAAGGTATCGGGAAGTATTATTAAACGCTGTAATTTCATCACATGAAATCGCGTTCGTAACAGAATAAAAACAGGTCTGCGACAAGAGGTACAATGACTTTCGCTCAGGAGAGTTGCCATATTACGTAATTCTCAACAAACATAAGCCAGTTTCCGTACCTAACACATATTGAATTCATATATTTACACGTCGTTAAATTTGTCGTTATTAAAGGAAATCGAGTCCATGGAGTCTCCTCTTTCATTTAAACAATTATGTAACACTTATCGTTTAGACGCCGATGCTTTTAAAACAGACAGTACAGTAGTAATTCATTAGAAAGCTTTTCGCCATTATAGTAAAATGGTTTTTATTTGTACGAACAGTTAATATGGTCAATTTGTCCTTCCATCCTCTGTAGACAAACTTCACTACTTTTGAAAGGTTGGTACATCAGATTTCTTAATTTGAAATGTGTAATCAAGATTACATTAATTGTACCGGCGCCTCCAGAAAATTAATCATCCTACCCACTAAAACAAATTGCCATAATTATACTTTTGAAACGGTGGAAATTAGAACATTTTAGGGTAAAGTTTAGAGTACAATGCTTGGAAAAGAATAAACTATACAATTTAATTTTAATAGTACATTTATTTCTTCCAAAATGTTTCAAGGGGTTGGGAACAAAAATGTGTTCATAATTACTTTACGACAAAGGCTGAAGGATACTTTTATTCAAAATTGGAAGTCTAAACTTCAGAATTCTAGCAGAGCAAAATGTTATGTGTTGTTCGCTGATTTTAGATTGCAACCTTAACTTGATATGATAAAAATTCAAAAATTCAGAAAATCCCTAACACAGTTAAGAGTATCGTCACATATATTAGAAATAGAAGCTGGTCGATGGCATAAACCTGATAAAATACCTTTCCATGATAGAAAATGTCAAGTATGTAACGACATTGAAGATGAATTTCACTTCTATTTGAATGTCCTCTATATTATGATTTACGTAAACAATACCTAAAACAGTACTACCGAAGAAATTACAATATACCTAAATTTATCGAATTGTTAACTTCAGAAAATTCCACTGTTCTCAAAAACCTCTCAGTGTTTATTTATAAGTCTTTTGATTTAAGAAACAGGAGATACTTATTATGAGTAACATTATCTTCTCCTCACTTCAAAGCACATAATTATGAAAACATATATACATGTTTAAAATTTGATGTGCAAAAGTAGAGATGATTCTATAATTTTTGAATATTTGTATTTTCACTGTACATAATGTCAACAATGTTTATATATGAGTGTGTTAGTGACATATGTATGTGTGCGTGTATGTGCGTGTGTGTGCGTGCATGTATGATGTGTGCGTGTGTGACAGTATGTGAGTATATTTAATGTATTACACTATGTATTGTTGTAAACTCATGGGCATAATGCCTTACGTTTTGGAAATAAACCATATATGTTCTTTCCGTATAATTCAGTAAAATCAATTTCATAGCAGGATACACGAACAGGTTACAGTAATTTCTTCGCAATTATTCAACAACTCACATGTTATTGCCGAAGACTTTTAAAATAAGTAAATTATTTCTCATTAAAATAAAATGGACATCGGCTTCAATATAATACAAAAGGTTATTATTTGTGTTGTATAAAAACATGCATGAATAGAAACATGTTCGCCATTATAGTAAAATGGTGTTTGTTTGTCCTTTCATCCTCTATAGACACATTATTCTGATCACAAAAAGAGCTAGCCAACGTTCACACATACTACCCTTTATGCGATTACTACAAACTGTATCTGCTTGCGTATGATAATTTAGAACAAGACATCGTTAAATTATAAAATACGAACACAAACAATATCAAAATGCCTAAGAAGTAGCATCAAAGTAATAGAAATGAATCCAAATTGATCGCAATAACTAAGTTTTATCAGAAACAATGTGCGTTAATGTGTTTGTTGTAGCCATAATAGAAAGTTGATACTATTAGTCTGAGTGCAATGTGTGAGAGTAATGTGTCACAAAACGCTATGAATGTAATTACAGCAGTAAACAATGACAGTATTAGTGTTTGTGCATAGAAAATAAGCAAGGCTTAAATAAAAGACTATAGACAAGCAGCTGATCAGTCTTTATTTACAAGTGATTTTGTTCGTTGATCGAAAGACATCACATGCAGTGCATCACTAGAAATTACATGACTCTCTGCGAGACATCAGTTTGCAAGCACACAAACATG
Source organism: Spisula solida (assembly GCA_947247005.1). Taxonomy (NCBI): domain Eukaryota; kingdom Metazoa; phylum Mollusca; class Bivalvia; order Venerida; family Mactridae; genus Spisula; species Spisula solida. The sequence goes on from OX365945.1 coordinate 55,206,988, forward strand.
TTTGCCTTAATGTCATTTGTTGCGTGACCGGAAGCTGTTTTCTCCAGACATCTAAATCGGCGCGAAATTGATGTCAACAATTTGCAACCAATCAATAGACATCAATATGTGAACCTTGTGACGTACGGAACACTCACATAACTAACTTACTGTTCATCTATTATGATAGACATGTATAATATGTCAATACCAGTGACTTAATAAGAACTTTCATCAGGAACATCCTAGCAGAAATGGTGATAGTGGAACATTTATTACATGTTTGAACGTCTTAATTTGGGACATATGTTTTGTTGTTTTTCATGAGGATAATTTCCTCCCTTCTTATCGAATTCTTTTTCGGTCAAATGTACTCATTCGCCGATATATTGTATCTAGCTCTTCCTGTTACTTTATAGTACATGCTCATATACTTTATTTCACATAAAGGTTGTTCTTTGGTAAGGCTATATTTATTATGCTGTTCAGTACAATTGTATATATAAGCCATTTAAACGTGGCGTACTGTTTGTTTATGTTATATTTATTATATTTAATTAATTCGTTTAAAGTGCACAGTCGAAATAATTGATGAAACATGTTTGTTATATATGTCCACAATAAAGAACGAATTTATTTGAGCACAATGTATACATTAATTTGGCATCTAACAATCTACTCATACTCGCATGTATTATTCCATTAACGTGTTAGCATTTATGTCTTTGAAATATAAGCTAGTTAACAAATTATTAAGGCCAATAAATAATATCTTTGAAATACATATAAAATTATTTTCGTTAATACCGAACAAATTGATATTACTACTTTAGTACGATACGGAAGTGCAGTATTGATGCAGAAGTACACGTCCATCACATGTATCAATATGATGGAGACAATAATCATGTTCATAAACACACTGTATATTCACAGTGTAAAACGATCGAACCAACATTTCACGCCTCCATGCAGGTGTGGTCGAGTAAACATTAAATCGAGGACCGTTCGTATTTTCTAACAATCAAATTTGACTTGAATGCATCATCACCAGTTGACATTACTATCATGCTTATCATCATACCCCGTTCCTACTGCATTTAACCTGAGTTACTAAACTCGACATGAGCAATAAGATGTTATGTACTGTCCTGATCAATAAACATGTAATTATGATTTGTGAAAAGTAAGTTTGAATATTCACGAGAACATAGGTTTTGGTGGTGGTAAAAAAGAATAGAAAACCTATAACTCAAACTGCACAAGTGCATTATATTCAGGCGGGTGTTAATGGATTATCGATAAGGCTCCTATTATTAAGAGAAGAAAATTAAATAGAGTTAAAAAATAACTGAATACAGTCGGGTTTTTGCCAATATCTATATAGAAACACAAACTTCTTGGAATGATAATTTTGGAACCGTGCTGTCATTATATGTACTCATACCAGTGTAAGATATTGATTATTGTTTCCGAATAATTACAGGTTACAATATATTAGCACAAGTAAAGGGCTAGTTCACTTAAGATTGCAGACATACTTTATCATATCGTAGACAATGTTTGCAAAACAAATGTGAGTACAACACTGTTTTGTATTAAGAACTAAACTGTGTTGGGCACTGTGCCTTTTTGGGGTTTCTGTGTTCATTTTGTATGTGACCTTCTGCAACATCGTTGTCCAGCATACGGCTGCTTGTTTAATTGCATAAGTACATGTACACTGAATCTTTCGAGTGTTGTTTGTTGTTGTCCTTATGGTGTGCGGTCGTTCGTTTGATTTTGCTTTATGGCGCATGCTCCAGATTTGCATGACTGCTGTCGAAGTGGGATGTAGTATTTTTGTAGCTGTTCGGTATTTCGTGATCTGCTGTTTCTGATGAGGGCTGCGTTCTCTTTCTGATTATTGTTATCTTGTAAGGGAACTACAATTTGTTCTAAGCCAGGTACTAGTATATCAGCTTCGTAGATGTCTTGGTCCAAAAAGGTAGTAATGCAGATCGTGCGGTATTGTTAGTTTTCACATATTTGAAGATTATTAACAAGTTTGCTATGACGTACTAGCTATATAGACCCCGTCATGAGTTGTATTTGGAGATCAACATTTCTTAAACGAGTCTAAAAAACACAGGTTATTACGCGAGCCTTTGAACTTGTTTTCGTGACGAGTTTAAGAAATGTTGATATCAAAGACAGCGAATGACGGATACTTTTTATCACATAACCATAGTTACCGAGTCAATACAACGTCAATAAAAACATAGTTAAGCCGGAGACGTTACGTTTTCGAGCCAAAGAGCTGGTGACGTCACGTAATTGTTATCAGACGTGTTGGAGAACATTGTTCCGTCATTTGTTCTCACATGGATTATCACGGTATTTATGTGATAAATAGAGGATATTTGTTTGTTTTGATTGAATATGGTTTATATCTCATCGTGTAGTGATAAAATTCAATATTTTCAAGAGCGCGTAGCGCGAGTGAAAATATTAAAATTTTATCACTACAAGATGAGATATTAACCATATTCAATCAAAACAAACAAATATTCTATTTATTTAATGCTTTTATTGTGTCAAAACAGGTACTATTTATGCCAAATTACCACTGTGGTTAGGCTACGTATGAATATGTTATTCCATTCATATTTTTCACTTCAAAATCCGCCATCTTGAATTATGATGAATAGGTGAAAACGACTTTTTTGAGAATTAAATCATACACCAACTTGTAGGAAATGGTCTAACTAAGAATAAAAACCCCCACATGACATGTTTCCGTTCAGTAACAAAAAAGTTACAGACATTTTAGTGTTGAGATTTTGGTAAATTAAAGTAGTCCCTGTGAGGGGGCGGAGCTTATATCAGTCACATTGTAGGTGATAACCAGTGACTGATATAGGTTTTATTTCACTGATAGAACTCCATATCTCATCAGTTAGCATTAAATAAAATGAGTTACTTGTAATAATTCCAGTTAGAAAACACAGTAATAAAACATAGTCGATGAAATGAGGTGAATCCATTTAAATGCTTTTGGCATTTCGAAGTCCATTATTTTGGTACGTAGACTTGGTCGGTAGTTCTGATTTAAAATAAACGGGGCTTTAAAAAGAGGTTTCCATTCGACAAAGTAACCTTACAAGTTACGAAGTAATCAAGTATTAACAATTGGTGTATGAAAAAAGATTATTAAGTTAGATCGGTTTCATGTGACCATTTTAAATTCGAGATGCTTTGGTTTAAAACGTATTTGATATATTTAGGAGAAATTTTATAATCTTCTGTTAACTGGTGGATAAGATCTTCATTTCATTCATCATACGCAAAAGGTATAATTCAACCTGTAAATACCTAATCTTAGAAATAATTGAACTTTCAGTAGCTTTTAATTGATAAAAACTATACACAATAGCACGCGTTTCCCCAGCTGCTATCTGTCATTGTGTGTAACCATGGCAAAATGTCCAGCGTTTGATTTCGGGTTCAGCTGCGATTTATCTAAACCGGGAGAAATTGAATTGAAAACGCCAGGCCTTACGCAAAGAACGAGCAATAAAACCGCAAATAAGATTGATATTTTTTCCAGCTGATGGATGGAGCTTGATCGCGCGTTTACAAATATCCTCGGCTTTTAGAATAAACAAAATATCTGAGATGACATCAAAGCAAAAACGGAAAGCAATCACTTTATTTTATCACCAGAAATGGAGTTTAATTGTATTGATTCAGAAATAATAGAAACTTCATATTTGCGATTTAAAATGTTTCACATTTCTCTTAGTGTAATGAAAGAGACAAACAAGACAATACTAGCTTTAGTGTGAAAAGTACACCATGAATCAATGTACAGTTTATACGATCTTTATTTCTGTCTTATAAAATATTCTACATGATAACAAACAATTGAATTGTACATACCCATTCAATAATGAATCGTACATGTATTACTTATAAGAGAAATTTGAATTCTTCTGTCTCGTACAGGTGTTATTTGTGCCATTACGCGTTTCTTGTTTCATTTGTGTGCCTTGTGTTTCAGTTGAACGCAGCGTATCCTGACCGATGTTTTAATATATTCTTTCAGTTACCTGTGACCTGTTACCTGTTAGTTACATCGTTCTCATTTCGGGACTAGTTAAAACATATATTTGATCATTAAGCACTAGACTGACAAAGTCTGTTTACTCAAGCAACATATCTTACAAATCTTCGTGCACTGCTGTTTCAGTTGAATGCTGCTTTTCCTGTCCGATTTTTTAATAAATTCTTACAAATTGTTGGTGATTCTGTTACAGCGTTCTCATTTCTGGACAAGTAATATCATTTATTTCATCATTAAGCATCAGACAGACAAAGCTTAAGTATCAAATCTCACAAATACGATCGAATACCGTGTAAATGTATACATGTAAATACCGTCAACACAGTTCGACTTTTCGTCAACGAAAACCTTTGCATTGAATGCAATCTTCTGATTGTGATATGATATATACGTCTTCGTGGATATAATGGATAGTAGATTTGGCACATAGTCAAGTATTGTACAAAACTGATAGTACGACTGACAAAAACCAAATGTCCATGAGTACAGGTAAGTTTTGTCCCACTTTATCACATATGTTAATAGTAGGTACACCATGGTCAATGACACAAACTGTACAACAACAACAACACGCACACATGGTCAATGCCAAGCGGTAAAAGCTGTTATTATATAATTCCATCTATTATTCAGTATGTTTTTGCATAATGTGAATTACTTACGCATAATAGCAACGTAGCATTGCTAATTAAGCTTTCAGACATCGAATGCAAAACTCGATTACTCTAGATAAATGCCACAAGAGGACGAACACATAATCATTTCCTCGATAAGTACACGCTACGGGGTACTTATCGATATGTAGAAAGGGTTTGGAAAGGAAATTGGCTGACACAGATCGACATGTTATTGCTTCAATTACAACTGAATCAAGTTCTATATTTTATTTGACCAAAAACATGTTTATTGCTAATACGATAAATATGCGACAAGTTGAAAATTTTAACAAAAACATATACACATGTACATCGTTTAATTTTACATTGTGCTGCGTGATTGTGGTCTGTGTATTTCTATTTTCTGTGTTCGGCTATTTCAGTTGAGTGCTGCCTTCTATGTCCTATTTTTTTATTATTTACTTAAATGTTTCTATGTAATGATGTTTGAGCAAATGCGATCACAAACAAAGATTAGATATTAGTAAACTCCGTCCCAAAACTACATTGGGCTACGCAAGAATTAGCCCTGTTCAGTCATCAGAAAGTTTGAAGAATCGCATCCATTTTCTAATAGACACGGGTTGATCAAATTTGCATTGTATATTACTTTCGTTTTTATGCAATGCCATTTAAATGAAAGAAAATATCATATCACCATTACTTGAGCCTTTAAGACAATAAATCATTGCCAATATGCCAACAATGTATTGCTGTATTGGCTCAAACAATTGTGGAGTTATTTTATATTTTACGTGACGTGATTGTACACACATATGCTTTCATTATATGCATTAGTTTGTCATGAATGAACGATAATATGCTAGTGTATGTAACATTCATGTCAGAGGCAGCATTGCTTCTCATCAAAATTTATAACTGCAATAATCTATTTCATTTAATGTATACACATAAACTGAAAATTTTACTTCCTTACTCTTCCAACTTCCAATGTCCAATATGCAGTTTGATTAACATGCAAACTATGCAAATACTAATCATTAAGAGATATCAAAAACTAAAATAACATTGTAAGTCCTCGAATGCAAAATCAAGCGTACATTAATAATTTCAAATTTTGAACTTAAATTTTACGTGACACTAAATTGTATTTTACGTGACGAATAAAATCTTGCTGACCATACGGTAGACACTCAGTATGACTTTAGTTCTAGAATATTAATTACGTTGCATCATTTTCTTTCAAGAATAAACTGAAGTTATAACCCAAAAATTTCTGTTGAAAAGCAAATAATAGGTCATTCAAACTAAACACATTTTATTTGTATTCAAATTCCAAAGTTTTTAAATGTACATACCGACTGTAAACATCAAATGCGTCAAAATAGCACAGTATAAGATATGGTTCATGTCACTGTTAGTGCTGCCATCTCGCTTTTTTAAAAAAGCATCACGTAAGTATACCGTCACGTAAAACTTTTACAGCTTTGGGTGCATTTTTTCTCATTTATTGTCAATTTTAGATGATGCAATTTTTCATGCAGTTACATTCGAAAGACCTCAGACATATAACAAGGACTAAATGACTATTCCTCAATAAATATGCGATTTATGGGCGTTACGTAAGAATACAACATGAATTACCCTAACAAGTTTATACATGAAATAAACTGAATTATAAAATATTTGGGCGTGTTTTGTTGTAAAATATGTGTATTTATCAATAGTGTATATAACAGTCTGGTTTATTGAATTGATGAATTTTCGAAAAACTTAACTTAGCAATCACATCCACAAAACAGTATCACGTAAATTCCTCGTGTCTGTGACATGAAGACTGTCAAAAATATATGAACTATGTAAGTCCGTGTCACTCTCGCACAGATATTGGAGCATTTTACAACCTATAAGCATACATATAAACAACAAAATTTAAGGCTTAAAATCTATTTCTATTTGTAAGAAACATTTAAATTCTATGTTCTTGTGCTTGTGACACTGGATTTTGAGCAGGGTGTCGTATCTTGTAAGCGTGCAAATGTTGTAAAAAAACATAATTTCAAGTGTCTATAGCATTTAATTTTGAGGAAATATATAGTACTAACGCAAAAAACTAACGATAGCACTTTCGTACGCACATATACGTTATTAAGGACACTAAAGTAGCTGTGACAGGCAATTGGCCCAAATTTTGAGAATGCGTGTTCTATGTTAGAAATGCACATCTATTTCCACGACTTTCAAATACCTAGAACACATGCAAATGCTTTTTTTATAATTTGAATCTTATATAGTCAATTAGTAGTAAACCTGAAATAAGAATTACAGCTGATATGGTGTTGTAAATCGTTTATTGTATATTGTTGTGGCTAGGCCGTACAATGCTTAACGTAAAACAGCGAATTAATCGTTATGGTTTCGACTTTTCGTCACGTTAACGTATGGGCAAAACGGCGCTATAATAAAATATATCGAAAGACAAATCATTCAAAACTGTTGCCAGATGTAGATATAGCTCTTGTGCATAGTACTTTCACGTTTTGTAACTAACATGGTTACCAAGTTTCGAGTCATGGGACCTGATCATGGCGACAAAGTTATGCTCCGGAAAGAAATGGTCTAGAGAATTTAACAATCAAAGGGAAATAATTCAAAAAAGGGCAAAAGGTATCTAGTTATGGTTCTTGCGCACTGCACTTCGACTAATTACAAGAAATAAGCCTACAAAGTTTGTGTCATTCTAACTTATGCTGACAAAGTTGTGCTCCGGACGAGCAAAAATACTAGTAGACGACACCGCCGTCAAGCCCAGTATATCGCTTAGTAATGAGTAAAATATTTGGCGTTGTGATATTTTACGAGGGTAACGACGTGTTGTTGTAGTTTATAAAGGGTATTAAAGTGCATTTAGCATTTAATTTATACGAGTTATTTTTTGGACAGTTGTTTACTGTTCCCTGCAAATTGCACAATTAATGCTACCTCCAGGAATTCAACAGCAATTTATCCACTTGGACAAAATTAGAATTAAAATCGTCTGGGCAAACGCGATGAATAGGTAATAAACTAGCAAATTTGATGTGTTTTCAAGTGATTGGTGTAGCTTTTTTCAAGTGATTGATGTAGCTTTACGCGGAAATGAAGTCTCAACGGTAACATACAACAACACGTAGAGTAACGGCTTGACACTTCATAAAATCTTGCCAACAACTCGGAAAAATAGGCGATTTGCATGACAGTACAAACCGAAATGTGTACATAGTTTTCAGCACATTGTGTCACAAACGAAATCAACGATGGGTATTTAGTCTTCCTTGCAGAATCAACATAGAACCACTTACACAAAGTTGAGCAGTGGGGATTTTGTCCAACGGAGATGCTGCCCATACCGTTTCCCGAGTACATCGATAGTTGCACCAAAATGTCACCACAAACAAGAAAACTCTGATAGCGAAACCGTCTTGCTAGTACTTAATCGTGCTGATTAAGCCACACCAGAGAATCATACAACTTAGTCGGTCACACGTTTCTCCTACCAAGCACTTTGGTTCGTAATGACTTTATCATTAAATGTGATTATTCTTACACTTGTAAGTGTTCTTTGAAAATCCCTAACTGCTAACAAGCCGACATGAGAGGATCATTAACTAGATAACACGGTATAACAGAAGCCTTAAAACTCAGATAGCCTCAATGTGTTTTACGCCAGTAAAATACACTTCGTCATCACGTTAATTGGATCCAAATTGCAAAACGCCACCAGCTAGAGTTTGTTTATTTGGGTTTAATGCCGTTTCTCAAGAATGTTTCAGTTAAGAATTTGATATAATTATACGGTGACTGACTAAGCTAGCAAGTTTTCCTGGAATGTTTCTAGCCAGTAGTAACTTACCATTCCAACAGGAGCCAGCAACTCCCTGACATGTGACAGAATATGGACATTGATGTTATGTTTTAATGGAAGGGTATGACCTGTCGCGACTTGTAATAGAACCAGGATCACCGGGTTATAAAATCCCAGTGTTGACATACCGCTTGCAATGTGGCGTTTTTTTGTTGCTAAAAAAGCAAGTAAAAATCTGTCAACTTCTTGTTTAAAACAACAACTTTAACGACTGTAAAAGTTGACATATTTGCTTGAAAACCATGGCATGGATAGTCTAAGCTACAGTGTTCATAAAATACAGCCAGTAATAAGTCATACCTCTTGCGTGATATATCACAATACCGAAGCAAAGAATTGTGTGTATGTTTGTTACAAGTAGATGTATTCAAATGATCCTCCATGTTTAAAAAGTGCTATGAAAGGACTTAAATAATATTGTTTTTAATTGAAATTAGGAATGACCCTTAAGGGCACAAATTTTAAATTAGTGTTCATTTTAACTTGTTTTACGATATCCTTGACATATAATGTTGTTTTGACATAGCTATATATACCGGGCGTCACTGAAAAATTACCACTTATATATATCTCTGTATTTTGTATGCAATATGGCCTATAGGTACAAAAGTTTTATATATAGTGTGTGCATTTGAATATTGTTAAATAGGATAGCTGTGACTACACAGTAATGTCAAAACATAGTCGTGTGTTCGGCTTTTAGCTTAGCTTAGCTTAATCCTCTTCGTGCCCGGTGGGACATAAGGCTGCAATGATCCCTCTCCACTTGGACCTGTCAGTTCGGCTTTTAACACAGTGTAACGTGAATTTTAAAATATAAGTGTCAATAGGGTGGTAACCTTTCAGTGACGCTTAGTATATAAATCCATGCATAGACTACTGTCTTAATGCAGTGATGGACATGAAAATAAACATGAAAATGTAAATATGTATGTCGAAGAATGTTCCCCGAGTTGAAGACATGCTCGTAGCGTTGCCACGGAAGAACTTTTCAGTAAACTACAGAAAACAAACGACAAATGTAATTACTTTTGTCTTTTGAAAGTCTTAACAGGTGATTCCTTACTAGTTCTCATCGGAGAAGTGAATGCTAACTCTTTTAACAAAAAGAAGAACTTCCGAATTTAATTGCATTTTGTAGATGTATTTTTAAATGAACTACACTGAGCGGCTTTGAAAATCAATTATTTATTTTATTTATTAATATTTCTAAACGAAATTTTGTTTGCGTGTTATTGGCTACCAATGGATTGTATCTCGATGTTCTTTCCATTTTAATTCACTGCAATGGTGCATTGAACCGTGAAATGGATAAAACGAAACACGTAAGAGGAATTGATTGTACAAAAATGTACGATGCAATTATTATTTTCTGTAAGGTCAATTTGAATAGTCAATTAATCGACAAATTCGAAAAACACAAAATCAGACGAGTTAACACTCCGCAACATGGTGGTCGTGAAGTTTCAAAAACGCTTGATAGCAATGTTTCAGATTTACCGAAAAATACTACCAATTTTACAGTCAAGGGGAAGTAAATCTGGATAGAGATAGAGTGAATAAAATTCATTTTTTCTGAATCTAAATTGAACTTTATATTTTTCTGTTTTTTACTTTATTTCTGTCTCCATGATATGCACGGACACTTGTTCCCGAACTTTATACGAAGAATAGGTACACATCGGCATTAACAATCTGAAAAACGCAGAAGGACATAGGGCATAACATTGCTTTTGTTTATGACATCATTGTTTTATTGTGGCTGTAAAGGGTCTTATCAGATTGTCATGGAATTGAAATGGATTGTAATGCCATATATCTTAGCTACAAATGCTGAAAAGTTCGGCAAAAGTGAATGCATATCGGCCGAGTTATGTGTAAATACATACATACATACATACAAGCTATGTAAGTGTAAGTGTTGCGTTTTCAAAGCCGCTCAGTGTATTTTGTATATCATGATCAAGAGCTGTCCATGAACGGGCGCGCTCAACTATTCGATGTAATAATGTTGACGTTGTGTATTTACCTTATTTTGTAAGTTTTGTATACCGGTGCTGCCCCGGTATTGTATAAAGCTCAGAACGTGTTTGTTCGTCTGTACGGGTTGAACGCCGATTGTCATTAAATTTCAGTCATGTAGATAGATAGACTTGTTATACATATACGGCGGCCAAATCACCCAACTAGTTTCACTTGACGTTTTCTCAACCATTGCTAAATTACATTCCAATCATAAACAGCAACTTCTCTACATGTGAAGGACACTCGACATAGATGTCAAAGTATTAAGTTAAATAGTAGCGGGTGACGGGTACATGTATCTTTAACCGAAAATATACTAACAGAAGTCTGAAAGTAACTAACCAATTTTTTGTTTTGTAAAAAAAAAGCCAGTGTCTGGGCTTCCAATGAGTTTTACATAATTGGCTTCAATTTGGTGTAGCTGACAACTCAGTGGAACGCAGTGTATGAAGTTGCAATCAAAATGTGCAGTGGTTACTGATATATGGTCATCAATGTAGTTACCTACACGCACAACATAAACGAATGTGTGACACAGATGCCGACGCCAGTATGAGTAGAAAATAGTTCCGTATTGTCCCATTAGTCGAGCAAAAATAAAAAAGTTCTGACTTTGCAATACAGTAGTTTAAAATACGAAAATACTAGGACATTTTAATGTCTTCCAGACATAGGGCTTTATCAGTCTGGCATTTCCAGGCATCATTTGATGGGTGTGTATATATTTAGCATCAGCTTTTTCCACTTATAACATACATTTGACATTATCTGTCACTTTCATAAGGTCTGCGGTTATGGATTTTCCCATCCCAAACTTTTATAAGTACCACGGATTTCCACAGAATGTATTTACGTGTAAGTACACATAAATGGAATTATAAATAAATATAATTATCGAAGTCAGCATTTATGATTCGTTTAGTAAATAAACTTCTGATTAGAGTGTATGTATTTACGACAAACGTTGGAAACCATGACCACGGGATTGCTCCAGGCCGCAAGTGTTAAATTCTACCTAGGCTCTAATAATAATTATTTGCCGATATCAAAGTATTGTTAAATATTTTATCAATATTTTTACTAAGAAATCTGACAATTGTATACTAAAAATCATAGCCCTCGCTGAACTACAACGCGTAAATACATGTAGTAATACAGACACTTCGTTATGGTTTTTTAAAGTGCGTAATTTATTACAGCAGACAGGATTCGCAGATGTTTGGTTATTCCCAGAATCCGTAAATGTAAACATATTCATTCAACATGTATATATCAGAATGGCAACAGGGAGTTGACACGTGTACTTCGCTTGTACTTTATAGGGAAATTAAAACGTCCTTTCATAAATCTGCATATTTAAGTGTATTAGAAAATAGTAAATTTAGAAATATCATAGCTAAAATCCGATTATCGTCACATAAATTGTGCATTGAGACTGGTCGACACAGACAGACACCGAGACAGGACCGCAAATGTATTTTATGCAATAAGAATGATATAGAAGACGAGTACCGTTTCATTTTGATTTGTCCATTGTATAGGCAACTTAGAAATGTATACATTCCAAAACATTACAGAATACGTCCCAGTATGTACAAATATTCAATTACTTAACGAGTCAAAGATAACACTTCTTACAAAGTTAGCCTTATTCTGTTTAAAAGCTTTTAAGGTTAGGGAAGGTAATATATAGATATCATATATAGTGGTATAGCCCGTTTGCGCTGAAAAAAATCGTTTAAAATTTAAATTTCTGAAAATCTATTCGTCAGATGTGTGTAAAAATTTACGTACAACCATAATTAAATCTTACCTACTCCCATTTTAAATTTCATAATTTTTAATTGCTTATTAAAACTACTTTGTTCTTTATTGTATATTGAAATTACATGTATTTGGACACTTTAACGCAGGGAGGTAATCTGGTATTCCATTGAAGTTTTACGGTATTTTATTAACCGTTATAATCAGTGATCAACGGGATTGACATTTGTGTGACGAAGGCAAAATGTTTGAGGCCCGTATCAGTCGGATTAGTTAGGTATGTCGCTAGTATACAGATAATGTATAATAATATCATGAAAAAACAGTGAAAACCAAAACCTTGTTCACTAAGCTATGTACATACTCATACATGTATATACAAATGTATATCCTAATGTTAATTTAACAACTTAATAAAAGCATTACAATGTTAATGTACACAATGACAGTAATCTTATGACTGAACCAGGTCTAAAAAGTGAGTTATATATACATCTACACAAACGTTGTGTAATGGTTTAAAGAATGCCTAATATTAAGCTGTCAAAATCGTTTAAAGACGCTGTAAGATCAGTTTTTTATGTTTCAAGAAGGAGGCTGCAAGAGGCAAGCCGTTTTTTTCGTTGCGGAAAGTGCACCTGCGGACAGAACATGCATTCGGAATCAGTTAAAAATATGCAAATACTCATTAAGGAAAGTTTTGATTATATCACCCAAAAGAAGTAGGAGAATGCATGCAAACATGTCCAAGACAAAATTAAAAAGACATATTGGAAAAAAGAAAATATAAAGGAGGGACTTGAGAAAATAGTAATTCATTTTGATGATCTTTATGATAGTGATGTTGAAGCATAGATCTATGAATAATACATAGCATAATATAAAGTCGAACTGTACTGTGCAATACTGTTGTTTGGCTAGGCAATATGAAAATTATTATGAAATAATGAAATAAACTTATGATATGTACGTGTATGTTTTTTCTTCATGTTTCTGTCTATGTTCATACATAAACTATTTTACTATATATATGACACTGAACAATAAACATGTATAAAACAAACAAACAAAACTAAACGAGTATTACCTTATCCTAAATACCTAAAATAGTTATAGTACAACCAGTACGACCGACAGCTGTATGGATCGAACCCGCCAGGCCTGACTGATAGACGGCCATTCAGTAGTAGAAGTATATTTCAATATGTACATATAAAATTATAATTTAAGTATTAGATATTTTCACTATTATATATTTATATATTGCTTGTGTAATATTTTACGTATTCGGTAAATTTATTTGAGTATTACCAGCCAAGGGGTTAGTTGCATGTATTTTCATATTTTTAAGCCAATAGACCCGGAAATATGATTCAAACAAACAGTTCTATGTCAGAAGCACAGACGGGCCTCGTATATGCTATATTAAATAGATTACAAATACGTAAATCTACCGTTAGGCGTGTCACGTGACCATAAAATTGGCTGTTGCATGTATCGAGTCTTCTAACATGAAGTTTCATCGTAAACTACAAATATTTACATAGAACTTATGAACAAAACTTTTTTTACACATGTCCGATGTTGCTTAGATTTAATTGTATATTAGGTAGATACATTTCATTCACTCGTGCAAAATCTCATACTTGTAGGTGCCGTAAATACTGAGAAATCTTCATTTTAGACGATTTATTTCAGCGCAAACGGGCTATATATGAGCCAGTCTCCAGGAAAACCTGCTATTTTGACAAAAATATTTATTTTGAAATCTTCCATAGCTTGAAAGAATAATCTTAATGAAGCAAAATACAAAAGAAATGTTTTTGATATCTTGCTTTTTAAGGAAGATACAGCTGTTTTTGTAGTGTCCCCTTTCGGAACTTTTTTGTATGACGTCGCAAACGTCATTCAAACGTTAATTGACGTTACTATAACACGCAATTCTTAATTTCACCATTTGATCAATTATTGACATAAATTGTTCAAAATGGTATCACATTTTAGCAGTATCTTTTAATTTTTAAAATATTTATCAAAATCAAAATTGTTCGCATTCAGAGAAAGGCTACTATTGTTTTAAACAACTAACTCCTTGTTTTTCTCACTATGAGTGCTTTTCCGAAATAGGTCACCATAGCAACGAAGTATGTGAGTATGTAGTACTATATGATTAAACGACATAAAATAGAATCAATGGATATGTATTTTTTCTTATATAAGAGCTTTTACAAACCTTGTTACGTACTGGTAATTACATAATGTCATTATAGCAGGTTTTCCTGGAGACTGGCTCATATATATATGAATGTATATATACATGAATATATGTGTATATAAGTATGAATGAAGGTATATGCATAAGCATGTGTACGGGTAATGAAAAGGAGTATTTAAGTGTATGAATGTATATGAATGTGTATGTATAGATGTGTATGTGTATATGATATTAATAATTAATTACCTTTCTATGGCAGTATATTGAACGTATCACGTTTTGATAAAATAGTGCCTCGTGTTAGTATTGGCATTTAGTAATTTCTGTATTTATATACTGTAGTAACATCAGCATTCCAACTGTCCATAATCCTGGCAAAAGTCAACACTTTGATAATAATTAGTCACGATCATGAAATTAAAATTTTGGTTTAGACATTCTCACTTCTAATATTGTTAACTTTCCGTTTAAAAATGTATATTTTGTTTTTCATGTATGTATATATGTTATTTTGTTATAGTGATGAGCTGTATATGCTTAAGCTAAATAAACTGTTTGTTCTGTTCAATAATTCTGAATAGAAGGCTCCGTGAAGTGTTTTACCGTAACGGTTATGTTGTACGTGTATATGTTTGTTGTACAAAGACGAGACGTTAATAAATTTAATACGGTAAATAGAGAATGTATTGCTATGCAAGTTCTACATATTACAGTAAATAAAGAATGTATTGCTATGCAAGTTCTACATATCTATCTCTAACGTATTGCAGTAAATGACTTGCAAATGACTTGAATGGTTGGTGTCTGTTGGAATTAATACACTACATGTGGTAACGTTACGAAATGCTCTGTCCCCTGTAGATCTACTTGTAGTTGAACATGTGGTAAACATCGATTATTCAGGTCAGTCATTTGTGTACATAACATTGTGTACACAAGCATTGCAATTTCTCTTATTAAAGTCTTATTCTTGTGTTATTATGCGTATTAGTGTGTGGCGTAGTGAACGGGGATTCCGACAGGGCAATTCAACATTCACCTGTCCTGGGCAGCCAGAATTATTGCAATCACGATCGGCCATTCCATATTAAATACATCTGCTTAGTTTCAGTAAATTTGATTTAGATCGATTGCGAAACTGGTAAATTCTTACAACTTATATTAATCACTCTCGATCTTGATTTTTAAACAGCCACATTGAAATATCCCCTGCAATATGTTACGACTAGATTATCGTCTTATATTATTTAAAGCGCATATTACCCGTCTTGTAACACTAACTTGTTGACAATTGTGATGAATTATAGAGGTACGCTTACTGTTGTTTTAGAAATAATTGTAATATAAAAGGATTTCTTGTTGATAATAGAACTAATGTGAAATACGGGCATTGTGGAACCAAATAAAGTAACAACCAACCATGATGACTCGATTATGAGCAAATTGGCAAGTACTATATCGGCGCATATCAACAGGCGCATAATTCGAACTCTTCACAAAAAGTGCTCATTCCCTTCATAAACAAGACAGTGAGGTATACCTATACGTGTATAGGCATTAAATAATGTGTTAACCAAATTAAATTAAAATGCGG
The DNA here is from genome assembly GCA_947247005.1 of Spisula solida. Lineage (NCBI taxonomy): Eukaryota > Metazoa > Mollusca > Bivalvia > Venerida > Mactridae > Spisula > Spisula solida. The sequence continues at coordinate 55,223,191 of OX365945.1, forward strand.
TTTCTGTGGCAAAGTAAATTAAGTTGACGCAGTACTTGTAATTGTAATCAGTTCGGAATAGCTACATATATTACCGCGTATAAACCAAATCACTGTACGACTTATTTGGATACTATACAATTCAACTAGTATGACTAATTGTGATTGAAACATCCGGTGATTTCCTATCGCTGTACGATTTATTGCAAGACTATATACACTTCAACGTGTATACTCCTTATTGCGATAATCGGAAGTTGATTCGTTTATACACTGTGTAATGTAGATAGAATGAATAACTAGACAGCACTGAAATAGTTTACTGGCATTTCTTCAAGTAAATGTATCATTGGACAGGGCTCGCAGCGACTGTTTGGAATCACGAATGTGTACTGGGTATATAAATTGCATAAAGTAGTATTATTAAAAATTAAAAAATATTGAAGCAGATATGTCAGTTGGTGATGTACATTACATTACGTGCTGTAAAAGTAATTTGGTGGTGTAATTTTTACATTTCGTCTCAAAGATAAGTCAGTTGGTGATGTGTTTATTACATTTCGAGCAGTAGATAAGTCACTGATTAATTTGGTGATGTACATTTGATATTCAATGCAGTAGTTCAAATATTAATTTGGTGATGTGCATTTAGCATTTCATGTAGTAGACAGGATATTAACTAGGGGATGTGCATTATAAACTTCGTGGAGTAGGTAGATGTCATTAATTCGGATATGAGCATTTCAAATATAGACACCGTGTTTCTGGGTCCGTGTTTCATAATACATTTTCATGAAAGTGGTCTGCGGTTGAGGAGACCATGCCTATGAATCCTTCAAACAGGTATGCTTCAGCAGTGCACCATATTGGCTGGATGAGAGGCAACATGTCCTCTTTACCAACGAGTCATGTACACGAGATATATACAGTATTTTGGTCTGGTGTATTGTATTTCAATATGTAACAAACTGCATTGTTCAGAACATGCAAGCCTGAACAGCAAACTGTCAGATAGTGCGCAGGCGAATCTTAGAATACATTTGGCTATGATTTTCAGCAAATAAGTGTGTCCAAATACTAAATTAGCCAATAGTACCAGGGCCTGTTTGGTTTATAAAGTCATTTAAGAGTAGTATATGTATTGGTTTCATACATTATAGCACATTATTTAGACCAGTGTTGTTTATTATCATGTAATCTCCGATGTTGGGGGAGCCTGCAAATTGTGTTTATGAGATACATACAGCACAATTACTTCCAGAATTCTGTCTGTTAATGCCAGGCATCATGTAGGTTGGCACACAGTAATCTAAACGAGTATCTGGCGACTCAACAACCAAGCCAAATCTGTATGAACCCCTAATGGTTTTTAACTTACATTGTATATCTTGGTCGGAGATTTGAGCAATAATCCATTAACCAATCTATTTAATTATATTTAATGAAAAATTTAAGCAATCACTTTATTTTATCACCAGAAATGGAGTTTAATTGTTTTGATTCAGAAATAATAGAAACTTCATATTTGTGATTTAAAATGTTTCACATTTCGCTTAGTGTAATAAAAGAGACAAACAAGACAATACTAGCTTTAGTGTGAAAAGTACACCATAAATCAATAGAGTAATGTACAGTTTATACGATCTTTATTTCTGTCTAAATTATACGAATTTTTTTTGGACCGTTGTTTACTATTCCCTGAAAATTGCACAATTAATGCTACCTCCAAGAATTCAACAGCAATTTATCCACTTGGACAAAATTAAAATTGAAACCGTCTGGGCAAACGCGATGAATAGGCAATAAAATAGCAAATTTGATGTTTTTTCCAGTGATTGATGTAGTTTTTTTAAGTGATTTGTGTAGCTGTACGCGGAAATGAAGTCTCAACGGTAACATACAACAACACGTAGAGTAACGGCTTGACACTTCATAAAATCTTGCCAACAACTCGGAAAAATAGGCGATTTGCATGACGGTACAAACCGAAATGTGTTCATAGTTTTTAGCACATTGAGTCACAAGCGAAATCAACGATGGGGATTTAGTCTACCTTGCAGAATCAACATAGAATCACATACACAAAGTTGAGCAGTGGGGATTTTGGAGATGTTGCCCATACCGTTTCCCCAGTACATCGATAGTTGCACCAAAATGTCACCACAAACAAGAAAACTCTGATAGCGAAACCGTCTTACTAGTACTTAATCGTGCTGATTAAGCCACACCAGAGAATTATACAACTTAGTCCGTCACACGTTTCTCCTACCAAGCACTTTGGTTCGTAATGACTTTATCATTAAATGTGATATTCTTACACTTGTAAGTGTTCTTTGAAAATCCCTAGCTGCTAACAAGCCAACATGAGAGGATCATTAACTAGATAACACGGCATAACAGAAGCCTTAAAACTCAGATAGCCTCAATGTGTTTTACGCCAGTAAAATACACTTCGTCATCACGTTAATTGGATCCAAATTGCAAAACGCCACCAGCTAGAGTTTGTTTATTTGGGTTTAATGCCGTTTCTCAAGAATGTTTCAGTTAAGAATTTGATATCATTATACGGTGACCGACTAAGCTAGCAAGTTTTCCTGGAATGTTTCTAGCCAGTAGTAACTTACCATTCCAACAGGAACCCGCAACTCCCTGACGTGTGACAGAAAATGGACATTGATGTTATGTTTTAATGGAAGGGTATGACCTGTCGCGACTTGTAATCGAACCAGGATCACCGGGTTATAAAATCCCAGTGTTGACATACCGCTTGCAATGTGGCGTTATTTTGTTGCTCTTGTTAAAAACAACGATTTTAACGATTGTAAAAGTTGACATATTTGCTTGAAAACCATGACATGGATAGTCTAAGCTACAGTGTTAATAAAATACAGCCAGTATTAAGTTATACCTCTTGCGTGAGATATCACAATACCGAAGCACTGAATTGTGTGTATGTTTGTTATAAATAGATGTATTCAAATGATCATCCATGTTTAAAAAGTGCTATGAAAGGACTTAAATAATATTGTTTTTAATTCAAATAAGGAATGACCCTTAAGGGCAAAAATTAAAAATGATTGTTCATTTTAACTTGTTTTACGATATCCTTGACATATAATGTTGTTTTGACATAGCTATATATACCGGGCGTCACTGAAAAATTACCACTTATATACACCTCTGTATTTTGTATGCAATAGGCCTATAGGTACAAAAGTTTTATATATAGTGTGTGCATTTGAATATGGTTAAATAGGATAGCTGTGACTACACAGTAATGTCAAAACACAGTCGTGTGTTTGGCTTTTAGCTTAGCTTAGCTTAATCCTCTTCGTCCCCGGTGGGACATAAGGCTGCAATGATCCCTCTCCATTTGGACCTGTAAGTTTGGCTTTTAACACAGTGTAACGTGAATTTTAAAATATAAGTGTCAGTAGGGTGGTAACTTTTCAGTGACGCTCAGTATATAAATACATGCATAGACTACTGTCTTAATGCAGTGATGGAAATGCAAATAAACATGAAAATGTAAATATGTATGTCTAAGAATGTTCCCAAGTTGAAGACATGCTCGTAGCGTTGCCACGGAAGAACTTTTCAGTAAACTACAGAAAACAAATGTAATTACTTTTGTCTTGTGAAAGTCTTAAGAGGTGATTTCTTACTAGTTCTCATCGGAGCGGAGAAGTGAATGCTAACTCTTTTAACAAAAAGTAGAACTTCCGAATTTAATTGCATTTTGTAGATGTACTTTTAAATGAACTATTTTGTATATCATGATCAAGAGCTGTCCATGAACGGGCGCGCTCTTGAAACTATTCGATGTAATAATGTTGACGTCGTGTATTTACCTTATTTTGTAAGTTTTGTATACCGGTATTGTATAAAGCTCAGAACGTGTTTGTTCGTCTGTTTGGGTTGAACGCCGATTGTCATTAAATTTCAGTTATATACATGTAGATATAGACTTGTTATACATATGACCAAGTCTCCAGGAAAACCTGCTATTTTGACAAAAATATTGATTTTGAGATTTTCCATAGTCTTAAAGGATCATGTTAATGAAGCAAAATGCAAAATAAATTATGTAAATATCTTGAGTTTTAAGGAAGTTACAGCTGTTTTTGTACAGTCACTATTTGGTTCTTTTTGTGTGACGTCGCAAACGTCATTGAAACGTTAGACGACGTTACTGCAAAGATGATTTCATAATTACATTATTTGATCAATTCTTGACATAAATTGTTCAAAATAGTAGCATGTTTTAGAATTATGTTTAATTTGTTAAAATAGACATCAAAATTAAAATGATTTGCATCCAGAGAAAGGCTATTACTGCTTCATACAACTAACTCCTCGTTTTTCTCAATCGGAGTACTTTTCCGGAATTGGTCACCATAGCAACGAAGTATGTGATTTCGATATAATTCATAATACATTTTAAAGCTATGATATAGTACTATATTGGAAAATTACTTAGAGTAGAATCAATAGATATGTATTTTTCTCATTTTAGAGCTTTATGTAAACCTTGTTACAGAATAGTAAGTACATAATGTCATTATAGCAGGTTTTCCTGGAGACTGGCTCATCTACGGCGGCCAAATCACCCAACTAGTTTCTCTTGACGTTTTCTCAACCAGTGCTAAATTACAGTCCAATCATAAACAGCAACTTCTCTACTTGTGAAAGACACTCGACATAGATGTCAAATTGTTAAGTTAAATAGTAGCGGGTGACGGGTATCTTAAACCGAAAACCTACTAACAGAAATCTGAAAGTAACTTACAAATTATTTTTGTAAAAAAATGCCAGTGTCAGGGCTCCCTATGAGTTATACATAATTGGCTTCAATTTGGGGTAGCTGACAACTCAGTGGAACGCATTTTATGAAGTTGCAATAAAAATGTGCAGTGGTTACTTAGATATGGCCATCAATGTAGCTACTGACACGCTCAACATAAACGAATGTGTGACACATATGCCGACGCCAGTATGAGTAGAAAATAGTTCCGTATTGTCCCATTAGTCGAGCAAAAATAAAAAAGTTCTGACTTTGCAATACAGTAGTTTAAAATACGAAAATACTAGGACATTTTAATGTCTTTCAGACATAGGGCTTTATCAGTCTGGCATTTCCAGGCATCATTTGATGGGTGTGTATATATTTAGCATCAGCTTTTTCCACTAATAACGTATTTGACATTATCTGTCACTTTTATAATGTCTGCGGTTATGGATTTGCCCATCCCAAACTTTTATAAGTACCACAGATATACACAGAATGTATTTCCGTGTAAGTACACATTGATGGAATTATAAATAAATATAATTATCGAAGTCAGCATTTGTGATTCGTTTAGTAAATAAATTTCTGATGAGAGTGTATGTTTTTACGACAACACGTTGGAAACCATGACAACGGGATTGCTCCAGGCCGCAAGTGTTATAGTGTTAAATAATAATTCCGAATAGAATAGAATGGTTCCGTGAAGTGTTTTACCGTAACGATTATGTTGTACGTGTATATGTTTGTTGTACAAAGACGAGAAGTTAATAAATTTAATACGGTAAATAGAGAATGTATTGCTATGCAAGTTCTACATATTACGGTGAATAAAGAATGTATTGATATGTTACGGTAAATAGAGAATGTATTGATATGCAAGCTCTACATATCTATCTCTAACGTATTGCAGTAAATGACTTGCAAATGATTTGAATGGTTGGTGTCTGATGGAATCAATACGCTGCAGGTGGTAACGTTACGAAATGATCTAGCTGTCCCCAGTTGATCTACATTGTAGTTAAACATGTGGTAAACATCGATTATTCAGGTCAGTCAAGGGTGTACATAACATTGTGTACACAAGCATTGCAATTTCTCTTATTAATGTCTTATTCTTATGTTAGTATGTGTATTAGTGTGTGGCGTAGTGAACGGTGGTGGAAATTCGGTGATTCCCTTAATGACTTGCCCGACAGGGCAATTCAACATTCACATGTCCTGGGCAGCCAGTATTATTGCAATCACGATCGGCCATTCCATATGAAATACATCTGTTTAGTTTCAGTAAATTTATTTTAGTTCGATTGCGAAACTGGTAAATTCTTACAACTTTTTAAACAGCCACATTGAAATATCCCCTGCAATATGTTACGACTAGATTATCGTCTTATATTATTTAAAGCGCATATTACCCGTCTTGTAACTCTAACTTGTTGAAAATTGTGATGAATTATAGAGGTACGCTTGCTGTTGTTTTAGAAATAATTGTAATATAAAAGGATTGCTTGTTGATAACAGAATTAATGTGAAATACGGGCATTGCGGAACCAAACAAAGTAACAACCAACCATGATGACTCGATTATGAGCAAATTGACAAGTATGATATAGGCGCATGTCAACAGGCGCATAATTCGAACTCTTCACAAAAAGTGCGCATTCCCTTCATAAACAAGACAGTGGGGTATACATATACGTGTATAGACATTAAATAATGTGTAAACAAAATCCAATTAAAATGCGGTTTCCGTGGCAAAGTAAATTAAGTTCGCACAGTACTTGTAATCAGTTCGGAATAGCTACATATATCACCGCGTATAAACCAAACCACTTTACGACTTATTTGGATACTATACAATTCAACTAGTATGACTAATTGTGATTGAAACATCCGGTGATTCCCTATCGCTGAAAGATTTATTGCAATACTATATACTCTTCAACGTGTATACTCCTTATTGCGATAACCGGAAGTTGATTCGTTTATACACTGTGTAATGTAGATAGAATGAATAACTAGACAGCACTGAAATAGTTTACTGGCATTTCTTCAAGTAAATGTATCATTGGACAGGGCTCGCAGCGACTGTTTGGAATCACGAATGTGTACTGGGTATATAAATTGCATAAAGTAGTATTATTAAAAATTAAAAAATATTGAAGCAGATAAGTCAGTTGGTGATGTACATTACATTACGTGCTGTAAAAGTAATTTGGTGGTGTAATTTTTACATTTCGTCTCAAAGATAAGTCAGTTGGTGATGTGTTTATTACATTTCGAGCAGTAGATAAGTCACTGATTAATTTGGTGATGTACATTTGATATTCAATGCAGTAGATAAGATATTAATTTGGTGATGTGCATTTAGCATTTCATGCAGTAGATAAGATATTAACTTGGGATGTGCATTATAAACTTCGTGGAGTAGGTAGATGCCATTAATTTGGTGGTGTGCGTTTCGTGCAGTAGATAAGATATTAATCTGGTGATGAGCATTTCATATATAGAGACACCGTGTTTCTGGGTCTGTGTTTCAACTCAAACCATAATACATTTTCATAAAATTTGTCCGCGGTTGAGGAGACCATGCCTATGAATCCTTCAAGGCAGTGGCTATTCTTACGGCTCCGTAAGAATAGTGAAACAGCCCCGGAGTGGCTATTCTTACGGCAGTTTTATACGCAGTTATTTAATGAATATATATTAAAGCGATTACATTTTATATTCTAAATGTATTTATTGACATTTTTTCAAAATGAATGAACACACATATCAAAAAATTGCAGCTCGAGGAGTCCTTGTGTAAACGGGTATGCTTCAGCAGTGCGCCATGTTGGCTGGATGACAGGCAACATTTCCTCTTTACCAACGAGTCATGTACAAGAGATATATACAGTACTTTTGGGATGGTATATTGTATTTTAATATGTAACAAACTGCATTGTACGGAACATGCAAGCCTAAACAGCTAGTGTGCAGGCGAACCTTAGGATATATTTGGCTATGACTTCCAGCAAGTAAGTTTGTCCAAATACTAAATTAACCAACAGTACCAGGGCCTGTTTAATTTATAAATTCATTTAAGTGTAGTATATTTATTAGTTTCATACATCATAGCACATTTTTAGTAGTGCTGTTAATTATCATGTATGTAATCTCTGATGTTGGGGGGGGGGGGGGAGCCTGCAAATTGTATTTATGAGATACATACAGCACATCTACTTCCAGACTTCTGTTTGTTAATGCCAGGCATCACGCAAGTTGGCACACAGTAACCTAAACCAGTATATGGCGACTCAACCCAGCCAAATCTGTATGAACCCCTAATGTATTTTAACTTATATCTTGAACGAAGGTTTAATGCTATAATCCATTAACCAAACTATTTAATTACATTTAATGAAAACTTTAAGGAGTTCATGTGCAAAACGAGCAAAAGATTGAAAGTTAGGCGTATTATTTTCCTTGACTTAATACATATAGCATTACGCAGTGTGTCACGCCGGAACTTTCCAGGTTACAAGTTAACAAATGATGGGCAATAACAGACATGGCATTTAACTAAACATTTTAACTTGTTTGTACCATCCTGATCCTCATACCTCTGTGGTCAGTCAAGTTCCTAAGCGTGTGTCAGAAGAATATGCTGGTGGATGAGAATGTTATTTACTTATGCATTTTCGTGAATTTGGGACATGGAAAGATAATTAGGCATAAAAACTAATATAAAACGTTCCTAAACTACGGTAAATGACATAAGTGGGGAATATAAGGTCAAAGCTTGTGTTCAACATAATTATTTTTTATTCAAAATAATTTTATCGCATCTATTTTCATAACATAATATATACAAAGTCAAATTATATACAAAACAAAACCAAATTTAAAACATTTAAGATAGCACACATGTGTTTTTCATCATGATTCTTTGTATTATTAAACTTCCTTTCTGTCGGACAGCAACTTGAACATTCAGATATTACCAGCATATACCCAGGCAAATTGAATAATCTTATTATAAACAATGACAATTTGAACACTCATGTTATATCAGACCTAGTAAAAAGTGATCGGTCTTAGGCCTGAAAATCTGTTTCAAACCCTGAAACTTTTTTTATTAGGATTAAAAACCGAAATTCAGGAACAGGTTTGAAAACTACCAGGCCTGTAATATGCATGTATACACTGGCATTTTGAACATTCATATATACATAATCATAATGAAGAAAATGAACAATTTGTATTCAATGATTTGAGTTCACAATGATCATAAAAACATTACAAAAGCAAACAGAAATGTACAAATTCATGTAAAATGACAATACTATAATCAGTACCACATATACTGTATTAAATCCCCAATTTCATCTCAAGACAACCCTAAGTTGATTATATCTACAACTTTAAAAATTAAAACATAAATCAAACTAAAACCATCCGGCTACTGGGTTATCAAAGCACTTACAGAAAGTTACACGCACATTCTAATTACTTAGAAAAAACTTAAAAGATGAGCACACACTAAATCATTTACAAGTCTTTAACAACTTTGAATTGGGCTGAAACAATATTAATATTGCACATCTGTTTAGGACTATTTGCAGCTGTTAAAGAATTATTAAGAATTTAAATTTATGTGAAACTTTACGATTATCTTAAGCAGCATCAATGACCACAAAGGTCAAATACTTTCACCACAGAAAATGCCCGAATCCTGCTTCCATTCTATACATATTTAGAACAAGAGGATCATAGATCCTGGGGCGCTCACCTGCTAAACATGGCCTAACTTTGAACTTGACCTTAAGGTCATCAAGATAAACATATTGACTTAACTTGATGTTAAAGCAAAACTGAGGCCTCCAGAGTGTATAAAAGGTTTTGCTATTATTTGACATATTGACCTAGTTTTTTACCCACATGACCCAACTTCAAACGTGACCTTAAGGTCATCAAGATAGATATCTTGACCAAAGTTGATCAAGATTAAAGCAAAAATATCGCCTCAAGAGTGTTAATAAGGTTTTTCTATTATTTGACCTTTTGACCTAGATTTTGACCCCACATGACCCAACTTCTAACTTGACCTAGATTTCATTGAGATACAACTACTGACCAAGTTTGATGAAGATCAAAGCAAAATTAAGAGTGCTAGAGCGTTAACGGTGAAAAAGCTAACGGACAGACAGACTGACAGACAGACGACGGACAAAAAAAAATCACAAAAGCTCACCTTGCCACTTTGTGGCAGGTGAGCTAATAAAACAAGTATCAATCTTGAGGTATGGTTTCAGATTTCTTGTGCCATTGTTCTATAATAATTATATAATAATTACACTCATTAAAAACAGTATAAAAGCAAGTACTAACAAGAAATATCACTGAATGTGATGAATACCCCCAGAAACTGCTTGACACAGTCAGATATGCACAACTAAACTTGGTACTGATCGGTCATGCAAAGTTTCATTGAAATCCGACAATTGGATGCTGAGAAATAGCACCGACAGTATATTTAGTATAAAATAACAAAGGACTATTACTCCCTTAAAATTGAAATGACCAATGTGTCCCTTCGATATGCACAACTAGACTTGTTACTGAATTAAGTGATCATTCATGCAAAATTTCTTTGAAATCCAACCATTGGTTACAGAGAAATAGCGCTAACAAAATTTATAAGTGTAAAAAACAAAGGGCCATAACTACCTTAAAATTGATCCAACCAACGTGTGCCAACAATATTCACAACTAGACTTGGTACTGATCATTCATACAAAATTTCCCTAAAATCCGACCAATGGTTACAGAGAAATAGCGGGGACAAAATTTATAAGTGTAAAAAAACAAAGGGCCATAACTACCTTAAAATTAATCAGACCAAAGTGTGCCAACAATATGCACAACTAGACTTGGTATTGATCATTCATACATAATTTTGTCTAAATCCGACCAATGGTTACAGAGAAATAGCGCGTACAAAATTCATAAGTATAAAAAAAGGGGCCATAACTACCTTAAAATTGATCCGATCAACGTGTGCCCATGCTATGCACAACTAGACTTGGTACTGATCATTCATGCAAAGTTTTGTTGAAATCCAACTATTGGTTACAAAGAAATAGCGCGGACAACATTTATAAGTGTAAAAAAATAAAGGGCCATAACTACCTTAAAATTAATCCGAATAATGTGTGCCCACAATATGCACAACTACACTTGGTACTGATCATTCATGCAAAGTTATGTTGAAATCCAACCATTGGTTACAGAGAAATAGCGCGGACAAAATTTATAAGTGTAAAAAAACAAAGGGCCATAACTACCTTAAAATGGAGCCAACCAACGTGTGCTGACGATATGCACAACTAAACTTGGTACTGATCATTCATACAAAGTTTTGTTAAAATCCGACCAATGGTTACAGAGAAATAGCGCGGACAAAATTATACGGACCAACCAACCAACAGACCAACCAACCAACCAACCAACCACAAGCATGACTCCAATATAGCCCCAATATACTATGTTTCTGGGGGTATAATTACAGAATAAGTGGTTTGCAGCTTTGAACTAATAACTTTTACAAGCTTTGATATGATATGGGATTTTATCAAAATGGAATCTATTAATCAAAACTGATGATAAAACTTGAATAGAAAAATCTGGACATACATTATTCCCTCTTCTAAAGTTGGGAATCATAACCACATACTATCATATAATCATTTATGCATGTAAAGATGTTTTGTATTGTGCGACTGTTAACTGTACATTTGCCACTATGATCTTTGTATGTAAATATGCTGTCCTCATAAGTCTACGACCTTCTGGATTTTTGAAATAAACTACTATTAAAAATCATGATGAGATACATAAAAATCAAAATGAGCTTAAAATATAAAACAAAAGGTTTGGTACTTCACACTGAGTTTTGTTATAAAACAAAAGGTACAGACAATCACTTTTTATCATAAAATGGAAAGGTACAATTTTTCACTTTCAGTAATGTAATAAAATGGAATGTGGTCTTTAGATTTTTTCAGACCATTGAACAGAAAGTGTTCTGCGTTGTAAAATCCCACAACTTGTCGTGTTTAGAATGTAATCTTCATTGGATGAAGTATCAACATAAAACATTTCTTCAAGAAATATTATTGTCACAGAACGCATTGTCACTAAGTGCAATGTCATACAGCGCATTGTCACAGAACCCATCGTCACACGCCACATTGTCACAGAATGCATTGTCACAAAACGCATTGACAGAGAATGCTACAAATCATATAAAGCAGTCCACTGAGTGCCAGTGAGACATATTTGATATGATTCATGAACAATTTGATCCACACTACCACGGAATAAGGTAAAACATTGCAGATAGCTGTACTAATATCCGTATTTCACAGTCTCATATGAATGAGTTCTAATTTGTTTGGCACAATGTTGGAAGGTACTAGATCACTTAACGAAAGCCTCTGGGGGGACCTTGCCTTGTTGCTGCAAAAAACATGAAAATATAAGAACATAAAAAATAAAATAAACAATCTATTGAACTAATGTCACTCATGGTTATCAGAGGGCAATAAATCTTATTAAACATATAAGCACTTAACTAGCAGGCCATCAGATTTTTTAAGTCTGTACTGCCAGGGCTTTTGAAAATCATCTCGCAAAAGCATATAATTATCTACTTGACTCACAATTCAAGACCTTTTGTATAAATCTTTTTTTATGAACATTACAGGGATGAGTGGATGTTTGTTTATTTTATTTATTTGGGTTTACGCTGCTTCTCAACATCTTTTCAGTTATATACGGTGGTCGTTGCACCTAGCCAGGACTGTATCCAAACCAGTACTTACTTTCCGTTCCAGAAGGAACCAGCATCTACTCTACATGAGGAGGAGAATCCAACATTGTTGTCAAATTTTTCATAGAAGGGTGTCAGACCTGCTGTGACCTGGTCCCGATCTCCCGAAACATCTCAATTTGAGATAAATATTGGCATGTGTCTTTGTATTTATTTCCATGGAAGGCAGGACTCAAAAATGCCATCACAAAACCGAAACATTATTCTGAGTTTATTTAAGTAAGATTTAATAAATTTTAACTATTTTCTCAAATTTATACTCTGATTTGAGCAAAATCTCTATTTGAGTTGAGATTTCTACTTGAGATGCTTCGGGAGATTGGGGCCAGGTATCAAACCCAGATAGCTAGGTTAGAAATCCAGCACACAAACCACTGGACCATGGCTGCGACTGATGTATAGTATATTGTATAATATGGAAACACTGTAACAACTTACCTGTAACTGAATGAAGTTCTGTCCTGCCTTTTCATAATTCCAACCATTCTCTGCTAAACATCTGTAACAATATACAAGAATATAAACCATCTTTATAACAACCAACCACCATGTAAACTCATTGCGTGTACAGTCAGGTCCCGATATAACCACATCAGATATACTGACAATGTCAGGTCCCGATATAACCACATCAGATAAACTGACAATGTCAGGTCCCGATATAACCACATCAGATATACTGACAATGTCAGGTCCCGATATAACCACATCAGATAAACTGACAATGTCAGGTCCCGATATAACCACATCAGATATACTGACCATTTCATATACTGACATAATTTTATGGGGACAAAATTTAATGTTCCTTAACACTCTTTGTATCAATTCAGTATTCAGTATCTGACATATTCGTTACAATAACATTTTGCTTTGGAACTAACAGCGTCGTTGTATCGAGACCTAACTGTATATTGTATATACATGTTTTATGCCTTTGAATCAACTACATGTAAGGGACTTAATAAGCTTACACTGCAGTTGGTAACAGCCATTATAAAGACACAAATTTCATTGGTTAAGATACATTAAAACAAGACTGCGTTCACTAAACCCTATTGCCCCTGTGGAAGCCTTGTCCATAAATAAGTCTAAGTCCAAAATTAGGTCAAGGTGAAGGTCAAAATGGGGTTAGGTGGTACAGGCGTGTAAAGAGTGTTCATACACAACATCCATGCAAGTATGAAAGCTTTGTAGCAAGCCATATTAATGCTAGAAGAAACGGTCAATTTGGGTTAACCAGGACGTACGGACGAACGGACGGACAGACGGACGGACGAACGGACGGACAGGTGAATCACTATATGCCTCCCCATCTATCGATAGGGGGGCATAAAAATATCATCAAATCAAATCTTGCACGTAAAAGTTAAGTCCAAGTCTGAATGTCAATCATAAAGTAATTGTGAAATGGAAACAGCCGACTTCACTGACTGTGTTTGTTTCTTTATTTGGATTCAACACTGTTGTAAACAAATGTTCGGTTATGTAAGGCAGGTGGTTCACCAAACTGCATTAATGGACAGTATCCTAACCAGTACCAACTTACTCTTCCACAAGGATCCAGCAACTTCTCCACATGTGGAGGAATATCAACATTGTTTCATAGCAGGGTGTGACCTGCCACGATCAGAAACTGAACTTCACTGACAGTGAGTTAACTAAGAGCTTGGATAACCAACAGTCATCTGTGTAACTTGTCACAATAATTAAGATAATACTTACTTTGCTGACCAATCTGAGTTCATTTGTGATTGATTGATAAAACTAGCAATCATCTGTTGTTGGACTTCAGTAAAGCCAGTCCCTGGAAAGGGATTGGGAGGGGACGTCTGAGGTACTGGACTAGATGAAGGGGTTGGTGCAGGGTTCTTGAACGCCGACTACAAATAATGTAAAATTAACATAATTATATACAGTGGAAAATTATTTCAACATGTCAACGACAATCAAAAGACAATATTCTGATTATGTTTCATAAATATATGTAATGTCTAAAGCTGTGTAAAGGATCCAATAATTTGGTTAAGATTATTGTTTGATTATAGTGCATGCAATATTTTGAAGAATTTGTTAACAACTTGTAGACTGTATGTTACAATGTTCCAAAGTATAGTGAAATGTATGTAGGAATAAAAACATATAAATACAAACTTACCACTTTTTGATCATGAGATGGATTTGTAATCGTCAACATATCATTGATAATCAACATTCTGAAACACACAATGATAGCATACAATCTATCAGTATGATATTCATATTAACATCTATAGTTAGGCAATCAAGAGGAAGGGTTTGATTGAGCACAAAATTGAAAGTATGCGATGGAGAAAACAGACTGCCAATTTTTTCATAAGAAGACATCCGAGGTGTAATACAAACACGAATAAAAAAGGACTGATATTGCACGATTTGCTTACTATTTATATATTTAAGCAAAAACCTTGTAATATATGCATGCATAAGGGTCATGCGAAATTCTCCGTTCTATACCGACGATAACAACTGGTTCTCATGAATATTTCATGCTTATCTGTCGTCAGGTTTGTTATTCTAACAGGTCAACACATTCTTACAGTATAGCACGGATAATTTGACCTGATCTTGACCTTTATGCATGAATATATTACAAGGTTCTTCAGTTGAATATATAAATTTCCGCAAGCAAATCGTGCAATATCGTTCCTTCAGATTTGTGCTGGTACTAGTATTACACCTAAAGCGTCTTCGTGATACTTCCCGCTGATGAAAACATACAACCAGAGTAATAAATATAGACCATATATCAGGTGTTAAATTATGCTAATGGAGGGTCGAGAGTCGTATCAAATTCTCCCTACTATACAATTTATCAGGGAAATACTTGAAAAATAATGAGGTCCAGTTCTTTGAAGCCACACTATACCAGTAATGTACATGACTAGAGGTTTTGTATCCCATCTGTTCTAAATATCTAGTTTATCAATTTATTAAGTTCACAAAAATTGAAAAAGTCAGGCTCGCGTGACATGCCCAGTAATAATTCATGTAAATTGTATCCCATCTGTTCTAGATTATAAGATATCTAGTTTCTTAGTTTACTAAGTTCACAAAATGTCATACTTGCGTGACAAGCCCTGTGATAATTCATTTAATCCAGAGAAACATAATGTAAATTAACAATACACAGAGGACCTTTGTTTGGTCTGGAAAGTACAGAAACAACTCTCCAAACACTCTATTGCATAATTGCTACAGAATTGATAGCGACTATGTTACAAATCAGATGTAAAACAGAGTTGATATTATGACAATTGTTCTTAGTGTCCTATACATTTCAATTATCTACATCAAGATTTTCCCTGCATGCAATTATTCCTGACTTCTGTGGGAGGTGTCTGTGACTTTAGCAGAAACATAAGCATTTAGTTAAAAGAAACCAAATGAAACCAAACATGGGTGACTCAAAAAAACATTTTGAACTTGTCAGTACTGGTCGGTACTGGGGATATTATTGAAAGGCTGAGAAAACTAGTTCAATAGTTGCAGGCACCTATCTCCTGAAGCATCTCAATCTGAGAAAGATCTCATCATATTGTTACTTGTCTGTACATTAATTTTTATGGGAGGTTGAACTCACGAAACACTAGTCCAAGTTTATATCAGTAAAATTTCAAGAGCTCAAACTTCAGATTTATATCATATTTCTCTGATTTGAGCAAAATCTCAATTGGAATTGATTTATCTACTTGAGGGGCTTGGGAGATCTAGGCCAAATAATGGCATGATATTTAGATGATGTAAACCATGACCCACATCAGATTCGATAAAATACATCATTTCAAACAAACGAATGACAAGAACTTATCACAAAAGGTCATCAGCACGCTAACTAAATGACATTTTCAATCAAACTTGTGTTAAATAAATTACCATTCATTTACATCAATAATTTCAGTACCAATTTAATCCTAGTACTGTCATGTTTCAAACAAATAACTAGAGCTGTCACCATCCCACAGACTAATATACCTCGGTCTGCAAAGGGCCACAGTTCTGACAAAATCCATGAAGTGGAAATTCTTCCCTTTACAAACATGTTCAAGTCAAAACTATGGGAGGAGTTGCATCTACAAGAATTTTCCAGACAGCCAAAATGATAAACAGACAAGACTGCGTTCAATAAAGGCTTATACCCCGGGGAAGCCATGTCCATAAAAACTAGCTAAGCCAATCAAGGGCCATAATTCTGTTGATAAGATGGATCGTGTTACATGGCTTTGACAATGCAAGCTGTTAATGATGGTTAACAAGTACACCAAGTTTGAAAGCAATGCCTTGATGGACTTCAAAAATATTTGAGTTTCAAGAACTTGAAAGTTTTGGTTAACATTTTCAGACGAATGGAGGGACAGGACAATCACTATATGCCTTCTGCATCAGTAGATGCCGGGGCATAAAAAGCTGTATTTCTCTTACAAAGCAACACAATAGACATAACGTTACTCACCCACTACCTCCTGGGACTGTAATAAAAGTTCTACTAAATGCTCGTATAGGTGGACTATCAGTTTTACTGTCAACTTCTTTAAAAACTCCTTGGACAGTAAAGTTCATCATAACTGACTGGAAAAAAGAAACAATGGTGCAAAATATTGTCAACTATACCATACATGGTACCGAGTGCTGACCAGCCAATTAAAATATATACTTGATATATACTATACTATATATCTCAAGTATCATGAAACGGCTTTTGAAAAACATTTAACATCTGTAAATTATATGCACAAGATTGAGTTCACTCATTTATGAAATGTTTATTTATCACTGCTTTTTAACAAATCTTTCTGTTTTATAGCAGTCAATTCACTTGAACAGTTTAAAGGACTGTATTCGAACCAGTACTAACATACCCTTCCACAAGCAACCAGCAACTTCTCTACATGTGGAGAAAAATCTACATTGTTGTCAAACTTTCATGGAATAGTAATTTAGAGTATGGCCTACCTCGATCAGGATTATAACATTGACTACCAGGTTACAAATATAGTGTACTAACCACTGAGCCACAGCCGTTTAACAAATATTTTATCAGGATATATACATGTAGAATGACTTACTGTTGCTAAGCTACAATCCACGTTGAATGTATTTGGGTCATGGAGTGTCTTTGGTAACAAACACAGCTGAGGAACAATTTGATTGCCATATTTTAATTTTGATTTCTGTCTTCGACCTTAAAAAAAGAAAATCATATCATGGTATCAATATTGTAGTGTATTTTAATAAAAACAAGAGGATCATAGATCCTGGGGCGCTCACCTGCTAAACATGGCCAAATTTTGAACTTGACCTTAAGGTCATCAAGATAAACATATTGACTAAACTTGATGAAGGTTAAAGCAAAACTGAGGCCTCCAGAGTGTTAAAAAGGTTTTGCTATTATTTGACATATTGACCTTGTTTTTTACCAACATGACACAACTTCAAACGTGACCTTAAGGTCATTAAGATAGACATTTTGACCAAAGTTGATCAAGATGAAAGCAAACATATGGCCTCAAGAGTGTAATAAGGTTTTTCTATTATTTGACCTTTTGACCTAGTTTTTGACCCCACATGATCCAACTTCAAACTTGACCTAGATTTCATTGAGATACAACTACTGACCAAGTTTGGTGAAGATCAAAGCACAAATGTGGCCACCAGAGTGTTAACAAGGTTTTCCTATTATTTGACCTTTAGACCTAGTTTTTGACCCCACATGAACCAACTTCGAACTTGACCTTAAGGTTATCAAGATAAATATTTTGACCAAGTGTCATGAAAATTGAAGCAAAAATGTGGCCACCAGAGCGTTAACAAGGTTTTCCTATTATTTGACGTTTTGACCTAGTTTTTGACCCCACATGACCCAACTTCAAACGTGTTAAGGTCACCAAGATAAACATTTTGACCAAACTTCATGAAGATTAAAGCAAAAATGTGGCCACCAGAGTGTTAACAAGGTTATCCTATTATTTGACCTTTTGACCTAGTTTTTGACCCCAAATGACTCAACTTCAAACTTGACATAGATTTCATTGAGATACATCTACTGACCAAGTTTGGTGAAGATCAAAGCAAAAATATGACCTCCAGAGTGTTAACAAGGTTATCCTATTATTTGACCTTTTGACCTAGTTTTTGACCCCACATGACCCAACATCAAACTTGCCCTAGATTTCAGCAAGAATGTGGCCACCAGAGTGTTAACAAGGTTTTGCTATTATTTGACCTTTTGACCTAGTTTTTGACCCCAAATGACCCAACTTTGAACTTGACCTAGATTTCATGGATTTAACTGTCAACCTATCAAAAGTGTTAATGGATCGAACAATGAACACAACTGAGTTTGAAGGATTCTCCTTCGTGGAGCCAGCTACAAGCTGTCATTATGACATTTATATGAGTGAAACAAGTGACAACGTATCAATTCGATTTTATAAGAAAGACATTTGTGCAGAAATGCTAAAATTACTTCAAGAAAAATACTCCTTTTTACCAAACAAAGAACAAACTGGTCTGAGAACGACCACAGAAATAAATTCTATGAAAGTCGTAATCACAGTGTATGACACATTGACAGTGTGGATACAGGGGTCAGGCTGCAGGATTTGGACAGAGGAAATATTCAAACACCTTGCTAGACAAATGCCCTCTTGCTCAACACAAACTGAAAATAACCCACAACCGCAAGCGTTCTCAGCATCTGAACTTTGTTCTGAAACAACTAGTGAAGAATTACAAATTACTGAAGCAACAGTGACATCAACAGAAGCCACAAATTCATCTAGAAAAATCAGACAACCAGCAAGATATTTCATCACCCCAAAAGAACAGAAAAAATCAAAAGGTTTCAAACATTATCTAAAAAAGAGGCTGAATTTATCCTCAATCACCAACTCCACCCCTGACAATTTTGGACACAGCTTTAATATGTCAGACATACATGATAAGCACTCCACACCAGTATCAACTGCAGGAACCAGTTCACTTAATGAGGATGATTCAAGCAATTACAATCTAGAATCTTCATCACAAACATTTCCAAAGCAAATTGAAAAGTGTGTTTATGAAAACAAACCAAAAAGTATAAAGAAAGCATCAGCAGTGTTTAACATATCAACTGAGTCAGTGGAAAATAAAGTAACACCATTAACAAGAGGGCCCAAAGGGCCCTAGGTCGCTCACCTGTTATATCAGTACATGCAAGACCTGTGATTTGACCTAGTGACCTGGTTCTTGGCCCCATATGATGCAATATGGCACTTGACCTAGATTTTGTTGAGATGATCACTCTGACAAAGTTTTATAAGGATTAGGCCAAAATTGTGACCTCTAGTGACTATACAAGGTTTTTCTATGATTTGACCTTGTGACCTAGTTTTTGACCCCGGATGACCCAATATCGAACTTGATCTAGATTTTGTTGAGATGATCATTGTGACGAAGTTTCATAAAGATTAGGTCAAAATTGTGACCTCAAGTGACTACACAAGGTTTTTCTATGATTTGACCTTGTAACCTAGTTTTTGACCCTGGATGACCCAATATCGAACTTGACCTAGATTTTGTTTAGATGATCATTGTGACCAAGTTTCATAAAGATTAAGACAAAATTGTGACCTCTAGTGTCTACATAAGGTTTTTCTATGATTTGACCTTGTGACCTAGTTTTTGACCCTGTATGACCCAATATCGAACTTGACCTAGATTTTGTTGTGATGATCATTGTGACCAAGTTTCATAAAGATTAGGTCAAAATTGTGACCTCTAGTGACTACACAAGGTTTTTCTATTATTTGACCTTGTGACCTAGTTTTTGACCCCGGATGACCCAATATCGAACTTGACCTAGATTTTGTTGAGATGATCATTGTGACCAAGTTTTATAAAGATTAGGTCAAAATTGTGACCTCTAGTGACTACACAAGGTTTTTCTATAATTTGACCTTGTGACCTAGTTTTTGACCCCGGATGACCCAATATCGAACTTGACCTAGATTTTGTTGAGATGATCATTGTGACCAAGTTTCATAAAGATTAAGTCAAAATTGTGACCTCTAGTGTCTACACAAGCATATTGTTGACGGACGGACGGACGGACGGACGACGGACGGACGACGGACGACGGACGACGGACGAAGAGTGATCACAAAAGCTCACTCTGTCACTTTGTGACAGGTGAGCTAAAAACCACCAACGCTCAACCAGATGTATTGTCTTGTCAAGAGCAACGCACCAAAGATACTTCCTTCATGGACCAAGAGGAAGAAAGTAGAGATGACCAATTTGAAAATATACCTTCAGAGCAAAAAGGTGATAAGATGACCAAAACCCAATATATAGACAAATGCGTAGGCACAATGCAAGTTGAAGATGATTTGCAAACAAAACAAATTACAATACTCCGTAATCTGACCGAAACCCTAAAGTCTGAAAATAAAGAACTTCAGACTGAAATTAATGATCTAAGTCTCAAAACTGACCATCAAGCAACACAACTCGGACAACAATTAGATATTTCTGAAAACTTAAAGAAAAAGTGCTCTGAGCAAAGAAAACACATCTCGTCTCTTGAAAACAAGTTGACTGAAAAAAATGGAACCTGCATCATTCAAGAAGAAGAACTCTCTAAGCTTAAACAGCAGCTTCAACAAGAAAAGAAAATGCACATGGAAAATGCTGTTACCCTATCACAGCAAAACGAAAAATCAGCAGACATGAAATCAGACCTTGAGTCAGTAAAAGATGAAGTTGCAGCGTTACAATTGCAAGTATCTCAACTACATGAAACCAGGGAAACAACAGCTTCAAAAACTGAAATTCAGATACTGAGGATACAACAACAGAAATACAATGAGGAGCTTAAATCAGTACAAAATCAACTAGAACAACTGAAAATGAATTCTTGTAAACCACAACTGCAAAGCACTGACCAGAATACTGGTAATAACAACACAGTAAAGGAAACCATCTCAAGTAACACTGGCTCTAAAACAAACCAGTACTCAAAATACGAAGAAAACAGAAAAACAAATGTTTTCATCTGTGGCGACTCTGTTACTAGGAAACTACGATTAGACAAGATGAGCACCAACAAAACAGATGTGCAAATAAGATCGCATGGGGGTGCAGAGATTAGAGACATCGATATAAAAGTGCAAAATCATAGCAAGTATGTGTCTGGTTTTAATCAATCAGAGGCATACTTGATACATTCTGGAATTAACAATATCTCACATGGAGATTCATCCTCAGAGATCAGAGAACAGATTGATGAGCTCACGAAACATCTGAAGGAGACAAACCCAGCAGCAAAACTCATAGTCTCTTCAATCCTTCCAATGAAATCTAACACACAACATGCAACAACAATTGAGGAAGCAAACAAAGTATTGAACAGCTTCTGTACAGAATCTGGCTTTACTTTCATAGACCACACTGCGTCATTCCAGAAAAACGGATCCGTAAATAAAGATTTGTACACTAACGAGGTCCACTTGAGTGATTTAGGAATTGCTGTATTTGCAAGAAACCTCAAGTCTACTATCAGGGAGGTGTTCAACATACATGTCAACAACACATCTCCACACCAAAATCAGTTGCCAAGAAAATATACAGCTGGCCATAAATCTGAAAATTTTTGCATGGCCTCGACACCCCGGGGACCACCCGGCCATGTTCTTTGGAAACGCCACGGACACAGACCATACGGACCCCCACCACCGCACCCAGCAATGATGTGGGGCCTTCCACCATCCTTAGCAATGATGTGTCCACCACCCCTACCACCTCGATACTAACCCCAGGAATCAACGCAACAAACACTGAATTCTTCAATAAACGAGGCTTAAACATCTTTCATTTAAATATTCATTATCTATATCCAAAATTTGACCAGATAAAAATCATACTACATAATCATGAAGAAATCGATATACTTTGTTTGTGTGAAACATTCTTAAATGATAATTTTGATGACAGTGAATTTCAACTGAATAATTATAACATGTTTCGGAGAGATAGACAGACAAATGGAGGGGGTATAGTGGTTTATGTAAAATCTAAATATCATTGTGTGCAAAGAGAGGACCTAGCTAGTGATGACATAGAAGCCATTTGGCTTGAAATGCGATGCTCAAAGCAAAAACCTATAGTCTTTGGATATATCTACAGACCCCCTTCATCAAAATGTGACTGGAACTATGAATTTGAAAAAAAGTTAGAAAAACTGTATACAGAAAACAAGGAAATCATTTTAACTGGTGATTTTAACTACAATTCATTATTATTGGACTCTAATTCAGTGTGGAACAATACAATTAATTCCTTTAACTTGTCTCAATTGGTTGACAAGCCCACCAGGGTAACCACCCAAACATCCACTATAATAGATCATGTCTACACAAACATGCCATGCAACATAACAGAAATAAATATTCCTCACATTGCACTCAGTGATCACTACCCAGTCTGTTTTACACGCAAATTAACATCACAGAAGGATAATGGGCCATCACATAATTTGATTAAATACAGAAATGTAAAAAACTTCAATGAAACTGATTTCTTATGCTCTCTTGAGACACAACCATGGTCAATACTTGACATTTTCGATGACACTGACGATGCACTTGATAGTTTTATCAAACTATATAGTAATGTACTAAATCTACATGCTCCACTTAAACAAAGAAGAGTAAAACACAAAAATTTACCAGACTGGTGTAATCCTAATATAACAAATGCAATGAAACATAGAGACAAAGCCAAACAATCAAATAATACTGAAAATTTTAGATATTGGAGAAATAAAACTCAATCTCTAATCAAAGAAGCAAAAAAATCCTTTTATTCCGAATCTATTAATAATAACCAACAAAACCCAAGACAAATTTGGAAGAATTTAAAAGATCTATCAGGAAAATCAAGTAAACATCAAAGTCACTTAATTGTCGATGAATCAGGAAAGCCTATTCAAGATGCTGATACAACCGCAGAGTATTTCAATGACTTTTTTGCAAATTTATTCAATAAAGCACCACATCACTGTGATACCATCTCACAAGATGATAAGACTATTTTAAGTGAATTCATCAAAGATCGCATATCACCAACAACTTCATTTCACATCCCATTAATTAAGGAGAGTTTCATTCTAAAACAACTTAAATCTATGGACTGTAACAAAGCCACAGGCTTAGATGGAATTGGTGTTAAATTTCTCAAATTATCAGCAGAAATCATAGCAAGACCACTAACTAATATATTCAATAAAAGTATCTCGTCTGCAAGGTTCCCGAACCTCTTCAAAAAAGCAAAGGTTGTACCAATTTTCAAAAAAGGATCAAAATCAGATGCTAACAACTATCGTCCAATCTCAATTCTTCCAGTACTGTCTAAAATACTTGAAAAACATGTTAGTGATAATTTGAAAACCTACATTGAAACACATTCTTTGATACATAGCACACAATCAGGATTTCGATCAAAACACTCATGTGAAACAGCTCTTACCTCAATCATTGATTCGTGGATATCAGCTATAAATGACAACAAAATTGTTGGGACAGTGTTCCTTGATCTCACAAAAGCATTCGACTTACTCAATCATTCAATACTGTTAGATAAAATGAAAGAATATAAATTTGATGAGAAAACACTTGCCTGGTTCACATCGTACCTATCAGACAGAACTCAGCAAGTTTCCATTTCGGGAAAACTATCAGGATCACGAGCTATAGCATCTGGAGTTCCTCAGGGGTCTATTTTGGGCCCCATATTGTTTATACTCTACATAAATGATCTACCACTACACCTCAAAAATACATCTACTGACATGTTTGCTGATGACACTACTGTCACTGCTTTTGAACAATCACTACCAGAAGTATATAACTCACTGCAACAAAGTATAACTATTATCAATGACTGGTGTTCACAAAATTCAATGTTGCCTAACCCCCAAAAAACCAAAGCCATGATAATTTCACCTTCAAATACAATCTACAACTCTCTTAAAACCAGCAGTGAGTTCACCCTAACAATGCAAAACCAAGTAATAGGATTTTCGGAGACAGAAAAATTGTTAGGAGTTCATGTTGATCATAAACTTAACTGGCAAACACAGGTTGAACATCTGCTTAAGAAATGCAATTCTTTACTCTATCTTCTTCTCAGAATAAAATCCTTTCTAAATAAACACATGAGAATCCTCTTCTTCAATGCATACATCTTACCCCATATTGACTACTGCTGTACCATTTGGGGAAATTGTAATAATGAGCTTCTCAATACCCTGTACAAATTTCAGAAAAGAGCTGCTCGTATTATACTAGACAAGGACATAGACACTCCATCACACGATCTCTTTCAAGAACTCAAGTGGATGACTATACATGAAAGAATCTATTTCAAAAAAGCCATTTTTGTTTACAAATCTATTAACAATCTCTTTCCTGAATACATGTCAAATTTGTTCACATTCTCAAATAATCATTCACTAAGATCCCACACTCAACAATCCCTTAAGGTTCCAAAACCAAGACTAGAATTTTTTAGGAAAACTCTTGCTTATTCAGGTCCCAAACTCTGGAACACTATACCACTACACATAAAACAATCAGAAAGCTTGGCAATCTTTAAGTCATCATACCTTAAATGGTGGTTCTCTGGTGGGAAAAACTTGTTAAACATGTAAAATTCTTGTGTCACTTAATATGTATATAAATGTAATTTTATTCTTTGTTTTATAGTTCAATTTCACTGAACTGTACTATAAATTGTTGGTCTAGCTTTCTTTTGATATGTTTAAGTAGCTTGATTAACGCACTGCTGTTACATCTAATGTAAATATCATTCTGTAAATGTTATATTTGTTCACATTTGTTGTAAATTGTATGTACATATATATTGAGGCTCACAGGTAAGACTGGCTTTGCCAACTGTGTTGCCTCATTAAATAAAGTCTTTATTATTATTATTATTATTATTATTATTATTATTATACAACTACTGACCAAGTTTGATGAAGATCAAAGCAAAATTGAAAGTGCTAGAGTGTTAACGGTGAATTGTCTAACAGACGGACGACGGACAAAAAACAATCACAAAAGCTCACCTTGCCACTTTGTGGCAGGTGAGCTAAAAAGTGTCACAAGGAGTTAAAAGGTATATGTCATGCATTACCACAGTTAGAGCTCTTTGAAAACTGTCAAGACTAATTATTAATGTTGCACATGACATTTTATTAAATTAACTAGTCTGGAAGGACTATAAACATAATTACTAGTCTCAAGCGACCTAACTTAAACGAAAACACTGGGGATTCTAGTTAAACAATCCAAACATTAATCATAACAAGTTAAAACAATCTTAACATTAATCATAACAAATTTAAACAATCTTAACATTAATCATAACAATCAGATAATCGTCTATGAAAGACACAGCATGGTTCATAAAGTTAAACATAGATAGAAAACAAAGAACTATAATAACCTCCATCCTTCGTCCTTGTCAAATTTCTGCTATCATCAATATATGCGGATAAAGATGTTTGTCTAAAATAAACATAGAACAACA
Source organism: Spisula solida (assembly GCA_947247005.1). Taxonomy (NCBI): domain Eukaryota; kingdom Metazoa; phylum Mollusca; class Bivalvia; order Venerida; family Mactridae; genus Spisula; species Spisula solida. Next base: position 55,249,446 of record OX365945.1, read on the forward strand.
ACAAATTAGATTATAAAAATCAACATATGATTTTACAGTTTGAAAGGCGCTCAAAGTAATAGCTAATACCAACATGAATTATCAATACATATAGTGCAAACAAAATAACATAGTCCTCAAACCTTCCATTACCACTAAATATTAGCACAATTTTAAAGTTAATTTCTTATCTATAATTTAATTTTTGGACTTGTTTTCGTAAGCAAAGTGTATTACAAATTTGTACTAAGTGTACTACAGACACTATTCGAAATCATCGGAAAGAAACAACTTTCTTACAAAAATTGATTGATATATTCCAGACAAGAAGCTTGTCATCAAAGTTTCATTGAAATCTGACCTAAGAAGAACAAGCACGGATAAGATTTATGACATCTATCCAGATGTTGAGCACAAAATCAAAACATGTATGTCTAAATGTTGGAGACATAATTACAACCACCACTTTTATTAGAGAGATTTTGTTGTACAACAAGTCATTAACAATTGCAAGCATTACAGAAGTCCCCTACCAGTTTGAAGCCATTTTCAATGTTTCTGTTGCTATAGCAACCACAATTTTTGTCGGAATAAAAATATTTTTAGATGTACTAAATACCGTTATTGCCCCCTATCCACATACCAAGTTTCATGAACCTAGCTTGGAAACTGTTTTTACTTATGTCAGGATCCAGATTTTTTGACGGACAGACTGACGGACGTAGGGCAAACCTATAGTCCCCTTCGGTAGGGGACTAATGGTAGGGGACTAATAAACTATATTTAGCTGAAAAAAAGTTGTTCCAAACTGCTTACACAATCGGGTATTATACAGAATGGTGACTTACTTATATGGCACAGCACCATTATATGCGAAGGTCAGAGAGAACATAGCTTCACCGTGGTAAGCACCCAGTAATCCACCTCGGTTATCTGAGTCATACACCATGAAATAATCCTTCAAAAACTTCACAACCACATTCTGTACTTCAGCACTAGGGAAACAGTTTTCCTGATGATATACATAAGAACAAAGCTAAATGGCAATGGCATACTGAATAAGTTGCTGCAGTAATTAACACAGAAATATCGGCAAATTCAAGAATAGACAAAATTCACAAATATTTCCTCTAGTGTATATTTTGGTCTACAGAGCATGCTACATAGAAGTAAAATGATCTCTTAAATTTTCACCAGCTTAATTTTTAGAAATCAAAGTTTGCCTAAGTTTTGACCCTCAGGCGGACATAGAAATTAATCAAAGTTTGCCTAAGTTTTGACCCTCAGGCTGACATAGAAATTAGTCTGTCTTGTTTCTTGAACATTACCTAGCACATTTATCGAACACAGTTGGCACAATTAAGGTTTCATTTAAAAGACCCCTTTAATATGAATGTGTATTCTAGTTTTCTGTATTTTGGGCTGGTGGCCTTGTACTATTGAAATAAACTTTGTATCTAGTTAACCTACCTTGGCTTTTGGAAGATCAGTTGTAGCCTCTATGTCAAACGTAATCGGTGGTGGTAGATCTAAGCTATCCTATTAATAAATAGATAAAATCAAATATTATATACAAATGAACAAGACACCAAAGCCTTGAGTCCTGTTACATGAAGCATATATGGGCAACACAAATGAGAGATATATGTGACAAACAAATTACCCCCTTGCCAAAGAAAGCCAGATATAGACCTATCATGTCATGTAGCCAAACTTATTATCCACAATAATAATTTTTAAATTTAAATAATCAATCAAGTCAACAAATCTTATTATTATCATTTTCAGCCAAATTACTGCCATACACAACAAATAAAACAGGGATTAACTCAGAATTATCCACATGAAAGGACCAATGTAGTTTCTAAGAAGATAGGGAAGGGGAGATAACTTACTCTATAAATCTACTCGTCCTGCTTACACCAAAATGAAGCACTTTCGGTGTCAGGATACTGTGACAGTGCTTCATTTTGGTGTAAGCTCCGAGTCTCTGGCTCATTAAATTGATTTGGGATTCATTAAATTATTGAAATACTTTATTTTTACATATTGGGACTCACTGATTTCTTAACTTCAGTGGGAAAGGACCAAAACCAAAATGAAACACTGCACAGGGCCAACCAGCATTAACCTGGAATGAACTATGCAGTTGTCATGCAAGGGAGACATTCAAAACCCCATTTTGAATAACTTTGGTGTTTCAGAGCCTGGAATCAGGCCTATTACCTCTTAAACTAGAAGCGTCACTCTACCACTAGGCCGAGGCCTTTGGTTCAACTGATGGGCTAAATAAAAGGTTATAAGCTTAACTACTCACCAGTTTTAATACTTTAGGAAAGATGTTTCTCACAGCGCTGAAACATATAACCAAGTATGACTCCACATTCATGTATGCACAGCAGTATCAAACACTATGCTTAGTTGATATAATTTCCTGAGCATGCACAAATATGATAGTTGATGCCTCAATGAAGACCATGTATATCAAGTTACTTATCAATATGTTTGCCACAATACCAGTCCATTATACTGTATAAAGTACAATGATCTGCGCTTCAATTACAAGGCATGTGTTGCCTCTCATGATGTCAATACCATACATACATATATCTAGCTTGATCAACCATTACAGTTGCATGTGTGTACAAATGAATGCATATGCCAAAACTATGCTGTAATATTGATCATTTTCAAAAAGGAAGCTCACCTTCGTTACCATTAGCAATCCTATGATACACATGCATAGAACTCACAATAAACCATGTTTCTAAACAATGGATTCCAAAATCCTACAGAAAGTCTTCATAAAACCAATCAATTACTTCACAATAAGTTGTTCAGCTTGACCTGGTAAGCCAAACAGACAGACTTTAGAAAAACAATTTTATACTGCCAAGGCTTTACATGTGATAGTCCCCAAAGCCAGCTGCCCCTGTTTAGGCCGACGCCCTTTCTGGCACGTCCTGACCTGTCATCGGTAACAGACCTGTGTCTTTGGAGAACATGCATATTTGCTCTCTATCACTTTCTCATGTTCCATGCAAGCACTCTGTAAGCTTGCTCTTGTATCTCTACTACACTTTCACCTGTAATGCCATTGCAGATAATTCACTCACAAGTCGCAACACAGTATCCGTTGATAAAACAGAACATAAGCCCAAGGCAGTACATGTCAAGATGATTGCTATATCTAAACAGTCACATAGACCATTACTATTTCCAGACAGTCATATATGTGTGCCACAGTCAAAACAATGACCAAATTTCAAAATCTGCTTGTTCTTAACGTGTATTGTAACGTGTATTTTGAATACATGAAATTCTAGACATTGAAGCATTAAAGGTTAATACATCTATAACTTTTAGTTTTCTTACATCCAATTTCTTATATCCAATAAATATTCACAATGTAAATAGCATACAATTTCAACTTGGTCAGTCTTTCAATTTATCTTAATACTGTGATTTATTAATATTAATGACAACTCTGCTCTAAGAATGACAAGATTTTTATAGTTTCTGAAGAAAATGAGAAATAAAGGCTCAAAATTCGGGGTTCTATGTGTATCTTACAAGGTTAAAAATGTCCCTTAGTTATACTAAAATTTAGTGCATTCATTATACACACATTACCAACAGTATAATGAAAGATCAGCTAGAAATATGGCAGAACCTTATCTTCAATCACTGGCAGTTTGACATGAATACAAGCCTGTTAAGGGAGCTGCTAGATGCACGGATTCCTATCATTCATTGATGTTCCATCATGCAGGACAAACAATGTCTTAAACAAAGTACCAGTATACATGCAATAAAATTATAAAATATCTGCAATCATACCAGCTCCACATCTTACCTCTGCACCACCAATCCCCCAAATGACCATGATCAAGAAGTTTTTTCCAGATCAAGCCTCTAAGGGATTCAGACCTTACCTCTACAAAACCAATCCCCCAAATGACCAAGATCTAGTAGTTAAGATGCCAGATCAAGCCTCTTGGGGATCCAGATCTGCAGTTTACCTTATATAAGATGACTGATCATTGAACTTATCCCGTAGTGCGTTATCATCGAGAGCCAATGTGTCCAATTTCCATCCAGAAAGCTTACGTAAGCATTCAATGTGTGTTATCTAAATATACAAAACAAATGAATAAAAAAACAAGACACACATACTTGGCAAAATTGAAAAGTGAATAGCATTTTAAACTCATATCTTGGTTTGGTATGGTGGTCTAGTGAATAATGCTATGAATCAATAGGTCCCTAGTTCAATGCTCGCTCTGGCAATTGGTCATTTCTGAATACACAAAAAAGAATTAAACTGAAAAACTGCATAGCAAAGCAAAACACACCCAAAGATAGCTTTGGCTCTTAAGTGCAACCTTGACATTGAAGCCAGTTTTCTGAACCCTATATATGTTTTAGGGATGTCAAAATTGACTGAATCAAGCATCCAGAAATCCAGATCAGATATACATCCGAATGTTCGGATCGATAATTACTTTTCCATGGTAACCAGTTTTTGCTTCTATATATTCATTGCTCTTTCCAAAAGAAAGACAACTCTGGGCATAGTGAGGATATTACCAACATTAGAGTAACTGAACTTTGTTGTACTTTGGTTTTCATTCTAAATGCATGTGCAAGACATATTGCTGTAAGTAAACATAAGTCAGGTTTCTTTTATGCTTCACTTATATTTGCATGCTATATGTTCTGTATAAGTGTGTGTATTAGAAATAGCATATACAAGAATAACGTAAATGAGAACATTTGCATGATGAATCTGAGTTATTGTTTGTTTATTGTAGGCCTATATTGTGTATAAGTGTCATCAACATGACGACATTGTCTATATTAAGCCACATATGTTTGACACTTAGATCATATTTTATGTTTATCGATTTCAGTAAGAATTTTGCATGTTTTTATACGAAGGTTCAGATCCAAAACTTCGGAACAGGATCAGAACGTTCAGATATCTGGACTCCAGTTGACATCTCTGATATCTTTATATCATAAAAAGACACTAGAAGTCTGTACCTTGTTATGGCTGAGTTTTAAAGCCTTCATATCACCTGTAGCAGCTACCAAGGGTGTTAGATCATCAACGTTAAGCAATTTATTACTACTTAAATCCAATACACACAGCTGAAAACAGATATAATATACTAGATATAGAAGATTATATGTTAACAGTGGTATCGCATATCATTATTACAGACTGACAGGCAAACATACAGAATGATGTGCAATAGCAATACACTGCCCACTTCTTGAAACAGTTTGTAAAATATAAATATTCTTAAATGTTGGCAAGTATTATCAGTCATTAACTGGAAGGGCATTTGACACAAAAACATGTCTCCAACAAAGACCTATAACTCTGACAAAAATCATCTGACCTAAGATTCCTGACATTATGCACAATAAGAATAAAGAATATGCACAATAAGAATAAAGTATTCATGTGAGGTTTAATTGAAATCAGACGAATGTTTAAGGAGAACAAGCATGGAGAAACTTTGTGACATCCGTCAAGTCGTTCAGCACAAACTCAAAATAATGTAAACATTCATGGAAGGCCGACAAATGGTTAATGAAAACAAGTGTGGACAAACTTTTAGACATCTATTCATCTAGACATTCAACAAAAACATCACCATGATTGTCTCCTCACTATAATTATGTGATCAGTACAAAGGAGAAGACTTTCCTGAACCTACCTCGGGTATGTTCTCTGTGATGATTTTTACAACATTGGTCATCACTTGACGTCTTGCTAGTGATAGATAATAGCTAGCTTCTACAAGATCTGCAAAGTAAGCACAAATTATTCCCTTGCTTCTATAGATGTGATACTCTGCTGAAGTTCAGACCATTCAACATGAATTGAGTAATACGTATCATTGGTACCTTAAGCAAGACTTTTGTGAGTTTTTTTATTCAGGTTTAACACTGTTTCGCAATAACTTTAATAATACCATGCTTCCAATAGATGTTATACTCAGGTTCAACATGAATTGAATACTACATTATCATAGGTACCATAATCAAGACTTTTTTATTCAGGATTTACATCATTTCTCAATCACTTTTCAGTTTAGTTACATCATCGGCTGATTCATCCAATCAGTTTTCCTGGTCTGTATCCTAACCAGTACTAAACGAACCACCAACACTCTTGTTCAATTATCATAGAAATGTATGACTTGTCGCGAACAGGAAACAAACCTGGATTGACAGGTTACAAATTCAGTGCACTGACTGCTGGGCTACAATGGTTTTAAAGCTTACAACAAGTGTAGTAATCATCTTTATGTATAATACATACATGATGGTAGAACTCTTGCTTACCTTTGTCTGTATGTAGACTGGAGAGATTGAGGGACTTTGTCGCAGGATCATATCTGTTACTCATACACACCTAAACACAAAATTGAGATATATATGATAATCAATACTATACAAAACATGATCTCCTGTAGCAACTCAATCTGAGCTAAGTCTCAACTTAAATATCCTCACTTATCTTTGAGTTATTTCCATACAAGATATGCATGGACTCCAAATTAGTATCACAAAACAGAAACATTATTCTGAGTTTACTACAGTAAAATTGCAAGAGCTCAAAGAGGTGTTTGCAACACATGTAGGCCGGCTATGTCAGCCAAACAGTTATTTGGAAGGGTATGAGTTACTAAGACTGGGAATTGAACCCTGATCATCAGGTTATAAATCCAGCTCACTAACTCAGTCAGCAAAATGAGCACTTGTCCAGTCGGCTGGGATTTGGGCAAGTAACCTTTGAAGTAATTATATAGAGTATAAAGGAAAAGTATTCCATTTTGCCAATTTGGGCAATTAATTTCAAATTCTTAATTCACAGACTGCTAAATACGAACATGTACAGGGCTTTGTCTCCTTCTATAGCAGGGGCTGTTTACAGGCCCCTTCTCCTCAGGAAAGTTCTTTAAAAACACGCAGTTTTCCCCTAAAATCCAATTTACATCAAGTTTTTCCTCCCCTTTTGAGTTGTTTTTTCCCAAATTCAAAGAAAAGGCCCCTCCCCCTACTTTTGAAAAAAAAAACCTCATGTTACATTAGTATGGGCTTGAAGAGTTCCGTGTTCACAAATGCATCATGCAATCACTACGTAAAACATACCTTTAACTTCTCTATCACCTCTTCATTCATTGGTATATTGGGAGCATAACTTGGCTTCACTATGATATTCATCTGAAGAGAGAAATTTTATTATTTGAATCTTGTTTAATGTACAACTGTTCAACAGAATTTTCTTCTTATGGAGACTAGCCAGTCACTTTATCCTGACACCAAGCCAACCAGCAGTTACCTGGTTCTACCCTCACATACATTTAGCATCAAGTAAAGAAGATCTACTGGTATCATTTATAGGGGTGGGCCGATGCATCGAAATATCGATGCATTGCGATTCCGAGTGTCCCGATAGTATGGATTGATAGTAAAAGTCTCGATCCAATAACTATCACCGATAGTTAGCTCAACAATCCATAGTTACGATAGTGTCCTTTTTATAAAGAAAGTTTATTATTAATTTAAAACAACTTCCGGTTTTGTTAAAAAACTAATTGTAAATAACCACACGCATCAAAACAGCCACAAATTGGCACAATGGACCAATATCGCCTTAATTTTCATTTTAAATCATTTCCACAAATAGTAGATTTGTATGTTGTACAATAAAGTGATATCTTACACAGTGCAAATTTCCATTTACAAGTTAATCTCTGGTTTTCAAACCTTGGCAATAACTATTGCAATTGTTTCCAGCAATACAATAGTATCGCAATAGTACTTTCAGCAATAGCAATAGTATTGCAATAGTCAAAATTTGACTCAATAGTCACCCCTAATCATTTATAATGACTTTGGTATGTTGCAGTCTGGGATCGAACCCAACATCTCTCACACTCGAAGCAGACACTCTTCCACTAGGCTATCAAGGTGGATGTTACAACATGAAAGATTTATTATTACAGTAAAACCTCTGTAGAGCAACACTCTTTGGGAGCCGCAAACATTGGCCGCTGTATATTTTTGCCCTACACTGGTTTAATTTCTAGTAAATACTAGCTTAGGAAAATTTGGTCGTTCTGTACTTTCCAGATACTGTAAACCAATTTACCTTCGCGCATACTAAATTTCGCATTTTGCTTATTGTCGGCATATTCGCGAGTACAAATATTCGCATTTTAAGTTTCCCGCACTGTCCCTAATAATGTTTTAAGCTCTTTCAAGGCAACTTAATTTCATGAAATTCTACCACTCGTGAACTCTGCGAAACTAAATCGCACGAAATAATTTCTCAGTTTACAGTACACTACTGAACAAAATTAGCTAAATAAGTAAAGACTTCTTGAACAATTATAAATTACAGCATTAATTGAGTAAACGAAACTAAAAACCCACCTTATGACCAGAAGGCATGGTGACCTTTTTACTGGCACCACGTATAGCACTGGCAGCACTTTTATCATTCACATGGAACACTACATTGTTTTCCTCAAAGTGATACTACAACAGAGAAAATATTCAAATGCATATATCAATATACTGTAAAATCACATATTTTCACGGTTATTAAATTTTGTGGAGTTTGGTAAACATCAATTTTCGAGAGGTCGTAAATTTGTGGATTAGGCCGAACTTAAAATATTCTTTGTTTCCCCATCCCGACCCTAGCAGATTTAGAATGAGTAGGTAGGTAGGGTAAATATATTTTTTAATTGTTTCAGTATGATAGTTATTGGTTAAAGCATAAAAATAATGAAATTTAGAATTAACGCAAAGGTGAAAATCAACAATCCTAAATTTAATCGTAAGAAAGAAGCCAGTAAACAAAAAAATAAAATTTTCACTTCCAATTTTTAATAAAAAAAATATTATTTTAATTTGGGCAATAAAATATTTTGGGTAGGGCCCTTTTTAATCGGGTAGGTAGGGGATGGGGAAACAAACAATATTTTATTTTAGGCCTTACAAACATGGAAGCGTACAACCAAGCTTTCAATCTTTTGGTAGCTGTATCTAATAATTTATTATACTTTTGACAGCTTGGATTTGGACGGATCTTTGCTTGTTTAGTTGGTCATTGTACCTTGTATGTGTTTTATGTTTCCTGTGCTCGGTTGGTTCAGTTGGGCATTGTGCTATGTGTGGTTTTAATGGTTTCTGTGCTGGGCTGGTTAAGTTGTGTGCTGCCTTCCCCGTCTAACTTATTACCATCTTTTTGCATTTAGGAGTTAGATAATTCTTGGGCATTAGATTTCGTGGTTGAGTTTAACAACAAAATTAACAAAAATTTAACTCCCTCCAAAAATAATGATTTTACAGTAAACTAAACTACAATACTGTATATGTAGATCTTACAGCGGGTTGAAAAGTTAGCGAATTTTTCATTTTTGACATAAAGCTTGCTTAAATATTAGTGATGTTTTTAAAACATATTTTATTTGTCAAACATATTGCTGACTTAGAACGAGAAGGTCGTAAGTGCTACTTATGACCTTATAAGACCCATACATATTTAAAAAATCTGTATCACAATGCACTTCTTATGAGCCTGATTTTCATGAAAATCAGAACAGGTCATGTAGACCAAACTGAAGTTTGAAAAGCTTGTTTTTCGATATTAAGTAAAGAGTAGTTTTCAGACAGTTTGTATTAAATTAAACAGAAGAAAATATGTTCCAAGTTTTAGCTTGTTTAATCGCCAACTAGAAGGGTTTAATACAGAAGAATGATATACTTACTCCAGTTGGAACAAATGGCACATCAATAAGTCTCATTATATTGGTCAATATGAACTCTTTCTCAGCCTTTTTACCCCATGGTATCTGAAACAAATATTTTTCATTACAATCTACAATGGGTCAAAGAGTGAGAATTATTTAATCTGACGACCTTAGAGGGGTCCTACTGAGGCCTAATCCTTAATCCTGAAAATAAGATATATGTCGAGCTTCGGGTGACACCAAAACACTGTAACAGTTTTAAACATTGCTCTTTTGTTAAATTTTGGCGTATGAAATTTCAAATAGTCATAACTAAATTTTTTCAGCAAATAACTTTTATTTGTGCAGAAAAGATCATACATTACAGAAGTAACCATTTACTATAAATATTTACTCTCGAGAGCAACGTCTGTGTGACGACCAAATTTTGTGCTTCCAAGAGGGTTTTGCTCTAGAGAGGTTGTACAGTATATGGCTGGCGTAGAATTAGAAGGTCGTAAGTATTTGAAATCTCATCTCAAGGCGCTTCTTATGAGCACATTTTTATGAAAATCGGAAGTGGTCATGTTGACCAAACTGGAGTTTAGAAAGCTTGTATTTCCATAAGTAAAGAGTAGTTTTCAGACAGTTTTTTCTTGTTTTCTCAAAACATTTATTTTGTACTTACGACCTTTTAATTCTAAGCCAGTGATATGGTATTTGTGAAGGTTGACATCTTTATAGAGTACATGGGTGAAAGTTGAGAAATATGAAAATACTGAAAAATAAGCTGGGGGCCAGGGGGCCGCAGGACCCCCGGTGGGTCCAGGGCAAAGCCCTGGCTAGGGGTCCAGGGGGCCGGAGGCCCCCGGAAGCTCCTCGAAAACAGCATTTTGAAGTACTTTTGAAAGCATATTCTGGCACTTCTGACTTGCTGTTATAGAAAATAAAAGGCACCAAAAAAGCGTGTTCACTTGGTGATTTTGTTTTCACTTTCAAGTTAATACCTTTGAATTATTATTGGACTTCTACTGAGTAGAGGTTGGAGTTATAATAGTGAACAAGTGTCTGTACAAAAGTAATAGTCAATGGATTTAAGGTTGTACCTTGTCGAGAAGTGCAGATAATTTGGACAAAAGTGCTTGATAGTTGCCTATTCTTGTGTAGAGGTTGGGGTCACAATGGTGAACAAGTTTCATCCAGTAAAGTATGAAAGCAGGGGTAGGGGTCTAGAGGGGCAACCCCCCCCCCCACCCCTAGAAGCTTCTGAGAATTAGTGATTTTGATTGCCAATTAACAGCTCAACTCCAGCACCATGAGGTTGCCAAAAACCGACCTACTGTCATGTAAAATATCTGTATGTGTGAACATTTTCATCTGATGTATGGACTATGTATGGATATAAATATCTACACAAAAAACTTTCAACACATTCCTTTAGTAGATTGAATTGTAATATTTTGTTTACTGTAAATAAGTTTCATGTTTAGCCAATATAAAAAAGACTATAGAATAGAAGAACTGTGAATAAGTGGATTCACAAGAATCTGATCAATCATCATTTGTGTTACAGAATCTGATAATGAACTAAAATAACAAGTTTTTGTTGTAGATTAATTAAGTAAGTACTGTATCACTAGGGGCTATATTTGGTTAAAATTGTGCTTATATATTTTTGCAAGCAAGACAATGACTCTGCTTCAGGTAAATCACAATTTTCAATTCAAACTTAAAAGTAAACAAGAGATGTTTGTAAAACATGTATGACCCATGGCAGCCCAATTGTCAGAAATAGTAAAGGTCAGTGACCTAGACCTTTGACCTACTAACCTCAAAATCAATAGGGGCCATCTACTGTTGATGACTAACCTCCATGTAAAGTTTAAAGATCCTAGGGCAAAGCGTCCTTGGGTTATTGAACGGAAACCATTTGAATAGTCAGAAATGGTAAAGGTCACAGTGACCTTGACCTACTGACGTCAAAATCGATAGGGTCCGTCTACTGTTGATAAACAACCTCCATGTAAAGTTTGAACATCCTAGGGCAAAGCGTTCTTCCATTATTAAATATACCCCCTCATGGCCTCATCAAAGATGGGGGGCATACTAATATTAGATCTACTATAGGAGAAACAGTGTATGGAGTCACTCTTTTGGTCAGTTTACTTTCAAAACATTCAGGATATATCAGGCCCATTTAAGGATTACATAAACACACTGGACACTTGTGAAATAATAATTGTTTATACTAATCCTTATTCAATACAACTTAGTAAGAAAGAAAATCATGTTTTTATTTAATTTCTGAATTGTGTTGTGTCCCGCCGTCTTTAACCTTTTTAACTCTTCACTGTCAATACTTGTGCGTCGCTCACACGATCTTGTTAATATAAAGTACAATATTGCCCCAGAGTGGGACCTGTACTTAACTGGAGCTGGAAGAAGAAGGTGCCTGTTCGGCAAGTAGGCCTTCTGAATCATGTTGACAAAATACAAATTTTCTCAATAGCCCAGGAATCTAAAGAGGATATTTTTTGGCACGTTATTCCCCATATTGGCATGAAATGAGTTGGTTTCTTTGAATCATCATGACATGGAAGTATAAAATGTCTGTGAGTACCTCTATACATCCAGTACTCAGGTACTGACTGACCATTTATTATCAAGCTTGTAACTGCTACAAATAACACTGTGTGTTCACCAACACCACACACACACACACACACATACAATACTGTGTAGACTAAAAGTCCCATTTATATTGTCAAGAGGCTTTTATTGAACTTATTTGCAGCAACTAAATATTACAATTTCCAGAGTTTTTGACGGAAAGAACGGCGCTGGACTGTACCTAATTTCTTTTTAATTCAACCATTCAAAGCTTTGTCACGCTCGTATCCGATTCGCCAATGTATTTCAACCGTTTCCCGATCGCCAATTGTTCCTGACATACTTCTCTCACGCGCTTAATTGCGTTTGAAAAATATGAAATTCAACTTTCGATTTGATGATAAATGTCTGCCAACTGGTACTGAATACCCGAATAGCGGATAGATCGAGTGCCGTGATTGGTTCAATGAATTACAAGGATACATGTAGAGGCAACTTCATCGGCCAATCAGAACGGTCGTTTCATTTGTGCACTGAAATATCAATACGGTCTAAAACAATCACGAATTCCGCGGTCGCGCTAGCAAAAGTCGGCACCCCCCCCCCCCCCCCCCTCAAATTTTTACGACGGATTTACGCGATTTGGAAAAACGGTCTTGGGACATGTCTAAAATACGGAAATCCGTCATAAAACGGAAAACTTTCACCCATGAGAGTATCTTACCCATTCTCTAAAACCTTACAGAACATAATGGTTTTACACAAGGGGTAGTTTCAACAAACAATTCAAGAATTTATATACAATAGAAATAAGAATTAAGACAATAATTCGAATTTTTTCATCAAATAGCTTATGCTTTCGGCAGAAAAGATCTTTCTAGTGTAAAATTGCCGGACTATTCCAGATATATGTATATATATGTAGAATCCTGGACAGTGGACATGTATACAAACATATGAAATTATACTTACCAGAATTTTCCACCATTCAGAGTCGCCATCTCGAGCGTTAACAGGCAAACCCATTCTCGCCATTTTACTCAAACCATCACCAGCTGTAGAAGATACAAACAAGTGATGACAATGTTTATATATTGGAAAAAAATAAAAGGCAGCTATCTTTTTGCTTGATTGGGAAAGGTACAAGTACGGGACAAATTGGGAAAAATTATATTCATGACTGTAAATGGGTTGATTATTTTGGCTTTGAATTGAAGAATTTTTAGCTTTAAATCTAGGCCTAAAAGATACTATTTTCAATAGGGAACATAGCCCATTATATGGAACATAAAACCAGCTGAAAAGATACACTAGTGATGGATGTACAAACAATACCTTGATGTCCAGATCCTCTGCTATTTTCATATCTATACTTTCCACGATTACTTCCTCGACTGCTCCTTCCATAAGGATTGCTAAAATATACACACATAATATTCTTAAGCAATTCAAATACAGATAATTTCAAAGTAAGCAAATCAATAACTTGAACAAAAAGGGTGTAACGATATACCGAAGGACGGTATATCAAAATTGTTTGGTCTTGGTACGGTTCACAGTATGGCTATGATACCAATTCTCTAGTTAAAATGAGGTAAGGGGAAAAACATGATCATTGGTCATGGAGTAAATAAACAGAGCTTAGGATCCCATGCATTTATTTTCCCCTAAATTACTGAGTTTAGGTTTGCATGCTCAAATTCGGAAAAAAAGACTTACTATCGACTGCCAGATGCTGATTGAGCATCATCATTATTTCCCATATAGTCATCACCATCATCATCTAAGCGAGTTCTTGGATTAGCTTGTCCTCGACCTCTTGGCCTGTAGGAGCCACCACCTCTTCTACTGTAATTACTGGAATAGGATCCTCGGTACCCTAAAGCAGAGTAGTTATGTGTATAAGTTAATTTTCTCGTTTGGTTATGTGTATAAGTTCATTTTCTCGTTTGGTTATTTGTTGGGCATTGTACCGTGTAAATGTGGTATGTGATGTTTTTATGTTATCTGTGCTCGGCTGGTTAATTTGAGTGCCTTCCCTGTCCAACTTTCTATTATCTTTTTCATGTACCAGATATATTGCACCAACAAATTAACTTGGTCCTCTTACTTCCTTTTAACATAATTTAACTGATCAAACTTTGTGAAATCCAGGCAAGACATCCATCAACCACAAAGTCAAAAGGATTCCTCCACCATATGTGGGAGAAATCATTCGGTTTGCCTTCACATTGATTTCTTGCGGAGGACTTTTTATTTTCAGTATAGGCAATGGTTAAAAACCAGTCCAGGAAAACTTGTTAGGCGAATCAGTTGCCATATATAACGGTTAATTATTTTAAGGAACGGCGTTAAACCCAAAAAATCACAAAATGAACTAACAGCTACACAAACTGTATTCTTACCACGATTTCCTCTGCTGTTTCCTCTCCTGTTGCCACGGTAACCACCACCACGTGATCTACCTGACCCGCCACCTGACCATCGGTCATCATGTTCTGTAAATAACCAATTAGTATGATCTATCACACAATAATGAATTGCTGTTAAATATGCTTTTTAAGAAACTTGCAATAGCAAGTAAAAATAATTTGCAATTTTTGGGAAAATCAGGAAATTGTATTTGTAACAACATGTAAGAGAAATTTAACTATCTTGACAAACTAAAACATATAATGAAAATATGGTTTATACCAAAATATGGTTTATACCAGAGACAGTAGATAACTTGTTAAAAATCTATAGTCTCCCCAGGCCGTATTAGTGCCCCGGTGCCGAGGCACCTGGATTTTAAAATCTGTACCTCTGGGGGCGCTTGAAAATCATCTAACACATTGATCATGGTCGTTGGGCGCTTGAATTAAGGTCAGTAGAGTAACTTACAAGCTCAGCATGAGATCAAAGACACCATATTGAAACTTGTGTGACCATTTTCGACAGTCAATAAAAAGTCAATTAGGCTACATAAACAATCGATAATTGCCTGGGGCAGCATTGTCTAAGTTGTTTAACAACACCATTTTGATAAATCATGTACTGGCAGGCGTCCTACATCCGGACACTTGGCATATTTTTCAAGATAACTCGAGAAAGGTGTAAATCAAGTCATTGAAATTTCACCTGAACGAAGCTAGGTTCGTCTCTGAACTGAAGAGCTAATTTGTTTACTTCTAAAAATAGCTAAATTGCATTTTTGAGGGCCGTTGTAGGGGTCACTACATCACCTCAGTTATAAGTCCAACAGGACCATCAATCCGGACACCGTGTTGTCGCGTTTTTTATTACGAAAAAGGCGTTAAATATCGAATTAAACTGTGTAATGAATCAAGGGAGAGCACAAGTAAACGATTTGTACAAAATTTGTACGCTTTATCTCCCGTGAATATTGGAAAACTATCGATCGAAACTTAGCAGCAAAATTTTAAACGTACACTTTTCAAAGCGGGCATTTTGATACAAAATGACGTTGTACGATGTTTTTGTAACTCTGCACGTACTTTACTAAAGCTATATTTTCCTGGTTTATCTGTTAAAAAACATTGCATCGGTTTACCTCATATTTAGCATAAGGACCGTAGTTTACATTTCGGGGCTGCGCAGAAGTATTGCGCATGCGCAGTTATACGATTTTCGACTTCCCCCGTATTGAAAACAAGCTTCGCGAGTGCAGACGAAAGTAAATGCGACATTTCTTGTAAAATATTTAACTTTAATCGTTGCTACTTCGCTGTGTTGACAAAAATCAAAAACCCAAAATTAATGGCCGCTATAAAGCGTTTTTGAGTCTGTCCGGATTGGTGGTCGTCCGGATTTGGTGGACGCCAGCCAGTATTAAATGTGGATAAAGGACAGTCAGTCCGACTGGTTCTTGATTGAAAAACAGTGTCCAGAACGTATCATAAACTTCAAGACTTGTCCGTCAAAAGTCAAACCAGTGAATTTCTGGATGCGTAGCTTCCCCTGAACGCACAGCAGATGGTCAGTTCTTACAATCTGATAATAATTTCAAAGATAGAATAGAGATCTGTATTTTTAGATCTTTCATTCTTTGGATAATTTTTGGGGAATTCTATTTTTAGAAATTAAGAGCTTGAACTAAAGTACTAGTGTCAACACAAAACATTCTGACAATAAATAGATTTTAACCACAGGGAGCTTTCTATGCCCCTTAAGTACTTCGCATGCCAGTACCGAGAGATTAGTGATGCCGAGACAATAGTGGAATGGAGTATTGTAGTGACGGAACTGTGTACCCGGAAATACGGGCGTTAGTAGTTGCCCAAGATGCCGCGGGGCATTCTGGGATCGCCCTCTTGAGCGACGGCGGCCATGTTGGAAGGCCGTCGTGAACTGACGTTGTAGCGTCATGACTAGCAGAATAGTCCCAGACAACTGATAAGGTAGGAAACCTTGCTAAATACTATTTCCCTGTGTTGGTGTACCTATTCTAAAACCATAATGGTGGCAGCGACCATTCGACCCGGAATTTGCCAGAATAAATCGCTACCTATCTCGTGGTTGAATTGGTCATGTGGTTATTTTACAGGATAGTTTAACCGAGGCACATCCAGGTGCCCGGTTAGAAGGGAAATCCAGTCGTCGTACCAGTTGCTTTTGTTGTCACTTCGCCTAGCTAGCGTAAGGGGACCTCAAACAGTAGACTGAGGGGAGAGGATCAACAGGTCGTCGTACCAGTTGTTTTTGTTGTCACTTCGCGTAGCTAACGAAGGGGCTTCAGAAACAGACTGAGGGTGTGATTAGTGAGGTTTGTTTTCGGTTTTCGTGACCTATCGGGACTGGCCCATAGGTACGGTTGGAGTTCATCTGTATTGATCCATTGTTGTGACAACCTATCGGGACTGGCCCATAGGTACGGTGGGAGTTCATCTGTATTGATCCATTGTTTTTACGACCTATCGGGGTAGGCCCATAGGTGCGGTTGGAGGTGACTGGTATTTGTCCATGGTGTGTGACGTTGCTATTGTTTATATTCTGTGATTAATAAATATTTTCTTTTAGCTGCACTGCATATTAAGTTAGAGGAGGGAAGTAGTGAAAGTTCAGGTGAAGGCCTGGACTTAGAGCAGTTAGTGAAGGCCATGCGGAGAGTTCAGCGGGTTGTAGGACCCCTGATGTTGGAGAGTTCAGCAGGCTGTAGTACCCCTGATGTTGCATAAGGGGTTTCAAACAGAGTGGGGGTGAAGATGGTGGTTGGTGTTCAGCATGTGGTTGGACTGCCGGTGTAGATGAAGAACTGTGCAACCTAGTTTTCACGTGTGGTGCGGGGCTGATGAGTGATATATACATGTGAGAAGCTGGTGTTGGGCGCAGGACAGTCGCGGTTCAGAGATATTGGTGGGGAGGAGGAGAGTCTGTCAGGGATTTGATAGTGTGCAGCTTCTGCTTGACGAAGGTGCAGGATAGGGACTGCACGACGCGGAAGGGGTTGCTGGCAGTCGTTAGGTTTACAAGGCAGTTTAAGACACTACCTGTTGGGTAAACTTTTTACAGTTAGGACGGATCATTCGAGTCTTAGGTTGTTGATGGGGTTCCACGAACTGCAGGGTCGGCTGTTGAGATGGTTGGAGGAGCAGTCTCCGTATAATATGGTGGTAAAACACCGGACTGGGCGCGAGCACTGGATCGCAGCTGGACTAGGATGCCGGCAAATGCTGGTCAGTGCATGGAAACTGTGGGTGTGCGTCTAGGTAGTTTACCCTGTTGGGGATGCGGTGACTGTAAGGAGGCTCATGATAATTGGGCCTCGTTCCTCTCAGAGTTAGATGATGTGGTGCCATTGGCTGCAAAGCCAAGGATAATCTGTGCACCATCAGTCCTCTTGTATGGAGGGCGGGGTGGGTTGAGTGTGGCAACACGGAATCAGATTGTGGGAAGCCAACCCATGAAGGTACTGGAAGTCATCTCGGGCGAACGGGTAGTACTCACGTGGCTCATCAGGAAGTAGCAGGAAGATCCCTGAGGCATGGACTGGGAAACGACTGCGTGCGGATCTCCATGCGTTGAGCAGGAGATCCTGGGGACAGTGTGTACACTGTGGATAGTGTGGAGGATAGTACTGGGGCAGTTCCCAGCAGAGACCCTGAGGTATTGACTGGGACTGGTAAGGCCGGTCAAGTGAACACTGTGAATCATGCAGAGGGTAGTACTGGGCTAGTTCCCAGGATAGACCCTGGTGGACTGACTGTACACTGTGGATAGTGTGGAGGGTAGTACTGGGGCAGTTCCCAGCAGAGACCCTGAGGTATTGACTGGGACTGGTAGGGCCGGTCAAATGAACACTGCGAATCATGCAGAGGGTAGTACTGGGTTAGTTCCCAGGAAAACCCAACTCCCAGAGGCTGTACCTCCGGATGGAAGCTTCAGGGCTGCAGTATGGTGGTTGAGCAGTGTGGTGGTTGGGGCCTTGAAACCAGCGTGGGTTCGGCCCGGCATATGCGCGGAGGTTTGAGGCCGTGAAACCAGCGTGGGTTCGGTCTGGCATATGCGTGAAGGTTTGGGGCCGTTAACCCAGGGTGAGTTCGGTCCGGGACGCGCGAGGAGATTGTTGGCCGTGGAACCCTTGCGAGTTCAGGCCAGGAAGTGAAGAAGTACCAGTTCCAGGAAGAGTCTGCAAGAATCATGTGCTCCAGTGTTTAAAGTGGGGGGGAGTGTAGTGACGGAACTGTGTACCCGGAAATACGGGCGTTAGTAGTTGCCCAAGATGCCGCGGGGCCATCTGGGATCGCCCTCTTGAGCGATGGCGGCCATGTTGGAAGGCCGTCGTGAACTGACGTTGTGGCGTCATGACTAGCAGAATAGTCCCAGACGACTGATAGTGATAAGGTAGGAAACCTTCTAAATACTAATTTACCATAGTATTGTCTACCATATTGGCGATAAAACATCACTTCACTTGATCTGGATAAAGACTTTCGGTTCTTTTTTAAGAATACACATAGTACGATGGTCCTACGCATTATCTGTCGAAGAAAGGCAATACACTACTCACCAAATGAACGAGAACCATCGCGGTCTGTTGTAACCACAAGGTCGGCCATTTTGTAATCACGCAATAACGGATGGGCTAAAATCAGCAATATACCGGTACATTCCGGAAGACTAGAGTTGCTTCCCTTTGACCATCATCATCTACTGGGATCTATATCTTCTGCAATACTTACAAGTCAACTCATTTCTAATCATAACTGGGGGGTCGAGGACAGTTGTTAAAACGAAATGATTTAATTCTTATTGAATGATTAAATTTTGTATTGTTGAAAAGTAAAAGTTTCTATATAGGTAGACACGGTTGGTGCGAAATGGCTTTTGTGCACGTGGTGCTCGTGCACGTAATTGGTAGGAATGTATCAAACTTTATACATCTACATCTACATAATACGTTAAGCTGTCAGACTTGACAATTATTTAACGGTGCGCTTAGATAGAAAAGGAAAGAGAGTGATAGAAAAAGGTATGGAATAATAGATTCGTTCAAGACGATGGAGATATGCATGATAGAAAAGGATAGAAATATAAGAAAAGATATGCTCAGATATTTTTCGACCATCAAGGCACTTGACCTGTCCAGCTTCCGTGGCGGTGACAGGGACTGAGTCCCGGCTGACATAGCTCAACACCTATCACATGGTTGTACTTCATATCTGAGCGAAGTAATCCCCTTAGAATGAGAGTTTATCGAGCTCCTTCTTGAAAGATGTCAAAGAAGGAGCCTCAGCCACAGGGGCTGGTAAGTTGTTCCACACAGGGATGGTCCGTGGGAAGAAACTGAATTTGTAAGTATCTGTAGATGCGTGATGTTGGAGAAATCTGTTGGTGTGAGGGGCTCTAGGCATGGATCTGGCTGTCTGGAGGTACTTGTCAGGTGGGATGTCTACTTCGTTGTGCACGATCTTGTAGAACATCGTGAGCTGTTGTTTCTGACGTCTCGACTCTAGGCTTTCCCAATTCAGGTGATCTATCATATCAGTTACGCTGCTTGTATTTCTGAATCTGTTTGTTGTAAATCTAGCAGCTCGCCGTTGTACCATTTCGATGTTTTTTGAGAGATATTGATGATGAGGATTCCAGATGGTGGCGCAGTAATCAAGGTTCGGTCGTACTAGTGAAAAATATGCGTTGGTCTTCGTTTGTTCGGAAGTTTTTTGGAGATTTCTTTTGAGGAAGCCAAGGATACTATTTGCTTTCTTGATTTTTTTGTTGATATGTGAGGTCCAGCCTAGGTCGGATTGAAGATCTACTCCCAAGTACTTGGTGATGGTATCTTGTTGGAGAGTGATGCCTTTCAAAACGTAGTTGTACTGGAATGGTTTGCGGCTTCTAGTGACTCTCAGGAAGCTACATTTCTGTGGGTGAAAGTCCATGCCCCACTTTCTCTCCCACTCTGCCAAGGCATCAAGATCTCGTTGTAGAATTGCTTGGTCTTCAGGTGATCTGATGTATCTGTATAGGATACAGTCATCTGCGAAGAGACGTGTTGATGAAACTACACTGTCTGGGAGATCGTTGATGAAGAGAAGGAAGAGAAGTGGGCCAAGGACTGAGCCCTGAGGGACGCCGCTGATCACAGGTACACTGTCAGATGATTGTCCTTCAACCAGGACTTGCTGAGACCGGTTTCCAAGGAAGGAAGCTATCCATTGGTGGATGTTCGACCTGATACCATAATGGTGGAGTTTCTTCAGTAGCCTCTGATGTGGAACACGGTCAAACGCTTTGGAGAAGTCCAAGATGATGAGGTCAGCTTGTACCTTCTTGTCCATGGATGAGGCAAGTTCGTGGACCAGGGTTAGTAGTTGGGTCTCACAACTCCTTCGTGCTCGGAAACCGTGCTGACAATCATGCAGGATGTTATGTTTATCTAGGTGCTTGAGGGTGTTACTGACGATGATATGTTCCAGGAGTTTACAGCATAGACTGGTAAGGGAGACAGGGCGGTAGTTTGCAGGGTCGTGTCGAGCTCCTTTCTTGAAGATGGCAGTCACGTTTGCTTCTTTCCAGTCTTCAGGAACCACGCCCTCTTGTAGAGATCTGTTGAAGATCAGAGTGAGTGAAGGTGCGATGGAATATGCATAGTCCTTCAGGAACCGAGCCGAGATCCCATCTGGACCGGACGCCTTTTTGGTGTTCAGGTTCTGGAGGAGCTTTCTGGTGCCTACTTTGGTAACAGCAAAGTTAGGCATTTCTGAGTATGGCTCACCCTCTGGTGATGGTATGTCCTCTGTGTCTTCCTTGGTAAAAACGGATGAATATTGATTGTTTAGAATGTTTGCTTTGTCTTTAGCTTGGTTGAAGAGTCTCCCCTTGTCCTTGAGTGGTGAGATGCCATTATTGTCCTTCTTCAGTGACGATATATAGTTCCAGAATTTCTTTTGTTTCACAGGTCTTTCTTCTTTTTCAATTGGTTCTATGATGTTATTGATGTAATTTTGATGAGCTTTTCTTTCCTGTCTTTGTAGATTGCTTTTGAGTTCTTTGTATTTACGAATGTCACTTGGGGATTTAGTTTTCTTCATGCGAGTGTACAGTTTCTGTTTTTTCCTAATGGCTGCTCTGATGGTTCTGTCAATCCATGGTTTCTGTGATTTCCTGTCTTTAGTCATTCGGGATGGTATGTGTTTGTTCATGATCTTTGTGACTGAGTTTTTGAAGATAGTCCACAGGTCGTTTACTGTTGTGGCCTGGTTTTCTTTCAAGGTTAAGTATGTTTCATGGAGTTCATTCTCGATTGATGAGCGGTCAGCTTTGTCATAGCTGAAGACTTTCCTGGGTGGTGTCTTTACTGTAAGTGGTCTTAGACTGGCTTCAACATATACGGCTTCGTGGTCAGATATACCAGGGATTACTTCTGTTGTGTTAGTGAGAGATGCGTTGTTTGTAAAGAAGAGATCAAGGATATTGGAGCTGTCTTCTGTAGTTCGAGTTGGATCTGTAACTAGCTGTTCTAGAAAGGAATTACTGGAGATGTCTAAGAGTTGTTTGGACAAGGTTGCTTTCTGAGTTGAATCGATTGAATTGTCTGACCAATTGATACCGGGTAGGTTGAAGTCCCCTCCAAGCCATATATGTGCTGCCTTGGGTATCTCACTCAGGTATTGATGAAGGAGATCAAGATACGCTGGGTTATCTACATTCGGTGGTCTGTAGAAGCATCCAACGTATAGGTTGCTGGCGCTCTTCAAACTGATCTGGACCCATAGCATTTCACACTCGTCGGGGTTCACTATGTCGTCTGGTACCATTACTTGGAACTGGCTGTTGACCATGATGAACACTCCTCCTCCTCTTCCATTTCTCCTGTCTTTCCGAAATATCTTGTAGTCTTCTGGGAAGATTTCAGCATCTAAGTGATCGCTTGTCAACCATGATTCTGTGCCAAGGACTATGTCTGGTTTCACTGTTTCACACAGGGTTGCTAAGGAGTCCTTTTTCTTAACGATCGATTGGCAGTTGATGACTAGTACCTTGAGGGGTACGTCTGTTCGTTGAGCTGGGCTTACACTTATTATCTGAGGGTCTTTGTTGGAAGATGAGAAGCTAGAATGGATAAGATGACCATCAGCTTCGGAAGGCTGTTCGCTGGCCCTTGTGAGATGCAGGCTTGTAGACGGTACTCTTGTTGATTTAGGGGAAGATGTTGCCCTGGGATGACTGAAGCTAAAGTCAAAGACTTGGGATGAGTTAGCTGGACTTGGGTTTGACTGTAACGATTCATAGTAGTTGGTAGTTTCATACAGCGTCATATCAAAGAGGCCAGATGAAAAATTTGGTAGGTCACATTGTACGCATTCCCATGAGATATTGTGCATGGCGAAGTAGACTTCGTCCTTCATACCCATACAGTTCTGGTGGTCAATTAGAAATTCATCGAAGTGTATACCAGTTAGTTCTAAACATGCAGTGAGAAAAGTATGTGTGAAAAATTACGTCTGCAGAGAGAACTGCCGGACCTAAATGGTTAACTTGCATGTACGAGTTTAGGCTTCTTCTTCAAATACTGTGCATCGCTCCTCTGGAGCATTGTCGCACATGGTGAGTATATATAAATGCGCAAGGGAAAAACGCAGTGAACGCTGGCTAAAAACGGTTTAAACATGCTGCCCCAGAGTTACGGCATTGGCGCATATCCTAGCCTTGAAGACTTCTAGTGATGGGGCGGTGATGATCACACCTGGTAGGTTGTTCCAGATGCGGATGCCAGAAGGGAAGAAGGAGTATCTGTAGGCGTTGACGCTGGCAAATGGTACTAAGAATCGGTTTGCGTGGCCTCTTGGATGTACTCCTACTGGGGTGAGTAACTGCTGAGCTTGTCCATTCACTAGGTTGTTGACGATTCTATACATCACGACAGCCTTGGTGTGTTGGCGACAAGCATCTAGTGGTACCCAGTCAAGGCTCTTCATCATGGATGTAACGCTGCTGGTCTGTCTGTAGTCTCCTGTGCAGAATCGAGCAGCTCTTCTTTGTACACCCTCGATTTTGTTGATGTTGGCCCTAGTATGTGGATCCCATATTAAGGATGCGTATTCCAGTTGCGGTCTAACTAGGGACTTGTAGCAAGTGGCCTTGACATCTCGTGGGCAGGAGCTCAAGTTTCTGCGAAGGATGGCAGTGGTGTTGTTTGCCTTCTTGGCTGTCACATCAATGTGGCTGTTCCTGGTCAGTGTCTTGTCGAATGTGACACCCAGGTACTTCGCCTTGTCTGTTTCTTGGAGGGTATGGCCGTGTATGGAGTATGATCCAGCGATGATATTCCGCTTGTTGGTAATTCGGATCATTTCGCAATTATCAGGGTTGAAGGCCATCTGCCAGTCCCGCTCCCATTCTTGTAGATGGTGCAGATCTTCTTGTAGTGCCTTGGTGTCTTTGACCGACTTGGTGGTCCTATAGAGAAGGCAGTCATCGGCAAAGAGGCGTGCAGTGGATGAAGTTCTACCTGGCAAGTCATTGATGTATACTAAGAATAGGAGCGGTCCTAGCACGGTCCCCTGTGCAACTCCGGATGTTACTGGAGCTGAACGAGATGTCTTCCCATCCAGTGCGACTTGCTGTTGTCTGTTGACGAGGAAGCTGTCTATCCATCTTAGAGTCTTACCCCTGATACCATAGTGGTCGAGTTTTGCTGAAAGTCGTCGATGGGGTACGTCGTCGAACGCCTTTGAGAAGTCTAGTAGGATGGCGTCGATCTGTTGTTTGTGGTTGAGACCTGCTGCTAAGTCCTGGACGGTGTTGATGAGTTGGGACTCACATGACCTCTTCTTCTGAAAGTCATGCTGCTGATCGGAGAGGATGTCATTGTCGTCGAGGAACTTCATAATGTGGCTGTGTATTATGTGCTCCATTAACTTGCAGTAGATAGATGTTATCGAGACTGGTCTGTAGTTGGCTGGCTTGCTCTTGTCGCCTTTCTTGATTTTTGGAGTGACTAGTGCATTCTTCCAGTCGTCCGGTACCTGGGACTGGATTGTGGGAGGCTTGGGAAATGAGAGCGAGGGCTGGCGCTATCGAGGGTGCCATCTCCTTGAGGAACTTAGACGAAATCTGGTCTGGTCCTGTTGCCTTGTGTGTGTCGAGGCCCTCAGCAAGTTTTCTGACTCCATTGACGTGGATCGTCATTGAATATCATTGATAGTATCGATGAAGGTTTGGTTGATGGGGATAGAATACTGGTGGCTCCTGATGTTATCAGCTGACCAGTCAATGTCTGGGAGGTTAGCATCTCCACCGATCCAAGTAGTGTTATCATTGAACTTGGTATGGATGTCCTTAATTTCTTGACAGAGGTCAGTGGTGTACTTGATATTGTTGTCTGTTGGCCTGTACAAGCAACCAAATATTACTGGTTTCTTCAGACTAGTTGTGTTGAATGATGCAGCGATCAGCTCTGATGTGGAGCTGTTGTGAACCTCAGTGCCTTCCATGTCGTTCTTGGATATGATGGCAACTCCACCGTTTGTGTTGTTGGGACGGTCACGTCTTGCGACAAATCTGTAGTTGTCTGTCAGGACTTCTTGTTCAGCAATGGTAGGGTTAAGCCATGTTTCAGTGGCCATATTTCACTAGGCTATATGTGATGTGTTGGATATCCATACTGGCCTGGGTGTTATAAGGCAAGGCATGTCCAGTATCTTCCCTGGCCAAGTAGGTAGGTAAAAATATAGTTTGTTTTGTTTTGCCCAAATATCTAAAAATACGTTTGTTTAGATATTTGTTTTGCCAATGCATTTTTCTAGTTCTAATTTATTTAGAAGGTCACAAACTATTTTGAGTTGGTGAATTTAGCTTGGTTAGGTAGGGAAGTGGAAACAAACAATATTTTATCTTTGGTCCTGCAGGTACAGTAGTGTACTGCCAGGCCCGGATCCACCGGGGGGCACAGCCCCCCCCCCCCAGTTGGCCTGGCAGTGACCATTTTATACACCCCAAAAATGTTAAAATCCTTAAAATATTACCAATCGATCTATAATTGGCTATGGATCGATATTTTGTGATAACAGCCTCTGTATATTACATATAACGGAAGCGAGTGCAATAAAATGGGCCCCCTGTTGTTTATCCAGGCCCTAAATACTCCTAATCTGTATCAGTCAGACGCCAAATGATTGTTAAGCGTTTGAATGATCATGATTTAGGGGATGACTTGTGTTTGATTCACTGATCTGTGTTACTATAATGTGTGAACTGATCGATTTAATAATAGTGACACGAAGGAACTTAAATTACATTTCGAAATTTTCTTGTTGGTAGATTTATTACTGATTATCATGTAACAATGCTAATAATTTCACGTGAGTTTTTAGAACATAAAAGCTGCAATACAAAATTGACAAAAATCTTCGCAAAGGGGGGGGGCACATTTTTCAAAGTTCATCTGTCTATTTTTAAAGGTTGGCAGTGGCTAGCCGTCCGGCACCGGACGACTAGACAGCGAAATTAGTCGTCCGTCATCGGACGACTAGCAAACGATACATGCATTGGCTAGGTAACTGTCATGTTGATATGTCCTTATATCCAGGTAGATATTAATAGATCCCGATATAATCATGGAAATTGCATAAACATTACAAAATCTTATGAGTTACTTAAGTCTTTAATGCACATTCAACTTATTCCATCCAGTATATATGAAGGGTCACAATATACATCACATCATGCAAAAATTAAGTTGACACAATCATAAAATATGTAAATTCACATTTAATTTTTAACTTTAAAGTACTGAACGTCACAGTGGCTTACACTTAATGAGGGATTTATTAATTGCCCAAATTACCAGCTGCAGACAGGCACCCTGCAGAGAAGCCATAAAACCCCATTGAAGTGACTTATGGGAAAATCCTTCCAATAAACTCCTTTCGTTTTCAGTTGATCACTTTAATTGATCTTTTGTCATATGATTCATACCTCAAAGGGTAGAAATTGACCCCCTACTGGTAATCAAATGATCATGCGTCACCTAAGTAATTAAGAATAATAATTACATAACAAATCAAAGCACTTAAAGAACAATTGGGGGCACTTTGGTTGCTGGATATTGGAGACATGTTTTCTTTAATAATAAAATGACTGCCAGTATGTCTTAGTAGGAGCATTAGCATATCTAAATAAATGTATAAAAGGGCATATGTTGTTTTCTACAACTTGTAAATAAAATAATATAGAGCAGGTAACTACATAATTCTTTACATTCACATACAAGTTAGTATAGTCTGGTATTGGACTTCCAATTTGGTAGAAAAGTCAAATTCTCACTGAGATTAATAGACTACCGGTAAGTATAAATTCCCTTTCCTCTCTAATGAAAAACCTTGAATCTCACAATTTCGATTATTTTCCTTCTCATTGTCTCATAATTCGTGACTTTATACAATACAATATAGACTTATCAATAGATATTTTTAAGGTGATTCCCAACTCTTCAGTTTAGCGGAAGTTTAGAAATCGGTGTAAATAAGACGTATTGAAAGCGTCTGACTACCCTGATGAAATAATACGAACAACTTAAAATTGATGGGTCCGCATGTTCTCATGTCTTAAAATCGCGAATTTACCGTGTAGTCATTACTATATTATACTATAATAAGCTTGCAGACTAAAGTGAAATTGTATGTGCCATTTATTCCAAACGTTGAAACACCAACACTCGCGAATACTATAGCTACAACGTATGTGAAACGTAATATAATGCGCCCACACAAAATTGTATCCAAGTTTTAATATTTGTTTAGCAAGCATCCCGACTACTTAAGAGGAATGTTCTTTTGCATTTATTTCATAAGAATATAGACTAGCTAATGCAAAAGAGCATGGGCTCATCTTTAAATATACACATTTTTCAAAAACAAATTATCGCGAAAACTGGATACAACGTATTCAAAACGTTGATGTATTTTGTAACCTCTACTGGTTTCGACATTTCTGAAATCCCTTAAGTGTCAATTAAAAAGATATAGCCGAGCAACTGCCATGAACTTGGGATCAAACTTCTATAATAGTTACTCTACTGGTTGCATGTACGAAAACAGTATGTTGTTCAACTATTTGTTTCGTATAACTTAAAAATGAAAAATCACATATTTTAAATATTATTTAAAAATACATATAACATGCATAGTCTAAAACAAACGTTATCGTGTGATTCCGTATATACGAAATTTCCTGCATGTCATGTTTCATGTAATTAAATGTCAAACTTTTTCGGTGAAATGCAAATTTCAGTTTTTAGGGTGGGTCCCCAAAATCTAAAAATATCATGAAAACTAGCCAAGCAAAACTATTATGGTTTTGCACAATCACTATCCTGAGTGTGTTCTTAATAAAAATCAGGTGTTTCTCTTGTACAGAAAAAATCAAGAGTTGGGAATTACCTTAAACCTGCTGTATATATTAGTAATTACTACACAGTAAAATCACAATTTTAAGATATCACCTAGGCTAGTGTTGGCTCGTTCTCTAGCAGTTTGGCCTTTCCTAGCCCAGAGCCCTGGGCTGATCCTGCTGGCAGAAGCCAGCAATGGCCCTTTTCCGCATTGGGCTTATAATTGACTCTTATTAAATTTAAATTAAAAAATTGACAAAGTATTTTTTCCACAGTGGGTTGAGAATTTCAACTCATTCGTGGGGTTCTGCATAAAATATTGTAAAGCTTTGCTGTTGGGTTTAGTTCTGCATAGAACAGTATGTGCGTTGAGAATGTAAAGTGACCTTGTGGATTGAGAATGAAATCACCTTAGTGGGGTGCAATATAAAAAATATATTGTCGGTTGAGAACTTAAAGGACGGCATTGTATGTTTAGAACTAAAACACAGAAATGTATGTATATTTTGGGTTGAGAATGCAAAAAGTATGCATTCCATGATTTGCAGGCAGTGTGTTAATGTGTCGAAATAAATTATAGATTTCAAACGCAATTTTAGTGCATGTAATTATTTTCAGGTGAAAGGTGTTTTCCTTTAAGGTACAAAGCAATTGTATTGGTTGTTTAAATAACATTAAAGGTGATTTTGAACACAGGAGTAACTTTATTTTAATTTATTCATTTTTATGGTCGACACATATTTCTTAAACAATACCGGTACAACTTATTAATAACAATACTGTTTAATGCATTACAAAACAAATATTTTCTCTAAGCACAACTTCAGTTACGAAATTATGCTGTTTGTTAAATTACCAAATTTACAGTAATTAAGCTAATGCACTTATATTTTGCAACAAGCACAAACTTATGAAACCGTAAAAAAGAATGCTAATGTTCTATTTAACAGTGACTTACCCTATTCTAGATATCTCAGAAGTAGATAAATTTTCCAAAATACAAACAGCTTTGTTGTGTCACAGAATAAACTTTGTAAAATACATAAGTTATGTATCTGTTCTGTTTAATCATTGCTAATTAGACAAGCTGCAAAACCATCACAGTTTTTGATTGGATAAGCATATAAGGGGGTGCTTTATGACCATTGACTTCAGCTGGTGATTTATGGCCCTTCAGCTAATTATGTCCTGGGGAGCTAATCTTTGGGGAATCAAAGAAGAATCAGAGTTGATAATGATCTTTAATGAATTATGATATTATGCCATAAGATAACAAATTCTTGTATACTATAGTGCTAGCTTGAATTGTTTTAATTGTACTAAAGTCAAATATATTATATCATATTAAAAAGATATAAAGTAAATGTAGTTATGATATCATGTATAAAAATAATCATAGCAATGTTTGAATGTGAAAATTTAATATACCTGTATACTACATATTAATAATTATGCTCCCATTTATGTTAATTAATAAGACTGAAAAAAAAGAATATATACATAGATACTAATAAAAATATTATATAATAATACTCCATTGATAGCTATTTTAAATATCATTTTAGAACATGAATAGACCAGAAACTATAGATAACAGTCTGTGAATAGATTAAGCAATCTTGTATAAGATTGTTACGCATAATTTTATTGAAATTTATTTACACTTAATTTTATTGAACATTCTTGGGAAAAATTGGTATATTCCACAAAGGTGGATTATTTTGAAAAATTGGTATATTCCACAAAGGTGGATTGTTTTAAAAAAATAGGTGTATTCCACAAAGGTGGATTAATCAGATGTGCACAACTAACCTTATCTGAACATATCTGTTTATTTACAAATGTTAATAAGATGTCCGCAACTGACCATATCTGTTTATTTAGAAAAAATGTTTTTCCAATAGTTGACAGATACCCATTCATGTTTGTAAACATCACATTATTCAGGGCACATTATAGGCAAATGATGCTGATTGTAATAGTATTTAGTGGTAAATATTGTAGAAATATTGCATCCTTACAGTGTATGATAAAGGTTGATGTATAATAAAATGTGTGTAACAAGTTTACTGGAGTGCTGTATGATATTGCACCATGCTGTGCAGTGTGATATATGGACTATAACTTGCCCCAGGCTACAGTGACTTGACATGATCCACAGTTACTATGGTTACAGATGTATTTATGATGATTAAAATGGTGATATTAGCAGATTAATTATTGAAATTTAAGAACTTTTTTTATACATATTGATCAATGAATTTCAGTTTAAAATCTTAATGGAAAAAAATCATACAAGCTGTCTTACTTTAGAAAAGGTGGACAATAAGTTCCTTTAGAAATGGTAGATGATGGGAATAGCCAAAATTGAAAAATAGTGAACAATTACAATTTGTTATTTTTAACTAAAATGATTTTTTTTTTTATAAAAAATTTTGGTTTTAATAACATATTTCATAATATAAGGGCAACCAAGAAAGACAATAAAGAGGGAAAATCAGGCAATTAACAAGCTAATTAAATTTGTATCCTATAAATCCCATTGGAACCTGGATACAAAAAATGGAGGGTGTGGAATAATTTGTGAATTCAAGTCTGACATGATATTTTCCTGATTACAGAAATGTTTCCTTAATTATAGTCTGCGTTTGTAACCTTGGGATACAGGATAAAAAATTGCCTATTGGAACTATGGAAAAATTCGTGAATTCAAGTCATATATGTAGTATTCTTCTGCCGGAAAATGGTGTCAGGTGAAATAATAAAGGCTGATGTTAATTTCATAAAATTATGTGACATTTGAATTGTACTGTAATGAGCTTTGAAGTGAATAGATCTAGCATCCAAACAATGATTACATTGAAGCTTGAAATTAAATACATGTGATTCATTCTATAAATTTATGTTGAATTATGTATAGTTCTACTGGTATATAAAATAAATAAATCAAAATTATAGCAACACTTAACTGAGTGAATTACCTACATACGCAACATACTTGGAAGAAGTTATATATAGCTCTGCGTGGCAGTATGGGGGACTTTTATTTACAGAATTATGAAAAGTATAAAATGTTTGTAAATAGAACTTTGTGCAGAACTAGTTTTGTTGCATACTATAAAGGATATTGATAACTGCCTTGTCAGAGACAATAAAGTTTTGGAAATGGCAAATTTTATTTAAGTTTGATGATACTGGTTTAGATCCCACAGGGAATGTTGAACAATGTTCCACTTCCAGGAGATTTTAAACAAAGAGGACAAAGTTTTAAATTAAAGGCATTTTTTTACTGGAATACATGATTTGTTTTCTTTATTTTTCGTTATATATAAATATTATTTCAATAATTCAATAATACTCACATGTCTATCCTTTATATGAATTATGTTGATATGTCCTTATAACTCCAGGTAGATATTAACAGATCCTGATATAATCATGCAAAGATTAAGTTGACACAATCATAAAATATGTAAATTCACATTTAATTTTTAACTTTAAAGTACTGAACGTCACAGTGGCTTACACTTAATGAGGGATTTATTAATTGCCCAAATTACCAGCTGCAGACAGGCACCCTGCAGAGAAGCCATAAAACCCCATTGAAGTGACTTATGGGAAAATCCTTCCAATAAACTCCTTTCGTTTTCAGTTGATCACTTTAAATGATCTTTTGTCATAAGATTCATATCTAAAGGGTAGATATTGACCTCCTACTGGTAATCAAATGATCAGTGTCACCATGCCAACAATAAAAGATAGCTTAACTAAATTAGGATTTATAGTTTTGTGTCTTTGATATAAAGAATTCATAATTATAAAGCTTAATATTTCATGTTTAAATTATTCAACATTGATATGAATTTCAATTAGGTTCATGCCAAAACTAGGTAAATAATTTTAATTAGGTTTGATAAGGACGAAATTATTATTAGTTTTTCGCTTCAAATGTTATATAACTCTTTAACCACCTTATTACATTATTATTATTGCAACAAAGCTAAAATATTTATTCACATAAAGCAGTTTTTTAAATGCAAAAAACAATCCAGGTGAGGTCAAGAGAAAATATACACTTACTTGACATTTTAACCAGCACAACATCTTTTGTAGCAGATTCTCTTGTCAGCATATTTTTCAACACTTCCGCCATGAATTCAATCCGATCTGATTTGCTCCACGAACGAACACGTTTTCAACGTATAATACGACACGTATCACAAATAGCACGTCTGAATTTCGTACAGAGACCGGTAAGCAGCGACGCAAACCTATACATGACCACTGCCTGTATTTTGCTTTGAAGTTTTTACATATTGTACATATATTTATTTAATATTCTTAAAATATATCAGTATTATAGTTAAATATAGAAGGGAAGTAGGCCTAATTATTAAAGTAAAAGAGTTAAACTGATTTAGATAACATAGTCTCTGTTAAAGCAAAGTAAGATAACAATCATAACATACATAGTCTCTGCTTAAGATAACATAGTCTCTGTTAAAGCAAAGTAAGATAACAATCATAACATACATAGTCTCTGCTTAAGATAACATAGTCTCTGTTAAAGCAAAGTTACTTCTGAAGTAACTGAGTAACCAGCAAGTAACCAAAGGAATAGTGCAGTAACCTGGGTTACTAATACGCAGGGATCGTTTTTCCACAAACTAACAGGCAGGTTTTTCCCCACAAAATCGGAGGTAACCACCAAGTAACCAAAGAAATAGTGCAGTAACCAGGTTACTTAAAACGCATGTGTAAAAAATGAAAAAAAGGGAGACACAACTTTGGCCATATATGGTTTAGAATAGGATCTACCATGATACGATTCATAAACGGTAACATTGTTTTCACGCTATTATAACCAGTGACATTCTAAACTGTCAATTACCTAACACAGCAATTTCATTTTTTCAGCATGAAGTGAAGTCATATACTATCCACATCCTCATAATACTGTAATTGAAACTTTCTATGTTCCATTACTACTTCCACTGCCTTAAAGGTTAGAGTGCAGAAATTTTCATGATTTTAATTAAAATGTTACCAAAAATCGAAAATCGATCTGAACCTGTTGAAACTTTCAGTCTTATATTTTTTATTTCATGGATTATGTATTTTGATTTGTAGACCTACACTTTTAATAATTTAACGTCTTACTCAAAACTTTTTAATATTTTAAGTTCTTATATTTGAACACATCTTCAATGGGGTAAACATTTGTTTAAATAATTGCATAAAAATATTACGATGTCTGATTATGTAGCGTGAATTTTAATAATTTGACGCCTGGTTTGTAAATTTTAGGGAATTGAAAGATTTTTCAAAATAATTGTTACTCATCGTATTTTCTGTTGATGTAGCAGTACAATTTTAGTACCCTGACTTCTGATTTTAAAAGTTTAAAGTGCAGGAAATTGCATGATTTTAATTCGAAAAGTGAAAAAATCTTCGCCGGGAGGGGATACCCCTCACGCACCCACCCCACCATAACATCCCAATAGCTAGCTGTGTCCCCACCCCCCCCCCCCCCCCCCCACTACTGTGGAGAGTTTTGAACGTACCAGGGACGGATATTTGGGTTTTATAACAGTCTGCAACAACAACAACAACAAATTGAAGAAAATCAAAATTAACATGTTTCGTGGAATCCTGGGTATAAGATCGTATGTCACAGGGTAAACGTTTTATTTTAACAGTATTTAATGTTTGTTTAAGCCATCCTTGAACTTTCTATCAATACTCGTGATGCTTTGTCCGCTTGACCTATGTTTGTTATGTAAAGTTTCACAAATTCGGATGTTCAAATTTTCGGACATGTCTTGATAACTTAGTTTGTTCTTGACTGTATTTGCTGAGATTAATAGGCACTCCGTTTAATATGCGTGATTTTTTAGTTAGGTAACTAAGAAAGTACCAGAAACGTTGCTGCAGATAATAAAACAATAAAACATTAAACTTGCTTTTAGAGCCTGAACTGATACTAGTATATTATCCAATTTGTGTAGATCTAACAAACAAATAACCCCCCCCCCCCCACGGTCGGAATGTTTGACCTAGTAGTTATTTTTGTGTATTCTGGTACTACGTAATTCTGTGACGTCACACATATCGAGTACACTGTAGACGCAGGTGAAACAAACGGCATTTATTCGTAAACAAGACTGGAATTACGTGTTTTTTTTACTTGGTTAGTTAGAATATATGTATTTTTAAATAAATCAATGATAAAAATTAGAACTTACCCGTAAGAATGATATAATTTCTTCTTTGAAAATTGACGAAAATAACGCTGATGTTTGTAAACAAAGTTGTAAAGGAAGCTGGGAGCGAGCATGCGCGGAGTTGTTCGATATATTCGGAAAGTTTGGATTTTACCGGTAATTAGTATATCCTGGTTATAGGTGTATTGAGGATAGTCATTAATATTAACTTGTTCAAGCTATATGGAGTGGTCCCCAACCTGATTAACTGATTAATTTGGCTATTTACAGCTACTAGATTAGCTGCCAATATCCGGCAGTGGTGAACAGTTCCATACCTGAAAATACAGGAGCTTAGTTGTCGCCAGATATCTATGCTATAATCAGCTCTGTGACTGTCAGTCTGTATCCAGTAATTGTATGATTATATGGTTAGAGATATTGTTTTCAACTTCAATGTAGTACTCTTCAATGCCAATAGGGCATTTTGTTGCATTGTTATTAACCTCTAGACTACAGATACAGTAGTCCTGACTTGTTGCTATTTCCATTCTCAATATCGACATAAAATAGGATTGATCCCATTGTAGATATGGTCAGAGTATAGAAACACCCATGGTGCAAGATGGAATTTTCATCAATTTTATCTGTCAGCAAAAATAATAGCAAATATTGTACTGATTTGTTCTTTGTGGCTTTGCGCTATATGCCATATATATATCCGCGTTTCAATGTAATCCATGAAGTAAATCAGAACACTTGTACTATTTATCCCAAAATTCCAGATTACAGGTTTATTTCTATCCAGTAATGTTAATATGGTGAATGTAAGATAGATGCGGCAGTCTGAAGACAATGTTAAAATTTAACATCAACAGTTTTGTAAGTGATTTGAAAAACTACTTTACATCATTCAATCAGGCCCAGATCTCCAGAAGCGTCTCAAGCAGAAATCTCAACTCAAATTAAGATTTTGCTCAAATCAGAGTCTGAAATTGTTATAAATAAGAAGTTTGAGCTCTCAAAATGTTACTGTAATAAACTCAACGTAATGTTTCTATTTTGCTATACCAAGTTAGAGTACAATTTCGCATGGAAACTCTCAAACGATGGATGACAAAATTTGAGTTGAGATTAAGCTCAGATTGAGATGTTTCGGGAGATCGGGCCCAGGAATCGAGCTAGAGGCTGCAATTCTGATTGATACTAGGAGTGGATGATACTTTTTATGCGGTTGACTGAGACAGTGGTCATCCACTTTTCACTGCCTAATTGGCCAATGATCTAAGGTCTTACCCATGTAACGACCGTACCACCCTTGGTTGATACTACTAAAATACACATCACACATGTCCATTATTGCCAATTCAATTCTGAATTTCTGATAAATGATGTTTACCATGATAACATTAAATATTTTGTAATTTCAGAAATGTGTCATGGTGTGTGAGAAGACAGATGCTGTCAACGACGAGGGTGGCATTACAGACTGCACCAGATAAACAAGAGAAGGGGATAGTACATCTCAGTGACTCATGTGTTCAAGTATGAACATTATTATATAATTTTACGCGCCATATTCCATCCTTTATTTGCTATTACAGTCTGTGAATTTAGGAATCGGCAAAAGTGAACAGTTTTCCTTTATATTCAATACATATTTTCAGTTTAAATTAATAAATACTTTTCAGTATTTCATTTGGATGCAAGTCCTGAATCACTGACTCATAAAGAATGGTTTTGGACTCTTTAAATTTCGGCACTACCTTATTTTTGCAAATTCATCTTTGTAAGTTCAGTGGGAAAGGACTCATTGTTTTCTAAACCAAAATGAAACACTGCATTTCCTGGACAAAAGGTCAAGTGCTAATTTCGCAGTTATATGGCTGGCTATCTCATAATAATAAGCAATGACTTTGAATCTGTTTTTGGTACACTTATGCTATTGCAGTGCCAAATTTTCATTATTTACTGTTCCACTTTTGATAACAAATTTGCAGGAAATTAAACAACCAAATCAACCTGAAACCTTTCTATAGAATCGTTTATAAAAATATTTTATCAAAAACAACTGAACAAAACACTATTCCAGTCAATGTTTTCTATCGGCTATCAGTTAATAATGAAAGCACCGTCAATATTGAGTTTTGGCACTTTTTGGGAAATATACATTTTTGTTTCAATAACCCGTCTAGTTTGGTTGTATGTATAGCCCTCACTTATCTTAATTGAACCTAAAATTCTGAAATTCATTTACCACCCTATATAAATTAGCTTTATTCTGTTTTTCAGAGACTTAACAAAATAAAAGGTGAGGGCTCATTTCTACGTATCGTCGTTGAAGGTGGGGGTTGCTCTGGTTTTCAATATCAGTTTGAACTGGATAAAGAAATAACAGAAGATGACAGGTAATGATATTGTTAGATTAATTTACATACTGAAAAGTAAAGGTTCATGGTGATAACACAAACTATAAAGTTCTTTCGGTGTGTCTCAGGGGTGTCAATGTTCCTGATTAATTTGGAATTCCGGATTTGTCTATCCTAAAAGATCTATGATTTCTGACCAAAATTAATGTTATTTGATGAAAATATCTCAAGAAATGGCAAAGTTATGGTAAATTTAATCTGATCTGAAGGATTTACTTAATACAGACTGAGTTAATTAAGGAAACAATGTCATTGAAGGCCTCTTGTTTGACAAAAATTGTCGGCCTCATACGATTTTCCTAATTTTTAAATTGGCCCTGTTGACACCCCTGGTGTCTGTATTACCTAACTGCATGTATATGGATGCTGACTTCCTATCACTTGTCCCACATGTTAGGTTAGGGATGAGTGTAATCTGCGGATCTATTTACTGGTGTTCAAGTGATCATTGATAAATAAAACTTATTGTTTTGTTGAGGTCAACTTTTTCCCTCTACTCTCAAAACTATTGCCATCAAAAGGTGATGACACTGTAAAGAAAAACACATACCTCTATTCTGCTTTTTGAAAGAATTATGTCCAGGACCTCTTTTTTACAATGTACTTAGAAAATGAGATTGAATTATTAAGTTTTGTGTTTAGGTTTGAAAGTTTTCAGACACATGTCTGAATATAAGGTTTTTGAGTGTGCAAAACAGTCTGTTTTTCTGTATTTTCCAAATTGTTGATTTTTGGGGATTTCAGGTTTTTCCGAATTTCAAACTTTCATCCATGCAACTTATAAACTAACTATGGTTATGACTGCTTTGTTACTGGGACATAAAATCAGACGCGCATATGCACCCGTTAGGCTGTGCTCTCGTTTAGATTGATGTAAAGCCACTGTTTAATTTTATCATTTGATGATTTTCACCACTGGTTGTATGTATCGTATGTTATTATTTTGTCTGAAAAGAATTATCATTGTCATGTTATTATTTCTCATGCCATGTTTCAGAGTGTTTGAGAGGGATGGTGCAAAAGTTGTTATTGATCAAGACTCTATGGAATTTGTTGC
The DNA here is from genome assembly GCA_947247005.1 of Spisula solida. NCBI lineage: Eukaryota > Metazoa > Mollusca > Bivalvia > Venerida > Mactridae > Spisula > Spisula solida. The sequence continues at coordinate 55,287,320 of OX365945.1, forward strand.
GGGTTCAACTATAGACTATCATGAAGAATTAATAAAAGCGGCATTTCGTGTGATTGATAATCCACATGCGGAACAAGGATGCTCATGTGGTGCATCATTTGCTTTAAAACTATAAAACTACCAGGCAGTGGAATTCCTGTGCGAAAACCTATACCTGGCAGATATTCTTGTTTTGTGTGGAAAAAAATGAAGATAATCTCTTTTTATCTGTGCTTTAGGTACGGTAACCTATTTTGACGACATTGATGCGATAGAGCAATTGGCCAGATATCTCCCTCTCAAAGAGGTTAATTGCTCTTGTTTCCCCAGTGTGTGAATCTATGTATTAGTGTGGGCATTAATTGAGGTACTTATGATCCTGTCTACAGGTTCTGTTGCTTTGTCATTATGTTGATGTTTCTAGTTCTAAAAACTTCTGAAAGTTGATAAAATCTATTGGACATTTGGTCCAACAAGCCTTTAAAACCTGTCGTTCTTATAACTAATGGGCAGACACTTTACGGTCCGTTTACGTACCAAACTCGCCATGATATGAAATGTCAGTCTATAGTATACCGTATAGCTGGTTATTTCTACGGGTTGGAAATTTCTGCCATTCTGCGGTCCAAGATCAAAATTAGAATTAAATCATCTGAATAAAATTTTCACGCAGAATAATGTATTAGAAATTTGAGAATGGTCTCATCCGGCATATAATGTACAAAAGTTAACATGTTGATTGCTTTGTATTGTTTATTGCAGGTCTGTCTATTGTAACCAAAGTAATTTTGATTGAAGCGTGTATTATTTGTATAATGATAATCATTGGCAGTTTATGGTGTAAGATCCTTGTATTGTTGAAATAAATGTGAAATTCTTTGAAATGAAAGTGCGATTCACAGTTAGAACTTAAATCCAGTCAGTGAACGGAAGAAATTATTACAGTTAGCATGGGTTTGAATGTCTATGGATCAATCAGACTGGTGTAGGACTAATAACAATGAACTTAGGGACTGAAAATCTTTTGTTTGTTGTATGTTCATGATTCTGATACCATATTGATAACACCTTTGCCTGGTTTTGTGATACACAGCCAGTTCTATAATCAGCTGAAATTTATTCTTGCCATTTTATATTAACCACAATATATCGTTCCCATCTGCCTTGTGTTCAAGGAAACATTACGTGATGTACGTTTCGCACCTGGTACGCACCTGTTATTGGTTGAACGGTATGTTTAAAAAACATGTTTGACATGTACGCAAAGTTTGGCTAACCATATCCGGAGTTGGTGTGCGAGTATTTGTGTTATTAAGCAAAATGGCGGACAGAGGCAAACAAAAGAAAGTGAATAGTAAAACCCTTGCATCTATTCATATTTCGAACTGAGAACGGAAAAAAGGGGTATTTATTGTTTGCCCCAAATGAAGCATAAAACAAAGGATTATAGCGATAGAAACCCGTGAGTTTTAAAGATGTTTGCAGGTTGCTTTCCTTGAACGTAAGGCAGTTTTGTGCTGAAATAATTTGTTGTAGATGCTATGTTTATTTTCCACTTTAATTCTGTCACAGTCACATTGATTGATCAAATTGTTATAACAGACCAATGAAAAAGCATTTAACATATTAATCACCATAATAAGATAACAAGTGACAATGTGGTGCTTATGTCTAAAATTTGTCATAGTGGAGGATTTCTAATTCCAAACATTAAATTTAACCCTTACTTTCCAATTCATTACACTTAATGGGGACATCCATGTCCTTTGTATACCTTTCCTGTCCATTGTTTGGCATGCATTCAATGTTACCATATTTGGAATTGGAATGTTTTTGTTATATACTTTCAGTTTTATTTTCATGTAATGACAGGCAAGGCACCTGCTTTGCATATTTAAAAGATACATTTATATGTCATGCAGATGTTAAAGATTCTATATGTAGAGCACTTAAATGAAGTTCAGCAGTATTTATAAGTATGAGGGTATGTCCAATAGTAACATACTGTTGCTATATTGAATCGTAAGAAGTGCAATGCAATGTTACACAAATTTCTGCACCAGACAACAGCTCGTTGTTAAATCAAGTTCAATATTTGTCGTATTATTTGGCACTATGCATGTATGAAAACTGTTATGATGATGAAAATGAATATTATTTTTTGTGTCTGCCCACATAACCACTGTGGTATATTTCGAATGTCTGTATATTTAAATAGTCACATAATTCGACATGGTCATCGGAATTGAATTACTGTATGTTTTTGGTATCATTTTATTGCCAAATGCTATAAACAAACACACTAGGGAAGCAGTGATATTACTTGTAGATATAGCACGGAGAATTTGACATGATCCTGACCTTTATGCATGAATATATTACAGGGTTCTTGCGTTGAATATATAAATTTCCACAAGCAAATCGTGCAAAATCGGTCCTTTAGATTTGTGTTGGTACCGGTATTACACCTTGAGCGTCTTTGTGATACTCGCTGCTTATGCAAACAAACACCAAGGATATAAATATAGGCAATAAATCAGCTGTGAAATTATGCTGATAGAAGTTCGACAGTAATGTCCAATTCTCTGGACTATACAAATAGTCCTTGTACTAATTTACCTCAATTTAAATGTTTATTTGATATTAAATCTTTGAATTTACAGTTATATATTGTTTTAGTGTTTGTAGAATTTTGTCTGCTAACTGCTCATTGTGTATATGGAATACAGTGATGTGTTTCAATAAATATCATAATGAAATATATTTAGAAATTATTGCATTTATAGAATCGTGAAATATTTGATACTAGCTTGGTAACTATTTCGTATTTCTGTCAAACAACACTTTCACTTTACCCTGCTCTGTATTTTATGCTTGCTAAGTCTTTACATTTCATCGGCATGACCTATTCCTGCTATTGCCTGCTTGTACAGATCTCCTGTGAATAAAGACCACTATTTTAAAACATGCTGGCAAAAACCACCAATTTGATCTAACATCAAATAATTTTCAACCTGTCAATAGTCCAATATTACATATTCCAAATATTATTGGATGCTGGCTTTCACTCACATTTCAATCATATTTCAATTTCAATAACCAGCTGAACATTCCTTCCTGGTTATACCAATTCATTGGTTTTGTAGCTATTTGTATACAACATAATATGCCTACACAGACCGCTTGTGGAAACGGCAACAATGGTCTTTGTTGATACTAGTAAGTGCTATATTTTAAGCTAACAGTTTGAATATCATTGAACATGGTCTCATTGCAGATAAAATTGACAGTCTTTGCTGACATAGTTTGTAGTAGACTAAGTGGACTTTATTTGCAGGTTGTCTGAATATAGATTGAATAGTATTTGCTGCTTAAGTAAGCTTGATTGTTAAGTGGTGTTTATTGCTTAGTATTCTATTGTCCATTGTACCTTTGAACCATTCTATGGCTTTGACTTGATCATACTTGTGATACATGTGCAGTTGGCTTTAAGCTATTGTCATGTTTAGATCCATTGTAATATTTGCATTGATATTGTATATGTAAGCAATTCGTTTGTTATGTTTTATTTAAATAAAAGTGACGTATTAGAATTGTTGATGTGTTATAATTTCCAAGGGGTACCACACATACCAATACTATAACTTGCAACATTTTTTATGGAACAATAATTTATATACAAATAAGTATATACAGTAATAGACTTCTCATTGGTCTCTGGATGTCCTCTTCAGTGGCTGTCCATCTATCAAGATTCCCATGTACACATTCACAAGGCGAGTTTCCTGGTTGCTGAACAGTTGATGGAATGGTCGCCTTAGTCTGGCACAGTATCAAACATTCGACTCCATAGAAGTCATTTTAACAAAACAAACTTGTTTTAAACACCAAAGAAAGTTTTGTACGTCTTGAGAAGTTCGGAGGATGGCTGCAGTAAACGTCTTGCATGCTCTGATGTGGAGTTCATTGTGTTAGTAGTATCAAATATAGGCCAGTCTGGGGACTTATCCCAGAACGTTGACATGAAAAACGGGGTTAAAGGTATAAGCTCAGTATGGCTACTATCCAGTTGCTTGAGCTGGTTTCTCCACTCTTCCAGCGGGATGCCTTTAAGACCCATGCCTTTGAATAGATCTTTGAAAGGTATAGTGCTTTGGTTAAATAGATGATACACTTTCTCGCCAATGTTACTAGATGAGGCGCATATTTTCAAACTAATTTCGATCATTGATTTAGCACAATAATCGACGGGTGTCAGATCGTATGGAAAGTCCATATCTGGGTACATACCCATTTTCTTCATACCATGCATTGTAGCGCCGAATAAGTCATTATTTGGACCAACCCCATCTGTACTTCTGCCTGATATACGAGCCGGTCTGAATATTGCGCCTCCAGGGAGAAAGTCCAGTGCTTGCATAACCAGACGTTCACTTGCCCATTTACTCTGTCCATAACCTCCAGCAATCAGAAGTGGGTCATCCAAGAAGTCACTTTCACTGAACACACGACGGCTTTCCTCTTTGACTACATTTTCCTCTGGAAAGAGAAAGACAGCCAGCGATGACGTAGTAAAAATGTATTTTTGGACACCAGTGGAAGCGAATTTGATGAACTCCTTAGTGCCCTGGACATTTGCAATTCGGTGGTCTTCGTAGTTTGTGTTGAAATTCATTTGAGCAGCATTCATAAATACTACATCGATGGCATTGCACAATGATTTGTAAATATCAGGTGCAATCCCAAGGTTTTTCTGTGACAGATCAGATATGACAACAGCAATCCGTGATGAATATTCAAACTTCCACAGGCCGTATCTCCTCATGTTATCAATGATACGACCAATACCACGTGTTTCCGTTGTCTCCCTGACCATGCAACAAACGTGAGAGGTGGATTGCTCTAGGATCTCATAGAGTAAAAATGCTCCCAAAAATCCGGTCACGCCTGACACCAATATGTTCTTGGGGTGCTTACTCGATGTTGGTTTTCGTACACGAGTCGTGTAGTGAGCGAACTGGACAGATCGTCTTCTGTCGTTATGTGGACATATACTTGCATCAAGTTCAGAATCGTGGAAAATCAATTCCCGTAGTTCAGCTTTGGATTTTACATCATTATATTCGCATTTTGTCTTAATGTCTCGTCTTCTCTGTACTACTTCGGCGAATTCTTCTATTGTATCGGCAGTTCCTAGGTCTGTGAATGACACTTTCATCTTAAGTTCATCTTCAAGAAGCCTTAGTAATAACACCAGTTGTAAGGAGTTACCCCCAAGCTCACTGAAAGAACTTTGTCTGTGAACGGAGTAAACAAAGGAGTCGTCGAAATTAAATACGTTCTTCCACGATCTAGCAATCATAAGTTGTGTCTCATTCAAGTGGCTATGACCTTCGACATCAGGTTTGTCATGTACGCTTTCATCCTGTTCCAGCATCTTTCTGTTTATCTTCCCATTGATTGTTTTAGGTAACTCTTGTACTTCTTGTTTCTGTATGTACGTTGGCAACATGTATCTTGGTAGGACTTTCGATAAATATTCCCGCAGTTCAGACACGTATATGAATGTCGGAGCAACAAATGCGGCAATTGAAGCCTCTTGTGTCGTAGCACACTTGTGGACAACAACAACGGCTAGTTCAATTTTTGGGTGCTGAATGAGAACCTGCTCAATTTCACTGAGGTCGATTCGATGTCCTCTGATTTTCACCTGATCGTCAGTTCTCCCGACATACGTGATATTTCCATCAGTATCTTGGAAAGCATGATCGCCGGTTTTGTAAAGCAGTGAGGGTTCATTGGTCAATGGATTTTGAACAAATCGTTGTGTGGTATAACCTGATGCATGTCCAATATATCCATGAGAAAGTCCCTTCCCGCCAATGTATATTTCACCAACAACATCAGGTGGGATGGGGTGCATGAAATCATCAAACAAGTATACTTGTGCACCATCGATTGCCTTTCCAATTGGTAGATCACGGTTGACATCTTCATATTGTGTATTAGGGAAATGCTCGTACACCGTAGCACAAACCGTTGCTTCTGTTGGTCCATAGGCATTGAAAAACCTTACGTTGTTAGTAGATGTCCATTTCACGGCTGTGTTTAACGTACAAGCTTCACCTGCTGTTACCACTTTCCTTAGCAACGGAAGATCTTCCGGTGAGTAGATGTTTAGCGCTGAAGGAGGTAACGTAATAAGAGAAACCTTTAATTTATTCATAGCAGCGAGAAAATCATTACCTAGCCTTTCTGTGGGTCCCATAATTGCCAGGGTAGCTCCAGAGAGAAGGGCTGTGAATATTTCAGATATCGACGCATCAAATCCAATGGAAGCAAACTGAGCGACAACATCACCAGGAACAATATCCCAGCAGGTTATTTGTGCCCTAGCAAGATTAATCGTAGACGATTCTTTTACTTTAACACCCTTTGGTCGCCCGGTAGATCCTGAAGTATACATGAGGTACAGAAAATCATCTTTTGAATCTTTCAAAATACTTTTATAACCAGTCTCGTCTCCAAACTCCAGATCGAACTCCACCAGAACTATTTCATCGTCAGCTACTGTATGTTTGGACACCAGTCGCATAAACGGCGTGAATCCGTTCAAATCGCATTTTTCAAAGACTTTGCTTGTTATCAACATCTTCTTGACATTTGCATCTTTCAATGCGAATGCAATTCTGTCGGCAGGCAAATCAATGGGGAGAGGCAAAAATGCCATTCCACTTTTAATAAGTGCAAGAATGGATATCGCATACGAAATAGAATTTGGCGCATGTACTGCAATAACTTGTTTGGTTCCAACACCATTGGAAAATGCTGATGTTATTGTAGTTTGAAGTTTGTCTATCTCATTTGAAAGTTTGCTGTACGTTAGCATGTTTGTGGTTGTCTTCATAGCAATGCTCAACGGGGTCAGCCTACATTGGCAAGCTATCAAACTCGATATGGTCTCGGTGTCAATCATTTGGTCATCATCTCGGTTAGGCACTATGTAAAACTGATTCATTTCGTTCGTTGAAACCATCGGGACATTTTTCAGAACCATGGAGGCATCGTTTTCCACCAATGAATTTAGAAACGTAGTGAAGTGATTGAGTACATCTCTAACGTGGTCAAAGTCCTGGGCTGGGCGGTCGTGGTACATTACATCTATTTCTGTAGCGTTGTTTCCATTGAACAATATCAATACATTGCAGTGCTGAAGGATCTTTTGAAGGTATGCATTACCCATGCATTGTGTCTTACTTCCTAATACGAGATTATGAAGAGGTGTTGGGTGGTGACCGCGGAGCTCTGGATATCTGTAGAAAATGTCACGCAGAAACGTGCATGCTTCTGTGTGGCTTTTTATCTCCTTTTCGCACTTGTCAAATACGTCGCTTATGGCCGAATTATTGTCAACATAAAATATACCTGGGATTATGTCACTGTATAGATCCTTGCAATCGGAAGGTACATCTTTCTTGTCTGTAATAAGTCCAACGTGTACATACTCTGCACAATTTATTCTAGCCAAGAAGGCAATGAAGCATGCTTGAAGAAAGGTTTCATCTCCTGTGTTGTTGATTAATGTATCCTTCATTTTTGGGACGATGATTTTAGTCGACGTTACACTTATTTGAGTAGCAACATCTATAATACTTGCGACGACGTTCATCTTTTGCCTATAGAACATCATCGGTTCGTACTGAACTAACTTTTTACGCCAGGAAGCTTCTTTCTTACGGACAACTGCAAGATCGGTTATTTTGACATTGGACTCACAGCTTAGCTTATTCCCAACTGTAAATCCGTGAGACCGGAAGGTACCCTGTGATAATGTCGATCCATCGAGGTTCGACAAAGCTATGCGTATTGGTGACGTTCCAGTGGCAATCAACAAGGTGTCGTCGATGATTTCCAAAATCGTTCCTGGTGTCGAACTGCATTCTTTTCTAATCGATTCAGGTTTGGTTGCATTTGTTACTAGAAAAAATTCCCCAGACGAGTTTTTCACCTTCGGACTACCAAGAGCATTTTCATTATTACCGAATTCAAGACCTCGTGCGAGATTATATACATCATCTACGTTTTCTCGGAAATCAAGAACGCCAACATTAGGAGGGATGGCGTAAAGACCAAAATATGAATGTCCATGAGGTTTCTGTTTTTGTCTATTGACAGTATCGCTGATGATGTCTTCAAGCAGTGCCTGAAACATGGTCTTAGCAGTCTCGATACATTTTAAATTCAATGTCAGTGCTGAATCTTCCTCAGATATTTCTACGGTTTGACACTTCAGAATGTCACCCGTATCTATTCCCGTTTCGACAACATGCCAGCTGATTCCATGAGTTGTCTCACCATTGATTATTGCCCATGAAGTTGCGTGTACACCAGCGTATGCTGGTAATGGACTGTCGTGGTAGTTTATAGTCAATTTTCTTGGTATTTCTAGGACGTCTTTTTTAAGAATTCTTGGATTTGAAATACTGAAGAAGTAGTCAGTATCATACAGTTGCAGTATTTCGACGAGGTTTGCGCTTCTCTCGTAACACGGTATACCATTTTCTTTGCAGTACGCTGTCGCACAAACAGTGTTTGAAAACACGACGTTTATATGGAACTGTCTGCGATGGAGTTCTCTCAGGCAACAGAGAAGCAGGTTGCCTTCCCCAATGGCGGCACACGTGAATGCAGGTTTCATTCTTAGTTGGTCATCATTATCATCATACTGAAAGCAAATAAACAATCATGACACTTAGGCACATTCTTTCCTCGATAAATAAATCATACTGTAAAATCATTATTTTTCGGGATGTTTGAATTTTCGTTGATTTCGTTGCAGAATCTATTATTAAAACGATTACTCGACCTCCCAAATGCAAGAACAGATCAAGGGTTTTCACATCCATGTTTTCTAATCTACGAATTATAAACACCACGAAAATATATACCGGTAACTGAATGTGACCTTGTGTTTGTTATTTATTTATGAATTTATTTAACTTTATATTAAACGTCCAGCATCCATTTGGGGCTTGGCACTGTCATCTAACATGGTGTTTTGATGATGACATAAATGAACTACAGAGTCCAGTGCTCGGAATTACATTCATAAGGTGTGATGATACTTCATGAAGTTCAACAGCTAAAGTGTAATTGATATTTTATAGCAGACAAATGTTTGGTTTCCCTGAATTGATTTCCTGACTAATTTATTTCAGGTCGAATGTGAAACAAGTTTTTCGAACCAGTGATTTCGCGCGCTCGAAGCGGACACTCAACCACTAGGCTATCAATGAGGCTATATTGATTTCCTGGTGCATTGTACGGTACGTATAAAACATTCAAGCGTTCTAAGACAAAAAAGTAATCTAGTTCAAAAAATCATTTGTCGTCATCTACTTTCCGTCTTCTGGTTAGGTTTAAAATATACGGCCATGTACGTTTTGTATTTGCAAGGTATAGCTCTAAACAACAATATTAGTTTTACTAAATAGAGGATATTTGTCTGTTTTGATAAGATATTTATTTTATTTATTCATTATTATCACGGGCGCGTAACGGGGCTTGTCACTAACTGGCTGATATATGTTTTATTTCACTGATAAATCTCCATATTTCATTAGTTAGAATTAAAAAAACAACATTATCGTTAACAAACAAAAGCCTTTCAAAGTGACATAGTCCCGATTCTAAGTTTGATACGTGACTATCGATATGCTTTCAAAAATGAATATGTACATTGTATTGCATATTCAATGATTTATCGTTCTAACCATACGCCAACTCGTTAAACCCGTATTCAAAAACAAGTCAATCAAAATCTAATCAATAGCAGAAACATTGCTTAAAAACATCAATTGCAGTACACTCAAATTACTTTCTTAAAGGGCACACCTCTTTAACAAGTATTTTAAACAAATAAACTTAAATTAATTGATATAACAGAATTCGAAAAAAATGGTATATCTATTCTAAATTACTAATCAATGCACCAAATCTTTTGAAACATCAAAACATGCCCAAATGTACCAACAACTAAATTGGCTTATAATTATTTCAAATCAAAATTATTGACAAATGTCCATAACATGTGTAGACCCTTTAGAAAATCACATATGAGTGTATGTTAATATGGTACCCGCAAACAATATACGGCATGCATTAATTGTTTACCTTCAAAAGGTTTTATTATTTCCTTTAGATGCTTGCATAGTGTATTCTGGATGTCAACAGTAGCGGTCAAACAGATTGTTCCAAGTGATTTCAGGGAGTTCCTGACCGTGTCAACCTGGCTTATAATACCTTCGGTCATCACGTAACGCCGTTTATAGATCGTGTCAGCAGGAGTGGACGGCTTAGTTTAGTAGATAGACTTCTAGAATTATTCAATACTAACTATATCTATGTCAGGATAGATTTAAAGTTAAATATCTGGTCAGGTTATCTAACGAATATAAGGTCGTGTACACTAAAGGTCATTCCATAATTTCGGAACTCCCACCAGTCATTTGAATAGTTGTGCATTGAATATTCTTGCAAAACTTGCTTACATAACTTCTTGACATCGAGCTATTCTACGTTTGATCTACATAGTTATGCATGTATCTGAATATAGCCAAAGTGAGATACGAACTAATGATTTACTTACTTGACTTAAGTTGTACTGTATTATCTAATTCTTATATATTTAGATTCTTTATAATTTGTTTACACTTGTAAGGTGTGGTAATTGGAGCTACAATACTAATAATGATTCAGTTAATAATGAACTCTTACAAACCATATCTTTCACAATTTGTAGTTGTTTAAGCATTATAAAGAATTGATATTTTAGCGCAACTTTTTTCGTAAGTGCTTTGATAAAACAGTACATATATCCATCTCTCCCCCTGTGGTGTATATGGCTTTGAATGAATTCGGATTCATTTGGCTCTGTTCTGTTCCGTCTTGTGCTGCCCTTGCTGTTGCTGTCCATGTATCTAATCCTGACTTTTCTCCTGTCCCTCGCGCGGCATGTTTTCTCCCGTCTAGGCTACCTCCTTTTCGTTTTCCGTCGGGGATCAAATATATTAATGATATTCTGACTATGTTGGTATCCATTCTAATTTCTAAGAACAAGTTAGAAGCGCTTTCGTAGAAAATACATATTATGTTTTGTACAGGAGATTAGAGAATTACATTCTTCATGTTTATTGTAAACGGAAAAAATTCTCGAATTGTATTCGGTATATTGCATTACAACTGCTTTGGTCCTAAAACACTTAAACAGTACTGTCTCTAATTTCGTCATACTAAATCAAAGGGAAGCATACCCGACCCCGTAGTTTACTGCGTATTCAGTGGGGATAACGTATAGAACGGAAGTGGTACCCCTGACGGTAAATTTCGTCGCTTCGGTAAGTAAGGCGTTATCAATGAAATCAAGCTGCCCACCGTACCCGGCACTGTCGCTACCTACATGCCCAAATCCATTTCCCCTCCAAATAATTAAGGAGAACACTCGATTCCAGTGCGGTTTTTGGTTACTGCACCCCTTGCGACCTGTCTATATTATTTTTAATTTCTGCCGATTTGCATGGTGTGTTGCTGTTTGAATGGGCCAACTTCGTTGTTTACCTAATTCTAGGTATGCATTTTGCAAAATTAGTTCGATGCCGAATTATTATCATGCAAAATAAACGAAAGAACCGCTACGATTCCCCTGACGGTTGCTGTTTGTGACAGATACCCCTGACCCCTCAAAATACACTGACCCAAATTGAAAACTTTACATAGCATTCAAAAGTGCATATTTTGTTGATAAGTATATATGCGGGGTTAATTGTTTTTGTCATCGAAGCTCCAATGTAATATTCGGGTGTATCTGTGCAATTTTTTTGATAAAAATCAGATATTTCTTAATTTGTGTGAACAATTCAGTTGAAAGGGGCCGAAATAAAAAAATCTGAAAAAAAATAAGCACACTGCAATTGGAAACAAGAAGTTACTGACTGTGTGCTTTAGTGATGTTATAAAAATCATCAATAACAAGTGTGACCTCCGTTTTTGCGAATCCATTGCAGAATACGTCGCCTCATTGAATTTACACAACGTTGTATGAGCGCATTAGGAATACATTGCCATTCTAACTGGAGTGCATTTTGGAGGTCATTTATTGTAACAATTTGGTGATTGGACCTGGCCCTCCTACCAAGTTCATCCCATATGTGTTCTATGGGGTTCATGTCCGGGGATAATGCGGGCCAAGGCAAGACGTTAACGTTATTTTGAGCTAAGAATTGTGTCGTTATACGCGCCGTGTGAGGCCTTGCGTTGTCATGTTGGAAAATGCCAGGTCCGTTGTTTTGCATGAATGGAATCATCGTGTTGTTTAATACATTGATATAACGCTGAGCATTGATATTTCCTTGAATAATGACCAAATCAGTTTTCTGATTTCTCATTATCCCACCCCAGACCATAACGCTGCCACCACCAAATATATCCCTCTCCCGAATACAACATTCTGCAAGTCGCTCATTTCTACGGCGATGGATGCGTACCCTGCCATCTGCGTCGCTGACTGTTAACCTCGACTCATCGCTAAAAAGTACCGATTGCCATTGGTTTCGCCTGAAATGCAAATGACGTCGTGCCCACAACAGTCTAGAGGCTCGGTGACGAGGTGTCATAATATGTCCAGTATATGGACGACGAGCACGAATAGGAACTTTGTTCTGCCTCAAAGGATTTATGATCGTCTGTGCATGAGCCCCGTAACGCCGAGCAGTAACGGTTGCTGGTAAAAAACGATTACGAGGTGGGTCAACGTAATAACGCGATCAGTACGTAACGTTGTCGCACGTACGCGACCGGGCCTTGCACGGTCTCTGACAGACCCAGTAATGTTGAACCGATTCACAAGATTATGAATAGTCTGTCTAGAGCAGCTAAAATGGTGCGCAACGTTATTTACCATCGACCCCGCCCTGAGCATACCAATAGCTTGGTTCCTTTCATCTTCAGAAAGACGTGGCATCGCTAAATGCAACTGTTTTGCAACAAAAAATAACTTTTTATTATCTGTGCTGTGCAGCAAATGATAACTTGACGGTGTAAAACCTGTGAGTGAAACACCTGTTCCTGCACACGTGCAAAGCATGGAATACGTTTTTCAGATTTGGACGCATGAATTGGATTTTTTTTAAAAATTGCATAATCGTAATCCGCATTTAAACCATGATAATCATCTTTTAAACTTACAACGATATGTTTGCTAACAAAAGAGATATTTAAATAAATAAAGTGTAAAGTTTTCTTTTTGGGTCAGTGTACTATAATGTAATACGCGACGGTCGGCTCTGTATAGGTTTAACCACTCACAAATCAAAATTCTAATCAATACAGTTATTTTGGAAATACTTGAATAACTTGATAAACAATGCCTAATAGACAAAATCTGTTGCATACGTAGATTTGGAATCGTACAGCAAGTCAAGTTGAAATATATTGTTCTAGATATTTAAAGCCACATTAGGCATTAAACGGCTATTTTCAAAAAGCAATAACTTGGTAACCTATTATAAGAGCCATGGACAAATGGGCTGAGCGTTCTCTGCACTGGCGAATTGTAAATTAGTTTAACGCCTACGGTAAATCATGCACAGCCACATCAACCTGAACATACGGTCCTGTATTACCGGTAGTTTCATATATTATCTTCTTAATTCTGTTTTGAGTGCTGCCTTCCCTGTCTGGCCCAACATTATCTTTTGGTAGATTTTCACTGTACTTCTTTGTTATGTCACGTAGTCCTTATGAGTAGGTAAAGAATGTAACGCTCGTGTTCGTATAGTGGCTTTAATGTTATTCATATAGTTAGTAACACAGTTCATGATAATACTTCGCAGGTTCACAGCATAAGTCAACGTTTAATACTCTAAACATAATGGCTAGGCGTATGGCCCAAGTTAACTTGCTTGTTAACGGCTGCCCAGACTAACTAACCTCACTAACTAGACCCGCCTACCCTCTCATTTGTACCGTTATTCTAACAGCTAATATACACGCAATCTTGTCAATTTGCACTCACATTACTCCATTTTAAGGCCAGAGTTCTTTTATTTTTCGTTACTCAGACCCTCCTTCCCGATATTTTGGTATTTTTAAAAAATGGAAATATAATTGCATACAATAGTCAAATGTTTTTATTGTAAATAATATTGAACTTTATCACAACAAATGTCAGGATGAGACATAAATAGTATTCAGTTTAAAAAAAACAAATGTCTTCTATTTATTTGGTTGTGCTATGTGCCAAACGAATGAACAAATTCCATAAAATTTGAAGAATAGCATGTATCTGATTCTGTTAATCTAGCAGTGTGTTCTCTATACGGGATGTAATCCATGCCAGCTGAATTTATCTTTGACCGGGAAGCGCTTTGCTTTATGCAGCTGCAGACACCTGGGTACTGTTTTATCAAGACAATTACGGAAATCGTAAACTTACGTTCAAATTTAAAGTCTTTATATTTTGTTTACAGTTATATAGGGTGGTAAATGGAGCTGCACTATTAACAATGATTCAGTTAATGAACTCCTACAAAACCATATCTGGCTTCAATTTGCAGTTGTAATAGAATTATAAAAGAATGAAATTTGAAAGTAACCTTAAGATTTTCGTAAGTGCTTTGATAAAACAGTACCCAGCTGTTCAGATAATAGTCTCAGTTTTCTTTGGTAAATAAACTGTGCAATGTACTAGTCTAAAAATAAATTGGCTGTTTTCGTCAAAACTATCACTCTTCTGGACCGTCATTGACCTAATAAGTAACGTTTATACAAAAACCTGTAACCTACAGTATAGTAGCTACCTTTATGAGTTTTTATTTGTTCCCTTCCCCTGCAGACTTTTTGCTCAAGGAAGTCCGAGTAACAAAACATTAAAACAACTCTGGCCTGAATGGACATGCTATTGTTTGCAAACAAAAGCATTGTAAATGCCACCAGAATGTGTACAGCATCGATAAACGCATTAACACCTTTGGATTACCAACATGTTCATCTCTATTTTGGTTGGAAACACTGCAAAGCGTTTAAAAAATGACGTAATGGCCGTAATTCGAACCAGGAACCTTTTGGTCTGTAGTGACGGGAAATTACCCACTCGACATATGTTTCTTGGAACTTTCTGAAGTTCTTCGATGATGTGTGTTCATTTCCAGTGAAAATAGATGCTTGCAATGGTAGTTACATTAAAAACAAGGAAAACCTTAAACATTGTGCAGTTGCTAGGCAACAATAACTATAAATTAATGTAAATTAATACTAGTTATTAAGACCACATAATACTTTTATTGATAGTTGTGTTGTTTCGAAATCTTTCATGTATTACTACTTTTTAATAATGCACATTGCAAAATTGAAGAAAAAGACTTGGTGATCTTTTGAACATAGTCAAACAAGTGCCAAAATGTATATATTTTCAAAAGAACTCGATCAGTTGAACTTTGATTTTCCACACCGTTACAATTTATTTGACTTGTTGATTTTCAAATTCATCTATAGATGATCTGAATTATTTCATCTAAAGAAGCCTGAAAACCCAATTATTGTTGACCGTTGAAATGTTCCATGGTAGCTAAGCAACAGAAACATCGCAGTTTTTGTACAACTCGTATAATTACGTACGAGTATGTATGACTAACTATTTATTTCCAACTATTTATGGAAGGTAAACCCAATTTGAAACTTAATTAAAATTAAACCGTCGAGATGTAGTTAATTTTGTATGAAATTGTTTCGCTACTGAAATCATTTCATAAGTTAAATTCAATGTCTCTTCATTATACTGTATGCTAGTAACGGTTTTTAAAAACATTTAGAGCTGGTAATTTTGGTTAGATTATTGTCATAAACATCTTAAATAATAAGAGCAAAATGTCTATCCCACGGTTGCTAAGCGATGGAACTACATGTACGTACAGAGAAATGCATCTAAAAATGTGTAATGACAAAACCTGAAAAATATTTTCAATAATAGTCATATTTCGTTTTTATTAACATTATACAAAATGTATTTATATACTGAAAAAAATAAAGTTTAGCAAGTTGTTCAGGGTACTAATAGTTTTACTTGTATGGCGATGTATGCAAAAATGATGTGATTAACTTGTCGGCCATGGGTTATACATAACAATTTCAGTGGTAAATTTGTGTTTTAGTGGTTTTGGGATGCCATGACGTCATTTATATAGAAAACACGTGTAACATGTGCAGGAGAAAATCTGACCCGTGTAAAGGGTGAAAACAAGCACGATAGTGTCAGTCTTATGCTACAACCAAATAAACCGGTGTAAAAATTGTAAAATATTCAACGGTTCGGGGTCTAAGAA
This sequence comes from Spisula solida, assembly GCA_947247005.1. Taxonomy (NCBI): domain Eukaryota; kingdom Metazoa; phylum Mollusca; class Bivalvia; order Venerida; family Mactridae; genus Spisula; species Spisula solida. The sequence goes on from OX365945.1 coordinate 55,303,675, forward strand.
TGACGGTGAATGACGTCAAATGGCTATTGGAACGTTGAATGATGTCACGAAGGCAAGAGGCAAAGCAATACAAACTTAATGACAATTAATTGATCATTAGTCGCCTATAGACTAAATATTCATTGACAGGAGACGTCAAGTGTGGGTCATGTTCAGACAGACTAGCAATACCTACCTCACAAGAAGAGCGTTAGATTGCAGTGACGTCAATACCCAACAGATTCACGTGAAGTTACCAGCTAGCTGTTCATGTCAAGAATGCTGGTCATGTTAGAATGTTTGTTATAAAATCGACCGGAAAAGACAACCCACCGCTAGAAAACTATGGACGCCATACTGACGTTGGCATACCGTTAACGCGACGTCATTGGTAAGGTTGGTTTGCTTCGGCAATTTTTATCGTATAACGACTCGTAGGCAATAAAACTACCATCTCCGTATGGAGTAAACAAAAATACTCCAATTTTCGCCGATTTAACAAAACTTGGTCCTTCTCGGGAGTAGAGGAGATGAGAAACAAAATGCCATCAAAGGTGCATGGCCTTGAGCAAACACATATGGTATAACATTCCCCTGACCGTTGTTTTAAAGCTTCGTAACAGCAATATACAAACATGTTCGCCTGTAATGACTCCTAAAGGAGGGCAAAATCGACATCACATTTCTTGTGATTTTTCTTATTGACCCCTATCTCATTACATGTGACCAATATCCGTTAGGATGAAAATTTCCTTCACTTAAATGGTTGAATTTCAAATGGAATGAAATGATCTTAAGATTAAAAAACTTTCCTAAGCATATCATGCAACTTCACGAAAACTAATAGAATAGTCCAACTTGCTAAACTTTTTTTTGTAAGTATATAAATGATTGTTTTATTTTATTTGCTATTGAAAGGATGCCGTTTATTTAATGCTGACGTAACGATGTTTGGCAATGGATAAATGGTCATAACACAAGAAATAGGCAATTCATGATCATCAAATAAAGTTCTGAACAAAGTTACATGTTGTGCGCGTCCGATTTTGTAAAAAGTAGTTTGGCGATTTTTTTTGTCCTAAGGGCCTGTTTCCTGCGCTCGACGCCATTTATCTGTAATGAAAAGAAATTTTAACGTTAAAGTCGATTTTCCTCAACATGTGGAAGGGTAATTTAGTACTGGTTAGGATGCAGTCCAGGAAAACGTGTTAGGTGAATCGGCCGCCGTATATTATAATAAATATACAGGGTGTCCCAAAAAAACGGGGACCTAGGCTAAACATTCGGAACTTTTTCTCTTTTATTAGTAACACATTGTCAATATGACAAAACATTAAGGGATGAATACAGTTCAAAATACCAAGTTGAACATTATAATTGTGATTATTTAGTCCGAATATCAAGAATTATCTCCCTTGTTTTCAATCACGTATTTCAGTATATTAGCAAACAGTGAACAGGGAAATTCAGCGTGTTCATTAACATATTTACATGTTGACCGCATCTCAGGTGTCCCATTGTCAAGGATAATGGATCTGCACACACTTGTGCATCATGTATGGCAAACAGATTCACTATAGGCCCCATCTCCAAGCTATATCTAGGCCAATTGCCAAAACGTATGAGGTCAAATGTCAGTACTTTCTTGCGAATATATCATGATTTTGCTGTTGAGATTTGTTGTTATAAGTTGTTGCTGCTTTCTTATCAATGTTGACATACTAAATGGTTCTGAAATACATCTATGCATTTTTGATTTGGATATAAGTTCACATTATCACCTTTTGCTTCTTACTAAGCTTTCTTGTTGATTGTTCTCAATAATATAAATGAATCGTTATAGTGTGCTTCTTTGGTGATTGTTAATGAATATTTTGATGGTTTCTTTGTTTTCTCAATATGACCACTCAAGACAACAATGTATTATCTAATGATGACAATTTACAGACAAGTCAGTTTAAAATGACGCCGTATGTAAAATTATGACGTCACTTACTTCTTTTAAAGCAAAACCTATTAACAAGTACCTATATTAGAAATAGAAATTACTTTATACACTCTCACAAAACAACAGTCAAATTCATTAAAAATTAAAAAAGTTATAAAGGATTTAGGTAGGTTTCCATTTTTTTTTTGGACACCCTGTATACTATTAAAAATAAAAAAATCGACATATTTTATTTATTTATACGTTCTGGGGACGGACTTTATTTTTTGTATATAATATAAAACAATATTATGTACTGCAAACTTTTCGAGAAACGACGTTAAATCCGAAAATGACCGTAGCGACCTTATATGTTGACCTGTCTGCGTACAGTAAGTACATTGTCAGATATTCCAACAAATGGGAAGTTCTCACGAATAGGGCTATTTTAGACAAACAAAGATAAAGTCAATTCATGAAAGAAATGAGTTTTGACCAGAAAAGTGTATACATTTGCCATATGTCGCTAGATAGTTTGTTAAGATGGTGGGGTCATTCCAAAGCGTAGATTTCCAGAATACTAGTACGCCTGATTGGGCCTGTATGCATCAAATAGTCCGGGAAGGCCTAATGATAGGTGTTTCCAAAGCGAATACATTACAACATCTTTACCATATCAGTGGTTCGCTCTGGTGCAACAACGCCACTGGAAAATATAGTTTTAATGACGTAATTCCAGAAGATGATTAAAATACCATTTTTGGCGAATTTTGCAATGCCGCCAAACTTGCTATGCCTGATGAGCATTGCCTTTATTTTCTTGATTGCCTTTTTAGTATTTGTTAAAAAATTTATTTAACTGGACTGTCGTTTACTTTATAGTAGATACTAAATCAGTTATGGTATTTCGACACTGCACTTCCCCTTAATGGCCTTTATCATTATGTGTAGTTTCAATCAAATATCATCAATAATTTTCAAGTCATGCTCCGGACAAGCGTTACTTTACATAAAAAAGGGTATACAATTCAACAAGAGCTGTCCTCGAACAGCGCGCTCCACTATTATCAGTGCTTTATTTGGATAGAATGATTAAGACAACCGACACCCGGATTCCTTGTATCACAGAACTGTTTCTTTCCTCGAATGTTAAGGTCATTGGCCAATGTGGTAGAGAAAAACCGACAATCGTGAAAGCTCGGCCATTTCCGTTTGTCTTCGGCATAAAGGCCGAGGGGATCAGAATGGAAAAAACCGAATGACCACGCACTTAGACGGTCCCAGTCGATCGCACTTAACTTGATTTTGCAACATGCCGATGCCGAGCATAACCTTAATTGCCAGTCAGCTTTCTGCTGAAATATGGCAGGCATATCATTTCCGCAACCACGAATTTTTTGGAGGCAACACAGGGGATTGACACATATTTTTTTGTTTGTTCACGATAGCCTTATATCAGTATGTATAGTACTATACATACTGATATAAGGCTATCGTGAACAAAAACAAATTATGTATCAATCCCCTGTGGGAGGCAAGGAGAAATTCATCTATATCTACATAACACGTTAAGCTGTCAGACTTGACAATTATTTAACGGTGCGCTTAGATAGAAAAGGAAAGAGAGTGATAGAAAAGGTATGGAAGAATAGATTCGTTCAAGACGATGGAGATATGCATGGTAGAAAAGGATAGAAATATAAGAAAAGATATGCTCAGATAATTTTCGACCATCAAGGCACTTGACCTGTCCAGCTTCCGTGGCGGTGACAGGGACTGAGTCCCGGCTGACATAGCTCAACACCTATCACATGGTTGTACTTCATATCTGAGCGAAGTAATCCCCTTAGAATGAGAGTTTATCAAGCTCCTTCTTGAAAGATGTCAAAGAAGGAGCCTCAGCCACAGGGGCTGGTAAGTTGTTCCACACAGGGATGGTCCGTGGGAAGAAACTGAATTTGTAAGTATCTGTAGATGCGTGATGTTGGAGAAATCTGTTGTTGTGAGGGGCTCTAGGCATGGAACTGGCTGTCTGGAGGTACTTGTCAGGTGGGATGTCGACTTCGTTGTGCACGATCTTGTAGAACATCGTGAGCTGTTGTTTCTGACGTCTCGACTCTAGGCTTTCCCAATTCAGGTGATCTATCATATCAGTTACGCTGCTTGTATTTCTGAATCTGTTTGTTGTAAATCTAGCAGCTCGTCGTTGTACCATTTCGATGTTTTTTGAGAGATATTGATGGCGAGGATTCCAGATGGTGGCGCAGTAATCAAGGTTCGGTCGTACTAGTGAAAAATATGCGTTGGTCTTCGTTAACTTTGTTCGGAGGTTTTTTGGAGATTTCTTTTGAGGAAGCCAAGGATACTTTTTGCTTTCTTGATTTTTTTGTTGATATGTGAGGTCCAGCCTAGGTCGGATTGAAGATCTACTCCCAAGTACTTGGTGATTGTATCTTGTTGGAGAGTGATGCTTTTCAAAACGTAGTTGTACTGGAATGGTTTGCGGCTTCTAGTGACTCTCAGGAAGCTACATTTCTGTGGGTGAAAGTCCATGCCCCACTTTCTCTCCCACTCTGCCAAGGCATCAAGGTCTCGTTGTAGAATTGCTTGGTCTTCAAGTGATCTGATGTATCTGTATAGGATACAGTCATCTGCGAAGAGACGTGTTGATGAAACTACACTGTCTGGGAGATCATTGATGAAGAGAAGGAAGAGAAGTGGGCCAAGGACTGAGCCCTGAGGGACGCCGCTGATCACAGGTACACTGTCAGATGATTGTCCTTCAACCAGGACTTGCTGAGACCGGTTTCCAAGGAAGGAAGCTATCCATTGGTTGATGTTCGACCTGATACCATAATGGTGGAGTTTCTTCAGTAGCCTCTGATGTGGAACACGGTCAAACGCTTTGGAGAAGTCCAAGATGATGAGGTCAGCTTGTACCTTCTTGTCCATGGATGAGGCAAGTTCGTGGACCAGGGTCAGTAGTTGGGTCTCACAACTTCTTCGTGCTCGGAAACCGTGCTGACAGTCATGCAGGATGTTATGTTTAACTTAAGGTGCTTGAGGGTATTACTGGCGATGATATGTTCCAGGAGTTTACAGCATAGACTGGTAAGGGAGACAGGGTGGTAGTTTGCAGGGTCGTGTCGAGCTCCTTTCTTGAAGATGGCAGTCACGTTTGCTTCTTTCCAATCTTCAGGAACCACGCCCTCTTGTAGAGATATGTTGAACATCAGAGTGAGTGAAGGTGCGATGGAGTCTGCATCGTCCTTCAGGAACCTAGCCGAGATCCCATCTGGACCGGACGCCTTTTTGGTGTTCAGGTTCAGGAGGAGCTTTCTGGTGCCTACTTCGGTAACAGCAAAGTCAGGCATTTCTGGGTATGGCTCGCCCTCTGGTGATGGTATGTCCTCTGTGTCTTTCTTGGTAAAAACGGATGAATATTGATTGTTTAGAATGTTTGCTTTGTCTTTAGCTTGGTTGAAGAGTCTCCCCTTGTCCTTGAGTGGTGAGATGCCATTATTGTCCTTCTTCAGTGACGATATATAGTTCCAGAATTTCTTTTGTTTCACGGGTATTTCTTCTTTTTCAATTGGTTCTATGATGTTATTGATGTAATTTTGATGAGCTTTTCTTTCCTGTCTTTGTAGATTGCTTTTGAGTTCTTTGTATTTACGAATGTCACTTGGGGATTTAGTTTTCTTCATGCGAGTGTACAGTTTCTGTTTTTTCCTAATGGCTGCTCTGATGGTTCTGTCAATCCATGGTTTCTGTGATTTCCTGTCTTTAGTCATTCGGGATGGTATGTGTTTGTTCATGATCTTTGTGACTGAGTTTTTGAAGATAGTCCACAGGTCGTTTACTGTTTTGGCCTGGTTTTCTTTCAAGGTTAATTATATGGACCCTATACTCAATTTGACTAAAGTACTTGATCTTCCTTACCTCATGAATACGTAGCGGGTTTGAGGAAATAATTTTAATCAGACTGACCCTATACACCGCCCCTGAGACATTATTGACTTGCAGCACTGATAAAAACTCGACACATCCGGATGCTACACACCTGCCCGAAAGTGAAAGTGCGCAAAATTGTCAACATTTCGACCAAAGGTCACCGGAAAAGACGATGTGACAGTGACCAGGGGCGGATCCAGGATTTGGCGTTAGGGGGGCGTACATTCATGTATTGATACCCCCCCCCCCTCCCAAGAAAATGCGCGAGCGAAGCGAGCAAGAAAAAACTGTATCTCTGAGAAGCATTCCACACAATTTCGTTCTTTATCTTAAAATATTCATTGATAAAGTTAATGTGAGAGCAAGGCGAGCAAGAATATAATTATGAATTATTTATTTGAGCAGCATATCCCTCATACTCATTCCCTACTTGACAAAATTAACTGATAGTGGTTGTGCGAGCGCAGCGAGCAAGAAAAAATGCAATTATCTATTTCAGCAGCAAACACCACATCCTTATTACTTGGTTATATTCACTGATGTAGTAATTGTAAGAATTAGAAAAAAAAAATCAGTGTTTATCTGAGCAGCATACCCAACCAACTCATTGGTAAATCAAAACTTGGCGGCTTTCATTGAATTTACGTAGTACTACAGCGAGCGAAGCGAGCAAGAAAATTCGTTGTTTATATGAGCAGCATAGCCAGGACTAACGATTATCGACTGGATAATATTCACTGATATATATATATAGCTTCTGTAAATTCGTCACGAAGAAAAAATGCAATGTCTATCTGAGCAGCATACTCTGCGAACTCCAGGGCTTCAGTTTTGTTTAAGAGGAAATGTGAAATACTTGGGATCCAGCGACTAGGGAGACCAGTGGCTTTCTGCCTCGTGACTTTTTAAATATAACCACGGAATTCGTCAGCTGCATTTTGAGATATCTTATTTTTTAATGAAAATGACAGGTTTATAAGAAAATCAAGCCAACTGTATTACTGACTTGTCGGACATTTTTAATGTGCAAGAATCTCGGCAATTCTGTAGCCGATGTTTGGCATTATGCTACCAATCAGTCCCATATTTTTTTTTTGCATAGAGCATTAAGTTCACTTAAAAATCCATTAATTTATTATTGTGTTATTGACTCGAGCGAAGCGAGCGAAAAAAAATTGCATATCAATATTGTTCTTACATCCAATCTATGATTAAATTACCTAGGCTCCGGCGATTTTAGGGGGGGCGTACGCCGGGTCCGCCCCCCCCCTTGGATCCGCCTATGGTGACCCTTGCGCGAAAAACTTCTACTTTTTTAGCTTGGTAGGTCTAATTTTGGGCCCCTTTAAGGAATTGATCCGGACCCCTTTGTCTAGCCTTATATTCGTTCTATAGAAAAATAAGAACCTGTTCGCACTAAATGTTAATGCAATTCCACAGGGATTTATACCGCAATGGCGGGTATGACCAGTAATTTCAGTATTGGAAAACCTACGTTCAAAGCCCTCTTTAAAGGGGGCCAGCGAGCCCAAAAAAATGTGCACGACCTTGGGCCCGTAATATCCTTTAGTGTGGGATGCATGTTACCCATGTCAGCAAAATTCCCGAATTTGGGGCATTTAGGTCGTAAACTACAGTAGGCCGAAATGGCTATCCCGGCCCGTCTGCATTAGTGCGCTATGGTAGCAGAATGGATATGAGTGTCTCCACCCGTAATTGAACTCGGGCCGCCAGATTAGACCACCGGCGATCTTAACACTGAGCTACGAAGGCATTATACGAGTCTATTGGTGTCATTACCGCTATGAATAGCTGTTCTGCGGGCCTTGCTCTCCTCTAACGTCGCCATCTTGAGCATATTTCGATTTTCAGTGATGAATTTCAAATGTGCGTGGTTCGCGTGTGAATGCCGTTTATTCATCGAAATTTGCGGAGATGATGTTAAAATAACGCACAAAAAAGCAGACGTGAAATATACGCGCCAAATTAAAAAACAAATTCAAAATAGCATGTTAACTACATCGACATTGAATAAATAACGGCACGTTTAACGGGTTGCGCCGCCCGCGCTTACATGGTGTGCGACAATCAATGATTATATAAGTTAAGTACATATAATTTTTATTTACATGCATGATTTTTATAATGATATAATTTATAAAGGTAATTGTCAATTATAATGGTTATGTGACGTCAAATAAAAATATAATCAACAAAGTCTACGATTTACTGGGACAACCCTCGTATATTATAAAGCTGATTATAAAAGGTCAGTTAGTCTTACAAATATTTGATCCACTTCTAATAGGTTCACGTTCTGGTTTCAAGGTACAAGAAAGTACTATCTCTCTCTTATCGCAAGGGATTTTCGCCAACCTTACTCAGAAATTATGACGCAATGTCGGAGAAGATCTTCGAGATAACGAACGGTGCAGACAAGAATAACGGTATCCGGTCGGGCAAGTAGTTAGCTGAATCAACCAATCGGGCACTTTTCCTCATTGTCACACCAACACAAACATCTTATCCTTGTTTTGTGTTAATCCTCATCTATATGATCTACAACCGTTTGCTGTAAGTTTTGATCCAGGCAATAAACATTTTTATATCTTTATAATCATATAGAAGTTTAATAGAAAAGTTGTTTATTAGCTTAACAATTCCGCTGGATCCAACGCCCTCTTTCAGGCTATGAAATACATGAAGCTGCTCCAAATCCATTGATTTGTGTACATACCGAAGCGTACTATAATCGTGTCAATACCGTAGTAGTGTTGACATGAGCAAAGCACCATCCGTTGATATGTAGTCTTTTAGGTATGTCTACCAACGTAGTAGGTCTTTCAGATCGTTGCGACATTGTAGTAGAAACAGTTCATGATCGGCACAAGCGGTAATAAGACGTTCCGGTGAATATGTTTATCATTTTTCTTGATTTAGCGCCGATCTCGTGCTGATTCATACCTTAAGCCAGGTCGCGGCAGATCGGCACGATCGTAGTATGAGCGTAGCTAAGTGTGGACGGGGTTTAACAGAGAACTATTCACTCTCTGAATTTCTCATTTCAATGTTTAGTGTATTTCTACAAAGCAACTTTACAAGATTGCATCTTGCTTGAAATTCTACTTGAGTTGTTCAAAGATTTCCTTCAATGCAGCATTCCGGTTAACATAATTATATTTGCAGTCTGTAGGTGCCAACATATATATTGAACAGTTATGTTGAAGACCGTCATCGGCGATCAAGAGCACCGCCTTGCTGGTGCAGATGCTCATCTGATCATTGTCACTGTAAAAGAGGCTCATTACCCTTGCTTAAAGTAGGACACTTTTGAGTCTTACTTAAAAAGTGAGGTATTGATGGTGAAAATGTTTCGCAAGTAGCTTAATATAATATTTTATGGAAAAGTTCGTATAAACATAAAACTTCGCAAAGGAATTTTCTTAGTCAAAAAGGGGCAATAATTATTGCAAACTACAGATCTGAGTTATTGGTCTTGCTTGACATGGTCGGGTATTAATGGCAAACAAGTGTTGAAAGCTTCAAAGCAATAGCCCACATAGTGTATGAGAAAAGTGGACCTAAACACAAAACTTAACCAAGGAATTTACTAGGTCCAAAAAGGGGCAACACCTTTGGAAAATGCAGATCAGAGTTATGGGTCTTACTTGACATGCTCAAGTCTTAATGGCAAACAAGTGTTGAATGTTCCAAACCATTAGTCCCCATAGTGTATGAGAAAAGTTGCCGAAACACAAAACTAACCACGCAATTTGCTAAGTCCAAAAAGGGGCAATAATTCTTGCAAAATGCAGATCAGAGTTATGGGTCTTGCTTTAGTGGCTCGGTTAATGGTAAACAAGTGTTGCAAGTTTCAAAGCAATAGCTTTGATAGTTTATGAGAAAAGTTTACCTAAACACAAAACTTAACCTTGCAACGCTGACGATGATCAAGTGATGACAATTACTAATCTTTTTTTACAAAAAACAGATGAGCTAAAAACCTCTGCAAATCAATTTTATCTCCCATCAAACTGTTTTAGAATATTTAACCTGTTAAAAGAGATAGCCAGTCAACGGATACCACAAGTACAAGGTTTTAAAGAAGTTCGTTCTCAATGTTTAAGTTTCAATAGTTTATTTTTCTGACGTCAAAAGAATGTAAACTTTCAGGTTAAATTCCAGAGGGTTCTACCATTTTTCTAACCTATCTGGTAATAAATGAAGCTTTTGGAGTAAGAAATTGCAATTACACACTGCATACATATCTCAGATAGAATTAAGAATGAATTAAATTTTGAGAACAAACTTTTTTAACACCCTGTATATTATAAGTATTATTGAAGCTCTCCTCTAGAGTGTCAATTGGGCGTGATTGAAGTATGGGTATCAAATGTGCTTCTTCTCTGTAGATAAAAGAACTGTCTCCGATTTACAGGAGGAAATACCATTAAAGCCAAGTCTATTTGATAAGAAGTACATTTAAGTACATCTGAGGTGTATATAAGCATGGTGGGCTTATTTGAAGCCTGTGCTTTTGTGGCAGGGAATAAATGGTCCGATGAGTGATAGAATTAGTGTTTTTTGCAGATACTAGGTCTAACTATATGTATCTTGTAAAGTTGGTCTCTGTTCACAGGTGCCCTCAAAACAATGTTACAGTGTTTAAAGTTTCCACTAGATTCATTATTACCTCTTTTCAACATCGATACAGCATATTATTGTTTTAATCTAGATTTGCACATTTTTACCTTTCCAAACTGATGTTGGTTTGTTCGTTTATTAGGGTGTACAGCCGTTTCTAAATTATTTTTCAGTTATAACCGGCAGCCAATTCTTCTAATCAGTTTAGATTTTTGGTATTATATCCTAACCAGTACTTACTTACCATTACACAGCATAGGGAACCCGGAACTTCTCCACATGTGGTGAAAAATCGACATTGTTGTCAATTTTTCATGGAAAAGTATGACCTACAGTGACCAGGCCCCAATCTCCCGAAACATCTCAACTTAAGCTAAATCTCATCTCAAATAATGTTGTTTATCTTAAAGATAATTTCCACGAGAGGTTGGGGTCAACATTGGCCTCATAACACAGAAACATCATTCTGAGTTTATTACAGTAAAATTTCAAGAGCTCGAACTTCTGATCTATCTAAAATTCAGACTCTGATTTGAGCAAAATCTCAATTTGAGTTGAGATTTCTACATGAGATGTTTTGGGAGAACGGGGCCAGGAAACGCACACAACGCCAGGTTACAAATCCAGTACAATTACCACTGGACAACAGCCGCAGCTTTTCCAAAACAAAACCACACAACATAACTTATGTATGGACCGGTGGCCATTTATACAATAAATATAATTGAATAGACCAATCTATGCCACAAAACATAAGCAAATATACAACTGTTTTTTCGTAAGGCTTTATTTTGTAACTCTCTTGACTCATACTATTACATAAATGATGCCAAAATTGATTACGAAACATGAAATGTGTGAGTGCCAAAATTTTACATTTTTGTCAAGTTCTAGCAGCTAACATCTAAAATGTTCAAAAAAATCTGCAATAATTGTAATAATACACAAAAAAGTTAAGCTACTGTGAAATAATTAATATTCAAAGCAGATTAATTGTTGTTTACTAGATCAAGGAAAGTAAATCCCCTGAAAAAAATTGACCTCAAAAATATGTAACAAGTGATTTTTCTTTAATTATTTTAAATCCAACCAAAGGAACTGCCAAATACAGTAAAACCTCAGTAATACGAGTAGCGATTATTCGAGCAACCGGCCTAATTCGAGCAAATTTCAAAGTCCCGAAGAAGTAGCTCTATATTGTACATCAATTTATCCCTCTAATTCGATAAATGTTATTACGAGCATCCGGTCTAATTCGAGCGCAGGTGTCGATCCATTCAACAACTTTCAACGATAATTAGTTACTTTATCTCGAGGCAATCATCAGAGCGAAATTTTACACCTCCGAAAAATTGTCAGATTTAATGTTTCTGCGATCTGTGATTTTCACTCATCGGGATTATCTTATTTTATGACAATAGCTAACCCCCAACACTTAAATCGGTTGTTTGTCTACGATAAAGGTGTCAAAGGACAAGATTGAATAATACAAATCAATTATGAGGCGTTAATTATGAGAAATTTAATGACGAGTCAACATTTGTTATAGTGAAAGTAATTTTCACGCCGCGTGTAACTCTTATGATTCACCGATCTATATGTTAACCTTATCCAAGTCAGAGAAACAATCACAAAACAATGAACATTTGATCACTTAATGGTCGTAAATCAACTCAAATAGAACATTATGCATGATGTCACCTACATAGGTAACATTCAACGAATGTCTGCACAACTCAAAATGCGTGCAGACTTGATAAAAAATGACGATATTCGTAGTTGCAACCAAATACGCGCACCAAACACGTGCATGGTAAAACACAGTTACATTTAGTCTTAACAACAATTCATCATAATTTATAATTCTGTTAATTCGAGCAACTGGTTTAACTCGAGCATTTTGTTTGTCCCGATGGGTCCTCGAAATAACGAGGTTTTACTGTAACCATAATCCATGAACTTTAATACCAGCAAAAATAATTGATTAATGAAGTTTGAACATACACAAACCAAAGAGTACCCTTTCTATGATCTTTGCACAAAATAAGATGATGTAAAATAATTGTACGGTGACATTTCCAATATACATGTATATGTTATAAATTAATTTGTCAAAAGGTTAATTTACTCTGTCAGAAAAACTGTATAAATTTATAAGGTCTGTATAGAAAAGTTGAATTTATCTAAAAAGCATATGGCAAATCAGATTTTCTGGGCAACATTATAATAAAACATACTGTATGGTCAACATAGCTCATTGGTTAAGCCTATGTCACATCAGCCTTGGGACAGCCCCACACTACAATCACCTTTTAGGGCACCTTTGGGGAAATCACTGGTGTTTCATGTGAATCCTCTGGTTGTCTAATATTGTGTCTGCAGGCTGATTGTACCTTTGGGGAGTAACAGTTTGTGTGACCAAAATATTATGCGGCTGATGCGAAACAGGCTTTATGTAAATTGGACAGAGTGACATATCATGATTCTTCAAAAAAGCCTCAAAACAATGAACAGTTTCACACTAACAATTTTACTGAGTGTTGTATCATGATTTTTCACAAAGCCTCAAAACAATGAACAGTTTCGCACTAACAATTTTACTGAGTGTTGTATCATGATTTTTCACAAAGCCTCAAAACAATGAACAGTTTTACACTAACAATTATTCTGACAAACATTAAATGGACAATTTGAGACATTGCCTTATCTAACAACAAAATGTCTGGTTTTAAAAATAAGGGTTCTTTGAACCCATATAATTATAAAACTATAAAACTGGAATTTTGATTGAATTCCATAAAAGTAGATTAAACACTGAAGCTTTATGTGATTATTGCAATCACAGATTTGACATCCGGGCTCAGGAACATTCATTGTACCAGAAACAAATCAGTTGTATCAGACACCGCTCTATTTATTTATTTATGCAAGTCTTACACTTTGAACTGGAAAGATTTTTACACAAAAACTTGCATCTCTCACAAAAAAGGGCCATTACTCCGCCAATGTTTAACACAAGTGTGTTTATAGTAAGTGAAACAAATGCTGGAGAACAAATCCTAAATATCACATGATTCTAATACCATAACTGAGCTCTATCTGACGTAGGTGCACAACAAATGTACCAGTATATCTAATAAATTGAACCATAATTATCCTACAGCAATGGTTACATCTATACACACACAGGTTTCATACAATACTGTGCAAATGTTCCAATTAAACCCCTTTGCTTGTTTTTTATATTCCGTTGCTAGTATTAGAAGCAGTTGAAACTAATAAAAAAGTTTGAAAAAATCAATATTCATCTCACTATATGGTTCAATGAACTTTACAAGGCAGTTTTGTTCAATAAAAACATGCATTGTACCCATAAAATATATTATAATAAATCATACTTCAGAACTAAACTCAAACATAAAATACTAGAAGAAGTTTAGATACAGTCTAGTTGGAACATTTGCTAACATAATATTATATTACAATATTATATTTAAAGATCAGATCATAAATGGCTTTAGGAGGACATTGAACAAAATAAAAGAAAATTTTGCACGGTCATATAGTTATCCTCGTTGTTAGGTATAAGTGAATCTAGTGGACCCAATTTGTGACTTGAGCCCATGACCTGATAAACAAAAGTATAGTGCTCTACAAACTAATCTCCTGAAGCATCTCCATCTGAGCAAGATCTCATCTCAAATATTGTCATGTGTCTTTATGTGAATTTTCAAGTATGGCTTGAGGCAAAATTGATATCACTAAACAGAAATATTATTATGAGTTTATTACAGTAAACAATTAAAAGTAATAATTTCATATTTATCTCAAATTCCGACTCTGATTTGAGCAAATCTCCATTTGATTTGAGATTTTTACTTGAGATGCTTCGGGAGATCAGGGCCCGACAGTGATTACCCTACTAATGTGACTTCACTTCATTCCATCTTATTCTAGCACTTAGGATCATGGGCTGTCAAACACCACTGCTACATTTTCAGTAAATTCAGGGGAAAAAAGTGTCTGACATAGGCCTCAATTCCACGACCACCATAAATACTACAAACTGCTAACTTTGATGCCTTGTACCAGTGAACCCCCCTAACAGGACTACTTATACATCATACAATGTACATGTAAAATGATACGTCACACATAATGTATGTAACACTGCTACACAAATTAATAAAGCAAAAGTTACATTATTGTACATAATACACACGCGTTCAAAAATCCCCCTAAGATCTATTAAAATGTACCGGTAAAGATTTATGAGGTTTTGACAGTGTCATATGAGTCATTATTACATACATACACTGCCCTCCAAAAGTTCCTTCACACTTTTCAAATTATATGTTTTACTGCAATTGATTATTATTATTGTCATAATTGAATAGTATATTTAAAACCTTTGAAAATGTTTGATTTTCATCTTTTTCTTATTTGGTTGATAATATATCATGATTACGGTATGCCGCGGCTAGAAAATTGGTAAATTTTACATAGGTTTTAGTCAATTGAAGTAAATTGTATAATTTGGAGAGTGTAAAGGAGCTTTTGGAGGACAGTGTACATGTATATTAATGATTTTTTTTTTTATTGCCAATATTTTGATAGAAGGTGCGAAACGGCAAAACTATAGCCTGTTCCGGATACATCAAAAAGTTAAGTAGATTTTGCTTAAAACAGTGTAACAACATTTAAATGTCACCAATGACATCCTTCTATGGGTTCAATATCGAGTTACTTAGGGTAACAACATTGCTCTAAGTGGACTTAAAAGTGAAGTACATGTAACAATAAAATGACCATGCATGAATATAAAATATTTGCTTTTGCGCGTCTCTTGATGCTTGGTCACACATCAAAACTGTCTATCACAAGATAAAAAGAATTAAAGAATTAGTTCCTCCTTAAATGTAATGTACATGTATACACTGGCATCACAATTCTAATTCTTCGACCTTTTAACTCGTGAATAATTCTTTCCACCTGTTTTTCGTTTCAATCCTTTGCTTCTAGTTACCCTCTCTGCGCATTCTTCTGGAGCTACCGTTACCGTATTCGTAAACTCCTCGTGTGATGTAAACTCTTTACTGTGAAGGTGAGAAATAGCCTTGCTACTCTCCCCTGCATCCTTACTTCCTTTAAGTATTTGAAGTTCAGCAGAAAGATCAACAAACTTTTGGTTTAAATCACTGACTTTCTTTTCCAATTCACCAATAACTTGACCTTGTTGAACTATTTTCTTTTCCTGGTCAAGAATTCGTTTTTTATTATTTGTCCATCCTATTCTCACCTCCGACATGTCTCTACGAACTTGCTGTATACTCGAACTTTGTGCTTTCATTTGAGAGTTTATGCTGGCTATTTCATATCGTAAACCAGCACCACGTGCAGGGGGTTGAAACAATAACGGAGATGGTTGGTATAACAGAGATGGTGACGACGAACCTGAAACAAAAATACAAAACAAATTAATCAAGTGAACTAGGACATAAAGTTAGCAACTGCAGATAAGCCAATAATCACACTAGAATATTGACAAAAATCAATAGTTATTAGACTTCCGACTCATTTTTATAGTTCCTTAATACTCAGCAAAACATAATTTACATCATTAGAATGCATATAAAATTTAAGTACAGCCACTTTAGAGTACATCCTTTGGGAAACAAAAAGTATGATTGCTACACAGAGGATGCTGCACTGGTGAGCTAAAACTGATAGTAAATGGTCCCATCTGAAACAAATTGATAATGCTGCTCAAGGGAGGGCACTCTGGAGCACTGTAACTATATTTGTTACCTCAACAAAGTAATGATGGTTAAAAAAATGTGTGTTCGTATTTATCATGATGTAGACTTAAACAATTATAATTGGCAGATCTAGAGAGGGGCTTAAATTATGTCTACTCAGACCCCCTTTGAGTTAAATAACTGTTCATCCCCTTTTCTGAGAAAAAATACCTAAAAATCTACTTGATCCGTACATAACTAAGTCAATGATAATAGATAAGAATTATAAAGATTATTCAAGACAATGAAATATGGAAGTAACTTAAAATCAAAATGTATATATTAAGAATAATTCACTCACATGCTTCAGAAAAATATGGTAATGTTACAGTTGGCAGTTTGTACTTTAAACCAGGAACAATCTTTTCATCAAAATGTTCCATCGCCATAGACGAGATATCACGTAGTTCTTGGAGAAATTCATGAGACCTTGGCGGCTGATCGCTGGATTGTAATCTACGTAATATTGACAACAGTTCATCCAAAACCTGAAATTACCAATCCAATATACAAAATATTATACATCACTGAAGACAAAAGACTGTGTTCAATAAACGCTGAGGCCCCGGTGGAAGCCTTGCCCATAAAAACAAGCTAAGTCAGTCACAAACAGACAGGACAATCACTATATGCCTCGCATCAGTAGATGCTGCGCATAAAAAAAATGTCTTCGAACTGGTTTTGTTTATACTAATTCATTTTAGGTCCATTGTGAAGGTTTTTCCACCTTATATTAGTCACTCTGGACACCTCAGAGTCATTCCTGAAGTTAATCATCACCACAAAAGTACTTGTGTAAACTTTAAAGAGACGTCAGTTTCCCTTTTATGTTGAGCATCTAGCGAGGGATTTACTCGCACCATTCTAATTTTCGGCTTGCATATGTCTTGACAAGGGATCAAACCCAGAACCTTCAACACTCCAAGAGGAGTCTGGATCCCCTAGTCTCTGAAGATTGGATGATGTGATGAAGACTTTGACTCTCACGAGAACAGGTTTTCAAAGAGGACATTAACACCACTCAACCCACAGTGCCCTCAGTTAAACTTCAAAAATATGATACAAAACAGATAGAAAACAAACACTCAGATATCTTATTTACCAATAATCTCAGGTTACACTCTGGTCCGACCAATTTAGGTAACCTGATGTTTCAGTTATCTATTCATTAGTAATGATAAGATAAAACTGATACAACAGATTTCAGAATAGGACCTAATTTAGTAAACGATCATTTAGAATCTACAAACCAAAGAGACAAGTAAAAAGAAACTTAAAAATACCTTTCCAGGAATAAAGCAACATAATCCTGTTTCCATGTATTTAGTATATGACATTCCAAGCAAGGATAATCTTGTTTCAATAGCCGATAAAATGTCGACATGTCGGGCAAGCTGGTGATTCCGTCGCTCTGATTCTCTCCGTGGAAGTTTGTTCTTGACTTCTTTCTGAATCTGTGCATGAAGTTTATCAACTCTTGAAAAACCTTTATTTAAACGTTCCGAGCAGAATTTGTTGAATAGTTTGCACACCTACAGAACAAATAAGCATAATTAAATATATATTATAATCTATTGTGATATATATGGTAGAACAGTGGCCGAGTGGTTAGTGCTCTCAAATACCAATCAGCAATCATGTAAGTCATTTAATTAGGACAGGGACGATTTCAATATTTTGAAACTGGTTAATCTTTGATGTGAAATCGAATCGAACCGGTTAATTGGCCGCCATATTGAAAATGGTATTTTCTTTCATGAAGACCATACCAAGGTACTTTCAGCAGCAGAATTCATTTGTTTTTATTTTTTAATACGATTTGTGTGTTGAACCGAGTAACCGAATAATCGTCCCGGTCCTTCATTTAATCTAACATTCAACACAATAATGTCAACTGAGCGACCTTCTGGTATTTAAGAAGGTACTCGGTTTTTTTTCGTACTATTATAAGGTTTTTTAAATTGACGACACCATGTGCTTGTGATACATAGATCTCCATTTTTTCTACTTCGTGTCAGATACAGTATAAATCATGATGTTTTTGACTAATCAGGTCTATTATATCGCCCGATCTGTATATAATACACAGATTTGTATATCATATATACAGATTTGAGTATCAATTGATACACAAATCGGGATATTGCATAAATATGCAATTGCAATAAATTGTTTAAAACTGTGGTGTTTACGGGTCGGAGGTCACCAGTCTAGATGAGCCAATCAGAGGCCGATGTCATCATCTCACGGCGCATGCACAGAGACTTGGTACTTTCTCTTATGCATTTTGAACTCATCTAGAAAGACGTGCTAAATCACCTCTCTGTTCTAGGTAGGTTCTATTTACCACCAACTATGAAGTATCTATGCACGCCTTTTTTGGGGCTGCTAATGGGTGCTCTTAGTCATAATTTATTTTTTAAAACATAACATGCAGTGTGGTTATTCATTAATAATAATGTATAAAATTGCAGATAATGTGCATTCACAAACAACAGCATTAGCTAGAGGTATGGTCATTGGTGTATGTGACTGTGAGGGCCGACCCCCCCCCCCCCCCAGTGGGCCGCGTAAACTGAAAGTACGGCCATTTATACTTACGAGCCTAGATTCGCTAGTTTCATGAAAAGTGAGATAAGAAATAATTGTCTCAATTAGTTCATCAGGTATGTTGAGAAGGCCTATACTCTCGTTAGTATCCATAATTAGAAATTGTACCAAATTAATTAACCACTTCCGCTATTGCCGGAAGTAGATTTATTAAAGGGACGTAATCACAACTAAATTCGGCCCGAGTCAAGTCGTCCAGTATGAATTAGGTGCGAATCCAGAGTCCTATTTCCTTGAACATCTGGATAAAAGGAAACATTAATTGTAAGTCAATATTTTATTTCATAAAATGGTTTATAATCATGTTGAAGTTGATCCAAGGCAGTATCTTACTCCATATACAAGACAATCACGCCACTATCATCATCTGGCCTTTTATATACCTTTAACTACTGTGGATTATTATAATTATTCATTTTTCCCTCGGACTGTTGTCCAGTGGTATACTTTACCATCTCGTGTGGTCAGCACTGAATCGATCCCCGGATTCAAGTCAGCGTTGGCTACACAGATGTTGATGCCATAGTTATGACGATACTTGTTTTTATCCTGTTTTTAACCCTACTAATATTCTCTATTCTGCACACATATATGTTTTTGCAGTTTAGGGATTGATTTATCTAAGGTGTATATTATGCACATATTATTATCACTCATTGTTAGGAGGTACCAGGTGGATTGAGTAACTTGGGAAACCTAACAGTCTATTTCTTTTTAACCCCCACGCATGGCAATAATGTTCGAAGTTTTGAACGCTCGCCATTATTATAGAAGAAGAAGAAGAAGAAGAATATTCTTTCCTCATTCACATTAATTACTTACCAGACATAGTCAAGCTGCTTATCTTATCTTATCTTATCTAGCTGCTCCAAGATGACCTACACGAAGTTTACAAGAATGGGACAACGATTGGTAACAAATATGAGGTTATTATACTCAAAGACCTATATATATTGTGAGATTTGGTAGATTTTTCTTTGTATATTTAGGTCTTTGTTATACTTATTAATCTCCAACAATCAAAACCCTGTCCTCGTTACGTATGATGTCATTGTGGGACCAAAGATCTAAAAACATGTATTTTCAGATCTTTGGTAGTGCTTAAATTGAATAAGACTATGTATACACCAGGCACCGATTCCACAAAAAACTTAAGCTATTGCTCAGCTGTGCCTGCTAATGTTAAACAACATATTTTTGTCGGTTAAATGACTTTTTAAAATGTATATTTGTATATATTGTTTCATCACATTGAGATGCCAATTTAATAGAGCAATACATAATACATCCGGATTGAACACAGTGTGGGGATCGAATCACGTGATTTACACCGTGACATAATTATATGGCGGAAATCTTAATATTTGGCTATTTTTTGAGAGGCGTTGGCCTCTCTATACTACCATTTCCCATTTCTTAATGCAACCTGAACCGCCTTTAGGCTGCTATGCGAATCCGCTTTCAAGTAGTTCCAGAAACTGTCAACATTCCCAATACTGCTTCATATGTTTCTCTAAATGTTTAAACTGATTTAATTCAATCAGCAACATTTGTTTATTCTAAGATCAACAATTATTGTGAAACTGTTCGTTAAATCGATATTTTTGAAGAAAATCACAACGCCGGGCTGATACCGAACTCGTTTCGTAATATGAAAACGACGTGTTCATCAAATGTCCCGGCTGTATAGCTATTTTTAGAAACTTCAGACCTGGGTCACGTGATGGTTTTATCAATGAATCGTATACCGTCTGCAAAGTACTGTTATGCACTCATATGGTGTCGCTTTACTAGCCGGTTTCTAGAGATGTCTCACGCTGTGAGGGAAGTGATGACATGACAGTACTATAGACTCTGATAAATAGGCGCGTAGTATTATTTTAAAGCCACTTTTGATATACGCATTCAATACACGTATTACATATAAATTAATATGCCCCTTTTGGCAATTATTTAGATACCCAACATGCCTATATAGTCACATATGCCTATTTTGACGTTCAAGACAAGATCGGCAGTAAGAAAACGAACATTAAACGTGTAAAGTCGGTTTAAGCTTCAGTAGCAGCAACCAGATCGCCTCTCACCAGCACTCTCACTGCTTTGATTCGATTCGTGGTAAGTACTCCTGAATTATAATCACTTGCTATATAGTGCAGCCTATTTGAAATTTAACATTCATTCTCATGGTGTATGTGTTATTTCCGTGCTCTGTTTGATTTCTGAGATACCTTCGAGGTTTTATGACCAACCAGAGGAATATTTTGACAATATATCTAAATAAACTGCACAAAATGTTTAAAGACAATATATTGGACCATGTTCAGGTGTTTGTGCTTTATTGTACTCGGAAAGGGATTGTCATTAAAAAACACGGATTAATGAGTACTTTATTGGTACATGTAGTTTATTGCGATTTTCTGGAAAAATGACAAAAATATTTGAAATGGTACTTTACGCGGTACAACACAGTTGTGATACGTAACACGGATCATTTTTAAACCTGTGCAGTATAGGGCATAAAACAATCTTATGTACATCGTCCATTCAACTTTAAATTATTGGTTTAGTATTTTGAGTTTGATCATTTTAATTTGATGAAGCTTGCTTCCAGTTGTCTGATAATTGTTCTCATTTGCTCTTTTACAGAAATGACAGGACGAAGAGAGAATATTCAAAATAGCTCTGAATTAATTGTTGGGAGTAGAAAGAGTTGAGTTTTTTCTGTACTAATTATAAACAATGTTTTGTTATATTTATCTGAACGTATACGCGATGTTGTACGTATTGATCATAGTATCACATTGCGCAAGAGTAATTTAAGAAAAAAATAATTGAAAGATACAGAAATGTCTCTGGTATTTGTAATCAATTCATATGATATTTTCCAAACTTATGACTTGATTATCTCAGAAAAAACATTATAGACATCTAGGTCAAACAACAGATAAACCTTAATTGAGCTGTTGAACTTGTGTTTAACTGTGAGTGCAAACTATTTATCATGCAAGATATGCGTTCCACAGGCTAGAGACCCGTGATTTACACATTGCTTCTGACATCATTTGCTTTGTCATGCAATGAAGTGTTGTTCACAATCAACTCTTTAAATAGTTAAATTGGTTTCGAGTAAAGAGTCCAACATGTTGGCTACACCAAATATATGTGTTTTGTGATGTATATTTGTTAATTATTTACAAAATCCAGTTTTATACTAATTCAATAAATGATATTGATTCAAACGTTTTGTTTTTGGCTATATTCCCACTTTAAATAGTATTTCCTGGCGGTTAAATGTGTGATGAACAGAAACTTCAAAATGGAGTTTTTAAAGGTTTCAAGGAATCTGATTTAGTGGAATAAAACCCGAAACTCCGTTTATTTAATGACCACACATTTTGTACTGAAGCCTTTTAAATTACATGTTTGATAATCATCTGTAACAGGCCCGGAGTGTGCCCCCCGGTGGATCCGGGCCTGTGTAATTGGAACCATTGTGATCAAATTACAACTGAAAAAATATCTCTATGGTGCGTTTAATTACGTGGCAAAACAAGCTTAATACTTATCACGTATTTTATAATAAAAAACTGTTTTTAAAATTCTTTGACGTCGTATCATATATAGAATAGAAAAGGTGGTTTAAAGCATGCTCATAATTATTTGGATGGTAATGGCAGTATTTTATATTTCAACAAAATCAATAACTATACGAACGAAACAATAAAACAGAGAAAATATATATAACTGCTACATTAAAAGATATTTTCAGCTGCAATTTTCATGTGATCACAAAACAGATTCAGATTGTTCAGGTGGGCATTATGTATACCTTTAAATACACCAAAGGGCTTTTAAATTTTCGGTAACCTATATATCGTCGGTGCCAAACCTAAACCCCGTAACTACAAAATCACAACTTTTCAGGAGAAGGTAAAAACTGCTTTACGATAAACATAAACGATGAAAAATGCTGTTGATTTGCCCATAACGATAAAAAAGGGTAAGAAAACAACCATCAAAAGTTGGACAGTGAATGCAATAAACCGAGCACAGGACAACGAAATCTCGTTTTTACGGGATTTCCCCCATTGTGTGCGAGAAAAAAAACGAAAAAATTCGGGAGGAAAATCCGTAACTTCTGGAGGAAAGCCCGTAAGTGCAGAAAAACATGTACATTTATATAAAAACATCATAGTTACAGGTTTTCCTCACGTGTTCATTTTGCGATTCTGAGCGATCTGATTGGACGACTGCCATGAAACTTCGACAGTTAACGCGGGAAAGTATTACCAGTAGGAAATGCGGAAAAAAAGACATTTTGAAAAAATGTAGTTACGGGGTTTATGATTGGCACCGACGATATTTCGTATCACAAATGAAAAGAAAAAGTGGCAAAATAACGTGTTTTTCTTTTTATTTGTGATACGAAATATATAGGTTACCGAAAATTTATCAAAAATATGTTTATGTAAAATCAGACAATGCCTCTGATCTAATATGGAAGAAATACATATTTATACGAAGTACATTGATGACCGATTACAAAAGACCAAAGTGTAAATATTGCAAATGGAAAATACAAAATGTACAAGAAACTGTTATACACATGAAAATGAATTGTAGTTGTATTAAATCACAAAAAGACAAAATAGCATTTGCAAATGTGAAAACATCATAAACATTGACAATTGTTATGAAATATCAATAAACTCAGCTTTCAAATACTGTCCTACATGAATTGATGCCTTTTTGCTTCGCATTACATTCCCGACCAACTATCTTCACACCACAAAGATACAAGTTATGTCTCTGCTTCATAAGAGAATTTTATTGTCACATTCATTCCGCAATTACTATGGTGATTATGTTTCTTCGTTTCTCTTCTTGTAGTTGGTCGGGCCAATTTTCCTTCCATTCGTCTGAGCTTTTCCAAACTCGTGTTCGTGTTGCATTCACAACAACGGCTACTTATAAACAACACCAAATGTTATATGTGCTGCTGAGGGAATATTCCACCATTCAAGGACAAAGGTCTGGAGAAGCTGGCGGGCAGATCGAATACCGTCACTCACCGTGGACACGTCTTTGTAAGTACTATAAGTAACTACATGTAGAACTATGTTTTGTGAAGGAACGAAACATATTTTTGGAGTTTTATTTGTTTACTTGCAGAAACCACTGTAGCGGTATATTCAATAAATGCTAATTTTGTATTTTATTGAGTTGTTTTGTCATTTTTGAGCGCACAAACAAATATGACCAATTTGCTGTTTGCGGGGCGTAAACAGTACCAGCCAATTTGTCAGGTTTATTTTGTTGCGGTAATAATATACAGCCTGATTTCCTCTATGCGTACGTGGATTAATCCGCAGATCGTGTTAGAATTCACAGCTCGAGCGAAAACGGCGTGGCTGCTACTTCCGGTCTGTAACATTTCTACACCTCTAGACATTTATTTTCGGGTAAATGTGCCGTGCTAACTTTTGCTCTTGGATGACTGAAACTGTCATCGGGAGTAAATCGCCGAGGCAAAAAATGCTCAGTGGGGCCTAGGCTTAAAATCAAGGTCAGTAAGGCAAGTGATTTCTAAATATAGTATCGTAAATCACCTCCTACCGGAAAATGTATCTTGTCTGAGATTGTGGCCTATATTACAGGATATCGTCCGTTCTTGCTCAATTTGCTACTAATGTTGACCAACAACAACAACAAAACAAACAACCAATTTGTTGTTATTTGTTTACTAATGTTGACCGTGTTTTTGTAAAAAATTGAGGTGCGTGAATTGGCAGTAAGTTGTTAGTTGTTCATTCAGAAGTTAAATAAAAAATTAATTTTTGAATTAACTTCTGACAGAAGTTAGTAAAAAAATCAGTTACCTGTGATTTTATTTAAAACTTAATCAATGCTACAGTTACCGGTGGGTAGGGTGCGTCGAGATTTCAATATTTTTGAAAACAATATTTAAACAATGCTGTTGGATATTGGACATAAAACTCGAATTTTCAACTGAGACCGCATTTACAGCCAGCAAGCCGATCAATCACATTCGAATTATTGATAGTAAGTCCGAATTAAAACGTATGAAACGCATGTGGTTATAAAGGAATATCTATCTATTTGCGGTACCAGTGGCAACATCTTTCTAAGTGGACGTCCGAGCAGCTATTTTCCCCAGGAATGGATATACCCAATTTGTCTACGACGCCATTAGGATGCGTCCCATATAAAATTATGCTGAAAGACCAAAAATGGGAGTCACTTGGGAGTCGTCGAAGACAAATCATGACGTACAAAATCCAGAATGGGCTTGTTACAACGGGCACTTATTTACTTCTACAAGCGTGATTCCAAGATCCTTGACCAACACCCCCTTTATCAATACCGTCAGACTACACCATACTACGCACATAAATTTGCGCTAATTACGCACATCAAGTGCCCTGCTCAGTACATGGAAACAAGAGCTGTCCACTATTCGCAGCGCCATGCTAGGATAGTACAATCATTATACGAGGGGCGATCAACAAATACGCGAGAAAATGCTCTGAAAGCTTTGTTACGTGACCAATACTGACGAAAATCGGTCAGATAATATATTGGAGTATTACAAATGCATAACTATAAAAACATTAAACTCAAGGTAATATTTGGTCGAAAAATTATAGAAACCGCAACGTCACTATGACTACACCGGCCCAACGTCATCGCGACGTCGTTACATATTACAGTATACAGACTCATTCGTGACACAATTCATCATGTATAAACATTGAATGATTCTTTAAAAAATAGCTGTTCAACCAGATACACTACATAGACCTGTCAACCGAAAATCAATATTTTTCCTTTGCAACTTGTATGTAAATTATAATAATTAGCTGCTGGAGAACATTAATATTGATGACGTTATTGACGTTGTATAGCACATGCGCATGTCGGCATTGATTTCACATGGCTATGTATGAGAGAATATCCAAAACCTACACCTGTTTCGTGTGCTATTACATATTAGTTGCATTTTGCAATATTGACATTGGTATTTTATGTCATTTCATTCGCCTCACGACTTTTCGTCGCCGTTTTCGGTACCGCACTAATTTTCAGACAACAACTTTGAAGCAAATAACTCTAAAACAATTTTTTGAAATAATGAATGTAATGTTATATCACGATACATTCATAATCCACCCTTTAGAAAATTATAAGATTAAAAACGCACGAATGATACGTCATCGTTTGCTATGTGCAACGTTGAAAAATATGGAAATTTGGGCCGCATGACGTCGAGTGACGTTGCCATAGGAAACCGCGTTCATGCCGTCTTTGGTCAATATTATTGATTAACAGTCAATCAATTTGAAATAAATTTATCTTCAGGTATAGAAAGTTTCATTTACTTATAATGACAAATAAAGAAACTACAGCACTTTTCCGCGTATTTGTTGATCACCCCTCGTATATTCAAAACAAAATGCTTCATAACAGCAGCATTACCCTCAGCTGTGTAGAGGTTGGGGCTTCTAAGTCGAAAAAGGGGGATAATTTGGACAAATTATGCAGGACTGTTACCTACTCATGTGTAGGTCCTCTAGGTCATGATGGCAAATAAATAAGCCTTTCTTAGTCCAAAACGGGGCATAATTTCAACAAAATGCTATATAGTTATCTTCTCCAGTGTAGGGGTTGGGGTCATGCTGGTGAACAAGTTTGCGAAGTATCAAAGCAATATATCAATGCACTTTGAAGATATAAGAGGTTAAAAAACCTGTACCTAAACTTTAGCATTTGCATTTTCAAGTCCAAAAGGGGGCATAATTTCAACAAAATGCTTGATAGAGTTACCTACCCCTGTGTAGGGGTTGGTGTCATGATGGAGAACAAGTATGCATAGCAATATATGAATGCACTTTGAAATTATTAGAGGTGAAAAACCTGTACCTAAACTTTAACATTTGCACTAAGTTAAAAAAGGGGGCATAATTTCACCAAAATGCTTAATAGAGTTACCTACCCCTGTGTATGGGTTGAGGTCATGATGGTGAACAAGTATGCAAAGTATCAAAGCAATATATCAATGCACTTTGAAGATATTAGAGATTAAAAACCTGTACCTAAACTTTAATATTTGCATTTCCAAGTCCAAAAGGGGGCATAATTTCAACAAAATTCTCGATAGAGTTACCCACCCCTGTGTAGGGGTTGGGGTCATGATGGAAGCAATATGTGAATTAACTTTGAAAATATTTGAGGTAAAAAACCTGTACCTAAACTTTAACATTTGCACTTAGTTGAAAAAAGGGGACATAACTTCACCAAAATGCTTAATAGAGTTACCTACCCATGTGTATGGGTTTGGGGTCATGATGGTGAACAAGTATGCAAAGTATCAAAGCAATATATCAATGCACTATGAAGATATTAGAGGTTAAAAAACCTGTACCTAAACTTTAACATTTGCACTATTTGCACTAAGTAGAAAAAGGGGGCATAATTTTAACAAAATGCCTGATAGACTTACCTACTCCTGCATATGGGTTAAAGTCATGGTGGCAAACAAGTATGCAAAGTATGAAAGCAATATCTCAAAGGACTTAAAGAATATAAGAGGTTAAACACCCTGAACCTAAACTTTAACAAAAGTGTTACGCCGACGCCGACGCCCGGGTGACTGCAATAGCTCCCCTTATTCTACGAATAGTGGAGCTAAAATGACCAGCTGGATCAATTTTGCAAGTTCGCCTAGTTATGTTTCATCAGAGGGGTTTGACCCGACTGTTGTGGCCTAACATCTTGGTTCCATCATACATGTATACGATAACGGTTCATCGCCCCCTCTTGATCCACGCATGCTTTCAATACATCTACATTATTTTGAATAGAATCGCTTCAGGCGAGTTCAATACTTGTTGGTCCACGTCACGTGTTGTCACCTTTACACAGGTCAAAGAAAATTTCAGATGTTTAAATTTGAATATTTATACCTGTATACGTCGTATCGCTGAATGGACAACATGATTGTGACAAACTTGTACTAGCCAAATAATAATGTAAGTACAATTTGTACTGTTCTATCTATATTTGTTATAATGGTAACTGTCGTTGTATCGTTTTAGTCTGATTTAGTCTCAGAAGGTAGACATTGGGCAATGTACATCATTAATTTTGATCATTGAAAGAATGGGTGGCCCGATGGTCGAGCGCATAACGCTCTTGACTCCCGATCGAGAGGTCCCTGCTTCTATCGTCGACCGCGGCACTTTGTCATTTCTGAAACGCTTTTCAGTGTTACCCACCCAACTAGAGACGAACTTGTTTGAAATCCGGAGGTAGTCTCGCGTGTACCGGTGCTGTACACCGGGCAAGTTAAAAAACCAACACTGACCAAGGAATCTTTTCGAAAAGAGCTAGGATAACGCACCCGGATTCCTTGTATCACACCTCTATCTCTCAAATGAGTTTAAAATTATGTCTGACCTTGTCAGACATCTGCCAATAAAAATCGGAATAGCGATTGTCAGTAAAAAGTTGAAGTTGATGAAGAAATTCAATGATGAATGCAAAATGTAGATGTAACCTTTTGTATATAGAACATAATCGATCATCCAATTAGCTCCATTGGTAGAGCATGTACAACAGTTCAATAGTTTATTTATGTATCCAAGGTTACCAATAGTTTAGGTATGTAATGGTTATTGACCGAGAATGAGGTATTCCTGAATATGAACAACCCGCGCACGTGAAAAACGTGAACACCGAGACCGCGCATCGGTCTCGGTGTTTAACGATTTTCACGTGCGCGGGTTGTTTATATTCAGGTATACAATAACTTGACTTACACGAATGTTAACAAGAATGTGCATCATACATGACATAGATTTCGATTCAAATAAGAATTTGACATTTTGGACGAGCATGAAGCCAACAAAAACGTACAGGTAAAATCGTAATGTTAATTTAATTGCACATTTGTTGCTAAAATATGATTGCATTGCAGTTATAACAAATTAATATTTTAATTTCACTGTAAAGATATATAAGTGTGACAGTTGCCACCGGCATTTATATCGGTATTATGTCAGATATATTTCAGTATACAGTCAAACAGGTCTACAAGAGGGTCAGCAACAATGTTTTTGTTGGCATCTTTTTAAGTTGGGGTGGTGACCAAGGCCCGGTGCTTATTTTGAGATAAAGATGTCTCGGGTTCGATTCCCTTCTGTTTCACTGATTAATTTCACTGAGCAAGAGTAACCTTGCTGTATGAAAGGGTCGAACGATGGGGAAGGGGGTAAATTTAAAGTCGGTTGAACAGACACATGTCTAAAAAATATACTTTAATTTGGTGATTTCCCTTATACAGTCAAACATGTCTATAAAACCACTAACGGGAACAACAAAATAGTGCTTTCTGATTACAGGTGGTCTTTCTTAACGGGTTTAATTCAATTTATGGTAGATAAATCAGTGGTTTTCGTCGACAGGTTCTGTGGGTGGTCTATAACAGGTTTGACTGTACATCTTTATGACTTCGTGACTATATTTTTTTATTTTCAATGGCACTGTTAAAATGCACGATTGGTCACTGCTGTTGTAACAAGGTAGCTAATCCATTTCTCCGTAACTGTTAATCCTTTATGTACACATCTATCGTACTAATTTAAATACTTTTCAGCACGTGGAGGTCTATATGTGCACGGGCGCGGGTTAGTAACCAAACTTGAACAACCCACGCACGGGCGCAGGTTAGTAAGTAACATGAACAACCTCTTCACCGGTTGTTCATGTGGGTTATTAACCTGGGCCGAACAAAGAAACACGTGTGTAATATTTCAAATACGGTTTAACAATTTTAACGAGATTTTTAATATTGATGTAGTCCAGAGAATTTGACACGACTCTCGACCTTTAAATTAGCATAATTTAACAGCTGATATTTATAACCCCGGCTGTATGTTTAAATAAGCGGAGAGTATCACGAAGACGCTCAAAGAGTATAGTGCAGAGAATTTGACACGATCCTGACCTTTATGCATGAATATATTATAAATCGATAACGCGGTATATATAAATTTCCGTGCGAGTATCGTGGGTCAGCGGTATACTTCGGGCTTAACCGTAACTTTTAACTTCTGTGGATTGTTTTCATAACACAATTTGAACAGTTAAAAAATATATATTTTCTATAAAACATGAAATAAAAAAATCCATCATAAGATGCTCGCAGGGGTTGAACCCTGTACGCCAAGATTAATATGGTGAAACACCCGATTGCGCTACCGACTGCGCCAAGTATCTACATTATCATATATTTAGACTTTATTGTATCGTAAGAAGTCAATTTAAATAATGTGGTATACACAAACAACCACGTGGATTTCCGTTATAGTCAATACGATTATAGATAAACCACAATCGTTCGGGCGTAACTGTACTTTTAATAATGAAATAATCCAGGTAAAAGGGGTGTATGTAGGCTAAGCTAGTGTTTATGGATCAATGGATAGATGTTTTTGCCTGGGTTCGAATCCCACCCATTTTGAATATTTTTTTATTTTGCTAAATAATTATAATAGCGGGTTCGAGCTAATAGCGGGTTCGAGAGTCGTGTCAATATCTCTGCACTATAACACCAAAACAAACCTAGAGAACCGATATTGCCCGATTTGCTCGCGCATGCATTTCTATTTTATATATACTTTGAAAATAAAAATATCTATTTCCTTTGTATTTTAATCCTTGAAAACATTCCCACGTCAAGACTGTTGAACAGAATCATCGGTCAACGGTCACCCAAACTGTGCTCCTTATAATACCAGAGTAAACGCTTATTAATTTTGACGTTTCTACAGAATATTCTTAGAGTAGTGATTCCAGCGAAACCAATGATGAATATAGTTTGTAATCCAATCCGATTGTCATCTGAGCAATAATTTAATATCCAGGGCGGACTAAAATCATAAAATAAACTAAACAAAGCAAATTTGTATTAAACCTAAAACACAATGTTATTATTCATTAAGTAATAAAATATATAAAAAACTGTATTATGATAATACAATTATTGAAAAAGAGTTTAGAAGCGGACTCGAACCCACAGCCCATATAAAAAGTATGCAAATGTTCTTGTATTGATCATCTTAACCACTAGGCCACGCTGTCAACTTGAAAGTTAACGTGAATTTTTAACATATATCCATTATTTATCAGAAAGATAACGGTAAATATCGTTTCAATCTTAGCAAATGAACTCGTCCTAGGGTCATATTTCGAAGGTCGTTGTACATCTATACAGTCGAAGTTAAACTTAGGTATTTAATCTACCGTGAAATTATGCTAATAGCGGGTTCGAGAGTCGTGTCAATATCTCTGCACTATAACACCAAAACAAACCTAGAGAACCGATATTGCCCGATTTGCTCGCGGAAATTAATATATTCATCGCAATTACCTTGTAATATATTCATGCATAAAGGTCAGGATCATGTCAAATTCTCTGTGCTATATGTTTTAATAAGCGGGGAGTATCACGAAGACACTCGAGGTGTAATACCAACACACATCTAAAGAACCGATATTGCACGATTTGCTCGCGGAAATTCATGTATTTAACGCAATAACCTTGTAATACCGGTATATTCATGCATAAAGGTCAGGATCATGTCAAATTATCCGTGCTATACAAAAGTTATCGAACAACCAACGTACTATGCATATTAGATGTTTTGTATTATGTTCGTTTCACAGAATTTTAAGACTTTTGTCATATAATTTTCCAGTATTGAAATGATGTGACTGAGGAAAATGAAAACATCCCTGTTTGGTTTTGTAGTCAAGTCAAACTAGAACACAATTGAGTAAAAGACGGAAGAAAGTTACAACCATACATGTATCAGCTGTCAGAAATCGTCATGATCAGTACAGGTAAAATACTTTTTTAATGTAATATCCATGTATGAGGCACTCATTTGGTGCAAAAATAATTAATAGTTATTGAATATGTATGCATTTGACATTCACTCCGGTCTTCATTGAAGACCTTACATAGACATTATAAGTAGGAACATTGGGTACGATTGGAAGGTCCCCTAGAAACCCTTGGAAGGATCCCTTGACACTATTTTGACCCCTGAATTCCATATGAAAGACCCATGGACACTGTTTGTCTATGGGTCATCAACATGGTGTTATAGGGTCTATCTTCAGAGTGTCTTAGGATCCTTCCATTGGTTTCGAGGTGTCCATCCAGTGGAGACCATCCCTTAGACATTATAAGTAGGAACATTGGTTACCATTGGAAGGCTCCCTAGAACCCCTTGGAAGGATCCCTTGACACTATGTGCCCCCTGAATACCATAGGAAAGACCCATGGGCACTGTTTGTCTATGAGTCTTTCACAAGGTGTTATGGGGTCTATCTTCTGAGTGTCTTGGGATCCTTCCATTGGTTTCTAGGAGTCCATCCAGTGGAGACCTTCCCGTAGACATTTTAAGTAGGAACATTGGTTACCATAGGAAAGACCCATGGACACTGTTCGTCTATGGGTTTCTCACATGGTGTTATGGGGTCTATCTTCTGAGTGTCTTGGGATCCTTCCATTGGTTTCTAGGAGTCCATCCAGTGGAGACCTTCCCGTAGATATTTTAAGTAGGAACATTGGTTACCATTGGAAGGACCCCTAGAACCACTTGGAAGGATCCCTTGACACTATGAGCCCCCTGAATACCATAGGAAAGACCCATGGGCATTGTTTGTCTATGAGTCTTTCACAAGGTGTTATGGGGTCTATCTTCTGAGTGTCTTGGGATCATTCCATTGGTTTCTAGAGGTCCATCCAGTGGAGACCTTCCCGTAGACATTTTAAGTAGGAACATTGGTTACCATTGGAAGGATCCCTTGACACTATGTGCCCCCTGAATACCATAGGAAAGACCCATGGACACTGTTCGTCTATGGGTTTCTCACATGGTGTTATGGGGTCTATCTTCTGAGTGTCTTGGGATCCTTCCATTGGTTTCTAGGAGTCCATCCAGTGGAGACCTTCCCGTAGATATTTTAAGTAGGAACATTGGTTACCATTGGAAGGACCCCTAGAACCCCTTGGAAGGATCCCTTGACACTATGAGCCCCCTGAATACCATAGGAAAGACCCATAGGCACTGTTTGTCTATGAGTCTTTCACAAGGTGTTATGGGGTCTATCTTCTGAGTGTCTTGGGATCCTTCCATTGGTTTCTAGGAGTCCATCCAGTAGAGACCTTCCCGTAGACATTTTAAGTAGGAACATTGGTTACCATTGGAAGGATCCCTTGACACTTTGTGCCCCCTGAATACCATAGGAAAGATGATACTTCCATTGGTTTCTAGGAGTCCATCCAGTGGAGACCTTCCCGTAGACATTTTTAGTAGGACCATTGGTTACCATTGGAAGTACCCCTAGAACCCCTTGGAAGGATCCCTTGACACTATGTGCCCCCTGAATACCATAGGAAAGACCCATGGACACTGTTCGTCTATGGGTTTCTCACATGGTGTTATGGGGTCTATCTTCTGAGTATCTTGGGATCCTTCCATTGGTTTCTAGGAGTTCATCCAGTGGAGACCTTCCCGTAGACATTATAAGTAGGAACATTGGTTACCATTGGAAGGACCCCTAACCCCCTTGGAAGGATCTCTTGACACTACGTGCCCCCTGAATACCATAAGAAAGACCAATGGACACTGTTTGTCTATGAGTCCTTCATAAGGTGTTATGGGGTCTATCTTCTGAGTGTCTTGGGATGATCCTTCCATTGGTTTCTAGGAGTCCATCCAGTGGAGGCCTTCCCGTAGACATATTAAGTAGGAACATTGGTTACCATTGGAAGGACCCCTACAACCACTTGGAAGGATCCCTTGACACTATGTGCCCCCTGAATACCATAGGAAAGACCCATGGACACTGTTTGTCTATGATTCCTTCACAAGGTGTTATGTGATCTATCTTCAGAGTGTCTTGGGATCCTTCCGTTGGTTTCTAGGAGTCCATTCAGTGGAGACCTTCCCGTAGACATTAAAAGTAGGAACATTGGTAACCATTGGAAGGACCGCTAGAACCCCTTGGAAGGATCCCTTGACACTATGTGCCCCCTGAATACCATAGGAAAGAACCATGGACACTGTTTGTCTATGGGTTTCTCACATGGTGTTATGGGGTCTATCTTCTGAGTGTCTTGGGATCCTTCCATTTGTTTCTAGGGGTCCATCCAGTGGAGACCTTCCCGTAGACATATTAAGTAGGAACATTGGTTACCATTGGAAGGAACCCTAGAACCCCTTGGAAGGATCGCTTGACACTATGTGCCCCCTGAATACCATAGGAAATACCCATGGACACTGTTTGTCTATGGGTCCTTCACAAGGTGTTATGGGGTCTATCTTCAGAGTGTCTTGGGATCCTTCCATTGGTTTCTAGGAGTCCATCCAGTGGAGGCCTTCCCGTAGACATATTAAGTAGGAACATTGGTTACCATTGGAAGGAACCCTAGAAACCCTTGGAAGGATCCCTTGACACTATGTGCCCCCTGAATACCATAGGAATACACATGGACACTGTTTGTCTATGAGTCCTTCACAAGGTGTTATGGGGTCTATCTTCTGAGTGTCTTGGGATCCTTCCATTGGTTTCTAGGAGTCCATCCAGTGGACACCTCCCCGTAGACATTTTAAGTAGGAACATTGGTTACCATTGGAAGGACCCCTACAACCCCTTGGAAGGACCCCTTGATACTATGTGCTCCCTGAATACCATAAGAAAGACCCATGGACACTGTTTGTCTATGAGTCCTTCATAAGGTGTTATGGGGTCTATCTTCAGAGTGTCTTGGGATCCTTCCGTTGGTTTCTAGGAGTCCATTCAGTGGTGACCTTCCCGTAGACATTATAAGTAGGAACATTGGTTACCATTGGAAGGACCGCTAGAACCCCTTGGAAGGATCCCTTGACACTATGTGCCCCTGAATACCATAGGAAAGAACCATGGACACTGTTTGTCTATGGGTTTCTCACAAGGTGTTATGGGGTCTATTTTATGAGTGTCTTGGGATCCTTCCATTTGTTTCTAGGAGTCCATCCAGTGGAGACCTTCCCGTAGACATATTAAGTAGGAACATTTGTTAACATTGGAAGGAACCCTAGAAACCCTTGGAATATCCCTTGACACTATGTGCCCCCTGAATACCATAGGAAAGACACATGGACACTGTTTGTCTATGAGTCCTTCACAAGGTGTTATTGGGTCTATCTTCAGAGTGTTTGGGATCCTTCCATTGGTTTCTAGGAGTCCATCCAGTGGAGGCCTTCCCGTAGACATATTAAGTAGGAACATTGGTTACCATTGGAAGGACCCCTAGAACCCCTTGGAAGGATCCCTTGACACTATGTGCCCCCTGAATACCATAGGAAAGACCCATGGACACTGTTTGTCTATGAGTCCTTCACAAGGTGTTATGGGGTCTATCTTCAGAGTGTCTTGGGATCCTTCCGTTGGTTTCTAGGAGTCCATTCAGTGGAGACCTTCCCGTAGACATTAAAAGTAGGAACATTGGTTACCATTGGAAGGACCGCTAGAACCCCTTGGAAGGATCCCTTGACACTATGTGCCCCCTGAATACCATAGGAAAGAACCATGGACACTGTTTGTCTATGGGTTTCTCACATGGTGTTATGGGGTCTATCTTCTGAGTGTCTTGGGATCCTTCCATTTGTTTCTAGGAGTCCATCCAGTGGAGACCTTCCCGTAGACATATTAAGTAGGAACATTGGTTACCATTGGAAGGAACCCTAGAACCCCTTGGAAGGATCCCTTGACACTATGTGCCCCCTGAATACCATAGGAAAGAACCATGGACACTGTTTGTCTATGAGTCCTTCACAAGGTGTTATGGGGTCTATCTTCAGAGTGTCTTGGGATCCTTCCATTGGTTTCTAGGAGTCCATCCAGTGGAGGCCTTCCCGTAGACATATTAAGTAGGAACATTGGTTACCATTGGAAGGAACCCTAGAACCCCTTGAAAGGATCCCTTGACACTTTGTGCCCCCTGAATAGCATAGGAAAGACCCATGGACACTGTTTGTCTATGGATTTCTCACATGGTGTTATGGGGTCTATCTTCAGGGTGTCTTGGAATGATCCTTCCATTGGTTTCTAGGAGTCCATCCAGTGGAGACCTTCCCGTAGACATTATAAGTAGGAACATTGGTTACCATTGGAAGGACCCCTAGAACCCCTTGGAAGGATCCCTTGACACTATGTGCCCCCTGAATACCATAGGAAAGACCCATGGACACTGTTTGTCTATGAGTCCTTCACAAGGTGTCATGGGGTCTATCTTCTGAGTGTCATGGGATCCTTCCATTTGTTTCTAGGAGTCCATCCAGTGGAGACCTTCCCGTAGACATTTTAAGTAGGAACATTGGTTACCATTGGAAGGACCCCTAGAAAACCTTTGGAAGAATCCCTTGACACTATATGCCCCCTGAATACCATAGGAAAGACCCATGGACACTGTTTGTCTATGAGTCCTTCATAAGGTGTTATGGGGTCTATCTTCTGAGTGTCTTGGGATCCTTCCAATGTGTTCTAGGAGTCCATCCAGTGGAGACCTTCCCGTAGACATTTTAAGTAGGAACATTGGTTACCATTGGAAGGACCCCTAGAACCCCTTGGAAGGATCCCCTTACACTATGTGCCCCCTGAATACCATAGGAAAGACCCATGGACACTGTTTGTCTATGGGTTTCTCACATGGTGTTATGGGGTCTATCTTCAGAGTGTCTTTGGATGATCCTTCCATTGGTTTCTAGGAGTCCATCCAGTGGAGACTTTCCCGTAGACATTATAAGTAGGAACATTGGTTACCATTGGAAGGACCCCTAGAACCCCTTGGAAGGATCCCTTGACACTATGTGCCCCCTGAATACCATAGGAAAGACCCATGGACACTGTTTGTCTATGAGTCCTTCACAAGGTGTTATGGGGTCTATCTTCAGAGTGTCTTGGGATCCTTCCGTTGGTTTCTAGGAGTCCATTCAGTGGAGACCTTCCCGTATACATTAAAAGTAGGAACATTGGTTACCATTGGAAGGACCGCTAGAACCCCTTGGAAGGATCCCTTGACACTATGTGCCCCCTGAATACCATAGGAAAGAACCATGGACACTGTTTGTCTATGGGTTTCTCACATGGTGTTATGGGGTCTATTTTCTGAGTGTCTTGGGATCCTTCCATTTGTTTCTAGGAATCCATCCAGTGGAGACCTTCCCGTAGACATATTAAGTAGGAACATTTGTTACCATTGGAAGGACCCCTAGAACCCCTTGGAAGGATCCCTTGACACTATGTGCCCCCTGAATACCATAGGAAAGACCCATGGACACTGTTTGTCTATGAGTCCTTCACAAGGTGTTATTGGGTCTATCTTCAGAGTGTTTGGGATCCTTCCATTTGTTTCTAGGAGTCCATCCAGTGGAGGCCTTCCCGTAGACATATTACGTAGGAACATTGGTTACCATTGGAAGGACCCCTAGAACCCCTTGGAAGGATCCCTTGACACTATGTGCCCCCTGAATACCATAGGAAAGACCCATGGACACTGTTTGTCTATGAGTCCTTCACAAGGTGTTATGGGGTCTATCTTCAGAGTGTCTTGGGATCCTTCCGTTGGTTTCTAGGAGTCCATTCAGTGGAGACCTTCCCGTATACATTAAAAGTAGGAACATTGGTTACCATTGGAAGGACCGCTAGAACCCCTTGGAAGGATCCCTTGACACTATGTGCCCCCTGAATACCATAGGAAAGAACCATGGACACTGTTTGTCTATGGGTTTCTCACATGGTGTTATGGGGTCTATCTTCTGAGTGTCTTGGGATCCTTCCATTTGTTTCTAGGAGTCCATCCAGTGGAGACCTTCCCGTAGACATATTAAGTAGGAACATTGGTTACCATTGGAAGGAACCCTAGAACCCCTTGGAAGGATCCCTTAACACTATGTGCCCCCTGAATACCATAGGAAATACCCATGGACACTGTTTGTCTATGGGTCCTTCACAAGGTGTTATGGGGTCTATCTTCAGAGTGTCTTGGGATCCTTCCATTGGTTTCTAGGAGTCCATCCAGTGGAGGCCTTCCCGTAGACATATTAAGTAGGAACATTGGTTACCATTGGAAGGACCCCTAGAACCCCTTGAAAGGATCCCTTGACACTTTGTGCCCCCTGAATACCATAGGACAGACACATGGACACTGTTTGTCTATGAGTCCTTTACAAGGTGTTATTGGGTCTATCTTCAGAGTGTCTTGGGATCCTTCCATTGGTTTCTAGGAGTCCATCCAGTGGAGACCTTCCCGTAGACATATTAAGTAGGAACATTGGTTACCATTGGAAGGACCGCTAGAACCCCTTGGAAGGATCCCTTGACACTATGTGCCCCCTGAATACCATAGGAAAGAACCATGGACACTGTTTGTCTATGGGTTTCTCACAAGGTGTTATGGGGTCTATTTTATGAGTGTCTTGGGATCCTTCCATTTGTTTCTAGGAGTCCATCCAGTGGAGACCTTCCCGTAGACATATTAAGTAGGAACATTTGTTACCATTGGAAGGAACCCTAGAAACCATTGGAATATCCCTTGACACTATGTGCCCCCTGAATACCATAGGAAAGACACATGGACACTGTTTGTCTATGAGTCCTTCACAAGGTATTATTGGGTCTATCTTCAGAGTGTTTGGGATCCTTCCATTGGTTTCTAGGAGTCCATCCAGTGGAGGCCTTCCCGTAGACATATTAAGTAGGAACATTGGTTACCATTGGAAGGACCCCTACAACCACTTGGAAGGATCCCTTGACACTATGTGCCCCCTGAATACCATAGGAAAGACCCATGGACACTGTTTGTCTATGATTCCTTCACAAGGTGTTATGTGATCTATCTTCAGAGTGTCTTGGGATCCTTCCGTTGGTTTCTAGGAGTCCATTCAGTGGAGACCTTCCCGTAGACATTAAAAGTAGGAACATTGGTAACCATTGGAAGGACCGCTAGAACCCCTTGGAAGGATCCCTTGACACTATGTGCCCCCTGAATACCATAGGAAAGAACCATGGACACTGTTTGTCTATGGGTTTCTCACATGGTGTTATGGGGTCTATTTTCTGAGTGTCTTGGGATCCTTCCATTTGTTTCTAGGAATCCATCCAGTGGAGACCTTCCCGTAGACATATTAAGTAGGAACATTTGTTACCATTGGAAGGACCCCTAGAACCCCTTGGAAGGATCCCTTGACACTATGTGCCCCCTGAATACCATAGGAAAGACCCATGGACACTGTTTGTCTATGAGTCCTTCACAAGGTGTTATTGGGTCTATCTTCAGAGTGTTTGGGATCCTTCCATTTGTTTCTAGGAGTCCATCCAGTGGAGGCCTTCCCGTAGACATATTACGTAGGAACATTGGTTACCATTGGAAGGACCCCTAGAACCCCTTGGAAGGATCCCTTGACACTATGTGCCCCCTGAATACCATAGGAAAGACCCATGGACACTGTTTGTCTATGAGTCCTTCACAAGGTGTTATGGGGTCTATCTTCAGAGTGTCTTGGGATCCTTCCGTTGGTTTCTAGGAGTCCATTCAGTGGAGACCTTCCCGTATACATTAAAAGTAGGAACATTGGTTACCATTGGAAGGACCGCTAGAACCCCTTGGAAGGATCCCTTGACACTATGTGCCCCCTGAATACCATAGGAAAGAACCATGGACACTGTTTGTCTATGGGTTTCTCACATGGTGTTATGGGGTCTATCTTCTGAGTGTCTTGGGATCCTTCCATTTGTTTCTAGGAGTCCATCCAGTGGAGACCTTCCCGTAGACATATTAAGTAGGAACATTGGTTACCATTGGAAGGAACCCTAGAACCCCTTGGAAGGATCCCTTAACACTATGTGCCCCCTGAATACCATAGGAAATACCCATGGACACTGTTTGTCTATGGGTCCTTCACAAGGTGTTATGGGGTCTATCTTCAGAGTGTCTTGGGATCCTTCCATTGGTTTCTAGGAGTCCATCCAGTGGAGGCCTTCCCGTAGACATATTAAGTAGGAACATTGGTTACCATTGGAAGGACCCCTAGAACCCCTTGAAAGGATCCCTTGACACTTTGTGCCCCCTGAATACCATAGGACAGACACATGGACACTGTTTGTCTATGAGTCCTTTACAAGGTGTTATTGGGTCTATCTTCAGAGTGTCTTGGGATCCTTCCATTGGTTTCTAGGAGTCCATCCAGTGGAGACCTTCCCGTAGACATATTAAGTAGGAACATTGGTTACCATTGGAAGGACCGCTAGAACCCCTTGGAAGGATCCCTTGACACTATGTGCCCCCTGAATACCATAGGAAAGAACCATGGACACTGTTTGTCTATGGGTTTCTCACAAGGTGTTATGGGGTCTATTTTATGAGTGTCTTGGGATCCTTCCATTTGTTTCTAGGAGTCCATCCAGTGGAGACCTTCCCGTAGACATATTAAGTAGGAACATTT
Organism: Spisula solida; assembly: GCA_947247005.1. Taxonomy (NCBI): domain Eukaryota; kingdom Metazoa; phylum Mollusca; class Bivalvia; order Venerida; family Mactridae; genus Spisula; species Spisula solida. Next base: position 55,344,168 of record OX365945.1, read on the forward strand.
GTTACCATTGGAAGGAACCCTAGAAACCATTGGAATATCCCTTGACACTATGTGCCCCCTGAATACCATAGGAAAGACACATGGACACTGTTTGTCTATGAGTCCTTCACAAGGTATTATTGGGTCTATCTTCAGAGTGTTTGGGATCCTTCCATTGGTTTCTAGGAGTCCATCCAGTGGAGGCCTTCCCGTAGACATATTAAGTAGGAACATTGGTTACCATTGGAAGGACCCCTACAACCACTTGGAAGGATCCCTTGACACTATGTGCCCCCTGAATACCATAGGAAAGACCCATGGACACTGTTTGTCTATGATTCCTTCACAAGGTGTTATGTGATCTATCTTCAGAGTGTCTTGGGATCCTTCCGTTGGTTTCTAGGAGTCCATTCAGTGGAGACCTTCCCGTAGACATTAAAAGTAGGAACATTGGTAACCATTGGAAGGACCGCTAGAACCCCTTGGAAGGATCCCTTGACACTATGTGCCCCCTGAATACCATAGGAAAGAACCATGGACACTGTTTGTCTATGGGTTTCTCACATGGTGTTATGGGGTCTATCTTCTGAGTGTCTTGGGATCCTTCCATTTGTTTCTAGGGGTCCATCCAGTGGAGACCTTCCCGTAGACATATTAAGTAGGAACATTGGTTACCATTGGAAGGAACCCTAGAACCCCTTGGAAGGATCGCTTGACACTATGTGCCCCCTGAATACCATAGGAAATACCCATGGACACTGTTTGTCTATGGGTCCTTCACAAGGTGTTATGGGGTCTATCTTCAGAGTGTCTTGGGATCCTTCCATTGGTTTCTAGGAGTCCATCCAGTGGAGGCCTTCCCGTAGACATATTAAGTAGGAACATTGGTTACCATTGGAAGGAACCCTAGAAACCCTTGGAAGGATCCCTTGACACTATGTGCCCCCTGAATACCATAGGAATACACATGGACACTGTTTGTCTATGAGTCCTTCACAAGGTGTTATGGGGTCTATCTTCTGAGTGTCTTGGGATCCTTCCATTGGTTTCTAGGAGTCCATCCAGTGGACACCTCCCCGTAGACATTTTAAGTAGGAACATTGGTTACCATTGGAAGGACCCCTACAACCCCTTGGAAGGACCCCTTGATACTATGTGCTCCCTGAATACCATAAGAAAGACCCATGGACACTGTTTGTCTATGAGTCCTTCATAAGGTGTTATGGGGTCTATCTTCAGAGTGTCTTGGGATCCTTCCGTTGGTTTCTAGGAGTCCATTCAGTGGTGACCTTCCCGTAGACATTATAAGTAGGAACATTGGTTACCATTGGAAGGACCGCTAGAACCCCTTGGAAGGATCCCTTGACACTATGTGCCCCTGAATACCATAGGAAAGAACCATGGACACTGTTTGTCTATGGGTTTCTCACAAGGTGTTATGGGGTCTATTTTATGAGTGTCTTGGGATCCTTCCATTTGTTTCTAGGAGTCCATCCAGTGGAGACCTTCCCGTAGACATATTAAGTAGGAACATTTGTTAACATTGGAAGGAACCCTAGAAACCCTTGGAATATCCCTTGACACTATGTGCCCCCTGAATACCATAGGAAAGACACATGGACACTGTTTGTCTATGAGTCCTTCACAAGGTGTTATTGGGTCTATCTTCAGAGTGTTTGGGATCCTTCCATTGGTTTCTAGGAGTCCATCCAGTGGAGGCCTTCCCGTAGACATATTAAGTAGGAACATTGGTTACCATTGGAAGGACCCCTAGAACCCCTTGGAAGGATCCCTTGACACTATGTGCCCCCTGAATACCATAGGAAAGACCCATGGACACTGTTTGTCTATGAGTCCTTCACAAGGTGTTATGGGGTCTATCTTCAGAGTGTCTTGGGATCCTTCCGTTGGTTTCTAGGAGTCCATTCAGTGGAGACCTTCCCGTAGACATTAAAAGTAGGAACATTGGTTACCATTGGAAGGACCGCTAGAACCCCTTGGAAGGATCCCTTGACACTATGTGCCCCCTGAATACCATAGGAAAGAACCATGGACACTGTTTGTCTATGGGTTTCTCACATGGTGTTATGGGGTCTATCTTCTGAGTGTCTTGGGATCCTTCCATTTGTTTCTAGGAGTCCATCCAGTGGAGACCTTCCCGTAGACATATTAAGTAGGAACATTGGTTACCATTGGAAGGACCCCTAGAACCCCTTGAAAGGATCCCTTGACACTTTGTGCCCCCTGAATACCATAGGACAGACACATGGACACTGTTTGTCTATGAGTCCTTTACAAGGTGTTATTGGGTCTATCTTCAGAGTGTCTTGGGATCCTTCCATTGGTTTCTAGGAGTCCATCCAGTGGAGACCTTCCCGTAGACATATTAAGTAGGAACATTGGTTACCATTGGAAGGACCGCTAGAACCCCTTGGAAGGATCCCTTGACACTATGTGCCCCCTGAATACCATAGGAAAGAACCATGGACACTGTTTGTCTATGGGTTTCTCACAAGGTGTTATGGGGTCTATTTTATGAGTGTCTTGGGATCCTTCCATTTGTTTCTAGGAGTCCATCCAGTGGAGACCTTCCCGTAGACATATTAAGTAGGAACATTTGTTACCATTGGAAGGAACCCTAGAAACCATTGGAATATCCCTTGACACTATGTGCCCCCTGAATACCATAGGAAAGACACATGGACACTGTTTGTCTATGAGTCCTTCACAAGGTATTATTGGGTCTATCTTCAGAGTGTTTGGGATCCTTCCATTGGTTTCTAGGAGTCCATCCAGTGGAGGCCTTCCCGTAGACATATTAAGTAGGAACATTGGTTACCATTGGAAGGACCCCTACAACCACTTGGAAGGATCCCTTGACACTATGTGCCCCCTGAATACCATAGGAAAGACCCATGGACACTGTTTGTCTATGATTCCTTCACAAGGTGTTATGTGATCTATCTTCAGAGTGTCTTGGGATCCTTCCGTTGGTTTCTAGGAGTCCATTCAGTGGAGACCTTCCCGTAGACATTAAAAGTAGGAACATTGGTAACCATTGGAAGGACCGCTAGAACCCCTTGGAAGGATCCCTTGACACTATGTGCCCCCTGAATACCATAGGAAAGAACCATGGACACTGTTTGTCTATGGGTTTCTCACATGGTGTTATGGGGTCTATCTTCTGAGTGTCTTGGGATCCTTCCATTTGTTTCTAGGGGTCCATCCAGTGGAGACCTTCCCGTAGACATATTAAGTAGGAACATTGGTTACCATTGGAAGGAACCCTAGAACCCCTTGGAAGGATCGCTTGACACTATGTGCCCCCTGAATACCATAGGAAATACCCATGGACACTGTTTGTCTATGGGTCCTTCACAAGGTGTTATGGGGTCTATCTTCAGAGTGTCTTGGGATCCTTCCATTGGTTTCTAGGAGTCCATCCAGTGGAGGCCTTCCCGTAGACATATTAAGTAGGAACATTGGTTACCATTGGAAGGAACCCTAGAAACCCTTGGAAGGATCCCTTGACACTATGTGCCCCCTGAATACCATAGGAATACACATGGACACTGTTTGTCTATGAGTCCTTCACAAGGTGTTATGGGGTCTATCTTCTGAGTGTCTTGGGATCCTTCCATTGGTTTCTAGGAGTCCATCCAGTGGACACCTCCCCGTAGACATTTTAAGTAGGAACATTGGTTACCATTGGAAGGACCCCTACAACCCCTTGGAAGGACCCCTTGATACTATGTGCTCCCTGAATACCATAAGAAAGACCCATGGACACTGTTTGTCTATGAGTCCTTCATAAGGTGTTATGGGGTCTATCTTCAGAGTGTCTTGGGATCCTTCCGTTGGTTTCTAGGAGTCCATTCAGTGGTGACCTTCCCGTAGACATTATAAGTAGGAACATTGGTTACCATTGGAAGGACCGCTAGAACCCCTTGGAAGGATCCCTTGACACTATGTGCCCCTGAATACCATAGGAAAGAACCATGGACACTGTTTGTCTATGGGTTTCTCACAAGGTGTTATGGGGTCTATTTTATGAGTGTCTTGGGATCCTTCCATTTGTTTCTAGGAGTCCATCCAGTGGAGACCTTCCCGTAGACATATTAAGTAGGAACATTTGTTAACATTGGAAGGAACCCTAGAAACCCTTGGAATATCCCTTGACACTATGTGCCCCCTGAATACCATAGGAAAGACACATGGACACTGTTTGTCTATGAGTCCTTCACAAGGTGTTATTGGGTCTATCTTCAGAGTGTTTGGGATCCTTCCATTGGTTTCTAGGAGTCCATCCAGTGGAGGCCTTCCCGTAGACATATTAAGTAGGAACATTGGTTACCATTGGAAGGACCCCTAGAACCCCTTGGAAGGATCCCTTGACACTATGTGCCCCCTAAATACCATAGGAAAGACCCATGGACACTGTTTGTCTATGAGTCCTTCACAAGGTGTTATGGGGTCTATCTTCAGAGTGTCTTGGGATCCTTCCGTTGGTTTCTAGGAGTCCATTCAGTGGAGACCTTCCCGTAGACATTAAAAGTAGGAACATTGGTTACCATTGGAAGGACCGCTAGAACCCCTTGGAAGGATCCCTTGACACTATGTGCCCCCTGAATACCATAGGAAAGAACCATGGACACTGTTTGTCTATGGGTTTCTCACATGGTGTTATGGGGTCTATCTTCTGAGTGTCTTGGGATCCTTCCATTTGTTTCTAGGAGTCCATCCAGTGGAGACCTTCCCGTAGACATATTAAGTAGGAACATTGGTTACCATTGGAAGGAACCCTAGAACCCCTTGGAAGGATCCCTTGACACTATGTGCCCCCTGAATACCATAGGAAAGAACCATGGACACTGTTTGTCTATGAGTCCTTCACAAGGTGTTATGGGGTCTATCTTCAGAGTGTCTTGGGATCCTTCCATTGGTTTCTAGGAGTCCATCCAGTGGAGGCCTTCCCGTAGACATATTAAGTAGGAACATTGGTTACCATTGGAAGGAACCCTAGAACCCCTTGAAAGGATCCCTTGACACTTTGTGCCCCCTGAATACCATAGGAAAGACCCATGGACACTGTTTGTCTATGGATTTCTCACATGGTGTTATGGGGTCTATCTTCAGGGTGTCTTGGAATGATCCTTCCATTGGTTTCTAGGAGTCCATCCAGTGGAGACCTTCCCGTAGACATTATAAGTAGGAACATTGGTTACCATTGGAAGGACCCCTAGAACCCCTTGGAAGGATCCCTTGACACTATGTGCCCCCTGAATACCATAGGAAAGACCCATGGACACTGTTTGTCTATGAGTCCTTCACAAGGTGTCATGGGGTCTATCTTCTGAGTGTCATGGGATCCTTCCATTTGTTTCTAGGAGTCCATCCAGTGGAGACCTTCCCGTAGACATTTTAAGTAGGAACATTGGTTACCATTGGAAGGACCCCTAGAAAACCTTTGGAAGAATCCCTTGACACTATATGCCCCCTGAATACCATAGGAAAGACCCATGGACACTGTTTGTCTATGAGTCCTTCATAAGGTGTTATGGGGTCTATCTTCTGAGTGTCTTGGGATCCTTCCAATGTGTTCTAGGAGTCCATCCAGTGGAGACCTTCCCGTAGACATTTTAAGTAGGAACATTGGTTACCATTGGAAGGACCCCTAGAACCCCTTGGAAGGATCCCTTTACACTATGTGCCCCCTGAATACCATAGGAAAGACCCATGGACACTGTTTGTCTATGGGTTTCTCACATGGTGTTATGGGGTCTATCTTCAGAGTGTCTTTGGATGATCCTTCCATTGGTTTCTAGGAGTCCATCCAGTGGAGACTTTCCCGTAGACATTATAAGTAGGAACATTGGTTACCATTGGAAGGACCCCTAGAAGCCCTTGGAAGGATCCCTTGACACAATGTGCCCCCTGCATACCATAGGAAAGACACATGGACACTGTTTGTCTATGAGTCCTTCACAAGGTGTTATGGGGTCTATCTTCAGATTGCCTTGGGATACTTCCATTGGTTTCTAGGAGTCCATCCAGTGCAGACCTTCCCGTAGACATTTTAGGTAGGAACATTGGTTACCATTGGATGGACCCCTAGAACCCCTTGGAAGGATCCCTTGACACTATGTGCCCCCTGAATACCATAGGAAAGACCCATGTACACTGTTTGTCTATGGGTTTCTCACATGGTGTTATGGGGTCTATCTTCTCAGTGTCATGGGATCCTTCCATTGGTTTCTAGGAGTTCATCCAGTGGAGACCTTCCCGTAGACATTTTAAGTAGGAACATTGGTTACCATTGGAGTGACCCATCGACAATTTTGATGGGACCCCTGTATACCATTGCATAGGAAGGACCCTTGGACACTGTTTGGCTATGATACCTTCTTATGGTGTTATGGGGTCTATCTTGGAATGTCCTTGGATCCTTCCATTGTGTTGTTCAGTTACATCCAGTGCAGTGGTGGGTCTAATAGTTTCCATGCCTCATTCCTAAGCTACCAGGGTCGAGCACATGTAGACCTTCCTATAGATAGTACCCCTGGAACTCTCAATATTATAGGAATGGCCCATGGGCACTGTGCGCCTATGTGGCCTTCTGAAGTATATCTTAGAGTGCCTTGTCATGTACTGCATATGTTTTGCTGTTTTGAAAACGTTTTACCTGTCATTTTTGTATCTGCATTATGTTTTAATCTATAAAGTGAAAGAATTAATTGAACGAGTAATAATAGTTATAATGTTCAAGAGAACAAGTAATAATGGCACATACGAATAACTATGACGAGTCGTACACTGCATGAAGCTAGGAAGTCATATTGAGCTACTCAAAGCTGATGCGTCCGAGTCACCAAAGCACAAGTGAACGAGTCGCTAAAAAGGCAGAGGGTGATTTGATATTGACTGTTTGACAGGAACTATCTAAGTGCAAAAATAATTCGTCGATGCATGAATACCTAGCTTGACCTGGACTGAATCACTCAATGCTGAAGCGTCCGAATCATTAGGTCCACGGTTGGATCACAACATCATTACCTGTATTGATCGAGTCGTGAAAAAACAAAGAGTGAATTTGACACTGACTGCATTAATTGTTCGTGAAAAGATATGACCTGCCTCCAACCGGTATTTGAACCTGGATCGACCTGGTGCACCATAACTAGATGGCTCGCCCTCCGCACAATATGAACACATTGTTTATAAAGATAAGTTTTTGTAAGAGGCAAAGTGCTTCACATATGGTTTTTGTTCTAAACAGTGCAATGATCTACTTTTATTGCAAACAATAAATGAGTTAATTTGGATTGTATCACAAATACAAATTGTGTAAGAAACTAGTAATAACATAAGTCATTTGGCTTATCATTTCAATTTCAAGTAATTTAATTTTTATCTTCTTCAGGCGGATTCTACGGATTTGCTAATGCTACAATCCAGGACACAGAAATATGATAACTGAGAATACAACAACCCGTGACACAGAAATATAATAACGGAGAATACAACAACCCGTGACACAGAAATATAATAACTGAGAATACAACAACCCGTGACATGGAAATATGACAACTGAGAATACAACAACCCGTGACACAGAAATATAATAACTGAGAATACAACAACCCGTGACATAGAAATATAATAACTGAGAATACAACAACCCGTGACATGGAAATATGACAACTGAGAATACAACAACCCGTGACACAGAAATATAATAACAGAATACAACAAACCGTGACACAGAAATATCATAACGAAGAAAACAACAACCCGTGACATAGAAATATAATAACGGAGAACACAACAACCCGTGACATAGAAATATAATAATGGAGAATACAACAACCGTGACATAGAAATATAATAACTGAGAATACATTACAACAATCCGTGTCACAGAAATATGATAACAGAGAATTCAACAACCCGTGACACAAACCCGTGACACAGAAATATGATAACGGACAGACTTCGGTGAAGTCAAAAAATGTACCAAGACATTTTGATTTTTTTTAGAACCGATTTCAATATAATACCAGTAGTAAAAAACATAGAGGAATATGAAAATATAAAAAATGACTACGTGTTAGCTATCTAAGTAGGTTCTGTTGGTTACAAGTTTTAATTTTCGTAAATATATAACCGTATATTCAGTAAAATACTATATGTAGATTTTATTATGTGATTGTTAATATCAGAAGTGTTGACTGATTTGTCGTTAATAGTTTTGCTAGTAATTACAAAATGTAAAAAGATAAATTGTATATGTACATGTTGGTAGTAGTGAATGTCTTCATTTACTTACACTGTCGTAGGCTCGTTACGTAGCCTTGGTATCGTTTGTTTTAACATGTACAAGGACGAGGGGAAATGCCCTGAAATATTAATTACGCGGCTGATACTGCTTAAACTTAGTCACTGTGACACATGATGTATGTTGGCGCATACATCGAATAATCATGAGGTCGGTCACTTGTTAACATAACATTGTGTATATAAACAATGCAATTCCTCTTATTCATGCTCATTAATTTATTGTTTTTATAGACATTGTGCATATTAGTTACTAGCTTAGTAAATAAGTTACTGGTTTTCACTGCCCTTTTCTTCAATCGAAATGTTTAAAACAAAAACAATAAAATGTTATGATATTGCAATGTGACAGACCTGACTAAAAAGACTATACCAAAGGGGTGTAGCTATTTTAATGTGTACATAAGCAGGCTAGGGGTCGGGGCATGCTCCCTGTGACATTTTAATCTCAATAACGTCTTTGGTGCATGCTGACGGTGCCATATTTTGAGTTTTGGCGTTCTATATCTGATAAAACCTTGATAAGGTCGCAAGTAGTACTCATAAGCCAGCGATTTATAAGATACTAACCAAAGTTGAAACATAAATACTACTACGCTATGAACGCAATAAATCGCATTGGTGCCTCGCTGCGGAACCTGTAACTGTATCTCTGACAAGGCAATACTTAATTGTCAAAACAACGAAACTCTCAGGCGACCAATGTGGACTGGTATTCTGATGTTGGCAGGACGTGAATTTTATTTTTCCGGCCCAAAAGAGCCTAAATTCAAAATATTTGAACTATTGATGGGATAATCGTTTGATGAGCTATCGCAAGATATCCAAGATGAAATTAGTACATTATGTATCAATACATTGTTTCTAATTTTGCGTAAACAATTTTATGTACGCCTGAATAAAAATATAGCTACTGTCTGTTTCACTGGCTTATATCTGCTACCGTTATCTGAGCAAATTGCTCTACGAATTGATTTAATTCTGATTTCACCCACACGGCACTCACACGACACATATATACATGCATGCACATTGTACCTGTAAACATTATCTATACATAAAAAGGTTATGTTGAATTGCTTCATGACTACATAATATGGTTAACCGATTTAAAAACGCGACACTCGGGTATGTTGGCATATTTTTAGGAAAACAAATTCGCATATAAAATATATTTGTATGTTCGTAAAGGCTCATTCAATGTCGCTATTTTGATACCAAACCTTATAAAATCCAACGAGTATTAACTAAATTATCGCACGAAAACGACATTGGTCCAGAAAACAAAAGTAACATGTTTATTGGTGCTTGAAGATGACCAGCCTGCATAACAGATCGAAGGTTTACGTAATGCTAGTCTAACTTCTATATGCAAATTCTAAACTAAATTGAATATGATAAATGACTTATCAAACTTTCATTTAAAATGTGTCTATATGACACGGAAACATTGTTGCAGGAAACATACACCGTTGTCTCATAGACCTGCACATAAATATTTTTACGGTCAAGGGGAGGTTACCATGTAAGGAATTTTGGTCAGAATGCGAATTTTGTTTTCTGAATCGACGTATTTATTGTACTATATATTTGTTAATACTCATCTCATTTTTATCATCTTAGTACCAAAATGATGCCAATACATTTACCTTTAATCTGCACTATTCCAATACCGGCATAAACTTGAATTGTCTGCTACAAAAAACAACATATCCCAGTGTCGCGTTTTTAAATCCGTTTAGTATATACGTAAGGCAATACTAGTAATCATTCCATTCCAGGGTACTGTTTTATCAAAGCACTTACGAAAATCTTAAAGTTAGGCTCAAATTTAAATTCTTTATAATTGTTTAACAACTGCAAATATGGTACAGATATTGTTTTGTAGGAGATCATTAACTGAATCGTTTTTGACATTGCATATCCCTTCACTACATTTTGTAACAGTTAAAGAATTATAAAGATTTCAAATTTTGACGTAAGTTAAAGATTTCCGTAATTGCTTTGATAAAACAGTACCCAGATGACCTAGCTGTTTTGTTTCCTTGCCTAGTTCATCTCCTGGTGGTGCAATATTTATGCTCGCATTTGATATACATTCTAGCGCTTGCGATGTGGGCATCTTTGTATGTGCTTATGTATATATGTGTATTTTGTTCCATGTACATATCTCGGTGTATGTATGTGAGTTTGTATCAATCCTAATATAATTATGTATTGTGAATGGTTGTGTGCATGCTTTGTGTGCATGAATACAAATGTTAACGATGTATGTCCGTGTATGATACTTATGTGCATGAGTGTATAAATAATAAATATGTATGTGTTCAATGTATGCGTATGTACGAGGGGTGATCAATATATTCGTGGACTTTTCATCTTGCAATTTTACATTGTCAGTTAGATTCCAAAACAATGTATTATCATTTAGAGTAAGACCCTTTCGACAGAATGCACTTATTACACAATTTTATTCATCCAATGAGCGCGTGACGTGACCGTCACGTGACGCCACTCCATGCGCTCCCGTTTTAAGCGTACATAGCTCCTTTTGGAACTCATATCTGGTCCCACATGGACGATCGTTTTACTTTTAAGACAGAAATAAGTAATAAATAATCACCTCTCAAATGTAAGATGGAAAAAAACAGAGTTTTGATACGTTATCGGACATAAGACTCTACAAAAGACGGTAGTCTTAACGCGGTGGATTATCCCGATAGAGAAAAAAGCACAACCTAGCAAGTTTGGGGCGCAATTTCTAAAGAACCCTTTGTAGCTGGATTCAAAGGTTTATTTATTCGTAGTCAATACTGATCGCAGTTTTCGCTAGTGATATATGGTTAAGAAATATGCCTCTCATTTCATAGAAAATAGAGGAGAGTGTCCCTACTATGGTGATAATTCTTCCGTGTTTCCTTATTTTATCAATGCATCTGCTTGACAGGGTGCCTGCAATCGCATATACGATATAATCATATGTAGATCCTTAATATGTGGCGCAAAGAACCCCCCTACATTTTGGTTATGTCATCTTTGAGATATCAGAAGGATTTTTTACTGACATGCCGTTGCTCTGTGATAATGTATTGTCCGACATGCTCGACGGCGCGTGCTGCACACGGGTCACAATAAGTGACGTCATCAGGTATATTGTGACGTCACAATAAAATAAATTAATTAAAACGCTAGATAATTAATAGATCTGCATGCCCTGGTAATTTCATTTTTCTAGGATCAATATAACAAAAGTTAGAAGGAAAGTCCACAAATATATTGATCACCCCTCGTATGTCTTGAAATAACATAAAAAACTATTCAGATATGGGAGTATGATTATGTTAATCTGTGTGTATGTACTGTGTATGCTTATGTTAATCTGTGTGTATGTACTGTGTATGCTTATGTTAATCGGTATGTATGTACTGTGTATGCGTATGTTAATCTGTGTGTATGTACTGTGTATGCTTATGTTAATCTGTGTGTATGTAGTGTTGCTTAATTCCTTTTTGCTGTTTGACTTGTTCATGTATTTACTGCTGTGCATTTCTGTGTTTATTCACGGGAATTTGAAATTATATCTATAAAATAGCATAGCAGTCGATCCATTCAAATAAAATTTCAAATTCCTGTGGTTTATTCAACTTACTCAGTGCATATATCATCGTATTATTATAATGACTTATTGTACTGTACTATGCATATACCAATCTCATTTAAAATTAGACCCTAACATTTGCGCTATTCCTTTAAAATGACCTCTCTGGCGCACAATGACGTCACGTAGACTCAGCAGTCTTTCACCGCACTTTCAGATTAGTGAAAGCAGCGATTTGATTTGACGTAAAGTTCACATCGATATGAACCCGCACCCGTCGTCAGATCCTATATCAGCGTAAAGTAGTAAAGCGTAACAAGGGTCTGATTTTATTGAGATTGTGCATATACTTATGTTTTGCTCTAACTAAATCTATGATCTTGTTTATTTGTAATTGTATGAATATGCTTATATATTGTGTTAAGTTGTATGAAAATGGTGATAGCTCTCCCAAGTGGAGGTAAATACAGTATCTATTTATCGTATCGACTTTTATTTTCATTTCGCTATTCTATTCACCCTAAACATACAAAGATAGAAAACGATTTACAAATGTATTCGCCGTATTAGTGTGCCTACACCATCTAACAAATAGGAAACCATCATTGGTAATACCACGCATAGCATGTATTGAAAATGCCACGCTTTAGTCTAGGGTGAATGTGCTTGCAGGATTTCCAGAAAGTAACGAGGTATAGAGGATCTATCACGAAGTGTGAGGGCGGTACAGTCTGTTTAACGAATTTCAAGATGAACGTCGATTGTCCAGCTAGACATTCGAAATTTCATTACTGTCACGGCCATACAGTCCTAAATTTGAATGTCTTGGTGGATGTCGATTGTCTAGCTAGACATTCGAAATGTGCATATCTGTGATGGCGATACAGTCTGCTTTACGAATGTCGAGTTGAATGCCGATTCTCTAGCTAGACATTCGAAATGCCATTACTATGAGGGTGAAATAGTCGTTACTTCAAAATGTCTAGATGGATGTCGATTGTCTAGCTATACATTTGAAGTTTACATTATTATGATGACGACACCGTCCTTATTTCGAATGGCGAGTTGATTGCTTAGCTAGACATTGGAAAATTACATTATTACGATGGCGATACATGCATTATTTCCAATGTCGAGATGAATATCGATTGTCTAGCTAGACATTGAATGTCGATTGTCGATTGCATTACCATTCACGCAATTCGGATATTTTCATTCACGCGAGATCAAACGAGCCAAAAATGAGATTTGGCCACATGGTAACAACGCGTAATTTGCGTGGTAAAACAAGTTTCTGATGTTCTCTACTGACAAGGTTATTAATCTGACAGGAACATCAATTTATTGGTATGAAGTCAGCTAAATAGTTTTAAAAAAAAATACGGATCTTGAAGTGTTGAGTTTTCAAAGTTCATGAGTGTTTTTAAAACAGGTTGTCATCAGCATGTATTTTCAAGTGCGATTTGAGATTACATTTCTGCGTGAAAGCAGATCCACATGTATCACATTTGAATATTTTTTCACCAGTGTGTATTTTTAGATGAATATTCAGGTTTCCTTTTTTGTGTGAATGCAGATCCACAAACATCACAGCTAAATGGCTTGTCTCCAGTATGTATTCTCATGTGACTTATCAAAAACTGTTTTCCTGCGAATACAGATCCACAAACATCACACTTAAATCGTTTTCACCAGTATGCATTTTCCGGTGGATATTCAGGTTACCCTTTAGTGTGAACGCAGATCCACAAACATCGCACTTAAATGCTTTTTCACCAGTATGCTTTTTCATGTGAGTTTTAAGATTACATTTTAGTGTGAATGCAAATCCACAAACACCACACTTAATTGGTTTTTCACCAGTATGCTTTTCATGTGACTTTTAAGATTACCTTTTAGTGTGAATGAAGTTCCACAAATACCACACTTAAATGGTTTCTCACCAGTATGTATTCATATATAAATGTTCAAAGAACTTCTTCGTGCAAATGCAGATCCACAAACATTACACTTAAATGTTTCTTCACCAGTATGTATTTTCATGTACATGTATGTTTTCAGATTACATTTTCGTGTGAATGCAGTTCCACAAATACCACATTTAAACGGCTTTTCACCAGTATGTGTTTCCATGTGCCTAGTTACTTAGGCTACTTCTTTTAATGAATTCAGATCCACAAACATGACTTTTATAAAGTTTATCATAAGATTGTTTCAGTATGTCTTTCTTCCAAATAATCACACCATGTATAAGCAGATGCACCAAACTATTGTAACACAGGCTTTATAAGCTCCAAGCTTCAATCAACGTTCTCCAATAATGCATACATGTACTAAAATAAAATATGTCCATACATTTCTGTTTTACCACTTGACTATATGTTTATAAATAAGAAAATATGAAACTTATCTCTTGGATTTCAATTGTCCTACTCATACAATGTACACCGAGTAAAGGTATTGTGCGAGCGAAGCGAGGTAGAAAAAAAAACATTATATATATATACCATTTGCTGGTGGAGTTATTGTACGAGAGAAGCGATCCAGAAAATTCATGTTTATATGATGAGCTGCATGCCACACAAAGTCGTTCTCTACTTGATGCTAGAATAGCATTATTATCTCAACAGTCAGTGGATCAGATGCCATTTCTTAGGTTGTTGCCAATTAAGAGTTATGCAATAGTAACTATTACTGCTAATCAACCAAGGGTGTTTTATTACTCTATACTGGAAGCTATTCACAGCAAGTAAACAATCTGATAAGAATATGAGCCGGTCAGTACACCCTTCGTGTTTTCAAGATAAGTTTATTGAATATAATTTATTCATTAAGATGCAGATTATTTATACAGTTTCATCAATTCATAATACATGGGTATTAATTCAATTAAAAAACATAGTTTCATATTGAGATTCAGTGCATGATTGGTATGCTAAATTCTATTTAATTGATGAAAGACATACATTATTTAATATACTAAATTAAAATGCCTTGAAGTTGTTTTATCTCAGTCATTAAAATATCAATCTTGAAATATGCATCATTAATTAAACAAGAGGGCCCAAAGGGCCATAGGTCGCTCATCTGTCCTAGTTGTTCACGAACCCCTAATGGTAGCCTCTATTGCATGTACAAGGTTTTCATATTGTCTTATGCTTTATAATTTACATCACATTTAGACCCAATGACATATTGAAGTGATTTGACATTGTGACCTAGTTTTTGACCCCGGATGACCCAATATCGAACTTGACCTAGATTTTATTGAGATGATCATTGTGACCAAGTTTCATAAAGATTAGACCAAAATTGTGACCTCTAATGACTACACAAGGTTTTTCTATGATTTGACCTTGTGACCTACTTTTTGATCCCGGATGACCTAATATCGAACTTGACCTAGATTTTGTTGAGATGATCATTGTGACCAAGTTTCATAAAGATTAGGTCAAAAGTGTGACCTCTAGTGACTACACAAGGTTTTTCTATGATTTGACCCTGTGACCTAGTTTTTGACCCAGATGACCCAATATCCAACTTGACCTAGATTTTGTTGAGATGATCATTGTGACAAAGTTTCATAAAGATTAGGTCAAAATTGTGACCTCTAGTGACTACACGAAGTTTTTTCTATGATTTGACCTTGTGACCTAGTTTTTGATCATTTTGACCAAGACTCATGAAGATTAGACCAAAATTGTGACCTCTAGTGACTACACAAGGTTTTTCTATGATTTGACCTTGTGACCTAGTTCTTGACCCCGGGAGACCCAATATCGAACATGACCTAGATTTTGTTGAGATGATCATTGTGACCAAGTTTCATAATAAGGCAAAAACTGTGACCTCTAGTGTCTACACAAGTAAATTGTGGACGGACGACGGACGAAGAGTGATCACAAAAGCTCACTCTGTCACTTTGTGACAGGTGAGCTAATAAAAAGCTGAAACACGAGCAAGACAAACAAATTTGCATCATTTTAAAGGCAAAAACTAACACAGGTCAAAATATGTAGGTAGGGACTATACATAATCGCTAATATTCCTACAAAATTCGATTACTAATGATTATAATTACGACAATATCAACATCTCTGTAATGCACTTGTCAATGTTTTCCCCCAGATGGGGATTACGAAGGGGAATTAGACATTTTTGGAAATTGGTTGTCAAATTCCCTCCCATAGTAATGTCTAATTATTTGGTGTTTGATTGTTCTTGATGTGAAATATCCCTATGGTAGTTTTCATTACATATGAAAACCTAAAAATAGGCGACTGTCTAATTGAGCTACAAGTAATTATCATCCCCGATTCATAAAATATGGACCAAATCTAATTCCTGCTTCATGTGACAACAGGGTTTATCAAATTCTGTACATCAGGCAAGACTTAGTCTTTATGTCTACTTTCCTGTGCATCAGCGCCGCTCCCATCCCCCTCCCATTTCTCTCTCGGGGAAACATTAATAAGTGCATAAATTATGGCATTATTATTTGTGAATACTACTGCTTGATCATGACCAATGACAAATAGTTTTTCATCTGTATGTATTCTCATGTGAGTTTCCAGAAGAACGTTTTTTGCACTGCACTGTTTAAAACACGGATCCACTGGTATCATATTAAATACATGTCATTAGCATGTACATTTTTTTTGTGCGTTTTGAGATTACATTTCTGCGTGAAAGCAGATCCACATATATCACATTTGTATAATTTTTCACCAGTATGTATTTTCCGGTGAATATTCAGATTGCCTTTAATTGTGAATGCAGCTCCACAAACATCACAGTTGAATGGTTTTTCACCACTATGTATTCCCATATGACTTTTCAAATAACGTTGTTGTGTAAATGCAGATCCACAAACATCACACTTATAAGGTTTTTCTCCAGTATGTTTTCTCATATGAGTTTCCAAATCATGTTTTCGTGTAAATACAGATTCACATACCTCACATCTAAATGGTTTTTCACCAGTATGTATTCTCATATGATTTGCCAAAGAACTTCCATGTGCAAATGCAGATTCACAAATACTACACTTAAATGGTTTTTCACCAGTATGTATTCTCATGTGAGACTTCAAATATTGTTTTAGTGCGAATGCAGATCCACAAACATGACACTGAAATGGTTTTTCACCAGTATGTTTTCTCATGTGAGGTTCCAAATACTCTTTTCGTGCAAATGCAGATCCACAAACATCACACTTAAAT
The DNA here is from genome assembly GCA_947247005.1 of Spisula solida. Lineage (NCBI taxonomy): Eukaryota > Metazoa > Mollusca > Bivalvia > Venerida > Mactridae > Spisula > Spisula solida. Next base: position 55,361,301 of record OX365945.1, read on the forward strand.
GGTTTTTCACCAGTATGTTGTCTCATGTGAGTTTCCAAATTAGATTTTCGTGCAAATGCAGATTCACAAATATCACAGTTAAATGGTTTTTCACCAATATGTATTTTCATGTGGGTTTGCAGATTAAAATTTAGTGTGAATGCAGATCCACAAATACCACATTCAAATGGTTTTTCACCAGACTGAGTATGAATTTCTATGTGCTCAGTTAGTTGACTTTCATTTATGAATTCAGATCCACAAACATCACATGTATGAAGTTTACCAAAATTTTGTTCCATCTTGTTTTTCTTCCAAATTATCTGAGTAAAAACAGTGTATAAGCAGATGCACAAAGCTGATGTAGCACAGGCTTTACCGGCTCCAAAAAAGATTCTATGTTTCAAAAAATGTCCTCAAACTCCACGCGTCTTCAATAGACGTTCTCTCATAATTTATGTACTAACATAAATATTTTCCCAACATATCTGTCTACCGCTTGATGATATTTTTATTAAACAATATGAAACTTATCTCTTGGATTTCAATTGTCCAACGTATACATTATACATTATATGCTCGCCACTTGTGGTCTAAAAATAATCCAATAAAGTTCCATATCAATTATTGAGTGTGCATCCATATCTTCTAAGAGTCAACTGGTTGCAGATTTAGCTGTATACTGCTTTGTTTCTCATCTTCTAATAATACTGTACGAGCATTCCGTTTATATAAAAACTTGGTCAACGTGTTGAAACTTTAGAGATCCCTGCCAGACTCTGGTCTGAAAGTAAACAAAGAAGAAATACAACTACAGTACATGTATTAGCAAATAACTCGGGTAAGTAGGCCTACGGATTTGGCACCAACGTGTATCAATGCAAGAACATGATGTTAACTAGATAAATATACACAAGCGTTGTTAGTTATGTCGAATAAAGTAAATTACCTATAATTGATGAACAAATGGAGTAGTTCGTACAATGGAGTAGTTCATAAACAAATGGAGTAATTGTTCTAAGGGAAGTAACTGCTAACAAAACGTTAGTAAGTAAAACCCGTTCCAAGTCGTACTTTTCCGTATGAGCAGACATAAGACGAGATACATAATATTATACTAATAGGGCCTATTTATCGCAAAGGGATTCGACACTATAAAAATATCTATCACATCTTGACTAGAATTTCGCAAAGTCTAAGTATTTTAGAAGAAACAATGTAATTTTCCTGAGAAATCCTCACCTAAACCACACTATTTTGGCCTCATTTTATTCATTTTTTTAAACTCTTAAATTTACGATTATTGAATAAAAAGATACCCTATTCAAGTTCGCTTTCGAAATATGACGTTCACGGTTGAATTTGGTGACTCCAGACGTCGCTTTACGTCGAAAACGCGGTAAAAATAGTGACGTTTTTCAGACTTATTTTTTTCTAGAGAAATCCTCACCTTAACCACGCATGTTAATTAAATGTATATGACACTCTATATTAACGTAAATATGCTGCCGCTTACACATATCGATCGGCCGATAAACAATGTTACCGCGTTAAGCGTAAAACGCACTAGTCAAATTCTACCCTGCTTTATGTAAGACCTCATAATTATCGTATCTGTTATCCGATTTTAAATATTTAAAGCTTGTAATGAAGCAGAGATATATGTCTGTCTTTTAATACAACATTCACCACGATACCCTAATTATTAAATCCACGGCGACGAGTAAGAATCCGTTCCGCGTAAAAGTAAGTTTAAAATACCTCTTTTTTTACCAAATAAAAATACAACCAACGGTCGAAAATCATCAAATATGAATTTAATTTTCGATCGATTTTGTTCATTAAAACTTGTTTTAAAAGCTAATACTTTAAGGTTTTACAAATGTAAAACGTATTTATAAAGCATTTGTGAGTTGTCGACCGCCAACGATTTGATTAAACTTCGTGCATTTATGTACTAATTATTGCAAATAAATTTTCAAAATGGCGGAATCTCGTCGAAACGCGTGTGAAACGGGCACCTGCACACCTTCCATGCGCTAATTGAAAACATATTTTTGATTGAAACTTGTTTAAATTGTGAGATTAAATACGTTTTGAGGTACTGGTTGTACTTTTTTCTGGTTTCTATTGGTTCTGTCTTTACAGAATGGAGTCAAAAATAGTGATTTTTGTCACGATGCGGGACTATTTTTTTTCAGCTGTATTGAACTTGCGGACTTATTGCCGAATGTTAATGATAAAATGGCGATTATTTACAATATAACCTGCTATTTAATGCATTTTGAGAGGTATTGGTTGCATTAAATTACGAACCATGATGCTAGCCTTTGAAAAAATCGCCACAAAAGATGATCAATGGTCGGCGTAGTTTACATCAAACATTATTATGAATACGTTCGTTCTGTTTTATTTCGTTGGCGGTCGACAACTCGCAAATGCTTTAAAAATAAGTTTTTACATTTTATAAAACCTTACAGTATAAGCTTTTAAAACAAGCTTTAATGAACAAAATCGATCGAAAATTAGATTAATGTTTGATGATTTTCGACCGTTGATTGAATTTTTATTTGGTAAAAAACGGGATATTTTAAACTTACTTTTACGCGGAACGGATTCTTACTCGTCGCCGTGGATTTAATAACTAGGGTATCGTGATGAATGTTGTATTAATAGACAGGCATATATCTCTGCTTCATTACAAACTTTAAATATTTAAAATCGGATAATAGATACGAAAATTATGAGGTCTTACATAAAGCAGGGTAGAATTTGACTAGTGCGTTTTACGCTTAACGCGGTAACATTGTTTATCGGCCTATCGATATGTATAAGCGGCAGCATATTTACAACTTTTACATACGTTAATATAGAGTGTCATATACATTTAATTAACATGCGTGCCTTAACTAACCACCATATTTTTTTGCATCATTGTATTCGTTTTTAAACTGTCTTTGATTATCAAATAAAAAAATACCCTAACCGGGTCCGTTTTCGAGATACATAGCATTGGATTTGCTGGCGGGTGAGTCAGAGTGTCATAAGTCTGTCTATACATACCCTATAAAAGAAACAACTCTTCAGTCTACTCTTTTTTCCTGAAATTAATTCCCTTTGCACCTCAAAAATAGGTAGCTAGATAATCAAGCCCAAAATAAAATATAGCTAAAATTAAAAATGAAAGTATGATAATTGATTGAAAATAATATATTATCTAGTCGAAATTCCCGGTCTATTCCCCAGGACTCGGAGTCTAAAGATCGTCTAAATCCACCTGTCGCGAAGATATGACTGTCTTATTCCATCCGTATCCCCAGCGACCCCGCCCCCTGGCAGGCATAATATTGACTGGTGCATAAAAGCTTAAAAACAATGGTATCAGACACGTAGCGTCAATACGCGCGAGTCCTCTAGATGGCGCTTAAGCGTACGAATCACATAATAGTCTAATATTTCACGGGGGAACCAACATATTATGTATGTTGTTATCAATTTGAGTTAAAATTATAGTGTTTTGCCAAAATACGTCAATGTGATGCAACCCTTTATACATTCCCAAACATGTACATGTATTTATCTTTTCTGTATGTGTAGAATGACGGAGAAAAACTTATTCTCCGTCAGGCGGTATGACTGAAAATTAGCGACAGTTTGTTCAACACGAGAATATCTTCTATATTTTCGCTTCAGTGGCTTAGTTCCAGCACAGGCCTAAGAAATTATATCACAAAATACAGAGTTTTGAAATTCCCCATCATCCCGTCATTACTATATATAATAGTAATGAAGGGATGATGGGGAATTTCAAAATTTGCATTTTGTTATATAATTTCTTAGGACTGTGCTTCTATTATATATAGTAATGACGGGATGATGGGGAAATTCAAAACTCTATATTTTGTGATATAATTTCTTAGGCCTGTGGTTCCAGTTAAAGAAACTTGACGTATCCTTTATTGCACATCTTTACCAAATTGAACAGCGATATATCGGCCAGGGCTGGTATTCACAAAGCATCTTAAGCATCTTAGCAGAAAACTTAGGAATCTCTTAAAATCTTGATTTGTTCTTAAGTGTATCAGCTAAGCAAGAAAATCAAGATGCTTAATATTTTACATAGTTTTGAAGTATTAGGTAAACAGCTACTATAATCACTAAGAAAACATAGATTAGTTTTTAAATTGCGGGACATATGAACTGCACAAAATATTGACTTAAGTCAAAATATTTAAGTTTTCACTTAAGATGCTTTGTGAATACCAGCCTAGAACAATATTTATTGTCAAAAAACAAAATAGGGGCCATATGTTGTAGTGGGCTTGCTCATGTTGCGCTGAAAAATGGTTTTCGATTATCTCAGAATATTTTGATTTTGATCTCCAAGCAACGAAGCGGGAAGTGTAGAAGTGTTTTGGTTTATAGGCGTTTACCTCTGGTCCGTCTTTTTGATTCCGACTGATAACTTGTTATCGGTGTAATGTCCTCATGGTCTATTGCCATAATAAAGCTGCTGTCTACACTCAAGGACTTTAAAAACGCCTCACCTAATCCAAAGCCCAATACCACTTAAAGTGTTTATGTTATTGCAAGATCCTTTTACAGGTGTTTTATTAAATCTTTCCTACGAGTAAATCAGTTTAATTTGTAATAAAATGTCGTCTCGTTATTTTCTGGGAATCCTGTATGCGCACTCATCCTGGGCAAAAGTGTGGAAATTTCAATACAGACTATGCATGCCATTTCTCTTACAGTGCTCCTATTTGTTATACGGTGTAAGCACACACATTCGTCGAATACAGTACTCTCCAATTGCCTCGCCCGAAACTACATCGTTTCTAGGCTCTGCATTATTGCTAGTGTATTAGCGCTATTGCTATTTTTAGACAGGAGAATCCAAAACCAGCGTACAGCGAGGCAAATGTGATAATGTAAACGGGTTTTTAAATGCATTGTATATAAAACGCTCGAGTGTTAAAAGAATGACTTGTATTATAAATTTAAACTCTCGCACTATCAATTTATCATATTGATTGAAACAAATAAATAATGACCAGTCAATAGAACCATGAAATATTTAAACCTCATACAGTGTGTACTCGTTTAAACCTTTCAACACGTAGCCTTCATATCATGGCCGTAACTAGGGGGGGGGGGGGGGGGGGGGGGGGGTGCGTCGAACGACGCCCTTTTTCGCCAAAGTAGCCTTTTTGTGGGTGAAATTTATAAACTTGGGATTTTTTTCAAGCTCGCTTCGCTCGCAAAATTGCTTTTTCTACCTGGCATGCTTTTCAGGCGCGTAGCTACCTGTACGCAGAATACGCAGCTGCGTACACATGCTTCTTAAAAAGTGAAAAATTAAATGATCGAAAAATGAAATAAAAACTGATGCCTAAGCCCTAAGGGGGGTAATCCTTTAGTATTTTCAGCAATTCTTAGAAACACTTTTTTAAAGGCCTATACACAAAAAACTGGTTTTATCAGTAAAAATAATGTTAAAGATGGTGCAAAAAAACACACCAGAACGCACCAGAGACGTTCTAGCGAACAAAATTTTTCAGGGGGAGCATGCCCCAAGACCCTCCTAGCCTTCTTGCGTACACATTCAAATACCTCTAGCTACGCCCCTGCTTTTCAGATAAACAAAATGCATTTTTTTTCAAGCTCGCTTCGCTCGCCCAGTAACTATTATCGCTCGCCCAGTAAATTTACAGGTGTCTCTCTTGTGTTGCTAGACTGAAGACTGTGTTTTCTTCTACCCAGCATGCTGTTCAGATCAACATTGCATATTTTATGGGGATAATTTATATGGGTAGATCCAAAAGTAATGTCACTGCTCCCATTGTGTGCTTGGCTATGGGCGTAGGTTCATGAAAATGATAGCAAAATGTGTAGTAATTCATTTCTGATTAACATGAAACGTGCTGCCGTTTTTGATTATCATGATTGAATTATACAAACATTTGAAATATACCAATGACGTTATGTCGCCGCACATGAAAATAACGGTACGTTTTTCATAATCATATCAATTTTCTTACAAATATTATGTTAAATCATAAATCGCCAAATCAAACGACAATTATCTGACGTAACATTGCAACTGTCTGCTATCTGCAGCTGAAATTTCAGTGGCGTCACTCAGTTATGAAACTCGCAATAAAGGATCAACAAACTGATTACTAAGCGAAACCAATGCAGATTTGTGACAAAAAGACGTTGCGTGCAGTAATGCATTTTTTCTACAAGTTATTAAAGTAAGCTTAGAAACTTTATGATACACACATGGCGACGACAAAGGCTCGCATACATGTAGTATAAGCTTGTAAGGGATGTCGTTGATCGAATCAATGTAAACAGATGGCCGGAAGACTGGTATGTGGTAGCTCCGAAAAGAACACCAGGTTTGTTTCTGACGCCGTAAATGCAGTTCGACGTTTCAATAAAGCGACCATTGTGTAATGAGTTATATTTTACTTGTGGGACTACTAGTATCCAGATGACACTAAGAAATAATTTTAACATGCTATCAAAGTGTCGGCTGGTTTGAACACTTTTAAAGGACACATTAATGGCTGCATGAATTCAGGAGTCTAAGAAGAATACCTGAGATGAAATTTTCAGGAGGAGTTAGTGCCACGGAAGTAACGTCATTAAGACGTCGTTGACGTCTGGCTTGCGGCGATGTCCGTTAATATGCATCATGTATATGCTAATATCTTAATAACCGTTTAATGCATTCTCATGGAATTTGGCTATCCTATTCAAATTAGATTCATGTAACTTTGTGAAAAATTTGGTAGTTTTTCTTACATTGTAGACGATTTAATAGCATCAGTGACATTACTTTTGGATCACCCCACGTATTTTGCATTTTTTTCAAGATCGCTTCGCTCATAAAATAAACTTTGTAAGTCAATTACTCAATATTTTCTAGTTTAGAACTAGCCTGTGATATGCTGTTCAGATAAGCAATGCATTTTTTTCTTGATCGCTTCGTTCGCTCATTATTTTGAACAGTGATTAGTATAAACTAGAGAAAGGGTTTGTGTAGTATGCATCAGTCAGATGCTATATATGTATTTTTCTTCTAGCTCGCTTCGTTCGCTTCATGTTTAGCTATTTTTTTCGGTGAATGGTATAAGGTAGAGAAAGGGTTTATGTCATATGCATCAGTCAGATAAACAGTGCAATTTTCTTCTAATTCGCTTCTCTCGCACAATCGGTCAATAATTAATTAACATTAAGTGGAGAACACGTTTGTGCTTCATGTGGCTCAAATAACCGTATTAATGCATTTTTTCGAGCTCGCTACGCTCGCTTAATAACTTATTCTGTAAATAGCATCGAGTAGAAAATAGAGAACAAATTAGGGGTCCATGCAGCTCAAATAAGGAATGAATATTTTTTAGCTCGCTTCGAAATAGTGTCAATAGAAGAACGAGTTTGTGTTTGTATAGTATGCATCTTATATAAACAATGAATTCAAAACAATGAATAAAGCGCTTCGCTTGCATCATGAATGTACTATGAAATAAGCTACAATCCCCGTCAGCAGGAGGGACAGCTCTACCCCCCCCCTCATTATCCAAACACCCCGTCACCTTTTCAAGACCTGATTTCGCACCCCCCCCCCCTTGAAAAAATCCTAGTAACGGCCATGCATATTCACTATAAACTATCTGCTATAACTCTCTACTGTCTATACAAACAAGTAAACTTTCATCAGCCAATGAAAATGTGTATCAGGGTTCACAGCAGTTTTGTAAAGGTCAAATATCAAAATATTCTAGTATTTTAAGCAGCGTGTGAATTGTAACGGTTAAGTGGAAATCAAAGCACTGTAGGGAGCGTACGAATACAGTTACAAATCGTTTTCTGTGGTTGTATTAATTAAAGCATCTGCAAGTTTGCATAATATTGCTTATTTCAACGCACTCACCAATCTTCTAAATCTCAACTGTTAAAATTCATTTTGTTCAAAAGGATAAGATTAGATTTTGAATTTGTCAATTTTATTAGTAATACTCAAAACTTTGTGATTTTGAATGTCTGTATAAATGTGTGGACGTTCTTTTGTTATTAACTATTGTCATGCTTTCTTTTAAAATTGACAGGCGAATGTTGTATTTGAACATGGATAGATATTATTGTGAACATCTTATAAGTGACAGGACGTTTGTTATAGGACTTCGTGGACGAATGTTACCCCGCATATTAGAATTTATTGCGCTTATACTAGTACATTGTAGTCGAAATTGAGAATCCCACACTTTTGCCCAGGGTGAGTGCGCTTGCCGGATTACCAGAAAATAACCAGACAACATTTTATTACAAACTAAACTGAATTACATGTAGAAAAGACCAATTTGTACACATGTAAAATGGTTTTGCAATAACATAAATACTTTAAGCGTTTAAGCGAAAAGGCGAAAGTCTATACAGATTTGAACCTTGTGTCTATACAGATTTGAACTGCCGAAAATCGTCAGATACGTGTCAATTTACGTTCGGTCTTTCGATGTCTATTTTATCTTAGATATAGATTCAGCCGTTCGCCCAATGGAGAGATGTGTCTATACAGATTTGAACGCATTTGCTTTTACAGGTATCTGGACACTTAAAATGGTATCTATCCAGTACAGATTTGAATTGTTCTTGATGTTTGCTATACATGTTTGAATACATTCTAAGCGTATAGGCTCATGAATAAACTTGATGTCTGTATATATTTGGTGTCTCTTCAGATTCGTACTGTATAGTTCTAAAAAGCAATGGATTCTATATAGTCTACTGTATATTGATTTAAATAGTGTTGCTTCTAAACAAATATACTGGGTGTCTATACAGATTTGGCTCGTTCTATATACTGAGTATTGCTACCTAGAAAGGCTTAAATATGTATAGATGGGGGTTCGCAATGTTCGCAAATATGTATAGACACAACTTCAAGACACCAAATCTGTATAGACGCCAGACACCAAATCTGTATAGACACTAGGCACCAAATCTGTATAGACACTAGGCACCAAATCTGTATAGACACAACTTCAAGACACCAAATCTGTATAGACACCAGACATCAAATCTTTATAGACAATATGCACCAAATCTGTAGAGACACCATGCAGACACCAAATCTGTATAGACACTAGGCACTAAATCTGTATAGACACCAGACACCAAATCTGTATCTAGACACCAGCCACCAAATCTGTATAGACACTAGGCGCCAAATCTGTATAGACACCAGACACCAAATATGTATAGACACTATGCGCCAAATCTGTATAGACACCAAATCTGTATAGACACTTGGCACCAAATCTGTATAGACACTTGGCACCAAATCTGTATAGACACCAAATCTGTATAGACACCAAATCTGTATAGACACCAAATCTGTATAGACACCAAATCTGTATAGACACCAAATCTGTATAGACACTTGGCACCAAATCTGTATAGACACCAAATCTGTATAGACACCAGACACCAAATCTGTATAGACACCAAATCTGTATAGACACTTGGCACCAAATCTGTATAGACACCAAATCTGTATAGCCACCAGACACCAAATCTGTATAGACACTTGGCACCAAATCTGTATAGACACCAAATCTGTATAGACACTTTGCGCCAAATCTGTAGAGACACCAAACATCAAATCTGTATAGACACCAAACATCAAATCTGTATAGACACCAGACACCAAATCTGTATAGACACTTTGCGCCAAATATGTATAGACACCAAACATCAAATATGTATAGATACAAGACACCAAATCTGTATAGACACAACTTCAAGACACAAAATCTGTATAGACACTTCGTCAAATCTGTATAGACACTGGTCCGAAAAGTCGAAAGTCTATACAGATTTGAACCCCTTGTCAATACAGATTTGTACTGCCGAAAATCCAAATCTGTATAGACACTTGGTCAAATCTGTATAGACACTGGTCCGAAAAGTCGAAAGTCTATACAGATTTGTAACCCTGGTAACTTTGTGTGTCTTTGTCATGTCTAGTCCCTGTGGTGTTTATGTTATGGCTTTATTTGCCTAACTGTATGTGTGTATATTGTGTGTATATACTATGAGAGCATGATTAGATTGGAATGTGTGTGTATTGTACGGCATGAATGAACTGGGTGAGTGAAAGTTGTAAAATCGGTATGGTTGGTGATTGTGTGTTTGTGTGTTCCCATGCGTGTCCATTCTTCCCGCCTTAATCTTTTCTCTCATCTGTTACTGACACTCCTTCCCTGACTATTGGAGGAGTCAGTTGTACAATTAACACTATTTGTACTTTCTTCTTTATCTACTACCTAGCCATTATTTTACTTTTACAAGTGAAGTATATTCTATTGGTCCTGGTAGGTAGTTTATTTATTTATCTATTTAATTAATTGATTTGATCGCGTGGAATTGTTGCTTGAATTGTTTTTCCGTTCAAACTTTATCATCTTATGTATAACTGTAAATTATATTGCAGAACTGTAAAAATATCATGATTTGTTCTTTTGGTAAATTCTTCTTTTGTATTGTTTTAGGTTCTTCTGTACGTGTATTTTATTAAATACTCTGACTTCTATAATCGACTTGATGTTATCAACATACCCCACCCTGTTACAAATGGCTCCCCGACTGGGAACCATATGTCTTCCAAAGACTTGAGGCTGGAATCAGCCACAACAGGGGTGTGTTTGGCGGTTTTCACAGAAGGAGTTATAGAAGTACCCGAAGAAATGAGAGAGCCAGGTGAAGATGAACCGAGAGAAGAAACAGAAATTTCCTTCTCCACCTTGCGAATTTCTCTCAAGAGCATGTTGTAATCAGACATAGAATCATATTTATGTCTGGTCTGTAACCGCAACATGTCCGAATGTAACCCGGTCCAGAACTTATGTCGTAACAAATCGTTACGAGCTAAGCCTGGTAGCTGACCTTGATCGATAATAGACTGGAGGAGAGATTCCAGTCTACAAGCATAAGCCGTTACCGACTCTGAAGAATTCTGACGACTGTTGAAAAACTCAGCCATCAGGTCTTCAGGGGTGGACGCCTCTGCAAACATGACATCCAACTTGGTCATAATGTCATTCACAGTCGCCAACTGACCAAGTGGAACTATCATTATACGGGCCGTTCCCCTCAACGAACCACGCATGACCTGAAGAATTTGGGCCTCATAAAAATCAGGATGAGTCAATAGACACTGAATCTCATACCGCCAAACAGTATAGGGTACCTCCCCCTTGGGCAATGGCTCATCTCCTGAAAAGCAAGGAATTCTGGGGAGAGTGGATGGGGCGGGCACCGCTACTGACCCATAGTACTGTTGGGAAGGAGTTGATGTCATTACAGGTCTGGATACAGGTAAGCTGAATCTTGGAGTTGATGGCTGGGCTGGTCCTGCAGTGAATGGGGACGGGGCAGACGTAACTCCTTGTCGGATCCCTTGTAAAAAATTGGACAATAGGGGCTTACCTATACCAGGGGGTGGCTGAGTGGGGACGGTAGTGGAAGGGGTTTCTTTAGGAATAAGGTTGAAATGGTCCTGTATGTACTTCATAACATCTTCCATTTCTGTCTTGGGGTTGGAAGATGATACAGAAGGTGATGCAGAAGAAAGAGGGTCCATAATAATACAATATGTAAATAAACAAAGTGGGCGAAAACTGTATGTAAATGTATGCGAGAGAAAATGTATGTATGTAACTGTATGCGAGAAAAAGTACCTGCAAAAATATGTTGTTAAAATTGATTACCAAATATGAAACTAATGAGTGTAGTGGCTTGAGAGTTAGATCGACTCATGACAGGCACCCAGCTTACTCAATATGCAAAGCTACAGACTATTATTCTACGATTTATTGCCAGGGTTCCTGGGTTCAAGTCCCAATTCAAGTCACAAGTGCACAATTTCACTCTTTTAATACTATGCCTTATTGAAGCTGGCATTTGAAGGTTTGAAACCTGATGAGGTCCGATTGAGTCTGATATTCCCTGTTGGCGAGCCATCGACTATAAATAAGGGTAAAGGTCTACCTTGTGTCTGTGGTTACCTAGTAGAAGTAGCTTGGCTATAGTGTCTAGCTGGCAGGGGTTCCATTTGAGTTTTGACCCTTGACATTTCCAAAATCCAAATTTTAGATTTTGGTTGGAAGGGCCATTTTCTCTTAATAGCAGTGGTATTTTGCCTTTAAAATGGTAAAATTTACTTATTTAGACTTTGAAGTTTAGTCAAAAGTATCGTGGTGGTATGGGTTGTGGCGCGGTATCAGAAATGGCGCACCTGAGATTAGTGGTCTTTTCTTGAGTTTAAGACCCAAAATGACATAAATTTCTAGTATATTTTTGGAAGGATGTATGGTTTTGGTCTGTAATGCAAATAAACAATGTTCAAAGTAAAATTTGGTGCTTTTAGAACTCGAAAGGTATGCTGTACCCATATTTGTTGTTATTTTCTTATGTCACTTTATTCCTCTAATATCGTAATCCTACAAATTTGTAAAATCAAATTTTAACTTCAAATTTTTTTTGTAAAGAGCACTGGCATCCATGTTAACACCATGTAACATGATTAAAATGTCCTACACACTGTCAAACAAAGGAAATGGTGTCCAGAAGGATGTAACTTTCTTATTAAGAAAAACTGAAAAAACTAGTCAAAATCTGAAATAATATGTTTTGAAAATTTTGTTAATATTAACTGTCATTGATATTTTCGGCATTCCCAAGTCAAGTTGGTGACAGATCAAACTATGCAAATGCCATGAATGATTCTTACATGACAGTAATAGATGATTTAACACTTGTTTGGACATCTTCAAGTTGTCTTGGTGACTCAAAAAGTATAATGGCAATTATAGTCACCAGTGCAATTCTGTCTCGATACTAATTATTGATTTATTATCTAAGAAGTAAACAAAGTAAGCTAACTAATATATAAAAATGGACTATATAGCCATAAAATAAAATTGGAAACAACTACAACATGAATCCTTTTATTTTTTTACCACTAGGGACCTACAGGATAGGTGCGCCATTTCATATCACGCGGACTTGACATAATACGCTGAGCGTGACTTTCATTGTAATGGTCATACAACATGCATTGATGGAATTGACTATTGATATTTAGTGTCAACATGTTCCCATTGAATTGCCCTATCATTGCTCAATCACTTTAATTATGAACGTTTTATATTTATAACAAAATAATGACGTAAACTGTTAAGTGCGCCATTTCCAATACCACGGGGATATCAAAATGACCCTTTCGAGTTAGCAGCTAGTTGAATGGCAATACAAAACTATGACAAGGGGGCTCGATATTGCCACTAAGGGCATTGGATTTAAACTCACGAATGAGACATCATTATAAAACAGAAATCGAGTAAGTCACGACAATTAATTAAATAACTTACATTTTTCCACTGAGTTTGTCTAGTTTCGTTTTTGCAGGCAAAAAACAGACTCCATGTGGCAGATCTCGCTCAAAAATCAGCCTCTCAATGTTTTAGCGAGTAAAGAAACCATTTTGGTTCGCCAAACTGGAACAATGCGTACCAAAATCATTAATTTTAGGCGTTATACAATAGTTTCTGATTTTGACAGACGTCGCTGTCAATAGCCGTCTCCATCTTGAAAGTAGTCCGTCGACGTACATCCGAGGTATGATTCTACAGCAGAATTGTACGAGGTGCTCCGAATGGGCGTAATACGGTAAGTAGGTCATTCGTTGAAATAGAAATACATGAAGGGTTAAGCGTTTGACGACAGTAATTTTAGTGACAATATGCTTCTATTGAATGACACTTTTAATCATACTCAAATAATACCATGGAATGTTAATTTTCGTAACAAAATCACCTGGTAAACTCTTAAGTGCGCCATTTCCGATACCACGGGGATATACATTTGTACTAGACCTGCACTGTGTCAAGTTGAATCACTATTTGTGCAGTTTAAATATTACATTACTGTACATAATTGATTGCATTTAGAAATCCACTTACAACAGTGAAATATAATTTACTGTATATAATAATTTTCTATGTGCCAATCATGTAATTTGTCTCATGAAGAGGTCAGCTATTGTGCTCTTGGAAATCCAACCTGGTTAGACTAAGAGCCCTGGCAGATAACCACATGTTGCCTAAATTCCATGGGGTACAGACCCCCTATGGATCTGTGCATGTCAAATGATATATTGATAAAAACATTATCATACTGAGGATACTACAGAAAAATTAAAGATTTTTTGCAGCATATTATTCATGCTTTTAAAATTCCAGGTAAACAAGAGGCTGTTGCTCTGACTGCTAGTATATAGATGACAGGTACTACACAGTTCCCTTGTTAGTCCTTGTGGTGATTGAAAGCCTGATGCTGACACTATGTGGTACAATACGAACAATCATCAAAAGGTGGCCACAATGTTGGGTTTAATGAGAAGAATGTTATTTACAGTTTTATTCTGAAAAATGGAGACTGTTTGCTATCTTTTAAAAAAAATCTAAAACATCTTGTCACACAGCTTGTGCTTTGTTGGTATTTGAAGACATTCAATAATTATAATACAACATTGGTACTATTGTGAAAAATTGCACAGGAGATATATTTTTGGATTGAGACTGTTCTGCTTAAATAACCTTTATAAGCAGGTTTTAAGTACTTGTTAAGTACTTGCAAAATCATAATTACTGTGAATTAGGTCTCAACCAATATCTGATTGCACTTTTGAATTTGTACTATGACTAGAAAATTAGAAAGACATTCTCAATGCAGCTAACTTAATGTTATATTGTAAGACATGCTATTCTAGATTAATAATTTCTCTTATTTTGAGAGAATTTAGCACCATTCAGTGGTAGAAAGTAAAAAAACGACCTGTATATATAATGAGAGATTATCAGTGTATTGTAGTTGGTGAATAACAAGTAGAATGATTGAAGTTTGGCATTGTCTGTGTAGTACTTAGGCAGTTTTTGTCTACTTTTTTCACCATGTGGCTATATAGAAAACTTCAAAAAAAATCTTCTCAGAAACTGATTGTCCTATTTAAATATAAGTTCACATGAATGTTCCTTGGTCGACTATCTACCAAATTCTTAAGTTTAATTTTGATTGCCTAAAAAACATGGCCACCAGGGGCGGGGCTAGTTTTCACCATGTGGCAATATAGAAAACTTCAAAAATATTCTTCTCAGAAACTGCTTGCCCTATTTAAAAATAATTCCACATGAATGTTCCTTAATTGCACCTCTACCAAATTCCTAAGTTTAATGTTGATTGCTTAAAAAACTTGGCCACCAGGGGCGGGCCTAGTTTTCACTATGTGGCTATATAGAAAACTTCAAAAATATTCTTCTCAGAAACTGCTTGCCCTATTTGAATATAAGTCCACATGAATGTTCCTTTATTGAACCTCTACCAAATTCCTAAGTTTAATGTTGATTGCTTAAAAAACATGGCCACCAGGGGCGGGGCTAGTTTTCACTATGTGGCAATATAGAAAAATTCAAAAATATTCTTCTCAGAAACTGCTTGCCCTATTTGAATATAAGTCCACATGAATGTTCCTTTATTAAACCTCTACCAAATTCCTAAGTTTAATGTTGATTGCTTAATAAACATGGCCACCAGGGGCGAGGCTAGTTTTCACTATGTGGCTATATAGAAAACTTCAAAAATATTCTTCTCAGAAACTGCTTGCCCTATTTGAATATAAGTCCACATGAATGTTCCTTTATTGAACCTCTACCAAATTCCTAAGTTTAATGTTGATTGCTTAAAAAACATGGCCACCAGGGGCGGGGCTAGTTTTCACTATGTGGCTATATAGAAAACTTCAAAAATATTCTTCTCAGAAACTGCTTGCCCTATTTGAATATAAGTCCACATGAATGTTCCTTTATTGAACCTCTACCAAATTCCTAAGTTTAATGTTGATTGCTTAAAAACATGGCCACCAGGGGCGGGGCTAGTTTTCACTATGTGGCTATATAGAAAACTTCAAAAATATTCTTCTCAGAAACTGCTTGCCCTATTTGAATATAAGTCCACATGAATGTTCCTTTATTGAACCAGTACCAAATTCCTCAGTTGAAAATGAGAGTGTGAGTTTTTTGTTTACAAACTTGTAGTATGTAAAAGTTACAAATGAATGCATACTGTATATCAAAATATGAATGCACATTTAATTCTTGCATTGAAATATGTAAGTTGTGAATTTCCATTTGAAAAAAAATAAATTACATGTATATGAAATATAAAAACTTCTGATTTGTTCTGTTACAGTAGATCTACATTGATTATCAGAGTCAAGCTCAATTCTGTTTTAGTTTTTTTTTTTAAATATTTGTTAAGTGATTCCATTCTATTTTCCTTGGCATGTAAAATACCTTAACATGTTCTAGACAACAGATTGGTTACCTTCAACACATTCATTTTCTTTTAAAAATGGATTTATTGAAGGTTTACTTGAGACTGATCTCAAGCCTTCAGGATCAAAATCTAATACACCAGCTTCAATTTTAAAATTATGAGTGGGAATTATTTGTCTTTGAATTTTAAGGAGACATCAATACTGTTACCTGTGGATAAAAGAAAGTATATTTCTATGAACATAACTTCTGTATTTGAAATAAACAGTTTTGAGCCTGATTCTCAAAAACAAGTATGTGAATACAGGGACTGGGCACTAGATAAGATCCAAGTGATGGTCAGAAAATAGTGTGTTTGTATAACCATGCACATATTTTTTATTGATCATATTTAAAGTGAAAGATCACGACCACAGAGCTCTATGTATAAAATAATAGAGTTTATTGAAGGCAATATTGCCAATGAGCATGTATATATATATATATGTGATACATGCAATCATGAATGTACAAACATAAATATCATAATGCATGCATAAAATAAACTTCCAGAGACATCATGGCCCCTGACCACCTGTTTACAGCTCTAAAAGCTGTTTATTTGTATTATATTGATATTTTTTGTTACATATGAATTGAAAAATGTCAAATGTATCCTAAAAGTGCATTTTGGACAGTCTGGAACTTTGAATAATTTGAGGTGGTTTGCGACTTTTTCTTGATTGCCGCCTTGTCATTTGGGGTCCAATAACATTTAATGTGCATGCATGTGCCTGATATAGGTCAGAATGTGTTATGTGGTGTTAAATGGAATCTGCAGGCTTAATCCTGGTGACATATTTGAGTGAAAATCTTGAAATATGACCTATGTAGTACTTGGAAATGTGATGGTCTGAGCAGAGTTACTTCCCTTGGCTGCATATAATCGCTGCTTTGATGATTTCTGATCCACCCTGAGTCATATTTGTTCATTTGTTTGATAAAATACAGTAGAATAAGATTTATTGAGCACATTTACACTGCAGAAACACATCCAGAACTACATTTTGGCTTGTATTTTGTGATTTTGGAACAATGGTCACCATTGTTGATTCAACCATTATGCAGTTCAAACATCCAAATTTGACCCTTTTTCCCGGATAAGTGTTCCGAATGCTTTATTTTGTGAAAAACAACTGGGCGTGAGACACCAAAGAATCATTTTTTGCATATTTAATATAATATTTCCCTTGAAATAGGAAAATAAACTAGCTATAGCTCTGGCTAGCCTGTGATGAAGAATTAAATTGAATTGGGCAAAATTGAAGGATTTATATCATAATGCATACATAAAATAAACTTCCAGAGACACCATGTCATGATGTGAACATATAATTATTATAAATATGACCAATGAAGCATACATGTGTACACACGTGTTTGATTTCAGCAGTAAATTACAGACAGGTGGAAGAAACGAAATGATCTAGAAATACACTAGATCTCTGTCTAGACTATAGGGCCTACCTATTATGATATAATACACACAGTTCGTATCACAACATAATATGTCTCTAAATACTTATTTGATTTTGTGTATTGCACCTGTGAAACAAATATATCAATTATTTATGGATCTACAATTAGGCATTTTAGTAGATGTGTATAAAACCCGATCGTTGCACACATACAGTAGATCTACGTTTACAGTTTTAATAGGAGGACACTTGTGCATTAATAAGAGGACTGAAGTCTGCTTGTGGCCTATATACTTGCTGTCAGATGCTGTACTAACCATGCTAAACAAGGATACAAGACACAAAATCACATTGGCTAAATAGGCCAATTATGTATATAGTCATAGATATACATTATATGCATTATAGTAGGCATATACAACCCAATTTGATTTTGTGCCTTGCACCTGTGGTGCTAAACTGACGGTCAATACCACATACAAATAATAGGCACTAAACATGTACACACACATTCGATCTACATCTACTTTAAATTTATAAAACATCAGATCTACGAGCTGACATACATGAGGGTGAAACCTCCCCTTTCGGTACGCGGGATTCATGACCTTTTCAGGTGGTATTCGGGACGCTAGGGTGTCGTACGCGGTACGCAATAAAAATGCCTATTGGATTTCAAAAATAAACAAGTCAAACAGTTTCCTGCGGGTGATTACCTGCGGCCTCGTAAATTAGTTGTATCGTTTAGGGTGTGGTTTTTGCAGTTTGGGTGTAATTCGAATTTATTCCGGTGTAAATTAATGTTTCTGTCAAAATAATTCCAATACATGTAAAATCGGACAATACCGATTATCCTCCAATTATTTGGTTGTGTTAAATGTTTGTGCCGAACGAATGAACAAATTTAAAAGAATTAGAATTTTTTTATCATGTATCAATACCATGCTTCTGTAATCAAAGCGATGTGTATTCTACGGGATGTAGTGCATTGCCCACTATATTTATTACTGACTGGAAATCTAATGCAGCTGCAGATACCTGCTGTTTAGATTCGTGGTCTCGCGTTCAAAGTGAAATTTCGGAATAGTTCTGCTTTCTTTGGTAAATAAACTATTGTAATGCGATAAAGACCGATGTTATCCGCATGGAATAATGGAATTAGTCTGGTTCACGACATTCTTACAAAATGCTGCTTTTTTGGATATTTTTTTTGAAATCGTAAACCATCGAGAACATGTCACGTGCCCCTCCATGGTCATTTTACTTTTGGCAATCCAATATAACCTGCGGCTCAAGGCCGCAGGCTAATAAAGCTTTTTAACTAATTTAGAGGCAGCCATACCTTTTAGATAACGCGAAAACAACTGGCCACATAATACCAGGCCTGCCATAAAAATCATGCAATTGACTGAGATTCTAGCAAAAATTGAATTAAAGCGCGCGATTTCGGCACCTTCAATGTTCTGCGCTTAACGCACGAACCGCCTAATTCAAGTCGCTTAGCGCACAGACACTTGTGCTGTCTTGACCACGCCCCCATCCCGCAGTCGGTCGGTAGACCAAATGGTTTCGTTTCAATAACATAGCACGCTTGTCCTTGGATCTCTCACTCTCACCATATCCTGTACATCTGTGACCCAAATCATGTATAAATTCCCGAAACTGATGAGATACTTAGTATTGTTAGGTCAAGTACTACCATTGTTAAACACGCTGACAATGCGTTTGTACACTTGAGCCACTTTACCGCGAAGACCAGAAATTATTAATATGCAACATGTACGAGAGGTGTTCAACTTATATTTGAACATAATTGAACATCCAGTATTTTCATAAATTTCACATCGAACTCGAATTGTGTCTATTCAATAGTGTAAAGAAATGTATCACGAGACATAAACAACAATTGTAGAATGTATATGTACATATGTAATATACTTAGAACAGAATCAACTATTGTATCGAGTGTGTTGATTTTGCATTTTAAAGGTCAGGTGCTGATGCTTACTAGTATAATTCGCTTCTCTAATCGATGTTTCAATATTCTCCAGATTTAAATTCTATTGCTAATTCTAAGGAGACTTCGGTATCCACTGTTTGGGTATAATATACCCCCCAGTCTAATTCATAAGGTACTTAATGACTTATTTTGTAGGGTGACAGGAAATTCAGTATTGGGGAAATACCCTGTCTTTGGCATGTTACCAGAAAAAGGGCGTGTCACATTTTTGTCGAAAAAAAACCTTTTAAGCCGTTTGCATAAATAAAATATGCGTTCACTAGTGTCCCCTTTTCAATTATTTTGAGTTCCGGTTTTCCAAAATATCAAACACAAGACCATGTCATGAAAGCGGCCACGAATACACCAAGCTTAACTAACTCCAACTTATGTCAATCACCATGAACCTTTCTAAAATAGCAGACTCTGTATATGTAATATTTTCCTCTAAGATAAAAACATTAACTCCCCAGGGGTGGGGTGTATCAACATTTACGCCCACTACACCAATTTCTGTATCCGTCACTGATTTCTATGATGCCGCTCAGATGAACAATGTATTTTTAAAAATGCTTCGCTCACACAACGACTTTATCATTATCAAGTAGAGAAAGAGTTTGTGTCGCAAATTATAAGATAATCAATGCAATTTTCTGACTCGATTCGCTCGCACAAATACTTATAATACGTATATTATTAACTTGATTAAGAATGGTTTTGTGCAGCATACTGCTTCGTTAGCTCATACAACGCCCTTACTCAAATCCTTCTCGAAATTAAAACATCCTTTGAATTCGTATGCTTCTATTAGATTGGTTTTAAAAGTCAATAAGTATGGACTATACGTAATTAATCAGCATGATTTGGATGATTATATCATGAAAAACCTGTGCTCAGGTGGATTCATTGTTTCCTTTTTGCATATCAATCTGTTCGCCATCCTAACACCTAATCAACCCTGTAATCGCCCCTGAATTATACGGGATGGATACTACATACTAAAGTTGTAAGATTAAATGTGTCTACAGAGCTGTTTTTGTTTCAAAACAGGCTAAAGGTATTCGGGATTCAGCGAAAAAATAAGGTGGTATTCGGGATTCGCTGAAAAATTAAGAAGTATTCGGGATTCATGGGGTGAGGGGGTGACACCCTCATACATGTATACATGTAGGCCTATTGACCGTATATAATGATAGTCTGTTCTATGATTTGTAGATCTAATGTAATCCTTCCTACAGTATGATACAATCAAACACAGACTGGGCATTTATGATTTTTACATAGTCCCTATAGTGATTACTGATATTCCACCGAGTAGATCTATCTATTTTACATTCCGCTCGTTTCGCTTATTACGTCACGTAAAGTGATACCCCATTTGGTACCTCTATATAAACTGATGACGTCAAAATTACAATCTAAAAACATGACAAATTGATCGACCTCGTTATTGAACATTTATTTTCACACTCAGTACTCTAATCTCAGAAAACAAGAGTAGAATAAGGACGCAGGATGGTTAGTAGACATATTCTTGGTGATCAACTTAATTGGAAATTCCCCACGAAGGGCCCAAAGTACGAGCTTAATTGACTTGGTTGAAATCTAGTAGACTTTGTCACTCGAGTGTGCTGGATGCGTGAAACTACGCTGATTTTAGATCGATGAAGAATTAAAAACACAAATTACAACTAATATCACCCACAGTACCGGTATCCGATGTATCCTTGACACCTTTGAAAATGTTACCGCTACGAGAACTTGTTTGTTTTGTTATGTACACAAAAACACGTGAGCATGACCATGACGACGCAACTTACAAAACAAAACAACACAAGTTTAAATATTTGTTGTTGACAAACTTGATGCGTGTTTTGTTCAAATCAACATCACTAAAAATATTTATTGTCATAAGCAATATCTGCAACTATTTATCGTTAATTATAAATGTCAATTTACAATTTTCAAGAATTGTATTTTTAACCAATCAGTGAGAGGCTCTCTTTGCCCTTATTACTTACCGAAAAAGCGGAAGTGAGAGGGGACAGGTTTATGAGCAAGTGGCGAAAATTGGCTACTCTGACCGTTGTCCGACGCTAAAATTTCGGAGAAACATGCGTTTGAGTCCCAGAATTGTTGTTTCATCATCGGCACTTATGTTTTACGAGCATTCTGCAAAAAACCCTGTGAGATTTGATGTAGTAATAATTGAGTTGTGAATGTTTCTGTCAGTGGCGTGTATATATTGGGAAATCGTTCGTTGCAGACCTTCTATTTAAATATGTATATATAGACGGTATTGGACACTTTTCATGGACCTGTGATTGACAATGACATTATGTTACGGAAGTACATGTATGCTCAATCATCCAGTGACGCAACTGTCACACAGGCTAAACCAGAGACACCAGCTACAGTATCGAACCCTACACCTGGAACTCCTAAGGTTGGTTCAAACACAGCAAGTCCGCCTGGCACAACAAGTCCGCCAGGTACTCCAACAGCTCCACTACCTAACACATCTAGTCGTCGCCATCTGGTATTAGATAACCACATGAGCCCCAACACAGATCTGGTTTTGAACACACCAGCACCACCCGTGCAGGTTGATGTGCCTGTAGAGACACGCCGGTCTACTCGCAACATTCGGAAGCCTGAATGGCACAAGGATTATGACACTTCCACATGAAGAGATACGACTGTGAATAAGAGACATTTTAAGTCATAATTAACAGTTATGTTAACATAACCATCATGTTTTCGAAGTGATTTTATTTATACTTAAATCTTAACCATTGACATTCACATAGACAATGTGCTAGTACATGTATAGCAAAGACTTGGGGGAGATAGAGGAATACCATACCATGTAGTGTCTATTCGTATAAGTAATCGTTTGTCATTTGTATGTTTCAGACTGCGTTCATTGGTAATAAACAATAAACAGCCAAATAGAACTAGATCTTATTTATGTATGAATTTTGGTATTTGGCATAGATGGGTAGACTGACACCCATGTATATATAATATACAATGTATACGACCGACAGCTAACGATGGGTCGGAACCCTCATCCAGTCCGGTAAAAGCAGTTTTAAAATTCTGAAATTCCATGTTTCCAAGAAAGATATCCAACAAGATAGTAGGTGCCAGGAAAATGGTAGTTGTATGCATGATGACCGATAGTGTTCAGAATTCCAGTCAGGAATACTCTAATGTAATCCACTCTACTGCCAGTTATATTCCACCTACCGTTCCTAACGGTATAATACTTGGTATGTATGGGATCATACCGCCGTCCGAGTACGTGACTACCACTACAGGTAAGGCAACTTAATCATTGATAAAGAAGACCTCATGTTTCAGTTTGCTAATTTATAATAATTATATTTGACTGTACAAGTGCCAAAGTAACAACTGATAATATAAGTTGTTACTTTGGCACTTGTACAGTCAGTTAATTGGTGCAAAGATCTAAAAAAACATGTAGGGCGGACGACCCCGTGGGAATTAGACATTTTCATGTTTTTATGTCTAAACCCCCACCAGGTGACAATGTTTACTGTCTAAATCCCCACCGTGGGCATAGTTTTTCATCCGGGTACTTTAATAAAAACTTGAATAAAAGTGTCACTGTCGTCTTTCGCGGTGTCGAAAGTCCCGGACCAAAGTCTATTCCCCGGGACTCGGAGTCGATAAGGTCGTCTAATTCCCGCCTGTCGGGAAGATTCGTCTGTCTAATCCCCCTGTACCCCCCCCCCCCCCGGCGGGCATATTGACTGGTGCATAACCTGATGTTGGACTACCCATACAGTAGTGTATTAAAGCGAAGGTCGAACGTTTGAGAAACAAATAGTGATATTTATAAATCTACGCTTTACACGTCATTCACGTGTACTAATTACGTGAACAATGTGAAGCTGAATATGTCAACATCGATAGTGTAGATAAAATTGCATGAAAATCGTGCGGAATTCAATCACGGTCGGTTGCAAATGAGTTAACAGAACAGAACCAGTCATTTTTTAATGAAACTTGCACTAATAAAAATACGCAATATCCCGTTGCGTTGGTAGTTTTGAATAGTGTATGACCTAAGTACAAAATTTACGCAATAGTATTTTGTTATGGAAATGTTCCATATAATAGTTCCTCGAATTACCTTGACGTGTACGTCATTTCTTCAAGCACCCATAAATAAACTCAAAAATAACAACACTTGATACATATACAATACTTTATTGCGTGTAAACTTTACAGGTTAGAACATGTGGCAAAAAAGGAAAACGATTCCATCACGAAGCTTGCATTGAGACAAGATGAAACGGGGTAGACCTAAAACTACACAGAGGCGCGAAGAATTACAGAAACTGCGTCAATTAATGCTTAAATCATGGGGAACTGTTCAGAATATCGCGAAAGACAGACTCTGGTGGAGGTCCTTTGTTGTTGCCCTACATGCCACATTGCAAAACGGGCAAAGTAATCCTAATCCTGAAATTTAATAACAGTCTTGTCTGTTAAGTGCGTAATTTATTGTCATCTGACTAAATGAAATATTTCATATATCATGCAACTGTGATATAAGTCTTATATGAATAATAACATGTAAATGATCAATTGAGCATATGATGAGAAAAATACACCGGGAAAATAATGCGATAAGCAATGTACAGAAATTGAAAATGGAAAATACTGAGAATAAACAATAGGACAAACAATTGGAAAATAATGAGAAAAACAATGAAACAATAATGTATAAAAAGACACCGGGAAAATGATGCGTAAAGCAATAAAACAATGGGAAAACAATGGGAAAACAATTAAACAACAATGACAAAATGTTGACGAAACGGGAAACAATAAAGAGAAAAAAATAAGATAAAATGAGGAAAATAATGGTAAAATGTTGACGAAAGTATCACGAAGACGCTCGAGGAGTAATACCAACACACATGTACCGATGTCATACGATTTTCTCGCGGAAATTTATATATTCAACGCAAGAACCTTATATTGGGAAATCGTTCGTTGCAGACCTTCTATTTAAATATGTATATATAGACGGTATTGGACACTTTTCATGGACCTGTGCCCGTGTCTATACAGATTTGTACTGCCGAAAATCCAAATCTGTATAGACACTTGGTCAAATCCGTATAGACACTGGTCCGAAAAGGCGAAAGTCTATACAGATTTGAACTTGTGTCTAAACAGATTTGTAATGCCGAAAAATCCAAATCTGTATAGGCACCAAATGAATAATTTATGCGTGTAGGTCAGGAAATATGTAATTATTCAAATCTGTATAGACACCTATATAATTTACGACATTATACCAGTTTTACGACATTCAAATCTGTATAGACACTCAATTCGTATTCTGTATAGACTTTCGCTGCTTCCCGTTTAAGCGATATTGGGCTTTGAATCAGGTGAGGCGTTCTTAAAGTCCTTAAGTGTATATGTCTTATTTCTGAAATAATTCTTAATGCTATCAAAATTAAGTATTTCGATTTCCGTTTAAATACCGAGTATATTTAACCATTACTTGCCAGTCAGCTTTCTGCTGCATCATGATGGACATTTATGTGTGCCTCCATCCCGATTTAAACCCGGGTCGTCAGATAAGATGAGAAGCGCCCTAACCACCTCATCTTAATCTTTCAATAGACTTACACATATATCTCTTCAATAAAACTGTCAAACCAATTTACGTTATAGAGCTGAAATATGGGGTTACGGTAATCCAAAATCTTAGCATGTTGAAATGTATATAATTGCTTATTATTACATGTACATCTTAAAATGAACTTATTAATTTATGTAAATAGTTGTTACTCGCCTATCGTAAAAGGGAAGAAGAGGGAACGCAGTAATACTAATTTAGTATTGTCAAACCATTGTATTGTACTAATATTATAAATGTCCAATCTCCATTACTTGTACTTACAAATTTTCAACCATAACTGTATCCATTTACACAATTCTGCTATGGGATAATATGAACAAATGCACTGCATCCATCGGGGATTTCCCATCAGGTTTTTTGAATAATCTGATCAAGGAAAAAATGACTAAGGAATTTGTGTGCTCCACAGAGACTATAGATCTAGCCTATGGCTGCCAGGCAGCACCACATAGCAGACCAGGCGAACAAATACTAAGAAAAGAGTATTTTCCGATCTAGGAGACGGGTTGCACAGATATGCCCTATAAATATAGTAATTATAGTTTTATACTCGTCTTTTATTTGTTATTTATATAGAGGATATTACATGAGTGTGTTTTCATATTGAATTTATTAAACGAGTTGAATAAAATAATAAAATGCGAGGCTCTGCCGAGCATTTTATCGGTTTTATTCAACGAGTTTAATAAATCCAATGTGGAAAGTCACAAATGTTATGTTCTTTTTATCATATGTTAGCCATTTCTAGCCGAAACATAAAAATAGCTTCTTATTTTCACTATAATAAACGCGCAACTTTGACGACGTCTCCTATACTTTGAGTGACGTCACGTCAAAGCTTTATTACACTAGTGTATTATCAAAAATAAATAATGGCTTTATTACGCTGTCGCGACGTCAAACATATGATAAATTTCAATTCAACATAATTATTCACAAGGTGACGCGCTATGCCATGCGACGACGTCGCGGTAACGCGCGATGACGTTGCGTTAAATGATGTGACGTCATTTCCGACGTTGCCGTTTTGTTTTTTTACGTTGGATTAAATAAGATGTGTATTTTTCAATAATTTTCATGGTTTTAATCAGGCTTTTATGCCGAAACGTTATTAAAAGAGTGGAACTATATTTATATTTCATATTGGAAAAAAAATTAAACAAGATTGGTTCTCAAACATTGAATAACATTGGTTCTCAAACAGTGAATAACTTGCCTCTACCGGAAGTGGGGAGTGAAATTCAGTCTACCGAATCATTATTCTGCATCCGGTCTGTCAAAAAAGTATAGGCCATAGCCAATGCAACTACAACAACAACAATCACGTGTTTTTCGCATGTAATTGTGACCAAGGTGCAGCGCGCGCCGTCGAGCGTGACGGACAATAAATAATCACAGAGCAACGGCATTTCATTAAGATTAACGCCTAACTTGGAAAATCCTTGTGATAGCTCGAATATGACTTGACCATCATCTATGGGGATTCTGTGCACTCCAAATCAGTAATATACACATGATTTCGTTGTTTAAATGTGTTTGTAGGGACTCTGTCAAACTGACGCCATGGTAAAATAAGAATAAACGGAAGAATTAAGACAGAGTTAGGGATACCCCTCCTTAATTTCTGAGAA
Source organism: Spisula solida (assembly GCA_947247005.1). Lineage (NCBI taxonomy): Eukaryota > Metazoa > Mollusca > Bivalvia > Venerida > Mactridae > Spisula > Spisula solida. The sequence continues at coordinate 55,388,459 of OX365945.1, forward strand.
ATAAGAGGCATATTTCTGAACGATATGTTACTGGCGAACTCTACGATCAGTATAGATTACAAAACAATAAATCTTTCATTCCATTTGAAAGAAGTTCTTTAGACAATGCGCCCTAAACTTGTTAGGTCGTGATTCCTTCTTCATCGGGATGAAGCTACCGTGTAAAGCCAACCGCTTTTTTCAGAGTTTTAAGTCCAGTAACGCAACGAGACAATTTCTATTACGCCTTACATTCCAGAGTTGGCTATTTATGACTTATTTCTGTATTAAAAGTAAATAAATCGTGTACAGTGGGTCGGATATGAGTCCAGAAAGAAGCTCGGTGCTGCTCAAACGGTGACGCTTGGAATGACGTCACGTGACGGCCTGCGTCACGCACTCCTTACATGAATAAAACTTCCATTCGATCGGAGATAGCCTATCCTACACTGAATAATGCTAATTTGCTTTTGAGCCTCGCTGACAAAACAAAATTGCTAGATGAAAAGTTCACGAATATATTGATCACCCCTAGGATGTGTTCTTTTGTAAATAATATTGTTTGTATCATGATGAGTTGAAGTACGCACAAATCAAAAATAAACGTCTGTTCTGTTCATGAAATGCATATCACGGTGTCCAGTCAATCACTAAGGTGCATTCAATAAAAACGAAAGACTGGACAATAAGACATTATATTTTCAATGTGGCCCTACCTGTCTTCTTTTTTATTCAATTCTATTATTTCTTTACACCATTATAAAGATGAAGCTCTCTAGTTTCTGAATATGAAAATATATTTAAAATAACACAGTATTAATGAAATGTTTATTAAAACAAATTGCACCTCAGTGTCTGTGTTGTCAAATTACCATGTTGTGAAGATAGCATAAATTATATGAAAAAATACTCTTTAACAATGATACAGTAACTGTTATCTATGGTTACTGTCTGAGAATTTAGTGCATCTCTAAATCTATTGTCTACTTCAGTTTCAGCAATATTGGGCACGTCATAAACATTTCCAGAAAATGTTCCCGCGTAATAGAGCAATAACTGCAATACTGCACTCGAAAAACATGCGATTGTTGTAATCTTGCACTTGGTGTGGCTTCAAGACCACGCCCCAGTTAACCTAGTAAATGTTTACAAATTACATACTAGTACAAAACAAACAATCGGATATCGTTCGCCCTTGACTAAAGACCACAACTTCACGTCTGTAAATTACAGAGTGGCAACATAGAACAGAACAGAATTGAATTAGAACTAAAAGTTTGGCGCACAAGGCTGCTTCGATTCTTTCAAAGGACATATACAATGGGTCTGCTGAGTGTTCCTGTGAGTTTTTTCCTTGTGAAGTGGGCGTGTCCTTTTGATTCGTTCTTGTCTGATGGCTCTCGCTCCTGATTTGTTTAACTGACTGAAACCACAGGTTGTCGGAGAGGGTTGTCCGGCGTTTTTTACCTGGTCAGTTCCATTTTTCTTATTCATTTTTGTAGTTGTACTTGTGGCCTGGTATTACGTATTGAAATATTCTTTTTTCTTGCTCTTCAAGCATAATACATTTTTTTTTAATATTTTTGTTGTGTTCAGTCTAATTTGATTTCATACAGTTGTAACTTACGTTGTCCCTTTTTAGAATTTGAGACGGCTAGTCTTGTTCCATCCTTAGATACTGCTAATGTACGTATGCATTTCATATCTACCTTGTGTGATGCAGCTACTTGACCGACAGGAGTTATCTCCACAACTAAAGATCCTTTACTTCCTACAAACACATGGTCATATGGACCAACAGCTAGTCCGTGTGGCGCCTTGATCTCATTCTTGACGACGATTTTGTCACGTGTTCTAATGCCGTATATAAACACAGTATCAGCATTTTGGTCCGTTAGCACTACTTTATCTTGCCCACGTATGTACGTACAGTAACTCGAGTCAACTGGATAACTCTTCGATGGAAACTTGATATCAAAGTATTTCTCTTCACCAGACATTGACACCATACGTGCAGGTGGTTTGTGATCGAAAGCACCGACAACGAAGTGCTCATTATCTTTAATGCAGATACAATAGTATTGACCATTTAGTTTACATGTTGTATCTAATGTTATTTCATTTGATTTAGCTATATGAAGAAAGTAAAGTCTACAGTCACTTCCGGCTGTTGTTATAGCAACCACCTCATCAGTTACCGCAACTACGCATTGAGGATGTTGATACGGTAATCTGTATGCAGACTTCAGTATAAGATTCTTATCATATACCAAACATTTCCCATTCTTATAATCTACTGCCACTAGTCTACCGTCGGGTAGAAAATCTAGACCAGTATAATGAGGCTCACCTACATCATTATCCTCCTGCTTTAAGTGAATGGAAACATTTAACTCAAGCCTTGCTTTCTTAGGTACGCTGTATACCATTTTCAACTGATCAGGTTGCATTGCATATAATAGACGCTTCTTCAATGTATCGAAGGGTTCGTCAAAATCGCATGAAAAGTTAGATTCTCGCACGTCTTTGCATAACGAGAGGGCTTTCTTCACCTCATTCTGTATGACTTCCGGCATGCAATGCGCGACTATGAACTGCTGTGAACTTGTTCCCTTTGTTGCGACATTATTAATCGTTTCCATAGTCTTAATTTGATTTTCACATTCGGTCTTTTTTCTGTCCCAGACTGATTTAGCAGCGTTCCGATATCCATCCGCGTCATTCATCACTTTCTTGGTGAAATCTTCAAATATTTCATTCATAGTTTGCTTTATGGCTTTAAGCTGTTCATTAATAGGTTGGGTGTGGCTATGTGTATACGTCACTGCTTCTTTAATGTGTTCAACGGTTTGAATTGTGGTTAGTATTGCCGAGTTTAATGTTTCTCTCAATGCATTGCACTGGTCATTTCTTGTCACTGTAGCTAAGTCAATAACGTTGGAACACTTTCTGTGATCAAAGATGGCACAAGAACTGCATGCTATTGCTTTGTCATTTTCACAGAAGAACTCAAACTGTTTATTGTGTTTTTCACAAATATCAAATCCGGCCATGTTGATAACCTCCGTATTTGAATCGTCTGTATCGCATTCGGCTACACCACCGCTAACAGTTGTGAGCATGTGATCGTGCAAGAAAGTATATGCTGTATGTATGTTTGAACAATCATTACATTGAAATTCATTGCAAGTCGAACAGAAATATTCAGCTGACCGCAGTTTGTCTTTCTTTAAACACGGTGCACAATTTCGTTCGACACCTGCGATGCGTCCGCCAATTCCCGCCATTTCTCTCTCTATTATTCCTTTATGTATCTTATTCCATATTTATCTCATACGAGTAGATGTCTGCACTATATATACACGCTCGTCAACGTTCAATAATATCAAACTTAATTAAGTGAATCCCTACTAAGTTAAACGACAGTCCACAGTTTATGAAAATCAAATCCTATGTTTCATACGTCACTGTACACGTTCAAGATTCTAGATAATTTTGATACATTAAAAACGTCCTATAGGCTAAGACATTTTATTATTATTCTATTTCTATTCATTCTCAATCATTGTACTCTACCAGTAACTATATGTCACCTTGTATGTTCATGTATATGTTTTTATTCATTCGCACCACCGGGCGACCCATATGTGCGACGCCGCCAGAAGAGGTTAGTCATTTTAGATTTTGTGAGATAGTGCATAATATAGACGATGCCCCAGTTCCAGAAGCCTCCATGGTTCTTTACGTTCCTGGGTACTGTTTTATCAAAGCACTTACGGAAATCGTAAACTTACGATCAAATTTAAATTCTTTATAACATGTTTACAATTATAAAGTATGGTAAATGAAGCTGCAGTACTAATAATGATTCGGTTATTGAACTCATACAAGACAAATATTCTCACCAATTTGCAGTTGTCAAAGAATTATAAAGATTTTAAATTTGAGCGTAACTTTAAGATTTTCGTAAGTGCTTTGATAAAACAGTACCCAGGTGTAAAGCATCAAACACGGGACCTCGATCGTACAAAGACTGTTAGTGAAGTTAGTGCTAGGTGGGAAACACTGAAATCATTTCTGTTTTTATCCGAGTGAAGGCGGGATCGAACCCACAATCTTCGGATCAGCAGTCAGTGGCTCTCACCACTTGATCATTTGTCCACCTTAAAATGCCGCATTGACTGTATTATTTTGTTTCAAACAAACGACAGACTGTTTAACTTGAAATGCATGAAAACTATCCAAGCAAATCGTGAAAACCAGAAAAATTTGTTTAGTATAAATGAAATATAGGAAAAATGCCCGATGGTCCAATAATTACTTTAATAACCTAATGAAAGCTTGCGGAAGAATAAGTAAGTAAGTAATGATTGATAATGGATTCCATGGGTTGGTCTTTAAGTGCAGTTTTCCGGTAAAGTGGTCTGTAGATTGCATCGAGGAAATGAAACCGAAAGAAGACTGCGTATGTTAACTAAAGATGACGCTTTATAGTTCGAAGATTCTAATGACCAATTATTTTGGTCTCTATCTACTGTGTAGAAATACCACGTGACTTTGATATGACTAAAGGCTACAAGTCCAAGGCAAAATTTGCTTCGCCTCAAATCAAATATAGTCGTAAGTATTTTATTTCTTCATCGATTTCTATGAAACATACTCCAGTCTACGGGGAACATTATATACTGTCCCCCAAATATAGAATGTTTTTCAGCAGCTCTGGTGTTTTTTCCAGCACCAGGTTACAATTTTGGTTTTATTGCAATTCAAAGGTGCAATACATTTTTTAAAGCCAGAATTGCGATGCATTTTAAAATTACGTTGCAACTATATATCACTTAATATACAGATAAGTTTTGTAACCAACTGGTTGGGATGACACACCATGTACGTAGGGTGATAAAAAAGAAATGAGGCAAACGCTGTAAAATGACAATGAATACCGATATACATAAGAAAAGTTGTGTGCCGATTACAAAATATATCCTCTCCCCGTCAGCTGAGTTTGATGATAATTATTTTATTATTATTAATTAAAAATGACGTAAAATATAGCGTTAATTTTCATTTCAAGTGGATTTTGGGTCAACATTTTGCGGTGAGACCTCTAAATATTTTTACCTCGACGGATCGAGAAATTATCCAACAGTGTATTAATATAATAAAATTATAGGGTCACCATACAAATTGTTGCATAAAATTGATATAACGTCAGTCCAGTGGCGTTATAAAAACAGCGTAAAACGACGTTCCGTCACAATAAAAACGGACAGCGTTCTCGCGTCGTACTACATATTTAGTTTAATTTATATTCACGCTAAAGTTCGTGATCTGGGCTTTCCAGCGATTGTTTTTATAAAACAATCGAGTAGCGTATGCAGAGGGCGTTCCACAGAACCTTTCAAACGCGCTAACGTCATCATACACGCACGGGACGTTAAATAATTATATAATGCGAGAATCGATTTTTAAAAATAAATATATATTAAAAAACTAGAGATTGTGTAGATTTAGCCTTGAAATGTTCATATAAATCGGCGAGAAGTCTAAAGTTATATGACGTCGCGCAAAGGTAGCGAGCCACCTTAAACAGTTAACTATTCGAACGTCACATATATATGATTGCTCCAATAAATCGCTCATGTCTCTATACGTATTGCATAATTTTACCATTTATTCAGTATTTCGGACCTTTGCTTGTTATACTAAAGTTCATTTTCCGCCACAAAACATTTTGTACTAACGCTATATAAATATCTTCTGTACCGGTTCTGTCAAAAATGCAATTTCAATGTTCCTATGATGTATTGGGGAAAAAGCACCTATCTATCTGTCTTATTAATGAAATTTCTATCAGAATGTAATATTTAAATTCAACCCTAAATTAAAGCAAAGATCTCCCGTATTCTTTGATTTAAGGCTATGCTGGTATTTTTAATCCGTTTATTATGTGGTTCTTCAAACGCTGATAACCTTAATAAGTGCGTGTTTAATTAGATGGCTGCTAATTGATTAATTGTCTGTTTTATGACGTGGGGTAAACACGTGACAAACTGTAAGTGGTCGGTTCTTAGAACTTGTGTAATGGTTAAATACATCAAAAGCAACAGTTTGCTCGATAATATCGTTAATTAAGGGTCGTTATCCTTGATTGCAGCCTAATAAACGAAAATTGATTAATTAATTTGTTTTCTAATACTTAAAAATGCCGATTTAATTATTATAATAATACTTTTTGGCGAAAACTGTTACAAATAAGTGATAGATGCAATTACCACTATAATTCAAAGAAAAATATGCAGGAAATCGCTCAAAATTTACTCAAAATATTTCCATTTTTATTGGCTACAGCATGTTTTCCAGTTATAATAAAAACTTCTTTTTTGTTCATTGGTATTAATTCGTTGAATGTTATTATACGAGTTGAGAATATCACGTTGTAATCTGGATAACTTGTTATTAAATTTTCATATTTCCTTTGAACTTGGTCATTTTAATTGTTCACTTTTATATTTGAATAATAATTGTAATTGAACGATGTCGGTGTCGGATGTGTGTGTTGAGTGTAAGGAACCGGTACGCAAGCTACAGCATGGAATAACTTGCCTAGTGTGTAACAGAAGGCAACACCGGACATGCAATACTGGTATGATTCGTTTATTAAAACACCCCTTTCGTACGTTTACAGTGAGTCTCAGTGCATTTCGTTCATTTCAAAGATCAATATATGTGCATGGGTAAAAGTTTTCAGTCTAAATAGTGATTTTTACAAATAATTGCACTATATCTTGGTAATTTATGAAACATCTAGTTCAGTGAGTGTGTTGACAAGCAGTTTTCAGTATTTTTAGAAATAATTGCACTAGATCTTGGTAATTTATGAAACATCCAGTTCAGTGTGTTGACAAGCAGTTTTCAGTATTTTTAGACCTAATTGCACTATATCTTGGTAATTTATGAAACATCTAGTTCAGTGAGTGTGTTGACAAGCAGTTTTCAGTATTTTTAGACCTAATTGCACTAGATCTTGGTAATTTATGAAACATCCAGTTCAGTGAGTGTGTTGACAAGCAGTTTTCAGTATTTTTAGAAATAATTGCACTAGATCTTTGTAATTTATGAAACATCCAGTTCAGTGTGTTGACAAGCAGTTTTCAGTATTTTTAGACCTAACTGCACTATATCTTGGTAATTTATGAAACATCTAGTTCAATGAGTGTGTTGACAAGTAGTTTTCAGTATTTTTAGACCTAATTGCACTAGATCTTTGTAATTTATGAAACATCCAGTTCAGTGTGTTGACAAGCAGCTTTCAGTATTTTTAGACCTAATTGCACTAGATCTTTGTAATTTATATGAAACATCTATTTCATTACGTAGACAATCGGGTTTCAGTATTTTGAAAAATTTGAACCCACGAATAAGTTAATATTTATGACTGTGTATAAACATACTTTACTATCCCATTTTTGGTGCTGGATAAGGCGAATTTTCCCATGTTTTTTTATGAGAAAGTATTGCACCTATCACTGTAATCTCTCATAGATGATTATAGATGGGCCAATCTCGAAGAAAACCTGCTGTTTTGACAAAAAATATTGATTTTGAGATTTGCCATGGTTTAAAAGAGAAATCTTAATGAAGCCTAATGCCAAAAATGTTTATCAATATCTTTAAGGAAGTTACAGCAGATTTTGCAAAGTCCCTATTCGAAGCTTATTTGTGTGACGGCATTTAAACGGTATTCGACTGTAACAAGTATTTCATAATTACCCCATTTGATCAATTCTTGACATAAACTAATAGTACCAGATTTTATAATATATGTTTTAATTTTTAAAATATACACAAAATAAGAAATGTTCGCATATAGAGAAAGGCTACTCGTGTTGTAAACAAATAACTCCTTGTTTTCTCAATTAGAGTACCTTTACGAAATTGGTTACCATAGCAACAAAGTATGTGATTTTGACCAGGGCCTAGATAACACAAGGGGAAATGAATCGATGTTCTTTATCAACCAATTATTGATTTTTTTCTGCGCCGTTGGTATAATCAGATAATTCGCTGGTCACGTGGTTATCGATCGATTGCAGACGCTCGATTCCTAGCGCTGTTTACCGTACGTTTTTTGCGCTACTATCGGACCGATTACTGAAATTGTTTATCGTTTTATCAATTATTATACGATTTCGAAAAAGTTTTGTGTTATAAAACGCTTTAAGATTCTAGTTTCTTGTTATCTAATTTTTTAAGAGACAAAATAATTATTAAGCGCGCAACGGCGATTCAAAAAGCCGTCACTTAAAATATATTCCACCATTTCGAACGTCCTAGTATAGTATTTGCTATAGTAAAATAAGTGTCATTTGTTGAATACATATCCTATTTTGATAAATTAAAATGTTTTAGAATGCCGAAACACTGAACTTCATACTTTTCTACATTTTATTGAAAACAAACAAATAATCAACGAACAACGGCGAGCTAAAAAGGCCGTCAGTGATAAGTTTACATGTGCTATCCGTTAAATGACTAAACTTAAAGGTTTGACATTAATAAGTCGTTAAATATAATACATGCTTTGCATATATTGCAAACATACTTCATCATAATTTACAAAGTTATTTACAACAAGAAAACTGTGATTTCTCCATAAGTGCTAAAAATTGCCTCGGTCAAACATTTAGTACTTTAAGAACACAAGTACATGCAGAATAGATCTACACCAGACCCCTTCATAATTCTTAACACGTTATAATAACATGTATATAATATATTTCACAGAAACAAAATCCCACTATGTGGTTTGGTAATTACATAACAATACATAACCCCTGTGTACAGTTTCTATGATTGGTTTTGACAATTATATCGTGTTATGTAATAAACTTAATAAGTCACTGTGCCCTATCGAGATAAGCAATCAAGGTCGCCATCCATTAAGCAGTTTGCACAGTGGGGTTCCAATATATTCCCAATCAATAATGGTGTCAAAATCTGGCACCTATATACTTAAACTTTGATCAGATCTTGCTAAGCTTGTTGTTACATTTTGTCACCTCATTTTTTCATGTAAACATGAAATGATCGAGCGAATAAAGGGTATTTCACTTGACTTGACTTTGACTTCGCTATAAACAAATAAATGATTAGCATAGATCACAAAAAAACATTAAACATAGACATGTTTCTTGCTATATTCTTTATTTCTCTCATATATGTATATGCAAACTTTTTGGTATTTTCTATTTAATAATTAATATACATACAGTATTTGCTGGGACTGAATATAATCGTCCCAGATATTTGTGAAAGTATAGTTAAATCCCTGTTTTTACCCGCCTAATATTTTTTTGTCCATTCAATAAATAATTAAAAAAATTATCACGTGCAATGCTCGTATGTCAGTACTACCGATTTAAAACAATAAAAAGGAAAATGCGTCACATAATATAGTTGTAAAGTGTAATTTAACACAGACATGTAAAAAATAATAATGCGTCAATAGATGGCTAGATATGTAAAATGGACGATTTTTGAACGCATCCAAATTTCTTAATTCAATTCATACGGCGGCACAATTGTTTTCTACCATTCGAGAATTATAAATAGTTTATAATTATCAAAATTTTACTGTTAAAACATAAAGATTAAGTGCACATGGCGTTGAGCAAAAGTGCATAAAATTTGTTTTCACGCCATTTTGAAGAACAAAGGCGGCTTCAGACTAGGAATCAGCCAACTGTGATGTTCAATTTCTGTGATAAATCGACCGATACTTGAGAATGTATTCACACAAATACATTGTCTGTCAACTTATCTAAACATAAGACTATGTTATTTAAACGATATAGGGTTGAAGGAACTAATTGCACTGAAAATAAGTTGGCTGTAATTGTTTACGCTATCGGCGAGATTTTACAAAATGGTCGACTCGACAGTATCGCTCACGTGATCACGGCTGAGATCTCACGAGGCTATGGCGCGTTACACACTCCTATTAATAGAACAGCTCCTGTTTTGACATAATTCATGAGAAAATTTAAAGCTAAGATATAGTACTACATTTGTATATGAATAAATCACTTAAAATTGAATCAATGGCTATGTCATTTTTTCTTAACTTAGAGCTTTTTCAAAACCTTGTTTCATATAGAAATTACATAATGTCAAATTAGCAGGTTTTCCTGGCCCCGATCTTCCGAAGCATCTCAATCTGAGCTGAGATAAATCTCAAATAATGTCATGTGTCTTTGAGATAATTTCCATGGGAGACAAGACTCTGAAAGTTGACACCACAAAACAGATACATTGTTCTGAGTTTATTACCGTAAATATTTTGATCATAAAACTTAAGAATAATCTCATATTTATACTCTTGACTTGAGCAAAATCTCAATTTGAGTTGAGATTTCTACTTGAGATGCTTCGGGAGATTGGGGCCTGGAGACTGGCTCACATGTATACTGAGTAATAAAAGTAAGAAGCCTTTCGGAAACTGACAATACATTTGTTGAAAAATTGATGGAAAAAAAGAAAAAAAATGACTGTCTAGTACAGTACGGCGATTTTCTACTTGATCGCCTATTTTATCATATTTTAGGAAAAGTATGTTTAGACACATTATAACAATAATACCATAAAAACCAATGATATTGGCAGATGATTATAGAAAAACATGTTCCATTCAATATTTGGCACAGAATAACAAATAACGAAACTTGCAACTTTTAGAACGACACGTAACATGCTTGTTTGACTTGGTTTACACCGGCACGAATCATTCCGACCCGCCAGGTGCATTCTATATTGCCCATTTTAGCCGTATCTAATGTTTTTTTCTTAAAAGACAAACAACGGAGAATGTATTCCATTTCATTACCATGTTAATTTTGCCGGTCGTGCACGAGGATCACGCGCACATAGGCTATTAGGGCACCTTCCGTTACGCATGGGTAATTTTGTTCAGGATGTGTCTTATCACTCTGTCAATAAATACGCGGGTCATTCAATATATAAAGTGAACTTTTGTCTGTATCAAACTAAATTCTTTACGTCCAGAGAAGTTGACAAAACTCTCGACCTTCTATTAGCATAATTTCACAGCTGATTTATTGTCTATATTTATAAAGCCGGTTGTATCTTTTCAAAACGGGAAGTATCACGAAGATGCACGAGATACAAAACCAACACAAATCTAAAGGACCGATAATGCACGATTTGCTCTCGGAAACATATATACTCACAAAGGTCATGAGACACATATTTCTCTCTTTTCAACAATGGTGTAGAATATTTGAATTTCAGTATAAATTATAACTTCAGTTCATGCTCTTCTCTTATTCTGATATAAGAGCGCGACACTCCCTCGTTTGGTACGACAGGGTAGCAATACCACGTGGCTTTTGACTACAGTTACAAGTAGAAATGTGTAAACATTGGAACACAAATATAGCCATAAGTATAAAATATACGCCACGCTAAGGGGAAAAGCATTTGCTTTCCGTGAAATATAAGATATTTTTCAGGAGTATTACCGGTTTTTCCATTACCCTGTGAAACCTACATGTTACATGGTTTCACAAGGTAATGGACAAAACGGCACAGCCGCTGAAAAATATTTTATATTTCATGGAAAGCAAATAATTGTCTCCTTAGCGTGGTGTATATATCATAGAAATCGATGAAGAAATAAAATATTTATTACTATTTTATTTTCCAATATTTTCAAATTTCTTCTTGTAACTGTAGTCAAAAGTCACGTGGTATTGCTACCCTGTACGAGGGATTCATGAGATTTCTAGACCATATTTGCGACGCTATCTTGAGTGTCGAACGCGGTACGCACTGAGCACTGAGAGTGGTGATGGGAGGCAATCTGGTTGCTACTATTAAAGCTCAAACAGATTTTACACGTTTTATGTTACTGCCGAACTTGTCTTGAATGCCAAAATAGGCTTGACTATATTGGTATGCGCATTCAGTACATGTATTGCAAATAAAGTAATTTGCCCCTTTTTACAATTATTTAGATACCCAAAATGCCTATATAGTCACATAAGCTTATTTTGACATTCAGGACAAGATCGACAGTAACATAAAACGTGTAAAATCTATTTGAGCTTTAATAGCAGCAGTGTACATGTTAAGAATTGCGAATAGTTATCATTAAAAATGATGTCGTTCCCACAACGAAATTTGCCTAGCATCCCTGTTTTATAGACCCTTTACATAACGTACAAAATGTCACATACTTAGTATCATAAATCATATTTAAAGGCGTTCGCTGATATTTCTGTTTCGAATTATGTTACACTGTTCACATGTGTGTTTGAAAAAATTCTATTACTGTGAAATTTTTCCCCATATCATATAAGAAACTGGCACGAATGCCCTTAAAACATACAATGTCTTTGCATCAACTGTAAAACAAAACAAAAACAATTTGAATACTTAAAAAAATAACTATTGCTGCAAATCGTATTTTGGGGTACTACAAAATGAAACGTGAATAGGAATAAGGGAAATTTACAAAAATAATTTCCCCGGAATTCTACATGAAGACATTTGCTTTTTCCACTTAAACACAAGCCACTGCAAGCCACTGCAAGCCACTGCAGACTGTATGTTCTCCTTTCGCTTTCTGTAGCAGCCCTTGTACGTGTCTGCTGTGCTTTTCCAAGTATTGACCCGTGTTATAGTCACACGAATTTCATTGCGTAAATTCATAAACATGTTGACGTTAATGAAAATGTGACTTGCCTTGATCAAATAGTTTTTAAACTCCAAAATCCAAATGACTACATATTTTCATGATATGACAGAAATACGGTAAAATGTACGTATATTTCGGAATTGACAACTAGTTGAACTAATGAAAAGGGTTTGTTACGTTTCGTCGGTGGTGGTAGCGCGTGCCTATGGTAATACAATGGCTGATAGTAGCTACTGGTTAGTATTATTGAAGATAAATTTGTATTGACTGAGGGTAATAAGTTAATGTTTGTTATTATATAAAACATATGATTTAAACGCAATTGTAATCAAATGAGAACGAGTGTCTACGAAAATATTGACTGATGACCCCTGGTACTCAAAACACTTCCAACGTTGATTTGATTTATTTATTCTATCAAGGAACCGCTGGAGACATAACCCTTGCAGGTCACGTGTCGACAATGTTTGACAATTTTTGATCTTGGATGTCATTTCACTATTACATGCAGGTGAATACAGGGAGAGCTGTAACTAAGTGGTTATTCGTAACTAAGGGGATAGCCGTAACAATGGAGAGATTCGTAACTAAGGGAACAGTCGTAACTAAGGGGATAGCCGTAACAAAGGGGATAGTCGTAACTAAGGGGATAGTCGTAACTAAGGTGAGAGTCGTAACTAAGGTGAGAGTCGTAACTAAGGTGATAGTCGTAACTAAGGGGATAGTCGTAACTAAGGTGATAGTCGTAACTAAGGTGAGAGTCGTAACTAAGGTGATAGTCGTAACTAAGGGGATAGTCGTAACAAAGGTGATAGTCGTAACTAAGGTGAGAGTCGTAACTAAGATGATAGTCGTCACTAAGGTGAGAGTCGTAACTAAGGGGATAGTCGTAACTAAGGGGATAGTCGTAACTAAGGTGATAGTCGTAACTAAGGTGAGGGCCGTAACTAAGGGGAGAGTCGTAACTAAGGGGAGGGTCGTAACTAAGGGGATAGTCGTAACGTACTAAGTGGTGGAAGTTGTGGTGCTATCCTTAACATATGCATAATGTACAGTTGTATGGTAGAAATTGTATATTATTTGGGTAATAAAATATGTTTTAACGAACACATGACTCCATTCTGACGGCAACTTATCAGAAATGTATTACTAGTATACTTAAAGTAATGTATTTTTGTTCACAGGTGTTTCTAGAATTGACCTGTTCAAGGCCAGAAAGAACCTGATCATCCTGGACTTCAGATGTCCGTGGTGTGAAGCGAGCACGTATCCTAACACTCCGGGAAATGGTATCCTATCTGAACCACATTCTGCAAGAATTGACGTAAGTATACTGATTCAAGTTTATGAAAATTTGACAACAATGACGATTTTCCTTCACATGTAGAGAAGATTCTGGCTCCTTGTAAAAGGATATGTTAGTAACTGGTTAGGATACAGTCCATGAAAATTGTTTAGTGAATCAATCGCCGTTTAAAAATGAACAATTATTGAGAAACGACGACATGCCAGAAAAAAAACAATACCGATTCAAAATTGAACTACATACTCTATACTAGTAGTAGTATATCGAAAACGAGTATTGAGCCGTAACTGCACATTTAATCATAAAATATAGATCTATAGCGAAAGGATACGACTCAGAGGTCAGTTTCTATCTAATAACATGAATCAGAATATGCTCGTAGTATTTGTCATACTAATTTATACTACATGTATATAGATCGATTCATCACCATTGCCACGAATGTATGAGAGAATGTGTTTCGTTTTGATACGACGCGCCACCGGGATCAAACCTGGTGTTAAAATGGGGACCGGTAAATCTCCCTTGTTTGAGGCTCTGCATACGATTTCAGGATTTTTCCTTAACTTCAAGCTTTTCCGTGTCGAAAAACGGTCCGTTTTCAATGCTTTATTTTTCCACTGTAAATTGACATTTTTCAGGATTTCGGGATTTTCAAACTTCATTACTTTGATATGATTTAATATTGCAGTATGACGAATCGTTTGAAGTGAATGATATCAGCGATACTAAACCTGACATGGAAGCATGTATTGGGAGCCAGACGCCTACAAACAAATGTTACAAGTTTAAACCTTTCCCTGGTACAACGTATGTGATGCCTTCCAACACTTCAATCATGGTTTCGGATACGATGGACAGCCCTAAACATGGTACCGTGCCTGAGTCAGCAAGGGTTGACGTAAGTATACCGGTTTATGTTTGTGAATTAAACAACATAAATAAATATATATTAAATAATTTACGTATATTAGCTTGAATATGCATGGGTCGTAGCTTACTGTCTCGTTTTGGCAACTTTTTTAATCTGAGCTCCAAGTTTTGACCATGACTTTTTGTGTGTTGAATTGTACGACTAGCGACGGACGTAACATGCATGTAATTGACTGTAGAATTATATATAATTAAGGTAGTTCGCGCGGTTTTGATTTAATTCTGCTTACTTCATAAATATTGATCGTACATGTTATTTTATATACGTTTACATTGCAAGTGTACACATTACAATATGTGTTTCCGGAAAGCAGGTATAATCAATCGCTGACTTAGCAGGATAGGGTAGTAAGTACAAATAAGTGTAGCACTGAAGGAGCACTCACGACCTGATTCTTCTCAGGCAGCGAATTATCCAATAGGAAATGGAACAGTGCATGTAGTAAACTGGGTTCTACACTATATGTTACATTTATCTTAGTTTTCAAAAAGAGGATATTTGTTGATCACTATTAGTGAAATACAGTTTGGTCTTTCAACAAAAAGCAATAACATTTCTGTTTATCATTAGATGCTTCAAGTTCTCGTAAAATGGTATAGTAATTGGCTTAATTGGAAATATGCGTTGAAGTTAGAACGTCACGATGTTACAATTATGGCGTCATAATGGAGTAACGCATGATTTGAAGCCGGCGTCGTTGATGTTAGGTTTCTTTTTCTGTATGGTAATGGAACCGTCTTCAAAATGCACTGCTATTTTCACTGATAAATCTCTATACTCCATTGATAGCATACTTATAATACAATTTTATAACAAGGAATGTACTGACTCTTTAATATATCAGTTGAAGTACTTTGCGATCAACAACGAACATTCTCAGACCCATGATACATTGAGTGTTGGAAACGTATAGTAGTTTTGTTACCTTTTGATGCCTGTTACATATATAGTGATCAACAAAATAACGTAAATATGTGACTCCATGTAGCGACGTAGTGTATGCTATACAAATGTACTTCCAAAGGCACGGTAGGGTGTTT
Source organism: Spisula solida (assembly GCA_947247005.1). NCBI lineage: Eukaryota > Metazoa > Mollusca > Bivalvia > Venerida > Mactridae > Spisula > Spisula solida. The sequence continues at coordinate 55,404,436 of OX365945.1, forward strand.
TTAAGGTGGTCGTGTAGAAGATCCCCTCACTTATACATTACATTCTTAGTTTAACGATTTATGTATAAATGTCAGTCTGAACAAACGTGTTTTAATTTATTTCGTTCATTATAAAGATTACATAATGATTAAATTACCTTAAACCCACTGTAATAATATTGAATCATGGTCCAGTGTGCCCGACCGACTATACTGGTTGCATTCCCGGTCGCGACAGGTCACACACAATGCCGTTTTCCACCTCATGTGAAAAAGTTGCTGGTTACTTAGGCAGCACTCAACTGACACAGTCGAGCACAGAAAACATTAAAACAAAACAGACCAAAATTACACGACACAATGCCTAACTGAACGAGGTAATGAACTTTATCATCATCTTCAGTAACCTCATTATAAGTATCCTCGGGATGTAAGTCCATGTTTCAGCTGTCTAAAAGTCCAAGTCCCAGCTGTTAGTACTGGTTACAGCCCAAGAAAACTGTTAAAAGAGAATAAACAATCAAACTAGTCCGATGAACTGAAAATGGAATAATGGCAATAATGTTTGATTAACATTTCAGTATGATGAGTCGTTTGATGCTGATACTACACATCACATGGATACACAAACTGGTAGTAACGATTTAGAGACGTCTGCAGACGATGTGGTATTTCTTGGTACAACGTACGTAGTTCCTCCTAATGAGCCTACATTCATGGATACAGATCCGATGGACAACGCCTTCATGATCGATGATAGTTCATTTGATGTTAGAGATGTATGTCCTGATTTACCACCCGATCAGTATAACAGGTATGTGTATTGTCCAGTAAATTGATTCTTCTCATAGGTCATGATTTTTCAGATTTATTTGATAAAGGAAACCTAGTTTTTATCAAACTGACATAGTCAATCAAAAGTCATCAAAAGTCATAAAAACTCAATATTTGCCATTTTGGCAATGGTCGCTTTAACTGTTTATTTTTACTGTGATTTTCCGTGTGTGGTCTTTTTGTGTCTTTCGCATTCGGTCGTACCTGTTGAGTGCTGCATTCCCTGTCCGATATGTAATCATATTTTTGTCAGAAGAACAAAAAGGTGCATAAAAAGATTTTTATACCGGAAGGTATTGAATAATTTATCATATTGGTAATTCTATAATGTCTGTAATAAGGTCGACACATGGTCGAGTGGGTACAACGCTCTTGACAACATATCGAGAGGTCCATGTTTTGACACAGTTACCCAACTAGATATGAACTGGTTGGTTACCCAGAGGAAGTCTCGCATGTATCGGTGCAGAACCATTGAGTCTATTCACACAGCTGTCTCGTCGTCGGTTATTAGTCAATCTTACAGATGAATAACCAAATGACCACGCACTTACGGCTGTCTCAATAAACTCTGGCAAACATAATATTGATAATATACTTCTTGATATTTATTCGTTTATTTTAGCCTGACATTCCCGCACCGTCGGAATAGCATCAACTTCGGAGCTCCAACTTAAGCTTTCCCGCGGCCGCAAACTAAGACTCTGATTTTAGTAAAAAGAATACTCCCGACATCTCATTTCTGGCGTCACGGCATCAATCGTCGATCACTAGTTTAAGAGTGCAAATAGACTAGTTTTTCATTTGGGGGGGGGGGGGGGGGAGGATGATGCATTTTGCTCATCGTACGTTGTCAGATGATTCTAGAATATACTAGTACGTTTTTTTGCGAATTGATTGATTGATAATCAAGTAAGGTGACATGACTGAAACTTCTTGAACAAAAAACACGGAGTAACGTAACGAAACTGATCAACAAGTACATAATTATTGCTTTTCCTTACAGGTCAACAACTGCTGGACCGTTGATGACGAACGCTGAACCGTTGTTGACGAGCCCAGTGTTGAAAGAGAAAGAGGTTACGTTTGAAGTGATTGAAGGAGGGACAATGCGCAATAAGAAGAAATTGGTATCATCAGATGGATACAGCTATTGTGTCCATGTATGATTTATTTGTTTAACATCTGTTTTCGGGCTTACAAACATTGGTTTCTATCACGGCTGGTTAAGTTGACTGCTGCCTTCCCTGTTCAATTTTCTATTATCGTTTTGTATTACTTCCAGGAAAGAATTCACGATTAAAAATGGTTCGATTCGGGGGGGGGGGGGGTTAGTGTTGGAATAATCAGGACACGATAGAAATTATCCAGGGAATTATTGATAAAAATGATTTTATCCAAAACCTATCTTATAAATACATTGTACTGTATTTGATGAAACAAACAAGGTTTCCATGTGATTAAATTGAACTGTTTTGTCACCAAATATACGGAGAGATCTGTTTTGTTGCATTACGAGGAAACAAACAATAAATCAGGCAATACCATCAAAGTACAGAATTAACCACATAGATCCACTTGCACACTTGTAGACACAAAATGTCTGATAAACTAGTAGAGGACGAAAATGACAGGCTGGCCAAAATGACCGGTTTAACTGTAACCCTATGGGGAAATTATACTCAGTGTATAATCGTATAACCTACTGCTGTGCAGATTTGGCACCCTAATTTAAGTTCCTGATTCTAAAAGATTTAATTCATTGATCTCATTGATGTATTATTATTTTTTTGCAGAAAGAAAGCAAACGCAGCGTGTCTTGGCGATGTAGTTTAAGAACTCGTAATCATTCGTGTTCTGCTGCAGTGACTCAACGTGGGGACAAGTTCATACGTGGAAGATACACCCACACACATGTATCTGACCCTTTAGTCAAGAAGAAGACAGTTCTACAGCGGGAGGTAAGGTAATTGTGAGATTTCTAAAAACACTCACATAGTGTAAATACTTGTACTAGTTTTGGATACCCTAACTAAATTTTATATTTGCGTCTCCAAGCCTCTGCAGTTACATTTGTGACATTCAACAAACAAATAACATGACACGAATTTGTTTGAAAACGTCTGGCATGTATTATAAAATATACCAGACGTTTGTAATAGTTTTGTATACCCTAACTAAACTGTTCGAAGTTTTGCAATTCAATATAAGTTACTAGGAAATGGTTCTAGAACTGATTTTAAGCTCCAAAAGCGTCAATAATAATAATTTGAAACTTAAACAAAATAACTTAAATAATGAATCAAAAGTCATAAAATCTCATTTTGGACCAGGTCCACTATCATGCAGAGCTTACAATGTGTGCACTGTTGTATACCTTTCATGGTCTGTTGTTGCTGTAGAATGCTGCCCTCCCCTGTAGATGCAGTGATATTTATGTTTTAATTCATTCTAACATCGAAACTTAATGCTTATCATCGTCATTTGAAGGCCTTCGACTAGAGTACTTACGAATGACATTTATTTACTTTTGTTGTCATTCTCTAGTAATTTGACGCGTGACCACGGTTCAATACAAAATCGATCCGTGACATCATTATACATGTGCAACATAGGCTTACTTAGTTACATATTTATTATTTGGTTTTGTGTAGTATCAAGGCGTGTGGGTGGTATGTCAAACAAGTGAATTTAGTTTCTCAAAAATGCTTGGAACACATTCCCGATTTTTTAGCAAAATTCAAATCTCTTACAACTAGTTACCTACGAATGGAGGGCTGCAAAGCCTAGGTCCCACTGAAGAATTCCACATCGGCGATGTTCTCCCGATTTCTTCCGATACCAGATCATATTCATCATAATTCCTTCCGATATCACAAACTGTCTCATGACTTCCCCGAAGCTTCCCCTAGACCATGTGAAACCTGTTCCCGATGTCCTGAATGAATTTATATCGGGAGTACATAGCCGATGCAAAAAATGCTCAGTGGGACCTAGGCTTAACACACGGCCCCCTTGTCAAGAAACCCTAGTGAAATGGCGGTGTGTAATTACAATGTATAAAAGTTGGAACATACTTTCGTGAATCGATGGTTACCATAATAAAGACAACATTTACCGTACGAACATGGGTAAAGAATTCAGGATTTTTCAGGAATTTCCGGAATTTCCGGAATTTCCTGAGGACTGAAAGATTTTTAGTCCTTAGTTCCTATGTAAATTGATCACTTTCAATCTAGATTTCCGGATTTTCAAACTGTTTCTAATGTATAAATGGTTGGCAGTATTTTTATTTACGTTTATGATAATCGTTTGTTAACATTTCAGCTCCGGAGGGATGCTATGACAGACTCACATAGACCAGCACGTCGATTAGTGAACGCCAAACTGAGCCAAATGAGTGAAGATGACAGGGACTTGGTACGACCACTTACAGAAAAGCTTATTAGAAGAGTAAATAGGACTCGGCAAAAGATCAGATCACAGCGTCCAGAGATTCAGAAAGACACACATACGGCACCAGCAAGTGGAGTTGTACAGAAGATCAGGTCACAGCGTCCAGAGACTCAGAAAGACACTCATAAACCAGCAAGTGGAGTTGTACAGAAGATCAGGTCACAGCGTCCAGAGACTCAGAAAGACACGCATAAACCAGCAAGTGGAGTTGTACAGAATATCAGGTCAAAGCGTCCAGAGACTCAGAAAGACACGCATAAACCAGCAAGTGGAGTTGTACAGAATATCAGGTCAAAGCGTCCAGAGACTCAGAAAGACACGCATAAACCAGCAAGTGGAGTTGTACAGAATATCAGGTCAAAGCGTCCAGAGACTCAGACTGACACACATAAACCAGCAAGTGGAGTTGTAAATCCAAATCTGAAACAAGCGTTTGATGATGACGACGACTTCGTACTATCACCGTCATCGGGTGTGTTTAGAAAAGTGAAGAAGGCTTCACAGAAGATAAGATCACAACGTCCTAAGACATTGAGAGACGTTTTTGATGATGACGACGACTTCGTACTACCTCCGTCATCGGGTGTGTTTAGAAAAATGAATAAAGTTCGACAGAAGACCAGGTCACAACCTACACAGATACCAAGAGATGTGTTTAATGATGAAGACGGCTTCACACTTTCTCCAAGATCGGGTCTGATCACAAAAGTTAAGAAGGCTCCACAGAAGATGTCACAACAGCCAGCTACCCAACGTAAAGCTTTGACTGAGACACAAAGACCAGCATGTGGATCTGTAAACCCAAAAGTGAGATATGTGTTTGATTCTGAAGAAGAAAGAAAAAGAATGAAACGGAATTTGGTCAGAATGGTGTATAGAGTTCGGCAGAAAATGAGGTCACAACTTCTGGAGACACAGAACTGATGTGCGTACATGTATGTGTGTGGATGCTTGTAATTTCGACGTACATTGCATATAAATTAATCTACGTGCATGTCGCTTGGATCCATTTCTATTTTGTGATCATGTTCATAACTTATCAAGAAGCAATTAAATATTGTAATATTTTTCGTAATTAAAATTCGAATTTTGCGCCACTTTTCAGGGTCAAACATGACATAATTCATGCAAATAGGACATTATAGCAGTTCATTTTCATTGTTTTCATGCTCATTTTTGTGTGTGTCATTGTGGCATGTGCTAGTGCTCTGTGATGTTTCCTTTTTTGTCTGTTTAATTTTAGGATTTTCGTGCTCTGCTGTTTTTGTTTGGTGCTGACGTCACTGTCCGATATATTATTATCTTTTTGGACTATTGGAGAGTTTATTGATATTTCACAACATCAGGGGTGTCAATAAGGTCAAATTAAAAATCCTGAAAATCATATGTGGCAGAACACTTTGTCACAAGAGGCATTCAATCTGATTGTTTCCATATATAACTAAGCTTTTATTAAAGAAAAGCCTTCGTAGCAGATGTAATTGATCGTAACTTTGCCATTTCTTTGGATATTTTGGTCAGAAATCATATCAGATGAAACCGAAATTTCGGATAATAAGGAATATTGACACCCCTGCCAACATTTATATTTACACAGCAGCTGCACGCTATACGAGATTAGTGTTCTTCAGAAAGGTGAGGACTACTAATCTATAGTCCAGGGGTTCCACTAGCTTCTGAATCTATAGGGTCATTTTGATAGTTTTGACTACATTTACCATTTTGTAGGCAAAATAGCGACGATTTTAAGAGAAAATGACCCATCAAACCAAAATCTTGAGGATCAAAATGTGGCTTTTAGGAAATTTCAAGGGTCAAAACCCCTACCACCGAGTCAAATAGAGCCCCTGTTATAGTGTGCAGCTACCGTGTAATTTGGTATAATTTGACAAGTAAAATGTATGTGTTAAAACATTTACTTTTGTGCGAAATGTGAATATATATCATAAACTAGTATGTAAATAAATTGTATGAGACCATTGGTTTGTTGTTCCTCTCTGCATATTCTCGTGCGAAACTCGGATGACTATTCTTAACTGAAAACTTACAAATCTTAGATACATACAGCACGACCCATATCTAATTTTATGAAACATCTTTGTGGTAAACTTCATTCAATATTTTGACATTTAAAATGTTTTCCTAGTAAATACATGTATTGAGGCTAATCACTTACTCCTTGAGAATTATGATTTGTTTTTGTTTATGTGAATCAAAAATGTACACTATAGAAATTATACAGATAAAAGGAAAATGTTTTCTTCTAATATGCTTTATAAATATAACCCCCAAATTGTTTGTTCTTTCCAGGTAGTTGTGTATCTAATACAACTACCTGGTTCTTTCCTATGTTCAGGGCCTTCAATTAACGTCATTCTTATTTTTGGAAAACATAATTTTCAAATATATGCAAGCTGGTAAGCTCCAAGAACGAGGCTTTTATGTCAATTTGAATTTAAGTTAATTATTTATCATTACACAACATGTAAGAGGCAAACTAATCTTGGTAAAAAGGTCACACCGAAATTCCAGTCTTTATAGTAATCTTTACACACAGTCATATTGGGATTGCATACTTTTGAAGCTTATCTACCGATTAGTGTATGCATGTATAGTCCAGTTAGGATATTGTGACACTGACGTTGCAGTTTATGTGTACGCAAAAGATCACAATCATTGTCTAAACAGGTAGAGCAAAGTTAAGTATGTTAGTTTAGCATTGAAAGTATAGTTGTTTGTACAGTATAAGACTTTATAGTTGGTTTTACACCGTTATAGTGGACTCGACCGCTGCGTCACTGGATTCTTATGTGTGCAGGTGGGCTGATCTTTTCTCACATGACACAGTCTTTAACTACATTAAATACATCATGATTTATTTATTCCGGTTTAACACCATTTCTCAACCACTTTATCATTCATATATGGCAGCGGATTCATCTAACCAGTTTTTTTTTGCTTGACTGTATCCTAACCAGTACTAACCTTTCCTTCCACAAGAAACCAGCAACTCCAAATATGGAGAAAAATCACTATTTCGCCTTTTCGACTGGGCTGTTTCGTGGAGCAGGCTTTAGTCTGGTTCCGGTTCCCGGTATTTCAGTACACGACAGTTACTACTTTTGTAATATTGGGGATAGGAACCAGACTATAAACTGTTCCACGAAACAGTCCAGTGGAAAAGACCACTTGTATACACAATACAATGACAACAAATGTTATGAAAACTGGTATTTATTTTATTGCACATACAATAGAACTGAATCATAAATCAGACATATTATCCTACACTCTGTTAAATACACTGTAAACTGGAAACATATCAGACATATTAACCTACACTCCGTTAAATACACTGTAAACTGGAAACATATCCATCATAAATCAGGCATATTATCCCACACTCTGTAAAATACACTGTAAACTGGAAACATATCAGACATATTATCCTACACTCTGTTAAATACACTGTAAACTGGAAACCATACATACCAACCACATTCAAACATAGTCAATTAACAAGATTAATTAAATCTAATGATTTGCAATAAATCGAAGTAATGGTCAAATTCACTATGTTACAATGCATAAGAAAGTAAGTAAAAATAACAGTACAAAACATGCAGTGAGAGCGACACTTGTTTATGTTTCATTATTTATATAACCATGTAAACTAGTATCGCGCCCACTTCTCAAAAAACTAATAACAAATAGTCATTACAGATTACCAGTAATATGTAAAGTAACAAAAAAGCATTGCAACTGTTAATGCCAAAATCAATAGTTTTTTTTGTTAATAATTCTTTGAGCCAAGATCTAAAAACATTGCGTAACTTTCAATAAGTATCATAATTGTGTAGAATATTAAGTAGAAGTAATATTGCACATGCACGTAATAAACTACCAAATAGTAACATAACCTCATGGGTGATAGTAAGAAATTCTGAAAAATCTGAAAGCCGCATAATTGACAATTTATGTAGGGAAAATGAAGAAAAACATACTTTTTGGTACACTCAAAAACCTGAAGTCCAGACAATCACCCATTTAACCTGAATATTTTGCACCAAATTATGAAATTACTATTGTTTTTCGGGAAAATCTAAATTATTAATTAATTAAATTAATTGCTTGAGGATCACCCACTAAATAAACCCCCAACATGTCCGTCAGTCTCCATGTATTTCACATATATATACTGGTAACTCCCAAAAAACTGGACTTACTGAAAATTGAAAATCCAGAAAACCTAAATTTCAACAAGGTCCGTTTTCTGGGTGTTAACTGCTCTATAGAGAAACATAGGGTCTAAACTAACTTGCGATCATATTCATACCAAACAACAGACTGACATCTGAACACACACGGTTATTGCTAACCAAATACCAAAACAAATTTGGAGTTGTTTTACTTAAATACATGAACACATAAAGGAAGTTGAGATTCGTCTAGAAAGTTTGAATGCAGAATCTGGATATCGGTACAAATATTCAGGTGTTGGAATATTCATGAAAGTTTGGAATACAAGTCAACAGTTTAATACGCAAGTAAAACAATCATCTCAATGATGCCTATGGAATATATCTGGATGACACTCAAGCAAGTCAACTCCAAAATATAATGAGAGAAAATTTGAATAAAATGGCGTATATAAGAATGGATTGGCATTAAGTTGCAAATCATACACAGGTTTTCTTTAACCTACTGAAACAGCCAAGCTGCATTAACGAGGGCTAGAAATAAATAATTTCTAAGATCCAAGTCACAATATAGGACCAGATTGACATACCAGCAAACAAGAAGAAAAGACATATACATCAGTTACACTAGTACAATAGAGACTGAAATGACACAGATTCCATCTCTGGATTCCATCTCTGGATTCCGTCTCTGGATTCCGTCTCAACATTCGTACACTTTACAGTCAATATTAAAGTCAATTACAATGCGTGAGAAATTATAAAATACAAGAATCAAGATTTCAAAATGGGAATCTGATTAAAAATTGTATACAAGCAAATGTCACACAGTTTACATACATAGACAAACAATGAAGGTAGAAATGTTCATTACAGGTTTAAATTACTCAAATTTAAAACTATTACAAAACTGAGACTGGCTCAAATTATATCGCTCAACTGAGACTGGCTCAAATATTATCGCTCAACTGAGACTGGCTCAAATTTCATCGCTCAACTGAGTCATTTTACTTCTGCAGTTCAAACCAATGAAACAAGTAATTTCAGCAATTTGACTATCACAAGGCAACAAAACAACATGTTTTCTCATTTAAATTCTAATTACACTTTTAGACTCTAGAGACTGAAAAATCATTAAGCTGGCATCCAGATTTATTAACAAAATTATGCTTTTTAGTTTTAATGAACATCACTAGTCATTAGATTTACAGACAGCATGGTACACCTTTTACACAGGTGCTCGGTTCGAGCATACAGGTCAATTCGGTACACAGACTGATCACAAAATATACGACAGCCAAAAGGCTCAGGGGAGCTTAAAATAATACAACAGTAAACAAAAAATCACATTTTTCACATTCATAACTTGCGTACAGTATTGTGGTACAAAACACACATGTAGTATTTTAAATTCTACACATGGACAACCATTTTCTATGATCAAGTCATTATGACAAAAAAAATATTTCCCTAAAAAATATTCAGCAGGGATTGGTACAGATCCTTAAATGATGATAACACTTGTTTTAAATTACAAAAGACACAGCGAGATGTCCGCACTCGTTGATAGGTATCTGAACACATTGACAAATGTCTGTACTCATTGATAGGCTGCTGAACACAATGACAAATGTCTGTACTTATTGACGGGCATCTGAACACATTGACAAATGTCTGTACTCATTGACAGGCTGCTGAACACAATGACAAATGTCTGTACTTATTGACGGGCATCTGAACACATTGACAAATGTCTGTACTCATTGACAGGCTGCTGAACACAATGACAAATGTCTGTACTTATTGACGGGCATCTGAACACATTGACAAATGTCTGTACTCATTGACAAATGTTCATACTAGTTGTCAAATGTCTGTACTCATTGACAGGTAGCTGAACACATTGACAATTGTCTGCACTCATTGACAGCCATCTAAACACATTGACAAATGTATGTACTCATTGACAAATGTCCATATTAATTGACAAGCATCCAGCTAAACAAAGACCCCCAATACCTTTCTCATTATAATTACAGATGAGACAAAATAAGCAATGAGACAAAAATACTGACTCCAAAATACTTCATACTTAAAGATTGTCTGCCTTCTTTCATTTCCAATATATCTGAATGGTTATGTGTAACAAGAGGTCTACAATGACACAACTGACTCACCTGAACACACTGTAGTATATATATACAGGGTGTTAAAAAAGTTTGTTCTCAATATTTGAGTTTCTATATTTTATTTTTCTGACCTCAGAAGACTGTAAAATTTCCAGATTGAAATCCGAAGGGTTCTACCATTGTTCGTATCTCTCTGGTATTAAATGAAGCTATTTGAGAAAGAAATGAACATTGTCTACTGCGTACATAACTCAAAAAAACCTTTATATGAATTTAAAGTTTGAGAATGAACTTTTTTAACACCCTGTTAATTGGAAGTAGAATCAAATTAACTCATTAAGAAATAAACTGTCACATTTGAAATGGCATGATTTTCTTAGAAAAATAAGAAGGGTAAATTTTAAAATGAATTGACAAATAATGCTGATATTAAGACCTTGGTGTGACTCGTACATAGTGCTCTAGTCGAGTCTCAAGTGCTAAGCAATTGATTTCAGTTATGTTGAAGAAAGCAATCTCAGTGTTTTATTAATTAAACAACAACTTATGCAGCCAAAAAAGTTCAAAGTTGACGGGGGCAGCAGTAAAACAAACAACTTTGATTCAGTACTGTTCAAGTTTTCACAATAGGGGAATTTGTAGTCAAATCTTTATACTCAAGTGAGCTTTAATCTTTATGCTCAAGTGAGCTTTAAACTTCCATGCTCAGGTGAGCTTTTAAACTTTATGCTCAGGTGAGCTTTAAACTTTATGCTTAGATGAGCTTTAAACTTTATGTTCAGGTGAGCTTTAATCTAGATGCTCAGGTGAGCTTTAAACTTCAATGCTGGAGACTTTATGCTCAAGTAGGTTAGAGACTATGCTCAGGTGAGCTAAAAACTCAGATCATTCTATTTATTGGTTTAGAAACAATTTATGAAGCAGCATTATTCAAATAGTTGACTATCAGTTAGCATTAGTAAGTGAATTTTTAGGATTGTAGATACAATCCTAAAAACTCTACAATTTCATAACATTTGACTACTAGTATTCAAACAGGAAATAAAAATAATCATAATGCCCATTTCAAATCTGCAAAAATAAAATCAGAGTATACTCCGAGACATAATTTGTATCACAAAAATAATAGAACAATTACATGGAAAATGCTGCCTTTACTGACACAGATACGAAAGCTATTAAGTGTTATTAAGCTGTTAGACGAGTATAGTCTAAACATATTAACCTGTTAGAAGATTATAGTCCGAACATTTTAACTTCATCCTGGACATTATGCATGAATACCTATATTACAAGGATCTAGTGCAGAGTATAAATTTTTCGCAAGAATGTCAGGTATAATCAGTCTAGATTTGTGTTAATACATCTTGAACATATTCACAATACTACCCGCTTGTGAAAATCAAAGTCGAAGTTAAATATAGACAAGAAATCAACAGTTAAATTATGCTAATTCATACGATAATATGTTAGTTACACACAGTTAAACCGATGGATGTACCCCCCTCCCCCCCTATGTATGTAAAAATTTATTGATTGATTTATTTTATTGGTTTAACCACACTAGGCAATCTGAACAAAGCAACCTACAGTACAAATGCAAGTGTTTCAATTAAACAGTCAATTAATACAGAAAGCAGGTGATACTAATTACTATAGATTTACAAAATGTAGTCATATACTGACGAGTCAGCAGATTGAATTACTGAATAGACTAAAAAAATATAAGTCTTTCTGCAAAAATAGGGTGAAATGTTGTGTTTTACAAAAATCAAAGGGAAATAACTGATAAATGGACAAACTTTTATAGATAAAGCAACTTGATATGCTAAGATTGATAATGCAGCGTATAAATGAAATATAATTATTATGTAATTTAGGCCTAATACTTTGTATTCATATGTTCTACAAACCAGGACAAATAAATGTTTTAATGCCCAAGGATCAGCAACGAATGGCATTATAAAAATAGCGAATTTCAGTAAGCTAATAAATTATCAATGTGTGATTATGGTGGGATCTTGTTGTATTAAAATGCTGTTGGTTGCCAGTTGCCGGTCAGGTGTGAGTTTTACATGAACGGTGATTAAAGTGCTGAACTTAGTAAATGTATGTGAGTGCGTTCCAGGGGTCTCAATAGAGCCAAATTACAAACCCTGAAAATCATATACCGCCTGACCATTTTTGCCAAGCATTAGGACTTCAACCTCATTGTTTGTATCAAAGAAATTCTTTTTAGATTAGATTAAATTGACCATAACCTCGCCATTTCTTGAGATATTTTCATCAAATCATTTTCATCAAGAATTATAGCTCTTTTGTACTGATAAAAAAGCTAACTTTAAAACGACTTTCCATCCTCCCTACTTAAAAACCATTTCAAGTTGTAATCAGTTTTGCACCAAAGTATCATAGAATTCCATAATAACACAACAGACTACAATGAGGCATTGAGCTGTCATTGTACAAGAATAGAGCAATAAGCGTGTTTATAGATAAAATATCCCCTTCATTAAGTCAAAGTACATCACATAAAATCGACTCAAAATAACTTAAATATATTGAAGTAAAATCATTAATTTTTACAATCATTTAGAATAAAGATAAATTAAACAGTTATAGCACAGAGTTACACAAACAAACAAAGTAACAAGACACGAAAAGATCAGATAGAGCGTACATGGTTCTACATGTTATAACATTACACAAAACCCATAATTTATACAAACTTTCTCAAACAATAACCTGTAAATAAACCAAACATACAGACTGAAATAGGTCACAAATGCTCCAGGTGAATTCAAATTGAAATTAAACATTGAACAACTGGGTTGAATATTGAAATAGTGATTCAAAATAACCATAGTTAATTACCTTTCCAGTCTCTTATTGGGTTATGAAGGTATTCAAGGAATAACAAAAAGATGGCAAATAAAACAACAGACATAACATGATCCCAAACCCTCTCATAGGTCCTTCATACAAACCCTTGCCCCAGGTCCTTTAGACCTAGTTGGGCTAAAAATGACTACACGAAAATACACCATAATGAATGCCTTACATAGCTACAGAAAATAAAATATGACTTTTGATTATGGTACAAATTCTTTTAACACAGTAACTTCCCTTGACTAGACATTACTCAGATCATGATATTTGTAAATATATAAAATATGCTGCAGTAAACAATATAGTTCTAAACTGTGATAAGAGATACTGTAAACTTATTAATATTCACGGTGGATTAATTTTGGATTAATTTTCGTTGATTTCGTAGATGAACTTGATCACCAAATTAAATCCCTTGGCAAATTGACTTTAAAAATATGTAACGAGAGATTTTTCTTTCAATATTTAAAATTCAAGAATTTAAGAAACCATCAAATACTTATTTTACCAAAATCCCTGAAATTAAATAACTGGGAAAATTAACAATTTTACAGTACTTAGTAATAATAAACATATGGTAATAAATATAGAGATTAATTTGATAACAAAGTGAATGTAATATTATTCCCCACATATTCTTCATATCGTCCTTGTATGATAAAACCCATTTTCCGGAATTTCCAGATTAATTGTGCGAAGTTTTCCGATTAACATCAGGGGTTTAGAAATGGATAGCGTCGTATAAAGTATCAAGTAAACGGGTTTAATATTGTAATTATATTTGCCAAAATTAAATTTAAGAATTCAACAAAATTAATACTAGTACTTGCACACAATGCCAACACTACATTGCGACATCCGTATCATGCTATGAAAGCGGCTGTGTAGAATGAAATACAATTTTTCCAATACAAGTGAATTTGGAAAATACTTTGTGCTCTATCTTAAAATCTTAAAGACAAAAATGTTTTAATAATGATAACCGACTATATTTTTATACATTTTTCATGTTTAAATCTTGAAAAAAGGATAATACTATACACTCCCACTACAGGAAGATCATGTTTGAATTCAGGGTTATTCATATGCAAATGTGCCTACCAGCTAGCAATTGGTGAATGAAAGGTATTTATTGTTCATTCATCCAATAGACTGCCGGTGAGCACTTCGCATATGAATAGGTGATCTTCCCTATACAACCTACTGGCCAATATCCTGAGGTTAATCTGAACACCTCGCACAATTAATCCGGAAATTCTGGAAAACGTGTTTTATCGTATAATGTTGATATCAAGAATGGAGAACAACAACCTGTATAATACTATAGCTGTGCAATATAATATAGTCCACCTAATTCATAGACACAGATGATAAATATAAATACGCGAAATCTATGAACAATGAATTACCGGTAAACAAAATAAGATCTAAAATACTATGCTTGAAGTCATGTCAGCTCATGAAATAAATGTTACATTATAGTCAGTGTTAAATGATAGACATCACAAAAAGCTATCTGAGGTAAATAACATACATACATGTTATGGTAAATTCAGCTCATAGTTATATGTATGATTTGACTTGAGAAACAATGAATAAATGCTTGTTCGTAAAAGGGTAAAATGACCATAGGAGCATGTGTCATGTACATGTATTTGGAAATGGTAAATCGACATCATATCAAAGACAACTCAGCCAAATATGTCTTCTTGAATTAACAAGAGATGTTTGTAAAACATGTATGCCTTCTTGGCAGCCCAATAGTCAGAAATGGTAAAGGAAACAGTGACCTTGACCTTAGATCTACTGACCTCAAAATCAACAGGGTTCATTTACTGTTGATGACCAACCTTCATTTAAAGTTTGAAGATCCTAGGGCTAAGGGTCCTTGAGTTATTGAACGGAAACCATTTGGTCTACAGACAGACCGACTGACATGTGCCAAGTAATATACCCCTCATCAACAATGGGGGGGGGCATAAATATTTACCATAGAACTATTAGAACAATGTTCACGTAGGTGTGACAATGATCAACTTCATAACACATGGTAGTCACTTCATTGTCTTACTTGTGACCCTATCACTATTAGAGAGGCATAGATCGGCCCTAGTTCTCATAAACTGGAATTCTGAAATATTTCATTACATATTTTGATAACAATATCCGAAGTTTAACTTTCTGATAACTAACAGTGGACTCGATCTTGTTTATTTTGTTTAATAGTTTCTCAATATGTACGAAGGAAGCCAAAAGGAATTTGGAATAGCAATTAAACTACGAAAAAGCTCTCATTGCCTGTCTACAAATGGGATTTTTCTTGAACTGAGCTTGTGTAATTACTGATAAAAATTAATATCCTGTATGTTATATTCTTTAAGTTATGACCTCCATATGAAAAGGTGGACCCTTGAAATACTGGACCCTGAGTCGCAACTACCCAAAATTTAAGACAAATGTAAATTTCTTTGATCAGACCAGTGCGATTATAAATGTCAATCAAAACCCTACTATTCAATTAACAGAAGCAGCAATAAGCTTTATTAGAAACAAGAGCAGTAACTCTGTAAAAATATTATATCAGACCAAATATATCCAACTTGACCATCAAGAAACAATTAAGGGGCAGTAACTCTGTAAAAATATTAAAGCAAGCCAAAATATACCCAACCTGACCTTCAAGAAACAATTAAGGGGCAGTTACTCTGTAAAAATATTATATCAGACCAAATATATCCAACTTGACCTTCAAGAAACAATTAAGGGGCAGTAACTCTGTAAAAATATTATAGCAGGCTAAAATATACCCAACCTGACCTTCAAGAAACAATTAAGGGGCAGTAACTCTGTAAAAATATTATAGCAGGCCAAAATATACCCAACCTGACCTTTGAGAAATAATTAAGGGGCAGTAACTCCACAAAAATATTATATCAGGTCAAAATATACCCAATCTGACCTTTATTAAAATCTGACCAGCAGTTCAGGAATATAAGCAATAACAGGATGTATAATCATTTAAGCAACAGTTTAACATGACTCTTGTTTTCTGCCAACTATATTCATTTGAAATTCTATAAAATCAGCGGAGTGCAGTTCATCAAAAACAAGAGATGGTCGTTAAACATGTATGCCCCCATGGCAGCCCAATAGTCAGAAATGGTGAAGGTCACAGTGACCCGGACCTTTGACCTCAAAATCAATAGGGGTCATCTACTGTTGATGACCAACGTCCATAAAGTTCAAAGATCCTAGGGCAAAGCGGTCTTGAGTTATTGAACGGAAACCATTGTGTCTACCGACAGACAGACATGTGCAAAGCCATATACCCCCTCATCAAAGATAGGGGGCATAATTAAGGATGTTTCCAGTCGATTATGAATACAAGTACAGATGCATTGCTGAAAAAGTTTTTGGTACTACTGTTATAATAACTCAACTTTTCTATGAAACAGTGAAGTTTTAAACAAAGACAGTATATACATGTACGGGATAGAAGGTGAAATGAGACGTATCAAATGGTTGAAAAGCATGGCTAAGAAGATGTAGTCATTGAATATAAAATTACAAATTTGTAGGCCAGAAATTATATAATAGTAATAATCATAATTAACTTGTGAGAGGCTCAGCAAACTGACTTGATGCCAGATGTAATGAGGGAACACTTCTGAGGTTGATGAAATATAAATTTTGTTCACATTTACATTCATACACATGTAACAGATATAATACTGACATAAATACAAAAATAATGGATTAAAATGAGTGTGGGAGTTATCAGCATGCATTCAACATTCTATTTACGAATAGTGCAGTTTTATAGACCTGTTAAAGATTACATAATTACACTGAAAACAGATGTAATGCCCGAACAGAACTCGGGATACATGACATAATCTGAGTTCCATTTAAGCGTTACATCAGTTTTCAGTTCCATCAGAGCCATATGCAAACAGTACAATTCTGACGGAACTGAGAAGTCGGGTATCGGGATATATACCGTGATTAAGAACTACACCTAATCATGGAATTCAAGTATGATAGCAAACAATAACTGTGGCCCTTACAGACTACTTTTGTATAGTTATACATTGAGTTCTTCCCCTCTAATACTGTAGGACAGTCAACAATATTGTGTTTACTGTCCAGTTAGGATAATGTGAGAGTCACGTTTCACTTTATGTGTACACAAAAGATTACAACCATTGTCTGATTAGGTAGAGTGAATATAGTATTTTAGTTTAGCATTGACAATATCGATGTCTTGATAAGCCTTTATAATTGGTTTTACACTGTAATAGTGGATTGGACCCCAGCGTCACTCTATTCTTATCCTAACTGGACAGTAATTTAATCACCATGGGAGATCATTGAATGATTTACCAGAAGGGTTTTTGACACAAAAACTTATGTCTCCCACAAAGGGCAATAACTTCGACGAAAATTATTTGACCTAAAATTCTTGATTTGTACAACTAGGCTTGGAAAGTATTCATGTTAAGTTTCATTGAAATCTGATTAAAGAATAAGGAAAACAAGCATGGACAAACTTTGTGACATCTATCCATACAGACATATATCCAGCACAAAATCATATGTCTCCCCCACCCCAGGCTGAACTTCAGTGGATCAAGAAATTAGACATCTATACCATGAAAATGCATGCAACTCATTTTAGTGACTTTTGGATTTCATCTTTTGATCTCAAAATTACACTTTAGCATTCTGCATCATACTATAGTATAAATGAAGCAAGAACGGTAAGTCCGAATTCTTCACATGCCGAATAATGGAACAATATTATGGCGACCAATTAACTGGTTTGATTCAACTTCCTACTATCAATTAACCGGTTTCAGAATTTTGAAATCGTCCGGTCCTAGTTTTTACTGTAGTTTTGTAAGGATATATGTAACAGGTATATGAAAGCATTGGTTATGTTTTTTCTACTAACGCAAAAATGTAACATTATTAAATGCTAAATGGAGTTTTTTGTGTAGTTTAGTAAGGATAAAAGTACCGGGTATAATTATGAAAGCATTGGTTACACCAAGTCGAGTATAAAGCTATATTAATCACATAATATGATGTGACTATATGTCTGAGTACATCATTTGAGATATCCAGTGAAACACGTAAGAAAAACATGGTCAGACAAAAGACAGAAATCAAAAATATATTAACAGAAAAATATCTTAAAAATAAAGACAATAATATTTGCACCACATACATTATAAATACAGGCAGCCTAAGAATTATACAACAAACAACATACAAACACTCGATCATTTATCTAGACAATAATAGATACCATTGAAAAATAATTCTTATAGAATGTGCTATAAAAATGTGTTGTAGACTTTTCAAATAAAAAGATAAAACACATGAAATGAAACAGCTTTTTAGACAATTAAAATTCAATGCAAATTATGACACAAAAACTGAACATTTTTAGAACATATTATACAAATTTCAAATATACTCAAAGGCAAAAAGCGCAACATTTTCATTGTGTTAGTTTTCATTGAAATATTACAAGAAGGCTTGTCGCAACCAATACATTACCGAATAGTGGCCAATTTTCAAATAATTTAAATCTCACCTAAATAATACAAATCCTTCAAAATTAAGACCACATTTCACTGCTTTGTCATTCATTTTACCTCAATATCAAGACTACCTCAATATCAAGACTAATAATGAGGCCAGTCAGGGTTTTTTCGTTATATAAAAGGACCATTATAAGGCCCCTTCCCCTGGAAAAAAATCTTTAAAATCATGCAGTTTTCCCCAAAAATGAACTTTACCTTGACAAATCATTCCCCATGTTACCAAAATACCAATATTTTCCCCCTAATGAAAGGAAGATTTCATGAATATTGAAGTCACAGTATAAAGTTGCATGTCTTTTTGCCAGTCAGTACACTTAAAATTATATAATTTGAAATGACATAATTTGACAAGGAAATAGAAATACCATAAAATCGTATATTTTCAAGGGCGAATAATTTTCGCTTTTTTTACTATTTCAGTCAGTTTGCATCATTTTATTCTCGAGAAGTGTAACAACCGCAGTAAAACGTAGAAAGTAGATATTTCTGAAGTGTAAAAATGACGAACATTTAACCTCGCAAACTTCTTCAGAATTTCCAATTTCACAAAAATGTTTACCTTGTGAAAATATTAGATTCAACAGTTCCTTTACCTGCTCAGTACCAAAGTATAACAGGAAACATCACATATACTGTAAAATCATTATTTTTTGAGGGAGTTGAATTTTCGTTGATTTCGCTGTTGAACTCAACCACGAAATCTAATCCCCACGATTAATCGACTTCTCTAATTCAGACATTGGGGTCACCCTTTCATGTTCTGTAATCCACGAATCTAAGAACCAACGAATAAGTATTTTTATCAAAATACACGAAATTTAATACCCACGAAAATATGTGATTTTACAGTACTAATTAATTGTAGATTTATGTGTACGTCAATGTACATGAACATATACCAAAACTGTATCAACAATTAAAATTTCATATTGTGATTTATCAATACGTTAAAGGGATCATGTTTAAACATAGGGTATGTCAAAAACATATAAAATACATAAAAAACCTATCGCAAGGAATAAAAATATATGGTACTGAAAAATTTAAAATTCAGACCGGAGTCCGGAACGTAAAGTAGCAGTGATATAGAGACAAGTGATATTCCTGCTTAATTATTAATTCCAACAAATTTAAAATAATAAAAGTAGATTAACAGTTAAAGCATCCTAATGGTGGCAAACTAGCAGACACCGTCAAATCTTACTATTTAACATCAAAAACTGAACCTAATTACTTAGTCATTTATATATGGAAATGATTTCGATTCTGTATTTCAGTTTTATGACATTCCAGTACAGTAAAACCAGTATTTTTTATGGGGGGTGAAATTTTCATTGATTTCATGGTTGAACTCAACCACGAAACAACCTCGAAATTTAATCCTCCCAGTAACATAACAAAATTTTACCTTTCCATGTTTTGCAATCCACAAAATTTACAACCCAACAAAATCATACTTTTACAAAAATCCACGAAATTCAGCGCCCACGAAAATAACTGATTTTACAGTATTTGAAGTATAGTATTAAAATTAGGTTATCACAGATTCATTGCTTATAAGCACTTGATGTTGGTATTATAAATAAAATTCTAATAGACTAGCACTGTAACTGAGCCCAGAATCGTTTATAGAAGTTTTAGAATTTTTTAAAACGATCAGTACTTTTGGCAGGGACCATTTGTGGTCTCAGGGTAATGCTTTGTTTCGTGTAAGAATTATCATCAAATCTGTGCAGAAGTTTTGAAGTAAATGCCATTTTAACTTCCCTATAAAGCTCTCAAATAAAGCACCATCTAATCTCCTGAAACAATCCTAATTTAAATATATGATCACACTTGACAGTTTTGGAAGGTCACAATGTCATATTGTAGGTCTTATTCTTGGATGTTTTGGCATGATTTTAAAATGTTGTATACGTTCATACACTGATAACATTTAACACACCCTTTTATGCATTTTTTCATTGACTTCTTTAACGAAATTTTGGAATATTTTTTTGTCAATGACTTTTAAAATATTTCAAATTCCTACTGTTTTCTGGTCTGATTGTTCATTATAAATTTCGAAAAAAAAAACAGATTTTGATAATTCTCTAAGAATATTGCAAAATTTTTTCGCCTGAACGTTCAAGACCAATTATACAAAATTAGAAGATGACCGTGATTTAGAGTGGAATGCTGGACAGAGTGACAGACATTAAGGTCAGATATAAACAGAACAGGCCACCTAGCCCCCCTCCCTCTACATCAGTTTCAGTATCCTATATCAAAGCCTTATAAAAAAAGAACTGTTAAAATCTCAAATTTGTTACAAAAAAATTGTCTTAAACATTAAACACACAATTCTACTATTTAAAGAACAAATAGAAAATACCGAGTTTCATCATTATGTAAAAACAACTTTGTCTAACAGAAGGCGTACACATACATATACACATATATAGAATTAGGAATCCAACTATTGTCAAAAAAACACATATTCTAAATAAAGCCTGGTAATACTGTCATTGGAAAGACAGATTGACAGACATTGAGAGCACGTACAACAACCCCAATCTTTAAAAGATATGGCAAACAATGACCATATTTAAAATAATACAAAATGTCATTATGTATTTATCAACATTATCAGATCAACAAGTTATGCATGATAAAACAACATATACTGTGACCAGAGAATCTGTACAAGCATAAAATATACAACTTATATAAGTCATTGTAAAATGAGATGAGAAATTATTGTAGACATTTATAAGTAAAACGTTGCCATGCATATCATACATAACATCAACGTTGGTGAAAAAAAACACAGACTAAAATACTTTGCTACAGGTACACTGTATTATCACTGATGGTACTGTCGGTTCCTGTTGCCATGGCAACATGTTCCTGTTGCCACGGTAAACAAAACTATTGTCTGTTCACTACATTTCATGACTATAGTTGAGAATTTCTCACAACAACATTATGCCAAGTCAGCTAGTTTGCCTACTGTACGGACAGCGTGGCTTGTTACAACATTATGCCAAGTCAGCTAGTTTGCCTACTGTATGGACAGCGTAGCTTGTTACAACATTATGCCAAGTCAGCTAGTTTGCCTACTGTACAGACAGCGTAGCTTGTTAAAACATTATGCCAAGACAGCTAGTTTGCCTACTGTACAGACAGCGTAGCTTGTTACAACCTAATTAAAACAGATGCACAACAAAGGGATGCAGACAGTTAGCAGCAGGGTAACAAAGAGCTTGTATTCAAAAATTGACAATTTGTCAAAAAATTTGACAGAATGAATTCATGAAATTTGAAACAAATCATGGCGAATCTGTTTCATTACCAAATGTAAATCAAAGCATTACAATGCATAAAATCACACCTTAATAGCAAATCGGTCTAAAAAGAAGAATTTTTTGTTCTAAATTGAGACATTGGACCCTCAAAATCGCAAAAATCTGCATTTTTTTCAAATAATTGAAGAGGTCTTATTAGCGATACTTTACTTTTTTACAGATCAAAGTAAGGGGCAACAAATGTAAGACTTTAAGTTAATCAATAGACTAAAGGCATGAAATGGGGCAAACAGACCATAGTATTGCACCACAAACTTTTTCAAACACAACAATTTTCATACCATAATACCTTCCAACGGCACAAAATCCCTTCTCTTACGATGAAATAAAAATTGAAAGACTGTATCTAAACACGCAATTTCACATAATATTTTCACGTATAACCATGAAAAAAACACAATCTGGAATTCCGCAGTCGTACATCGTCCTCTCAATTGGGTACTGTTTGTATAACTCCATTGATATAAGACATTTACAAAAAACATGACACAATATGAAATGATGAGGAAACAATGAAAAACCGAGAAGCTGTTTTAAATGTTTTAAAATTTTGCAGAATATTTTTAAACTGACACTCGTCATCATTGATACGACATTCCCGACGCGCCCTCCGCTTGGTCAAGTTTGCCATAATCAGGATTGATGAACGAGAAGCCTCTAAATTCTTCCTGGTTGATTGCTTTTACTACCGCCGGATCGACCGGTGTCAACGTGGGCTCTTCCGTAGTGAAATCTTTGTCAAAATTATTCGCATCTGTTTTTGACTTCTACAAATACAGACAAGAGAAAAATGGTGGTTATTCCTGACAATTGTAATTGTAACTAGCCTAGAAACCAAGTATTCTTGTGGTGTTTCAATGACATCCCACCAATGATTGAGGAAAACTAGTGTGCATAAATGTATTTTTGACCATTAAAGGGCGATAACTCCAACAATAATCATTGGTACCAAGTATTCATGCAGAGTTTCATTAAAATCCAACAAATGGTTAAGGAAAACAAACACAGACAAACTTTGTGACATCCATGCAGACATGCATTCTTTCAGATGCCCAGCACAAAAACAATATGTCTCCTCTATATATGGGACTGGGAGACATAATAAGAATGTTCTACACATAGAAGGCAGTCACAGAGGGACAAAAGTTGTCAATATTTAACTTGTTTGAAAGCAAAATGACAAATATGTATACACAAGTTTAGTGTAAATATTGAAACATACCAATATTTAAAGAGCAAGTATTTGTTTCGGTACCGTTTTTAAATATAAATAATTTATTGTTCTAAGTCCCACAGGTCAACAGTATGTCAGCCATATGGAGATGACCCAGCTACATAACCCTGACACCAAGCCAACCAGCAGTTACCTGGAACCATGCTGAGCGTCAAGCATGGGATATATACCAGGACCATTTTTAACAACTTTAGAATGTCGCGGCTAGGGATCGAACCCAAGACATCTCGCACTTGAAGCGGAAACACTTAACACTAGACTACAGAGCCAGATTTCCATTTTTAATGCTGAATGCTCGGCAATGGAGATACTGGTACCATTTATTTTATCTAGTATTTTAAATATGGTTTGACACAGCTATCCACTGGCTCTATAACTTACAATTTTAGGTTTAAATGGTGGCTTGACAGCCTTTTGTTCCAGGAGTTCCCAGTTAATTTTTTCATGGAAGAATGGATGAACGAGGATTGCATTTTCTCCACCGTGGTTCTTCACACAACCCAATCTCTTTACTGGATTCTTTGTCATAAACTGAAATAAAGATAAAATCTATTTATAGTATCAATTAACTCTTTGTAATCAAGAGATCTAACAAAATAAAATAAAAATTGTACTCAAAACTGTTCAACCCTGTTTTTCGTACTCAAAACGAATCATCATTTTTTTTCGTACTCAAAACTTTTCAACACTAAGGTCAAACAACATCAACTAACACCTTTCTGCGAAAATAAATTGGCATTGAGCCATATCATATTTCATGGCAATGCATTATGGCACATCTACAATATTTCCATGCAGCAACCTTATTTACGAAATCTTTCCAATCAAAACTTAGACGTATAAATGTTAAATGTACTTTTGGCTTTCATGATGTAATAAATGTATCCATTTGTTTTATATAAATTGACATACGCCTATAGAGGGTAACAACAATTATGCAAAAAGATTTCATTGTTTCTAGTCCATTACACATTTATACAAATTATAAGTCTAGGTCCGAGTTTTGGTCTTCCAAGTGTTTGTGCACAATGACCCAGGTGCATTTCAACACACATACCTGATTTCAATGTAGATATGTCATTGGTGTCAATCATCAGTTATTTCAATAATGCTAGTTTATTTCAGTAGAACTTTTATAACAAGGGAGAAAACCGAGGCCAACATTGATAGTTGATAAAGCAAGGGTATTCTCCCTTGTTATCAAATATAAACCGAATTGCCAAGTATGATCTCCCCTTTTATTTTTGCAAATGTGTCGAGAAGAATGCTCATTTAAATGGTGATGTTGACTCAATATAACTAGTCTGTCTCAGGGGTCTATAAAAATAAATTATTTAAAGTCTACGTAACATCTGCGACAACCAAACACCTGTCTAATATCACTTTTTGGAGAAATTGTTGGCGTTTGAGTGACAAACACAGTACCAAATATAAGCGCCGCAAGAAAAATTCAGAGTCACAAACCAAATTCTAACCATCTAGGATTTTATCTGCGGCCTGTTATTTTACTTTTATATTCATGATCATAAATCATGTGTTCAAAACATTGACATTTGTGCTGCTGATATGACACAGGTTCAAAGTTTTCAATGATGATGATGATAATTGCAAATCAATTAAAACAATAAACATACCCCTTTTAAAGCAGATACTGCCTCTTTACTAAGCCATACTGGGAATAGAACATCGTCGTGTAGTATAGATTCAAATAAATCATCCTCATTTTCAGCCTCAAATGGCGGCTGTCCTGCCATCATTTCATACATTAGAACACCAAGTGCCCACCAATCTACGGATGCATCATATTCTAACTCTTGCAATATCTGTAATGAAAATATCAAAGCACTGAAGATGGTAAATGAAAACATCTCAAAATATTAAAGTACTGAATATGAAAACTAGAACTGTCGCCATTTGGCAGACTAATATACCCCCCGCGTGGCAAAATCATTGCAGCTAATTCTTTTCTTTATGCACATCTACATGTTGAGGTTGTTAATCTGTTAAAGTTTGAAGAAAATGCTGCAAAAACTGTAGGAGAAGTTGCGTCCACAAGAACTATTCACTGTATATTGTATAGTGCATAAAAGTACAAAGGGCCATAATTCTGTCAAAAATTGTCGCAGTGTAAATTCTTTCCTTTATGCGCATCTACATGTTGAGGTTGTTCATCTATTAAAGTTTGAAAGAAATGCTGCAAAAACTGTAGGAGAAGTTGCGTCCACAAGAACTGTTCACTATATATTGTATAGTGCATAAAAGTACAAAGGGCCATAATTCTGTGAAAAAATTGTCACAACGCAAATTCTTTCCTTTATGCACATCTACATGTTGAGGTTGTTCATCTGTGAAAGTTTGAAGGAAATGCTGCAAAAACTGTAGGAGGAGTTGCGTCCACAAGAACTGTTCACTATATATTGCATAGTGCATAAAAGTACAAAGGGCCATAATTCTGTCAAAAATTGTCGCAGCGCAAATTCTTTCCTTTATGCACATCTACATGTTGAGGTTGTTCATCTGTGAAAGTTTGAAGGAAATGCTGCAAAAACTGTAGGAGGAGTTGCGTCCACAAGAATGCGTCTACGGACGGACGGACAGACAAGCTGAATCCAGTATACCCCCCCCTTACAACTCGTTGTGCGGGGGGTATAATAATTCAGCGCTACAAATCTGGATAATTAAGTTTTGAAGGCTGCAATACTGTAGAGCTCTTAACTCAACCTCAAAATTAAGGCCACCACTGACCCAAACTAGACGGCGTTCAAGAAACGCTTATGCCCCAGTGGAAGTCATGCCCATAAAAACTAGCAAAGCAGGGCCCATAACTCTGTTGAAATGTTGGATAGTGTTACATGGCTTTGACAATTTAAGGTGTTTATGATAGTAAACAAAATTTAGGTTAACATATTCGGACCAACGAACAGAAAAACCAGCAGTTACCTGAAACTAAATATGCTGAGCATCAAGCTCGGGATTATAATTAGAACACTTATTAGCTAATGTGGTATGTTGTGGCCAGGGATCGAAGCTAAGACCCATTGCACTCAAAACGGACACTTTACCACAAGGTGGATAGATACCATTGATGCGGATACTGTTCAATTTGTCCCATTGGCGCAACAAAGTTGTATTTCACTATAAACTGTATAGAAAGATACAACCTTGTTGCACCAAAGGTACGATATGAAGCTTACCTCTGGTGCTATATAATCTGGTGTACCACAGAATGTCTGAGTTAGTTTTCCTTCAGACATTCCTTCCTTACACATACCAAAATCAGCTATCTTACAATGACCTTCACTATCTAACAGTATATTGTCTAACTTCAAATCTCTGAAATATAAAACACCGATATATCAATCAGCAGTTCACTTTCTGTAGGTCCTGAAAAAAGACCCATTCCCAAAGCTAAAGGACCCATACCCAATGGGAGGTATCATCCATTTTTCCCAATGGCATATAAATTATTCAAAGCTTTGCCATCACTCATTTAAACATTTTTCAGCTTCAGAGTATTCCCACACTTTACATACCACAAAATTGCTTGGGGTACAATTAAAATGACCTTGATTTGAGCTTCTAGTCTTCAAAAATTACCAATTCAAGCCAGGAAAACCTGTCACTTTTATAACATAAATACAGTTATCTTTTATGAGGGATTAAATGGTGAAACATTGTACTTCTTGATGCGTTTTGAGCACTTCCGTTGAGTCCTAAAGGTGGAAAACACCAAAAGATGAAAGAAAATGAAATGCAGCCTCCAGTTTGTAAACAAAATGACGAAATGTAATTTAAGGGAAACAACTCTTGAAAAATTAGTATTTTGTCTTCCATTTATATAACTAAATGTTAATTTTGGCATACTACTTTGACAGATATAGTTAACATTCGGTCAGAGCTACAGATAAGCTGTGTATTGGGATAATTAATTTTCTTTAAAACCCAATAGATCTTGAGAGGAGGGAGTAAGAAAAAGCAAAGACAATCTGAAACACCCAAATAGAAAATGATGTTATAGTGAAAAATAGTACATAAAAGATCATTTACCCTATAAGTTTTATTAAATACCCAATTAAAGTTTAGGATGACCTGTAGGGAAGCCAAGCAGGTAGCTTTAAACCGAGTCTGCTGGCGAGCTGTGATAGAGGTCCTATGTCCCAGAAGGGATGAAGAGGAATAAGTAAGTAAGTAATAGTTAATACAGACCTGTATATTATACCATGCTTATGAAGAAACATTAATGCTAGGGTCACCTCAGCAGCATAGAACCTTGCTCTAGGCTCATCAAACTTTCTTGATCGTTGGATTTGGAACATCAAGTCACCACCATTTACATACTCCATCACAAAAAATAGTCGATCCTACAATGTATAACACGTCAAATCTCATACAAAATACTAATGTAGTCAATAGATTAACACTGGAATTCAATGCAAAACACTTCATCTGCTTTTTCCTAATCTCATACAAATTCGGTTTAATCCCTGCCAAATTGGCCAATGACCTCAGACTTCAAAGGGAGAGACAGAAAGTGTGTGTGATACAACGAATTCGGGCGTGCTGCCCTACTTCTTTAACATGCCGGTTGTGTAGCACTGATTCGCATGAGACTACCTCTGAGTTTCCAACCAGTTCATCTCTAGTTATGTGGGAAACACTTAAAACTTTTCTGAAATTTCCAGTGTCACAGCCATGATTAGTACCATAGACCTCCAGATTGTTAGTCGAGAGAGCTAACCACTCAGCCACTACTAGATTACATTGATCTATGGTAATGTTCATATTTTACTATTTAGGGTTTTACGCCATTTCTCAATTTCAATTTTTCAGGAATAGACGGTGACCGATTCACCTAACAAGTTTTCCTGAACTGTATCCTAACTTACCCTTCCACAAGAAACTAGCAACTTATCCACATGTGGAAGAAAACTGACACTGTGGTGAAATTTTCATAGAAGGGTGTGATCTGCTGCAACTGGGATCAAACCCAGACTGCCAGGTTAAAATTCTGTGGCTTAAAAGATAAGTGGGCTAGTTTATACCAAATATTTAAGGTCAATTGTGAAACAAGTTTTTTCAACTGATATTAATCACTCTCGACAACTCATTCCGGATGTTATCCATCGCCACGAGGGTATGAGAGAAGAGAAGCTTGTTCCCTTTTATGGTGAGCGTCTAGCAAGGGAATTTCTGGTACCATTTTTATTTCATCCTTGGTATGATAAGTGGGCTTATAGTCCAGTGAATTTGACACGACTCTCGAACTTCTATTAGCATAATTTCACAGCTGATTTATTGTCTATATCTATAGTCCCGATTGTGTGTTTTCATAAGCGGGGAGTATCACGAAGACGCTCAAGGTGAAATACCAACACAAATCTAAAGGACTGATTTTGCACGATTTGCTCGGGGAAATTTATATGTTCAACGCAAGAAGCCTGTAATATATTCATGCATAAAGGTCAAGATCATGTTAAATTCTTCGTGCTATACCTTTGTCTGGAAACAGGAATGAAGAGCTGTCAAGAATGGATGTTTAGCTGACAATGCTAGTATTCTTTTTTCTGTCAAGGTACAATCTACATCATCATCTTGTATAATTGTATCTTTCTTTAAAACTTTAACTGCATAAACCTCGTCATGGCCTTTTCTTTCTGCCATCATAACCTTAAAGAGAATGCAAAACAATTGTTTAAGTAAGCGGAATAAGACAGGAATGAAGATGCTCATTCATGTTTGACGAGTAAAACTCAACAATAAATGAGGAAGGCTGTAAAAAACATTTTTGGTTACAACATATATACGTAAAACATTATAAAGATAATGTGCCCATCAAAAATAAATCAAAACATTTTAAAATAATTTGTACTAAATGATCCGTACATTTTTTTAGATTTTAAGAGGAAGGTCCTCCAGCATTTTTTTCGGTAAGAATATAAACGTAATGGCTATAAAATTAAACCACATTTTTAATATTTGTAAAACAATTTCATACAGCAACACCCACTTTAATACAAATGTGATATATATACAGGTTTAACCAAAACAACAATCAATATAAAAGTCTTTATTTACAATCAAATACTTACTTTTCCAAAACTTCCTTTTCCTAGAACTTTAATAAAATTGTAATCATGTATTGTGTATTTATCTTTTCTACGTGGTGGTCGTTCCTGTGAAGGACTACGTGCACGAGGATCACGCTCATCACCAGAACTGACTGTCAAACTGTTGTTAGGACTACCACCACCAAGCATATCATCAGGATCTGAAAGAGATACAAGGGGTTATACTTCTGCATTGCTTGCAATTCTTAATGACTTGTTCATTACGTCATATCTCGATTTGTTCAATTACGTCATTTTACTAATTGAAAGTAGGTCAGCTTGGACTTGGGCGGATCTGAGCTTGTTTAGTTGGGCATTGTGCTTTGTGTGTTTTTAATGTTTTCTGTGCTCGGCTGGTTAAGTTGAGTTCTGCCTTCCCTGTCTGACTTAATATAATCTTTTTTATAATGGGGACAGAACGAAGAATTAGATTTACTGTAAAATCATATAATTTCGATGGGATGAAATTTCGTGGTTTTGTTGAAAAAGACTATTTCGTGGCGACATAAATTTGTGGATTTCATATTTCAGTAAAAAAAATGGGGTCAAAACCTGCACTTATTATCAGAATTACAATACTTAAATATCAATCAATGCTAATAAATGATATAGCTAATTTACGCATGCTGACAAGCAAACATGGATTGATGCATAAACCCTCTAATACGCTGTCATATTCTTTAAATAGCATAGATTATCATTGCTTCTCATTTAGATCGCAATTCATTGTGAAACTCCCGCTGATATGAAACAGTTTATTGCAATGTGTGGTTACACAATATAGGATATAACGATTACCTAACACTCCATTTTAAAATCCACAAAGTGTCATCATTTCTATTGTTTACATGGAGCATGTAATTTATAAATTTGTACTAAACAATTTGGGTCAAGCTAAATTGATTGCAGTATTTGACACGTCTAAAAATAGACATAGTGGTACTGTGTAAGTTTACCTGTGTGTAGATCTAGCGGAAGCTGCTTACACCCAGTTATTAGGACATACGCAGTTTAAACCACGCATAGTTTATGAAGTCACAATTCAGAAAAAAAAATTCCCGTATTGGAAACATTATTTGCTTTGATCAGGTAATGAATTGACAGTCTGATCAAATTAATTATGTTTCATGCTGTAAGTAAACTACCAAAATAAATCCTAGACTCATAAAGGACTTATTATTTAAACCTGTAATTTGTAAACAAAAATGGCGGCCGCGGTAAATTTGCTCATTTTCATTTTATATATTAGTTGGTAAAATTGTCCGTTGGGATTTGATTTCGTGGTTGAAGGTCATCCACAAAATCCACAAATTTATTCCCCCAAGAATATTAATGATTTTACAATAGATTTAAAGGGAATCAATTGGGATTATCTTCTGATGCAGACCTACTTCCATGTGTAAAGTTTAATGAAACAAGACTGCGTTCACTAAACGCTTATGCCCCCTGTGGAAGCCTTGTCCATAAATAAGTCTAAGTCCAAAATTAGGTCAAGGTGAAGGTCAAAATGGGGTTAGGTGGTACAAGCGTGTGGAGAGTGTTCATACACAACATCCATGCAAGTATGAAAGCTTTGTAGCAAGCCATATTAATGCTAGAAGAAACGGTCAATTTGGGTTAACCAGGACGGACGGACGAACGGACGAACAGACGAACGGACGAACGGACGGACAGGTGAATCACTATATGCCTCCCCATCTATCGATAGGGGGGCATAAAAAGTAACAATAAAAGTAAACAAAAACAACTCATGAAGCATAAAAATATAAAATTTCACATGAATAAGACCATTATAAACAATATTGCTAGAGTATCATTCCTGTCTGCCTTCTTTCATTGTTCTTATTTGCTTCAAGTCAAAGAATAGACTTTAAATAATTCAAAAATAAAAAAAAATTGACAATAAAATATATAATTTCCCTTATTTTAAGAGAAAACAAGACTGCGTTCACTAAACGCTTATGCCCCCTGTGGAAGCCTTGTCCATAAATAAGTCTAAGTCCAAAATTAGGTCAAGGTGAAGGTCAAAATGGGGTTAGGTGGTACAGGCGTGTGGAGAGTGTTCATACACAACATCCATGCAAGTATGAAAGCTTTGTAGCAAGCCATATTAATGCTAGAAGAAACGGTCAATTTGGGTTAACCAGGGCGGACGGACGAACGGACGAACAGACCAACGGACGAACGGACGAACGGACGGACAGGTGAATCACTATATGCCTCCCCATCTATCGATAGGGGGGCATAAAAAATAATTCATCATTTTCAGGCCTGAACAAAGAGGGAAAATGCAGGATTCAAAAACCTGAAATCAGACACAGGCCAGAAAAACACCAGTCAGTTAATATTAGTAGTTGTTTAAACCCCAGCATTCGGTAGGACCTACCACCATCGATAGTAGGCGGGCTTATCAGCTGGTGAGGTTTAACCTGTTGTAGAGTATATACTATACCAGCATACATTAAATGCTGTATGAGGCAACCAGTGAGCTAATAATACACAGGTAAGCCTGGATGCTTACTTGTTGGTATAAACACCATGCAGTAGTATAGTTCTGTTTACACCATGTGACTAGTGTCAACGGTTATGTCAAATTCAAATTTTCATCCCAATGCTGTAATATTTCATACTTCAGATAAATCTAGTGATTTAACCAAAGGTTGAAAATGCAAAATATTACCACCATTTTAAAGTGCATATAAATGTCTTATACAGTTGCAATTTTAAATGTAAGCATAAATTCAATAATCATTTTATTTCAATAAAATGTATCTGAATACAAAATGTTGCAAAAATCAGTCACCATTTGATATTAGGCTCCTCCCTCGTCCTTTTATACAAATTCCTGGGGTTTAAGCAGTTCATATTTTAGCCTGACATATCATATATTTTAAGAATGTAGAGACAGCTCTCAACAAAGTGCGGAACCAGAAGGAATAAAAAGGAAAACAAGAGGCCCTAGGTCGCTCACCTGTTATAGCAGTACATGCAAGACCTCTGATTCGACCTAGTGACCTAGTTCTTGGCCCCATATGAAGCAATATCACACTTGACCTAGATTTTGTTGAGATGATCACTCTGACCAAGTTTTATAAGGATTAGGCCAAAATTGTGACCTCTACAAGGTTTTCTATGATTTGACCTTGTGACCTAGTTTTTGACCCCGGATGTCCCAATATCGAACTTGACCTAGATTTTGTTGTGATGATCATTGTGACCAAGTTTCATAAAGATTAGGTCAAAATTGTGACCTCTAGTGACTACACAAGGTTTTTCTACGATTTGACCTTGTGACCTAGTTTTTGACCCCGGATGACCCAATATCGAACTTGACCTAGATTTTGTTGAGATGATCATTGTGACCAAGTTTCATAAAGATTAAGTCAAAATTGTGACCTCTAGTGACTACACAAGGTTTTTCTATGATTTGACCTTGTGACCTAGTTTTTGACCCCGGATGACCCAATATCGAACTTGACCTAGATTTTGTTGAGATGATCATTGTGACCAAGTTTCATAAAGATTAAGTCAAAATTATGACCTCTAGTGTCCACACAAGCAAACTGTTGACGGACGACGGACTGACGACGGACGAAGAGTGATCACAAAAGCTCACTAGATGTCACTTTGTGACAGGTGAGCTAATAAATGAAAAGTGAAAAAATACCTTCAAAAACTATATAGTTTATATACTAAGTCAAATGACTATTATATGGTTTCTATACTTCATGAACTTCATGAATAACAATAAAGTCAGCATCATACCTGGTATCATTGGCCCTAGTCTGTTAAAATCATTACCACATGATTTCTGAGTAGCGTCATTCTCACTGATAGAGGGCTGAAAATGTAAACAACATCATACATCAGAACTTCGTTTATTCAGGTTTAGCGCTGTTTCTCAACAGTTTTTCAGTTACATAAGGACACTCATTCACCTAACCAGTTTGCATGGACTGTATCATAACCAGTACTAACTTACCCTTCCAGAAGGGAAACTGACAGAATTGTCAAATTGTCTTGGAAAGGCATGACCTGTCATGACCAGGAATCAAATCTAGATCATCAAGATTACAAATCCAGTACACTAACTACTGGACCATGGCCGCGGCCCACATAGTCAGAATTTGTGATACACAACATCCATACTACATGCATCTTTAAAATATTTTACAGATACAGTAAACTTTGTCATCTGGTAGAGTGTTCAGGCAAGTACAATACTCAAGATAACATTGTGCTTGTCATATCAAAGTGCCATGATTGATAATTCAAACATTGATTCATACTACCGCTATTACATTTACGCTCAGCTGAAACTCTTGCAAAATTCAAACAATCATATCTTCAATGGCACTTTTCTCCACCAAAACTTCTGTCTCAAAATTCAGACCATATCCTTTGAAGTTCCTACATATGCAGACCTTAGTGTATGACACTACTTGTATAATAATGCATCTCATTTATTGTATTTTGTTTTTATTTTCAAATTGCTTTTGTTGTATCATAACCCTACTTTGTTGTATGTTTGTAAAATCTTGTTTTATTATTTTTTATTGTATATACATGTATTTATCTAGTGGACCATATTGTAAATTGGCTCTGCCAAATATGATATCCACTATAAATAAAGTTGTTACTTACTTACTTACTTACTAGCATTCCTATTTAAATTTAGATA
The DNA here is from genome assembly GCA_947247005.1 of Spisula solida. Lineage (NCBI taxonomy): Eukaryota > Metazoa > Mollusca > Bivalvia > Venerida > Mactridae > Spisula > Spisula solida. Next base: position 55,438,903 of record OX365945.1, read on the forward strand.
GGCCTATAGTTGCTCTCAGTGCAAAAAGGGTGAAATACCCTACCCCACCCCATCACCTTTGCAAAACTGTAGGTTTTAAGTAGGTCAGACTGAATCTGGATCTTTTTTTGTTTCAAAGATTTCAAGACAAAATGTAAGAAATGTAAGAGGGAAGAATCACATCCCTTGATTAGACCATGGACCCAAAGGTACCTAGCCCAATATCAACAAGGGGTAAGGTCACATGTCACATGCTTCTTCCGTTCTTTCTAATGCGTTGTGTTATGAATATGGCTTCATCTACACTCAGTCGCAAAAGAAAGTATACATTGTGCATAAATAAGATTATATCGCCGGGGGTTTACAGAAACAAACATAATGTCAATATTTACTAAATAGTATGTTTATCTGACATTTTAAGATCAAGCGACAACATGTCATTAAATATAATACTGCACAAACAGAGTCAAAGCTTTGGGACTTGAAAAATCAAATTCACATAAATGGTCATACACTTAACAAATATGTGTACATGGATACATTTACTCATAGCTCGATCAATAGGAACTTGATCTTGCTGAAATTTTCAACATATGTAGCTTGGATATGTGGCATTATAATTCAATCGCATTTATAACATCTGATTGAAATTGTAACAAACAGAATAAAAAATGATGACATCAACATGAGCTAATGTCACACATTTGTCAGGGTGTGTTCATCGGGCGTTTGCCAATTTTTTAATGCAGCTAGATGCCCGATTTGCTGATAAGGTTCGTTTTCAAGCATATGAACTTATCACAGAGACATAAATAAGGAAAGAAAAGGTTTACAACAAAGCCCAATTCAGGTTTAGAACTTATCACCTCACAAAAACAACCTTTTTTCACATGGTTACCTCCCCTTGACCAAGCAAAATGACTAGTTTTTTTAAAACAATTACAACCATCGTGCTGTTCAGTGACAAATCGCATTATTTTGAGTGTTTTTGTTTAATTTGACGATATACCTAGTCCAATTTACCATACATAAACATAATTTGCACCACTGCGTAAATATCTCGTACATTTTACGTCGGAGGCGGACACATAAAATATTGAACATTTCTGTTAATTCGATTTTTCATTTGTGGGATATGTATTTACTGACATGTTATTGTTTGATCTTAAAATGTCAGATAAACATACAGTTCTGTTAATACAAAATTTTGTTTAGTTCTGTCAACCCCAAAGGATACAATTTAAAGTATGTACAATGTATACTTTCTTTTGCGACTAAGTGTATGTTGTTAAGTTTAAGGGTACTCGCTGTGTGATTGTCAATCACTATGCCTTCCTTTTAAGACAACTGATAACTACTGACTCACTATTCAGTAAGGTTACTAGTACTTACTTCCACCTGGCCTCTCCCTAAACAATTCAATAGGTATGAATAGCAAGTGTGTATATCAAATTATCACTTTCAAAACAACCCTTCATATCAAGCATTATTTACTGTAAAATCACAAAGTTTTGTGGGTATTAAATTTCATGGATTTTGAATGAAAACACATTTTTGTGGGGTCGTAAGTTTATGGAATACAAGACATCGAAAGGTTAAACCTATGTTCTGTATTGGGGATGTCGATCAATCGTGGGGATTAGATTTTGTGGAAGAGTTCAACAACGAAATCAAAGAAAATTCAACTCCCTCGAAAATAATGATTTTACAGTATGCAGCAATCTTAGGAAATATGCCTATCCCTTCACATGCGATATAAGTACAACACAATAACATTCTGTTGGTATGTTTGCGATCGGCTGAGGCAGTCAGTCACAAGTGTGTGGTCATTTGATTTTTTCCCTGCCAGAATGGCCAATGAACTCCGACTTCAAAGGAAGTGACAGTTGGTGTGATGCACAAGTTCAGGTGCCCTACCCTAGCCCAATATCAAAAAGGGGTTAGGTCATATACAACATGCTTCTTCTGCCTTTTCTAATGCTTATTTTATGAATATGGCTTCATCTATGTTGTTTAGTTCAAGAGAACCCGCTATAGGATTGTCGATAATTATGCCCTCCTCAAAAATCCTATTAAGACAACTGATACTACTGACTCACTTTTCAATCAAATCTGACCAGTGGTTACCGACAACAAACACAGAAAACTTTGTGACATCAATCCAGCACAAAATCAACGTAATCAACATTTAGTGGGAACAATGAGTTGATTCAAGATGACAAGTATTGCATGAATTCCACATTACCTTTTTTCTGCCTTTCTGTGTGAGCTTATCGGTGGTGATACCCATTTCTTGAAGAATTTGGGCCAGGTCACGAATATTTATCCCACAGTTGTTAGCTACATTTTTCTGACATCTCTTGTGGACATTCATTTTGCACACTAAAATATTTGTAGAAAGTATACGAATGAATTATCAGTAACATACATGTTAGGTATTCATGAATACAAGTGAAACAGCTTCTAGAAATGATAAGTAATCTTTACAATGTGAAGTATTACATTATGCATATGATTTCTTAACAATTTTGAAGACATTTACGGCCACCAATTCACCTAACCAGTATTCCTGGGCTGGTATTCACAAAGCATCTTAGTGGAAAACTTAAATATTTTTACTTAAGTAAAAAAATTGGGCTGCGCTTATTTCCCATGCATTGAAGATTAACCCATGTTTTCTTAGTGATTATTGTAGCTCTTACTACAATGCTTTAAACCTATGTCAAAATTCAAGAATTTTAGTACAGTAAAGTTCCGCTATTAAGACCACCGACCGTTCTGACAAAAAGTGGTCTTAATAGCGAGTCGGTCTTAATAGCGAGTCTGTGTGTGTATGTATCTCGAAGAAGCTAGTACTGGTTGTTATATACTGGTGAACATTGTCTTTGAAGCTAATATACATATATAAATATAATAAAAACAAAAACAATGTACAGCATACACATTTAATTAATACAATATAAATTTATTAATTAAAACTGCATAATTAGGCAGCAATAATGCTTATATTCTCTGAAGCACAAATTATCCGAATTTTGAAGTTGTCCGAATACTATGCAAGTTACTTCTTTGTTATGATTTGACCCAAAATATATTTAAGGAATGATTTATTGATTAATATAAACTACATTAATGCTCTTCGTTATTAACAAATTTCTGAACGCTCTACGTTGGTAACGAAATTCCGTGACGCTGTATCGTACCTGACTTTAAACCGTACCGTAATGGAAGACAATTTATTTTTATCGTCGGCAAATTCAACAAGTTTTTCACAACTTAAGTGACATTTAATTGATGCTAATCAGTGTTAAATTGGTTAATCTGCTTGTTTGCCAGTCATGCATGCTGCCCCAGGCAATCATCGATTGTTTATATAATCTAATAAAGATTAATTTCTAATAATTAATCTAAGTTATTTTGCTCAGTCATTTAGTGTCTCAGGTCGTGTAAATTTTCTATGGTTATTATCTACCTTACTATCTGTGTCAGCCTGTATTTACAAATTACTCAACCGGTGATTCGGTGATGTAGCAAGGCTAGGCTATATAAACCATCGATCGGTTCTCGTCCAGTGTCCTTAAATTTATTACACTTCAAAAGACAACTGTTCACACCTTGGATGGCGTGGTTTCGAGGTAAAATGAATGTGCAACGGCGAATTGGAACACAACTATTGCTGCGACACACCGAAGATGGTAGAACAGATAAGTAATGCGTGTATTGTTTTTGTAGTCATTGCATGACACGTGGAACAGGTCATATAGCCATAACATATCAATGAAACGGAGAAATGTGACGAGCAGGTATTGAATAATTTGAGTTCATGCAGCAAGCATGAAGCGCAATTTTGTGCCTTACGGAATAAGTTCAAGTTATATTGCTTTGGTAAATATTGAACATTCATAATAGTCCGTAATGAATATGTTCATGTGTAATGATAGCGATGGCATGAGCCTGTTCATAGCACAAGTTAATTGTGGTATATTTATATAAACACATGAGTCGGTTGGTTATTTCAACATTTATGTATTGACAACTGATATATATCGATTATAATAATTCATTTGAGTTAATGGTGAAGCGGGTCATGCACTATTACCTAAGTACTGTTTGTCGCCTAGACGCCAAGTGGTAAGAAGTTACTGTTACCATTTTTATTTTGTCTTCAATACAACAGCACAGCTTAGCGCGTTTGTCTCGGAAGGGAAATGTTTTATTGTTGTGGGCAATATGGCTGACCCATTGCAAATAACATTTAACATAATGTGCTTATACATTGTCAAATGTGAGTCTTAAAATTAACTAATCGAATCATGCTTATGGTACCGTAGCGAAAACACGCGAAGACTAATTAGGGACAGGTCAAATGTCGGCTGTACTTCTTATAGCACAGGGTGAAGCCACGTGGTGAGATTTTGTTTGTTTGACTACTTGGTTTCTTACAGTTATCGACCCGGGACGAATATACATAATTATACTAGTTTGTCCCAGACAGTGATAGGGGGTATCTGGCGTAAAGGTATGAGTTTGTATTACCCAGCAGGTGGATTAATTAGCGGACTCGATGAACAATCGTTAACTTTGACTGATCTGTACTTATGTAGCTTGCCACTGTCACGTTTGACGATTTGACACTTGGTTTGTAAAGATAAAACATTGTTTTGGTTTTATTGTAATATGTGTACCGGTATTCACGTGCATTTCTAGTGTACTTTAGAATGGAACTATGATCGACAAATGTGTCACTATGTTTAGTGTTTAAAAGCCGCCGGTGTTTTTATAAGCCACATACAATTAACTGTCGAGCACGAGATTGTAGCTAGTACTTTATTATGTCTTCAACGGCACGACTTTCCCACTTTTAGTAGGGGATGACTGATCACTGCTTTTGCAAAACTAAGTTATGTTAACAATAAGGACAGTCCGGCGAGTTTGACATGCCTCTCGAACTTTTATTAGCATAATTTAACAGTTGATACGCTGGTTATATTTATATTTATAGTTGCGTTGGTTGTCATGGCGGACGATTAGATGTGATGCCAACATAAAGCTAGGGCACTGATATTGCAAGTTTACTCATGGAAATTAATATATTCAACACAATGACATTATGGTGTGCGTGCACAGGGGTCGGGATCATGTCAATTTATCCGAGCTATAGCAAGATTCAAAAATTACTCGTGGTACAGTAAGCATTTTAAGTGGGTTTATCCACGGTGTTCAATTAACACATACTTGCATTATACTGCCATTGGCCTGTACTGAAATAGAATATAGGGTCATGTGGTCCTGAGCCGACTATACTATTAGGGTTTTTGTTCAACTTACCGAATAACTAAATTTATACAAACGTTCTACAATCCCTTATAGTTTAGTTGATGAAACTACTTTTCTTCCAACGCCGTCACCAGGCGGCGCCATCTTTGCAATAGTAAACCGGTCAGCCAGTAATGTTGCATAACAAACTATGCGGATGTAAACCGGTCATGCAAACCAGTACTAATTATTTCATGCGGACCACATCGGTCTTTGTCGCATCGCAGTATTTTATTGACCGAAGAAAGCCAAAACATCCCGCAATAGAATCAAGACCATGTCACACTCCTGAATGAACTGCATGTGTCTACATCCCGGTCTAAATAGACCCGATTTATATTTACTAGTTATAGACCATGTATATGTTTATTTCTGCTTGGGGCAAAACATTGACTGATAAGCAATGGGGAAAAATAGTAAATTATCCCCCCTTACTACTCTCTAAAACTCCACCGGTCCTATCATGCGGATTACTCTGTTTTTTTCCCCCTGTTTTGTTTATTGCACATGGTAGTAATTAGGCTGAAATATTTGCAACATTAATTATCAGATCAAATAATAAATCTGGCTACATGTTGTTTACACACCATGGTATATAAATTTTTATGGCCCTAACATATTAGGTAATACAGAAGTGAGAAATTTCATACCTAAAAGCAATGATATTTCAGTTAAAAACAAGGATAAAGTCCAAGGATCTGAACTAGTTAGGACCTGTATGCTAATTGGTCTACCTCGGGCTTTATCTTACAAGGGAGATAATTTATATGTCACTTATGTCTCTCATTATATCTGTGTAGTTGGTATGTGAATGTCACTATTATTTGTATTTGTATTTTATATAACTTGTAGATTGACATATATTTTTCAGCATGTCAGAAGCTACATATATCTTCCAGTCCTAGTATATACGGATAGAAGTTTACATCAAGGCATTCACGCATGTATTATTAAAGAGTATACACTAGTATAAATGTACAAATAAATCAGTAGAAAAATAAAGTTACATCATCTTTAACTTATGACTTCCCCTACAGTCATTTGAACAACTTTAGCGCTTTCAGCGCTTCGATTAAATAGAAGGAATTATGTATATTTTGTATAATTGTCACGATAAGTAAAATTGTCAAGTGCATACATTTTTATTACACATCTATATGTTTATTTTACTACATGGACACCAGACATACAGTTCCAGGACACTTATTTGTTCATGCAAACACAAACCCGTCACTCGATATCAATTTTCAGCGGTTATTAGGAAATGCTTATTACAAATGAAATTTAAGGCTAAAAAATTAGAGTCGTATCCAAATATACATTGTATTAAAAACAAAATAAGTGTCGACTAAGTTGTATATATTTGCAGATATATGGATCATGGACGATTCGATCCCATACTGGGCAGGAGTTAGTGCCAATGAACGCGGCAGGCCTAATCTACGACTTCCGGAAGGGCTTGGTGTTACATGGTGGAGTGGGTTGTTTGGGCTGGAGCGACTTACAGCACTGCATTCGGCTTCCCATGGATCTACGACCCGAGCCAACGGTAATAGTTTTCCATTTGTGGGGGAATGACGTGATAAACAATTCCCTCCGCTTTATTTTCAAAATGGTAGAAGGCATAGAGCTTGTGCACCAGGCACTTCCGGTGTCTCACATCGTATGGAATAGCCGCTGAAGCGCTTAAAGCTATTGATAGGAAACGACGGTGTATTAACAGATTTGGCCACAAAATTATAGATCGTTTACCAAAACATACAAGTCTGCGTATGGACATTGATTAAAAAACACATGGATTCTTTGGAGAGGGCAGGTGCACCTTTTCATTGTCGGTTTAGATTTGTACTTTATTTACATTAGAAGAGAAATTGATTTTAAAATAAGAATTGGCGGAAATTAAATGTTACATTTAATTTTGTGGCGGAATTCTTATTGAAGGAGCGACCAGGGGTACTGAAGCGTTAGGATTTTATCCTTCTAAAACACGGGATAATGGTGATGTTAAAGATATGAAATATGGCAGCCTGTGATTGTTTACCGCTACCTGTTTTAACTGTCGGTCTACGATTCTTGGCTTGCTTCCAAAAATATTATTTGGGTTAAAGGAGCGGTTACTGATGTGCTCGATAGATTAGCGTCTTAGGCGGTCTCTAATTGGCTCACACTTTTAGTTAGGATCTTGTTTAGTTAAGCTGTATTATACATTATGTTGCACTGGTAGTCGAATAATTAGGTACAGCGTACCATGCGGACTTATTTCTCGCCGTGCGGCGATAGCTTAAAATTATATGGCACCAGCGGTGCCTTCCCAGGGTCTAAACGCATCAGGTGATGCGCTTGCTTTTATATCGCACCAGCGGTGCAATTATATATATACGCCAGCGGCGTTTGCAGAAATTATATGGCACCAGCGGTGCCTTCCCAGGGTCTAAACGCATCAGGTGATGCGCTTGCTTTTATATCGCACCAGCGGTGCAATTATATATATACGCCAGCGGCGTTTGCAGAAATTATATGGCACCAGCGGTGCCTTCCCAGGGTCTAAACGCATCAGGCGATGCGCTTGCTTTTATATAGCACCAGCGGTGCGATTATATACGCCAGCGGCGTTTGCATAAATTATATGGCACCAGCGGTGCCTTTCCAGGGTCTAAACGCATCAGGCGATGCGCTTGCTTTTATGTAGCACCAGCGGTGCGATTATATACGCCAGCGGCGTTTGCAGTATGGCTACATAGTGCAACTGGGTGGGCGATTTCCGGTTACGTTCATGTTTGCTCCTGGTCGCTCCTTCTCATGTCTGGTCGGCAGTAAATTCAACTCCACTCTGGCGTTTAACCAATGGAGTTCCTCCTCTGCTGTCATGGCCGTATCCGCCAACTCATTAAATTAAATAACTTCTGATAAAGAATTACACTTACATTTATTGAATATATATATTTATATAGAATACTTTTCGGGAAGAATATTAGATAATAGATTATCAAACTCAAACAGCTTTGTTGTTTTGTCAGGACTGAGTCCTAAAATAATAAAGATTAATTTCTAATAATTAATCTAAGTTATTTTGCTCAGTCATTTAGTGTCTCAGGTCGTGTAAATTTTCTATGGTTATTATCTACCTTACTATCTGTGTCAGCCTGTATTTACAAATTACTCAACCGGTGATTCGGTGACGTAGCAAGGCTAGGCTATATAAACCATCGATCGGTTCTCGTCCAGTGTCCTTAAATTTATTACACTTCAAAAGCCCACCCACCGCTCCCTTTTTGTAATTTTGTGTAGACTGTTTATTTTGCACGATGTCTTTAATAACATTATTGCCGTGTCTAACGTTATATTTTGCAGTTGGTTATCATATATGTGTGCGAATTGGCATCTTCATTGATACATGGTTTACAAATATCGTCATACGACATGGAACGAATTACGTGACAGAGTTGTCAACAACCCTCCTTCAAATAGAAATGAACAACAACGGTTGCAGAGGTACAGTCGTTCTACGTTAACTGATGCTCCTACAAGGAACTAACTATAAATCAACGAAGCGTAGTGCGTGATTCTTGCGATAAGTGAACTTTGGAATGCATGTGGAATGTTGTGCCTTAAGATTCTACTACGGGAAGTTTGTAGTGTATGTAGGCAGTGGTCGATGTAACTTGTGACTATGTGTACATTATAGTTGTGTACCTATTTATAAGGTTTGATTTGTAAACCTGTGACTGTTCATATATTTATTATAAAGGGATGCATATTTACTACAATGCTTATCATGTAAAATTGTGATTAGAGTTAATCAATTTGTCGTGACAGCAGCACTATTAGAGCTAGGAATGACCAGGGGAACTGAAGCGTTAGGATTTTATCCTTCTAAAACACGGGATAATGGTGATGTTAAAGATATGAAATATGGCAGCCTGTGATTGTTTACCGCTACCTGTTTTAACTGTCGGTCTACGATTCTTGGCTTGCTTCCAAAAATATTATTTGGGTTAAAGGAGCGGTTACTGATGTGCTCGATAGATTAGCGTCTTAGGCGGTCTCTAATTGGCTCACACTTTTAGTTAGGATCTTGTTTAGTTAAGCTGTATTATACATTATGTTGCACTGGTAGTCGAATAATTAGGTACAGCGTACCATGCGGACTTATTTCTCGCCGTGCGGCGATAGCTTAAAATTATATGGCACCAGCGGTGCCTTCCCAGGGTCTAAACGCATCAGGTGATGCGCTTGCTTTTATATCGCACCAGCGGTGCAATTATATATATACGCCAGCGGCGTTTGCAGAAATTATATGGCACCAGCGGTGCCTTCCCAGGGTCTAAACGCATCAGGTGATGCGCTTGCTTTTATATCGCACCAGCGGTGCAATTATATATATACGCCAGCGGCGTTTGCAGAAATTATATGGCACCAGCGGTGCCTTCCCAGGGTCTAAACGCATCAGGCGATGCGCTTGCTTTTATATAGCACCAGCGGTGCGATTATATACGCCAGCGGCGTTTGCATAAATTATATGGCACCAGCGGTGCCTTTCCAGGGTCTAAACGCATCAGGCGATGCGCTTGCTTTTATGTAGCACCAGCGGTGCGATTATATACGCCAGCGGCGTTTGCAGTATGGCTACATAGTGCAACTGGGTGGGCGATTTCCGGTTACGTTCATGTTTGCTCCTGGTCGCTCCTTCTCATGTCTGGTCGGCAGTAAATTCAACTCCACTCTGGCGTTTAACCAATGGAGTTCCTCCTCTGCTGTCATGGCCGTATCCGCCAACTCATTAAATTAAATAACTTCTGATAAAGAATTACACTTACATTTATTGAATATATATATTTATATAGAATACTTTTCGGGAAGAATATTAGATAATAGATTATCAAACTCAAACAGCTTTGTTGTTTTGTCAGGACTGAGTCCTAAAATAATTGACATTTAATTGGCTGTCATAAATGAACACACAAGTTTCAATACGGCGTCTTCGACCTCTTGCTGAGCTGGTACGCATATTACCCTCCTGACTGTAATTCAAGCACCCCTCGACCTTGATCAAGGTGCAAGATGATTTTCAAGCGCCCCAAAGATACGCGTGGGTGTGAATAAAGTTGTTTACACAAAATTATACATGACACATAATTGGTCGTATTAGCGAGGCCAAACACAGTGGGAATTGACACAATGGGACTGGTTAAATTGGTCGTAATACGGAATAGCGGAGCGGTCGCATTATAGGACCTTAATTCAATTGAATATAGAACAAAATTATTTGGTTCTTATAAAAATCGGTCGTAATAGCGGGACGGTCGCATTATCAGACCGGTCGTTAGGTGGAACTTTACTGTATCTTGTTAGGCTGACACACTTAAAGAAATTTGATGGTTTTTAACAAAATTCTAAGATTTCTACTAAGATGTTTTATGAATACCAGCCCTGGACTGTATTCATTCAGTTAACTCCCGTTCAATTAAATATAGAAGGCATGGATAACCTCCCATGGAAAGCGCTACATAGCGCTTCGGTTAGGAAACTGACACCAGTACTACCTTATTCTCCTACAAGGACTTGACAACTTGTCCAAATGTGGAGGAAAATCAACATTGCTGTAAAATTTTACGTTATTTGGCTTAGCTGTGTTTTAATGGTAATTAAAGCACATTCATATCCTCTATGCATATAGAGGTAAAGCAACTGGTTGTATTAAAATGGTCTTTAAACAACTGAAAGAATACCTTCACACTGAAGTCCCTGTCGGATAATTCCATAAAGCATAGAACCACAATGGTCACAGAATGTTGGCCGCCTACAGTTGTGAACAGAGAATCGATGTGGAACATTAATGTTAAACCTTTGGCCTGCACCCTGCAAAATAATAAACAAACATATCAGTAAGCAAGAACAAGTCATACCGTAAAATCTGAAAAAAGTGTTAAAATGTGATTTTTAATTTCATAAAGATTAGGTTAAAACTATAACCTCCAGGATGTTATGAAGGTTTTTTTAGCCTGGTGACTCATGTTTTACCCATGATGACCAAATTGTCAACATGACCTAATTTTACAAAGACTATATACTGTGGTCAGTTGTTATAAAGTTCAGATCAAAATGTGACCTTTAAAGTGATAACAAGGGTTTTTCTTGATATAGCCTGGTGACCCCAGACAACCCAGTTGCAAACTTGACCGAGATTTTATATAGACAAACATTGTGACCAAGAGTTATAAAGAGTAAATGAAAACTCTGAGTTCAACAGTGTTAACAGTCCAACATTGATGACGCACAACAACAAACGGTGATCACAATAGCACATTGTACTCAGGTGAGCTAAAAATCAACAAGTCTAAAAATGTATAATACCTCTTCTGGATCTTCTGTTGTCTTGTTCTTGATGCCAGGACATTGTGTAACCACGTGTTGATGACAGCGTTTATGAACCACACACGTACATACTACAATACAAGACATAGTTAACTATAATAAATGTGTTTACAAATGTGCAAATGAACATTGAGACATGATATACTAGATAAAGCCTACGAAAATCAATGTGTTCACAAATACCTTAATAGAGTGATAATTACAATAATTTAGGTAAGCTGTTCTAGATAATCTTTACATTTTTCTGTTATATATATATAAGTATTATTGATTCAAATGATTAAGTTGAGAATAATAATGGACATAATACTGCGACACTGCATACATTATGCCAACTGTTCCATCCATAGTTAACTGTTACTCCAAAGATAGGTCAGATAGGTCGGGGATTTCACCAATTATTTGGGGAGCGCGGTAAACGTTACCAGGGTTTCAGACTACTACCAACAGGGGAATTCCTGCCCTCTAAAGTGGCCAAAATCCATCATCCATAATATTTCATATATGGATAATAAATGACCTCCTGTTTGGAGGGAACAGACAAAAAGTTTGTGTGATACAAGAATCCGAGTGGGCAGCCCTAGCTCCATCTGAATAGACTTCTTTGTTCTTTCACTTGCCCAGTGTATAGCACTGATACACACTATATTCCAACTAGAGTTCATCTCTAGTAGGGCAGGAAACACTGGAAAGCGTTTACTCAAATTTCTAAAGCCCCGGCTGAGATTCAAACCAGGGACCTCCGGATTGGTAATCTAAAGAGATAACCATGTGGCTACCATTTAACCCGTAAGAGATGACAGATCACTTCAACATTTGTACATATTAAACTGTTCTTAAGTATATATATAAATGGTCTATCAGTAAATTGTTAATTATAGCAACATGTGCACAAAGTATGAGACACCAAGGTACTGTTTATCAAAGTATTATCGGAAACTTTAAACTTACGTTCAAATTTAAATTGTTAAAAAAAATTTTAAAACCTACGCATTTGGGACAGATATTGACTCAGGGTTCCCACAAATTTTCTAAGGCAAAAATTCCCAGACATTTCCCTGATTTTTCCCTTGACCATAGAGCAGTTTTCCCTGACTTTTTAGAGCGATCGGGCGACACAGCAACTTTTTGTTAGAGCAAAAAAATAGAGAAAAGGAGGCTATATTTGCTTTATATGAGACAAAAAAGTTAAGCTGTTTTAAAGGGTTTTGATTGTCATAAATTTTTTATAACTTAAGAATTATTCCAAGCAAGCATCGCAAGCGAGGATTTTTTTCAGTCTTATTTATTTTCTTCATAGGAACAGTTTCAATGCAAAATTCCCTGATTTTTCCCTGACTTTTGCTCAATTTCCAGATTTCCCTGACTAATTCCGAAATTCCCTGACATTTCCCAGACCTTGAAAAAATTATGTTTTTCCCTGACCATGGGAACCCTGATTGTTTGTAGAACTTCATTAACTGAATATCAATTAATAATGAACAACCCTTTACAACAATCTGTAGCTGTTAACAATCATAAAGAATTTAAATTTGAATGCAAGTCAAATATTTCCGTAAGTGCTTTGATAAAACAGTACCCTGGTGTACATCAAACAAGGGAGATAATCAACATGATAACTTACCTTGACATTGATACCCTTGCTTTCCCAATCCCCTGAAAATACATAAACATCACATAATGACTACTTGATACTTGGTAAACAGAAGCTTTCATATTTTTAAGCCTCCAGAAGTGGATGGTCAAAATGAGTCCTGAATCACAATTTTCTGGAGATTACATTCAACTCTTGTTTATCTCAAATTTTTAGGACCGCAAAAACTACTTTGACAATTACAATCTAAAATTCGAGAGCCATATTTATGCCCATAAGCATTGCCAACAATTCCGAAGACAATCACATGTAAACTGTTTGAATTAGAGTATAGACAAGGTTAATTTCACATACTTTTGGTAATCAAAGGGCCATAATCCAACAAGGCCTGGGACGATTGGGCCTATAATCCAACTTGACCTAGATATTATGCCCATAAACATTGTCGCCAAGTTTGAAGATGACCTGAAGAAACTTACTGGGCACCGCCGACAGCCCGCACACCGAGGATGTCCACATAATGCATCCAGGTTTTAACAGGCGTATAAAAAGTATAAAATTATATCGGGTGGGTTCCCTAATTTCTGCTAACGAAGTAATGTAATGCACCCTATATCTCTCTGGTCCCATCTACAATTTAGAACTCCAATGTATATACAGGGGTGTCAACAGAGCCAAATTTAAAATCCTGAAAATCATATGCGGCTGACCATTTTTGCCAAACTAGAGGCCGTCAACCATATACACATGTACAACTCAGTTTTTCAATCTTTTTATTGAAAAAAATCCTTCAGAGCAGATATAATTGACCATAACTTTGCCATTTCTTGAGATATTTTCATCAAATAACTTTATTTTGGTCAGAAAGCATAGCTCTTCCATGATAGACAAATCCGGAATTCCGGATAAATCCCGAAAATTGACACCCCTGATATATCAGGGGTCCTACTAAGTCACAAAGCCCAATTCTGAAAATAAGACACTAAGTACACATCCAACATCCATACACCTAAAGTCTGTTTCAACATTATTCTATTGTTGAAATTCAGCATGTGAAATTTGATATGACCATTTATATAACTCAGTTGAGACTTGGTATTTTTTCATCAAATAACTTATATTTTCTTCAAAAGTTCATTCTTTCTAGTGCAGCCAATTAATCCAGAATTGTAGGACCCCATATAAGTACAGGTAAGACAAGAAATGTTTGATAAGTTGCTTACCATATAAAATCACGGCATAATGAGCAAAATGTTGGTTGACGAAGCATCGTAGCCATAAACTTGTGACCATTGACTTGGTGAACTCTACGACGCATAGCACCCCGTCGACGGTTGAGTAAACCCTCTTTCTCCCGGAACACCCGCTGTTCCTGGGCCTTGGGTGGTGCTGCAATGTAACAATAACTTATTTAAACATATGTTCCAGAATGTTTCACAGGAAAATATGTCCTAATAAATAGTAAAGAATTAGTATGTTTCTTCAGTAAATCAGTTTAACAGAACCAGGACGTTTATCATAAACCATGCCAGCAAAAACTTCTGGTAGAACTTTTTTAAAATACCGCTATCACTTTTGATTGAGACAGTGACAGTAAACAAGGTATGTTGGAAATCATTATGTATGTGCCCCATACTGACAAAGTCCACGACTGACAACGCCACCTTATGGCAATGCCAACTACTGGCTTCATTACTTCAAATTGAAGGTTACAGTGACCTTGACAAGTAGACAGCAAATAATTTAACAAATAGATTTCATCTGATGGTCATGAACATTGTTCCTACCAAAATTGAGAACTGTAGGCTTAAGTTTTCAATGTAAAATATCAATCAGACATGGTTTGGTCGACTGATCGACCCAACCCACCAACATGTACAAAGCAAACTTATACTCTTCTTCAGGAGGGAGCATACAAAATATAATTAAGACTCTGTATTCTTATACTCCTACTTCTATTCCAGAGAGTACGAAGTTAACTTTTTCATCACGATCTTGAAATGCTTAATGGTACTAAGGTGAAGGTCATACAAAGTGCACAAGGTCACCAGATACTAAAATTCTATTTTTTTCGATCTGGCTTACAGTTACACATTTGACAAAAAAAGATTTTCTTAAGACTTTGTTCAATGAACCCAATATCCATCTCCCATAACCTACAGTGATATACTGTTAGGAACTTTTTTATAACCTTCCATGCTTGGCTATCAAAATGAGACATAGGAACAGTCTGTTCTCATACCCTTGAGGTGCATCAGGTATTAGGTTTCAAGAGAGACAAGATTATAAATATAAGTTGTAGAACATGTTTCATGATTGACTAGAAAACTTAGTATAGTCAGAT
The DNA here is from genome assembly GCA_947247005.1 of Spisula solida. Classification (NCBI taxonomy): domain Eukaryota; kingdom Metazoa; phylum Mollusca; class Bivalvia; order Venerida; family Mactridae; genus Spisula; species Spisula solida. Next base: position 55,454,511 of record OX365945.1, read on the forward strand.
TTTTCTGACTGTCGCAGTCATCTGCTTGACCGTTAGTAATGAGAACAGCCTTTGTCACATACGGGTATGTGTCCGTACACAAACTATGAAATCATAATTGACTTGTAAGAAATTTACCGTTATACAATGTATGACTGTAAACAGTCTATACCTATTTTATCTTATTGGCCCGTCAAATGAATATTTAATGTCGAAGTACTTGCGACAAGTTGAAAAAATCAACTTATACATTTCTATAAACTATGATTGTTCCATGTTATTAATTAAGAATATCCCAATGTACCCTGCCAATGAACTTAAACAGGTCACTCAATCTTTGACCTCTGTGACCTTGACCTTGGAAATTAGGGACAATCAATCTTTTATTATCATGTTTGTTTAACTTTTAATCAGATATAAAATTACAACATCAATGAAGAGACCTAGTAGCAGCCTTATGTTCCAGCAGGCTGGTAATGTCGCGGTCATGGATCAAACCCGTGACCTCTCACACTTAGATGCGGATGCCCTACCACTAGGCCATGGGAGTGGATTATTCATGTCACATTATATTTTTCCCCAAAGATTTCTAAATTTTCCACATAAATAAAGTCAATTGTATTGAAAAATGAATGCTTTTCCGCGCGCTAATTTTCCCCCTCCTATGGGCCCAAAACAATTTCCCCAAAACGTAAAAAGAACCACTGGCAGGGATTCCATTTGACTCCGGAGTAGGGGTTTGGACCCCTGAAATTTCCAAAAAGCCACATTTTGACTCAAGATTTTGGTTTGAATGGTCATTTTCTCTTAAAATCGTGGGTATTTTGGCCCTAGTGGAACCCCTGACTGGGAATAGACCAGTATCCGCTTTAAATAACAGTTTATTACAATCCCATTAGGCTAAGCTGCATGTACTTGTCATTCCTTAATAATGGTAGTTTATGTTGCCATCTCAGTTCTAACAGAAGTTGAGAATTTAGGACCTTTTTTCCAGTAACCATTTTTGCTGAAACATTTTAACTCTTATTGTTAACACTCACTAGCATTACCGGTAGTTGGAATCCATTCTCATTCACCAGTGAATTCTTTACCAGAAACTGGGAACTTGACAAACCACTGATGAGGTCGTTTTAATTTTTTAGCCCAAAAAATGTGCTAGTCAATAGTGGTGTAAACGCGAAATTTATCGTCACACGGTTCATGGTACAACACTACTAAATTTCGATACGGTTCGAGATTTATTATTACATAAACAATATTCAGATCGATTGTGTATAATGTATCAGTCATTTTGATTGGCTTAAAATACACTTCATATTGTTGAAATTCATTTAAAATAGTTGACAGAGTCTAAGACACATGGTTTGCAATACTTGCTGTAATAAATTAATAGCAACAAAGTCATCGTCTAAAATGTCGAAGTTTTTTAAGCTGCTGTTATTTATTAAAGCGTATTGTTACAACCCTACTAGTCAACATATTTTAGATAAATTTCAATCAAACCAGTTTACAACTTTAATATGTTAATCTGACACTCTCAACACCTCATTCCTGATGTTATCCATTGCCACAAGGGTAATCTATATAATAAGAGTAATTGAAAATAAAAGACTTAAATATTTTTTATAGAGGCAATGCAGTTTAATAGGCGATTGCCGTATATTCCCCCATGGTCCTCACAACCAGGTTCTCTTTATCGTAACAGTATATTTACATATAAATGATAGTCATATACTGTTTTACATAGTAAATCAACTTTTTTTAATGCCGAGTGAATTTCTACTAAATAGCATTTTTTTTTTGGTTTTGGTTCCAGCCAAAGAATGGATCCCCGACTTTCTGCAGATGAAGCAGGCTGACTAACTGCGACTGACATATAATTTATATGTACTGTGCAATACAATTATTATATGTTGGTATATTACTGGTATAACCTCAAAAACTAACTTTTCAAGTTTAAAATGTTCAAGTTTACTTTCGAATTAAATATAGAGCAGACTGTGTTTTCTCAGTATGAAACTTCTTGTGCCTTTTACATTTTGTACCTATTTATTAATTGATATATATATTTATAATAATTAGGTTGATTGTAAAGCATGTTCTACAACTGACGGTCTCCACTTTTCAACATTTATTAAGGCTATGGGAGTAGAAAAACTTTTTTTAATATTTACTCTGAGTGCCATGCAAAACAAAATATTATGTCTTAGGTTGCAGAATGACCTGGTCGAAAGCAGGGGCATAGCTATAGACATTTTGATGTGTTGGACAAAATAATACGATGGAGCCCGGGACATGTCACAAGAATTTTTTTAAACTGTTGATAGCCGATGGTATGTTTTAGCGTATATTTGGTCACTTCAAAGGTAACCAAACCATCTTCAAGTTCCTAAATGGCATGTGTAGAAAAGATGTAAAGGCCTGGGCCTAACGACAATATACATTATACCACTGTATGTGCACATAGGAATGTGTCAGTGGGGTCTGGGTATATTACAAATTTTCTGGGTTCATCCTAATTATAATCTTATTAAAAAATTTGATGACTTTGGATTTTCATCAGAAAGTGTCAATTAACATTAATGGCATTTTCTGATTTGTTAACAATTTAAGTGAGCATTAAAGTTCAATAACAGGTGGGTGGAGCTTAAATACCATTATTAAATATTCACACCAGGGGGTTAAGATCAAAAACCAATTAGATTACTGGTATGGATGAACTACTCTTGATTGACACCTATTTAATGTTAAAATTAGCATATAACACATGGTAGAATTGAAAATTCTAAGTCAGTTTTTGTTTTCTGTTAATTGCTCTTTGACAGGTGGTTGCTTAATTGGGAGAATAAATGTAGCTTCCTTATAATTTTACATACATATATTTATTATATATAAAAATGGTCTGATAACAATACTTGTTGGTAGAATTGAAAATTCTAGGTCAGTGATTTATTTTTATCATGATTTACGGATTCAATCTGGTAATTGCTCTGAAACAGGTGGTTGCTTAATTGGAAGAATAAATGTAGCTTCCTTATAATTGTATGTATATATATATTAATAATATTATATATAAATGGTCTGATGACAATATTTCATCAAAAAAGTTGCTAGAATTGAAAATTCTAATTCAATGTTTTGTTTTTATCATGATTTGCGGATTTTATATGTTAATTGCTCTGCGACAGGTGGTTGCTTAATTGAAAAAAACAAAATTTTACAAATGCAGCTTCCTTATGATTTTATGTATATGTATTATATATATAAATGGTCTAATGACAAAACTTCAACTAAAAAGTTGGTAGAATAGAAAATTGTAAGTTGGTGTTTTATTTTTATCATGATTTGCAAAATCAATCTGTTAATTGCTGTGTGACAGGTGGTTGCTTAATTGGAATAATAAATGTAGTTTACTTATAATTTTATGTATATATATTATATATAAAGACTTGAGAGTTAATGTGAACAGTACCAAAATTCAGGTAATTCTAGTTGCAAGGTATTTATAAACTGGACAGACAGCAATTCTTAACACCTAATAAAATGATTTCAGATTTTCAGGTTACATGTAGTCTACTTAATTAAGCTAAAGCAAATCAAATGACGAAATACACGGGACAATAGATTGGGATCTATTGCAACTTTATTTTAATCACCCAGGCAAATAATAGGGAAGGATACAGTATTGGTTCACAGAAAATAGAAAAAATAAGTCAGCAATAAACTTCACCTAAAATTGAATAATAAATGGAACTGTATATAGTTCATGTACTCGAAATAGACGCATCTAGAAACAAATTTAATCTTGTGAAAAGTGGTAATTTCGTAGTACAAATCTTGATTTAATCGTCATTTTGTGATCAACTTTTGTAAGCTAGAAATCACCTCATTATCATAAGAGAGCTATTATGCGAGTTATTTTGCCTCAAGTGTGACCATGCTCCACCATTAATTAGTATAAGAATGGATGACCTATTTTTCAACATCGATGAAAATTAGCCTTTGAAACTATGTAAACAAGGGTTGAAAGTCAATTATGATCATACAATAACCAATAGTGATGCACACTAGAGAGTCAAAATTATACAGTGACATTTTGGTCACAAATATGCTAATGATAGGAAACCATTACCTTCAGAAGCAGATCCATTGAGTTCTATTATCACATGCAATTTTCCACTAGGCTCTAAATCAATCTGTGAAAATAGACATAGAAGTTATAAGATTTTATTCATGAGTGACTTAGACTGTAAAATTAGATAATAAATGCATAGAGAATGTATAGGCCAACCAAATTATTACAAATGTATAAAATGTTAATGTACTATGGATACAGGCGCCATCACAGTGCGTGTCCTACTTTCGTCTTGCTCTGTGATCTTACCGACAACAAACGTTACCGGCCTGATTAAGGATTAATGGGGCGGAACGAAGCATGTAGTGGCTTAAACTTACCCATATATCTGACTGGGACTTCAAATCCTGGAATGAAAGCGAACAATTAGCAACAAAATCATCCGGAGGAATGGCCGCGTCGTGAAACACGGTCAATCCGAACGACTGTCCATTATGAATTTCCGCGGTAAAATCTTCGTTCCAAACAGGTTTCGATGTTTTTACTTTGGTTGTAGTTCGTGCAACATGCAGCTCGTCAACGTCAAATGCTATATATGGGTCTAAAGCGGGTTCGATCTCCCCCTTTTTCGAGCCTCCCATGGAAAAACGGGCCGCGTAATCCGTCGGTCGCAAGTCGATTGCTTCGCAGATTTTGAGCTTCATCGAGCCGTTAAAGAACACCATGGTTGCTTTTAATGGTTGAATGGAATGCGTAAATATATAATGATCACATTTCACTGCGTATATATCCTGATCACACCTATTTATGGCACTAACTTCTTCAACCTAGTCATCGGCGGTGATGAAAAACAATCGCGGAAGTCGCAATGTCGATCATAGCAGAATCTTACATCGAGTGCGCATGTGCAATGGCAGGGGCAAGGTCATTACTCGGGCCAAAATTATCATAGTCGCTCTATTTCATTATATAATTCAAATGAATTGTTCGATGTTTTAACTCATTAACAACTTTATGTTCACATAGATTATGATATTGTTTGTCAATATGCTTTGATTTCTAACGATAACAACTGTTTTAAGCACGGGGTAGACGAATAACCGTACTAACTGATAAAATGCAGGGGCGTATAAAGGGAGGTAGTACGACTAATATCGCCAAGTGTGTATACAGGCATGCATTAATCATGGGGGTTCTTAAATACTCACAGGTGATGAATTAAGCATAACTTTGCCAAACTAGGCCTGCTAATTAAATAAAAAATCGATGAAATAGTTTTTAAAGATCTTAGTTAGAGCTAGAAATATTATAGATCTAGGAGTAAAATCTCCTGAATTCAGTGATTTTTTTCGCTTCTTTGGGAAAGGGTCCGGGTCCGTTCAGATCGGGAATTTTCGCGTTGTGACAACTTGAAATTGGGAATTTTCATGAAGCAGAAAGGCCAAATAAAACAGAAAAAGAGATTACATGTGACTGTTTACTGGTTTCTGTAAACTTTTATGCTTGACCTCTTGTCAAAAATGTTCATAACTTCGTCATTTTATGTCCGATTTTGATTTTTTTGTTAAATGTCCATTGGGAATTTCTCCCTTCAAATTTGGGGAAATTATAGCCTTTTTCTAATTGGGAAGGTACCGTTTACCGGCAGCAAACAAAGAAGGAAAAAATCACTGCTGAATAATTCTTAACATTCATTTGAATAGTCTTGTACATGATAATTTCTCTCTAAATGATTCCAACAAAATGAAATTTATTATTGGTTAACCTATCACATTTACTGGACCAGTGTGTATTGAGTCCATATTGACATCTATATATAGGCCTTAATTTTAATAAAGTAGATCTATATAGGTATTGGCCCAAGGGCTTGAGTATTTTAAACAGACCCTGATAGTATCGCATATGTCACTAAATATTTATAGTAAATATTTAATAAGGTATGTGGTAATTCAACTTGTATCAGCATAATAGCTGTTAGCTATGTATTGTATTGTTATAAACACAATGCCTACTATACGCATGTCCCATCAGAGCTAGTATTGCACCGACCCCTGTTTATTGGATCCACGTGGCGATGGCGATTAACCCCCCGACTGGCAAGTAATGGTTAATTGAATGGCACAATGCCAATACATACTTCTTTAAAGATGTAACACATTTTAATAGTAGCGGCTCGTCTAATCACCTGTTAATCTACGAATCCACGCTGTCAACCCCATTTTCTACTCGGACGTCTTGACAAGCATCTAGTGCCCTAGTCAAGACTTCAGAGAGGGTGAAGAATACCCTGCTGAACGAGAATGCCTCGATGGTCGACAAACAAGAAACATAATTATAACTTCGTTTTCAAAGATGTTTAAAATGCATTATAATTTCGTTTGTTTAATAATTTTTAATATCACGAAAGTGAATTTATTAAAAAATGAGGGGGGCGACCTAGACCCCGATCTATATAATCATGTGGGGTCATAAACTAAAAAAATGTATAACGCAAACTAAAATATGATCCTAGATGCCAGTAGTCAGTAGAAAACGGTGTAATTCAACATCCAAACTGAAGGCAAATACCTATATATATATTTAGGTCTTTTCTGAAGGTGTAAACGGCCGTAAAAGGTGAAACGCGGAATAAGCAGAATTAAGAAGACAATATAATCACAGATTCCCAAGCATTCAGTTATAGTGCGACTATTCACATTCATAGAGGAATCTTTGTGTGGTTGTTTTATGAAAACAGAACCAAATCAGCAAAATAAAATGCGAGAAATTGCATTTTATACTTTAACAATTCCTGATATGTGTAGGTTGACGATATCGAATGCGCCACCTATAAAAATAATTGCCAAAATTAGTATTTTTTAACATTCGATGTACAAAACGAACTAGGGCAGTACTTAATAATTCAAGACTATGGTTATCAACAGTGGCAATAATTGTAAGTTTTATCACCAAAAATAATGTTCAGTGACGCAGGACTTTTTTACCGAGTATATAATACTATTGAGCTGTATTAGGAGCCCTGGACACACCATGTATACGAGAGTCGCGTTTGTTTGGAGGTGGGGGACCTGGGCTCCGGGTCCCTGAAAATTTGTGCAAAATATGGTTATCTTACATCTATTTATTGAACTTGAAGGCGTTCGATGTATTTTCTTGTGGGAGGGACGGGACAAACATTCCCAAAACAGTAGAATATGTTCAAACTTTGTACATGAACACAGTATCGTGTTAGAAACAGCAAAAGACAAAAATAATCATAGTTTATATCCGATGTTGTTTAAGAGTGCAGTATGTTTACCCTTTAAACCACGCACGTTAATTAACATGCGTGTTTAAACTAACTTTAGTGTTTTTCTCCAAATCTGTGTGTTCAATGGCAGTAGTGTTTTTCTCCAAATCTGTGTGTTCAATGGCAGTTGTGTTTTTCTCCAAATCTGTGTGTTCAATGGCAGTAGTGTTTTTCTCCAAATCTGTGTGTTCAATGGCAGTGGTGTTTTTCTCCAAATCTGTGTGTTCAATGGCAGTAGTGTTTTTCTCCAAATCTGTGTGTTCAATGGCAGTAGTGTTTTTTACTCCAAATCTGTGTGTTCAATGGCAGTAAGTAGCGTTTTTTACTCCAAATATATGTGTTCAATGACAGATAACTTCCAAGCAAGTTCGGAAAACTATGACTATTTTTGCATTAAATTTATATGTTTTTATCGAATATTACACACTGTCCATATATCAAGTTTAAACCAATTATATTTTTGGGAAAACAAAATCCCATATCGCACAAAAACTGCAGAGAATGACCTTACACGACGTTAACAGGGGTTTGGAATCTGACCAGAACAACCTTCTGAGGAAAAAGCCCCTGAGCAAAATTGCTGGTCGGACCCCTCCTGAAACCGCGATTGAGGGATGTTCCGTAAATGCGCTGAAAAATCTCTTATTTATTCAATATCACAACTTTCAGAATCTGTAAACTTATGCCTACATAGAAAAACTTAACGTTGGTCACGTGATAAAGATTTCGGCGCATTTTCCCGCGAAATTTTTGAAGTCTCCTCGTTTTTGGTTAAACTATACATTTTTGATATTTTAAAACAGAAAAATATTTAAGTTTGTTATTTTTATCGCAAACTTCGACATTGTATAATTTTATAGATCGAAAATATCAAGTTTTCTTTTAAAATAAGTAATCGACATTATACAATGTATCTTTTAAGCTACGCCCCATGTGTACCCGTTTTATATCAAACGGTATATGTGTGTACAAAACTTATTTAATTTTGTTGAGTACACTATTTAACTAGGTGACACTGATTGACCGCGTGTCTATTTTTAGATACAGCTTGACACAGAAGAAAGGTATTCCCAGGTAAGGCAATATTGGTTCCCGATTCAGTGACACCTTTAAATTAGTTTACGTGCAGTGTACACAGTGAAGCCGGGGCAAGCCAGGTGACTTAAACCGTCAACCATTTTGAACCCAATTTAAGTGTTAGACATTTTGTGTTTTTCAGTTTTAAAGTTATGATAAAAAGCACCTTGGAATAAACTTAAAACGAGAGTAACAATGGAGTTAAATACAAGACGCTCAAACTGTACTGAAAGTTCCAGGTGAACATAGCGATTTAATTGGAATTAAATGGAGAAATTGAAAATTCGAAAAATACGGAAGTGACTAATTTTGTAATTTAAGTATTTGGTATCGAATACCGATTTCGAGATGGAAACGTTAACACGTTTTGTGATAAACTGTTGTATAGTTGTGTGTTGTTTAAGTTTCGTTGTTTCACAGGGGTTCATCACACCTCCGCCGCCAGGTGTGGATCCGGTAGAGGCTAACGGCCGTTTGTATAATCTGTTCTATGTTCCATCTAACTGTAAGGATCCGTTTGTTATGACACAGTCAGAGCTCGGAGGAGGTGGTGTTGTGGTAAAAGAGAGGAAAGTTTTGATGGAGAAGTATGGGCCATATACTATACAGGGAAACATTGAAGTTGCCCCGAGCGGATGTTTAGTGATAATGCCAGGAGTGGAGATGTACTTTGGGGCTGGTTATGGAATCATAGTGAATGGAACCCTGATTGCTAGAGTACGTATTTTGTGTTCGAAAGTCGCCTCATTCACGGATCCAGGGAGGAAAGGGGGGACTTGATAGGGGCGACCCTAGCTATTACCTATTATAGTTTGGGACCTGTTCATGGGTATCAGGACATGTCCACACCGGTGGGCCTTGAGTACCGCATTTTTAGGGACAGGACTCGTCTAAGACACTTGATTCATTTGTTTACTTTTGCGCACATTAATTAAGTTTTCTACTTAAATTGTATTACTTACTGGTATAAATAATGTCATTGAATTGAATCTTTACACCTTTATTGAAACTTTACACATTTAATGTCATTAGTCAACCCTACTTGTCTAGTGGCATAACTCTAGGATGATTTTGTAAAGAGTTATGGCCCTTTTTAACTTTGACACTTCAAGTTTTAAAAAAAAGTTCAATAGTTAGTTTACTATCAATGCTATTGCATTGAAACTTTACACACTTTTTAATTGTCATTAGTCAAACCTACTAGACAAGTGGCATAACTCTAGGATGATCTTGTAAGGAGTTATGGCCCTTTTTCACTTAGACATTTTGGTAACTGAAAGTACTTGTGTACACTATCAACATTGCAATTCAGGGGCATATTGTCCTTTACAGAATAGAATACTTTATTTTCCAATTAGGAGCCATTTTAATCGTTTCAAAGCGTACAATCACATATAAATATATACAAGTGTATGAATTAATGCATTACAGTGATAGGTATTGGGTTTTTTAATAAAATCGTAAATTTGTGCATTTCAAATTGTTGTTTCATATTTGGAAGGCTGATTATTCTTTGGGATTGGATTTCATGATCGAGTTCAACCACAAAAAAAATCAACAAAACCTTAACCCCACAAAAATAAAGATTTTGCAGTAAAACTTGAGCTGCTATGATTGTATTTTTGTTGTTTGTAGGGTAGTTATCTACCAAACCAGAGAATATTGATGACCAAGAATCCAAACACAAGCCTGTCAGTGGGTTCTAACGGTGTATTGCCGGACGATGCAAGATTAGTAGATGGTAACACAACAAGGGACGGTCGACTGGATTTATTGTGGAAGGGAAAGTGGAGAGGTGTTTGTACAAACTACAACAAGTGAGTGTTGCTGTAAACATGCATTAGGCCAGAGTTTTTTTAATTTTTTGTTACACGGACATTTTTGAGAAAAAAGTCCACAGGAGGAGGGAAAAAATAAAAACTCCCAAAATGTAGTTGATGGTGGATTGTAGTCAATGACGGTCCATTATTGAAAGCAACAATGTTAGTTCTAACAGCAAATTTATCTTATAACAAATACAGTGCACATGTATCTGTATCATTGATAAAGAATTTTAAAAAAACTACAGAAATTTAATTACATGTACATTTTATTTAAAAATAAATTTCAGTTACATGTTTTTTCAATGATACCTATGGATAATGGCACAGTGGTATATGAGAGCACTATACCTACTTATCATTAGTAAAATATTGGAATACATAATAAAACAAGGTGTATAGGAACATTACCATCAAAATATTTGATATAAAAAATTTGTACAATTTTAGATTTCCAAATTATTTTTTTTGAAAATCCCCAAAAATAGGGCAGGAGGGTCCGAGTAAAGAAAAATCAAAGAACTCTGGCCTTATTTTAGTCCCACTGGTCAACAGTATTATCAGACAGTCATATGGAGACTACCCAGTCACATTAATTAACCTGACATTTGGTCCAGGTTAATAAACTGTTACCGGGAGCTAGTTTAACTATAATGAGCTACAAGCAAGGGAGATAAACCAGTACCAAATTTAACAACTTTGGTATGTTGCGGCTTTGGATTGAACCTGAGACCTCTCACTGATATTCATATACATGTATATTGAAAATAGTTGTAAGGGAGATAAAATTGGTGGTCTTTGCAGACAGGTTTTTGTAAATAAGTGGTCTTTGTTAACTTGTGGTCTTTAACACAGGTTTGGCTGTGTAACAATTTGATGTTTAATAAAACACAAACACAAATGTTATAATTATGTTTCTTCATTTAAACGGATTTTCTGTGTCTTGAAGTTTTCTTGGTGTTCTGCATATATTTTCAGAATTACAAATTTTCTTGTTTCAGCTTTACAGAGATAGATTTAAACGTGACATGTCGACACCTTGGGTTTGCTTATGGCAATTTTACCTACCATTCGTTTGCAAGAAACGAGACAGATTATATGGTGTTTGAAAAACCTGCTTGCCGTGGTACTGAGAACAGCCTGTTTGAATGTCCTGGTCGAGCAAATATAAAAGATGGCGCCAGGGTTTGTGGTGAGTGTGAAAATAACAATCCAACCATTCCCTCTCACAAACTATACTTATTTATGCAAATGTCAGCAATTTGCAACAACAGAAGTACTATTTTTAAATAAAACTGCTGATTTCATAATTTTAGTCTCGTCTTTAAGATATCAACAAATATGTGATTTTTTGCATAACTAATAATAAGAATATACCTTAAAGCTGGGCCTAAATTCCAAATATGCTTTAACTCATGCTAGGTGATCTGGGGGGAATGTTTACACTATCTGACCACTTACGGCAAACTATTTTCAAATGAATAACGCTGCAATAATTGACAAATGTTCGTCTTCTTAAAGTTCATGAATAGAATCTCCATGTAAATTTATTTGACATATTTATGCACTTGTAAGCGTAAGCCCAGGTACATACCAGATAGCAATCAGTTCTGATCATTTGTGAAATTATTTTATTTTGTATTTTTAGATGGACAACAGGTGGTTGGTTTTGAATGTGCAGGTTTACGTCCTGATCTAGCCAAGGACCATTGGAGAGGGATAGAGTTCTACAACTCTACACTGGGTGAAATATCTGACGGAAATCTCTACTACAATGCAACATTATCCTTCCTGGAATACCTAGACATCTCGTACGCTGGGCTAGACATCTACAAGGTGGATGGATTCAGGCACGGGCTTGGATCTATCAGCGCGAGTCCTTATGTTCCGATTATGAACAACATCACTATAACAAACGGAGCGTATGATGGCCTCAATCTGACTGACATTAGAGGAGAGGTTCATATTGCAAACTCTACGATAGCAAATAACAGAGGTAATGATAGGGGAAATAATGTCATTTCTCAAATATCAATTCTTGCATGGGTATAAGTTTTTAGGATTTTGAGTGTCAAAAAATGGTCAGTTTTCTTTATTTTTCCTATGTAAAAAGACAAATTTTCAGGATTACAGGATTAGCTAACTTTCTAACTTTTACCCGTATTCTTGCCAGTGTGAGTCAGTGAGATATTATTTTTTGCAAATTGATTACCTCCCTTTACTGATATAACTCAATTTAGATTTAAAGCATTGGTCTTTAACTCTTTAGAATCCTTTGAAATTATTGTTGTTTCTCAAATAAATTACCTCCCTTGTTAGATAAAATTCAAGGTAGACAGCAGCACATTGGTCCTAACCATTTGGAATCCTTTAAATTTATTGTTATTCCTCAAATAAATTACCTCCCTTGTCGGAGAAAACCCAAGATAGACAATAGCACACTAGTTGGGATCCTCTGATTTTATTGTTGTTTCTCAATGAGGTTTATTGTTCTAAGATATTAAATAAATGTTAGAAACTGAATTTAAACACACATTTTGATAGTTTAATAAACATCTGTCTACTATTTATTTTGAAGAAAAGGCCTGAGAAGGATGGAGAGAGACAATGTCAAAATTTATTTACATATATTCTGTTGTGTTTTTCTAGGTTATGGTGTGTTTCTCAAGTCCCACGTCGGCCATACTCTGATCAATATGACCGACATACTTGATAACTGGGGAGATGGTGTGAAAATGTACATCACAAACTACACGATTAATGAATTCAACCGAGATTATCCAACAGATAAATCCTTCTGCCGGACTGGTTCAGTGGCATGGCCGAGCTTTCCGATCATTTTACATGAAGATCTGGTGACTCCAACTGGAGACAAACCTACTGGTTCTCAGTGTTCAAAGGTATATCATATGATACTGTGGTTAAGCAAATTTTCGTTGAACTTCTAATTTTGTTGACTTTGGAGTTGAGATTATCCACCAATTCAAGTATCCTACAAATTAATGAAGAATTATTCTACAACCGTATCAGAAAATGTCCATATCTGCATTAGGGAAAAGTTTCAATGGGAGCTTACTCAAAAGTCACTATCATAATTATACTGAGCAAATGTTTCAACTAGACATTTTGAATTTCTCCCAGAATTTTATTTTTAGTTCAGTTCTGAAATGTGATCTATGATATTTGTTGGGTTACAATGTATGTTTTCATCCAACCAAACTTCTTTGTCAAGTTCAATAAATCATAAAATGAGATAAAAATAGATTTTTTCAAACTTTAATTGATTTCCACTGTTTCAAATACTATCCACAGAATATGAGAAAAATGAAGGGTCTAGTCGGAACAGTGTATAACAGTTTCATAAGGAAAGTGTCATATAAAAAATATTAATTTTCAAAAATATATTTTAGTCTGAGCCTGCGCTTAATTGGCCAATATCGGGGTGACAATATTAATTTACTTTGGCCATAACCCATATAAGGTTGTTCATTCATAATAGTGTTATCAGTAGATGGCTTATCAGTAACCTATAGATAAAACATCAGTATAAAACAAATATTCTGCTGTTACCTATGAAAGTGTAAGAAGAACTGTATACTAATACTTACATTCTCTATTTCAGTTTTATCGAACGAAACCTGGCAAAATGATCACTCTTCACATGTTAATCAGCGAGCGGGACCCGGATGCTACTGGAAAAATCACTGTACGAGATGGAGGAGTCACGTCTCCTATTATATTACAGTATAACATAGAAAATGGTACATTTCCGCAATCTGTAACCACGACAACCAATGAGATATGGATTCTTCTCGAGTACAGTGTACCACCTCGCCCGCCTGCTGGAGTCAGTCCTACGAAACGATGTAAACATCAACGTGCATGCATTCGCTTGTTAATGGAGATTACTACAAACAATGGTATGTACCGGTATGAGTACTGTTAACCAATTTACTTTCGCAAATACTAACTTTCGTGATTTGCTGTTCGTTGGCATATTCGCGAATACAAATTTTCACGTTTTTAAGTTTCCCACAATGTCCATATTAATGTCTTTAGCATTTTAGCAGCGATTAATTTCTAATTTCTACCACTCGCGAACTCCGCGAAATTAAATCGAGTGAAATAATTTCTTGGTTTACAGTATAACCTATAGCTGCAGCTGTGGTCTACTAGTTAGTGCGCTGGGTTTGATTCCCCATCATAGCAGGTCATACCCCTCCATGAAACTTTTGACATTAATGTCAATTTTCCTCCACATGTGGAGAAGTTGCTAATTCCTTGTGGAAGGGAAAGTTAGTACTGGTAAGGATATATAGTCCAGGAAAACTGGTCATGGTGAAGCGGTCACTGTATATAATTGAAAAGTTGACTAATGTTCAGGACCATCTATTACATCTGGTTTGCTGTCTGCCCGTCTATAAATCTAGATCCTGCCATAACTCAAGCAGTTTCCAAGCTGGTTTTATGAAACTTGGTATGTTGATAAGGATCAATACGAAGATTATGCATGTCTATCTTTTTTTGATTCGGACACAAATTGTGGTTGCCACGGCAAAAGAAACATTGAACATAATTTAAAGGGTCATGGCTTCAAAGGGGGCTTCTATATTGCTTGCAATTCTAAATGACTTGTTTTACTTGTACTCTCATCAGATCATTTTCAATAGCATTTATTAAACCTGTTAAGATAGACCACCTGATGGTCGTTACAGACAGGTTGGTGGTTGGACTATATTGTGTACTAAACCCTATCTATTACCATGATTACAGGTCCTGATACAGAGCTGAGATTGTACAATACAACGGTTGCCAACAATACCGGATATGGTGTAAATATTCAAGATGTTCGTTCTAAGGTTTCCTTAAACTCTTCGGTCATCGCGGACAATAAATATGGTGCTGGCTTGCGGGTTTACCAAGGAGCAGCTGAAATTGCAGTGAATAATACGCGTATTGAACGTAATGTCCAAGCTGGTGTGAACATCACATATTCTGGTGGCTATCAGCTGTTTAACCTCACTACTATAGCGAATAATTCCGGATACGGGATTATCACGGAATACCTACGTCTAAACAGGACTCGTATCGAACGTAACCAAAAAATTGAGGTTGTGAGGTCATATTTCATGTTAAATGAATGGACGGCATTTAGAATTGGCAATTACTGCTTAGGTGGAGAATATTTGTTCAATTTGAGCTATTTTGGTCATAATCAACATGAAGTGATTGAATACCTTTCATGTAATATATCAACTAAGTTCTTCACAAATTTCAGTATGGCTTTCAATACGTTTGAAGCCAACAAAAGACACGCTGTTTTGATGACTCCTGTTGTTAATACTGTTGGTATTTTTACCAACAACACGTTTAGAAATCATACGCTGGGTGTGCTGAGGATTGATAATGGGTACGATTTTATTGAAAATCGTTGGTACAAGGAGTTTGACGTCGTTTATAGGATATTTGCCAATGAGTTTTATGACAACAGTGGTCGGTATGTGGTGAATCTACGTCTTAGTCAACCAGGGCCACACCATCACTTGGAATTTAAGTTTAACAAACTGACCGAGAATTACATCACAAACCCTTTCACATATCTAAATCCTCGCAGCAAAGCAGATGCTGTAATTGTTGCTTCGTCTGGAAATGTTCAAGTTCAGCGAAATTGGATTTATAATCCGGACTCGGATCAGGATATTTCTACACATCTCGTGGACCCTTCCGTCATTATCAAAGCCAACTATAATTGGTGGAAAACGAGGGAACATGCTGTTGTCTACAAGCGACTGTTTGACCAGAAGAACAGATACAACCTGGCGGAACTTGAGTATTATCCTGTACTAAAAGAACAATGGCTTTACGGAAACTATGACACCAGTGATGAGCCTAGATATCGATGGACGTTCCAGAGAGGGTCTCGTATTGGCGGCGTTCTTGACGGACAGTTTCAGACGGATTATAGGATACGTACATACCGAGTGGATCGGGATATATTTGTGCTTAGCGATGCTGTTCTCAAAATACTTCCTGGTACGACGTTTGAGTTTGAACCGTCTATTGGAATGGTTGTTCATGGGAGACTGAATGCTGATGGTAGGTGTATTTTATTAGTAAAAACTGGAGATGGGAACGAATATTCAGAAATCAATTGCATATTCAAATTCAAAGTTCATATTCAAATATTGGAAAATATTAAACAAAGTTGTTTAAAATTTTGTATTACCACCTGAATGACATTGACTACACCAGACTAATAGCCTAATAACTAATTTGCTGTGACTTTTAAAATTAAGTATTATAACTTAATTTTTATAGTATTAAAACTGTTTCATAATAATTGATAAACACATACTGGTACACAAATATGTACAAATATTTAGCAAAATGAACAAAATTCTTTTTTATGCCCCCGTATCGATAGATCGGGAGGCATATAGTGATTCACCTGTCCGTCCGTCCGTTCGTCCGTTCGTCCGTCCGTCCTGGTTAACCCAAATTGACCGTTTCTTCTAGCATCATTATGGCTTGCTACAAAGCTTCCAAACTTGCATGGATGTTGTATATGAACACTCTCCACACATCTGTATCACCTGACCCCATTTTGACCTTCACCTTGACCTAACTTTGGACTTAGACTGATTTATGGACAAGGCTTCCACAGGGGGCATAAGCGTTTATTGAACGCAGTCTTGTTATGATGTACATTTGAAGTATATGGGGGTGCTATATTGAGACAAGTCATGCTTTAGGTTGGTCTGTCCTGTGACAAAATTTGTTAGCACTTTTTCTCTCTGACCACAGGTCAGATATCAATGAAACCTCACAAGATCCATAAGTACCATGACTAGTTTCGCATATCTGTGGTGTGTTATGCTTGGATACCTTTTCATTGCTGAATTATTGCTGCTCTAATATTATTGTTCATCTATGATTGTTAGATTCAAAACTCATTAGTAGCATGCCGAATTGAGCATAATAATTATCTATGCCCACTTATTGTTAATTAATATTTCTAAAATTCTTATATTGACAGGTGCTGGTCAGGGAATTAGATTCAAGTTGTATGATAGTGAATTCTTACCATTAGAAAATCGTACTATTTATGAGAGAATTCGATTGGTGGATGGTAACACTGAGTATGAAGGTAGACTGGAACTCAATATTACCGGGGAATTTGGAACAGTATGTAGACAAGTAAGTAGACATTTTGAGACTCTCCTTAATTAAAGCCTCCAAGGATCTGTTATATTCCATATAAATAAATTATTATTATGATAATCCTGGCTTAAACAAATGCAAGCTTCGAGTGTGTGAGGTCCTGGGTTCGATCCCAGGCTGTGTCATACTAAAGATAAACTAAAAATTGTACTGGCAATTGCCTTGCTAGACGCTTAGATTAAGAATATAACTTGCAGCTTATCTTCTCTTTACATTTGTGGCGATGGATAACATGAGGAATTGGGTGTAGTGAGTGATTAATAAAGTTTCGAAAACATTTTTTCACAATCAACCTAAAACAAATATGCTTAATTTAGTAAGTAAATGCGCAACCTTTTTGAATATTATTATAATGACACATGTTGATATATACTGCAGGACTCTGACATGCATCTGTTCTAAAACCGTCACCAGATTCCTCATTTTAAATTATTTCAATTTCAGGGTTGGACAGAACAAAATTCCGGCCTGGTGTGTCAACAGCTGGGTCTGACATACAACCCTGAGTATGGCGTACCAGAACAGATTACGTACGGATTATCACAGAAAATTCTGCTGAGTCATGTTGAATGTGATGAACTAGATACTGACATATTTGAGTGTAAAGCTGAGACTGAAGGAGAGTTCACATGTGATCATACCCAGGATGTGTTTATAAGATGTCAATCTCCTACCTGGTCAGGTGAGTCCAGTGATCTACAAATAGCTTTTACAGTCAAACCTGTGTTGAAAACGTCTGTCTGCTGTACAGTTTGTCCCCACTTTTTCTCCTTATCCATTGGTTAAGTCGGACAATAGCTATACATAGCTAATGTTTCCTGGTTGTACATGTATCTGACTTAAAATAAATATTGTATTGTAATGGTTTGATTTCAATGAAACTTCAAATGGAATAGTTGGTACCAAGCATAGTTGTGCATTTTGTCAGGACTTTTGTGGACTACCAGCGGAGTTGGGACTCTTTGTGGGACCCATACATTTTGTGTCAAAATTCGTTCTAGCATCTTCAAATTTTTGTTGTATTTTCACAATTAATTTGCTTCAGACTTTTCTGTAAAGCTTCTGCACGTGATACACAGTTGCAAGCATTACTTGAATTTTTATGGTATTGAAGGAAAAGATTAAAGGGTTAACAATATTGTACTAAGCTTTAGTTAATGCTTTTATGTGTTTAACACTTACCTGACATTATTATTTATTTCATACAGGTGTGACTATCCCAGCTATTCCAAGATTTGGACTTACTGAGGAGACCAGAATAAACCACCTGACCATCGAGCGTGCCGGTCTCCTTGATTTTGTTGAAATGACATACGCCCCTGCGTTGCGTATTGACTACAATTTCTACTCCATGAGTTACATCACGGTGAAAGACTGCGTGTCGGATGGCATCAATATAAAGTACAGTAACCCATTCAGCAGGAACTTAATCGAGCATGTCACTGTTGAGAATAATCTTGGCAATGGTATCCTAACTCGAAGTCCTTACCTGAAGTTGTCACATATGACTTTGAGAAATAACGGTCAAGCTGGTATAATATATGACCCGATGTTCACAGAGTACGAAGCTTTGAGTGTAAGAAACTTCATCTATAGAAACAGAACAGTACCGATAACACAAGTTTCACGATTGATCATAAATTCTAGAGAAATGAAATTCTTGACATGTCCGCCGAGCGAAACGGAAGAAGATAAGACGTATTGGGTGGAGATATACTCACCTGCTTCAACGTTTAGAATTACTGTACAGATATTGGACTACAATCCTTTGACTAACATCGAGAAAGTGACGTTTTATGACAGTCCCCAGGCGGGTTGGCAGGCTGCCAGTTCATGGTCCATTGAAGAAGATTTGGTTGACTTTCCGATTGTTTCCCTTGGACAGTACATGACACTGAAGTTGGTGGTGCGAGGATTGAGGTCTGGACGTCTAGCTTTGGCGGTGATATCTAGTATGTAAACATTAACCTAACCCCTTAAAAACTTTCTGTCGTTCAGAGAAACACTCAGAAATAAAATAATTCTCTGTTTCTATTTTAGTAAAAGAAACTTGCATAGAAAAATTTAGCAATTGATTTATAATGGCATAGCATATGTTGTTATTTTAAGTATATCTGATGCATTATGAATGGTATGTAATTTTCTTGTTTAGTTCTAAAATGTGAAGAAGTTGCTGTGGATGTATACGTTAGTACTGGTTTGGATACAATCTAGGAAAACTTGTTAGGTGAATTGGCTGTCTTTAATAACTTTGAAAAAGTGAAAATAATAGTGAGAGATTAGTAATTGCTAAAATTTTCCTTCGCTAAAATTTAATTTTGATAAAAATCACGAAATTTGGGAGTATGCCAAATAACCTGATATACTGTATATAAATGACGATTATAGCCTTTATTTGCCAGTCAGCTTTCTGCTTAAATATGGCAGGAATATGAGTGCCTCCATCTCCAAAGGCTATGCTCGGTATTAAGAAAATTGTAGAGAAACAGCGGCAAACAAACATAATACTGAAGCCTAAATGTATGTTATGTCACTTTCAGGTGGTATTCAGGAGATTACGACTATGAAACCATCAATCAGGGTATATAATGCTACAATACAATACAACGAGAGAGGCATAGTCACCAAGCATTACAACAACCCATCTAATGAAAAACTCGAGATATTCCATCGTGCAAAAGATGAAGAAATTTCATTTGAAGCAGTTACTGTTGAATATAGTAGAAAGGAGGCCATGTTTATACCAAGTTTGACCAAATACCATACAAACTTCATTCCAACGTTTGAAGAAATGACGAGGCCCGAGAAAGTCGGTTCTGTTACGTACAATATTAAATTTTCTAAATTTAGAAATAATAAACGTGGAATTCACGGTGAGCACAATCATGTGGACTTCGCTAACAACGTTTGGAAATGGAATGTAACCTACGTCGAGATCGTTGGAACTGAGTATGGTGGTTTTGAAATAGAATTGCCGAGAGTTAATGATCTGTTGGAACGGCAACACCATGCTGTTACTGTAACAGAATGCCAGGTTAATAATAATAAGAATTTTGCGTTTGGTGTTTATGGCTACTTTGCGCATGTTAATATTTCGAGCAACAATTTCCGTGACAACATATGCCGACAAGGACTAATAACTCTGACTGGTATGGAAAAGAAACTTACGTTTAATAATAATAGGATGGAGAGTAATTATGCAAAATATGTCGTTGATTTTGATTTGAAAAGTCATTCCGAGTATTCTGAAAACGTCACGGGAGAATTCAAATTCAATGTGATCACTGGTAATAAAAACAGTTACGTTTCAAGAGGAATTGGCACAACTAATACGCCAGTTACATACGCTCTAGCTATTCAAGGGGTCCAGAATATCATCGCTAGCCGGAATGTTCTGGAAAATCGTGAACTTCAGTATGAACTAGTTGCGGGAATCACTTCTCTGAATCTAAAAAATACACTGAATGTGGAAGAAAATTACTGGGGCACCACTGATCAGTATTTGATCCGGGAAAGAATATTTGACTTTGATGACTGGAATAATTTCGCAATAGCTGACTATTTTCCATTTTTGTCCATACCTAATCCAAATGGCGATTTGTCCAACGATAATGAACTACAAGTCATCCTCGACCTTAATCACCTTGGGGGTCGGATATGGCAGGATTTAACTATACCAGCTAAAGGCTCAGCATATGTTGTGTACTCTGACCTCACTGTAATGCCGAATGTAAAGTTCACCATTCAGCCAGGAACTGAGCTTCAGTTTTATCCCAATGTCGGTATACTTGTCCTCGGTCAGCTTATTGCCAGCGGACTTCCTTACAGTAGAATCAAGTTTGGACCAGTTGAGCCACAAAATGTTGGCAGACGCAGACGACAAGTGGGAGACTTTGCTTCAGATGACTACCTTGCAGCTTCAGATATTCGATTTATTGGTGGACAAAGCAAACATGAAGGGTTTTTAGAACTGTATAATACAACATCTAGATCGTGGAATATAATGTGCGATAATCAGTTCAATGAGAAAACTGCCGAAGTTGTTTGCAGGTCTATGGGTCTGGAGACAGTGAACGTTGATGTACGCTTTACACCTCTGTATGATTATTTTGTATATCAAAAACCAAGTTATTTTCTGAAAGAATTCTGGGGCTATGCATATTATTGTAAAGGTAATGAAGATACATTGGATATATGTATGAAGCGGATTAACTACAATATTAAATCTTGTATTTATGCTGCAAACTATACCTTCATAAGATGTGGAGAGCGAAATCTTCCACCTCCGCTTGATTACTGGGGAAATATAAGATTTGCTCATTCACGTTATGAAGAAGAGATCAACCCATATATACGAGATCAGGACCGATCTCGACTTCAGTACGTTGATATCGACGGCGCCGGAATGTTACACGGTGAAAAAGTTGGAGCAGTACAGACCACGTACATTAGTCCGATAATGAATAATATAAATGTGACTCGCTGTATTTTGAATGGTTTGGACATTGTAGCTCCGCGACATAACGTGGATATTAAGAATCAGAATATTTCTGGTAATCTTGGGTATGCTGTGAATATGTTAGTGCTAAATGGGGATTCCAGGACAACATCTATATCATCCTTCAACCCATTGGTCACTAATACGGTACCATACAATCTATATGGTTTAGTCGATATTTGCCGCCATGAGAAAGAAATAGTCGTTGAGAATCGGCTCATACTTTTCTATAAATACTCACAAACAGCTGTAGACTGCGTGAAGATCATACATGGCTTCAGCTCCGTCGGACCTAAGCAAGTGGCAATGAGATTCCTACAGTTCAGTTTGTTCCATGATGATTTTTATCGTAACTTAGTTGAAGTATTCAACGGCAAGAACATCACAGGAAACAACATGATTGCTCAGCTTAAATCCAACAGTTCAATAGCTGAGATTAAACAGAAATACTCAAGCACTGGACATTACCTTACTATCCATATTCATGCGTCTCCATCCTATGGTTTCCATGGTTTCATCGCCGAGGTCGTCACTCTGCCGCTGTCAGGACTCACATATCCAGGTAAATTAATCATTTGTTTAGATTTTATCTGACATTTAAGGGCTTTCGCTACAGTCGTAGATCATTTGTCGATCATTTGTACTGGATTTTAACATTTTTTAGTTCAAATACCTATAAATTAAAAAAAAATTGCCCCTTAACTCAAAATCCTGAGGGTCAAAATGTGGGTTTGATCCGCGGCTGCATCATATTGAAGAGAATATAAAAATGCTACTAGTTATTCCCTTAAATTGCTTTTTGCTCGCCATGAAAGGGAAAGCTGGCTCCAGTCTCTCATACCCTTGTGGGGTTAGATACCATCAGGAATGAGGTGTTGAGAGGGATTTAAGTTGTAAGAACTTTTGTTTCAAGATCAACATTAAATAAATTAGTACATACTAAGAATGATCTTCCTTGACAACATGTTTTGTGTAGTCCATTTCAATAATTGATTTTCTCCCCTCTATTCTCAATTATTGGAAAATAATTGGTGATGGGCAAGGGATAGGGGGAATGTTTGCATATATCTATGCTGTGAAAAAGGGTTAATTTTTCATTTTTTATGCCCGGCTTCTACTGATGCAATCGGCATAATATTATAGTGATCGTCCTGTCCGTTTGTTAGTTTGTCCGCGCCCACAAACGTATACTTAGGTGGCTACCTTTTTTGGACAAACCAGTTGAAATTAGTTAAGACGAAAGTAGAATTTTCTTTTACCTTGCTAAAATTTTCTTTTATGTGGCTAAAATTAGACACATAACTACTCTTCATTCTGTAAAGTAGCCACATAAATACCGTCTCGTTAGAACATCCGTCTGTTCATCCCATTGAGAATGTTAACCAAAACTTTCAAGTTGTTGAAACTACGGTATTTTTAAAGTTCATCAATGCATTGCTTTCAAACTTAACATACTTGGTTACCATCATTGACACCTCACTTTGTTAATGCCATGTAACACTCCAACATTTCAACAGAATTATGGCACTTGATTGACTTAGCTAAGTTATTATGGACAAGAACCACCAGAGCATAAACTACTGAATGTAGTCTTGTTATATAATAAGTTTTAATATTTGATATTCCCTTCACAGATGATAGTGTGTATCATAACATCAAGGGGACGATCATGAAAGGGAATCAAGATGGTGCCTTACTATACAAGAATGTAGGAGAGATCACCCCATCTCTGATTGTCGACCATTGTTGGATAGAAGGAAATGGTGTTGCTATATTAAACCTAACATCTCCACCTGTGATAGATGTTGGACTCCAGTCAACCAAACAGTTCAATCTACAAAACAGCTTCATCAGTCGAAACAAGGGCGGGATGTACGTAAGTGCTACAACACCGTCTGCTGCAACTAAATTACGTGGCAACATCACCAATAATGTGTTTGCGTCAGGTACTAACGGAGAAGTGATGAATTTAACAGGACATCATTATGAGAAATTCTTCGTTTACGAGAACTACATATTTAACAACAGTGCCGGTGACTTCCGTGACATCATACATGTTCAGCACGTTGTTGTGAACTTTACATTCAACACTGTTACTAACAATACCGGACATTACGTGGTGCGGATATTCAACACGGAGCTCACCGAAGCCACCCAGGAGTATGCTAAGAACTTGTTCAATGCAAATAATGCCACAGCCCTGTACCGCTCACTGATCCACGTGGGGAGTGGGAATCCGAAGATAAACCACAACTACATGGTTAATGAGGAATGTGATTTTGAACTGGAAACCAACCCCGTCCACACGTAAGAATATTTTTATTTCTATAAATGACCTGATTCAAGTTTCAACTTTGGAAGTCTACAAAAATTCTTCGTTCACATTTTTGGGTTGATGCACCCTCATGCTGATGATTAGTTTAATGGTTTACACTTTCATAGAAGCCACGCTAGACAAGATTAACAGTTGAAGGACGTATATATATTGATCAAGGGCATATACATTCATAACCTTGATTATGGTGCCAGGGCTGTCAATTTTCCGGATTTATGCGGAATTCAGGATTTATCAATCTTGGTATTGCAATGGTTTCTGACCAAAATAAAAGTTATTTGATGAAAATATCTCAAGAAATGGCAAAGTTATGGTAAATTTTATCTGCTCTGAAGGATTTTTTTAATACAAACTGAGTAAATTATGGAAACAAATGTCATTGAAGGCCTCTTGTTTGGCAAAAGTGGTTGGCCAATTATGATTTTCCTGATTTTAATTTGCCCCTGTTGACACCCCTGAGGTCTGAGCACTAGCTAGTAGCAAAGGACGATTTATACACCTGTTCATGAAAAATCATTTGTTTTAAATTCGTGTGGAATTCATTTTGTGGATTTTAGTAAAATACCATTAAATTACAGGTCAATTAATTGTGTCAGGGACTAAATTCTCTAGTCAAGCTCAGTCACGAAATTAATGAACATTTCACCCCCACGAAAAACAATGATTTTGCAATATTAACTCGATAGCCAGGGCCCGATTCATAGACATATCTTAGCTAAGATTTGAATTTGTCAAATTAAAATAGCTAGTACATTCAAGCAAAGTTATTTGAACTAGAATTAACAGATAACTATAAAATATTATTTTCAAGAAAATGTACAGGTTCACTTAGAATGCTCCCAATCATCTACCTAAAGTTCGATCTTAGCTAAGAAACATCTTAGACTTTATGTAACGGGCCCAAGGTATCTATTTAATCAGTATGAATGTTAATTGTGTTCCGGTATACAGGTTAGCGAGTGGTGCACCAGCTCAGGCGGCGGCTATAGATGCTACAAATAACTGGTGGGGATCTGAAAGTACAGGATATGTAAACGGCAAGATATGGGACAAACTGGACAATAACTCGCTGGTTGGAGTGTCTTACATGCCGATGAAAATCAATAATCAATCTTTAATTTACGGTAAGATAGCTACAGTACAACCTCTGTAGAGCAACACCCTTTGGGAGCTGCAAATTTTGGCCATTGTTAAGAGGTTGTTGCTCTACAGAGAGTAAATGTATAGTAAATATAAGCTTAGGAAATTTTGAAGGTGTGTTGTTGAGAGGTTTTTGCTCTGCAGAGGCTAAATGTATAGTAAAAATACGCTTAGCAAATGCTGCATAGCTTTCAACCAAAATTTAGTGGTAGAATGAGCGCCACACCAGAGTTAACAACATTGGTATTATAAATATCCTGACGTCATGGGCCGATCAAGGCATGGATTGGCTTATGTCTTTTCAGACGAATTTAAATATTTATTGCACATTCTAGGAGTGCCGAAACATATTTCTGGCTCGGCTTAAAATTGATGGCACTGCTAGACCGCAGGTTATGTGATAAATATGATTTATTGCCCATGATAATTCAAATGGCAAAAGGTTGAGCCAGCAGTTAAAAAACTTTGGTTCAATTCACCAACCCATCAAAATGTCTCAAAGTGCGCCACTGCGTTTCATGTAGCAGATATAAAATAGCCACTGTGTTTATGATATATTTGCTAATTGCTTAGTGCCCATGTTTTTAATTGTTTAAATATTTTACAGGGAAGTGTGCTCCAGGTTGGTTCCTAGATGGTGAGCGATGCTATAAATACATGGGAGCGGCCCTACCGTACAGGGAGGCTGACCAGTTCTGTAAGGTAAGCTTAGAGGATCTTCCAACAATGGAATAGCGCACTTACTGTTACAGTATTATAACTGCTGCCGTTTCTGTGGGCTTTGAATTGTCTGTGCGCTACTGTATTTATAGGTGGTTAAGAAAGCTACATGGAAATATTGGTTGATTTCGAAAATTTACAGAATTTGCTAACATTTCCTCTAGCATAAAATTTGGACTACAAAGAAATACTCTACTAATAAATCATAAAACTCTCTAATTTTACCTCATACCAAAATGTGTGAAATCCAAAATTCACTAAAAGTTTTGACCTGCAGAAATACATTTGCTATCATGTGCACATGTGATAACTAACATGTGCGCATGTTGTACCGACATGCATACACATTATCAATTAAATATTTGCTGTGTCCCTTCTGTGCCACCTTATTATAGTGATTCAGTATTTGTCTTGAAAACAACACTTACAAAATGATTTTCATTACATTTTAGGATAATGATGGATTTTTAGCTGAGGCAAAGAACCGCCAGGAATTCTTGAAGTATCTTCTCCGTCTTACGATGAACGTGTACTCTGATCAGAAGCGTGTCTGGGTGTACTCTGAAGTCACTCCGGGTAGATGTAGTGCGTTTGAAAGAAACTATGTAGTTGAAGAGTATGACTGCTATAATGTTTTACATCCATTTATATGTGAGAAGGGTAAGCACTTTTTTTGCGTTCAACTGAGATATATCACAAATATTAGTTTAAATTCCTTCATGAAGCATGCATGGAACATATTGAAAATTGGTCTAGAACCAAATATGTTATCCACTATAAATAAAGTCATTATTATTATTATTATGGTACCGGGTATTGTCATAAAAGTGAAATAAGTGAAAACTTCATATCAACTTCATTAATTTAAGTTTAAAGTTTGAGTTAGGAAATTTCATTTGTTAATTTAAGACATGATGTCATGTTGTTATTGATTGCGTTACTTTCAACTGTCTTTTGAACAGTGCTGATATTTTCAAAATTCACCAATTAACCTTTTGAAAAAGTTAAATTAAAGGTGCTTTCTCACACATTGTCGTAGGCAACAATAAAATAAAATTGTCAAACATTTGCACAATTTTGGTATAGTTGCCTGAATACCCCAAGCACGTTTACGTTTAACATAACTTGCGAAACATACAGCATTTTATAATTATTAAGTATTTTTACATCCAAGATTCTTTTTATAAAGTAGATGCGTTGCTTTAATAATTTTATCGAAGTTTTATTGATCATAGTTTTGTATTTCTTTGACAGATCCATACATAACTGCGCCAGGTTCATCTATCTACGCTATTGTGATTGGTATAGTAGGTGGGGTACTTGGTGTCGCCATCATCATCATCATTATCCTGGCTTGTCTCTGGTGCGTCAAGTCAAAGAAACGAAGCAAGGAAAGATTTGAACGCCAGTCGTCAATGCGCTCATCTGTAAGAGGATCAACAATACGAACAATGAGTATGGTCTCAGGTCATTCAAGACGTAGATTGGATCAGCTGTCACTCTCTTCGTCCAAATATCTGTATGATCAAAAATCATTGGGTGCCTCTCAGGTAAGCCACTAACTTCTCACTGTTTACTGTTCCTCCAGGCATGGAGTTATCTAATTCAGTGATTGTACTCACCTGTAATTAAACCCCTGCAAACCAAGTTTGAAGGGGGTATACTGGAGGCACTATGTCTGTCGGTCTGTCGGTCGGTCGGTCGGTCGGTCGGTCTGTTTGCAAATTTGTGTCCGCTCTGTAACTTTGCCGTTTCTTGGTGGATTTAAATTGGCTCTGTACAAATGTTCACTACATCAAGACGGTGTGTCATGCGCAAGACACAGGTCCCTAGCTCAGAGGTCAAGGTCATGCTTAGAGGTCAAAGGTCATATAGTCATGCAAGTTGTGTCCACTCTGTAACTTGGTTGTTTCCTGCTGGATTTTCAAATAGCTTGGTACAAATTTCGCCACATCAATACAGTGTGTCATGGGCAAGACCCAGGTCCCAAGCTCAAAGGTCACACTTAGAGGTCAAAGGTCATATAGTCATACAAGTAGTGTCTGCTGTGTAACTTTTTTGTTTCTGACTGAGATTTAAATGGCATGATTAAAGTATAATTAAGATCTGGAAGCATTGTGTTTGGAAACAGTTTGAAGCACTAATCCTCTTAATAATCAAACCAGTGTGAAAAACCACCTGCAAACAAAGACCACTTACAAAACCTGTCGGTAATGACCCAACAATTTGTATCTTCCAATGGACCAAATTCAATAATATTTGATATTTGACCTGTTATGAGAGACATTGACAACTTACACTACTTGTCTGCAAAGACTACCGGTTTTTTATCCTCCATTGGATCATTTTCAATGATATTTTTAAAATATTTGACCTGTGAAGAGAGATCACCTGTGACAAAGACCACTGTTTCCTGTTCTCTTGGGTGGTCTTTAAAGACAGGATTGACTGTTGCTGTATGAGGTCAGTTTGTGACTTACAATATTCATTTAACATTTCAGATGAGTTTAGATGGTGTTACAGAAGACGAAACTGAAACTGATTCCAGACAAGCTAGACGTAAATTAAGGCAACGTGCTGAAATTGCTCGTGGAAGGGCTGACCAGGACTCACCTAGATATGATCGGCATGACTTCCAAAATGGCCATGCGGGTGGACCACGAGGTCGACAGTACAGTGAAGATGACGGTGAAGAAGTTAGAAAAGATCGACTGTACCGTCCTCGAGAAGATCCCAGACAGGATGGTAGAAGAGGTCGACAATATAGCGAAGATGTTGATGATAATCGACCAATCACACATGGTCGTCCTGATCGAGGACCGTCACCAAAGCATCATACTAACGGTGGATATAAGTATTCTGACGAGAGCCAGGATCACACAGAGAGAGACAGTGAAGATGATGATGATGATGTCAAGCGGCCGATCAGCGACACTGACGAAGAAGAGGACCACAGGAATAGCTTTACTCCAGTTAAATTCAAGCATAATGTTGAAAAAGAACTCGATTCAATACGTATGAATCAAAATGGCTCCATCCAGTTTACAAGGCCGGATGAAAGTGGAAGTGTTGATCTAAGTAATAGAAACATTTCTCGTCAAATGTCGAGTTTCAGCCAGCATGATGTTGACCCTGGAAAGAAGTCTAACTCCAGTCAAGAGAGTGGGCTGGACAGAGGTAGTGTTCCCGTTCTACCCCCATCCTTACCAATGAATATTCCTACCAAACCAAGTGTTCCATTCAAGCCACAGCCCAGACCCGTACCAGCACCCAGACCAAAGCCTCTACCATCCACAAGGTCGTACGGTAGTCGAGAGGATATCTCCGACCTACCAGAGATGAAAATGAATAATCTTAGTCAAGATGAAGCTAGTGATTACCGTGGAAGTCGTGAACGATTAGACAATGTTTTAGGCTACAAAGCTCCTAGTAGAGAAAATTTAAATGTGATAAATGAACCATACAGGGATGTGACGGGACTCGGGGTCGGTGTGGATTTGTTACCAAGGGCAAATAAGAGTGAATTTGACGGAGGAAGAGACTCGCCGGTACATACCAGTAGAGAAAACTTACTCCCTAAACGCACTGATAGTGATAATTATAAACCCCCTCCTCAAAATCTCTACAAACCAGAGTTCTATGATCGTGGTCCAAACTCAAGCAAGGAACCATCATACCCATATCAGGGAACCAATCCGGGAGTGGAATATATGGGCCGACAAACTCCTCAAAATACGGACTATAATGATGGAACCGGAATAGATTATATGCCTAGGGATACTAGAACACCAATGAAAAGTAGATATATGATCGGAAATGATGCTCCAAGAAGTCCTCAATACCCGGCCCAGAATCCCGCTTACCTTCCAAGTCCAACTTCCTACCAGCAGCCGGATACAAGCTACAATGCTGGGTACCAACCACGGTACCCGTCATCGAGTGCCAGTGAAAGCATGCCATATCAACAACCTAATGACATTGGTGTGGATTATCTGCCAAGAAATAACTTTGCTCCATCACCAAGGTTACCTGCAAATATGTCAAGGTCGAGAGAAAATTTGTCAAGGTCAAAGGAAAATTTATCGAGGTCAAGAGAGGACATGTCAAGGTCGAGAGAGAACATGTCAAGGTCGAGGGAAAATCTTTCTCGCTCAAGGGAAAGCTTAAATAGATCCAGGGACAATATATATAACTATGATCGGCCTTATGACAATGACAATGTTAAACCAAAGCAGCAGAAATCCATTGAAACAGAAATTTAGGTTGGAATTCAGGCACGTTTATTAATATTAAGTCTTAGACTAAAAATAACATTCCAAAAACATAGTGTTGTATATTATACATACGTATATTTTGTGTATACTATTCTCTTAATAACATATTTTTGTATATAGTTTGATATGTATATTTTGTGTATACACAAAGAAGGTGCATCAGTTTCACTAGAATGCATTGTTGTTTACCACTTTTTAATGTGATAGTACTATACATATCAGTCTGTAGCAGTCACACTGTTGATTCAAATATACATTCCCTTATACTCTACAACATTCACACTCCGTTAAAGTTTGTTTATTTCAAATCCATTCATGTACATGCAACCCTCATTTCAGTCATTCATAGCAAATCCACATTAGATGCATGATCATTTACATCAAATCCCCATTTCATTCATTCATTTTAATACATAAACTCCCCATTTCATTCATTCATTTTAATTCATAAACTCCCCATTTCATTCATTAATTTTAATACATAAAATCCACATTCCATTCATTTACAAATCCACATTTGTTCGTTCATTTGTTCATTTGATTTACATTAGTATTTTGGGTTTTTACAATACATGTACTATACATGAATATGAGGTTGACCATCTAGCATGCTGATTCTGTTCTGTGTTATTCAGTTTCTGTCAGAATTATATCTTGCAATATTTGTCCTATACCATATACCTCTCGGTCAGATTGATGTTAACAGTTATGTAAAATGCATAATTGAGTGAGGTAGTTTTGAATTGTTCTGATACCAGAAAAACTAAACACTGCATGTAGGAAATCATTAGACAAAAGTATGTCATGTTTTTGTTTACATATTTGTATTTTATTGTATTAAATACAATTCAATCTGCTGCCTTTGTACATTAAATCCATCACGTTTAATTATTGTGTGTGAATCCATGTACCATTTTCATGTCCTTGTTTTAACAGTGCTGTTCTATCAATGTCACATCTGACTTCATTTGTCTCATACTGTAATGTTATACATATTTTATATATTAACACACTAGTTTTCAACGTAAAAGAAAGTATGACGCAATTTTTTCATTTGGGATTTGGACATCTTTGTTTAATCAGTTTTTATGCATCAATTTATGTGTTGTGTTTACTAACTTCATTACCAGAGCCATATTAATTTTCTAAAGTACCAATGTGTTTGACATGCTCCACTTGATGATATCCAGAGACAAAAAAGCAATGAGGCAAATGTTTTTAGGGTTTATTTAAGGCATTTTTTCCTTTAAAAAATACTAAGGCGTGGCTACGGGCCTGTGCTCCATTAATCACAACCACATCTCATGTTTTCTTTGCTGTACATGTACAGATCTTTGGAATTTTGGCTAAAAGGTGGTTTAGTATTATCTTAGATATTTAAACAAGTTTCTCAGGGCTTAAAAAATATAATAGAAAATCGGACAGGGAAGGCAGCACTCAACTTAACCTGCTGAGCACAGAAAACATAAAAACATCACATACCACAAATACACCTCACGGCACAATGGAATCAGTGGGCGTGTCGGAGTATAAACAAACATAAAAGTATATACAAACATAAAAAACTCATACTACATATTGTACATGTACATATCATTAGACTATCAGCCATTTGTGCAATTAGAGTTGATATTTAATATTAATAAAAATATAATACATAGAATATGTTTGTAAAATTTGCTGCCATATTTATGTACATACAAGAAATATTGCTCAGTAAGTTTAGAGTTTTGTATGTATAGTTAAGGAGTTATTCTCCCTATCTGCTCATAATGTTATTTTTACTGTATGAGATGTTTTATAATTACAGCAGTCATGCTTAGATAACAAGATATATTTTAGTTCTTAGTACCAGCAGTTAATTTAACCCAAACTTGATATTTTCTTTCTCGGATCATTTCAATGTATGCAAGTATTGCAAACAATGCCAAATTATTTACAAATGGTTCCCCTTTTATAGGAATGACCTTCTAACAAATGTTTCCACATGTAGATCTAGAATTCGGCTGACCAATTAAAGAATCTACTTAAAATTGTTGGCTTAATGCAAAACCGACAGCTCTTTTAAGCAGCATGCAGGAGTTGGCTGAATGCAAAAGCCGACAGCTCTTTTAAGCAGCATGCAGGTGTTGGCTGAATGCAAAAACCGATATTTCTTTTAAGCAGCATACTGGCGTTAAATAAATGCAAAAAATGTTTAAAACATTAAAAATATTGCACACGTTTGCTTAAATCCAATGGATTCACTTATGAACATCCAACAAACAAGAAGGCATGGCTATCTCTATTCTGTGGTAAGGTCAATTAGGATACACGATAATGTCAACATACCTGTTTTAGTTGCTGTAATTTCCCTGTTTTCTGTTTATGATGTTTTTGTACCGTATTTTAGTGTTTTAACTCACATTCCTTATTTTACATAATTTTTATCATAATTTGCAATTGTGTAGCACATTTTGTGCTTGTATAAATATTTAATGAAACACAAACATTTTATTGACTATTTTTACACATTAATTAAAACAAATATATATGCAATTTGTGTTTGTTCAATATTTAGTATACTGTATACATGTATTAAATTTTGTATTATATTTACAGGTATCAAGTATTAATTGGCAATATTGATTCAAATTTAATTGGAAATATTAAGTACTGAATTATAACACACTGTTTGTTATAGTCAATGATTTATAAGTCAGACATGTTAGCTAACTACTAGTACCTTAAATTGGGAAATCTGAAAAAAATAGCGACCAAATTGGCAAAAGTCATTCAATATCATTTAATATTATTTAAACCATTGATCATCAGGCAGTGTGTATTCAGTGCACATCAGTATCTGAAATAATCTAGAATCAACTGCACGTACACATTCATACATGTGCTTCCAGACTTGAATTGTATTGAAACAGCAGATCAAGGACAAATACATTAATCATTATACCCACACAAAAGGAAGTTTGGTGGTACAAAATGTATAAAGGAGTGAGCTTGTCTGTTCAGGTGTTTTTGGTTTCCAGATGATAACTTTAGTTAGGAATGAGATATTGTGATGAAACTTGCTGTATAGGTTAGTTATGTGAACACGCCGCTCAAGATCAAAAGCAGGGTCAGTGAAGTCAAGGTCACTGTTCCTAAAAATAGAAAATCCAGACAATGAATATGTAGTTTCTGTAACAAGTGCTGTGGAGTTATTATTTGTCACTAGTTCGAAACAGTCCTTACAAAATTTGGCATGCTGTTCACCAACAATGTCAGTGAAGAGGAAACAAAACCTAGATGACTTGACTGGTCAGAGTGGTGAAAATTAAACAATTTGCACCTATAGGGGGATTCGAACCCATACTGTACGGCTTCATGATGACCTAACAATGCCAAGTACAAACTCAGTTATCACAAAAAAGGTTGCACAAACAAATCTAGGTGCAGGGACCATATATTTATTGATTGGTGCATCAACTGAAACATTAATAATATTGCTCACCATATTGCCAAAATTAGTTGATAACTGATAAAATAACGGTAGGCCTACCTCTTTATTGGTGAAATGACATTATAATAGGTTGACTTTGCTAAGGGAGATCACTGTGTGTGGAGAAATTAGTGGTTTTTAACCTAAAAGCACCTGTTTATTCGCAAAGGATCATGGGTATTGCCAATGTAAACTAAGATGGCGGCTGTCAACAAATTTTAACATGCAATTCTCAAATTGATTATTTGAGTTATTGGACTACGATAAACCTCGTATGTTTTTGTATGCTCAACGTTTTTCTATTTATTGCATTTTGTTAGTTCAAAGTATGTGTTTGATGACGTCTCTGGTCTGTGCGATATAGAAACGCTGGCGTTTGTTTCACTTTTATCGAATCAAATTCAAACAGTTCATCAGTTATAAGCAGCACTGTTAAAATGCTAAAGCCTCTTAAAATGTGACCTGTATCCTCTCTTTTAATTGGCTGACCATGGTGGTCGAGTGGATTAACGCTTTTGACTACTAATCGAGATGTCCCTGATTTGATCCTCGGCCGAAGCACTTGATCATTTCTGAAATGCTTTTCAGTGTATCATAACTAGAATTTATATATATAGAAATGAACAGGTTGGAAACCCTGAGGTGCGATACACCAGTAACTTTAAAAAACAAAGGAGTCTATTCAGAACGAGGCTACGCGTGCTAGGGTAACTTCAACTTCATTTCAACTTCAATGTTATACTCTCCAACGCCACTAGGGCATTTACTGAAGAGGGTTTAAAACTATGCAAAGTGTAGAGGGCGGAGTGCTTCATAAAAAACGTAGTGTTCGCCAAAAATTTAACATGTATGTACACTATACAACCGGCCTGTCGCACTAGGCTCGGAAGACTGACAGTGGCCTATAGATGTATAAACGTCGACTTGAAAGAGTCTGGACTCGGGGCTGTCACCACTGATGTAGGTAGTGAATTCCAGATTGTTATTGTCTGTGGAAAAAGTGAATGTTGGTAAGCATTACGCAGACACTGAGGTGGTATAAAATTTTGCGAGTTATGTCCTCTAGTTGATTGGATTATGGAGCAGTCTGGTAGGTAGTAAGCTGGTACAGTGACAAGGCCATAGACAACCCTGTAGAGTAGGATTAAGTCCGATGATTGTCTACGCTGTTGTAAAGTCTGCCATTTAAGGTCATTGATGATTGTTGTTACGCTGTCTGGTTGGTAATTGGATTATATGGTTTATTAGCAAAGAATCTTGCAGCATTGCGTTGGAGTTGTTCAAGTTGTTTTAATCCAGATTCATTGTATCACACCTCTGTCTCTTCATTAAAGATAGATAGGTTGGTAGGAGTATTTGACAACCCATTGACAAATGTCAGTAGGGAAGGAGTGTAGTGTTGTGGGTTAAGTTAGCAGCCAGGTTAATTAAGTTAGAAGATGTGCCTAGCCTGATCAGGGCTCAAACTCAAGACCTTTTACTTGTAGGGCGAATGCTCTCCAGACTGAGCTATCCAGCTGCTTGCCCACTCTCTCATCCATATTGTGAAAGGTTCTGACCCTGACATCTGTATTCTGTATAGATCAATGCCAACTTGTACTTGTGTTGATTCGGTCATGGATACTCATATATCAAAAGGTCTCTAACAATGTTTGATTTTATACTTCTAGTTACCTGTAGACGTAAGGAAACCAGTGTAGACATGTCGGTCAGAGGTGAGTCACAGGCAAGTTATGCCAGCTCACAGTTCTCTGAGTCGACGGTTTTAAACCAGGACCTTGGGGAACCAGACCTTTTTGTGCCAGAAGACTCTCCTTTTAAAGCACCATACCCTTCAAAGGTAAGTTATTTCAATAGAAATGTTTTGTTTATATACCAATATGAGCAGAACACACTGACAAAGCTAATATATCTAGATGCAATAATTTGCAAAACAAGTTGTATCATTATTATTAGATATTTCACCATTTAGATATTGTTTATATTTTGTATACTTTTGGGACATAATAAACAAGTTGGTGTTAATGTGTATTCTGTATTGCATGTATACAACCTATCTATCTATAGATATATATAACCTCTTTGACTACCACAACCTTCAGTTTTTATTGTAGATTTATGTAGCATTTACTTTTATGTTGAATGAAAATAAAATGACAATAATTTTATATAAATGACTATTAAGGCATAATGTTACTATGGTAAGCTATGACGGTGACTAATACAGCATTGAGCAATGATTATTTCTATATTATACATTACTTACTATTTAGGCTGTGAACTATGCAAGCACATTACCAGTTGAAAAATCTAAGACCATTGATGAAATGAAAAAGAATGCAGGGAAGGGAGACCCAAGAAGTAAAGCTGAAATGTTGATGGCTAGATTGGTAGATCGTCCCGCTAACTCACAGGTATTGGTCATATTTGTCATGAATCATAACAAGTTTCTATTGGTAGTTTTAATAACTTGTTAACCTACATTACTTTTTGCTATGTTCTTGGGCCGGTTTTGTTTGGATATATTACAGTGCTGGGCTTTTCCTAGTCTTAAACCTTTAATTCTAAAGAAGAAAAAGAATGGTTATTTTGGTAACATAGGGACATGATTTTGTAGACATTTGCTTTATTTTTGGGGAAAACTGCATGATTGTAAAGATGTTTTTCCTGGGGAAGGGGTCTTATAAGTTAACGGCCCCTATCGTATTAGAAAAAAACTTTGCTCAACAATTATTTTAATCTTTAGAAGAACTGTGAATCTATGCAAACTTGTATTGAGGAAAAATTGTTAAGAATTTTCTATAAAAGGGGGGAAAACATTCTTTAATATTCTTTTGTAGGAAGTAGTTCCCAAAATAGCTGAAAATAGCAAAACAAATAGTACTCTATAACTGGTTATTAGTTAGCGAC
Source organism: Spisula solida (assembly GCA_947247005.1). Taxonomy (NCBI): domain Eukaryota; kingdom Metazoa; phylum Mollusca; class Bivalvia; order Venerida; family Mactridae; genus Spisula; species Spisula solida. The sequence goes on from OX365945.1 coordinate 55,491,324, forward strand.
AAGAAAATATTGGCATAAACTGTTGCCAACAAAGAGAGCACTACTAAGAAATAAAAAAAAATCACTAATATTCCCACATGCCAAATGTTTGTAATTCAAAATTTGGGGATTTTCTTACCTGCAGATTTGCCTAATTATAATATACAATAATGTTGTGTTTTTTCAGGTGCTCAAAATGGTCAGCACAAGTATGAGAAAAGAACGAGCATTGCCTAAGAATGCAGAAGGACCAGATGCCACAGTTAAGAGAGAAAGTGCTAGTGTACCTAATACTCCTTCTCAAGAAACGGTAAAGGCAACATTAATAGCAGTGTCAAATTAAACAAATAATATCACTATGGTACCTTCTGATCTAATACAGTACAAACTCTATAGAGCAACCCTTTTAAGAGCTGCAAAAATGATTGTTGTTTAGAGGTTCTTGCTCTGCCGAGGTTACATTTATAGTTAATAGTGGCTTAGGAAATTTTGAATGTTTTGTTATACAGAGACTGTTGTTCTACAGAGGGCCGCTTTGGAGAGGTTGTACTGTATTTATGAACTTGTGGGAAATGTACTGTACTAAAATCTGTTATACTGTTTAACTATCTTTGATACATTTGCATATTTATTGACTTCAGATATCAAATATGTTAACTATGTGTATATCACTATAGGTGCAAACTATTTATTTCACAACATGGCTATTTAGGCCATGTGTCGGCCACAAAAAGTTGCCCTGTCATTGTATAGTCAGTGTGGTTATCAATATCAACTGATTATTGTTGGACTGTGATGTATTCATTTTGACAATGTTTATACTGTGGTGGTTGAACAGTTGAGATAGCAAAGTAGTCTAATGCATTCATACTTCTGAATGTCATTGCTAGGCCATGGCACTGTATAGTATACATTCAAATCCCACTATTATAAAGGTGCAAATGATTCCTTTATTGTTCTATTTATAGCCTAGTATACAGCCTCGTCCACCATCAGGGAGAACTGTTGAAGCATCAAGCTTTCGCACAACAATGTTTAAACGAGATTATCAAAGACGTCAGAACATCATCAAAGCCAAACAGAATAAAGATCTCAGTGATGCACCAGTATTATCTGTAGAAATGTATGAAATTTTGAAACTTTTTGTAAATTTTTAGCCTCTTCAGATGGACTTAAAACCCAAAAACCCTTTTTCTCACATTTTTATTTTATTTTTCTGTTAAAGCAAATATCCAAAGAAATCAAAAGGCTCATGCTTTCATGGATTTAATCCACTTACTTGTATTGTTTAAATTCGACAGCTGCTATAAATCCCAAAGGTAGCCCGGCCGCCATTCTTTTCAAGCAACAGATGCACAAATTAATATATACACTACTGGTGTAACTTGCTGTTTGGTTCCTAGTGTGTAAGACATTGGAATGCATAGTCGGGGTTCCAGTAGATACCATCTAGCTCTGCAGTCCAGAATACCTGTTTACGCATTATATGCTACTTGACTGTATTACACATTATACAGTAAAATTATTTAATTTCAATGGGAAGAAATTTCATGGGTTTTGGTGTAAAAGACAATTATGTGCGGAAGTAATTTCAAGGATTTCAGATTTCAAGAAAAAAGGCAACTTCAAACTTCACACATTGTTAAATTATCAGAAATCATTAAAAAATCACTGAAGTTCACAAAATTAAATCCCCCATGAATAATAATGATTTTACATTATGTGTTACATCACTTTACTATGTTATATGCAGGTTACACAAACCGAAGCCAGTACAAGCACCAGGATCTATTATATCGGAAACAGAACAATCTGAAGGTAGAGACGATGATGTGTTTGCTGAACTAGAAGAACTGATGGGACCTGAAACAGAAACTACAGTGATCAAACCTAGTGAGAAACTTTACAATATCTATGTCTCCCAGAGTCCGAGACATATTGATTTTGTGCTAGATATCTGGATGAATGTCACAGTTTGTCCTCGCATGTTTCCTTAACCATTTTAAAATTGGTTAAATTTCAGTGAAGCTTCACTTGAATACTTGGTACCAAGTCTAGTTGTGTGTATAAATAGGAATTTTAGGTTGAACGATTATTGACGGGGTTATGGCCTTTTGTGGGAGCCATATGTTTTTGTGTAAAAAAACTCCTCTAGTTTGGTTTAATGTTCTATAGTATGTTTTGAAAGTCAATCTATGAAAAACAAAGGTGCCAGGTGCATTGATTGGTCGAAAAAATTAGTTGTGAAAAAAAAAATGTTTTTTTACCCTCAGTCAAAAGGACTTAAGAGTTAAGACCCAAAAAACTTTTTCTCCAATAACTATTTTTGGGACTGGTCAATCAACATCCCTGACACCAGTGTTGAAAATGTACTTGAAAATGTCATTTAGTGCACAAAACTGACTTAAGTATGGGTGGAAATGAACGAAAACCAATATGTTTGGTTACGGTTAATTATTTCTATTCATGGGTTTATAAATTTCTGATTATTTTCTTGGGATCATAAATTTATTCCATTTGAATTTCTGACGAAAAGTATAAAATTAATTTTCTATAGTAGAATAAATTTCATGGCCAGGTTCATGCAGACTTATATATGTAGCGTATTCATTGATAATGGTTGGACATATTGTAACGGTAGTATACAAACAAAGTCATGCATGTTTGGTTATCAAGCCTGAATCTATAGGGCATGTATGAAACATTTGTTAGTATATAGTCTTCGATTATACGAGGGTTGTTCAAATTGGAATGCAAGTGAAGCTATATCTTTCTTGTATCAATAATCTTTTAAGAATAGTAAGCTGTATATCAAAGAACATTGAATTAGCTTTAAATTGATACCTCACATTTTAAAATCCGTTGAGTGTAGCTGTAACAATACGTCATTTAACACTGTCTACTCGTGTATACTAATGCTTAAATTATTGGAAAAATGTCACTTTTTTCTGGCCAAATTCGGTCCTATTTAAGAATCGTTGTTTTTTTACTGCGGGAGCAAATACAATATTTTACATAACATGTTTGGTGAAATGGTGGTATGATATGTCTTTTTCATCAACTACTTGATAGTTTACGCAATTTAAAAGTGGTGTAATTTTATTTGGAAAGGAATCCCATGAACGCCATCCAAATACCGCAATATACTATAAAAGGGTTTCGAAAATCATATTTGTTTTGGAAACTGGTGGAATATTTACAATTAGGCAAGTAGCTCAATGTGTTGGCACATCATTAGGAGCTATTCATACAATTATCAAACATATTAAAACAATTAGGACGATAAGTACACTTTGGATACCCCTATCTGCTTAGAGACGCCAGCACACATGCCCTTGCAAACTGTCCACAAAATAGTTGAAACCAGTTTCTAGATAAAAAAAGTCAACCGTTTGCAAATGTAATGACCATTAACGAGACACGGGTTGATTTTTTCACCACTGCGACAGATCCTTAAACTAATATGGGCCAGCAAACACAGAACAAAAGTATGCATTGCAAAACGCACCATGGGCGTCAGCAGAAATGTACACCTTTTTCTATATAAACCAAGTTTCTACCATTAAATTTGATGTATAAAATAGACAATGGGTAAATGCCAAGCTTGAAAAAGGAAAATTCCTTCAGAAATTGAAGAAATACTCCGACAATCGCTCTCAAAGCACATGTTTGAAGTATGACATGCTATTGCAGAGCAATGGGTCTCCACCTGCAGCAGCCATTAACGCGACTTTCTGAGAAGCGTGGAGGTTCTTGAGCTTTTCGACCATCCTGATTTGTCAAGCAATGTCCCTTGTGATCTTTATTTGTTTCAAACGACTCTTAAATTGCAATGTCGGAAGAAATATCAGATACGTTAAGATCTCGGTTTGGCACGTGTCCAGTATATGCACAGTGACCCTATGAATGATATTAAAATAACATTTTAAATATGGAATATCTGAATGAAACTTCGCGTATATACCGGAGATGGATACTGCAATAGGATCAAAGGCTAGTTTCAATAGAATCTATTAAGGAAAAAAATGTATGGGCTTAGTTGCATTCCAATTTGAACAGCCCTCGTAGTGAGTTATTACCCGCACTTATATTGTAAATAAACATTCTTCCAGCTGTAGAGAGTTTAGGCCCTACCCCAGTGGACATGGATTCTGTAGTTGATGAGAAAACTGTGACCTTTGGTCAGTCTCAAATGAGGTCCCCTAGTTCCGCCCCTGGATCGGAAGCACTGCCTTCAGCTCGCTTGGACAATCGTGACCTGACTAAAATGACCGAGGAAGACATAATGAGGGTTACTGGTGAAATACCAATTATTGACAGAAGAGATCGACCAGGTTCAGGACAAAGGTCACGACCTTCATCAGGTCAGCAAGGGTCAAGGGTCGGGTCAAGGGCTGGGTCAAGGCCAGGTTCAGCATCCAAACTTCCTCCTTCAAGACCTACTACAAAGAAAGACATGAGTAAAATATTGACCCATTTAAAGAAAAACATGTACGATGACACAGGTAAGTCATTTTATTTATAAAATAAAAAAATATAGATCATATTAAGAGCCCAATTAGGAACACATCTGTATAAATTGTACTTCAGTATTACATAGTCATTTGACTACTCTCTATGGCTTGGAATCTCATTAGGTTTACTTGAACCTTTTCATGGAGTTGTCCATAAATTTACTGTTGTGCTGTATTTATCCATGGTACATTATTTTGAAAGACTGAAAACTTTAAATAAAGAAATACGTTTTGTTAAGTCTAACCTGCTTAAAGCCGTATTTCCCCCGCCTTGTCTGTGTATGTAGCTTGTTATGTTGTTGGTAATTGTGCTATAATATATTAACTATATGCCAAATACTTGTGGCTTCTGCAATGCATGTTTTATTACGTAATTTGTACCTCCGTTATGTGATTAGTTGACTATACAAACACAGACTGAGTAGCAACCTCTCAGGGCTGGTTAAAATCCTTCTTGCTAGAAAATAAGAAATCACCCATAGTCTTAAATCTCCTGCTTTGCTCGGTGTTGGGATAATGTGACTGGGTAGTGTCAATATAACTGAATATTGTTAAACAATATAAAACTCTAGTCTAGACAAGGCAATCATTTATAAAAATTATTAAAGGTATATTACATAGGATTTCATTATATGAAGGGATTTCATTGGACCCTTAATTGACCTTTTGACTCCTGAAATTTCTTAAAAGCCATAATTTTACTCTCAATATTCTGAACTTTTCGTTCAATCTTGGGGTATTTTAGATGTACCATATATATTTGCCCATTAGTCAGGTTAATCCAGTTAAATGTCAACCAGACTTTGACCAATAAAAAGAATGAGCTACACGAAATATAACTTATTGTTTCATTATCAAATAAAGAAGGAAATAATAATATTATTTAGTAATTTTTAAAAAATCTTTGGAGTCTTTTTACCTGACTTATGGGCGAGTATATACGGTAATGGTTTAATCCAGTACAAAATCATCAAAATGACCCATTTAGATACAGCCCCTAATGAACCCCTAGCTATACTTGATCCCTGATAGTGATCGAGGGGAAGTTAGCATACAGAAAGCATCTTTTACCTTATTGCATATTGAGCTAGGATTTATTTCGTATTTAAATTTTGTACCAACAATTCAAACAGGTACTGAAATTTAGTCTGTATTTGTCACAATCTAGGTTGTTTTGCATGCATCAATTGCTGCTCATATACATATACTTGTTGTTCTGTGACGCATGTAAATAATTTTATTGTTTTAATGATTTTTTTTCAGAGAAATTCCTGTATATAGGCATGTATTGTATAAACTTTGTCTGTGGAATGCATTGTTTTGTGTTTTTGTCATTTTTTTTTCATTTTTCATTATGATGCATGGTGTAAATGATTAAAGTACTGAGAATTTTCCTGTTTATTTAAACTATTTACAAACACCTTTTAAATTCAAAATAATATCCTCTATAATGCATACATTTTATTGGTTTTATTTTGCAATTATTTTCATAGGAGTTATTTCAAACCAAATAGTGTGTCATTTACCTTCCATGATTTAAATTTAGTCAAAACCTTAAAAATATTTCTTTTAAAAATTATTTTTTTAATTGACTTGATAGTAGGATAGTTTCATATTTATTTGTGTTTACTTTTCCTATATTACTCCTTTTCTGGCATGTGACATTGTTGTTATACCCCCGCACAACGAGTTGTAAGGGGGGTATACTGGATTCAGCTTGTCTGTCTGTCGGTCTGTCTGTCTGTCCGTAGACACATTCTTGTGGACGCAACTCCTCCTGCAGTTTTGGCAGGATTTCACTCAAACTTTCCCAGATGGACAACCTCAACATATAGAGGAGCATGAAGAAAGGAATTTGCGCTGCAATGAATTTTGGCAGAATTATGGCCCTTTGCCAGCGGGGGTATATTAGTCTGCCGAATGGCGACAGCTCTAGTTTCATTTATTGTGTACTGCAAATATGAATGTTTCATTAGATATTTGATGTGTCAAGTAAAGCAATGCACAAGGCAGTGTTACAAAATCTTTGGACATCACGCTTCTGCTTGCTGCATGTTTACACAGATGCTTGCCATGTTCTGTGATTAAGCAATACATCATTAAGCATCTATGTTTTAAGTCTGCTGCTTTCATATATGTGCCACCTATTACACTATGCACGCAGCCATATCATTAGCATGTTCGACAGTGCTTTTAAATGGTGCTGATATTGATTTGTAATACATACATTTATTTTATAATAATTACATTTCGTTGCATGTTTATTTATATATCATGAATGTTTGGCTGTTTATAGGATTCATTTACTGTGCATTTGCATGCAATGCAGCTTATTGCTATGATTTATATTAAAGGAATTTATTGGAATTGCATGCAAAATTCCTCTCTTTTAGACACATTCTGCTTACCTCATTGCAATAAATGTATATTAATCATAAATCATGGGCGGCACATTGGTAGAGTGGAGAACACTCGTGACTACAGATCGATAGGTCCGCGTTCGATTATCGCCTAGGGTGGTTGATCTCTCACTTGAAGAGAGATGAACTGGTTGGTGATTCAGAAGTAGTCATATGTATTGTTACTGTACACCAGGTAACGGTAGGCTACAGAACGAAGGAGTCTATTTTGAAAGAGCTGGGGTATCGCATCTTGTATCACATACCTCTCTCTTCCCTTGTAGATTGGGGTCAAAGAGGCCAATCTGGTCATGCACATTCAACAGTCGAATGCAAACAAACACACAATCATAAAAATATTCTCAGGAATAGTTTACAGTTATAATAAAAGGATTGATTTAAAGTTCCTTTAATTTTATGTAAGAGTATACATGTAGTCCTTCTTGCAACTTGTTTGTGGAGCTATGTTTGTGTGCTATGTTTTGTTGTTTGGCATCTTGCTCTGCTTGTTTGATGTTTTTAGGTACATGCATATGTCTTGAAATGAGGATTTACTACATTGTTATAATCCTATATATAAGGGGAAGAAACTCCTGTGTTTTGGTTTGTCCAAATCTCGAATGGCTCAAAATTCTGTCTTTGCGTGGTGATTGAATTGGTTTTATCTTTTAAAATTTGTAAGAAACGTGAAATCATTGATAAATGTATTAACTTAGACGGATGATGTTTCATTAACATCTTTTCGTGTTTTTTTATTCATAAGTTGTTTCTTAAAGTGGTGCCTGCTTTGGGAGTGATAGGTCTAGGGTTTGATTCCAGGCCGTTACATTCCAAAAATGGTACTGTTCTCACTTGCTTGACACGCCCAGTGTCAGGATAATGTGACTTAGTAGTCTCTATATGACTGAAATACTGTTGACCAAAAAATGATTTGTTTGACATTTATAATTGAAAAGGTTAAGTATTATATTAAGTTGATCACATATTATACAGTATATCATGTAATTTCACATTAGATGTACGAGGGGTGATCCAGAATTACGTGGACTTTTGCTCTAATTCAAAAACCGTTATACTTATATTGAAACTTACTGCACAAGTATACCAAATTTTATGTGGATATGATAATAAATAACGTAAGTACAGCGTCTGTAAGATGGTATGGTTATGAATCGCGGGGCAGCTCAGAAATGACGTACGACGTCGCCTTCACGCCTGTATCATTTCATGATACTTTTGAACACTGTTAATCAACTGTTTTGTATTTTCCCTAACCCATTATGCTCTTATTGTATGCATATCTCATCGTCCTGTCAATATTTACCTAATTGTACCGTTACCAGCCCGGCAAGATCATATTTTTCCACTAATGCCACAAATGGTTGATTCTAACCAACGTTAGCACTGATCCAATCAACGTCGGGTTTTTACCTCTACCCACATAGCCTGTCACATCACCCAGGCCTTTTTTAAAACGTTTATGCCATTTAAAAACAAGTGGCTGTGATACAATATGTCTAATACTTGATTTCTCCAACATTTTGTTCGTCTGCGTTGAAGTTTCTCCTAGCTGTACAAGTAATTACATGGTTATGCGAGTGTAAATGAAATTTTGTAACGTCATTATTGACGTTAAATATGATAAGACAACAGTTACATAAACAATTATATATTCATAATATGACAAGTACACCGAATTTTACTTTGAAATTTCACTCAGATGTCGATACAATATTAGACAACATTATGCCATATTTCTGAATATCTAAATGAAGAAACACGGTAACAATCAGCAATAACGTAACAGGTTTTACTGAAAAAGTCTGTGTTGATCTGCGAAAGCATTTATGTGTTGCCATGGTAGCGTATAACTGTTGATGCAAAGAATTGTTTTCAGATGTGTGTTGCGTTTTATGTCAGTAATAGATAAAAGTCGCTTGTGTGTAACTTTCATACCGATCTGACCAAAAATAAACTTTCTAGAGCAAAAGTCCACGTAATTCTGGATCACCCCTCTTATATATGTATTATTTCACAGCTGTATGCCTGTCTGCATTTTGTGTGACATTTGTAACATTATGCTTCATTATTTTAATGACTGAATCATATATGAGCCGTTCTACTGGAATACCTATTAACAAAGTTACAGACCTTAAATATCAATCGCCTTGTCTACCTATTGTTTGTTATCACAACCATCATTCAAGCAATATTTGACATAACTGTAACAAGCATTTCATAAATCAAGTGCTTGATTAATTTTTGAAATAAAATCTCATTTTAATCATATAATTATATCACAATCGTAAATGTTCGCTTTTAGAGAAAAGTTACTTCTATTTTACTTTGGGTTTTTGTTTCAATGTGGGTGATACTCATAAATTGGCCAATTACAACAAAGTAAGAAAAAATATTTAAATTAAAGAGGTTAATTATGCTGCTTTATTCAATTATTTAAATTTAATCAATAGATTTTCTAATATCTGTCATTACATAGTATTGCATAATTTTTATTAAGCCTGGTTTTTCTGGAGGACATCTCATATACATATAAATATAGTGGTAATGCACTGATTCTTGCAGTTTTGAAATACCAATATTCTGATGAAAACCAATGTAATGCTCGGACGGAACTCGATATACATTACACCTGAGTTCCGTCTGAACGTTGAATCGGTTTTCAGATCCGTACAGTACAATTCTCTGACGGAACTGTATCAGGATTAGTACAGTTATATTATAGACTGCGTATTGCTTGCTATGGAATATATGAATTGTTTTCTGTTGTTTTGGAAACTTTATTCATCATTTGTTTAAATTGCCTGGCTCTAAACTTAGAAAAACTGAGTTATGACACAAATTAAAATAAAGACAACCAGTTGTATAATACAGAAAATGTGTTAAAGCAATTGAAATGATCAATTCCACTTAAATGCCATTGCAAGAAGCGATAGCTTGCTTCTCTCATATCATACCCTTGTGTTGATGGTTAACATAATAAATGAGGTGTCGAGTGTGATGAATCTAAGTTGTAATATATTGTGATAACTTATTTCTCAATTGACCTACTATATATTTACCATCAAAAATGAGGTGTCGAGTGTGATTTATATAAGTTGTAATAATGTATTGTAACATACTATAAATTAGAATGAACTAACCCTTATTTGGTATTAGACTATTGTGCTCATTACATTCATGTACATTTGTAGTTTTATAACCTTTATTTGATATTATATTACAGCTCCTGAGAATGATGATGTCATGTTTCATATACACAAACTACGTGAGAACCTGGGTTGGAAGACAGAGCTACCCAGACATGCTCCTGGCTGTAAGGAGACTATGGACAAGTTGAAAGACATTCCTGATGATGCAAAGGTGTGTAGTAATTGTTTGGAACATCCCCACTTACGGAAAACTCATAAATACACTTTTTAAGATTTAAGGTCAGGAAAATGTCAAAGTTTTCTACTAAGATTTTTTATAAATATGGCCCCAGAACATTTAACTACCCATTATGTACCCTTCAAAGTTCATTTAGTAATTTATAATATCTCTCACATATAGTGAGGGAGACATACAGATTTTGTGCGGGATGGATGGTTATACGGATGGATGTCACAGTTCTTCCCTGCTTGTTCTCCTTTACCATTGGTCATATTTCAATGAAACTATTTATGAGTTATTGACACGAAGCCTAGTAGTGCATTCAAGACACATCAGGAATTTTTGTCAGGGTTATGGCCCTTTGTTGGAGACTTGCATTTTTGTGCAAAGTCGCTTCTAGTTTAATAAATAAATTTTATTTTCTCTAGGATGGTACAATGAAAGAAGATAATGGTGATTTTGTGTATTGTTTACCAAGAAATCGAAATGAGAGAATGGGTCGGTATGATCCCTATGATTTGCAGGTGGTGGCCCCTAATGAGTCAAGGTCCCTCAAAGTTTACTGGACTGTCAGTGCATCATTTGTGACAAGGGTAAGTACTAAATACTAGTTTGTTGTAAATCAATTATTGCATTAAGAATCTAATCTTATCTAATTTGTGTGATTATACGCTTTCATTGTAAAGGGAGGATACATTAACCTGATCCTCCAACCCACTATTAGCATTATGGTAATTTATCTGTTGATTTCTTATCTATACAGTCAGGTCTCGATATAACGACACCCGATATACTGACAATTTCATATACTGACATCATTTTATGGGGAAAAATGTTTCCAAAATGCTCTTTGTATCAATTCAATATACTTGCACATTCTTACATCGACGTTTCGATTGTAAACAAACAGCAGCGATGTATTGATCCCTGTCTGTACTTAACTTAGCTCTTTCTTTTCATAAGCGGGAAGTTTTACGATTACTGGTACATGTTTGAACACTCACTACAATGCTTAATATTAGATTATATTGAAACTCCCAAGTTACTTTTACTACAAACACAAATCTAAATTTATTTAAGTCACACGCAATTGTGGAAATTTTGTCCACATAATATGCAATATTGATAGAAAACGTAGGAGTAGCTCTAGTGTAAGTGCTTTGATAAAACAGTACCCGGACAATTCTATACCTTACAGGTTGTACAAGAAGGTGCTGACGTTGAGGGCGAGTCATTCAACATTCCTATACTCTGGTGGTTATGGGAAAGAAGATTATTCTACAACATACATAATCTACCAGTCTTCGTCAAGTTCAGAAAATGGAAAACATTCAAAATGTGGAAAAAAGCTATAAGATTACAGAAAAGCAACAAAAGCCAGTATGTTTATCTGATTTTTATGACCCCGCCCTTCATTCACACTACAATTCTTAATATTACATTATACTGGAGTCCTACTATTTCGGAATAATTCTGATTAACTGCACTACAAAGAATGACCATTTCTGCAGAAAATGAAATTTATTTGATGAAAAAATTCAAATTAACAATGTTTAAACAGACTTTTGGAGTAGCGGTTTGCGCTACTAGGTTCTTAGTTTCAGGATTGGTTATTATGCCTCAGTAGGATCCCTGATTATATTAGAACACTCCTTTGCACTAAGTTTATTATTCGTTTACCTTAGAACAGTGTTTTTGGGCTAGAAAGATATTTGTAAACCTATATGGAGAATATACTTCAAAATAAGTTCATGTAAATTGTTGGTCATACATTAGCAATAATATCAACATTTTTCGCTTTTGCCTGAGATAGTTATAGTGCCTGGTCATTCAGTTTATCCCTACAGCAGCCTAATTGGCCAATGATCTCCGGCTTCGAGGGAAGTCACCATTATTACGGTAAGTGCTGGGTTCAAATCTCACTGTAGGTGTAAAATATTTTGAAGCTTGAATCATATTATTATTTCATTTTAGAACCAAATTGTATAAACAATTATTTGTGGCCAATGAAGTTCTACAGGGTTGTCTTATACACATACGTAGTCTATGTGAGACTGCATCAGGTAGTCTTACTGGTCTTGGTAAAGGTGATAGCTCTATCTGCTTGATCAAGTTGGACAAATCATTGACCTTGACATTAGAAGATTTCACGGATGTGCAGCAGGCACAGAATGATGAGGCGTGGAAACAATTGAATGCTCTCAGGGACAAGATTATTGACATTGCATGGGAGTCCTGTGCTGTAAGTTTGGTTTTCAATTTTTTGCCCCAACACAAATTAGGGATTGGGGTAATTAGGTATTATTAAAAGTTTCCCAATGGAAAACTTGATTTGTGTGATGTCATTGGGAACCTAGCAGACTGATGTAGGTTTATTTTGTCACATATATTTACAACAGTATTTACTATGATTATCTAAGTTTACAAGAATGTTTATTAACTTGTTAAGTTGTGTACCCGTGATCCGCCTAACAGCCTAAGAGTAAGAGCATTCCCTTTGATTGCCAGAGGTCTTGGGTTCAATCCCAGACCATGAAATACCAAAGTTATTAAAAGTAGTTCAGGTATAATTATTTCTCTTGCTTGATGCTCTGTGTAGTTTTTTCCTGGTACAATGTAACTGCTGGTTCACCTGGGTCAGAATAATGTGATTGGGTAGTCTTTATATGACTGAATTACTAATGACCAGTGTACTTTAAACCAGAGTTTTCCACAAGCCCCATCGATCAGTGATTTAACTGGCTCCTGAAAGATTTACTGCTGGCTATGTTAACAATTACACAAAGTTAATGGTCGAATGGCATGTAAACAAACAAACCGCATTTTATGCACCAACTACCGTACTTTTTCACAATCACTGGCTACATTAAAATTTATGGAGAGCCCTGTTAAACTATATTTATTTGAATGATGACCTACTTTACATTCCTGTATATAAACAGACTGTAGCTGAGATGGAAGGTATTACACATGGCATCAGACCTGGCAGTCCTAAAAAAGTGAAAATCAAAGTTCCAGAAGATGATGAACCCAAACAATTAAATAGTAAAGCATTACGTATACAACACAAGTACGGTGTGGTCCCATTAGCCGACAAGAAATCAGATGAAAAGAAAAGTAAGTTTTAAGAAAATTATGACGAAATAAAAAGATGACAAATAATCTCAATAAGCCTCTGAAAGCTTCCTATTAAATCTCTTTTCTGCATTAAAGGGTTTGAATATAATATGTGTAAACTTAATAAAAAGATGAATAATTATAAATATTTGCTATATACAGTATAACCTCCGTAGAGCGACATCCGGCGGAGAAAGAAAAAACTGCCGCTCTGCGGAGGTGTCGCTCCGTGGAGGTCGATTGTTTTAGAATGTCGTTCATAGACTTTTGAGTGTTTATATAAATACGGTAATCTTAAATTGATGTCGTTTGTTTGTGATTAAGTGCATAGAATTCGATCTAATCGTAGCCGCGCGTTTTGCGATATAATTCTGACGATTATTAAATTAAGATTGTTGATTAGATACAAAAACGCGTAAGAATCTCAGAATTATTAAAGATTCACTTTCCTCGTAATTTCCGGTGATAAACTTACAATTAATCAACAAGTCATTACATAACAAACCTTTATAACACCCCAGGAAAGTGGTCACTCCAATAAACAATCGATAATTGTCCCGATAAGAGTATGCTAAGGTGTCATAAACTGATAAACATCTTCCCAAGCAGCCGAAAATATGTTTGTTTACTGGTTAGGTTTAAAGCCCACACATGACCGTACATTACAGATACAAACTCGTAGCAGTTACTTCCCTTTGCAGTTACAGTATCAAAGTAAAAGGCCTCAAAAAGTTTTAGTTTGTAATTTGGAATTTGCATGATATTCAGTCCACATCAATTTCAGATATATTTTTTAAGCTTTATAAATTAACTGAATTGATTTTATTTCTGTATTATCAATGCATTTTTGAGTTTGAATTAATATGTTAGCACCATTTTGAACATATGAGTTCTTTTCTATGTTTTTTTATCAGGTAATCTTCTGCTTGACATGTCTTCTTTTCAGATGTATGATAAATGAACTGGTATAGCATAAATGTAACAATAACTAATACATGTCCAGTCAGCATTTGGTTTGGTTACTTACAATTCTTTTAACTATGAGTCATAAGACTTGAACATACTGGACATTTGTTGTTTGCATCGTGAATATCATCCCAAACACTAGATTAAATTACTTCACGAAGCATGTATGCATACATGGTATTGTCATACAAGTAAAATAAGTGCAAACTGCATATAAACTTCATTAATTTTAGTCGATAGTTCGAGCAAAAAAAATCTCCTGCATTTTATTGAAATCTCCTGCATTTCCATCACCAATCTCCTGCAAATGGTTCAGCAAAGTATGGCATGTATGGAGTATTGATATTTCATTTATAATTATTAATAACGACTTTGATTTAAAAATATCGAGTTTAATGCATCTCATCAAGTGCATGGTATGTACGGTGTTATACTGTGTCCTATTGTCGAACTGATCCCAAAGACAGTCGCTAATTTACTTGCACCCGTGGCTATCGGCTATTGTCACCTGGTGAGCAAATAATTATTATAATCCACGAAGGTGCGAAAAATAGAAAACAACATCGTATGGAGTTATGTAAACACATGTGAATAAGCCGTTGTAATAACACACCTGTCGCTTCTCAGAGGTAAACCATACATAAGGTAAACAATTTTAACGGCCGTTTGACGCTCTGCGGAGGTGTCGTTCTACGGAGGTTAAAATAAGAGTTAAAACGAACGGGGGGAAATAAAAGTGCCGCTTCTCGGAGGTTGCCGCTTCTCAGAGGTGCCGTTTCGGGAGGTTATACTGTACTAGTATGTAACTATTTTAATCTGTGGAGCATGTAAGTAACTGACACAAGTACCGTGTCTAGTGTTATAGTACTAGAATAGTACTTGAGTATTCCAACAAAAAAGTACTCTGTGCTCACTTAAGTAAGTACTAAATTAGTACTTTAGTATTACTCTAGAGTACTGGTGATCGTTACTAGACATATCTCTGCATGTAACAATGCCCTAGTATTTCTTTTCTCTGACAACTGCTTACAAAACTAATCAGTTGTTTAGTTTACATTTAAAAATAAGATTTTTCAGTGATATAATTTGTGAAGGATTTGGAAACTATTGTAAAGTGTTTTCTTTAGAAACTATTGAATCCAACAATGTGCTAGTAGTTCAAAATTACAAGGTCCCATCTCTGCGGGAGTCACACCAAAGAATTGAATGCTTGACGTGTCTCTATGGAACATTGGACTTATTACACAGGTTTATAAATAAGCGGTCTTCATGTGCGAGTGATTCAAAGGTCAATAAAAGCACAAGAAAAACATTGCAAATAAGGCCGAACTTAAAATATTCTTGGTTTCCCCTTCCCGACCCTAGCAGATATAGAATGAGTAGGTAGGTAGGTAGGATAAATATTTTTTTATGCCTCCCTATCGATAGATGGGGAGGCATATAGTGATTCACCTGTCTGTTGGTCCGTCCGTCCGTACGAATGCACCGGTAGTTGTGGGGTGTGGAACAATAGGCTATTTTTAGATTCCATTCATTTCGTCACTTGTGGGGTGCATCCTGGTTAACCCAAATTGACCGTTTCTTCTAGCATTAATATGGCTTGCTACAAAGCTTTCATACTTGCTTGGATGTTGTATATGAACACTCTCTACACGCCTGTATCACCTGACCCCATTTTGACCTTCACCTTGACCTAATTTTGGACTTAGACTTATTGAAGGGTCAAATTCCTGGTTAACCCAAATTGTCCGTTTCTTCTAGCATTTTTATGGCTTGCTACAAAGCTTCCATACTTGCATGGATGTTGTATATGAACACTCTCCACACACTTGTATCATTTGACACCATTTCGACCTTCACCTTGACCTGATTTGGACTTAGACTTATTGGAGGGCTAAATTATTTGTTAACCCAAATTGACCGTTTCTTCTAGCAGTAATATGGCTTGCTACAAAGCTTTCATACTTGCATGGTTGTTGTATTTGAACAGTCTCTACACACCTATATCACCTAACCTCATTTTGACCGTCACATTGACCTAATTTTGGACTTAGACTTATTAAGCGTCTAATTCTTGGTTAAATCAAATTGACAGTTTCGTTTTACATCATGTCCATCATGGCGTTGCCTTAAAACTTGGCATACTTGTTTACCATCATAAGCCCCTTACATTATCAAAGCCATGTAACACTATCCAACATTATTACAGAATTATGGCCCCTGATTGACTTAGCTTTTTATGGGCAAGGCTTCCATGGGGGCATAAGCGTTTATTGAACGCAGTCTTGTTTGAAATTGTTTCAGAATGATAGTTATTTTATTAATAACTGTCATACTAAAACAATTCTAATTTAGAATTAACTCTAAGGTGAAAATCAACAGTCTTAAATTTAAAATTAAGAAAGAAGCCATTAAACAAAAAAATAAAATTTTCACTTCCAATTTTTAATAAACCAATAATTCAATTTGGGAATAAAATATTTTGGGTGGGGCCCTTTTTAATTGGGTAGGTAGGGGATGGGGAAACATACAATATTTTATTTAAGGCCTAATACCCAGTTTGTGATATGTTGTTTCTTCCTTGTATTCAGGTGACAGACCGACATATGCTCAAATTGCTGACTGGCGAAAAATCTTGAATCGTTTGGCATCGTTTCTACGTTCCATTGATTATCTGGTGCTAGAAATGTTGAGACGTTTAGTTGTCACGGCGACTCGTCTGTTACTGGATCATTTAGTGGCGTCGTACAATGTGACCGAGGAAGAGGAAGAAAAGGTAATTTAATATACTTACTTTATTTATAAAGCTTCTTTATTTACCTGGGCCCTTATTTATAAAAATTAGTAAGCTTAGACAAGATTTGGGAGGTTGAAACAACTGATAATGTTGATACCAAGGTGGAAAGTGGTAGAAACTCTATCCAGGGGAGGATACACACATTATTTATTATGCCCCCTTCTTGGATGAGGGGTATATTGCTTTGCACATGTCGATCAGTTAGTCTGTCTGTCGGTAAACCAAATTGTTTTCATTCAATAATTCAAGAACGCTTTGATCTAGGATCTTAAAACTTTACATGGAGGTTGGTCAACAACCATCTCTGACTATTGGGCTGCCTTGGAGGCATACATTTTTTACACACATCTCTTCTTGCTCTAATTATTGTGTGTCAGTACTTTGAATTTTGGTCTGTTTATGGAAAATTTTGTTTTCCTTGTGATTTTCTTTCAAACTCTTTGTGAATGATTGCAGTTAATCATTTTCTTATTTCATTTACATTATGACATTATTTAACTACATTAAAACTTGTAAATCTTACATTGGAATTTGTCAATTTTAAGTAACGGGTTTAGTGCGCCCAGGATAATAAAAAAAGGCGGCAAATTTGGTATAATCCACAAAGGTGGAATATTCATACGTGCACAATTTATCTGTGATGTTTTTAGTATTAAACTGACCCTATCTGTTTACATAAGTAATTTGTAAAACCAATTTTGCAACAATTGACCCAACCGATTAATGTTTGTAAATATCACGTTATGCTGGGCGCACTATAGTTTGTACAGTTTAAGGAGTGTGAAGGAACTTTCGGAGGGCAGTGTATATGCATGGTGTTTTATCTATTGTTGATATATGGATATTTGTCTGTGCATAATTATAACTAATATGCCAATTTGTTTTAGTATGAACGATGGATGAAAAGTAAAACAAAATTCCTGTTCGATCAGGTAGCCTCGAGATTACAATATATTACATGATTTCTTTATCCAGAGCACTTATAATGTTAATAGTCCTAGAGACTGCTTCATATTGTCCTGAATATCTTTCTACTATTTCAGTATAAATACCATTCCAAATGTCAATGATAATGGAAATCCCCTTTAAAAGATCGTCTTATAACCCCCACCCTTAAAAAGTATACAAATATGAAGCTATCTCTATATATAGATAACACTAAAAGATTTTATGTTATCCAGAAATCTTTATATACCATATTACATAATAGTTACAGTTACCTAATCTGGAAGATGTTGTATACCAAATCAAACTGTATTATCCCTCCCCTATCACATTGTCTGATACCCCGCTGCTCATATGAACGTGGGTGTTCGTCAATGTCCTTGTCCATGATTGACTCATTACTGTGAAACCATCCGTGCTCATTAGGACGAATGTTTGTTGATTTTGCTTATGAATTTAACCAAAAAATCAAATTAATTCACTTTCTTTATATTTACTGTTTGAAAGCTACTCATTTTTATTCATAAGAAATTGCCTTTTTCACCAAAATCCACGAAGTTATATTCACATGAAAATGCCTTTTTCCAAATTCCACAAATTACTGTATTCCTAGATACTTTCCCGGATACAATATTTCGCGTTTTTCATGCCGTCGGTATATTCGCGGCTACAAATTTTCACGGAATCATAACGCCCGTGAATTTTGCGAAACTAAAGTTGCTACGGCATAAAGGTATGTTTGACACATCTTGCAATTTCAATAGAACAAACCAAATTCAATTAATTGTGACCTTAGCTGACCTGATAACAATTACGATGATCAATTAATGTCTTTATAACAAAGGATTTCATAAAGTGTTTTCACTAGGTGTTATCAACATAAACCGGTAAATAGTTACAATTATGAATTTTAGCATGTTTAGTATGAAGAAGCTAGAAACGTTCGCGGATTCGTTGGAGGGAACATTTTCGCGGCTATTAAACTTCGCGAAATGATACCTCCCGCGAAAGTCGCTAACTTAAAATGCGCGAAACCATTTCTAGGAATACAGTATAAGCCCTCGAATAAGAATGATTTGACAGTAATGAGTAAACATATATTATCTAACATTGTATAAACAGAAATATAGTTGAAAATAAAACAATTGTATACTATTATTAGATTTCATAGTATTTTGTTATTTTCCTTCCTTGATTTGAATTGTCGGCCATTTTGTTTGGCAAATCTGATTAACCATTCATAATAGAAGGTGTTTATAAATTTGTGATAATTTAGAATCAAAAGGCTGACGATTCAAAACAAAGGGAGATAATAGCATTCTTATGGAAAATGCATATTACGGGGACAACTCAATAAAACCACCTTTCATTTGTTCTGGGGAATACTGATTTGATTTATTATATACAAATATGAAAAAACACATGAATTTAAGTCACTCACGAAAATTTGAAAATTAAGCTATTAATAACTGGTTACTTTTATATGGTAAAAACTGTTCACTACAAATTTTATTAATTTACTAAGGTGGTCTTAATGTGAGGTTTAAATGTATTGTATCAAATAAGATAATTAGTTGGTGATGGAATTTGTATTGGAAATAAAATTCTAATGTTACACAATATTTATGTCCACAAAATAGAATGGGGGAAGACATTTTGTCTCCTCCTTACCTTTGGTTGGATTTATTTGAAACTTCGCACAAAAAGTGTATTAGATCAAGGTATTAGTCAGGAATGTTTGGTCAGATGATTATGGCTGGAGTTGTGGCCCTTTGATAGTCAAAAATTTATTTACCAATAAAGTGTATGGAAATTGTGTTTGGCTATCTTTTCTGTCTCAAGTTATATGACTATAGAGCAATGGATAAAAAAAGAAGTCATAAGGAAAAATATTTCAGAGCACTTTTCTAGGCACCTACTGATCATTCCTCATACTTTGATGTTTTATGCCCCCGAAGGGTGGCATATTAAAATTGAACCATCTGTCTGTTTGTTTGGCCATTCAGGTCAAAGTTTTTAATAAAGTTCAATATTTTGTAACTATCAATGCTATAATGCTATTGCTTTGAAACTCGGCACACTTATTCATTATTATAAGTCAACCCTACTAGACAAGTAGCATAACTCTAGGATGATTTTGTAAGGAGTTATGGCCCTTTTTAACTTAGTTGTTTTGGTTAGTATGTCCCTAACTGCGAGTGACAGCTCTTGTTTTCTGATAAATCCTTGATACCAGTATTCACATGACATATTTTATGGCCTTTTACAGAGACAGGTGATTCTGCATTGTCGGAAGGAATACCAGAGGGCAGCACGATTCAGAAATGTACATTTTGTAGCATTTTGACTTGTAGTGTGCTAGATATAAATTGACTTGCGTGTGTCATATATTTATTATAGCATATAATTATGTATATTTATACATGATTTATTTAGCTTGTTATATATCATTAGGTGTTTGCCTGTAGCCATGTTGCATTAAACATTCTATAATATCGATTTATCTTAATATATTGTAACCTACAATTGTAACAATTTGTAAGCTAAATTTCTTGTGTGGATAATCACAAAGGGTTACTGAAATAAATACTTGTGCAGCTGTAAATATTATCGTGGATCTACTTATTCGTGTGAAAGATAATTGTCCAAAGTGATTTTTGAAGGAAATTATTTTAGAGGGATAGAATTAATACACTGCTACTTGCTGGTCAGCCATTTCACCATCAGTCTCTTCTGGGTTTTTCAAACAAAGGGAGCAAATTCAGGATAATCTCATGTCCTGTGTTCTTTTACCAAAGGGAGAAAACTCAGGACAAATTTTCTATAAACAAAGGGGAGGACTCAGAATGATCTTCAGTTTTCTTTAAACACAGGTTAATAACTCAGAATGATTTTCAGTTTTCTTTAAACACAGGTTAATAACTCAGAATGATCTTTTGTTTTCTTTAAACAAAGGGGGGGAACTCAGAATGATCTTTTGTTTTCTTTAAACAAAGGGGGAGAACTCAGAATGATCATCTGTTTTCTTTAAACAAAGGGGGAGAACTCAGAATGATCTTCAGTTTTCTTTAAACAAAGGGGGAGAATTCCAGACAAACTTCAATCTGTTTTCTTTAAACAAAGTAAAGAACTTTGAGCAATCTGTTCTCTTCATGAATACATTTGGCACATTCTGAATTATCTCAATACAAACACAAACATTTTGGCTTGCCACTAATTTAGCATTCATTTAGTTGATATAGGAGTGACACCACAGATAGTGCAGTTCTAGTAGAAAAGCAATTGCATAAGTTTCGATGTTTTGCTATTAAAATGATTATAGCTGAGAGTAGACATGCCTTATAGTATAGGTAAATAGATTCAGGCATTTATAGAATGATTATGCATGAAAGCATTATGGTTTCTTGAACCAACCTCAGTCCAGCATCCTGTACTACTAGAACAATTGACCTTGCCTTATGGGGTCACAGGTAAGAATTTGGACCTCAGCTGTCTTGACGGACTCCCTTGTCGAGCGCCTTAAAACACCATAAAATTTGAAAACTGATTTCATGTGTGGAGTACAGTGGTGACCAATGTTAATTTTGTACCAACAACTGCCAGATCGAGCAGTATTATTATTCACCTGTAGCTATGGGTAGATAAACTAGATTGAGATATAACATTTAGTTATAAGGGTGAAACTAGGTGGAACATTTGAAGCAATATACATAATTATGATAACCATTATATGGCTGATGCTCTTACTATTTATTTTAATTAGCAGTGTGTTCATGTATTAGTCGTTTTCAATATTTCTAAACTTTCATAAAAATACCATGCCCATATGGATAGTGTTTGTCAGTGTTAGTAGCAATGTGACGCTAAGTGGGTTTTTATGTTTCAAAGAATGTCAAAAACACAGCTTCAACTAGTGTCACATATAGTTTGCTTGTCAGCACATAAATACCATAGCTCTCCAGGTGTAAGACAGGAGCGTGTGTTAGACACAGATAAAAACTGAGAGAAGAATCACACATTTTTTTTTGAAGCAAAACGAGTAAAATACACGCTAACAACTTATAGTCCGGTACCTATGGTAATGCAATGCTACTAAGCACTTTTTTTTTACAATTCTGAAATTGTTTTTGGTATTTGATCAATGGAACTTATATTTTAGCATGGTTAAGTCTATTTTATTTAAAACTCAGGGACCTGTATTCACAAACATTTTGGAATTGAAATTCCGAATATGGAATTCAGGCTTGGACTAAAAACTGTTTAATTTCGTAATTTTACCAGCATTTTGTTTGTATCCAAAATAAATTAATTTGTCTATAAAATTGTCTTAACACATTTGTATCTTTTACTAAAAATTCATACTGTTTTGACAATGACGAATAATATATTAAAGAACATTAAACTGTATATACTATACGCCTGTCTGGGTTTTAGTCTTAAAATGTTTGTGAAAAAGGCCAAAATGCTTGTCTTACCATAAATATGTACCATAATGTTGTTAATTATAAAAGATATATTACTCCTTGTTAAAACTGTGTAATTATAACCATGTGTCCCAATCAATTATCCACTTGTATCAGCACTGCCAATTATTTTTCACTGAAATAAAACTAACACCCAGTTATTCTGGAAACATATTGATAATGTGTCAATCCGTATTATGTATTTGATATGTTTGTTTATTGCACAGATATAACATGTCATGTTCTACCTTAAAATATTTCACAGATATCACATGTCATGTGCAACCTTAAACTCACACAAAACCATGAACATGTTATTTCTGTAGTGTATGTGTTGATAATGTTTATAATTTTTATGTGTTACAAAATAATTCAAACATTTATTAATGTCTTGTAAACAAGTTACCTAATACTTCACATGTGCTATGAATCTTAAGAATGTTGCCAACATTTCTTAAATTTGGTTTTCATGGGATCTTATCTCTGTCACACGAGAATTGGATGTCTGTCGATTTCCAATGGGAGTCACATGAAGAATTATTGCAAGGTGCCTCTGGAGTCAACACTTGGACTAAATTGGTATCCATTTCTTTATGTGAATCCCATAGACATACTTGTCAGACATCCAATTCTCATGTGGCAGAGATGGGAGGTACCTTGTAGCTTGAGTGTGTTAAACTAAATTTAAATATAAATAACGACAACTCTTCTTTCAAATTTTCAAGCTCATGCCCTTCTTCAGGAATTTTAATTTCAATCACATGTATTTAAGTTACATCCATCTTGTTAATAATGTTGTTATGACATGACGTTGAAGAGTTGTCATTATTTATACTATTAAAATACTTTCCTATTGAAAGACTAGACAAAATAGTAAATTTAAATAGTTATACAGGATTACGTTGAAAACCTTATTAATAATATCAACTACATGTACGTTCATATGCATCATCAATATAAGTGTATTTTTCTCTACTGTATGTTTGGATAAAATCATTCTAATTAATGTATTATACATATTATAGGATGAACTTGAATCTCTCGATGGATCAGAAAGTTCTTATACGACGGGTACAACAATAAGATCTAGGTAAGTCCACTTGTTGTTCCACTAAATAGTTACTTAGTAATCTAAAGTTCTTACAATTTGGTGTTTTCTTTTTTTGTTGAATAGATTTTCATCAAATTCCTGCAGAAAAACAAGGTATCATTGTTTCGAAAGTTTTTAAAAATTTGTTTAACTGCTTATTCATCCATTTTGCATGGCCTTGATTTTGATTTGTTTAATATAGGAAAAAACGTAGGACGAATGTGAATTTGTCCTGTGGGAGCTGTCCTGTAAGGTAAACGTGGCCTTCTCTGCAGGCATGGTGCCATATTCTATGAATGAGACTTTCTCATGCTATTTCAATCAAATATACTGACTATAAACTGCAGACCACTGAAGTCACCACCTGTGTATGACATGTCATCACTTATTTCGCTCTTTTAATTTTTTTCTTTCCTATTTAAAAAACTATTTTACAAAAAATATATTTGTAATTTGAAATATTTTTCTATTTTAGACCTTTATCTCGGGCCAGCTCCACCATGTCGAAGGCACCACCACCCACCCAGGATGTGACTGCATCAGGCTATGTTATACCTCACTATGACTTTGACCAGACAGAACTGTATGAAGGTCCACCTGATGTGGATGAGGTATGGTTGTTAATGTATTAGTGGTTTTTTCCCGAATTTTCAAAAGTTTGCTGAAATTTTCAAAAGTTTGCTGAAATTTTCAAAAGTTTACTGGAATTTTCAAAAAATTGCTGGAATTTCCCATAGGATTAATTTTAGCCTACAATGATCTCCATTAAGAAATTTTCAAAATCGCTAATATTTCAACGTGCAAATTTTCTGAAATTCAAAATTTGCTTACTTTCTTACCACTGGTTTAGGAATTAGATGCTATACCCTTAGACCGCTTCGCCTGATGCAGCAAATTTAGTTTTGAATGTGTATTGCGTGAAGTGTGATAGGGGATTTCCCCGTGGTGCTTTCAGGGAGCAAACAAAGTGCTTGGTCATTCAGTTTTTACCTGCCAGATTATCAAAAGACCTCAAGGGAAATCCCTGCTTTATGCAGCACATTTGTTCAAATTATATTAACTTGCAGGTTTTGGAAGACATAAAACAGCAGGATGTGGTAGAGGAGTTCTCTTCACCTGTCTTCAGTCTACAGCTAGTACTTAGTGTACCACAAGATGCTAAAGTTAACAGAACTACCTCAGCAGATATAGCAAAGACAGCATCATCACAGTCATCACACTTAAAGGATGCATTCCTTGAGGGAACCTCTAGCAAGAAAACTGTGAAATTTGAGGAAAATCATTCTGGTATGCTTGTTTGATTTTTACTGTTTTACTTATGACAGGTATTAATCTCTGACATGCACTGATCCACCGGGGAACAAATTTGATAGTGTTATTCAGTTGTCTTTTGGGCATTGTGCCGTGTAATTGTTGTCTGTGTTGTTTTTATGTTTTTTATGCCCCCGTATCGATAGATCGGGAGGCATATAGTGATTCACCTGTCCGTTCGTCCGTCCGTCCGTCCGTTCGTCCGTCCTGGTTAACCCAAATTGACCGTTTCTTCTAGCATTAATATGGCTGGCTACAAAGCTTTCATACTTGCATGGATGTTGTATATAACATGGCTTATAGTCGCACAGTTCAGATGCACTAAATTTGGCTCTGACAAAATTAAGATTTTCATGGAAAATAATAGGAATAAAAATTTATAAATTACATTGTGCTGTAGGGAATTTTATATGGATTTTTATAGTGAAAAAGGATTATCAAATAAATTTGTGAATTGTGTTTTAAATGACTTAAAAGTTTGAAATATATATGGAATATTGTGTACAAATTTGTAAACACCACGTATCACACTTGCCAAAATTACATGACATTGTCTTGAGGGCATAGTTGAATAACAACGGGTTACAGTTGCTGATACTTATCAGTCAATTTAACTGCTCAGGAACATCACTTAAAGTGACATCTACAAGGAGTTACGTAATCTACAACATAAACTAACCATTAAAGGTGTCAAAATAAACAACTAATATTTGTGTCCACTGTAATAATATGGCTTCAAATAATTCATCTGTGTACGAAACAAAGGATGCCTCAAACACCACAATGTGTGACAAAAACAATGGTGTTCTTTATGATGTCAAATTTCCAGATGCAGTGGACTGTTTTACTGTATCTTTCCATTTGAGACAAACATATGAACAAATACAAAGCCACCTAGTCAAGTTATATTCATTCAAGAAGAATAGAAACAACACAGGATGGATTTCTTGCGGTGCTTCTAGGAATGGACTGACTATAAAAATAACACTGTTTGCCAAGACCAACAAACTGATGGTACAGGGCAAAGGCTACATAAATTGGTACAACTTGGTCTTCATGAAAATATCTGAAGAGTTAAATCAACCCTCTCAAATGTCACCGAAAAACTTAAGCTTTACTAAAGTTAAAGAACACTATTTCATTACGCCAGAACCAAAACAAAATCCGAGAAGTCTATTTGGATCCCTGAAAAGGAAGTTTATAGACAAATCAACAGTCAATTCTACTCCAATTACTTTGCCGTATGATTTACGGTCTACTAGACTGCACATGCATCAAACCCAATTGAGCAATACAAGTACTGATCCCTTTGAGATTGATATATCTCAAGAAACAACCTTGAAAACAATAGCCAGTGAAGTCAGCATTACCTCTGGGTATAACTTAGAGGATACCTCAACTACAAGCTCTATTTCATCTTGTGATGACAGTATGATCACACATAGGCAATCGGTAGAACCCTCAGTAGAACCATTTATTCACTCATTGAGTCATAATAAAAGCTCCCAAACCAATCAGAACACTGAATCTCATGCTATGGACAATGAGAAGTTAAATACTGAAAATGGACTGCTTAACAAAGAGAATGAGGCACTGAAACTCAAAATGCCGAACAGGCCAAAAACCTAATTAAACTACAAGAAGCAACAGTCACTTACAAGAAGACTATGGAGAACACTCAGGCAAAAGTAAATGAACAAGCTAAGCACATAACTTCCCTGTCTGCCAAAGCAAAAGATTTGGAACAACAACTGGCTGAAGCACGCGCCCAGTCCTTAGTACAGGAAGAGGAGCTACAAAAAGTCAAACAATCCAAAAAAGAAGTTATTGAAGAAAAGCAGAAGCTAAAAAACAAATTAATTGTCCAAAACAATGAAAATGGTAAAACAACACAAATTGACAATGTACGCAATCTTAGAGACGAGTTAAGTTATCTACACACTGAGGTACAGCAGATTAAGGATAGGCTCAATACAACAGCCACCGTCTCTGACATACAAGTGCTAAGATATGAAATAGAAGGATCAAAAAAGCAGCAAACTGGTACGAACTCAAAAAATGTTCCATCAGAAACTCAAAATCCAGAAACGCACAGTCCAGTTATGGCATTAAACCCATCACCTACAAGAACCACTCAAGCTCGACCAAACAAACTACCAAAAGTTCTTATCATAGGAGACTCAGTAATTAGCAAACTGGATGCTAATCTCATGGCAGGGCAGACCATGGATGCTACTATAAAAACCCACCCAGGTGCCAAGTTGTGTAACATAAGGGACAGCATTAATAAAAGGGAAGATATGGACACTTTTGATGCAGTTGTCATACATGCTGGCATCAATAATGTTAGCAATGCAGAGAAACCTGACAGCATTGCACAACAATACCAGGAAGTGATCAAGGCTATACGAAACAATAATCCAACTTCAAAGATAATTGTTTCATCAGTCCTTCCAAAGAAGCATGACAAACTGTCTTCACCCAACATACTATCTCTGAATACACTTCTCCGTACATCATGTAGTGAAAACAACCTAATCTTTCTGGACAACACCCAGCATTTCATGTATGATGACACATCTGCGAACAAAACCCTTTTCTATGACGAAGTTCACCTGACATCGAAAGGAATAAAAGTACTAGCCAAACATATGAAATTCATTCTGCATAAAGAGCTGAGCATTTGTAAGGAAGGAGAAAATTACTCTACTGTAAATTTTCGAGTTGCCAATCCCAGGAGAACCAATCATCGCCGACAGAGTCCTCACAATCATTACTTCCAACGGAGATACCCAGCACAGTGGAGGCTTCCAAAGCAGTAATAACAGAAATACCAGCTGTGACCCCTGGATATACACAATCTCCTCCCATTCAAAATGTGAATAGTGATACTTTGTTCCCAAAAAATGGAATTAAAATAATGCACCTTAATGTTCATTTTCTCTACCCAAAATTTAATGAAATTAAATATTTTCTTGACGAGCATAGTGAAATTGATATTCTTGGATTTTGTGAAACATTTCTAAATGATAACTTTGCAGACAATGAATTCCACTTGAAAAACTATCAAATGTTTAGGAAAGATAGGAAAACGAAGGGAGGAGGAATTATAGTGTATGTCAAAACGAAATACCCATGTTGGCAAAGAACAGACTTGGAAATTGAAAATATAGAAACTCTGTGGCTAGAAATCAAACCGCCAAAACAAAAATCATTTCTTTTATGTTATACATATCGACCACCCTCCTCTACAACAAATTGGAATAACGAATTTGAACAATCTTTAGAAACTGTTTATTCTGAAAACAAAGAAATAATAATGCTTGGAGACTTTAACTATAATTATGTCAATAATATTTCAGTTAACAATGTGTGGAACAACTTAACTAGTGCACACAATTTTAAACAACTTGTTGAGCAACCAACCAGAGTTACATCCACTACGTCCACTATTATTGACCACATATATTCAAATAGGCCATCAAATATAATAAATGTTAAAGTCCCAGTCCTTACATTTAGTGATCATTTCCCAGTCTGCTTTACCAGGAAATGCTCTTCCTGTAATGAAAATGGCCCATTGCATTCTACAATAAAGTATAGATCATACAAAAACTTTGTAGAAAATCAATTCTTACATGACTTGGAAAATCAGCCATGGTCTGTAATAGACATATATGATGATCCTGATGATGCACTAGATTATTTTTTAAAGATATTTGATGATGTTATGAACCGTCATTTACCTAAGAAAGAAAAACGTGTCAAACACAAACAACAACCAGACTGGTTTAATGATGAAATAGCACATGCTATTGGTCAAAGAAACTTTGCTAAGAAAACATGCAATGAAATACAATTTAAGTTCTGGAGACAAAAAGTCAAAATATTAATTACCCATGCAAAAAAATCATTTTATTCCAAAACCATTAATGAAAACAAAAGAAACCCCAAACTTCTATGGAGAAATCTCAAGAGCCTATCTGGTAAAGAAAAACACCACCAAGCTAACTATATCAATGATGACAATGGTACTCCAATTCTAAACCCAACAGACACAGCAGAAGCTTTCAACACCTTCTTCACAAACATATTTAGAACAGTGCCAGATCCGCCTCAAACTTTCGTAGAAGAGAGTGAGCAAAAAATCAAACAATTTGTCAACAGCAAAATACATGATGAAACATTCCTTATACCTCTAGCAACCGAGGAATACATATTAAAACAACTAAACACACTTGATGGTTCAAAATCAACAGGGCTGGATGACATTGGTCCCAGGATATTAAGAATAAGTTGTAATGTAATTGCAAAGCCACTAACAAAACTAATTAATCTAAGTATTAACATGGGTAAATTTCCAGAAAAATTTAAAATGGCAAAAATTTCTCCAATATTTAAGAAAGGATCCAAATCTGATAAGACCAATTACAGACCAATCTCAATTTTGCCAGTTTTATCCAAGATCATAGAAAAACATGTATCTGATCATATAAAAAACTTTTTAGAGATTCACAAACTTTTGTACGATAAGCAATCAGGCTTTCGATCAAACCATTCTTGTGAAACAGCTCTTACTGCCATTATTGATGACTGGATTACTGCTATCAATGATAAGTCTTATGTTGGGACTATTTTCTTAGACCTCACTAAAGCTTTTGATCTTGTTAATCATTCTCTTTTAATAAGCAAACTGAAACTTTATCACTTCAGCGAAGTTTCAGTGAAATGGTTTACATCCTACTTGACAAACCGCTCACAGAAAGTATGCATATCTGGAAATCTTTCAGATGCACAACCAATCTCAGCAGGAGTTCCCCAAGGATCTGTTCTTGGGCCTGTACTATTTATACTTTACATAAACGACCTTCCACTCCACACTGAAAATTCATCAGTTGACATGTTTGCCGATGATACCACACTATCTGCATATGGCAGTACCATAGAAGAAGTACATAACATTTTACAACATGAGGTCAACACTGTAGACGAATGGTGTCGTCAAAATGCTATGATTCCAAACATTAACAAAACAAAGGCGATGTATATATCTGCTTCCAACAATAACCAGAAAATTGTTACGCATACAAACTCTCACAACATCCAAATGCAAGGACAGTCATTGACATACTCCTCGTCTGAGAAACTCTTAGGAGTGCATGTAGACCAAAATCTAAACTGGAAGAGTCAGATTGAACAAACTCTTAAGAAGTGCAATAGTTATCTATATCTTCTCCTAAGAATCAAAAGCTTCCTAAACATCCACTCTAGGAAAATGTTTTTCAATGCGTACATATTGCCCCATATTGACTACTGTTGTACAGTATGGGGAAACTGCAGTGGAGAACTGTTAGACACTGTTCTGAAGTTCCAAAAACGCGCAGCCAGAATCATTCTTGATAAGGAATTTGATGCACCATCTGCAGAATTATTTAAAGAATTAAAGTGGATGACTTTTCAAGACAGAATTCATTACAAAAAGGCAATATTGGTATACAAATCACTAAATAATATTTGCCCAGAATACTTTCATTCGAAATTCACATTTAACCAAAACTACCAACACTCAGATCGTCATCTTAGATCAACTGAAAATGGTGAACTCAATATTCCTAAACCACGGCTCGAGTTTTACCGCAAGTCCTTAAATTATTCAGGGCCAGTCATTTGGAATGTCATCCCAAAACAAATACGTACTTCAAAAACACTCAAACAATTCAAAAACTCCTATCTACAGTGGATGTACTCTGGCCACATGATGTAACATTTACATGTTTCACAACATTACGCTATTAATTATATCTACAAATTACAGTGTTGAATTTTGTATATCATAATTATTTACCATTACCTTAACATTGTGCTTTGTTTTGCATCTTTATTATTGACTCCATGAGTTTTTCTGTTATGTTTTTCTTTTGCTCATAATTATCATGTATTCCTGTAAATGATTGTATATATCCCATGTTGATGTGGACCATATTGAAAATTGGTCTAGAACCAAATATGTCATCCACTATAAATAAAGTCGTTATTATTATTATTATTATTATATGAACACTCTCCACACGCCTGTATCACCTGACCCCATTTTGACCTTCACCTTGACCTAATTTTGGACTTATTTATGGACAAGGCTTCCACAGGGGACATAAGCGTTTATTGAACGCAGTCTTGTTGTGCTTGGCTGTTTAATTTGAGTGATGCATTTCCTGTCCGATATTTTATTATCCATTCAGATAATTTTTATCAGATGACAAAAGTAACTCGAAAATACACATGCCATTTTGTATCTTTTTTGACTCTGTTATGTACATGAGGCTAAAATTAATCTCATTTATGGGATTCAATGAAGTCATTTGATATATTGCAGTAGTGTAGTAATAACAAAAAATGCATTGCCTTTATTTGCCAGTCAGCTTTCTGCTGAAATATGGCAGGCATATGAATGCCTCCACCCGTATTTGAACCCGGGTCGCCAGATTAGACGACAAGCACCCTAACCACTGAGCTACGGAGGCAACTGTTCTAACCCTGATACAAGCAAAATCATGTGGTATATGTGTATATTTGTAGAATCTGACAGTGAATCAGGATACAGTGATGATTCCGGTGAAGAGGAGGAAGATTCAGGAGATGGTTCTGGACAGGAGGATAGGAGTGACGAGGATCTAGCTTATCCTGCAGAGAAAAGGTAACACTTTCTACATCACAACTTATAGCAGTTCAAGTAATTGATAATACATCAGAGCAGTGATTGTTCTTCCTTTAGTAAGTGTTTGTCCAAGGTTGGGTGTTGAAGTTTTCAAGTGACTTTAACTGGAAAATTAATCATTCAACATCATAATTTATCGTAATTCAAATAATTTCCAAATGCCAGATGTTTACATAATAATTATGTATATTGAACATTAATTGCATACGCGGTGATCTCCCCTTACAGATGTTACGAATCTATGTTTGTCATTCATATTGGTAGCACTTTTGTACTAGAAATCATATTGTATGACTCTAAATTTGATTATATGATTTAGCAGTGATCCAGTAATGATTCATTGAATTTACTATACGCTGTATATGTGGTAATACATTTTCTCTATTCATTGTAGAAAACCTACTGGGAAAACCTATGTGAGTTTATCCCCGAATGAACTAGAGGTGAAGCATGGAATCAGACATATCATCTCCATGTTTGAAGGAACAATAGGTAATCAAGTTAATTCTTACATCACTAGGTAAAAACCACTACAAGAAACAGGTCAAACACCACTAAAATATGGAAAATAGTTTTATTTATAACTTGTTTGTTTATTATTGTATTGGACATACCTGTTCTGTCCAAATATGATTTTGTGCTGGATGAGTGGACAGATTAATGTTATGAAGTTTGTCCACACTTGGTCTCCTTAAACACTGGTCCCATTTCAATGAAACTTCGTAAGAATACTTAATACCAAGCATAGTTGTACATATTTTCCGGAATTTTGGATCTAATTATTGTTGCAAAAGTTATGGCCCTTTTTGTGCAAAACCCTTATACATGTAGTTACTATTCACTTACGCATCAATGTATTTTATTTGACATATGGGTGGAGGAACTCATATGCCTGCCATATTTCAGCAGAAAGCTGACAGGCAAATAAAGGCTATGCTCAGCTTGGCAAGTAAGAGATTTTCTGTTAACTTGTTTATTGTCTTACATTTTACAGCCCAGTTTGTGTCAATGACTCGTGAACCTCGTCTGGCTGTATTTTGTCGACCACCCATCTTTGATCTGAAACTGAACTATGATGAAGAGGAGGAGGAAGAGAGACTGGAGTTGATACGACCTTGGCCTGACCTTGAATTTATATTCAGTGAAGATCAGGAATATCAGATGTTGTTAGGGGAACTAAATACATACGTTTCCATGGAGATGGAGTTAGTGAAACAGTATGCTACGGTAAGTTGATGGTTTCATCAAACTTTCATGACTCATTTATACATTGGATTTGTTTTGAATAGAAGAAAAATTGATAGCATTTGGTTTTTAATTGTACTTTTTACTCCATAGAGATGTCAGTTCATGTTAATTAAAGCTCCTACCCAATGTCAATCATCAATTATTTTTCAATAGTGAGTATGCTTGGGAGCAAATCCAACCACAGAAATGAACTTAAAACTTTCTGTTCTATTTGCAGGATAAATTCTATTAATTTTATATAATTGTAAATTTCAGAATTTTGAAAACTTCTGTGTTATGGTGGACAAATGTTTACGGTTAAGTATTGAGGAATCTATGAGCCGTAGACAGTGGGCCACTGATGAATTCAGCACTGTTCTATCAGCACACACTGATATGGTAAGTCTTTCAGGACATTTATCCTGGTTTTGCTTTATTACTGCATTTATAGAAGAAGAATCTGTCACCCAAGCATGGGAGTAATGCTAGTACTAAAGTTTAGGTTCTAACTCATATTTTCAAATTTCATTGATATATTGCTTTAATTCTTTGCATGCTTGTTCCCTATCATGGCCAAAACCTCTACATAGGATAAGATAACTCTATCAAGCAGTTTGTTAAAATAATGCCCCCTTTTCGATTTAGATATCCATGTTGACGTTTAGATTCGACCTCAAATATTTTCGAAGTCAGATGAATTATTGCTTTGATACTATGAATACTTGTTAACCTTAATGACACCAACCTCTACACAGGAGTAGGTAACTCTAATAAGGATTGTGTCTTATCAAGCATTTTGTCAAAATTGCCTGCCCTTTTTGACTTGTTAAAGTTTTGGTACCTCCAAAATATTCATTTAGGCTTGCGGAAATATCCATTTATACAGTATGTGTTTTATATCATTGTGACAGATTCGTCAGATGAAAAGGATGACTGTGTTACGTCGTGTTGCTATGATACATGTATATAGTAAACATTTCCGTGAAACCTGTCTACCGTTCCCTGATAACATTGTTACCAAAGTCAGCAAAGCACTTCCCATTATTGCTATCAAGAGGAATGAAGATCTTCTTACAATCATTAAGGTAAGAGCTTACATTATTTTGCTAAAAATACAGTAAAACCTTGATACCTAAAACTACATTTGGCTGAGGAAAATAATTCCAGCCATTAACCTGTTTGAGGCATCTACTGTACAGTATATTTAGTCTCGTATATCACCATTTTAATGGGACTGAGGAACCTTATCTAGGTTTCTAGGTAGGGTGTTCCAGGAAAAACTGTGAGAAGCATCAAAGTTCCACTGTACTATGTGTTGGTCAGATCTGTTTTTATTTTAGAAGCCTTTACTCCATATAAAATTAGTCTATACTATTAAAAATGTTAATTAGGAGTTTGTCAGAACTTCATTTGACTCATTATGTTATGATAAATGTTGTTTAAATTCTGTAACATTCTGGATTCCTTGTATCACACCTCTTTCTTATTAATGTTTATATTGTAACTTTCAGGGAGCATCAAAGAAGCTAGATCACTATCCAAAGTCTGTGGAGGAATTCGTGGACCACTTATCTTTCCTGGGTAAAATGTCTTCAGAGTTGCCTGCCCTTGAACGAGAATTTGAAATAGTGAACAAATTGTTTACTATAGCCAAAGATTACAATGTACAGATAACTGATGAACAATTAGCTCTCTATCAGACGCTGGGACCTGATTTCATCACATTAAAGGTAAAAAGGGTTCGGGTAACAATGGGTTTGGGTTAGGGGTTTTTCTATGGACCAGTTTAAACTCTTATTTCTTCCTTATAATAGTGGGGAAGACATACTGATTTTGTGCTGGATGTCTGAATTGTTTGATGTCATAAAGTTTGTCCGCGCTTGTTCTCATTGTTCAGATTTCAATAAAATTCCACATGATAGTGGGGAAGACATATTAATTTTGTACTGGACATCTGGGCGTCTGGATTGATGTCACAAAGTTTGACAGCACTTATTCTCCTTAACTGTTGGTGAGATTTCAATGAAACTACACATGAATAGTTGGTATCATGCCTTGTTATGCATATCGCCAGGAATGAATTTTGCGGGAGATATTATCCCTTGTGGGAGACCTGTTTTTGTGTCAAAAACCTTTCCAGTTTAATCTCACTCAAGCTTAATTTCTTCTTTTCATTTTAACCTTCAACAAATTTTCCAAACTCTTACCTTTTGATTGGCTTGAAAAGCATAAAATTAATAAATGCACTTTTTCTTAGAATAAAAAGTTTCCTAAACATTTATATGCGTTGGAAAAGATACTGGTATCATCAATGGATTTAAAATTTGGAAGTTTTTTTATCAAAGAAAGTATTTTGCTAGTTCTGTTATTTATATTTAATGTGACACAGACAGATATATATTCAGTTGTATTTTAATTAAAGTGGTTGTTAATATGGATGTTTAAGCCTATAGGATCACAAAAAAGGAATTAATTCAATTTCAGAAAATCTTAAAAATGTCAGATTGGCAGGATATGACTCTAAAACATATAATAAAACAAAGTGTAACTTTTTTTCAGAACATTATCTTGTATGCTGATGCCAAGAAAGATGAGAATATCAGAAAGTTCAGTCAGGATCTCGACACACTGATATACCAGATACGTAACAAACTCATGGATCTCAAAAACCAAGTCCGAGATCCTGATCTTTTACACATTGATACAAACGCGATGGGAGCGTTAGAGACTATAAAGTTCTTACAAGAAGAGGTGCAGAGTTTGTCTGTCAGGGCGAGAAGTTATGGTAGTTACCAGGAAAGATTTGGAAGTTCATTATCTCATTCCAAGAAAGGACTTATTGGCGAGTAAGTGTAGAATTGAATTACATTGAATACTTAATGCATCAGTTCCATAGCTATTTCCTAATAGGGGTTGTATTACTGACCACTGTTCTGAGAAGGTTGGTCTGTCAGATTTTCACCTGTTTATAATTTACGATATGACAGACAATCCTCGGTGGCTAGAATGTTGGCCTCGAAAACGGAAGATTGTGACATATCAATGTCATTAAAAGTGGTACTGGTATATCTCCCTTGCTTGATGCTCAGCATAGTCAGTTCCAGGATGGGTCGGCCTGCTGTCAGGATAATGTGACTTGATAGTCTCCATATGACTAAAATACTGTTGACCAGGGGACTTGAAACAATATTAAAAACAGAGAAAACAAAAAAATAATAACAAATTCAGTGTAGAGTCACCAAGATTTACATATTCTGACCATCTTTATTATCATGACTGAAAATTTTTTCTATAAAATGTACTGTATGAGAGGTGAAGTTAGTGATGTGGAAATATTGGTGATTTTACATAATTTGCTAATATTTCATCTAGCATAAATTATACCAGTATATAACTATTAATGAATTTGAAAAATTGCTAATAATTCCGCACACCAACTTTTTGTTCCGCAAAATTTCCACTTATATTATGTGGAATACCAAGTACTAAATTATAAATCTTGTTTAAACCTTTTCTAAATTGATGTAAAATATTCAGCATAATAAATAATGTTCTATTGTAAAAGTGGTCGGATTGTTTTATTCTAGGGAATATATGTACATGAATATGGGTAAGAGAGATGAGCACAGTGCTCAGGAGATCCAAGCCGACCTGTCGGAAGTTGAGCGTGATCTCACCCTACGTCGTCTGCTCTGGCAATCACAAGAAGAGTGGACCAAGCTTGTAGATGAATGGACTGCGACCTCGTTTGATGCGCTCCCTGTGGAACATTTACAGAAAAATGTCAACAGATACTCACAGACTGTATTCATGTTAGAAAAAGGTAAATATTTTATTTTTCAGTTTTTATCCAAACAAATTAATACGGTCCTCAACCCTTATGCATGAATATATTACAAGCTTCTTGTGCGAAATATAACAAATTCTCTGAGATAGTTGTGCTTTACTCAGTGTTTCATTTTGGTTTTGAAAACTTTGAGTCTTTTCACACTGAACTTAAAAAATCATTGAGTCCCACTATGTAAAAATGAAGTCCCAAGCCAATTGAATGAGACAGACAGTCCCTGATAAACATTGACCAACATGACATGATCCATGAAACCACTGTGAAGGGTATGTGGACAGCTGTACCTCTGCTGTCATGATCAATGATGATCCGAGTCCGAAATTAGAAATTTCCTGGACTGTCAAGGATCCAGGCCAAGATATAGTTGGAGGACGAAGGATATTTCCTGACATTCCAAAATTAATAGGGATCCCTGGGTAGCTACATGGTTCACCTGCTGGATTGTACTTGATGTGATCAGTGGTGATCTGGTACACACATAGGACTGTGGCTTAATACAAATAGGCTTCTAGTTAGTCCCCTACCTGATTTTGCCCAGAGGGGACTATGTCCTCCTTCTGTCCGTCAGTCTGTCCGTCAGTCTGTCCGTCAGTCTGTCCGTCAGTCTGTCCGTCAGTCTGTCCGTCAGTCTGTCCGTCAAAAAATCTGGATCCTGACATAACTCAAATAGGTTTATGAAACTTGGTATGTAGATAGGGGGCAATAAGGGGATAATGCACGTCCAAAAATAGTTTGATTCCGACAAAAATTGTGGTTGCTATGGCAACAGAAACAGTGAAAATGGCTTAAAACCGGTAGGGGACTTCTGTATTGTCTGCAATTCTTAATGACTTGTTAAACAAAAATTGTCTTGTTATATTTAAGGCTTACCACACAATGAAGTTGTACCACGGTTGAAGGAGAAGGTGATGGACTTTAAGCAAGGTATGCCTGTGATTACAAGTTTACGTAACCAATTCTTGAGGGTCAGACATTGGCAACAAATTGAGAGGTTGATTGGTAAATCTATTGGAAAGGATAAATCATTCACACTGGGAAGTCTGCTGGAAATGAATGTAAGTTAAATTCTTGTTTAATTTAATTCACTCTTACCTACTGTATAGGGGAGGGGGTATTTTTCATAGAGGTCTTATTTTCGCTTAACCTAAGCCTAACAAAAAATTACGTCTTAAATATACACATTTTACAAAGAGAGACATTTCATTATTTTAAAACATGCAACAAGCTGCAAGAACTAACCTTATGTTGACATAGTGACTTCAAGAAGTACAAATCAACGCATTACTTTGGTTTAGCAAAATATGGTACAAATAATTAATGGACTACAACATATATAAAATATAATTCGAAATTAGATCTTTGTCTTTGTTATTTTTTAAAATTTACAAATGTCTCAATATTTGCTATTTGTAACATTTACAAATGTCTCAATATTTGCTATTTTGTAACATTTACAAATGTCTCAATATTTGCTATTTTGTAACATTTACAGATTTTCAAGCACAAAGAGAAGATACAGGATATTTCTACAACTGCCAGCAATGAAGCCACACTGGAGAATATGTTACAAAAGGTACAGTGTAAAAGTGTTTTCTTTATGGCTAAACATGGTGCAATACATCCGTAACAACCCCTTAGTACAATCCGCACAGAGTTACTAGATCAAAGGTCAGGGCTGTGGCAAAGTAATCATATGTGTTGATTTAACAATTCTTGTTATCTTTTTGTTCTTAACTCATCTTTTTGCAGATTACCATCAATTATTGTATTTAAATTTAATGTTCCAGATTGTATTTAACTGTAGTTATATGTATGTATGAACAATCTAATACTTTTGCACTTGGTATTGCTAGGCAACGGTGCTGTACAGTATGGGTTTGTATCCCACCATTGATGCAAACTATTTTAAATTGCATCTTATTTTCAGATTGTTGATATATGGAAGAACACAGATTTCCGTTACCTTGCTCACCCAGGTCGTGATACATTTATTATAGCTGGTGCTGATGATATTATGACTCAGTTAGAAGACAGTCAAGTTACTATAGGAACCATCAGAGGATCTAGATACGTCGGACCAATCAAGGTAAGTATTTCATTTCTGTAGTTATTGTAAGGGAGTTCTATTTGGCAACTGCTTTAAAACAAGATAATTATAACGTGATATATTTGTGGTGCCAATTTTTCGCATTTTCTGAAGTGTTTTGAAGTCACTATGAAATTAAGAGACTATGTCTCTTAATTTTACAGAAACAGCTTTGACAGCGAAATATAAACCTGGCCCCATGGTTATAAAACATTTTTCATGCTTAACTCAATTCCGTGCTCAAATTGCAAATATTTCTAACAGTCAAAGTTCAGATGTTTTACTGAAACTTATGTAATAGACTGATAGCCTTAAAGAAAGCAGAGTAATATTTCATGATGAAGTAAAGATGATAAAATTGTTGTAAAGGATCTAATCAAGTTTTGTGTTCAGCAGTACAAAGGTGCATATACTGGAAAGGTGAAATAACCAAATTTGAATATGTACTGTAAATGAACAACTCTCCAGAATTGGACCATATTAATATCTATCATAGTTTTCAAATTTTGTTGACAAATAACTTTTGTCAAGAATAGTCTAAATTAAAATGTGTCATAGTTTACAAATTTTGTTTTCAAATAGCTTTAGCTAAGAATATCATACAAAATCTTAAATATTTTCTTGTTCATACCTTAAGCCCCAAGTTGAGGAATGGGAGAGGAAATTGAACATATTTGCTAAGACATTGGAAGAATGGATGTCCTGTCAGAGAAACTGGTTATATCTGGAACAGATCTTTTCTACACCAGATATACAGAAGTAAGTTCACTGTTTTTGTGATTTATTTGTTTATTTCTGTGTTTTACAGTACAACCTCATCAGAGCTAAACTTTGGCTGACCTTCAAAATTCTTTGTTTAGAGTTATCCTACTTTAATACTCATAAAAATCTCAGAAACTTGTTTTTTTGGCCTTTCATGAGTATTTGTTTACACAATGAATGTACATGGAAAGTATTTTTAAATATCCATATGCACCTAACATATAGTGTGCTTACTTCAAACAAAGACCAGCCTATGCTGATATTATGAGGTCGTTATTCTATAAAGGTTTAAATTAGAAACTATAGATTATTAAATATAGTCTCAGGTTTAATTGATTAAAAATGTCACAATATGCTCACTATGTATGCGAAGGGTAAACAGTTGACCTGTTAGCAGTTTTCATATATATATAATATGAATATGAGTATAGTGGCTTTTCTGCTCTCATATCCTTGTGGCATTGGATATCATCTGGAAATATTAGGTTATATAAGTTATGAAAGTATAAAAGAGAAATGTTTTTGTGTGTTTTTTTCCAGACAATTGAAGCCAGAATACACAATGTTCTCTCAGGTGGATAAATCATGGAAGGATATAATGAGGCAGGTACAGGATCGTCCTAACGCCATGAAATGTGCCACACAGACTGGTATGCTGGAAACATTACAGTTCTGTAACACTTCACTAGAGAAGATACAGAAATGCTTGGAGGTTAGTACATCATTTATTTAAACCACAGGTGACAGACTCGTTGATCCCAATCTAAAGTATGATAAAAACAAAATTCTTTTAGGCCAAAATATTTTATTCAATTCCTGACAAATTTAGAAATTGAGTAAGAATATACTGATATTTCAAAAATATTTTAACAAAGTATATGCATATTGATCAAAAATCACTATGAAAAACTTTGATACTGCCAACTAGTTGCCATCTTGTATTTTAGCAGTATTTTGTAGGGATATGTTTACAGTTTAATTGGTATAATCGGCATTTGAAATGCCTTTGACCATGATATGGTGATATGTATCACATTTCTTTCTAACCATTTGTTTTATTATTCAGGAATATCTAGATTCCAAGAGATTGTCATTCCCACGTTTCTACTTTCTCAGTAACGATGAGTTACTGGAAATACTTGGACAGTCCAAAGAGCCTAATGCAGTACAGGTAGATATACATATTTTATTGCCCAAAAAAATGGCCCATTGGTTGAGCAACAAGTTCCAAAACCTAGTAACGGCTCACCCCATTCTATGGGGTAACATGTAATGTGTTCAAGACTGAAGTTGGACCAGCTATTCTCACATAAATTCCAATGAGCTCATGCCATAATTACACTTATCGTTATTTAGATTCAATTTTGGAATACTTTATAATATTAAAGAAAATGTTTAAATGGTATGAATACTAAAGTAATCAAATGTGGTCCTTAAATGTAATAGAGGTTCAAACTGCTGCTCAGATATTAGCCTATCCTTTTCTCTCCTAAGGGAGCCTTGCTTGCGAAACAGTCTTTGATTAACAGCTTTTAATTGTTTAAAAACTAACATTTCACATTTGGAGACTACAAGCCATCACAGAGACCTGGATTCCCAGAGTTGTTATATAGACAGGTTTCAGTTTTAAGGGAGTTGACTTTATATTTTATATGTCGACTTTCTGTTTTATCATTTCAGCCCCATCTTGGTAAATGTTTTGGTAATATTAAATCGTTGGAGATTAAAACATTACCTAGGAATCCACCAGCTGTTCATTCTATGACATCTGCTGAGGGAGAGGTTGTTACTATGACAAGGTAAACTCTATACTGTATAATCACATTTTCGAGGGTATTAAATTTTGTTGATTTGATAAACATGCATTTTGTAAATTTGTGGATTATAAAACTTGGGCGAGTAAACCCTTATTCTGTTGGAAGGTCAATTAATCATGGACAATAGATTTTGTGGGCGAGTTCAACCACGAAATCAATGAAAATTAGCCACAAAGTGTTTCACTGTAAAATCTATATCAAATATTAAGGTCATATCATAACAACTACTGATTCTGCCTAAACTGCTAGTCTTGAGGTGAGCCCTTTAGGGCCAGTGGCCCTATTGTTATATAAAAAACAATGGAGCATCCTTGATCGTTTCTATGAGTGTTTATATTTGTGCTTTGCAGGAGTGTCCGAGCTAAGGGAGCAGTTGAGATGTGGCTCAGTAATGTGGAAGCTCACATGTTTGAAACAGTCAAAAGGTCAGTATTGTCCTATAGTACCAAACTGTTTAATAGCAACATCATTTATTCCAGGTTTAAGCCACAAATGTGCTTCCAGTCTACAAGTATACCAAAATATTAATAAAATATGTAGTAATTCAGCTACCTTTTGTGGCTTTATACACAAAAACAAAGACAAATTTCAATTTTGTTATGTTGTTTATTTATTTTAAATTGGCCAATTGTAATAAATTATTTGTCTAGAACTCATGAATATTCCGTGCTTATTCATGGTATTATCATGTTTATATTTTAACAAGTAAAACATTCTTGCAGTTTACAATAACGAAAAAAGCAGGAAGATTAATGAGATCTAAGTAAATACTACAGGACAATAGTGTATGATTGATATTCTCAGTATTGGTTTTTTTTTATGTTTCAGACATTTGAAGGTCGGGCTTGCTGATTGGTTGGGTATAAAACTAATTGACTGGGTTCTCAAACATCCTGGACAAGTTGTTCTAACTGTGGTATGTGACATTTACTAATCTTGACTTTTAAGGCGATTTACTCAGGATATAATGATAAGATATACTGTAAGCCTAGAAGTAATTTCGCGTGATTTAGTTTCGCGGATTTCACGAATGGTAGAATTTCGTGAAATTAAGTTGCCGCGAAAGTGCTAAAACATTAATATGGACACTGCAGGAAACTTAAAAATGCGAACATTTGTAGCTGCCAATATGCCCTCGATCAGCAAATCGCGAAAGTTAGTATTCGCGAAATTAAATTGGTTTACAGTAATAATGATATATAATTATAATAATTTATAATAATATTACCCGTACTAACTTACCCTTTCACACAAATCCAAATTGTTGTCAAATATTCATGGTAGGGTATGCCATACCTGCTGTGACCAGGAATCGAACCCAGATCGCTAGGTTACAAAAACCAAAGCACTGGCCTATGGCCGCAGCCTTGATTTGTTTACAACCATTCTTACGTCAATATAAATTGACAACAGATATAATCAATCACATTTTGTTATTTTGAAATGAATTTATTTTATTAACCAGGGTCCTACTATTCCAGAATAATCCAAAAATCTGAAAGAATGAATATTTCTGCAGATAATAGAAGTTATTTCAGAAATAAATTCCCAGTATTGACCAAGTTATGGCCATTTGAAATTTAATAAGCTGAATTTGAACAATAGAACACTGGTTGAACTGCAATTTAATTTAGGCTTGTGTACTAATGGCACCCGGAACAGACTTGCGACTCATTTTCAGGATTGGGCATTAGGCCTCAGTACGACCTCTGATTAACTTGAACTTATCTTCTATGTTTACAGGCTCAGATAATGTTCAACAAAGATGTTGTACGATGTTTTGATCAAGCTGATCCAAACGTTGCTCTGAAAGACGTATTAGACAAGATGATGTACTCTCTCAGTCAGCTAGCAGGTCTGGTGTCTAGTCCTATACATGCGTACCAGACTATGTGTATAGAAGCTTTACTCACCATAGATGTACATAATAGAGATATACTCTCAAACATGGTCGATTCCGGTGTTAATACCAAGGAAGACTTTGAATGGACTAGGTAGGTTTCATGAGAAAGATAATGAATGACTTTATTCTGTTTTTATCTAAGATTTCTTTTCTATGTATTTCACTATAAAAACTGTTGGAATCCTGTAATATGTTTCTCAGTGAAATTTTTTTTTCTAAGATTCTTTTCAAAACATCTTAGATGCTATGTGAATAGGGACCCTGCATGTAGATGGCAGGAGATATACTAATGTTGACTCTGTCTTTCTGCTCCCCTAAAAGCTTCTCTTCAGCTTTATTCATGAACATTATAAAACTGAATTTCAAAATTTACAAAACTTAAATTTACTAGCATTTATTTTACATTTAATTAAATCCAGTGAAATTGGGTTGGATTAAATCTAGTGAAATTTAGTCGGATTAAATCTTATGAAATTTGGTCTGATTAATTGTTACCCACAGTGTATGTACTCCAGTCCATGTTACAAATGATACATTTATTACAACATGGAAGCGAAAAGA
Source organism: Spisula solida (assembly GCA_947247005.1). Lineage (NCBI taxonomy): Eukaryota > Metazoa > Mollusca > Bivalvia > Venerida > Mactridae > Spisula > Spisula solida. The sequence continues at coordinate 55,535,213 of OX365945.1, forward strand.
AAATTTACCAGGTAACATCTTGTAGTGTAAATCTGAGTGTCAGTCTTAAAATGTTGATGACTAATGCCCGTGTACATATTTCAGACAACTACGATATGAATGGGATGAGACGACCAATAATTGTCAGGTATACCAGAGTAATGCTGCCTTCCTGTATGGGTATGAATACCTTGGTTGTTCCTCACGTCTTGTGATTACACCACTCACTGATAGATGTTACCTTACATTGACTGGTGCCCTACATCTACATCTAGGTGGTTCCCCTGCTGGCCCGGCTGGTACCGGTAAAACTGAAACTGTCAAAGATCTTGCAAAGGTAAATTTGATACACATTACATGTTATGTCACTTGAATACACATGTACATTATGTCACTTTGATACACATTACATGTTATGTCACTTGAATATACATGTATATTACGTCACTTTAATACACATTACATGTTATGTCACTTTGATACACATTACATTTTATGTCATTTGAATATCATAGAAAGAGAAGTTGTATACAATGATAAGGCCATATAAAAAAAGATTTTCAGGCCCGTTGTCATTATTTTGGTCTTACTTAATCTCGATATTGAGACCCCCTCCTTGATAGCCTAGGAGTAGAGTGTCCATTGCGAATAAGGGAAGTCATGTATACCATCATGAATTAGCTGTTAAAGTGTGGTTTATATAATTTGAAAAAACTTGTTTCACAATATACCTAGAATAAATTGGTATAAACTATACAGAGACAAACTTGATAAAGGGACCAGTTTCAAGGGTGGTCTAATTATTAAGGTTTAATCCTGGTTAAAATTTGTGCGTCATTTTGCATTTCAGGCAATGGGCAAACAATGTGTCGTGTTTAACTGTTCAGAAGGTCTGGACTACAAGATGTTGGGGAAATTCTTCTCAGGATTATCACAGTCGGGTAGCTGGTGTTGCTTTGATGAATTCAACAGAATAGATCTAGAAGTGTTGTCTGTGGTGGCACAACAGATTCTTACCATCAAGACAGCCAAAGATGCCGGAGCTCTCAGATTCGTGTTTGAAGGAAAAGAGATTAAACTGAATCATACATGTGGTTATTTCATCACTATGAACCCTACGTATGTATTTTATAAAAATATTCCTCTTGTAAACATTGTATGAACATTTGTTCACTACTTTGGAAAGCGTATTCACGTATACAATTGTCAAAATTGTTTGGAAAGAATAATTAGCAGTGGTTTAGTGGTAGGTGCACTGGATTTCAATCATTTGTAACCCTGCGATCCAAGTTTGATTCCCTGTTACAGTAGGTCAGACCCTTCCATGAAAATGTGGCAACAGTGTCGATTTCTCCACATTAGGAGAATTTGCTTGCTCCATGTGGAAGGGTTATTATTAGTTATAGTTAAAATACAATTCAGGAAAAGTGGTTAAAACCGAATACACAAAATAAATTCTTGCGCTTGCTGTTTATGATATCACTGACCAGCACATCCATGTGATTTTGCCACACTGTTATTATTGTTGATTGCGGTAATTATTTTCCATTTCCACAGTTATGCTGGAAGAGTAGAATTACCTGACAATTTGAAGTCATTGTTTCGACCTGTTGCTATGATGGTACCAAACTACTCCCAGATTGCCGAGATCATGTTGTTCTCAGAAGGCTTTCAGGATGCCAAGTCTCTGTCGGGGAAGATTGTAAGCTTGTACCAGTTGGCAAGTCGCCAGCTATCACAACAAGATCACTATGATTTTGGTATGAGAGCTATAAAATCTGTGCTTGTTATGGCAGGACATGGTAGGCTTCATGCTCAACAAAAGTAAGTTCTCTTACTGTCTTGTGTAAATTAAACTTCATGCTCAACAAAAGTAAGTTCTTTTACTGTCTTGTGTAAATTAAACTTCATGCTCAACAAAAGTAAGTTCTTTTACTGTCTTGTGTAAATTAAACTTCATGCTCAACAAAAGTAAGTTCTCTTACTGTCTTGTGTAAATTAAACTTCATGCTCAACAAAAGTAAGTTCTTTTACTGTCTTGTGTAAATTAAACTTCATGCTCAACAAAAGTAAGTTCTCTGACTGTCTTGTGTAAATTAAACTTCATGCTCAACAAAAGTAAGTTCTCTGACTGTCATGTGTAAATTAAACTTCATGCTCGACAAAAGTAAGTTCTCTTACTGTCTTGTATAAATTATGTCTTTCGCATATAATAGGGAAGACATATTGATTTTGCAAGTTTTCACAGTTCAACATTCAATTTGTGTTTGAATTTTGTCTATCATTGGTTAGTTCCAGTGTTTTTGTGCAAATATGCCCTACGATGTACAAACTTGTAGGTGTGGAAGCTACATATACAGTAGGTAACAAAACTTATACAGACTCAATTTCATTGGTTTAGATTCCTTAGAATAGAAATTCCAGGATATTTAAATTTTGCAAATTCTGAGTTTCATTCTTAAAGCGTTGGTGAAAAAGGACCATGACTTATACATTATTTTACAGAGCTGATTTAAATAAAGAGAAGATAACAGAAAGAGAGGAAGCCTATATACTCATACATTCTTTGAGAGACGCAAATTTACCCAAGTTTTTGGCTGAAGATGTACCATTGTTTGAGAATATACTGGCTGATTTATTTCCTGGAATCACTCCTCCAGAACCTGACCATGGTATCCTTGAGGTAAATATACAGGGCTTGTATTCTCAAAGCATTCTTACTTTTTCTTAAGATATTTTCTTAGATGCAAATACTTCACTTGGAAATAGCTCATAGTGAAACACATACTCATTAGACAAAAATTCATCTTAGATTAGCACGAAGATCATTTGTAAAAATCGAACAACATTGTTTAACAATCTAAGAAAATAAGTGTTGAACTTAAATAAATTTAATTGGAAAGTGACTCATTTTCCGCTTTCTTCTGAACTGTATGTGATTTAACAATTTGACAATTGGGGAATAAGGATAGCTAATCATATCGCCTGTTACTGACCAAGAATTTTTATGGTGTAATCTGATTGGTTGTCCTTATCCTTAAGTCAAGTAAGATCAATATTGAATACATGTACCACCCATGGTGTAATGTCACAAAGAACAAATATTTTCCTAACATCAACTTGAATATGATTTGGATGCATGTTATTGAAATGTTTAAATGTTTGATGAACATGTGCTTACAGAAAGCTATATCCATGTCAACACGAGATCAAGGTCTACAAGTATGGCCTCATCAGATAGACAAAGTGAAACAGTTTTACAATCAAATACTTGTACGTCACGGTGTCATGTTGGTTGGTCCGACCGGAGGTGGTAAAACAGCAGTCAGGTCCATACTACAGAAAGCCCTGGTATTACTACCAACTATATCACCACAGGAAGATAAGGAAGACGGAAAGAAAGGTGTTTCCTATGTGGTTAGTACCTGGAGCTGGTTGCCCAACTAGTGCTTTGTCTTGTTTTACCTCATGTTCACTTAAAGGCATGGATTACCTCCCTTGTGAAGTCCCAAGTATTACTTTCAGGCCCCAACCTCCCGAAGCATTTCAAGCAGAAATCTCAGCTCCATGTTGAGAGTTTTCTCAAATCAGAGTCTTAATAAGAGATAAATCTTAAGTTCAAGCTCTTGAAATTTTACTGCAATATACTAAGCATATTGTTTCTGTTTAGTGATGCCAATTTTTAGTCCAGTCTGACATTGAATTTAACACTTAGACATATGATAACATTTGAGATGAGCTTTAGCTCAAATTGAGATGCTTCGGGAGATCAGAGCCAGATTGGTTATTGTATGTCCGTGTGTCTGATGGTCTGTCCGTAGGTAGGTCAAATGGTTTCTGTTCAAAAGATCCTGGGGCCTGTTTCATAGACATATATCTTAGACAAGATCTTACATTTCCATAAATTATTCAGCGCACTAAGTGAACTCATATAATGTCATAAAGTTAGAATAGTAATTTAGGATAATTCTAGTTCATATAACTTTGTCCAAATGCACTTGCTGTCGTAGTGTGCTAAGAATATTATGCAAATGAGTCAAAATCTTATGATTTTATAATTTTATAGCACAACAGGGCCAAAAAGGGTCATTGTGATGTATTTACTGTGAATCCCAAATGTGTGAAACTAGGAGAACTCTACGGGGAAACAGATCCTAATACATATGATTGGACAGATGGGCTGATTGCTATGTGTGTACGTAAATTTACCAAAGAGCTCACCAAGATGGACCATAATCCTGATGGCAGACCGGGGACCAGCGGATCTAGTACATCTGAACTTACCAGGGTACGTCTTATAGTTTCTTGTCATCGTATACCATATACTCGCCCATAAGTCAGGTAGATAAAACTCTTTTCAAAAAGTTACTAAATTGTTTTCAATTTTTTTTATATTGACACAATAAGTTATAAATTGTATTTCTTGTAGCTTATTTTTGTCATCAGTTGAAGTCTGGTTGACTTTTTGGAATTTATTGAGTTGGATTTTAACTGACTTATGGGCAAGTATGTATGGTTTGATTTTGAGTTCCAGCTTTTGTACGTTGATGTTTTGTTGACATTTACTGTATAAGTGGTCAAGTTACTGAGGATGACATTTTAATTTTTTTCAAGAATTTACTAAATGCACTGATATTTTATCTAACATATTTTTTGGCAGACACCGAACTCTACTAAAAATGTTCAGAATCTCTAATATTTTCAAAACAAAGTCTGAAATTCAGAATTTGCTAACTTTTTGACCTGCAGAAATATCCACATATACAGTAGCACAAATCTCAATGAAAATGTTTTGTCATTTCTAACACAACAGGTCATTTAACTTTTTTTATAACAACACAATAATCAGTATAACTCGATTACTCAGGTCAGTCACATGTTTACTTAACATTGTGTATATAAATATTGCAATTTCTCTTATTTATGTCTTTTTGAATAGATATTACATTTATCAGTATGTGGCTTAGTGAATAAGGTACTGGTTTTCACTGCCTTTTTCTCCAAATGAAATGTTTAAAACAACGAAAATATGATGTAATGGCTTTGAAATGTTTGTATGCAAGTGACAGACCTAAATAAACAAACTGTATAGATCGAAAACGAGTATTGAGCCGTGACTGCACTTTCAGCTATAGACTTTATATAGTGGATATCCAAAGGTTACGACTCTGAAGTCAGGTTCTACCTAGTATATATCAAGGATTTAGTTGAAAGTTTTTATCTTGGCTATTTGAAGACCTTACTAAAATAACAAAGCTAGATAACTCTTGTTTGAATGTATGAACTAATTTGTATAATTATGTCAGTGGCACTATTATTGATCAAATAGCCGAGTGTGTTGCCTCCATAGCTCTCACATGCCTGCCATATTTTAGCAGAATGCTGACTGGCAAATAAAGGCTATGCTCGGCATGCTCGGCATTTTACAGCTCATATTGCTTTGTTCTTTAAAAAACACAGTAACTGCTGCATTTAACAATGATTGCTTGATTGTTGCTTCGTTTTGTTTTGATTGATTCTTTGTTTTATGAAGAGAGCCGTGAAAAAGTTTGTTCGAATAGTAAATGTGAGTATTCACACTTGGAAGGATTGTATTTTTGTATAAATAGAATTTTGTAAGATTTTGCACATTTGGTGGAGGTATGCTTTTCTGTTGTCGGGCATATGTTGTCCCGTCATTATATTCATTGCTTGTGGACACCATTGCATTTCAATTTTAAGGTACTTGGTTTTTATTGAAAAAAATTGTATTTTAGTATAAACTATGAACTGTAATGAATTAATGAGTTTATGAGGTTTAAGGTGTATAATCAGTAGTAATTTTATTATCAACATAAATGTTTTACATGGACAAGCAAACGATACATCAGGGACCACTTTTTGAATGTTTCTGTCAGGGGAAAAGAGCACAAAGTACTAAACTAGGCAATATGGTGTCTATATTGTTGTTTTTATGTACATTTACCATTACTGGGTACTAGGTAAGGGTTAATGGCGATTTGAATTTTCATAGCCTTGGTTAGGTTAAAAGTTGTTTCTATGCCTCTGAACTACTCATTCAGACATATCAAGTTATTTTGCTAAATAACTGAGAATTGGTGCTTTATTAAAATGATAATCAAAATGCCACAAAGCAGACTATATGGCATTGTTAGACATAGTCATTTATCTGTATTTATTTTCCTGTCATACAAATTATGATAGAAATATGTACAATGTATTACTAATAGGCTGATTGACTATGGTCTACCTACTTCTATACACAGGTGCCAGGCATGATTTGTGTCTAAAATATGTAACTTAGCAACCATATTATTTCATGGGCCAAACAAAATATTATAAAAATTACCTGTATATTTGTTGAGGGTCCAAATATTTAACTTAGTTGTTTACATATTTTATGCACCAAACAATATACCTGGCGTCTATGCTTAAATTATTTATATATATACATACTGTACTGTGTGTAATACTATCGTATCATTATAGCTACCTATCAATGTTTTGCTATACCATGAGCAGTAGGTCGACATACCCAGAAAAGTATCTGTTTCCTAAGTTCATTATTAAGCATGGCTAAGTCTGGCAACAAATGGACAAGTCTGGCAGCTATATATAGGTGCCTTTGGCAGTGAAAGGCCAAGTAGGCCTGTGAAAGGCCAAGTTTGCCAGGGAGAGGGAAAGGCTAAGTCTGCCCTTGAAAGGCCAAGTCTGCCCTTGAAAGGCCAAGTTTTCCTGTGAAAGGCCAATTAAGTCTGCCTATGGAAGCCAAGTCTGCCTATGATGAAATGCCAAGTCTGTATATGAATGGCCAATTTTGCCAATGAAAGGCCAAATATGCCTGTGAAAGGTAAGGTTTGCCTGTGAAAGACCAAGTCTGTCAATGAATGGCCAAATCTGCGAGTGAAATGTCAAGTTTGCCAGCGGAGTCTCCTTGCATTTGTCTTAAATTTCATCTTTCCAGAAACAACTTTTGTCTCTTGGTTATTTTTCCCTGTCTGCCTCCATGCATGGCCAAACATTGATAGATGATGTATATAGTATATGATATTTTCATGTATCCTATATCAGCATATACCACAGATTGTATGCATGCATTATGTTACTTCACCAGTGTGATGTATTCATTGTAAGACTGTAAAACTATGCACATTTTCAACAGCAAATACTCTGTATATTATAAGAAAGTATTGCAATGCTTGTAGTTAGAATTTATCCCAGGTCATACGATAGTGCTGCTTTTTTATTGTTTTTATGGAGTTATTCATTTTGGTACAGAGAAAAGTATGTGTTATGTTTTGAACCAGAATTTCCATCAGAAAAAATCTAAATTGATTTGTAATTTCTGTAACTTCATAACACCCTTATTTTTATGCCCCTCATCTTTGATGAGGGGGTATATTGCTTTGCACAATTGTCTGTCTGTCGGTAAGCCAAATGGTTTCCATTTAATAACTCACAAATGCTGTGCCCTAGGTCAAAGGTCAAGGTCACTGTGACCTTTACCATTTCTGACTATTCAAATATTCATAACTCAAGAACGCTTTGCCCTAGGATCTTCAAACTTCACATGGAGGTTGGTGATAATCACTATTGATTTTGAAGTCAGTAGGTCAAAGGTCAAGGTCACTGTAACCTTTACCATGTCTGACTATTAGGCTGCCATGGGGCAAACGTGTTTTACAAACATCCTTTGTTAAAGTACATTTGTCCATAAACAAACTGTCATTGCCGCCTATCCATATAAAGCACTGCGATCTCCTGATTGCGGCACAATAACTGGTTGCTAAGAGTGCCAAATAATAAATAAATTGATAGGCATTTTGAGCCCCTGACTGTTATGTCAACATTATGTTGTTGCTAATGTGTCACACAACGTCGTATCAATAAAGATGTTCGCAACTGAACGGGGCAAAATAGTTAACTATACTCTTAGATAGAATTTTTGTGAGGGCAGTATTTCAATTTTATTTATTATATATTTTAAATACATCCATCTCCATTTTCCAATGATGAGTATGGGAGGAGACTATCCAATTATGAAAATGTTCTTTTCAAGGCACATAATCAAGCGAGGTCACTACTGATATTTGTCACAAAAAGCACTTGAGATAGGTACACAGTCTAGCCATGTTGGATGTTTGAAGTAAAGGGTTAAATAAATTTACACCAATCATGATTATGCTGAGTCATAGTTTTTATGGGTATTCAATTTTGTGGGTATTTTGTAAAAATGCAATTTCATGGGGTCATTAATATGTGGATTACAAAAAATGGAAGAAAGTACGCGTCTGTTTTATTCTGTATGTCAATTATTCATGGGATTTAAAATTGTTTTGAAGGAAATTAAGTCCTCACAGTTGTTAATAACTTTATTTGATATATAAATTATGCATATGGATGGATGTCTGCCTGGTTGGATGTCACAAGATTTGCCTACACTTGTTCTCCTTCACCACTGGTCCGATTTAAATGAGGCTTTAAATTCTTGGTACCATACACTGGTTGTTAACTGTCAGGAATATTAGGTCTGATATATATTTTCAGAGTTATGGCCCTTCGTTGGAGACATACGTTTTTTGTGTCAAAAACTCTTGTATCTTATCTTGTTTTTTTCTCCATATTCAGCCCAACACGGGTGCCACCAGTGAGATAGCGGCTGATTCTGATGGTAACGTGGACAAGGATCACAGCGGTATACTTACAGACTGGAGATGGTTGGTGTTAGATGGTCCTGTTGATACACTCTGGGTGGAGAACCTAAACACTGTTCTGGATGACTCCAAGGTGTTGTGTTTGGCTAGTGGTGAACGTATCAGTTTAGCTCCAGGGATGAGACTTATATTTGAAGTGGATAACTTATCCCAGGCTAGCCCTGCTACTATCAGTCGATGTGCAATGGTGTATATGGTATGTATAGATCAATGTTAAAGACATTACTTCATTTCACTTTTAGAATGCTACCTAGTTTTTGAGCAAATGGAAACGCCAATTTTTATTTGTTAAATGCTGTCATTAATTATAAGTATAGGCTCTTAACAGATATGAAGTAATGTGTTGGTATACTATAGGTCAATAAAAATCCAGCAGATCAAATTCTAAGTAAGTTAGAACATATTTAGTAAATAATTTTTGATAAAAGGAGCTTGCTGATTTGTCTGGAAATCTGTCTGTATGTCACAAAGTTTGTCTGCCCTTGTTCTCCTTAATCATTGTGAGAAGTGTCGATGAAACTACGCATGAATAGCTGGTACCAAGCCTAGTTGTGCATGTTGTCATGAACTTTAGGTCAGATGAATATTGCCAGAGTTGTGGCCTTTTGTGGGAAACTTTCGTTTTTCTGTAAAAAATGCACCTAGTTTTAATGATTATTAACTACCTGTGTATAGTAAAATTAGGTAAGCCTATGAAGTTATGCAACTGTAAGTTTTAAAAGTAATTTATTTTGAATACACGATATTTTACATAATAAAATTCTTTCAATATCATATTTGTATAGAGCGTCAGTGCTTCGAGTATGACACACCAAAATCTTCAAAAATGGTAGTGGTATATCTCCCTTGCTTGACGCTCAGCATTATGGTTCCTGGTAACTGCTGGTTCACCTGGTGTCAGGATAATGTGACTGGGTAGTCTCCATATGTCATTGACTGAAATACTGTTGACCAATATTTAAAAAAAAGATCCTACTGAGATCTTTAAACATTTTAATTGTAACCCTATGTTTGCTGTATTTTCTCTACAGGATCCAGTAGATTTAGGTTGGAAACCCTACGTAAAAACTTGGTTACAGAGACTTCCGAGGGAAATGCCAGACAGCGGAAAGCGCCATCTACAGGCATTATTTGATTACAGTATAGATAAAGGCTTGCGATTTTTCCACAAACACCATAAGTACCAGTGTGTGCCGGCACCCGACATGAACCTCGTGTCATGTTTGTGTCATATCCTGTCGGCATTCTTTGACTTCATGAGCAAACATGGAGGATTTGGAAGTCCAGGTAAATTGTTAAACCATGTAATACATTTGTAATACAGGGGGATTCATAATATTTATCATTACTCTATATCATCATATAAGCTTTCAACTGACATATATGGTACATATTCATCTCGTACAGGAACAAAAAGTTATGATATTTTGAAACTGGGACAGATATTATGAATCACCTTGTTCGAGGAGCATTCAAAAAGTTCTGAGAGTCTTTCTGCAAAGTGTTTAATGTCCACTAAATGTTTAAAAAAGTGCACATTTTCTGAAAGATATCATGTCTGCATTCTTTGACTTTATGAGCATTGGGAAACACAGGTAAATTATTAACCATGTGATATCTAAAAAGTTCCGAGTGTGCATCATTCAGTAACTTGTTTAACATCCACTAAATGTTTATGAAAGTGCACATTTTCTGAAAGATACAACCGTCCTCTTGCACAATACAGACACATACTGTTTCTATGAAGTGGCAATTTAAATTAAAAGCTTATTTAATTATCATACGCTGTTTTTAGCTCACCTGCCACAAAGTGGCAGGCAAGGTAAGCTTTTGTGATTGTTTTTTGTCCGTTGTCCGTCTGTCAGTCTGTCCGTTAGACTTTTCACCGTTAACACTCTAGCACTTTCAATTTTGCTTTGATCTTCATCAAACTTGGTCAGTAGTTGAACCTCAATGAAATCTAGGTCAAGTTCGAAGTTGGGTCATGTTGGGTCATAAACTAGGTCAATAGGTAAAATAATAGCTAAACCTTGTTAACACTCTGGAGGTCATATTTTTGCTTTGATTTTCACCAAACTTGGTCAGTAGTTGTATCTCAATGAAATCTAGGTTTGAAGTTGGGTCATGTGGGGTCAAAAGGTGAAATAATAGGAAAACCTTGTTAACACTTTTGAGGCCACATATTTGCTTTGATCTTCACCAAACTTGGTCAGTAGTTGTATCTTAATGAAATCTAGGCCAAGTTCGAAGTTGGGTCATGTGGGGTCAAAAACTAGGTCAAATGGTCAAACAATAGAAAAACCTTATTAAACCTTGTTAACACTCTGGGGGCCACATTTGTACTTTGATCTTCACTTAACTTGGTCAGTAGTTGTATCTCAATGGAATCTAGGTCAAGTTTGAAGTTGGGTCATGTGGGGTAAAAAACTAGGTCAAAAGGTCAAATAATAGGATAACCTTGTTAACATTCTGGAGGCCACATTTTTACTTTAATCTTCATGACGTTTGGTCAAAATGTTTATCTTGGTGACCTTAAGGTCAAATTTGAAGTTGGTTCATGTGGGGTCAAAAACTAGGTCAACAGGTCAAATAATAGGAAAACCTTGTTAACACTCTTTAACCTTAATCAAGTTTAGTCAAAAGGTTTATCTTGATGACCTTAAGGTCAAGTTCAAAGTTTGGGCATGTTTAGCAGGTGAGCACCACAGGATCTATGATCCACTTGTTTTGAAAAAGTGTAAACATTTGATCTGTTTGATATGGAAATATCTCCTTGTTTTCTTGTTTTAATATTCAGCTGCCATCAGAAGTTACCTGGCCCTTAAATGACTGATTTGTTTGCCAATGCTTTTCAAACATCTCTTGCTATTATATTTGTTTCATGTATGTAATTATATGGTTTGACTCTTACGATGATATTTTAGACAAATCTAGGACTGGCTTATACCGGAGACACAGAGGTTTATTCATTTTAACAACCTCCATAGATTTGTGAATGCTGTCTTTTAGAAATGATTTTTTTATGCCCCCGTATCGATAGATCGGGAGGCATATAGTGATTCACCTGTCCGTTCGTCCGTCCGTCCGTCCGTCCATCCGTCCGTCCGTCCTGGTTAACCCAAATTGACCGTTTCTTCTAGCATTAATATGGCTTGCTACAAAGCTTTCATACTTGCATGGATGTTGTGTATGAACACTCTCCACACGCCTGTATCACCTAACCCCATTTTGACCTTCACCTTGACCTAATTTTGGACTTAGACTTTTTCTGAATTATTTAAAAATGCTTTTTCTGGATTTTGACGGAAACGGAAGTGAGTCCTCTAGAAGACGCTAAGAACCGAATCCGGACCGGACCCGTAAATTTCATCGCCGATTCGGCGAATAGCGGAACCCAATACGTGGGCTCATTTAAATGGGATTATGAAATATGAAATGTCATAATCCTTATTAAATGAACACCTGTATTGAACGGACACCCAACGACCTATATAATCATCAGTAATCAGTATTACTGGGTAAACATAACAACATCATATATTTGATGACATTTATTTTTTACTGTACATAATGTGGAATAAAACTGGCTGCAGAGAAAACAAACACCCTCGCTAAAATATTTGTAGAAGCTCCGGGGAGACTCAGAATACCGTAACTTTGACATTACAACTGGCAAACTGTGTCCTATGTTGAGACATAGTGACATGACCCAGATGTTCGCACAAATGCGCATCTGTGGACAACAGCCGAAGGATGCCCCGTGTACCCAATCCCCAAACCAGTCCCGGGCGTTGAACACGCACACCCTGGGCCTCCCCTTCATGTATGAAGGTGGAGGGGGGTTCCAACGTTACCCTGAAGTGAACCCCACGATAAAACCATTTACCCCCACAGGTAACCAACCATGAACTAAACGGTGTCTACCATAATAGGAGCCCAACCGTTTTGGTATTTATAACCAATTAACCATTAACTGCTAATGCAGTACCTGTGGTATACCACGCCCTGCATGTATTGAAACTATGTCAGGGTGGAAGAAAGAGCCAGGCCATTACCCCTCGAGCTGCATTTTAGTCTCCCCGGGCCGCCACAGAAAATCCTTGCCTCAAGGATTTTTCTTCCACAAATAATTTTAACTTACCCCTTAAACATAGTTTTCATAGGTAGGGACCAAATCAAAAGACAATAATGAAACAGAGCACCAGTCCTGTTGTAAAGAAACCACAGCCATAAACATACATAGGCTACACAAACAAAGCGATAATTGTAGTAACCCCACTAGCCCACTTGTGGCTGTGCTATGGGAAAAATATTAGTGTCCCCATTGAAGAAGGTATCGAAGGCTGCCTTCCAATTATTCAATAATACTTCATTGCCCAAAGCCGATAAATGTGTCCCATCGATTTTAAACAAAGATAACTCTTTTGCCTTAATGATATAGTCATTAGATATAAATTTAGCATTGTTCTCCACTACAAATGCTTTCATTAGGGCATTAACCCGTCTCCTTTTTTTTTCAAGTATTAGACCTGAGCCGATAGGGGCAAAATGCCAGTAGCGGCGAGGCAACATGGCCGACCATATGAATTTAGTGCTGCTAAACAAAGCTTGGTATCTCAGCAAAGAACACTTCAACTTATCACACAAATGTATACCACTTAAACCTTCCTCTGTGAGGTCATTTGAACCGCAGTGAATTAGCAGCAAATCCGGCTTGGGCGTCTTTTGGCTCAGGTCATCCATCAGTCGGTCCATAAGATTGATGGTGAGACCTCGTCTGCCGAACCAGTGAATGGTGCAATGTGGATCAAATCCAAGGTGAGTGCCAATCGCCGTCTGCTGTGCTGTCAGCCCAGCCCAATGGACAAATGATGACCCCACTATCCAAACTAGTTTAGGTTCACCTACAAAATCTTGAGGCTCGTTAGATAGTGTTAAGTTTAGCAAAAAGACAGAATACCAAATTGTATACGTTCAAACGCAAGAGTTAAGTTGACAGGCGAATATATCTTGAGAAAACCCCCGACTTCCACCTTCCCATGGCCATGATTTTGGTATCGGACAACCCTTGTTGTGACAAGTATGTAGCACCTCCTATGCGAAAACTGTGGGACCTGATATGACTGGGAATATCTGCGAAATGTAAAGACCTTTTAAGAACTGCATTAAATTGGAACCGTGTGAGTGGCCTCAAATTGGAATGAATAAAAAGTTGGGTACCCTCAGACCTTGGCCTTTGGTGTAAGTAATTTTGCATGCTGCGCACTGGGCAGTAGCTAGCTGCATGACAAGGGATGTGAAGGGGGACTGACATGCCCCTCTGATCAGTCTTAGACCAGCGAATCAGCACTTTCATAAATGCTGGGTTTAATGTGACATCTAGTAATTGAAGGGCTTTGGGACTGGCCTGTTTCGAGGTAGGGCTTGTGAATTCGGAAATGCGCAGAAGGCCAAAAAATGCTAGAGCAAAAGCAGCCGTGAAAAGCGCCTGCTCATACCTATTGTTACATACAAATTGCAGGTTATGGATCAGCTTGGTAAGCATGGGTAAAGTGATAGGTGATCTAATATCTGCTGGGCGGCCACCCTGGGTGCGGGTCAACCCTTCTTTTGCTTTAACTACGAGAAAAGAGGTAGTTGTGTCAGTGAAACCGTTCACCTTGTGGGTGTAACTTAAACTCGCAATGTAGGTAGAGACTGTAGAAGCCTTAAGGCCTTGCCATGATAAGTAAGCAATAAAACTTAAAAGGTCTGCTATTGGGACTGGCCAATTGTCAAGGAGCCGATAAGTCTGCCTAAAATTTCTAAATTTCTCCAAACCGCATTTATATGTACCCTTTGTGTTAGCTGATACCGAGTTACTTATCAGGGTTGCGGCCATGCAATTTAAATGTTCCATACTTGGTGAGGAATTCTGGTGGGACATAGATCTGCATCTGGTGCGGCTGTTCTGAACTTGGCCCACTGTGAACGAGAAAGTGCATCAGCAATTAAGTTAGATTTAGAAGGGATGTACTCTGCCTTGATAGAGATGTTATGTTTTAACGCGGTCAAAACCATATGGCGGACCAATTTCATGACTTTCTCGGACTTGCAAGTCTGTGCATTGATAACCTGGACTACCGCTTGATTATCGACACTGAAGAGAACTTTTTTATTTTGCAATAAATTGGCCCAAGTCATGGTTGCGGCCACCACCGGGAAGAATTCTAGAAATGTCATGTCCCGAGTTAAACCAGACGAAAACCAATCAGCCGGCCAAATCCCCTGGGCCCAGTGTCCAGCAAAAAAGATCCCGAAACCGCCCTGTGAGCCCCCCGCACTATCAGTGAATAAATGCAAGTGTTCGCTTGTAACCCATTTACTGTCCGATATGACCGTTACCCCATTATAGTGATCCAGAAATTGAAGCCACATGGTAAGATCGGCTTTCATATTCAATGTAACCCTCGTTTTGTGGTAAGGTTTGTTTAGACCTATGGTGGCATTGGTAAGCCGTCTGCAGAAAGCCCTACCAGGCGCAATAACCCGACAAGCAAAGTTAAGTAAACCGAGTAACGATTGCAGTTCCTTTAACATAACCTTTTTCTTATGACAAAAATTGTTAATCTCATGTTTTAATTTTGTAAGTTTGTCCTGAGGCAGCCTCATAACCATCTCAATAGTGTCAAACTCTACCCCAAGAAAAACCAGACAGGTTGTAGGTTGAACAGTTTTTTCCAGGGAAAGGGGGACACCAAAATTAAAGCAGATGTCTTTGAATATAGAAAGTGTCAACCCTATTTCTTTACCTAGGGGGGGCTCCCCAAACAAAAAATCGTCTAGATAATGTAGGATTGAATTAGTCGATGATCTTACCTGCACCGACCAGTGCAAAAAACCTGCAAATTTCTCCCATGTCGCGCAACTGATTGAAGACCCGAATGGTAACATTTTATCGTAATAATATAAATATTTATCGGAGTCCAGACTTTCTAAGAATTTAAAGCCCAATAATTCAAAATCTGCTGGCGACACTGGGAGCAATCTGAAAGCTGCCTGAACGTCTGTTTTACTCAACAAGGCACCTCGGCCTAAAATAAATATCATATGGGCCGCTTCATCAATGGTAGAATATGACACCGTGCATAGGGTTTCGTCTATGAAGTCATTTATGGAATTATGTTCTGGATATGAAAGGTGATGGATCATCCTGCAATCTCCGTCCTTCTTAGGGACTAAACCAATTGGAGAAATTTGAAACATAGCAAATGGCTTTTCCCTGAACGGACCCCCTATCCGCCCGAGATCAATTTCCTTTTGTATCTTAGCGTAAACCTTATCTGGGTCTCTTTTAGTGCTAACTAAATTTGGGGAATCCCTAGGTAATCGAGGGCCAGTATAATGGAGGGGAAACCCCTTTGATAAACCTTCCTTTAAATCAACTGCTGTTGGCTTTGGGTAAGCATCTAATGCTTGTAACAAGTTAACTGTATTTAGTGGAGTGCGGCCTAATTTATAAAGTGATACCCCTTTAATGCTGGCTGGAACTGCAGAAAGACTTCTTATGGTTCCCTCCACAGGTCTGGCAGGTGTGGCTGAACCTGCAATTGGGTACAAAAGGGCATTTGGAATTTGAATTAAAATAATTACAGGTCATAACCGAGGTGCGGGTCTGTACAGGAGGACCCCCTGTATTGGGCCTACCAGTATTTGATTGCCTGTTAGTACCAACTGCACCTAGCTTAGGAGAGAAATTACTAGCACTACCCTGGGCCGGACCGTTTACAAACAGGAGCCATAACTCCATGTTAATTACTCCCCACGACGAATTAGGGTTGTTCTCCTTCAACTGGCGAAATTGCTGATCGTATTGCCACCAGCTGAAGGAGCGGGAGGCCGCCAACCTGATGTCCCGGAGATATTTGAGCATCTCCTGGGCTCGAGTTACATATTTTTCAAGATAACTACTGATGAAGGTAATGAACGCCGAGGTCCACTGCTCGATGGACAGCCTGATCGACGTTACCTTCCGGGGGGCCACCACAAAGCTACCGTTCTTAAATACCAGCTCGCCCGAATCACCGTGCTCGGCGAAGTTGGTCATTTCTCTCCTTGATTTGAGCAAGACACCCATATCAATGAATTTATGGTCCCATATCGCCTCTTTTATCTTTAGAGGGACCGAAGCACAAACCGTGCCAAATACACTGGTGATGCCCTCGGACTGGTCAAAGTTTGCATCGCCAGGGGGTAAAAAGTTAGCAATGTCGAAATGTGACGACTGAACATCGGCTGGCGGCCTCGGAAACGAAATCTCACCCGGTGCCTGACCGACATCAACGGCCGGCATATTTATGTCATCCTGCGGTTGTTGGCTGGGCATCCCCGCATCCGACCTCCTGCTCCTGCCCCCACGACCCCTCGCTGACCCTTTTCTAGTCTTTGGCATTGTTGTACAATGCAAACACCACGATTTTCAACGATTTAGTTTCTGAATTATTTAAAAATGCTTTTTCTGGATTTTGACGGAAACGGAAGTGAGTCCTCTAGAAGACGCTAAGAACCGAATCCGGACCGGACCCGTAAATTTCATCGCCGATTCGGCGAATAGCGGAACCCAATACGTGGGCTCATTTAAATGGGATTATGAAATATGAAATGTCATAATCCTTATTATATGGTTTGACTCTTACGATGATATTTTAGACAAATCTAGGACTGGCTTATACCGGAGACACAGAGGTTTATTCATTTTAACAACCTCCATAGATTTGTGAATGCTGTCTTTTAGAAATGATTTTTTTATGCCCCCGTATCGATAGATCGGGAGGCATATAGTGATTCACCTGTCCGTTCGTCCGTCCGTCCGTCCGTCCATCCGTCCGTCCGTCCTGGTTAACCCAAATTGACCGTTTCTTCTAGCATTAATATGGCTTGCTACAAAGCTTTCATACTTGCATGGATGTTGTGTATGAACACTCTCCACACGCCTGTATCACCTAACCCCATTTTGACCTTCACCTTGACCTAATTTTGGACTTAGACTTATTTATGGACAAGGCTTCCACAGGGGGCATAAGCGTTTATTGAACGCAGTCTTGTTTAGTTGTTATGTTTGAGATGATTGATATAGAAATGTATACACTATGCCTGAACCTATTGTTTTATCTGATAGAAATACATGTTGATAGATGATAGTTATATCCCCTACATATCGCTAGCTTAGAATTAGAAGGTCGTAAAAGTGCTATTTGAAATCTGCATCATGAGGTGCTTCTTATGAGCCTGTTTTCATGTAATGGGAACTGGTCATGTTGACCAAACCAAAGTTTAAAAGCTTGTTTTTTTTTAAGTAAAGGGTAGTTTCAGACAGTTTTTTCTTGTTTTCTCGAAATATTTATTTTATACTTATTACTTATGACCTTCTAATTCTAAGCCAGCAATATAGTGGAAGGGAGTGGTATTCATTTTGTGCTTGAAGTCTGTCTGGATGGATGTCAGAAAGTTTGTCTACAGTTGTTCTCCTTAACAATTGGTCAGATATCAATGAAACTTCACATTAACACTTGGTACTTAGCCTATAGTTTGCATATGGTCAGGCATGTTATGTTGGATGATTTTTACAACAGTTATATCCCTTTGTGGGAGAGTTATATCCCTTTGTGGGAGATATACGTTTTTGTGTAAAAAATCCTTCTAGTTATTTGTTCCAATAGTGTGTCTGTGTTTGATTCTTTCTCATTTCCCTGTTTACTATAAATCACTTCATATTCGTGTGATCTTTATTTTGCAAGCTTTTGTAGCATACTTATTTTCGCGGATTTATGATTATGTTTTTGAAAGTTGCAGGCAAAGTCAGTGAAAGCATAATTATGATAATTTATAATAAGTATATTTACGCTGATTTTTGAATTCGCAAGGAACTTCGCAAACTATAGCGAAACTAAAAACATTGCGAATAACACTTGGCATGCAATATCAATATTGAGAAACCAGGTGTCAGGCTCACATGATTTGTCCCAAACGAAGCAAATACAATACACCCAACCAAATATGTAATTAAATGAACAAGCTATATAATGGATCATGTTTTTCTAATCTTTATTCTTTTTTTCGTTTGTTCTTTAACTTAATTTGGTCCTTTCGTGACATATTTTTTTAAGTTTGGGAACAGTCAACGTTCCAGGGACCTGTGGTTGAGACATGTTTATTTGATTAGTTATTAGGTGTGTTGTCACTGTTTTGTCTTTCAGTCTTGATTTTTTTTTTAAACTTTTTGATGTATGTTTGATGTTTGATAGTCTTAGTGTTATTTCTCCTACCTTAAGTTTTTATCCTGGAAAATAAAATACGACATGATTTAGTGGTGTCTAAACTACACCATCAACTTAGAGTAACTTTTTTGGAGGCCTTGCTTAGGCAAAGCACTACCAAGCACTCCATAGCGCTAAGACCATTGCATTGTAGTAATAAAGCATTTACAATGGAGCAATCCTTGGTAGCACTTTGTTTAGAAAATGGGCTCCTGGTTAGCACATTTTAGAGCACTAAACAGTGCCTATCTAAGGATATGATGTTGAACTTAGTGGAAAGCATAAGGATGAACTCATTACTGGTAGACAAGTAGATACGTAGCACAGCCTGAACTGTTCAAAAATCTAAATAATTAAAAACAGTTTTCATACAATTTATAATGTACTATAATATGTTAAGGAAAATAATTATGGTACAAACACTTTCTGTAAAGCTACAACTTCTCTATAAGAACACCTTTAAAATTCTGCTTAGCTGATTTACTGTAATTTGACCTATGTAGAGCAACAACCTATAAACAAGGACCAATGTTTCCAGTTCCCAAAGAGTGTTGCTCTACAGAGGGTGAACTGTCTTTATGATAGATGAATTTTGAACTGATTGGTACAACATGTATCATTCAGTTAACATTGTTAATAAAGCTGTTTAGTTAGATTATGGATATGAACAACTACTCATTGTTCATTTCACACCATGAGAGGCTCACAATGAAGACTGGACATACCCAACTGTGTTGCCTCTAGAAATGAATTCTTTATTATTATTATTATTACACCACTTACTGTTGAGTACATTATCGCTTAACAGAAATAAATTACAGTACCAGTAGAACTTCAATGCCTCCAAAAGTTTTCCCTCAAACACCCTAGATACCTCGAATAGGTTAAAATAATCTTCAGTTCTGGCAAAATGATGGTATACAAGTATACCGTACATGCTTAGAAAAGGTAGATGGCTCGTCCTATTTTCCCAGCTGAAGGTAGTTTTAGGCATTGAAGTTCTACTCAATATTGTATTGTTCATATTAATATTTTGCTAAGTACAAGTGTTATTTCCCACAGATGTTACCAGACAGTCCAGAACAAAAGGTCAGAATCTGATGTAAATGTTAATGAGAAAACTGCATCTTAACAAATAATAATGTATATATTACACAGCAAGGCTGTAAGTCAAAGAGTATCAATTAGTTATACACAAGGGTACTGTTTTATCAAAGCACTTATGAAAATCTTTAACTTATGCTCAAATTTATTTTCTTGATAATTCTTTAACAAAAACAAATTCGGGACATATATTGCTTTGTAGGAGTTCATAAAATGGAACTGTTACATTATTGATATTGCAAATCCCTTTATCTCAATTTTAATTTGGGTGTAACTTTACGATTTTCGTAAGTGCTTTGATAAAACATTACCAAGATGAACATCTTTTGACAGCGCCAATTTTATTACATGTGGAGCCTGTTACCATATACTGCTTTACTAATTGGGATTTATTGAAAAGCATATGTTTATGTAGTGCAGTGATAAAATTGTAGTGAATTATCATCTTAGGCTAATGCTTATTGTTATCGTTATTGCTTCAAAATTGGTTCAGAGTACCACATATTCAATTCATAGTCAATGTCCATTGGTCAGTGGTTTGTAAAACAGATTTTCATTGGCCAACTGCCTCACAGTTTGTTGATAGTACTACATTTTGTAAAGTCAATGCCCATTGGTCAATGGTTTGTAAAACAGATTTACATTGGCAGACTGCCTTAAAGTTTGTTTACAATCCTTTTATAGTTCGCTATATACACCTTACTAAAACTGTAATATGCTTTTGACGAAGTAAAATTGTCAATTAAGTTGAATGAACTTGATGAAATTATGTTGGTTTGTATACCTAATGCCCAGAACTATTTGAATTAAGTACCATTTCCAACAAACTGTTTCTATGTTCGTTCTTGTGGTGCAGTGTACTTGTAGTTCATTTTCAAAATGTAATAAAAGGCCATTTCACTTTTATTTAAACACCTGTTTTACAGTGACATGAAGTACAATACATTTGTATTTGTGTTTATAAAGTTTTTATATTTTCACAATAATTTTTGTTGCATTTTATTGGTGGTAAGTATAATTAATGTATTAAGGTTCAGTACTAACATTATTGGGTTTTTGATATGATATTGTTAGTGTTATTGAATAAATCTTGAATTGTTTGAATTATACACACCAAATGAGCAATTGACCAGACGCCAGTGTTGAGACACTCCATCTTTTTATCTTTCGATGATTTGTGTTAAGCGAATCCATTAGCTAAAGCATATTTTATTACCCAATTAATATATACATGTATATATTTTCTATCATACAAATATACTAATGATATGCATGGGTAAAAAGGTTTTCTCTCTTCTATTGTGAATTAATCTTCAATATTTTATCACAGACAAGGAGGATGGCCATTCAGAAGCCACTGAGAGGGGAGAGAGCCGTGCTTCCAGTAGGAGCTCTGGGCGAACATCAAAAACTAAAATGCGCCGACGACAAATGAAGAAACATACAAAGATCAAGGAGGAGACTATACATGAGCAGTCAACGTCCGTCGCTCCATCCGCTAAAACTGCTGGGTAAGGTGGAATTTATCTGATGCTTCGCTGAAATTTCAATAGGTGTAATAATTCATATTAGTCTGAGAAATGTTGTTGTAGTTTCTGTATTTAGTATCACGTAAAATAGCTGTAACTTATTGGTTAACTGTTTGTAAAGAAGGATTTCATTCACTGACTTCAAAGCCATTCCATAGACTGAGTGCTATGGTTGCCAAGAAGCGCTTTGCTAGGAAACGGTTACATGCGACTAAAAGAGCTTTGTAATGGACAAAGCAGTTTATTCATTGGCTAGCCAGAAGTGCTTGCCGATAGCATACCATTGTACTGCAAAGCACTTCAGAGAGCTACCAAAGCAGCCTGTTGGACAAGAAAGTGCTAAGCAATAAGAAATGTTATCCTACATCAAAGCACTGCTTGCTGGTAGCGTGTCATTGCTTAGCCATAGTGAAGCACTGTTTGGTAGTGCTTTGCTTAGGCAACATGCTCCTGATCACGAAGTTTGTTTATATAGAAAGATGTACTATACTATTGATTCTAAGATACTCCTGCTTAATTAAATAAATATAATACATGGGATCAGTTGTTTAAGCTCACATCAAAGGTTGGAAGGGGAATAAAGAATTGCCCTGGTCTGTCTATCAGTGTCTGTCAGACCATTCCAAAATGTGTCCCATGTATCTTCCAATGCATTAGAGCTGCAGTCACCCAACTACATACTTAGGAATATTAGTCTGCATGTGTAGTTGTGCACCTAGGTACTTTTGTTCAGATTTATCCAGTGTTTGTAGAGTTATGGCCCTTGAAGTCATAAAATTGCAAGTGGGGGCATCTATGTTATATGGACACATTTCTAGTTTTAGAAATAAGATTAAATTTCATTACGATAGATTTTGTAGTGAATTAATAAATATTTAATTTTTTATTGTTAGCATTTCTAGTTTTAGAATTAGATAATAATACATGGATTTTTTGGTGAATTAATAAAGATGTTATTTATTTCTTCAAGTTCTAAGAAAAGTAGTGACACTTTGTTATTACTTGAGGCTGAGAACACTCAGAGGTATACTGGCAACACTGTGTGTAGGGTGATCTTGTATGCTACAATATATATTATGGACAATTTGAGCTATTACAACCAACTGACGTCAGGACAGAAAATGCTCCTCAAATTTGTTTGTGGGGGTTGGTTGTCAAAGGTTATTAAGCAAATCAATTGGATTATGCAAAAATGTGCAATGTTTCCATGGTTTTTACAGCCAACACTAAATTCTTTCATTGGTCAACTTATCTCTTGATTTACTTCTGGTGTTTGGTCATTTACATATTAATAAGTAAGTCACACCTGTGTAAGTAGTTACCTTGCCATGAATTAAAATGTCTGCTCCTTTTTTCTTTGAGGCTCAAAGACATGACATCGAGAATCTAGAAGCCACTGAGGTTGAGATTTGTATTAAAAAGTTGTTTTCATGTTTCGACATTATGCCTGTTTGTTGAGATTCTGTCTAGGTTGTAAAAGCTCAAAAAGGTTTTGTGTTATCTGTATACCGGGTATTTTATGTATGTGTGATATATATTTGTGTGGTAGTATAGAACATAGCTTTTGCAAGTTGTACTGGGTGATAAGTATAATCAAACATGTATTTGATATAGGCCCCAATCTCCCGAAGCATCTCAAGTAGAAATCTCAACTCAAATTGAGATTTTGCTCAAGTCAAGAGTATAAATATGAGATCATTCTTAAGTTTTATGCTCAAAATATTTACTGTAATAAACTCAGAACAATGTATCTTTTTAAGGCGCCAACTTTCAGAGTCTTGCCTCCCATGGAAATTATCTCAAAGACACATGACATTATTTGAGATTTATCTCAACTCAGATTGAAATGCTTCAGGAGATCAGGGCCTGGACTGATATTCAAAAAGCATCTTTAAGTTAGTAGAAAACTTTAGAATTTTCCTTAAGTATGACAGCTTAAAACATGTCAATCAAGATTATTAATTTTTTGCATAGGCTTAAAGCATTTTATAAAGAGCTACAATAATCGCTAAGAAAACATGGGTAAATCTTCAATTTATAGAAAATATGTTTTAACATAAGTCGAAATATTTAAGTTTTCCACTAAGATGCTTTGTGAATACCAGCTATGGGTACTGTTTTATCAAAGCATTTACGATAACCTTCAAGTTATGCTCAAATTTAAACCCTATGTAATTTATTAACAGCTAGTTGTGGTAAAGGGGTCAGTGTTACAATATCAATAAAGTTTCAGTAAATGCATTCCTTCAAACCACATAATTATGTTTCTAATGTGTCACTGTATTTGTTCAAGAATTATGAAGAATTTAAATTAGTGTGTTACTTTACGATTTCCATAAGTGCTTTGATAAAACAGTACCCTGGTTAATAATGCACTGGTCTCAGACCTTTAATTAGTATATTGGTATTTTGGTTAAGTTTAGCTTGAACTTGGTATTTTGGTAACTTGGGGAACTCAGATCTAAACAAGTTGAAATAAAACCACAAAAAATGTTATTTTTGAAACAGACAGAGACGGCGAGAGAAACTTAGAACAAACCTTGGTAAGATTGCAACATTTGCTTTAAAGAAATCTACTCAAGATGAAACTGTGCCAGCAACATTTGATGAATACTTGAATACATGTTATAGAACAGTTAGAAGCAAATATGCTAAAAGATGGGCGGGGTATATTGTCAGTTAGGACTTCCTGTTACATTGTTCCTGTTGATAATGTTAAAAAATATTCTGTTCTGTTTGTTTTATATGTTTCGAACACTGGAGCGCTAAGACCATGTATACAAGAACATTGTATAGAATCATTTCTGAGTTTGCAGGCTTCACAAGTGCCGAGGTTTGCCTAAGAGTGTTACGTGTTCTTTTGATTGCTTATTTGAGATTTGAATTTGAATCCTATATTTAAATGTGACCTTGGATTAAGTGTGAACTTTATTTAAGAGCAAACCTTAGCTTTAAGTTTGAACCTCAAATTTTGAGTGTGAATCTTTTATTTGAGTGGCAACCTTAAATTTAAGTCTCAATCTTAGATTTGAGTGGCAACCTTAAATTAAACTGAGTGCTATAATTGTGTTTTGAGTTATGGTTATAATCCAATGGCAGGTTTTGGGAAATGTTATTGTTACTTCTAGTTGCACTTCGGGTTTTTATTGCTTAGAAAACCAGTCCATTTCTTAATCAAAGTACTAGCAGGATTAGTCTGCGAATTTTGGATTTTAAACTACTTGCCCGAATCGGCAAAAATGAATAGTTTTCATATATACTCTATGCATAACTACTGCAGAAGTTTCTTGCCCGAATCTACAATTACCTGTCCCAGACAACCGTACAAGTGCTAATTTCGCAGACTGTAGGATCCTTTTGGTCTGTACAGTTGGTAATACTTATCATAATCATATTTATTGCAAGTATAGTTAGATTTCATATAAAGAGTACATTTGTATTTCAAACTTCTGATTGGTTATTTCTGAGTTTAAGATTAAAACTAAAACATGGTAGGTCTATGTTGTTAATCATACCTAGTAAGTATTTATTTAAAGCAATTTAGTAAAATATTAATGCTCCCTTGTGAATAGATGAACAACAAAATGACTCATTTCGAAAAAAAATTGTACACAATAGTTGAGGCCTCATAGCTGTTGAACTAATAAAGAAAGAATTGCATTAGTATTTCGCTATAAAAATAAATTAGATTGAATCAGGCAAGTATAGATGCATGTGGTTACTGACCCCATGATCAAATTGAGTTAGAACTTGAGTTGACTTTGATAATTGAATTTAAACTTGTATGTAAGTGATCTGGATCGGTATTTGTAAATCATTGTAATTATTACTAATTCATTAATTGTTTGTTTACAGTTCTCTAGGTGGAAGACAATACTATCTGATGAAGAATCCAAACAATCTTCTCAACATCCTCGGCAAGTTGTACGTGTTTGCATACACCTGGAGCGTTGGTGGGAATTTCAAGCGTCAAGAAGACATGGATGAAGATGATATGGGGTCACGAAGGGGCCAAGAAAAAGTGGAAAAGGAGCTCAACATTTGTAATGAGTTTGATAACTTCATGAGAGAAATCTTTGAAGTGGAACCACCCCTGGGTACGCCAAATTTTGTAAATCTGACATATTCTCTATCAATATTCGTAAATAAATTCTGAGCCTTATGGATGTATGCTAAATCTGTATTACTTTTAGCTGGATTGTCAATAATTTATTGTGAGCTTTACATTTTATAAAAAAGTAGTCTGTTTATGAGCAGCATTTTTGATTGGTCAATGTTTGCTTTTGATCAATTTTGGTTGGCTGATATTTGATTGGCCAAAGTTTGATTTTGATCAATTTTGTTGGAATTAAGTTTAGAAATCTAGAAAATCAGATTTGTTGGATGTGAAATTCCTATTTTGTGGTATTTTCAGGAGTACGACTTCCCACTGGTAACAAAACTATATACAGTTACTTCATTGATATGGAATCCGGAGGTTTTGTACCGTGGGATGTGCTGGTTCCTTCCACCAAGTCACTGATTGAAAAAGGAGCAATTATAACAATAGGTACAGTGAATTGACTATATGTGAATTGTTTACCTAAGCTAATCAAGAGTTTAGTTGCAAAATGAAAAAAAAATATAGGTTGAAAAAATGAATTGAAATATTGCAAATGTTTGCATAATCCCATGGATTTGCTTATACCCATTGACAAAATGTTTTGATAAACAAATGAGCTTATCTTCCTCTACCTTGATGTCTGGTCAATTGAAAATTAAATCATAATACAATTATTGTGTATCAAATAGCTATTGGTCAACATTTCGTAAAACATGTTTTGATTGGCTGTCAACTTCAAGTTTGTTTACATCAATTTGTAAGTCAATGAAAATCTACCACAAGAACTATTCTACTCAAACTTTGATAAAGGTCAACTGACTGATGTTCCTTTCCCTCTTACAATGTTCATTAGCCAAGAATAATGGATGAAGTAAATGTTGTTCAAAATTATTAATATTAAAATATCATCATAGAACTGCTGCTAAATCTAAAAAATTAATGTGATGCATTTATAGGTAAGTCAAGTGGTGGCATAGAGGGACACAGTAAATATTTTATTTATCATGTGCACATGTGTTACTACCATGTGAGCAGGTATTAGCTATCGTGCACACGTGTTGGCTATTACGTGTGCACATGTTGCCTGTCACATGAGCACATACCGTTATTAGCTATCATGTGTGCACATGTTTTTATCACATATTAGCTATCATGTTTGCGCTTGATAAATAAAATATTTCCCATGGCCCCCCTATGCCACCATAGGTAAGTGACAAGCAAATTTGATGAACATTTTTTGGTATTTGATATTCTAGGTGAAACAATGGGTGTATCGATGGATCAGAAGAAAGGAGGTGCAGAGGAGCAAGATATTGTACCTACAGTAGATGTGATCAGATTCTCATTCCTTACCAGTCTACTCTTACTGGCCAAACACCCTGTACTTATAACAGGTAAATATTGTACCTACAGTAGATGTGATCAGGTTCTCATTCCTAACCAGTCTACTCTTACTGGCCAAACACCCTTGACTTATAACAGGTAAATATTGTACCTACAGTAGATGTGATCAGATTCTCATTCCTAACCAGTCTACTCTTACTGGCCAAACACCCTGTACTTATAACAGGTAAATATTGTACCTACAGTAGATGTGATCAGATTCTCATTCCTAACCAGTCTACTCTTACTGGCCAAACACCCTGTACTTATAACAGGTTAATATTGTACCTACAGTAGATGTGATCAGATTCTCATTCCTAACCAGTCTACTCTTACTGGCCAAACATCCTGTACTTATAACAGGTAAATATTGTACCTACAGTAGATGTGATCAGATTCACATTCCTTACCAGTCTACTCTTACTGACCAAACATCCTGTACTTATAACAGGTAAATATCATCATTATATCACTGGCTTAGAATGAGAAGGTCGTATATTTGAGAACTGCATCTCAAGGCGTTTCTTACGAACCTTTATAATTTTCATGAAAATCAGAACATTTCATGTTGACAAAACTGAAGTTGAAAAAGCTTGTTTTTCATAAGTTATAAGAGTAGTTTTCAAACAGTTTTTGCTTGTTGTCTCAAAATATAAATTTTGTACTAATGACCTTCTGATTCTAAGCCAGTGATATGTGTGTAATGGTCAATTGTGCATAATTCTGACATGACGGACGATTTTGCCTGAATAGGCAAAAAACAAGAATACCTTTGTATAATGTTTGATATACTGATGGAAGTGACGTCACATCAATTTTTGACGTTGTATACGCGTAAACATGTAAAGTAAACAAGATAGTCTTGCCAAGTAACACTAGCTTAAGATATAATTGCGCTGTTAAATCATATTAGAAATTGAGAATCAAAATAAAATATTCAATGTCTGAAGTATACTTTTAATAACAGTTTGTCATTCTGATGCTTTGTTATTATCCACTCAGGTCTACGGCCTTCATGTTTAATTCCTTTGCGTCAGAACTTAAAACTATTTGACTGAAATGTGTTTGATTTTAATTCACCATATTAAATTTTACAGGTGAGTCTGGTGTGGGCAAATCTGCTGTGATCAACTATACATTAAAGAGGCTGTGTAAGGAAGGTGGGACATCCACTAAAAATGGGACCATTCTAGGTAGCATACTGAATTATTCCGACAAAGGGTCATCTCTCCTGGAGAACATAAGTAGCCTAACAAAGTGGGGCCATGAGGAAGAGGACAAAGTTGGCATGGATGTTCTTCTTGGTGCCAAGCCAAGGACTACTACTGGAATTATAAGTTCTATGATTCAGTGTTCCGCTCAGACAACATCTGCTCGTCTTCAGGCCCAGATCAAACATAACCTCATCCAGAAGGGACGGAATACGCTCGGTGCACCGAAAGGCAGGAAGGTAATAAATTTGTCATTATTCCTACACTGTTCTGTTTTGTGCCTTTCGTGATCTGCTGTTCTGTTAAGTGTTGCCTTCCCTGTCTGCTTTTGTTATTATCTTTTTAACTCTTTACTCCATACAACCAATACTATTTTGATAAGCGGTGAGCTAGAATGGGTTCACATTTTTCTGAGACAAATATCAAAACAATAGCCACTATTAGCAGCTTCCAAAGGGTGTTGTTCTACGGAGGTTGTACTGCAATTAGTGAAATTGCATGATTTACGTCCTCGGAGTTAAGGGTTAAAGGGACACCTTGTTAAATATAGCATTGTACTCATTTACAATTTATGAAAAATAAGTTTAAGTCTTAGAATGTTTTACTTGAATTGTCATTTTGGTGGGAGTTAATTAGGCATATTGCATTAAAGTTTACAGACAATTTGGGAGGTATCAATGTGAGTAGGGAAGGGGCTTATTGTGATGTAGGGCGGGGCTTATCTAAAGTCTTGTGATCTGATTGGTTTCAATGTTCTATTGTAGGTTATATTGTTTGTTGATGATCTAAACATGCCAGCACCAGAGGAATACGGCGCCCAGCCTCCATTAGAGTTACTCAGACAGTTCTTGGAGCTGAATGGATTTTATCATACTGAGAAAAATGCATGGAAGGTAATTGTTAACTATGTTATTTGTCATTACCCTTTCAACTAAGCCTTGATGATGAAACATTGGTTAATTAAATATTGTTTAAATAATTCTCACTATGAATGCACAGTATAACTTCTATGCACCTATGAAAGCTTGAACAGGTTCTTCAGTCCTGGCAATACGACAATGTTCTCCTCTAGTATTCAGCACATGCCATGAACAGGTAGATGGCTCAAACTATACAGCACACAGCACACTTAATTCAAGTGTGCCTCAATTCCAAATGCAAGCTTGCGCAAGCTAGTTTTGAGATCTTCACACACACTTCATGAGAGCTTGGCACAAACTTGCCATGTTGGGTTTGGTTTTCCCTGTCCAAAGACTGAAAGTTTGAGGCATCACAGTTCTACTGTGGTATGTATTGTTGATCCATTGATATATTATGTTGTTTGATTGACTATAGGATATCATGGATGTTACTGTCGTTGCTGCTTGTGGACCACCTGGTGGAGGACGGAATCCTGTCAGTCCAAGACTTCTCAAAAACTTCTGGTATGGATTTGATGAGTTTTTGTTAATTTTATTCTTAATATTATATTAGAATATTTATACACATCCCTCTCAGTCCAAGACTTCTCAAAAACTTCTGGTATGGATTTGATGAGTTTTTGTTAATTTCATTCTTAATATTATATTAGAATATTTATACACATCCCTCTCAGTCCAAGACTTCTCAAAAACTTCTGGTATGGATTTGATATTTTGTTTAATTTATTCTTAATATGCACAAATACTTCAAATAGTTAAAATATTCATTCACACCATTAATATGACTATAATACAGCAGATAGTAGAGCCTCGTAGATGGTTAGAGGTTTGGTTACCTACTGGTTTGTGACATTCTAGAGGCTTAATAAGAATGGTGTCATTATTTCCCTAGTTTGGTCCCTCATACTCAATGTCAAAAGTCATTGATATATGTTGGGTGTAACTATGGCCAAGCGGTTAGTGCTCTCGACTACCAATATGGAGGTCCCTTGTTCACAAATTTCACAAAATGCTTTTCAATGTTTCCTCGAAGCCAGAGGTCATTTGCAAATTTAACAGGGATAAAACCGAATGGCCATGCACTATAACTGTTTCAGTTGAACACCAAAATAATTGATGTATACGGAATATCACTGCAGTGTGTTGATCCGTTGGGCCGTATTACCTCGAGTTGCTTGTGTAATGCCGTATCTCACAAGACCGCTAGGTTGAGTGAGATGCGGTATGGCGCAAGCAACGAGAGGTAATACGGCTTAACAGATCAACACCATTGCAGTACTATTCCTTTTATTATATACCTTTAAAAGTGAAAAAAGCGCTTCTATGCGCGAAAATGCATTTGATGTGTATACATTGACGTCATGACCGTCGGCATATAACGCAACGCCCATTCATAAAAAGAAAATTGTTTACGTCGTGACGTCATGGACGTTGGCATATGTTCGGCATATCACACGTCAGACATGCATGATACGGAATCTGAAAACCAGACATGTATGATATGGATAATGCAACCTGTCGCGTTGTATTCCACTGCACGATTTGGCCTGTATTCGTTACAATACATTGCTAGGTATATAATAAAAGTTGATATACAATCAATCAAATTTATAAATAAAATAAATTTGTAAAAAAATAAAACAACTATCATTGGTCATTTGGCTTAGTCTGTGGTTGTAACAAAAACATCTTTTTACTTAAATTCAGGACATTAGCCAATGAAAAGTTACCTTTCAAAATTGAATTTTAAATACTTCGAACAATTAACCAGAGACCACATTCACTTCATACAGTTACATTAGGATTAAATAAGAGGATTGTTGAAATTGATATTGACATGAACAATTTGTATAGTCCAGTCAGGGTAAGAATAGAGTGACACAGCTGTCGAGTCCACTATTTGTGTGTAAAACCAATTACAAAGGCATATACAGACAGCAATAATTTCAATGCTAAACTAACATACTATATTTGCTCCACCTGCTCAGACACTGGTTGCAATCTTTTGTGTACACATGAACAGCAACATCACTCTCACAGTATCCTAACTGGACTGTAGTGATTTTTGATGAAATGATATAAAAGTTGTAAATGATAAATAAATGTCTCGTATCTTACAGCATGTTAGGATTTCCGCAGCCATCAACACGATCCTTACAGCATATATACCAGGTACAGCTGGGACGGTTCCTACAGGATGGAGATTTCGCACAGGAAGTCACAGAATGTTTATCTTCTTTGGTTAATGTATCAATATCACTGTACTACTGTATGTGTCGTAATATGTTACCTACACCAGCAAAATCACATTATACATTTAATGTGAGGGATCTCTCAAAGGTAAATACATTTTAGCTATATATTGTCAGGGCTTTTTCCTACTATAGTTGGGGCTGTTATAAGCCAATTCCTCTACAAGTTTACCTCTACAAAATCAGCTCCCCATATTATAAAAATATCACTATTTCCCCCCAAATTAGAGGTCTAAGGCCCCACCAACAATGTTAGAGAGGGGTGATTTTACATAATTATGTGTTGTATTTATAACTTCAATAAAGGAGAGTAAGTTGATTTTAATCTGATTTTCCAATAGGCGAATTGTTTTAAGTTTGACAAATTCAGTGTGCAGTCACCATGTTTTTAGCACTTGTATCTCCTGATTTGAAAGCTGTGGCCATGAAACTTTGCTTGCATGTTTGAACTCTTTGAACACCCTGTATATAATATAACATTCTGTAGGTGATGCAAACATTTTTTTTGAACATTCTGTACATTATATATCTGTTGGTGAACTAACTTTTTGAACACCCTGTATATAACATACATAGTTGACACCAAGTGACTAACTTTTTGAACAGCCTGTATATGATGTATTTATAGCTAAAAGGACCGCTACACCGGGTTACAAACTTTTTGACATCCTGTGTATAATATATATAGGTGATACAGGGTAACTCCCTTTTTGAATGCTCTGTATAAAACATCAGTTTGTGAGACAGGGTAACTAACATTTTAAACACCCTGTATAAAAAATATCAGTTGGTGATACAAGGTAACTAACTTTTTGAACACCCTGTATGTGATATATTTACAGGTGATACAAGGTTTGTTACAAGCACACAATTCAGTTGTGGTCAGTAAGGATAATGCAGCACAACTATTTGCACATGAGGCAACTAGAGTGTTCCATGATAGACTGGTATGTGCAGAAGATAGAGCTACATTCTACCAGTTCTTGGCAGATAACCTACATGACTATTTCAAGGTAGGTTTGGTGTTAAAACATCTTTTATGCCCCCCCCCCCCATCTTTGACGAGGGGGTATATTTCTTAGCACTCACTGGTCGGTCCGTCGTTAGACCAATTGGTGTCTGTTCAATAACTCTAGAACGCTTGACCATAAAATCCTCAAACTTTACATGGAGGTTGATCATCAACATAAGATAAACCCTATTGATTTTTACGTTAGTAGGTCAGTGGTCAATGTCAAGGTCATTGTGACCTTTACCATTTCTGACTATTGGGGTGTCATGGGGCATACATGTTTTACAAACATCTCTTGTTTTAGCATGATTATGCCCCCACCAAATAATTTGGGGGATAGAGATTTGTGCTTGTCTGTCAATCCTAAAATACTGCCTTATCCATAACTCTAAAAGTATAAGAGCTACAGTCATCAAACTTCATAGGAAAGTTAGTTAGCATGTGTAGTTATGTTCCTACGTATGTTGTTTCAGATTCATCCAGTTTTAGCTACAGTTGTTGCCCTTGAAATAATTTTGTTTTTGTTGCTATAATCTCTAAAGTATTTGAGCTAAAGTCTGCATCATTTCTGAAACTCATCATGAAAACTTGCGTAATAACCTGAGTTTTCTAGAATCGTTTTAGGTAATGCTGATCTCCATGACAAATCTAAATAATGGATCCTACTAGAATTATTATTTCTAGGATTGGATTGTCTCTCCTTCATACTCTTTATTAGAAACTAATTAGAGATGGACAATGGGTAGTGACATAAGTTGACAAGTCCATGGAGTAAAGGGTTATATTTATCTGATACTCAAACATTTGTGCAAATATTTTTAGGTGAAATGGACAGCAGAACAGCTGATGGAGGAACATGTGATCTTTGGTGATTTCTTTGACATTGACGACTCGTCACATAGTCGTGTATATCGACCAATCACTGACCAGAATAAAATTCGTCAAACTCTGGAAGAATTTTACATGAGGATGAATTTTGGAAATACTAAGGTATGGACATGCTTATGCTTAGTTAACCCTTTGCTCACTATATATTGAAAATAGACTAGTCCATCTTTCAAATTTGGAAGAATCCATTGTCAATTTCAGGGATTTCAGAAATCAGTAGCCAATAGTGTAGAGCCTTGTCAGACTGCGTGGATTTGGCTCTATACTGGTGGCTTCTGTAAGATTTTGCCATTAGCGTTCAAACTGTTAAATTAGTAACATGCATATATTATAATGTATACTCAAAACAGTAGGAGAATATTTTGTGAAAAAGAGAAGGATATACATGTATTTATTGTGTTGTATTGGGATAGCCATTTGTCTTGCTTAATTATTTTCGATCCTACGTTAGGGAATATAAATGTCATGCTGTAAAATCACATTTTTTTGTGGGTACAAAATTTCGTGGATTTTGATGAAAATGCATTTCCGTGGGGTTGTAAATTAGTGGATTACAGAATATGAAAGGGTAAGTCTATGTCTGAATTTGAGAGGTTAATTAACAGTTAGGATTAGATTTCGTGGTCGAGTTGGACAACCAAATCAATGAAAATTAAATTCCTTTGAAAAATAATGGTTTTACAGCATTATCTATTATATTTTGTTACTGCTGTGAGTTTTCAGCACTATCTTGAAGTAGTCTGTGGGTATTTTCGTGTAGATATTGCACAAAATTTACTTTTATGACGTTTGTTGCAATTGTTTCCTTTTAAATTAATCGTTGTGCCATTTCAAGCATTTAACAATATGTGTTTGTCATACCTTGTTTGCATCCTGTAGACAAGTCCTTCATATAGTCAAGGAGACATATTGATGTTTTACTGGATGTCTGTCTGTCTGTTACAAAGTTTGTCTACGCTTGTTCTCCTTAACCACTGGTCGCATTTCTATGAAACTTTTTATGATTAGTTGATACCAATCCTAATTAAGCATATTGTCAGGACTTTTAGGCCAGTTGAATATTGCCAGAGTTACGGCCCTTTGTGGGAGATATTTTGTTTCGAGAACCCTGCTAGTTGTTACGAAATATGGTTTAAACAATGAGTTATTTTTACAGGGAGGACGAAAGGTAGAGGGGTTGATTTGCTTGTTATAACATTGATGTTTATTGAAGTTGTTTGTAATTCATGAAGAAATTGCTTTGCGAGTTTGAACGTTACTATGGTAACAAGCCATGGTTAATTGCTACAGCGATGATGCTTGAACATCAAACGTTTATTGTTACATTGACATGATTGATTTGTTTTTGTTTACAGTTTGGTTTTATGTGTTACTAATGCTGATACAGTTGTAGATTTTTATATGCTTCCTTTTTGGAGGATCGTAACTTTTTGCGCCCTCCCCCCTGTCAGTGTATGAAGGGGTGGGCGGGGGCAAGTAGACTTTCTATGTGTCTTACATTAATGTCTACACTGTTTCTTAATAATCCCCAAGTGTTATTCAATGAATATAAATGAGAAGCTTCAGTGCTAAAATGCAATTTCTGTATTGTTTTCCTCATCATCATTTTCAGTTTGTTGTCATTTTGCATTCTAAGTATTAGTGAATTATGTCTTCAATATAGGAGATATATTGAATTTGTGCTGGGTTTCTGGATGCATGTCACGCTTGTTCTCTTTAACCTTGTGTTGAATTTCAATGAAACTTCGCCTGAATATGCATTATACCAAGGATAGTTGGGCATATTGTCAGGAATTTTAGGTCAGATGAGTTTTGCCATAGTAACATAATAAATGGCACTTTTGAGGAGATATATAATAAATGGCCCTTTTGAGGAGATATATAATAAATGGCCCTTTTGAGGAGATATATAATAAATGGCCCTTTTGAGGAGATATATAATAAATGGCCCCTTTGAGGAGATATATAATAAATGGCCCTTTTGAGGAGATATATAATAAATGGCCCTTTTGAGGAGATATATAATAAATGGCCCTTTTGAGGAGATATATAATAAATGACCCTTTTGAGGAGATATATAATAAATGGCCCTTTTGAGGAGATATATAATAAATGGCCCTTTTGAGGAGATATATAATAAATGGCCCTTTTGAGGAGATATATAATAAATGGCCCTTTTGAGGAGATATATAATAAATGGCCCTTTTGAGGAGATATATAATAAATGGCCCTTTTGAGGAGATATATAATAAATGGCCCTTTTGAGGAGATATATAATAAATGGCCCTTTTGAGGAGATATATAATAAATGGCCCTTTTGAGGAGATATATAATAAATGGCCCTTTTGAGGAGATATATAATAAATGGCCCTTTTGAGGAGATATATAATAAATGGCCCTTTTGAGGAGATATATAATAAATGGCCCTTTTGAGGAGATATATGTTTTTGTGTCAAAAAGCCTTTTAGTTAATTATTGATATCATAATGATTTATTATTTTGATCTACTAGTTTACTAATGCAGAAATATGAGACTCAGATATACCATGCTCATTCTACATTCATTGATGATTGACTTAAAATTCTTGGTTTCATTATTTAAGTCCATATATTTTCAGTCTTATGATATGGATAGCTGGCAGTTGGTAGGATACTTTGTTGATGTTTTGTTTTCATGTATTTCATGATACATGGCTTACTGTAAACATTGCACAATATCTTCAACAATATTATGTTTATAAAAACAATGACAGCAAGTTTTCCATGGTTACTAGATTATAACCAATACATACACTCGACATTCGAATCTCAGCCTACTATATTTGCTCTTGTTAGTCCCCTACCGGTTTTTGACCGGAGGGGACTATAGGTTTGCCCTCCGTCCGTCAGTCCGTCCATCAGTCCGTCCATCAGTCCGTCCATCAGTCCGTCCATCAGTCCGTCCGTCAAACAATCTGGATCCTGACATAACTCAAACAGTTTCCAAGCTAGGCTTATGAAACTTGGTATGTGGATAGGGGGCAATAAGGGGATTATGCACGTCTAAAAATATTTTGATTCTGACAAAAATTGTGGTTGCTATGGCAACAGAAACATTGAAAATGGCCTCGAACCGGTAGGGGACTTCTGTATTGCTTGCAATTCTTAATTACTTGTTGGTCAAATGGTGGAAATTTAGTGCGAACAATTTATATTATGAATAGGTGCTTTAAATATGGTTCTTTTTCTTAGGGGTTTGAAGGTGATAAAAATCATTGTGTGTGGCATTAAACACAAAAATATTCTCAAATCTTGTAAACATAATAAAAAAGAACCAAGAGCGTTATCATGCATTTTCCACCGTTCAAGTTTCCACTCGCAGACTACTAATAAGAGCAATATGTGTAAGCTATATCTAATATATGTTATAATCTTAAGCTCTGGTATGTTTTAAGGAGTCTGAAATGTTTATTGATAGTCATTAGGCTGTTTTCTCTAAGTTACAATGAGTCTGTAAGGACATTGTACTGGCTGAATAGTTAGAACATAATAGCACGTTGAAAGGACCAATAGCAAATCCAATTTTGAACTTTTACATTGGTCAGTTTTTAGACTAATGTATAAATTATGGAAAACTACATGTATATATAAACCTTAAAGAAGCATTGTTTACAGTAAAGTTTGGTATAGGTTTGTTAATTGTTTAGATGGTATAGAGAGGGTTGGATTTTCTTATATTTGTAGGTCATGGCATTTGGGTTTGTGGATTATTGCACTTGGTATCATGGGGCATAGAATTAATCAAATAGACTAAGTGTTGTTTTTGTCTGTTTTTGCACTCTGGTGTCGATATTAAACATTTTTTATGATGTGCATGTAGATACCATAGCTTGTATATATTTTATTTTTTGTGGAGTTCAAGCAAACTTACCAAATAGTACTACTCAGGAGAAGGTTTATTTATTGAACAAAAAGATAATAATAAGTCAGACAGGGAAGGCAGCACTCAACTTAACCAGTCGAGCACAGAAAACATAAAAACATACACAAGGCACAATGCCCGACAAACAACGAGCAAATGATCTGTCCGAGTCCCAGCTGTCAAAAATCTGAACGAACAAGTCATACTTAATTTAGTCTTAAATGAAAATACAGCTGTGGAAAAATAATAATGAAAATGTCCAGAATCTCCATATTAGAAATAGATAGCTTAGTATGGGTATATGTTTATACATTGTACAAGAGCAGTAGGTATATTTACAAATTATAGAATGAGAACAACAGAAAACCAGGTTCTGAATTAAGCATTTATTGTCACATGCCATAAAATGAAAAAAATGAAATTATTGTTCTTTAATCAAATATTGACTCAGATAAAAAGTTCAGTTCACATGACAATTTTTTACATTCATCTGTGAACTAAAAAATGTTCCGTACTGACTTAAGCAACCATGTTATACAGTAAAGTTCCGCTAATGAGACCACTTTGATTATTTTGAAATAATGCAGATTTTTGCCAGTTTAAGGTCCCAAAGTATTAAATTTAGAACAAAAAAGGTCCGCTAATAAGACCGATTCGCTACTAAGACCACCATTTTGACTGGTCTTATTACCGGAACTTCACTGTATCTTATATTGAATATTGACTTACTAAGTCTTTATTGTATGATGCATAGGAAGGATATGATTGGGCAGCAGGCTTCACACCATGCAAGACCTTGGCTACAGCCGGTTGTGGAAAATTAATTAAGCCACATTGTAGAAAGCCCTCTGTCATGTGATGTCATTTCCCATCTAATGTTACAGTTATGTATTTTGCCAATTAGTTCAATGTTGGCAGTATCATCCTTTTTACAGGTCAGATGTGCAGAACAGATTAATAATGTAGCCGAAATCAATAAAATGTTGCTTTATCATATAAAATGTGTATATCACATTTAGTTGTACTTATTGGTCATTATTGTTACAAAGTATAGTGCAACCTCTCCAGAGCAGCCCTCCATAGAGCAAAGACCTCTCACATAACGAAAACATAATAATTTTGTTCCAGAAGTAGCCATTTACTAGTACTATAAATTTTGCTGTACTTACATATGTGTATTTTTATGAACTTTTGTTACTGTTATTACCCAGGGAGTAAATATGTATGGGGTATACATGAAGGTATGATATGGAGTGACTGTAGCCAACTTGCGTTTCTTTTTGACTTGAGTGATATTTTGTAGATGTATCAATAAATTAATACCCTGATTTAATTGAGCAAGAATCAGGGACTGTATCCATGGAAACACGACGTGGCCACTAGGGCCTGGGGCTTGACCATATTATATAACTCTACTGGAAACTTTATCAAGCTTTTACTTTGTATACAGTTTGTCATGCATTGTACCTTAGTAGCATCACGATCTTGAGCAGTTTTATGTGATAATGGCCCTTTGGTATACTGTCAATTGTTTAAATTGTTGTTGCCAATACAAATTTTCCTGCCTCGATACTTCCACCAACCAAGACCTTAGTTCCTAACCCCAAGCTCAATGTGACATTTCTAAAGTATCAATTGAAATTACCTTTATAAGCTCAGCGCCAGGAACCAATGTTTCACAATCAAGACTCTGATCCCTATCTCAAAGGTCAATGTTACATTGGTATGTCAGGGTTATTTTGTATATGGACAATAATGTTATGGTTGTCCTGCTGACTGGAATCAGTTCATATTCAATGTCATGTAATGTTTTACTTGTGGTACACCAGGCCATTACCCCAAGGTCTGTATCACTTATAAGGATCAAAGCTCCGGTCAATATCTATGCAAAACATTTCTGTTTACCATAAATGGGATTCTATTTGTTTTTTACTCAATAACAAGGATATGTCGCAATCAAGACGCAAAATTCAAACATGATTGTGTCAGTTATATAGTCAGCGGTATACTTAATTACCCTGTTTAGTGTTGCTTTCTGTTGTTAATAGTATTTTACTCTAAATTTCTATTCTAGATAACATTACTAAGTCTTATCTTTCTAGTATATCAGATGTAGATGTACAAATAAATTGTTTTAATTTAAATATACCGGTAGTATATCAGATGAAATTCATGGTTTTGCTTTATTTTATTTTCATTTTGTCTGTTTAGATTCTCTTTAAAATATTTTATATGAATGTAGTAAGCAGTGTGAGTAGTGTTGAGTTTCAGAAAGGATGGTTGGTTATTTGATACAAGAGCATGTTCAAATTTCCAAACAAGGGGCCTGTTTCAACACATATCTTAGCTAAGATTGGACTTTTTCATATCCTATTTGAAGCAAACTACAACAGCTTGCGCATTGAAGTTATATGAATTGGAATTATCATAAATAACTAGTTTATTTTAAAGAAATTGTATGGGTTTACTCAGTTTGCTCTATATAATCAAAGGAAATTTTCGATCTTAGCTAAGATATGTCTATGAAATGGGCCTCTAATGTGTAAGCCCTGGAGTTAGATCGCAAACAACTTCCAACCTGTAGTGCAGCAAATTATGTCTCATCTGAGAAGCAACTACCTAGTACCATTGTGTGCTTACTTGAAAATATGATTCATGATAAACAGATTATAGATATATACATGTAGTGAATAAGATTCTCTGTATTAATCAGTTATAGATGTTCTTTTATAAAATGGCTTGCTTTGTGGTAGTCTGTCTTTGTTGACTTGATGTTGTGCATAAAATGTGTATGTATATAAACTTAATGTACAGTTTTGTATTGTTATAATGTTATTTATATAAAAACTAAAACTTGGAAAGGACTTCTGCTTAAAATGTGGTAGTTCGTCTTTGTTAACTTGACGTTGCAGAGCATGAATGAATGTGCATATATGTTTAACATACATACTGTTTATAGTATATTATCATAATTATTATTATAAACAGTATGACTTGGAAAAGACTACGGTGAGACATATCAGTATTTGATGTTTTACCCCTAATTTCATCACGGATCTTTGCCATGTTTTCTACAATATTTGTTGCATCAATTACCTGAGTTAATGCAGCATGTTTGTTGATTTAACCTATGTCATACCTGGGTCACAAATCTGATGTCCGTTGCCTAAGCAAAGTGCTACCTGGCACCTTCATTCAGTTACCTCCCTTTCAATTAAATATAGAAGGCACGGATAACCTCCCATGGAAAGCACTACATAGCACTTTAGTTTGGCAACAGACTACTGATTGTCATCAGATGATCAGCTGACATACTTTTTGGCCAATCAGGACAGGCCTCTGCTGGCCAGTGTCGGACGAAATCTTTTTGGCCAATCAGGACAGGCCTCTGCTGGCCAGTGTCGGACGAAATCGAGGTGTTGCTTATAGTGACAAACAGATTTTTCAGTGACCATCCAATGATG
The DNA here is from genome assembly GCA_947247005.1 of Spisula solida. Taxonomy (NCBI): domain Eukaryota; kingdom Metazoa; phylum Mollusca; class Bivalvia; order Venerida; family Mactridae; genus Spisula; species Spisula solida. The sequence continues at coordinate 55,575,967 of OX365945.1, forward strand.
AGCCTTGTCTGATAACTGACGGACATTGTATGATCATTGGATTCACCAACGGTGTCTGGCATCCCAGGTGATTTGTGACCCAGGTATTTGATAATGTAGTTAGCATGTTCATACACCATTCCCTAAGTTGCTCCATTGATGTAACCTAAGTTCATTCACTTATTCCCGTAATTTCAATGTTAACTCAGTAATTTTAGGATTTATTTTATTAAATCCCCCAGTACTAATCAGAGGTTGATATTGAAGCATCCATCATGTGTCCCCTAATTAACAAACAGAATTCCAAGGGGTTTGTATATGGGTCACCTTACAGCACCAAATGCTTTCTCAAAATAGAACTAATGGGATTTGTTGTAATTTGTCAGATCAAACACTCAGATATTTTGGTTACTGCAAAATATTCAGTTTAACCGTGCGCTGAATAGTTGAAATAAACAAAATATACTAAAATCTTGTTGATATTACATAATGCATGCATAATGGAACTGTTCATAATCCAACCTGCTGGGACCAGGAAGCATGGCCATGTTTTAAAGAGATTTTGGATTATAAGAGATTTTATATTTAGACTCAGATGAACATTTTCCATCAACTTCTGAATACAATGTACTGACTATGTGACATATTTGAATTATTAAAATGTTTTGTCACTTTTATGCTTTTATAAATAAAAATTTAAAAAATATCTAAAAAGTTATTCATTCAGCTTTTATGAAAAAGATATATTAAAATTACTTCAGTATAACTAATAGTCAAACATTTACTGTATTGGTTTGAAACATTACTTGCTTTTCTTGAATTATAATCATGAATTGCTAGTACATTGTATATTGCATTGATAATATTATGCACTTGTATTTGTCTCTGTAAATTGAATAGTTATTCAACTTTTTCAACCATATTATATTTACATTTGAGATTGTCATTTGTGTAACATTTGACCATGTAGCTGAAGATGTATAATTTTTATGATCATTATCTTTCTAGGCCACACAGATGGTTTTCTTCCGGGATGCGGTTGACCATATTTGTAGAGCAGCCAGAATATTCAGTCAGCCTGGAGGGCATATGTTATTGGTGTGTATTACTCAGAATTGTTTTAGTTAATAATTTATACTTTCCAATAATTTTCAAATGGTAATAAATACATTTTTCGTATTTCAAAATTATAAATTCATTATTCCCCTAGCATATGTTGTGGCGGCATTTTGTAGAGACTCTTTGGTATTGAATTTTTCTCAATTTGGTGACTCCATTTCTTTAAGAAATTTACATGTAATCAGCGTTTATAATGGACAATTGATGTTATGCTAACTGTTGTCTTCTAATTACCTTTAAATCAATTTGTCAATGAATGGTAAATTATAATCACAGTCCAATGGATTCTTTTGAAAACTTCAGACAAGCAACTTTGACAAGCAACTTCGACAAGCAACTTTGACAAGCAACTTCGATCAACAACTTCGACATAAAACTTCGACAAACGCTAAGATAATAACAAATTGGACAGGGAAGCCAGCATTAAACAGAAACATAAGAGGTAGAGCGATCTCTGCTCTGGTGTAATGTCAAATTTGGTTATAATGTATCCTGTTATAATGGCAGAGTACACAAACAATTATTCAAGTACATTGTATGTGTTTGTTGTATGATTTTAGGTTGGTTTGGATGGATGTGGTAAATCTACTGTGGCACATCTTGCATGTTTTATTGCCGGCTGTGAACTGTTCAAGCTGACCTTACAGAGAGGGTATGGTACACTAGAGTTCCGTGATGATTTAAAGAAAGTGTTCTTAAATGCCGGAGTAAAAGGAGAGAAGATCATATTTATGCTCACTGACTCTGATATTGTTAAGGTACGTAGCATGTGTAGTAATTAGGTCTTTCACGTATAATTGGGGAGACATAATGATTTTGTTTAAGATGTCTGTCTGTCAGTCTGTCTGGATGGATGTATGTCACAAAGTTTGTCTGCACTAGTTCTCCTTAACCATTGGTCTGATTTTGATGAATTGGTACTAAGCCTAGTTGTGCATAATTATTGTAGGGAATTCTAGGTTGGATGATTTTTGCTGGAGTATAATGCCCCTTTGTGAGAGACATATGTTTTGTTTAAAGCTTAAAGATGCTTAAAACTCCATGTGATGAGCTTTTCTCCCTTACGGTCATCTAGCAAAACACATTTTTTAAGCATAAACTATATACAAAAGCATCAATAAAATGGCAGACAGCGCAAAAAATCTAAATGCTGACATTTTAAATAATGTGAAAATGAAAATAATTTACAAGATTAATAAATAGTAAATAGTCATGACCCGCATGTTATTTGTGTTTGATTGTGTCATACATTCCTTATTCAGGAGAGTTTCCTGGAAGATATAAACTGTATCTTGAACTCAGGTGAAGTTCCTGATTTGTTCGATAATGAAGAAATAGATGGTATAACGATGGATCTGAAGCAATCTGCTACCCAGGCAGATGTTCCTGATACAAGACAAGCTGTGTACAGTTTCTTCATACAACGGGTCAGACAGAATCTACATGTTGTACTGGCTCTAAGTCCAGCAGGTATGGTCAATACACTTCTGTAACAGCTCACACTCATCATAAAAGTACTAATTTTGGTATTTTTGGCTGCGGCACCACAGACAAAAAATCAGTAATACCGGTAGTATAAAATGCGATATCTCACTTAATATTTGATTAATTTTGATTTGGTTTTCACCAGGGCTACAATATTATTCCTCTAAGAATATGTAGAATTTTATATAACTGAAAAATAAACAAACATGTGGTCTACATTTTAGGTGGTAGATTCCGACAGAGATGTCGTATGAACCCAGCCCTCATTAACGGTTGTGCCATAGATTGGTTGTCTATATGTTCTGTCTATATTACAGGTGGTAGATTCCGACAGAGATGTCGTATGAACCCAGCCCTCATTAACTGTTGTACCATAGATTGGTATGATGAGTGGGACAAGGAAGCCATGTTAAGTGTAGCTGAAGTCTTCTTTGAAAATGCTGAATTCATTGCTGACAAAGATACAGACATACAGGTAGCTATATCTAGATACTCTGATCGCATTACTGTTTATTATCCCCCGCCAAAGGTGAAGGGATAATAGCAATAGTATGTGTCCGTCCTTCCGTCCGATATTTTGTCCAGAGCATAACTTGAAAACTATTTAAGATATTGATTTGAAACTTGATATATGAATAGATGGCAAGTAGGAGAAGTGCAGTGAAGAAGAACCATAACTCTATATGGCCCAGTATTGAAACTATCTCCCTTTACAGCAGGGGATGGCCCTGTGAAAGTGGCTCTTGTTCTTGTTACTCTTGATAAGGGGATCAGTGGGCTAGAGGTAAGATGCATGCTTTGGGATTGAGAGGTGACTGGTGCGATCCACGTCTGTACCACTGCTTGATTTCTCAGAGCAAGGATAACCCACAATGCTCCACTATGTTAACCTGAGAGGCTCTAATGCCAATATTCTGTGACTGCCATTTGCACCGAGTGTAACAGTTGCCTTGCAACTCAATTATTTGGGTGGGGGTACAAATAATGACACATATCGGTGGGCTGATTTGCATGTCATGTAGATTCCATAGTATATCAAAACTTTTATTAATGGTCAATGTCAAGGGTATCTGATTAACCAACCAATCAGATGTTTAGATTTTAAGAATGGTTTCAGAGACAACCAATCACATGTTTTGATTTTAAGAATGCTCTAAGTGACAACTCATCAGGTGAAGATCCTCAGATTTATAACGTCAGGTTATTGTAACAGGATAGTTTGTTTTATTCTTCCACAGGAGTTAAAGAAGAAAGTTGGTGCTATGTGCGTGGACATGCATAAATCTATAGGTGATATGTCGATCAAATACTGGGAAGAGATGAGAAGACATTACTACTCCACACCCAGTAGTTATATGGAACTAATCAGAATCTACTCAAAACTGCTGAAAGAAAACAAGACCGAGTTTGTGGACAATAAGTATGTTATTAGAAATGTCTGAACATATGGGGGGTTATAGAAATGTCTAGCATATCCGGGGTTATATACTGGTACATATATACATACTGACTGGCATAGAAACACACCTTCTTGCTTGATGTCAACACTTATTGCATAAAATCATTTTGATTTTAATAGAATAACAGGTATTGAAAACTGGTAAATTTAAAATAGAGTACTAAATAACTTTCTCAAATGCTTGCATTTGACAGTTCGAAAGGTGTACACACATGGATTTAACAGACTGTAAAATTTATCTCAAGTTGTGATATCTATTTATGTATGGTATGTTTGTATTGCACAGAAATCGTCTACTTGTGGGATTATTCAAGTTATCAGAAGCTAACTCACTGGTTGGTACAATGCAGGAGGAACTGAAGTCACTGGGACCAGCTATTGTACAGAAACAGAAAGTAGGTGAAGTTATCTCCCCTACATACAATGGGGAAGACGTACTAAAAATAAATTTTATAATTATTTTTTTGGGGAAAGACATACTGATTTTGTGCTTGATGGATGTCTGTTTTCTGGATGAATGTCACAAAGTTTGTTTGCGCTTGTTTGCCTAAATTAATGGTGGAATTTCAATGAAATTTTACAAGGATAATTGGTACCAAGCCTAGTTGTGCATATTGTCAGGAATTTTAGGTCTGATGAATATTGCCAGAGTTATGGCCCTTTGTGGGAGGCATAAACTTTTGTGTCAAAACCCTTCTATTTTCTATATTTATTTACTTGCGGCTGCTCCTTTACTATCAATTGAAAGCTATCGCTTTGAAACTTGCCACATTTGTTGTTCTGACAATCAAAAGCTGATAAAGAAGCATGGCCCTTTTTGGATTTACAAAGAGATTTGACAGTTTTGTGTTAAGGTTAACAAGGGTAATGACAATAATTCTATTTACTGGGCAACAAATCAGATGGGTGTCTGCTCCCACTTGGCAGTGCTCTTGTTAATGTAATTCGCAAGTCTTTGATCTGCCTGTACAACGTATATCAAACCTGTTATATTTACCAAGAACACATTCATGGCTATGATTTGGGAAGTTCCTAACAATTTTGCTTGCCTAGTTTTTTTTCTCATCTAAAAACTGCCGAGTCAACATATAGATGTATTTTGTGTTTATTTGTTGTTGTAAATATTTAATGTTATCTTATAAATGTTACCTAGGATACGGAAGTATTATTGGCTCAGTTAGAGAAGGACAGAGAGGCAGTGAATGAAGTGAGGGCTATCGTTGAACATGAGGAATCTATAATGAAGAAGGAAACACAAATTGTGCAAGATTATTCTGAGGTAAAGTTTACAGCACTATTTTTATACCTCTGTATTTGGACTTTATTGATGACGTTTGATAAATTGATTGCAGGCCAATATCTGGCTATAATATGTGTTAAAAACAAATACAGCTGTACATTTTCATTTACCCTTATTGTTAAAATACCAATTTTTATATCCTTTTAAATAAAAATTAAAAGAGTAATTTGAGAATGACCTACAATGATAATCATGGATACCAAAAATCATGCAGTTAGAATGGTGTTAGGTTTTTCTCAGATTACATTGTACATGTACATGTACCATTGTTAAAGACACATTTGCTAAGTTCTACTAATCGTCCTACATCTTGGCTTTGTTGGACATCAAGTAATAAATATTGATTTTTCTCTATAAATAATACAAACATTTCACATTTAAATACTTATATCTATTTCTAGGAATGTCAACGAGATTTAGAGTCGGTGATTCCAGCATTAAAGATGGCGGTAGCATCGTTAGAAACTCTAGACAAAGCTTCTATATCTGAAATCCGTGTGTACCAATCACCGCCATACCTTGTAGCAACTGTACTGAATGCCGTCTGCTTACTCTTCCAAAAGAAACCAGATTGGCATACTGCCAAAATGATGTTGGGTGATCCTAACTTTCTAAGAAAATTACTACAGTTTGATAAAAATAGCTTACCAGATAAGGTATGTGTGTCTGTCATTTAAGGTGAACTTCAGGTGATGATAAAAAGCTTTCTGTTTTAATAATTTATTAAAGATTCCAATGATTGGTTAGAACCAGTTCTGGACTGGTTTGTAAGTCCAGAGAAACTGGATGTTGAAACTGATTATTTCAACTTTCTACTGTATATATATGACAGAAAATGTGTCTTTATGATTTTCCTATCCATTGCGCACATTGACAGTATATTCTGGCAGTTCCATATCTTACGGATATAGGCAAACAATTTGGTTATAACATTGCTATTTTTTAGACAACTGCTTTATCCCCTTATACCAAAACCAACAATTGACATTACAACAGTTCATTGAACAGCTGCATTAATCAATCAATTGCTTTCAAACCTATTTTATTATTAAATTATAATTACAATGTCCAATCAAGTACTCAGCACAATGCACTACATAACTTTTCTGGCTTAATGTCAATTGTGGCGATTGGCACGGCACCGTATCATTTTGTTTTGTTTTTCCAGGTTTTTCACAAGTTAAAGAAATATACCAAACATCCAGATTTTAACCCAGATTCTGTGGGTAAAGTTTCTACAGCATGTATGTCTATATGTGAGTGGGTACTGGCATTAGAACACTACAATGAAGTACATAAGGTAAGCTTACCCGGTTCTTTAATGATGCATGTCCTTTGCCCCCAAGTCTATATAGAATACAAGTGTTTACAATTGAAATTTAGTGCTAACATACCATTTGGTGTATGCCATTTATTTTTCAAAGTCAAAATTTATTTATTGTCAGATATAGTTATAACAATGTAAACATACGCGATGTATAGCTTTTGACTGACAAATCCTTTAAATTACATTTCTAATATTCCAAAATTTGGTTATTGCACCAAAGATCCAAAAATGTGTTTGGCTGAATGTTTCTATGTTTCTTGTTTGATGATTATCTCACTTTGTATCCTAGCTTTGATGACTTGTGTACGTCAATGGCTGAATGGAAAGGTTGTTTTGGTATCTAAAGATTATATGAATAATTTCAACAAGAATTTTTTGTTCAAAAGATTATTGCATGAAGATGCTGTTTTGAAAACTCTAGTTCCTAGTTCCACTGTTGAGAGCAGGTCTGACTTCTGTTGGTGGTAACACTTTATCTAGGGATATACTACATTATACAATCATATTATTTCACAGATGGTAAAACCGAAACAGAAGCGAGTACAGGAAGCGCAGGAGGCATTGAAGCTTGCCCAGAATAGTTTGTCTGTTAAACAAGCCAGTCTTAGAAAGGTTTGTGTCCATCATTATTGTCAGTCTGTCTATACACACCCTTGGTTTTAGTTGTTTCATGGGAGATAACTCCTGACTCTACTCTTGTTTCATGAAAATCTCCCTTTACAGTCTTGAATATTATAAGAGCCAAAGCATTAAAGCTATTGAAAAAGAAGATAATATTATTATCTAGTTGGTATCCACACCACATTCTTGTGTAGCTCTCCATTCTTTATACATTGGATTAACTAAATTTGAAATCAGATCTTGTTGTTTAAAGTTTTGTGTATTCAATGATATTCAACCTGTTAAGAAAGACCACCTGTAAATATGACTGCTACTGTAACATATATTTTTTACAAAACCTGACTACAAAGACAACCAATTTCATCTCACAACAGATGATCCTTTAATTGCTGGAAAATACCCCTATTAAGGGAGACGGCCTGTAAACACACACCACTTTATACAGTTCTGAAAGGTGGTCTGATCTTTGAAGACCGGTTTGACCATAAAATTTTAATCTAATATTTTGTATGTACATAGATTCAAGAACATTTGAACACATTGACAGAGAAATATGAGGAGAGTGTCAACCAGAGAGAATCATTGAAACAACACCAGAAAACAACACAATTACGTCTCGAGAGAGCAGCCATTCTCATTGGTGCGCTAGCTGATGAAAAAGTTAGTATCAAATATTGCATAATAATTTAAATGGATATTTCTGCAAGTCACAATGTTGGAGAATTATGAATTTCTGACATTTAGCGTGAAGGAATATTATCGGTGTAACGATACACTGGTCCGAAACGGCAATTGTTTTCTTTTACTATCTATAGCATTTTTTGTAGGTCGAACTTTACACTGGAGGTAATTCAAATGTTAAATTTGCAAGATTCGCCAAAATATCCATTTCGTTAATATAACTACTTGCCTAGTGCGTAAACATGTATTTCTAATTAAAGTGTTAAGTAATGCCCCATGCATGAGAAAAGATATGTGCAACAATGGGAAGATGATATTAGTAATTTCTTTGCAACTTCAAATTATTACATCTAGTTACAAGCTTACAAGGTATCTGAATAAAAATAAGTCATTAGCATTAACCCTTTACTCCAGTCAATGCATCAAATGCGAGTGTATGGAGATTAGTAGGTTCCTCAAAATTTGTCTGCCTGAAGTTAAGGGTTATGACAGAAAAATTCTTTCAAAGAAAGATCAGTTGTTTCAAAATGTATCAAAAATATCCGAAACTTGCGAATAATTTTTAGCCATGCATACAGCATGTACCATACTGCCCAACTACTGTATGCAGCCGTGTATTGGACGCAGGTAAACATTGGGAGAAGATTCAAAGGAAAGAGATGCAAAGAATCATGAAAGTACGACAACAAAAGAATATGACTGTTCCTGATTTGTGCATAAGATACTTAGAAAATGTCTTAAAACTGTGTAGTGGACACAAGGTGTTGGTTATAATTCTGGGTTGATAAAAGTTTGAGCAATATTTTGAAGTATATGGCACATACTCATTCTTTATTATTCTTTATTATTTCCTCACAGGTGAGATGGGCCGAGTCGGTGAACGAATTAGACTTTAAGTTGCAAGGCATTGTTGGAGACACTTTGATAGCATCTGCAAGTATATGCTATCTTGGTCCATTCACTGCTAAGTATCGTAAACAGTTAATCAACATGTGGGTAGACAAGTTGAAGGATGCCTATATACCTATAACCAAAGACTATGATCTTATCAAGAACACTGTCGATGCTCATCAGGTAATCTTCTGTTCACATATTCAATTACTGTACTGCCATATGCAGCGTATTTTGATGAACAAATCAAGGGTGCAGTGTATCTGTTTCTTTACTGAACTTATGTTTTGAAAAAAAAGAAGAAAAAAAGAAAGAAAAAAAAAGAAAAAAGAATATGCATTTTGAGTCCATTCCATTTGATCATATCACTTAATATTTGTCTGAAATCAGGCAATTGAGCTAGATATTTTCTTAGCAGAATCTTTCCTGTATCAACGTTCATCATTGCTTTGATTATATTTATTAGAATTTATAGATGCTATACACCGGGCACATTAAAGAACCAAGGAGTCTGTTCAGAAAGAGCTAAGTTGTGCATGCGAACTCTTTGTATCACACACACTTTCTTTGTCTTCCCTCGAAGCTCTCTCTTCTCTCATTGACCAATTAGATAGCCAAAGCTAATTGCCAATGCACTACAACTGTCTCAGTTGAACGTAAAAAATCAAGATTCCTTCTTACAACGTAATTAACAAATATGATATTTTTGTACAAACCTATTACAGATATTGATCTGGCAGAATGAAGGACTACCGTTAGACACACACTCTACTGCTAATGCATTAATGGTGAAGAAGGGAAACAAGTGGCCCTTACTGATTGATCCCCAAGGTCAAGCTGCTGGGTAAGAATCGGACAAATCAATACATGCATGGCTTATATCACTGGCTCAGAATGAGAAGGTTGTAAGTGCGACTTACAACATTATACGATGCATACATATTGAAATCAGCATCACAAGACGCTTCTTATGAACCTATTTTTATGAAAATCAGAACAGGTTATGTTGACCAAAGTTTTTTTCCTGTCTTCTCAAAATATCAATTTTGTACCGACATCATTCTCATTCTTAGCCAGCGATATGTAAAAGTTTACACAGATCTTCGTTTTACTCCATACGATTCTTTACTTATTATGTCTCCCATACAGAGTGGGGAAGATCTATTGATTTTGTGCTGGATATCTGTCTGTCTGAATGTGTATCTGCGTGTCTGTCTGTGCTTGTTCACCTTAACCATTGGTTGAATTTCAATGAAACTTTACATGAATACTAGGTACCAACCCTAGTTGTGCATGACATCAGGAATTTTAGGTTGGGTGATTTTTGTCAGTGTATGGCCCCTTTTAGGAGACATAGTGTTTTTGTCAAAGGGCATTGTAGTTATTTCTGCCAGGAACTCTTACTTCAAATTATTCTTTATAATTATAAGAATGTTCATAAGTATATGTTTGGATGTGTATTTGTAGATGGCTTCAATCAATGGAAGGAACAAAGTTGAAGATTGTGTCAGCGTCTGATCCTAACTTTATCCGTACTTTGGAATCTTCAATCAGAGTTGGTGAAGCTATGCTGCTAAAGGTAACTCACTTTTAACCTAACAAATACTTCAGAAGCTCAAACTTTGTGTTTTGTTTGTTAATCCCCCGCCACAAATTAATCCCCTGCCACAAAGTGGGAGGGAATTATAGGAATGGTCTCTGTCCGCGTTTCCGTCCGTCCGTAACAAAATCGTGTCTGCTCTCTAACTTTTTAATGCCTAGACGGAATTGCATGATACTTATAACAAATGTGTAACTAATAAAGACGATGTGCAGAACCCATATCCCAACCATGCCGGTTCAAGGTCATGGTCACAATGCAAGGTCAAAGGTTTGAATCTTACATTCCGTGTCCGTTCCATAACTTTTTCATGCCTGGGCCGAATTGCATGAAATTCATACCAAATTTGTAACTAATAAAGACGACATGCAGAACTCACATTCCAACCATGCCGGTTCAAGGTCAAGGTCACAATTCAAGGTCAAAGGTTTGAATCTTAAATTTCGTAACCTTCCGTTCCATAACTTTTTAATGCCTGGGCCGAATTGCATGAAACTGATAACAAATCATGTGTAACTAATAAAGACGACGTGCAGAATGTGGAGTGAAAACTGATCAGCTGTTGTAAATTGTTCTACCACCTTAACCAGCTGTTATCTACCACCTTAACGTTTGTAGAGAAATAAACTTGGACTTTCAGCAGTTAAGTTCCTTTTCTCATTCATTTATGCATTGGGCATTGTGCTGTGTAATTGTGGTCTGTGTTTTTTTCTGTTTTCTGTGCTCGGCTGTTTAGGTTGATTGTTGCCTTCCCTGTCTGATTTTTGGTATCATTTTGTCTCGCACGCATTGTGCTGTATGTCTCTTATAATAATAACAAAGATGATAATAACAATTTTTATTTTATGATTGCAACATGTAAAAATGTAACGAAAAAAACATAATCTAATTTCAAAATATGCCGATCAAATTTAAACAAAACCTAAAACACTTGTGTTTTGCTATATGAATAACATAACAGAAAACCAAATATTATTTTTAAAATGCCCATAAAGAAACAACACAAAGCACTTGTAGTTTGTTGTATAAATGATATATCAGAAAAGCAAATGCCCAACAATTTATCATGTAACCAATGCATGCCAATTTTTGTACACCTACCATTTGAAGTAGGATGAAGGGTTATTAGCTAACCTGTTCTATTAGGATCATGAATGTACGCTAGGTCACCTGGTCAAATCTAAGAAAAATTCTTGATTACACTCATTTGAAGCTTGGTGCTATTAAAAAATGTTGTGCAATGAAACTCAGGTGAGGGAAATAGGGCCATCTTGGCCCTCTTGATAAAACCATATTTGAAACAAAAAAGTTAAACCACCATTAGTGAAACTTTTTAGCATCTTACCCGTATATACAACAGACTTAATGAGTATTATGGTTCAATATACCACAGAAATATGAGGAAACATGCAAGGATCCAGAGGGGGAACTAGGGATTCCGGAACACCCCCTGGCATTTTAGCTAAAATATGGTGATCTTTTATGTTTTTTTTTATCTTATACAAGTTTGACAGGGCTTAAAGTCTGATTAAAGCAACCCTCTCAGAAAAATAGCTTGTTGGACCCCCTGAGCAAATAAACTGGTCAGTTTGATCCCTTCCTTAGAAAAAGTAATTGGTCTGACCTCCTTTAGAGAAATAATCTGGATTAAAATTATTTATTTTTTACTAGGCACTGTTATAAATAGTCCTTTTCAAAACCAAGATTAACTTGCTTAGCGATGTTAGCCTGTGAGTCTCTTCTCGCCTTTTGCCATTGTTTTATCTGCATGGTGTATATGTCATCAGTGTTAAACACCACACTACGTAATGACGCTCGTCTAGCGCTCTTACAGCAGAATACTTGATTAAACCGACGTTTCACACACGGTATCTTAGTGGCGTAGATTATAGGATTAAAAAAACTGTTGAGGAAACCCATGCCTGTTGTAAATGTTAGAATATCTCCTTGTTTTGTGTAGTTGAGGTGATCTATACTACCAGACAACTGAACCATGAAGTATATTCCTGAAATGAAGATAAAAGATTTGTTTTTAAGGGCATAATTTGTTTGTGGTATCGAAAATCTAGCAATTTAAAAAAAATTAATACATAATTATATTAATGACTTGAAAACCTTTGACAAGCAACATCAAACAAACAATAAGATGGAGCCACCTCTGTTCTGGTGTAATGTCAATTTTATGTCCGAGGAACGTCTGAGAAAGTACAGTTTTAGGTATTTTACAGTAAGTGCTAAAAAAAACAATGTTACATTAACGTCATGATGTCACATCCGTTGTTTTGTTGATTACATGTATATTATATTCTGATGAAGGTGCAAGGCGAAACGCAAATTAAAATATAAAAATATGGAACACGCGTTGTTGTCAAGTTATTTCCATCTATACAGTAAGTGCTTTACAGTTTTTAATTTCTGAAATATGGTATCTGAACTTTGTTTACACTGTGCACCCAAACATAATGATCTTATACATCTATTTACAAAATGATTCTATATCTCTCAACCTTATACAATTATAAGCAATTTTGAACATTGGATTCCATACATGATAAGTGCACTCTATAACCTAGCAATCTAATCATGAATAATTATCAAATGGGTCATGTGACATTATGTTGTACGTATAATTGTACTAAATCATATCAGTAAAGTTTACCAGGTTAGTGTGTGAGTACTTTTGGCATTAAAAAACCCTGACCTCCTTAATATGTTACACCCTACACTGATATAGTTACCATATTCTAAACATATGAAAATAACCCAGTCTCATTATTCTGACTTTGTGCTGATCAGCAGTAATTGAGATAGCCTCATGAGCCGGGCACCAAGCAAGGTAGCTATCAACAGACTTCCACTAAACCATCTACCTCCCGTTCCCTATGTGGACACTCAAACCCTCATACTACTCAACCACTAAGGAAAGTGTGCCTATCTGCTTAGTACTAGCATTAAAATTGCAAATTCATTAGTTTGCACTTACAGTGGGATTCAAACCTATACTTTATGGCAGTTGTCAATGCAAAATACCAAAGCATTAGACCACTCGTCCATCACATTATTGGCAAAATGTTTTGTTAATATAGCACAGATAATTTGACATGACCCTGACCTTTATGCATGAATCTATTACAAGGTTCTTGCGTTGAATATATAAATTTCTGCGAGCAAATCGTGCAATATCGGTTCTTTAGGTTTGTGTTGGTGTTACACCTCGAGCACCTTCGTGATACTCCCTGCTTATGAAAACATACGACCGGGGTTAAAAATATAGACAATATATCAGCTGTCAAATTCTGCTAATTGAAGGTCGAGAGTCGTGTCAATTCTCTGGACTATATCATGTTAATTATAATATTGACCATGATTTCTTTTAACCCCTGTACCATAAAGTACTGTATGGTCTTACATGGACTGTACCTAGGCATGATTGTAATCACATTGTGAAAGAAGTAATTGGGCCTTATTATATCTCTGGCTTAGAAGTACAAAATATTTTGTGAAAACAAGAAAAAACTGTCTGAAAACTACTCTTTACTTATGGAAAAATAAGCTTTTTAAACTTAGGTTTGATAAACATGACCACTTCTAATTTTCATGTAAATTTAACCCCTGTACCATAAAGTACTGTATGGTCTTATATGGACTGTACCTAGGCATGATTGTATTCACATTGTGAAAGAAGTAATTGGGCCTTATTATATCTCTGGATTAGAATTTGAAGGTCATAAGTACAAAATATTTTGTGAAAACAAGAAAAAACTGTCTGAAAACTACTCTTTACTTATGGAAAAATAAGCTTTTTAAACTTAGGTTTGATAAACATGACCACTTCTAATTTTCATGTAAATTGGCTCATAAGAAGCGCCTTGAGATGCAGATTTCAAATATGCATGAGTCTTATAAGGTCCTTAGTAGTAGTTACAACCTTCTAATTCTAAGCCAGCGATATGTCAAGATTTTGGATTTATACCTGGGTCACAAATCACCTGAATGTCCAATGATGTCTGAGTATCCAATGTGTACCTGATGTCTAGACAGATATCATACGAATGCTGTACCACAAGTGGCATATTTCAAACTACTCCTGCCGATTGACTGGGCAGTATCCGACCAAAGTACGATTGGATTGGATTTGTGACCTCAATATGGTTATAATTAACTTCTATGCAAGAGATGTCTGAGTTATCTAGATCTGTCTCTGTGTCTGGATGTCTGGGGTATCCTTGAGTTAAATATGGGTCATTGGAACAGTGGTTTAGTGACTAATATTATATAAGGTTATGTCAATATATATAATATTACATCAAGATATCTTACGTCAGTGTTACGTCACATATAGATTGCACATATCTAGGACATATGTGAAGTATGCCTCCCGCATATAGTGGGGGTGACGTATTAATTTGGTGCACGTCTGTCTGTCTGAATGTATGTCACAAAGTTTGTCTGCCTTATAAGTTATACCACTGGTCAGATTTCAATGAAACTTTATATAAATAGTTAGTACCAAGCCTAGGTGTGCATGTTGTGAAGAATTTAAGGTTGAATGATTTTTGCCTGAGTTACAGCCCTTTGTGGGAGACATACTTATTGTGTTCATTAAGTAATATAAAAATAATTAACTTAGGCCAGAGTTCTTTTATTTTTCGTTACCCTCCTGACCAATTATTTGGCAATTGAAAAACTGGAAAAAAACAAAATTGCACATAATATTTTGATGATAAATGGACCAGCCTTGTATTATTATTTCATTAATAATAACTTTTATATATTAGTGTTTCACTGCAGTGTACTAGTCTTAAGATAAATTGATTGTTTTCTTGAAAACTAACACTGTTGTTGAGTGTTGATTGCTTTAAATCGGACCGTCATTGACTATTCTACCACCAACAGCTTGTGGAAGCTATATTTTGGGAGTTTTTATGTTTTATTTTTTTCCCTCCTCCTGTTGACTTTTTTCTGAAAAATGTCCGAGTAACAAAAAATTAAAAAACTCTGGCCTTACCTGATGGTAGCCAGCAGAAGAAATATACACCGACAACAATGAGTATAGTTTTTGTAAGTCTCCAAGATGTTCGGTCAAACAGTTTAGGTGGTGTTGCTGATAATGCTTGTTGCTGAGCACGTATTTCCCGAGAATGTCTGCACGTTATTTTACCTACGTGTGTATACATAGTCAACATTAACATCAACGGTACCCAGTATAGTGATACATTGAGTATTATAAAACTTGGCGTAAATATTCCAAAATATCGGCAAGCTACGTGGCTTTCGTCCTCTAATGGCGGTACGTATTCTTTATTCCACCCTGCAAGGGGAGATAATCCAACTAAGAATGACATACACCACACACTCCCTGACATTGTCAATATTAACCATTTCTTAAAAATCTTTCTATATTTGAAAGTTCGAGTGATTTTAATGTATCTGTTTATAGTGAGCAAGGATATATGACCTGTTGAATTAAGAAGCATCGCATGAATTACACCAAACCGGACTAGGCACTCATATCTGTTTTGAAAGTTCACAATATTATACGTCGAGTTGTAAAGTAAAAGAACACCAATCAGAGCGTCTGTTACCGCTAAACTATGAATAAACATATCGGTCACTTCGAGCTGAGCGTGGTATTTAATAAGTGTGTGTATGAGTAGACAGTTTAATATTATAATCCATAGTCCTAGAAATATCATTACTATAGCGACAACAAGTGCTTCTAATCTCACGTGGTAGTTATGCATCGTTGTAAACAAGTACTCTCCCTCCTCCACCGTTTCCATGGTAACACTTTGATTCATCGAATAATTCATGATAATGGTCGCCAGATTCTGTAACTTTGTGGTGGAATTGTAAAGAAATGTCATATCTTAATAACATATGGAACTTGTTTGCACATCATCAGCTGGTGGGGTCTTAATTGCTTCGGGTCATTTAAAAGTATTGTCCATCCTATGAATGCCACTAAACTGGTTTTCACATTTCCTGAAATGATAATTAAAAGCTGAATGATGCTATTTATTCACATTTATGTATAGCTTGTCTCCGATTAAAACTAAGCCCTGTTTGTAAATAAAGATTGATAGTTTAATGCATTTCTTATACTGCTATATGGCCAATCTTGTATGTTTTCATTTTAAAGCATAAACCACTGACAATTATGGATCAAACTTACAGTGCTTTGCAATGGGAAGCATAAGAATGGATCTTGTAATGGTATTTTTGAGTAGGTCTGATATCCATATAGCATTAATCTATGATATATACAAGACTCAGGGACATTGCATAGAAATGATCCAAATGCACTCACTGTATGTGTACCACTGTATGTGGTACAAAATATATGCATACATTACGAGACCTGAATGTACTCGAAAACACATTTACCGGGTTTATTATTATAATGTTTTCCCTTAGCAATATCAACATTAAACATGCAACATCTATAAAGATAGAAAAGCATCAGCTACAATCAACAACTATATATATATATTGGCAATTGTGCTTTTTGACTATTAAATGAATGAGACAAGAACATTGCCATATAACTCTTTAATGATTATCTTTTTAAATAATTAGATTAGTTCTATCAAACTCAATGAGAATTGCAGTTGAAATTGAGTTTGGTTTTTGCTATTTTTTAAATAAAAAGGTGTAATGATAAAATTGTCATACTTACTTTCAATAATCCTATTTTTTTCAAACTTAAGGACACTTTAGTGACACTTTTGTATACAATAAAGATAAAACCCCTTATCTCAAAGCTCACATAGCCACGTGATCCCTTGTCGCCCCAGTATATATGTAATATATTGAAAGTATTCTGGACTAGTTTTATCTCAAATTGTTCTAAATATAGTTACGAAATCAGATATAAATTGATAATTGATAGATAATATGTATAAATATAGACTGTAATGTCAATAAACATATTTGGTTTACTTGGATAAATTAGTTCCAACTTTTGATATAATTTGATATACTATTTCTGCCAGCACTGTCTAATATTGTATGACATCGATTGCCGCTATCTTTATTAAAGTAAAACCTATCACCCAAAAAGATACCCTGTTCTTGTTGTCTGTATATATTTGCCTCACTTATCTATCTAATATTTTTACTGTATCGTAAACACCTTTGTTCTCCTGTGGAAAAGTTTAATTAAAAATCCACAAAAAATATTAAATTTCTTCATTGAATAGCTAGGAACCAAACTCCTGTAGAAAAGATACTCTATTATAATAGTTTAATTAAAAGTGCACAAAATATATTAAATCTCATTCATTGAATAGGAACTATCTCATTTATTGAATAGGAACCAATCTCCTGTGGAAAAGGCACTTGATCAACAGTTTAATTAAAAATCCACACAAAAATTAAATCACATTGATAAAATTAAGGAAGCAAAGCGCTGGTAATCTAGATAATTCCATACAAGGAGAAGCTTTGAAGTGTTTGTAGCCACTGATTGTTAAAATATGATACACACACTATATGTTGCTCTGTTATCAAAATGATTAGGAGAATATTTCTTCAGAATAATATTTAACAGATGGTGTCGAAGATAGTGTCCCAATTGAAGACATTATTGATAGCATATTCTATCACTTATATGACTAGATGTTACTTGTAGTGAGCTCATAATGATGTTAGGCTGGATTAACGATAGTCTAGTTAGGATAACAATGTTATGTTTTTTATGGTATTTAGATCAAATATGTGTGTAGACCTCATTTAATGAGATGTTGAATTTTTGAACTTCCAATGTATTATCTGACCGAATTTTAGTAATATATTGGCCCAAGTTATAAAGAGATTTTAGAGCATCTGACTGTGTATTGTTGGTCAGCCCTCATATCCTCTTTTTCATCTAGAGTTTTAGTTTGAAGATATTTTCCCCACTTCATTGGAATATTTTCTCCACTTTAATGGAATATTTTCCCCACTTCATTGGAATATTTTCCATTTATCTTTGAACATTTCCCTTTATTGAAAAATTCGATTTGTCATTGAAATTTCCCTTTTTCATAAACATAGTCCCTTTTCATAAACATAGTCCCTTTGTTATTGAACAAATTCCCTTTTGTTATGGAACATATTCCCTTTTGTTTTGGAACACATTTCCATGAAGTATCTTTAAACAGCTTATTTGTAGCTGTAAGTTATTGTATGTTGTTGTTGTTGTTGTTTCACAGCCTTTTAGTGAGCTGGTGTTTTACTAGTATTGTTCGTTGATGCTGAGTCTGATTGTACTCAGTAAAATCGTGTAGTTTGTGTTTGTATTTGTCTACTTTGTTTTCAGTAGGTATAAATTTATATTTCCTTTTTGACGACTGAAAGATCCAAGATATATTTGTTGTTTAAATAATTCATTGTAAATTGTTATAGAATTATGATAATTCTTTAGCATGGAGCTCAGCCTTATATAGCGTTTGGTTGCCCCCAAGCGTTTCCACGCGTCGCAATGGACTTGTGTCCATAGAATCGGAGAAACAACAAAATATCTTGGTATATGGTAAGATCTTAAAGTATAAGCCCTACTTGAAGTTCATGAAAAATAGCTTTTAATATAATAATGTAAGTCAATAAACAACAGTTACTCCAAATGGCAACTCACATAAATTATGAGGAATTAAGGAGAAATAATATGAAACAATTCAACAGTCAAAATATGATAAATTACTCAGTGACAACTTTCTCTTTGCCATGGAACATATTCCCTTTGTCATGGAATATTTCCCCTTGCAGATGTCCTTTGTCATAGAGCAGATGTCCTTAGTCATAGAGCAGATATCCTTTGTCATAGAGTAGATGTCCTTTGTCATAGAGCAGATATCCTTTGTCATAGAGTAGATGTCATTTGTCATAGAGTAGATGTCCTTTGTCATAGAGTAGATGTCCTTTGTCATAGAGTAGATGTCCTTTGTCATAGAGCAGATTTCCTTTGTCATAGAGTAGATGTCCTTTGTCATAGAGTAGATGTCCTTTGTCATAGAGCAGATGTCCTTTGTCATAGAGAAGATGTCCTTTGCCATTGAGCAGATGTCCTTTATCATAGAGCAGATGTCCTTTGTCATAGAGCAGATGTCCTTTGTCATAGAGAAGATGTCCTTTGTCATAGAGCATATGTGCTTTATCATAGAGCAGATGTCCTTTGTCATAAAGAAGATGTCCTTTGTCATAAAGAAGATGTCCTTTGTCATAGAGCAGATGTCCTTTGTCATAGAACATCACCTCCAAACAGAATCTTTATTTGAAAGTGTCCATATGTATGTAGCTTGGTACACAATGTTTGACTTATTATACCCCCAGATACATAGTATTTGGGGGCTATATTGGAGTCATGCTTGAGGATGGTTGGTTGGTTGGTTGGTTGGTTGGTTGGTTGGTTGGTTGGTTGGTTGGTTGGTTGGTTGGTTGGTTGGTCTGTTGGTTGGTCCGTATAATTTTGTCCGCACTATTTCTCTGTAACCATTGGTAGGATTTCATCAAAACTTTGCATGATTGATCAGTACCAAGTCTAGTTGTGCATATCGTCAGCATAAGCCGGTCGGATATATTTTAAGGGAGTTATGGCCCTTTGTTTTTTTACACTTAAAAATTTTGTCCGCGCTATTTCTCTGTTACCAATAGTTGGATTTCAATGAAACTTTTTATGAATGATCAGTACCAAGTCTAGTTGTGCATATCCTCGGCACACATTGGTCAGATCAATTTTAGGGGAGTTATGGCCCTTTCTAATTTTACACTTATAAATTTTGTCCGCGCTATTTCTCTGTTACCAATAGTTGGATTTCAATGAAACTTTGCATGAATGATCAGTACCAAGTCTAGTTGTGCATATCCTCGGCACACATTGCTCGGATAAATTTTAAGGGAGTTATGGCCCTTTGTTTTTTTACACATAAATTTTGTCTGCGCTATTTCTCTGTTATTAATGGTGGAATTGCAATGAAACTTTGCATAAATAATCAGTACCAAGTCTAGTTGTGCATATCCTCGGCACACATTGCTTGGATAAATTTTAAGGAAGTTATGGCCCTTTGTTTTTTTACACTTATAAATTTTGTCCGCGCTATTTCTCTGTTACCATTAGTTGGATTTCAATAAAACTTTGCATGAATGATCAGTACCAAGTCTAGTTGTGCAAATCCTCGGCACACATTGGTCGGATAAATTTTAAGGGAGTTATGGCCCTTTATTTTTTTTACACTTATAAATTTTGTCTGCGCTATTTCTCTGTTATTAATGGTCGGATTTCAACGAAACTTTGCATGAATGGTCAGTACTAAGTCTAGTTGTGCATATCCTCGACTATCATTAATAGGATTAATTTTAAGGGAGTTATAGCCCTTTGTTTTATTACACTTATGAATTTTTCCTTTGTTACCATTGGTTTGATTTCAATGAACGTTTGCATGAATGCTCATTACTAAGTCTAGTTGTTTG
Source organism: Spisula solida (assembly GCA_947247005.1). Classification (NCBI taxonomy): domain Eukaryota; kingdom Metazoa; phylum Mollusca; class Bivalvia; order Venerida; family Mactridae; genus Spisula; species Spisula solida. The sequence continues at coordinate 55,596,878 of OX365945.1, forward strand.
TCAGAGCACATTTAAGTGACTGTGTCAAGCAGTTTCTGGGGGTATTCATCACATTCAGTGATATTTCTTGTTTTTGCAGGACATGTCAGAGAGCTTAGATCCATAATTACGTCCTGTATGTAGCTTGGTACACAATGTTTGACTTATATTTGCAGGATGTGTCAGAGAGCTTGGGTCCATCATTACGTCCTGTATGTACCTTGGTACACAATTTTTGACTTATATTTGCAGGACGTGTCAGAGAGCTTGGATCCATCATTACGTCCTGTATTGATGATGGAGACCTTCAGACGTGGTGGACTACTGGTCATCAAACTTGGTGATACAGAAATAGAATACAATCAGAACTTCAGGTAATGTTTCACTGTCAGTCCTCTTATGTTTTAGGTGGTCTATTCAATATTCAGCCAGATTGCTTGTTGGTACACTTATAAGTAATTGTCAAATCTTATGATTTAGCTGATCTATATCATGTTTAGCCAGCATGGTGCTTGTGGCACTCTATTAAGTAATGGTTATGAGTTGCATGTGACTGTGGCATCATGGTCTTATTGTGACGATTTTGCCTACGGTTATGCACCTGATGAAAATATTGGCTGTTCCCGCATTGAAATAATTTTAAATACCACAAATATCCTTTGTATAATATAATATAAAGGAGGATCTATCACATGTTGTCAAATGATGTAAAGTTATATTAAACGAGTTCTGGAAATATTATTCAGCGAGCCTTTGGCCAGCTTAATAATACCTCCTGAACGAGTTTAATATTAGTTAGTATCAATTGACAACAAGTGTTATATTCTTTTTACCGTATGACACTAATTACACAAAAACACACATATTTCTGTTGAAATACAGACTCTGTTATATAAATGACGCCCAAAATAATGTCATTTACGGGATATAATGATGTCATTTAAGAGAATAACTGATGTCATTTAAACGTTATGCTACACACGGTAGTATAAGAATATACGTACTTTCTATACTAACCCGGTATACAAGTCATGTGATAAAAGCCATACTCGAGGAAAATGGGGCTTGATAAAGGCTCAGAAAAAAATGTTGAAGGAGAAAAAAAAAATTAAAATGACAAGATCATGATTTTCATAATTTCATTACAAAGTCGGATTTTCTTGGAAAATTGCTCATATGAATTTATAATGTCCATTGTATATATAAATCAAAGCACTGAAAGTACTGATGTGTGGCGTAATGATGCCATTAAAACCAATATCGAATAAAGGTTGCATCAACATTTTATGCTCGATTTCTGATAAGCCCAGTCTAATTCAGACGTTTGTGCTGCCCAAGACACCAAGCGAACCAGCAGTAACATGGAACTTACTATGCTGGGCGTCAAGCAAAGTATATTTACAATGACCATTTAAACGACTTGGAGAGATCGCCCGGTGTCAAGATAATTACATGTAGTCACCAACCAAACATCACCAACGTAAATGTGCCAGGTTAATCTTATCCCACCATGTATAAATAAGAAATGATCCGTACAAACTTTAATTTGATCTCCAACACTGACCTTGCCCTTTGAGAGAGGAACTTGGGGTTGCTCATGACACTCAAATTGATAGATGTTAACATTCATGTCAATTTTAAGATTGGCCAATGCATGACAAAGGAATAGTTTGGCAAATTTCAACTTGACCTTTGATCTCCAACTGTGACATTTCCCTTTGAAATAGGAACCCGGGAGTTGGGCATGACACCCTGTCTCATTGAGGATAACATTCATGACAAATATACAAGAAAGATTGGTCAATCCATGACAAAGTTATGGTCCGGACAAGTTTCAATTTGACCTTTGACCTCTTACTGTGACATTGACCTTTGAGATAGCCTAGGAACCTGGTGGTAAGGCATGACATTCCGCCTTGTGGAGGTAAATATTTATGCCAAAAAAATAAGAAAGATTGGTCAAAGCATGACAAAGTTATGGTACGACAAAACTTCAATTTGACCTTAGACATCCAACTGTGACCTTGACCTTGCAGATTGGAACATTGGGGTTAGGCAGGACACTCCGCCTCATGAAAGTTAACTTTTATGCAAAATATAAGAAAGATTGGTCAGTGCATGACAAAGTCATGGTCGGACAAGCTTCAATTTGACATTTGACCTCAAACTGTGACCTTGACCTCTGAGATATGAACCTGGGGTTGGGTATAACACTCATGCCAAATATAAGACAGATTGGTCCATGCATAACAAAGTTATAGTCCTGACAAGCTTTAATTTGATCTTTGACCTCCAACTGTGACCTTGACCTTTGAGATAGGAACGCAAGGGTTATGCATGACACCTTCATCATGGCGGTGAACATTCAAGTCTAATATAATCAAGATTGGTTATAGCATAACAAAGTTATTGTCCAGACAAAATGGAACGAACTTACACATGCTCGCACTTACGCCCACACATACACTAAAAGTGGCGACTAAGTCTCACTCACTGCAAGCAGGCTCAAAAACAAATTTACCCCTGTCAAAGACATTCAATAGATATTTCAGGGTTGACCGCTGTAGAAAACTTCCACTTATAACTAATCGACCACTGCCACTGTAGAAAACTTTCACTCATAACTAACCGACCCTTGTTAGAGACTTTAAATAGATATTTCAGGGTTGACTGCAGTAGAAAACTGCCAGTTAAAACAAACTGACCTTTGTCAGAGACCTTTTATAGAACTTTCAGGGTTGACCAATACAAAAACTGGCTCTTACAACTAACCAACGCCTGTCAGAGACAATAAATAGATATTTCAGGGTTGACTGCTTTGGAAAACTTCCACTAAAATCTAACGGACCACTGTCAGAAACCTTAAATAGATATAAAAGGGTTGACCGCAGTAGAAAACCTTCAATTATTACTAACCCACCCCTGTCAGAGGCCTTTAATAGATATTACAGGGTTGACCGCAGAAGAAAACTACCACTTATAACTAACTGACTTACTGCCAGAGACATTAAATAGATATAACAGGGTTGACCGCAGTAGAAAACTTCAATTAATAAATAACCGACTCCTGTAAGAAACCTTAAATAGATGTTTCAGGGTTAACCGCTGTAGAAAACCTTCAATTATAACTAACCGACTCCTATGAGAGGCCTGAAATAGATATTACAGGGTTGACCGCAGTAGAAAACTTCAATTTATAACTAACCGACTCCTGTAAAAAACCTTATATAGATATAACAGGATTGACCGCAGTATAAAACCTTCAATTATAACTAACCCTCCCCTGTCAGAGGCCATAAATAGATATTACAGGGTTGACCGCAGTAGAAAACTACCACTTATAACTAACTGACTTACTTCCAGAGACATTAAATAGATATTACTGGGTTGACCACAGTAGAAAACTACCACTTATAACTAACTGACTTCCTGCCAGAGACATTAACTATATATAACAGGGTTGACCGCAGTAGAAAACTTCAATTTATAAATAACCGACTACTGTAAGAAACCTTAAATAGATGTTTCAGGGTTAACCGCTGTAGAAAACCTTCAATTATAACTAACAGACTCCTATGAGAGGCCTGAAATAGATATTACAGGGTTGACCGCAGTAGAAAACTTCAATTTATACCTAACCGACTCCTGTAAGAAACCTTAAATAGATATTACAGGGTTGAAAACTACCACTTATAACTAACTGACTTACTTCCAGAGACATTAAATAGATATAACAGGGTTGACCGCAGTAGAAAACTTCAATTTATAAATAACCGACTCCTGTAAGAAACCTTAAATAGATGTTTCAGGGTTAACCGCAGTAGAAAACCTTCAATGATAACTAACCCACTCCTATGAGACACTGAAATAGATATTACAGGGCTGACTGCAGTAGAAAACTTCAATTTATAACTAACCGACTCGGGTCACTCCTGTAAAAAAACCTTAAATAGATATTTCAGGGTTGACCGCTGAAGAAAACTTCCAATTATATCTAACCGATCCTTGTTAGAGACCTTAAATAGATATTTCAAGGTTGACCACAGTAGAATACTTTCCCTTATAACTATAACTGACTTCCTCTCTGGCAGGAAGTCAGATGTTTCAGGATTGACCGCTGTATAAAACTTCGATTCAATCGTCGTAGCATTTTGAGTTATAAAGTGACCATATTACATATTGATTTAGGTATTTCGATTAAACTTAGTTGTAAATAAATGTATCTAGACATATGTGAAAATGATATAACGTTTAATTGGTTAAAACGTTTGTTTTTCGCTTCGCCAGCTTTTGTCAAGATTCGACTCTAGCTCTTGGATTTGTCGTCGTAGTAGTTTTGGCTATAAAGTCATCATTTAAATATTGTTTAGGTATTTTAATTTAAATTAGTTGTAAATACATATATCTGGGCATGTGTGACAATATTATAATGTTTAATTGCTTTAAAACGGTTATGTTTCGCTTCGACGGCATTTATCTAGATTTCGACTCTTGTTTAGTCCAACCCAAGTTCTCTCCCGTAGATTGGCCATCGTGCAGTGTTTGGACTATAAATTCATCATATTACATACTTTTCTTCAGGTATTTCGGTTTTATTATCGACAAATATACATATACATGTACACATAAATTACCACGAACCTAACATATACATGCCTAAAACATTGTTTTCAACTTCGACGGCATTCGACCGCAATAGACGGCCTAGAAGCCTAGAAGTGCTTTTAGTAGCACACCTCGTCTACAAACAACGGCGGAGTAATTTAATCTCCTTTCATAAAGAAGAAATCTGCTTAGTTTATTTCAAAGATAGTTTTAGTTATTGGCGTTTTTTACATGCACATGATTTGGAACTACTTTACGTAGAACTATTTCAGTTTCCGCCACCAGTGAACACATGCTGTTTCTATTTATAGCATCAATGTTTGTAAACAAATTAATTAGGTCATCGTCTGCAGTGTTCAGCGGCGGAGTGATTTACATACGTAACAGTATACGAATTCCCGCCATCCCAGTGAAAACATTCGTTGGTAGTAAAAATATAGTCCGGCGGAATGATTTACTATAAATATCCTCTAAAAATAAAAGTCGGATATAATTGTTGGTCTTAATATAAGTAAATGTTGGTAATGTAAACAAATCAGGTCCAATGATACGTGTAACCCGTGTTGCATGCTTGTAATATTGTTCAAATCATAGAACTATTTATTTGCAGAGCCTAATGCGTTAAATTGGTCGTAAGCTGAAAAGTGGTAATAACATTGTGTGGCGTAACGCCACACAAAAAATGTTTAAATCTGACATATCATGATTTTCATAATTTTATTGCGAAGTCTGGAGAATGGCTCATAATGTATTTTTAATGTCCATTGTATATTTCAGATTATATATGACAACATCTATGTCTAACCCTCACTACCTCCCTGCTGTGTACATACAATCCAACATCATTAACTTCACGGTAACATTTGAGGGACTCCAGGAACAGTTGTTATCAGCTGTTGTGAAACAAGAGAGACCTCATTTAGAGGCACAGAGGTCTGAGTTATTAGAAAGCATTACAAATGATCTACAATTTCTACGAGACTTAGAAGACAAGTCACTTGGCTTACTGCAGAAATCTGAAGGTATTCATGTCAATCATTTTCTATCTTAAACCTGTTTCTTATACATGTTTCTTATAAAGGTCTTCTAGGGCTTTGATTTAATAAACATTTTCCTTTGATTTAAAAATAGGTACCAGTTATGTAATGTAAAACCATTATTTAATAACTATTTGTAAACAACGATATTTCAAAAATAAATATAACTCCAGCATAAATTGCTATTCGAAGACAAAACAATTTATATTCATGTCGCATTAAACCATTTTGTAATATATTTTCAGGGATGCTAACTTTAAAAATATGTTGTGCCATATATCGGAATACTTTCATTAGTTGATATCTTGATATAATCTGAACACATTAAACTGAGACTCAGTTTAATATGATCAGATAATACCTAATTTTAATCCGCATCCAATGAAAATGTAAACAATTTTGTACCATTGATTTAATTATCACATTTCAGGAGTCATGTCCTCTGTAGTCTATACATTTATGTGAGATTACAGATTATCTGTAGGCTTCTGTTTGTTTACATCTGGATGACCACAGCGTTCACTGTTCATGTAATTGTCTTAGTATATGTAAACAAACAATCCAGATGACACATGACCATGATCCGCATAATCCTGTTACATAATCCTTACTAGTATCTTTTGGTATTCGGTCCCGATTTGATGAGGTGTATGAACCCAATAACAATTTGAGATGTTATCTACGGTACAAACATAATTTTTTGTGGGAGTTAAATTTTTGTGAATTTAATGTTTAAACTTGACCATGAAATCTTACCCCCATGATAAACAACCTTCTGAATGTGGAGCAAGGGGTTTTCTCTTCCATGTTTTATAGTCCACAAAGTCATGCCCCCACAAAATCACTTTTTTGTAAAAATCAACAAAATTTAATGCCTACGAAAATAGAAATTTTATGGTATGTATTTATTACACTGTTTTTCAGGTCATATACTCGATGACCAGGATTTGGTTGAAACATTGCAACAGAGTAAAGGAATGGCTGGTGAGATATATGAAAGAATTAAACAGTCCGAGGAGGCAGAGAGGGGATTAAACTTGGCTAGGAAAAGATACCTACCTGTAAGTGAAAAAGTTTAGTGATAGTGCGAAACTAAGCTTCTTATCAATATAATTCTTTAAGCCGCAGACACGTCAATACACGCCCCAATCCCGTGTCCATCATCTATTATTTTCAAAAACTATGAGCATATAGGGGAGACAATCCTGTTACAGAAATGGTCTTAAAAATACACTTTATCAAGGGAGATCACTCCTGGTTGGTATTTGTCCTAAAAAAGTTCAAATGAGATGTGTAGACCACATATTCTAGCTCATCTCTTATCAGAAAAAGTGAAAGTTGTTTGGAGTTATGGGTTAAATAAAGTAAAATTAATCAAATAAATTAATCAAACCTAACCGCCTCCTCGATAGCCTAGTGGTTGAGCGTTCGCTTCGAGTGCGTGAGGTCTCGGGTTCGATCCCTGGCCGCATCATACCAAAGACGAAATAAAAATGGTACCAAAATTTCCCTTGCTAGATGCTCAGCATAAAAGGGAAACTGGCTTCTCTTCTCTCATACCCTCGTGGCGATGGATAACATCAGGAATGAGATGTCGAGAGTGATTAATAAAAGTTGGAAAAACTTGTTTCACAATCGACCTTAAATAAATTAGTATAAAATAAAAAAAAAAATTAATCAAACCTTAAAGTTAAACATAAATCTAAACTATGACTATTTAAATTTAGGTTGGTTGTGAAATTAGTTTACAAATTAAAATTGCTCTGGAAACCTCATTCCTGATGGTATCCGTCACAGTGAGAGGATGTAGAAGAGAAAATGTAAGTTTGAATCACCTTTTTAAAGGAGTTTGTTTTATTTATAGGTTGCTACTAGAGGTTCAACACTGTACTTCATCCTGGCAGACTTGTCTGGTATAGATGTAATGTATCAGTTCTCACTAGACTGGTTCCAGGACATGTTTACTGCTGCCATCAGTGGTACCATGTCTATCAAAGATCAGAGACGTAAATCATCTGTTCCACCAGGTGGCGTACTGGTTGGTACCCCACGTAGAACTAGTATCGCTCAAGCCGGGAGACAGTTCTCTGGTGAGGATGGTCCAGCAGTTAGAAGATTAAGCCAAGATAGAAGGTAAACTTGAGTAAAAGTTATAACATGGATTCTGATTATTTATGTTGTCTGTCAGTCCTGCATTCATGTTTGCACTACAGTACAACCTCTGAAGAGTAACACCCTTTGGGAGCTGCAAATATTGAAAAAAATGGTGGTTATACAGAGGTTGTTGCTGAACACAGGTTAAATTTATAGTAAATATTAGCTTAGGGAAATTTTGAAGATGCTGTTATAAAGAGGTTGTTGCTCTACAGAAGTAGGTCTGGAGAGGGGGTACTGTATATATCTTTGTAACCACTAATCAGAAGTATGTCTCCCACCTATAGCGGGGCAGATATATAGATTGTTTGCTGGATGTCTGTCGTGATGTCTATCTGTCACAAAAATTGTCTGTGTTTGTTCTCCTTAACCACTGGTCTGATTTCAATGAAAGTTCACATGAATGCTTAGTACAAAGCCTTGTGCATATTGTCAGGAATTTTAGGTTGAATGATTTTTGCCAGAGTTATGACCCCTTGTGGGAGACGTATGTTTTGCGTCAAAAATTCTTCTAGTTTATGTATAAATTAATGGATCATAAGACTAAAGGAAATTGTTTGTTGACCTAGGTAGTTTCTCTTTCTTCATTGAACATGAAAATATAAAAAATATGGAGCTTGGCACCTGGCATTCTGTTGCTGCTTGAACCGAGTTTCAGCAAATCCTTTACTCCATAGATATGCCATGTATCAAATGTCCAATTATTGTCCTCTAATGAGTATGGAGGGAAGACAATCCAGTTCAAAAATTGGACTTTTAATCTCATTTCTCTAAATTTGAGATGTTGTCATACACGTGCACCTTGGTAAATACTACAAAAGCCTTTTGCAACTGTAAGATAAAAAAATGAATAAAATAAACTGGATACATGTTGTTTAAGAAATAAAAATCTGTTCGCACATTTTGTCCGTGAATAAAACATGGGCAGTGCGTAGCACAAGTGATTTAATTTTCCTCATCCGAACGAGTGCCCGTGTTTTATTCACCGACAAAATACAAGAACAGAGTTTTTATTTCGATTTTAAATAAGATAATATCCCGCACTATTAATAACTGCGCGCATTCCATTTGACATTGAACATAATTCCACGCTGAAATTGAGTGGCATATTAGCTGGTACAATTACCTCCCTCGTTAATGAAAACGACCTTCGTAATTTTGTGAAAGAAATAACACATTTTAAACATTGAAACAATTTTAATAACACGAGTATAGTGTATCTATTTCATGAAATCAAAAATATAAATGAATTGATTATCAGAAGTTTTTATGAATCTTAATTTCATGAGTATATTGGAGTTTCTAAAAATAGATGCATCATAGCTGTAACACTAGATACTCGTGCAACTTGCGACCCGTTAAAGTTTTTACTACAAAGTTTACGTTCATTCATTCATAAATATGTCACATGATATGAGGCGTAAGTAGTAACAGCCAATTTGATACCATGTTTTATTGCGGTAATCATACATCCCTGGTTTTCTCTATGTGTATATGGATTAATCCGCGGATCGTGTTAGAATGTAAAATCTATTCGTTTTTGTGCAATTTTTTGCAATTGATGCTTACTCCACCAGAATTTGGTCCTTTGAGGATACATGTAGTTCCATTATTGCATATTTTGTTATACCAGAGAAAGACGACCCAGTATGCAGAGAAAGAAATCTATTACAATGGAAGCTGAACCTCCTAAAACAGAACAGACTCCTCTGGAGTTAAAGAAGCACATGCTGAAAATGATAAACATGTAAGTGTGAAGGAGACACATGTTTTATTTTGTCACAATTCATGTATTGATACCCTGTTTTCATGAAATACCTTTGTGACACTTAAGTCAAATATTTATGCTTTTGGTTAAAAAGCATATCTTTTTGGGTATTAAATATAACTTTATTTATGTCTCCTTTCAAAAGAGAAACACAAAGAAGAGCAAATGTGTGGAAGGGAGGGGGGGGGGGTCTTGGTTCTCTGACTTTCCTAGTTAAAACTCACAAAACTTCATGACCAAAAATAAAAGTGATATAACATAACATAACATAACATAACATAACTTTATTCGGCATGATACATATCATATACATATATAGCCAGAACAAATATAATAATACATGTAATGAAAAGAATGCATATTAATAATAACAGAGTTATATAAACAGTTTGTATGTGTCAGTATGGGTATAAAGTGACATTATCAATTTCGATTAAGGGAAGCATAGTAAATATATTTAGCAATTTGCAAAAGTGTACGGGTTGAGGTTGTGGACATGAGACATGTAAATTTTTGTATGGTTGGCCAGCTAGAGAAATACGTTTTGAAATATTTGGTTCTTAGATTCCTATGTTTTGGACAAATTAATAAAAAATGGTATTCACTTTCAACGACCCCCATGTTGCATTGTAAACAAGTTCTATTTTGACGTTCTATATTAAAGTATCTTTATCTAAATCGTGACATGATAATCTAAATTTTGTTAGAGCGATTCTGTACTTCTTTTGTTTTATGCCAGATAGGTTTTTTTCAATATCAAAAGTGTGTTTATATAGACTATATGATAGAGGATCTATAACAAGTTGTTAACTGATATAAACTTATATTAAAGGAGTTTAGTATTAGACTTAAATCTAAGTCATGTGATAAATGCCCATACTATAAAACTACCTTAGTATTACATTATCTAGTTTCTGTCTATTTGTACTTACAGGTTGACATTCAGCATATACCGTGTAGTTTCCGTGGCATTATTCTCCCGTCATCAACTCACATTTAGTATCATGTTAGCTACTAGTATCATGCGTTCTAACGATAAATACGAGGATATAGCTAACATCGGTACCATACCGGAGGTGGAGTGGTCTGTATTCTTACAGGGAGGGGTTCTAGCTAATATGATGGATGATAAACTGTTGGCAGAACATGACGGTATGTGATATAACATTTCTTTTTGTTAGATATTCACCACATTTTGTTTAGTATTATGTCCATAAATAAAATTAAACAAGAAAAACTCCTAGATATTTCTACGTTTCGACTTTTAAATAACAAGTAATCATCAGGAATTTAAAAAAAGTAGTATTATGTTAAATTAAAAGGATGGCATGGTGGTCAAGTGGATAACTCTCTTTGACTATTGATCGAGAGGTCCATGGTTCGATTCTCAGCTGGGACATTTGGTCGTTTCTGAAATGCTTTTCAGTGTTTCCCACTCAACTGAAGATGAACTGCAATGGTTGGTAAACGTTGGTATCAGTGTTATACACCAAGCATGTTAATGAACCAATGAGTCTATTTGGAAAGAGCTAGGGTATCGCACATGGATTCTAAGCTTCACACTGAAGACTGTCTCTGCCACAAACAAAGCTTTATTTGAGCATTAAGTGACAGATTGGTGTAAATGACCTATTTGATTCTGTGTGTAACAAGTGGCCTGGTTGACTATAACTTCAATCATTGCATATTTTTTGTTCATTATCTTATAAACGACTTGTATGTTCTTACACTGTATTATAACTATTGTTAGGATTGACACCAATGGAACGTTTAGAGTCGCAGGCTGTCAGCGGTGATAAGAACTCGGATAAACATAAGAAACCACCACGCTGGATCAACGATTCTACCTGGAGACAATGTCAATACCTGGATGCAACCATACCTGCCTTCAATAATCTCTGTCACAGTATTATACATAACATCAAACAATGGAAGCTGTTTGAATCATGTGACAACCCGTATGAACTGATGGCTGATCCATTCAATCCATCATCTGTCACATTAGGTAATATTTTGTTGAATTTAAAAAAATTTAAAAAAATGTAAATTAAGTAAATTCAAAGTCAAATATTAAGGCCAATTTGCACATTTTTGCAAGATGTCTGAAACTTGTTTTTCTTATGCTATTATTTGATGGCATTATTTGATATTATTTTATGATATAGTTTTGTGTTATAATTTGTTATTATTTGATGTTATGATTTGATGTTATTATTAAATGTTGATGTTATTATTTTATGTTATTATGCTATTATGTTATGCTATTTTGTTATTATTTTATGTTATCAGTTTATGTTATGCTATTTTGTTATTATAATTTGATGTTATTATTTTATGTTATTAGATGAGAATGAGGAACAGCAAGCAGATGAACATGTGATAGCGATGGTCTGGGAAACACTTTCCTTGTTCCAACGTTTGATCCTGATCAAATTACTCCGACCAGATGCACTGACTGCTTCCTGTAACCAGTTTGTAAAGGACAGTATAGGACAGAAGTACCATTCTGCTGGTTCCTTTGATTTGAAAGAAATCTATGAAGAATCTACGGCTAAAACACCACTCATCTTTATTCTGTCACCAAGTAAGTTGTACCTCAATGAATAATCTCAACTCTTTATATATTGATAAAAAAAGCCTCTGCCTTGCTCCAGTGGTTAATGCGGTGGATTTCTAACCCGTCGATCAATTCCGATCTTGGCAGGTCAAAGCCTTCCATGAATGTTTGACAACAGGTATTGATTTTCCTCCACATGTTGAGAAGTTGCTGGTTCCTTGTGCCAGTTGTGGATGAGGAAGTTTGAACTTGTTCAGATACAGTCCAGGTAAACTGGTTGAAGTGAATTAGCTGACAATTATTCTTATGTAACCGAAAAAAAGTTGAGAAATTGTGTTTAACCCAAATTAATAAAAACAACATTGTCTGACCCTGTCAGACAGGTTGTCATTTTCCGTGACATTCACTATATATATGTCCTCAATATGTGTAGAAGCTGTAAGCTAAATGTTGAAGCAAGTTAGTACTTGTTGATAAATAATTTTAAGAAGACAGGTGGCGTAGGAACTTGGTGGCTGCTATAAATGTTTGAAGTACTCTTTACTCAATAGATATGCCAATTCATGACTCCTTTTCCCATGTCAATCACCAAATTTTTCCAATATAGATATGGAGGGGGAGACAATCCAATTACAGAAATGGCTTTATCAAGACACAGTATCAAGGGAGACCATTCTTGAAATTTGTCACAAAAAGCTGCAAATGAGATATGTTCACATTCTAGCTCATCTTTTATGAAAATAGCATACTGTACATGGAGTAAAGGGTTAAATACATGCATATAACATAATAAAAAAACAAACAAAAAAGTAATGTTCTAATATTTCCTCTTTTCAAGGTTGTGATCCCGGTGCTCAGCTGCTCAGGTTTGCCAAAGAGTTACGTGGAAGTGCACTACATTTAGACATGATATCTCTAGGCAGAGGTCAAGGTCCAAAAGCTGAGGAACTTATTGCCAAGGCTCAGATTCTCAAAGGTCGCTGGGTATTCTTGCAAAATTGTCATCTAGCTGCTTCCTGGATGCCAAAACTTCAAACTTTAGTGGAAAAGTAAGTATAAAACTGATATTTATATTTGGTTACTCAAATAGGTTGTTATTTGAAATGTTTAAATTAAAACTTCAAATACAATGCCCACCAAAAATAAGTATACATTTGCAAATTTGTCTTAGTTAAATTTTTCAATGTCTGTTTATCAGACTGTCACAATTATACAGGTTTCTGAAACAAAAAAACTAATTTAAAATGAGTCAAAAAAAGAGATAGAAATAAAAATGATCTTAAGATGCTCTAAAGTCCTGTTCTTTACACTTAATAAACAAACAATATTCCTTTAAGTCTTCAAAAAGATTGTTGCTTCACTTTGTGCAAATAGTGTTTTAACAGACGAGTAAATGGGGGAAATATCATCTGTATACTTATTTTTGGTGGGCAGTGTAATGTATTGTGTATCAAATATTCCAGTTATAGAATACTCGCTTCATTAAAACCTCAGTTAATGCACCTACATTGATACTGTTAGTAATTGTCATTTTGTTGGATTGAGTAACTCACATTTTGGTGCTGCCATGACTGGAGGATTGATTATGGATTTGCCCATATTTATAATGAATGGTAACATGGTACTATTGATCTAAATTAAACAGCATTGGAAATGGGAAAGCTGACTTATTTTCACTCAATACCTTCATGGCGTGGATACCATCAGGAATGAGGTGTTGAGAATGATAATATAAGTTGTAGCACTTAAGTAAATTAGTAAAAACTAAATAGATGTTAGTTGTTATATTCATAGCAAACTGTTGACCAATAGATTTCTTACTTCGTGATTTTGCAGAAATAAGGCAACTCAAACCACCTTATCATCATTTTACCTACATGTATATAGTGAATCTAGTCCATAATATTTCATGTAGTCATTATGGTCATTCGCTCATGTCTAAATCCCATGTACACTTTTATCTATAATCCATAGAATGACAATTCTCATAAAATAACTGGACCCATTAGGAGTGTTCTTGGGTTTCTTCAGTTTGGTGCCAGCCATTCCCTATATATTAGATTTGTAAACAAAGTCTTGGTTTTCATGCACACCTTTTGTGCTCTTATGAAATATAGTCAAATCTTTGTCTACAAAGATCACCTGTGAACAGACTACTTTTCAAAAATTCTCATCAATACCACTAATTTCATCTGCTGATTGACAATTTTCAATGATATTTAACCTGTTACAATATACTTTCCACTGCACTTTGACTTTCACTATGCCTTTGTCATAATTTGTATAGTAAGGGACTAATATTATGGCTGATATTTTTTGGAGAGTAATGTTAAGAGAGAACACAATAGAAGGCATGTTAAAAAAGGTCACTTTTTTGGTTCCCCGTCAGTTGTCTTTACAGATAGGTTTGACTGTACAGAACAACCTTCAAGTTGGTAGAGCAACACCCTTTGGGAGTATTGGCCATTGTTCAGAGGTAGTTGCTCTACAGAGGTTAAATTTATAGCAAATATTGGCTGAGGAAAATGTGGACGGTATTTGTATAGAGAGTTTGTTGCTCTACAGAGGGCAGCTCTGGAGAGACTGTACTGTATTATATATATGTGATATATGTGTGTTTTCTGGAGACATTATACATTATGTGTATCTACATGTATGTAGGATACAGGATACAGATAATTCAGGAAGGTAAGGCTTACTATATAGTTGTCAATATTTCATGTATATAAAACGTATACTGTAATGTGACGCACGTCTGTTGTACATGTATATATATACATACAAATACACACATTCTACACTCAACACACACACAGCAGCATACACATATATTATTGTAATGGCTGTAATTTTTATGGGGATTCCTTGTTAAGAGTGGTTAGGTGGTTGACTTAAAACTCGTCTCTCTTCACTTCAAGTTTGAGTCTTACCCACATTAATATTCCCTATCCACTGCTTCTCAGTTCCATCGGAGAATTGTACAGTTTTTATATGGCTCTGACAGCGCTCGGACAGAACTCAGATGTCATGTTGAGTTCCACCTGAGCTTTAATCGGTTTTCAGTTCGGTCAGAGCCATATGAAAACAGTATCATTCTCCGACAGAAGTGTTGTATCGGGATTATATAGTACTGTGCACCCAACATATAGGAGTTTGTTAGCAAGCAAATTATTCCTGTGAAAGGTTGATTCTTAGTAGCTTTCTAGGCTGCATAGTGCTATTAAGGACGTTTGATAGGGTTATTATTTTTTTTAAATGATACCAAAAAATAGGCACAATTATAGTTTAATATATTCTGAAGCAGGATCTGTGTAGTCCCAGGCAATACAAACACTCATTATAAATTGGTACAGGTAACCCAAGTAATAATTTCTAATTTCACAAAAAATGAATGAAAATGTAACCGCTATTTCACGCAGAGTGTTTTCATATTATTTGCTCAGTGAAATTATTTTTTTACCCCAAATTATCCATATTTATACTAACCCTAGATAGTATCACGACAATCATTTTGCCCAATTTTCATGACGATCCAGTGCCAAACGCGGCCTCTATTCCCGTTTAAGGTATATGCGCAGAAATGATGCGCATAAACAACTGTATCAAACGTCCTTAAAAGGGGCACAAGGGTTTTCATTGATGATTTTTGCCACAGTTATAGCTCTGTGGGAGACAAACGTTTTTGTGTCAAAAACACTTCTAGTTGACTTACAACTCAGCGAAATAAGCAAATATGTTGTTCTGATAGAGTTCAAGCCATTTATAATATATGTGTTTGTTTGTGTGTTTATTACTTGTATACATTTATAGAGGGCAGAAAATATGCATGCAATGTGTGACTTTTATAGATTTGATCGTATATTTTTACAGTATTTTTTGTAAACTTTCTGATATTGTATTGATGTAGGTACAATTAATTTCTTCTGAACCACCGCTGCTTATAATATTATATCCTAATTGTACACGTACGCTATTATTAGTTAATTGCTAGATTATGATTCTAATGGAATCTGGAATTCACAAGATGATTTGGGTTTTCGCTATGATTTACCACAGGTATCTGTAGCTTTGATTAAGAGTAAACAAAAAATTATTTTTTTATTTATATTTTTATTTTACTCTATCACTGATACAGTTACCTGTGTGATTTACATGGAGTACAAATAATATTTTACTGTAACCCCGCAGCAAATGCTATTGTGATATAAATAAGCATTGTCTGTTTCAATTGTCTAAAAATATGAATATTTATTGTACGACAGCATGGATTACAGTAAATGTTGTTTGTACCACAGGATTAATGTGGAAGACCCAGATTGCATTGAATTCCAGAGTAAATCTGTTGGTGATATGCCCCTTTTAACTTAGATGCAAATGTATTTGTTGGTTAAAATTTTGCATGCAAGTTAGATTCAGACCTGATGTCTCACCTAATTTTAATGATATTGCATAGAAACTCAACACTTGCTAACCATCATTAGTCAGTGCTATTGGCCATGGGAAGTAACTCTGTTATGATTGTTATGCCCATTTAAAACTGTTAAGAGTAGAACCTCGGTTAAAGTTTTGCATGCAAGTTACTTAACCATTGCCATGCTTCAACAACAATTGCATGTCTTAGAGTTTACATTAGAGGATAATCCTTGCCATTATAAGCTTTCCTTGCCAATTTAAGTCAACTAAGTAGCATTACTCTAACTTGATGTATGACATTATAGCCTGTTTTGAACTAATTTTCAATGAAGGCTCCAAATTGTGTAGAGCCTTGTCTAATGACAGCTCTTGTTTCAAAGGAAAAAAAAATAGGGTCGGGGCTGTCGGAAAAATAGGGAGCAGTTAGGGGCTGGTAATCTAGGAGTTGATTAATTCTAGCTTTATATTCTTCTTTCAGCTTATATCTGGAATCCTTATAGTATAAGACATATTGTGTAGATACATTTCTTATGAGCTTAAAATTGCGACACAGCAGGCTTGTCCATTCCCTGTTCCCATAAAGTGCTTTCGTGTCTTTTCATAACCAAACATGCATGGTATATCTTGCAGAGTCTTTATGTATGTTCTAGTATGTTACAGCTAGCTGCTTTATAGTACTATGTCAATATCATATGCTCAACGTAAATCTCTGCGATCTCTGCATAGTAGATGTCAATTCTGGTAGGCAAAGCAATTCAAAACCTATTATAAATTGCTATGAACCCGTACAAATGTATAAAAATAGTTTCTTGTGAATGGGTCAACTGTGAGCAAGCGTTTGCAGTTTACATAGGGTCTTGAAAAGCCAGGTTCAGGTAGCACTATTGCAAAGTACTGTGTTAGAACCAATGAATTTGTCTATATGGTGGTGGTTATTAGATGATTGTTGCACGTTTGTGTGTACTATTGTGCAAAATTATTTGGCAATGCTTAGAACTCATGAATACTTCGTCCTATCACATTTGTTATTTTAACCTGTCAAAAGTATGTCCTGGAACAATAATGGTGGACAGAGGAAACAATGATTTGTAAATAGTAAATCCCGTGCATCTGTACCTATCTCAAATTGTTTGCGCCAAACAGAGCTTTCAACAAAGGATTAAAGCAACAAATATCGTGATTATTTAACGTAAAACTAGCTTTGTGAACGCAGGGCTGGTAAATTATTTTGCGCAACATCAGTAATACAAAATATGTTGTTATTGTTGTTGTACAGTCCTAAATTCAAGATAATTCAATGTATCAACATTCAATGTTATGATAGTGAATTGATATTGTCAGTCTGGATTTTGGTTTCATCTATACATGTAGATCCATGTAGGTGATAATAAAATGTTGTAAAATATTTCTCTATTAGTTGATCTTTAAAATATGAGCTTTTACAGTGTATACTTTAAATGAATCATCGCATTCAAGATTGTATGTTGATCATCTTCTATTTGTACAGATAATAATTTTTGTAGAATGATGTTCTTCAGATCTCAACGGGGAGGATTTTATAATACATTAATATTGTATCCAATTTTCATTGAAATTTTTTTTCTATGAAATAGGTTTGTACTATGTCTGTGACAATGCCAAAACGTTTTTACACTTGTTTTTATTGAATATATCACTTAAAAGATAAATCATTGCCCAAACATTGTGCAACTTCTTTCAGGTAAGGTTGCTTCATATCTTTTGTATTTGATGTAGATATATTACTGGACATACGTCAGTTGAATAAATATGAGAATTAATTCAGGTTTTATGAGTTTAATAAGGAGTTTGGTAGTGTTATATATAAGTGTGTTAATAATACATTTTCTTACATGTATTTCCAGTTTTAATCGACCAGGCAATGACGAGATTGACCCACAGTTCAGATTGTGGCTGAGTTCTAAACCAGACCCAAGTTTTCCCGTCTCTATCTTACAAACTGGCATGAAGGTATAATTATTATATACTGTTTTAAATCATAATGTTTGTGGTGAGCGGGGACCTAGAGGTAGGACACACTTAGGGATCACAAGGTCCAAGGTTTGATTTGTGTCTGTACCATTGCTCAATTTCTTCCAGGCAAGAAATACCCACAATGCTCCACCTTACCTAGGTGTATGAATGAGTACCTGAGGGGTAAAATAAAACAAAAAACTATCGGCTTTTAGTGCAGTGTTACAGCTGATTTGCGACTGAATAAATGGGGAAGTTGTAACAGCTATGTCCAATTTTGACTCGACCCTTCCTATGACAATGTGTCTCAAAAACTTATATAATATAATATGCTCCAAATTTATTAAATCATAGCAAAAGTTTACCATATGATCATATTATATATGTAAATATATATGATCAATAAAAAACGAAAACAGCAACTGACTAAATATGTTTTCAGAAATGCACACTAACAACTGCGGCATTTGTTCTTAAAGGCTCCTCTTGTATTGCGGCTCACATTTTTATATTTACATTACAGATGACTGTGGAGCCCCCACAAGGACTTAAATCTAACATGTTACGTGCATTCGGAAGTGGTGGTACAGGCGTTATCTCAGAGAAAAACTTTGAAGATGTCAGTAAAGGACATGCATGGAAGAAGTTATTGTTCGGTCTATGTTTGTTTAACAGTGTGATACATGAGAGAAGAAAGTACGGAGCATTAGGATGGAACATTGCTTATGAGTTTAATGATTCTGATCTAGAGGTGGGTACCATGTGTTTTTGGATGAATTTCATTTCAGTGTAGTTATCATTTACGTTCTGTATCACTCTGTCTCTTGCAAGAGTAGCTAAGCGTTGCCGCCATTTCTGTATGGCTTTAAATTCTCAGTGATCATAGAAAATCAATATTTTCACAAGTGGCATTGCACTTAGAAACTTTTCATTTTTGTGATCATTGAAATGTACTACCATAATGAAACCTCTTAAAAGGCAACTACCCCTCTATAACAGGGGCACATAATAAAGTAATCAGATTCGCCTTTTTTCTCAGGTGGACCGATCATCTATTCTCTCTTAAACGGTCTGACCAGTTATTTTACCCACTAGGGTCAGAACACATTTTTAGCACTGACATACTTGTCTCCTTATATAAGACAACCATGTGCACATTTTTACTAAAATTTTATATTCCTCCTCCGAATCAGCGCATGAGGCACAATTTATATATCTCAGTGAGAAGGTATTGCTAGAGGGAGGTATAAATGTTACTTGAAAGCTATTTTACAAACAATATCTATATTCATTTTTGCAGGTTTCAATTCTACAACTGGAAATGCTACTATCTGAACATAAAACAATACCATGGGAAGCTTTGTCGTACCTGATTGGTGGCGTTACGTATGGTGGCCGAGTCACTGATGAATGGGACTACAGATGTCTTCATGCACTGCTTGGTCGTTTCTTCTGTGCTGAATCTCTGACACCAGAATATAGCTACTCTCCTAATAAGGTAATTACAGGGTACAATTCACAGGTGACCGTAATGTGACGTAGGTCCTTTTAGTATAACTATATGCCCTAACTTAGTAAAACATTTTGCTTAAATTGTGAAAATGAATATGGCCTCCTATGGTACAATTCAGATAACTTTTGCTATTTTACCTAGCCCTGCATTGTGGATGCTTGTTAAAATGGTTTGTACCTTCTGAAAGTTAGAAGGGGCTGGTATGTAGAAATCACCTTACTGTTAGTGAGTCAGGCAGTTAACCACGCTTCCTCTCAATATTAGGAAAAGGTCAGAAGAGCGAAGCAAATATTACAAAAGAAAATGGTGATGCACAGTAAAGACAGGGTGCGTTCAATAGTCAACCTCTTCCGAAAATAATCTTTTCTGTTCAGTAGAATCTAAACAAACTGACAAGCTCTTAACTGTTTATTTTTTTAATACCTTGTTGTGTACATATTGTCTATTGTTCAGTACCCATATTAAGCTAATTTGCTGATGATCCATTGTTTACAACCTGGCCCCGATCTCCCGAAGCGTCTCAGTTTAAGAAATATCTCATCACAAATTTTGTCATTCATCTTTGAAGTAATTTCCATGATAGGTTGGACTCAAAATTGGCATCACAAAACAAACACTACATTTTGAGTTTATTACAGTAAAATGTCAAGTTCACGAACTTCTGATGAATCTAAAATTCAGACTCTGATTTGAGCAAAATTTCAATTTGAGCTGAGATTTCTACTTGAGATGCTTCGGGAGATCGGGACCTGTACCTACGTTACTTTGTGATTATTTACAGATATATCGTCCTGTTCAAGATGAGATGTCATTTAATGATGTTTTCAAGTACATCGAGTCTCTACCAAATTATAACTCACCGGATATATTTGGTATGACAGACAATGCAGAAAAAGCATGTAGAGAATTTCAAGCTAAGGAACTTGTTGATACTATTGTCTGTGTTCAACCAAGACTTGCTTTGAATGTTATAGGGTAAATATTTGTATTATTAATTACTCAAACTCTTGTATTTTTTGTATTATTTAATAACTCTTAACTTGAAAGTTAGCCAGTACTATCATCCTACGGATATGTTATTAAGAGTTGAGATTGAGTGTAAACCAGTTGGTCAGTTTGAATTTAGTTTGTTGAGCTGAGTTTCAGTGTAGACTAGTTATAAAAAATGCTGCCTAGCCATTGGTTAGTTTGAATTTAATTTCAAAACTAACCAATCGCCAGCTTGTATGACAATATGACACATTGTTTCATCAATTATACTTCATTTTTACTTGAGAGCTTTTCTTACTTTGAACAAAGACTTGCATGATTAAAGTTCTGTGCTAAGCAACATCTTTCCAATTACTATTTTGAAAATAGAAGGTAATTTTACAGCCTATGGATATGACTAAGAGTATGTTATGTATAAATCAGATTTAGCGGATGATATTGTACATTATTTATATCATTAAGTTTGTTTATGATATGTATATATCAGATTTAGCCGATGATATAGTACATTATTTATATCATTAAGTTTGTGTATGATATGTATATATCAGATTTAGCCGATGATATAGTACATTATTTATATCATTAAGTTTGTGTATGATATGTATATATCAGATTTAGCCGATGATATAGTACATTATTTATATCATTAAGTTTGTTTATGATATGTATATATCAGATTTAGCCGATGATATAGTACATTATTTATATCATTAAGTTTGTGTATGATATGTATATATCAGATTTAGCCGATGATATAGTACATTATTTATATCATTAAGTTTGTGTATGATATGTATATATCAGATTTAGCCGATGATATAGTACATTATTTATATCATTAAGTTTGTTTATGATATGTATAAATCAGATTTAGCGGATGATATTGTACATTATTAGGGCCCCGCAAAATTTTTTTGCGTGCCCTATAGTAATCACCCTGTCCGTCCGTCCGTCTCTCCGCGCCCACAAACGGGTACTTAGGTGGCTACTTTCTATGGACAAACCAGTTGAAAATAGTGAAAACGAAAGTAGAATTGGCTCTTACGTGGCTAAAATTGTCTTTAATGTGGCTACAATTAGACACATAATACCCTTCATTCCGTATTGTAGCCACATAAATACCGTTTTGTTAGAACGTCCGTCCGTCTGTCCGTCCGTCCACATTTTTCAAGTTTTTTCTTAATAACTTGAAAACCATTATAGGTATTGACTTCAAACTTCAAACATTAGCTCACAACAACAGTACGCTATTTTATGGCAAGTAATATAACTCTCAATACAATATTGGAAGAGTTATGGCCCTTTGTAAAATTCAAATTTTCATCAATTTTCAGCTTTTTTTCTTGATAACT
Organism: Spisula solida; assembly: GCA_947247005.1. Lineage (NCBI taxonomy): Eukaryota > Metazoa > Mollusca > Bivalvia > Venerida > Mactridae > Spisula > Spisula solida. The sequence goes on from OX365945.1 coordinate 55,619,241, forward strand.
TGAAAACCATTGAAGATATCAACTTGAGATTTTAAACATAAGCTCACAACAACAAAACACTATTTTATGACAAGTTTCATTACTCTAGCTACAATATTGGAAGAATTATGGCCCTTTGTTAAATTCAAATTTACTCATTTTTCATCTTTTTTCTTCGTAACTTCACAACGATAGTAGATATTCAAATGAAACTTGCTATAATTATTGCTAGTGATAATACGCTTATCTTTAGCAAAGGGCAACAACTCTAGCTTTGATAAATTTTGACTTATGCCCCTTTTCAGCTTCAAAAACTATAACATTGGTCAAAGTTAAAAAATGGTTCAAGATATTCAAATGAAACTTGCTATACTTACTTCTATTGACTACGACAATAAGTACATGTATGTGGAGCAAAAACAATATACACATTTTTAGCAAAGGGCGACAACTCTTTAAAACTTTAATAATTTTTGACTGATTCCCCTTAACACTTGCACACAAAACAAACAGATTAATGTAGTTCTGTTTTGTGTATTTCCATCTTGCAAACAATATTGGCCGATCAGGAACAGGGCAATGTCAATGAAACCAATGTCATGATTTCATGAATTCAGTGTGCAATTTTAGTCTGTCAAAGATATTTCCAAACTTTATAAAAGTAAAAGTTCATCATGGTTTCTATGTAGGAAATTAAACCTGCGCTTGTCAAACAACTTTGATTGAATTTTAGAAGGGAATGAATTACTTTATTTCAGGCATCAACACATGAAAGTTTGAGATATGACTTTGTTATTGTGTCTGAGTACAGAAACTTATAGCGCTGATAATTATGCAACCCCACTATACTTCTACACTCCTCCCCTCCCCCCTCTTACGACATGCTACCACGGGGCCCTGTTTACGACAGTGATAATTCTAGTTTATATCATTAGGTTTGTGTATGATATGTATAAATCAGATTTAGTGGATTATATTGTACATTATTTATATCCTTTAGCGGATGATATTGTACATTATTTATATCCTTTAGGGGATGATATTGTACATTATTTATATTCTTAGCAGATGATATTGTGCATTATTTATATCCTTTAGCGGATGATATTGTACATTATTTATATCCTTTAGCGGATGATATTGTACATTATTTATATCATTGAGTTTGTGTATGTTATGTATATATCAGATTGGAGAAGAGCAATGATGATATAGTGCGTGATCTAGCGGATGATATAGTACATCAATTACCACAAACAGTAGAGGAACAAGCTGAAGGTGACGTCAGGGCCAGTCAGTCTGGAGGTTCCTCTATATTCCAACTACATGTTAAACATATACTCACCAAAGATCTGCCAGACTATAGAGATAAGGAGAAAAACAAAAGTAAGATATGATTCACTTGATATGTTACTGTAGAACTTTGATGTCTGGAATTGCTTTTGGATGAGGAAGATAGTTTGAGCCATCTTCCTGTTCAAGGCATCTAGTACTTTATCGTTTTGCTGGTACTGAAGAACCGGTTCAATGTTTCTAGTGTATATGAAGCAAAACTGTCATGTCATGAGACTTTTTAGCCCTAATGTGGTAAAATGGCTAATCTAAAATGCAAAGAATTACTATTTCTAGAAGCTTCAAACTATAAATATGTAGTTCATAACAGACATGATGTATTTTCGAAAAATGCCTTTCTTTAGACTGGATTATATTTTTTGTTTTTCAAAACTGATGAAATTGTGAGTATAACAAAGTCATTTTACTCAAAATCGGTCATGAACAAGTCAAATCTGTAACACACAATCAACTTCTTTGCATTTACGATAAGACCATGATAAATAAATTCTTGGATTATTATACCCTGCCCCCCCTCCCCCTTATCCTTTAGAAATATTTGGCTGAGTGATAGCAAGATAAGTGTATATAATAATTATAACATCTATATTTTCTGTGGATAACATAATTGGCAAACCAATTTTCATTATGGTCCACAAAACAATAGAAGTATATACTAGTATACAACTATATACTATTACAATAATATACAACAATACATAATTCAAGTACAAGTATGCATATTAACATTTAGGATATGCTTCCTTATAAACTAAAAGATGGTCTAGTTGTAAACTAATCTCTTGGTTCAATCATTTATTTTCAGTATTACAAGCAGCTGTAGAAGCTGTGATGAAGAACACTGCCATGGTTACAGTTTTACGTCAAGAGATAGATCGTTACAACAATCTCTTACAAATCATACATACAACTATGAAATCTCTGATGCTCGCTATTAAAGGGGAGATAATTATGTCGGAACCACTGGAAGACGCTTATAATGCTCTTCTATCACAGAGAGTTCCCACAAAATGGAAGGTTGGTGACAATGTTCTTATTTCTTACTTGTTTGTCATGTTTATACTGTGTACAAAGGTTGTCAGCTAGCAGTGTTACTGAGTAGAAGACAACACTTGTGAAATTATGATTGAATTTGATGCTGGTAGGAGCATGGTCACTGTTATTAAAATAAGACCAGACAGCCATCTGGTCCTATATTGCTCTCATATGCACATTCTTCCAGTAGCCCCTTATTCAAACTGAACGTTAATTCCGATTACCATAGTAACCAGAGTTATGCATTGATTTTCAATTAGTTTCGCCGTATGTAGCATAATTAATTTTCTTTAAATGTCATATTGCGTAAAATCTTTGTTGAAAGTTAGCATAAGAGTCCTGAATATATTAATTTTCCTAAAATAGCAATTACCTATTGTTTTAGTTCTATGTTTCCATAGCAATATTCATTTATGTATTTCCCTACTTTGTTAACAGTCTGCTTCCTACGAATCACGTAAACCTCTCGGATCCTGGGTCAGCAATTTGTACAGTAGAGTAGATTTCTTCGGACAATGGGCGGAGTTGATGCTCACTTCAGTCGAGAAGCTGATCAAACCAGTTTTAGGATCAAAGACGGTTACAGCAAACATTGATGTGATGGAGGTCCCACGATGTGAACCCTACAGCTACTGGCTGTCAGGATTCTTCTTTCCCCAAGGTATTGTTTCTTCTCATTCACTATATCACAGCGTACAAACCTAATCACTGTAAGACTTATTGGGAGACTATAAAATTCACCTTGTACAACTTATTGCGAGCAAAAACATTTGTGACTCTGGTCACTGTATGACTTATTGGGAGACTATACAATGATATGAGTATGACTGAAGTTGATATATCTATATGCTGTGTATCTGTCAATCATGTTATGATCAAGAGGGGGATTGGATGTCCAGACCCGGCCAACCCTGTCTGGATTTTTTTAAAAAATGTGGTTATCCTTTATACACATATTTACACGAGTTTTACCGTCTTAGAGTCTGATTAGAACAACCCTGTAAAAAAATTAGGCTAAATGGTGGACCCCCCTTTCATTCCAATCAATTTGAATGTGAAATGTTCACTTGGTGTGATACTGCTAAGTCAATGCCCTTCGTGTGGATGAACGAGACCTTGAAATAAATCTTCGTTGAAATTGTTTTTGATTGGCTAAAAAATATTTTTGATACATCAATATTGTTTCTATCTATGACAGTTGTACTCACGTGTACTACAGAGTTACTGCAGTTATATAAATCATGGTTAGGATAGGTTTATTTATACTCTCCTGTACTGAATACTTATATTGCTGTGTATCGATTTTCAGGATTTCTTACGGGTGTATTACAAAGTCATGCCAGAAAACTTGGTATTTCTGTGGATTCCTTACAGTTTGAATTTAATATCAAGCGAAACACAACTGACAGTGTCGCATCACTGAGTGACCTGAATGAAAAGTCTAACATCAAAGATACAGCATTTAAGGTACAAGTATTGAGTAAACTAATTTGTATAATTTTCCAGGGCCCGTGTTCAAAAAGCTTCTTTTCTGAAGAAATTTTCCCTTGATCCCAAAGCGCATGCCCAACCTCTAGGCCACTGCTCCCTTGTGGCATTAACTCAGATGCTATGGAAATAATACTTAAAGGGGCATGCCCTGAAACTGAAGTGTCTCGAATAGCAATCAAATTGGTATCATTTTAATACCCAAGTCAATTAATGCAAACCCTTTAAAAAAGTTACAAAATATCCCGGTAGTTTTTAAAAAAAATATTTTTTCAAGAATAGCTAAATATAGTTGTCAATAAAAGGCTGACAGCCTGTTATTTGAATTGATATACAACATATCGAAGCGCACGTTATAGAGTAAATTTTTAAGTCAAATTCTTTGACTTTTCAGTAATAGTTGGTTTTACAAGTGATAAATGCAATTTTGTTGTATGCAAACCAAGACACTCCAGTTTCTGGGCATGCCCCTTTAAGCTGTCATTGTTCCATTGAGTATCAGGAATTAGTCTGACAGTGGAAACAGAAATGTCATAGTTTAAAGTGCTGTATACATAATGTTACACAAGCCCATTTTCAGAAAAAATTAAATGTGTTTTCCGGTAAATATAACCCAAAGTCAGACATCTGTACCAGTTACTGATAGTGATGAACTTCTACTGGTGTATAAAGGCCTTAGTGCCACGTTTAGACAGTATCCAGTCCTTTGGGTCTGTTCTGGCTGTTACCCAACTGTTCTCGATGTTGCCCAAACTGTTCCGGCTGTTGCCCAATTGTTCTGGCTGTTGCCCAACTGTTCATGCTGTTGCCCAACTGTTCCGGCTTTTGCCCAACTGTTCCTGCTGTCGCCCAACTGTTCTGACTGTTAACCAATTGTTCTGGCTGTTGCCCAACTGTTCTGACTGTTACCCAATTGTTCTGGCTGTTGCCCAACTGTTCCTGCTGTTGCCCAACTGTTCTGACTGTTACCCAATTGTTCTGACTGTTACCCAATTGTTCCTGATGTTACCAAATTGTTCCTGCTGTTGCCCAACTGTTCCTGCGGTTGCCCAACTGTTCCTGCTGTTGCCCAACTGTTCCTGCTGTTGCCCAATTGTTCTGGCTGTTACCCAATTGTTCTGACTGTTACCCAATTGTTCTGGCTGTTGCCCAATTGTTCTGGCTGTTACCAAACTGTTCTGGCTGTTACCCAACTGTTGCCCAATTGTTCCGGTTGATGCCCAACTGTTGCCCAACTGCTCTGGCTCTGCCCAATTCTTTCTTTAATGAGTTGTTTATATTATGTATGGTAATAATGAGTTGTTTATATTATGTAGGTTAATAATGAGTTGTTTATATTATGTAGGGTAATAATGAGTTGTTTATATTATGTAGGGTAATAATGAGTTGTTTATATTATGTATGGTAATAATGAGTTGTTTATATTATGTAGGGTAATAATGAGTTGTTTATATTATGCAGGGTAATAATGAGGTGTTTATATTATGTAGGTTAATAATGAGTTGTTTATATTATGAAAGGGTAATAATGAGAATAATGAGTTGTTTATATTATGTAGGGTAATAATGAGGTGTTTATATTATGTAGGGTAACACACCACCAGAGGATGGTGTGCTGATATTTGGACTGTATATAGATGGTGCTAGATGGGACTTAGATTCAGGGTCTGTACACGATTCTCTGCGGGGACAAAGATTCTCTAAACTTCCAGAAATACACTTCAAACCTGCACAGGTAACATCTTCTTACATCATCTTGAGTTTAATGCCGTTTCTCAACAATTTTACATTTATGACCGGGGCCAAATTTATAAGTTACCAGTTTTCCTGGACTGTATGCCAACCAGTTCTAACTCACACTTCCACTTATAACCAGCAACTTCTCTACAGTGATGTTATCAAATTTTCTTGGAAGGACAAGACCTGCTGTGACGGAGAATCAATTGAGGGGATTTAATTTTGCAATCTAGTTCAACCGCGAAATCAATGGAAATTATTCTACTGCCAACACTAATAACTTTACAGTACTTAGCATTATAAAACAAATACATATATTTCCTTATTTTAATTCAGACAAGATCAGTGTCCAAGACGAGTGATAGGAAACAGAGCGATAGTTCGGACAATGTCGATAAACCGTTGTATATCTATGAATGTCCTTTGTACCGAACTTCTGAGAGAGCTGGAACTTTATCATCAACTGGACATTCCACAAACTTTGTTACAGCTGTTAATCTACCGTCAACTTGTGATCCTAATTTCTGGGTTATGAGAGGAGTGGCTTTGTTATGTCAACCTGATGAGTAATAGAAAGCTGTTATTGATCGATTGGAATTCAATACACAGAGGAATATGATAATTTCACATCGGAATATGAAAATTTCACATTTGAATTTGATAGTATCATATTGGAAATTCGATAGTAAGACATTGGAATTTGATAGTTACACGTTGGAATTTGATAGTTACACTTTGGAATTTGATAGTTACACTTCGGAATTCAATAGCTACATATCAGAATCTGATAGCTACACATCGGAATCCTCAGCTGTGTTACTAGTACTGCGATTTTATCTTTTGAAATTTGTACAGACTTCTTCTCTGTGAAGGTTCAAATGTTGTATTTATTTTTGTTATGTTGTACGTAAGTATATGTATGCTGTGGCTCTATATAGTACTCAATATAGCCAAAACTTTGGTCAGTTGTTAATGGAATATACTTATTTTTGTTACAATGGTTACTTTTAACCAAATACAAGGATCACCAAATTTACTTATAATGCTGAAAGCATTTGTCTGTTTTACTTTTAAAGCTTTTTTTTACTGTTTGTTTATAATATTAATAAATCTTATTTTTGTACTATTTAATGATTGTTGTTTATTGTATGTTCAGAAAATGATATATTTATGCCATGCATTATTTACATTCCAAGCACAATTACTGTCCAGTATTTTTGCTATGCAGATGAAGTCTGCTCAAGATACTATACCGTCCATTATACATTCCTTTTGTTAGCAGTATCATGATAATTATAATAATGACTTTATTTATTGTGGATTACATATTTGACAGTATTATACATAGTGTTGTGTTATTATGGTGCAACTTGTCCACATATTATTTATTTAGGCCAAAGTTTTTTCATTTAAAGTTAACTGGGTGTTTTTGAAAATTGGCTGTTGGTTGGAGAAAATAGAAACTATAATTAAGTAAGTTAAAAGGGCCCTCGGTGTCACTCATCCTGCTATTGTGTAAGCTACCTAGGACCCTTTCATATATTTCCGTTTCCTCTCCTCTCAACAGCAAAATTAAAAAAAAAAATCATGTAAACCTGAAAATAAAAAACTTTGGCCTTAATATATTAGGTACAATATAACCTATGTGTTGTTTTAATAAATTTTGTCACGGATATACACAGAACGGATAAGCAGGTCTAAAAATAGCCTAGTTATGACCTGACTACCCATAATGCATTGCGCGCTTCGGTAAGCCGATAATTGTGAACATGACTTATTCAAAAGAAATCTTTTTTTCGTGTCAAAAACACAAAACTAAGTGGTTTGATCATTTTCAACAAATAGAGGACACCCCGAAGATCACAAAAAATATTGATTTATAAGAAAAACAGCCGTAAATAAGTTTCCTTAGAGATTTAAAAAAAGTAAATATCGGAAGCAATCCAAAACCCGTCGATTGAAAATTTATCGATCAGGATAGGTCGCAGAAAATGTGGTCTATGTCACATTTGACAGATGAATCGTCCAAACTATCTATACTAAAACTATCCTAACACATAACGGAACAAATAAATTCCCATCTTTGCTTATTTTGACGAAGAATTGCTTTAAATGAAAACAAATATCTCAAATCAGACTGAATTGGTGAAATAATCCAAGATGGCGGCGGCTAGCGGGAAAAAAAGCGCCAACTTGAGAATCTCGTCAAGTCTCGTACAAGTAAGCCGATCGCGATATTTCATTTCAATATGGCGACCTATATATGAAATATAGTGGGAGTGGAATGAGTTGCTTTTCCGTCTAATGTATTTCCGTGATTTTGTGCATGTTGGGTTTATAATTGTACTGACCAGTCATAGTTGAATGTTAAATTGATGCAATTTTGTCAATGAATTTTTAGACGATACTGCTGCTCTTGTTGCCTTACTTGAGATGTTTCCCTATACAATATACTGCTGATCATATATACTGCTGTTGTTATGTCTCGCACATATAGAGGGGGTGGGGGATTTTTTTGCTGGATGTCACAAAGTTTGTCTATGCCATTTCTCCTTAACCTTGGTCCGATTTCAACGAAACTTTACATGAATACCGGGTACCAAGCCTAGTTGTGCATACCAGGAATTTAAGGTCAGATGATTTTTTGCTGGAGTTATGGTCCTTCGTGGAAAACTAATTTTTTTGTATCAAAATCCTTCTAGTTTTGCTTACTGCTGTTAGTACCAGTGCTATCTACGTATATACATGTATAGATAATTTATGAGAGTTATGCAGAATTCTAAGTTCTGTTTTGCTGTTTCAAGTTCTTGTACTTCTATTTATTTGTTATAATGTCAGTTGTGCTTAAATGCTCACAATTGCTAGATAATTCTTCCGTCCATTCTATGCATGTATACATGTACCATATCTGTGATGTTTGTTTTGGTGATATCTCTATTTTACAAATGAAATAAATTTATTCATTAATTTCATTTGTTGTTGTTTGTATATTTACAGTGTTATTGCAAGATAAAAATGGATGGCAATGTTACAACTGGTCGAGTGGGTAACACTCTTGACTATGGATCGAGAGGTCCCTGGGTGGCGCTTGGATCATTTCTGAAATGCTTTTCTGTGTTTCCCACCCACAGGTAGTCTTGTGTGTATCAGTCCTTTACATTAGGCACGTTATTAAAAAAAGGACAAGAAGTTTATTCGGTAAGAGCTATATTGTATGGCACCCAGATTCCTTGTATCACACACCTCTCCCTCGAAGCCTGGGGTCATTGGCCATTCTGGCATGGTTAAAAAAGCAAATGAATACCCACTAACGACTGTCTCAGTTGATAGGAAACTAACAAAACTCAACTGTCTCCTCCCTTGAGTCAAGAGACCATTGACCGATCTGGCTGGAGATAAAACAAAATGACCACCCACAACTGTCTCAGTAGATCGCGAACGAACAAACAAAAGAAAAAACAAATAGCTGCATTCAAGAACACATTTATTGCATTAACTTTAAACTGTACAAAAATGTCATTACCAAACTATACAACAAACAGTAACAAAAAGGCAATATTCCCAAAACGATTGAGGAAAACCTGGTATAATATAATCTACACTGCATCATTACAGGTGAGCAATCTCTAAAACAATGAAAACATAAGAAATTTCCAAACTAAATTACAATGAATTACAAAACATAGGAAATTTCCAAACTAAATTACAATGAATTACAAAACATAAGAAATTTCCAAACTAAATTACAATGAATTACAAAACATAAGAAATTTCCAAACTAAATTACAATGAATTACAAAACATAAGAAATTTCCAAACTAAATTACAAAACAGAATTACAATGATTTACAAAATGTTACAAACTTTGAAACAAAATTACATTAGCATTATGATAATTTACAAAACACATACATTTCAAAACAAATTCTTAATGAAAATAAGAAGCCCATTTGTACAGGGGTACGAGATTATTCAATAAAAGTGATTTTCTGCAGTTTCTGTGGCTAGGTCTAAAACAAGACAGGAACACAGACCGTACAAATTGTACAAACTGATCACACACTGTCTTATATCTGCCAAGATAAGCTTCTTCCAGTGCACGTCATCATCCACATTGGTGTCTGAAAATGAGTATGAAACAAAAATCATGATAATGACCCTTTCAGCATTTCCTCTGATTTTTAAACCAAATATAAAGTCCCACCAAATTAACCTGGTACTCGATCTTTATGCATGAATATGTTGCCTTGAATAGAACAATAATTAATTTAGAGATTTAGATTAGCCTTAATAATACTCGTCACCTTTTACAAATACTCCCGCTTATGGATACAAAGGCTGATTCTAAATTATAGACATGAATACAACCGTTTAATTAATAATAGCTTATAAAAGATCCGAGGACCAAGTTAAGTTGCTTAGGCCCATGTGCTTAGACTAAATCTTTCAATCTTGGCCCAGGTGTAAGCATACTAGTATTCTACAGAAGGTTTAGGGACCACGTTAATTTATTTGCACTATATGCTTAGACTAAATCTTTTCGATCTTGGCCTATTACATACTCTATTGAAATGTTGCTGTTGTTGTTAATATTGAAAGATTCGTTTTCTGTGAAATGTTTTCAAAAATAGAATATTTATTTTACAACAAGTATTCAATCGGGAATATTTTTAATGAAATTTTCTTTAAAAATATTTACGGCGAATCTTTCTACCCTTTTATTAATGATGTGTATTTTCTTAGTATTCACTAAGTACAGGGTGTTAAAAAAGTTAAATTTTATCTGAGATTTGTATGTAGTGTCCAATTTTATTTTCTTACTCTAGAATAAAAGCTTTATTTATTACAAGATAGATTAGAACCCTCTAGAATTTAACCTGAAAAGTTCACATTCTTCTCACGCAAAACAATTTTAAAACTGTTAAAACTTAAATTTTGAGAACATTTTTAACACCCTGTTTGTACTTAAATCAGCCTCCAATCTCGAGCATTCTGAATATCATAGACGTGATGAACATACTCATCAATTTCATCCCCATCCTCATCAACGTTATTAACATCATCATAATCATTGTCATGGTCTCCATCGTAATAATCATCATGACTCTTACCAACTTCATTGTTGTTTTCATCGCAATCCTCGTCACCTGCATTTCCATCATAACTTCCAACAATGGCATCAGCGTAACTTTGAATGCATTGTCTTCTGTGTGGATTAGGTGGGTCTGCTTTTGGGGACATCGCCTCACACTGATTACGGACTGTCGACAGCTTCAACTTCTCTACAGACTGGTCACATGTACTGACAGCATCAACTGCATCACTTCCAGTCACAGTCTGTATAAGAGAAGCGCTTTCCTCAACAGATTCACTGGAACAGGCAACATTTCTAACTTCCTCATCGGCTATAACACCAATACTATCAATATTCTGGAAGAAAAATTCTTCTATAGTGGGGTCTAACATGAAACTGAATTTCGTTTGCGGCCAGGCAGTTTTCATCTTTGACAGAGACTGTTGCACATCGTTGATTTGTTTTTGTCCCTTTTTCAGACTAATGAAAGATAAAATGATTTTATCCGGAGTTTGTGTTGTAAGTTGTAGTTTCAGATCTTCTAAGTCTGCTTTCATTTTTTCAAGACTGCCTTCCATTTTGTCTAAAGAAGCTTTGTTGTTACTGTATCTCACATTTATTGCTTCGTTCGCTTGAATCTCAAACTTATCTAGCATTTCATCCATTCTACATCTAAAGTCACTTAGGCACACCTCTGCCAGCTCTTTAGATATTTCATTTAGCTCTGTTTTCTTTTCTAGAGTCTCCATTTGTAATTGCGCATCATCCAATTGTTTGTCAGCTTTTTGGAGTATTTTCTTACTTTTCTTCCCAATGGCTGCATGCTCTTGTATGAACTTCATTTGTTCACAGGACCTAAAATAAAACATGTTTATTATCTAAAATGCTCTCTTTAAGACACAGGTTACATCACTGAGGGCCCTATATGGCATTATAAGGATTGTCTAGTCAGCCCAAGTTGTGTAAAGAAGCGAAGCAAAAATAAGCAAAATAAAGGGAGATACTTTCAAAACTTGGATTTTATAAAGTTATGGTCCTTGGTCACTTCACTTCTCCTAGTTGCCATCTATTCATATACCAAGTTTCAAGTCAATAACCTCAAATAGTTTAGTTATGCTCTGGACAAAAAGTTACCTTAAATAAAATTAAAGAAAGGCAGATAATTTCATTTACATAGAATTATGGTCCTTGGTCACTGCACTTCTCCTAGTTGACAAATATTTACATACCCAGTTTAAGTCAATACCTCATATAGTTTTAGAGTTATGCTCTGGACAAAAATATTATAAATTAAATAAACAGAGATAATTTCAAAACTGGACGATACAGAGTAATGGTTCTTGGTCACTGCACTTCTCCTAGTTGCCATCTATTCACATACCAAGTTTAAGTCAATACCTCAAATAGTTTTAGGGTTATGCTCTGGACAAAATATGGGACGGACAGACACAGACTATTTCTATATATATCCCTTCGCCTTTAGGCGGTGATAATAAAACATTTTAAATTTAGAGAATCAGAGGGATTTTTAAACAAACCTGTGGTTTATGAAGACACATTCTTGGCAACAGAAGTCTCTATGTTCTTCACAGTAGACTTCAAAAGGCCTTTCATGCCTTTTGCATTTGTAAGGAACTTTGGTCCATATGTCGATTTCTTCGTTTTTCAAAATTACGTGTTTGGCCAAGTGTGGAACTTTTTTGTGAAACTTGAAACACTCTTCACAGAAGTACGCCTCACAGTCCATACAGTAGATATTGGTATTCTTCTTCTTCCCGTCTGTTTTACACGGTGTACAATGCGAATGTTTTGGATTTTCACTGTCCATTACAACTGGTTTACTGCAACATGGAAACAAGAGCACCGCTTTTTATTTTGCGGGTGCAGACGCTCATCTGATCATTGTCACTGTAAAAAAGGCCCATTACCCTTGAAATAAAGTAGAGCAGTGTTATGAGTATTGCTTTATAAAAGTGAGTTATTGATGGTTAAAAAAAGGGGCAATAACTCTTGCAAAATGCTGATTAGAGTTATTGGTCATGCTTGGCATGGCCAGGTGTTGATGGTGAATAAGTGTTGAAAGTTTCAAAGCAATAGCACACATAGTGTATGAGAAAAGTGGACCTAAACACAAAACTTAACCAAGGAATGTTCTAAGGCCAAAAAGGGACAATAACTCTTGCCAAATGCATATCAGAGTTATGGGTCTTGCTTGACATGGTCTGGTATTAATGGTGAACAAGTGTTGGTTTCAAATCAATAGTCCACATAGTGTATGAGAAAAGTGGACCTAAACACAAAACTTAACCAAGGAATGTTCTAAGGCCAAAAAAAGGACAATAACTCTTGCCAAATGCAGATCAGAGTTATGGTTCTTGCTTGACATGGTCAGGTATTGATGGTGAACAAGTGTTGCAAGTTTCAAAGCAATAGCTTTGATAGTTTATGAAAAAAGTTTACCTAAACACAAAACTTAACCATGCAACGCCGACGACGATCAAGTGATGACAATAACTCATCTTTTTTTCAAAAATTAGATGAGCTAAAAAGTAGTATGCGGATATATTTGGTTGTTTTGTGAGGAATAAATCTTATTATCTACCAATACTCGATATATGTTTTGCTGATGGTGCCAATAAACCAATAATAACCCTAATACAAGAAAACTGCAAAAACACAAAAAGTCATGCTGATGCTGCTCAATGTATTATTAGTTCCCACTGTTAATAAATGCTAGTCATGAGATCTAGATCCACTCTATTCATGATATTGAGCCTACAACAATCATTTAACTGAGTTTATATCACATTTAAAATAAGAGGGCCCTAAAGGACTCTAGGTAGCTCACCTGTTGTAATAGTTAACGAAGGTGTGTATGATGACCTAAGAAATCATTTACAACTTCAAAGCAACCAGTAAATGCAGCCTCGATTGCATGTACACAAGGTTATCATAGTGTTCTAACCAGCAGCCTTGTCATTTACATCAGATTATTTGATTTATATCAGATTATTTGACCTGACCTTATGACCTAGTTTTTATCTCGGATGACCCAAAATCAAACCTGACCTGCATTTTGTTTAGATAATCGTTGTAACAAAGTTTCATAAAGATTATGCAAAAATTGTGGCCTCTATAGTACACAATGTTTTTCTATGATTTGGCCTCGTGACGTAGTTTTTTATCCTGGATTCCCAAAAAATCAAATTTGACCTATATATTTGTTTAGATGGTCAATATGACTAAGTTTCATAAAGATTAAACCAAAATTGTGACGACTAGTGACTACACAAGGCTTTTCTATGATCTGACATTGTGACCTAGATTTTGACCTCGTATGACCATTATCATATTTGACCTAGATTTTGTTAAGAGATAAGTCCAAACTTGTGACCTCAAGTGACTTCACAAGGGTTTTCTATTATTTGGTCTAGTGACCTAGTTTTTTTACCCTAGATGAGTCAATATCAAATTTGACCTAGATTTTGTTTAGGTGATCATTGTTACCGAGTTATATAAAGATTAGACTAAAATCGTGGCCTCTAGTGACTACACAAGGCTTTTCTATGATCTGACATTGTGACCTAGATTTTGACTCCGTATGACCCACAATCAAACTTGATTTAGATTTTGTTAAGATGATCGTTTTGACAGAGTTACATAAAGATAAGGCCAAAATTGTGACCTCTATTGACTAGGTAAGGTTTTTCCATGATTTAACCTAGTGACCAAGTGTTTAATCCCAGATGAGCCAATATCAAACTTGACCTAGATTTTGTTAAGATAATCATTTTGACAGATCTAAATTAAGATAAGGCTAAAATTGTGACCTCTACTAAAAAAATAAGTGACTATGCAAGGTTTTTCTATGATATGACCTAATGACCTAGTTTTTGATCCCAGGTGAGCCAATATCGAACTTCACCTCGAGAAAAAGTTATATAAGAATTAGGCCACAATTGTGACCTCTAGTGACTACACAATGTGTTTCTATGATTTGACCAAGTGACCTAGTATTTTAACCTGTATTATCCAATATCGAACTTGACCTATATTTTATTGAAATAGTCAATGTGACTAAGTTTCGTAAAGAATAGGCCAAAATTGTGACCTTTAGTGACTACACAAAGTTTTTCTAGTTTTTGACCCCATATTGCCCACTATCGAACTTGTTGAGATGATCATTGTGACCAAGTTTATAAAGATAAGTCAAAATTGTGACCTGAATAGTGTCTACACGAGCAAAATGTTCACAGACGACGTACAACGGAATAACGGACGAAGAGTGATCACACAATCTCACTTGTCACTTCGTGTCAGGTGAGCTCACAAAATAAGACATGTTTCACAATACTTACGTAGTAAATTATCCTCGGCTTTTAGCACATTATGATATATAACATACAGAGTTCCACTCTAAACCAATACGGATAGCAGTTTGAGGCCCATGTACTGCACAACGTAGCAGCATTGATCGCCATACGTGTATACACACACTTGCTAGTTTCTCTTTATGTGTTCAGTGTACTTCATAACGTAATCACCCGACGCCCGTGAAAACCGTGACTATTATGTGCATATATGTATTTATAGATCTAGTAATTTAAATGTGTGAATTGGCCAAATGCATTCATTCATTTATTGTGACCTTTTGCTAATAAAACTTGAAGCTCGTAAATGTAGTGACGTCATGATGACGTTATGCCGGTTACATAGCCGTAGTGATGTTACGGTTTCCATGATTATTTGACCAAATACGTCAACTGAGTACGATGTATAAAATTGTAATACGCTTACCCTATAATCTGACTAAATTGCAACAGAATTGGTCACTGATAAATATTTTCAGAGCACTTGTCCTGGAACTTTTAGACCTCTCTCGTACAATTACATTTCCATTGGCTCTGGTGAATTGACGTGTTTCATACCAGAACTTTACAAAACATAACAAAAGCTAATTTCAAAATAATGTTCTTTAATAAGAAAGTTTTTACAAGTGTACAGAAGTACTATGTGATATATTATATAGATCTACAATAAAACCTGGGCCCGGAATTACAACCAATACTTACCAAGCACTCAAATATTGAAATTCATTCTTTTGAGGTTCATAACGACATTTTTTAGAACAAAAAGTTGTAAAAATGTTAAATAGGTACTAAGTATATATTAGTGTTCACCCTTACTGTTCTGTAGAAATCAGAAACGTCGACGGGAGCCAAGCGACCGTTGACCTTTTCTAATATCTATACAAGATACAAGAATATTTATTTTACGTCGGATATATATAAACATATAACATAAGCTAATGGCTATTTTCCGACAAACAGAGGTAAATAAGATAAAACACATAGAAAAAGCACCTACAAAATTAGAAGCACGTGTATAAAGATAATCACATATAACAAATTCCATCCTTTATAAATAATAATAATTATAAATAAGATTTTCAAGCCTACAGGATTAAGGAACAACATATTTATAAGAACATATTTCATGCATACCGGGTGATCCATTAATTCCGCACATTACCAAATGCTTATAACTTCAACTTCTTTAAAGCTAGCATATTAAAGAAGACATGTAATTGTAGAGTATATGTGAAAGTGTTGTTCTGATCTAAAATGGATCTTCAACAATAGAATCCTTATCTAAAGCAGATGTTCAATGTGAACACCCATTTTCTCTGAAATGAGTTTCAAACCTCGTTTTAACGTCTGTATATGACGCTGTTGCATGCAGCTAGGTAACCAGTCTCTTTTCCCGACGAATCAAATGTTTCATTTCATTGGACAGACCCAACAATATTTCTTCTTGAAGGCACATGTGTATTTGGACACACTTATCAAGATTTCTTTTCTCTTAAATCGCAGATTTTCCAAATTGATAATAAAGTTTTATGATTCGAATTTGGAAATACTCAAATTTATGACGTCATAGATTACGTCATAACGTCTCTTTGACGGCACAATGCCAAATACTTTTTTCATTTCAGCAGAAAATTTTATTTATTACCTTTCCAACATTACCAAATTTATACGTGTAAGTAAAGAAATAGTGAAGTTATAGGCTTTTACTAATGTGCGGAATTAATGGATCACCCTGTATATAAAAATTTAGTAGTAGATCACGAGCAGTCATGATAATAGTAAAGCTCATGCAACAATAAGGAATAGTATAGTTATTACAAAAAATTAAAAAGTAAGCATAAATGAAACAAGTCAAATTATAAAATATAGTTCAAACAAAATATCTGAAACACAAACAAAATTAATAACACAGTTCAAGCAATAAAACTAAACACAAAGCAATATTATAAAAGTACTAAAACTGAACATAAGCAAAATGATAAAATCACAGTTCAAGCAATAAATAAACTGAACACAAACAAAATTATAAGACACAGTTAAAGCAATAAAACTAAACACATAATAAGCAGTAAAAGCTATCTACACTATAGAACAGTAAGGATGAATACTAATATACTTAGTGTGCAGGTTAATTTGTCTGCGGTACTATGTTACATAGAACGGTAATATTAGTTACATAGTACGTTCTGTGAACCAGGCTTTACATAGTAAACCATCTTGTTCGTTCTATTTAGAACTCTCGAAAAATTTAAAATACAGAAATTTCATTGGCTGACACATAAACCTGCACACTAAGACAATTTGTCATCCTGGAGTTTTTAAGAATAAAATTAAAAACATAAGTTTTCGGGAACTTGTCGCGAATACAGTGAAAATTAATCCCTCGTCAAACTTGCCATGTGTCAAGTGCATCGCAAATGATTTTAACCCATAATAAAATATTCCATGAAGGCCTATAACGTCATATACTCATACATCAGTGGGTAGTCAAGTTCCCAGACTATGTTTCGGATGAAGAATACTCTGGTGAACGAGAATGATAACTTCATAGTCAATTTAATTCTCATGATAGAAAAATATGCTACATGTATATACAAACAACACACGACGTCTGTCTTCTGCAGAAAATGTGGATAAAAGAATCCAAAAGCACATTCAAAGATAAATATTTGTAAATAAGCTTCTTCCACATCAAACGTGCCATTCAAAGCATGACCGCTCATCGTCTTGGAACTAAAAAGAACAAACATAAACTAAAAACATTGAAACTCGGCTTGTTAGGGACACAATTTGAGAATATTGTAATTGGACTAATTTGAGTACCTGTTTAGACCACGATTATTGCCAGTTACAAAAAGTATACATACATTGTATTGTTTTATTTACCGAATATTTGTCTAGACAATTCAAACTGTTTGGGATTTCATACCTCAAATAAATAGACAGAATCAGATATCTATAGGCCAGAGGTCTGTCAGACATAACAGAGCATCTGCTTAATAATATTATTAAATTGGATTTTGAAGAAAAAACTGTTAGTAGAAATACGTAATTTATACCCCTTTCTTTGCATTCCGATCGGCATTTAGGACAGTGCTTATCAGTTGTTGCAGTCGAACAGAACCGATTTGAGCAGATGTACTTGCTCACATTCTACAAGAAAGTAAACCATGGGTTGGTAATTCGCTTATCATATACAATGTACTAGTATGAACTGAAATCGTTTCTCCCGAACAAAACTTAAATTTTAATACCAACGTACGTTTCGGCCTGAGCCTTTTTCAAAACACCGGTTAGGCCGAACGTTGATAAATAAAAAGTATAAACCATGAGTGGTTCTTACTAACAATTCCATGTGGAATAATCAGAGTGTTTTAATAGTTTTTAGGAAAACATGTTTCAGTTAAAATTCAAAATATTTCCAAAAAATAACTAAGATGCCTAACTATGTTGCCTCAATAAATAAAGTCTTTATTAATATTATTGTATTATAATAGATATGAAACATTTCCAGTAACACTAAGTTGTGACCATCTGGTGCCTTGTGGAAGAGCGAGTTAGTACTGGTTAGGATACAGTCAAGGAAAACTTGTTATCAAAAAATGGACCGGTCTCTGTATATAACTGAAAAATATTGATAAAAGGCGTTTTTTTGAAACATTTAAAATAAACGAAAGTGACAATTAACATTAAGTATATTATACGCATTATAATTAAACTATAAAGTATCGTATCTACTCTTTAAAAAACCTACATTAGACTAGCATACCTTATGAGGCTTCAGTTTCGAGTCAAAGTCGTCTGGAATGTCGTAGAAGTGATTAACATCATCATCATCGTCATCATCATCGTCATCATCAGCGTTATCGTCATCATCATCATCGCCATCATCATCATCTTCAGTAGCATTATCATCATTTCTTCCAGGTGAGTTACTGTCCCCTTCAATCACGGCATCGGCGAAGCTTTGTATGGGTCGTTTTCTGTGTGGATTTTGCTTGTCTACCTTTTGCCATTGTGCAGTTCGTGGATAACGAACAGTCAACGGCTTCGTCGCAGCAGCCTGTCCACTTGTATCAACATCTCCTTCTACAGCATCGCTACCAGTTACAGCCGTTTTTCTAGAAGTACTGTCATCAACATATTCACTGGAACATCCCACCTTTCTCACATCAGCATCTTCTATGTCTCCAATTCTATCAATATTCTGGAAAAACTCTTCTATAGCGGGGTCTAGAACAAGACTGAATTTCATTTGCGGCAAGGCAGGTTTCATCTGTGACAGAGAATGCTCCACATCATTGATTTGTTTTTGTCCCCCTTTAAGACTAATGAAAGACAATATGATTTTATCAGGAGTTTGTGATGTCAGCTGCAGTTTCATGTCATCTAAGTCCGCTTTTATTTTTTCGAGACTCGCTTCCATTTTATTTAATGATACTATGTTGTTACTGTATCTTACAGTAATGGCTTCACTCGCTTGAATCTCAAAATTGTCTAGCATATGATTCATTCTTGCTCTAAAGTCTTTCAAACATTCTTCAGCACGCTCTTTAGATGCTTCGTTTAATTCTGTTTTCTTTTCTAACTTCTCCATCTGTGATTGTACCACATCCATTTGTTTGTCAGTCTTCTGAGTTAATCTTTTATTTTTCTTTCTAAAATCAATGGAGTCTGCATCTTCCTGTATATACTTCATGTGTTCACACGATCTATAAAAGCGTATCAGAAAGATTAACCTCTTTATCCAGGGTAACAATACCACGTGACTTTGGGCTACAGATCTAAGACGAAATTTGCTTCACTTCGAAAACAAAAATAGCCGTAAATAGTTTATTTCTATACCGATTTCTATGAAACATTCGCCAGTCTAAGGCAAAAATTATAAGCTTTCAACGAAATGTAGGACCCATATCAGCAGTTTGGCCGTTTTGTCTCGCACCCTGCGAAACCTTGGGAAAAGCAGTCCGACACTCCGAAGGTTTCACAGGGTGTTGAAAAAAACTACAAAACTGATCCTTTATTTCGCGGAAAGCATATAATATTCCCCTTACACTGGCGAATGTTTAATAGAAATCGATGAAGAAATAAAATACTTATGGCTATTTTTGTTTTCAAAGTGAAGCTCATTTCGTTTTGGATCTGTAGCGAAAAGTGACGTAGCAAAGTAACACTGGCTTAAGCTAGGATTGCGCTTTCAAATCATGTTAGGATCGAAATAAAACATTCAAAAGCCGTAGTATACTCTACGTCAGAACGACAAACCATTGTATATATTTAGTCCGGCTTACCTCCCCTAGATCACTTTGTTACTAGAACACTTAGTACGCCGGGAACCAGACTATGTATATATTGAGCCCGTGCTATTTTGCGAGAGTATGTTGTTTACGTTGCTTTTTACCTGTATGACGTCATAAAACGACGTGACGTCTCTTTAAAATCGTATATCAGACCACAGGAACTTGCATTAATAATTTGAAAAAGAAATTTGAAAAAATATTTTTTTTCACTAGGCCTAGGCTACTGTACTATTAAAAATAATAATCAATTGATAGTAAGTACAGCTGTCACCGAGCTTTAACCATATTATCATTCACCTCGGAGCGGACGCTCAATGGAGTCGACGCCATTTCAAAACTCCACAAATATTGGCTTTAAAAGCCGATATTAGACGATTATCGGTACCGACCGGTTGAGGTGCGGATGTATTGTGTATTGTTATAAGCCCCTTTAACTGCCTAGTTCATATGTTTTAACTGTCAAGTTGGTATAGAGAAAATATTAAAAATGTTTCAATGTTTTTTTTAATTTTTTTTTTTTCAAATTATAAATGCAAGTTCCTGTGATCAGACGTTATACAATGCTATTAAATGTTCTTTGTCTATATATAGGTAAAAGCGTCGGTCAAGATAGAATTCTTAATTAAGTTAGTTCTGGTATTTAATACTATTTCTTCTTCGATAATGGCTCAAAACATTACTGCCATAACATGCTTTTATTTTTGCAAAAATCAACAACGAAATTGTACCTGTGCTGTAAGGAGACGCACACTTGGCAACAGAGATCGGAATGTTCGCCACAGAAAAATTCAAAACGTCTGTCATGCGTCTTGCATTTGTAAGGAACTTTGGTCCATATGTCGATTTCTTCGTTTTTCAAAATTACGTGTTTGGCCAAATGTGGAACTTTCTTGTGAAACTTGAAGCACTCTTCACAAAAGTATGCCTCACAGTCCATACAGTAGATATCAGAGTATATAGTCCAGTCATTCTACGATTTAACCTCAAACTAATTGCAAAAGAATTTCTTTTTCGATAATCATGTAGATAAATGTATGATTATAATCATACAAAAAGTCTAGAAAAATCTAAGGTGGGGAAAACGATGAAATTTAACCTTAAACTTGTTCATTTTTTCGAACTACGACATGGCAAATATAACTTGCCATAGTGACGTCATATGAACTTAGCGCGTGCGATGAACTATGTAATTACGAAGGCATAATCTCGTCATATTTCCGTGAATATGTTATTTAAATATCAAATGACACGTACGCACCAACCGATTCAGTTGATTATTTAAAAATAGGAACTGTAATAATCTTGTTATATACAAAAGTCAAATATTTTACGATGGTTTAAGAAAATAAATCGGCGTTATTTTGACGTTGAGATTATGCATACACTTCCTCTCTACGGAAGCGCATTACGGACATTGTCTTAACCGCCCTCTATACGGATAACAATACAGTTTGTGTATGTTTCTATTGATATTGTTTGTGTCTTTGACGAATTAAATGAGTACAATTATACACATTTAGAGTCTACATACTTACTTACGTTAACCTAGCGTTGCACACAGGTCTAGATTTAGGGCTGCACATAGTATGGGCCTATTCAAGCAAACTCAAAACGTAGGTCTCACTTGACCTAATCTTACAAGTATGCATTGAACTTAAGTTTTAGATCTAGCCTTGCACTGTAGACCAACTCTAGCTAGCATTGAACGCAGGTCTTAGGTCGATCGTTGCACTGAGGACATACTATAGATAGCATTGAACGATGGTTTAAATGGACCCATTTTGGCAAGTCTTGAATGTAGGTCTGAACTGGCCCTACATTTGTATTCAGCAAGCATTTAAGGTATGTATTAGGAGTCCTGTAATCTTTACAAACCCCAGCAAGCATTTAATGTAGGTCTACTTGAACCTACTCCAGCAAGCATAGAACGTATAGTCTAACTGAACCTATTCCAATATTCCAATTTGGTCTAAGATCGGTTCCTGCACTCTTGACCTTCTCTTGTAAGCATTGAACGCAAGTCTAACTGAACCTTGTCCTGTAGGTTTAGTGTCGAACACTGTACTGTGGAAAAATAATCGAGTAAGCATTGATCTTATGTTTAATTGGACCTACTCCTGCAGCATTCAATGCAGATCTAAGGTCGAGTGTTGATCTGTGGACATACACTAGTAAGAATGTCTAACTGAACCTTCTCCAGACAGCATTGAGTTTAGATCTAAGGTCGAGCGTGTACCTACTATGGACACGTTCTAGCAAGCATTGAACGCATGTCTAAGGTCGGGCATTGCACTCCTAGATGTTAGCAAGTATTCCGACTAGTATAAACACAGGCGATCTAGTATTGAGCCTTGCATTTATGATACAAATGTACTGGTATAATTATGCTGGCGAACATTAAGCGATACATCGAGCTCTGTAATCCTGAACTAATTCTGGTTAACATGGAAAGCACATCTAACATCTCGCAAACTGTGCCTAAAGGGCAACAAAACGCACAGCAATGTCCATAACAGAGCCAAATGGACCACCGACCAAGTACAGGTTTTGTATCGACCTTATCACATACCCAGTCATGTACATGCAATGGGTATACCCAGGCTTGTACATGCAATGGATGTGCGATATGTTCTATGATTACCAGCCAGCTTTTTTTATACCTGATTGCTAGTTTGATCTCGGATTCATACATTCATATAAAGTAGTTTCAAGTCGCACTGTATCCAAGGATAACTAGAACTGTCGCCATTCGGCAGACTAATATACCCCCGCGTGGCAAACATCATTGCAGCTAATTCTTTTCTTTATGCACATAAGAACTATTCACTATAATATACACTATATACCCGGTATTGTATAGTGCATAAAACTACAAAGGGCCATAATTCTGTCAGAAATCGTCAAATTATTTCCTTTATGCACATCTACATGTTGAGGATGTTCATCTGTTAAAGTTTGAAGGAAATGCTGCAAAGACGGAGGAGTAATGCGTCCACAAGAATGCGTATACGGACGGACAGACCGACAGACAGATAAGCTGAATCCAGTATACCCCCTTACAACTCGTTGTGCGGGGGTATAATGAAGTAGAGATACTATCTTCAACCAGTGATTCACAAAAATATTTGATAGAACACACCGAGTTGTCGAGAACCGATACTAATTTAGGATACAAAGTTGGAAGTACATGTAATATACATTTACCTGTATCATCTATATAGCCACATTAATCACTTTTCCTATACCACGACGTCCATATTGAACGCCATCTTGGATTTCTCGAAGTAATCTCCGGCATAAAAGTTTTGTATGTGTACCAATTTACCTTTATGATTTAATAAACTTTATGCACGACGAAGTTAGTTTGTGAAACTTCACAGATACTCGATTACACATTCATTGTGTGAAATTGGGGGGTGGGGTAATAATACCACATATATTACATCTCAGATTGCATGGATGCACTGAGTTCCAATTAAAGTAGTGTTTTATTTAACATATTATACCATTTATTCATAAAAGTGTATTTTAGATATGTATTAATCAACATTATAAATCATAACCAAAGACATGAGAGATTAGAAAGGTGAAAATGCCTCTGTACCTGTTTTTCGTATGTTTTACCTGCAAATAACACTGACTGACATTGCTTTTTGAAGATTTTCAACATAAATATGTATCTAAAATATTTGTTTAACGATGTTTGTGGTTTCTTAAATACATAAACATCATTTAAGGACATTAATTTCAATGAATTTTGTCATATATTCCTGCTATTGTCATGTAGATCTATCTATTTTTATTTTAACTGGTAATACTAAAGAAGACGGCCATTTTGGACGCCATCTTGAATTTCACAGACCCCATCACTTTTGCAATTTATGCTTGCAATGTCAGAACTTTCACATTTAACATAAAACCATAACAGTTCATTTGTTGAACTAGAGGTTACACCGGAACTTGTTTCTGAGATTGTCACAGGCTCCATTACCCCACCCACTTGTACTGATTTTAAAGCATCTATATTAAATCAAAAATGGTTTTATTTGTTATCTTTGCCACTTTGTTTTCATATGTTTATAATATTGTTCATATTCCAATTACTTTACTATGTACTTTATGGATATGTGCACTTAGGTTACATGGAAATGAAAATGAACACTGCCATAAAAACAGCTTTAGAGTTTACAATAGTGACCTTACATATGTTAATTTTTCGGCAACTTCCCAATCCTAGATTTTTCTAGACTTTTGATATGTTATTTGTCAATGTTTTCTGATGCCAAAACAGTCAAATTAATTTCTTTTGCAATTTGTTTGAGGTTAAGCCTATTTTTACTGTAGAATGACTGGACTAATATCTGTCGATTGTCTGTTTTACATGGCGTACATGACCGACTTAGTCCTACGTTAGCAACATTTGGAGGCATTGTTCCACCATACGCCATCTTGAATGGTTAAGATGTATCTGAAATATTATATTTCGTGGATGATTTTCGTTTTCAGATGAAATTTTTCGGATGCAATCATACAGACCGTCGAATATCGTGCTTTGTTTAGGTATTTGTGAAGTTAGCATTACATGTACAGTTAAAGTGTACTACTAAGTAAGAAACATCAACGACACCATCTAACTTCTTATGTCACTATGATGCGCTTAGAGAATACCGCGACTTGAATAATTTTAGCTTCATTTACATGTATAACAAAAAAGCAGCATAAATAAATAATGTTTGGAATTGAATAAAGACAACTCGAGAATCTTTTAGAATCTCGTATATCCTTTTGAAATGATTATGGTTTGATCTGGCTACATCAGAAGTATTTAGGAGGTGTGTACATTTGTACATGTACTCAGAGACAAAGACGATCGATGTATCCAATTATCTGAGTGTACCCTATAGTTTCAAATTATCTGAGTGTACCCTATAGTTTCAAATAAGCTGAGTGTACCCTATAGTTTCAAATTATCTGAGTGTACCCTATAGTTTCAAATTATCTGAGTGTACCCTATAGTTTCAAATAAGCTGAGTGTACCCTATAGTTTCAAATTATCTGAGTGTACCCTATATAGAGAAAACAGTTGGGCAGCGGCCATGTATAACCGCAACGGATTATAACGCAAAAGCTCGTTCCTATGTTTCTACAGTTGTCACAGCAAATACGGATGCAAGATCCTGTGACGTCATATCCGTTGCGGCTAATATTAATGATAATTAAATTACGCATAAAACGGTAATGTAAGTGCTTTTGACAGTGCTTTCATAATATTCATATACAAAAGTCCTGTGCAAGACTAATATAAGCTACTAGTACTACTATCCATGGACATACATATCTACATATAATAATATTCAATAATCACCATTCATCAAAGTTCTTTAGTAAGCACAGGGAATTCATCTTAGCATTTCTGACGAACAATAAAGTATAAACATGGCTTATTGGTGTGCTTATGATGCTTCTTATTCTCAGCAGCAGCGTTTTGAAACAAAAATAACTTTACGATTCAATGTAAAAAACGTACCCTACAGTTTATGAGTTTTGTCCGCACTTGGAAATAACTAGGGAATTTCCACATTCCTACTTTCGATTTCAAATCTAATTATTTATTCCTAATTTACATGTTTTATTTTGTTTTGAATATATAAAAAGAAAATACGACGGTGACGACAAAGACAAAATATAGGCAATGCTACCTTTGAGAGGCTACGCCTCCCAGAATAATAGGGATTTCCTGCTTTCGTTTTTAAACGGTTTTCAATAATTTATAAATTAATTAGCGCTTATAGAGGTAAGCTAATTAAAGAAGGCAAGACATTAACTTAACCAAGTTAAATAGTATGCTGGATTTGTATTAGTAACAATTCTTCAAAACATGAGGATACTTACGAAATGAATTATTTCCACTTCACATATAATTTATGTCTCACACCGACGGAATGTGACGAGAGTTCACGAATAGATCAATATTCACTCGCGGATTTAGAGGGGCGCGCGTCCCCCGCTAAATTAAATTGCTGGAGCTTAGGTAATTTATCAAGTTTTTGAAGTAAGAACATTATTGATACGCAAATTTTTTTCGCTCGCTTCGCTCGCTTCATCATATCATATCATTCATAAATTTATTGATAAGTGAGCTAAATGCTGTATGCAAATATCATGATGCGGGACTGAATGGCAGCAAGGTGTCAAACTTCGGGCACAGAAATGTCGAGATTCGTGCACATCACACATGTCCAACAAGTCATAAAATGATGAATACAGTTGGTTTGAGTTTGTCATAAATCAAAGCACTGAGAGTTCTGATGGGAGGCGATCTGGTTGTTGTTACTAAAGCTTAAACCGACTTTTCACGTTTAAATGTTCGTTTTCTTACTGCCGATCTTGTCTTAAATGTCAAAATAGGCATATGTGACTATACAGGCATGTTGGGTGTCTAAATAATTGTAAAAAGGGGCATATTAATTTATATATCATACGTGTATTGAATGCGTGGCTTTAATCGAAGGTGGCTTTAAAATAATACCACGCACCTATTTATCAGATTCTACAGTACCGTCTTTTATTATTTGCTTTCAATGGATTATGGAGTGTTTCACTGTTTTAGAAGCTGGTTCCAGTATCATGCAGAAAAATAAACGTAACGTCAACGTTGATTTTCTGTGATCATTCGGTGAAATAAAATTCGATCTTACACCAAAATCAACACATATCCTCTATGTAATCACTTCCCTCACAGCGTGCGTGAGACATCTATAGAAAGCGGCTAGTATAGCCACACCATATGATTGCATAACAGTACTTTGCAGACGATATTATACGATTCATTGATAAAACCATCACGTGACCCTGGGCTGAAGTTTCTCCTATACGATTCATTGATAAAACCATCACGTGACTCTGGTCTGAAGTTTCTAAAATAGCTACACAGCCGGGACATTTGATGAACACAATGTAATTGTGTGAAATGCTCCTCAGAGATACATTCTTTCTATCTAGCTTCGCTCGCACATTTTCTGAGGGGGAGGGGGGAGAGATCAATACATGTATGTGCGCCCCCTTACACAAAATAAATCTTGGATCCGCCCCTGATATTCACATTATATCTCAACTCAACTCATATCAAGTTTATTGTAATATAAGGTCACCGGCCCAAAATACACACATTCTACTTTAAACACACGTGAGTGACAATATAATAGTATAAATAAAGCATGACCGTTTTATAACAGTGGACAATGTAAGTAATGTATATACATGTAGTCCATGAGCCACCAATAGAAGACCCCCCCCCCCCCCCCTAGGGAATTTTGGTCACTATATTTTTCTGAAAGCATATGGTCCCTGGAGTATTTTCCTGAAGTCTGCACTTTGGCCATTGGGGCGTTAAGATTTTTTGGGGTAAAACGTCAAAAAATATAAACGAAAAGTACAAATTTTTGGAATCGGTTAACTACAATCTTATTTATAATGTTATTTTAAAATAAATCTCTGTAACAGGTAGATATTAACCTGTCCTATCTAGACTAAAAAAAATCAGAGTGCTGCTATTGTGCAAAATGGCTTTTTTTGGGGTAAAACGCTAAAAATTATAAGAGAAAAGTGTGAATTTTTGGAATCTGTGGACTGCATTGGCATTTATTTATATTTTTTATAAAAAATACTCTAATTGAAAGATATTATTGTGCAGTTTCATACTGCAAAAAATTAAAGCGATGTTATTACGCAAAGTGTGATATTTTTGGGGTAAAACATAAAAAAAAATAAACCGAAAAGTGTGAATATTAGGAATCTGTAGATTACAATAAAACCATTCCTATGAAAATTTTTTGGTAACTAAATAATATTAATGTGATAAATTTGTAGTAACATGCAGTTTAAGATTTCAAATATAGATAGTTTATTTCGAAAATAAGGCAATATGCCCATGATTTCACATATAATAAGTACATGCATTGACATAATTATTAACACAAATATACACATTATAATATAAACAAATCATGCATGTATACATATTATTATTTTCGATTCCGGTACCAAGTATATGTGGAGTAAGTGGAAATTATCGGCAATAATGAGTTATATTCCAACATCACTGTAACTTTAAATATAGTTATTTGCATGACATTAGTCATGCTACTATGTAGTCTCAAAAATTTAAAAGTACGTAATTTATTGTGTATGCGTAGTTTGTTTTTCGTACAGTAGGGAGAAGAGTGCTAACGTACATAATATTCTGCATCTCTTCGTTTCAGACTTTTGTAAATATATTGAGAAAGATTGATAATAGTATTTCTATTTTCAGATGACATAAGTTCTACAAATTTAGGGATATTAGGTCGTTTCCAAAAGTAACGTTTGATGTGTTGTTTTCGTATTTCATAATATAAAGGGCATTCAAGTATAAAGTGAAACTCATCCTCTAATTTGTTACATAATTGACATTTTCTTTCTGATTTAGGGATTTTCAATGGTTTGTGCCATCGGCCTGTTTCAATTTCTAGACGATGACTAGATGTTCTAAGTCTGCATAGTGCAGTATTAAATTTTCTAATATTTACAATATTTAAATATGGTTTGAAACCAAAATTTGCAAATAATACATAGGAGCATGCTCTGGAAGAATCACGTAGTTGTTCGTTCCATAGTTGTATAAAATTATCCTTAACTCTAAGTTTAAATATTTTAATGAAGTATTTGAAGTTTCCAACTCCTTGAAAGAGCCATACATTGTTAAAACCAAGCCTTTCTAAGATTATTTTTACATTTGAGGCCCAGTTGGTTTTGTCAGGATGTATTTCCATATCATTTAGCATCATATTATAAATACATTTTATATACCTATTTTCAGAACTATTGACAGTTTTTAACCAAAATCGGATTATATTAACTAAACGGCTTACTTTGAATGGAGTTCTTCCTAATTCACCATAAATAAAATTATTTTGAGTTTGGGTTCTTACTCCTAGAAGTTGCTTGCAGAATTGAAGATGAACTTTTTCCATTTGTGTTGCATCTAAAAAACCCCAAATTTCTGATCCGTAGTTCAAAATTGGAGATATCAATTTATCAAAAAGTTCCATTCTATGTCCAACAGAAACATCTGCAAATTTAGAGAGATAAAATTTCATTTTGAATATGGCTTTCATAGCCTGACCACTTAATGCATCAAAAGTTTGCTTAAAAGAACCATTACTGGTGAATACTATACCTAGGTATGTGAATTTCGTAACAATTTCTAATTCTGTTCCATTGTATATGAATCGTGCATTTCGTACACGAAAACCTCCTTTCTTGAAAATTAATACTTTAGTTTTCTTTACATTAACAACAAGTTTCCATTTATCACAATAATTTTTAAGAAGATTTAACCCTTTTTGGAGACCATCCTGCGTATCAGCAAATATAACAATGTCATCAGCATATAATAACAAGAATAATTTTAACATTCCTATATCAATACCTTTGAAACCGTTTAAGATCATGTATTCTTCTAGATCATTAACGTACATAGAAAATATAAAAGGTGATAAACAATCACCTTGTCTTACTCCTAAGAAACACTCGAAACTATCGCCCAATTCGTTTTTATATTTCACCCTAGATTTAACATCTGTATATAAGGACTTAATTATATTTAACATTTTCCCTCGCACACCATACTTAATTAGTTTGTAAAAAATATTTTGCCTAACTAGGTAATCGAATGCTTTCGTAAAATCAACGAAACATACAAATAATTTACGATTATCATTCAGTATATGTGTAATTAACCCGTGTAAGATAAATATATTGTCACATGTACCCATATTTTTTCTAAAACCTGATTGAGCTTCCACATATACAGAGTATTCTTCAGCCCATTGATCTAACCGGTTATTTATAATTCTAGTAAAAAGTTTGCCAAATGTGCTTAATAAAGTTATTCCCCGGTAGTTTTCGGGTTGATTTACATCTCCTTTTTTATGAAGTGGAATAATAAAACCTTCTGTCCATTTGGAAGGGAAGTAACCGTTGTCAAATAATTTGTTGAACAGTTTAACCATATATACCGACAAGTGCGTATAACCGTACTTAAAAAATTCATTCAGGACGCGATCCGGTCCGCTTGAGCGATTTAAGCTTAATTGTTTGCATGCTTTAAATACCTCATGAGCTGATATTGGTAAATCCAGTTCTGTGAACATTACCTGTAATTCATTATTTAAAAACCTTTCATTAAAATGTAAAATGTCGTCATCAGGTTGAAAAAATACTGACTCTGGATCATTTATAGCTTTGAAGTAATTTGAAAACTCTGATGTGGAAATATTGACCTTAGATTCACCTTTACCTAAATTTTTTAGCATTTTCCAATATTCTTTAGCATTTTTGTATCTGAGAGATTCTAGTTTTTTTGTTGATTGCCGATCAAAGTCTAATCGTTTTTTTCTTATTATGTTTTTATATATGCTTCTGGACTCCGTCATAGATTTTCGGTTTATTTCGCTGCAGTCGGCTCTATATTTATTAAGATTGTCGTAAAAAGACTTCCTATTTTAGTTACATTCACTATCGAACCATGGCTGATTGGTTTTCATATTAACATTAGTCCTGTCGGTTTCAAAATTACGACATTTATGCTTAAACAAAGGGTCACAAACATTCTCAATCATACAATAAAAATCCAATAGGTTATTTTCTACATCATCACACGTTTCATCATTATCTAGTTTCGCAGATAAAATATTAAGTTCAGATTGAAAAGACTCGTCGCTAATTTGTTTCATGAACTCATCTTTTTGAATAGTATCCCATTTATAGATGAAATTTAACTTTTCAGTATGAACATTGTTGTGTTGATCATCATTTATAGTGTGTAAATGATTCGAACTTCTAATTGAAAAACTAATGGTACAATGATCTGATATGATATTCGGGTCATGTATATAAAATTTGGTAAAATATGGTATAATATCAGGTTTACACAAAACATAGTCTACAACACTACACCCAGACGATTTTACACATGTAAAATTTCCCGTGTTATTCAAATCTCCAATTCGGCCATTCATAATTCTTATACCCGTCGTTTTACAAAAATTAATCATATGTCTACCGTGACAATTTATAGTAGTATCCTTAGTAACCCTATGTAAACAAATATCTGCGACGTAGTCGTCCGGTAAAATATCAATATTATGTAAATGTTCATTTTCAACAAAATCATTTAATTTTCCGACCCTGCTGTTAAAATCCCCAGCAATCAAAAATTGACAGTTTTCATTGTACATATTATTGAAATAAATAATGTCTTCAGATAAACAATCAAACACATTTTGCTCTACAAGAGCTTCCCGACTACTACCTGATGGGATATTATAACATAAACATAATAAAACATCAGAATTAAAAGTGACCAATGATTTATCAATTTTCAACCATATCAAACAATCATAAACAGATTTAATAAATGTCACCCGAGATGAAATATCTTCGGATACGTAGATAATAATACCACCACTATTTCGTCGTGCTTTATTAGTACATAGTCTATTTAACACGTGATGCGTAAACCCTGGAAACGAATAGTCATAGTTTTCATCCAGCCATGTCTCAGTAAACATAACTATATCATGGTTATTAAACAAACACTTAATCTCATCGGAATGTAATTTATTGTATGATTTCCCAACTAAACCCTGCACGTTCAATACACAAAATGTTAAGTCACTATCCTCCCTTCTGTCCTATGTATGTCCATTTGTTGACCTCTGACCCTCTCTATTTATATGTGGCGATTCACGTATATCCTCATGTATTCGGGTATTTCCCGATTGTCTATTTTTAGCACTCATCGGCGTAGCAGATTGTGACCTCCTCACTGTAGTAGCGCTCCTGTCCGTACGTTTAGGAGATCTGCTTAATCGAACATTTTCATGGTTATGCGTTTTATTTGTATTGTCTATTCTTGAATTGGCACGTTGAGATTTATTTGGGGATTTACATGCAGTTGGTTTACTGGCCGGCCTTTCTGTTACATGTGTATCACTGGGGATGTGTCTCTCACGGCTGTGCAGAGACGGGGTGAATACTTCACTCGGTACAGGACTGTCAACAATAGTTTTATTTGAGTACACACTGTGTTCCATGTACATATCCGAGTCTCTGCGATTATCGAGATGCTGATCATGCGAGATGTGAGCGCTGGTATTGATGTGATTGAACCCAGCCACTCTACTTCCTTTGAGTACTGTAAACCAGTCGGGGAACGTGTCATGCTCAAATTTACCACCGATGTACAACATTGCTGGGTATATATTGCCAGATGAGATACATTGGGGGAAAGTTACAAAAATAATAAATGGAAAGTGTGATTTTTGGGAATTGGTGTCCTAGTTGTAACTTACGACCATCGGGTACGGACATTCCTAGTCCTAATGGGTATTCAAAATTACATTCTAACCATATATAGGCAGTTCTGGTACTGTTGGGTAAATTATTATTAATCCACTAAGTACATCCATACCTAGTCCTAATTGGTACATACGAATAACCATTACATGCAATGTTGGTTCTATTTAGCACTAAACAACCCTATACAGACATCAGTTGTCCTATCGGGTATTAACTACCACCATGCACAGACAGTCCTAGTCTAATTTGATAGCATAGCCAATACCATTCCTAGTTCTATTTGATATTCAAAACCACCATACTTATACAGATATTGCTGGTCAGGCTGGGTACCCATAACCACTGGTAGGTACATTCATTCCTCGTCGCAATGGGTAGTCGCACTTACCATGTTCTAATTGGGTACTCGTAACTGCTTATTGAAGTACATACATGCCCAGTCATAGTGGTGACTTACATATCCATATACAGACATTCCTGGTCCTATTTGGTACTCTAAACCACCATGTACAGGCATTATAGGTGCAATTGGGTACTCATTTCCACCATGTACATATATTGCTGGTCGTAAAGAATACTCATAACCATTAGGTTCAGACATTCTCGTTGGATACGGCCGATCATCAATTGACAACTCAGGCGCGCCATGTGGCTACATGCTTGGCCTTATTGACCACTCATAACATATGTACTACTCGAAACCTTCATGTACAAAATCAGTTGCCCGATTGGGAACTACCAACTACTAGGTGCGACCATTTGTTGTCATATTGGGTAATCACTACCCCGTGTACAGACTGTGATGTTCTTATTTGATACTCATACATACATTCCTAGTCATAGTGGGTACCCCAACTACCATGTACATGCATGCCTGGTCCTATTGAATACACAAAACCACAATGTACAGACATTTGTGACTAGGTTGGGCACTAACAACCACTAGGTGCAGTCATATGTTGTTCTATTTGGTCACTGCTACCACCATCTACAGGCAGTCCTGGCCCTATCAGGGATACATAACCACTAGATGCATACATTCATAGTCCTAGTCGGTACTCAAAACCACTATGTTCATGAATAAGTGGTATAATCGAGTCCTCACAGCCACTATACTCAGCCATTATTGGTCCCTGTGGGTACTGACTACCATGCATATACATACATTCCTGGTCGTATAGGGTGCCAATAACCATGATTAACAGACATTCCTGTTTAGGATAGATACTGAACATCATCATGTTAAGACATCTCTCAGTCACTAGTTACATACATTATTGGTCTTATTGAGTACAGACAACTATTGGGATCACCCATTCCTTGTCCTATTGACACCATGTAGAGACATTCCTGGTCTTTAAAATTCAGCAGTGAGCATGCCTAACCCTCAGCTGTGACCATTTTTTCATCAAATTGGGTAATCACTAACCCCATGTACATGAAGCATGGTCTAATTAGATACTCATATCGACTAGGTACATACATTTCAAGTCCTAGTGGGTACCCACAACTATCATGTCCCATGCATTCCTTGTCCTATTGGATACTCCAAACCACAATGTACAGACGATTGCAGACGGATTATGTACTAACAACCACAAGGAGTGGTCATTTTTTGTCTGATTGGGTCATGATTACCACGATGTACAGACAGTCCTGACTTTATTAGGTACTCATAACCACTGGATACATACATTCCTATACT
Organism: Spisula solida; assembly: GCA_947247005.1. NCBI lineage: Eukaryota > Metazoa > Mollusca > Bivalvia > Venerida > Mactridae > Spisula > Spisula solida. Next base: position 55,653,683 of record OX365945.1, read on the forward strand.
AAGCACCATGTACATGCATAAGAAGTGTGATAAAGTACTTGCAGCTACAATACACAACCATTATAGGTCCTATTGGGTACCCACTACCATCATTTACTAGTACATGTACATACATTCATGGTATCATTTGGTATGCATAGTCACTATTCCGGATCCTGCTATGTACATACATTACTGGTCTTGTTGGGTACAGACAACCATTAGGAGCACCCATTCTTCGTCCTATTGACGACTTAGTGCCTAAGTAGAACATTCCTGGTCTTGTTAGGCAATCATAAACACTGGGTAAATGAGTCCTAGTCCATGTATGTATTCACGACCACCTTGCACATAAACTCCTAGTCGTATTAGGTACTCATAACCATTAGGTACATCCATCCTAGTCCTAATGGGTACCCACAACCACCGTGTTCATGCATACTTGGTTGTATTTGGTACTCATAACCACTAGGTGCATCAATTAGAGGGTACCCAATACCACTAGGTACAGGTATTTATGGTGCTTTAGGGTACTGACACACACCATGAGCAGACAGTACTACTGGATACACACATCCATGGTCTTATAGGATGTGCACTATCATGTGGTATCTCATTTATTGCACTATGTGTACTGGCAACTACAAGGTCGAGATATTCCTGGTCCTCTTGGATACTCACAACCACCCAGAACAGCCATTCCTGACACAACCATGATGCACAGCCATTGTGTCACAAGGAATAGCTGTACAATAACATTTGAAAAAAAATGAATGTATATTTACCCCACCCACTCTTGTAAAATACATGTAAGTATAATTTAACACAATCCATACAAATGTTATTGATGCCAACTATAACATACATTGCAAACAAAGTGAAAAATGGAAATAGATTTCAAAATCATATTGTGAGTACTTGTAAATAAGTAGAACGGCTGTTTTCAATACTTTAGTCATTTTGGCGGCCATTTTGATGGCCATTTTGATGGCCATTTTCCATAATAGACCCACCTTTTGTGCATTTAAATGTTAAAATACATTTTGGGAATATGCCTTTATTGGTATTCACAATTGCAATTAAAATACAGTAAGGCACAATGTGTTATAGCATTACCAGTTAAGTGAATACATCGTTACAATTTGTACACCATTTAAAAGCAGGGGAGATAATCTTATGTTTGCTTTTCCTGCTGAACGCCCCAATGTCTGAAGTGCAGACTTTGGGAAAAGTATTGGTAGGTCAAAGCCTTTCATAATTACCAAAAAAAAAAGATCAATGACACTGTATTCTGCCATTAAAGTGTACCGATTCTCAAAATTTGCACTTTTTCATGTATTTTTTAATGTTTTACCCCAAAAATATCCCATTTGCATAATAACACGGGACTAAAATTTTGCAGACTTAAACTATAAATTAATATCAACCCATGAAAGTGTTAAATTACAAAATAACTTACTAAATGTGATAGTAATAAACCTTTTCCAGAAATTAACACTTTCGTTCATATTTTTAACGTTTTACCCCAAAAAATCTTAACGCCCCAATGTCTGAAGTGCAGACTTTGGGAAAAGTATTGGTAGGTCAAAGCCTTACATAATTACCAAAAAAAAAGATCAATGACATTGTATTCTGCCATTAAAGTGTACCGATTCTCAAAATTTGCACTTTTTCATGTATTTTTTAATGTTTTACCCCAAATATATCCCATTTGCATAATAACACGGGACTAAAATTTTGCAGACTTAAACTATAAATTAATATCAACCCATGAAAGTGTTAAATTACAAAATAACTTACTAAATGTGATAGTAATAAACCTTTTCCAGAAATTAACACTTTCGTTCATATTTTTAACGTTTTACCCCAAAAAATCTTAACGCCCCAATGTCTGAAGTGCAGACTTTGGGAAAAGTATTGGTAGGTCAAAGCCTTACATAATTACCAAAAAAAAAAGATCAATGACATTGTATTCTGCCATTAAAGTGTACCGATTCTCAAAATTTGCACTTTTTTATGTATTTTTTAATGTTTTACCCCAAAAATATCCCATTTTGCATAATTACACGGGACTAGAATTTTGCAGACTTAAACTATGAGTTAATACCAACCCATGAAAGTGTTTAATTACAAAATAACTTACTAAATGTGATAGTAATTGACCAATTCCAGAAATTCACACTTTCGTTCATATTTTTAACGTTTTACACCAAAAAATCTTAACGCCCCAACGGCCAAAGTGCAGACTTTGGAAAAATACTCTACTGGTCATACGCTTTCAGAAAAATATAGTGTCCGAAATTCCCTAGGGGGGGGGGGTGGGTTTACCCCACTGGCCCATGGACTAATGTTATAAATTGATATTTCTGATACAAGCTTGAAACAATTCATTCAACGTACACTAGTCGAATGTTCTAAGTACACACTTTGTAATTTTCACTTAACTGAACAAGTATTAGACCTATCAGTGAATCGAATATACCATTGGAATCAGGAAATTATTGTCTATCAAGTAGAGTTAATCACCATTCTGAAATATAATAACTACATACTAGAAAACGACCATTTATTTCACTGCTTAAAACAACAAAATCTCACATCAATATCGTGTATGACCACCGTCTGACCTGAATATAGCCTGACATCCTCTGAGGCATTGAATTGATAAAGATGTGTACCAATTGCCGCGGGAGTGCATTCCATTCTAGTAAAGGGTTCGTTGCGAGTTCCTGTACGTTCTGGTGTTGCCGTCGTGCTCGGATGCATCGCCCCAACTCATCCCAGACGTATTATACATGAGTCCATGTCTCCGATGGATAGTTGCGATCAATCATTTCAAGTGTATGGCTCTTTCTGATACGCTCATCATCTTCTTTGTCAGGTTGTAGGTGAGGAACACTGAATTTCACAGCAACGTTTGACAGGTCATTCAGGACTGGATCAATTATGTCGTCTTTACCAAGTGGAGTGGTGGGAATTGTCAGATCTGTTGCATAGGCTTTTTCGAGCATCTTGACTTCGTGTACGAAGCTGCTACGCTTTATCCGATTCTTGGTGTATCCTTTTACTTTGTCTGACATGGGGTGATCTGGAAGGCATCTGTACTTCTCTGCCTGAAGCAAGATTTTGGCATCCCTTCTTTCTTGAAGTGGTTGTACTCCTGTTATCTTCTCCATGAAGGCAATTGGCGTGGACTTGGTTGCTCCTGTCATGATGCGCAAGGCTTGATTCTGGACTTTATCTAGCGCTTGGTGGTTGGTTTTGGCTGTGGTTGACCATGTAGGTGAGCTATACTCTAGTTGTGGTCTCATTGTACCTTGATATACTGTCTTGAGTATGTGCTCATTTGCACCCATGTAGTTCCAGCAAGCTTTCGCATCATAGCAAGTTTTCTTCTAGCCTTTCCTTCTGCTTTAATGAGGTGTGGCTTCCACGTTTGTCAAAGGTGACTCCAATATAAGTAGCCTCATCTGCTTCAGGCATAGGAGTTTCTCCCATTCTCACTGTCCCTGCTTTCTGCTTTGTCGACAATGTGAAAAGTGTGGTGGACGATTTCTCTTTGTTGATCGTTACACACCAGTCTTCAGCCCATGCGGTAAGCTTGTCTATTGCTCCTTGCATTCTGTATGTGGCTGTAGTGGCATGTTCTTCTTTACGCCATAACACAAGGTCATCAGCATATAGAGCAGCCTTCACTCCCTTTGGTAATTCAGACACAAGATCATTGATGAAAAGTAAGAAGAGTGTCGGGGACAGGACTCCACCCTGAGGGACACCATGCCGTAGCAAGAACTTCTTACTGCTTCTTTGGTTCAAGCTGACTCTTGTCCTTCTGTTGAATAGGTATGACTTGATCCACTTCAACATGGTTCCTCCAACTCCATTCCTCATCGGTTTGACTTGGAGCCCTTCAGTCCAGACTTTATCAAAGGCTCGTTGAAGGTCTATCCAAGCTGTATAGACAACCTTCTGTTCCTGGAAAGCATCTTCTATTTATTGTGCCAGGTAAGTAGTCTGGTCCTCGGTGGAGCGGAATTGTCTGAATCCTGCTTGTTGTGTTGCAAGTAAGTCGTTCGTCTCCAGGTACCACTTTAGGCGTGCGTTCGCTATTCTCTCCATAGTCTTTCCAACACAACTAGTGAGGCTGATTGGACGGTAGCTTCCAGCCTTCTTTGGATCCTTGCCTTTCTTGTGGATGGGGATCATTATAGCCTCTTTCCAAACTTGGGGAAGTTGGCCTTGCATCCAGCTGTAGTTGTAGATGTCTAGGAGTTTGCACTTAGCTGATTTGCCTAGATGGGTGAGCATTTCATTAGTCACTTTGTCTGGTCCTGGAGACTTCTTTGATTTCAACTGCCTGAGGGCTGTCTGTAGTTCGTGCAGTGTCAGGCGCTTACTCATGCGATCTGATGCTACATTGTTTGTCTTCCTGTCCCTTTGTTCTTGTTTTACTTCTCTTCGTCTCTCTCTACGCACAGGGATGTCACTGACATCTTTGTAGTTGTTGGCGAAAACATTTGCCGCTTGTCTTCCTGTCAGTAGTTCACCATTCTCTTCCAGAGTTACCGAGCCTCTCGCTTGACCTTCGTCATCATTCAACTGTTTCGTTAACCTCCACAGCTTTTGGCTATCTCGCTCAAAGTTGAGTGATGCTGTTTTATTTCTCCAGCTCTTCCTCTGTGCTTCAAGTTTGTGTCTGAGGAATTTGGCATTGGCTTGCTGTAGTGATAGATTACTTTCTTGTGAAGGGTTGGTTTCTGCTTCCTTCCTGGCTTCTGAAAGTTTCGACTGAAGGTCTTCCAACTCCTCACTCCAGTATGGCTTGAAATATTTTCTGGCCCCTCGTGGTATTGCCTTCTGTGCTGCGTTCAGTATGCATGAGTTGAAGTATTTCACAACTTTGTTGATGTCTCTACCATCCACTCTATCAACCAATTAAAATGAAACTCACAGAAAACATTCAATGAACTCTCCTTGACACATTGTACACGAATTAAACCTTTAAATTCACGAATAAAGGTATGTTTTATTATCTGCAAAGGTACAACACTCATGTACTGTAATATTGTGGACCACATAGGTTTCCTGGAACCGTACCGATGGTCTTCTGCTTGCAATTTAAGTCGAGGAACTTAAAAGTTTTCGTATAGGACTAGTTCTACAGAATAGATTAGGTGATAAAGTATTCTCATGTGTTTTTCGTTCTAAAACTCCCTTACATTAGAACCCTGTGCGAAGAGGCATTTTCATGAGAAATGTGCAAATAGTCAAATCCATTAACAATTTGACGTTATATGTAATATTTCTGAAGTTATCCATGCACTCAATATCTACAGAACCTTCTTAGAACATATTGGTCCATTGTTTCCGGTTTTTGAATTACAATACCTATGTGGAGAAAGAAAATCAAATGAATCATTTCCATCGATGCCCCTGAATGCGCACATATGAAAACCCCCTGCTAGTTTCAAGGGCTGCCCCTGAATGCACAAAAAACCCGCTAGTTTCAAGGGCTGTCCCTGAATGCGCACATATGAAAAACCCGCTAGTTTCAAGGGCTGTTCCTGAATGCGCACATATGAAAAACCCGCTAGTTTCAAGGGTTGCCCCTGAATGCGCACATATGAAAAACCCCGCTAGTTTCAAGGGCTGCCTCTGAATGCGCACATATGAAAACCCCCGCTAGTTTCAAGGGCTGCCCCTGAATGCGCACATATGAAAAAAACCTGCTAGTTTCAATGGCTGTCCCTGAATGCGCAAATATGAAAAACCCCTCTAGTTTCAAGGGCAGATAACTCATAAATAAGTGGAGTTACCTATGCTTAAGTTATTGTTGTATTCTGATGATGTGTTTAAATACAAAGTTTGATCACATTCTATTATTAGAAAAATATTTCCCCTAGACCTCATACAAGAAACGTCAGCAAACTTAACGTGAAGGAGGTTTGAAAAGTAGTCTGTTTGTTAAAATCTTAAATCACTTCCAATTTTTAATAAACAAATACTATTTTATTTTAGGCCCAATGAAGTTCCAACATGTCTGGATAATGCGTAAAACAACAACACACAACAACAACATCACACAACAACATGATCACACAATCAGAACAAGAGCACGTAACAACAACATTACACAGCAACACCAGCAAGGAACAACAACAGCTTGCAACAACAACAACAACACACAACAACAACAACAGCACGCAACAACAACACACAACAACAACAACAACATCACACAACAACATCATCACACAACAACAACAACAACATCACACAACAACATCATCACACAACAACAACATCACACAACAACAACATCACACAACAACAACATCACGCAACAACAACAACAGCACGCAACAACAACAGCACGCAACAACAACAGCAAGGAACAACAACATCACACAACAACAACATCACACAACAACAACAGCACGCAACAACAACAGCACGCAACAACAAGGAACAACAACATCACACAACAACAACAGCACGCAACAACAACAGCACGCAACAACAACAACACACAACAACAACAGCAAGGAACAACATCATCACACAACAACATCATCACACAACCACATCACACAACAACAACAGCACGCATCAACAACATCACACAACAACAACAACAACAACAACAACAACATCACGCAGCGACAACAGCATGCAGCAACAACATCACACAACAACAACAACATCACACAACAACAACACCGCGCAATAACAACATCACACTACAACAACAACACCACGCAATAACAACACCACGTAACAACAACAGCACACAATAACAACAGCACGCAACAACAAAAGCACACAAAAACATCATCACACAACAACAACAGCAAGGAACAACAACAACACACAACAACAACAGCAGACCCAACAACAACAGCACGCAACAACAATAGCACGCAACACCAACATCACACAACAACAATAGCACGCAACAACAACATCTGGTTATTAGCCCCTGGTAGACTACAACATCGAAGACACGTTCTGATTTATTTACTGTTACTGCGGCTGCAGTGGTGGCAGCGACGGCGACGACCACCACCGTACTTGTTTATGAGTTATATGCCCCTGAATGCGCACATATGAAAACCCCCCGCTAGTTTCAAGGGCTGCCCCTGAATGCGCACATATGAAAACCCCCCGCTAGTTTCAAGGGCTGCCCCTGAATGCGCACATATGAAAACCCCGCTGTTTCAAGGGCTGCCCCTGAATGCGCACATATGAAAAACCCGCTAGTTTCAACGGCTGCCCCTGAATGCGCACATATGAAAAAACCCCGCTATTTTCATGGGCTGCCCCTGAATGCGCACATATGAAAACCCCCCGCTAGTTTCAATGGCTGCCCCTGAATGCGCACATATGAAAACCCCCTGCTAGTTTCAAGGGCTGCCCCTGAATGCACAAAAAACCCGCTAGTTTCAAGGGCTGTCCCTGAATGCGCACATATGAAAAACCCGCTAGTTTCAAGGGCTGTCCCTGAATGCGCACATATGAAAAACCCGCTAGTTTCAAGGGTTGCCCCTGAATGCGCACATATGAAAAACCCCGCTAGTTTCAAGGGCTGCCTCTGAATGCGCACATATGAAAATCCCCGCTAGTTTCAAGGGCTGCCCCTGAATGCGCACATATGAAAAAAACCTGCTAGTTTCAATGGCTGTCCCTGAATGCGCAAATATGAAAAACCCCTCTAGTTTCAAGGGCAGATAACTCATAAATAAGTGGAGTTACCTATGCTTATTGTTGTATTCTGATGATGTGTTTAAATACAAAGTTTGATCACATTCTATTATTAGAAAAATATTTCCCCTAGACCTCATACAAGAAACGTCAGCAAACTTAACGTGAAGGAGGTTTGAAAAGTAGTCTGTTTGTTAAAATCTTAAATAAATATCCACTCGGCAATGACTCATTTTAAAAATATTAAATGTAAATACTATTATGTGTAGTACGACATTATTTCAACAAACCGGGATGAACAGTGCATATACAGTATACATTTTTTACATAGCACAGCACAGACCATCGGACGTGAAAGGTATTTTGTTTTTGTAGTTTTATCTCTTGATTAATAACTTAAATTGTTTACCAAATCAACATCACTTGCAACTGTACTATAGCAAGTATTATAGCTACTGTTTTCAGGATGTTGCCCGTCGGTTGTCACGGTAAGGGATACAATGCTTGCCAACGAAACAATATTCATTTTTCAGAATATTTCATATTTTTGTTCGTAAAAACTTAACTGACACTAAAGAAATTAACAGTTGACGTATGTTTTTAAAAATATTGTTATAAGTGTCACTGGTGAACTATATTTTAGAAATATCATATTATCCAGATTACCGGATGATCCAGCAGTTACCTGGAACTTACTATCTATGCTAGGCGTCCAGCATGGGAGATATATCTGTACAGTTTGTAACAATGTACTTTGGTATAATGTATGTCGGAGCCTGGGATCGATCAGAAAACTTCCGCACACTAAGTGAATGCTAGCTACCACTTGTCTTTGGAGGCGGATGCTCGCTCTTTAAATACGCAAAAGGCTTCTGATTTGGTGACAGCTTATAAAATGGCAGTCACCGTTTATAATTTGTATTTTAATTTAGAAGTTTAACATCACTTACCTAATACGAACATTTGTTAGTTCGTTTTCATTCGATGAAATGACGGTCAAAAGTTGACGTATAATGTACTCAGTTTTTAAGAAGTTCATTAACAGGCTCTTTGGATCAACATGCAATTGACAACTTCTCACCATATACGACTACGGAAGCCTTGCAATGTCAAATTCAATTTGTTAGACACAAGATCTATGTAAAGCTGCATACACAACTAGAAATTATGTCATATTGTACTATATCGCTTTAATCAGATTTGTTACCGCCCGTTTCATAGACATATCTTAAGGTGATTCCCAACTCTTCATTTGAGCGGAAGTTTAGTAATCGGTGTAAATAAGACGTATTAAAAGCGTCTGACTACCATGATGAAATAGTACGAAAAATTAAAAATTGATTCGTCAGCATGTTCTCATGTCTTAAAATAGCGAATTTACTGTATAGTTGTTACTATATTATACAATAATAAGCTTGCAGACTAAAGCTATAGCTGCAATTTTATGTACCATTTATTCCAAACTTTAAAACATCAACACTCGCGAATACTAGCTACAACGTATGTGAAACGTTTTATAATGCGCCCTCACAAAATTGTATCCAAGTTTTAATATTTGTTTAGCAAGCATCTTGGTAATCCTGAAATTTAACGTTTCGCCCGTACATGTTCATTGTTCACGTCCCCTTATATAAATACGTGTGGAGTAGGTGCTTGTATGTGAATACTTCCTGACCGAGTTAGTGTTTATTTTCAATGTTTGATTCACTACAATTTTTTTCAGTTCAATTGACTTGGTATATTCGAGTACTAAAACTGATATGATTACATGGTAAATAAATGTTTTAACGACTTCAAAAATGCGTATAATGTACAGTTGTGTTTTTGAAAATTAATTAAAAAAAATCTGCTATTTATGCCGAGTGGTAAAAGCGTGCGTCCGCCTAGATAGCAGATAACTGATTGTCTAAATCTTCTATAGAAACCGTTTAGTTCAGATATGGTCTGTTGGTGAGCCGCCAGCTAGTAATGATTATTTTGTACCTAAAGGTCTCGGGTCCGTTTCATATAGACATATCTTAGCTACATTTTTGTAAGATCGGACCTTTCCTTAGATTATTTACAGACAAGTGGATACATATATTCTCATTAAGTTAAAATAGTTTTTTGATAATAATTCTAGTTTATATAACGTTGTTTGAATGTACCATATATCGCTGGGTTAGAATTAGAAGGTCGTAAGTACTACTTACGACCTTTTAAGACGCATGCATATTTGAATTCTGCATCTCAAGGCGCTTCTTATGACCCTTTTCAAAATCATGTCATGTTGACCAAACTGAAGTTTAAAAAGCTTGTTTTTCCATGTTTTCATGTACATTTTCTTATCTATGTATACTCATTGGCATATTACCAATAAACCTTAAACTGTGAATCAAAATCGTCTTGTTGGAATATGACTCATTTTTACAATTTCAGTTCTTGAGTTTGTATACAAATTGGAATTATGAATTCTACACATACGACAAGAGAATCAACAAATAATGCATCCACCACATTAAGCTATTCCACAGAACGACCAGGTAACTACGTACTGATCGAAAGTGTCATAATCATTTAACAAATCGACATTCTTAAAGTAATGAAAACCATCATTGCCATCATCAGCAGCGTCATAATCATAACAAATCGACACCATTTGAGTAATGAAAACATCATTGTCATCATCAGCAGCGTCATAATCATAACAAATCGACACCATTTGAGTAATGAAAACATCATTGTCATCATCAGCAGCGTCATAATCATAACAAATCGACATCATTTGAGTAATGAAAACATCATTGTCATCAACAGCAGCGTCATAATCATAATAAATCGACATCATTTGAGTAATGAAAACCTCATTGTCATCATCAGCAGCGTCATAATCATAACAAATCGACATCATTTGAGTAATGAAAACATCATTGTCATCATCAGCAGCGTCATAATCATAACAAATCGACACCATTTGAGTAATGAAAACATTCATTGTCATCATCAGCAGCGTCATAATCATAACAAATCGACATCCTTAAGTAATGAAAACATCATTGACATCATCAGCAGTGTCATAATCATAATAAATCGACTTCCTTAAGTAATGAAAACATCATTGTCATCATCAGCAGCGTCATCATCATAACAAATCGACGTCCTATAAGGGATAAAAACATCATTGCCATTATCATCAGCGTCATCATCATAACAAAATTAATTGGCATCCTTAAAGTAATGAAAACACCATTGCCGTCTTTAGCCACGTCATTACCATTTAACAATTCGACATCCTGTAAGTAATGAAAACATCAGCCACGTCATGACCATTAACATATTGTGGAAGTGATAGCTGAGCATAGCGGCATGGGAGTTCACTTGCATAGTACTTGCACTAGACCAACTCTTCATGGAACTCTTTCATATGCTAAATAAATGCCCCTTTTTACAACAAGCACCTGTTTGTTCACCTTATTTTACACGCCAACGCTATTCACACTCTAGAGTTTCCATACCCTTCCACTTCGTCCTGCTTGTAATATTATCTGTATCTGTTCCAGAACCGCCTGATTGGTCAACTGAAATAATCATTGGGACCTGCGCCTTCGGTGCTATTGTTTTGTTCGTGCTCATCTGTATCGCTGTCAGGTATGTATTCATGGTTCACAGTCGACTTGCGACTCAATGATCGCGGGATCGGGGTTGGCGGGATCGGGGTGGGCGGGTGAAACAATGTACAGCCGGTTAAACGGGCGCATGTCTGAAAATAGGCTTTGACTGAGTACGTTTTTATTTGTTGTCCATGACGTTATTTTTACTTGTATATCCATACTTACTTTGTTCAACGGTGATATAGCACGTTTGGTTGGTGTTTCTTGTCAACCGGTACGTTTTGACAAATGGAAACTTGTGCTTCCATAATCAAGAGAGGTCATCTGATTCGTTCGATTGGATCTCTTCTGTTTTTAGAAGCTCTTCCATTGGAATCCTTCAAGTCGATACTTAGAAAAGGTTGGAAAAGCCAAGCAGATATTGCGAAACAAAATGGCGACATTCGGTGAAGACAGGACTCGATGATTAATTCAATTTTTTTTCATCCTCTTTTGAAAATACGCAAGTGGCCGTCTTTTTCTTTTCACTTGTAACGGGAAACTTTCTCAACTGAGTCGGATGTGGAGGAGGGTTAACCGTAAAACTTGTCATGTCGTAATAGAGCCGAGAAAACTAAACAATGGCACTAGTATTAGGGTCTCGTGTTAGTGAATTCAGGTTTCCATGGCAACAAAGAACCACAACATATTACAGTTAAATTACAAAATGTATATGTCTTTCCTAATTGTGAATTTGTCTTAATAGAACCAAGAACAAAGCGGACAAGAGTGTTACTTCTGTTTGCAATGAAAGTCAGAATCAAGAAATAGAAAGTGACTGTAGCGATGAAAACATAACGGAGCGGGATCCGAATGTAAAGGAACCAATTAAAGAAGGTATGACGAAATATGTGAAAACAGACTGGTTATGTATGTACGAATATTTATAATAGTACCTTATGGCAGGATGTTTACAAAAGTAAATCGAGAACTCTGACAGTTGACCAGGGAAAGGATTTTATTTTGGTTCTAAACTCATTGGAAAAATAGCACATGATTGCATTAATCCAATGGATTGGCTTATTAACACAAGACAAGATAAGAGCATTTGACAAACGAATAGGTTAAGTGTTCTCTTCACTGCCATCTGGTCAATTGTAACCACATGACAATAATATACATAATTATGTTTGTATTCCGTGTGTTGATTTAGAGACTCCATTGTCAACTTCTGCTCATAATAGGAATATAGATGTTAATTTTAGGTTTTAGCTTTGGTTTTTTTGTCAATAAAGGTATTTAATATGTACATGTATATAATTCTTATAGCTCGTTTTTCTTGCAGAATTACCGAAATTACCGAAAGGAACGCTAGATTGGAATAAAATATTTAGATTTTTGGCAAGTAATATCCACGCTGTATCGTGGCGCCGGCTCTTTGATTGCTTGTATGGTATGTATATTTACTGGTCTAGTTAAACTTTAGATTAAATTAAATAGTGATATATATTTATACATGGATCTAAAAAATTTGTATACTATTAAATAGAGCAGGAATTGCTCCACTGCGACATTGTTAACGCTTGTGGTTATGCCACTTACATGCGGAAGAGCAAGTAGTTTATTTTTAGTCTGCCAGTACTGGCTGTTAAATGACGAAATTTTATTAGTACAAAACGATTAAAAATGGCGTACAGTACAACGAAAAATATGAACAACACCACTGCCTGGTCGGTCATTCAAATGTTATAATTTGCATAAATTAAGAATACTGGATTTTGCTCACTAGTAGTGCCTGTCAATCTTGGACCATGAGGTCCGTTGCCTAAGCAAAGCGCTACCGAGCGCCTTTATTCAGTTACCTCCCGTTCAATTAAATATAGAAGGCAAGGATTACCTCCCGTGGAAAGCGCTATGTAGCGCTCGCCCATGTTAACGGTCTCCGTAATTTCATAATTTATGATGTTTGACACTTGTAGGAAACACAAAACTTCCGACCAACATCAACTGGGCACAAACCATTGATAGAATAGTATTAGACAAGAGTTCGTATGGTATATACGATACGATATTGGAACAGTTCAAAGCATGGAAAGAGGCCGCTGGTAAAAATGCCTCTCCGGAAGTCATTGAAATGTCTCTTATTGAAATGGAACATATGGACACAGTAGAGATATTCAAAACATATATGAGGTCAGTCAGATTTTTACGTTTTGTCACCACTCAGTAACCTAACTACATTGCTTATGCTTAAATTTCATGACAGTATTGGTTGTTCACGGGAATTCAGCTTAGCGTGATAACTAGTTTGCACCTAAGGTGGGATTTGAACGCATATTGTACCGTTCGTTCGATTTTTTTGTTTCCAGTAACCCTCCCTATCTGGATACAAGTATTGTATTGACTGAGACGAATGATGAGACGCGGCCATGTCATGGTGAGCTGTCAACTTTAAGTATCCTGGTACCATTTCTATACCAACAAACCATAGGGAGGGCGAACATTATGTTGTGTGGTTTAAACAGAACCCCACTCAATAAGGTACCCAAAGTAAGTAACGTTCGTATCAACATCTTGTCCACCCACAAAGTAATGTATGTTCAGAAAGTTTAATCTTGTTTTGTACGCGTGAACTTTTCGTTTAATATATGCATGTATTTTGCACCTTTACATGTACAATATAGTTTGGTCTACACTTAGAGGCACTTATAACTGTGCACTAACTCAAATCTCACCATCTCAGTTATTAGTGGGTATATTTTGTTGAAATTTGCAGTAAGCGTAGTTAAAAGATGCGTGATAATAGTTTAGCACATTTCATTTCATAACACACATGATTTAGGAAACGCTAGCACATTATTAAGCGTTGCGTAAAATTGTGAATTCACGAAATCTGCTCCGGTTTAAAGCGCACAGTTTTCCAACAGTTTACAACGTGTCCTTCTGGGCGTTTAAGTTATGCAATGTTGTCGCATTGACGTCATATTTGAAGGGCAATCTCCGTGACAGTTGGTCCAAGCATAACATGCCGCACGTATCCAGATACGTTGAAATTGGACCAGCCATTGCAGAGAAATGACGTTGACAAATTTTAACAATGAAAGGATAGACAGTCAGGTAGAATATGGCTCCAAATATCTACAGGGGCTTTAATGGTTGCATAACACATAATTAAACTTTTGGAACGCCAAAATTAATTATATTCCAACAGTAACATTGAGACGCCTGTGTTGATAAACGCGACGTCATGGCGTCATTCTAGACACATATTTTATTTTGTGTTTTATTGGGTTAACGGGTAATGCGTTTAATGAAAACTACCACGTGTTATTTTATTTCCTGCTGTTTCACGATTTTCTCGTGCAATTCGTTGACTTGTTGTTTTCACAGTCCAATGGGCAATATTCATTGAACCGTAATATTTAAATATTAGATTACGTTGTGCGTCGACCAACAACCAATTACACAAAATTTCGTTAAAGTTATTAGGAATTGAAAAGTGCACAGTTATAAGTGCCTCTTAGTGTATACAGTATGTCGTGACTAAATATTCGAATCAAGATAATGCATCAGTCAATTGAAACAACGGCTCGGGGAATGACGGGAGTTTTACTTTTACTTTTCCCAACCCCTTGTAAAATCCCTGCTTTCAGTGCCATACAGATGGTAAATCACCTGCAAATTGTCCCGCCATATACTTCACGAGTATAGTCACGGCTATATTTCTCCGCTGTTTTGGCGCTAAACAAAAAGTCACACACTCACACGGCAGTGCGGGGACATAGGAAAGGTAAAAACACGGGACAGTTTCTTCGCCATTCGCCCTTCCCGCGGGGTTGGCATTGTGGTTTCAATTGACTGGTGCATAAGGATCTGTTCCATGTGTTCGATGTGTTCTGATACAATCGTTTGCTGAGCGACAAACTTCTAGTCTATTATATAATATAGAGTCGCTACATTACCTGCCGAGTGTCTGACATTAGATCACCGGGTCTAAATGTGCTCAGATAGCAGGCGACGCATCATACAACAGGTGTACAGAAATAGGCACCAAGATACATGGTATTATAAATCTCATGCATGTTGTATGTTTCAGGAAGAATCAATAGATTACACATCACTAGGAATGGCT
Organism: Spisula solida; assembly: GCA_947247005.1. Lineage (NCBI taxonomy): Eukaryota > Metazoa > Mollusca > Bivalvia > Venerida > Mactridae > Spisula > Spisula solida. The sequence goes on from OX365945.1 coordinate 55,669,064, forward strand.
GATGTTTCGGAAACCAGTCCAAAATGTGCTTATCATTCGGAAACCAGTCCAAAATGTGCTTATCATTCGGAAACCAGTCCGAAATGTGCTTACCAATCGGGAACCAGTCCGAAATGTGCTTACCAATCGGAAATAAGTCCAAGATTCATTGTTTATCAGTCGGAAACCAGCCCAAAATGTGCTTGTCAATCGGAAACATGTCTAAAATTAGTTTATCAATCTTCAGAAGATGGAATAAATGCCTGATTTGGTGACATTCTCTTCTGTCAGCGTGTGTGCAAGCATAGGCACATGATTTCAAATTATCTGATTGTACACTATGCATAAATAAGGTTGTACAGCGGCCATGTTTAGCCGCAACATATATGACGTTACAGGAACTGGTATTCGTGTTCGTGTTAGAAAAAGTGGGTACCAGATTTCGTAACTTCATATCCGTTGCGCTAAACATGGCCGCGGCACAACCTTCTCTATACATAGGGTACACTCAGATAATTTGAAACCACGTGCCTAGGCGTGCAAGAAAGAAGTTGAAGCTCGGTTAGAAACTCGACATTGATCAAGATGTGTGCGGAATTGATTTAATGTGCTAATACACATGTACAAATTTAATTATTTTTTGTGTAGAGTGTAAATAAACTGTAAACATATTTTAATAGCATTTCTCGTTTGCAAACGAAGACTATTGTCAGTTAGGTTGCATATATTATATATTTATAAAAAAACAAACTTTTTAAGCTATTATGCTCATTTTTGGATCAATATTGTACTACGCATGTATGTATAGATGAGACTGAATGTATGCGTGTGACCTCTGAAAATTTGTCTGATTACGGAGGTTGCTTTTATTAAGGGCAGAACAGATAAATGGGTTTGTATTCACAAACCACCTGAGACTCGCCAGACTTAAATAAGCATAGGCTTGGAGTATCAGTTAAATGTGGCCAGATAATATGAGTGTATTTATCTTGATTTTTGATGTATTCTATACGTATTCAAGAGATGTTTTAGTTATACGATAAAATACGTTGATCATTTGTTTTCATGGTCATGAAGAAAAGTGCTGTTTTGTACGACGAATGTGGGCTCATATATATACGCCATGAGCTGCTGAATAAAGGCTACCGAAATTTGAATCCATTCCGTCCATTCCGATTTTTCAAAGACCTAAATATACACAGATTGGACACTTAATTGACAACGGAGAGAAAATGCAAAATAGCATGCAGCAGATTCTGATATTTGGCATGAACACTTTTGTTTGCCATCCTTTTTTAATGAACTATTAACTTATTTTGAAGAGCTAAGCTTCTTCTACTGCATGATATAACTTATTTTTTTCTATCTCTTATAGAATTCAGAAAATTATTGTTTGAATGAGGATTTCCGCTTCCGGTAAAGAAAGATTGAAAAAAAAAATGTTTGTGATTATATTGTGATTTATGAAGGACATGAAGGATTTACGGACTTAGTGTTTGGATATTTGAAACGAGGAAGGTTTTTTCTTTAACCATACAAACTTTTGAAATTTGAAATGACTTATTTATGAACTTGAACTTAAAGAGTTTGGTCCGTAAATTTTGAATAGTGAGATTCGCTCACCTGACATAACTCTCGGTTCGTCACGCTTGAACGAGCCGCGAGGCTACTGGTATTTCATAAGTGTGGATGATTAACACCCATGATTCGTCTTAAACAAGATCGAATACTACTGGATTAGAACCACGGTCAACCATGAATGGACAACAAGAATACAATGTCAACTTCACAACGGCCGTCGAAGATTATACTGATCACGATACGGATGTAACGTTCCTAAAATCAGTATTCTCAAACTGTGAGGAACAAACAACGGGAGAAAACTGCGTCGTTCCTAATACTGCGTCGAGTTCGATTTATCTTTCTTCGCCGCAGTTAGACAGTGAAGGTTTTTTACATTGTGGTCAACCGATTGTTGACAATGAATCGAATTGTACGACAACATTCATTTTAGATGATGTTGTCATCGACAGATTGGATAAAGAGCTACATGGCATTCCAAGAGACGCTTATATTCGGACTCTTTTAGATACTACCGACTCATCGGACGAGATTATAGGAAACTATCGAATTGAACTATCGAAACGTGCAAAGAACGATAAATATGAACACCCCCCGATTGGCATTCTTAAAGACAGGCGTAAAACGAATAAAGCTTCACTGGCTGAGAAATACGCCACAGACTGTTTTCTCTTGCAACAATTCCTTAGCTCAAACATTACTCATATAGACAGTTTATACCGACGTCCTTCGTCCACTCCGATGCCTTTAAGGTCTCAAACAACACCATGTACCCAACTTCAGGACGAAAACGAATTTGTGACTTTGAAAGAATCTGTGGCAGCTCTCAAAGCTGAAATGCATTCACTCAAACGCACCGTGGCGGCAAATGACCAAAGCTATACAAAGCTGTGTGAACATTTGAAATCAGACATATACGATCTCAAATCAGAGTTAGATACATGTGCCGACGTTTTAGCGTCTAGTATCAGTAACAATAAGGACGAAGGCGATAAAATGAAATTATCGTCTGCTCTAAAAGCCGTGTCACGAACGGTCTCAAAACTGGACATATCAAGACAATCATTTGTGCGTGACCTAAATGATATTCGGATTTCTGTGAGAGACAATAGTTCCAATATAGAGAAATTAAACGATTCAAAAACCTCTGAAAATAATACCTGCAAAATGCGTTTCAACGAAATGAACGAAAACATTAACAGTGCAACTTCAGCGTTTGTGAAAACAACTGAACATGAAGCAACAATGAAAGTAATGAATGCAAAAATTAAATCGCTAGAACATAAAGTACAGTCTGAAACTAGTGAGACTAACCTGGAGAAACTATTTCATGGGTTTACAAAAGAGCTGGGCTCCAAATTTGATACATTGTGCTCAACGATGGAATCCTCGCTAAGTAATCTTGTAACTCGATCATGTACAACAGGACCAAGTCCAACACAGTACCATCCAGTACAGGCTCACGATAGTAACGCATCTGTACTCTCGACATATAACATTAACCGTGAGCCGGATAGCAGATGGAACGTTATCAGAAAACCTTCAACAAGCACTATCGTAGATCGCCCACAAGATAGTACTGGCTCCAAGCGTTCTTATGCTACATCAACAGGGGACCGGTCTCCTCAACGTACACATCCGCATTCTTGTGAAGAACAAGGGGAACCTGCTAGTTATCCCTCACAAACTGTTATCAACCACGAACCGGAAAACGATTGCTTGGAAATTAACGCTGTTGTAGATAACGATGAAAGGGCAAGACACAAGCACAGTTCCGGCAGTTTCACTGGTGTGCTACGTAAACGTGCAAGAACTTACATAGTGACTGGAATCGCTCTCGACAGTAACGAAGAAGGATTGAAAGATTTCCTTAATGATATAGACATTACATTCAAATCCGCAAAATTCATATATACACGACGTACTGATTGCCAGGTCGCACAAATTGTTGTTAATGCTGACCAGGCAGATATTGTCGAAGACGCAGATAACTGGCCCGAAGGGGTGTCCTGTCGACAATGGCTCAAACACTCTGATTATATTGCTCGACGCCAACGATACAACAACGATTATCGCGATAAAGACTACGATGTGGAATAACCGCAATGAAATGAAACTGAATATTATGTCATGGAATGCAACAGGCATTATGACAGGCATACCCTATTTAGCGCATGAACTTAAACGTAAAAAAGTGTCGATCTGTGGACTATCGGAACACTGGCTACTTGCCCATAATGCTCATATTTTGGACAAAATTGATCCTGACTATTCATGTCATACAGTGACGTGTGCTTCACCAAGTGTATTTAATGGCCGACTGCTTGGTAAAGGGGGTGTTTCCTTACTATGGCATAAGTCTCTGGACAAATATGTTGAAACATTGGACATCGATAGCGATAGACTGGTTGCCATCCGGCTGTGTTTACCTAATGTATCGATAATCATTGTACAAGTGTATCTCCCTTCCGCTAACCATAACCTGGACACGTTTAAAGATGTGGTCGATAAACTTTCGGATTTCTGTGCTATCCACTGCGCTTACAGCCATATCACGGTCATAGGAGACTTCAACGCAAAGTTCGTCGAAAATAACAGTGGCCTTAGACCACGTGACTCGTACGTATCTCGATTCGCTACAGGATATCACTTGATCAACGCTACGAATTCAGATATATGTGGTGGCCCTAAGCACACTTTTCACCCGTACAATGGTGCTAATCCATCTTACATTGACCATATACTCATCGATGAGACTCTAATCAAGAATATTCGACAGTGTTATGTGGTTTCAGACGCACCCTTAAACGTTTCACGCCACTTACCTGTGTTCATTTCTCTGGAACTTACCGTCAACGTTACTGTGAAGCCAACACAGAATTCATTTTCAAAACAGTGCTACATATGGAAGAAACAACAAGAGATAATTAACTATCGAACATCTCTGTCGAACACTCTGAACTCCAAAACTGTTGATTACAATAACGTGGACTCAGCATACAACCATATAGTGTCGTCAATGTCATCTGCTGCAGAAACCTCCCTGTCTGTCCGTCGCTTCAACAAATTCCTCAAACCATACTGGTCAGAGACACTACGGACTCATCACCGAACACTCATGTTATCAAGGCAATTATGGATTACGGCTGGTAAACCGCGTTGTGGTACTGTATACGACAAGTACAAATCAGACAAACGGGACTATCGTAGACACTTAAGAGCTGCCGCGCACCAATTTGACCAAGATGAGTTCGAAAGAATCAACAAACTATCTGAACTAGATCAAACGGGGTTCTGGAAAACGCTCAAGTCGAAAAAGCAGCGTAAAAAACAGGGTTGTGAAATGAACTTTAATGGAAGAAGGGAGACAACCGATGATAATATCCTGTCCGGCTGGCATTCCTACTTTGGAACTTTATATTCCTACTCGGATGACTCCTGTTTCGACAAGGATTTTAAGCGGCTGATAGAGACCTCTGTGAAAGACTACATTGATAAAGACAGTGTTAACTCAGTAAACGAATGTACAATATTCAATACGCCAGTGACTACTCATGAACTGCATAAGTTAATACGGATTCTACCAAACAATAAAAGCGGTTCGGCTGACAATATAACGTACGAACACATCAAATATGGTGGTTACTCACTTATAAATGCACTTACCAAACTATTTAATCACATTATCAGTACTGAACGTATTCCTGTGAACTTCAAAACTGGTATAACTGTCACGCTTCACAAAGGAAAAGGGAAATCTCTTACCGAACCCAGTAACTATCGTGCTATATCACTTCTTCCAGTGGTCTTCAAGTTATTCGAAAAACTCACTCTTAGTCGCTTGGATTTAAGCATTCCGAAAATTGAAATGAACAGTCAACAACATGGCTTCCAGAAAGGCAAAAGCAGCAAGATGGTATCATTCTTACTACAGGAAACACGTGACTTTTGCTGTGAACGTGGTAGCCAACTTCAGGCCTGCTTCCTCGACGCAAAATCTGCATTCGATAAAGTATGGATTTCCGGACTGGTCTACAAGCTACACAATATTGGGGTGCAAGGAAAACCTCTCCGTATTATCAACAACTTTCTCCGTGGTTCATCAAGTCGTGTTCTATCAAACGGACATCTCTCTGAGGCGTTTACTATACAACAAGGGACCAGACAGGGCAGTATTTGTGCGCCCTTTTTCTACACCGTATTCATCAACGACTTACTACACTTCTTGCAGAACTCACCACATGGCCTTCATATCGGAGACCTGTCATTGTCAGCTCCAACCCAAGCTGATGATATTGTGTTGTTGTCGCTAACAAGACACGGTCTACAGGAACTTCTAAACATCTGTAATACCTACGCAAACAAGTGGAGATATACCTACAATGCAGCCAAGTGTGCAACAATGACGATGGACCGGAAGCAACTTGCACATAACACCCCAGTGCAGTTGGTCTACGGTGACACTCCTATTATAGAAACAATTTCATATACTCACCTCGGAATTTTACAATCTACAACCGGTAAACACCCATTCAATATTGATGACATACGACAGCGCATGCGTGGATCATACTTCAGTCTGTCGGACAGTCTAGCCAGTAACTCAGGCGCTAACCCGACAACAATCGCCAGGATATATATCACGTGTGTGCTTCCACGTGCTTTCTACGGCTGCGAGTTATGGAACACGATTACACGAGCTGACATACAGAAACTTGAAGCAACCCACCACTTCTGCCTTAAACATGCACAGGGTCTGCCGCGACAAACCCGGTCGGATATGGTGACTGGACTTTTAGGCTTTACATCCATTGAAGCCTATATAGACTCCCAGAAATTGTTATTCCTGGGTACTTTGTGCAATTCGAGCCCACGTGCCGATCTTAACAAATTGTTTACATACAGACTTTTCCAGTATGGATCACGAACTACGCTAAAGACTTACGGTTTTATTCCGGATACATATCGAATTCTAAAAAAGTATGATCTGTGTACATATATTGAGAAATATATTGCAGAAGGGACTTTCCCTGCTAAACACTTGTGGAACAATAAAGTAAAATCTAGAGTGCATGACTGTGAATCGTCGGCCTGGAAAGCCAGAATGTTGACCTGTAATGACTTCTTGTGTTTTCGAGAAATTCACGCTGAACTCACGATATCAAACATTTGGAAAGTCTCGAAGGAAATACCAAATAGCCTTTCCCTCATGAAATTTATTGCTAAACTCTGTTGTCAAACTGCTTTAGAACATCCAGTTTCGTGTGTTAGATGTCAGCTTTACTATACTGACGAACTAGAACATTTTATGTACAACTGTCTGAACAACAACGCTACTTTTAAACGAAGGTTTCTTCTAGAACAAGTATCTAAGGACTTTAATGATAATGTAAGCGACCTGTTGAATAATGTAGACAGACCGCGCTTTACCCAGTACCTACTTGGTAGGGTGGACTTACAATTGTGTGAAATATTGGATGTCGAACTTTATCCGATGTTTTTCATATGCTGTGCAAAATTTGTAAAATCTCTGTACTGTTGATGATCATGCCATACATATTTATCAGACAATTACAATAATTGCATGAGATGTATCCTAACAGGCGCTTTGAGTGTTGGTGTCCATGTGTGTGCGTGTAGGTGTGTGTGCGTGTGCGTGTGCGTGTGCGTGTGCGTGTGCGTGTGCGTGTGCGTGTGCGTGTGCGTGTGCGTGTGCGTGTGCGTGTGCGTGTGCGTGTGCGTGTGCGTGTGCGCTGCGTGTGCGTGTGCGCTGCGTGCGTGCGTGCGTGCGTGCGTGCGTGCGTGCGTGCGTGCGTGCGTGCGTGCGGTCGTGCGTGCGGTCGTGCGGTCGTGCGTGCGGTCGTGCGGTCGTGCGGTCTAGATACATTCTGTATTGTGAGTCGGTATGTATGCAAGAATATTTTGTCTATGCATGTTCTTGAATGTATATTTTTGTTTGCAAATTGTATACATGTTTCTACATAATATGTCTCTGTTTGTAATTATTGTTCAAATGTATATCTCCGGAAAACGGGGGAAATAAAGATATATATATATAGAATTCAGAAAATTATTGTTTGAATGAGGCAAATGTGGTCTTTTCTGCTAAAATTAGCATTTCCATTAAAATGAGAGTAGGTCTGGCTCTTTGAGGTCTATTGTTTTATTCCTCAACCGATTTCAATAAATTAGGTATCATTTTAAAGCAGAATGGTAAATCTATTGCATAAACCTATTAGTTTTTTCCTATGTATAGCAAAACAGGAGATATAAGGTATTAAGGAAAAACGAGATTTCGCGAGGTTTCAGAAAACTGCCACGAGATATTGTGAGATTTGGTAGATTTTTCCAATCTTTGTATATTTAGGTCTTTGGATTTTTAATACTTATGAATTTATAAATATTTGTTACATTTTATGTTTTAAATGAATAAACTAAATAATTATTCATCTTGTATTTGCATTTGTCATAATACCATTGTAGAGCGTCCGGGGCCTGCTCGCTCGCGTATTAATTAATTTTAAGCGATCACAGGCGCCTTCTGGAATAAAAATCTAGAACAACCATGACTCCCTCTGGTGACAGGTCAAAGGCAAGTTTTTGTTAGTATTATATCTACCAAAAATAGGCACCGTAACGTTCTTCTAAGGAGTCCAGGGATGTGTTACCCGTGAAAATGTTTGAATTCTTCACTCTCGCAGGTAAGTTCAGCATTCTGACTCAATATTAAGCACAGCCATATAGAGGAAATCAACACATTATACTTACTACCTGCGTCGATTTATATTGCAAATTGCATTTTTTGCATTTTTATTTTTTCATATCAGGAGGAAATAATTGCGTGTGCATGTGTCTATACCAGTGGTGCAAATAACCCATAAAAATGTATCATTAATAGATTTTAATAAAAATATTTTCATTCCCTTGAAGTAGTCACTTCCTACAGAAATGCGAAGTTTCAATCGGACAGTCCACTATAAAACACTATTTTATGATCATTCCTATGGGCACTGACAAGAGCAAACTCGAGATCTTAATTAACTAACGTTCTTGGTACATGTATTATTTTCGGACAGTGTATTTGTAGAATCTAGGAAACGGATAAATCATATTAAAATGTCACAAGGGACAATGCGGGTCGGGAAGCTCAAGAACTGTTTTGCATCGCAGAAAGTGACCTTCAATGACCGCTTCGTTTGAATGCACAATCATGCTCAGCAACATGAGCAACAGCATGAGCTGATCAGGGTTCATTTGCAGTATGAAAAGGGTTCATTTGTAAACCATTGATACAGTATGTTATTGTTAGATCTAGGCATATTATATCTTTAGGTCTACAACAAAAAGGCATGCATGTTTTTTTACAAATAATACAGTTTCTCAACAGTTTTCCTCCAACACCGAGACAATTTATTATTGAATAGACCTATGTGCTGTAGCATCCGCGGAAAGAACGTTTTTCCGTGACACTTTTCGTTTATTTTACATCTTTTCGTGAATTGTTTCTTTGGGTTTATTTCAAGCTCATTCTGGCTTCCGGCGTGGAACGTTTTGTTGATGTCTACTTTTTTGCCGAATTTTGTCGATATTTATTGTATTTACTACGATTGCACGCAAAATATTAAGAAATCATGGAAATAGGAAACGAAATAAGTCAGAAAATTAGGGTGAGTATGTGCTATTAACACGCACGAGTTTGCAAGTTGGTTGAGTCAATGAGTGTCAACTGTGAATTTATCATTTTGTAGAAAACCGAAACTAACCTACTACCTAGTAAACTACTCACTTGACTTATCTATGTACTTAACATATGTTTTCCCAATGCTGTTTGCATATTTTTCACATATGTGTTTTGATTCAGTGATGTGGGTTTGGGAGCTAACTTGTCCGTTGTTGTTGATGGCATGTAGCCTCTATTCCTATAACTTCGTGCATTCCTACAAGTTCGTGCATTTTAGTAAAACGTAGATTGCTTTGCTAATAATCTCATTTCCAAGCCTAAATTAATTTTAAATTACTAACAAAACATTTATCCAGCCGAACAATGCAAAAAAATCGACAAAAACAGGGTTCGTTACGTTTACGGCGAGTTTTATCCGAGGAGGGATTTTATTATTTACATAATCACCGGTTCCGGTCGCGAAATCTGGAGACATTTGTTAATCTCATAATTTGCATTAGATGCGATATATTTACGAACGGGAAAATGAGCTAATTTACTGACAAAAGATCAAACTTTATGTTACAAAACTTTTTATTAGCAAAATCTTTCACGTGCGTTCTTAATGACGTCATCAGTTTATGTGCACGAACTTACAGGTCACAAATGTTTATCTTAAGACTGCAGACTGCATCTAACATTGAGGCCGATTTTTCAACTTTTTGCAGTTTGGCATTCAATTTGTGTTTGAATTTTGTTAATAGACAGATAATTGATATTGTTTATCACATGGTTGGTCCCAGTGTATTTGTTTTTGTGCAGATGCGCCAATTTCAAATCTAAGATGCACGAACTTGTAGGTGTAGAGGCTAGTCAAACCATTTCGACGCAATCTATACAGGAATGCCCGTGTAGTGGCTGGACCGTCAGAATTTTAAGCAGCCACTTGCAGACAGCTTATCTGTCTAGATGGCATGATGATGATCTGCCATCTGGTTGCTTACACATAGCTTAGTTGATAGTGTCGCCCTCATTGACTCTACAATATAAATGATGGCAAAATTATTATTCCTATTGTTTTGTGTTTTCATAACGATTCTTTGGCTAAATAATTATACCAATCTTTAAATAACCATGGAATCATAATGATAGGAATATTAGTTTTGTGGGTTTCGGTCTCGCAGTTGACCCACCTCGGCTGAATTAACTTCAATCGGTGGCTTTGATGGCTTAATGGAGTATTGTCTTTTCGGCACTATGTCAGAAAAGGCCCTAGTTAGTTAAAGCAGATTTAAGCGGCTTACATTTAGTGATTTACGTTTTCGAAAATTTTGGGCCAGGCATTGGCTAGTCGTCCGGCTATTTATCTTCTATTAATGTCAAACCCCTTAAGGGGACGTAGACATTTGTCTGTCAAAGGCAGACTTAAGAGAAAGAGGTGTGATACAAGGAATCTGGGTGCATTACCCTAGCTCATAATTTTGAATAGACTCCTTCAGGGCTTCCTCTGGGGAATATTTAGCTTTCGCCACTACATTCGCCAAATGAAAAAAATTGTCGCCACTTTAGCGCCACTTGAGCCAAATCTTTTCTCAAGATTTCTAATATATATTTGACTTCATGTATATGTATTAAAAACTACAATAATGAATAGCTGTTTTGAAACTGGGAAACTATGGTTAAGCACTAAAATATTGCATTCCTTTTGTTTCTCTAATCTTCAGTGAAATCTTGATTTCAAATCAAGAGGCTATACAAATGATCACTTGTACTGGCACATTTACAGTTACTAAGTTCATGAAATAAAGTTCAGTTCAGTTCATTAAGTATAGTCTGATAGATCAATTAGGCAGACTGGCCCATGCTCACTGTAATAATTATTTCTTCCATTCATCACTTGACTTAAATATCAAACTTTCAAGTTTCTCGTTGAAACAATTTTTACAAGAGTTAAAATTTCAACAATAAAGCAATCTAACATTAACTGCCAATGAGACCCATTGATCAAACAATGTCACGCTTCAATCGTAATCACCTTGGTAACCTGGCTTCACTGGACAAGACTCCAGGGGTGCAATAAACAGATAAACATGTCAAATTGTTAACACCTCGCTAATTGTTTACAATCTACAAATTGACCGGAAGAGACCGTTTATGACAATTTTACGACACAAGCATGCAGTGAAATTGATCTTTTACGACATTAGGTCAAATTTTGTTAAGAAATTAGCCTTCGCCATGAAATTCGCCAAATTGATTTTTTTATCGCCAAATTCTTGATTTTGGCGCAAATGGCTCCATTTGCGACCCACAGCGAAGGCCCTGCTCCTTGGTTCTTTAACATGCTCTTGGTTTCCAACCATTTTCGCCTCTAGTTGGCCGGGAAACACTGAAAAGCGTATCAGAAATGACCAAATGCCCCTGCTGAGATTCAAACCAGGGACCTTCCGATCAGAAGTATAGAGCGTTATCCACTCGACCACCGTGCCACCCAACGGTAAGAGTACAGTGGTCGACCGTATGTCCATGATGCTCAGTTATTTTATTGTAAAATTCATAAACTTTTTTTCTTTCAGTCTGCTATAAAAGCTAAACTGATAGAACAAGGAGCTTATGTCGGTAAGTTTTCACACAGTTGATTCTTTATACAGAACTATGTCTCTTCATGCTTCCCCTCCCCTACTTTGAATAAGTTTGATAAGGTTATATATATATTGCTTTGCACATGTATTTAACTCGGTAATTTTGATTTGACTCTTGGTCCCTGCATGTTATACACTTTCAAGTATGTTGACTTTCCTCGACATGTGGAGAAGTTGCTGGTTCCATGTGGAAGTTAGTACTGTTTATTATACAGTCCAGAAAAAACTGGTGAATTGGCAACTGTATATAACTGTGACCTTTACCATTTCTGACAATTGGGCTGCCATGGAGGCAAACATGTTTTAAACACATCTCTTGTTTACTATTTCAGATGACGAATTACCAGATTACATCATGGTGATGGTTGCCAACAAAAAGTCACAGAAACAGATGACTGATGACCTCAGCCTCTTTCTTGGAACAAATACAGAAAAATTTACTTCATGGTATGAAATTTATTTATCTTTTGACTAGGGTTTCAAACAGAAAAATACATACTAGATGAATTTGATGAACTTTTGAATTAAGGTCAGCATGTTTTTGTTATACTTGTATAATACTGTAAAATCATTAATATTCGTGGGGGATTAAATTTCGTGGATGCCCTCAACCACGAAATCAAATCCCAACGAATAATATTACCAACTAATATGTAAATTGACAAAGTGCTTATTTACCACGGCCGCAATTTTTTGTTTACAGAGTTGGTTTTTCCCATACATGAGTCTAGGATTTATAGTTTGCTTACAGCATAAACCATAATTATTGTTTATCAGACTGTCCATTCATTACCTGATCAAAACATATTACGTTTCCAACAAGGGATTACATTATTTTCTGAATTCTGACTTCATAAACACAACTAACAGTATATGCGGTTTAAACTGCGTATGTCCTAATAATATCTGGGTTTAACCAGCTTCCACTAGTTGTACATACAGGGAAACTTACACAGTACCACTATGTCTATTTTTAGACGTGTCAAGCACGGTAATCAATTTCAGCTTGACCAAAAGTGTTTAACACAAATTTATAAATTAGGCTACATGCGCCAACATGTAAACAATAGAGTAGAAAAGATGACACTTGTGGATTATAAAATGAATTGTTAGGTAATTGTTATATCGTATATATTGTGTCACCACACATTGCAGTAAACAGTATAATTATCACTACTGGTGTATGAATTGTAATCGAAATGAGAAGCTATTTAAAGAATATGACAACGTAAATTGGAGAGTTTATGCATTACTAGTAATCCATATTTGCTTGTCAGTTCATAAAGAAACTTACTTATTAGCATTGAGTGATGTTTTAAAATAATGGAATTCCGATAATTAGTGCAGATTTTCACCCGATTTTTCTTTTTACTGAAATACGAAATCCACGAATTTACGTCCCCACGAAATGGTCTTTTTCATCAAAACCACGAAATTTCGTCCCATTGAAATTAAATGATTTTACAGTAGTATCTAATTTCAGTGTTTCAGATTTTGCTTAGAATTTGTGATAAATCTAAAGGTTCAGCTCTTAAAATTTTACTGTTATAAACCACGCATGTTAATTAAATGTATATGACACTCTATATTATGAGGTCTAATATAAAGCAGGGTATAATTTGACTATTGCGTTTTACGCTTACCGCGGTAACATTGTTAATTGGCAGATCGATATGTATGAGCAGCAGCATGTTTACACATTTTACATACGTTAATATAGAGTGTCATATACATTTAATTAACATGCGTGTATAAACTCAGAATAATTAATATAAAAACACATGACAACATTTGAGATAAGATTTAGCTCAGATTGAGATGCCTTGGGTGATCATGGACAGGGCTTAGGATTAAGATGTTTTGCGTCAGCTGATGATTTGTTCTGTTGACTTACTGTCATGATGTAAAGAGTTTAGTTTTTCCAATCCATCAAAGCAAACCATTGACGCTAGTCTACAAGAAGTATTGTTTTGAACTATAATTGTTTTATTTTGATGATTACTATTTACAGGTTACATAGCTTGTTGAAAAAACTACAGTCTATAAATACTGGTGAGTACTTTATTAACTCACATAATTATACTAGGTTGAATTCAGGATTTCCATTCTATTTAATTAAACTGAAAACCAAGTAGTGCTTTTAAAGTTTATTATGCAGGCTCTGCTGAAAGTTTTTAAACTTGCTGATCAAAATTAGCAAACATTTAAAATGGAAAAATTTCCTTTATTATAGAGGTGTTCTTATTATAGTACATTCTTGTACACCAGTTTATTTTGCACCTGTCTGATCATTGATGAATGAGAGTAGTTGATGAGATGATCTTTTAGTGAATTAACATTTATGCTTTAATGTATACATGTAGGAACCCTATGGCAACACTATATTGTGTGTACTGAATGTTTAACATGGGTAAAGTTTGTCAGGATTTTTCCTGAACTTAGGAGATTGTTAGTGTCCGTAAATGGGCTGTTTTCTTTCTTTTTCCTATGAAAATTTAGGAATTCAGTATTTTAATTTTTTTACCCATGATATTAGATTATGATAATATTTCACACAGATGAACCCACCGCTAATCCTCCTAAACCAAAGACAAAAGAGAAAGTTAAAGGAGAGAAAAGAAAGCACAGATCTTCTCAGGGAGATAAAGAAAAGAAGGCAGACACAGATAAACAAAGAAAATCTTCCACAGGAGAGAAAGATAAGACTGAGAAGAAAAAGGCGGAGGATAAAGTGGAACCAGGTCCTGCTAAAGTTAAACCTGTTCAGAAAGCTGAGGAAACGACTGTTGATGAGCTGAATATCATTGAAAATACAGGTAAATATAACATAGTAACATTATCTCTTATGGCTTATTCTAATTGTATTGTATGTTGGTGACCCTGATTTGACTTCTGAATTTAAAAAAAAAACTCAAAACATGTCAACCCTTAGGATTCCAAAAGAAGGGTAAACTTTTCTTTAAATTACAGATATTTTTGGTTATAAAATTGTAACATCCTGTACAAAATTATCCAAATGACTCATAGGATTAAGCCCCTAATGAAACGAACATTGCCAATATTACCATGTCACTACCTTAATTTCTTATAGAATGCAGTAGTACATTGTATAGTGAAGTACATTTGTATTTCATTTGCATCTACAAGTATGTCTGATGTAGTATTTGTACACAGTATAATTATGCCCCCCTATCGATAGATGGGGAGGCATATAGTGATTCACCTGTCCGTTCACCTGTCCGTCCGTCCGTTCGTCCGTCCTGGTTAACCCAAATTGACCGTTTCTTCTAGCATTAATATGGCTTGCTACAAAGCTTTCATACTTGCATGGATGTTGTGTATGAACACTCTCCACACGCCAGTATCACCTAACCCCATTTTGACCTTCACCTTGACCTAATTTTGGACTTAGACTTATTTATGGACAAGGCTTCCACAGGGGGCATAAGCGTTTATTGAACGCAGTCTTGTTTCTTATTGGTGTTTGTAGATGAATTCAATGACGAGAATGTGGCAGCTGAAGTAAAGGAGTTAACACAAAGCTCATCTACTGGAAAACCTCCTCCACCTAAAGTATCCAAGGTCGATAAATCTACAGATGCCAAAAAATCAGCAACGAAATCATCAGTCAGTTCTAGTAAAACAAGATCTAGTTCATCATCATCATCAGCTAAATCCAGGGTAATAATTTGTGTTAATAGCCAAAGCTCACACTAAAAAATCATTATAATTTCAGGGGTGTCAATTTTCCTGATTTATCCGGAATTCCGGATTGATAATTCCTGAAAGAGCAATGCTTTCTGACAAAAATAAAAGTTATTTGATGGAAATATCTCAAGAAATGGCAAAGTTATGATCAATTGAATCAGATCTGAAGGATTTTTGTTAATACAAACTGAGTTACTTATGGAAACAATGTGGTTGTAGGCCTCATACTTGGCAAAATTGGTCGGGACGCATTTGATTTTCAGGATCTTTAAATTGGCTCTGTTGACACCCCTGTAATTTTGTGGTGGATTAAATTTTGTGGAGTTTTCCGTTTGATTGAGACACTTGTTATTGTGTGGGCATCCGGTTTGATGGTTAGTTTGAATAGTGCTCGACACATTCCTGCCTAACAGATTGGCCAATGGCCTCTTACATTATTCTGTAGATATTTGCATATTTTAATCAAACATACTAGTATAATCAAAATAAATGTGTATGATCTTTGTGAAGGTGAAAAGTTTTCTTTATACTCTAAACATAATTCCAGTAGCACTTACTTGTTCACAACAATATTAGTAATTACTTGTCCTGTACATCCACACATGTGCTAATGTTACCGACTAGTGTATGGAGTAAAGGGTTAATGAACAGACTCTTATCTGATATAATGTATCTGATGTATGATTATTTCTTACCACACAGCATGACGGAGGTAGTTCCTCTAGAAAGAAACCATCATCTATAGTTGCCTCGGTGAAGAGAAGATACGAGGAGTTAGAGGAGGATGAAGAAGAGTATGATCCCAACAATCCTGCTGTAGGCAGTGTAGCTAGTGTGGTTAGAGGGCCGACCAGAAAGTAAGAGGGATAATCATTGTTTCGGCCGTCCTTACCATCCTCCAAAGATTTTAACGAAAAGGGGTTTATTGTCGATTTTCTCATCATGTAGTTAAATTATTATGCCCCCATCTTTGATGAGGGTGTAAATTGCTTTGCAAATGTCTGTCTGTCAGTAGACTAAATGGTTTCCGTTCAATAACTCAACAATGCTTTGCCCTAGTATCTTCAAACTTTACATGGAGGTTGGTCAGCAACAGAAGATGACCTCTATTGATTTAAGTTCAGTAGGTCAAAGTTGCTGGGACCTTTAACATTAATTACTTTTTGGTTGCAATAGGGGCATACATGTTTTACTAACATTTCTTTTTCCCAATTTGATTCAAGTACTGTTACTAGAGAATTATTTGAACGACCCCTTGTTTTGACTGACTATCAGTTGAAATTACAATATTTGTCTTGTGAATCAACTATCAAAATTTATACCATAGTGTAATCACACATTTGCAAGGTCAGTTAAGATATTGTTTCTTGTATAAATTTATAAGTGATTGAAATGTAAAGTATATAGTCTTCTTTTGTAAGGTACTAGTTTAATGAATAAATGTTTCAGGTCCAGTATTCCAAAGTCATTACAGGCCAATAAATCTTTGTTAATGAAGGCAGTTACAGAGGCTGAAAAATCAGTGACCACAAAGAAAATCTCTCCTGGTAAGTAAGACTGTCCGGATTATTCTGAGCCATCTAAGTTCTTAAATTGACGTGTTTCCTTGACGAAAGCACAAGGTTTCAGTTTTTAATATTCTTTGAAGAATATTTCATCTATTTTCATTGAAGAATATTTTATCTGCATTCTTTGACGAACAATTGTGAACTATTCTTCTCTTTCTGACACAAATTATCATGCATGCTAATGTCTCATTAAGTCTTAAAGGTGCTGCCTCACAGATCAAGCTAAAATTTTTGTATGACGTAATTTTCCTACCTAACCAAGTATTTATATAATAGAAAGTCACTGGTGGTTGCTTTATGAAAGGTTTATGGCATATAATCAATTTAAATCACTCTTAATATTTGGCACTCAGTATTTTTCTGTTTAAAAATATTGCAGAGTTTCCTTCCAAAATGTTCTGTGAATTATGTAATTCACACATGATCAAACTGTAACTTCAACAAACTAAAGCCGAAACATCTGTGAGGTATTCAGTTTGTTACGCAAATCGTTTTCATCGAATGAAAACAAATTTCAGGCAATTTAAGTGATAGTAGTGCTAATTCTATAGGGTATTAATACCCTATAGAATTTTGGGTGTAAAAATGCTAAATTACTACAAAATGCCGATGTTTCCCAAGTTATTTTTTATGTCAATGTGGTTGTTTATGGCATATACAGGAAACTATTCCAAATTTACATGAATATTTGACAATTTAATTTTATTTTTGCAATACACCAATACGTGAGGCAGTCCCTTTAAAACAATATTTGAAAATAATCTCCTAGTCCTACTACTTGTTTGGGAGAATTATCTCCCCTGTATAACTTCACTTAGTTAATATGTGAGATATATATTACAGAGTCTAAACCAGCCATGAGATCAGATCGTCAGCCGGTGAATTTAAAACACAGATTAAAAACGGCAGCAGGGTTAGGATTGATATCAAGATCCAAGCGTGCGGAGATGAGCCAAAAATACACAGGAACATCCCCTTCTAGTCAGGATACTGTGAAAAAGCCACGAAAATCCGATGAAAGTTTTGAAAATATGTCGTATACAATCAAAAACGTAACTACACAGCCACCTAAGAAAGTTTCACCAAAAGCACCAGCCACAGCTCCAGTCAGGGTGGCTGCTGCAGGTAGACTAAGTTCATTATTTATCTACCCCTCTTTGAAGTCACATTATCTCTCCCAAAACTTTTTTCCCGATCATCCAGTAAATATACTAAATACAAAGAATTAGGATGTTTTTCACAAATGACCTATAATTGACGACAGAATGTCAACTATATAATTATATATACTGACATATTCATTTATTTGAGGACAAATATTTTAAACAAAGCCCAAAAGTAGGCATACCCCTCCCTAACATTCTTTTCATTTAGGTTGAATGAGCCTTACATATCTGGGGTTGAATGAGCCTTGGTTGGGGGTTGAATGAGCTTGGGGTTGAATAAGCTTGGGGTTGAATAAGCCTGCTTCCTTTATATCAATTCTAAATAAGTATACTTAGTTGCCATGTCCGTAAATGAAGCATAAGTGTTGCATGATTTATAAATTCTACAATTACGCCTGACTGTGTACATGTACACTGAACTACACAACATTGGACCTGGCAAATTGGCATTTTTTTGTGATTCTGGCTGAGGTTGTTTGAAGCACTTGTTTGAAATGGTTGACCTGTCAACATTTCCCGAAAGAAGTATGCATTAGCTACATACTGGTACCTGAAGCTTTCTATTTGTCTGTATAATAAAAACATCTCAGCCATTTATCTCTCATTTAAACACTGTCTATAATAGATAGGAAAAAAAATGGGTAAAATTAAAATTGGCTTGGTGTAGTGTATTAGGTTTAAATAGGCTTAGCCACTATCTACGGACATCCTATGCTGTCACCAGTGGTGGTTTTGGCTGTGTTCTTTACATAAAGGTATGTTATTTTATGGCCAATGTATTAAGACAGTACTATTGTGTTTACAGCTTTACGAGATATAGCAAGTGGTAGTAAAGTGAAACAAGAAGTTACTGAAGCTGATTCTGATGCAGACGAGGAAGGTAAGACTGTCACCTTTATCTTGAACGTCGTACTACTATCTCACTTGTCCGCTTTGTTAGCTTAGTGGTAGAGCATCCTCTAAAGGTCTGACAGGTCTCTGGTTCAATACCAGGCCAGGAAAATGCAAAATGATACTGGTATGTTTCCCTGGTCCTCCCATGCTTTCTCTCAGGCACTGATAGACCAAAGTGGTTAAAAATGTTACTGGTATATCTTTATACCTTTGCATGACTCCTATCAGGATAGTTAGTTTCAGGTAACTGCTGGTTCACTGGTATCTGGATAATGTGACTGGGTAGTCTCCATGTGTAAGAAACACTGTTGACCTGTGGGACTTAAAACAATATTCCAATTTTTGTTTCCTGTATCTCTCTCTTTCCATATCTCACACCTCATCCTGTAATCAGTGTTAATAGTTCCTAACCTTACAGATCATGGCAGTAACCGGTGTATCCATGTAGTTGGGATAGTTAGGGGTGTCAATATTCCTGATTAATCCGGAATTCCGGAATTTGTCTATCCTAAAAGAGGTATGATTTCTGACCAAAATAATAGTTATTTGTTAATATCTTGAGAAATGGCAAAGTTATAGTAAATTTAATCTGCTCTGATGGATTTTCTTAATACAAACTGAGTTAACTATGGAAACAATGTTATTGAAGGCCTCTTGTTTGGCAAAAATGGTCCGCTGCATACGATTTCCTGTAAATTGGCCCTGTTGACACCCCTGGATAGTTAAAGGTTACAAAGTGAGGCACTGCTGTTAATGGATCGATGACATGATTGTGTGTGCAGCTACTGTATGTTATCATGGTTATTTTGTCTGTTCGAAAATACTGCACTACATGTACATATACACAGAGATGAAGAAGAGGCACATTTTGAAGCATGCAATGAGAAAGGTTTCCTGTATGGTCAGACTAATCCAAAAACAAAATTAAATTCAAAATCTACCTCTGATCATGAATCGTTATGTGATAATACACACTTCTCTTAGAGTCTAGACATAACTGGGAAACCTTTCTCGTTGCAGGTAGTGAAATAAGTTCCGATGAGAATGATGAATTAAGTGGTGAAGATCTGGATGATTGTGATAGTGAAGGTGAACTTGAAGAAGAATTTGATTCAGAAGAAGAATCGGAAGAAGAAATAGAAATTGAGATTACAGACAGAGCTGCACAAACTTTACTCAATATGCGAGATCCCAATATTAACTTAAGTGAATGGAAATGTACAATAGATTGCAAAGAGTCTGGATCACAGACTGATCTGACAGAATCTACTGCCAGTCAAAGTACTTGTAGTACATACAAATTATCTAAGGAGAAATTGGAACAAATTGACGCCAGTTTGTTAGATATGTTCATAGAAAATTTAATGCCCTTTGATTTTGTTGAAAACGAACCATTCAAGATGTTTGCTAAATCTTTGGAAAGCAAGTATCATTTTCCTAAGAGAAAGAAATTAGTGACAGAAGTTGGTATCTTGTATAATACAGTCCGTGATTTGATAAAAACTGATATAAGTAAGGAACAGTCTGGTGCTTTCACTCATAGTTCATGGACAACAACTGATCACCAATGTTATGATACCATAAAGGTTCATTTCATCACTAAGGACTGGATACTTAGATCTCTGATGTTAAAAACATCTAAGATAAGTGAGATTGGATGTTACGATGAGGTAGCTCAGAGCTTACAGGACACCAAGACAAAATGGATGTTAACAAATCCTATCCTTGTCACAAGTGGTTCAAAGCCTGAGCGTAAGATAGTGGAAGTGTTGGACTGGCAACATGTTGTGTGTTTTGGTAGTTGTATACAAGCTGTCATCAGGAAGTCTCTCAATTCAAGAGCTGTTAGTAGCTTCCTGGAGCAGGGACGTAAACTAGTCAGTGATGTGTTAGATAATGCTGCGGTCCTTGATGTGTTCAGGAGTAAGAAACGTGTGCTTCTACCTGTAGATCTACACAATACTGACTTGGTACTTGATGTTGCTGGAACTTGGAGTAGTTCATTGGAGATGTTAACTGTCCTGTCAGACCTCACACCTGCCTTACATGCTGCTGTCATGGATACTGAGTTAATTAACTCAGGTGTAGATCTACGTAGTCAGTTGTTCAACTTTAACCAGCAGTCGTCCTTGGAGTCACTGACAAAGATACTGAGTACTTTCAAAACTGCCACAGAAATACTAACTGGTACTGAACAACCCACTTTACAGAAAGTTGTACCAATATTTGTAAAATTAGACAAAGTCTTAGAGGAGAAATCTGAAGATTGTACAATGATCAGTGACTTGAAAACTTATGTGAAGGAAGAGATAAAGACATTAATGAATACTTGTAAGGAAACGTGTTTGCTTGCTTGTTTGCTTCATCCACAGACAAAACAGATGGCGTTTGTATCAACAGTTGAAAAAGATGAAATAAAATCAGTTCTGTTTAATGAAGTAAAGTCATTGTGTGAATCAGAGTTCAATCAGGTGGATGATAAAAATAAGAAATTTAGAAAGGGAAAGAAAGTGGCACAGAGACAAACTAAGGCAATGTCTGAAGCTTCCACTGAGTCAGATGTAAGGAGGGTAATTGTGAACACAGAGTGTGAGGACAATGGTGCACAAATTGACACTGAGACCACTGACAGAGATATAGACAATTTGTCGGGTCAAACATCGGAAGAAGAAACTTTGGATCTTGAAGAGGAAGATGGAGGCGGTGTTAGAGCAACCCAAAGTGACAAATCGGATTCTCAGAGTAACATCACTGCAGAAGATAGCAGTACCTCACTAGATAGATCTGTGTCAGGGACAAAGTTGAATTTATCGATCACTGTTGAGAACGATTGGTTAGATGATGTGATATGTGCAACAGAGGACCCTAGATCTCCGGAAGAGACTGCCAAGATTGAACTGAACTTATACATGGCAGAACCAGCTTCTGGTCAGAATCCACTGTCATGGTGGAAAGAGAAACAGTTGCTGTATCCACATATCGCTTGTATTGCTAGGAGAATTCTAGCCATACCTGCATCAAGTGTGAAATCTGAGGATATATTTCATCTAGAGAAAGTACCGGATACTAAACTGATACAAGTTAAACCTGAACATGTTGATATGATGTTGTTTCTGAAAGAAAACAAATCTGTCTATGAATCTGACTGAGCAGTTAACTGGTTATGTTTTCACCTGTGAGTGGTTAACTGGTTATGTTTTCACCTGTGAGTGGTTAACTGGTTTAAAAGTTTTCACCTGTGAGTGTTAACTGGCTATGTTTTCACCTGTGATTGTTAACTGGTTAAGTTTTCAACTGTGAGTGGTTAACTGGTTATGTTTTCACATGTGAGTGGTTAACTGGTTATGTTTTCACCTGTGAGTGGTTAACTGGTTAAGTTATCACATGTGAGTGTTAACTGGTTAAGTTATCACCTGTGAGTGTTAACTGGTTAAGTTATCACATGTGAGTGTTAACTGGTTATGATTTCACCTGTGAATGTGAACTGGTTAAGTTTTCATCTGTGAGTGCGTGTCTTGTCAAGATTGCTCTCAGTAACCGTTCTGGTTGATATTCATTGCTGTTATTCTGTCAACCATTCTGATATTGTTCAAAGAAATGTTGTTTTTTTACCTAGATAGGGCTGACAATAAAAATATTTGTTTCCTGAAAGGCCAAAGAAGTTGAATATCCGGGATTTTGATTTTTCGTGAGTGAGAAGTGTAACTCCAAAACAAACAAATATTTAATGTCAGTCTAGCTTTGACTTATGAATTGTTGTTGTCATTGAAGAGTTAGTTAGAACAACTTGGATGTTTTTGTGTTTTTATTATATTCGAAAATCTGTTTCGGGTATTGACAGTTGGTGCTGTTTTAATGATTGTTGCATTTATTTATTTTAAAAGTTCATTAGATATTTCTGTATGAACCTTGTATTGAGAGTGTGTATGTGGGTCCGTACATTCAGAGTATATGATATTTCGTTGGAATGAATGAGTTTCCGTAATTTCAGTATTTGAACAAATTAATTTATGGAAAGAATGGATTTCTGTAATTTTCAGTATTTAACAAATTAATTTATTAATAGGTTGTTGTATTGTTTTATATTGACAAATAAAATGTTGGAAAAGTTGAAAGAGTTTATCATTGTTTTCTATTCCATGTTCAGAGAAATATATTTAGTATGATATCATTTTAGAGTTACATTAAACAGGAATTCATTATCAAGGTTTTGTATGGTACTTCTGTATGATCATTAGTTGTTACAGGAAAATAAGCAAAGTTATGGTCAATTAAATCTTCTCTAAAGGCCTTTTATTCAATACAAACTCAGTTTAATATTGAAACAATGTGGTTGAAGGCCTCTTGTTTTGCAAAAATGGTCTGCCACCATGATTTCAGGATTTTTCAATTTGGCTCTGTTGACCTCTGATCAGTATGCACCACCCTGAAATCTTCTGACATACGACTCCAAGACACAGTGTAAAATTAGTCTGGTACTTCAAACACACAGAATTTTAATTCAGTTCCATTTCTGCTCAGGGGCCATAATTCCTTGGACTGCTCTTAGGGAATTTCTGTTTTGCTTTAGAAATGGTCATCGAAATTTGTTTGCACATATAAGTGGTAGCCCTGCTTTTTAGCTCACCTGTCACAAAGTGGCAGTGAGCTTTTGTGATCACTCTTCGTCCGTCGTCTGTCCACAATTACTTGTGTAGACACTAGAGGTCACAGTTTTAGCTTAATCATTATGAAACTTGGTCACAATGATCATCTCAACAAAATCTAGGTCAAGTTCGATATTGGGTCATCCGGGGTAAAAAACTAGGTCACAAGGTCAAATCATAGAAAAACCTTGTGTAGTCACTAGAGGTCACAATTTAACTTAATCTTTATGAAACTTGGTCACAATGATCATCTCAACAAAATCTAGGTCAAGTTCGATATTGGGTCATCCGGGGTAAAAAACTAGGTCACAAGGTCAAATCACTTCGATATGTCATTGGGTCTAAATGTGATGTAAATTATAAAGCATACTAGTAAGACAATATGAAAACTTTGTACATGCAATAGAGGCTACCATTAGGGGTTCATGAACAACTGTCCAATATTACTACACAAATTATTGGACTGCTACAATAAACCAAAAAAAAACATGGACATACCAATCAATGACTACTGTGTTTAATAAAGATGCATGATAAATACATATAGATCAAATATATTAAATAACTACATGTTACATCATATTGATAGTCCATCAGCATTCATATTAGTCCATTGTTTAGAATTGCACGCGAAACGAGACACCATTTCCCTGACATTTTACTTCAATTTTGGGTTCATATATAGCACCATGTTGGTATATAATCCTGTACATCGGGGAGTTTGTTGTAACGGACGTGCTGTACACATAACTGGTTCTTAATCATGTAATTTGTCTTTGGTCGAGGATAGAAACCCTGCAAACAATATCCGTTCGTTTATCTGGAATGAAAACAACAACACTCTTTGTAAACATTAAAATCGCAAAGAGGCATGTATACATGACAGGGGGGGGGGCTACAGGACATATGTATAACGGTGGAAGCTAAACGATCCATGGCTACCATGGGCGACTAGATGATTCATGGCTACCATGGGCGACTATATGGTTCATTGCTACCATGGACAACTAGATGATTCATGGCTACCAGGGCCGGTTAGAGGATTCATGGCTACCATGGGCGACTAGATGATTCATGGCTTTCATTAGCGGAGGAGGATTAATGACTACCATGGGCGAAGGGGAGATTCATGGCTACCAGGGGCGACTAGAGGTTTCATGGCTACCATGGGCGGAGGAGGATTAATGACTACCATGGGCGAAGGGGAGATTCATGGCTACCAGGGGCGACTAGAGGATTCATGGCTTCCATGGGCGACTAGATGATTCATGGCTACCATGGGCGGAGGAGGATTTATGGCTTTCATGGGCGGATGGAGGATTCATGGCTACCATAGGCGAAGGGGGATTTCATGGCTACCATGGGCGGATAGAGGGTTCATGGCTACGGTGGCTGATAGTGGATTCATGGCTACCAGGGGCGAATAGAGGATTAATGGCTACCAGGGGCGAATAAAGGATTAATGGCTACCATGGGTGGATAGAGGGTCCGGGGCTATCAGAGGTGGCTAGAGGATTCATGGCTACTAGGGGCGGCTAGTGGATTACTGGCTACTAGGGTCGACTAGAGGATTCATGGCTACCTTTGGGCGGCTACGTGATACATACATAACACGGATAGATGCAGGTTCTATTTGTATTTTAAAAGTTAAACAACGGACTTGATGGCAATTATTTATGAAGTAAAATTACAGTTGATGAACTGATTTAATATCAATTATTTACGCCGAATGAAAAATAACACCTACCTTTAACTTGCTCAGATGGTTGAAGTAATCCAAAGTCACCTAAAGATTGTGTTAGCGTTACATTAACATCACGGTTGGACGCCTATTTTTTCATTTATATTTCACCATTCACAATGTCAGCAATTAAATCCCATTTAAATTTGAAATTTCACATATTCCATATTATTTTTAATGACAAAAAATTCACTTCCAATGTATAAAGACGCCATTTTTGTGAGACAGTTTAGGTGGGTAAATTGAACACCTACACGGCTAGTAAAATCTAGTCATGATTTCAACAGTGTGTGTAAATTCATTGTTGTTGGATTAGTTCATGAGATCATATTTTGACGTGTCCATTTAATCTGTTAATGGATTGACAAACATGAGGTTAGGGAAGGGATCATTTTGTTGCATTTAAAAGAAGTAATGATGTTGGTTTTGTCTTTTCAGTTCCATTGTTATCTATATTTGTGCAGACAACTGCTGTAGAAGTAACTATTTGGTTGCAACAAAGCGATTATTAACAATATTCAGTTTGTAAACAATGGTTTAAGTAAGATATACGACTCAAACTGTCAATTATGAAATATATTGAACTATCTTCGGCGCTGGCGCGCCTCAGATAGTCCAATATTTTTCATAATGGACAGTTTTCGTTGTATATCTATTACATACCAAGTCAATGACTTACTACATGTACATGTTATACATACAGAATATGGACCACCTCTACCAGATACACGTTTAGTACAGAAAACTAATCCTGATACCGACAGTAATGCTGATTCTAGCCAGGCAGGAAGTCCAGAAGCTCAACCTGTACAAGGTACAGTACATAATCTACCAACATTTACAATAAGCATTTTGACCCATGAAAGTCAAAGGGCTTATCAGTACCATATTTGCCTAAAATATTGGTCACAGTTGTGCATTGGTCACATTAAAAAAATTAGAAAAGATTCAAAGAAATAAAAAAATGCAAAAAAAGAAAATTAAGAATACGTTATATATAAGAAGTAAAAAGGCTGATTTTGAGAGACGATTGATCATAATTCACATGCCTTACTACTGTGGTCATATCTGAAATGTAGACCAGCCAGCCATATTGGAATGGGCCCGATTCAGGTTTTAAATTATAAGTGGTTGTATGTAGACTTTTTGTAGTATTATGAACTAAAATTCAAAAGAATTTGTTTCATGTAAACCAGTTGGTGAGTTGTCTGGTTTGAGATTTCTCATTTTGATACATTCTGCGTATGTTGCACAACAATAACCTGATGATGATATTGTACATGTTTATGTAGATGATGATAATGACTCGCCTGATCCAGAGATACAACAATTACTAGATGAAGCTCATATGACTCTAGATTTAAATGATGACATCGTGGAAGATGAGTACAAGTATCAGATCAAGTATGTATGCCGGTGTAGCAGTCTGTTTTTCCCCGTGTATTTTTTCCCCTACACCAGTATAGTACTTTGTATACAATATGAATAATAAATTGAAGTATTTCATTACAGTGTAGTCCCTATTTAAACAGCCAGCCAATTTGTAGTGTAGTCCCTAGTTCAACAGTCAGCCAATTTGTAGTGTAGTCCCTATTTAAACAGTCAGCCAATTTGGTCTTGGATACATTTACTTTCTGAGCATATTTATTTACATCCAACCCTTGCCTGTCAATGTTAAATCTACTTGCCTGGTGCCTGGTTAGGGTTAACAACCAGCTACATCACAAACAGTGTTGGTTGTATTGTCAACATATACACCTGAAAGTATGTATGTGTTACTTACTGTTTCTTTGAAATTAATCTGAAAGGAACATGGTGAAGTTGATAACAAGCAATCTGAAGTTGTTACATGCACTGAGCTGACCACTAACATGTGAATGACTGTATATAATGTATTATAGGGATGACAGAAAGAGTGTGTCACCAGAACCGAGGTTTATAGTTACCTTGGATGGTGTGGACCCTGATACATATAAGACATTCTCAGATGTTAGACAGAATCCAGTACAGGTATATATACTGTGTTATTGTATTACTGTATCAATATTGGTACCCAGAATATGCCAATGAAATATTCAAGACACAGGAATCATAGATTGAAGAATGTGGTAGAGCCATTGAAACAATTTCGATAATCTGCGTGTGTTATTATGTGTGCATTTAAAACAATAATTAATTGATATTTTGGTTTCAATTTTCATGATATGCACATGATTTCTGAGCCAAAATTTTAAAAATGAACCGTCTGTTCTGCTTGGGCTTGCACAACTGAGGATATGCGTTTATTCTAAGAAAATGGGTAGATGATGGCTTTGAATAAAGATAAGAACAGTATGGTCTAGATGTATTTAGTAATTGCCAAGAAACATTTTAATAAGTGTCTGTTTACGATTCTTGGTTGATAAATGGCTGGCTTAGAATTAGAAGGTCATAAGTACAAAATCATTATTTTGAGAAAACAAGAAAACACTGTCTGAAAACTACTCTTTACTTATGGAAAAACAACTTTTTATGCCCCCGTATCGATAGATCGGGAGGCATATAGTGATTCACCTGTCCGTCCGTCCGTTCGTCCGTCCGTCCTGGTTAACCCAAATTGACCGTTTCTTCTAGCATCATTATGGCTTGCTACAAAGCTTCCAAACTTGCATGGATGTTGTATATGACCACTCTCCACACACCTGTATCACCTGACCCCATTTTGACCTTCACCTTGACCTAATTTTGGACTTAGACTTATTTATGGACAAGGCTTCCACAGGGGGCATAAGCGTTTATTGAACGCAGTCTTGTTTCAACATCAGTTTGGTCAACATGATCATAAGAAGCGCCCAGAAATGCAGATTTCAAATATGCATGAGTTTTATGATCTCTCAAGTAGTATTTACAACCTTCTAATTCTAAGCCAGCAAAATGTGTGTGTTATACTCGTGAATTTACGTTATCATGACATTTTCTCAGCGTATAAGCAAATGTTCAGTTAGAGGTTTTATACTTATGCAATGCTATATTATGTATTATAGACTGTGAAGCCGGTACCCAAACCCAAGCCAACCACAGAAGAACAACCCAAGTCTGTTGTCACACCTACAGCCGAGAGCCTGGAACAAATATTTGCCAAAATACAACCACCAAAAATAAAACCTTTCAACATTAGTTTGAAGGATACAGACGGTATGTACAAATTACTGTATAAAGTAGGGGTGACTATTGAGTCCATCTTGGACTATTGTGATACTATTGCTATTGCTGAAAGTACTATTGCGATACTATTGTATTGCTTGAAGCTATTGCGATACTATTGCAATAGTTATTGCCAAGATTTGAAAACCAGAGATTAACTTGTAAATGCATATTTGCATTGCGTAAGATATAACTTAGTTGTACAACATACTAATCTACAAATTGTGGAAATGATTTAAAATGAATTGGACAGAAAAAGAACATGTACACGATTGCGATATTTGTGGCATTTTTGATGCGCTGGATTATCTAAAATTAGTTTTTAACGAGAACGGAAGTTGTTTTAAATTAATTATAAACTTTATTAATAAAAAGGAAACTATCGTAACTATCGATAGTTGAGCTAACTATCAGCGATAGTTATTGGATCGAGACTTTAAATATCTATGCATACTATCGGGTCACTCGGGATCGCAATGCATCGATATTTCGATGCATCGGCCCACCCCTAGTATAAAGTCACATATTTTCGTGGGTATCGAATTTCTTGGACTTTGATCAAAATGCATTTTCGTGGGTTTGTAAGTTTGTTGATTACAAAATATGGAAGGGTAAACCTATGCTCTGTTTTGGTGATGTCAAATTGTCAATTAATCTAAGAGGATTGGATTGCATGGTCCAGTTCAACAACAAAATTAACGCAATTTGACTCTCTCGAAAAATGATGAGTTTACAGTACTCTGAATTATGGACATTGTCCCATATTACGTTAATTTACGTACCCTGTATGGTTATCTAGACTATTTACTGTTGAGTATCCAATTGTCATTAATCACAAAGCTCAGGTAACAATGAAATGTATGCAGTTGATATGTTATTTAAGATAACATTACGTTTATTTCAAATAGCATGATCCACAGGCCCATAATAAACACTCTGACATAAACGATGTACCATGTAGACATAACATGCAATTAACTATTTCTGAATTGAGAAAGAAACCTGAACTCAAACGTCATTACAACTGAGAAACAGTGTATCGGGATTGGTACCATGTTAAATATTCTTTTCCCTTACATGTTATTATAAATTGATTGATTTGAAAAGAAGTTTACAGTGAGTAACAACAATTACACCCTGACAGACAAAAATCCATTAGTTTAGATTCTCTGGAAAAGATACTAGTATACCAGTGAATTAAAAATTTGCAAGTTTTAAGTCCCAAGTCTGAGTCTTGAAATGTGGGTGATTAGGAACCCAGGACTGCTATCAGACTTTGTTAACATATTGAACTTGTTGTTTATATATCAGATGAAGAAGAAGAAGAGATGGACACTGAAGAAACTGAGGAATCTAAATCTGCTTCAATCAATGAAAGATGTCGGTTCTGGCCTGCATGTGCTAATGGCAATGAATGTCAATTTATCCATCCATCTGTGCCATGCAAGTAAGTTATCACTACGGTACTTACCGGTAAAACTTTTTCATGATGTATGAAGAGCCGAGAGTACTTGTGAACTTGAAACCATGTAAAACGATACAGTAGAACCTTGATGCATCAAACAGTTTAACCTCAAACACCATAGAAATCTCTAATAGGATCTTTGGTTCAGGCAAAATGATGATGAACCAGTATGCATACTGTAGAAGCCTTAACAGATAGATGGTTCAAACTAATTTCACCACCTGAGGGCAATTTGAGACATATGGGATCCACCATGAGTTGTCTTTGGAGATCAACATTTCTTAAACGAGTCTAGAAAACACAGGTTATTAAGTGAGCCTTTGGTGAGCTTAAAAATTGTTTTTGTGACGAGTTTAAGAAATGTTGATCTCAAAGACAACGAATGACGGATAATTTTTATCACATTACCATAGTTACCGAGTCAAAACAACGTCAATAAAAACATATATAAGCCGTTGACGTTACCTTTTCGCGCCGAAAAACTGGTGACGTCTTATATTCGTTATCACCATGTTGGAGAACATTGTTACGTCATTTTTTCTCACATGGAATATCACAGTATTTATGTGATAACTGAAGTTCTACTATAATAAAAAATCAGACCAGAAAAGCAGCACTCAACAGAAACAGCAGAGTGTGAAAGGCAGAAAAAGAGCATATTATCTGGCCCCGATCTCCCGAAGCATCTCAATCTGAGTTGAGATACATCTCAAATACTGTCATGTGTCTTTGAGATAATTTCCATGGGAGACAAGACTCTGAAAGTTGGCACCACAAAACAGATACATTGTTCTGAGTTTATTACAGTAAATACTTTGAGCATAAAACTTATGAATGATCTCATATTTATACTCTTGACTTGAGCAAAATCTCAATTTGAGTTGAGATTTCTACTTGAGATGCTTCGGGAGATTGGGGCCTGGTACCACTGTAACATCAACATCAAAATTTAGAAATCGTGAAAATGTCTGTTTTATGTTTTATTTTGCATTTCAGATCTTTTCCATATTGTAAATTCGGGGATAAATGTTTATACATTCATCCCAACTGTAGATTTGATGCTAAATGTACCAGAATGGATTGTCCATATACACACTCATGTAAGAGGAAAGGGCTGATGGGTCCTACTGTTATACATAAAAGTGAGTATGAACGTTAGGGTTTGGTGAATTGTTGGATGATACTGTCTGACACATTAGTACTGATTTATAGTTATTGTACTGTCTTTCCATGTTTGTTCAAATAATTTAAGATGGCACTTATGTAAAATTTTCCTGAAATTAACTTTCGATTGGCCTGACATGTTTGTTCAAATAATTTAAGATGGCACTTATGTAAAATGTTCCTGAAATTAAATTTCCATTGGTCTGACATGTTTGTTCAAATAATTTAAAATGGCACTTATGTAAAATGTTCCTGAAATCAACTTTTTGCATGTACCAGCACAAGTATTCGAAAATAAAAATCCTATGATGTAAAATATAACTTCAATTTCAAAATCTAATGTAGGAAATGTTTTTTGATAACAATGTTACATTCGTATGTAAAAAGGCAGTAGTGTACATGTGTTCATAACAATTACGTAACTTTTGACATCATTTTGGGATGATATTGTATTGTATGACAAGTTCCAGTATCACAAACTACGGCTCAATTATGATATTTGTATGATTATTTATTTCAGTTCTGCAGGTTCCTGTACAACAGTATGTTCCTCAAATAGATTCATACCAGTCATCCAAGCCATTCCAGTCAGGAAATGCCCCGCCCACTCAGTGTAGATTCTTCCCTAACTGTAGAAATATGTCCTGTCCATTCACACATCCCAAGGTACGTTCTTATGTTATGATCCCCCATCTTTGATGAGGGGTATATTGCTTTGCACATGTTAGTCTGTCTGTTAGTCGGTCAGTAGACCAAATGGTTTCTGTTCAATAACCCAAGAACACTTTGCCTTAGGGTCTTCAAACTTTACATGGAGGGTTGTCAACAACAGAAGATGACCCCTATTGATTTTGAGGTCTGTAGGTCATAGGTCACTATACCTATGACCTTTACCATTTCTGACTATTGTGCTGCAATGGGGCATATGTGTTATACAAACATCTCTTGTAGTCTCTTAAAAATAGTCTCTTAAGAATTAAAATATTCTGCTTAAATGAAGAAGTATGAAGAAAGCTTTCAAGTTTTTCAAATGCAGGAAACATGTTTAGAAAAGCTGATACAGTACATTTCAAATGAATGATGAATGAAACGCTGTTTTCACTTCTGGTGAATTTATGTACCATGTTGTACCCCATTTAAAACTAGATTTAAATACTATCATTTTCAAATTGCAGCCATGTCGTTATGGTATAGGATGTATGAACAAGAGTACATGTACATTCTCACACCCTGCTCTTCCTGGTGCTGACAAACTCAAATGGACGAAGAAATCAACGAGGTAATTATTCATTTATCATATCATTATGTCTGAAACATATATTCTGGGAGATATACTTAGCAACTTTTTTAAGTCCTCACTTATATTTTTGATGATAACTTTGTCAAACTTGTATATATCTCAATGAAATTTGGCTATAATATGCGTGTCATCGCTTAGCAGAATTGTACATCAACACGTCGATTTCGATATATATTTATTGAATGCAAACAATCTTAACATAACAACTAAAGAAGGTAAAAGTCACAAATACAGATTTTGATATCTGGGATGACCACCATGTAGTCGGATTTTTCTGCTAGCAGTCACTGCCGAGACTCGGGAGTTCAATACTGTCTGAACTCAAAGTGGTATCACGTCTCCGGAGTAGCCCGATGTTACGTCATAACGTCACTTCAAATTGAAAAACGCTCTAGCAACCTGCATTTTACGACAAACAACCAATAAAATTACCTTTAACTAAACCCTCGAAGACATGTATAATGTTGTAATACAATCAGACAGTGATGTTTGAGGTAATTATTCTGAAATGTCGAGAGAAAATGCCACACTGCACCGTACCGACGTCACGTCATATTTTTTCTGACATTGTGGGACGCATAACTGTGATATAAAAAATGATTTTTAAATGTTTTTCGTACGTGGCGAGTCTTTGTGCATACTTCGGGAGTGTTTGAAACAAATGCCGGGAATGTGTAACTGCGCAGAGGGAGAAACATGCAAAACGCAAGTGCATCTAACCACGCCAAAACCACGTGTCATACGGCCAGTGTGTGACATGGATTAGTTTGATCGCCGCATACAAACATCACTTGAGAAATTTGGTTTCGTCATTGTTTATAATAAAAAAGTTATTAATCAGTGAAAATGAGGACTTAGAAAAGTTGTTAAGTATATATTGTTTATTGTGCTGGATGTCTGCCTGGATATCCGGATGGATGTCAAAGTTTGTCTGCGCTTGTTCCCCTTGCAGGCCTGGCATTTTTCAGGCCAGTGCCCGATTTCAGGTTTTGAATCCTGAAGTTTCCTTCTTTGATTATATTGAAAAATAGAGTTTCAGGCTTTGAAACAGGGATTTTCAAGCTTGAGAATGATTGTCAAATACCAAGCCATGGGTTCGATTTCAATGAAAATTCTCATGAATACCTGGTACTAAGCCTCGTTGTGCATATTTTCAACTATTTCAGGTTTGATGATTCTTGTGAGAGTTATGGCCCTTTGTGTCAAAAAATCATCCAAGTATATTAAATATAATGCCATTGCTAGTTTATGGACAGGTTTCTTTTCATTTTCAAACCCATCCTTTCTCTTGTATGCTACAACCCTATCTGTGTCTGTTCCGACATTTGTTTTAGATGAGGACCTGTTTGCCATGTAAAAGTATTTTTTATGTGAATACTCTGTGCTTGTTATCAAACTCTATACCTGGAAGAATCCGCCTGGTTTCTCTAGTGGTTGTCCGTTGGCTTCAAGTGCGAGAGGTGTTGGGTTCGATCCCAGACCCTGACATACCAAAGTAGTTGACAATGGTACAAATGTACTAGTTTATCCCACACTTGCTTGATACTTAGCATAGTTCTAGATAACTGCTAGTTCACCTGGTGCTAGGATTATGTAGCTAGGTAGTCTCCATGTGACTGACATACTATTGACCAGTTGGATTTAAAACAATATTAAAAATAATACCTAGGGGAAAATGTTTGATGTTTCAGCGAGGTACCAGCACCCACGAAGACAACAGTTCCAGAAACTGAAGCTGCCAAATAGAATATCTGTGTGATGTAACAATTGATGGAGAACATATGGAATCCTAGCTAACACAGAATCCTGGCAAACACATGGAATCCTGGCAAACATATGGAATCCTGGCAAACATATGGAATCCTGAGTTTGAGCTAATATGTACTGTGGATTTTTATGAGCAAATTTTAATGACATAATTTAGTAGTTTATTAATTTTTTGTAATAATCTTAGAAGTGTTTATTTTGTTCTTTCTGTGTTGTAAGTCACAGAAATTAATTGTTAATTTGTATTTTTGTTAAAGTTAACAAGATAGCTAAGTTTGATTGTTTGCATATTTTAGACTTTGATCCTTATTTGTTTGGTAGGATAATGCATAAAGTTTAAAATCTTCATGTCTTTTAATTTAATCCAAAGTTGTTATTAATAATATTCTGATTACGACTGTGTTTTATTTAATAATTTTCAACTAAACATAGAAATCTACAGTACTTTAGTTCTAACTCTTAAACTTATTTTAATGGGTCGATGCATGGGAATTCTCACGGATGGATATGGAAGATGGGTCAGTGCTACAAATACAGGGGACTACCGGGTACTATCCACGATTCTACTAGTGTATGATCACCATTTGCCGACCAAATGGATCAGTGCTACGTGTATCGTGTGATACAAATACATGGACTTCTATCTTCGATTCTATACTTTTTGTTGACCGTGGGACATTTAACTTGATGTGAACTTTGATGTGAATATGCTTGAAGAACATCAGACAATATGAACAGATGAGTTACGGAAGGATGCGTTAAACTAGTAGTGACCAAGCTACTAGTACTTACCGAACACTAATTGTAAACATACAATTTGGGAGAAAATTGTCTTATGATTGACTGGATAGCCATTCTCTTGAAATTTTCAAGAAAGAGAAATGTTGTGTTAAGAAAGAAATGCTGTATTATTCTTAAGTATTAAGTGTACAATTCAGCAATAAGATGCTTTAAAAGCCATTAGGATGACAAGACAAGAACTGACAAGTGCTGTATTTATTCAAGGCATGTGGCTAATGGATGATGTTACCTGTGATAAATTAATGCACAAATTTGACGATAGAAAAATTTAAATCCTCGTTAAAGATTTGGCTAGATCATTATTTTATAATCAAGCCATGGTGTCAGTACTGCGTATCCAGCATGAATTTCATTCATACACGGAGAATGGTGTTACAATGATATATCACTTTGTATTATTGCTGAAAATTTCATGATGTTTCAATAATATATCACTTTGTATTATTGCTGAAAATTTCATGGTGTTTCAATAATATATCACTTTGTATTATTGCTGAAAATTTCATGGTGTTTCAATAATATATCACTTTGTATTATTGCTGAAAATTTTAAAATTAAGTTTAAGTATGCAATGTACCGTTTGGCAAGTCATGATAAATGTCGACATTTTGCAAATTTAATGAGCAGAATACAATAAAAATACTGTACAGTAAAACCTCAATTATGAGACCATTATCCTAGGAACCCTTCGAAAACCGGTTGCATTATTCAGTTGGTCTTAATATTAACATTAAGTAAAAAAAAGCTGATCCTTGAAATTTGACCTGAAAAGTGTGGTTGCAATTTTAAAATGGGGTTATTATTGAGGTGATCTTTACCTTAGGTTTTACTGATCACATAGTTGACTATAATGTTTGCAGTTGTTTTGTTATATGGTTTATACATTGTAGTCACAGTTTTGTTATGGGGTTGTTATATTGTTAAGTAAGTAACTATAAAGTTGACGTTGCTATTTTAAATTCAAATTGAATTGAAATAACTTGGTTGTAGTTGGTAGTATATGAGTTTTGTTTGCAAGTAATTTGTTAGATAAAAATGTCTTTCTTTCTGTTTAAAGTTTTCTGGCACTTTGTTGTACATATGACAGTTAAATGAATAACTTTTTCAGAGAAATCTAGATTATACATGTAATTACTGTTGTCTGAAATAGTCAGTACGAGCATAAGCAGTATTGAAATTGATTTATCTATGATTTCAATAAAGTAATGATTGAGTCATTAATAATCATCTTGAGTTTTGCTGCATTAGCAGACACATAAGTTGTGTACATTTTGTGTTGAATGTTGAATTCTGTTTTTGCATTTTCCTAATAATTGCACTCTTTAAGTATGAATCTGACAGAACTTGCGCTTGAAAATGAATCTGCACTACTTTTACTCTGTCCTCAGTACCCCATAAATAAAGTAAAACAAGACAAACTCCAGAATTGCTCAACAGTTCGACTGTAAGTCTTCATCAGTACCCCATAACACCCACAGATAAAATTTGGGGGGGGGGGAGGCGAGGGGCTTAAAGGAGTCACAGTGTTGGTTGGTCTGTAACTTTTTCTTGTCTGCACCAGTCACGCTGCTCAACTTCTGTATTGATTATAGAGAAACTTCTGAAAGGTTTAAAATTTGCATTCCAGTCTAATAATTTTTCAGAATCATGACCCTCTCAAATCTACAGGGGCGTCGATATTCCTGATTAATACGGAATTCCAGATTTGTCTACTATAAAAGAGCTATGATTTCTTACTGAAATAAAAGTTATTTGATGAAAATATCTCAAAAAATGGCAAAGTTATGATAAATTTAATCTGCTCTGAAGGATTTTCTTTTAATTATACAAACTGGGGAAACTTATGTCATTGAATGTCTCTTGTTTGGCAAAAATCGACCGAATACGATTTTCATGATTTTTAAATTAGCCCTGTTGACACCTCTGAATCTAGTTGTACATGTCTGCTTCAATCATGTTCTCCACATGTGGCTGTGGAGAAGTTGTCAGTTGCCTGCAGAGAAGCAAGTTTGTACTGGTTGATAATTAGTTCCAGGAAAACTTGCTAGGTTAACTATCTGCTATAATATATGAGTGGAAAACACATTGAAAAAATAATACCTCCTTGTATATCCATAAGTCTTAGTCCATAATTTCAGGTTTGAGCATTGAATTGAAGGATATAGCTTGTTGAATCCCTGGCAGTCCTGAACTTTTGCATATATTTTATAATGTTACTCATAATGTTACTCATAATTGAATAGCCAAATGCAAAAAGTGATGCTTTAGATTCCCATTTGCTGTCTTTGACTGTGTATTTAATTCTTAACTCCATTGATACCTGAAATCCTCATCACAGATCATCAATACTGAGCATGTAGGGGAGACAATCCAATTACAGAACTAGACATACCATGAAGCTGTATCAAGGGAGATCATTCTTGATATTTGTGCACAAAAGCTGCATTTAAGATGTTTATACATTCTAGTTTGTTTCTTATTAGTCCCCTACTGGTTTTTGACCGGAGGGGACTATAGGTTTGCCCTCCGTCCGTCAGTCTGTCTGTCAAAAAATCTGGATCCTGACATAACTCAAACAGTTTCCAAGCTAGGTTTATGAAACTTGGTATGTGGATAGGGGGCAATAAGGGGATAATGCACGTCCAACAATATTTTGATTCCGACCAAAATTGTGGTTGTTATAGCAACAGAAACATTGAAAAAATGGCTTAAAGCCGGTAGGGGACTTCTGTATTGCTTGCAATTCTTAGTGGCTTGTCATAATTATAGTGTAGAGTGTATATGGATGCAAGAGTTAAACTCTCTTCTGCTTTATATTTATACTATCCAAGTTCTCACACATTGTTTGATAGTTCTATGTGTAATTTAAATATTGTTGCGAGTAACATGCAAAAAAGTGGAGTAATTTGTGACGATTTATGATATAATATACCTTGTAATAATTTTATATTTCCCTACAGAAAGTGCATTCTTGTTTTGTATCAATATGTGTTTGTTCAGAAAATATACAGTGGACGAGCCTAGGAAATTGTAACTGATACACACACTAACACTCAAATCACAAAATTTACTGGTTTTGGCCTGGTATCAACTGTTTTGAGTGTGGGAAAAGTGTATGGAAATATGGGTGTTGCATGTTTTTGTGGGTCATTTTCTTTGAGATTTTATGGTATGTATGAGTATATGGGAACAATTATGAATTATAATGCCGAGTACAGGTACATGGGTCATATTTAACCCTTGTCCAGTAGCATGTGAAAGTGGTGTGTCTGTCTGTCTGCAAGGCAACTAAGTAGTTCAAGTTTGAAAAATACTCCCAGACCTTACTGTACAATACAATATCTAAGAAAATTGTGCCATTAGAATAATCTTATCTTATTAGTCCCCAACTGGTTTTTAACTGGAGGGGACTATAGGTTTGCCCTCTGTCGGTCAGTCTGTCCGTAAAAAATCTGGATCCTGACATAACTCAGTTTCCAAGCTAGGTTTATGAAATTTGGTATATGGATAGGGGGCAATAAGGGTAATTATGCACGTCTAAATTTTTTTTTATTCTGACAAAAATTGTGGTTGCCATGGCAACAGAAACATTGAAAATGGCTTAAAACAGGTAGGGGACTGTTGTATTGCTTGCAATTCTTAGTGACTTGTTTTACATTACCATACATTTTACCCGTTCAACAAAATAGGAGTCACTATCAGTCTCAAAGGTGTAAATTTTGAGATTTGAGTGTTGGATGTAAGTACAAATGTACCCTTGACGATCCATGTATCGAGTCATTTGATTTCAAAATGTATCATCTTAAATGGAATTTTGTTTTGTGTCTCTCTATTACCTGTTAAATAAATAGTTGTTTATGAAGTAATGTAAATAAAGCATTAACCGTTATTCTTTTGATGTATTTGTCCATTGGATATCTGGTCTGTTATTATTGATTAAATGGCGATTAATTAAATGGTTATGATAAAATCAGTTGAAAGGTCAAAGCCAGGACCAAAGATCATCCACTTCCAATAGACATACAGTGCAACCTCACCAGAGCAGCCCTGTCTCTAGCAACAACCCCTCTTTTGCAGCATTATCATTTTGTTCCAGTAGTAACATTTCTTTATTAAGTTAACGTCTTCACAGCAACAACCTCTGTACAACGACCAGATTGTGTTTGTCAATGTGTGTAGCTTTAGAAAGGTTGTACTGGATCTTCTAAGCATATAGAGTGTTTCATAAATTTTGTACTTGATCAAGAGAGACAGTTGACTGTGTCTAGATGACATTGAAAATTACACAAGTGACAACACATTGAAATAATTTTACATTTTATTTATTAACTACTATTGCACTGTTAAATTGATGACTGTCACAAATATAATAAATTGTATAAAAATAACAACGTGTAATACTAATATCACATTAAAATCACAGATAACAAAACGCAGGCTTAGAATCGACTGTAAAAGACTCATGAATGCATATTTGAAATCTGCATCTCAAGGTGCTTCTTATGAGCCTATTTTCATAAAAATCGGAAGTGGTCATGTTGACCAAACTTAAATTTAAAAAGCTTGGGTTTCCATAAGTAAAGAGTAGTTTGCTGACAGTTTTTTCTTCGTTTTCTCAAAATATTGATTTTGTACTTGCGACCTTCAAATTCTAAGCCAGCGAAAGAATGTCAATGATCGAGGTGGATCAAACAATAACAAAGAATGTCAATGATCGTGGTGGATCAAACAATAACAAAGAATGTCAATGATCGTGGTGGATCAAACAATAACAAAGAATGTCAATTATCGTGGTGGATCAAACAATAACAAAGAATGTCAATGATCGTGGTGGATCAAACAATAACAAAGAATGTCAATGATCGTGGTGGATCAAACAATAACAAAGAATGTCAATGATCCTTCCTGGTGGATCAAATCTGAACATACGAGGGTTGTGAAGCACCAGTTGATGTCAGCAATATTTCTCTTTCCTCGCGATTGCTGAACCTACGTCTAGCAGCCACCACGGCAAACAGAACAGCAGCCATCATGACAAGTACCCCACCCACTGCAGCTAGGACTGTTACCGTACCTGACGATGTTTCTACCTTGTTGTCATGAGGTCTGTTGTCTACGTTAGATTTTATGTTGTCATGTTGCGGGTACACAGCACCAAGTTGACCATCATCTCCACTGTTCTTGTAGGTGTAAAAGAATGGAGCTTGCTGCAATTCAGAGAAAAGAGAAATAAACACTTTTATAGTGCACGGACAATTCAAAGCCACATGGAAACTACGGCAGCTTCTAGCCACCCATGCAAGAGTCAGACATAGAATGAACCATCTATATCCCCATAAATGGAAATTTCAAGCAAGCCTATACACTCACTCTGCATTGAATGACATACTGTGGACTGAATTTCGTGTATAATTAACCATTAAGGGAGGTAATTATGAATGATAACTACACTGAAGTTTTATTCTACCGGTATACCTGTAAGAAATAATTGAATGATGATGCTAGTTAAGAGAACTGAGCTTGCTGCATTTTTCAGACAAGAGATCAGTTGTTGTGTAATTTTTCAAAAACTTGGGGATGGAGAAAATCTATTGATGTCTGTTGTTTACCATCATCAACAGTTAACAGTCATTCCATTATACTCTGAACAAAATACAACACTGAATGAAGGCAAATACATACTTAAAAAAATATACATATATCTACATTTATTATATAACTAACACTGTATTGTCACGAATACAGGCCAAATCGCACAGTGGAATACAACACGACAGATTGCATTTTCCGTATCATACATGTCTGGTTTTCCGAATCCGTATCATGCCTGTCTGACATGTTATATGCCAAACATTATGTCAAATAAATGACGTCATGACGTAAACTTTTACCTTTTTATGAATGAACGTTACGTTATATGCCGAAAATATGTCGACGTTCATGACGTCAATGTATACACATTAAACGCAATGTACAATGTATAAAAAAAAATACAATTTTTTTTTTCGCTCTTAATCAATGATACAGTTACCTGTGATTGCAATAGTGTGTTAAGGTACATCACTTACTTCAGTAGGACATTCCACCATCTCATGTGGTGTCCAGCTCTTCCTCTTCTTATTCACTGGCTCCACCTGATTTATCAAACATATTCTCAATGTAGTGTTTGACCCGGTTTTGAAACAGTATTATGCAATGACTTTCCAATAAGGAGTACACCGTGCAACATCACCTAGGGGATGCACATTTATATTGGGAGGCCATTGCTCTGGAGAGATTTAACTGGCAGTACATATTTACCATAGAGGATAAACGAGTAAACCTTCGGTTATCACAATAAGTCATACACATTGAATTGTATAGTATCCCAATAAGTCATACAGTGATTATGTTCATACGCTGTGTTTACAACAAGCCATACATATTGAATTGTATAGTCTCCCAATAAGTCATACAGTGATTATGTTCATACACTGTGTTCACAACAGGAATATTGAAGTTCAAA
This sequence comes from Spisula solida, assembly GCA_947247005.1. Lineage (NCBI taxonomy): Eukaryota > Metazoa > Mollusca > Bivalvia > Venerida > Mactridae > Spisula > Spisula solida. Next base: position 55,710,834 of record OX365945.1, read on the forward strand.
GTAGTCCAAGAGATAACAACTTTCAGTTATTCCCAATTGGTCATACAGTTCAATCATGCCTGTGTTTTCATCTGCATCAAACAATATACAGTCAAATTTATTTGGATGTAATTGCTAATAATTGAAGTGTAAAGTTTATACCATATTATTCCAGAGAGCGTCAGCAGCTGCCCTATGTCCTTTCAAACTGAGATGGAAGCAGTCTGGGGCAAAAAAACTGAGGTCTGGTTCAGTGGAATTAGGCTGAAAAGAAATCATTTGATGTATAGGGAGATATATATCAGTAGTACCTTGTGATCCTGTCACTGTCACTCGAGAATTGGGTTCACGTTGAATCAACACTTGGACTCAAAAGGCACCCAATTTTGCGTGTGTCTAGCATAGATACTTGTCAGGCATCAAATGCTCGTGTAACAGAGACAGTCCTGAGCATGTGCGTACCATGACTTCAAATATGACAATATTTAGAAGAGTGTTGTCCCTTGATTATTAAGCCAGATTGTTAGTATAGATTGTCTCCCTTTGCACCTTTGTACACATTCACAATCTGAACACGTGTTTCCATTTTGTTTACAACCTGTAGTAATCACACTTAATGAATGAATGTAAGCTTTGTAGTCAAAACTTCAATGAGTTGCGAATAAGTCAAGTTGCATGAGTATCCAGTGTTACAGCAATGACACATTTATTTTTAGAATCGACAGTAAGTTTCATTAAAACTTCTAAAAATCAATTCATCTATATTTTTTATTTCATGCAATAAATACTTAATACTCATTTTATTAAAATTGTTTCAATGTTTAAAATGTGTTCTTTCTATCAGAAAATTACGAAGCTTGCTTACATTAATTAGGGTGGTAATTGTACCAGCTAATAGCTACTTAATTTCAGCATGGAATTGTGTTCAATGTAAAATGGGTGAAAATAGAATGCGCACAGTTTAAAAAGTACGAGATATTATAGTATTTAGAATCGAAATAAATACTCTGTTCTTGTTTACGCATCCGAACTCCTGTCTGTGTATTATTCACCGACAAAGTACAAGAACATATCTTTATTTCTTTAACAAAAACTTACTTTAGATGGAGGCAGAGTTTCACTAAAGAATGGTTGAACTACCACGGTGAAGTCATCTTTGGTGTCATACCGTCCGGTCTGGACCATCTTGTTCATTAAATCACGATAACGTTTGGTCTCTGCCTGTAACTCCGCCTCCTCCTCACTATTGGCTGGGAACGCAGCACACTCGCACAAAAACCTTCAAAAATATTTGTTTTAATACAAAGTTCCGTTTTTCTGCTTCAAAAAATACAAAAAATTAATGCACATATATATGCAAAGATCTTGATGTCGGTTAGTAGAGTCAGACGAAATGTCAACTCAACAAAATTGTTTAAGAAATCGTTGTTCAAATATTAAAATATCACCTAATCTGCTGCTCAATTTCGAAAACTTCAGGTGTTGCATTTGGGATGTATTGACATAATTTTGTCTTTTCCAGGTTACTGATAAACCCAATTGGCATGAATAAGAGCGGCAGGAATAACACGGAAATTGTTGTCCCTTTTCTATTTTCTTAATGTATAAGACCCAGCATGCAAAAAAACGGACAGTATTTGGTTGTCACAAATGCTTGAACGCCACACGAACATTTTAAGTAGGATCTTACGTGATATTCTTCCTTTAGGCTGATGTCCTCATTTTTGTCTTAAAATCTCAAAGAAAAGTGCTCAGATTCTGTCTGACTTATCAAAAAACTGATGTTTTGCAGGGTTGGTGAAGTGGGGTATGGTATTTCTAATAAAGTTTTAAACAATTATCTTACAAGTGAAGAGTTTCGCAAACGAATCCCTGGTTGAGTTTCTTCACAATGGAGATATCGAGTATTTCTACGAGATTAACATATGCACGTGGTACATTGGCATGTAGATGATCGAGTGCCTCCTGTATGTGGGCCACGTAGTTCTCTGCCTTGTATTTCTCCTGTAAAACAGACCTAAATACAAGACTGCGTTCAATAAACGCTTAGGCCCCCAAGGAAGCCTTGCCCATAAAAAGCTAAGTCAATCAATAATTCTGTAATAATGTTGGATAGTGTTACATGGCTTTGATAATGTAAGGGGCTTATGATGGTAAACCAGTATGCCAAGTTTTAAGGCAACGCCATGATGGACATGATGTAAAACGAAACTGTCAATTTGGTTTAACCAAGAATTAGACGCTTAATAAATCTAAGTAAAAAAATAGGCCAATGTGACGGTCAAAATGAGGTTAGGTGATAAAGGTTTGTAGAGAATGTTCAAATACAACAACCATGCAAGTATGAAAGCTTTGTAGCAAGCCATATTAATGCTAGAAGAAACGGTCAATTTGGTTTAACCAAGAATTTGGCCCTCCAATAAGTCTAAGTCCAAATTAGGTCAAGGTGAAGGTCAAAATGGTGTCAAATGATACAGGTGTGTGGAGAATATTCATATACAACATCTAGCAAGTATGGAAGCTTTGTAGCAAGCATTCAGAAACGGTCAATTTGGGTTAACCAAGAATTAGTTTGGCCCTCCAATAAGTCTAAGTCCAAATTAGGTCTAGGTGAAGGTCGAAGTGGTGTCAAATGATACAGGTGTGTGGAGAGTGTTCATATACAACATCCATGCAAGTATGGAAGCTTTGTAGCAAGCCATAAAAATGCTAGAAGAAACGGTCAATTTGGGTTAACCAAGAATTTGGCCCTTCAATAAATCTTAGTCCAACATTAGGTCAAGGTGAAGGTCAAAATGAGGTCAGGTGATACAGGCGTGTGGAGAGTGTTCATATACAACATCCATGCAAGTATGGAAGCTTTGTAGCAAGCCATAATAATGCTAGAAGAAACTGTCAATTTGGGTTAACCAGGACGGACGGACGGACGAACGAACGGACGGACAGGTGAATCACTATATGCCTCCCCATCTATCGATAGGGGGGCATATAATATTGCCAGGAACATTTAATTTGAGGGATTAAAATAAAGTTTTGCTTTACCCCTCCTGCCATCTACCAGCCAAAAGCGTTGACGCCCGAATATTTTTAATTGAAATTTCAGAATGAATTAGGAGAGGGGCGAAATTGCCAATTTGTTTAATAACAATAAAATAATGATGCTCATATTAAAGGGTTAAATTAATATATGACGGGAGCAAATTCGCCGGGACTTTGCTCGACATAGGCCGGATGCTCGTGATATCCACGCTCGTCATAACGAGGTTTTACTGCACATTTGTACTAAATGAAGAGTTAGTTTCAACATTCATTTACTTATTACTATACATGCAATTAGATAGTTTATAATATAGCATTACTGGTAAATATTTCTGTAACGAAACGTCCCCATATTTGGGACAACCACATACACATTTGTTGGGACTATAATAAACGTGCCAAGTAAATATTTCTGTAACGAAACGTCCCCATGTTTTTCACCACCACATACACATTTATTGGGACTATAACAAACGTGCCACACATAATTTTATGTGAAAAGTTAATAATATTAACATTTATTCTGTGAACATACCTCATCGTCACAGAAGCTACATAGATCATTTCCTCCAATAAATAACGTTATAACTTTCCAATCTTCATCAAAATTGATATCTTTATTCTTCTTCATTCTATCTACAAGTTTTATGGCTTGAGCAGGTATGTCTCTGAAATCACAACTTGTTAATAAAACGTTGGTGTACGAGAGTATAATCTTAGGACCAAATATTGTCGTACATCAGCTAGTCATTGCTTATTTCTACACATTGCCGAAAACACTTGATCTACACGATTTGTGAGTTTCGAGTATACTGCCGTCCTGGTAACTTTCTTTATTAATTGAAAAATAAGTGATGACGGCAACTAGTATCCGTTCAATTTCTCATTTGTAGATGGAATTATGTTACAGGAACTCATTGAAATATGTGTAGGTACTATAGCATTAAGCGTATTTTTACCAACACATCCTCAATGGAACTATGACATACATTTGTATACCTTTGACTAAATAAGATACTGAGTAATTCGATCTCTCACTTGTTAACTCAATTCAGGAGACAACTTAACACAGGTTCTACTGAATATATACAATGCATTACTTACTCGGATTTATCCCCAGGATTGGCAAGGTTTAGTTGTGAGCTTGATTCTAACCATACTGGTCCCGAGCCTTTGGAGAATCCGTGTACATTAGAGTTGAACACCTTCAACATATCTGTAAAACAGGGAACCAATCATACAGAAATACAAGTTCAGAAGCAAATACAGCGAGTGATGTTTTGTTAAAAAGGCCAGCAATAGCAAATCGGTCATATCGTGAAAGCTCGATCATTTCCGTTTATCTCCGGTAAAAATCAAGGCCGAGGTGAATCAGAATGACAGGCCGATGTGACCAACACGAGAATCGTTCTTAAAGCAGATCAGTTTACATGAACACAGTAGCATATTAGAAACAGAAGAAAGTCAAAACAAACATACCGGTAGGTCACGGAACTTGTTTGTGAGAAATCTGTTGTTGAAACAAGTGTGTTTTCATTCAAGAGCAGATCACGTTGGCCTATGATTCTGTGTGCATTATTCGTGTTTCTAATAATGTATGATATACCATCCTTATACGAAGTTTGAACAAATGCTATTGTTTGGAAAATATTTTCCCATACCTCATAAGAAACTTCCGCGACTTTTGACCAAACGCTCATAGAAGTCTTTTCAGTTTGTGTGAACATGCTTATAATTATATGCGTGATTAAATCTTTGCGATGAATGAGTATACAGTACGTGTCTGACACATGTGGTCGTAGTTAATAAGAAAAAAGTATCTACTGACTTACTTGGGACTGTTTCGTCATCGGCAATTGTCTTATCACCACCAATACTGTAATATACAGATTGTCATTTGAGATGATACTGATGAACACCAACCAAAGTTAGTCCAGTCAATCTACGATTTTACCTCAAACTAATTGCAAAAGAATATTTTTCCGAGGGTGATGTAGAAAGATGTATGCTTATAATCATATAAAAAGTATAGACAAATCTAAATATAAAAAGTCTAGAAAAATCTAACTTGAGGGAAGACGATTAAGTTTAACCATAAACACATTACATGATTTTTATTCGATTTTTTTTTCACTAGGCCTACTGTACTATTAAAATATAGATATACAAATGTATATACATGTATTTTAATAGTAAAGTAGGCCTATTGACACACAAAAAAATTGTTTTTCAATTTTTTTTTCATTTTTTTTCCAAACTAGTTCCTGTGTTATAACTTAGCTCCTTAACAAAGTACGTTAATTTTACTTATAATAATTACAATCACCGGGACCACGAAATATAGGTTATATGTTTAGTTCTATGTATAATTGTCTTTTAGTTTTGGCGATGGACTTGCCTTTGACTATTTATCTAAGCGCAGGTAACAGAATCGTTGTATCATAATTGCTTTTATAAACGGATGTTATTAATACACATTTTTAAAAGTATTTTAATACCTCCACGAGCGTCCACGATCTTCCTTCAGCAAACCTATAACCGTAGATGCTGTTATACCAGTGCCAGCCTGTAATTATAGGGAGTATACGGTGTGTACCATATATATGCTGACACAATCATTTGATATAAGTACAGGGTGATTCATAATATCAATCACACTTTTCAAAAGAAGCCGTTTTGATACGTTTGAGTACAGCTACAAACTGCACTCAACCAAAACAACTGTGCTTTAAAGTTCTATATGATATACGAGAATATATACTTTTATGTATATTTTAGTCTTCAAATGGATTTTTACGCTGAATTTTATATAATATATTCAACGTGACGCCCATTTTGTCAGATGGTGACGTACTAGTAATTGCTTATTTCGATAGAATTTGTTGAAACCATATAATTATCCTATGTGACATTCATCTAGACACTTTATCATAGCCAGGATAATGTTTTTGTATTTTGCTGATTGTAATGACGGAAGAATGTGTTTCAAAACAGAGGAGATCGAAGTCATGCATCCTTAAGTATAAATGCTTTGAATGAGATGTCCTCAAATTCACATACTAGTATAGAGGAACTTGGATGACTGCTCATTACATACGAGATTAAAATAAAGTGTATGTTATGAGCATGAATCTAAGATTACATTTATCACATAACCTTAGAGAACGCTCATTATCGCACAAAATGATTATCTACGCTGCATACATGTAGGTTTCAACCAAAATTTAGCGGTGAAATGACGACGACGTTGGTATTATTCTGACGACTTTTATTAGATCTATAATATTTTGTTCGTTCATGAACAAATTTTACATTATTATGGTGAAACGCGCATTGTTTCATTATCCATTTAATTTACTAGATTCATTTACAACTAAGTATACTATACTTACAGTGATAGAGTCTCCGAGAGCTGCCACAACTTTGACGTCCGCAGGACTTAATGTATGAACTGTAACCAATCACAAACACAGTGCATTACTATATCATATATAACTTTGAAGTCCATATAACCTAATGTATGAACAGTAACCACAAACACAGAGCATTGATATAGCATATATAAATTTGACGTCCATAGGACTTAATGTATGAACTGTAACCAATCACAAACATAGAGCATTGATATAGCATAATCAATGCTCTAACTTTGACGTCCATAGGACTTAATGTTATACGAACTGTAACCAACCACTAACACATAGCATTAATATATTATATATTTATAAGTATAACTGTCAAATTATGGTTTTAATTGTATCCAACCTGTCATCAGTTGTACAAATGCTAGTCAGTGTCATGATTGAAAAGAATACTTAATTAACTAAAGTGTGCTCGAATCCCAACCAACGGGTGGTAATTCATGGACGCCTATCATTTTGATAAAACTATTGATTTTAGGAATCTCTAGAATTTGAAAGAGTAATCATATGAAGCAACATGCGTAAATAATTTTGTTTTTATCCAGATTTTTTAAAGATGTTTTTTGAAGAAACTCTTGCGTTTGAGCTGATTTTTGTGCAACGTCACTAGCGTCATTCAAACGTTATTTGGCGTAACCGTAACGATAATTTCATGAATAATAATCATTGATTGACTCACGAACCAGTGTGAGTAAAGTTAATATTTTTTATGTTTCTTTTGAATCACTCACCAGATACAGATTTCGGTGTTGGAGGATTATAAGTTTTGCAATCGAATGATTCTCCTTTGTCTCGTAGCAGGCCCTGAAAATAAACACAGGTGCCTAAATCACTTAATGTTGATTATACCAGCCACCTCCACATTTATCAGTCGATCTCAAAAACTTACTAAAACATACTTTTTAACATGTCAATACCTGCCCACCATTGAACCACAATTACGCTTACAATGCCTTTGATAGCCGATCTTTTAGTTGAGTTGTTCATATTATAAACAATGGAAATTAGTATGTTGTAACACGCGGATCCAAACGGGGGCGGGGCGGGGCGGGACCTCCATAGAACATTTGTTGGAACCGCGCATGTTTTACTTTGACATTACATTGTATTATTATATTGACAAGAGGCTGACTTTAAGTGAGGTTTGCAAACTATTTACTGATATAGTATAATATATTACATGACTGTCATCCTGGTGGTCGTGAAACAGTTTCAAATGCTCCTCAAACAGACGGACAAACGTTTCATTCTTAGCCTGTTGTCGAACAAACTCCTCATACCGTGCATAGTCAGCCGCTGAAATAGAAAGCATTCGTATCAAATAAAAATAATGTTTATAATTTCTGTCATTAACAGTTCGGGAAAATATCATTGAAAAGACCGCAGGTTATATAATATAATACAAGAAGCCATGTAATGCGAATATCATGAACACAACGTTTTCATCATACCTTATCAAATGTGTGTATGTTGTGTGTATTTAGTAGGTCCACTATACTGTGCATGTAGTACACAATCTGATATTCGCGTCTAAAGTTTGAAAATAATAATTATTTGATATTTACTGCTCTTATTGGACTAAACACACTGAAGGAAGTGAGCTGTTTGTACCTTTTTGGTTCAATGTGTCATGATTGATTCGTGTACATGTATGACGTCGACAAACTTCGATCCTAGCAAACCGTGTGTGTTTACCCCCGCCCTACTCTGGATCCGCGCATGAAGTGGTTCAACTACTACACATCGATGTCGTTGATTTACTTCCAATAAGAGCAGTAAATATTAAATAATTATGATTTTCAAACTTTAGACGCATATATCAGATTGTGTACTACATGTACAGTGTAGTTCGATTGAGGAGAATGACCTATGATGGACAATATGATGGCTATTGTTTAAGATAACAGAAATCACATTGTAGATCAGCTGTTGTAACCATATCAATGGTCTGATCATGTACGGACCGAGCACGTACATCAGCTGTCCACTGTCCAGTGTCCACACATCATGTCGTGAACATGACCGGACCTGTCGACAGGCTTATGAAACAGGTAACTGTATCATTGAAAACAATTATGTAGATTAAATAAATTTCTGTATTTTAAAAATTCTTTACCAATGATTTGGTTACCTTCGGTTTTTGGTTTTTGACCGTTTAACGTTTATTTCAGGCCCCGTAAGGGTAACCCCGTTTATTTAAAATATATAGGATACATTCATAGTTTATTATTTACAACATATTGATATTAGAAAAGGCATAAAGATAATAGATATCATGACAATACGTCCCCTATACCATCGGAGTGCAACTACCTATTCGTTACTCTCCATAGTCCATGGCGTCTTCTTTGACGATGACCATTTCCTTTCAAAATACAATTATAAAGAACATCAAGAACTACCTTTCTAGATAACTATAGTATTTAAGAGAAGGGAAATCTATGGCGTACGGTTAGGGTCAAAACTCGTATTAAGTAGGTACCTACTAAATATATAGTAGGTACCTACTAAATAATTAGTAGGTACCTACTAAATGATTAGTAGGAACCTCCTAAATATTTAGTAGGAACCTCTCCGATTTAGTAGGTACCTACTAAATATTTAGTAGGTACCTACTAAATAACTAATATTGACCCTTTTGTACGCGAAAGTATGAATTCTAGTTCTGAGGTTCCACCTAAATCGAATTAGTAGGTTCCTACTAAATCGAATAGAGGTTCCACCTAATTCGAATTAGTAGGTACCTACTAAATCGAGGGTCAAAACTCGTATATAGTAGGTTCCTACTAAATCGAATAGAGGTTCCACCTAATTCGAATTAGTAGGTACCTACTAAATCGTATATATGCGTACGAAGAGGGTCAAAACTCGCATTTGGTAGGTATCGATATCGTTATCTCTGTCCAATCACACACATCCTAACAGCCAATCAGAAGGACGGATATTTGTCAAATAGCGTCTGCTAGATACTGAGACTTTATTATAGCCTATTATGTATTATAAATTATGATATCATACGATATTTATTTTAAAACATCAAAAACTACCACAAATTGATCAATGTGTGTATTATTGTAGTTTGTAATCTATACTGAATATTCTCCTTTAAGTTAGCTTAATTATTATTAATTCTAGCCACTCTTCTTTCATCGTTTACTTGTACTTAGAGTATATAGTGCTTATACTATACACCGGTAATACATGTAATAAGAAAGAATTTATTACCCATGTCAGTTGGTATAGTAACCCCTATGGCGTAGGAAAATGTACCTTTATATGCATATGTCAAGTTACGCAGGGTATAACATTTATTAATTAATCTGGAATATCATAGAAATTTTATGACACCATATCCGGTCAATATAGCAATAAAATGGGCAATGTAACAGTAGAGAACATAATGCATGTATACATGTAGTGACGTGTACACATCACCAAACTTTATTAAATTTAATTAATGTGCATGGTACACATGTACTTTTTATCACAATCATGTCATGTCAATTATAAACACATTTAAATATAAGTATTTACACGAACGTTAATTAAATTGATTAAACTTCGTAGTATTGATTTGCTGTACGATTGTTTCAACACATTTTATTCGCCGCGCATGACTTGCAAGAAACTAACAAAATGGTACTTATATGCATACTAGAACAGGATACCGCCAAGAAAAAGGTATATCACGGTCTTTTCTCAAATACCACGGTATATATATAACTTAGAACCACGACGAAGACTGGTTACTTGACAAGAATCAGAGAAATCATGGAGACTATGTAAAATAATAATTGAGTTGAGAATGAACGCTTGATGCTGGACTGCAGATCAAGCAGTTACGAGAACGTTATTAGAGTAGCATAGACACTTATGGGATCTTTCCGTTCGACCGAGACTATATATTTGTGTCGGGCAAGCCGTCCTACCTCGTTTCGGATATATTCCTTGGTTCACTAACGTGTCCGATGTACGAGCGTATAATACCGATACACACGAGACTGCCTCTGGGTTTCCACTCAGTTCATGTCTAGTTGGGTGGGAAACACTGAAAAGTGCCCCGACCAAGATTCGAATCAGGGCCCACCCAATTGGTAGTCAAGAGCGCTATACCACTAGACTACCGTTCCACCCATCAGGGTTTCGATGGGGAAAAGCATGTTTGGTATAGTTTGCTGTAACGGCAGGTAACTTCAAAATAACTAGAAGCAGGGAAAATGTTGATAAAATATCGCACACCTCTATTGCAAACGCGTTAAATTTAGATGCTTAATACCGGTGTATGTTTCAAAATTATACTAACTAATTATATTAAACGTTCTTCCATTTATTGTTATGCATAAAATTTAAGGATCTATTAATAATGAAAATTATAAAATTGTAAGCTATGAAATTATGACTTATTTACACCGCATCGATAAAATATTCTGTTGAAATACTAGTACGTATTTCTTCGCTATCATAACAAAAAGCAATTATACAGACTTAACATTATAGTGTATTGCCGAATGTAACTCTACATGCTCGATGCCTGGCATTGAATGAAAGTAATCGGGAGGTACTAAGATCATTCAGACAGAATAAAGTACCACTGCAATTAATGTAATAAATATGTACTTCCTAATAAATAGTTGCATACTTAAAATATATATTTCAGTAAACTACTATAGAAATCTTGAATACGTTCATCAAAGATCTTAGATCTTTGCGTTCATCAACGAGATGATTTTTTAAAAAAACAGCAACAAATAAATTGTCTCTCCCTACCTTTTTTATGTGATCTTTACTTGTATAACTAATTACTAATAATGGTGATAACGATTGACAAAACTATATAATCTCTGACTGACCATAACACACTTAAATATATAAATTGCATTAATCACACCATCCCGTTAATTACTGGATTAGACATGCCTGAGGGGCAATATACATATTTACACAATATGACATATTTTCTGTCCAATATACTGATCAGTATTATAGGTGACAATGGATCTAGTTATCCCCCAATAAGTTTTTGATGGTTTAAAAATACATTCAGGGGCCATGTATACATTATAATTGAATAGCTCCAGATTGTATAATCAAAGATCTAAACGCGTGTATTTTAGATCTTTGGTAAAATAAAACAATTTATAATACATACTATAATTATATTATATAAGAAAGTATGATAAGAAAGTCTCCGTATCTAGCAGACGCTATTTGACAAATATTCGTCGTTCTGATTGGCTATTTGGATGTGTGTGATTGGACAGAGATAACGATAACCTACTAAATGCTAGTTTTGACCCTCTTCGTACGCATATATACGATTTAGTAGGTACCTACTAATTCGAATTAGGTGGAACCTCTATTCGATTTAGTAGGAACCTACTATATACGAGTTTTGACCCTCGATTTAGTAGGTACCTACTAATTCGAATTAGGTGGAACCTCAGAACTAGAATTCATACTTTCGCGTACAAAAGGGTCAATATTAGTTATTTAGTAGGTACCTACTAAATATTTAGTAGGTACCTACTAAATCGGAGAGGTTCCTACTAAATATTTAGTAGGTTCCTACTAATCATTTAGTAGGTACCTACTAATTATTTAGTAGGTACCTACTATATATTTAGTAGGTACCTACTAAATACGAGTTTTGACCCTAACCGTACGCCATAAAATCGGAGAGGTTCCTACTAATTATTTAGTAGGTACCTACTTATTATTTAGTAGGTACCTACTATATATTTAGTAGGTACCTACTAAATACGAGTTTTGACCCTAACCGTACGCCATAAAATGCTAGTTTTGACCCTCTTCGTACGCATATATACGATTTAGTAGGAACCTACTATATACGAGTTTTGACCCTCGATTTAGTAGGTACCTACTAATTCGAATTAGGTGGAACCTCTATTCGATTTAGTAGGAACCTACTAATTCGATTTAGGTGGAACCTCAGAACTAGAATTCATACTTTCGCGTACAAAATGGTCAATATTAGTTATTTAGTAGGTACCTACTAAATATTTAGTAGGTACCTTCTAAATCGGAGAGGTTCCTACTAAATATTTAGTAGGTTCCTACTAATCATTTAGTAGGTACCTACTAATTATTTAGTAGGTACCTACTATATATTTAGTAGGTACCTACTTAATACGAGTTTTGACCCAAACCGTACGCCATAGAAATCTGCAGCCCGGGTAATCCGATGATGCTCCTGTATTTGCTAGTAAGCCGAAGCAGTAAGGTCATTTGCTGTAGATGCGTGTACTGCACATTAAGGAAATATTATTGAAATACAGTATCTGTGTCACGGATTAAACAGACATGTACATGTAATTTAAATTCCGGCTTTTTTGTTCCTTAACATAACGACTCTGAGTAATTTCAGTCAATTATTTAAGGGTGTATATTTAGTTATGACAGATATACGGGCTACATTCGTATAGCACAGATAATTTGACATGATCCTGACCTTTATACATGAATATATTACAGGGTTCTTGTGTTGAATATATAAATTTCCGCGAGCAAATCGTGCAATAACGGTTCTTTAGGTTTGTGTTGGTATTACACTCCGGGCGCCTTCGTGATACTCTCCGCTTATGAAAACATACGACCGGGGTTATAAATATAGACAATATATCAGCTGTTAAATTATGCTAATTGAAGGTCGAGAGTCGTGTCAAATTCTCTGGACTATATCAAAATCATAAATAACGTTACTAGTTTTAATGTAACATATCCGACGTATTTTAAAATGAAAAAAACACGTCGTTTATCACATGTGATGCATAACTAGTTCATATTCTATACTATGTTCAACGCTAGAAATTAATAAAATAAATCGGAAGGAAAAGCCATTTAAGAATAACGATAGTATGACCAGTGTAGAAATCAACAGATATTTATAATAAACTCAAATCTGAAAAGAAAATCCTAAGGACGGGTGATAAACAACAACAAAGATACAAACGGATCTTACAAGTGCGTCGTAGTTAAAATATGGATACATGTATTTATATGCGTACAAGAAAGGAACAAGACAAATTTGTGATGCAATGCATCAAAGTAGCCGCAATTTTGTGGTTTACATGGCATGAATACTGTTATATCAAGCAACGGTGTTATAAATTATTCTAAACGACTGAAATCTCTAACGTTTCATTCAGATAGAATGAAATTGAGCAGGAAATATTCCAATATACACAGGTATTTGACATTATAAACTGGGAGTCACTGAAAAGTTACCACTTATATATATCTCTGTATTTTGTATACAATATGACCTATCGGTACAAAAGTTTTCTAGTGTGTGCATCTGAATATTGTTAAAGTTGTGACTTCTCAGTAAGGTCAAAACATAGTTGTGTTCGGCTTTTAACACAGTGTAACGTGAATTTTAAATATAAGAGTCAATTGATAGGATGGTACCTAACTTTTCATTGAGTATAAGTAACGGTATTGTATAACAGATCTAGATCTTTTAATTTCTACTTATTGTTTAACAGCAATTTCATTTACAAATGCATTTCTATATGGATGAGCAAAACGTTCTTATATACACATGCTGCACGATATGAAGTAAAAACACGTAAATACATGTAGCATGCAACCCTCGCATATATACAATTACAAGCACATTATAAATCACTGAAACATTATTATGTGACCATTTTAAATAGCTTACTGGTATTGGAAACTAGTCATCATTCCTTTGACCAATTGGATGTGCAGTGTTGCAATGTCACCAGATTATTAACATAATTCAAAACAAATTTGAAGTACTTGATAGTTCCACATATTTATTGGATTAAAGTTAATGTAGAATACAATGAATCGGTAAAACCGAATTATGCTTCCCGAAGCAAGTGTTTGTCCCAAAATTGGAAATAACTTATTACAGATACAGGTAAAAAAAGAAAATAATGTAGAATTTTGGTTCTTTGACACCGCACTTCCTCTACCATTATGTTGAGTTTCAATCAAATGCCATCAATACTGTTCAAGTGAGGGACCTGCCAAGCATTAATTTGTATGAAAAAGGGAGATAATTACAATAAAGGTGCACTTCTCCTGAATGAGATTAATTCACCTATAAAGTTTCAAATCAATACCTCCCATAATGAAGGAGTTATGACCTGGACAAGAAGTAAGTATAAAAGTACAAAAGGCCATAACTCCAAAAATTTACAATAAAGAGTTATGTTTCTTGTGCACCGCACTTCCTCTCAATGAGATCTATTCACATATGAAGTTTCAAATTGATATCTCTAATACTGTATGAGTTCTGGCCCAGAGAAGAATTAAGTATAAAAAATTACAAAGGGAAATAACTCAAAAATATATATTGCAGGGTTATGGTTCTTTCACACTGCACTTCCTATCAATGAGGTCTATTCACCTATGAAGTTTCAAATTGATATCTCTAATACTAATTAAGTTATGCCCCGGACAAGAATGAAGTATGAAAAAAAATAGAAAGGGGAGTAGCTCAAAAAATGTGCAATCAAGAGTTATGGTTCCTGTGCACTGCACTTCCCCTCAATGAGGTCTATTCACCTAAGAAGTTTCAAATTGATATCTCTAATACTCTTCAAGTTATGGCCCGGACAAAAGTGTGACAGACGGGCGGACAAAGCGGCGACTATATGCTCACCCTCTCTGGGAGCTGAAAATATTGGCTGTCATTTTGAGGTATTTCAGCTCTACAGAGGTTAAATTTATAGCTATGCTCATTCAGGTTATTGTAAAAAGGTAAACAACAAATTAGGTCCTTTGGCAATCACTTATTAAATATGTTAAAAGCTAAACATGCATTTTTAAATTATTTAGCTCTCAATAAAGCAATTAAAAATTTTAAAAAGTACAACTTTAGGTCTATTTTCATTTTAATATTTTTTTCGAACTGACAAATATTCATTCATACTGACAAATATTCATTCGGACTGACAACATTTTGACCGTCGTGTGGATAAGGAAAATTATTTGCTGAACTGTCGTGCGGATAAGGAAAATAATCGGCACAACCGACGTGCGGATAAGAAAATAATCAGTATAATCATCGTGCAAATAAGGAAAATAATTTACGAGACTGTCGTGCGGATAAGGAAAACAATTCAATTATTGGCACAACTGTCTTGCGCATCAGGAAAATAATTGGCATGACCATCATGCGCATAAGGAAAATAATTGGTACGACTGTCGTGCGGCGGATAATGAAAATAATTGGCACGAGCATCATGCGCATAAGGAAAATAATTGGTACGACTGTCGTTCGGATAACCAAAGTAATCGGGACGACTGTCAGACGCATAAGGAAAATAATAATTGGCATGACTGTCAATCATGTGGGTAAGAAAAAAAATTGGCCCGACCATCATGCAGATAAGGAAGATAATCGACAACATACTGTTAAAAAGGATTTCACAAGCATATGATTAACAATGCTCATCCAAGACTGCCCAGCTCGACTGAATCAATCTAATGTCATAAGTCTGTGATATTTATTCATTTTGGTTAGTGAACTTTTATAAGATTTCAGATTTTATCATTTATTTAACAGTTTTCAATAGTGTTAAATTCGTACAGTTACAGTGTAGCACACGATGCCTCGTACTGATGTAAACAATTGGCGTGCAAAACGAAATAGCAATGCACAATAGATGCATAACATTGTTCAAAAGTTGTTTACATTTTTTAACATTTTGGGTCGAATCGGTACGAGTACGACAGTGACTTACTTCTGTAGGTCGGTATCGGATGTTGATGAAATTGCATAACTACGTTCGTTATGAGTATTAAAGAAGATTTTCCTTGTTCAACAAGTACTCGCGTCTTGTATTCACTTATTCCCGGCTATTTTTGATAAGTAAAGTTTTATCAAAACCACGGAAATACATTATTCTGTGTATATCTGTGTCAAAACAATATATCTACTTCCGCCGTCATGTTTAAAACGCGGCCAAACTGCGGGCACGTGCGGCCAAATCAAGCAACTTTAAAATCATCAAGATATTGTTCATAATATATGAAAACTACTTAATATATAATCACAATAAACAGCACAATATCACAATAATTGCTAAAATACTGATATGTTACCGTTAAACTTTTGGAAGCAAGTACCCGGGCCAACCCATTCTGTAGTCTGGTTCCCGGTCGTTCTATATTTGTTTAGTAGTGATAGGGGAGGTAATCCAGACTACCCATTCTGTGACCGCAGATTCGGTAGTTTGACCGCGTTTTAAACAAGTCTATTTATAGTACAGAATTTATGAATAGACTAATTCCGGCGACTCAACATTTTTTTTATCAAATTAATGTTTAAATTTCAGCAATTTCTTTTCCTTTCATTATCTATAATTGATAAAAAAAGAAAATTTATATGAAACTCTATATTATTGTTTTCATGCGAAAACATCAGCATTATTGGTAAACGAATACAACTATCGATAAAATTAGCGATCAGTTCAGTAGTAGAAAAAAATAGACACCTCAGCTAGTCTACGCAAAAAGGGATCAGCAATTAAATTATTAATACGGAAACATTTTTTATTTTAATTACGAACATTATCCATCCAAAAAATGTCATTTATGGTGGGATCAATGAGAATTTAAATGTGTTTGTACAGGTATCAAATAATAGCTTCAATATCCACGCAAACAAGTTTATTCATTTTAATAACTATCAGTAACTTGTCCTTTCACGTCCAGGGGAGAAATTTGGTTGGTATTCCATAAGATAGCCGCCTCCTGGGCGGCTATCAATGATGTCCGTTCCCAGAACGTATATAGCAAAAATAAAAAATGACGATTAATTAAAACTCCATAATTTAATTAAAATTTTAATTAAATTATCGAGTTTTAATTACTCATTTCGTCATTTTTATTTTTTATTTATATGCGTATACATACATCTGTTACATATATATAAAAGATTTTTCTAATTTGGTATAATATCATATCGCATACTTTCCCGCCATATATCTATTATATCACCATGCTATTTATGTAATTGTATTAGTGTTGCTTTGTAAAAAGTCCATTTCAGGACTAAATATGCAAATAAACTATATTCTATTCTATTCTATATGCGTACTCGTATGGCATCACGTTCCGTGGTCAGCAGCGTAGCAGGCCAGAGCAAAAATGTGATCCGGTGAAGGCAACCACTCCGTACTTCCTATAGACAGATTAGGCGGCGCGGCCAACACTTTGCCCCCAGGAAGTTGAAAAATTAAGATGCAAGCATCGATTGGGTATATAGGCGGTATAGGTGTATCCAAATCAACTGGACGTTCTACAATTTTAGTATGAATACTGCCAAGAATATACTTACGACATTCAGTATGCAATTTAAAACATCCAAGGGTATAACCCCTAACCTCATTCAATAAGGGTGCCTAATTGTATGTATAGACTACATTAGTTTAATTGATTACATTGTATGCTATTTTGTTAATAATTTGTTTTTGACCTGTCGCAAGAGCAAGAAGACCATCCTCATACATCAGTGGTTAGTCAAAATCCCAGACTATGTTTCGGACGAAGAATACTCTGGTGAACGAGAATGGAGCAAGACATATCTTTTTTTTCATCTGAAAACTACGAATAATTGATTTGATTGAGTTTATGTTTTACCCCTAGAATAACGGGACCTAGCCAACAGTAAATATACAAAAACACACAGAGCTACGCGCCTGATTCAATAACTGTTTATAAATACCAATAAAATTTGTATCGTGAAAAAGAAATACGCCATGCTACGTATTGTTTTTAAACCGGAGATGTTATTGGAAGCATATTTTACTGTATGCACGGTACATGATCGTATAAGATCGTTATCAAAGTTAAAGAAAAAGTTATGAATTAAGTTAAGCTTGTATTTTACGATAGGCTTAAGTATAAAATTCGGTCAGTGTGTTACTGCGTATATTGAGTGTATTTAGAACTCGGTCAGCCTGACCTAGATATGCACATAATGCATTACATAAATACATGTGTTTGACCGTTCGGACCTCATTAGCAACAATATACATATATATACACGGACTATTCATAGAAAACTATTCGGTTTTTCATATGTAATCGATATATATATTCTTAAATGCATATCTCATATACATTGTATATACAAAACACATGTATATTCACGGGTTATTTATAGAAAACTATTCAGTTTTTCATACGTAATCTACATTGTATATATCTTTTCTCAAATGCATATCTCATATACATTGTATATACAAAATACATGATAAAATAAATGTTACATCACCCATGGCCACAAAACCTATGAAGTAGTCAGCACTTGTATACAATGTATCTAGGATTTTGATACATGTATTATATGAATTGTATGTTATATACATTATACAAGTACTTTTTATGCGTATTGATCAATTTTAAAACCCAAACGTAAGTTTACATGGCAAAATTAGGACATACGAGTTCGTAATTGTGTCCTATGTAGGTGATTTGATATATTATGTACAAATTGAAATAGCGTGTGGATCAATTAATAACATACATTTATATTGATAGAAACGGAACATCCTATGAGAGCAAAATTACAGAAAACTTTGTTTTAAATTTTTATAATGATAAATAAACAATTTTACCTGCACAGCAAATTCCCACGACTACAATAAAACATTTAATCCAAGAAGAAGACATGTTTTAAGCTGTATTGGATGTGTTAACGTGTATAACCTCGACTGGTCTGACTTAATACTGCTCTATGTATATCGAATCTAAATACAATCAAAACTATTTATACTCAAATTTTATTATCCTTGTATAGCACGGAGAATTTGACTTGATCCTGACCTTTATGTCTGGATGTATTACAAGGTTTGACACGTTTTACAGTTAATATTGTGTAGTCTTGTATATTGATGTATATTTGAATGTACTGTAACTTTTCAGAAAATGGAGGAATAAATGTTAAACTAAACCTTTGTGTTGGTATTACACATCGAGCGTCTTCGTGATATTGGCGAGATCATTTGACATGTCGCTAATAATCCTCGTGTGTTTTCGTTATTGTACCAGAAGAATGTTTTTATGAGTTAAAATAACAACTCTGATTGGACAACGGATAAACACGGATATTCAAGTATGACAAGTCAGTAGTGCTAGACTATACTTCCCGCTAATGAAAACACAAAGTCGGGATTATAAATATAGACAATATATCAGCTGTTAAATTATGCTAATAGAAGGTCGAGAATCGTATCAAATTCTCCGGACTGTATTCTATAATTGTTTATCGTTCATTACTGCATCATTGCATCTGTCACTTTCCTTTGTCTTTCATATTTTATCTGTATTCAGTTTCCGATAAACTCACTTAATCTTGTTCGTGTTAAGGCTAAACTAGATTCAGACCAAATATTGTAGATTAATAAAAGTTTGCATATACGTTTTCGTCATATGATTGTTCGATATAATGTATACAGAGAAGTTTATTTCGATCACGAGGCGTGTTCTATCTATAACAATGGTTCATATAACACGTGGATTTAAATATAGCGCACTCTTAATCAGTTTAAAAGTTTAAACGGGTACACTGGCGGGTCTCATTATTAACTCAAGCCAGGGGCGGATCCAGACTTTCTTTTCAGGTGGGGGTCCGACAAATTATATTTTCCCATGAAGGAGTATGGCCAGTTAGCCAGTTGGTTGTATTTTGCTCGTGGGAGGGGGTCCACCAAGCTATTTTTTTGTGAACGTATAGTCACCTGTCAAATTCGCGTAAATATTCAAGATAACAAGAACGCGGTGCTGTGGGATATATCTATAAATTATATGATGTATATTACCATGAACTTCGTCAAACTTTACCCACGAGTTTCCAAAACAAGTTCATGAGTGCACAGTGGCTCAGGAAGGCATTGAATGCCGTCCCAGAAAGCATGACTTCAGTCGAGTCAAACAGAAACGTCGTTTTCTGCTGCCCATCAGTATAGTAGGCTAATGGTATGAATACATACATAAGTGCTAATTAGACATTAGTTACTTTGGGTTGTGTGTCGTTGGTACTATGCAATGGCCGCTAAATGAGCTAATGGCTAGCATTAGTTAGACTATATAGTGTGAACAATGGTTACCATGTACATTGTTTAACGGGAGATAACTCCTTCAGCTACTTAAATCTTTATCAAATAAGCCTTACGTCCCTTGGCACCTGAGAGTGGTGCCATCCCTAGTTCGACAAGAGATGAACTGTTTGTCTCGTTTGTATTAGTGCTGGGTACAATAAAGAACCAATAATTCTATTCTATTCTGACCTCGAAGAGACAAAGGAAATCGAACATAAATGTGTGGGGAGCGTTGACCTAGAGGTAGGGCGCGCGCGTTGGTATCGACAAAGGCCTACTAGTTCAATCCCCGTCACCGCGCCTATGTATACCACTGATGTTGCTACCATCAACACCGAGTGTTACAACGATTTGCGACTTTGTGTCAAACCAGATTTGATACCGATTGCAAAAACGGGAAACACGAGATATTTTATAGAGATATTACGTATACACGCACAAAATATTCATCAGAGACGAATAGTGTGAAGACCTAGTACAGTCGTCTGACCGCTGTTGGAAACTGATGCGATCTCATCTTTTCGTACACCAAATTTACATGTATATAATGTTTACATGCCTTTAATAATGTGATGATTTTAATCAGAGTAGTCATTGTGTAGCATTAATTGATTGCTTATTCAGTTATTCCATCATCTGAATACATGTGCAGCCAAATGCGATAGATCTTAATTAACGTCACATGGCCATCGTGTGAGAAGATGATTATCAGATAGATAGGTTCCTATTCTGTTTCTGATTATAATCTTGTTGAATTTACCAGCCTATACTAGTCAATGCAGTCATGTGGTAGCTAGATTCTACAAGAATCATGCGGTCACACTTACTCGTACTACTGAGTTTTATTTTATGAACGGCTGAAACCATGATCATATGCGATGCGTCTGTTTTTATTTCTTTTTGTTTTTCATTTGACAAACTTTAAGATTTAGTAGCAATTACTGCAAAAAGTGTGCGATTTCGTAAATTAATTTCAAGCGGTAGGGTAGAACATATTTTTATTTCATTTTATATACTCAGAATAGTATGAACATGTAGGTTATAACTTTTTTATATAATATTACTGCATGGGTTGTCTGGTATACAGACGATTGAAAAAAAAACGACCTAAGAAATGGTAGATCGCCTTAAATGAACCGAATTTTTTTATTTTATTTTAGCCTGGCTTACACTATTCTATGAAAATACTAAATTTAACGTACTGTTCATACGTAGCATCACCAATGCGTGTGATACACCCACTATAAAATGTAGCTACATGTATATATTATCATAATTTGTCTAATAAACTAAACTATGATAATGTCTCGTACCAGGTACAGTACGAAACGAAAATAACGAACTGACGAAGCCGGCTAGCGCACGTGTTTTTGGCCTTCCATCAAATTTTAATCACGCTAGGTTATTATCCCCGCCGATGAAATCGGTAGGGGGTATTGAAATGGTGTCTGTCCGTCCGTCCGTCCGTCCATCCGCAGCCATTTCTCTGTAACTAGCTGGTAGAATTTCATGAAACTTAAAATAAATGTGAACTACCATACTGGGATGATGCTCATCAAGGTTTTTTGGTGATCTATAAATAACTCTGGGGACAACAGATTGGAAAAATTAAATAATTCATACAAAATCAACCACTGGCCAGATTTCAAAATTATTTTACAAAAATACTTGTTGGGTAACCCTCTTACAAAATTGACATTTTTGTCATGATTTCTCAAAAAAACATGGCCGCCAGCGGGTGGGGGCCTGTTTCTCTGTTTATATCTCTAGTAAAATCTTTTAAAAATCTTCTTCTTTAAAAGTACTGGTTGGATTTCATTATGAATTGGTAACAATGTTCCTTTGGTGATTCTTATGACTCTGGTAGCCGTCTGGTTGCCGTGGCAACCGATTGCAAAAACTTAAAAAAATCATAAAAAACCACTGGCAAGATTTCAAAATAATCTTATGCTGTGGTCCTTTCTAAAAATAGCTAAAGATTTGAAATCTATTAATAACTACAAAACTTCTCCAAAACAACTGGTTGGTTCTCATTAACAAATGTATCCAAAAGAAATCTTTCTTTTTTATCGTGTACAAATAATACAAAGTGGTTTGATCATTTGTTACATATTCTGTTGTTTGTCTCACTTTCCGTTCCTACCCTTTGTTGGCCAATTTTCCAACCTGTGCAGAGATACTGAGCTTACATTCCAACCTGCTCAATATTAATGATAACCTGTAGGCGGGGGATGTCAATTCAACGAATTTGCTTGTTATTTCTCCAGTTGATATGATTTTTTTGAAACTCCGACGGAAATCTCGGTAGATCTATCGAAAATTTATTTATTTTTAACTTCTATGGTGTCTGTATTTATTATGATAATCGTGTTCTAATTCATGAAATGCGCATCTCCACACAATTTTAGTATTTTTACAGATTGGTCGCGACATGTTTGGATCACGTGTTCAGGAAATTTTGTTGGTTGATTTCACTTCGTTCAGCGATCGTTTCTTTGTTTTACATGTTTCATGAATTGATTGATGGACTTGATATTTTAGATGCACCAATGGTCCAATCTAATTTGTTCTAGAAAGTTCTTTGTTTCTACTTTCGTTTTTGACTTTTTATTGAACCCTATCAATTTACATTTCTAGATGCCCGAACAACAGACTATGGAAGCTGAAGGGGATGCTGAAACCAGCTAGACATGGTTAAAGTGTTAAAATAGTAAAAGGTGAAAGATAAGATAAAAACAACAGTTAAGATAAAAACAACAAAAAAATTACAGTAATATGACAAAGCACTACGTCGAGTCATATGATCGCTGACTAATTTGGGAGCGGGTGTCGTTGAATACCTTCCTGATTTCAGATGCAACTAATGCACCTCATATTAAAAGTTAAACTAAATAAGAACTAAAATTGTTTTAAGTATTGACCACAATAAAACGAAGATTCATCCCCAGACTAAAACTTTTAGTCAATTTTCCGTAAAACTATTTATTAAGGGGCGTTCCAGTTAAAACCCGTTGATACTACTTTCACTTTCGTTTTGTGTGCTATATTTAGAACTATTGAACGGAAAAACCAGAGAATGTTCTGGAATACTACGTCACTTCCTGCGAATTTTCCAGAATGACCGAGTCACCACCGGTCGAAATGTGTGATGCGACGTCCGGGTATAAATAGGTCGTCGTTGAAATGTTGGTTAATATTTGCTTTTATTAAACGCCAGCATAAAATTAGTGTTACAAAGAAAGAAAACTATTTTATAAACAATATAACATAGCCAAATTAAAATATCACGGAAAGTGTGAGGAGTTAGAAATATATTTTGCCGGTGTATTCATACGCACACACTGATACGGCCTTTTTAGATCGGCGTGCGTTGCGACCAAGCCGCATTCACCGAAGAAACATCTTAGCATTGTGAACAGTGACAGAACAGAACAAAACAAGGTAAACTTTGCAATTATAATATTTGATGTTGAATTTACTTGTTCATATTTGAGTTATTGCGTTACGATCTTGTAAATTTAAGCGTTTGAGAAAAGAAAATAGCGAACTGACGAAGCCGGCTAGCGCACGTGTTTTTTGCGTTCCATCAAATTTTAATCACGCTAGGTTATTATTTCTCCAGTTGATATTTTTTTTGAAACTCCGACGGAAATCTCGGTAGATCTACCGAAAATTTATTTATTTTTAACTTCTATGGTGTCTGTATTTATTATGATAATCATGTTCTAATTCATGAAATGCGCATCTCCACACAATTTTACAGATTGGTCGCGACATGTTTGGATCACGTGTTCAGGAAATTTTGTTGGTCGATTTCACTTCGTTCGGTGATCGTTTCTAAATTCTTTGTTTTACATGTTTCATACATTGATTGATGGACTTGATATTTTAGATGCACCAATGGTCCAATCTAATTTGTTCTAGAAAGTTCTTTGTTTCTACTTTCGTTTTTGACTTTTTATTGAACCCTATCAATTTACATTTCTAGATGCCTGAACAACAGACAATGGAAGCTGAAGGGGAAGCTGAAACCTTCGCCTTCCAGGCTGAAATTGCTCAGCTTATGAGCTTGATCATCAACACATTCTACTCCAACAAAGAAATCTTCTTGAGAGAATTGATCTCCAACGCCTCTGATGCTTTGGACAAGATCCGTTATGAAAGCCTTACAGATCCATCCAAGCTGGATACTGGCAAGGACCTCTTCATCAAAATCATCCCAGACAGGGAAAACAACACATTGACCCTTATCGACACTGGTATTGGTATGACCAAGGCTGATCTGGTCAACAACCTTGGTACCATCGCTAAGTCTGGCACAAAGGCTTTCATGGAAGCTCTTCAGGCTGGTGCTGATATCTCTATGATTGGTCAGTTTGGTGTGGGTTTCTACTCCGCCTACCTTGTTGCTGACAAGGTCACCGTCATTTCAAGCAATAATGATGACGAGAC
The DNA here is from genome assembly GCA_947247005.1 of Spisula solida. Taxonomy (NCBI): domain Eukaryota; kingdom Metazoa; phylum Mollusca; class Bivalvia; order Venerida; family Mactridae; genus Spisula; species Spisula solida. The sequence continues at coordinate 55,735,825 of OX365945.1, forward strand.
ATACATTTGGGAATCTTCAGCAGGTGGTTCTTTCACTATCCGTTCAAGCAGCGGTAAGTTGTCCTATCTACCTGCTTTAGTAATATAGACATTTGGCAGTGTTTTAGGAAATCAACATAATTTTGTTGTGAAACTCGGCCTCTTAGTACTTTAAATTAAATAAATTTCATTGTTTCAACATATTTAACAGTAGAAATATAAGATAACGGTAATTTAAACTTCGAATTTTAAACTAGAACAGGATCATGCTGGATCATTATTCGGACAATGAGTTTCTTACATGCAAAACTTATTTATTTCTGCCTTGTTTTACAGACACCGAAGTTGAGCGAGGTACCAAGATCATCTTGACCATCAAGGAAGATCAGACCGAGTACTTGGAAGAGAAACGTATCAAGGAGGTTGTAAAGAAACATTCACAGTTCATTGGTTATCCAATCAAGCTTGTCTGTGAAAAGGAGAGAGATAAGGAAGTATCTGATGATGAAGAAGAGGAAGAAGAAAAGAAAGAAGAAACTGCTGATGGTGAAGAGAAGAAGGTATGTAATGTGCAAGTTAATATTTTCGCAGGTCAAAAAGTTGTGATTCAGAATTTGAGACATGCAGAGTGCTGAAAATTTCTTAGCAGAGATTTGTTAAAAATTTACGCTAGGTGATATTTTAGTAATTTATTAAATTCACAAATATTTCCACTTTGCCAGCTGAACCACTTATAGTCCAAGGTCTTTGACGATGATCATTCCATTTCATCAAAGGTCGACATGTCAGTGGAAATAAAAGACCATTTTGTTATGGTATCCAGAACAAAACCACTTAGTGTGTATTACCACTACAGTTGAAACTTTGGGTGGACTGCTAATTTAATTGTGTGTTACCAGAGAACAGAATCCCCTTCACAGACGATGTACATATTTTGTACATTTGTGTATCGGGGGGAGATAACAAACTTCTTCTGGCGTTGATGTTTGGACTTTATATCCTTGCATTGTCATGACGGAGAGTACATTTTGAACCACTTGCCAGAATCTCCAAAACAGAATAATTTTTCTTTATACATACTTATTGCAGAAGTTGTCAAAGTCAATAATTGTCCCTGGCAAGTGCAATTTTCTTAGACTGATGTTGGCATGCCATGTTAGTTGCCAGATTGAACATGTTGTAGATTCCTCTAATGACTCCATGAAAATGTATTTGTGGCACGAATATGTGGTTTAACAGTATTAATTGAATTTCTGTTTCGAAAATTGACAAGTTAGAAAACCCTATTTCACAATCTTTAACTTACTTTTTCAGGAGGAAGATAAACCAAAAGTGGAAGATTTAGATGAAGATCAAGAAGACGATGAGAACAAAGACAAAAAGAAGAAGAAGAAGATCAAGGAAAAATACCAGGAAGATGAGGAACTCAATAAAACCAAACCTCTGTGGACCAGGAATCCTGACGATATCACCAAGGAAGAATACGGAGAGTTCTACAAATCCCTGACCAATGATTGGGAAGATCATTTAGCTGTTAAGGTACAAGATCTGTTCATTATTCATTTAAGTGTGTACCGCAGTACTTGCACAATGAATTGTAAAATTTGACTTTGGAGTCGTGGCCTAAAACGTTAGAACTACCATCTCTCACTAAAAATGGTTGAAGCTGCTATATTGTATTAAAATACGCACCACAAAATTATGGTACATATTCCTATGGTAAGGTGGGTGTAATGTTACACCTATTATTCATTGAAGTAATTGTATGCTTTATCACAGAACTATTTCAGTACAAAATGAATGCAGCTTTTAATCTTTATCCTACGTCATCGTTGCTATGATTTGTTGGTTGACTTTCTGCTGTTTTAACAAGGTATTCACAAGTCTTGCTTTTGATGCTACAATGTATTGTTTATGCTACAATAATGTGGACACTAACTTTACCATAAATATTTCCATTTCAGCATTTCTCAGTGGAAGGTCAACTCGAGTTCAGAGCTTTGTTGTTTGTACCCAAGAGAGCTCCATTCGACATGTTCGAGAACAAAAAGAAAAAGAACAACATTAAATTGTACGTGAGGAGAGTATTCATCATGGACAATTGTGAAGAACTCATTCCAGAATATTTGAATTTCATGAAGGGAATTGTAGACTCTGAAGACTTGCCTCTCAATATTTCAAGAGAAATGTTGCAACAGAGCAAGATCTTGAAAGTGATCCGTAAAAATCTAGTGAAAAAGTGTTTAGAACTTTTTGATGACATCTGTGAGGACAAAGACGATTACAAGAAATTCTACGAGCAATTTGCTAAAAATTTGAAAGTAAGTTCAATATAGTTGAACCATTCTCACTGCTTTAGTTAGTTAGTTTTTGCTGTGGAACAGATCATCGGAAATGTCAACATTTTAATTATGTTAATGTCAAAAATTAAATTAAAACAAGTCAATGTTGTATGTAAGGACTGTGCCATGCACCTTGTAATGCTAAACTGAAAACGTTGCTGACTTATGTTGGTTGTGGCAAAATAGCTGGTTTCTGTTGCATCGCCTTGTTAGGGTTGTGGACCCAAATTTAGTTGTAGTCCAGAAGTTTAATATTTTTGTTGACTTTACAATATCATGGGTCACTGTCAGTATTAGTGTTTCAAAATGTTGCTGTATAAAAGTTCTGCATGGTAATGGAATTCAGTTTTTAAACAAAATTTTGAGTATAATTGTACATTTTTTTAAAAATCCCATCAATTGCTATTACAGCTTGGTATCCATGAAGATTCCACAAACAGGAAGAAGATTGCTAACTACCTTAGATACTACACATCACAATCTGGAGATGAAATGACTTCATTGAAGGAATATGTTGGAAGAATGAAGGAGAATCAGAAAGATATCTACTACATTACTGGTATGTATCTATAGGGACAACTCGTTACTGTAGAATTATGTATTTTTGTGAGGTTCAAATATCTAAAGTCGGTAATAGGGAAGTTAAATTAAATTATCTTGAATTTTACTCTTGAAGGAAGTAGTTAATTTATCTTGAATTTTACTCCTGAATGGACTACTTCCTGAATTTTACTTATGTTAAAATTCATGTGCATGCAATTTTGCAAACTTTAATTCATGCTTTTTGTGTCATTTTATAACTGAATAAAGAATCCCCTTCACAGACGATGTACATATTTTGTACATTTGCGTATCGGGGGGAGATAGCAAAACTTCTTCCGGCGTTGATGTTCGGACTTTATATCCTTGCATTGTCATGACGGAGAATACATTGGTGTGCTTTTAACATCATTAAATATGATGGGTGATGAATATAAATTTGTCATATCAGAATTAATGTATACATTGTTCACTATAGGTGAGACCAGAGAAGTTGTCCAGTCCTCGGCATTTGTTGAGCGTGTAATCAAACGTGGGTTCGAGGTCGTATACATGACTGACCCCATTGATGAATACTCTGTGCAACAATTGAAGGAATTTGAAGGCAAGAACCTTGTATGTGTAACAAAGGAAGGTTTGGAACTCCCAGAAGATGAAGATGAGAAGAAGAAACGTGAAGAACAAGCTGCCGAGTTCGAGGGATTATGTAAAACAATGAAAGAAATCCTCGACAAGAAAGTGGAAAAGGTATGTACCCAAGTTCTCATTACATGTATACATACATTGCTTGTAGAGCAACTGTAAAGTTGAAGTACTTCAATTAAAGCTTGTTGACTTGATTTAGATCAACTGTTTTCAATTAATCATAAGCACCTGCATTAGTATTCTAATCTGTACTGTACGGTGCCATCGCCTAGTGATGCTAAGTATGAAAGCATTAAGACCATTCTGCTATGGCTGCAACCCAAAATTAGGTGGTGTAAACAAACTGTATCAATGTTACTTCAGCACACCCTACCTGTAATGTGTTAACAGCACTTGATAAGTGGTTTTGTGGATAACAACAACTTGTGATTTGTTTAATATGTTATATTATAAGGAATATTGTTTGTTTGTCCATGTCATATATTGACAATATTTTATGTATGTCGGACAGTATGATATATTTGAACATTACCATTTCAGGTTACCGTATCAAATCGCCTGGTCAACTCTCCATGCTGTATTGTCACTAGTCAGTATGGATGGTCTGCTAACATGGAACGTATTATGAAAGCCCAGGCATTGAGAGATTCTAGCACCATGGGATACATGGCTGCCAAGAAACACCTTGAAGTCAATCCAGATCACTCCATCATCAAAGCACTCAAGGACAAAGTTGGTGTTGACAAGAACGACAAATCTGTGAAGGATTTGGTCTTACTTATGTACGAAACTGCTCTTCTAGCATCTGGTTTCTCATTAGATGAGCCAGCCACGCACGCCAACAGAATCAACAGAATGATCAAACTTGGTCTTGGTAAGTTAAATTCTATGCTTCAGATTTTAGGTTCATTTACAGACCTCTTTCAGTATAAAATACCATGTTTTCAAGTTGAATGATTAGCAGATAGCCAAGTCGTTAACTTGATGACCTCTCATTTCATTTAATTAGCAGGTTTATAGTTTTGGTTTGGCAAACAGTCTTTGACACATTCGAAACATTCATTTCTTGCCTTAACTGAAGATCCCCTTCACAGACAATGTACATATTTTGTACATTTGCGTATCGGGGGGAGACAACAAATTTCTTCTGGCGTTGATGTTCGGACTTTATATCCTTGCATTGTCATGACGGAGAAAACATTTTGTAACAATTAAGAGGAATGATCTGCTATTTGTGATTTTGTTGTTGATGATTTAGTTGGTCTATACTTCATTGTGCAAGCTGTGGCCATGGTCCAGTGGTTGGTTAGCTGGATTTGTAACCTGCCAGAAAGGGATCAATATTCCCGGTCACAGCATGTCATGTTTTAAATTAAAATTTAACTACAATGCTGTTTTTCCTAGATACTTGTGGAGAAGTTTCTTGTACTAAATATTGTATTTTATTTCATCAGGTATTGACGAGGAAGATATTGTTGCACCAGAAGAGTCCGGTGATGCTGGCAACGATGAAATGCCACCACTTGAAGGTGAAGATGATGATGCATCTAGAATGGAAGAAGTCGATTAAAATACTCGCAGCATAATACCTGTATGTGTATATCGCCAGATTGTGTTGTAAGACTGTTGTTCAGTTATCATACAGGGAGATGTGATCTACCCTAGACCAAGACAATAATCTATATATGTGCTATCACAAGGATACATGTAAACGTTTTACATCTGCGATTGTCTTTGTCTGTCATTTACTACACATTTTATCATGATTCATTAAAAACTTACATCATACATCGTTTAATCATGAACCAGTTGGCCAATATAAACATTTTTGTTCTGTTCTGTTCAATCTGTGATTTTCCCCTCATATTTGAGAGTTGTTTTGTATTGAAACTTTTTCAAGATTGATTCAGTGTAAAGTATACATTGATTAGGTACCAGTAGCGAGCCTTGCTCTTTATTGCCATTATTGTACTCAACTTTGTGTTCTGTCGCTGATAATTTAAAAAAAATCAGAAAATAAACTAAAAAAATTGTAACATTTTGTTGATTGTTCTTTTATCAAAACATTTTAGACGTGAAAAATAGAGATTATAACAAATTGTGTTCCAGTCTGAATGATCACTGATCAAAGCAAGTGGTTATTCTCGCACGCATGCGCAGTTTGCCATTTATTCGGGTTTAACTTTAATGCGGTTTCTCAATCAGTTAATGTATGGTGACAGGTTCAGCTAACCAGTTTTCCTGTGGTGGTATTCAATATTGATCTTACTTGACTTAAGGATAACCAATCGAATCACACTACATTCAACTCTTGGTCAGTAACAGGCGATATGATTGGCTATCCTTATTCGCCAATTAAATAAGATCAATATTGAATACCACAACCTGCCCTTTGAACTAGCAACTTCTTCACATGTGGAGGAAAATTAAGTTGTAAGAATTTCTAGGAGCAACCAAACCTGGGTAAAATAAAGTACTGGTCCATTGTAGCAGCTTCTTGCCAGTTTTCTGCCTGAATGGTGTGGAAGGCTTCCTGGATAATTGGGTTCGACAAAAACAGCCGACTACCAACCTTGTGCAGTTCAACTGTTGGTACTTTGGTAGAGAGATGAACTTAAATACTACTGATATAGCTGGTTCACCTTTAATAGCATTGAACAACATACTGATAGACAACAGTTTGATGAATGTCCGGTATACTGTACACAACAGTGGCTACAGTATACTGTAGGTGGCTTACACCAAAACGTCAAAGGCACACCTGCAAGTATAGGACTTGTCACAACTGGATTATACTCCGCAAAAAAAACAAACCATTCTTCATGTAATGCCAATGTTCAATAAAGAATTAGCGGAATACAAGGGTTGCAATTATTTGTCTGCTATCCTGGAAAAAGCTGTATTACTGAACACAAAATGGAATAACTTCGGTTAAATTAGCTTTATGCTTAATGAAACAAACAGATCATTTATAGCTGCACTGCTTACTTAATTTCCAGTCAGTTGTATTGTTGAGGAAATCTATTTTGATGTCAAAATCTATAAGATGTAAAACACTGAATTGGCAAGGTTTAGGGTTTTTAACTAATTTACATGTAGTAAATAAGCATCGCTCATTTTAATTGGTCGTATTATATGAATATTAATCGAACAAAAATATGGGTAACTAAGTTGTTTGTGCCGCAGGATTAGTGTGGCGAAAACAAGAATGCATTGAATTCGGCAGATTAAGTAATATTTGGATATTTCAAATTACCTCCCTTTGAATAAAATTTTGAGCATTTTTACTGTTGCAGTTTTGGTCAACAGTTATAAATTGTGAAATTCTTGAATGGAATGTGTTTGCTGTACATAGTTGACATAGAACATATAATTTAGTTTATTCTGGTCAGTCGCTGATTTACAAACCCAATGTGTATATAAACATTGCAATTTCTATTATTAATTTATTCAACAACAAATAGTGTATGAATAAATATGTGATTTTGTGGATAAGATATTGGTTTTCATTGCCCTTTTCTCAAATTAAAATGTTGAAAACAATAAAAATACAATGTTATGATATTGAAATGTTGGTATACAAGTGATAGACCTGAATAAACGGACTGTATTATTCATTTGAACTCCTACAATTAGTAAATACAGATACAGTAGCGCACAGAAAATCTCTTACTTACTGTCAACAAAAACCTGGAGCTTATTGGATAGTTGTTATTTTGCCGAGTATACAATAAATACACCCCTACATTTTGAGTCAATAAAAATGCCAAGATGTGCCAATTAAATGCTATATTTAATTATTAAAATTTCACTTTTAACAGACATGACATCGTGTGTTGGTGCAAATTTATATTGGCCAATCAAAATGCAGGATGTTACATTCTTAGTTTTAGTTAGAACATGATTTATGAAGTAAATTTTTAATGATTAAAAAGGGCTATTTACTTAATATGTTTTAACTATTATAAGGCATTCACTTTCGTTCTTGGCAGATGTTCACGGTATGAATCCCAATACACCGATTTTCAGCTCCGTGAGAGAATTGTTCTAATTTCAAAAGGCTCTGACAGAACTGCAAACTGATGTAACGCTCGAACGGAACTCGGATTTCATGTATCCTGAGTGTTGCATTTGCTTTCAGTTCCGTCAGTGCCATATGAAAACAGAACAATTCTCTCATGGAACTGAAAAACGGTTATCGGGATTCATACCGTGGATGTTGAGTTGTTGCCTTCATAATGCATACCGTAGAGCGTAATCAATCTTCTTGACCCTACTTTAGTTAGACACTCACTAGGGATAAAACAAGAACCATCCTTAAAATCAATTGAGAGAGTAATTTTTATTCTTTTCGAAAGCAAATCCAAGTTGTACAATAAATGACAAAACATGTTATGTGTGAAACTTACATGCAGGCAAGTATATCAAATAGCAAAATATCAAAAGCATTATTTCAGTGCATTATTTCAGTAATGATGCATATACAATATCAAACAGACACAGGGGTACTGTTGAGTCAAAGCACTTTGGAAATGTTAAACTTGCGCTCAAAATTAAAACGATTTATGATTCTTTTATAGCGAAACAGTGCGGGTTAACGATCTGCAAAACTAACGATTCATTTGAACTCCTACAAACGATAACTGTCTCCAATATACAACTCTGTTCAAAGAATTTAAATTTAAACGAAAGTTTAATGCTTCCCTCAGTGCTTTGATAAAACAGTACTATGCATATTACACACAAAGTGTATTCATCATATAACACCTTGATAAAGTAAAACATATCTTGTACATATACAAATAAATAAATGAACATGTATGTAAGACATATATTAATTGCCCTTTCAAAGAAATAAGCTACCATAATGATTTACAATGTAGTCAAATGTATATTTTAATGTAGATTAATCACTTTAGAAGCTAAATAATTTATATTTAAAACTCAACACTAAAGATTGCAATCCAGTCTGTCGAGGCAAGCAAGAGTAGTTTGTAAATCAAACATATGCTGCGATGATATTCAAATGTTAACACAAGTCTGATATTGTCAAGTTCTTATCAGGGTCCAACAATTCTGGAAAATCATATTTACTTTACTAGAAAAAAAAAATTTCTGCAGAAAATAAAGTTACTTGATGATAATAAATATATAAATAACCAGTAAGTTATAATCATTTGAACTCGGGAAGATCCAGAAAAGCAACTTTTAACCCAGTGACTTGGACAGATTGACTCCCCCAAAAAGGGGTGATTTATTGATAACTAGAGAACTAATCTAGCAAGACTGTACTAGACCTAAACATGTTTCAATTACTCTGTAACAATAATTTTCAGTTGCAATGGTAACATGACCAAGACCTTATGATTTACTGACCCTTAAACTGGAGATTTTTTTTCTTTATAACTGTCCCTTAAAAAGTACAGATTATTATCAACATGAACATCCTTCTATTGTTTGATGACTGTTGGCCTACATTGTTCTGCAGTCAGTGATCACAAACGAAATTGCTCTTCGTACTATATCTACCAACATCAGTAAAATAATCAAACATTCGTCTTTGAAGTAACATAACATGCTGAACCATTATGAAAAGTTAGTAAAACAAATTAGTCATAAACACTTAGTTGCACCAGTTCTCATATATATATTTTACAAGAATAAAGATATTACACTATATATATTTCTAACCCTAAAACTTCCCATATAAACTTACTATATTTTTGAACATATAACGATAATTAAACAATGTATCATATAGACTTCATAAATGTTTAACAACGAAAACAATAATACTGATCACATGACTAAACCTGAGCACAAATTTAAAGTAGAATTTTTCCTTGAGAATTTGTGTAAGAAGAAACACAAATTTAATTACACAAACTTAAAGTAGATATTTTCCTTATGAATTTGTGTAAGAAAAATACACCAATTTATTTACCAAATTATCAGGAAATAAGTATTATATTGTGGTATTCCATACACATGGGTATTGCGAGTAAACAAGTAATGACGTCACAATTTTTTTCAATACTCCGTACACTAACCAGTCACTTAGCAATACTCTGTACACTTACCAGTCACTTAGCAATACTCTGTACACTTACCAGTCCCTTAGCAATACTCTGTACACTAACCAGTCACTTAGCAATACTCTGTACACTTACCAGTCACTTAGCAATACTCCGTACACTAACCAGTCACTTAGCAATACTCCGTACACTAACCAGTCACTTAGCAATACTCCGTACACTAACCAGTCACTTAGCAATACTCCGTACACTAACCAGTCACTTAGCAATACTCCGTACACTAACCAGTCACTTAGCAATACTCCGTACACTAACCAGTCACTTAGCAATACTCCGTACACTAACCAGTCACTTAGCAATACTCCGTACACTAACCAGTCACTTAGCAATACTCCGTACACTAACCTGGGTCACTTAGCAATATTTAGTACACAATAATCATTACTCAGTACATTTACTTGTACATTTGTGTATCTATTTCGGTATGTATCTTTTTTGTACTTTCATTTTTTTTCTGAAATTTGGACGAAACATATGAACATTTACTATATAGAGGATTTTTGGTGTAAGATTAATGTTATTACATCACATTTTCAAGTGTGTCATGGCTATACTGACAAATGAAAATTGTAGTTAAAGCCTGAAATAACTACAACTGAACTATGGGATAATGTGCTATTACTTTAAATAAATAAATTACCCTGGCAAGACCCACCGTCATGTGAGTAATACTGTATATAGAAATAAAAACATAATAAACAGTATACTGTAAAGTCAAAATTTTTCGTGGGGGGGGGGGTAAATTTTCATTGATTTCGTGGTTGAACTCTACCATGAAATTTAATCTTCGAAATTAATTGACCTCTCAATTACAGAAAAAGGTGTTTCTCTTCCATGTTATGCAATCCATGCATTAACAACCTCACAAAATCGCATATTATTATTAACAAAAATCCATGACATTTAATGCCCACGAAAATATGTGATTTATACAGTATATACAATGTATATATTCATACTCATACAAAATGAATATCATATCACAGAGAGGCATTTGCAGTAGGACGGAATTTAAGGAATTATCACATTCTTAAAGTACAAACATGTGTATAATAAATATAGTAAATAAAAAAACAACATGGAAATTTCCTGAAAACCATGTTTTCAAACAATGATCACATTGACTCTTCAGAAACAAACAAGCACTCAGAAATATACGCTCACACAGTGCTTTTATTTCTATTATGCCATTAAAATTTGCTGGATAATATTGCGTGAAGGAACTGAATTAAAAGCTGATGGTAAAAGAAGACATATAATTACATTACATCATTTGATATGCCTAAACATATTAAATTTCATGATAGTTTTTGTTAAAAGGGCATGCCCTGGAACTGAAGTGTCTCGAATAGCAATAAAATTGGTATCATTTTAGTACCTAAGTCAAATAATGAAAACCCTGTAAAAAAGTTACGATATACTCTATAACGCGCGCTACGATATACAAAATATCGAAGCGCGCGTTATAGAGTAATTTTTTAAGTCAAATTCCTCTTTGAATTTTCGGTAATAGTTGGTTTTACAAGTTTCTGGGCATGCCCCTTTAAAAATAAAGTAAAATATTGATTCTGAGTGACACCAAGTTATTTTCTTTAATTATATATCATAACTTAAAATAGCACACTTGGTTATAAGAGACAATTGTTTTCATCTTAATCAAGCAAAAGATTTAATATTCTGTGAAAATGAACAACAAAATGTGAAGAAAAAACATATTATAGAACAGCAATAAAATATCACAAAGCATGTAACAGGGTCATAGATGGCATCAAGAATAAAGTATATCTATTAATCTCGACATTACAATACAGTACAAAGAATAAACCTATGGTGCTAGAATCACAGAACAATTAAATTATCAAACTCAACTAAAGAGAGGTCTCCGATTCGATCCCAGGCTGTGACATACCAAAGACGAAATAAAAATAATACCAGTAATTCCCTTCGTCATCGGCCAATATCACTTTTTTCAGGTCAACAAAACATTATATTCACTTCAACATAAGTCACTAACAGTATAATATTGCTATATAAAAATTGTCTACATGTATAATTATATCACTTTGATATCTACATTACATTACCAGTATACCTATCTACCAGCATGCTAACTATATAAAGTCATTTACTGAGATACAACAACATGTAATGTAAATATAATATCTTCGTAAATGAGCAATCTTGAAACGACTAGTTGGGATTATTAAAATTAAAGACTTATGAACAAAAATGGTGGACTTATTAGATGTTATATGAGAGATTTTCGTTACTATTCTATATTATATATACGTCTAGAATGAAGACACTAACTTTTATGCATCAACACTTATTAACTTATCACTAGATAATTAGATATAATGTGCAATGTCGAAGATTAACTTAGATGACACATATTAAGGGCCTGGTGATTAGCAATTATTCTCAAACCTGAAAATCCCTGTTTGAAAGCCTGAAACTCAACCTTTCAATGAAAGAAAGAAGAAAATTCAGGATCCAAAAACCTGAAATCAGACACAAGCCTGAAAAATACCATGCCTGATATTAGACAATAGCACAGGTTGTATATATAAATGAACAGTCGGTTGAGTGGAAGAAATTCTCACAACTTCGACAGGTAAAAATAACTATCAGATATAATATATCCATGCAAGCAAAGCAGAGTATAGTAACATGATATATTGTGTAAATGATACAGTTTATATATTCATGCATGGATCCAGCAAATTTTCTCAGGCGGGGGTCCAACCAGCTAGTTTTTTCTCAGGAAGGGTCCAACAAGCTTTTTCGCTCAGGGGCTCAACCAGCTATTTTATTTAGGGGGTCCAATCAGCAATATGTCTTACACAGGTTTCTTGATTCAACTGTAAGCCATGACAAACTTGTGTAAATACATAAATCAACCACAACTCCAATCTCTCTGGATCCGCGCATGGAATATATTGTAACTGTACAGTATATTTTTGATTATTAAATTACATGTGCATAGTGTAATTGTTTAGCCCTATACATTTCCTGAAGGTCACGAGTCAAAGAAGTCATCTGTCTGAGCTTCTGACACCTGGTTGCCATGGTTACGCGATCCGCTGGGAGGTTTCCGCTGATTATTAAAAGCGTTATCAACACTGTCAATTGTCTGTGCACTGACACCGCGACGAATTTGAGATTCCTCGTTAAACCTTTTCTGCGGACTTGACCGACCATTGTATATTCTCTCACCAGAGTCAACAGAATTGTTGTCATTGTTGTTGTTGTCACCTTCCAGCCAAGAATCGGCTAAAAATAAACAGAAAGATACATTAAATTTGTAAAGGGAAGTTAGCCATGTTTTTATAAATGAATGTCAATATCAAGAGTTGTTTCCCTTTGATAATAAAAAGTAATTATTGTGAATAGTAAAATGAAATAATTAGAACAATCTGTAAAAATAATGTTATATCCGATAAGTGAAATCATTTCTGAACCTCAGGTATCATTCGGTATTAATGATACTCAAAACTGCGAATAACTTGAGTAATTATTTATACACATTAAATTTTCAATATTTCAATAAGCAGTACAAAGTCTACAGTACAACCTCTCCAGAGCCACCACCCTCTGCTGCGTAATATCTCTATAACAACACCTTCAACATATTTCACAGTTGATAATTACTCTCAATTTAACCTCTGTAGACACAGTCGAGCAAAAACCTCTACAAAATGGCCAATATTTGTAACTCCCAGAGGGTATTACTCTTCAGGCCCAAATGCCACGAAAAACCTTACTCTTCAGAGGTGGTACTGTTCTAACAAAATAGACCAACACTGAAACATCCCAAGTTTGTGAATGATCCCACATAATTACATTATTGTACATGAGAACTGCTTCAAGATTTATTCCAGAAAATAGTACAAGCGAAATAATTGAGTTATACATGACAATCAAACCTGTGTTAAAGACCACCTTGGAACAAAGTTCACCCAATTGTTTTCAATGACATTTAATCAGTTGAGAGGGATCTGACTGTTTACAAAGACCATGTTTTGCTGGTTCCAACAGTGGTCTTTATAGACAGGATTGACTAAATGTACTTGTAGGATAAACATAATAGAAGCAAACATAAGATATAGCATTTGACACATTTTACATGTGTACATGTAAACTATAGTCACTATACATACCAAACAACATAGTAAAACAGTTAAAAGTGCATGACTTATTATCGTGTGCAGACCCAGCATTTTTTCATTATGCAGTCTCAGACAAGCCTTTAGCTCAGGGGGTCTGAACAGCTATTTTTATCAATGTTTATGGGGTCCCAAGCGGACTCCCATAATTCCTGATATACTCGTGTCGTTAAAAGTTAATCACCATTTTCAATTTTTGTCAAAACTCCAGGGGGTCCAGACTTCTGGCTCCCCCTATCCCCTCTGGATCTGTGCATGATTATATTGTAACACATCAAATAGATTAGAAACTTAAGACTACATGAAAATTGTTGTTTTTAACACGCAAGTTTCAAACTCACACATTTTAGTGATATCATAAAAAATAACCTCTAAACACATTAGTGACACTATAACCTCTAATCTAAACCCACACATCTGTTGAAATACAGACTTGACAAAGAAGCCGTGGTACAACAGCAAACACCAGAAACATACCAAATACAGAAATACAGAGAACTCAAAGAACTCAAAGACTAACTGGTAAAACTGAGTGATAATAGAGTCATTATTTACAGGCATGTATAACTTAATATAATGTCAGTTGATACTAAAATATTACTGTTATGGATATCCTAGTAGCCTTTTAGAGCTGAGGAGGTGTATTCAAATTTAATTTTTTCAAATCTGAAAATTGCACTAAGGTAGTGTAAGTTATATGACCAAACATAGCAGGTTTGAACAAGTAATTAAGAATTGCAAGCAATACAGAAGTCCCCTACCGGTTTGAAGCCATTTTCAATGTTTCTGTTACCATAGCAACCTCAATTTTTGTCAGAATCAAAATGTCTTTAGACATGCATAATCCCCTTATTGGCCCTTATTCACATATCAAGTTTCATAAACCTAGCTTGGAAACTGTTTGAGTTATGGCAGGATCCAGATTTGGGCATATTTTCACTCTTTGTGTCGCCATAGCAACCACAATATTTGTCAAAATCAAAATATTTTTAGACGTGCATTATCCCCTTATTGCCCTCTATCCACATACCAAGTTTCATTAACCTAGATTGGAAACTGTTTGAGTTATGTCAGGATCCAGTTTTTTTGACGGACAGACTGACTGACTGACGGACTGACTGACGGACGGAGGGCAAACCTATAGTCCCCTCCGGTCAAAAACCGGTAGGGGACTAATAAAGCATTTTTACTATACATGTATATACATGTTTTCAGTGTCCTGTACATAGCAGAATTCCACAATAAATGTACACTTACCATGACCTTCTCATAGGGCAAAGCTGCCGCTTTATCAAAGCACTTACAGAAATCATAAAGTTATGCAAAATTAAAAATGTTCATATTCTTGAACAAATACACATTAGGAACATAATTATGTGGTTTGAAGGAATGCATTAACTGAAACATCATTGATATATCTGATCCCTTTCCCGCAATTTGTAATCACTAATGAATTATACAGGATTTAAATTTGAGCGCAACTTTAAGATTATCATAAGTGTTTTAATATGTGTTGATTTATTATTAGGATCATATGGTACATACGGTACTTTAATAAAAACTTGTTATACAACCCAACACTATCTATTATAATGTTACAAAAGTAGTCCCACAGTGTTTATACAGGTATTGTTTCAACATGTAATGTTCCAGTACCACACTAACTAAAGCAACACAATACATTAACATATAACATCAATACATTATATACCATGAGATATGATAGCTTTATATTCCTTAGTGCTCTGAAAGCAAGAATAACAAACATATACTATCAACTAAACTCTTTTTTGGAGATGGGGACAACTGTTCAAGTACTTGGTAGCTTGACCGATTATGAACAAGTGAAACTAGAGACAATAGATAGATAGTTATCTATAGTCCCTGGTAAAACTGAAAGGTTTTTTGACACAAAAGGTATGTTACTCTCCAAGAGGCCAGAACTTTGGCAATATTCATCTGACTTAAAATTACTAACAATATTCACAACTAGGCTTGCAACTTACTATTCATGTGACATTCAATGAAATTAGGCTAATGGTTAAGGAGAACAAGCGCAGACAAACTTTGTTTGTGACATCAAGCAAAGCCTAATGTCATATTATTTGTCCACTCGTTTAATAAAACTCGTATGTAATGAGCACTCATGCAAGATGCTCTATATTATGGTCAACAATATAACGGTATTAATATGAAGCATTAGGTATACACTGTGCTATCAAAACGCTATCACCTTAACCACATGAAGACAAACTGTAACTCCACCCAGCATAGTATGCATCACACTAGCTAACCTAGTTCCAGACTTTGTAGCAGTGGTACCTAATCCACTTCAGCTAGCCTAACCCAGGTTTAATCACAGCTAGCCTATTTTTCTATATTATATTGCTTAAAGACAATAAAAATCTAACATTGCAATTACCCTATCAAAACGAAGCATTCAATTTCACACTCATTGCTAAAGTTTGCATGTTGCATTCCATACTAATCCCTTCCCCCAAAATGTTTAAAACTAATTGACCAGATACCAGATTTTAAAATACTTAAATCGAAAATTGAGTTGGCCAATGAAAGGAATTAATTTTGGTTGTAAAAACATTAAAAATATTTTTCACATATTTGTTTTAATTATAAATCCAATCAATTTGCTTGACAACCTTCGACAAAGACCTTTGACAAAGGGGCGGAGCCTTCTCTTCACTGGCATCTAGTCACTGGCATCTAGTCAATGCTTTCATGCGAAATAAATCGCTGACAGTAAAAAAAAACTCAATTCCCAAATATTTAACTACCAAGCTGCATTAAGTCTGGAACATGAGCTAATTCCACACAACACAATCAAGAGTTAGATCTTATTAAAGTTTGTTCAGCAAGTGGATATTTACATTTAAACTTGTCATCAACTGTATAGTTCCATAAAAATAAACATAAGAATAAGAACATGAGTATTCATGCATATGAAACCTATGAAGTATATCATAGTGTAATCATATCTATAATTTTGTGTACAATGTAACTATACATATTTAGAATAGAACCTACATTTTGAGTCGGGGAAAACACCTATTTTTGGCAGTTGAATGAAAATTTGATCATTTTGTTCTCAAGAGACGTGATGCCATTTGTTGGCGCAAATTTCTATCGGCTAATCAAAATGCAGGATGTTGTATTCTAAGCCATCTAGAACTTATTAAATAATTTTTTAATGACTAAAATGACTCCCTTCGCTCATTCGCTCTGTTTAATCATTAAAGTTTTTATTAAATATGTTCTAACTATTTATTATTACAGGAAATATATTGCATTTTGGCATGCTCCTATGACAAATGAGATGCCATGATGTTACATCTTTGATTTTTCTTTAAAATTATTTTTATGTTCCAACTGGTCAACAGTAGTTCAGTCGCACGGAGACTATCCAGTCACATTATCCTGAAACAAAGCTAACCAGCAGTTACCTGGAACTTACTATACTTAGCATCAAGCGTTTGACAGATACACCAGTACAATTTTTAATGACTTGTCTTATGTTGTGGCCTAGGATTGTACCCGAGACCTCTTGCACTTGTAGCGGATGCTCTTACACTTGTAGGGGACGCTCTTACACTAGGCTATCAAGGTGGATATATCATTGATGTAAAATATACTTAATAAAATAACACCATTAATAAATAAATATAAACATCAGTGATGACATACATTACAGATTCAAGAAAAATATCATATGAAGAGCAATGAGGAAATGTATACTACTATGACAAGATACCAAAACAGATAAAATTCAGACAACTACAGACTAACAACTAGTGATATACCGATTATCGGATAACATCGATAAGTGGCTTGCAGAAGTCAGCCGATTCCGATGATCGATGTCATTCATCCATAATCGATCATTGGATGATTATAACGAAATGTTAAACAAGGCTTCTTTTATCAAATATTTGCTAGCAAAATTCAAAGCATGGAAGTTTCAACTAATTGAATGCCTATTAGAACCAATTCAAACAATTTCTTTAAACTCAGATAGTAAAACTTCTACTGAAAATCATCAATTTTTCCTTTGTCACCTTTTTTCGCGACTTGGGAAGTAGGACAACAGACATTAGCACACTGCGTATTCAGTCACCGTCCTGTTGATTATTAATCGGAAAATCGCATCGGAAGTGCCAGTCGATTCTAGCTGATGATCGATTATGATTTGCAACCGATGTCCCATCACTACTAACAACAATAACAAAATTTAATGAAACTAGAACTATCCCTTATAATTATCCCCACAATATGGCCTTATCAAACACATACTTTTAGAAAATCCAGAAAAGCGGCCAGTTGGCCATCTTGATTGGGATAGAAAACATTCCAAGGGCTCTGCATTGCCTAGACTGAAGCGCATGAAAATTGTGTGACATGCACACATCTATATTAATTTTGATGGTTATCATGAGTATGCAATTTTGTTGGAATTTCGATTGCATGGGGTATAAAAAAAATTAAAATTTAAAAAAGCCCAGGTTTTACGATTTATCTACACACAGCAAAAAAATCAACAACACAAATTGTGTTTTTTTACTTTCATCGGGAATGTCCAATGTTGTTTCTTTTAGGAAAAATATTACTTTAATTGAAAGTTTACAACTAATACACAGCCATTATACAAACTAAAGATAAAATTAAATTGGTATAAAAAATAAAATTTTAAAAAATCCCAGCTTTCTACGATTTATCTACTCACTGCAAAAAATCAACTAAGATAAAAACTACACAAATTGTGTTTGCTTACTTTCATCGGGAATGTCCAATGTTGTTTCTTTTTTGGAAAATATGAATTTAATTACAAGTTTACATCTAATACACATATATTATACAAATTACAGAAAAAATAAAATAGAGAATACCGGGTAGCTAAACTCTTTAATGACCATTAGCCGTTTTTAAAATTGTAATGGGATGTACATAAATGCATTAGATAAAAGAAAATCCAAATATATATCACGATCTTACACAAATTGCTCACAGAAATTACTATAAATATCTTTATTGTACCTTTTTCCTAAGAACAGCCTATAAAACACATGTGTTAGTCTGCTGCGTAAGTATTTTAAAATCATGTTCAACTATGGAGTTCTTCAAAACTATTTTTGGGCGTTTCTATATTGTTGTTAGTTACTGTAAAATCATTTACTTTCGCAGGTATTAAATTCCAGATTTTTGTTAAATGGTATTTTTTTTTAATTTGTGGATTTAAAATATTGAAACTAAAAAATACCTCCAAGTGTAATATATTTATGGTAAGTCATTCATTTGAGGGGATTTAATCTCGTGATCTAGTTCATCCGTGAAATTAAAGAAAATGAAGACATTGCAAATTATAAGTACTTACTATACAGTTACTGAGTCATGGTCAAATTTGTGAGTCATGAGACAAGGTAATGTAAGCTGTGCGTATTATGGATGAATGATAAGGGAGTATATTAAGGTCATTAGGAAGCTGTATACAGAACAATAATATAGATATACATACTGTCTTCAGCATTATAATTCTCGTCCTTCTCTACTTCAAGGTCCAATTCATGATCTATATCATTCATTTTCTTCACCTGAAAAAAACCCCACCAAGATACATACAGTAATACATAATTGATATATAAAAAATCTCTGTTAAAGGCAGCGCCTCGGATCATATTACATTTATACACTAGTAAAAATAAAGACATTCAACAAGTATCCTAATTGGTCAGTTTATATAAATGTTGTTCAACATTTTGCATGCTGATATTCGAGAAGGAACTGCAGCTAATTTTTTATTTTGGGCGCTTTTGGATCAAGTGGTCTCAAGTTCGAACCCCCCTCTGCGCCATTGCTAATTTCTCTGGGCAAGAATAACACAGAATATTCCACTTGACCAAGGTATGATTTGGTACCTGTGAGAGCAGTGTCTGTACATGTTTGATATTCCTGGGCGCATATCTCGATGTTGGCTGCACACCCACCAGGAGAGAAGTATTCTGCAAAGAGAGACTAGAACACAGGCTTCCATAGGTAGCCCAATGACCAGGGGAAGTTAAATGTCAAAGGGTGTCTGAACGGCTGAATTGCAGAAAGCAGCCCTCAAAAACTGGTACCTTAACTTATTTTATTTTTGCCAATATATGCGGTAAAATGAACTGTGTTCGGCGTGTTGGCTATTGTAACCATACAAACCTTCTGTCTGGCACGTTTTGCTCGCTCCTCTCTGATACGTTGTTTATCCTGTAATGCCTTCAGTTTTGCATCTCGTGTTTTCCCTGCTGATGCTAATGAATCCGTAATCTGTAATTAATATAAAACATTCATCTTTTATTGGGTTTCACACTAATTTCAGACATTTAAGACCAATTTATTCAAAGTCACTTTGACCCACCCGTCGAATTCGCCAATTTAACAGTTTCTTTCCATTGGAAAATCAGATTAAAAATAATAAAATTGTTGATATTTGCACATACTAAGTGTCTGAATTTTTAACTTTTCAACCAACAGAAATATCCACATATACAGTAACACCATTTGAATCATGAAATCAAACAAGGTACTGTAAAATCATATATTTCTGCGGGTATCCGGACACCTTTAAATACGGACGCACTTTATTTTGAGCTCTCTCAAAACATTACATATTATTTAAAATATTATTATTATGTTATTATGATAATTTTATACTGCTTATTATGCTGTTTACGTCAATTTTATGACATAATGAATAATATATGCAACATTAATTGATTTCTATGAAACAATTTCTCAAAATTCTAGTTACTGGTGAAATTCAGTATACTGACAGGTTCATTATAACAACATTTTGTTTGGAAACAAACAGTGTCGTTGTATCGAGACCAGACTGTATTAAATTTCGTAGATTTTGATAAAAAAGAAGCTTTTTTGTGGGGTCATAAATTCGTGGATTACAAAACATGGAAAGGTAAAATTTAAGAAGTATTTGGGAGGTCGATTAATCTTGGAAATTAAATTTCATGGTCGAGTTGAACAACGAAATCAACTCAAATTCAAATCCCTCGAAAAATACTGGTTTTACAGTACTTCAATATTTACCCTCTCTTCATTTTCTTTCTGTACAAGTTGTTGATCAAATTTTTGAGCTTCTAGAATCTGCTGTCTTCTCTTCGATGCTTTAAACGAGGCACTTTGTTTTCTCTTCAATTGCTAGAATAATGTATAAAATAGAATACATCATTATCAAAGTTTTATAGCTTTTAATACTGTTTAGAAGTACCATAGGCCAACAGTATTGCGGACATATGAAGACTACCCAGTCACATTATCCTGGCACTCGGCTAACCAGCAACCTTGCAACAACCGGAAATTGATTTTTTGATACACTGGGAAGTGGCTCAGGGTCACATCACTCCCTCCCATCCTGAGGTAAAATACTGATAGATTTATTAAACATAATTTTATAACTTACAGTGTCCCGTTTCTCGTCGGCAATTCTTTGCTTCTCGGCCAAATCTTCAGCTGTTAACGTTGGAACATTTAATGGATCTAGTCGCTACAACAGAACAAGTTAAAAGATGAGTTACAGGGTAGTGTAAACAATTTATAGTCTAGTTTTATTGTTTAATCAATTGTACATCATAACATCTGTGTAACACTTTATAGTCTAGTTTTATTGTTTAATCAAATGTACATCATTACATCTGTGTAACTGTTTATAGTCTAGTTTTATTGTTTAATCAATTGTACATCATTACATCTGTGTAACACTTTATAGTCTAGTTTTATTGTTTAATCAATTGTACATCATTACATCTGTGTAACACTTTATAGTCTAGTTTTATTGTTTAATCAATTGTACATCATAACATCTGTGTAACTATTTATAGTCTAGTTTTATTGTTTAATCAATTGTACATCATTACATCTGTGTAACACTTTATAGTCTAGTTTTATTGTTTAATCAATTGTACATCATTACATCTGTGTAACACTTTATAGTCTAGTTTTATTGTTTAATCAATTGTACATCATTACATCTGTGTAACACTTTATAGTCTAGTTTTATTGTTTAATCAATTGTACATCATTACATCTGTGTAACACTTTATAGTCTAGTTTTATTGTTTAATCAATTGTACATATAACATCTGTGTAACTGTTTATAGTCTAGTTTTATTGTTTAATCAATTGTACATCATTACATCTGTGTAACACTTTATAGTCTAGTTTTATTGTTTAATCAATTGTACATCATAACATCTGGGTTAACTGTTATCAAACAAATGCATCATATGATCATTGATGTCTGTCTGAACACTTTCCTGGATTCAGTGCCGATTATTTGCCGCCTGGCATGTACACAATGCCTAAACATCTGACGAGTTAAACTTCAGTTGCACAGACATCGTCCAGTGTGTCGAGGTGATTAACGGCACATATATCAATTGGCTTGTAACTCCGATAAAATCTCAATTAGTGATTGACTGGGCCGTTTGAACTTTCAGAAACAGTAACCTTGACCCTAGTAACCCTGAAACCATTCCCAACTTTGAATTATATACATTAATCATATTCATATAACCTTTACATTACATCAATGACCAAGCCAAAATTTATCTAACAGTCTAGTCTAGTCTAGTCTAGTCTAGTCTAGTCTAGCCTGCAGGCATACAATGTATCAAACTCTTATAACAGTACTGGTAAATGTTTAAAGTTTTAAACTAGGATTTTCAACATTGTTGAAATGGTCAATAAAAATGTGAGGAAAAGTTTATTGTAAACATTCATTAACGGAACCGTATATAATTATATATTCATGAGTGTAATTATAATAATCTTTATAGCCATCTTCGTAGGAATTTGTGAAAAAGTTCAAGTATCATTTCACATTATTGAACAAAAATACACATACCGATACGCAAAACAATAATACAACGGTGTTATATAACAACTGGAGATTAGAACATAATTATCACGTTGTACAACAAAATAATGTAATACAAAACACTTATACATATAGAACAATAGATCTATAACTACTGTATTGTAGATCGAATATTAAAGCAAGGATAAATATAATAGGGATAAGCAATAGATACCATGTATGATGATTAGTGGAAAGATAAAGTTACGTCTTAATGACTTTGAAATAAATATGAGCTGACTCAATAACAGACACCTGACATATCAAATTTAAAAAAAAATAGTTTAAGGCCCCTCTGGTCAACAGGGATTCTATTTGACTCAGGAGAAGGGGTTTTGAAATTTCCAAAAAAAGCCTAATTTTGACCCTCAATATTGTGTTTAAAAGGGTCATTTTCTTTTAAAATCAAGGTTATTTTTGCCTATAAAATGGTAAACTTTAGTCAAAAGTATCCAAATGACCCTTCAGATTCAGAAGCTAGTTCTGGCTAGTGGAATCCCTGGGTCAACAGTATTTCAGTCGTAGGGAGACTACCAAGTCACATTATTCTGACACACCCAGCTACCAGCAGTTTACTTGAAACTAACTATGCTGAGCTTCAAGCATATCGGTACTAATTTGAAAGACTTGGGTAAGTCCAGGCCTGGGGTGGAACCCTTGACCTCCCACGCTCGAAGTGGACACTCTTCTAGGCTATTAAGGCAGACTAATAATAATTAATATCCTGTGATACCTGGATCTTACATGAAGGTTCAGACATCAACACAAATCGCTACACAAAATTATTAAATAGATTATTATTTACCTTTAATCTTGGAGGGGCTGGTCCGAGTAATTTGTTTTGTGTCTCTTTCCCATCAAGATCTACTATAAATGCAACTGATTTAGGAACTGAAATTAAACAACAAGACTATGTGTACTAGTTCAGCAAAATGTATATTTTACTATGTTCAGCTAAATGTATAATATACAATGTTTAGCAAAATGCAAATTATACTATGTTCAGCAATATGTATTATATTCTGTACACTGAGTAACCTGCCTTAACTATTAAGCTACCAGTCAAATGACACATCTAATCAAATATGGCTGCTTAAAACAGGTGACTGTTTAGTACAAGTGATTACCAATTTTAAGTCTACTTTTAGACATGTATTTGTTCAGTTGACTGTACATTCAACCCCGATCATTGAGTCACAAGTTTTGCTGTAACACTCTGTGTTACTGGCTGCCACAACACATAGACTTTTGACTCTCTCAGCTAGGTACCATTTTTGTACAAGTTGCTTAAGTGGAGCCTTGTGAGTATTTCTTGCATAGAAAACCAAGCAATGACGCGGATGGCTATCAAACCTTGGACTTCTCCATCCCAAAGTGTGTGCCTTACTGCTAGACCATGACTCACCAAGTGTATTTATAATTAAAATGACTAGTTGAGATTTATAATAAGACAGTCGTCTGCTGAATTAAAATGATCGCTTATTTAACATGACTAATCTTTTAATGCCAAAGTAACAAAATTATTATTAAGTATCAACAACGTAAATGCAGAAAGTCAGGGGAGATTATCTGGTTCACAGAGCGGAGACAATTGGTACCACTAAGATGAGAAAATTGGTACTACAGAAATGAGACAATTGGACCAAGAGACAATTGGTACCAGATAAATGAGGCTCTGTTTCACAGAGTTGAGACAATTGGTACCACTAAGATGAGACAATTGGTACTACATAGATGAGATAATTGAGACCATGAGACAATTGGTACCAGAGAGGTGAGGCTATCTGTTTTACAGAGGTGAGACAATTGGTACCACTGAGATGAGATAATTGGGACCAAGAGACAATTGGTGAGACAATCGTCCATTATCAGTGATAGATCTCACTTATGTATTCAGGAGTATGTCAGATCATCACCCACCTATAATTGAACTTTTATCACATTCAGACAATTAAATATTAATGAGCTACAGTTAACTACTATGATCTCTGGGGTATTACTTGTTTATCTGACATTTTAAGGTGATGTTGTTTCTAAGCATTCATTGAACACATGCTCTGACATGTCAGCCACTATCTCCATGAAGACCACACAGGTTGAGGGTTTAGTGATGTGAAGAGGGTTCAGAAAATGTGTTGGGCATTGTGCCTTGTATGTTTTTATGTTTTCTGTGCTCGGCTGGTTAAGTTGAGTGCTGGCTTCCCTGTCTGACTTAATATTATCTTTTTGTTATTGTTAGATACTAGGTGAAACCCTAGAATATAGTTTGCCCAGCTCGCAATGGTGAGCATTTGAAAGGAAACTGGTCGGAAGCAAAGATGAAAAGCACAAAGATTGAGGGTTTGGTGATGTTATGAGGGGCGTCACGATGACGAATATTCTCGTATGTGTATACCGGTAATAACCTCGGCCTTCAGACCATGGACAGACTTCATTGACCTCACTGGTCAGTGTGCCCGGCAGTACCTCGGAAGTGATTTACCGTTTCATTGGTTCACTTTGGCACACCTGTTCACAAGAGGTTAGCCGCCTGATAGAAATCAGCACATGGCTTACAACTACTGCTGATTAGAACGAGCAGTTTTCACTTCATTCGCTATGTGTATCACATGGTATAGTAGGGACGATTCTCAACCTTCTATTAGCATAATTTAACAGTGGATATATTTCTATGATTGTAATCCTGGTTGTATGTTTTCATAAGCAGAAAGCATCACAAAGATACTCGAGGTGTATAGCACAGAGAATTTGACACGATCCTGACCTTTATGCATGAATATATTACAGGGTTCTTGAGTTCAATATATAAATTTCCGCGAGCAAATCATGCAAAATCGGTCCTTTAGAGTTGTGTTGGTATTTCACCTCGAGCGTCTTCGTGATACTCCCCGCTTATGAAAACACACAACCGGGATTTTAAATATAGACAATAAATCAGCTGTGAAATTATGCTAATAGAAGATCAAGAGTTGTGTCAAATTCTCTGGACTATAGTATCAACACAAATGTAAAGGACCGATATTGCAAGATTTGCTTGTGGACATTTATATATTCAATGCAAGAACCTAATGTAATATATTCATGCATATTAAAGGTCAAGATCAGGTCAAATTCTCCGTGCTATACCACATGAACCAAGGGGTTAGCGGTTCATGCCACTTGATGGCGAATAGAGTTGACCACATGGCACTGTTAATAACAAATGTTTTGAAGTTGGATACACCAGACAGGTATGACCAATTGTCCTTGACAATATGCATGGATGTATAGTCTGTCACTTTTAACATGTCATCCATGAATATCCGTGCTTATCCGTTGTCCAATCAGAGTTGTTATTTTAACTAATCAAAACATTCTTACTGTACAATATCGAAAACACACGAGGATTAATTAGCGACAGGTTAAAAGTGACAGACAATATAGGCAACTCTTATTAATATGTTTAAACATGTCGCTGGCTTAGAATGAGAAGGCGTACGTGAGACTAACCACAGGCCTAAGAAATTATATCACAAAATATAGAGTTTTGAAATTCCCCATCTTCCCGTCATTACTATATATAATAATCTATTATATATAGTAATGACGGGAAGATGGGGAATTTCAAAACTCTGCATTTTGTGATATAATTTCTTAGGCCTGTGGACTAACTACTGTATTAGACTTATGCATATTTGAAATCTGCATCACAAGGTGCTTCTTATAATGAGCCTATTTTCATGAATCGGAACAAATCATGTTGACCAAACTGAAGTTGAAAAAGCTTGTTTTTCAATAAGTAAAGAGTAGTTTTCAGACAGTTTTTGTTTTCTCAAAATATCGATTTTGTACTTTATTACGACCTTCTCATTCTAAGCCAGTGATGTGTACATGTATACAATTTGTCCATTGACAGACCAAAGGGGCTATCAACATATGAAATTAGAAAGCTGATAGATCCTTATGGCAGTCCATGGACAAATTATACATGTAGATACAAACAATGTGCGATTCATAGAAATTTGAATCAATTACACAAATCAATTTTATATATGGACAGCCCTATGTGACGGGAACCTGATAAAGCAATAAAAGACGTATCCTATAGTAGAGTACAATGAATAAGCAATAAAAATTGAAGTGTTTGTTATATTTTACATCAAAATAAAGTTGCTTTCAATTGAAGTAAAATTTGATTATTCCTTCAATTGTCATGATATTCTATTGTGTTAACAGTTTTAAATCCTGTAAGAAAGTCATTAACAAAATCATGCAAAGTCAGATACATTATTTATATTTTCCAATGAACTAGTAAATAAAAGGACATAATATATTGAATACAAATTAATATTATACAGTTTTACTTTATGTATAAGTCTTTAATCAAATAAAAAGAAATGGACATTTATTATAATACACAAGAATACCCGATGACCCTCAATTCATTATATACCAGTGACATTCACACCAATACATTTATGTACTTTTAATTTTTGAGAAAAAGGGTGTTTCTGTTTCACTTATTATGCAGATAAATGTGCCCTTTTTACAAAATCCATACACTTTAAGCATATTCAAGACTGTTTGCCTAAATTCAAGGATTCTATGTTAAATTAAAGTACAATTTTGGCATTTTCTCAAGGTAGCACTTAATTCAAGTACTTTGGTTGAAACCAAATTCAAGGACTATTCAAGGCCTTGCAAACCTTGTTATAGGAAGTCTTAGGAGACAAGGAGAATGTTTACTGTTGTGGGTAATACTAGTGATAGACAGTGTGATAAACATTACCAACGGCTTGAATAATAAATGAGTCTGTTGATTGATTTATATATCCATTCAGGGTATAGATCAATGTAAGTAGGTATACAATATACCATACAATAAGACAGGACTATCACCTATATAAGTACAATGCTTCATTCAATTAACTCTAGCCAATTTATCACTGGTTTATACATACAACTGAAGTGCCAAACACTTAAGGAAAGGTCTAACAGAGGGCAATTCCGCAAATTGAAAATCAGAATAATTTTTAATTAAAATTGTCAACAGAGGACAATTCTGCAAATTAAAAATTAGAATAATTAAAATTGACAGAGGTTTTGGCAATGTTTAATTGAAGTACATGTATACATATTAGTTACCTCTGTCCGTTATCGTCAGATTGTAAGGGAACCTTGATCCAAAAAGTCAAGAGTCTTAACAATTAGAAGACCTGATCCAGGGTGTGTATACCATGTGGCATGAAACATAAATTTTGACTAACACATACCCCAAGTAAAAACATGTAAAACACTTAACTTAAAAGTATTTTATTCTTAGACCAATTTCAACGAGACATCCTCGAAGCTCTGAAGCCAAGAATGAGCTCTATCCATGCCACTTCCAGGCTGTTGAGTCGGTTTTGGGCAAAAACTATTAAGTTGCATGGATAGCACTGATTATTGGCTTGAGCGCCAAAGATGTTACGCTAAAATTGGTCAAAGAATAAAATACTTGGGGTTGTTTAATTTACATTGTATGGTACGTCGAAGGCAGATATACAGTACCATTTTAATAAATTTGGTACATTTGTATGTTAATAAAAAAACTTTATTGCGACTTTAAATAACTTTAAATAACCCGAGACCTCTCAAACTGAAGTCGAATGCTATACTGTTAGGCTATTGACATACCGGTACACCAGTAAAATTTTTATTTATAAATGTCTACATGTATATTATTCCTATCGTTTATCAGCTGATTGAATTATGTTCTATTCTTACAAGATAAATAATAATCTGTAAGCATTTGTATACTTTAGATTGGATAAACAGCAGATAAGCATTTGATAGAAAAAGAAAAAACATTTAGGTTGTTCAACTTACATACATGTATATAAAGTACCTCTTTATGGGGAAACACAAAATTTGGTTGTTGCAAAGAAGTTGCTGCTTTAGAGATAGGGGTGACTATTGAGTCCATTTTTGACTATTGCAATACTATTGCTATTGCTGAAAGTACTATTGCGATACTATTGTACATATGTATTGCTTGAAGCTATTGCGATACTATTGCAATACATGTAGTTATTGCCAAGATTTGAAAACCAGATTTGCATTGCGTAAGATATAACCTAGTTGTACAACATACTAATCTACAAATTGTGGAAATGATTTAAAATGAATTGGACAGAAAAAGAACATTTACACGATTGCGATATTGGTCCTCTGTGGCATTTTTGATGCGCAGGATTATCTAAAATTAGTTTTTAACGAGAACGGAAGTTGTTTTAAATTAATAATAAACTTTATTAATAAAAAGGAAACTATCGTAACTATTGATAGTTGAGCTAACTATCGGCGATAGTTATTGGATCGAGACTTTTACTATCGATCCATACTATCGGGTCACTCGGGATCGCAATGCATCGATATTTCAATGTATCAGCCCACCCCTATCTAGAGAGTAAATATTTATCGTATTTCTGAAACAAAATGGTTATGCTGCTTAAGAGAGGTTGTTGCTTTATTGAGGGACACTCTTAAGAGGTTGACATGGGGAACACACTCATGATTTACTTATTGTTTCCTCTGTACAAAGACCACTTTAATATGGGACCGCAAAATATGGTCTTTGTTGTCAGGTAGTCTCTCTTAACAGGTTATATATCATTGGAAATGGTCTCTTCAGAAATAAATAGGTGGTTTTGCACTCAGGTTTATAATAGTTGTTTTAGTTTGCAGTACTATTTAACACAGGTTTGACTTTGACTGTGATTTCGAAACACCGGATTCCTTTCCTTTTCTTGTTCTCTCATGAAATTCTATTGGTTAAGATGGATTTTGTCTTCAAGTTTTGTTATGTGTCATGTTATGTTTCTTTAAAGTCTGGATGAACAAGTTTGAATGTCAACTCAACAGATTTTTAGTCAATGTTGGATCACATCCAGATGGTGAAAGAGATTTCTTAACATTGATGTCATTAATGTACCACTGTATTTACACACCTTCAATCAGCAATACTTAACACATACGGTGGTATTGTAAACTTCATGACCGTCCTTAGAATTGTTGCTAATAATATGAATGTATGAAAGTTGTTCAATCATTTAAAAATGCGATATAGACATGTATGCTTCAATCTAATTATACTTTATGTTCAATTTGATTGGACTTTCTCAGAAAAGAAATAATTTGAATTATAAAATGGTTTTCATTGTTCATGGACAGTGTACTAGTAGTCCATTTTTATGCACAGTTTGGTTCTTTTGGGAAAAATATTTATAGTGGTCCATTTATTGTAAAATACAATGTAGAAAGTGAGACAGTGTACTATCTTGTTCTTTGATGTGAAAAACTTCAACTATAATACTGCTGGGTTATCACATGCAAATTCTGCAATACATCACTGAAATGTTTTTTTAACAAAATCAACATAACGCAGTGCAAAATCTTATACATATATAAAGAAACGCGGCCCTAAATCTATCAAATATGCAGCTAAAATTCAGAGGCTGTCCGCCACACCAAAAAGTTTTTTCCCCTCCAAAAAAATGCCTTTTTTATTTTCCATTTAAAATTCATAGAAAAGAAACAGACTTGAGAATTTCTGATTCCTATACCAATTTAAAAGATTCATTTTAAACATGTCATGTAGTGTATTGAAGTAAAAAATCCCCCTCCGAAGGGCTGTAAGCAGACCCCTTCTCACAAAGAAGTGTATTAGGGCGCTGAGATTATATTATCAAAGAAGGAACTCACCTGGGTTGTTAGTCACAGAATCTGAACGGTTTGCATTAGTGTCTGTTGAGGTTATCCGCTTGTCAGATTTTGTTTCAGTTTTTATGGCACCATTTTGTTGAGGTTTCACACCAGGTTTCTTATCAACGTTGCCTTCAGGCTCTACTTTAGATGCACCACATCCCATTTTAATAAATAAATTATGTAAGTCTATGCTAATGAACACGTAAATTGAGTGGTTTGTTCAACTATAAAGAACACACAGTACAAAGTTTGTCTATTGTATAGATCTATGTGACACTGTCAACGTCATGTTGCTGGAATCTAGTACATCTGTAAAGAAAACACATAAAATATAAATCTATGAATAATTAATCCAAATTACATGTACTTGAAATAAGAAAAAGAGCTGTCCAAGGAAAGCATTTAGCAGTACTTTACCATTTAATATAGGCAAAATCAGTCATTAAACAGTTATGGCCCTTGGCTGATAAGCTTGCGGACTCATAGTGGCAGATTTTTAAATTTCTGACCTGTCAGAGCCCCACCTCCTGTACACACGAAGTGTATACTCTAAGTGTCAAATTGGTTTGACTAGGCTCTTGACCAGCAATGTTACTATTCATAATTATGTTTCAAGTGTATAATGAGTGGGGTGTGAAGAGATTGATGCACTTATGCATTTAATCAACATTATCCAAATTGGACCCAAACCCACAATTAAAGGCATTACTGAAGTTTTTGGCTCTGCCAACTTAGCTAGCCTGTGACACCTGTGACTAGTCAGTACTTAGTATTTGTAATGCACCAGTCAATTGAAACCACAGCCCCACAACCCCCGGGAAGGGCGGGGAATTTAATTTGTTTTTTCAAACCCCAGATAAAATCCCTGCACCCAAGGCCATTCAAATGGTAAAATCCCTGCAAATTGCTCCCGTCTGGCAGGGGCATGAAACATGTAATGTTCAATTTCAATAAACTCAATAAAATCAAGGGTACAGCGACAGCTATTTTTCCCCCACTATTATGGAGCGCAACAATATTAGGGACATCAGAAAGGTAAAAATGTATGACTGTTCCCCGCTATCCCCTGCCCTTCCCTGGGGTTAGGGGGGTGGCGTGTTTAAAATTGACTTGTGTATAAGTTTAAAGTAATCCAACAATCTTGTTCATCGGCAATTAAAATGATATTGCAATAATTTTTTCAACCAGAAATAAATTGACGCTTAAGATAATTTTTCCAAATTTCCTACAATAAATCAATCAACCTAATAGTTGACCAATTAGCTGCCAATTAAATTCCAATTACAATATTTATTTAAATTTGTTAAGTTTACATAATACATTATACAAAATAATCCTAAATGATATAATTACCTGAATAAATAAGAGTATAAATACAGTTTTCTACCAGTTACTTTCAAACAGTATATAACAAAAATGTATCCGAAATTGACTCTTACAATCCGATTTATGTCCAATCCGAACTTATATCCAGTTAAGCATTTTTAAATATCGATAAAACTAGCAAACGAAATGGA
This sequence comes from Spisula solida, assembly GCA_947247005.1. Taxonomy (NCBI): domain Eukaryota; kingdom Metazoa; phylum Mollusca; class Bivalvia; order Venerida; family Mactridae; genus Spisula; species Spisula solida. The sequence goes on from OX365945.1 coordinate 55,767,751, forward strand.
GAAAAAACTCACCACAACTTTACTTTCTCTACAAGAATGTTTGCTATTCGCTATCTGACTCATATCTGGTCTTTGTAAACTAATTCATCAATCACATGTTATGAATAGAAATTCTACAGCAAGGTGTTTGTGACGTCACGGTAGCATGGCGACATGTAAATAATAGGGAGAAGTTATTGCGATATAAAACATTGTTCTAGATATTGTTATCGAATTGTTTGCCGTCTAATCCTGATTCATGATGCTTTATTCTTGTATTGAAATTAAACATTCAATTTAAGTCACAATGTATTTATATTATAATAAATGAGTGCATTTATCAAAATAAATTAGCTCTTCCAAAAAGCTCGCTGCCTGTACAGTACTGTATATCAAGTTGTGTATGTAGTGGGTGTGTCCGTATTTTTTCAAAACAATAAAAGTGTGAGTTAATCTTAAAGTAACTACTAGTTTATATATTTATATTCTTATGATAAAATGCAGAAAAACAAAGATCTAAAAATACAAAGATTTAAATGATGTACCAAATCTCACAATATCTCGCAGCAATCTTCTGAAATCTCGCGAAATCTCGCGAAATCTCATTTGTTTATAAAACCTTTTATCTCCTGTTTTATTGAACACAGGCAAAAACTAATAATTCCATAGATATGTTATTCAGCTTTACAATGATACCTCATTTATTGTAATCAGTCAAGGAATAAAACAGTAGACCTCAAAGAGCCAGACCTACTCTCATTTCATGGAAATTCAAAGTTTATCAGAAAATACCCGATTTGCCTCTTTCAAAAAATAATATTCTGAATTATATAAGAGGTAGACAAAAACAAGTTACCTCATACAAAAGAACAAACTTAGCGCTTCAAAATGAGACATTGGTCTTTAAAAAAGGTTGAAAACAAAACTTTTGATGCAAAATAACAGAATCTGCTGCATGCTATTTTGCATTTTCTCCCAGCTTTCAATTGAGTGTCCAATCTGTGTGATCTTTGTGAAGAACATTCCTTTAAAAATTAACAGATCGTTTATTCCAATATTTAAGAAATATCAATGCTTTGAATTCAATGCATTGATTATTTTTGAAGTAGGTGCATATTACAAATATACAATTACGTTTACATACGTTGAAACCAGTATTCACATGTTTTTGTTGTTTAAAAATATTCGGAATCATTTAAAGCTAGGATCATGGTACAATTTTAGCTATTTTTATACGGATAAAATATAGGTTCTACATGTGTAGGCATATAGTTAAATCGCAATCTAAGACGTAAAAGACATGGATGCACCCCTTAGAAATAAAAAAGACAATTAATTGTAGTTAAAAAAACGAATAATTTCTGTCATAGCCTATTATTTTAAAAAAATGCATTGTAATGAAACAGTGCTTTTGATTTGTAGATAATATTCTATTCCGTGTTCCTAAATAACATATACAGTATATAAGGATCCACATAATCATGCTGAACTCAAATATTCATGTTCATTGCTTGTCAGAACAAAATCCCGAAAACCACGAATTGTTGAAATTAGAATGAATGCACTATTCATTTGTACGCTTGAACAAAGGTCTAAAAACAATTTTTTAGATCTTTGGCTTGAACAACCATTGTGACACGTGTATTCTGGCAAATACAATTGCAGATAAAATACAAATGTCTTGTAGGTTAGATCTAGATGCGTATAGGTAACGTTAATAATATCTACACTTTCCGCTAAGGCACTAGCTGTGACATAGACAGAACATCAACATGTCTATTTGCGCACGTGTGCTTACTATCAGTTAAAGTTACGTGTCATGGCACCGTGTGTAGTCCGTGCATCGCGTGTTGCAAATTCTGATAACATTATTGGTATCGGAAGATCGCTAATTAAAGAGTTACCTTTAAAACGTTGCACGGGGAAAATGTTCTTTTATTGTATGATGCACTGTTTTCATTCTTTGCGAAATTTGATCGGAATTACTGATAAAGTTCAATGTTCTACAATGTCTTGCATTCTTATATAACTCGACAAAAAAGAGAAGTGATGTTCGAGGCGGCACTTCCCACTCATTGATATCACTGGTTATACTAATTGCATGCAGTTAAAAGGAAATGTTTCGGCACGTACATGCCAACACAGCAACCATAATCATACAACAGTATATATATCGTCAACAGCAATAACAGCATTTACGTCATCGCCCTCGTCATCACCATCGCCATTGCCCTCGTCATCGCCATTGCCATCTTTCTATACACTTTTAAATATAGCATTTTCGAGAAGTGATCCAGAATTAACCGAACTGTTGCTATAATTTTGCCATGTTCATAACTTTTCACGGATTAACATTATCATGTAGGTGGTTTTCTTGTTTTTGTTTGTTTGTTATTCGTCTGCGCCACTGCTTAATTTCTCACGGCAAGAATGACCCACAATGCTCCACTCGACCAAGGTGTGAAATGTTCGATAGTCCTTGGCGCCGTACCTCGATGTTGACTGCACACCCACAGGAGTGAAATAGTCTCCGCAGGGAGACTCGAACGCAGTTTCCTTAGGTAGCCCAATAACCCGGGGAAATAAAATGTCAAAGGGTGGCTGAACGGCTGAACGGCTAAACTGATGAATGCAACCCTCTAAAATTGGTAACTTTTCAACTTAACGTGTAAAAGCTTATATTGATATCTTTGTTACTACAGCAACTCACTGGTGACAAGAACAGCTAACTTTATGACTTTAACTCAATTCGTGACTTCACACTTTTATTCGGTGTTGTTTTTGACGTCTGTATACAACATTTGACGTACCACATTGAACTGACGGTGTACGTAACATGAAATGTAGATCGTACCAGATATATCGTCCTAGATATACATGTCGTTGTTTTTTAATTTATTCGTGAAAGTTTCTCGTAAAATCAAGCGATGTATATAGGATACATTTAATTGTTCTCCGTCGAATGAACTAACTTGACCACCTGTGTCTGTTACTTGATTAGTTAGCACTGGCTACGGGATGTCATTTTGGACGGGATGTTGCACCCCTGTCTAATGTATAATATATGTTTATAGCGGTTTTGAATGGACCCATTGCTATGATATTTTATGGATATAATTTCAAATTCCTGTATTCGAGATATACATCACCCCGTACCTTTTCGAACCTAAACTAAACATATGTTCAAGTAATAAATCTAGTTCTTGAGATGAAAAAATAGGGAATGTTTTTTATATACATAATTATTGTTTGTGTACACGAAAGTGTCCACAGATTCGTCTTAAAACAACATTTTCAGGCTAGGTATTTTAAATAATTGTAACGTTAAAAAATTATCAATTGTACCGGCGACAACGTTTGTGGGTTTAGAACTCCGTGTAAAATGTTAATCCGTTTCAAATCCTTTAAAAGTACAGTTATACATTGACTGTTTTGATATATTTATAAAGCCAGTAATGCTCTACTCTAATCAGCCTTATCTACATTGTTTTATAACCTAACAATGTATACATGATGTGCTGTGTTATAAAATGGCTTCAACTGGAGTTTACAATATCATCGGTTTATTATCATACGTCTCTATCTAGTGTTGAATAAAACCATTGGATAGTGTTATAGTGTTAAAATAAAAACTTCAGAAAAATAACGACTAGTTCCATATAAGGCTTGACCCCTAGCTTACAGAGTGACAGATAGAGGGAACATGTCTGGTGTAAAAGACGGGAATATGAAGCATGTTATAGTCGTTGGTGGCGGCCTTGTGAGTTACTTTTCTATTTACTTTCACTTCCTTATCTGCTTAAAATACATAACATTTGCTATTTAAAATCTAAGCTTTTCTGAACCACAATGAACCGAGACTACAACCATGCTTATTCAAGTCTGGCAAATCTCGGTGCAATGTGGTCAGACAATAACTGTGAAGTTGTAAACAAGTTCACGAGCGTGATTCACGTAGCCTTCAAAACCATGGAAAGCTGTATATGAATGATAGACCGTGTCCTGCTCAGGTCAAGCGGTCAAATATTTTAACCTTCAACATATGAGGCTAAAATACCTTTCTTCCCGTCTTCCATGTCTTCCTGTGGGGATATAGCTGGTAGTAATACCAAAGCTTTCTGCAGTATGGATCTGACTGCTGTTTTACCACCTCCTGTAGGACCAACCGACATCACACCGTGACGTACAAGTATCTGACTGTAAAACTTGCAAAACGTAGCAAAAGGGCACCATTTAAAATAAAATGTAGTGTACTGACTATTTATGCATGTACATAATGAACACAGTCATTTCATCATGACAACCTACTTAGTGTCTATTATTTCCTGTTTTCACTTTATTTGCATAGCACGGAGATCCTGACCTTAGTTTGTACATGAATATATTACAAGGTTCAAATTTCCGCGAGCAAATCGTGCAATATCGGTCTTTAATTTTGTTTTGGTATATTGTAACATCTCAAACACGTTCGTGATATTTCTCGCTTATGAAAACATACAACAGGATTTATAAATATGGACAAGCTGTTAGATAAGGCTAATAGAAGGTTGAGATTCATGTCAAATTATCCGAACTTTACTGTGTCTTAAATGCATATATTATAAATAAAGGGCCGCATGCAGTATTGAGTCATATTTAGTGACATTCGCGTTACATGACAGCCAAATATTTGATATTTTATAATCTGGGACGTGTGCTTGACAAGTTTACAAGTTTATTTGATACGACCCCCACTTTAAAGTAATTAATAATTATGTTGAATACATTATGCGGCCTCGGATGATCATGGTTGGGGTATCATGGTCATCCTGGGTTACCCCCAAATGGCTCATGGTTGGCGTGCGTGGAGTTGGCAGACTAACGGCTTAGCAGCCTAGCAGCGTGAAGTTGACAGCCTTGCACACACATATCATAGTGGTAGATCGTAGAAAGGACGACATATTCGTCGCATCACTTGAATTTAAGCTACGTGATAAACAATGTATTTTGACTTGTTACGTGGATCAGTAATCTATATATAGATGAAAGCTTGTGGATCCTGAATTAATCCTTGATTTTAAAATTATGTTCCCCCATGTTATTTAGACTTGCATATACCTTTATCCATTTCTGTTCGTTTCAAACATATCTTAACTGGAACTGTATAGGACTTTTTAGGTGTAACTGGACATGTTGAGAAGTTGCTGGTTCCATTTAATTATTATTTATCATACCATATTTTTACAATTATTTTATTTCGCAATTACATGTTCAAAAGTGCTTTGCAGTCACAGATATAACGATAATACTAATTTATATGTATGTAGAATAAAACAGCCAGTTACATCAACAAAGCTCGACATCACTTCTGATATCATAACAGAAGTGTGAATACGACTTCTCTCCCTTTGACCGCTAGCTTCACTGAGTCGCATTGTGCCATACATTGTGGTCTGAAGCATAAAGTTTAAAACAAGAACATACACTATTGGTTAAAAGAATCGCACTTTAAGATTCAACTTGCTGTTATTCATACCATATCTCTCATGAAAGCATGGTGCAATTTTAGCTAAATAAGGCACATACACATGCTTTCTCCGCAGTTATCCTTTATTTACCATGATGTAGCGTTCGATAAAAGAAGCAAGTATGGCACCTAAGGGCTATGGGGTTGAATTTCCAAGGACGTCCAAAAACAGAAGTCACGAATTTTCATCATTTGCCATGTTTTCTGTACATGTATATTTGCAGGTAGGGGCATTACAGGCCTGCTACATGGCTAAGCGTGGCTATAAGGTAGATGTGTATGAAATGAGAGCAGGTAAGAACTGATCATAACATAGAAAATTATTATTTTTAATGCACCTATCAATAGTTTGCCCCATGGAGGAAGCGGCTGACAGACCCAGCAAAATAGACAATTATTTTTTGGGGGGTCTAATTCGCCACCTAAGAACCAAACAATTTGTCTAAATCCCCTCAGTGGGACATGCCTGGTGTATCAAATTTGTTGTATACTAGTGTTGATGCCGTATACTGACCGGTGACATTTTTTCTAAAGAACATTGTGTCCTTTCTCAAGTGCCGATCATCTGTCATTTGAGAAACATGTTAGTTCAGGCTTCGAATTCCAGAAGCACCTCAAGTAGAAATATCAGCTCAAGTTGATGAATATTGAAATTTTATGGTAACTCGGAATAATGTTTCCGATTTCCAATGCCAGTGTTGAGTCCATCCTCCCATGGAAATTAACTCAAAGACACATGACAATGTTTGAGATGAGATTTAACTCAGATTGGGACGCTTCTGAAGATCGTGTCCTGGTCGGTCACCCAGCAAAACTCGTTACGCCCATTGATCACTGGACTGGACACAAGCACTGTCGCAACAAAACGACGTCAATAGTTACAGGCGAATATATCAGCAATATAATAATAACTCTTTAATCATTTTATAGTATTTTCATTCCACAAACTCTTAGATACAATTACAAACGTTTTTGAAACGATATATTGAATCGTTATTTCCTATTTATGTGCTGAAGTTACTTCCATTAATGCAAATCGCAGAAATTAATTCCTGATTTTCTTACAGGTCGCAGAAACAAAAAAACGCAGAAATAAAACCTACCAATTTTAAGACCCAAATCGCAGACTATTTTACCCGCAGAAACAAAAAAAACCCGCAAAAATAAAATATACCCATTTTAGACCAAAATCGTAAAATACTTTGCCCACAGAAATAACCCGCTACACGGTATATGCCATTGTAGATATTCGTACTATGGAGGTGGTACGTGGACGGAGTATAAACCTGGCATTATCAGTGCGTGGTAGAGATGCCCTACACAGAGTTGGTATGGAACATGTTATCACCAAGACTGGTATCCCAATGTACGCCAGAAGAATTCATGATCTAGATGGAACCCTAAGATCTATACCGTATGGCCGCAAAGATCAGGTTTGTCGAAATTAACATATAATAATTACTAGTATTTTGTTCACTTAAATGTCAACAAACAGTCGACCAAACAATATAGCATAAGAAACAAAACATGTTCATATATTTTTTGTTTTATGACCTAGCGTATGTTTTAACCAGACTTAGCTAATTATTTCTATGCATTTGCTGAGTGGGTGTTGGAACCAATTTTTTTCTCTGATCGTAATAGCCTACTGTTAGAACCTGATATTCATGATCAGGCACCACCTGGTTGTACCATTCTTTCATTACAATATACAGTATCATGTTCCCGAGGACAGTTCATTATTGTAGTACCAATATACTCCTTATTTCTTGCCTTCTTTTAATCACATAACTTCTAAACAGTTCTATTAAATCTATATATAATCATGTACTACTTTCAGTATATAATGTCAGTTGACAGGCGTCATCTTAATGAAGTACTATTGACAGGTAAGTTTTTGTTATTTTAAGATTCTTATCTACGATTATCAATATTTATGTTTGTCTAAGTCAATTTCTAGCCCTAAAAAATCCCTGACAGAATCAATAACTATAGACGGCACAGTCTTCCGCAAACAGGCGTGAGTTAGACATCACTGGTTGAACGTTCGGTCAATCATGTATTACCAGAAACAGTAAAGGTCCTTGCACTGAAATCCGAGTAAGACCCACGGTGTTCGCGCCTCTTTGGCCATGCTATCATCCAAAAGAACCCGTTTGATTATTCGGCCTGATATATCATGACTAAGAAAGGCACCGATCCAAATTAGGATAGACCCTCTTATGCCATAGTGTGAGAACTTAGTTTTATGAGCCAACTATGGTGAACAACGTCAAACGTCTTACTGAAGTTCATGATGGCTAGGTCTATAGCACTAGCATGTGGTGCAAGAACAATTGAGTTTTACATAAAATGGCCACGGAAAGCATACTGGTCATCGACGAAGATGCTACGATATACTGTATTATGCTCATCACAGTGGTTGAGATCGTTGCTCTCAAGTACCTTATAAGCTATGCATGTCAAAGAGAAAGGCTTATAATCTTTACAAGAAACATTTTCTTCTGTTTTGATTGTTAGCGATGTCATAGGCCTCTTTCCAATCAGGTGGGATTATACCAGTAGGTAGGGAATCGTTAATGAGACTTGAGTGTTAGATTATTCTGTCTGTTATCTTGACTTAAGTATCACTGTTTGTTATACAGACCGCGTTCAGTACAGTCTGGCATGTGACAGACTGTCATTTTCACTTAAGCATCACTGTTTGCTATACCAACCATGTATTATATGGACACTTTGTCTTTCAGAGGCGGAACAGTTTCCAAACGTGACCATGTATTTTGATCATAAAGTAGTGGAGTGTGATTTCAATGCGGGAGCTGTGTCATTCCAAAGGTAAGCTATATATGCAATCCGAAGAAAAAAAGAGCTATTGTTGTCTCTCAGTCGTTTGCGTCTGTGTTACTTAAGTTTTCAGGTTAAGTTAGAGAATAGTAAATCGGTTATGGGATGCAGCACTCAACCTAACCAGCCGAGCACAGAAAACATAAAAAAACATCATATACCACAAAATTAAGTTTGTTGCAAGGCTACATGTCTGAAAACTATCAAAGTATCCATTTGAAATTTGGAATATTTGGGAAATCTATTACAACAAGGCCGATAACCACGTATATTTCTAGCTGACCTAGATTTTGCCCTGTTAATATTACAATATGTTTCCCAGACAGTATAGTTAAAGCTAAAGCTGACCTGATTGTTGGCTAGAGAGGTTTGGGGTGTTACAGCTGTTCTGGTTGTTGGCTAGAGAGGTTTGTGGTGTTACAGCTGACCTGGTTGTTGGCTAGAGAGGTTTGGGGTGTTACAGCTGACCTGGTTGGTGGCTAGAGAGGTGTGGGGTGTTACAGCTGATCTGGTTGTTGGCTAGAGAGGTTATGGGGGTTACAGCTGACCTGATTGTTGGCTAGAGAGGTTTGGGGTGTTACAGCTGACCTGATTGTTGGCTAGAGAGGTTTGCGGTGTTACAGCTGATCTGGTTGTTGGCTAGAGAGGTTTGGTGTGTTACATCTGATGTGGTTGTTGGCTAGAGAGGTTTGGGGTGTTACAGCTGACCTGGTTGTTGGCTAGAGAAGTTTTGGGTGTTACAGCTGATCTGGTTGTTGGCTAGAGAGGTTTGGGGGTTGGCCTTGTCAGTGTTCCACTAACCATTGTTGTTTCAGACAAGACGGTAGTATAGTTAAAGTTACAGCTGATCTGGTTGTTGGATGTGATGGAGCATTCTCTGCTGTACGTCAACAGATGATGAAGAAGACATTGTTAGATTACGAGCAGATCTTTATACCACATGGCTATATGGAGCTATGTATGCCGCCGAACAAGGATGGCCAGGTAACTTGTTTCGTGATTCTACAGTAAATACCTCAGAACTGATGGCTATATATGTAGCCATCAGTTCTGACTGATACATACATGCAGAAAAGTTGCCCACATAGTGTTACAATGTATTTAATTTGGAAATTATGGAGCTATATATGCCCCCCCCCCCCCCTATCAAAGATGGCCAGGTGATTATTTTTTGTGATTCTTCAGTTATTGTATCAAAATTGATGTCCTTGCAGACACGATATCACCATACACCATAGTGTGATTGAAATTTGAATTGATCTTTTGAAGCCCTAGGCTGACGTTCTTTCTAAAACTATTCGCAAAACAAGACCACCGAGTATCTGAGCCAAATTCGATTGGTCGTTGTCTGAATTGATCTTTCGAAGCCTAAGGCTGACATTCATTCTAAAATGTTCGCGAATAAGATCACGGAGTATCTAAGCCAGATTTAACTGATCGTTGTCTGAATTCTTTAGCTTCAGAACGCATTTCTCTATCTTCATATTTCAGTATGCCATGGATATAAACTTTCTCCATATTTGGGCAAGAAACGAATACATGATGATAGCATTGCCCAATCAGGATAAGTCTTTCACTGTCACCTTATTCATGCCGTTTGACATCTTCAAGACACTGACAACAGAAAGTTCTGTCTTAGATTTTTTCAGAGCCAAGTTCCCAGATTCTATACCATTGATGGGAGAGTAAGTGTATTTTGTATACTGTGAAATTTGAGAACAGACTTAAATTTGAAACAAGAGGGCACTTTGGGCCCTAGGTCGCTCATCTGTTGTACATTTGTAGCAGTGCATGCAAGCCCTGTGATTTGACCTAGTGACCTAGTTATTGGTCCCAGATGACCCAATATCGAACTTGATTTTGTTGAGATGATCATTGTGACCAAGTTTCAAAATGATTAGGCTAACATTGTGACCTCTAGTGACTTTACAAGGTTTTTCTATGATTTGACCATGTGACCTAGTGACCACGGATGACCCGATATCGTACTTGACCTAGATTTTGTTGACGTGATCATTGTGACTAAGTTTCATAATTAATTGTTTAAAATTGTGACCTCTAGTGACTACACAAGGTTTTTCTATGATTTGACCTTGTGACCTAGTTTTTGACCCTGGATGACCCAATATCAAACTTTACCTAGATTTTGTTGACTGATAATTGTAACCAAGTTTCATAAAGATTAGTTCAAAATTGTGACCTCTAGTGACTACACAAGGTTTGTCTATGATTTGACCTTGTGACCTAGTTTTTTACCCCGGATGACCCAATATCAAACTTGACCTATATTTTGTTGACATGATCATTGTGACAAAGTTTCATAAATATTAGGCCAAAATTGTGACCTCTATGTCTACACCAGCAAATTGTTGACGGACGGACGACGGACGAAGAGTAATCACAAAAGCTTACTCTGTCATTTTACAGGTGAGCTAAAAAACGGACACCGGTCGGACTGTTATTTGAAAAACCCGAACCGAATCTTCTTGGACTTTCAGAGGTTTAGTTTCATTTTCTCGTTCAGTTGTGTGTCAGGCATTGTGGTTAAGTGTAATATCTGTAATTTTTCCTTAGCTGTTTCTGTTTAGTGCTGCGTTCCCTGTCCGATTTTTCATTATCATTCTGGAAGCTTCTATAAGATCGAATATTTTCACAACTTAGACCCTTCTATATATGCAATTTGATAATTCTCCCAAGACTGAAGTCGTGTTGCACTCACATCAGTTCCATGGTTGTGTAATTATTCAAAACCATATTATAGAAATAGTTTCTTTCCCTTCGGAAGTAAAGAAAAAGGAACATATGTTTCTTTTGACGGCCAAGATGAACGAGGCTGATTCAATGTGCAATTTCGCGGTATACTTTCTGAGCGTGGCAGACCAAAAAGATTATATGAAGCCAGACAGGGAAGGCAGCACTCAACTTAACCAGCCGAGCACAGAAAACATTAAAAACACACAACGCACTATGCCCAACTGAACCAACCGAGCACAGGAAACATAAAACACATAAAGACGCAATGCCCAAATAAACAAGCGCAGATCCGCCCAAGTCTAAGCTGTCGAAATGTATAATAAATTATTACTAGCTGAATGATCCAGTTTCAACAGCAAAAGGTCTATAATGCCTAGTTATAGGCGTCACACATATAGATTTATCACTTCAAGGTGTATTTGAGCCAGTCTCCAGGAAAACCTGCTATTTTGACAAAATTTGGATTTTGTCATTTTTTATTATTTGAAATTTTGTATCTTGATTTTTAAGGAAGCTACAGCTGTTTTGTTGAGGCGCTATTCAGATCCTTTTTGCGTGACGTCGCAAACGTCATTCCAACGTTATTCGACGTCCTTGTAACAAGTACTTTATAAATACTGCATTTGATTAATTCATGACATAAACTGGTCAAAATGGTATCAAGTTTTAGAATGATGTTTTAAGTTTTAAAATATACATTCAAATTGTAAATATTCACATTTAGAGAAAGGCTACTACTGTTTTAAACAACTAACTCCTCGTTTTTCTCAATCAGAGTACTTTTCTGAAATTGGTCACCATAGCAACGAAGTAAATGATTTCGACATAATTCGTAAGAAATTTTAAAGCTAATATAGTAATATATTGATAAAATTGTCATTTTTTCTTATTTGAAAGCTTTTTTAAAACATTGTTACATGCAGTAATTACATAATGTCAATATAGCAGGTTTTCCTGGAGACTGGCTCTTTTGTATGTTAACAGTTTTAATATTTTGTATTGAAGGAAGTATCTGAGTGAGACAGTGGTCAACAGTAAAGCTCTTCCAATGATAACTGTCAAAGTAAGTAGTTATTGTATATTTTTACACAACTCGACCGTGGCCGATCGAATGTTCGAATCACGGCGATAGCTGGGTTAGAACTGATGCGCTCGGTTGGTAAGCCGCCTGCTAGTTAAATAATGGTTACCTCTGGCCCATCTCTACCAGGTGCCCGGCAATAAGAGAAGTGAGTCGGGGGATACTGTGCGTTACGTACGAATGATAGGTGTCTCACAAGTCAAATTTGCCAATTATACGTATACTGTTGATTATACATGTACATACACAGCGCGTTTAGTGTGTCCGTTTACTGGTTAAATTCAATTACAACAAAGACAGAACTTTTGACAATCTGTCATCTTCAAACTACAGCATATAAATTTTACGTTGACTCATTAGTAAAACAGGTTAAACGTATGCAAAGCATCTCTGCTTCATTGACATCGCGTTTAGACAAGTTTGTACACTTTTTGTATGTTTTCAGTGCTCACCATACCATGTGAAAGACAAAGCAGTGATTATGGGCGACGCATCACATGCTATGGTACCTTTCTATGGTCAGGGAATGAACTGTGTAAGTAAGGCCTAAAAACTAGTGTTTGTTTGTTTGTTTCCGCTCCTACTACTTTCCCGCCAAAATCTGGGGGAAAATGGGACGAAAGTAACCAAAATATGTTCAATATTTTGGCAGTCACTAATTATATACTTCTTGGTATAAAATATTTTTCCTTCCTACCAATCCAACCTTCAATGACAATCGGTCGTGTAAGAGAACACAAATATTATTCTATTTTAGATCCTAAGGATTGTAATTTAAGTTCAAGTAATCAAGGAGGATTTGATTATTGTTAACAATATGTCCTTGCCTGTAAGCATCAAATGGTGATTTAATAAGATATTTTACCGATTTGCGATTGCCTAATTTATGGAACGCCGTTTTTACAATATAGTTGGCATAGATTAACAAAAACAAGCATGCTATTCACCCATAAGGTGTTTTTCAGGCTGAGTTGTAACACATAAACCCATAAGAATTTCTGTTCTGTTTAACTTCTGGCCTTTGACCTTTATTAAACATGAGTAAGGAACCTGCATAATGCACGATGTTGATTCAAAGATAACCCTTATCAACTGTTGAAACTAAACTATCAGATACCGATATTCTATTCTATTAGACATGCGCTTTAAAATTCTATGCATGCTAAAGTTATAACATTACTTATACACTATGTTATAGTGACCGTTCACGAATTTGACGCCAACCTTTGACACATGAAAAAGATTTTTATCATAATACGATGTGTTTTATTTATTGATAATTTCTGTTCTTGAAGTAGCATCGTTATCTATAAATCTTTTTCATGTGTACGTATATACCAATGTTTCTCGTATTTCAGGGGTTTGAAGACTGTATTGTGTTTGATGATCTCTTAAACAAGAATAATGACGACTTAGGTAAATCATTCTCTAATAGTGTTCACATTTCTACATTTTATGGAGCTTGTTCATCGCTAGGTACACTAGTTTGCACTTTATGTAGGTTTGGTTGAACAACAACTTACTGAACTGATAATAAACGCATTTTTTCAATATTAAACCTTTCAGACTGCGCCCGTTTTCACAAAACTTGTCTAATAAGTATAAAAAAATAATTTTATTAAGTTTACTCAATAAGTTTTTTTTTATTTTCTCGTAAAATCTTAGTTTTTGTCTATAGAAATATATTAAGAGTATGCCTTGTGAATATGACCAAATATTGTACAATTTGATTTATATTTCAGCCGCTACATTAAGTGAATTTACTACACACCGATCTGTGGATGCTAAAGCTATGTGTGATCTGGCTTTCTATAACTACATAGAGGTACAGTGATGTTTGTAAATGTATGGAACGCCTCATCTGTCTATATACAGGGTGTTTCGAAATGTATGTTACAGTTTCGTGAGTAAATAAATTTCTTAATGTATGCACTATGTAAAAGACGAAACAACTAATGGAAAGAAGACATTTCAAAAAGTTATTTCATATACAACATTCGAATCTAGCTTGAAAACGTGTACTTAGTATGTATCTTTATAAAATATTACATATTTAGAAGTGACGTCAATTGAGTAACAATGGCGTCATCACGTTTTCTGAAGTTAACTCCTCTCCCCTGACCTAAATCCGTTATACTTTGGGTATGTGGGTGTATCTTGGTAGGATGTAAACATATAAACCGGCCTATGTGTACGAGTTTAAAGTGGAAAATAAAGAAGAATTCCTAATTGTAACATCTGAATTGTCCACAGTAATTAAAGACGCATTAAAAAAACATAACAACGTTGTTTTTTACCAAAAGTGATGTCGTTATATAAACAAGACATTTTAAAAGGGTGCATATTAATGATACATCTTTCAAACTAGCCGGGAATGTTGCATATGTAATAAAATTCAAAACGTACTATTTTAACTGTGTGTTTCGTCTTTTACATATTACACGAAATAAGAATTTTATCAACCAACAAAACTGTAAACAATATTTTGAAACACCTTGTATGATAGCATTGAGGATGTTATGGTATTTTTAACATTTTTTTATATACATGTACAACTTTCAATTTGTAAAATACCGGTATTACAGTGTTTTCTGTTTATTTAACTATATGTCATGTACATCGAACTATTTGTTAGATACCTATATATTTATTTATTTCTCAAGTCGTTCTTTACGAATGTGGCGTTGCTGTGTGAACATAACATTTTGTAATGTGCATATACCCGTCAGTATAAATATCTAGTTGATATGTGGCGCAACAATTTCCTCTCAAAATAGTTTTCTCTGTGTACAAGTCACAGCCTTAGAATGAGAAGGTCGTAATTACAAAACGCCATTTTGAGAGAACAAGAAACAATTGTATGAACACTACTCTTTACTTATGGAAAAACAAGCTTTTTTCAGCTTCAGTTTGGTCAGCATGACCTGTTCCGAAAATATTGTCATAAGAAGCGCCTTGTGATGAAGATTTCAAAAATGTATGTGTCTTATAAGCACTTGCGACCTTCTCATTAAGGCGGGGACGTGGTAAGTTCTAATGCACAAACGCCAATGTACATGCGTTCCATACATGTTTATGCCTGTATTGTGAACATTTACAGACCTATTTCAATGACTTCAGTAATTTCATTTATATTTTTTCTCATTATTGGATTTATATTTAACTCACTATAAGTCACTACGACATTTTTCAATTAGGTTTCAATGCTATTTTTGTTGCTTCAAAGTGTATTTTATTATCTTGCTATTAATGGTGTTAACGGTTTTCTTCCATATGAGGACCATGAACAGCAAGCAACTCTCACATTATCTAGCTTACAAGAATAACATGTTAGGATAAAATTATATATACTATAGACACAAATAGTACTAGTATGTGTATGTATGGTAATAATAGGGGGGTGGCTTTTGGTTTATGGCTTTATTTACAATCTCAAATTGTCAGCCTGAACCCATGAGCACAAAGTAACGTCTGTAGATTACGTCATGGAGTCACAATGTTTCAGTATAATTGCTTATGTTCTTCATGTACATTGTATAATTAAATTCAAGAACACACGGCAACAATGCTTCAAACTCGCCACACCCTGGCAAAACGGGTTCTGACAAACGGGCAATTCTTAAAACTCGCCTATATATGAAACGACACCAGCTGTGCTTGCTTCAAATCTATTGAACAATGTTCTTAACCGAGTCACTAATTTGACCGGCGCCGCTAACTACCTACGAAAAGTGGGGCCCGTTACATATTCATGACATCACAGCGGGAATTAAATTTTTTCTAAGCCATGACAGATCCTCTCAGTACACGTAACTTTTGCAAAAACAAAATGACAACAATAACATATACCCATGGAGCCATACAAAATTGTCCGTATAGTCGAATAGTAGAGGCTTAACTGAGCGGATGGTTGGGTTCACTCTCTGGTTGTGTCATATTAAAGATGAAAAAATGGTATATACTTAATTATCGTATACTTGGCGCTCATCTTTAACAGAAAATGCGGCCTCTCCAATGTCCTTGTGGCGATGTTGAGAACGATTTATATAATAGGTTGAAGAACGCAAAACTTGCTGGATTCAACTAGAATTTCCCCGACGACAGATGATACGTGTTAACTGTGTTTAAGTACAGGCTGGAAGACAGTTTCCGTCTTAGCTTGTGAATAGATTGCTTTTATATTTTCAGATGAGGCAATCAGTGAATTCCCGCTTGTTTTTGCTGCGGAAAAAGGTGGATAATTTCCTGTTCTGGTTATTTCCCAATACTTGGATGCCTTTGTACACAATGGTAAGTCTTGCAGACCGGTGATTTCTCGTGTTTTGTCTCATCACAGACGCCTTAAGTGTTATCATGATACTATATATTTAACACCGAGTTGTTGATGACATTAAAATGCAAAAGGCAATTACTGTTACGACATATTTTATTTATAGAATTGTATTTATAATGTTCCAGACACCCCTCTGGCATTTGGAACAGACATCTAAAGATTAATACAGTGCCCAAATATATCATAAATTTGGGAAGGTGTTTGTAGACAGAAAAGACACTGACCGTTTGTTCATAATAACAAGATTAAAAGGATTGGGGGCATCTCATATTTTATACGTAGACAAGTGATTAAAATAGACTTGCTGATTTTGTGTGTGAATGACTTATGAATGAAAGCGTAGATCTAAATATGGCTGTAAATACATATTATATAATTATATAACTAGGAAATTTGTTCTCAGATATACTTTCATTTTGATCATTGCATGGCTTACATTATACTACAGTATCAAATTATTAAGTAAGATTGTGCTATAAAAGCCTTAGGTGTTACAATTTTAACCAACGAGCAACAAATGCAAAGAAAACCATCAGGAACAATGTTTGTTAAAATCTGAGCAACCAATTTTTCGTGGCAGTATTTTCTGATTTGTACATGATTGTGGACTTGAATACCATTGAGTGTTTTCAATTTGTCTATTGTTGACATTCATACATGTTTCGAATTGTATTTAGTTGATAATATTAATTCTATGAAACAATTTGTATTCTAGTATTAAAATCAACGTTGGATGATGGCGATGATCTAGGATGGTCTGATTCGGTGTTAATGCTTATAGCTCCATAATCACTACATTTTTTTCTTGTTTTAGAAGGCTATAGGTTAATTTACAGACACTATACACTAACATTACATTATTTAGTGTAGTCATTTTTAAACATTAATTGAGGTGTTTGACCAATAACAATGAAAGCATAGCATTTTACTAAAATTGGAATTATAGCTAATAGTTTATCTGAAGGCCGTGCTATTGTGTTGTTTTTCAGGTGTCATTCTCCAGGACAAGATATCACGAATGCATAAAAAATAAAGCGTGGCAAGATCAGGTGAGAACCGCAGTGGCTGTATCGAAATGACTCTTCGACATAATCATAATTATATTTTATTTCATTCCGATTCTGGCATCTAGGTTGGGAGCATAATATACACATTCACACTGACTTATATCTTCGTTTTGTGCCATTAAATATATGTTGTCATTATTTTTTAATCATAGAGAAACATTTATGTTGTCTGGATATATTTCTGATTGATAGAAAATACATAGTAAATAAGAATATAGAGGAATATATACATATATCGGGAAGGATATTGCTCACACAATGATTTACGTCTGAAGTGTTGTGTCGTTAACATTTGTTGTTTAAGTTTTCAAGAGACTTGAGAGATTTGTTTATAGACAATATACACTTTGGTATTGTAATAAGAATATAAAATACAGTACAACCTCAAGAGAGCGCCGGCCTCTGTAGAGCAATAACCTCTCTATAACAACATCTTCAAAATTTCCTTAAGCTAATATTTACACTAAATTTAACCTCTGTAGAGCAACAACCTTTGTACAAAGGCCAATATTTGCCACTCCCAAAACGTGTTGCGATACAGAGGTTGTATTGTACATCATTTGTAGGAACAATCTGTATATACCGGTACATGTATAACATTCTCATTACAGGTGATTAGGAGGACAGTCTATCTTGGTATACCAACACTAGCTATAGCTGGATATTTCCTGTTTAAGCATTCACCAAACACGGACATTCCAGTTCTAGACAAACTTCAAGGTATGGTTGATAGATGGCGCCCAACTTGGATGTAATAGATGTGACTGTTGACGTCATGTAGTGTCGTACAATCAGGCCATTAAGACATCAGAGCGGCATATATACCTTAACGAACCATGTTGAACAGAAGTGCAATTGTTAATTCAAGACATAAACATTGGGCATGTTAGGTATGATGAAACAGCATTGATACAGTGTAACATTGTCTGACTGTTATGTACATATCTGTTCATATTTGGACCTTTTTGTAAGGCATGGTGGTTGTTTGTTTTGAGTAAATATTGACTACTTTGGTCCATATTTGATCAAGCTGTAATATGTACCTGTAAGCATTATATGTTACTTGTTATTGTTTTATGTAGTTTGTCCATGCAAGAGTTATTTCGTTTTCAATAGCGACGGTGGTAATACTTTAACATAAACATACTGGGTTACTAGATACATACATATGTATACCACTTATTTTCCATGCTTGATATGAACTTCAGTAGATCTAGTATCATTGTGTTCTATCTTGGACAGAAGAAAACAGTTTAAATACTACATTTTTAAGTTATTATAATACCTTGTAATTGTTTAGTCAACGTCATATTTGTCTGATGTTCAGTATCATAATTATTGTCATATTAATTGATTGATAAATCCTAACTTAATAAACCATGTTTATTGTTATTCGCAGTTGTCATGGTTAATTGATATCGAATGTTATACCTTAAGATTTGCCTATTTTTGAATGTTATTGTTGTGGATGAAACATGAATGTCGTGGAAGTCATTTACGTTACAAGATGAATGTTCATAAATACTACATGTGTAGTACCGGTGCCGTGCTAGGTGTAGCGGTTTCCGTGACCGTCATTCTAAACATGAAATGAAATGGTACTAGTAGACAAGTAGTAAATATATTTCGATCCCCGTGGCTATATATTCAGGAATATTAGATGACATAGAACTAAGTAATACATTAATTGTGCACGTATAATCCGTTGAAATTCCCATGTCATACACTACAATATTCGGTACATTTCCTTCGAGAACAAAACTTTTTCTAAATATTGGTCCGTTTTCGATAAAAGTAAAAACAAACTACATGTACAATGAAGATACCGCAAATGGCAAAATAACTTCGCACGTGGAACAGGACTACGTGATTCCGAATTGATAATAAATGTGAAAGAATGGCATCTACATTGAAGGAGACCGATGGCAGTGTGTCAACATCGATATAATTTTGGAGAAAACAACGAGACAATTTCACAATGGCACGCATACGTATTCTTTAATTACCAGGAAACCAGCACACAACCATGATGTAAGTCACTGAACAAATCCGAGTAATATGACACGTTATTAGGAAGTTGTCACTGATACCGATGTGACGTCACAACATGTATTTTACAGACTGTAATTATCAGATAAGGCAGTTCCCGTGAGGGAATATTTTCTAATATAAAGTAGCATTGCCTGCGTAGCGAATTTAAAGTGATTATCCATTTCGGACGAAAGTAGAAACAATTGTAAATCGATAATGAAATAATCAAGCATTGTAGAGAATGTGTCAGAGAGAAATGCTCGCCAAAGGGAACAGGGACAATAACCTCTTGGAATGTGCATGTTTTTAAAAAGTCTCCTTTATTTCAAACAATTTTACACTGCCAGTGTATATCCCGAAAGGCCTTGTAATCTGCAGACAAATTCACTGCAAACTATGTCATGTTTAGAGAAAATTGAATTTTGCTAATGCGTTTAGCCATATTCATTCACTGACTATGATGTTGGTGAAAAAGATATAATGACATTCATGCTAAACGTTTGATTTTTTACACAACCTGTGTTTTACATAAACGAATGGATGCTGGATAGATTTATAGTAACATGCTGTTTAATTTTTTCCAGTTTTATCCTGCAGAAATTATTTTTATTTATTCATTACAGCAAATAGTGTATGTATTACATAAATATCGTTATCAAAAACCAGAATAGGCCTAGATTAAGAGAAAGAAATATGAAGCACAATAGTAATTCCCCTTCTACTCTATTAAATTCGTAGAACAAACAAGATATAGAGCGAAATAGTGTTAATTCTACTGTTTTGAGAAGAAAACGACCTTTTTTGCTTGCAATATAATGTTTCCCTGACAACCAAATGTAACTAGGCAGTAATTATATCTTCTGTAAGTTTTGTGTACAAAACTACTCGTATATTGGCTATATCTGGAATATAACTTGTAATCGAGAATCGGATAACCGTCTACTGTTACCTAATTATACAGGACTAATTTCAAGGATAGTCATCGGAATTATTTAGAAAAAAACCCAATTAGGTCACGGTATAACATACAAAGCTTAGAGAAAAAAATATATATGTGTCATTTGTCATTATGTCCCTATAATCGAAGTCCAGTCCATGTATGACAATGTGTTACTGTGATATCGAAAGTCCATCCCTGTGTTGCCGGTGCGTTATTGTTTTACAGATGTCCAGTTCCAGTTTTGCCTGTGTGTTATTGTTTAATCGAAGTCCAGCCCGTGTTTTACTGTTTTATCGATGTCGAACTATGCTCAGGTGCGTATGATCTAAATAATGTTTTTTTCTCTCTAACATATCCGTCATACTCGTACCTACGCGAAAAAAATATTCAAAAAGGGGACGAAGTTCTTAAATATTATTTCTGTAAGGAATCAATATAAATAAAATCCTACTATTTCCCAACCCTAAATGACATGAGTCGCGGAAGGTGAAATAACTAGTAATATAGTGACCTCACAAACATTTAATTTAGTTAATGACATTATATTTAAAACATTAACAATACAATAAGAGAATTAAATACATTTTTTATGTTTCAACATTTACTCTAGCGTAACATTTGGCCTACTAAAAACTATACCAAGAAATAAAAGAAACCGCTAATATTTCAGAACGTCAAATGTCTGCAATTCAAAATTTGTTAATTTTTTTACGTTTGACTTGCAGAAATATCCAATTATACAATACATACAGAAATTGACTAGGCTGTAAGAATATAATTATAACAAACCCTAAGAATATTTATTAATACGGATCAAACAATTGTAATGATTGATATGAGCTTGGTCATTACATTACAAAATCAACAGCTTAACCTCCATTGGAACCAATGAACATGGTTCTTCATATATATATATATTGACTTTTGTTTACAGCTAGAATAGAGACCAAAACACTGAACATTACTCTCGAAATTTGTATTATCAATTTTGGGGTGGTTTTATTATAACATATTATTATCGGTGACGTTTCGTTTGTATTTAGTGTTATAAAAAACTGTAAGTAGTTAGAAATTAAATGATACTGTTAAAAAATACCCGTCACTAATGTACATGTATTTGCATGTGTGCGTCATGTGTGTCAAGTAAGCGTTAGGTAACTCCTAGTAAATAGACCAGCATATAACTGAATAAGTAGCAGCGAAACAAATACTAAATGTATCTTGGGTGCTTATCAGCTAAATACGGTACAGACCCATGTATATTTCATATAAATTATAAACCATACAGGCAGCCTCTCAGATGTGTATCAAACACATACTCATCCCCATATTTACTTCATGACATGTCCTTGTCTGTCTTTATAAGATCCTTGTCACTAACATCAGCATCAAGGTACCCGCCGACTATGTACGTAGATACTGGTCACCCAGACAACGTTATTGTCAAAGACCACACCACACGACACCAACACCAATATAACACATGTGTCAACCCTATGAGTTAATTAAGAATTTAACTAATACGACCGGGTGCGACTTATTAATTTATTAATATGTTCAATTAGCACCAATGCACCATATTATGGTACATATGTTATCACTGTGTACATCAAGTACAATTGAATAATACATGTGTATACTTAAAATGAATATGGCCAATGTTTTGTATTGAATTGAATATAAAATTATTAAAACCTTATAAAATTACATTCCACTTTTTTAGGTGATTAGTCGGTAAAGAGAAAATAACACAACTGCCACGAATGTCAATCCCATAAAAAGTAACACCTTAGTAACACAGCGTTTGTCCAGTCTGTGCTCCATATCTACCTTGTCTTCTAGAATGGTCGAACTTGAAGATCCCAAGTGCGATCCATGATACAATGGACCGTGGATGGATTCTCTGCGTGGTTTGAAAACAGGGGAACGTGGCGGAGTTAGGACATGTGGTAAGGAACCGCGGCGATCTGCCCCTAATCTCATTGTAAGACCTTCAGTTGATGTACTTGTCCTCCTGCTCTCAGATGTTCGCCTTAACACACGACGCATTGCGACCCTTTAAATTACGTTATATCGCTTCGTACATGATGTATTGTCGCCTCCTACGTAATGTTTATCACCTTTTACTAGACGTATTGTGGCCTCTTATGTGACATATTCTGGTATCTAATGTGACGTGTTGTATCATTTCACTTTACGTATTGAGGCGTCTTTAAGTTATATGACGTATTAAATCGATTCTCCGCATAAAACATTACAACACAGAAGCTGAGTATCGTATTTAACGTCCTGTTACATATCATAGTGCATCTACGAATATTGTCTCACAGTTATTAATCACTTATGGACATGAAAACAGTCAGTTATTACTTTTGCCGGGTAATAAGTTCATTCGATCAAAGTTGTACAATACTGCGGGACAGTCTATAACACGGAAACAATAAGAAAATAGTGAATTTGTAACACAATATAATGAATGTATCCTTTATAAATTTATCCAGCACTGGAAGAATACACCACAACTTTGTCACACACTGCAGCTAGTATTTCGACTATTTATACCGTATATGGAGAGATTCAATAAAACTCGACCAATTCGTTCGTCACTGGGAAATAATTACCATCAATAAGGACATTGCATTCCAATTTGTACCAATTCAATTTCATGAGAAATGTGCATTCACCAAATACGGATTCCTTTGACTCATGGAGTGCACTCAATCAACTGATCACTCTATTGCAGAAGCACAGTTAATTAAATATCCATTGTGTGTTTTAGTCTTCCCAAATCAATTCCTGCTCAGTTTAAAACGCATCCAACTAATGTATCCACAAAATACGGCGTCCTTTGACTCGGTTAGCACAATCCTTTCCAATATTACCATACTGCAGAAATGCAGTTAAATAACCGATGCATTTTTTCGTCTTCTCTGACACATTACTGTACTGTTTAGTCTATCGTGTTGATAATATACATAGGGAAAACCTTATTCCGTGAATCCGTCCATTTCCTAAATAACAAATCTGTCCAACGTCCTCTCGTAACTATTCCTGTCTCCAGTCTCTGTAAGGATGTCTAGTATAATTGATAGAAATCAGAGAATGAATATCCATCATTCAAGAGACAAGGAAGCAAAGTTAAGTACACTGATAGTCAGTGCTTTCAATTTACCACGGTATACTAGCATAGACGGTTTTTCCAATGTGTCTTACAGCCACTACTATCCCATAGTTACTCCAGAGATATAAACCATTAGAACTATATTTGTTCAATATAACAGTCACCTGGTGGGGCATTTACTGATAATACAAATTATTGGATCACAGTGATGGTGATTTCTCTTGTATCACTCGGTTGACGTTTCCATCAAAGTGGAACATTCACTCGCAGCGCCAAAATAGTTCCGTTTGATGTGCTTGTAAATAAATAATGATAAAAGAGCAGATAGCGTTCGATGTTTTGATTTGCCATGAAATGTCTTAGTGTTAGGTCAATTACAATCCAATAATCTATGTCACAGTACGTACGGACTAATTACAAACTTATGCATGTTAACAAAATGAATGCCCAACGACATAAAACACTGATAATTTTATGGTAACATTTACAAAAGCCGCGTACGAACTTATGCATGTTAACAAAATGAATGCACAACGACATAAAACACTGATATAGTAACATTTACAACAGCCGCGTACGATCTAATTATACAATGAATAAAATAGAATTGATGCGAACTAATTCTGTAAATCTAATCTTTTTATTGTTATTCATTTGTTTCTGTCACATCAATATGTTTGTGTAACCCAGTCATATTACCTTTGCTTTCCCATACATGCTGGGCATATTCTAACCTTTTATTGACATCATCATTTAATATAAAACTCACTCAAAACCTTCAATGAACTTTCATTTTACACACATTTACGCATCGTAACGTGTCTTTTAGCATTGTTACACGTTTATTACATGTTTCAAAGCAGACCAAGAGCATCTAAAAGTTAACCATAAGAGACGTCGATAGAATACAACAACAACCAAACAGAACATTGATGAAAAGGATATTCGTCTAAAAGCTGCAATATTGCCTTTGGACTGTTAGCTGCTCGTACATGCTAGAGTTTGTCCCATGTTTACTTTTTTTGGAAGAAAATTATTGAAGGTAATAACATTTTTTGAACCAAACGTCATCTCATTTTAAATGCCAAGAAAATATTAACTTTATACCTCAAGTACTTCCAAAAGAAGTTTTTACGTATTATAAGAGAGAATGAAACACAAACGCACTATCATTAACCAAACCTGCAGTAGAAACACCATATATGCGCTACCAGAAATTTTAAGAAGCACGTAAATCAAAATTAAACACAATCGGTTAAGAATATCAAATGCATCACCACCAAGGTCTTACTATTTTGATAACAGAACCAATGGACACATATGTAGCAAATAGGTTCTACATATATTTCGTGCAGCAAAAGCTTTTCATAAAATGTCGAATTGTTAATTAAATGGAACACTATGTACCTTTCACATGAAACTGCCTCTTCGCACTAGGCATCTACTGTAATTTTAACAGAGAAGCGAATGACTATGCTTGATCACCAAGTCTATTATTTATACCTAGTCACATGCGACTAGTTTTATGTTCCTAGACTTAAATTGAAGTTAATTAACATGATGTAGAGAGTAGGTACGCTTTCAGGAAACCTACGTAGTCAGCCCTATTGCAGTATATAAGTGTTGAACCGTTTTGCAGACGACAAAAATTTTCATCCTGAAAGTTAGATTAGTGTGCAATGTATGAAATAGAGTTCATTGATGGTGTACTGTGAGTTTCATTGTAAAAAATTCTATCCATTCAAAGTTAGAGTGACGCTTTCTTTTCGAACACCCCTCGTACCATCAAAAATATCGCTACGTTTCAGTCAGTCTCTCCTTCAATATACAGCCCAGCAGTAGAGTGTCGACTTGAAGAGCAAAATGTCAGGGTTCGTTCCATGGCCGCAAAAACAAAAATGTGTAGTTGTAATTAGGCACGCGCTCCAACAGGAATTGGGTTTCTCTTAAATTCTCTTGGCGATGTCGAGAATGATTAATGTAAGCTGCAGAACGTAACTACTCTCTGCATTCAACTAGAAATTCCCCCGACGACAGATGATACGTGTTAACTGTGGTTGAGTGAAGGCTTGGCTAGGAGACAACTGGATGTTGGCGTCATGTAGAGTCGTACAATGAGCCCATTCATGCACCAGAGCGGCATATTTAGCTCATTGAACGATGTTGAACAGAAGACTTTAGCGCACTTGTTGGTTTAAGGAATAAAACGTGGACATGTTGCGTTTGATGAAACAGTATTGACACAGTAGAACATTGAAATGGTCGGATTGTTATGTTTCATCCACAAAAACATTTCAAAATAGTCCAACAGATAATCCTAGTTGCAAATTCACACGATGCAATAGTCGGAAAGTTTCCTTCGAGAACAAAACTTTCTCTATATATTAGTCTTTGTTAAATAAAAGTTAAAACAAATGCTAATCAAGATACAGCAAATTACAGGAAAATAGCGAATGTAGAACAGGACCATGTTGATTAAAACCCTATTGTATTCAATTTAAAACTTAATGTACCCATATGGAAGGATGGCGACTTCGAGAACAAAACTTTCTCTATATATTGGTCTTTGTTAAATAAAAGTTAAAACAAATGCTAATCAAGATACAGCAAATTACAGGAAAATTGCGTATGTAGAACAGGACCATGTTGATTATAACCATATTGTATTCAATTTGAAACTTATTGTACCCGTATGGAAGGATGGCGCTCTATGTGTTATGGAGAAAACAACGAGACAAAGTCACTACGGCACGTTCACGTATTCCTTAGTTACCAGGGTACTGTTTTATCCAACTATTTACGGAAATCGTAAACTTACGATCAACTTTAAATTTGTGTACAATTATAAAGTGTGCTAAACGGAGCTGCAATACTTATAATGATTCGGTTAATGAACTCCTACAAACGATATCCGTCACCAATTTGCAGTTGTTAAAGAATTATTAAGAATTTAAATTTAAGCGTAAATTTAAGATTTTCGTAAGTGCCTTGATAAAACAGTACCCTGGATACCAGCACAAAGCACAGTAAAACGGCATGTTACTAGCCAGTCGATTAATATCACGTGATATTGCTGTGACGTCACAGTCTGTGTGGTACAATGTATTTGTCAGACCGTAATTATCAGATAAGGCAGTTCTCATGAGAGGAGATTTTCTGATATAAGGAAGCATAGCTTTCGTAGCGAATTTCTGACGAAAGTAGAAACAATTATAAATCGATAATGAAATTTAATGCAGTGAATCATCCTGACAAATGCTCGCCAAGTGCAAGAGGAACAATTACCTCTTTGCGTATTTGTAATATTGAAAGGACAAGTTTCTAGAATGGCCTAATAGAAAACACTTTATAAAGTTTTATAAACACTTTGTTTCTAACAACTTAACACTGCCTTTCAAATAATTATGAATGATTGTCCCTCGTAATATGTAGACGAATCCACTAAAACACGTCATATTTTGCGATAAATATCATTTTAGCCATATGCTTGAATATTCATGACATAAACTCTTCCGCAAGAACGTCATGGCATGCATGCTACAGTTTTTATCCCCCGCCGATGAAATCGGTAGGGGGGTATTGAAATGGTGTTGTCCGTCCGTCAGTCCGTCCGTCAGTCAGTCCGGACTGACGTCCGTCCGTCCGTCCATCCGCAGCCATTTATCTGTAACTAGCTGGTAAAATTTCATGAAACTTAAAATAAATGTGAACTACCATACTGGGATGATGCCCATCAAGTTTTTTTGGTGATCTATAAATAACTCTGGTTGCCATGACAACAGATTGGAAAAACTTAAACAATTCATACAAAATCAACCACTGGCCAGATTTCAAAATTATTTTACAAAAGTACTTGTTGGGTAACCCTTTAACATTTTTGTCATGATTTCTAAAAAACATGGCCGCCAGCGGCTGGGGGCCTGTTTCTCTGTTTATATCTCTAGTAAAATCTTTTAAAAATCTTCTTCTCTAAAAGTACTGGTTGGATTTCATTATGAATTGGTAACAATGTTCCTTTGGTGATTCTTATGACTCTGGTAGCCGTCTGGTTGCCGTGGCAACTGATTGCAAAAACTTAAAAAATCATCAAAAATCAACCACTGGCAAGATTTCAAAATAATCTTACAGAAATAGTTATTTACTGTGGTCCTTTCTAAAAATAGTGAAACTGGATAAAGCACATGCTGTATTGAAGACAACTGAATAAGTATGGTATGAAATTATTTTACATTCATTATAGCAATATGAAACTTAATTGTGTATGCATTTTGGCTCTTCTTAAGAGAGCTATTGCACTTGTGTCCCAGTCATTTAAATAACCAAAATTCTTATTAGGATCAAAGATCGTATAAAGAATTGATACGCAAGTCTAAAATTAGCCAAATTATGACTGAAGTTCTATAATGCATTGTGCGCCCTTCGGTAATTATCCGCCATTTTATCAAAGGTACTCTTTGGTTTACTCGCGATCGGTTAAATCCATTTCTTTCCACCATTCTATTGTTAACCGTAGTAGTGTATCCAAAAGAAATCTAATTTTTTTTCGTGTACAAATAAAAAAAGTGGTTTGATCATTTGTTACATATTCTGCTGTTTGTCTCACTTTGTTGGCCAATTTTTCAACCTGTGCAGAGATACTGAGCTTACATTCCAACCTGCTCAATATTACTGATAACCTGTAGGCGGGGGATATCAATTCAACGAATTTGCTTGTTTTATTTGTTTTACATAACATGTGTTCCAAATAACAGGATATACCGTGTATGTACAAAACATGAGGGCAGATTAATGTATAGGAACATGCATTTCTAAGTTTTGAAAAAAGCCATTTGTGAACCTTGCCTTTTTCTCCAGTTTTAAAGGGTACAATTCATTCTTTAAGATTCGTTTTAGAAAATAATGATTCATCTCAAAATGCTAATACATACGACATACTTTTGTCCGATTCTATTCTATAGTTCTCAGAGCCATAAATGTTCAAGCAAACTCACATATGACAACTAAATGTATATAAACGTAAACCAAATCGACCAATCCGGCTTTCATATTTGGAGAGCTTTAAATTACTATACATTTGCTATGTCAGAAAAATTTCCCTTCCATTCTATTAAATTCTTAGAACAACCAAAATTTCGAGCAAAATATTGTTGATTTTACTATTTTAAAAAATGAATCCA
Organism: Spisula solida; assembly: GCA_947247005.1. Lineage (NCBI taxonomy): Eukaryota > Metazoa > Mollusca > Bivalvia > Venerida > Mactridae > Spisula > Spisula solida. The sequence continues at coordinate 55,796,584 of OX365945.1, forward strand.
AACGACGTTTTTTTGCTCGCTAAAAATGTTTCAATGACAACTAAATGTAACTAGGAATTAATTATATATTCTGATAGTAATGTACAAAATGTATTAGCTCTATCTGGAATTATCATTCTAAATCGGGAATCGGATATACTATTACCTAATTCTACAGGACTTATTCCAAGGATAGGCCTGGGGATTTATTTAGAAATATCCAATATTAGGGCACGGTACAGAGGACAAACCATATCATACTACAGAGAAGAAGTCAGTCCCTTTGTGGCCGGCGCGTTATTGTTTTCTCGATGTCCAGTCTCTATGTGACCGGTGCGTTACCGTGCTTCCTGTGACTAGACATTCTATATTATGACTGTATTACCGTCGGTATCAGGGTAATGTGACTGGTCAAGTTAGTATGTTATAGCTATTCCGTCCCTGCGATGCCGACGTATTATATACTTTTGGTTTCCCACTAAATGTTATTGCGTTTCAGACATGTCTTGTTTCCATTCTAGTATGAATATTTTCTTACACTTTGTAGCCATGGGAAATTCTAAGGAATACCCTTATTGGAAAATGTACCACTTTCGATACGCTCATCGTCTCATGCAATTTGTTCTGTCACGGATTGTCTACGGTGTTTTGTGTTCATGCTGAGGTACTTAATATTTTATGCTGTAAATAAATTATATGTTGTGTGTAATTAATTCTCATGTAATGCCATCAAATAAGTTAAATTAACTCGAAACTTATGCTAGATAAAATTACAAAATACCCGCAGACTTATTGTTAACCAATACCTTAAACTTGATAATACAATACAGCCGTTGAAATTCTAGCGACAAAAAACTTCCATACGATGTTTGCATAAATACCAAATAAAAACTGAAAGCTCTTAAGCAATCATCTTATTTCCTACGGTAAAACCAATAAAGTTAAAATCTTTATTTTGTAAACAAGTTTATGAATTTAACCCTCTTGTCAATTAACATTGAGTTTTAATGGTCTATTTATAGAACACAATCACAATAACACCAGGAAGTAGCTGCATTTATATACAGAACTATGCTCCGGTACGTATGATCTAAATAAAATAAGGGTTTGTTATCCCTCCCGCCTCCTATACGCCATAATCGCACCTACTATAAAAATATTTAAAATCACCAAGTTCTTTAATATTATTTCTGTAAAAAGTCTTATATACATACCCAACACTGAATGGCATGGGTCGTTCGAGGGGAACAAATAGTATATAATTTTAGGCATAACGTGAGCATGCCACTCGAATTTGGAGGGCCGTTTTTTCACCATTAATTTCATATAGTGACTACAGACTACAGAGTAATGCATTTGGACTTATATATATCTCATTTTAAAAAAAAGACGTTTGAAGTCTTTCTAAGAGTTAGAACAGTGTAAATAATAAACTCTTCATATGTATAATGCCTGTATCATCTAGTGAAATTAAAGTATAAAGTCAATTAAATATTAGTATGAAAAGCGCTTACTCGGTCAGCCTAAAAAAAGGTAAAATTCCTAACCCTAATTATCTAATGACATTATATCAACACTATTTACAATAAAATCAGATTCTATATCTTTTTCAATCAGAATGTATATACATAGTCCTAATAGACAGGAAAAATACAAAAAGTGAATAAATAGCAAAACGGCTTGCCATACTGGATAAGTGGTTACGTAAGTGACATGTATAATATTGGCGAATATTGCGAATTACAAAATACGCTTAAATATCCTTTAGCTTTAATTTTGGCCTACACAGAACTTAGCCAAGAAGTAAAAGAATTCGCTAATAACTTTCCCATCAAATGTTTGAAATTAAAAAAAATATTTGCAGAAATATCCACTTGTACATTACACACAGACTTTGACTAGGTTGAAACATGATTAAACGGTTTGCCATGTATGAAAAAACGCAGACGATGTTATTAAATAAAGAAATAATAATGAGATGAGTATAGTTATTAAGGGGTAAATTTATGTTCTGTACATATCGTATGCATGACAAATATTTCGAGAGACAATCCCGGATATTCGCTTGCAAGTGAAGACACATCTATTTTGTATGTTTGAGTGTAATTACAATTCCTGATAGAAATGCAGACAGACAAAGTTGACAAGTCGTTTCTCTTAACATATTTAATATACATACATTTTATACAAGTACCAGTATTATTGAAAAAGGTGTGGCAGAAAAAAAAGTAAGAGTCTTTGCAGGAAGGTTTTGCTATTAAATGACCTTTGTGCGCGTGATCTTTGTCTAATGATTTATTACAAATGTACACGTAAGTAAGATTGTTTCTCACTGACACTTTTTTCATTAAAATTTAAGAAAATCCGGAAATTCCCAAAAGAGTCAACCTTGTTCCGATCATCAGTTTACTGTGACATAAAGACACGTGAGGCAAGGCAATGCCTGCCAGGGACACTGATACATAACAAATATTAAATGGAACAAACATAGTCTCACCGAGTTCGATATAAATGAGATTGTATCAATTTGACGACGTTAACTACATGTTTCGATTAACGATTGCGATGGATAATAGATAATCAGTAAAGACGATATTTATTGCGAATGATGCGATCAGGGTAAGGCCGTACTCACAAAAGTTCATACGAAAAACAAGTTTGTTTCACACTTTTCTAAGAATGTTTACAACGAAATCTTAGCTTTTATTCAAAAATGGATTGACTCTATATTTTTCACAATGAAGCAATTTTAATTTTCTTTAAATGAAACTTTTTTGTATTTCTAAGTCAAATACATACACACAGTACATGTATATTAGACGTATTCATTTGCAGGTTTGTCCGGAGTCAGAAATAAGATTGAGAAGTCTCCGTATGAACGAATACTGTTGCATGTGTGTCAAGTAAGTGTTAAACGTCCTAGCATTTGAAGCAGCATAACAGAACAAGTAGCAGGTAACACTTGGTAAATATATCTTAGATGCTTATCAGCAAAATGCTGTGCAGGTCTATCTATATTTCATTCATATATAAATAATACATAAAACATTGTTTTACGTATGGTATTTAGTATGTCTATACATAGCCTATGTTTAATAGAAGGAGACAGCTCATCAGTCTACTCTTTTTTCATAAAATTATTTCCCTTTGAGATAAGCAAGACTAAATCTAGATAAAATTGAAAATAAAGTTATGATGACAATATTATCTAGTCGGGTAGCCAGACTATATTGTATTAAACACAGCTACACTTCAAGACATGTCCTTGTTTTTCTGCATTACCTCCGCCATATGACTGCTAAAACACTATAGAACGGCAGGGAACAAGACTATGTGCTTGCTTGCAACGTAATTGTAAAACATAACCCCAGCATCTCCATTCATTAAGTTCTGAACTGATAAATCCCGTTGTGACAGTATTTAATTAAATACTACTAAATCAGCACGTTCAATTAGCACCAATGCAGCATTACATTATAATCACTGTTCACATCAAGTACAAGTATATAAAACATGTTTATGATAAAATTTATGTGGGCAATGTTTTGTAATAAACCGAATATAAATGTACTAAAACCTTATAAAATCACATTCCACATTCAGGTGATTAGTCGGTAGAGAGAAAATAACACAACTGCCACGAATGCCAATCCCATTAAGAGAACCACCTTGATTACACAGCGTTTGTCAAGTCCGTGCTCTATATCTGCATTGCCTTGTAGAATGGTCGAACTAACAGATCCCAAGTGCGATCCATGATACAGTGGACCGTGGATTGATTCTCTACGTGGTTTGAAGACAGGGGAACGTGGCGGAGTTAGGACATGTGGTACGGAACCGCGACGATCTGTCCCCAATCTCATTGTAAGACCTTCAATTGGTGTACTTGTCCTTCGGCTCTCAGATGTTCGCCTTAACACACGACGCATTGTGGCCTCTTATGTTACGTTGTGTCGGTTCTTACGTGTTGTATTGTCGCCTCCTACGTAACATTTATCGCCTCCTATGTGACTTTTTCTAGTATATAATGAGTTGTTGTATCCTTTTGTGGCGTATTTAACCTATGTGACGTATTGTCGATTCTTACTTGACGTTCTGTCGTCTCTTATGGAATACTTTGTAGTATCTTACATGACGTTTATCGCCAGTGTAGGATAACAATTCAATTTACAGTTTAACTACTTATCTGTAAATCTACAAATAATTCAATAGTAGTATCTATCCTCTGCATTAAACATTACAATACTGAAGCTTGAATTATTCCTAACGACACAAAACATAATTTATTATAGTGCATATATGAAATTTGTTACACAATTATTCCTGTGTATGTATTTAGGCACTTGATAACATCAATGGTTTATAAACGGACGTCTTAAGCATTTAGCACAATATTTGTTGTTACAATTCACCATGTTGGGTAGATTATTATTTTCGTCATGTAAAACAGTCTATAACACAGAGACAATAAGCAAACAGTGAATTTATAACGCAATATAATGCAGTTATATCCTTTACTAGTTTACAATTTATCCAGAATTGAAAGAATACACCACAACTTTGTCACACACCTCTAGCTAATATTCCGACAGTTTATAAACCCAATTTATGGAGATATTCAATAACAATCGACGAGTTCGTTGGAGATTCGGAAATAATTACAGACAAAAAGGACATTAAAATCTCTCTTTCCAATAGTAACATTTCAATTTCAAGAGAACGTGCATTTACAAAATACTGCTTCCTTTGTGTCATGGAACATATTCGATCCAATGATCACAAATTTTCAGAAATGCAGTTAAATAACCATTGGATGTTTTCTTCTTCTGAAACAAATTACAGTGCATCTAAAGTGCAATCACACAATATGGCTTCCTTTGATTCGAATCAATGATCACAATATTGCAGAAATACAATTCAATAATCATTATTCGCCTAATTATCTCTTCGTCCCAAGTGCTGTATAAACTATCGTGAATCCAGCGCACATCCAAGAAAAAGTCTTCCTTTGACTTATTAAGCACATATCTTTGTCACCATACTATAGTTAAATAACCAATGCGTGTTTTCTTCTTCCAAATTACTGTTTAGTCTATTGTGTTGATAACGTACGTCGGGAAAATCATATTCCGTGTATCCGTCTATTTCTTCAAGAACGTATCTGTCGAACGTCCTCTCATAATTATTTCTGTCTATGTCTCAACATGTAAGGATGTCTAATGCAATTGATAAAAAATCCAAGAGTGGGCTTCTATCATTCAATAGACAACAGATAATGCAGTATAGCTAAGAACACTAATAAGTCTGTGCATTCAATTTGCTACGATATACTTGCTTAGAATCGTTTTTTCCAATGTGTCTTACAGCCACAGTCCCATAATCACTCCAGTACAATATTACGCCATTAAACGCAGCGGAGAAATAAACCATTAGAACTAGTTTTAGTCAATATACCATTCACCGGGTGGGACATTTACTGATAATGCACATTATTGGATCATAGTGACGGTGATTTCTCTTGTATCACTCGGTTGGCGTTTCTATCAAATTGAAACATTCACTTACAGCGCCAACATAGATCAAGTTACGAATTATGCGCTAGTATCACTCGGTTGACGTATCCATCAAACTGAAACATCCACTTACAGCACCAATATAGTTCCGTATGGTGTTCCAATATCACTCTGCTGGCGTATCTAGTATGACGATATTCCATGTAACAGCATGTAACTGATTACAAAATTACGCAGATTAACAAAACAAATTCTCGACGACCATTAGTCAAAAACACTGTTTTCGGTCATCTATCCTCTTGACGCTTATTTGCGAGTACATATAAGGCCTCACAGCGCCGTGGCCTGTCCTTGCTTATAGTTCTGGCTGTTGCCAAATTGTTTCATCCAAGCTGTTTTGAACCAACCACAAGGACAACAAATAACTATTTTACCATCGAAAATACCACCTCGGGTCGTCAGCCTACAGCATAGCAGTAGAGTGTCGACTTAAAGTACGAAGATCAGGGTTTGTTCTGTGACCGTGTCATACCAAATATGAAAGTAAAATGGTGTAGTAGTAGATTGGCGATTTCGAGAATGATTAATATAAGTTGTAGAATGTAGACATGTAGACTCTCTGCATTTGATTAGAACATCCCCGACGACAAATGACACGTGTTAACTGTGGTTAAGTACAGGCTGGCAGACAGTCTCCGTATCATGCTTGTAAATAGATTGCTTTTATATTTTCAGATGAGGCAATCGGTGAATTTCCGCTCGTTTTGGCTGCGAAAAAAGGAGTATAATTTCCTGTTCTGGTTATCTCCTAATACTTTGATGCCTTTGTACACAATAGTAAGACTTGGAGACCGGTGATTTTCTCGTGTTTTTTTCTCGTAACAGACGCTTTAAGTGTAATCATGATACTATATATTTAACATCGAGTTGATGATGACATTAAAATGGAAAAAAACACTTACTATTTCGACATATTTTATTTATAGAATTGTATTTATTATGTTCCAGACACACCTCTGGCATTTGATAGAGACAACTAAAGATAAAAGGCTAGAATTTAGTACAGTGCCCAATATATCATACATATTGGATGGTGGTTATAGACAGAAAAGACACTGACCGTGTGTTCATAATAACAAGATTAAAAGGATTGGGGGCATCTCATTTTTTTTACGTAGACAAGTGGTTATAAAAGACTTGCTGATTTTGTGTGTGAATGACTTATGAACGAAAGCGTAGATCTAAATATGGGTGTAAATACATATTGCTCATATATATATATATAACTAGGAAATTTGTTCTCAGAAATACTTTCATTTTGATCATTGCATGGCTTACATTATACAACAGTATCAACTTTTTAAGTAAGATTGTGCGATAAAACCTTAGGTGTTACAATCTTTACAAACGAGCGACAAATGCAAAGAAAACCATCAGGAACCACATACAATTGGGGTCTAGACCCCGCCCCCCCAGCTACGCACATGGATATATTTTATCATCAACATTGTATATCAAGACACATACATTAATCACACAAACATTATTAAACGCATCCGGCACAAATTAAAAATATTCGTAAATGCCTCTCCTAGTTAAAATAACATTTACGGAATTACGTAGATTTTTGTTTTAATATCAAATACATCCAACAAATGTTTGTGTGATTACTGAATGGGTCTGGATATATAATAAATATTAAACAAAATATTTCCAGCCGCGTAGCGTGAGGGGGCGTGGTCCAGACCCCAAGTGTCTGTGTCAGGAACAACGTTGGTTAAAATCTGGGCAACCAATTTTTCGTGGCAGTATTTTTCTGATGTGTACATGATTATGGATACCATTGGGTGTTTTCAATTTGTCTATTTTTGAAATTCATACATGTTTCGAATTGTATTTAGTTGATGATATTAATTCTGTGAAACAATATTTGTTCTAGTATTAAAATCAACATTGGATGATGGCGATGATCTAGTCTGGTCTGATTCGGTGTTAATGCTTATAGCTACATAATCACTACACTTTTCTTTTCGTTTTAGAAGGCTATAGGGTAATTTCCAGACACAATTTACACTAAAATTACATTATTTAGTTAAGTTTGATATAGTAGTCAACTTTAAACATGAAGATAGGTATTTGGCAAATAACAATTAAAGCATTGCATTTTACTAAAATTGAAATTATAGTTAATAGTATACCTAAGGGCCGTGCTATTGTGTTGTTTTTTCTGGTGTCATTCTCCAGGACAAGATATCACGAATTTATAAAAAATAAAGCGTGGCAAGATCAGGTGAGAACCACAGTGGCAGTATCGAAATGTCTCTTCGTCAAAATCACAATTATATTTTACTTTATTCCGATTCTGGCATCTAGGTTGAGAGCATGATATATACATTCGCACTGACTTATATATTCGTTTTGTGACTGCAAATATATGTTGTCATTATTTTTTAATCGTTAGGAAACATTTTTAAGTGTTGTTGTCTGGATTTATTTCGGATTGATAGAAAATACTTAGTTAATAATAATATAGAGGAATATATACATACATCGGGAAAGGATATTGCTCCCACAATGAATAACGTCTGAAGTGTTGTGTCGTTAACATTTGTTGTTTAAGTTTTCAAGAGACTTTTGAGAGATTTGTCTATACACTATATACACCTTGGTATTGTATTAAGAACATGAAATAAAGTGCAACCTCTAGAGAGCGCCCCACTGTAGAGCAATAACCTCTCTAAAACAACATATTCAAATTTCTTCGGCTGATATTTACTCTAAATTCAACCTCTGTAGAGCAACAGCCTTTGTACAAAGGCCAACATTTGCCACTCCCAAAAGGTGTAGCTATACCGAGGTTGTATTGTACATCGATTGCAGGAACAACTAGTATATACCAGTATATAATTCTCGTTACAGGTGATTAGGAGGACGGTCTATCTTGGTATACCCACATTAGCTATCACTGGATATTTCCTGTATAAGCATTCACCAAATACGGACATTCCCGTTCTAGACAAACTTCAAGGTATGATTGAGAGATGGTGTCCAACTTTGCTGTAATAGATACGACTGTTGACGTCATGTAGTGTCGTACAATCAGCCCATTACGACATCAGAGCGGCATATATACCTTAACGAATCATTTAGAACAGAAGTGCAATAGTTGATTCAATAAATAAACATTGTGCATGTTAGGTATGATGAAACAGCATTGATACAGTGTAACATTATCTGACTGTTATGTACATATCTGTTCATATTTGGACCTTTTTGTAAGGCATGGTGGTTGTTTGTTTTGAGTAAATATTGACTGCTTTGGTCCATATGAAATATGTACCTGTAAGCATTATACGTTACTTGTTATTGTTGTATGTAGTTTGTCCGTGTATGAGTTATTTTGTTTCCAATAACGACGATGGTAGTATTTTGACACAGACTTTACTAGATACATACATATGAGCCAGTCTCCAGGAAAACCTGCTATATTGACATTATGTAATTGCTGCATGTAACAAGGTTTTGAAAAAGCTTTCAAATAAGAAAAAAGACATATCTATAGATTCAATTTTAAGTCATTTATCCATATATTACTATATCTTAGCTTTAAAATGTCTTATGCATTATGCCGAAATCATTTACTTCGTTGCTATGGTGACCAATTTCAGAAAAGTACTCTGATTGAGAAAAACGAGGAGGTAGTTGACTATAACAGTAGTAGCCTTTCTCTAAATGTGAACATTTACAATTTGGATGTATATTTTAAAACTTAAAAATCATTCTAAAACTTGATACCATTTTGACCAGTTTATGTAAAGAATTGATAAAATGCGAAATAGGATCTGAGTAGGGCCTCAACAAAACAGCTGTAACTTCCTTAAAAATCAAGATACTAACAAAATTTCTTTCGCACTTTGCTTCATTAAGATTACTATTTTAAATAATAAAAAAATCTTAAAATCATTTTTTGTCAAAATAGCAGGTTTTCCTGAGACTGGCTCATACGTATGTATACCGATAATTTTCTATGCTTGATATGAACGTCAGTAGATCTAGTATCATTGTGTTCTATCTTGGACAGAAGAAAAAAAATGCTACATTTGTTAAGTTATTATAATACCTTGTAATTGTTTAGTCAGCGTCATATTTGCCTGATGTTCAGTATCATAATTATTGTCATATTAATTGATTTAATTTTAATTTTAAACCATGTTGATTCTTATTCGCAGTTGTCATGGTTAATTGATATCAAATGTTATACCTTAAGATTTGACCATTTTTGAATGTTATTGTTGTAGATGAAACATGAATGTCGTGGAAGTCATTTACGTTACAAGATGAATGTTCATAAATACTAGTACCGGCGCCGTGCTAGATGTAGCGGTTTCCGTGACCGTCATTCTAGAAATGAAATGAAATGATACTAGTAGACTAGTAGTAGATATGTTTCGATCCCCGTGTCTATGTATTCAGGACTATTAGATGACATAGAACTTAGTAATACATTAATTTGTGTACTTATAATCCGTTGAACTTCCCGTGCCATACACTACAATATTCGGTGCATTTCCTTCGAGAACAAAACTTTTTCTGAATATAGGTCTGTTTTAAATAAAAGTAAAAACAAACTACAATGAAGATACAGCAAATGGCAAAATAACTTCGCACCTGAATCAGGACTACGTGATTTCAAATTGATAATAAATGTAAAAGATCGGCATATATATTGAAGGAGACCGCTTGCAGTGTGTCAACATCGATATAATTTTGGAGAAAACAACGAGACAATTTTACCATGGCACGCATACGTATTCTTTAATTACCAGGAAACCAGCACACAACCATGATGTAAGCCACTGAACAAATCCGAGTAATATGACATGTTCTTAAGAAGTTCATGATTGTCACTGATACCGATGTGACGTCACCACATGTATTTTACAGACTGTAATTATCAGATAAGGCAGTTCACGTGAGGGAATATTTTCTAATATAAAGAAGCATTGCCTGCGTAGCGAATTAAAAGTGATCATCCAATTCGGACGAAAGTAGAAACAATTGTAAATCTATAATGAAATAATCCAGCATTGTAGAGAATGTGTCTGAGAGAAATGCTCGCCAAAGGGACCAGGGACAATAACCTCTTGGAATGCGCATGTTCTTAAAAAGTCTCCTTTATTTCAAACAATTTTACACTGCCAGTGTATATCCCGAAAGTCCTTGTAATCTGCAGACAAATTCACTGAAACTATGTCATGTTTAGAGAAAATGGAATTTTGCTAATACGTTTGGCCATATTCGTTCACTGACTATGATGTTGGCGAAAAAGATATAATGACATTCATGCTAAACGTTTGAATTTTTACACAACCTGTGTTTTACATTATAGCATAAAAACGGCGATTTTGCCCACACGTTAACGGGACGAAAACCATGCGTAAACATAAAGATTCACGCGATGTTAACGTCCAGTTTTACGTATGCTTACTTCAGGGCCGCGCCTACGACTATAAATGTTATACAGCATAAAATGAACAGTAATTCCCATTTTATTTCTAACTACTAATTAATTTTCTATGATATTTAAATTATAAATGTAAACAAACCCGCAGTATCAATGTTTTCTTTGTATTTGCCGATCCCGGTAGTCGACGTGCGTAACAATAACTGGTATGGCGTTAAGTTTGTTTTCGTGACGTCGCCACAAAATCTCCCGCCAAAATATCATTATTTTGAAAAACAAACGCATTAATTTATTTTTATATGCTATAATAGCGTTTACGCATGTTTTTTTTCGCGTTATAACATATGCAGAGTCCCTCGGGAGCGTTGGTGCCCACGCCCTGGCGGGCATGGGCACCAACGGTCCCTCGGAATTCTGCAGATGTTATAGCCCGAAAAAGCATGCGTTAACCCTACATAAACGAATGGATGATGGATAAATTTATAGTAACATGCTTTTTAATTTTTGGAAAAAAATCTCGAGACAAAACTAAGCCATTTGTGAAATTTGTATACTTTTATCCAGTTTTATCCGACTGAAATTATTTTTACTTCTTCATTACAGCAAATGTTGTATTTATTACATAAATATCGTTATCAACAACCAGAATAGGCCTATATTAATAGGAAGAACTATGAAGCACAATAGTAATTCGACTTCTACTCTATTAAATTCGTAGAACAAACAAGATATAGAGCGAAATAGTGTTAATTCTACTGTTTTGAGAAATAAACGACCTTTTTTGCTCGCAATATAATGTTTCCCTGACAACCAAATGTAACTAGGCAGTAATTATATCTTCTGTAAGTTTTGTGTACAAAACTACTCGTATATTGGCTATATCTGGATATATAACTTTTAATCGAGAATCGGATAACCGTCTACTGTTACCTAATTATACAGGACTAATTTCAAGGATAGGCATCGGAAATTATTTAGAAAAAAAACCAATTAGGTGACGGTATAACATACAAAGCTTAGAGAACAAAATATATATGTGTCAATTGTCATTATGTCCCTATAATCGAAGTCCAGTCCATGTGTGCCAATGTGTTACTCTGATATCGAAAGTCCATCCCTGTGTTGCCGGTGCGTTATTATTTTACAGATGTCCAGTTCCAGTTTTGCCTGTGTGTTATTGTTTAATCGAAGTCCAGTCCGTGTTTTACTGTTTTATCGATGTCGAGCTATGCTCAGGTGCGTATGATCTAAATAATGGTTTTTTCTCCCTAACATATCCGTCATACTCGTACCTACGCGAAAAAAATATTCAAAAAGGGGACGTAGTTCTTAAATATTATTTCTGTAAGGAATCAATATAAATAAAATCCTACTATTTCCCAACCGTAAATGACATGAGTCGCGGAAGGTGAAATAACTAGTAATATAGTGACCTCACATACATTTAATTTAGTTAATGACATTATATTTAAAACATTAACAATACAATAAGAGAATTAAATACATTTTGTATGTTTCAACATTTACTCTAGCGTAAAATTTGGCCTACTAAAAACTATACCAAGAAATAAAAGAAACCGCTAATATTTCTGGACGCCAAATTTCTGCAATTCAAAATTTGTTAATTTTTTTACGTTTGACTGGGTCACTCGTTTTAAGGTTTTCAGATTTTTGGTGGTGAAATCGGGCCTTTCAACGTTTTAATACTGTTACTTAACTTTTAGACTGTAGGCTGCTAAAACTATGTAGTTCAGCAGTTTTACTGTTGTTACTAGGTCATTCAGCGTAGGCATTCCGCCTTTTGGTTGCTGTATCTTTTCTACTGGGTCATTCAGCTAGTTATAATTTATTATACTTTTCGACAGCTTGGACTTGGGCGGATCTGCGCTTGTTTAGTTGGGCATTGTGCTTTGTGTGTTTTTAATGTTTTCTGTGCTCGGCTGGTTAAGTTGAGTGCTGCCTTCCCTGTCTGACTTAATATACTCTTTTTGCAGAAAGATCCAATTATACAATACATAGAGAAATTGACTAGGCTGTAATTACTCTCGAAATTTGTATTATCAATTTTGGGGTGGTTTTATTATAACATATTATTATCGGTGACGTTTCGTTTGTATTTAGTGTGTTAAAAAAATACCCGTCACTAATGTACATGTATTTACATGTGTGCGTCATGTGTGTCAAGTAAGCGTTAGGTAACTCCTAGTAAATATACCAGCATATAACTGAATAAGTAGCCGCGAAACAAATACTAAATGTATCTTAGATGCTTATCAGCTAAATACGGTACAGACCCATGTATATTTCATATAAATTATAGACCATACAGACAGCCTTTGTCTCAGATGTGTTTCAAACACATACTCATCCCCATATTTACTTCATGACATGTCCTTGTCTGTCTTTATAAGATCCTTGTCACTAACATCAGCATCAAGGTACCCGCCGACTATGTACGTAGATACTGGTCACCCAGACAACGTTATTGTCAAAGACCACACCACACCACACCAACACCAATATAACACATGTGTCAACCCTATGAGTTAATTAAGAATTTAACTAATACAACCGGGTGCGACTTATAAATTTATTAATACGTTCAATTAGCACCAATGCACCATATTATGGTACATGTGTTATCACTGTGTACATCAAGTACAATTGAATAATACATGTGTATACTTAAAATGAATATGGCCAATGTTTTGTATTGAATTGAATATAAAATTATTAAAACCTTATAAAATTACATTCCACTTTTTTAGGTGATTAGTCGGTAAAGAGAAAATAACACAACTGCCACGAATGTCAATCCCATAAAAAGTAACACCTTAGTAACACAGCGTTTGTCCAGTCCGTGCTCCATATCTACCTTGTCTTCTAGAATGGTCGAACTTGAAGATCCCAAGTGCGATCCATGATACAATGGACCGTGGATGGATTCTCTGCGTGGTTTGAAAACAGGGGAACGTGGCGGAGTTATGACATGAGGTAAGGAACCGCGACGATCTGCCCCTAATCTCATTGTAAGACCTTCAGTTGGTGTACTTGTCCTCCTGCTCTCAGATGTTCGCCTTAACACACGACGCATTGTGACCATTTAAATTACGTTATATCGCTTCGTACATGATGTATTGTCGCCTCCTGCGTTACGTTTATCGCCTTTTACTAGACGTAATGTGGCCTCTTATGTGACATGTTCTGGTATCTAATGTGACGTGTTGTATCATTTCACTTTACGTATTGAGGCGTCTTTAAGTTATATGACGTATTGTAAAAATCGATTCTCCGCATAAAACATTACAACACAGAAGCTGAGTATCGTATTTAACGTCCTGTTACATATCATAGTGCATCTACGAATATTGTCTCACAGTTATTAATCACTTATGGACATGAAAACAGTCAGTTATTATTTTTGCCGGGTAATAAGTTCATTCGATCAAAGTTGTACAATACTGCGGGACAGTCTATAACACGGAAACAATAAGCAAATAGTGAATTTGTAACACAATATAATGTATGTATCCTGTATAAATTTATCCAGCACTGGAAAAATACACCACAACTTTGTCGCACACTGCAGCTAGTATTCCGACTATTTATACCATATATGGAGAGATTCAATAAAACTCGACCAATTCGTTCGTCACTGGGAAATAATTACCATCAATAAGGACATTGCATTCCAATTTGTACCAATTCAATTTCATGAGAAATGTGCATTCACCAAATACGGATTCCTTTGACTCATGGAGTGTACCCAATCAACTGATCACTCTATTGCAGAAGCACAGTTAATTAAATATCCATTGTGTGTTTTAGTCTTCCCAAATCAATTCCTGCTCAGTTTAAAACGCATCCAACTAATGTATCCACAAAATACGGCGTCCTTTGACTCGGTTAGCACAATCCTTTCCAATATTACCATACTGCAGAAATGCAGTTAAATAACCGATGCATTTTTTCGTCTTCTCTGACACATTACTGTACTGTTTAGTCTATCGTGTTGATAATATACATAGGGAAAACCTTATTCCGTGAATCCGTCCATTTCCTAAATAGTAAATATGTCCAACGTCCTCTCGTAACTATTCCTGTCTCCAGTCTCTGTAAGGATGTCTAGTATAATTGATAGAAATCAGAGAATGTGTATCCATCATTCAAGAGACAAGGAAGCAAAGTTAAGTACACTGATAGTCAGTGCTTTCAATTTACCACGGTATACTAGCATAGACGGTTTTTCCAATGTGTCTTACAGCCACTACTATCCCATAGTTACTCCAGAGATATAAACCATTAGAACTATATTTGTTCAATATAACAGTCACCTGGTGGGGCATTTACTGATAATACAAATTATTGGATCACAGTGATGGTGATTTCTCTTGTATCACTCGGTTGACGTTTCCATCAAAGTGGAACATTCACTCGCAGCGCCAAAATAGTTCCGTTTGATGTGCTTGTAAATAAATAATGATAAAAGAGCAGATAGCGTTCGATATTTTGATTTGCCATGAAATGTCTTAGTGTTAAGTCAATTACAATCCAATAATCTATGTCACAGTACGTACGGACTAATTACAAACTTATGCATGTTAACAAAATGTATGCACAACGACATAAAACACTGATAAGTTTATGGTAACATTTACAAAAGCCGCGTACGAACTTATGCATGTTAACAAAATGAATGCACAACGACATAAAACAGTGATATGGTAACATTTACAACAGCCGCGTACGATCTAATTATACAATGAATAAAATAGAATTGATGCGAACTAATTCTGTAAATCTAATCTTTTTATTGTTATTCATTTGTTTCTGTCACATCAATATGTTTGTGTAACCCAGTCATATTACCTTTGCTTTCCCATACATGCTGGGCATATTCTAACCTTTTATTGACATCATCATTTAATATAAAACTCACTCAAAACCTTCAATGAACTTTCATTTTACACACATTTACACATCGTAACGTGTCTTTTAGCATTGTTACACGTTTATTACATATTTCAAAGCAGAACAAGAGCATCTTAAAGTTAACCTCAAGAGACGTCGATAGAATACAACAACAACCAAACAGAACATTGATGAAAAGGATATTCGTCTAAAAGCTGCAATATTGACTGTTAGCTGCTCGTACATGCTAGAGTATGTCCCATGTTAACTTTTTTTTGGAAGAAAATTATTGAAATTTTAAATGCCAAGAAAATATTAACTTTATAACTCAAGTACTTCCAAAAGAAGTTTTTACGTATTATAAGAGAGAATGAAACACAGACTCACTGTCATTAACCAAACCTGCAGTAGAAACACCATACTAGTTTATGCGCTACCAGAAATGTTAAGAAGCCCGTAAATCAAAATTAAAATCAATCGGTTAAGAATGTCAAATGCATCACCGCCAAGGTCTTACTATTTTAATAACAGAACCAATGGACACATATGTAGCAAATAGGTTCTACATATATTTTGTGCAGGAAAAGCTTTTCATAAAATGTCGAATTGTTAATTAAATGGAACACTATGTACCTTTCACATAAAAATGCCTCTTCGCACTAGGCATCTACTGTAATTTTAACAGAGAAGCGAATGACTATGCTTGATCACCAAGTCTATTATTTATACACAGTTACATGCGACTAGTTTTAAGTTCCTAGACTTAAATTGAAGTTAATTAACATTATGTCGAGAGTAGGTACGCTTTCAGGAAACCTATGTAGTCAGCCCTATTGCAGTACATGAGTGTTGAACCTTTTTGTAGACGACAAAAATTTTAATCCTGAAAGTTAAATTAGTGTGCAATGTATGAAAGAGAGTTCATTGAGGGTGTACTGTGAGTTTCATTGTAAAAAATATATCAATACAAAGTTAGAGTGTCACTTGCATTTCTTTTATTAAAAATATCGCTACGTTTCAGTCAGTCTCTCCTTCAATATACAGCCCAGCAGTAGAGTGTCGACTTGAAGAGCAAAATGTCAGGGTTCGTTCTATGGCCGCAAAAACAAAAATGTGTAGTCGTAATTAGGCACACGCTTCAACAGGAATTGGGTTTCTCTTAAATTCTCTTGGCGATGTCGAGAATGATTAATGTAAGCTGCAGAACCTAACTACTCTCTGCATTCAACTAGAAATTTCCCCGACGACAGATGATACGTGTTAACTGTGGTTGAGTACAGGCTTGGCTAGGAGACAACTGGATGCAACTGTTGGCGTCATGTAGAGTCGTACAATGAGCCAATTCTTACATCAGAGCGGCATATTTATCTCAATGAACCATATTGAACAGAAGACTTAAGTGCATTTGTTGGTTCAAGAATAAAAATTGGACATGTTGGGTTTTATGAAACAGTATTGACACGGTGTAAGATTGAAATGATCTGACTGTTATGTTTCATTCACAAAATTCACAGTCAAAAATAGTCCAACAGATAATCCTAGTTGCAAATTCACACGATGCAATTGTCGGAAAGTTTCCTACGAGAACAAAACTTATTCTATTATATTGGTCTTTTTTAAATAAAAGTTAAAACAAATGCTAACCAAGATACAGTATATTACACGCAAATTACGTATGTAGAACAGGGCCATGTTGATTAAAACCCTATTGTATTTAATTTGAAACGAAATGTACCCGTATGGAAGGATGGCGCTCTATGTGTCAACATCACTATAAATTATGGAGAAAACAACGAGATAATGTCACTACGGCACGTATACATATTAATTACCAAGATACCAGCATACAGACATGTTGTAAGTCACTGATCAAATCCGAGTACTCCGGCATGTTACTAACCAGTCGATAAATATCACGTGATATTGCTGTGACGTCACAGCCTGCGTGAGACAACGTATTTTTCAGACCGTAATTATCAGATAAGGCAGTTGTCGTGAGAGGAGATTTTCTGATATAAGGTAGTATTGTCTGCGTAGCGAATTTAAAGTGATTATCAATTTCGGACGAAAGTAGAAACAATAATAAATCGAAAATGAAATGCAGTGAATCATCCTATCAAATGCTCGCCAAGTGCAATAGGAACAACAACCTCTTGGCGTATTTGTAATATTGAAAGAACGAGGTTCTAGAATGGCCTAATTGAAAACGTTTTAAAACACTTTGTTTCTAACAACTAAACACTGCCTTTCAAATAATTAAGAATGATTGTCCCTTGTAATACGCCGACAAATCCAATAAAACACGTCATATTCTGCGATAAATATCATTTTTGCCATATGCTTGAATAGTCGCGACATAAACTCTTCCGAAAAAACGTCAAAACATGCTTGGTACATTTTTTTTTACATAGCATGTGTTCCAAATAACAGGATGTACTGTGTATGTTCAAAACATGATGGCAGATTAAAGTATAGGAACATGCATTTGTATGTTTTGAAAAACCCGAATTAAGCCATTTGTGAACCTTGCCCTTTTCTCCAGTTTTATACGGCTGCAATTAATTCTTTAAGATTATTTTTTTAATTTTGTTTTAGAAAATAATGATATATCTCAAAATGCTAATGCATACGTTATACTTTTGTCCGATTCTATTCTATTAGTTCTCAGAGCCATAAATGTTCAGTCAAACTCACGTATAACAACTAAATGTAAACAAACGTAAACTAAATCGACCAATCCGGCTTTCATATTTGGAGAGCTTTTAATTACTATACATTTGCTATGCAAGAGGAATTTCCCTTCCATTCTATTAAATGTTTTAGAATAAACAAAATTTCGAGCAAAATAGTGTTGATTTTACTATTTTGAAAAATGAATCCAAACGACGTTTTTTGCTCGCCAAAAGTGTTTAAATGACAACCAAATGTAACTAGGAATTAATTATATATTCTGGAAGTAATGTACAAAATGTATTAGCTCTATCTGGAATTATCATTCTAAATCGGGAATCGGATATACTATTACCTAATTCTACAGGACAGGCCTGGGGATTTATTTAGAAATATCCAATATTAGGACACGGTACAGAGGACAAACCATATCATACTACAGAGAAGATGTCAGTCCCTTTGTGGTCGGTGCGTTATTGTTTTCTCGATGTCCAGTCTCTGTGTGACCGGTGCATTACCATGGTTCCTGCACTGGACATTCTACATTATGACTGGAATACTGCCGGTATCAGGGTAATGTGACTGGTCATGTTAGTATTTTATAGCTATTCAGTGCCTGCGATGCCGACGTATTATATACTGTTGGTTTCCCACTAAATGTTATTGCGTTTCAGACATTTCTTGTTTCCATCCTTAGTATGAATATTCTCTTACACTTTGTAGCCATGGGAAGTTCTAAGGAATATCCTTATTGGAAAATGTACCCCTTACTATACGCTCATCGTCTCATGCAATTTGTTCTGTCACGGATTGTCTACGGTGTTTTGTGTTCATGCTGAGGTACTTAATATTTTATGCCGTAACTAAATTATATGCTGTGTGTAATTTCTTCTCATGTAATGCCATCAAATAAGTTAAATTAACTCGAAACTTCTGCTAGATAAAATTACAAAATACCCGCAGACTTATTGTTAACCAATACCTTAAACTTGATAATACAATACAGCCGTTGAAATTCTAGCGACAAAAAAACTTCCATACGATGTTTGCATAAATACCAAATAAAAACTGAAAGCTCTTAAGCAATCATCTTATTTCCTTACGGTAAAACCAATAAAGTTAAAATCTTTATTTCGTAAACAAGTTTATGAATTTAACCCTCTAGTCAATTAACATTGAGTTTTAATGGTCTATTTATAGAACACAATCACAATAACACCAGGAAGTAGCTGCATGTATATACAAAACTATGCTCCGGTACGTATGATCTAAATAAAATAAGGGTTTGTTATCCCTCCCGCCACCTATCCGCCATCTACTCTAAAAATATTTAAAATCACCAAGTTCTTTAATATTATTTCTTTAAAAAGTCTTATATACATACCCAACCCTGAATAGCATGGGTCGTTCGAGGGGAACAAATAGTATATGATTTTAGGCATAAGGGAGCATGCCACTCGAATTTGGAGGGCCGTTTTTTCACCATTAATTTCATATAGTGACTACAGACTACAAAGTAATGAATTTGGACTTTTAAGATATCTCATTTTTCAAAAAAAGACGTTTGAAAGTCTTTCTAAGAGTTAGAACAGTGTCAATAATAAATATGTATATTGCCTGTATCATCTAGTGAAATTAAAGTATAAAGTCAATTAAATATTAGTATTAATAGCGCTTACTCGGTTAGCCTAAAAAAGGTATTATTCCTAACCCTAATTATCTAATGACATTATATCAACACTATTCACAATAAAATCAGATTTTATATCTTTTTCAATCAGGATGTATTATTTAAACCATTTAAGTGGTCTTCAAATATTTCATAATTTGACGGCTATCTTGAGTTAAGTGCCTTTAAAGATTTTAGACAAAGATAAATCTATATATTACACATGTCAATGGATATGATACAATGTATCTCGGTAATTTAAAAAGATTTATGCATTGTATCGGTGTCAAAATTTCCCCAGGATATACATAGTCCTAAAGACAGGAAAAATACAAAAAGTGAATAAATAGCAAAACGGCTTGCCATACTGGATAAGTGGTTACGTAAGTGACATGTATAATATTGGCGAATGCCGCGAAATTACAAAATACGCTTAAATATCATTTAGCTTCAATTTTGGCCTACACAGAACTTAGCCAAGAAGTAAAAGAATTCGCTAATAATTTTTCCTAACAAATGTTTGAAATTAAAAAAAAAATATTTGCAGAAATATCCACTTGTACATTACACACAGACATTGACTAGGCTGAAACATGATTAAACGGTTTGCCATGTATGAATAAACACAGACGATGTTATTAATTAAAGAAATAATAATGATATGAATATAGTTATTAAGAGGTAAATTTATGTTTTGTACATATCGTATGTATGACAAATATTTCAAGAGACAATCCCGGATATTCCTTTGCAAGTGAAGACACATCTATCTTGTATGTTTGAGTATAGTTACAATCCCTGATAGAAATGCAGTCAGACGAAGTGGTCTTAGTTGCCAAGTCGTTTCTCTTAACATATTTAATATACATACATTTTATACAAGTACCAGTATTATTGAAAAAGGTGTGACAGAAAACAAAGTAAGAGTCTTTGCAGGCAGGTTGTGCTATTAAATGACCTTTGTTCGCGTGATCTTTGTTTAATGATTTATTACACATGTACACGTAAGTAAGATTGTTTCTCACAGACACTTTTTTCATTAAAATTTAAGAAAATCTGGAAATTACCGATCACCAGTTTACTGTGACATAAAGATACGTGAGGCAAGGCAGTGCAGGGACACGGATACATAACAAATATTAAATGGAACAAACATAGTCTCACCGAGTTCGATATAAATGAGATTGTATCAATTTAACGACGTTAACTACATGTTTCGATTCATGATTGCGATGGATAATAGATAATCAGTAAAGACATATTTATTGCGAATGATGAGATCAGGGTAAGGCCGTACTCACAAAAGTTCTTACGAAAAACAAGTTTGTTTCACACTTTTCTAAGAATGTTTACAACGAAATCTTAGCTTTTATTCAAAAATGGATTGACTCTATGTTTTTCACAATGAAGCAGCTTTAATTTTCTTTTCATGAAACTTTTTTGTATTTCTAAGTCAAATACATACACACAGTACATGTATATTAGTGTCTGTAAGACTTATTCATTTGCAGGTTTGTCCGGAGTCAGAAATAAGCTTGAGAAGTCTCCGTATGAACGAATACTGTGGCATGTGTGTCAAGTTAGTGTTAAACGTCCTAGCATTTGAAGCAGCATAACAGAACAAGTAGCAGGTAACAAATGGTAAGTATATCTTAGATGCTTATCAGCAAAATGATGTGCATGTCTATGTATATTTCATTAAGGTTCACTCTAATGGGCGAAAATGTGTATTTTTCTTCAGTGAATTAAATACCCTTTTGGCATAAAAACACATTAGTCTCATATATCAATTTGTAGCTTAAAGTTCAAATAATCTATATCAATGAGTGTTTTTGTTATACTTACTTGTTATAAACAATGTATTTATAAAAAAGTTAATTACAAAATAGGTAACATTTTTCAAAATGTCAGTCTCATTATTTGGGTAACAAAATGCTAGAAAAATTAGAAATTGTGGTTGTCAAATATTTGATCAAGGTCATGCCTGCCCATTTATTTAAATAAAAGCAGTCAAAATGCTTTGATTTTGAACAATAAAATACATCAACATGAATTAAAATATATCACATGTGTATGTGTGAAGGCCTACTTTTAATAAATCCTAAATAGTTTAGGGTACGGTGGGCCTGACGGACCAGATAGTTGTTGGTTTGTCAATAACCGATTTTATCGGGTCTATGAGACTTAAAACTTGATTATTTGCACAAGTTTTAAGTTACCTCGAAAGAACTGAAACAGGTTTATGGAAAATTAATTAAAGCTTTAGTATTTCTTTCAATTATACACATATTTAGTTAGATATTCCTTTCCATTGTATTTTATTTGTTTATATACCAAAGAAATTGCTACTTTATCTTTAGTCGTACTGGTCACTGATAACGTTTGTTCCGTCCGTTAGCCCGTTTCTTTTAACATGAAGAAAATGCTGTATTTGGTCAGTTTGTGTGTTAAAATGGTTAAATATTACTCAAAAACTATTTGCAGACGATAATATAGCATGGCAGTAACCTCACACCATACATAAACTTACCGAGCACGTTGTAACATTTGCACGGACTATTCGTGTGGATTGAAATATTTTGACAGCTACATGTAATGACCGATTTTACACACTTGAACTGTATGTGATCGAGAAACGATCCAGACAACTGTGTTTGCAATGATTATACGAACATAAATAACATAAGGATTATTTAAAAACGCATAGTACTTTTGTAATTTAGCTTAAATAAAGTTTGACAGACAGCCTCGCAACACATATCAGATTATCAATTCGCTAACATGTGCAGCATGTGTTGAGGAAAATGATGATATTGATGTTTCATTGGGACTTATATTAAACCGTAAGTATCATATTGTATTCGATGTCATCATTCGTTATGAACGGCACATTATGAACACCGCATTATAATGGTTTCGTCGATAAACTGTCGCACTACTTTGGCGCATGAATATAAATTTGCTACACAGCGCGAAATTCGTAAACAAACGAGATGAAAACAATAATAAATATTTGGATTTCATTGTTATTATCGTCGGATCGTTTGTAAAGTTAATAAATTATGAATGCAATAAAGTGCATTATTCGATCTAGCTATCGATTATGTTGATTACTTTGTTTGAAAAAAATGTTGCTGTACGTTTACTGTGGTGACATGAGGGAGCAAACATGGCGACTTCCTTGTCGAAATTACACATCAACATGAAGGTGTTTTTCTCGTAAACAAAACACCAGCAGCTAATTTCAAGCCTGGCATGCCCTTGCGACGATTAATTCTAAAGTATATTCAATGAGTTCGTATTATAAAATACAATAATGATAACGTTTGACATTTTGAAAAAAATCCTGTATTTTTCAGTCAAAAATCGCCTTTATTTTAGTGTTAGCATTTGAATAAGGCGACTATATGGCACATTTCACATCACAAGCAAGTACTACAATGGTTTCATATAATATATGATAAAATCAGATGGCATACGCTGTTTGAAATAGTTTTTTTCAAGTGTATGTTTTTCAAGCATTTTCAAGGGGTAGGATCTACCTTAATATATAAATAATACATGAGACCTTGTTTTACGTATGGTATTTAGTATGTCTATACATACCCTATGTTTAATTAAAGGAGACAACTCATCAGTCTACTCTATTTTCATAAAAATATTTCCCTTTGAGATAATCAAGACTAAATCTAGCCAAAATTGAAAATAAAGTTATGATAATATATTGACAAAATATTATCTAGTCTGGTAGCCAGACTATACTGTATTAAACACAGCTACACTTCAAGACATGTCCTTGTTTTCTGGATTACCTCCACCACATGACTGCTAAAACACTATAGTACGACAGGGAACCAGACTATGTCCTTATTTGCAACGTAATTGTAAAACATTACCCCAGCATCTCCATGACATGCATTATATTAAGTTCTGAACTGATAAATCCCGTTGTGGCAGTATTTAATTAAATACTAATAAATCAGCACGTTCAATTAGCACCAATGCAGCTTTATATTATAATCCCAGTTCACATCAAGTACAAATATATAAAACATGTTTATAATAAAATTTATGTGGCCAATGTTTTGTATTAAGACGAATTTAAAAGTACTAAACAATCAGGTGATTAGTCGGTAGAGAGAAAATAACACTACTGCCACGAATGTCAATCCCATTACGAGAACCACCTTGATTACACAGCGTTTGTCTAGTCCGTGCTCTATATCTACCTTGCCTTGTAGAATGGTAGAACTTGAAGATCCCAAGTGCGATCCATGATACAGTGGACCGTGAATAGATTCTCTACGTGGTTTGAAGACAGGAGAACGTGGCGGATTTAGGACATGTGGTAAGGAACCGCGACGGTCTGTCCCTAATCTCATTGTAAGACCATCAGTTGATGTACTTGTCCTCCTGCTCTCAGATGTTCGCCTTAAAACACGACGCATTGTGGCCTCTTATGTTACGTTGTGTCTGTCCAAGTACGTGATGTATTATCGCCTACTACGTTACGTTTATCGCCTCTTATATGACGTTTAGTGCCTCTTATGTGACATTGTCCGCTTTCTAACGGGATGTGTTTTATCCTCTCACGTGACGTATTGTGGCGTCTTTAAATTATGTGAAGTATTGTCAAAATCTTACTTGACGGATTGTCGACTCTTATGTGACACTTTGTCACATTTACGTGACGTTTAACGACATATTACATAATTACATGTATTGTAATGCATACATGAATAAATTTTGACTTTGACTTTGACTTTATCACAGTTATTATTCACTTATGCACATGAAAAAAGAATGATTACATATATTACATCGTTGGTTGATACACGGACGTCTTATCCATATTTCACAAACATGTTACTCCGGTCGGTTTTTACTTTCGGCGTGTAAAACAGTCTCAGTAGTAAGTGCATTCGATCAAAGTTTTACAATACTGCGGGGCAATCTATACCACGGAGACAATAAGCAAATAGTGACTTTGTAACACCATATAATGTTTTTTCCTTTATGAAGTTTATCTAGCACTGAAAGAATGCACCACGACTTTGTCATACACTGCAGCTAGTATTCCAACTATTTATAAACGCACTATATGGAGAGATTCACTAAAACTCGACGAGTTCGTTCGTGCCTGGGAAATAATTACCGCCAATATGGACATTAAATTCTGTCTTTGCATTAATTACATTTCAATTCCACGAGAAACGTGCATCCACCAAATACAGCTTCCTTTGGCTCATAGAAAACACTCCTTTCCAAGATCACCACAATGCCCAAATAATGTTAAATAACCATTACGAATTCTCTCTGTCCAAAACAAGCTTAGTCTATAGAGCATCCAACGTACATTCTTATATGTAAACTCATGGGCATAAACTGTATAAATATCCACAAAATACGGTGTCCTTAAACTCATTTAACACAAACCTTTCCAATATGACTACACTGCAGACATAGTTAAATAACCATTGCGTGTTTTCTTCTTCCCCAATAAATTATTGTTACTCTATGGTGTTGATAACATACGGCGGGGAAATCATGCTCCGTGTATCCGTCCATTTCCTCAATAACATATCTGTCCAACGTCCTCTCATAATTATTCCTGTCTCTGTCGCAAGCTGTAGGGACGTCTAGTGTGATAGAGAGAAATCCAAGGAAGTGCTTCTATCATTCAGTTAAGTACACTGATCACTCTATTCTAGCATAGAAACGTTCTTCCAATGTATCTTACTGTCACTATCCCATAATTACTCTAGTACAACATTACACCATTACACGCAGCGGAGAAATAAACCATTAGAACTATATTTGTTCAATATAACCACAGGCCTAAGAAATTATATCACAAATGCAGAGTTTTGAAGTTTCCCATCACCCGGTCATTACTATACAAAGAGAACTGGTTGGAAACGCATTTTTCTGGCCCCTACATGAATCCACTATTTAACCTATCATCGGGCCGTAAAACGGTTGCAATCGGGTCTAGAGGTGTTGTACTAAGTAAGTAAGTAAGTAAGTAAAGACTTTATTTAACGAGGCTACACATTTGTTCTCCAAATCTCCCATGAGGGCCTCAATATACTACAAAACTACATAAAATAATCAATTTATTTACCATTTATCGTGTCTTAAGTTATATTTCAGGTATTTCGCTGATCAGTCGTTGTTTTGGATTTATGACTGTCGTTGTCATGATAACATTTATAACAACCGCGTACGATATACTTGTACGATGAATAAACAAGTTAGTTTTGAAGTGATGCGAACTTATCATGTATAAATTAATCACAACTTTGCTTTATACACCACCATATATCAACCCAATCATATTACCTGGAACGATCCCATATATACTGAACATCAAGCAACGAAGCACTAGTAGCATTGTTATAGACCTTGGTATGCCGAGGTCTGGGTCCCTGGGATCGAAACAGCAACCTCCCGTTTCAGTAAGTGAAATACTTTAAACAGCAGACCATCAGGGCTTATTCCGAACTGTTTGAAATACGAAGGAGCGTTTTTAAAGTATCGGCGTAGGCATGATTACTACTCAGCTGAAACAATGACATAATCCAAGTATTCCAGCTAGTCGGATATCTGTTATTGGTAGCAACATTTGACTAGATTATTAGCATCTGCAACCATGATTGGTGTCCACATGCAAACATGCCATTGCAAAGTTTATGCGTAACTGTGTGCAACACCACTGCACGAATTTCATGGTCTACTATATCTATGTTTTGAATGACATACTGTCGATTTACATATATCTATGATTCATCCCGTTACGCTCATAACACCCAGAAAAAAAGCTTTAAATACCAAAATATTACGTAGTCCGAGTCAGGGCAATACAAATATAGTAATACAACCATTAGGACTGTTGAAAAATGACCTACTTGAAGATGCAGTCCCTACAGTTTCAACCGTTTAAATTGGTTTAAAAATTAGACATTAAATAAAAGTTATTACCAGCACATACTGTGCCACTGTGTCAGGTGACATGCACTTAACTATCAACAAGGGTTGCTTCTTATGGACGTGGTCGGAATATAGAGGTAAAATAAGAGCAGCTAAGTGAAAATATTGACCTAGAAATTGTGTTCTATATTCAGAGTTCAATTTGTTTTTGACTGTAACAAAAGTTATACAAAGATTATTAGCATAAAAAACAATCAATACAACAATTATCAACTAGGTTTCATTATTGATACTTCTATTGTGTCAACATTGTTTCAACATTGTATTTTATCATATTGCCGATAGATAGACGACAACAGCTCTATTTCCAATGCGGACCATATATGACAACAATCATTTTCACATTATCTTATTACAACAACAGCATGTTTGTCAGAAAAAGTGATTTATACTATAGACACAACCAGTACAAATACGTGTACGTATGGTAATACTGTTCTTCATGTCTTTTATGGTGTATGGTGTATTTGTTGAAGCATCGAACAATTGTAATTAATATACATCGAACTTAGCGGGAATTCGATGTTCCTGTTTTAGCCATTCTGTGCACATAAATTTTACATGGACCACCTCACATATCTTCTTGATCATTTGGTGCATAAGGTCTTTTAAAATGTAGCGTTTCCCTTGTGTCCTGTATTTTGCTTGCTCATTTGTTCCATTGGAAGCTGTTTTAACCAACTACAAGGACAACAAATGATCATTATACCTTCACATATACCACGAAGGA
This sequence comes from Spisula solida, assembly GCA_947247005.1. Classification (NCBI taxonomy): domain Eukaryota; kingdom Metazoa; phylum Mollusca; class Bivalvia; order Venerida; family Mactridae; genus Spisula; species Spisula solida. The sequence goes on from OX365945.1 coordinate 55,824,510, forward strand.
TCAACCAGTCTCTCGTACACTACATAGCCCAATAGCCCTTCATATAATTGCGCAAAAGGGTTCGTTCCCGGACCACATCATGCCTAATATGAAGTCAGAAAGGTGTAGTCGTCACTTGGCACTCGCTTCAACAATGTGGAATTTCTAATATCCTGGTGGCGAAGTCGAAAATGATTAATATAGGCTGCAAAACATAACAACTCTCTGCATCCAACTAGAAATTCCCCCAACGACGTATGATACGCGTTAAAAATGGTTAAGTACAGACTTTGAGACAGTTTCCGTATCGTGCTTGTAAATAAATTGTTTTTTTTAATTTTCAGATGAGGCAATCGGTGAATTCCCGCTTGTTGCGGAATAAGGAGGGTAATTTCCTGTTCAGGTTATTTCCCAACACTTGGATGTCTTTATACACAATGGTAAGTCGTGCACGCCAATGGTATTCTCGTGGTTTTTTCATAACAGACAGGCGCTTGTGTGTTACCATGATAACAATATATTTATAGTTTCTGATGACATTTAAGTACATGATGCACTTATAAAAATACAATAACGACATATTTCATTTATAGAAATTGATTTATAATGTTCCAGAACCCCTTCTGGTATTAGGAGGCTAGTATTTAGTACAGCGCCCATAAACATCATACATTTGGGAAGGAAATATTAGAAAGAAAAAACACATATTGTTTGTACATATCAACAGGGTTAAAAGGACTGTATGGAGCATCACGACTATAATACATAAATGCTTACAGTAGATAAGTGATTAAAACAACCTCTCTAGTAGTGTACGAATGACTCATGAACGAATTCGTTTATCTTAATATTGGTGAAAATGTATATTGCTCTTGCTAAGAAAGTAGTTCTCTAAAATACTTATTATAAGTATTTGGTCATTACCTGACATAGTGTCATATTTACCACATTGGAAAACATGAAAAACATGTGGTTCAATCCCGTACATACAGCATAAAGCAAATTCATATAAAACCACCAGTTACAGTGTTACAAATCTGAGCAACCAATTTTTCGCGGCAGTGTTCTGTTCTCATTTTGCACACGATTGTAATTAATCCTAAAGTATACGGACTTTAATACAACATTCGTGTTCACTAGGTAAATAGTATATTACTATACTTATTTTGTTTATAATAAGATATATGATGTTGTTTATTGTACTTGTAGGTTTGTATGTATTTATTATGCTTTTTAATTCTTCTGGAGGAAATAAAGACGTCATATCTGTATGTATTAATATGTATTTATCTGTTGATACTTTGATGTTTGACCAGGGGCCATATCGGCCCATTTCAAACTATGTAATGTGTTGAATTAATACCAGGATACCAGCATACAGGCATGTTGTAAGTCACTGAACAAATCCGAGTAATACGGCATGTTATTATTCAATCGATAATTGTTACGTGATATTGTTGTGACGTCACAGCCTGTGTGAGACAATGTATTTTTTTCAGATCGTAATTATCATAGAAAAGGCAGTTCTCGTGAGAGGAGATTTTCTGATATAAGGTAACATAGCCTGCGTATCTACTTTTAAAGTGATTATCAATTTCGGACGAAAGTAGAAACAATTATAAATCGATAAGGAAAGAAGCAACCTAACAAATGCGCTCGCAAAGGAGAACAGAAACAATTACATCTTGACGTATTTTTTATATTGCAAGGGCATGGTTACAGAATGGCTTAATTACAACGTTTTATAAACACTTTTCTTCTAATAACTTAACATTTCAAATAAGTTGAGCCATATTCGTGAATAGTCATGACGTTAAATCTTCCGCAAAAACATCATACTATTCATGCTACCCTTTTTATTTTGTTTTACATAACATGTGTTCCAAATAAAATTATGTACTGTGTATGTACAAAACATGCTATACATACGAGAATTATGCTGTACCGGAGAATTCCCCTATCCTGTCTATTAAATTCTTAGAACAATCAAAATATCGAGCAAAATCGTGTTAATTCACTATTTTGAAAAATAAACATAAATAATTTTTTTGCTCGCCAAACATGTTTCCATGGCAACCAACTATACATGTAACTAGGCAGTACATTAATTATATCTTCTGTACGTTAAGTGTACAAATGTATTAGCTCTATCTTGAATTATCATTCTAAATCGGGTATCGGATATAGTATTACCTAATTATACAGGACTAATTCCAAGGATAGGTCCAGGGAATATTGCTATTATTTAGAAATATCCAATTAAGACAAAACATAGGGAAAAAATATGTAAGTGTCATTTGTCATTATAGTCCCTACAATCGAAGTCCATTTCCTATGTGCCGGTGCATTACTGTTTTATTGAAGTCCAGTCCATGTCTATTGGTGCATTACTGTCTTATCGAAAGCCAGTCCCCGCGTGGCCGTAGCGTTATTGTTTTCTCGATGTCCAGCCTAAATAGTCGGTGTATTACTGTTTTATCGATATCCAGTCTCTGTATAGTCGGTGTATTACTGTTTTATCGATATCCAGTCCATGTTTGGTCGGTGTATTACAATTGTATCGATGTTACGTCTCTATGTGACCCATGGTTACTGTTTTATCGATATCCAGTCTATGTATAGCCAGTGTATTACTGTTTTATCGATATCCAGTCTCTGTATAGCAGGTGTTTTACTGTGTTATCGATATCCAGTCTCTGTATAGCCGGTGTATTACTGTTTTATCGATATCCAGTCTCTGTATAGCCGGTGTATTACTGTTTTATCGATATCCAGTCCATGTTTGGTCGGTGTATTACAATTGTATCGATGTTACGTCTCTATGTGACCCATGGTTACTGTTTTATCGATATCCAGTCTATGTATAGCCGGTGTATTACTGTTTTATCGATATCCAGTCTCTGTATAGCTGGTGTATTACTGTGTTATCGATATCAAGTCTCTGTATAGCCGGTGTATTACTGTGTTATCGATATCAAGTCTCTGTATAGCCGGTGTATTACTGTGTTATCGATATCAAGTCTCTGTATAGCCGGTGTATTACTGTGTTATCGATATCCAGTCTGTGTATAGCCGATGTTTTATTGTTTTATCGATATACAGTCTCTGTATAGCTGGTGTATTACTGTGTTATCGATATCAAGTCTCTGTATAGCCGGTGTATTACTGTGTTATCGATATCAAGTCTCTGTATAGCCGGTGTATTACTGTGTTATCGATATCAAGTCTCTGTATAGCCGGTGTATTACTGTGTTATCGATATCAAGTCTCTGTATAGCCGGTGTATTACTGTTTTATCGATATCCAGTCTCTGTATAGCCGGTGTATTACTGTTTTATCGATATCCAGTCTCTGTGTAGCTGGTGTATTACTGTTTTATCGATATCCAGTCTCTGTATAGCTGGTGTATTACTGTTTTATCGATATCCAGTCTCTGTATAGCTGGTGTATTACTGTGTTATCGATATCCAGTCTCTGTATAGCCGGTGTATTACTGTATTATCGATATCCAGTCTCTGTATAGCCGGTGTATTACTGTGTTATCGATATCCAGTCTCTGTATAGCCGGTGTATTACTGTGTTATCGATATCAAGTCTCTGTATAGCCGGTATATTACTGTGTTATCGATATCCAGTCTCTGTATAGCAGGTGTATTACTGTATTATCGATATCCAGTCTCTGTATAGCCGGTGTATTACTGTGTTATCGATATCCAGTCTCTGTATAGCCGGTGAATTACTGTGTTATCGATATACAGTCTCTGTAAAGCTGGTGTATTACTGTGTTATCGATATCCAGTCTCTGTATAGCTGGTGTATTACTGTGTTATCGATATCCAGTCTCTGTATAGCTGGTGTATTACTGTGTTATCGATATACAGTCTCTGTATAGCCGGTGTATTACTGTTTTATCGATATCCAGTCTCTGTATAGCCGGTGTATTACTGTATTATCGATATCCAGTCTCTGTATAGCCGGTGTATTACTGTGTTATCGATATCCAGTCTCTGTATAGCCGGTGTATTACTGTATTATCGATATCCAGTCTCTGTATAGCCGGTGTATTACTGTTTGATCGATATCCAGTCTCTGTATAGCCGGTGTATTACTGTGTTATCGATATCCAGTCTCTGTAAAGCCGGTGTATTACTGTGTTATCGATATCCAGTCTCTGTATAGCTGGTGTATTACTGTGTTATCGATATCCAGTCTCTGTATAGCTGGTGTATTACTTTGTTATCGATATACAGTCTCTGTATAGCCGGTGTATTACTGTTTTATCGATGTCCAGTCTATGTTTGGTCGGTTCGTTACCAAGATTTCTTTGACTGGACATTCTTAATTATTATTGGATCACTGTGATGTTGATGTGTTATATATAGTATATTTCCTTTTAAACTAAATGTTATTGCTATTCAGATAAATGTTTATTAACCCTCGTTCCGATCCTTAGTACGAATATTTTCTAACATATTGTAATAATGTGATATTGTAAGGAATATCCTTATTGGAAACTGTACAACTTTCCATACGCTCATCGTCGTACGCAATATGTTCTGTCACGGGTTTTCTACGGTGTTTTGTGTTCATGCTGAAGTACATATTGTGTTTATGCCCTAACGTTGTTATCTGTTGTTTGTATTTTCTTCTCATGAAATGCCATCAAATAAACAAAATTAGCTCGAACATTCTGTGAGATAAAATTATAAAATACCCGCAGACTTATGTCAACCAATACCCATAACTTTATAATACAAAACAGTCGTGGAAATTCAAGCGACAAAAACACTTCCATTCGACGTTTGCATAAACTGAAAATTCTTAAGCAATCACCTTATTTCCCGGAATTCCAATGACGTTATTATCTTTTTTCGATAACAAACTTATGAATTTAACTTTCTTTTTTTTTATTCAATTTAAACATATATTTGTACAAAAAGATTACATAGCTACATCAAGCATATAAAACGTCATATGTATGCATTGTATACAACACTCATAATATATATACATAATCTCCTTATACAATTTATCCCCACTTTACAATTATGGTTGTTTGTCGAATAAAATATGTAATATTGCCGAAGTTGGTTGTTAATACTTCAACAAAAGTAAATTAAAAAAAATAAAACAATACAAAATCAACCGTGACCTCTGGTTCTAATTGTATAAAACTCTGTATCTATTAACAAAAATATCCATTTTGTCATTTTTTAAGGCTATTTCCCGTTCAATAGTTATTCGTGTTTTAAGGTAGTTTAAGAAGTGTTCAAAACGTAATATCCCTAGTTTTTGTTTCGTATAAAAAATATAATACTTCATTAAAATGATAATATAATTAATCAAGTTATAGTGTACATGTTTTTTCGTGATACCAAAACTTACTATCGTATAATCAAACATAATATCAATATCTTTTCCCCTTAAGTATCGGGATAACCTATTCCACATATTCTGCGAGTGACAGCATGACCAAAAACAAGTGCTCTATACTTTCATCATAACTATTACAGAAATAACACATACTTGATTCTACTATATGACATTTTAATAGAAGTTTATTTGTAGCAACTACGCGTTTTAAGTATTTGTACTGGAAATCACGCAGTTTGGTATCTATAGTTGCGCTGAAAGTATTTCTGTAAACAAGTTTCCATATAATATCATTGTTATTTAATTCGTATTTCCATTTAGTTTCCGATTTAACATTTCGTTCACCAATATTTGATATTTGAAATTTATAGTATTGTTTACACGGTTTTTGTATTTTTGATGTAATTTCCAGAAGCGTTGCTAGTCTGTTGCGTGTTAATGTTTCCATGTTTATTATATTTTTGTGCGTTGCTGGTATATTCCCAATAAGCTGGTGAAATTTTAAGAACTCGGTTCCTGGAATATTGTAGGTAAATGCGAACTGTTGAAATGTATAGAACTTATTTATGCGAAAGTCATATAAATGTTCCAGGTATTTTACTCCATTGTCATGCCAAGTTTTCCAAAATATTGGTATGTTATTTACTTGTATATGTCTATTATTCCAGAGTATGTGGTTTAGTTTATCTTCAAAACTGTCTTTTACTGTATACCAACTTGTGAGAATGTCTTCTAAAAATGAATTTTTTATACATAATTTACGTATTTCAATTTGTGAGAGTTCCCCTTCGAATATTAAATTACCACCATATGGTTTGAGTATTGACTTGTAAATATGTTTCCATTGTCCGGTATTTTCTTCATCTATAATACGTTTAACCCATGAGGCTTTTATTGAGAAAAGCAATTTTCGAATGTCTGTTAGTTTCAAACCTCCTATATCATAACTCTGTACTAATTCTATTCGTTTAATCTTTTCGGGTTTTCCATCCCATAGGAAGGAGAATATGTTTTTAGTTATTGAGTCTAATATGTTATCCGAGGGAGAAGGTAATACACAAAAAGCGTAGACTAGCTTTGGTAAGGCAAGGGTTTTTATCACAGTCACTTTTCCCATCATTGTTAGTTTTCTGTGTTGCCATTGTTTTAAACAATTATTAAAATCCTCAATTTTTGCATCAAAATTATTTTTAAAGTTGAGATTGTTATCATTGTAGAAATTAATACCTAGGGTTTTTGCAGATTCTGAGTTCCATTTGAACTTCTTATTCTTGCAGTATTCAATGTTTGAGGTTTTTAAGGAGCCTGCCCTCAAAATGACCGATTTGGTATTATTCAGGTTTAGGCCAGATATGACTCCAAACTGGCTAATAACATATACGAGCCTTTCAAAAGAATCTTTTGAACCGTCATTAAAATATGTTGCGTCATCCGCGAATAAGGTTTGTTTAACTTCATTGTCGTGCATCGTGATACCTTTTATTGAATTATCACACGCTATATAATGTGATAAAACTTCCATGCATATTATAAATAACGAGGAAGACGAGGGACATCCTTGTCTAACCCCATTTAGTATTGTAAAACTTTCAGACATATATCCATTGTTAAGTATCACGCTACTTATATTGTTATAGAACAACTTAACCCAAAAAATTAAACCGTTTCCAAAATTGAAATGTTCTAGGCATTTGAATATAAAACTATATTTAAGGGTATCATATGCTTTTTCAAAGTCAGAAAAGAAGAGTAATCCTGGTTTATCGTTTTCATTTAAGTAGTCTAAAATTTCAAAGATGAGCCTAACGTTTTCTCCTATGTATCTTCCTTTTATGAAACCGGTTTGTGAGTTTGCTATAATAGTACCTATAACTTTTCTTATTCTGTTAGCTATGGTATTGGTAGCAATCTTATAATCCACATTTAGCAATGTAATAGGGCGCCAATTTGATAGAACAGTAGTATCTTTATCGGACTTTGGTATTAATGATATTACCCCTTGCTTTTGAAGGTCTGTTAAATGTCCAATATCAAAAGAGTAGTTAATTGAATCAATATAATATGATTTTATGTCATTCCAAAATACTTTATATAATTCTACCGTAATACCATCTGAGCCGGGACTTTTGTTATTTTTCATTTCCATGAGAGCTTTAAAACATTCATCTATAGTCAGCAAACCTTCACATACTTCCTTATCTTCCGTTTTTAGTGTTTCTATTGGCTCACTGAAGAAGTCAATATTAGGTAGTTTATTGTTACTATTATTTTGATATATGTTTTTGAAAAAGTTAACTTCTTCTTTAAGTATTTCTTTTTCATCCGTTATAAATGTATCTTTAATTTTCCAACAATTTTTTTCTGAGCGTGATGTTTTTCCAATTTTACAAAATATTTAGTATTTTTTTCATTGCCTTCTACATGATTTGCTTTGGATCGTGTTAATATCCCGTTCATTTTTATATCTAACAAGTTGTCTAATTCTAATTTCGTTCCTTGTAGTTCTGTATATGTACGTGCATTATTATTTTCATTAAGCTCCTTTTCCAACTTTGATATGTTTTCTATTAATTCCTTTTCTCTTATGTTTTCTTTTTTCTTCTTCTGACAAGCATACTTTATAGTTTCATTCCGGATGGTACTTTTTATTAATTCCCATTTAGTATTTGGGTTTGCTTCGTTATTGATGTATATTACTTCTTTAATTTCGTTTGATATTTTATTTCTATATTCTTCGATTTGTAGAAGACTGTTATTTACTTTAAAGTATCCAGGGCCTCGTTTTTTATTAATTAATTCAAGCTTTAATAATACGGATGAGTGATCTGTCCGATAACCATACTTGATAACACATTTAGTCGCATGTCTTTCTAGTTCTTTGGATATAATGTAATAGTCTAATCTACAAGATATTGGTGGACTGTGATTGGAATGCCAAGTGAATTGTTTTTTATTTATATGCATGTTTCTCCATATGTCCATAAGTGAAAATTGATTAAGAATGTCTTGTAATTTTGATCTGCACTTTTTATGAGTATCTTGTCTTCGGTTTCGTTTATCAAGATTAACATCCATTATTGTATTAAAATCACCTCCTATTACCATATTTTCTCCATCTAACGATGCAATGTGTTTAGAAAGTTGTTCAAAGAAGCAAACATTATCTTCATTCGGTCCATATACATTAACTACATTTAAAGTATTCCCATTTATTTCTACTTTCACAGATACTATTCTTCCTTTAAGGATACATTGTGTTTCTAAAATATTGCAGTCTATATCAGGATGGGTTAAAATCGCTACCCCTTCCGCATTGGATTTGTTACCGCTGCATATCATTCTTTTGTTCATTTAAGTGTGTTTCTTGTAATAAATAGATAGAAAACGTTTGATCTTTAAGCCATTGGAATACCTTTTTTTCGCTTTTTAGTGTCGCCTAAACCTTTTACATTCATTGTAAAAATAGTTGTTTCCATTAACCATAATCAAAAATATTTACAACAGAGATCAGAGTTGATTGTGCATACAACAGGAATTGAACTATGTCCATTATCTTATGGAATTTAGTACCTACAGCAATAATAACAGGGCTAAACATAGTAATCGATAGTCGCAAACCACGCAGAGAAAAATACTCTTCTATTACTGACGCCCATTATATATACTTTACAAACAATTTTTCAAAATAAAAATTATTATGTCATACATACATACATACAAACTTTGGTATACATCGATTACTCAGGTCAGACATTTGTATACAGAGCATTATGTCAACAATCATTGCAATTAATTTATCGTACTTATTAAGATGTCTAAAACATTAACGAAATGCTATCATATTGTGATTCCATATACAATTGGCAGATCTGATCAAACGGACTATACAAGGTCTCATAAACACACATTCATAACATGCAATGCTTAATACATGTACATTTATCCTATGTACACAAATTCATACGAAATAGTGTCTATTAACCATTAATACAATACAATTACACATGTCGATAAGGTTATAATTCAACTATCATAGTATGATGTTAATATTTTTGAGACTTTACATATAACATGTATATAAGAAACATTACTATCAAAACAACTGAATATTTGAATATTTATACAGACTACATAAGCCCCTTATTAGTCTAAATAAAAGCATATGTGTTCATGATCTATCATTTTTACATAGAATGTGCTCAGTGTAACGCAGTAGATGCGATAGATTATTTGCATCAAAACATACATGTATATGGTAACAATACAATCAATGTAAATAAATATACATAATAATTACATGTATTGATCTTGGTGGAATTTAGGTATATATGTAGTGTAGACTCAATATCAAATCAATATCAACATATTCGTATTTGTACTACAAGCAGTGCTCATAATTGAGAAACACTCGAACGTTAACTCATGTGAGCAGAGTATAAACATATTATTCATTCGTAATTATAATGCGAGTTAACACAATATCTCAATAAGTTTATTGCAATCTGCCATGTATACAGTTTTATTATTTTTTTGCATAAATTAGAATATAATGGCTTATTATAAACATTTCATATATATGCATTAGACAACCGCACTCCATAATCAATGTGATTTACTAAGTGTATATAAATATGTGTTAATACAGGACATTGATACAAAGATACATAGCACGTGCAAGTCTACAAACTAAGTACACAGTAGTATTGTCAAAAACGGTCGTATGCGAAGACAAAGGTTATGACGGCATAATGTTTTCACAAGTGTTTAACTGATCGACTAACGCCAAGTTCTATACTACATAACGAAAAGTTTGTAACGCATTACTTTGATATTTTATTTTGATTTCTTTCTGGCCAGGGGAGGTCGATCCAATATTTGAAATGTGAAAAGTTCACTTGGTGGGTTTGCTCGTTGACGTCTCTATAAAAGACCTTGCCTTCTCGAGACCACGCTCCTTTCACTATATCAGCCTGTTTCAACCGTACGCTTTGTAGTAACTCTATATTCAATTGGGTTAGATCCTCGTTAATGTATACCTCATCCGCACCAAACTGTTTTCTTTTTGACCAGATTTCCTGCTTCATCATTCTCGATGTGAATTTCACTATTACAGATCTACGCCTGTCTGCCTTGTTCTGTCCCAACCTGTGCGCTATATCCAGATCCCTTATCGATAATTCTAGTTCCGGTAACTTTTTGTTGATCGTGTATATCACCACGTAATATGAATTTAACTTTCTAGGCAATTAAAATTACGTTTTAATGGAACTTCTACCCAAAGTCAATCACAACAATACCCGGAAGCAGCTATATGTATATATGCGGAACTATGCTCAGGTACGTATTAGCTAAATAAAATAAGTGTTTGTATTCCCATCCGCTACCTATCCGCAAAAATCGGACCTTCCCAAAAAAATATTTAAAATCACAAATTAAATATGTTTGTAGGGACGATGTTCTTAAATATTATTTCTGTAAGGATAGTATATTTTAAAAAAAGTCTAATACCGTATAGCGGGTTATTTCTGTGGGTAGAAAATTTTGCGATTTGGGCCTAAAATGGGTAGGTTTTATTTCTGCGGTTTTTATTTCTGCGACCTACCAGAAAATCGGGAATTAATTTCTGCGGATTTCAGAAACCGGAAGAAATTTCTGCGAATGGTAAATAGCTACCGTATCTACTACGGCATGATCAACAACATGATAACACTGCTTGTATGATTTAGATTTAATTGTTAATTTTATACAGAATTCAGCGTTTTTCATTTTAGGAACATCAGAACAGAACATTTTCAGCAGTACATGTACTACCGGTAAACTAAATCAATGCATTGAACGACATATTATCCTGGTATTGCTATATCGTTAATACAATTATACACAAACTACAGTGTTGCAAATTGAACCAGTTGTCAAACTTACATCAACGTGTATTGAGGGCCAATACCGATATAACACATACCATTCATTAATTGTTAAACAAACAAGCAAACAAAGACAGTCGATCACTATACGTGTGAAAAATACGACAGTAACAAAACACTAGAAAGATATATTAGTAAGTGAATAGCTTGTCATACTGTATAAGTGGTTACGTTATTGACAAGGAAATAATGGCGAATGCCTAGAAATTACACAACATTTTTTCTTTAGCATGAAACATGGTCTACAAAGAAGTAAAATATATAGTTAATATCGTTGATATCATAGCACACCACATTTTGAAATTAAAAAATTCGCAAAGTTTTGACCTTCAGAAATATTCACCTGTACAACACACATAGACTAGGCGAAAACATGATTAAAACGGTTTGCCATATATGAAAAAAACATAGACAATGTTATTAATTAAAGAAACAATATTGATATGGTTATAATTATTAAGAGGTAAATTTATGTTTTGTACTTATCGTATGTTTAAAACAATCTCTAGAGACAATACAATATTCGCTTGCAAGCGAAGATACATCTATCTTGTATATTTGAGTATAATTACAATCCCTGATAGAAATGCAGCCAGACATGTCAGAACAGCAAAGAGTAGTCATTGCTGACAGGTTGTTTCTCTTGTTCGCATGAAAGTTTGTAAAGTGTTCTATTACACATGTGTACTGATAAACGTTTCATCAATTATTTAAGAAAACCAGGAAATTCCCGAAATAGTCAACCTGATGACAGTTCACTGTGACATTCAGAGATGTCAGGCAATGGTGTACTGGGATATTGAGACATATTAGAGATAAATGAAGAGCCATTAAATGGAACATACATAGCCTCAGCGATAAATGTGGTTTTTGGCAAATTGAAGACTTTAACTACATGTATCGATCAACGATCTCGATGGATAATGGATACTCAGTTTTAAGACGATAATTAGTGCAAAAAACGAGATCAAGGCTTTGCCGAATTCACAAAACTGCTTAGATATTTTTCTAAGAATAAGAATGTTTACGAAAATTATTTTATCGATGAAATTTTGAGTTTGATATTTCTCAGTACATTAGCTTAAAACAATATTTCAAAACATAACATTCCTATAGACACAAAACCCAAGATCTTTATAAATACGCGTTCACAGTGATTACATTGCAACCCCAAATGCAAAACCACAGGCATAACCTCAATTGGAACAATTCTTCTAATAACTAAATTGACTTTTGTTTTGAGCTTGATTAGAGAGCAAAAAATTTAACATTGTTTTTTAAATTTGTATTCTTTATTTGTAGGGTGATCTTATTTCCGCGTCTTATTTTCGGTGTAATGATGCTAAATAGTTAAAAAATTGAAAGCGGGTATTTAAGAATACCCATTGATAACGTACAATCATAAGTGCGCGTCATGTGTGTCAAGTATGCATTAGATGATTCCTAGTAGATAGACCAGCATTTAACTAAACAAGTAGCAGCGAAACAAATAGTAAATATATCTTAGATGCTTATCAGCTTAATGAGGTACAAATCCATGTATATTTCACATACATAATAAAACATACAGGAATCACTTGTCTCAGTAGTGTATCAAACACAGCCACATTGTCTGTCTTCATGCAGACACTGGCCACCAACATCAGCATCGATACACCTGGTGACTATGTTAATACTGGTCTTCAAGGTAACGTAATTGTCAAAGAACCACAGCATCACCAATAATACACCAGTGTCAACTCTAGGAGTTAATTAAGATTTTAACTAATAAATCCGGGTGTGACTTTCTAATTAATAAGCATGTTCAATTAGCACCAATGCACCATATATAATGCTATAATCACTGTGCACATCAAGTACAATTATACTGTATATGTTTATAAATATAATGTACGTGGCCAATGCTATGTATTGCACCAAATATAAAATTATTAAAACCTTATAAAATAACGTAATCAGGTGATTAGTCGGTAAAGGGAAAATAACACAATTGCCACGAATGTCAATCCCATAAAAAGTAACACCTTGGTTACATAGCGTTTGTCTAGTCCCCGCTCTGTATCTGCCTTGTCTTCTAGAATGGCCGAATTTAAAGATCCCAAGCGCGATCCATGATACAGTGGACCGTGGATTGATTCTCTGCGTTGTTTGAAAACAGGGGAACGTGGCGGAGTTAGGACATGTGGTATGGAACCGCGACAGTCTGTCTTTAATCTCATTGTAAGACCTTCAGTTGATGTACTTGTCCTCCTGCTCTCAGATGTTCGCCTTAACACACGACGCATTGTGGCCTCTTATGTTATGTATTGTCGCCTCCTACGTAACATTTATCGCCTTTTACGTGACGTTTTTCGGCACATTATGTGACCTTTTTTGATATCTAATGTGACGTGTTTTATCCTCTCACGTGACATATTATGGCGTCTTTAAGATATATGACGTATTATTGCCTCATATGTAACACCTTGTTGTATCTTACGTGACGTTTAACGCCATTTACCGGATGTATTGGCGCCTTAGTAGGATAAATAAATTCAATTAACAGTTTAATCACTTATCTGTTAATCTGCAAATAATTAAATAGTCAGATTCTCTGCATAAAACTGTACAACACAGAAGCTGTGTATTTTATCTAACGTCCTGTTACATATCATAGTGCATACACGGATATTGTCTCGCAGTTTTTATACACTTATGCACATGAAAACAAAATGGTGACATATATAACATCCTTGGTTGATACAATGACGTCTTACGCATAGTTACAAACAGGTTACTTCGGTCGGTTATTACTTTTGTCGTGCAAAACAGTTCATTCGACAAAAGTTGTACAATACTGTGGGGCAGTCTATAACACTGAGACAATAAGCAAATAGTTAATTTGTAACACAATGTAATGTATTTATCCTATATACAGTGTATCCAGCACTAAAAGAATACAGCAAAACTTTGTCACACACTGCATGTTGTACTCCGACAGTTCATAAACCCGATATATGGAGAGATTCACTAAAACACTACCAGTTCGTTCGTGACTGAGAAATAATTACCATCAATAAGGATTTTAGACCCAGTCTTTCTAATTAGTAACATTTCAATTTCATGAGAAACGTGCATTCACCATATACATCTCCCGTTGACTCGTGGAGCACACTCGATTCAGTAGTCTCACTAAAACAATTGCAGGTTTTCTTATCAACACATACTGCTTAGACTATCATGTTTCCAGCGTGCATCCGCAATTTACGACTTTCTTTGACTAATTACACACACTGCTTTCAAATATCACTACATTGCAGAAATGTAGTTAAATAACCATTGCATGTTTTCTCCTTCCCCAACAATTTACTGTTTAGTCTATTGTGTTGATAACATACGTCGTCAAATGTCATGAATCCGTCAATTTCCTCAATGACATATCTGTCCAACGTCCTCTCATAATTATTACTGTCTTTTGTCTAAATATGTAAGTATGTCTAATATATTTGAGAGCAATACGAGAACGTGTGTCTATCATTCAAGAAAAAAGAAGGCATGGATAAGTACAATGATCAGTCATTGCAGTTAATTTGTCACGATATACTAGCAAAGAAGCGTTCTTCCAATGAGTGTTACAGCCACTAACCGATAAATACTCCAGAACAATATTACAGCATTACACGCTTTGGAGAAATTAACAGTCTGTGCTATATTCGGTCAATATAACATTTAACTGGTGGTACATTTACTAATGCTGCACCTTTACGGATCACAGTGACGGTAGTTTTTATTGAATCATTTGGTTGACGTATCCATGAAAGTTAAGTATCCACTCGCAAAGATAACATAGAGCACTACTTATTGAGCTCCAGTATTACTCTGTTGGCGTATCCATCAAACTAAAACATCCATTCAAAGCGCCAATCAATCAATTGAAACATCGACTCGTTGCGCCAACCTTGAGCATTACATTTGGTGCTCAAATATCATTCGGTTAACGAATCCATTAAACGGAAACATCCACTCGCAGCACCAATATTGCTACATATGGTGTTTCAATAAATTAATAATGTTAAACGAGCTAATAGCTTTCGCTTAAGGCTGATAGCTTTTAAATTACCGAGCTATTCTTTAAGACGTAAAGCTTTATCCCTTGGCAGCTGTGATATATACCTTCGTCTTTGACTGTTAATTTAAAAGGCAATTAACTCCAGATGACCACCCAACTTTAAAATATTAAAACCAATTAATGGTTTCGAGAATGTTTAAATACATAGAAGATATTTGTTTGTTTTGATTGAGCTTAGTTTATATCTCATCGAGATGCGATATTAACAAAACAAAATGGAAACAAACAATATTTTATTTTAGGTCATACGCATCTTGGCATAGTTGTGCATATACACGCATCTGCTTCCGGGTGTTGGTGTGATTGTGTTCTATAAAAGTACCATTACAACTTGTTAAATTTCTAGAGGGCTAAACGAATATAACTTCATTGGTTTTCCGTAGGGAAATAATGTGATTGATTGCGAGCTTTCAGTTTGTGTTTGGTATTTATGCAAACGTTGAATGGAAGTGTTTTTGTCGCTTGAATTTCAACTGCTGTATTGTGTTACCATGTTATAGTTATTGGTTGACAACAAGTATGCGGGTATTTTGTAATATTATCTAGCAGAATGTTCGAGTTAATTTATTTGATGCATTACATGACAAGAAAATACACACAACAGATAATTAAGTTAGTGCATAAAAACATAAGTACTTCAGCATGAACACAAAACACCATTGACAATCAGCGACAGAATAAATTGCCTACGATGATGAGCGTATAGAAAGTGGTACATTTTCCAATAAGGATATTCCTAACATTAACTTTTAATTTCAAACTACATACGTATTTAGCCTCAATACAAATGAAACGTCACCGATAATAACCCGAAGACCACCCTAAAATTAATAATACAAATTTCAAGAGTAATTTTCAATGTTTTGCCCTCATATCAAGCTCAAAACAAACGTCAATTCATTTATATGAAGAACCATGTTTAATTGTTCCAGTAGAGGTAATGCCTTTGGTGTTGGACCAGTATTCATAAAAAATCTTAGGTTTTTTGTTCATGTTTTATTTTTAAATTTGGTTTTAAGCCAACTGGTCAACAGTATTTCAGCCAGGGACTATCCAGTTTCATTTATTTTCCTGACACTGGGCGAACCTACAAAAAAAACTTAGACGTTTTGTGAACTCGGCAAAACCTTGATCTTATCCTTTGCAATAAATATCGTCGAAAACCCGAGTAGCCATTATCCATCAAGATCGTTGATCGAAACATGCAGTGAACGCCGTCAATGTGATAAAATTTATGTTCCATTTAATGTCTATAAGTTTAGCAATACTGTATCTACTGCAATACCTTGCCTCACATGTCTTAATGTCAGAGTCAGTGAACTGTCATCTGGCGACCGGAAGTACGTTGACTCTTTCGGAAATTTCCGGGTTTTCTTAAATAACTGATGAAACGTTTATCAGTCTTATTTTTTTACGCGTACATGTGCAATAGATCACTAAACAAAAAGCACGCGATCAAATATCATTAAATTGCAAAACCTGCCTGCAAAGACTCTAATTTTTTTCCGTCACACCTTTTTCAATAATACTGGTACTTTAATAAACTGTATGTTTATATATTAAATCTGTTAGGAGAAACGACCAGTTAACGAATACCACGCTTTGCCGTTCTGACAGACCAGTCATGCTGTCAGGGATTCAAATATACAAGACAGACGCAAGCGAATATTGAATTGTCTCCAGAGAATTTTGTATACATACGATATGTACAAAACATTAATTTACCTTTTAATAACTATATTCATATCAATATTGTTTCTTTAATTAATAACATCGTGTGTGTTTTTTCATATACGGTTTAAATCATGTTTCTTTAACAACCAAGTCAATGTCTATGTGTGCTGTGTGTGGTATAGGTTGCTATTTCTGCACGATGAGCGATGTCTTTTACTTTTAGGTAAAGTTCAATGTAGGCCAAAATTCACGCTACAGGAAATTTAAACGAATTTTGTTTTTTGCGACATTACCAACGTTAGCACGTATACAGTATGGCAAGCCGTTTTGCCATTTTTGCACTTACTAATGTAATGTCCAACCATATGGCCGCGTCTTACAAAAGACGAAATAAAACTTGTATCAGCAATTTCCTTGCTAGACACTTAGCATAAAAGCGGAACTGGCTTATTTTCTTCCATACCCACGTGACGATGGATAACATCAAGAATGAGGTGTCGAGAGTGAATAGTGTAAGCTGGAAAAACATGTTTCACATACGACCTTAAATAAATTAGTATAAACTATGTTTCGATCCATTAGAACTATGTTGCAAAAGCTTATGACAGATAGCTATTAAAATTACCGAGCCTTTCTTTAAGACGTAAGACTTTGTCACTTTGTCCCTGGGCAGTTGTATTATATAGCTTCGTTTTTGTCTGATAGCTTTAAATGCACTTAGCTCATGATAAACACCAAACTATGAAAAAATTTAAAACCACTTAATGTATCAAATAATAATTCTGTTCAAAACAGATAATTATGGAATTGATTTTATTGTAAATAATGTAAATAATATAAATATAATGTCTTAAAATAATTTATGTTAGGTCATTATTTTACTGTTAGGGTAATCATGTAAGCACTTTTCATACTAAGAATTAATTGAATTTATAGTGTAATTTCACTAGATGATACTGAATATACTGATATACACCTGAAGAATTTAGTATGTACTTTGTACTAACACTAAGAAAGACTTTTTTTTTTAATGGAGATTTTTTGAACTCTAAATTCACTACTCTGTAGTCGCTATATGAAATGGATGGTAACGGCGCTCCATACTCGTGTGTCATACACGTGTAAGACCTGAAATAACATATTGTTTGTTGCCCCTCCATGTTGTTAAGGGTTGGGTCTGTAGGTAGAAAAATCTGCCTAGTGGTTGAGCGTTCGCTTCGAGTGCGGGCGGTCTCGGGTTCAATCCCTGACCGCGTCATACCAAGGACGAAATAAAAATGGTACCAGAAATTCCCTTGCTAGACGCTTGGAAAAACTTGTTTCACAATCGACCTTAAATAAATTAGTATAAACTTATGTAGAAAAATATATTTTTATATAGATTATATTTAAGTAAGTTAAATTTGTCCGAAAAGTTTTTTCCGATTTGTCTGAAAGTGGCGTTTGTGGCGGGCAGAAAACAGGGCGGGGCTAACAGGGGGGGGCAAACAGGGGGGGGGGGATAAACACTATTTTATTGTAGGGCTTACACATCTAAACATAACTGTATCTATGCAGCCGCATCTCGGTGTGGTTGTTGTTGTTGTTGTTGTATTCTGTAAAACTACCATTAAATCTTAAAGTTGACTACCTAGGGTAAAATTCACATTGTTATCGAAATAAAATTTATTGCTAAAGAGCTTTCAATTGTTTATTTCGTATTTACACATCCATGCAAATGTACGAATGTAAGTGTTTTTGTCTCACGAGTTTCAGCGGTTGTATTATCAAGTTATATGTATTTGTTGACAAATATATATTAATTTAGCAGAATGTTCCAGTTAATTTAATTTATCTGATGGTTGTCATGAGAAGAAAATGCAGTCGTCAGATAATTAAGTTAGTGAACAAAAACATTACGTACATCAGCATGAACACAATCCGCCACAGAACACATTGCATGAGCAGAAGAAAGTATAACGTGGTGCATTTCCAATAAGGATATTCCCTCGAATTTCCCATGGCTATAACATGTTAGAAAATAATTGTAATAAGAATAGAAAGAAGTAAAATTCAAGACGTCTAAATAGCAATTATATTTAGTGGGAAACATACACTATATAACACATCCGCATCTCAGGGACGGAATAGCAATAACACATTATCCTGGTACCGACATATATTGCAGTCATGATGTAGAATGTCCAGTCAAATGAATCTTGGTAACGCATCGGTTACACATAGGCTGCATGGACATCGAGAAAACAGTAATACATCGGTCAAACAGCGACCGGACATCGAGAAAAAAATATCGCACTGGCCACACAGGGTCTGGACTTCGATAAAACAGTAATACACTGGTTACACAGGGGCTGGACATCGATACAATAGTAATAAACCCACACACAGTGACCGCGCGTCGATGATAGGGACTCTAAGGCAAATGACATATACATATTTTGTTCCCTATGCTTTGTCCTAATTCGATATTTCTGAATAATTCCCCAGGCATATCCTTGGAAATTAGTCCTGTATAATTAGGTAATAGAACGGTTATCTGATGCCCGATTTAGAATGAATATTACAGATAGAGCCTATATAATTATATTATACATTTTATTAAGAATATGTAATTAGTAACTAGTTATACATTTGTAATTGGTTGCCATGGAAATATTTTCTTGGCTTAATTCGACCGCGTGTGGGTTTTTTTCAAAAACTAAAAATGCATTTACTATAAATTAACCTTCCATACAAAGTACATTCTTTTATTAGGACACATGTTAAAAAGTGTAAAATAAAAAAAAAGTGTAGCATGAATGTCATGACGTTTTTGATGAAGATTGTACGTGATGAATATACACGGATATGGCTAAAATGCCATTTATCGCAGGACATGACATATTGTAGTGGAGTTGCATTAAAAGTACAAATGACAATCATTCTTAATTGCAAGTTTAAAAGGCAGAGTTAAGTTGTTAAAATATATTTTCTTGATAAAACATGCATTTCAATTAACTCATTCTTGAACCTTATCCTTTAAATATGACAATTACGCCAAGCGTGAATTGTTCGTATTTTCCCTTGGCGAGCATTAGTCAGGAGGATTCACTGCATTGCTTCATTTCTTATCGATTTATGATTGTTTCTACTTTCGTCCGAAATTGATAATCACTTAAAATTCGCTACGCAGGGTATGTTACAGTATATTAGAAAATCTCTCACGAGAACTGCATTGTCTAATAATTACGGTCTGAAAAATACATTGTCTCACACAGACAGTGACGTCACATCAATATCACGTGACAATTATCGACTGGCTAGTAACATGCCATATTACTCGGATATGATCAGTGACTTACAACATGTCTGTATGCTGGTGTCCTGGTTATTAAAAAATATGTATACGTGCCGTGTTGACATTGTCTCGTTGTTTTCTATATAATTATGCATGTAGTGAAGTGACACAAAGAGTGCCAGCCTTCCATACATGTATCTGTCGATTGAAATTAAACACAATATGTTTTAAATTAATATGGTCCTGTTCTACATACGCAGTTATCCTGTTATTTGCTGTATCTTGATTAGTATTTGTTTTAAATTCTATTGAATAAAGACCAATATATAGAGAAAGATTTGTTATCGAAGGAATGTACCGAACATTGTATTGTGTGACAGGGGAATTTTCAAATAGGATTATCTGTTGGACTATTGTTGAATGTTATTATTGTGGATGAAACATAACAGTGAGACATTTCAATGTTAAAATGTGTCAATACAGTTTTATGAAACCAAACATGTCCAATTTGTATTACTTGAATCAACAAATGCACTTACATCTTCTGTTTAACACGGTCTATTGAGCTAAATGTGCCACTGTAAAGTCTTAATGGACTGAGTGTATGACAACAGTCAACAGTCGTATCTATTACATCCAAGTTGGGCGCCATCTATCAACCATACCTTGAAGTTTGTCTAGAACTGGAATGTCCATGTTTGGTGAATGATTATACAGGAAATATCTAGCTACAGCTAGTGTTGGCATACCAAGATAGATCGTCCTACTAATCATCTGTAACGAGAATGATATACCGGTATACACGTGTTGCTCCTACAATCTATGTACTTTTATATTCGTGATACAATACCAAAGTGTATATCGTCCATAAACAAATATGGCGGCAGGAATGGTATAAATCATTGCACCTGTCTCTTGAAAACATTAACAACATACTTTAAATGACACATCACTTCAGGCGTAAATCTTTTAGGGTGAAATATCCTCTCCCGAGGTATGTATATATTCCTCTATTTTCTTATTATCAAAGGTTTGTCAGAAATATATTCTGAAACTCCTTAAAATGTCATTTAATGATAAAAATAGAATATAATGGTACAACACTTAGATGTAAGTCAGTACGGGTGTGTTTATCAAGTTCTAACCAAAGGTGACAGTATCGGAATATAGGTTAGAGTACATTGTATTCAGTTAAATCCCGCTTAAATAACACCTAAAACTAAGACCAAAATGTTCAGGTCTATTTTCAATGACGAGAGAAGTGTTTGAGGTTTTACCGTAATAAATGGATATGTCTAAAAGACGATCCAATATTGCCTCATGTGGTTCTTACCTGATCTTGCCAAGGTTTTTTATGCGTTTCGTGAAGTCTTGTCCTAGTTAAAAGTTACAGCTAGGTGTGTATACATGGCCGTTAGATTATCTATTAACTATTTCAGTAAATAAAATTCGATGCGTTCATTGTTATTAGTCGAATACATACTAGTACTATGTTTTAAGTTGGCTACTAAATCAATATCAAACTTAATTAAATAATGTAATGTTGGTGTCTGGTGCCTAGAAAAATTACACTAACACTCTAGTCGTCTCTGACGAGTAGAAAATTGTAGTGTTTATATACGCAGCTATAATTATTCACACCAAATCAAACCAGTCTAATTACTGACATTATCCAATATTGCTTTTATGACTAGAACAAATATTATTTCGTAGAATTTAGGTCATCAAATAATTTATAAATTTCATATATAGACACATTAAATACGCTCAATGGCATTACATCCTCATACATCAGTGGGTGTGGTCAAGTTCTCAGACGAAGAATAAGCTGGTGAATGTGGTGTTTAAGTCCATAGTTACGATTAAATACAAGGTTGTGTAAAATGAGAAAACTACCGTAGCCATGCAAGTACCGCTGTTACTGGTAGCTAAGCGTTGTACAGTTACTTTATTATGGATTGCAACAAGTGCTGTTTTATTGTTCGCTTAAGTATACTATATACCACGCAATGACCAAATATATAAGTTTTTCAGAGAACTACAGTAACTATCTAAATAAGGGCTAGCAATATAATTATATTTTAGATGTACGTCTTGTTATCGTTCATACGTCATTCATTCACAATTTTGGCGACGCTATTATAATCATCACTTGCCTGCCACAAGCATTTATATATAAATACATTACAGATGAGGAGTTCGACCCCTGTTGTTATATACAAGTATTAGGTGTTTTTCGGCCTAAAATCACTATAATAATTGTCTGATATATGTGTGCTGTTCCGTATACGTGCCTTCTCCTATTAGATGTATGTTCTGATGCCAGAAGAATGTTTGGGACATTATTAATAAATTCTATTAATCAAATATGTCGTAACATTAAGTGTTTCTTGCACTTAAACGTCGTATGTCGTCTAAAGTTTTCTGTTAAATTCGTTGTTATCATGGTAACACTTAAAGCGTCTGTTCGATGTGCACGACTTACCATAGTGTTTAAAGGCACCGAGGTATTGGGGAATGACTAGAACAGGAAGTTATCTACCCTTTACCGCAGCAAAAACAAGCGCGAATTCACCCATTGTCTCATCTGAAAAAATAAAAGCAATCTATTTACAAGCATGATACGGAAACTCTCTGCCAGCCTGTACTTAACCATTGTTTTAACACGTATCATCTGTCGTCGGGGAATTTTCTAGTTGAATGCAGAGAGTTGTTACGTTCTACAACTTATATTTATCTTCTTTACATCGCCACGAGGATATAAGGAAGCCTCATTTCCTGACACCGTGTACAGTAAATGTCTATACCATTTTGTTTACATATTTACAAGGTCATTCGCACCATAATCTGAATTCTTCTACTTGAATATGTCGTGAAAGTGAGGCTGCTTGACATAGGCAATACAACCAATACTTACACACAGCACTCAAATATTTCTTTTTACTCTTTTGAAACTCAAAGTGACATTTTGAGAGCAAGAAATTGTAATCAATTGAGTGTTAAATTAACACTAAATACATGTATTGTTTTAGCTTACTTCCTGGTGTCATTTAAGTGTATTTGTAAGTTATGATATAATTAATTAATATAGTTAATCAGTGTTAGTATTCAGTGTGACACCCAGGTTCTATAATTACATCTATACTCTAAATAGTATACACTGTATACACAGGAAAGATACAAATTGATATTTGCAACGCTCATATCGGTATAACTATTGTATAGAGTTTCCTCATTTAGATTTGCAATTAAGAACAAATAAAAATATTTGAGTGATGAGTGTAAGTTATCGAAACTGTAGGGTCTGCCTCTTTAAGAAGTTCATTTTCTAATGGTTGTATTACTATATTTGTATTACCCTTCCTTAGAATTTAAGTGTTCGTTACCTGACACTGAGACACAGATTGTGTCGGTATTTAGAGTTTATTTTCTTGGTGTTATTATCTAAACCGGATGAATAATAGATACATAATGCCTGGGAAATGTTCGCCTTAAATATAAATAAAAAGTATGCCATTTAAGATATGGATACAGTTGATCATTAAACTCATCCAGTGGTGTTGCACATAGTTATGCAAAAACTTTGCAATGTCATGTTTGCATGTGGACAACATCCATGATTGCAGATGTTACTAATTTAGTCAAATGTTACTACAATTATCAGATATCCGACTGGCTGGAATTATGGGCTTATGTTTTTTCCAGCTGAGCATAACCATGTCGAATCTGGGAGACCTTATAATGCTCCGTTCGGGACCAGCCTAGATGGTCTGCTGTTTAAAGTATTTCACTTACTGAAACGGGAGGTGGTTGTTTCGATCCCAGATCGCGACATACTAATGACTATAACAATGCTACTACGTGGGACGTTAAAAAATAAACAGGACTATTGTCACAAGACCCGCATGTTTAAACGAAATAAATCAAATTAAATACAATCAAAAATCGGAATATTTTTTCTCCATACTGTAAAAATATGAACTAAAACAAATACACTGTACGGGAGTTACAGATGACTAAGCATGGTCACTAGCGCTGAACCGGCGCACAAAATGACGTCGTGCTATTTTACACGGCGTTAGTGCTTCGCATATGGATATGAACAACGATGTTTTAGTGATATAGGGCGGTGAATACATTCCAGTACAACACTGAGTCCCACAAGTAAAGCGTTGGTGGGAATCGCATGTATTTTTCCGGATCTTACATAGAATATCTGGGCGAGAATTCGTACCATGAAACGTTGATACTTAGAAAATGTCTCGGTAACTGACGTCACAAACGTTCTTAAGACTTCCTATTACTTCCCCATCTTTCAAAGCTGAACAGTTATCATGAAATCGTTTGTGCCATTTTAAAACTGATAAACGACTCGCAGAAATGTTTTCGAAAGGAAGTTACGATATTTTCATACGATTCATTGCTGTTGACAGAACTTGTTTTTTGTCCGTAATTCCTTATGTTCTGGTGACGCCACTTTTGCGTAACGACGTTGTCATTCTTGGAGTTCAACTTCTGTTTATTGCAGTACCTAACGTCCAAATGTCGTCATTTTTGCAGACATCGTTCAACATGTAACATGCAATCTTATGCCGAAGTTTGAAAACAAACGATATGATAGTATTAAAGATACACCCCATTACGTAGTCGCCATTAATGGTAATTGGCGGTCGGGGCCGGGTGCGTGTAACCATGGTTTCAAAATTGACTATTTTGAGAGAAAGTCATAGTGTAACTCGATAAATCAGATATCGAATGTTCGCAATTGAATTACCATTCCATATTATGTAATAATATTTGAATAATATTGAAAACTGTACCCGTGAGGGCCCCATTCCTGTTTTTTAACGTCCCACGTAGTGCTTTGTTGCTTGATGTATATATGGGGTTGATCACGATAATACGATTGGGTTGTAATATGGGTGTGTCAGAATCAAATGTCTATAGCAATATTGTGATTAAGTTATACATGATAAGCTCGCATCACTAAACTTAACAATTTATCCATCGAACGTACGCGGTTGTTATAAATGTTACCAAAAGAGTGTTTTATGTGTCTTATGGTCGTCGTGCATTCATTTTGTTAACCTGCATAACTTTGTTAAATTACATTGTAGTTACATACTATGACATGGGATATCGAATTTCGTTAACCTCCATAATTTTGCAATCAGTTACATGCTCGGATATTAATCGGCAAATCAGAACAACGACTGCTAACCGCAATACATTGACCAAATATAGTTCTTTTTTTTCTCATTCTTTATTGCTTTGAAATACATTCATCCATATATACAATGCATAACAAAAGTAACAAATATAGTTCTAATGGTTTATTTCTGCTCTGCTTGTAATGGTGTATTAATATACTGGAGTAATTATAGGACAGTTGCTAGAAGACAAATTGGAAAAATATATCTATGCTAGTGTATCGTGACAAGTCAATGCACTTACTTAGCAGTGTACTTAACTTATATGTATTGTCTCTTGTCTCCTGAATGATAGACGCATGTTCTCGGATTTCTCTCAATTATACTCGTCGTCCTAACAGATTGAGACAGGAGACAGTAATAACGTTGGGCAGATATGTTATTGAGGAAATGGATGGATACACGGACTATGATTTTCCCAACGTAGGTTATCAACACTATACAGTAACAGTAATGTGTTGGGAAAGAAGAAAACACGCAATTGTTATTTAACTACAGTCTGGTGATATTGGAAAGGAGTGTGTTAAATGAGTCAAAGGACGTCCTATTTTGTGGATTGACATTGGATGCACTTTAGACTAAGCAGACATTTGTTTGGGAAGAAGAAAACATGCAATGGTTATTCAACTGTGTTTCTGTAATAGTGTGATCATCGAATCGAATGTGCTTTACGAGTCAAAGGGAGCTGTATTTGGTGATAGCACTTTTCTCTTGAAATTGAAATGTTACTTATTGGAAAGACAGAGTTTAATGTCCTTATTGGTGCTAATTATTTCCCCCTCATGAACGAACTCGTCGATTGGTAGTGATTCCCTCCATATATTGGGTTTATAAATTGTCGGAAAACTAGCTGCGGAGTGTTTCAAAGAACGGTATATAGGATAAATACATTATATTGTGCTACAAATTGACTATTTGCTTATTGTTTCCGTGTTATAGACTGCCCCGCAGTATTGTACAGCTTTGATCGAATAAACTTATAACCGAGACTGTTTTACACGGCAAAAGTAATAACTGACCGGAGTAACATGTTTGTGAAATACGCGTAAGACGTCCGTGTATCAACCAACGATGTAATATATGTAACCATTCTGTTTTCATGTGCATAAGTGAATAATAACTGTGAGACAATATTCGTGTATGCACTATGAGATGTAACAGGACGTTGGATACAATACACAGCTTCTGTGTTGTAAAGTTTTATGCAGAGGATCAATACTGACTATTGGATTATTTGTAGGCTGACAGATAAGTGGTTAAACTGTAAATTGAATATTTTTTATCCTACTTAGGCGACAATACGTCACGTAAGATACAACAAGGTGTCACATAAATGGCAACAATACATCAATTAAAAATGTACAATACGCCATGTAACTTAAAGGCGCCAGAATACGTAACGTGAGAGGATACAACACGTCACATTAGATACCGAAACATGTCACATAAGAGGCCCCTAAACGTCACGTAATAGGCGATAAACGTTACGTAGAAGGCGACGATACATCACGTGAGAACCGACACACCTTCACGTACGTCACAATGCGTCGTGTGTTAAGGCGAACATCTGAGAGCCGGAGGACAAGTACACCGACTGAAGGTCTTACAATGAGATTTGGGACAGACCGTCGCGGTTCGTTACCACATGTTCTTACTCCACCTCGTTCTCCTGTCTTCAAACCACGTAGAGAATCAATCCACGGTCCACTGTATCATGGATCGCACTTGGGATCTTCAAGTTCGACCATTCTAGAACACAAGGTAGATGTAGAGCACGGACTAGACCAACGCCGTGTAGTCAAGGTGGTACTTGTTATGGGATTGACCTTCGTAGCAGTTGTGTTATTTTCCCTTTACCGACTAATCACCTGATTGTTTACGTGATTGTATATGGTTTTGATAAGTTTATATGCGGTTCAATACAAAGCATTGACCACAAGCATTTAGTTTATAAACATGTACAATATAATTGTACTGGCTGCGCACAGTGATTATAACGTTATGTGGTGCATTGGTGCTAATTGAACTTGTTAATTAATTAGTAAGTAACACATCCGGATGTATTAGTTATAATCGTAATTAACTCCTAGAGTTGACACTGGTGTATTATCGGTGATGTTGTGGTTCTTTGACAATAACGTTACCTTGGTGACCAGTATCAACATAGTCACCAGGTGTATTGATACTGATGATGGTGGCCAGTGTCTGCATGAGGACAATGTGGCTGTGTTTGATACACTACTGAGACAAAATCTTCCCGTACGTTTTATGATATATGTGAACTATACATAGAATTGTACCAAGTGCTTTTCAAAGTTTTGCTCTCTCATCAAGCATTAAAGAAATGTCATTTTGACTTAGAAATACAAAAGTTACAAAAAAAACCTCATTGCATCATGGTGAAAAAAAGAGAAAATCCATCTTGAATTAAAGCTAAGATTTCTTCGTGAACATTCTTAGAAAAGTGTGGAACTAACTTGTTTTTCTCTGACAAAGAAATGGCAATGTCTGTGTTTCAATATATGACAAGGCGTTTTAAAGATGTTTCTTTATCCACCTAGTCAAAGTCTGTGTGTTCCGTATAGGTGGATTTTTGAACGGGCAAACGTTCATGAATGATACATTTGACGTGTGGGAATATTAGTTATTTATTTTATTTCAAAGTAAAGTTTTTTGTTTAGGCCAAGGTTTGCGCTAAAGGAAGTTCACGAACATTTCTACGTCACTAACGTAACAAATTATACAGCAAGATCAGCCGTTTTGCTATTTATTCGCTTTCTATTTGTATTGTTCCAGTTTATTAGGACTATGTATATCCTGGGGAAGTGTTGAAACCTTTATAATGCAGAAATCTATTTAAATCATATCCATCGGCAGGTGAAATGTATAGATTTGTCTTTGTCTAATAGCACTAAAGGCACCAAACTTTGAAATATGTTAAAAACCACTTAATGGTTTAAATAATACATTCTGATTGAAACAGATATAAAATCTGATTGTATTGTAAATATTGTAAATATAATGTTAGTGGATCATTTATGTAACGTCACTATTGTACCTATTTTAGGCTAGCCGAGTAAGCGCTTTTATTGACTTTCCATTGTAATTTCACTAGATGATATAGGAAATGTACACTTTAAGAGTTTATTATTTACACATTTTACTTGCAAACAGATTTTGAAACGATTTTTTATTAAAAAAAACTTAAAACTCCACATTCATTACTCTGTAGTCACTATATAAAAGTGATGGTAACGAAACTCCATATTCTTGTGGCATTGCACGTCGTCTGATCTAAAATCAAATAGATTGAAAAAATTGAAAATATTTTTTTTACTGTCTGTTACCCCTCCCGCTACTCTTGCCATTTAGGGTTGGGCCTATTGTAGGCTATTTATATAATAATTCCTTTAAAAAGAAATTATATTAAAACAACTTTCGTCCCTAAAAATAGTTTCTGATTTTGAAACGTCGAATGGAAGTGTTTCTGTCGCTTGAATTTCAACGACTGTATTGTATTGTATTATCAAGTTATAGGTATTGGTTGACATAAGACTGCGGGTATTTTGTAATTTTATCTAGTAGAATGTTCGAGTTAATTCAATGTATCTGATTGATTACATGACACGAAAATACAGTCGTCAGAGAAATTAAGTTAGTACTTAAAAAACATTAAGTATTTCAGCATGAACACAAAACACCATAGACACCCCGCCACAGAACAAATTGCATGGGCAGAAGAAAGTATAAATTTGTACATTTTCCAATAAGAATATACCCTAGAATTTCCCATGGCTATAACATGTTAGAAAATAATTTTACTAAGGATAAAAAGGAGTGTAAATCAAGACATGTCTAAATAGCAATAACATTTAGTGGGAAACTTACTATATATAGCACATCGACATCTCAGGGAAGTAATAGCAGTAACACATTAGCATGTCCGTCACATTATCCTGATACCGACAGTATTTCAGTCTTAATGTAGAATGTCCAGTTTAATGTAGAATGTCCAGTCACAGGAGTCTTGGTAACCCGCCGGTCACACAGAGTCTGGACATCGAGAAAACAGTGATACATAGGCAAAACAGCGACTGGACATCGAGAAAACAGTTATACATAGGCAAAACAGCGACTGGACATCGAGAAAACAGTTATACATAGGCAAAACAGCGACTGGACATCGAGAAAACAGTTATACATAGGCCAAACAGCGACTGACGTCGAAAAAACAATAACGCACCGGATACACATAGACTGGACTTCGATGATAGGGACTATAATGAAAAATAACACATACATAATATTATGTTGTTCCATATGATTGGTCCTATTTTGATATTTCTTAATAATTCCCCAAGTCTATCCTTGTAATTTGTCCTGTATAATTAGGTAATTCATGTAGTAGAGTTATCTAATTCCCGATTTAGAATGATAATTCCAGATAGAGCCGACACAACATATTGTACATTACTTCCAGAATATATAATTAATGCCTAGTTATATTGGGTTGCCATGGAAACATTTTCTTGGCTGAATTTTTTTCAAAAAATGAATGTTCCTAGAAATTAATCTTCCCTAATGTTTTGTACATACACAATACCTCCTTTTATTTGGACAC
Organism: Spisula solida; assembly: GCA_947247005.1. NCBI lineage: Eukaryota > Metazoa > Mollusca > Bivalvia > Venerida > Mactridae > Spisula > Spisula solida. Next base: position 55,854,676 of record OX365945.1, read on the forward strand.
ATGTTAAAAAGTAAAATTAAAAAAAGTGTAGCATGAATGTCATGGCGTTTTTGCGGAAGAGTTTACGTTATGGATATGCAAGAACATGGCAAAAAATGCCATATATCGCAGAATATAAAATATTGTGTTAAAGTGGTCTACAGAAAACAAGGGACAATAACTCTTTATTATTTGAAAGTCAGAGGTAAGTTGTTAGAAGTAAAGTGTTGATAAACGTTTTCAATTAACCCATTTTTGAACCTTGTCCTTTCAATATGAAGAGAGATAATTGTTCCTTTTCCCCTTGGCGAGCATTAGAAAGATGTATCAGAAAGATTCATTGTATTGCTTCTTTCAGTATCGATTTATAATTGTTTCTTCTTTCGTCCGAATTTGATAATCACTTTAAATTAGCTTCGCAGGCTATATTAACTTAAATCATTCATGTGTTGTTCCTACATTTGGTGTATTTTATATTCCTGACATAAGACCAAGGTGTTTATCGTCTATAAACAATTCTGTCATGATTCATTTTCACCAGTCTCTTGAAAACATTAACAACCAATGTTGAATGACACAACACCTTAGATGTTAATCTTTGTTGGTGCAATATCCTCTCCCGACATATGTATAATTGAACCGTTCTCCAGGAAAACCGGGCTTAGTGGCAAAATTATGAATAGCATGTTGATATAGCGTTAGAAAGACAATACCTTAATGAACAGTTTCTGAAAATTTGAGCAAATGATAACACCTACTTACAAAGTTACAGACCTTTAGAACTAACCACTCCCGCCTACTATTTGAGTAACGTCACAAACATCATTCAAACGTTATTTAACGTAACGTTAACAAACACTTCATAAATCCAGCATTTTATAAATTGTTGACGTAAACATTTCAAAATAGTATCGCAATTTAGAATTATATTCTTATTTTAATATCTACTGATTTAAACAACTCACCCCTCGTTTTTCTCAATATGGATACTTTTCAGAAATTGGTCACCATAGCAACGATAGTAGTTTTTTTTACATAATTCATGAGAAAAATAAATCTAAGAGATAGTACTACATCAACGACCATGATTTTTTACTCATTTTCAGAGCATTTTCTATATCTTATTCCATAATTCTTTTATAATGTCACTAAGCCCGGTTTTCCTGGAGAACGGCTCATATATATTCCTCTATATTTTTATTAACAAAGTATTGTCTATAAATCAGAAATATATCCTGAAACTCCTTAAAATGTTTCTTAATGATAAACATAGAATATAATGGTACAAAACTTAGATGTAAGTCAATACGAATGTGTTTATCGAGTTCTCACCAAATGTGACAGTATCGGAATATAGTTTAGAGTACATTGTAAACAGCTAAATCCCGCTTAAAAATCACCTAAAATAAGACCACCTAAAACTATGAGCAAAATTGTCAGGTTCATTTTCAATGATGGGAGCAGTGTTTGAGTTTTTAACGTGATACATGCATATGTCGAAAAGACATTCCGCTACTGCCACCTGTGGTTCACACCTGATCTTACCAAGCTTATCCAGCTTTGTTTTTAAGCATTCGTGATATATTGTCCTAGTTTCACATAGTTTACAGTTAGGTGTATATATATGGCTGTTAGATTCTCTATTAACTATTTTAGTAAAATTCAATACGCTCATTGTTATTAGTCGAAAACATACCTTTATGTTTTAGTTGGCTAGAATATCAATATCAAACTTAAACAATGATGTAATTTTGGTGTCTGGTGCCTGGAAAAATTATTAAACTCTAGCTGTCTCAGACGAGTAAAAAAGTGTAGTGTTTATACACGCAGCTATAATTATTCACAACGAATCAGACCAGACTAAATCACCAACATAATCAAATGTTGCTTTTATTACTAGAAAAAGTATTGTTTCGTAGAATTTAAATCATCAAATAATTTATTAATTTCACATACAGGCAAATTAAATACACTCATGGTGTAACACTCTCATACATCGGTGGGTAGTCAAGTTCTCAGACGAAGAATACACTGGTGAGTTTAAGCCCATAGATACGATTAAGTACAATCTTGTTCAATATGAGAAAATCACTGCTTTCCACGATTACGACAATTTTTCAACAACCCTTTACTAGTAGGTTCCCATGCATTTTTAAGTTGTGCACGTTTTCTTATGATGAGTTGCAACAACTGCAGTTTTATTATTCACTTGAGTATACTACATACCACACAATGACCAAATATATAAGTATTTCAGAAAACTACTTTCTTAGTAAGAACTAGCAAAATAATTATATCTCATATCTACGTCTCGTTATCGTTTATAAGTCATTCATACACAATATGAGCGAGACTATTATAATCATAACTTGCCTGCCGTAAGTATTTGTACATTATAGATGAGACGTTCGACAATCCTTGAAACCCTGTTGTCATGTACAAACTTAATGTTCTTTTGTCTGCCGAAAAAATTACCAAAACAATTCTCTGTTAGCTGCTGTGTGTTGTATGATATACCTTCTCCTGTTAGATGTCTGTATGTAATTTCAGAAGGATGTCTGGGACATTATATAAATACATTTCTATAAATCAAACTGTATGTCGTAACAGCAAGTCATTCTTGCTCTTTAAGGTTATCTAAAATTATGTGTTAAATATATATTATCATGATAACGCTGAAAACGTCTTTGACGAGAAAACCACCGGTCTGAACAACCATTGTGCATAATATAAAAGCGTCCAAGTATTGGGAAATCACCCAAAAAGGAAATTATCCACCCTTTTCCGCAGCAAAAACTGAACATATAAAAACAATTCACAAACTGTATACGAAAACAGTCTCCCTGTCTGTACAAGACCATAGTAAACATGTCTTATCTGTCTTCTGGGGATTTCTAGTATAACGTTTTACAACCTGTATTAATCACACTCGACATCATCACGATGAATTAAGGGAAGCCACATTTCCTGTTGGAGCAAAGTACAGTAAATGTCTTTACAGTTTGATTCGATTTCAGATTTCCAAGTAAATGTTCTCATTTAGCTATTATTTAACCTCTATATTCCGACCATCTCAATAAGAAGTTCAGTTTTCAAGGTTCCTAAGTGGTTTGTATTACTGTATTTGCCTTCTGTGTGTATTACCCTTCTGGGTCACCTGACACTGTGGCACGGTATTCTTATTTAATGTATACTGTTTTTAAAATGTAGGGACTGCCTCTTTCAAGAGTCCAAATCATTAAAATACTATATTTGTATTACTCTGCCTTAGAATTTAGATATTCGTCACCTGACACTAAGGTACAGAATGTATCGGTATTTAGAGCTTATCTTCTAGGTGTTATGAGCTTAACGGGATGAATTATAAGTACATAATCCATAGGAAATGTTCGACATAAATGCAAATCGACAGTATGCCATTCAAAGCATAGATAAGTAGTCATTAAATTGTAGTGGTGTTGCACACAGTTACGTATAAACTTGACAATGGCATGTTTGCATGTGGACACCAATCATGGTTGCATATGTTAATGATTTAGTCAAATGTTGCTACCAGTAACTGATATCCGCCTGGCTGGAATGCTAGGCTTATGTATTTGTTTCAGCTGAGTATTAATCAAGCATACAATGAGACTTTATAAATGCTCCTTCATATTTCAAACCGTTCGGGACCAGCCCTGATGGTCTGCTGTTTAAAGTATTTCACTTACTGAAACGGGAGGTTGTTGTATCGATCTCAGACCGAGACATATCAAAGTCTATAACAATGTTACTAGTGCTTCGTTGCTTGATGTTCAGTTTATATTGGAGTGTTCGATCCCAGACCGCTACATATCAAAGGCTATAACAATGCTACATGTGTTTCGTTGCTTGATGTTCAGTTTATATTGGAGTGTTCTATCCCAGACCGCGACATATCAAATTCTATAACAATGATACATGTGTTTCGTTGATTGATGTTCAGTTTATATTGGAGTGTTCTATCCCAGACCACGACATATCAAATTCTATAACAATGATACATGTGTTTCGTTGATTGATGTTCAGTAGATATTGGAGTGTTCGATCCCAGACCGCGACATATCAAATTATATAACAATGATACATGTGTTTCGTTGATTGATGTTCAGTAGATATTGGAGTGTTCTATCCCAGACCGCGACCTTATAAAGTCTATAACAATGCTACTAGTGCTTCGTTGATTGATGTTCATTATGTATAGGTTCGTTCTATGTAATAGGATTGGGTTGTAATATGGCTGTGTCAGAATTAAATGTCTAAAGTAATATTGTGATTAATTTATACATGATAAGTTTGCATCATTTCTAAACTTATTATTGAAATCGTACGCGGCTGTTATAGATGTCACCATAACAGTGTTTAATGTGACTGATGGTCGTCGTGCATTCAATTTGTTAACATGCTTACTTTGTAATCAGTTACATGCTGTGTCATGGAATATCGGACATTTTTTTATCAAACATTAACTATTAGTTTGTTGGCAAATCAAATCAACGAACACTATCTGCTATGTTATCATTATTAATTTACTGGACCGCCATAATAGAACTATATTGGTCATGCGAGTGGATGTTTCACTTTGATAGAAACGTCAACCGAGAGATACTGGAGCGCATAACGTAGTTATCTATGTTGGCGCTGTAAGTTGGTGATTCACTTTGATAGAAACGTCAACCGAGTGATACAAGAGAAACCACGTCACTGTGATCCAATAATGTGCAACATCAGTAAATGTCCCACCAGGTGCATCTTATATTGATTAAATATTGTTCTAATGGTTTATTTCTTCACTGCGTGTAAAGTAATATTGTACTGGAGTAATTATGGGACAGTTCTGGCTGTATGACACATTGTTAAACGCTTCTATGCTAACATATCGTGACAAATTCAATGCACCGAGTAATCAGTGTACTTGTACTATTCTACTTGCCTCTTGTCTCTAGAACTATGGACGCTCGTTCTCGGATTTCTCTCTATTATACTAGACGTCCTTACAGATGGAGACTGGAGAAAGAAATAATTATGAGAGGACGTTGGACGGCTATGCTATTGTGGAAATGGATGGATCCACGGAATTTGATGAGTATGCTATCAACACCGTAGACTTAAGAGTAATATTGAAGAAGAACAGATGCAATGGTTATTTAACTACATTTCTGCAGTGTGGTAATGTCTAAATTTGTTTAGGAAGAGGAAAACGCGCATTGGTTATTTAACTATAGTTCTGCAATAATGTGATCATTGGATTGAGTGTGCTCCGTGAGTCAAAGGAAGCCATATTTTGTTATTGTACGTTAGATGCACATTAATTAGTTTGAGAAGAAGAAAACAGGCAATGATTATTGAACTGTATTTCCGCAATATTGTGACCGTTGAAAGGAGTGTGCTCCATACGTCAAAGGAAGCCGTATTTAGTGAATGCACGTTTCTCGTGAAATTGAAAAGTTGCTAATGGAAAGAGAGAGTTTAATGCCTTATTGTCGGTAATTATTTCCCATTCACAGACGAACTAGTCGAGTTTTAGTGAATCTCTCCATATATTGGGTTTATAAATAGTCGGAATACCTGCAGTGCTGAATAAACTATATATAGGATATAACTCCTATATATTGTGTCACAAATTCACTATTTGTTTATTGTCTCCGTGTTATAGACTGACCTGCAGGTATTGTACAACGTTGACCGAATGAAGTACATGTGATAATGAAAACTGTTTTACACGGCGAAAGAAATAACCGACCGGAGTACATGTAATATGCTTGTGAATTATGCGTAATACGTCCGCGTATCAACCAAGGATATTATATATGTAGCCATTCTGATTCATGTGTACAAGAGAATAATAACTGTGAGACAAATGTTCGTGAAGTTGGCAGGCTAGCGGCCTAGCGGCCTAACAGCGTGAAGTTGGCGGCCTAGCGGCCTAGCGGCCTAGCAGCGTGAAGTTGGCGGCCTAGCAGCCTAGCGGCCTAGCAGCGTGAAGTTGGCGGCCTAGCAGCCTAGCGGCCTAGCAGCGTGAAGTTGGCGGCCTAGCGGCCTAGCAGCGTGAAGTTGGCGGCCTAGCAGCCTAGCGGCCTAGCAGCGTGAAGTTGGCGGCCTAGCAGCCTAGCGGCCTAGCAGCGTGAAGTTGGCAGCCTAGCAGCCTAGCGGCCTAGCAGCGTGTAGTTGGCGGCCTAGCAGCCTAGCGGCCTAGCGGCCTAGCGGCCCAGCGGCCTAGCGGCCTAGCGGCCTAGCGATCCAGCGGCCCAACAAAGTTGGCAGTCCAAAAAAAAAAAAAAAAAAAAAAAAAATTGTGAATTTGGCGGCCTAGCGGCCTAGCAGCCTAGCGGCCTAGCGGCCTAGCGGCCCAGCGGCCTAGCGGCCTAGCGATCCAGCGGCCCAACAAAGTTGGCAGTCCAAAAAAAAAAAAAAAAAAAAAATGTGAAGTTGGCGGCCTAGCGGCCTAGCAGCCTAGCGGCCTAGCGGCCCAGCGGCCCAGCGGCCTAGCGATCCAGCGGCCCAATAAAGTTGGCAGTCCAAACAAAAAAAAAAAGTTGGCGGCCTTACGGCCTAGCAGCCTAGCGGCCTAGGGGCCTAGCGGCCCAGCGGCCTAGCGGCCTAGCGATCTAGCGGCCCAGCAAAGTTGGCAGTCCAAAAAAAAAAAAAATAAAAAATAAAAAAATTGTGAAGTTGGCGGCCTAGCGGCCTAGCAGCCTAGCGGCCTAGCGGCCCAGCGGCCTAGCGGCCTAGCGATCCAGCGGCCCAACAAAGTTGGCAATCCAAAAAAAAAAAAAAAAAAAAAAAATTGTGAAGTTGGCGGCCTAGCGGCCTAGCAGCCTAGCGGCCTAGCGGCCTAGCGGCCCAGCGGCCTAGCGGTCTAGCGATCCAGCGGCCCAACAAAGTTGGCAGTCCAAAAAAAAAAAAAAAAATTGTGAAGTTGGCGGCCTAGCGGCCTAGCAGCCTAGCGGCCTAGCGGCCCAGCGGCCCAGCGGCCTAGCGATCCAGCGGCCCAATAAAGTTGGCAGTCCAAACAAAAAAAAAAAAAAAAAAAATGTGAAGTTGGCGGCCTAGCGGCCTAGCAGCCTAGCGGCCTAGGGGCCTAGCGGCCCAGCGGCCTAGCGGCCTAGCGATCTAGCGGCCCAACAAAGTTGGCAGTCCAAAAAAAAAAAAAATAAAATAAAAAAATTGTGAAGTTGGCGGCCTAGCGGCCTAGCAGCCTAGCGGCCTAGCGGCCTAGCGGCCCAGCGGCCTAGCGGCCTAGCGATCTAGCGGCCCAACAAAGTTGGCAGTCCAAAAAAAAAAAAAATAAAAAAAAATTGTGAAGTTGGCGGCCTAGCGGCCTAGCGTTCTAGCGGCCCAGCGGCCTAGCGGCCTAGCGATCCAGCGGCCTAACAAAGTTGGCAGTCGAAAAAAAATAAAAAATAAAAAAATTGTGAAGTTGGCGGCCTAGCGGCCTAATGTTGTTGTTGTTTTTGTGCGTCCATGTGTGTGTGTGTGCGTGCTTGCGTGCTTGCGTGCTTGCGTGCTTGTGTGCTTGTGTGCGTGTGTATTGGTGCGTGCGTGCGTGTTTGTTTATTTCGGGTTCAACCTCGAAATCTATGTATTTCACAAAAATGTTTTTGAAGTATTTTGTATACATGCTATGGATATTTTTAACATAACATCCTGTTTTCACTGACTCTTGTAATAGTTTAATATTAATATTTTCCGTGTCTTTATTCTAAATTTCATATTCTCTTCACCTGTCAAGTTTATTTATGCATGTATTTATAATGTATGATGATAATGAGCTGTACAGCTCAAGTCTGAAAATAATGTTCTGTTCTGTTCTGATAATTAATCTCGCGTCTGGTCAATAACATGCTGCTGCTGATAATGACCTATCATGCTGAGACCACTCAGATCAAAGGGAGCTCCATTTGGAGCTCTTTCCTGACCACTGTATATATGAGTGTATTGGCCGTGGGAAATTCAACATTTCATCTACGTCATCATTCAATGAGATCTCATTCCTTCATAATTTCTTTATAGGTATTTTTGTAAACAATAAATTGTCACTTTTTATCGTTATGGTAGTGAAACCTGGAAAACAAACAAGAATGTAGAATAATCAAAGCACTGAAAGTACTGATGTGTGGCGTACTGATGCCACTAAATCCAATATCGAATCCAGGTTGTATCATAATTTTATGTCCCAGTTCTGATAAGCCCACCCTTACTCAAACATTTGTGCTGCTAAAGACACCAAAGAGAACCAGCAGTTACCTGGAACTTACTTAAGTAACTATGCTGAGCATCAATTAAGGGATATTTACAAATACCATTTTTAACGACTTGGAGAATTCGACCAGTGTCAAGATAAGTGACTGTTTATTCTCCGTATGGCCACGCATGTTAATTAAATGTATATGACACTCTATATTAACGTATGTAAAAGGGGTAATACATATCGATCGGCCGATTAATGCTTTATGATTTTATAAAACCTTAAAGTATTAGCTTTTAAAACAAGCTTTAATGAACAAAATCGTTCGAATATTAAATTAATAATTGATGATTTTCGACCGTTGATTGAATTTTTATTTGGTATAAAACGGGATATTTTAAACTTACTTTTACGTGGAACGGATTCTTACTAGTCGCCGTGGATTTGATAATTAGGGTATCGTGTTGAATGTTGTCTAAAAGAGAGACATATATCTCTGCTTCATTACAAGCTTTAAATATTCAAAATCGGATAATAGATACGAAAATTATGAGGTCTTATATAAAGCAGGGTAGAAATGGACTAGTGCGTTTAAAGCTTACCGCGGTAACATTGTTAATCGGCCGATCGATATGTACGTAGAACTAATTTCCCCCACCAGCTATATATATAGCATCAATGTTTGTAATCGTCTGCAATGTGCAGCGGCGATATATAGCATCAATGTTTGTAATCGTCTGCAATGTGCAGCGGCGGATGATTTACATATGTTACAGTATACGATTGAAAACCGTGGGAACTATTTTAGATTCCCGCCACCAGTGAGAACATCCGTTGGTAGTAAAAATATAGTCCGTTGCGGAATGATTTGCTATAAATATCCTCTAAAAATAAAAGTCTGATATAATTGTTGGTCTTAATATTAGTAAATGTTGGTAATGTAAACAAATCAGGTCCAATGATACGTGTAACCTGTGTTGCATGCTTGTAATATTGTTCAAAGCATAGTACTATTTATTTGCCGAGGCCTAATGCGTTAAATTGGTCGTAAGCTGAAAAGTGGTAATAACATTGTGTGGCGTTTACGCCACACAAAAACTGCGATGATTTGAGGGAAGATGTCTCAGAAAGATCTTGAGAATACATCGGTTCCAAGTTATATCTAAAAAGGAAGTAACAGAAAGAACTGGAATTGGGGATATAAACACAGAGATAAGACGCAGACGATGGAGATGGGTAGGACATGTCATGAGAATGGACAATACAAGGCATACTGAAACAGCTATCAGATGGACACCACACGGGCAGAGAAAAAGAGGGAGACCGAAAGGAACATGGAGAAGAACCGTAGAGTCAGAGATGAAAATAATGGGAACGACCTGGGAAAGCAGAGAGGAAAACAGAGAGGAAAGCCCAAAACAGATGTAGGTGGAGAGCAGCTGTGGAAGCCTTATGCACTCAAGAGTGCGAAGATGACTAAGTAAGTAGGTTTGAAACTGAAGTTATAATTTATGTGGAGCCAATTATAAGAGATATAGGTTTACTTTCCTGTGATGATTATAGTCGGACTGTTATTTCATATAGAGATTGTAGATCCTCCTCGATTTTATTGGGACCTACATCATATATCGTACATCCTGCATTTTAATGCATTTTTTTCAAAGATTCCAGTTCTATTACCACTGTAGACTCGAATCAGCAACTGCGAACCGGCAACCAGCAGCCAATTTACATTTAATTTGAGGATCGAATTTGCAACTGCAAACCGACAGTAGACTAGTAGACTGCGAACAGGCAATCAGCTACCTCGAATCGGCAACTGCTAACCAGCAACCAGCAACCAGCAGTCAATTCAAATTTTATTAGAGGATCCAACTGGTAACTGCCAATCGGAAGCCAGCTTTCAATTATATTTTCACTGTAGATTCGCATCAACTGCTGCGAACTGGCAGCCAGCAGCAAATTCAAATTTCACTAGAGGATCGAATTGGCAAGTGCGAACCGGCCACCAGCAGCCAATTCAAATTTCACTAGAATTTTCTATATACTGTGTGAATTTCGGCTATTTATTTTCGTTATCTATAATTGATAAATAATAAAATTCATAATTTATTTATTTATCAGAGTCTCATCTATAGTTACAACATATATTGCACCCAACATAACACACAAATCATATATAGCCACTCTTATTAAGAGTTATAAGCGACAGTATCTACATTATAATAAAACATCTAATTATCACAAGGTACATGTACCGTATATAAAAATCCGATATTACACATTTTAACATAGTATAATTATGTTTAAAACTGAAATAACAGTTGTTAATCCTTATTAAAATAGAAATTGAAAAATAGAAATTATTAACATACTGAGAGTTATCGTGCACTATAGCGCATATTTAAGAAATGACTTACAAAATCTACTTGGTTCTAATTTGATTAACAACTGTTCTTCAGACGAACTAAGATATTATAATTTAACGTTCGCAATAGTATTGTTTTCACGCGAAAACATCTGCATCATTTGTAAACGAATAACCCTAGCGATCCGTTTAGCAGTTTGAAGAAAAATTAGACACCTCAACAAGACTACGGACGAAGGGATTAGCAATTATTATTAAATATAAATTATTGTTTTATTTTAATTACGAACATTATCCATATTTCCGGCTATCAATAAATGACATTTTCATTATCACGAGTGGTAGTCGGTGTTATGGATTTTTCGCGTACCGCTTATCGCCGAATAGTTAGATTGATTATGCAATAGAGCCATGTTCTCAATATGATTAGATATACTGGTTCAGTACTACGCTATTTGATTACGTAACAGTTTTTGCAGACGAAAAGGCAGTTCAAAGCACAGGTAATAGTTTTGTAAATACAAAAACTATACCTACATATGCGATTTTAAACACTAATGATAGTAACCTTCATATACAAAGTATACAGGTTACCATACAATGGCTTATCAGTCAATGTTTTGTCCACAGTAGAACGTGTGATCATGGCATGCATGTTTTAAGTAGTAATTATGAAATCGGTCTATTAATTGACCAAGAAGTACCCGTATGCAACAGAGACATGTTGATGTTAATTCAGCAAGGCAGTTAACAGAAGTGGAAATTGCTTTGTAAATACTACAAAACACTAGAAATAGGTTTACATTATTTATTGGGATATCTAACTGTCCTGTAGATTGAGAAATAGGAAGTAGCTCTGTAGTTTATATGCTGCAATTGATGAGAACTATTTTGCATGACCGGTCGGTGGTTACGCAATATAACTGACTGACCGATTTACTATTGCAAATGTGGCACCGCCTAGCGGCGGCGTAGGAAAAGTACTTTCATCAACTTAAATTGCTTAGTTCATGCGAATAACATCGGTCTTTGTCCCAGTGCAATAGTTTATGAACCGTAGAAGACAGAAACATCCGAAAGCTTACGCAATCTGTCGTTCGAGACCATGTTTCTGTACCTCGAGAGCCACGGGTGTTTGTTGCATAATCAAAGCCCTTCAGTTGTTACGGTCCTGTCAATGCTAAATATTACATAACATAGCATAACATTAAGTTTATTAACATCCCGTAGATAACATATTGGTATATAACAGATATATAGCAGATAAAGATTGCTCACATTAATTTGACTTTGTCCAATTGTTCGGCACATCCAAATAAATAGAGCATATTTCTTTGTTTAAATTGAATCTAATATACATGTATATCTCATCATGACATTTGTAACATGTTAAATTCATTTTTTTTTCATTTTCACGAGCGCGTTGTTTTTGACATATTTTGAAATTATATTTCGTCGTTGTCGTATAATGATAATATAATAATAATAATGAACGTCGTTAAAAAAATATATATATATATACGGTGGCCGATTCACGATGAGCCCGTTGCCTAACCAAGCCGCTTCCAAAATGCACTACAGAGCGCTTTCCTACGTCTATCCGAGAGCGCTAGCCGGTAGCTAAATGATATAATTTTTCCGCTTTGTTCGCTGCGTAGCTTTTTTTAAGCAAGCCGTTTCATAGCAGGGCGCTCGGTAGCGGTTTGGTTAGGTAACGGGCTCCTGTTATACAGAGCAGTGCAGACACGTCTCAGTTTCCGTACATTACAGATTACTACTGAAAAATCTATACAAGTCTATACAAATCTACAAATCGAGACATTCAAACATGTACCATTTATGCAAACATGTACCACAATCACACGAGGATCGGAATGGACCAAAATGCCGTACTAATGTAAATTCAAGTTACATTCTTGTATGTTCGAAATGCATTCGGTCTTTATTCCGGGTGCATTTCATGTATACGTATAGTGGTCATTGAGAATGTGTTCCAAATGCTCTAAACCTAAAACGTGTATTCACTAATATGCTCCAGATCGCCCGACGTCGATATCCTAGTAAATGTCGACTAAAATGTCTAATAAGAGGTGTATTCCTGTGTAATAGAAGTTCATTTTTAAAAGAGTCCGTCTTATTGCGTTTGTATTCGTAGTACATTCAATATATTCCGGCCAATTCATGCGACCACTTCGAAAGTATATTCTACTTTTATTTGAATTGCATTCCAAGTATTCGAAGTATTCTAACGGCATTTTGACAAGGCTGCAATAATTTTGGTCAATTCGATTTATCATTCGGAATAAGCGCTTTGATTAAACCACACCCATTACTCACTATACCGATGGTTGGCATCGTATCATTGGGTAGTTGGCAGTTTGGAGAAGATTTGTATTTGTAATATATATGCACGATATAGTGAAAATGTATCTGATATTAGAAACCTTGCCACTTGTATTCACCATGCTTTCATCGAAAGAAGACAACTTCATGCCATGTTATCGTAATTGTATTGATAGATCATTCACACGTTTAACAAGTACATATACCGTATCTTAAATTTTTATGTTTGTTTATTGTCATTTGTCGATTAGCATTTATTTTATTGTTATTTTGTCATGTGCATTAATACAATCATGTATTGCATTTTTATTTCAAATATGTTATTTAAATCATTTATAAATGTAACCTTACACCATTAAGTATGCCTTGTATTTCGTTTCGACAAGGTAAACTTTATAATGGAAACACATTTGTATTTCATAAACTATGTTTCTTTGTACAATTATATTGTATGTAATGTACAATCTCTCGGATAATAACAGCGGTTGTGCTTAACATATAATATCAGTACATAAACTATAAATTTTCTAAAAAAAAAAATACCGTCTCTCCCGAATCCGGGCCTAAATTCGTCTCATACATATATACCTCGGTTACATATATAAAAGATTTTTTCTAATTTGGTATAATATCATATCGCATACTTTCCCGTCATATATAACCATGCTATTTATGTAATTGTATTAATGTTGCTTTGTAAAAAGTCCTTTTCAGGACTGAATATGCAAATAAATTATATTCTATTCTATTCTATATTTGTCGTCCATCGTGACCTTGTAATACATGTGGAATCAAGACACCGTTTAATACGACAAGTGTACATTTATGTGAGGTTCAGTGTTAAATGTTTGGTTATAGTCAATCTGTTATTTGCAAAGAATTCCTTAAAAGTCTGAAGACAAGTAGCTTAGATGTACTAGCACTATGCTTTCATTTGACTGTGCTAGATTTAAACCATGACACTAATATCTAAATAGACTGAACATAAAGTTCGTCAGGACTAATCAAGAGCCCAATTTACCATAGGTGCCCGTCATGTAATGACTCCATGTAGACTTCAATAGATATATTTCTCTACGAAATTTATCACACACTTCTCTTCTAGTTTTTGAAAGCAACTTGATATGATATTAACTAAAACAACATTGTATGTAGGGTAACCCGGTTGTAGAGGGTTTTAATGCAATGAAATTTGAGAGGTTGTAGATCTACCTCCATAGTATTGGTATCTTCATATATATACATCCTGTATTTTAATGCAGTTTTTTCAAAGATCTAATTGGTGGTTGCTAACTGGCAGCAAGCTGTATGGTGTAATGCAACAGTCAATTGAAACCACAGCCCGAACGCCGGGGAAGGACGGATATTTTTACGTTTGTCTTTTCAAACCTCTGGTAAAATCCGTGCCCCCAGGGTCTGACAGATAGCAAAATCCCCGCAATTGCCCCGCCTCACGGGTAGAGTCACGGCTATATTTCCCCGCTATTTTTGCGCGAAACAAAAGTCCCGCACTTGCACGGCAGTGCGGGTGCGTCGGAAATGTTAACACATGCGACAATTTCCCCCGCCATCCCCCGCCCTTCACAGGGGTTGGTGGTTGTCATTCAAATCAACTGATGCATAAGTACGATTTCCCGATTTTGGATTTAAGAATTGTTAATTTAGCCGTCACCGGATAAAAGTTGCATCGTAAATAGAATCCTGAACGAAATTGCTATGTCAGTCTAGTGCACATGGTACTAGTATGTCTTGCCGCAGCGACTAAGTCCCGATACAGAAACCCCTGCCAATATTTCTTCCATTTTTAAATCATGCAAGTGTCAGTAGTCAACTATAATAATCATGCAATTTCCTGCAGTTTAAGCTTTTGAACTGAAATAAATTTGTAATGCATCATAATCCGAAAATACCATGGATTACAAAAATATTGAAAAATAATTTATTTTTTCATTCAATTTTCATTTGTCTTACCCTTAAATTTGAATATATCTCACTATGAACTCGTGTAATTTCGTGCACTTTTAGAATCAGATTTGTACTACTTTGGTCACCTTATGTAATCGATTTATGCTAGGTTGGCCATGTGAACATGGATCTTGTTAAAGTTTGCAATAACACCCTCTAATGGTCAGAGATTCATGAATATTGCATTGAACCGATTGTGTCACGTGTGAAGAAAACATACTCTACACTAGTCTATCAGTCTCTAATTACTGTCTATTGCCTATTCTGCGCTTTCACACACAACCGCACTGTCCAACAGCCAAACTAGAAGAGAGCCACCACTCAACTCACCGAATAACATGGCATTTCAGACTTGATAAAACCTGTACCCAGCTGTACTGTACACAGACCGGAATCCCAGAATCACTACACTCCCTCCGACTTTGTCTGAAAGCGCTGGGATTACGACTGAATTAAGATATTTAGTCCCAAATGCTCAAAAAACACTAAACATAGGCAATTTTAAAACTTTAATTTAGATTGCCCCATTCAAAACTTAAAACTGATTCGTTTTTAGACATTATTATCATTATTCACTGACGGGATTTTTCCAGTGTCTATCAGTCCGGCACGTTACAAAAGAGAATTGCCATGTTATTGAGGACTGAAGATTTTTTACATTTTCATTATTCAAACCCAAACAAATTCAATGCCTTCAGCGCTTTGATTTTTGCTGTTGGCAGAGTCTTCAGTCTACCGGAACTTGGATACTTAATAGCAGTAAATGTTATAGTGTATACAACAATGTCATGTGTTATTACATGTACATTCGAAATAAAGATATAACAATTCTGTGTACAAATGTTGTTATGCTCGCTCAGTCTGTCAATCTTCAAAAAAAATTGTTTTCAATAATGCAATATACACCATACTCATAACAATTCGTTGTAATAAGTTTAGCAGTTAAGATAATGTTCACTATCTACATCCTAATGGCGTCCTATGCGATGCAAAACCTTGCAGATTTCCATATCCGTACGGATATCGTACGGTACTCGCACGAGTAGTTTGTAGCTCGTGCGGTGTCCTCACGGGCCTCGTGAGAGATAATACAGACTTGAAAAATATCTACGAGCTCGTAGACAACTCGGGAGATCGGTTTCACCGAGTCCTCTATGAGTCACAAAAATCCGTGCGGTGCTCGTATGAGTTTCGATATCCATACGAGCTCCGTACGGACGCCGTACGAGTTCGCCAAAATCAACTCGTACTGAGCTCGTAAGGAGCTCGTAGGGCAAATGTGACCGTAGCATAAGTAGGAAAATATCACTGTATATTATAAATGATTCAAATCTATCAAGTTTCAATGAGTATCTATATAGATATTCAACATTATGCTAGGGAACATGGGTTGAGCTTATCAGCTGTCCTTTATTGCTAAATCACATAAGACTGCAGGATCTGGTATATACAATCTCAGTGGCTAATGCATTATTAGTTTTATTACAATGAAAGCCATACTGAGATTTTGGCATTATGATATACGTATACTGAACAATTGTTTAAATTATATGACAGAAAATATTCTCCAAACTTGTGAAACATAAAACACTGTTAAAACATAAGCAACATATGTTTCCAGGCAGAGATACTGGTAATTATCAGTCCTTAAAAAGCCTTACATGTTATCAAAGATCTTAAAATGAGATTTAACAAAAACAGGTTATATTGGATTGTCAAAAGTAAAATGACCATGGAGGGGCACGTGACATGTTCTCGATGGTTTACGATTTTAAAAACAATATCCAAAAAAGAAGCACTTTGTAAGAATGTCGTGAACCAGACTAATTCCATTATTCCATGCGGATAGCACCGGTCTTTATCGCATTACAATAGTTTATTTACCAAAGAAACCATTATTCCGAAATTTAAACTGAATACGATTTATATCTCATCATGGCATTTGTTGTTAGATTAATCGGTATTGTCCGATATTACATGTATTGGAACAATTATGACAGAAACATTAATTTAAACTTACACCGGAATAAATTCGAATTACATCCAAACTGCAAAAACCACATTCTAAACGATACAACTAAATTATAACCCACAGGAAACTATTTGACTTGTATATAATTACCTAGTAGGCCCTATAAAACACTATGATGCTGAGGTTTTTGGGGTAAAAATATTTAAATTATACATTGCAAATGTCCTTTGAAAGATACTTTGCGTCAGAAAATCAAAAAACTTGGACGTGTTACAATAACTTGTCATTCTCTGCGATTAAGAATACATTCTTGTTTATCTAGCATCATTTCAACTATAAAAATAATAATAATAAAGACTTTATTTAAAGAGGCAATCCATTCTTCCCTGTGAGCCTCATTAACACATTTACAAATTATGTACAGTAATAACAGAAGATAATAGTAACAAAAGGCCTTTTCGACTGGGCTGTTTCGTGAAGCAAGTTTTATGCGGTAATATTTGACCACATCATTTGTTTTAAATTGTCAACATAATCTAACTATTTTAGCAACGCTTTTCTAAAAAGAACATTCAAAGTATTTTAATACCCAGGGGCTGTTAGGTTGTAAAACGACTATGATAGTCTAAATAATTGTCACTGAAATGTCCACTGGAGACAGGATGCACGCGATAGCATCTTAATAGAATTTTATCATACATTAAAGTCAAGGTAATGATATAATAGGTTCAATATTGGTAAACCCTTTGTTTTTTTAGTAATTATGCAATAATGTTGTAGCCACGTTTTAATTGGCTAACAAAGTATATAACATGCAATTTGATTGGCTAAGAACGTTTTAAGTATTTTGTAATGTGTAATTTGATTGGTCAAAAGCTTTTAAGATTTATTTTCTATTATTTGAAAATAATGTATATTAAGTAAGATTTTTTAATAAAAAAGGGATGAATTAGGACGAAAACAGTCATGATGTAGGTTTTAAAAAGTTAGGAAAAGTGGAGTTCCACTACGCTTAGTTAAGTTACTAACTCTGTGTGTTAAGAAAATAAAACATATTTGTTATTGTTAAAATATTTGGAGAAACGACGAAAATAAAAATAGAAAAACTGACGGTGGATTTCTCATAACTTATTTAGTTGAGACTTTGTTATCATATTTGAAATAGTACTGGAAAAACGCACTGGACACACTACGTTGGCAGAGCTAAACTGACAGCTCACACACAACGCACGGACCAACGGGTTGTTACATACGAGCTAATTCCCAAAACAACAGACATAACACTGTTGTTTAAACAACAAACCGGATGTTCACATTACAACAAGCACCAACAACAAGAACTAGAGATTAAAGTTCTCAGAGAGTTGAGTAATCAGAGCTCATCAACGCATTGGAAAAATGAGTTCAATTTCACACACTGTATCAACGCCCTTCGTTTACGGCATTACACAAGCTTTAGCCTGGTTCCCATCCCCACATTCACAACACTACTATAGTAATGCAACTGTAAAATTAGAACGGGAACAGACTGTAACCTGCTCCACGACACAGCCCAGTCGAAAAGGCCTAATGTCAACTAATGCATGATTTCCGTATTAAAATTGATCCATAGATATCACAAAGGCGTCACCAACCAAAACATTACCACGTGATCAGACGTTTACGAGTAAATATTAGTGTGTAAAACGCTCGAGATCATTCATAAATCACTACAAAAAAGAATCCTGCGACGATAATAATACTATAACCAACTACCACGTGCTCGTCACTGAACATTTTCATGAATGGGTCATATAGGGGTCAACAGCTGCAGTCGGTTTTATTTTGTGGGTTACATAACATAGTCCATTCTCGTTCACCAGAGTATTCTTCGAGTCTGGGAACTTGACTAACCACTGATGAATGAGGATGAACATTGCCTGGTTGGTCAGTTCCACCAACACTATCAAGATTTGATTGGCTGATAAAGCTGGTTAATCGGCGTTCCTAGCAGATTGGCAGATCTGAGGCACGATGACCTATAATGGTCCTTCTATATTTCTGGCTATCAGCAGGAGATCATTATCAGTGTTTATCTAGGGTCATAAAACACAGAAACTGGTCCCGGCTACTGAAAACCAATAGGGTGCTAAGTACTGTATGTACACTAGACAATATGTGTCATATTATCATTTATGTTTGTTTTAAATTGGAATATTAAGATATATTAATTTATTTCTTGTTTCTATCTAGTTTGAGTGTATAACAGCTATTTTCCCTATATGTCAATAAATTTGGCGATTTTATTATTTAAGAGTTATTTGACATAAATTAATAGATATAACATTTTGTACACACTAGAACTAGATACAAATAAAAATAAATATATCTAATAGTTTGAAGATAAATAAAAAATAATAAACTACTCATATAGATCTAGTATATGAATTTAACTTCTCTATTCCAAACAGTTTAACCAAAGTCCTCAATATAACATTTTTGTATCGTTGATTTAAAACATGAATAATATTAAGTCACTTATCTACTCAAGTAATAAGATAAACATGTCAATGTTACTGTGTGTTATAAGTTCGTATTTTAGTTTTCACACTTTTTTATTCATGTGCAGGATTCCACAGTGAGCTTTTAAAAATGCTCCCCATCCACGGTGACCACCTGTTCCAAATATGGTTTCTGTAATTAAACCCGACTCATTCCATGAAATGTACATAGTTATTTGGATGCTTATACATAAATATCCGATGCCCGTATCGCATTTTGTAAAACCCCTTTCACGATTGTCGTGCGACGGACCTGCGACGGGTCTACGGTGTAAATTTGAGGACTATCGTGCGTCCGTCGCACGACGGACTTGAGAAATTTCTGCATCGTGCGACCGTCGTGCGACGGAAAACATAATCGTAGACCCTCGTTGTAGAGTTTTGGACATGTTAAAAAATTCTAAGGAGGGTGACTGTCGTAGGCCCGTCGGACGATGCCCTATGTCGTCGCACGACGGACGTGCGATGGACGCACGATGGACGCACGATGGACGCACGATGGACGCACGATTTGTTTGAGATTATAAGGTCACTCTAGGCACTTAGAATCATACCACTATCGTGCGATGGACGTACGATGGACGTGCGATGATTGTGCGATTGTCGCACGACAGTCTTGTGAACATCTCCTATCCTACGACTGCCGTGAGACAATCGCACGACCTTCGTACGACAATCGCACGACCGTCGTACGACGCTCGTAAACATATAAAAATTATGTACTTTTTCAAAATGCATACCCTATAGTGCAATTCTTAGATAAATCATATTCTAAGAGAAAATGTGCACTTTGAAAACAATAAAAGCTCTCTATAGCGACACACATTGGGAAACATAACATTATGTTGTTGTATGTAGAGGTTGTCTCTTCTCGAACAACATGTTTATGTTGCTGAAGAGAGGTTGTTGCTCAGTGGAGGGCTGCTCAGAGCCTCTGGAGAGTTTGCATTGTACATAGTTATCACAAATGCATTCAGCTTAAACTAAGATCTAAAAGTTGCCCGAATGTTCTCATACATTCATATCAATAGCATACTTTAATCACTTAGCAGGTTATAAAATATCAACAGTGTATGTTTTTATTATATAATTAGTAACATTAAATGTATACTTAGTAACAATATATCAGTACATCTAAAGACTCTAAACACGTTTTTTAATTCACAAATATTTCCAACATCTTGAAGAAAGCCATAATTTGAATTAGGAATTAACTGTTCTCTCATTTTATAACATGTGGACATCCAAAATATCTCGAAACAAACAGCCTAAACATTATTATTATTGATTATACATACATGTATTTCAGTTTAATATTATATTAAGATTGGAATGATTTAGGTATGACTTCGTAAATATTAGTTTTGTGCTTTTGAATACCCATTATTTGTGTACTTTCTACAGGTAAAAAGATGTGGCGGACGCAATTTATTTGTTTACCGTGTCACACGATAGCACAGGGAACTCCAGATTTCCCGACAATGCAAGGATATGTCATTGTGTGATTGTACACGTAGACAATACACTGTAGAAATAAATAGGGTAGTATACTTATATATTCTGTTAAGGCAACATTTTAAAGTTTATTCACTACATGTACACTCACATAATGACGGTAGCGGATATATTCCGCACAGTAACCTTGTAATATATTCATGCTTAAAGTGGAGGAACACGTCAATTGATTCACACTGATACAGGTCTTAAATGGCACACACCATCGAACGCCAATGATAGCACTAGCATTTGTTTACAAATAAATATGAACATTAAATGCATTTTCAATGTCTATTCTTTGTTCTATCTTGTGTATAATCACTTCTTTAGTACTCTTTCAATCTTCACTGATAACAAGCGGAAGCCGAAGTAAAACCATACTGAAACTCTATTGTTCTAGTCAAACACTTACCTGTAGTGTTGGGAATACGCAATATTTTTTCCTGCCATTAATTTTTGAAATGTACTAATCAATGTGTGTTATTCGGATGAGTAGAAACGACCGGCTAATTAATATACTAGGGAGCGTGTGCTGGGGAATAGTCGGGGAAAATCATCCTTCATCCTCGATTGATTCTGCATAATAAATATAACATGTCTGTAATAAAAACGTCATAACAATACTACTGTCGGTTCAATAAGTAATACTAATGAGGGAACTGTCCCATTCAAAAGAATATGGGAGGCTTATGTTTTATATAATAAACTAGATACCTTCAACCAATAGTATAATACTTCAAAACGTGTTTTCACGTCGTCTCGTTAGTCGAGTGGGTAAGTATGCCCCTATTATTCAAGTTATTTTGTTCAATCTTACCACTGGTTCGTCACCCATCCAAGTTACTTAAATTTTAAAGTGTTTTGTTATCTTTTTACAAGTACCTTATTTTTTATTTGTAACTAAAACAAAAACATACACGAGTAAGGTATGCAGTACGTAGATTAATGTTTGTGTTATATTTTCATTCTTTATCAAGTCGTATTTCAATTGTTTTATTCTTATATACAGTACAACACTCATACAATCGTTTTTAATATATTCACTACAACGTGAAACTTTGATCACTTTAAAGTATCGATTCATTAAAACAGCAGTATAATATAAGACTTTATAACAAGGATACATGCAATAAAAAGGTTGACCGAAGTGGGGATCGAACCTACAACTCAGAATAAAATAGAAACTTGAAGGACGTGAGGGTTTATCCACTACACTAACGCGCCTTTCGTATAAATTATGGAATGAGATTTGCACACTATTTGATATCGAACCCTTACAAAGTTTACCTTTCGGGCGAGTTTATATTTATAACTGTTCTCATTTGAACGCACTTTAGTATATTGAAAATAATTTATTATTTAGTATGATGTGTTTTATTTCAATCTCTCCAAAATGATGCAGATTTCTTTCTGTTCCGCATCTTAACATTTAACTATATTCAAATCATGCATTGCGTGCAGTGACAGGTTATTAGACAGCATAACGCGTGTAAAAGCGAATTTTCTGGCGCGAAGCATTAAGTCAACGGGTCACGTGGTTTGGTCAGAGTTTGAATTCACTAATGGATCTGAAAATTTGTGTTATAGTTTCGCAGTTACAGAAAGATAATGAAAAATGGCCGCCAATAGAATAACAAAAGTTCCCTAAAATGCGTTATTCTGTAGCTCATAAATTTTCTTTTATATTTTAATGATGTTTAAAAATATTCCAAAAACTCGAGTAGGCCTATCTAGAACACATTTTAAAATAACGTCGGTGCCAATCATAAACCCCGTAACTACATTTTTTCAAAATGTATTTTTTTCAGCATTTCCTACTGGTAATACTTTCCCGCGTTAACTGTCGAAGTTTCATGGCAGTCGTCCAATCAGATCTCTCGGAATCGCAAAATGAACACGTGAGGAAACCTGTAACTACGATGTTTTTATATAAATGTACATGTTTTTCTGCACTTACGGGCTTTCCTCCAGAAGTTACGGATTTTCCTCCTTTTTTTTGTCGCACACATTGGGGGAAATTCCGTAAAAACGAGATTTCGTTGTCCTGTGTTCGGTTTATTGCATTCACTGTCCAACTTTTGATGGTTGTTTTCTTACCCTTTTTTATCGTTATGGGCAAATCAACAGCATTTTTCATCGTTTATGTTTATCGTAAAGCAGTTTTTACCTTCTCCTGAAAAGTTGTGATTTTGTAGTTACGGGGTTTAGGTTTGGCACCGACGATAAGGGAGATAAATGCTCAGTTGCTTAGTATAGCACTTTGATCGACCGCCATCTTGGAATAGGAACGCTTGGAAGAGAAAGCACTGGACGTGACAGCTTGCCAGTTACTGATCAACTGATTACACCATGAAAGTACTTGTTTTAAACAAGGAAAGTCGTATTTTTATAGACATAATCAACGTAGTTATACAGAACAATGAACTTAAAAATGAAAGCAGGTTCATACTCGTACTGTATCGTCCTTCGTTACTTCGTACCCAAAAATGTCACAAATTTTCTACTGACTGTACATTTATGAATCATACATGTATGATAGCAATCATTCTGTCCTGGATGATCATGTTACTTTTTCTGGCGTTTTTGAACCTCAACAAATTGCTATCGTACAGTACATGTGGAATCAACTTGCCTAGTGTAAATGATATAGCTAAGCTGTTCTTTAATAGTTAAGATATAATTCGCTAAAATAGGCTGTGCCTTAGTTCATATTAATTCAACACCTACTGACTTACGTTCACATTACATGTATATGAATTTTCGAGTTTTTAACTTCAAGAAACTTATAGATCTACTTTATACAGTATATGTAAACCCGCAATCAAGCGATAACTTCGAGTACAAATTCACACAATCAGCCTGCCAATAATGGCAAGGCATACAAGGGATTTACTTTGCCACATATATTGGCAAAATAACTAAATGATCTTCCATTATGTAGTTCAACAATTACCCAGTCAGAAATAGCCGAAAACAGAGACAGTTCTCTGACGAAACTAAAAATATTGCCAAATCAAGATTTAGGTTGACGGTGTAGAATGTGAATCTGAGTATCTTCAGACTTCCGAGTCACTTGGATTGGCCTAACTGTTATATTGACTGCTTGGGGTGTGCCATGTCCGTGGTTGTGATCAGGATCGGGAATCGCCATAAAAATAAATAAATAAATCTGGATATGTATCCACCATATATGCAACAGTCACACACGGCATTATGAAAAAACAAGTTTCCATCTACTGTTTTAATCCCAGCCTAATCAAATGTCTTGTCTTGTTTATTATTCTTTTACATAAACATGCATGGTACAAAATGTATGCCAATATCTTCATACTAAATTGTAACAAAAACCTTCGAGATCTTGATTAAATATAATTATATAGTCCAATACTAGTATTTGCCTATGAAGACCATCCATTTGGAAACTGCAAATAGTGATATTTAATGAAAGGTATGTCCCTCTCAAGAGGTACAGGTTAATATCATTGAAAATGGTCTGATGAGAAGATGACATTATTTTTTTGAATATATTGTTATATAGTGGTTTTTGTTTGCAGGTTGTATTTAACAGCGGTTTTCTCAAATTTTGTATTATTAAGTATGCTTACCAGGATGCATAATTGCATAATGGTGCATCTGACTAGTGTACATAAATATTTTCCAAAAACTGTGCAACAATTTCATTTGGACCGAGTGACCTGTGCTATGTAAATGAAAAACTACGTGAATATAATTTTTAACATCTTTAAAGGGTTTTACTAGGTAATGCTACGGTCACATTTGCACTACGAGCTCCTAACGAGCTCCGTACGAGTTGATTTTGGCGAACTCGCACGGCGTCCGTACGGAGCCCGTACGGATATCGAAAATCGTACGAGCATCGTACGGATTTTCGTGACTCGTAGAGGACTCGGTGAAAATGTTTCACCGAGCTCCCGAGCTGTCTACGAGCCCGTTGATATTTTTCAAGTCTGTATACTCTCGCACGAGGCTCGTGCGGACACCTCACGAGCTACGAAATACTCGTGCGAGTATCGTACGATATCCTTACGGATATGGAAATTTGCAAGGTTTTGCATCGCATGGGACGCCATTAAGATGTAGATAATGAACATTATCTCAACTGCTTTACTTATGACAATGAATAGTTATGAGTATGGTGTATATTGAAATATTGAAAAATTAAAATTTTGGAAGACAGACAGACTGTGCGAGTATAACAACATTTGTACACAGACTTTTAATATCTTTATTTCGAATGTACATGTAATGACATTGTTGTACACACTATGACATTGTTGTACACACTATAACATTCACTGCTATTATGTTGATACTGCAACTGTATCATGTATCCAAGTTCCGGTAGATAGACTCTGCCAACAGCAAAAACACAACACTGATTAATTCATGAAAACAATGTCGTATTTTTATATCATTATTATGGTATTCTCATATTATCATTATCGTCATCATAATCGCATTCTCGTAATATCATCATCGAGCTATCGTATTATCATTATCGTATTCTCGTAATTATCAGCATCGTTCTATCGCATTATCATCATCGTGTTCAGGTATTATCATTATCTTATTATTGTATAATCATCATCGTATTCTCGTATTATAAATTATCTTATCATTGTATCATCATTATCGTATTCTCGTATTATCATTATTTTATCATTGTATTATCAGTATCGTATTCTCGTATTATCATTATCTTATCATTGTATTATCATTATCATATCATTGTATTATCATTATCGTATTCTTGTATTATCGTTATCTTATCATTGTATTATCATTATCGTATTCTCGTATTATAATTATCTTATTATTGTATTATCATCATCGTATTATCGCATTATAATTATCTTATCATTGTATTATCATTATCGTATTCTCGTATTATCATTATCTTATCATTGTATTATCATTATCGTATTCTCGTATTATAATTATCTTATTATTGTATTATCATCATCGTATTATCGTATTATAATTATCTTATCATTGTACTATCATCATCGTATTCTCGTATTATAATTATCTTATTATTGTATTATCATCATCGTATTATCGTATTATAATTATCTTATCATTGTATTATCATTATCGTATTTTCGTATTATCATTATCTTATCATTGTATTATCATTATCGTATTCTCGTATTATCGTCATCATACTATCGTATTCTCGTATTATCATCATCCTATTATTGTATTATCATTATCGTATTCTACTATCATCATCATCAAACTATCGTATTCTCGTATTATCATCATCGTGTTCTCGTATTAGCATCATCGATATATCCGACCAACAACCTTTCTCCAAGTAGGGACGCACCAGACTTTGATCCATGACATATTACCGCGACCGTGGCTGGGTGATTTTGGCGTCCGTATAGGAAGCGGGAGATCGAAAGTTCAAACCCCGGAGAAAGTTAGGTTATAACTGATGTAGTCGTTTGGTAAGACGCCGGTAGGCCCAACTCTGCCAGGTACCCGGCAATACATGTATGAGAATGGATTCGTGTTATTTTGCTAGAGAGGGGTCCGACCAGCAATATTTTATCCAAGTTGGTACCCAGTAGACTCCCACCCAAGACGTACTCCTCTCATTGTATTACATGACCACAATTCCAGGGTCCAGGCCCACCCCATCTGGATCCGCACACGCTCAGTGTATGATAGTTGTTATTTCCGTGATTCTCGTGCACAGAACTTATTAGTACACATCAAACCATTGTCTATGCATCTACATATATGTATATCCTATTTCTACTGCATTCACTTAATTCTTTTGGTAAAAATATATATTTGGTGTGGTACACATGAGACACATACGTGTATATACCCTTTGTACTATTCAAAACGTTATGGCGAAATAGGCTGAATTTCAGAGTCTGTCGAGGGACAGTTATGCATTTTTTCTTACATATATAAACATGACATGAAATATCAACTAATCCAAAATCATCTTACATAATATAATAATACATAAACTGGGTGAGGACAGCTTCATTGCGAGCTTTCTACTTCAAATATCTCTACGAGCTCATAGACAACTCGGAGATCGGTGAAACATTTTCACCGAGCTCCCGAGTCCTCTACGAGTTACAAAAATCCGTACGATGCCCTTACGAGTTTACGATGTCCGTACGGACTCCGTACGAACTTGCTAAAATTTGACTCGCACGGAGCTCGTACGATCAATGTGACCAGGGTCTTAAAATAGATAATTTAAAATTCGCTGAATATATCCATTATTGTCGCACGAACACCGTACGGCCATCGTGCGATCACCGTACGGACACCGTACGAGTTATCTACGAGCTCTGATTGATCTACGAGCACCGTGCGATGTACGGCCGGGCTCTTTGCGAGCCCCGTTCGGTGTCCGTATGGATATTACGATGTCCGTTCGGATATCGTACGATTGCATCTCTATAAATCGTACGAGGTTCGTACGAGCTGTGACCAGACCCTACGAATGAAAAAGTACCGTTAGGATTTCAAACATTCAGGACTCGTTCGAGTTGGTAAATTCGTACGGATATCGTACGAGCTTTGTGACCGTAGCATAACAAACTAACAAACTCGCTTAAGAAAATCTTAAGGAGTGTTTTGGCTTACATTCCAGTCCTTTCACAACAAACTTTCCAATAAAATTTGTTGGAGAAAAATGCAAAAATTTGTCTACGAGTAATTTCTCAACTAAGTCTGCTATTTTTTTAAATCTATTTTATGACCATAATTATAATCGTGTGCTGTAGAATTATTTCCGGCAGAAACTGTGTATTTACGACTACAGTCTCTGGTATTTATTGCTAAATTTATTATGGTAGGCGATTCTGTATGAAATGTACATCTATCATGTTATAATAGACTGACGTTTTTATTTTCTGTAAAAACATATTTATTTATTTTCTCTATCAAATACATGTAGACATGTTCATTGTCAGTCGGAGATACTGTAGGTACATACTTTAAGTACCGTCAACGATACCAATTTATACAGTGAATGCATATGCAAAGTGCTATGGCTATAGAACTATTTTCCCGGTGAATCGTGACCACTGATGTATGTCAAACACCTACATCTAAAAACAAATGCCTACCTACCTATCCTATTGTTCACCAATGTTTCCTGAACCACACATATGTTTTATTTAGCCGAAGTGAAAGTTATTCATTTCATGCCAATTTATTTTAGGTCGATTGTTTCACAATAAATACATTTTAATTGTTGTTTTTTAACTTTGCCAAAGTCTAAAATAAAAGTTCGTTTGAAGAATAAACATTAAATGCTTCGGCTTTTTGTGGACGATGCATTAAAATGACTTTCAGATGATAAAAGTCGAAATATACTTCCCGGATGCAAAATTGTCTATATATCGAGGGGTTAGAGCCAAATCCTGCTATGTGCTATTTCCTTATGTTTTCAGCAGAGCATTTTTTAATAACCATTTGTTAAGATATAGTTATTGTTAAAGGTAAACTATTAAATTAGATTGACAGTTGAATACTTTAAACCCTAGTATAAAATATTTGTGAACATTGTAAGGAAAAATGTGATTTAAATGACAAAATATTTTTGGGTTTTCAAAGCCTCACTCAATGATACAATTTGACATTTGCCAGATCCAAATGTAATACGATATATATATGTGGCAAGCAGTAGATGATAAAATAATGGGAAACCTGTCCACACTATACCACGCTTATTTACACTAGACCGGTAGGCAAATCCACTTTTCTCCTGATATCAAAACATTGAAAATGTCAAACTATATTATTGTCATATATATGTATAGGAGTTTACGATAAACGTCCATGTGATGAAAATTTTAGAAACTTTTTATCATATTCAGTGATGAAATCCTCTGGTATCATATAAGTTGATGTTTGTGGACTAACACAAAACATCAAGAAAAGATTATATGGTACATGCTCTGATTATGCTTAAATGTCAATGTAAATCAGAATATCATTCAATGCTCAAATTGCTTCCGTCACAGATGTAGCATTTTGGCATAACACAATGTAAAGGAAATGTGACTTGAAAACATAAAAATTATGCAATTGCGATTGTAAATATATGTTGAAGGTTGATGATCAATACGGTTATGTTCTATAATTGCAGTTCATCATGGCCACAAGCTAAGAAATCTTTAACATTAATTACAAAATTCAGTGTTCACTGTGACATTCATCACTGTATTCATGAACAATTAGAATTACATGCCGTAATTAATATATTTTGATAAATTTATAAATTTCTTGTCGTAATTTATAAAGTTTTTCATTAATTTATAAATTCATTAACACCGTTAATAATTACGGCTTGTAAATTAAAAATTAAAATGTGTTTGTATGTTTGAATTACAATCAGGTATGAACATTTAAAATATTAACTGGGTAATAAGATACAGAATATGTTTAAAATGAAAAAATATTTTAGATTGGCACAGCAACTTAAATATGTACTACAGAAATTTGAAAACTTCAATATCTTTGAAATGTATGATTTATCTTTTGTCTGCTTGCGACAGACAGTTGTAGTGCGGTTTTATTTCTGCCTAATTGGCAAATGACCTGAGGGAGAAGAGATAGATTGATGCTTGTGTGATACAAGGAGTTCAGGCGAGCTGTCCTAGTCCAGTCATTCTGACTAGACTTTCTGTGTCCAGACCGAGATTCAAATCAGGGACTTCCGGATTTGAAGTCGAGTGAGCTAACCACTCGACCACCGTTCCACTCTGATATATATATCACTTGCAACACTGTATCAACTGGGCCATGTATCATTCCGTGTGTTGATTTTTACTGAGATAATACAAAAAGCTATAACAATATTTTACTTATACAGTAGTGTTGGAAGATATTGTCATAAGAGATGTATATTTTCCTGATACACATATTTGTCTAAGTGTATAAATGAATCAACTTCCAGTTTTCGCAATAAGTCATACACTTTGAATTGTGTAGTCTGTCAATGAATCACACAGTTACCGGAAATCACAGGTGCTTTTACTCACAATAAGGCACATACTTTGTATCGTATAGTATCCCAATAAGTCATACAGTGATTAGGTTTGTACGCTGTGGTTGTGGTCATTTTTGTTTTACCTTAGGAAAGTTAATTTATAACGCTTGAGCATTACTTAATACCAAGTTAATGCATACTAGCACCTTCCTTAAGTTTGCTTTCGTAGAGGCTAAACAGTCTTTTAATTGAATGTCTTAATACACATTCAAGTGTTTAAATAATTTCTCTCTGTTTTTCATGTATTACAATTCTTACTTTATACACCTTTATAATCAAACATTACACAGCTATGTTAATATCCGTCTCGGCGAATTAAAAGCATTAATTGATTCGTAATAAAAAGTTTATTCGTTTAGATAAATGCATGCACCGTTCCAAACAATAATTCATACGTCTAGCTGTTACAAAATTAACAAATTCAAGCACATACATTTTTACTACTAGTAATTAAGTAAGTTATACTAAATGTTATAGTTAAGAATTAGCTAGTGTTATGTTCTTTATTTAAGATCATTAGAAGAGCTTCTCATTTACAAAAAAGATTAAATAAATCAAAGCAATTTAGTGTGTTTCTCAACGCACAACATTTAAATTCATAAGGAATACTAGTAGTCAGAATAAATTTCGACAAAACTACATTTTTCTCTCTGTATAAGGTATTCCTGTTTCAATCACACATACCTAAATGTATACAATCCATTTTAGTCACACTTTGACATCTTATTCGAGTGAATCTGGTATTATTATACAGCAATATAAACAACAACTGTGGTTTGACATTTAACTTACAGCGATGAAATTGTATGTACTACAGACCAGCACCCGGTGCCTTGTTGTTGACTTATATAAATTGACAAATCAAGGCTGATGTCATTTAACCAAAATGTCATTGTTTTATATGGAACAGTTGAGCGGGCCAAATATTATATTAAGACACACAAATGTTATTGGTAGAGATTGATATCCAGATTTGATTCATTCTAACAGATGTAAATGTTACATCTACGAAATTATTAAGAGGCCATTGATATAAAACTGATTTTGCCTCCAATGAGTTCTGTAGATACACGATAGCTCAAAATGACTATTATCAATATTTATTGAATTAAGTTCGATATTTTGAAATAATTTTGAGAATAAATAACACTGATGATACGGAACTCATTTAACTAAAAAGGTCAATTTGGACAAGTTTATCAGATAGAAGGTTCTGGCTGTAACCCCTCGATATATACCTTGTTGTGAATTTTCTCGGGTTTTAAAACCGCTATAAATGTTAATATGTAATGATTGTCAAACATAGTTGGTGTGTTTCATTCTTTAGAAACAGACCTGTTAATTCATTCAGATGTCATCCAAACATAGTCACTGACAAAAAAGTTATATGTGTTACCATGTTTTGTAGATCAAAAATGACTAATAAAATGGTTTATTTAAAACGTGATAAAATATTAATATCTCTTGTATCTTCAAATTGTTTGGTGCCTTCTTATACTGCAAAAATAGACCTTTCGCGTGAAACCACTGTCGATTAGATATATACACAAACTAAAGAGTTATAGGCGTAGCAGTGATTTCAAAACCAATGTTTCCTCTATAACCTATATCTCGACCAAGGTTTACATCGTGTAGCGGTCTAGCGATAACACGCTCTGGTTGGATCAACGAGATTAAGTGGGTGGAGTCGGCGTCTGGTCAATTGATACGAATGACCCATTATAAATGACCACCACATTTTGATTGACAGGTGACGTTAGCGGAATAGTGTATTTCTCGGCCCTATGCTATTTTAACCAAGAACAAAGGATTGATTCTACGGCGTGGAGGGGGGGGGGGTTAATTTTGTAATTTATTGACGAATTTTAAAATGTTGATATGAAATTAAAGATTACGCTCTGAAGTTTCTAAATATAAAAAATTGAAATTATGCCCATGCAAATATGAATTATAATGGTTCAAACACAGACTATTTTTCGAGAAAAAAATCTACACATTTTTGTGTTCGTATTCCACGGCCGTAGTAGTTTATTTTTTTATTTATTAACATATTTTCATATAAATTATATCAAAATAAAAAAGAAGCTCTCTTGTTTTAAAATATACAAACATATTGAAATAAAATAACGGCTAATTGAATATATACACAATTTTCTCGGCGTGAAATTATATTTTTAATGTGTTCGAATTCCACGGCCGTACCAGTTTTTTTATGATTCACTCCATTTTTATTGTTTTATATCGTTATGAAGCTCTTTAGTTTTTAAATATGTAACAATATTGAGAATTATCAATAACGCAAATATTTATAAAATGACAATGATTAGAAAATTGTGGTATTTCACGGCCGTGATTTTTTTGTCAATATTTGTGACGAAGATTAACACCAAACCGTATAATCATAGTAACGTACGATCATAGACATTGAAAGTGTTTCGAAAAAGAAAGGTTTATTGTTTTATTAATATGTTATACATGTTTTGGAAATTTCATGGTTAGTAAAATAAGATCATTTAATTGTGAAACTATTGTTTTTCATTAACCCTTTCTTATAAACGGTCGTATTCATGAGTGTCCTCAAATATTTTATGTCGTTCGGTAGTGTCCTCAAATAATTCATCCTTTTTAAAAATACTGCGACTTTTACATTGGATGCTCATTGGTTGCAATGTGTAAATATATGTGATTGTACATAAGTTGAGTCTCTTATAATTAATTCTATATCGAATGGTTATATGCATGTTTTATTTGTGATATAATAAGTGTTATTTTGTAATAATTAGACATGGATGAGACTGAAATACAGTCTAATTTTACAGTTATTGCCTCCGAATCTATACGGAGAAATTCAACAACGCATATGTATTAGAATTTTCACAGAACAAAACGGAACTTTATTTATCACAGGCATCTATGCAACATGGGTACAGTGATATATAAATGTTACAGTATAAATACATTGGGATAAACACTATGGGCCATATTCACATCCTCTCCTCCACTCTCACTCACTGAGTTAATCCAAATTTAATTGTTTTTTCGTCCGTGCGTTTGAGTGTGAACTCGACCTAACCTGAAATTGGTATTCACAACGGTAAGTGTAGCTGGAGTTGACTCGACTGAGTGAGGAATTTTCGAGGGAGCGAAACGTCGACTTCAGCGTGACTCCAACCAAACTCAATGGAATGTTAGTGAATACCAAAGTTAGTCACTAACTAAAATGGACAATCCATTCGAGGTAGAAGAATTTAAGGATATGATTTTACCTTTTAGAAATGTCCCGGATAGAAGAAAATCCTTAGAAAGCATGGATAATGTGAATTTTTTGGCAAAGTTCCCCAGCTACACTCAAATGTGTGGTTACGTGCATACCGATTTAGCGCACGAATGTTGGACTAATAAAAGTTATTGTAGTTTCAAATTAAACTACACAACAAATTCATATGATCGTGTGGGTTGATAAATATACAACCATAAATATAATTTTATATATTATACCTCACCCAAATTTCATTCAACTGTTTCTTTGTTATTCTAATCGGTCCATATATCCAGAGATAGACTGACTGATTTGCATGTTCCAAATACAACAGCCGGTCAATATTATAAAAATATGGACCGGCAAAATAATATTGACCGGCAGCTGAAATAAACGTATTGTTTATTGCATGACGTCATGGATACTGTGACGCTACCATAGAGCGTGACGTTGCGCGAACTTTTCTTTTTGTAACGTTTTTTTTGTTTAAATTAGATTTATGTCCTGCCGACAGTAATTGCATGGATCAACTCATGTGCGTTTATGATACAAAGTTCAATATAAGCTCTAAAGACGCATTAGTTTGCATAAAAATGAAAAAAAAGTCGAAATTCCAGTGATGGAGATTATACTTGAAACAACTTAAAAGTTGTCTATAGATTTATTATAGCAACACGGGTTTTCACATTTCTGCGTTATTTCGGTGGATATGCAAACAGACCAAAATAGATGTAAGGTCTCCCTATAATGATATGTAGTTCTGTAGCACATAAACAACTTAAACCCAAATGTATGTAATGTTTTCTTATTAGTATCTAGATCTAGTTACAAAAGTAGGCCTATAATATCGATATTAAATGTTCGGTATAATAAAAGAAATAGTTCACATCACTTCGGGCCCAATGACATTATATGGACTGGCTAGTCAGCCCGCGTTGTGTATATGGACCTCAGCTTCGCTTCGGTCCATATACACAACTTGGGCTGACTAGCCAGTACATATAATGCCATAGGGCCCTCAGTGATGTGAACTATTTCTTAATTATAATTTGTTATCTAAAAGTATATTATTTGGACAAATAAAGTTACTGTAATAAGTGTATGAAGTATCTGGAATTAAAATTTAGTCATATTACTGCGATGTTAATTAAATACATGGTATTTATATATGGAGCATAACTATTGAAATTATAACGTTATTGTTTTCATTCTTTGCCATATTATTATTTTTAATCCCACCCAGTGTTGATATGAAGATGACTAAAATATTTGAATGAATAAAAACGTGCAAACTAGCAACAAATACTGATGATGTGCATTGCAATCATTCATGTGTCAATGTGCCGCCTCGATAGCCTACTGTTAGAGCGTCCGCTTCGAGTGCGGGACGCCCAGGTTCGATCCGGGGTCACTTCATGCTAAAAACGAAATGGTATCAGTATTTCCCTTGCAAGATGTCCAGCATAATAAGCGAAAGGTGGCTTCTCTTCTCTTACGTATTGTATTATATATTGTGACGATGGATAAATTCGGGCATGATGTGTCGAGAATGGTTAATATTTGTTCAAGGTTGTACCAACTTGTTTCATAATCAACCTAAAACCAAGAAGTTCATGCATCAGCTATCTTATGTACTATTATTTTTAAACATGTCGCACATTAAATGACATTCCAGGAATTATAGCTTTCTAGCTGTCGGGCTTCCCCGGAACGGTATGTACGATGTATGTGTTGTAATTAACAACATCATATGACAGTGAAGCTGCTTATAAAAGTAAACTGAGTCCATTTCCTCCGACTTCTAAATTATTAACATGACATTACCTGCTTGACGGTCGGTGGAATTCATATTGACGTGATATGATATCTAATATTGAGTCCACGGCGAAAACATAAGGCATACGGTACGATTTGTCTTCTTCGATATGCGCATCCTTTATTTATTTTAAATGCGTAGGCATTGCCTTGCATAATTGTTTTGTTGGAATATATCAATGTAAATCATTATATACATTTGTACGTTCATTCAATGTTAATTACATCGAAGTTTTATGTTAACTGATCCACTATAATCTTTGCAATAATCATACCGACCAATTCAATAATAAAGCACAGATTGTATGTATAGTCCAGTTAGGATATTGTGACAGTGACGTTGCAATTTATGTGTACGCAAAAAACCACAACCATTGTATAAACAGGTAAAGCGAAGTTTAGTATATTAGTTTAGCATTGATATTATAGTTGTTTGTACAGTATAAGCCTTTATAATTTGTTTTACACCGTTATAGTGGACTCGACCGCTGCGTCACTGGATTTTTATCCTGACTGGACTATACAGTGTAATATCCTACCATTTATTATAACGGTCACACACTCAGGAAAGTCGAGGACGAGTTACCCATGTGAATACCAAATCTCCACTCGACCTACACTAACTCGACCGTCACTCTAGCTACACTTGAGGCTACCTTAGGTTAGTGTAAGTCGAGTTGGAGTGGAGGACCGACTATTTTTTTTTAGGCTGCCAAATATTTAGTTTTTCGGCTGCCAACTTTGTTAGGCCGCTGGATCGCTAGGGCGCTAGGCCGCCAACTTCACATTTTTTTTATATTTTTTTTCGACTGCCAACTTTGTTAGGCCGCTGGATCGCTAGGCCGCTAGGCCGCTAGGCGGCTAGGCCGCTAAGCCGCTAGGCCGCTAGGCCGCCAACTTCCCATTTTTTTTTTTTCGACTGCCGCTGGATCGCTAGGCCGCTAGGCCGCTGGGCCGCTAGGCCGCTAGGCTGCTAGGCCGCTAGGCCGCCAACTTCACAATTTTTTTTTTTTTGTTTTTTTTTTTTTTGGACTGCCAACTTTGTTGGGCCGCTGGATCGCTAGGCCGCTAGGCTGCTAGGCCGCTAGGCCGCCAACTTCACAATTTTTTTTTTTTTTTTTTTTTTTTTTTTGGATTGCCAACTTTGTTGGGCCGCTGGATCGCTAGGCCGCTAGGCCGCTAGGCCGCTGGGCCGCTAGGCCGCTAGGCTGCTAGGCCGCTAGGCCGCCAACTTCACAATTTTTTTTTTTTTTTTTTTTTTTTTTGGACTGCCAACTTTGTTGGGCCGCTGGATCGCTAGGCCGCTAGGCCGCTGGGCCGCTAGGCCGCTAGGCCGCTAGGCTGCTAGGCCGCTAGGCCGCCAACTTCACAATTTTTTTTTTTTTTTTTTTTTTTTGGACTGCCAACTTTATTGGGCCGCTGGATCGCTAGGCCGCTGGGCCGCTGGGCCGCTAGGCCGCTAGGCTGCTAGGCCGCTAGGCCGCCAACTTCACATTTTTTTTTTTTTTTTTTTTTTTGACTGCCAACTTTGTTGGGCCGCTGGATCGCTAGGCCGCTAGGCCGCTGGGCCGCTAGGCCGCTAGGCTGCTAGGCCGCTAGGCCGCCAACTTCACAATTTTTTTTTTTTTTTTTTTGGACTGCCAACTTTGTTGGGCCGCTGGATCGCTAGGCCGCTAGGCCGCTAGGCCGCTAGGCCGCTGGGCCGCTAGGCCGCTAGGCTGCTGGGCCGCTAGGCCGCCAACTTCACAATTTTTTTTTTTTTTTTTTTTTTTTTGGACTGCCAACTTTGTTGGGCCGCTGGATCGCTAGGCCGCTAGGCCGCTAGGCCGCTGGGCCGCTAGGCCGCTAGGCCGCTAGGCCGCTAGGCCGCTAGGCCGCTAGGCTGCTAGGCCGCCAACTTCACGCTGCTAGGCCGCTAGGCTGCTAGGCTGCCAACTTCACGCTGCTAGGCCGCTAGGCTGCTAGGCCGCCAACTTCACGCTGCTAGGCCGCTAGGCTGCTAGGCCGCCAACTTCACGCTGCTAGGCCGCTAGGCCGCCAACTTCACGCTGCTAGGCCGCTAGGCTGCTAGGCCGCCAACTTCACGCTGCTAGGCCGCTAGGCTGCTAGGCCGCCAACTTCACGCTGCTAGGCCGCTAGGCCGCTAGGCCGCCAACTTCACGCTGTTAGGCCGCTAGGCCGCTAGCCTGCCAACTTCACGAACATGTGAGATGTTCGGAGACAATATTCATTTAATATGTATTATAATGAATTATGTAATATGTCGTTAGAAACAATTATCAGCTTCCGTACTGTAATGTTTCGTGCAGAGGACCGATGTTACTATTGAATTCATTTGTAGATTTACAGATAAGTGATTGAACTGTAAATTGAATTGTGTTATACACCGGCGACAATACGTCCGGTAAGAGGCGATAAACGCCACGTGTGATACTACAGAGTGTCACATAAGTGGCGGCAATACGTCAAGAAATAATCGGCAATTCGTTACATAACTTAAAGACGTCACAATTTGTCATGTTAGAGAATACAACACGTCACATTAGATACCGGGAAATGTCACAAAGAGTGCACATAACGTCACGTAAGAGGCGACAAAACATTACGTAAGAAGCGATACGACGTAACATAATAGATCACAATGCGTCGTGTGTTAAGGCGAACATCTGAGAGCAGGAGGACAAGTACCCCAACTGAAGGTCTTACAATGAGATTAGGGACAGACCGTCGTGGTTCCTTACCACATGTCCTAACTCCGCCACGTTCCCCTGTCTTCAAACCACGCAGAGAATCAATTCACGGTCCACTGTATCATGGATCGCTTTTGGGATCTTCAAGTTCGACCATTCTAGAAGACAAGGTAGATGAAGAGCACGGACTAGACAAACGTCGTGTCATCAAGGTGTTACTTATTATGGGGTTGACATTTGTAGCAGTTGTGTTATTTTCCCTCTACCGACTAATCACATGAGTGTGGCACTCGAGTGTATAAGGTTTTAGTATTTTTAAATGCTGTTCCATACAAAACCCACATTATATGTATACTATATTTGTACTTGATTTGCACAGTGATTA
The DNA here is from genome assembly GCA_947247005.1 of Spisula solida. NCBI lineage: Eukaryota > Metazoa > Mollusca > Bivalvia > Venerida > Mactridae > Spisula > Spisula solida. The sequence continues at coordinate 55,892,747 of OX365945.1, forward strand.
TAATGCCATGTTGCATTGGTGCTAATTAAACGTTTTAATTAATTAGTAGTTAGTAAAATATTGTCATATCCGGATTTATTAGTTCAGAACTTTACTCGTAGTGTGAATACCATGGTGATGAAGGCAGACAAGGACATAGTCTAGTTCCCTGTCATACTATAATGTTTTAGCACTCATAGGGAGGTAATCCAGACTAACAAGGACATGTCTTGAAGGGTAGTTGTGTTTTGTGTTTAACAACCTACGAATAACAAGGTTTCGTGAACTATTTATATTTTTTATGAAATATACCTGTCCTTTTAAAACGTTTTGATGATAAGCATCAAAGACATGTTTAGTATTTGCTACTTCTTTAGTTATATGCTGCTTCAAATGCTAGAGTAATTACTTACTTGACACATGGCGCGCACATTTAAATAGCCGGTAGGTCACTAATTGGTAATTTTGAAACACTAGTATTTAATTTCTAACGTAGCTTCAGTACGAATGAAACGTATTACCGATAATAAAACGCGATAATTAGACCACCCTAAACTTAGGAAAACAATTTTCAAGCGGTATTTTTAATGTTTTACTCTCTAACCAAGCTCAAAAGAAAAGTCAATTTAAATATAACAAAAATCATTTTCACTACGGTTACGGCCCTCCCTGTCCGACCTGTTACTGGTCAACGGTGTTTCAGTCTTATGGAGACTTCCCAATCTTATTTTCTGACACCGGACAAACCTGCAAATGAATCATTCTGACAGAAGCTAATAATTATACTATGTGTATGTATTTGTCGTATAAATACAATAAAAATCAAATTACTTCAATAGTGGAAAACATAGAGAAAATCCATCTTGGATTACAGCTACGATTTCTTCGTAAACATTCTTTGAAGAGTGTGGAACAAACTTGTAGTTGGTACTCCAAATCTCTAAGAACTTCCGAGAATACGGCCTAACCCTGATCTCATCCTTCGCAATAAATATCGTTATAAAACTGATTTTCCATTATCCATCGAGATCATTGATAAAAACATATAGTTTCAATTTCGCAACCTCGATGAGACGACGTTTGTTTCATAATTATGTTCTCTTAGTTTAGCAATACTATGTCTCAGCATCCCCGTACCCCATTACCTTAAACATCGTAATGCCACAGACATCTGTCGTCTTGTGATTGGAATTCTTGACTCTTTCGGAAATTGCCGTTCTTAATTAAACTGCTAAATTGCAAAACCTGTCGGTAAAGACTCTAACTGTGCCTCCGTTATACAGTTTTTAATAAGACATGTATGTACATTTTGTATATTAAACCAGTTAAGAGAAACGACTTGTCAACACGGCCTCTCTTTGTTGTTTTTATGGGTGGACTTTACTTACACGTTTGACTGCATTTCTATCAGGGATTGTAATATACTATCAAATATACATTAAAGATGTGTCTTCACATGCAAGCGAATATTGGATTGTCTCTAGATATTGTTTTATGCATACGATATGTACAAAACATTAATTTATCCCTCAATAAGTATTTTTTCTTTACATAATAACATCGTTTGTTTTTTAATATATGGCAAACCGTTTTACTCATGTTTTAACCACCTAGTCAATGTCTATGTGTACTGTATGGGTGAAAATTTCTGCTGGTCAAACAGTTTGTGAATTTTGAAATACAAAATTTGGTGTGCAAAATTATTAGCGAATTATTTTACTTCTTGGCAGAGTTATTTGTAGGCCAAAATTCACGCTAGATGACATTCAGTATTAATTTCAGGTCACTAACGGAACCACTTATGCAGTATGGCAAGCCGTTTTGCTTTTTATTTACTTAATAATGAAATGTTCCAGTCTATTAGAACTACGAACTGTGTGTACCCTTGGGAAAATGTTACAAACGCTTAATACAAATAGCTATTAAAATTACCAAGCCATTATTTAAGCCTTTAAGCTATATCCCTTGCCAGCTGTATTATACATGTATTGCTAATTTCGTCCGAAAATACTTTGTCTGATTTTCCTAGAAGGGGCGTTTGTGGCGGGCAAAAACATGGAGGGGGCAAACAGGGGGGGGGCAACAGGGGGGGGGCAAACACTATTTTATTGTAGGGCTTACACGTCTAACATAACTGTATCTATGCAGCCGCTTCCAGATGTTGTTGTTGTTGTATTCTGTAAAAGTGCCATTAAAACTTACACTGCTCAAAACAAATAGAGGAACACTAGAATTTTTGGAGTTATTTTTGCCATCAATGAATTAATACCCGAAAAATAAATGTATAGAATGAGTATATGAATATTATCTCACAAACAAACATCAACATTTGGCAACGAAGTATACTTATTGAAAAAAGTAGCGCATATTGAAAACCCCATTTTTGTGTGAACAACACTGTTTCTGTTTTTCATTGATTATTCCATAATCACTAAAATTGCAGTGCACTTTTAAGTAATGCGTATGTCCCTTTATAATGTTAATGCAATGTCTACACCGATTTGGTACGTTCTCAATCAATGTTCTTAAGTGGTTTTGGGGGATGACTCTTTACTCCTACACGACTACAAGGGTCAGCCCATCAAATGTTTTCCGTGACTTTCTTGAGAATGAAATGCACCTGTAGACAAAGTTTCAAACATGTTCTACTGAATTCAGTTCCTGACACCATGCGGGTCAGTCCACCACAACGATTTTGCAAAGACAAACACGTCAAGTACCACTTTGGAAGGGGTGTGTGCTAGTTTTAATCTACATACCAAAGATCCCACGAGCATCAGTACAGACAAAAAGGGTCATAAAAAGTCGTAGGGTGTTTTACCAGTACCGTAAATTCCTTAAACACCTTCTTCTTAACATGTAGAGTTCCGAACGCCCACCAACGCATCCATTTCCCAAAAACACAAAAAATCTATTTTAAACCAGTACCATACAACAATGGTAAAGTCAGCTTGACGTTCCCCTGGGGTTTTCACACGCGTTCACGTCTTTCACATGCGTAATAATGGAACTGGTTTTTATCGCGAAGCAAAAAGTTTCGACTGAGGGTCATTTCCCAATTTGCATTGTCATTGACCATTTTAAGACGGGTTTTGCGTTGCCTTGAGGTCAACATGGGACGTGCAGCGATCCTCCGATCATGAGGCCACCTTCCTAAAGACTTGTTCCAACTGAATTACCAACAACACACATTTGTCGCTCTTTTGATGAAGTAAACGTGGATTTTATCGTTGACAAAAGCGTCCGGAACGTGTGGGGTCTCAAATAACGGCATTGGATAAGGAATTGTGAAGCATTTTCTATCGTGATAGAGTTCATTATGGATGTTCCGATAACATTACAGAGATTTCTCCGTTCCTAACATTAAAAACAAAACGTCTACCCTTTGAACCATTTCACACAGGGACTGGACATCGGTTAACAGTAACACACCGGTCACACAAGGACTAAACATCGGTTAACAGTAACACACCGGTCACACAGGGACTGGACTTCGATAAGACGGTAACATACCGGCCAAACAAGGACTGTACATCAATAAAACAGTAATACACCGGACACAAAGACCTGACATCGATTAAACAGTAGAAAACCGGTCAAACATGGACTTGACAAAGATAAAACAATAACGCACATGCCAAACAGTGGGACTGGCTTTCGATAAGACAGTAATACACAGACACTCAGGAACTGGATTTCGATGATAGAGTTTATAATGACAAATGACACATACAAAAGTTGTTCCCTATGCTGTATCCAGTATACTGTGTCCTAATTGGTTATTTCTAAAACTTTCCTCAGGCCTAACCTTGGAATTAGTCCTGTATAATTAGGTAGTAGCATATCCGATTCCCGGTTTGGAATGATAATTCCATATAGAGCTAATACATTTAGCACATTACTTTCAGAATATGTAATTACTGCCTAGTTATATTTGGTAGCCATGGAAACATTTTAGCGAGAAAAAATCGTTTAGGGTTATTTTTCAAAATAGAATCTAGTAAAATGAACACTATTTCGATTGATATTTTGCTTGTTCTAAGAACTTAATAGAGTTGAAGGGAAAGTTCTCTGGCACAGCAAATGTATATACTAGTTTAAAGCTCTTCAAATATGGAGTAAGGCTTGGCCTATTCGTTTACGTTTGTATACCGTATGATTTAGTTGTTACAGTGTAGCAATACCACGTGATTTTTGGCTACAGTTACAAGAAGAAATTTGTAAACATTGGAAAATAAAATAGCCATAAGTATTTTATTTCTTAATCGATTTCTATGAAATATACTCCACGCTAAGGGGACAATCATTTGCTTTCCATGAAATATAAGATCTTTTTCAGCAGCTTTACCGATTTTTCTATTACCCTGTGAAACCTACACGTTCCACGGTTTCACAGGGTAATGGACTAAACGGCACATCCGCTGAAAAAGATTTTATATTTCATGGAAAGCAAATAATGTTCTCCTTAGCGAGGCGTAGATTTCATAGAAATCGATGAAGAAATAAAATACTTATGGCTACATTTGTGTTCCAGTGTTTACAAATTTCTACTTGGAACTGTAGTAAAAAACCACGTGGTATTGCTACACTGTGTTAGTAGTGAATCTGACTGAACATTAATGGCTCTGAGAACTCATAGGAGAACGAGCAATATATTTATTTAAAAGACTATTGTATGTATTATTATATTAGAAAACCCATATCGGACAAAATTAGATCGTATGTATTAGCATTTTGAGATAAATCATTATTTTCTAAAACGAAATTCGAAAAATTTCGGCCGTATAAAACTGGAGAAAAGACAAGGTCCACAAATGGCTTGTTTTATTTCAAAAATAAAAATGCATGTTCCCTATAAATTGATATTCCCTAATGTTTTGTACATACGCAATACACGCTTTTATTACAAACACATGACAGTGTAATGTAAAATAAATTCTAACACGATCCGCGGATTAATCCATTAAACAAAGAGCGGACCTAACTATTTATTATTACCCCCATAAAACATGGTAACAAATTGGCTGTTACAATTTACGCCCCGTATCACATGACCTATTTATGAATGAATGAACGTAAACATTATAGTAAAAAAAATTAACGGACCGCGAGTTTCACGAGAATCCAGTGTTACAGCTATGACGCATCTATTTTTAGAAACTCCAATATACTCTCCAAATTAAGATTCATAAAAATTTCTGATAATCAATTCATTTATATTTTTCATTTCATGACAAAGACACACTATACTCGTGTTATTAAAATTGTTTCAATGTTAAAAATGTGTTTTTTTTCCTTCAGAAAATTACGAAGGTCATTTTCATTAACGAGGGCGGTAATTGTACCAGCTAATAAGCCACTCAATTTCAGCGTGGAATCATGTTCAATGTCAAATGGGTGAAAATGGAATGCGCGCAGTTAAATAGTGCGGGATATTATCGTATTTAGAATCGAAATAAAAACTCTGTTCTTGTATATTGTCGGTGAATAAAACACGGACAGTCGTTCGGATGCGGAAAATTAAATCACTCGTGCTACGCACTCGTGATTTAATTTTTCCGCATCCGAACTCCTGCCCGTGTTTTATTCACCGACAATAAACGCGAACAGATTTTTATTTCTTAAATAAAAAGTATAGCATGAATGTCATGACGTTTTTTGTGAAAATCTTACGTCATGAATATTCACGAATATGGCTAAAATGTCATTCATAGCTGAACATATCATATTGTAGTGGGGTTGTAATATTACATATGACAAGGGACAAGCACTCTTAATTATTTCAAGGCAGCATTAAGTTGTTAGAAATAACGTTTTTTTTATAAAACACGCATTTTAATTAACCCATTATTGAACCTTAATTGTCCTTCCAATATAAAAATCACACCAAGAGGTAATTATTCCAATTTCCCTTGACGAGCATTTGTTGGGAAAATTCACAGCATGCCATCGCTTCTTCCATTATAGATTTATATCTGTTTCTACTTTCGTCCGAAATTGATAATCATTTTAAATTCGCTACGCATGCTATGTTACCTTATATCAGAAAATCTCCTCTCACGAGAACTGCCTTATCTGATAATTATGGTCTGTTATTTACTATAATTTACTAAAATACATTGTCTCATGCAGGCAGTGACGTCACATCAGCACCACGTGACAATCATCGACTGGCTAATTATATGTCGTATTATTCGGATTTGATCAGTGACTTACAACATGCCTGTATGCTGGTTTCCTGATAATTAAAGAACACGTTAACGTGCCGCGTTGTGTTTTCTACATATTTATATTTATGTTGACACATTTCAAGCGGCGATCTTCAATAAAGATGCCTTTCTTTTCACATTTAAAGGCCTTCGCTATAGTTTCCCAAAAAATACATGTACATGTAATAGATTTTGATAGAATTTAGGCTTATTATTAGCATCTGAAACCATGCATTGTGTCCACATGCAAACAAACCATGTCAAAGTTTATGCGTAACTGTTTACAACACCACTGCAATTTCATGGTCTACTGTATCTACGTTTTGAATGGCATACTATTGATTTACATTTAAGTCGATCATTCCCCAAGGTTTATGTATCTATTATTCACCCCGTTAAGCTTATAACAACCAGAAAATAAACTATAAATACCGACACAGTATGTGCCAAAGTGCCAGGGTAATACATACAGGGTGTTAAAAAAGTTTATTCTCAAAATTTAAATTCATACTAAATTTTATCTGAGCTTTGTATGCAGAGTCCAATTTTATTTTTTTACTCTAAAAGCTTCATTTATTACAAGATAGATTAGAACTATGGTAGAATCCTCTGGAATTTAACCTCGAAATTATACATTCTTTTGACGCCAGAACAATTAACTATTGAAACTTAAACTTTGAGAACGAACTTTTTTTAACACCCTGTATATAGTATTACAACCGTTAGGACTCATGAAAAATGAACTTCTTAAAAAGGCGTTCCCAACAAGTGCGATAATTTGAATGGATTAAACATTGTTACACATTAAATAAGACTTATCATTGCTAAACACCTCGAAACTTCAACAAAAATATCTTAAAGAGTTACTGAGAAAAGAATAAAATTATATTTCCGTAACGAGCCAAAATAGTCGGCCATACAATCGCCAACGAGCTTGATTGAGTTGTTTCCCTTTGACTATAAGTGAATATTTTAGTTGTCAGTTTCCTTGTTGAATAAAAAAAATCGCGGACAGTGAAAAACTATTATTCGTAATTTGAATACATTATTTGTGATCAAAGAGATATATTTCCTCATATTTTATTCTTAAAGATAAAAACTTGGTGTTTTTATTCTTATATAGAATCTACTGGGAGATTTATAGCCCATAAAATGCGCTCGCAGACAATAATATTCTAGATGTAGGGAATGTCTCTTAAAAGAAGTTGAAAAGATCTAAAAGAGAACAATGCCTTGAAAATAGTTCTTAATTTTAATTTATCTGTGATTGGATTGGTCTTTAACCGAGTTGTTGCTGTAATTCAAGTTATACAAAGAAGTGTAGTGACACGATGGTCGGCTGGATAACGACCTTGCGTACGGATCGAGAGGTCCCTGGTTCGATTCTCGGGCGAGGCATTTACTTGCCTTGTTCATTTCTTATAAGCGCTGACATGCGGTGTTAAGAGATGCCGACTCAAGTCATGAATTCAACAAATTCATACCCCTGCAATAGGCTGTCGTTTTATTCCTTTTCGGTTGACTACATCCACCTAAGCTGGTTGGGACCGATGATCATCGACCTTAGAATTTGCCTGAACATTATCACTGCTTTTGGACTTCAAGGTGCTGCCTCACGTATTGGTATATTGCAAAAATAAAATTGTCAGATATTAAGGTAAATTTTGTATAACTGCCTGTGTATGCAAAAAACAAACACACTGGCATTAAAAATAACTTGCGAAACATCGGCATTTTGTAGTTATTTAGTATTTTTTCATCCAAAATTAACACTAATATCACTAAGATTGCCTGAAATATGTTCGCATTTGATGAAAACGAATTGCAAAACGAACCGAAAGCCTCAATGATGTTTACGCTTTAGTTCGTAGATGTTACAGCTCGAACATGGAAGAAAAATCTGCCCTTTTTTAAAAGGAAAAATACCGAGTACGCATTATGTAGAGCGGTTTATTTCTTATTTTCCACACATCTTTCATAAAGCAATCGTCAGTGGCTTTTTATTTCATAAATACTTGGTTAGGAAGGAAAATGACGTCATACAAACATTTTAGCCCGATCTGTGAGGCAGCACATTGAAGTATACCGAGCTGTACTGCGAAGTAACATTATACACCAGGATTTAAATGCTGTCTTTAAAACTCAAGATTAATAAATCTAACAAATTATACCAGGACTATTATAAAAGAATTCAAAGTAATAAACATTATTTTTTATTTATATATTTCTTTACGTTGGTATCCAAGATCAAGCGCGCGTAAACCTAATAAGGGAGATAAGCCTTATTGTAAAACTACAGAATATTCCTAACTGCTCCTCACAGCAGTTATTTCCCATTACTGGCGTGATTTATTAAACTGGAGTTTATATAATTAATTATTATACCTCACTATATAATAGCATACCTTGTTTAAAAGTGTATCAATATTATAATGATATTAAAATGAGTATGTTGGTGCCATATAAATTATGCAAGAAATAGATGAAATGAACAAAAGACAGTGGTGGGTCATTTGAAAACCATGTGTCTCGAAAACGAGCTTGGTGACATATCATTCTTATAATTTTAATATCGTAACAGATGAATATTCCTTCATTTAAGATTTAAAGGTGTTTCTGAGAACATTTTATCGTTAGATAAAAGGCGCGCTTACTGGTCACCTCAATTCGCGAAATAATGGTCATGCGAATATTAAGAGATTACAATAACTTGTTTCTCATATAAACTGATTTTTGAAAACAAAATACCGGTATGCAACATACGAAACGAACCTAGAACGAAAACTTACAGGCTGTTGTGTGAAACTATCCCAACTCAGGGAAGAAGTACAAATATCATTAATCTTAAACTCAAAGAAGCGTTTTAACAAGTAACAATCGTAGTTTGTGTCAATATAAAATTAATCTTAAGTTGTCAAAACATAAAAGCTTCTAGCCGACGTTGAAACTATTTTAATACACTCTATGCGAAGATAATTTATTTTTTTACAAAATCTATTCAACATTGTAGTATCAACTCAACAATTATATAATTGAGACCGTACTGAAAGGGCGTATAATAACACCGCTAGAAGTAGCAAGCACACTCGGATACCTCCCTCGTGTCTTTGTTGACTCAGCCTTTGTGTGTAGTGTTATGAACGTATTTGTTCAGTAACAACACGTCTCGAAAACAAACGAAAGGAAAACTAGTCAATTCAAAAGGTGGCATTATTCTGTAAATATGAACTGTAAATTAAACCCAGGAACATTTCATACTTGATTAGAGCGCTACGACGTGTTAAAAATATTTGTTGGTTTAGCTTTAATAATAAATCGAGAAATTGAGGTCCTGACTGCTTTAATGCATTTAATTTCACCATATGTTTGGTAGATTACTATAATATCGCCCATGTCAAACGATATTCTTGGAATATACGTATGCTCATTTTTTTAGTTTTAAAACAGGACTCGAACTAGAATGCTATACAAGCAATTTATATGACTTTTTAGACGCAGCAAAAAAAATTGTTAATGTCGCAAGGTTGACGTTAAATGTCGCAACAATTTGGACTGACGTTAAATGTCGCGACATCAACGCTAAAATTCGCAATCCTTTTTAAGCACTCTTTTGTAGTATTATTGTCCTAGTTTGAGTCCAGACGTATCCAAGAGTGGCTATTAAGGGTTTGTCAGGATGTAAGGCCAAGTTTCCCGGTACAGTGGTTCTGGATGAACCGGTTTGAATTTAAACATAAATTAAAATATATCAGAAATTTCGAGTAGGACAGTCACGATCAACCGGTTAATCGGATCCAATTCAATCTATAACTGAAATCGATTTTACTTTTCCAATACCGGTAATCATTTTGATGCAAAGAACGTACCTGCCTGCTATGACTGTTTAAACTATAATATTAATTTTGTCATCAACGTTTATGCGCGGATCTAGAAATATTTATCTGAGTTGGTCTCCAACCAGCATTTTCTCAGAAAAAGATAATAATAATGATAATGATAATAATAAATATTATATTTAAAGAGGCGACACTGTTGGGTATACCCAGTCTTCCCTGTGAGCCTCATAATCACATTTACATTAGATGTGCATTAATTTTATAGCAGCAAGTAGCAACAACAATTTACAAAATCAACAACAACAACAACAACTAAAATAAGTACACGACGTTGCGAAAAATATGTTTAAGATATGCGTTTGCTAAAATATTGAATACATGTACATACTTTTAAATAATACAAATGGATAAACAAGATCTCACGGACGTTCTGACCATATTATTATCTTTCAATTGAGCGAAACGTTTATTGTGTAGAGGGCTAATATAATCACTATTCGGAAATATAGGTTATTCTTCAATTTGCTGTGAATATGCATATCGCAAGTCAAAATATTTATGTTTTTCTAAGATGCATTATAAATACCATCATGGAAACCGTGGATTAGCTGTGCATTCACAAATCATGAATAAAAGGTGATATTTATGTATAGGTGTACATGTAATACTAGGTATATAGCTTGTGTCGTTTGCCCGGGGGCACGAAACTCGATTAAGAAATTGTAAACGTCTGCACCTAAATAAAATAAATTCGCTAATATTTATCTCATCTTTTGGTTATTATGCAAGAAACATTAAAAAAGAGAATAAATAATTCATGCTCCAGCTTTCCAGGAAATCATAGTTGCATTACATGCTTGGTTAGATTTATTCAACAAGAAAATCGTCAGATATCGTAATATGCATAAAAGAAAGTATGTTTCTAGTTACTAAGCAGTGGTATAATAATAGCCTACCATTACATTCGAGAATCAAAGGGAAGCTACTCTTCCTATTGGGTTTTTATGAAAAACCAAACCCATGTTTTTCAGAGTTATTACTCCTGACTTTCAGGGTAAGTCACTCTAATCGACTTCAAATAAGTCAAACAGAGTTGCCTCCCGTAAATTCAAGGGACGTAACTCTTGAACTGTGCACAGTTCTCTCCCCTGATTTTCAGGGGAAGTCACTCTTACCGACTTAAAATAGGTCGGACAGAGTTGCCTCCCCTGAATTCAAGGGATGTAACACTTGTCATGTGCAAAGTTCTCTCCCCTGATTTTCAGGGGAAGTCATTCTTACCGACTTGAAATAGTTCGGACAGAGTTGTCTCCCTTGAATTCAAGGGAAGCTACTCTTGCCATGTGCAGGGTTCTCTCCCCTGATTTTCAGGGGAAGTCACTCTTACCGACTTAAAATAGGTTGGACAGAGTTGCCTTCCCTGAATACAAGGGGAGCAACTCTTGCAATGTACAGAGTTCTGTACCCTTATTTTCAGGGGAAGTCACTCTTACCGACTTAAAATAGGTCGGACAGAGTTGCCTCCCCTGATTTCAAGGGAAGTAACTCTTGCCATGTGCAGAGTGCTCTCCCCTGATTTTCAGGGGAAGTCACTCTTACCGACTTAAAATAGGTCGGACAGAGTTGCCTCCCCTGATTTCAAGGGATGTAACACTTGTCATGTGCAAAGTTCTCTCCCCTGATTTTCAGGGGAAGTCACTCTTACCGACTTAAAATAGGTTGGACAGAGTTGCCTCCCCTGAATTTAAGGGAGATTACTCTTGCCATGGTCAGAGTTCTCTCCCCTGATTTTCAGGGGAAGTCATTCTTACCGACTTAAAATAGGTCGGATAGAGTTGCCTCCCCTGATTTCAAGGGAAGTAACTCTTGTCATGTGCAGAGTTCTCTCCCCTGATTTTCAGGGGAAGTCACTCTTACCGACTTAAAATAGGTCCGACAGGGTTGCCTCCCCTGAATTCAGGGGAAGTTACCCTTGCCATGAGCAGAGTTCTCTCCCCTGATTTTAAGGGGAAGTCACTCTTACCGACTTAAAATAGTTCGGACAGAGTTGCCTCCCCTGATTTCAAGGGAAGTTACTCTTGCGATGTGCAGAGTTCTCTCCCCTGATTTTCAGGGGAAGTAACTCTTACCGACTTAAAATAGGTCGGACAGAGTTGCCTCCCCTGAATTCAAGGGAAGTAATTATTGCCATGGGCAGAGTTCTCACCCCTGATTTTCAGGGGAAGTCACTCTTTCCGACTTAAAAAAGGTCGAACAGAGTTGACGCCCCTGAATTCAAGGGAAGTAACTCTTGCCATTTGCAGAATTCTCTCCCCTGAATTTCAGGGAAGTCACTTTTACCGACTTAAAATAGGTCGGACAGAGTTGCCTCCCTTTAATTCAAGGGAAGTAACTCTTGCCATGAGCAGAGTTCGCTAAACCGTGCTTTACCAGTGCCCTACCACCCTGCACCGTAATGACACCGTAACGACACCGTACTTAACCGGGAATGACCCTAGCTACTCCGGTGTCAAACTGATAGAATATTCTTTCTGACCGGGGTTACACCGGGGAAACGTCGGGAATGTGAGAATGCAATTGATATTATGTTACAAAAATGTCCCGGATCATCACGATATACCGGCTTTTCTCCACCGTGACGTACCGGGACCTGAACTGGGACAATAAGAACGGGGCTTAAAGTGTAGCCCTGGTTGTAACCCAGGTTTGACTCCATATTGTGATTCTGTTGAAATCTTGACCATTCCTCATGGTAGCTCCTGATGACTACATGAGGCTTTAAACATATTAAAACAAACGGGCCAGTTTGATTAGATTATCACGGTACAACACGGTCGGTCTTGGCGATCAATTGTTGTTACGTTTTTACACCGGTTCACTGAACCGGGTATACCGAGCAAGATTCGGTTCAACCCGGTAAACACCTAATAACTGTTCTTTGATAAGTCTGGACAAAAACTATAACAATCATACTATAAAAGAGTGTCAGTTATAAAGGATTGTGACATTTAGCGTTGATGTTGCGACATTTAGCGTAAGTCCAATTTGTAACGACATTTAACGTCACAGATGCGACATTTAACGTCACAGATGCGACATTTAGCGTCAGGGAAATTGCGATATTAAGCGTCAGCCTTGAGACATGACAACCACGTCGCATGAAGATCACATCTTATACCATTTTAAATACGGAGTTGTGTAGCAACGACACCGGCAAAACAGTATGCATTTGTGAAAATACAATGTTTACTGTGTATAAATAACTATAGTCCCTCCAACTTGAATCTATCACAGACGGACGCCATTTTATTTACATGATGTCAGACCTTCACTACGAAGTTTGTAAAGCTCGGGAACCAGACTACCGCTGTAAAGGACGGTCATTATTGTGTCAAATTAAGTTTTTAGGTTGCTCTTTGAATTGGCAATCTACTGGACTTTTAGCAACATGCACGCTACACCAAGTAGAAAAAAGAACTACGTATAGCACCTCTGGCAATGACCTCATTTGATTCTAGAATTAGAGAATACAGTCGTCCGTCTAGATCTACTTGACAAGGTTTCTTTACATTACATTCGTCATGTTAATGACTATAATTATATAAACACTTAGAAAATTAATGTTTAACCGGAATTCAAAAATGCGTACGTTCATCAGCATATATATGAGCCAGTCTCCAGGAAAACCTGCTATTTTGACAAAAATATTGATTTAGAGATTTTCAATACTTATAAAAAATAATCATATTGAAGCAAAATGTAACTGAAATTTGGTTGATATCTCGAGTTTTAAGGAAGTTACAGCTGTTTTTGTAGAGTCACTATTCAGAATGTTTTGTTTGACGTCACAAACGTCATTCGAACGTTATTTGACGTAAGTGTAACAAGTACTTCATATTTAAACATTTTGATGAATTCTTGGCATAAACTATTCAAAATAGTATCATGTGTTAGAATTATGTTTCAATTTTTAAAATATATATCATATTCGAAATTGTCCGGATTTATACTGAATGGCTACTACTATTTTAAGCAACTAACTCCTTGCTTTTCTCAATCGGAGTACTTTTCTAAAATTGGTCACCATAGCAACGAAGTTTGTGACTTCGACATAATTCATACGAACATTTGAAGCTAAGATATAGCACAATATGGGTAAATTGTTTAAGATAAAATCAATACATATGTATTTTTTCTTATTTTAGAGCTTTTTCACAACCTTGTTACATATAGTAATTGCATAATGTCAATATAGCAGGTTTTCCTGGAGACTGGCTCATATTATTTATGATTCTAATTAGAGACAACTCTTGCGTTAGTGGTCACCTGAATGAAGCCGTCACCTACCATAAGCGGAACTAGCCTAAATCATAATACTTATTATATATTTTATTTTCTATAATTAATTCCCTGTATTATAATGCCACCTTTGTGTCGTGGTCACATTAGACGCGTCTATTGATTGATTGCTTAAGACACATTATATAATGGGTTGTATTTACATGTACATGTCTTATGAATATTATTGGATGACAAAGGACCATGACATTATTATTGCATGTATGCTTGTTTATTGTTTCAATGAATGTTTTGATATATTTTTGTCAATTAAATTTAAATCTCCAGTGCGGTCTCCATAATGCTACAACCTCTCTGAGGCAGCATATTAATCATTTTGTTCCAGCAGTAATAATTTACAACAAACAATTTACCTCTCCAAAGCAATAACCTCTGTAAAACAACCAAACATTGTGTATCTCAAAAGGTACACAGAGTTTATAATGAATATACATGTATGTTGGATTTTTTTCTAAACCCTCACACACACTTCTAGACTATCGTTCAGATGTACAAAAATAAATATTTGGTTTTAAAACCGTTTGGAAGTTGTATGCATTATTTCGGTGAGCGATTTTAAATATAACGAATTAGCATTTTTTGTTGACACAAACTGTCCATTTATTATGACAGATGCGAGAAAAATCATTTTATGTATGAATTTGTCATTAAGATACACTATGCATTGTACGTGATGTTGGAAGGTATTTACCACGTGTCCTCGGTCCAGTTAGTATTCATGTATAATTTATAATGTCAAACTAATAATATACTGAAACGAAAAAGAAACGAGTATGTCAGTGAATGGTATTTTATCTAAACATGTATATATAAATAAAATAGAGGACAAAATAACTTCCGTTTCATGGCACGGTTATTAATAGAGTATATAATCCCAGACTTTCTGTCTAAAATGCTACTATCACTAAATTCCGTAATCAAGCTACGACCAGGCCAATATGTGCTTGGTCTATAAGCTACGACTAGGCCAAAGTACACGCTAAGACCAGGGTACTGTTTTATCAAAGAACTTACGAAAGTCTTATATAATTCTTTATAATTTATTAATAAGTGCAAATTGGTGACGGATATGGTTTGTAGGAGTTCATTAACTGGATCATTGTAAGTATTGCAGCTCCATTAGCCACACTTTATAATTGTAAACATGTTATAAAGAATTTAAAATTGAACGAATTTCGATTTACGACTTCCGTAAGTGCTTTGATAAAACTGTACCCATGTCCAAAATGTACGCTTATTCTAAAAGCAATGACCAGGGCTGGTATTCACAAAGCATCTTAGTTGAAAACTTAAATATTTTGACTTAAGTTAAAAAATAGTATTGCATATATCGTGCACAAATTGAAGATTAACCCATGTTTTCTTAGTGATTATAGTAGTTCTTTACATAATGATTTAAACCTATGCAAAAAATCAATAATCTTGATTGTCATGTTAGGCTGACATACTTAAGAAATGTTCGTGTTTTTAAGAAAAATCTAAGTTTTCTACTAAGATGCTTTGTGAATACCAGCCCAGGTCAATACATTTATATTTGATCTAAAAGCTACAACCAGGCCAACAGTGTATGGTTGTTCGAAAAACTACTAACATGCCAACAACCTTTGCTTTGTCGAAGAGCTACGACCAGAGTAACAGTAATTGCTTGATCCGAAAGCTTCATCCGGACCAGTAATATGTGTTTGATCTAAAAGCTACGACCAGACCAACAATATGTGCTTGATCTAAAAACTACGATCAGACCAACAGTATGTGTTTGATCTAAAAGCTACGACCCGACCAACAATATGTGCTGGAACTAAAAGTTACGACCAGACCAACAATATGTGCTTGATCAGAAAGCTACGACCCGACCAACAATTTGTGCTTGATCTAAAAGTTACGACCAGACCAACAATATGTGTTTGATCTAAAAGCTACGACCAGACAAACAATATGTGCTTGATCTAAGGATTCAAATCAGGTCTTCAACTGTCGGTTGATATACGACCTACGTGATATGTTGATCTACGAACTGCAACTAAGGTAAACAAACTTAGGTCGATACGTATAAGCTATAATTCATGACGAAATACTTTTATGTCTTGTTGATCTACCATTTACCAATTTACGCTTACTTAATAACACATGAAACATTTGAATTACTCGTCTCTCGATTATTTACAGGAAATACATAAATAATAACAAATATATGAAAATAACACACGTAAAAGTATAAGCCATTCCAAAAATTTGACTAAAGGACCTGGTTGACCTGTTGTTTCACCCCAAAACGACATAGTGTTTTACTTGCTAAAACAACGTACAATGAAAAACAACCGAAACAGTAATCGGCTGTTGTTTATAGCCGATCAAAAGTCGTCGCCTGTGTTCATCTAAGGATTCCCGAAGGTCTCCTTGTCTCACCAACGCGCTGGTGTTTTCGTATTGCAGCTGTTGCTGTCTGTCGAAGATCGTTCACAGACGGCTTCCTCTGGTAACCTGTGTGAATAGGCGCCTACATTCAGCCATCCTCGCGCGAAGAATAATGGCTGGAATCGTCCGCAGAGCTTCCTCTTTCAGCCGAACGCACTCACTTGCTCGCGTTAAGCGGGTCTCAACCGGGACTTTGTCATGGTTTAGTGATCGTGACTTTATCGCGTCCAAAAGGGGGCAATTAGACCCAGGACGACAATCAGGCCGATCAAAAAAATGATAGATCGGAGAAGAATCTGGGCCAGATCGGGCCGATCGGGAAAAAAACAACCCTGTGAGAAATTTGGTTATTTTAAAAACAGCTAGTGTTCAAGCGTTTGCTTTTGTTGCGTGTTTGATATAGAACTATGCCAATTATAGAATAATCTGAACTGAAATGCTTGACCTAAATCCATATAACCATCCATATTGAATATACACTCAATTATACAACATTTCAATACTGTAAAATCATCATTATATATTCGCGATATTAAAATTTCGTGAATTTGCTACAGTGAAAGAGTTCGCGGGGTTAAATATTTGCGATTTTTTAAACTTCATAAAAACTTATTCTCTGCGTTTCACTTTCGTTGTTTACAAGCATAACTTTTCGCGAACTTCTTGAATTCACGTATATCGCGAGAAATAATCACTCGCAAAAAATTCAGATTTAACAGTATCAACATGTATATGGGTCAGTTTGACCAGGCGGTGACAATATTGATGCAGCTGACATTGTAACGTTAGGACGAATAAGTCTAACTATAGCTAGAGGATTTCAAATTTTATAAATTATTTGTCAAAATATTGGGATTTTCATTTGAAAAAAAATCCGATTGGAAGGTCAATGAAATTCACATAGACAAAGTTTGGATAAAAGTGCATGTAGACCTAATGTTAAATAAAATTTTAACGGTTTGATTTTTGTGGTATGTTTGAAACGTATGTTCAGTCCACTTCAACAATAATGGTTGGTGATCTAAAGAGAGTGGTTTACAGTTTTTTTAAACATGTTCGATGTAATATAATCATTGAAATCACTTCACCGATATTGTCACGACTGTCTTTAATTGTGTTTGCTGCCTTAAGAGTTTGTTCCTCAACAACGATAGGTATGACCGAATATTTTCCCAAAA
The DNA here is from genome assembly GCA_947247005.1 of Spisula solida. Lineage (NCBI taxonomy): Eukaryota > Metazoa > Mollusca > Bivalvia > Venerida > Mactridae > Spisula > Spisula solida. The sequence continues at coordinate 55,910,723 of OX365945.1, forward strand.
CTTTGAGCGGTGCTCAAATGGAGACGAACATATGTTTAAATAAATACAGATTAATTTAATTCAAACACATTTAGGTAAAACGACTTGTCATGTAATAGCAATGTATTTGTTTATCATTTTCGATTATAGTGAAAAAAATCTTGAAATTTACTTTTCGGAAATGATCTTCTAAAAAAGCAGGCGGCGATCCGTAATTTTTATGCGTTCGTGGAGTTTACACAAATCAGCGCTGAAAATGTGAAATTAATCTGAAATACAAATATAATTAAGGCAAAGTTTTGACTATCAAAGAAAAACTTGTCGAGTGAAATACATAGTTCAGTAAATGTTTGTGTAGTGAAAATAAAGACTTACTAACAGTGTATATTTTGTATATAAAAATTATGAATACGAACTTTTAAACGGTTGCAATTAAGCATGCTACTTCTTTTTGGTTGAACCATTAAGCTGTTAATTGGCAGAACATGTGTAGTCACTCATGATTCCTGTTTCTAACGTAATATTTGTTTAATTCGACGCAGAAGTGGGACTAAGGGGGTCTGGATACCGGATATTTTGTCATAGTACACAGTATAAAATAGTTGGACCGTTTAGTAAATTCCGTGACAGAAATGGAAAATATATTCCGATAAACAGTCGTGATCTTGCTCTTACGAAAAAACAAATTATCGTATAGTTAAGTCGAGTGATTCTTGTGGTGATAAATATATAATTTTGTGATTTAATGTGCAGACGACACTTGGATTAATTCTGGAATTAAAAAAAACTTGATTCTGTGTTTTGGGTTTTAATAATTAAAGCCAGCGTTTATGGGGATATATTGGAATTTAGCTTACATGCAATTAAATATGACAGACGACACTTTAAGTAAGTTCGATTTAAAAATAATAGAAGTCGGTAGTACAAGCTGATTCAATTCAATTGCAGACTACATTGTTGGAATGGTCGTAAATAAATACGAAACTTGCTATACAATTGTAAGCATGAAATAATAAAACGGAAATACGATCGAAGATGACAGTAGGGTTACGAACCAATATATAGTTGGACAATATCATTGGTATCATTTTATATCAATTAAAAGTTGATTTACTAGGCCTATGTGGTATGACAGGTGGTTGTTACTCTTCGAAATGAAGGAAGTTTAATAGGTCTAGTAGACTTGAAAATTTCGATTGGAAACTAAAACAAAGCAGACGAGAGTTGGGTATTAGTCAAACTTAGAAAATGAGGATAAATTTAGTTAACTTTGAATTGATTTAAAGTGTTAAAAAACGCAGACGACACGTGTGTTATTAATCAAACTAAGAAACTATGGGCTCATTGGAGTACTATTGGGTTAATTTAAAGTGATAAAAATAATTTAGGATTAATTACAGACGACATCCAACATACATCTAGTCAGTGGAATAGTATAAGCAGACGATACCAAAATGATGCAAAATCGAGTGATTAATGTGATATCTAAACCATCAAGGGACAGGCGGCGTGGTGAGGTGAGGGTTGTGTTACCTTGGCTACGAAAGAAAAGTGAGCTGCTCAGTAAATGCAATGATGGTAAGAAATTTTTAAGTAGTTTATTATTTAAATATTTTGAAAAGTCAAATTTTCGAATTTGATTCATAGACTGTTTTGTTTTGAAATAAAGAGGGGGCGCGACCGAGTCATTTAGGTCGCCGACGTCAAAATCCCTGCTAGTCAGAAAAGAACATTTGGCTGAAACTACTGGAGTCAGTGCACGCCTGTGCTCAAAATGATGCGTACAGATCCACACTCCTCAAAGCTGAAAAACTCAACAAATCATAACCTAACTGCTTATATAGGAATTGAATAGTATAACACCATCAAACATTCAGAAATAATATTCGATTAAAGGAATGTACGTGTATAGAATAAATATCTTCCTACATGCAGTGATTAAAGTTTATTTTCACATTGGAGCATTAAAGTAGTAGGTAATGTTGTGCATGATTATCGGTGAATTTTTTTTTATAAAAACACCATACTCAATTGACACGTGACAAGTTTGACAAGGTGGTCAGGGGCGTAGCCGGGCTTGTATTGATGTAACGCTCACAAGCCTTGAAGTTGGTTTTTTGAAACACAAAGTCTGGTTGTTGTACAGAGGTTTTTGCTCTGGAAAAGTAGAATATAGTACAATCCCTGTAAAGCAACAACCATTGGGAGCTGCACATATCTGCCGTTGTACAAAGGTGGTTGCTCTACAGAAGTTAAATTCATAGTAAATATCAGCTTAGGGAAATTTCAAAGGGGTTGTTTTGGAGAAGTTGTTGCTCTACAGACGGCCGCTCAGGAGCGGTCAAACTGTATATAGTTCATGATTAATACAGACGGTTAATACAGAAACAAAATCAGTATCAGTGCTTAAGAGTAGTATGTTCTCTACTGGTGACTACTCTGTAGGGGTTGCACTGTATATTCATTGTATCAAGTCGATAATTGCCTACATGTAGTTTCATCAGAAGTTATGTAACCAAGAGCACTTGTTAGACTTATGTGAAGATTAGTTCACACGTTGAACAAACAATGGCTGAAATCAATGCACATAATAAAAATATCAGCAATCTTACAATTGTCTTTATTCCGACAACATCGGATATGTCAAAGTTATCTGTCTTGTCTGTGAGTAGCCACTCTTCGTGAAGAAGGTAGACTTACACTATGTTAAACGGGGGTGTAAGCATATCTTTTCATGTCTTAAAATAGCGATTTAATTCCAGTGAAAGCCCACTGAAAAAATCACTGCGAAGGAGTTTAGGTTAATCAGTGACCTAAGGTATTACGTACATTTACAATTTGAACAAGAATATCATATAGAATATTTTGGTGTGTATAACTGTTTCTAAATAGTCTACTTTACTTTTCATATACCTTTTTAAAAAATGTACACGTATTCTTTTTTGCAAAAAGGAAACATAGATTGTTGTTCGATGAAACCCCGCCTCGAAATTAAAATAGCAGCCTTCTATACAATACTCTTTTATTTCTTCACTCTGTCGTCTCCCGACTCGATGGAATTAATGTTTCCAAGTACAGACCCGACTTGATGGAACAAAACGTTTCTGAGTACAGACCCGACTCGATGGAATTTAACGTTTCTGAGCACAGACCCGACTCGATGGAATTTAACGTTTCTGATCACAGACCCGACTCGATGGAATTTAACGTTTCTGAGTACAGACCCGACTTGATGGAACAAAACGTTTCTGAGTACAGACCCGACTCGATGGAATTTAACGTTTCTGAGCACAGACCCGACTCGATGGAATTTAACGTTTCCGAGTACAGACCCGACTCGATGGAACCAAACGTTTCCAAGTACAGACCCGACTCGATGGAACCAAACGTTTCTGAGTACAGACCCGACTCGATGGAATTTAACGTTTCTGAGCACAGACCCGACTCGATGGAATTTAACGTTTCGGAGTACAGACCCGACTCGATGGAACCAAACGTTTCTGAGTACAGACCCGACTCGATGGAACTAAACGTTTCTGAGTACAGACCCGACTCGATGGAATTTAACGTTTCCGAGAACAGACCCGACTCGATGGAACCAAACGTTTCTGAGTACAGACCCGACTCGATGGAACTAAACGTTTCCAAGTACAGACCCGACTCAATGAAATTTAACGTTTCCAAGTACAGACCCGACTCGATGGAATTTAACGTTTCCAAGTACAGACCCGACTCGATGGAATTTAATGTTTCCAAGTACGGACCAGACTTGATAGAACTAAACCTTTCTGAGTACAGACCCGACTCGATGGAATTTAACGTTTCTGAGCACAGACCCGACTCGATGGAATTTAACGTTTCGGAGTACAGACCCGACTCGATGGAACCAAACGTTTCTGAGTACAGACCCGACTCGATGGAACTAAACGTTTCTGAGTACAGACCCGACTCGATGGAATTTAACGTTTCCGAGAACAGACCCGACTCGATGGAACCAAACGTTTCTGAGTACAGACCCGACTCGGTGGAACTAAACGTTTCCGAGTACAGACCCGACTCAATGAAATTTAACGTTTCCAAGTACAGACCCGACTCGATGGAATTTAACGTTTCAAAGTACAGACCCGACTCGATGGAATTTAATGTTTCCAAGTACGGACCAGACTCGATAGAACTAAACCTTTCTGAGTACAGACCCGACTCGATGGAACTTAACGTTTCCGAGTACAGTCCCGACTCGATGATGGAACTAAACTTCCGAATACAGTCCCAACTCGATGGAACTAAACGTGTCCGAGTACAGTAACATTACTAGAGGCTGCAAGTATCGACCAATGTCGCAGTGATCAAATCGAATTCATTTTTTTATAAATTATAACAAACGCAGCTCGCTAGGTCCCTATTAAAATGTTTGCACACTCGGGGGACAATAGACTATCGACTTTCGGATATCACCCGTATGTATACTGTGTAAACATTTAGACGTGCGCTAAAATAGACGAGTACTTTAGAGTGGCCTGTTTGAATAATATACCATTATAACTTTTAAACAATTCGTTTACTCAAAAATCATCGGCAAAGTTCATACAGTCGACGGTTGACAGCAATTAAAATTGAATGGTATAGAAGTTGACATTTTGTATGATGATTATAATAACGCAATTGTAAATATTACGAGTGGGTAACTTTCTCGACAATTCGGTTTTTATCTGAAATTATTTGTTATTCATAAGTTTATTAATATAGATACTTCAATATAGATTGACACTCATACAAAAGTTCATACTGTGATTGTTACTAGTCTTGATGATTCTGAACGTGTATGCAATGGGTATTTAATGGGTATTTAACAGTGTGATATCCGGGGGTATAATGGCGGTTTTTATAAATTCCATTTTTGAAGTCTGAATTAAAGCCATTCAGAACACCGTACCTGATTGTTAACCAAAGTCGCACAGTCAATCTAAAAATATTTCTGTTTGTTAAGTAACATTTCCGTTTAATATACTGGCACCAAAATAGAAATTACACATTTAATGTATCTACAGTATAGACATCTTAAAATAAAATGTTTTCGCGAGGTCAACATTTGCGAATTTGTGTTAGTCTGGACTAAATGATTGCTACTTTGAAAGAATGTGTGCGTTTTACTGCCGTTGTTAGAATTCACTAGCTTGAATTTTCAAGAACTGTTTTATCGAATATGCGGATATAGCAAAAAATAAATAAATCCAAGCCAAATATTCTTCTATACGAGGCCCAGCATAGGGGTGTTCTTAACTTAAATGTGATCTTACTATTAATGTGGTCTCTAAATAAGGTATCTGTCACACCCTTTTCTTATAACTTTTAACATTTCCGTATAAATCGTATAATCAAAATGCATAATTGCAATTCTGATATGATATGATATAAGTGTACATGTTTTTCAGTTAATTAAAGCGTTCGTATTAAAAGTTGAAGGTATACAGGTGGCCGGTAGGTGTTTTACACATGTTTACTAGACGTGTTCAGTGTATTCTATGTACAATATGAGAGTAGATCTTAATAATAATATAGAGATCAAGATATTGTAAACATCATTATAATTCAGTAGATCTGTGCTGACTATCATGTTCATGATTTACTTACATAGTAAATCATATGCAAACACAAACCAATCCTTCAGTTTATATTCCGTGCAAATTAAGATTTTCCCTTAAATTAAGTACTGTATTCGTGTCAATATTTATTAAGAATTAAATACACAAGCTTCTGAATTGGAGTACCTCGCACTGTTTCGCTAATAAGTTAATTAGCAGCATTACGTATAATTAAAAGTAAATAGTGCAAATCATACTTACCAGGTACAGAGATAACCATGATCACCAAGTTAGCATGAGACATGCCAGTACTTTATCAGCGTATTTACATCCCGACTCCCAAATTTTAAAGCTCGGCAGGAACTCCCTGTGTCAGACAGACTGGTAATAAAATTATTGAGGTAACTTTCGTCTCCCCAACAGTCCGTCTCTCACCGGACCCTTTCGTGCATTTGTATGTAAACAATTATATTGTATGTAATAAACTTGAATTGTGTCCAAAGGACACGGGAGCCCCCAACTATGGCACACGTCATAGCAAATGGGAAAGAGAGGGGATGGCGGACAGAGGGTAACATTGATATTCAAATGCCCTTGCCTTATGGACTATACATGTATATTAAAATAGCGAAGGGCCATAATTCCAACGTTTGTGGTAAAAGTAACAAAGGGCCACAATTCTTGTAAATATAGGTATATCAAAAATCTATTCTACATGGTATTCTACGTATCGTAGGGTTTTTATCTGTGAAAGTTTGAGAAAAATACTCCCAATAGTTTATGAGGAGTTCAACACACGATATTAGCTAAAATGAGGTCGGACGGACGGACTCACTGACTTGACGTTGTGGGGTTTTCTTTTGTTCTTTCTTTTGTTTGTAAAACCCCATAAGCAACATATTGCACCCGTAAGCAACGGAATGAATAGAATCTAAATATAGCCTATTGTTCCACACCCCACAACGTCAAGTGGGCGCGTACGGACAGACGGACGGACGGATATCATCAAAGCTTTAATTCCCCTACTTATTATAAGTGTTGGGTACAAAAATCTAGAAAACTAATAAATAGTAAATGCATACATGTGCGGTATGTAAAGTACAGTCTCTATAACCAAAACATTCGACTAACATAAATGTATTTATAGTACAAAATGAAACCAAACATATACATGAAAAAATGACTGGTCTATCAACAGCAAATATTTGATTTCCTGCACCACTCAACAGTCCGTCAATATTGGTCAAACGTCGCAAAATAGTCATACATGTAATAGTGGCGAGCCGCATACTGTCCTAACGTTCGGAATATAACTTTATAACATGTTAAATTCATCTAGATCTATACAATGCAAATACAGACAAAATATTTGACTACATGTCTTTCGGGCTATTTTCGTTTTCCTCAAGAAGATAAGCTTAAAATATTCGCAGTTATGACCATGAAAATACATTTAGTCTATAGGTTAATCGTTTGAATGTAATGAAGACCAAAGACTGACAATAAAATGGAAATACCATATACATATAGCACATCCGCACTGGAAATCACAAATATGCTAAGGACAAATTGAACACAAAAATAATAATGCAAGTCCCAACTAGTCAATATTATTATAATGTCCGTCATATGGAGACTACAGCCACCAGACAATCAAGCAATTTCCTGGAACTATCACCTTTGGTATTTCGCGGTCTGGGATCGAATCCCGTAAAACCTCAGGCTCTTGAAACAGACGCTCTGCAAAATAAACACATTGTCACATACACACGAAATGATTACTGTACCCCAATGTTTTAAAATATATACGTTGAATTATAGTGTAAAGTAGCTAACCCCTGAATTAAACACTCCCCTGTCCCAAACAGCCACATATTACGATATATACACTGAATGGCTGATTTAGACAGTTTGGATTATAGTTATACAAGAAATCCAAACATGAATAAACCCTCAAATTGCCAACACGATCGTATGGCCATTTACACTGTTGTTGCTTCTCTTCATATTACCTCAATATTGAGACTAATTCAATATTTGATGAAGCTAGTTTTGAAGGATCCCAAGAAAATAAGTGATTTTACCGTAATCAAAGTACTGACCATAGTACAGTTGTAGTAGTTGTAGTTATTATTTAGACCTTTTGGCCAAAGATAACTATAGATGACACATATTTCCAATGGTGTCCTGGGTTTTTCCTGAAAGGACAGCAAGTAGAAGAGGCATTGGTGTGATAAAGGAGTCCATGCGTGATACCCTTGCTCTTTCCGCATTGACTAATTGGTTCTTTAAAGTGCCCGGTCAGGGTTACCAACAAGTTAATTTTTAGAAGCGTTTCTAGACCACCGTGCCACACATACTGTAAGCATAATATAACTAAACAATCAATGCGTTTTGTTTTATATATTTACCAGATGTTTTGGAAGATGTTATCAAGAACTGTAGTTACAAGCGTGTGTATAAAGATGACGTTATTGTCGTACAAGGGGATACTGGGGACTGGTAAGTGGCGTTATTATTAACGAGCATACATTGTGAACAATATTTCTAACCCCCTCAAACGCATATCCCTTAGTGATGTTCTTTGGCTCTGTTATTTTTGACTGACCCTCGTTGATAGAGAGCTGTTATTTCGTCGAGGGCGTATTCGAGGTATAGAAAAACTGACTGCGGTCAGTCCAAATAGAATTGCACAATTGGGCGATATGGCTGTTATTCTTGGCAATTTTAGAAAGTTAATAGTGTGTGTACTCAGAAGCACCGCGTACAAACCAACACTGTACTCATTATTGTGATACTATACAATCCAACGTGTACTCGTTATTGTGATTGAAACATCCGGTGATTTTCCATCACTGTACTCATTATTGCAATATTATACAATTCAACGTGTACTCATTATTGCGATAACCGGATTTTGACTCGTTTATACACTATGAGAAGTGCAATTCTAAACGCACATGACCTATACAATACCAAACAAGATAATATATCTTATTGCAGGAATTTGACGTTCTATCAATAATGATGTCATTATTTGAAAGAACAGAGAACTTTTGAATGTGTTGACTGTTATGATGTTCTATTGATAGAACTTCAAATTGAGAAGGGATAACTCTATCGTCACTTTGCATCACAAGCAATATTGGTTGTCTCGCATTGCTGAGGATGAAACACAACGAGGGGCAATAATAAAATTAGACTAACTGGCAATATATATCACAGTGATCTCCCCTTATAGATGAAGTTTTTATTTTAGTAAACTTTGCTCAGGCCCCGATCTCCTGAAGCATCTCAAGTAGAAATCTCAACTCAGATTGAGATTTTGCTCAAAGTGTCTCAATTTGAGATAAATATGAAGCTCGAGCTCTCGAAATTTTACTGTAATAAACTCAGAATAATGTTTCTGTTTTTATACCCATTAAGAGTACAAGTTAGCATGGAAACTATATCAAACAATAGATGACAAAATTTGAGTTGAGATTGAGCTCAGATTGAGATGTTTCAGAAAATCGGGGCTAGGATCTCATACGTTTAAGTGTCAATGATACATAATTAAAAACAGCGGTATTGCCTCGAAATTAGGATATCATACACGGTACATGGAATAATCATTAATTAGTTTCAAATCTATTAGAATGGCAAACATTTTCCACGACGTGCGGGAGTGCTATGTGGTGGTGTGAAAGATACGAACGGTTTGTATTCTGTGTACCGGAGACAAACGGAATCGGCCGAGTTTTCACGATTGGAAGGGTGGGGGCTGATCTATGATTCAGCTGTAACGCACTTGATTGGTTAACCAGGGTCCATCGCCTAAGCAAAGCGCTACCGAGCGCCTTTATTCAGTTACCTACCGCTCAATTAAATATTGAAGGCATGGATTACCTCCCGTGGAAAGCTCTACGTAGCGCTCGCTCATGTTAACGGCCTCCAGGGTCGTAAGTGTGATACACCGTTCTACCATTAAACTTAGACCAACTAGATCTAATTTTCCTGTCACACACTGATGCTTTACATCGACACATAAACGTGAGAACCTAAAATGCTTCTGGAATTGGGACATCTTCTGTATCATTTACTATTCACCAAAATACTTTAAATGACAGACATTCTTTTGGGGGACATATCGAGATGTCCCCCAAGTCAGGATAAATAACAACATCAAACCAAAACAAACAGTAAATGATAGAAAAAAGATAATTTAGAAATGTCGTAGTTACAGCAGTTTTATATACATGTATGATATTTTACATACTCCTTTAATATGGTATAAAGGCATCATGGATGTTTTAACAGTTTGTACTTGAGTCATATAATCGTCCAATTCAAACGAAAAACATACAATCCGATTACAATGTATATTCTTACTGTTAAGTACTGTTTTGTACCTGACAAAAATATATAAATACGTATATGTCTTTTGTCAATAAAAATATATATAAAGTTTACAAACATTGTCATGTGACGGTCATTATAACCTAAACAGCGTAATTTAGAATTTTTACAAATAACGAATACAATATTATTGTAACGCTGGTATTGTAGACCGATTGGCTTAACCAAATAACACTACGGTGTCACTTCAGAGCCGTCGCCGCATATAAGTAACTAAACAACAAAAGCGAACTAATGATAGTGAAAGCCGAACACTCGAAAAAAGTGTGATGGCGAAAAGTCGAAAGTACGATGATGATTTTAATTCGTGTTTTCAGCATTATACTTATCACGAACATTATCGAACGACGATCTGGCCCCGATCTCCCGAAGCATCTCAAGAAGAAATCTCAGCTCAAACTAAGATTTTACTCAAATCAGGGTCTGGATTTTAGATCAACCTGAAGTTCAAGATCCTTAAATGTTACTGTAATAAACTCAAAATGACGTTTCTGTTTTGTGAAGCCAACTTTTAGAACTACCCACCATATAAATTCGAAGTGAACTGACAATATTTGGGATGGGATTTAGCTCAGATTGGGCCTGATTGCTCATAGGTTCGCGGTCTACCAGCTTCTAACTACTGATAGTGTGTTGTTTCTGATAATTAATATACTGGGGAGCGGTGGCCAAGAGATAAAACGCGCTCATTGGGATCGAGAGGTCACGGGTTCGATCCCGTCTGAGTCACTGCTAAATTTTTAATTTCTCTGAGCACGAAGAACCCACATAACTTCACCTTACCTAAGTGCATGAATGGATACGTGCACTACTAGTACCTGGGATGGGTAAAAGCCGGTCTGCTGTTGCTGCTGTTGGCACCGACTTGCGACTGCATCTGGCTGGATAGATATATGTACGCATACAATAATAGGAAACCATTTGTTAAAGCCAGGGTATCTTGCAGACACTGCTCACAACCACACCAACAGTACTAGTCCTCTGAGACTTTCATAAAACTTTATACAAGTTTTCTCCCTTTCTTTGGTGGCATAGTTGAAATACCAATTTGCCGAATACAGGATTTCAGGCAGAATAAATATTCCGGTTTAAAATCGTCTCGGTTTATGTCATTCTCTAATCTTGATAACTTGTTCAAACAAATGGTGTTATAAATTCATTGCATGACAAATCGAAAGGGGGGTGTCATTTATAAAGCATTGAGGATATAAGATGTCGATACTAGGATAAGAACTTTGACATTTTAAACATACCTGTATTATTTATTTGTTTTAAGTTTTTACGATCTGAATAAATATATTATAATAATGTACAGCAGAACCTGTCTACAAGGACACGTAAATCTATATTGATTTAAATTGTATTAAAATCAAATCTATTATTGAGTATATCTATTTAACATCACGAGACAGATACAAAAAAATTAAAGATACCAATGCCGAGCATAGCCTTTATTTGCCAGTCAGTCGTTTCTGGATGAAACGATGGTCCAGTGTGGGTAACGCTCTTGAATATGTCATTGAATCGAGTCATCGTTGAAACATCATGGAATGAAATGACAGGGTGCTTAGACATTTATCATATTACGCCAGTGCCAAACATGTCCAGGCTGCCAGGTTCTACGCTGCTAGGCTGCCAGACTGCCAGACTGCCAGACTGCCAGACTGCCAGACTACCAAGTTCACGCTGCTAGGCTGCCAGGCTGCCAAGTTCACGCTGCTAGGCTGCCAGACTGCCAGGCTGCCAATTCACGCTGCTAGGCTGCCAGACTGCCAGACTACCAAGTTCACGCTGCAAGGCTGCCAGGCTGCCAAGTTCACGCTGCTAGGCTGTCAGACTGCCAGACTACCAAGTTCACGCTGCTAGGCTGCCAGACTGCCAGACTACCAAGTTCACGCTGCTAGGCTGCCAGACTGCCCGACTACCAAGTTCACGCTGCTAGGCTGCCAGACCGCCACGTTCACGCTTCTATGCTGCCGAACTGCCCGACCGCCGAGTTCACGCTGCTAGGCTGCCAGACTGCCAGACTACCAAGCTCACGCTGCTAGGCTGTCAGACTGCAAGACTACCAAGTTGACGCTGTCAGACTGCCAGACTACCAAGTTGACGCTGTCAGACTGCCAGACTACCAAGTTCACGCGGCTAGGCTGCCAGACTGCCAGACCGCCATGTTCACGCTTCTATGCTGCCAAACTGCCCGACCGCCAAGTTCACGCTGCTAGGCTGCTAGGCTGCCATGCTGTCAGACGGCCAAGTTCACGCTGTAAGGCTGCCAGACTACCAAGTTCACACTGCTAGGCTTCCAGGCTGCCAAGTTCACGCTTCTAGGCTGCTTGGTTGCTAGGCTACCAAGTTCTCACTGCTAGGCTGCTAGGCTGCTAAGGTCACACATTAAAACATGATTACATACAAATGTACAGGTATTCTAAATTCTTAAATTGTTGAAAAAATCCAGTCCCAGGGACCTCGTGTGGTTCTTGGTGCTAGCAAGCACTGGGTACATTCAGTAAGAGGAACATTCCTTCGTAAAGTGTGAAAGATAATACAATATCGTCAAAGTTTAATCTTAGGTATTTGCATTGAGGTTTTACTGTACATGTATATTCAGTAAAAGGGAACCCGCTCAATCCATTTAACTGTCTTAACAAGAGGTTCTTAACTGACAGATCTATGCGTTGACAATGTCATAGTATTCTTTCTGTGGTTAGATCGATGCTATAGCTATTGCTAGTGTAAATTGAACGATTATGTAACTATGGACGCCCTGTCATTTATTATCTCCTTCGATTCTATTGTGTTCGTCACTGTCCTGTTCAGTGTTCAGTGCTGAAAAGTTAACACTTACTCAGACTTCCACCCCGAGTTGACTCTTTCGAAACGTCTCTTATAAACCGATTATACTATCTACCCATTGATGAATTATGACCATGTAAAATGTTTAACAAAAATATTTTATCTTTGTCAAGTTTATTGACACTATTGATAATGTCAATGGGATTTCTGTGGCACGTTTGATAAAAATGACCATGTAATATGGAATTATAATTGTCAACACTATGAAAATGTTTACTTTCGATTAACAATAACTGGAAATAATTTTAAAACTCTTAAGTGTACCAGAGACTTCGTCGTTGGCCTTAGCTGCGAACAATTGAAATAATTTATTTTGATCGCAATGAGTTGATAAGTTATTTTGAGACTCTTAACTTGCAATTTGCATGTAAAGATCCCTACATAATTAGCTTAATGACGTTCTAATTGGACTAATTAGCAAATCTTCTCCACATGTGTCAGTGTATTAGTGAATATTTGGATGTTCGTGAAGTTGGCAGGCTAGCGGCTTAGCGAGTTGTCGATTCACTGTGCGTTGTCCTCAGGTAGGATTTTGTCTTATATTGCATCTGTTTTCGAAAGTCATTCTTTATTTCTTACTCAGTCCGCTGACGATAACACAAGCCTGATTTACCAATAAAAATGACAATCAAATACATTTCTGTTGTCGATTTTATCTCCTCTCGTGAATGTGATTTCTAATGCATATAATCTTTCAATATACAGTCGACCGTGCAGTGTTGATATTATCATTTTTTATTTATATACAAGGCTAGAATGTTCGTCTGTGAGCTTCATTGAATATAATTTAGCTTAATCATATTTTATTGCATGAATTTTAACAACATAACAAATGGTCTGCATGCATAATAAAATTAGAAAGAATAGAAGCATATCATCAAAGTTAAACAGATATATGGGCGCCGTCATGAGAAAAGGGACACTCGGACAATGTTTGACGATGTTTTGCCTTTTAGCTCATTTTATACTAAATTTATTTGTCAATATTATGTATTTTGTTTGAAAGAAATCTGATAACCTTTCGTGGAGATATGTGCATTCTTGGCAACCCACTGTATACATGCAAAAAATGCATAAATGACGTCGTTAAACGTCGTAGCGTCATGTATCAAAACGACGCTCCAAGCCGCGATTTTACCAGCAGAGTTAATTGTATATAATAATACTGATGATATATACGTTTAATATTTAAATAAAAATGTTCTCACTTCTACTTTAAACAACTTGGCACATCTGTCTGATTTATTACACAAAGTTTTAAGTCAGATGTCGGTAACTTGTAGAAACTACACATACCTGGATGACGAAATACTAAAAAGTAGTATTGACGTACACGTACAATTTACAAGTTGACTTTCGCAACCTCTCTAATAATTCATCATGTACGTGTAGTCCCAAAGTGATTAATATATGCCGATTGGCATTATCACACACAACTTACACATAATAAGCGCATCGGCGTTTCTCCTCTCAGGGGCAACACACATAGAGAGACGCAATGTTTCACGTTTTCACATAAAGTGGAATTCAAACCCATATTGTACGTCGTCATCGCTTAAGGTGATTGCAAACTCTTCAGTTGAGCGGAAGTTTAGAAATAGGTGTAAATAAGACGTATGGAAAGCGTCTGACTACCATGATGAAATAGTAAGAAAAACATAAAATGGATGTGTCAGCATGTTCTTGTGTCTTAAAATCGCGAATTAGCTGTATAGTAATTACTATATTATACTATAATAAGCTTGCAGAATAAAACTTGAGCTGAAATTCTATGTGCTATTTATTCCAAGCGTTGAAACACAAACACTCGCGAATACTAGCTACAACGTACTGTATGTGAAACGTATTACAATGCGCCCACACAAAATTTTATCCAAGTTTTAATATTTGTTTAGCAAGCATCCCGACTACTTTAGAGGAAGGTTCTTTTGCATTTATTTCGTAAGAATATAGACTAGCTAATGCAAAAGAGCATGTGCTCATCTTTAAATATACACATTTTTCAAAAACAAATTATCGCGAAAACTTGATACAACGTATTCAAAACGTTGATGTAGTTTGTAAACTCTCTTGGTTTTCGACATTTCCGAAATCACTTACCTGTCAATTAAAAAAATCTAGCCGTGCAACTGCCATGTAATTTGGGATAAAACTTCTATAATAGATACTCTACTGGTTGCATGTACCAAAACAGTATGTTGTTCAACTATTTTTTTCGTCTAACTTAAAAATGAAAAATCACATATTTTAAAATATCATTTAAAAATACATATAACATGCATAGTCTAAAACAAACGTTATCGTGTGATTCCGTATATACGAACTTTCGTGCATGCCAAGTTTCATGAAATAAAAGGTCATACTTTTTCGGTAAAATGCAAATATCAGTTTTATGGGGTTCCCCAAAATCTAAAAATATCTTGAAAACTAGCCGAGCAAAACTGTTATGGGTTTGCACAATCACTATCATGAGTGTGTTCTTCATAAAAATCAGGTGTTTGATACCTCTTGTACAGAAAAAATTAAGAGTTGGGAATCACCTTAAAGCAATGTTAAATACGAACGTTTTAGATCACTCGGCTATCGCAACAACCCCAAAGCAAAGATTGTTTAGAACTCTGTATACATATGTAATGTAGGTGTGATTTTTAAATTATTTCAAAAAATGGTTATCATTAAAAAATGAGATACGTCCATGAAGTACATCAATTAGTCATAATGTCTACTTCTTAATACTGTTCGAGTTGCACTGTCATGTCCTGTTTCTTCTTTTATCAAATTTAGTTCAACGTAATCGCTGAGGCTCTCCGCACAGCGCAATATGCGCGTCATCTCAGCGCACCATGTCATCCGGTACTTGTACGGTCGTTTTTTACGCGTAGACTGTCATTTATCCACACCCAAATGTCAATACTAAAAACCCAAGTATTACGCGTATCTAGATAATTACAAACCTACTTCTCGGCGGTTAGGATACCGATCATAAAATTGAATTCCCCCCTCTTACAGTCTGTAATTTATCACCTTAATCCACGAGAGATTTAAAACAATTTCAATCAAAATTGTTATCTCCATTGTTTAATTTCTTTATCATGTCTTTATTTAAATTAAATTGAAAATGTCGATTTTCGTTTGAAGTATAATTTTTTATATATAATACTAAAGAGTACTTGAATCGATATTTCTTTATTCAGCATTGATTATTCGTTCATCAACT
Organism: Spisula solida; assembly: GCA_947247005.1. Lineage (NCBI taxonomy): Eukaryota > Metazoa > Mollusca > Bivalvia > Venerida > Mactridae > Spisula > Spisula solida. The sequence goes on from OX365945.1 coordinate 55,926,752, forward strand.
AACCTGTAAAATAATGATTATTATTATGGAGTAACTGAATACGTTTGTTGTTTCGTGCAGTGTGTAACCCGACAGTGCGAGTATGTTGATTTTTTCCAGGAATTCGAATTAGTTATTAAATGTATATCTATATGCGTCATAGTAAAGGTGAATTTTATGCCGACATTTTGCCTACAGCGTCGTGTTTTTGAATCCGTTGACCATGATAGTACCAAACTACGTTTATAGGTGCATAATATTATACGAGGGGTGTTCCAGAAATAATAGGACTTTTCTCATAACTTCGTACCCAATACTTACATTTTAATGAAATTTATCTCATATGTGTAGCATTTTATGCTCTATATACTGGCAGTAACAGATTTTCGTTGTTGTTGGTTATCTTATACAAAGCGTTGTCATAGAAACCATGTAACGCACAGACGGGTCACACTGTAAATTGTCGTTACTTACCATACTAAATACGTGAATATCTCAGTAACCATTGTTTAGATAATAATGGCAAATTATGTGGCATTACCTTGTTGTCACTGGTGAGTGCATGCAACCTTACCATGCAGTCGCTGTTTGTTTGTGATCATAACTGAGTAAACAAGTGTATATATCCAATCGCGTCATGGACGAAACGACGTCAACGTCAAAAACTAGAAATCGCGCGATTGTTAAATTATGTTGTAATTTGGAAAAACCAACAACGCAAACTATTGAAATAATTGAATCAGCAGAATGAAATGGCATCCAGCATCCATTAGTGTTCTGTTGTCATAAATTGTTTACTGATGCTGGGGTATGAATTAACAAGTGAACACAGGTCAAGTCACATAAAACGTCGTTTGACGTTGATAGGCGCCGTTCGTACACTGATAGACGCTTCAATGTTAGAGCAAATTCTAACATCACTGAGACCCATTTTTGGGAGGCAGTGGTACAGAGTCACATTTAAACAATGGGGACAGTAACATCAGATCTGTTTTGATAGTCATGGTGACTATATCTTAAAATTATTAATACTGTGTTTGAAAGGCGACGTCAACATAACGTCACGGCGCGACCCGCCTCCATGGTACATGGTATATTATACTGTTATTGACTTATGTTGAGGTGAATATGATGTTTTGTTGACCTGAAGAAAATTGATATTGACCGATGAAGAAGTCAGAGGTCAATTAACCTTTTTGAAGGTCAACTTAACATCATATTCATCGAAACATAAGTCGACAACTGTGTATATTGTATACCATGCCATACGTCAAGGAAATAAAACCTATTGGCTCTTTTTAAATTATAACAACTCCAGCCTCTCTTCAGAAACAAAAGACGACTCTTCAAAGGTTCTAGCTAACAATGCTCTTCTTATGTATATGTATGAGAGAGTATCAGTAACGTATTTATTAACGGCATTTATCATTAATGGCTAGGTCAGAGCCTATAAATATGTATGAGCAGCTGTAGGCCAAATACTACGGGAAATAACGTTACGTTGTCTTGAACGTTATACCGCAGGAAATGACGTCACGCCATAAAAAAGTAATATCCACCCCAGCCTCGGTTTCGGGAGGTGTGTATTAAAACTTATAGACCTCCCGTGCAGGTCGTCTAAGCCAATCAGAATCCTTGTTACATAATAGGTATACAATATTAAATGTTTAATAGATATTTTTATTGTTCAACCAATTGCTTTGATATTTCGCATATAAGTCAGTGATAGATGAAATTTTATTCACAGCAAATAAGTTTTCTATATTCTTGATTTACCGCGCTGCTATGAAAAAAGTCCTATTATTTCTGGAACACCCCACGTATATACCAAAGAACACGAGGGCATAAACAATCAAAGCGCTGGAAGTGCCGTATTTTTAGAACTTAGAGGCGTGTTTAATTAAACGATAGCAGTTGCTTGATATTTAAATCTGGGACCGAAAAATAAGCTTGTTGTATTTGTCCCAGTTTAAATTAATGGTAATATAATGCATTTAATAGCGAAGATCTGCACATTTGGGATTACTGAACTTTGTAAAAGTGAACTAAAATCACAGAGCGTATTAGAATTTTAATCACGGTATACTTTATTTAGTAATTGCTAAATGTTTCGCCCGTAATGTCCGAGGAGTTCCACTTGCGGAACGACCACTTGTTTCTATTTTAAGCATCAATTCTGCGCGCTTCAAATACTGGTATGCTAGAATAAAAAGCGTTGCCTAGCAGCACTAACGTAACAAAATACGTAAATTTCAACCCTAAATCTACATCAAGTTATAACAGAGTTGACATTTACGTAGATCTAAAGATATTTGAATACTTTTTTTGGATGTCATAGTCCTGTGGTATATACGTACAAATGTTATATTATAAATACGTGTCTTAGTTGTTCGTTATACGAGTAACATAGCGTGTGTTTCTCATGTCACCATGCGATAAACGCAGTACAGAATACTAAGTAAGCTTAAATTAATGAACTCTCTTTTACAAATTATTGTGTGTATCACAGATTCATGAAATTGCAACCGATACAAAAAGTGTAAAGTTTTAATTTTCTTTGGGTGTATACATCATTAATAGTCCCTGTGTATTGATGTATGTGGCATTTAAAAGTGCAGGCATTTAAGATATTAAAGTTTCTTATTCATTTACGTTAATATAGTTTCGGTGTCTATAGATGAATCAGTTCATTAAAACGGCTCTAATGGATTACGTCTTTAAGTACAGCTATTAGGAATAGGTTTGTAGATTTTTTCGTTAATCGGCAGTTTTACAAGTTGATAATTTAAACATCTGTTTAAAACGATATCATAATCTCTTTTAACGAGTACTATGCTACCATTACTTTACAGGTGATACATTGCATATTTGCTTGTTTCTTTACAAGTTATTATAAAAAAGTTATTATAAAAAAGCTGTTACAAAAAGGTTTCTGAAAGTCAGTTTTGTCATAATCTGCTCTGCTCTGCTCTGCTCTGCTCTGCTCTGCTCTGCTCTGCTCTGCTCTGCTCTGCTCTGCTCTGCTCTGCTCTGCTCTGCTCTGCTCTGCTCTGCTCCTCTCTGCTCTGCTCCTAATGTGTGAATGACAGCACTGGTATTTCATGTGCTCATATCATGATATAATGGTTCTTGGCATAATTGTCCAGAACAAACTCTCTCCTGTAAGCCAAAACAAAACCATGTTGACAATGTATTTAATACAGTTTACCCACATAGTCAATATAAATACTGACGTCATAATCGGTAATTTAAAACATATTTAAAGTTCTTCGGCTCTGTCATGGACATTGATTTTAGCAAAATTACGAATGTTGTGTAAATATTGCCAAGCCAGTGTCCCGGAAATGAAAGTTCTTTTACCAATAATTCCTTGTTTGCGGAGTACTCAACTATGTTTTGTCAAATCTCAATCATTTGTGATAAAATCTACATTCATCCTCCACGGCAATTAATAAGCATGCTTCCTATAATATAGAACGACGGCTATTCAGTGATGCCAAACGAATTTTAAAATTTAAAGTTGTTCGCGTCAGATTCTCAGTATGAGGTAAAAAATTGAAACGTTGGGAAAATGTTACCAATAAAACAGTGTATCATATTGGTACTAGGAACAGAAAATAATGCAAAATTAATCAACGTGCTTGTTTACGAGTTATCTGTCCTTGAATACGCAAAGGAGAAAACACTAGATTCAAGGGCCGGTAACTCATAAACAAGTTTGGTGACCTCTGACTATCTTTGTATTTTCCCGTTTTTTCATGATACTGTGTCTTTTAAAGTTTGAGCAAATACTAATCTAGGGGTTATTTCCCTATCTTTCATACTAGAAATTACAGCGCACGCCTTTAAAGGTTGAGACCTGCGATGAATATCTTTGGGACGTCTTCTCTGGTTATATCAGGGCATTGGCCGTAAATTTGACCTCAGCACAGTGGAAACAAGCATTCAGGCTTAATATATTATCAATGTGTTAACGATTGCTTATGTTTTGTTTTGTTATGTATAAAGCTAAACCTGCAGTATTTAGTCTAGGTTGAAACTTCCTAAATTATGATAATTAAAAAAATGTGTTGCAAATTATATGTAACGAAATTTTCGTTTGAGTCAGTATGTCATTGTTACCATTGTGTCTGTAATTATGTAATTACGAGTGGTTCATTACTTACCAAATTTATAATGGTGGTCTTTTTGGTTCAAACTGATTTTAACGATTGTCATTTGTATTTTTATCGATACAATAGGCGTAATTTCACTACCCACGAATGAAAATTATAACGCGGTGAAACGTTTACTTGGATGGCTACAAGGGTTGTTATTTAACGTTCATGCGTTTTATTTTCGTTCGGTCCTTAGCCCTATCCCATCCGACAAGTTCATTTGGTATCATGTGACAGATCTGGTTTCTGTTCGTTCGTTCGTCCGTCGAATGGATGAATAATGTGGGTCAGGGGTGTCTTGGAGGTTCAGTCATTGTAAAACACATTTCTGACAAGCATGAATATAGGTATAGGGGTGGTTGTTTGAGTTTATGGCGTCTTTGATTTTGAACTATAAATCATAAGCACATTTCAATAACAAAAAACAAAATACAAATATAGTTACAACATATATATCCTACAAGCGAACCCCTGTCAATTCTTTACAACATTAATGTTTGTTTTCCACATTGATATGCCATTCTAGTACATGTTATCTGAACTGTATAAAGAACTCAATAAACCATTAGATAAATGTAATATGTCTATAATGATCTATGTCGTGAATAATTTTGTAATTAGTATGAAAATGTACATTGAAATTGGGTTGGAACATCGTTTGTAAAAAATGAACCATGGATTCGGAGTGTGCGGATACACGAAGTTTAATAAAAACGTGCGTGGCAGATACAAATTGAAATAATGCATTTGTTATGAATTATGATTTATATTTTATTGAGGTGTACGTGAAAAAAGAGACAGTTTACTAGTGTTTGGTTTCAAGCAAATAATAATATTTACTAATGTTTACAGTGCGACAATTACCCTGACAACAGCATTTGAGTTATGCACATTTCGGCAGTTGTCAAGAGGTCGTTGCTCGAAAGTAGTTTGAATTATCTTGGTTCTTTAACATGCTAGGCGTATAGCACCGATATGCGCGAGACTATTTCTGTGTTAGCAACAAGTTAAACTCTATAGGGTGGGAAACACTGAAAAGCCTATCAGAAATGACGAAGTGTCCCGACCGAATTTCGAACCAGGGACCTCTTGATCCGTAGTCAAGAGAGTTACCCACTCGATCGCCGTGTTAATTAATATTGGGAAATAATGTTTTCTTTATTTTTTCAGTTTCTACATCATCATGTCGGGACGAACGTCTGTATTTATCGATACGACAAAATCGGACGACGACGGTGAGACACCTAGACCGGAAGGTGAAGAGGTGACGGCACCTACAAACGAGAATGACGACACGACTGATGACGGTTGTGAAAACGATGGGGATAAAAAGAAACCTTTAGATAGGTCAAAATATGGAAAATTTATTATACATTATGGTAAGAATATTATAACAGAATATAAGCATTCGTGGCAGTTTTTTGTGAGATATGAGTTTTTTTCCCAGTAATAAACTTTGTTCAAACTTTGTATATATATGGACTGTTTATTATATTAGAATCAGAAAAAATGCAAAACAATAATCATAGTTGCTTGAAAAATGTTTAAAGGGCAGATAACTTATGAACAAGTTAAGTGACCTATGTTTGTATTTTTCTGTTCTAGGTTATAAACCACTAAATAAAGTTGTTCTTTAGCTCAATGTTGTAAAATGACAATTGTTAGCCCCAGATTGTATCATGGTCATCATGATGATGTGTTCGCACAAAGTTTGAACAAATTGTATTTTGTGGAATCTTTTGTCCCATCACTCATGCAAGAAACTGCAGCGAACGCCTTTGAAGCACCAGAGCATTTTGTAATGTAATAAACTTAGGCTTTAACATTACCAATTACTTTATAAGAAGAGACATACTTGAGACGAAATGCCATGTTCAGCAAGAAAATAAACCTGTCTTCTACTGTCTTAAAACACATTGTTTGCCAATGAAAAATGCTGCTTATTTAAAGCTAAACTAAGAACCGTAGAACTTTATTATACGTGTTTTAAATGACCAAGGCTTAACAGAAACTCAGTTGTAATTGATTCAAGTTCGAAGTTTTAACATCGGTTTTATCTAAATTCCAATACAATGTACATAAGTCACTCATAGACCCACATAAGCAACCCTCATACATCGGCTATAAGTCTAGTTACCAGATTAAATACATTTTGTTCTCGTCGGAGACCCACGTAAGCAACCCTCATACATCGGCTATAAGTCTAGTTACCAGATTAAATACATTTAGTTCTCGTCGGAGACCCATGTAAGCCATCCTCATACATCGGCGGTAAGTCTAGTTACCAGATTGAATACATTTAGATCTCGTCGGAGACCCACGTAAGCCGCCCTCATACATCAGTGCTAAGTATAGTTACCAGATTAAATACATTTAATTCTCGTCGGAGACCCACGTAAGCCACCCTCATACATCGGCGGTAAGTCTAGTTTCCAGATTAAATACATTTAGTTCTCGTCGGAGACCCACGTAAGCCACCCTCATACATCGGCGGTGAGTCTTGTTACCAGACTAAATACATTTAGTTCTCGTCGCACGTAAGCCACCCTCATACATCAGTGGTAAGTCTAGTTACCAGACTAAATACATTTAGTTCTCGTCGCACGTAAGCCACCCTCATACATCAGTGCTAAGTCTAGTTACCAGACTAAATACATTTAGTTCTCGTCGCACGTAAGCCACCCTCATACATCAGTGCTAAGTCTAGTTACCAGACTAAATACATTTAGTTCTCGTCGCACGTAAGCCACCCTCATACATCAGTACATCGGTATTAAGTCTTGTTCCCAGACCTGATTCTAGTAAAGTATACGCTGGTGGACGAGAATGACGAACGCGCACACCAATCAATTAACAGTTTAATTGAAGCGCTTTGAACATTTAAGAATTTAACTGCGGTTCAATATTATACACAATTTTCCATTGTCAACATTTTCATTGATAACGCCAGCAGCAATTCTGTATTGTAAAAATCCGATTTTTTCGCGAGGTTTAAATTTCGCTTATTTGAGATTGTGAAATAGTTTGTTAGATTGAATGTTCAAGATTTTCAGACGTCAGAAAGATCTATAACATGCGTTTTCTATCGGAGTTTCTGTTCACGAGTATAAATTTTCGCGATATATCGAATTCGCGAACATAGCAAAGATTAATTCCTCGCGAACAATTCTGATTTTACATGTGTGATCATTATTCTAGGACATCAATGGAGTTTATGAGGCAAACCAATGTGAAATATCTATATTGTGTCTATACTGTATGACTTAACGTTGTCACCAAAGAATTGGTTCTGTCAAAATTTTAAAACCAAACACGGAAACTTAATCTTAAACAACTAAATTTTGTTGACTCGTAGAGGACTCAGTGAACATTTTTCACTGAGCTCCCTAGTTGTCTGCGAGCTCGTAGGGACCTTGAGGTCAGGAGCATCTCATACGGACCCCGTACTGATAATGAACCATCTCGGGGGGGGGGGGGGGGGCTTGTATAAGCATTGTACAAAGTCAGTACGGATTAACGAAAATACGAAGCTAGCCGAAGCTCGCGTGACTATCGCATGCATCTCACACGGTCACCATACGGGCATCGTTAACTTCATCCTCTGATAATTGTACTTAAATCATTCTAAACTTCGTAAACACGTACAGTTTCTTTGGTGATAACTATACATAGATATGGCTTTTCAATAATGGACTTCCATGGAACCGTATTTTAATTCAATTACTAAAATCGTTTAAAACGAGGAGATTAAATTTCGGAGGACTGGTAAATTCGTATGGGATACTTTTGTTGGCGTATACATATGTTTATGAATAATGAATTGTGACGAAAGAATAATATAATCATGAAATTATGCGCAAATTAAAAAGTTTTCCCATAAAATAATTTTGATTATTGTTCTGATGCTTTTGTGGTTTTCTGTGGTAAATGTAAAAGTTTCAAATGTTTAAAAAATTGAACAGAACTGAACAGAACGTTTATTTGGGTAATAGGGGAATTTTGTGACTGCTTTCCTTTTTGACAGTCACACAAACCGTTCAGAAAATGTAACAACTTCGTTCACGCACGTTAATTAACATGCGTGCTTCGTTGTTGTGTTTAGGAATATCGATGATCAAAATATATTTTATTTGGGATTTAACATTAGGTTTGGATAAATTTTCGTATCTCATATATGTTCTAACGTAAGCTACATCAATACTAACAACCGGCTATAATTTACTATTTTCAAAGTACAAATATGTAAAACTTTTCTTTTATTTCGTTTGTACTTATACATACTTATACTATTATTGGGTTGTTATGAATATAAAATCTGGATTTTTACAAACTGAAATTTTGAGACCAAAGTCACAATTAGCTATGTACTGTGAATTTCGTTCGTTGCAGACGCTGGTAAAAGTTTCGGAGAGATAGCATTGATCAGTGAGGACGCAGTGAGGAACGCTACAGTCATAGCAGACGAAGAGACGGATTTGTTGTTAATTCACAGAGATTTATTTAACCGATCAATGAAGGTGAGTCTTGTATAGTCTGTCGATGATAACACTAGATCAAGCCTTTGTTAAAAAAATAAAAATTAAATGCATTTTGATTTCATTTTTGTTCAATCTTGTGCATACGTGTATACACATTTTTATACTCTTTAAATCTACACTGATAACAAGCGGTCAGTCGACCGTGTAGTGTTTATATCATGCATGTTTTGTTATTGATACGCCTAGAGTTATCTCCGGCGAACTATACATTGTACTTAAGGTGGATTCCCAAATATCATTACATTCTGACGTACATTTCTCTTAAGTCGAAAAGGTGGAAATCCACCTTAAATCTGTTTTATAGTCCGAACAAATTGACGAGATCCTCGATTTTATACTGGACTATTATGACAAGCTGCTTACTGTGCGGAATATGATTGATTTCTGCGAGAAAGTCAGACAGTGTCTTGTTGGCTGTTCAGAACTTGAAGAGTTACCATGCTATATCATGTCATTGTAAATGACCAAAGGCAAATGTTTTGCCGATTGCTAATAAACTGTAACTGTAACTGTATTGTTCTATCTCTCTAAACCTAGTGTAGTCAATATCCGTTAAAACCAATTCAAAAATTAAAATTTCTATAGTCACTAAAAGCAATGTTTGTTATACACGTTTGTCACCGCGTGATTGTCAAAATATTACGAATTATGAAAGCTTTTTAAAACGCACATTGAATATTCTACTAGACTACTGGTTTGTATATTGAGTCATTTCCAAAAGTTGAGTTCGTTCAGACTACTTAAATGTCACAAATGCTGCATAATTATTCTAACCAATTACAATGACTGCTTTGTAATTCGTATGCCTACAGACCCGTTTTCACGCGAAATTCCAAAAATATGACGATTATGATATGTTTTCGTCTACATGTAAATGTTTTTGTTAAAATTTTCAATTTGCCACATTATATATTGTATTGGCAATAAACATACTAGGCCTACATGTACATGTTTTCGTCAAAAATAAATTACCAAAAAATGTACACTGCCCACCAAAAATAAGTATACATATATAATTTGCCCACTTACTTGCCTGTAATAATACTAATTGCAGAACAGTGAAGCAACAATATATTTGAAGAAAAGGATTTTTTTGTTTATTAAATGGAAACGCCATTAATTGGTACCCTAGGTGCAAAATCAAAAGTTTCTTTGTCCCTCTTGAATGGTAAATTTGTCACAAAAAAGATGGAAAATTCAGCCTTTTTGATCACATGGTTATTTTAGTTCCGAACATCTTCATCTTATTTCTATCTCTATTTTGACTCATTAAGTAACTGTAGTTTCAGAAACTAGTATAATTGTGACCATCTGATAAACAGATATTGAATAATTTAACCAAGTTTAATTTTGCAACAATTTTTACTGTATACTTATTTTTGGTGGACACTGTATATACATCTTCAAAGATGTACTATGATTTATCGAGTTTCCGGCACTATAAAGCGACGAATGACCAGATGAAATATACATGACTTTTTAAGATAATGATAAATGTACCTAAAATAGTTAGATAATCAATTATGAATAAATGTTAATTTTAAAACATTGTCAAATATTTGTTCGAGAGATAATCAATATGTACGCACAGTCATGATGTTTCGACACAAATAAATATAAACTGGATAAGTCTGATATTTATTATATAAAATATCAAATATCCGTTTGTTTTGTCCCATCTTGTTTGCGCAGGTCTTTATCTCTGATTATTTAAAATAACACAGTTGCATGTACGAGGGTTGACCAGAAAGTTCGTAGACACTTTTATTTTTCACCTACGAGAGAGCATTTCAATAAAATGTTGACTGCCGCCAATCTGTTACATTATACTCGGTATATAAGGGTAGTTCAATATCAAGCTGTACCAGTGTCAGGATAATGTGACTAGGTAGTCACCTAGTGTCTGAAATATTGCTGGTGAAAGGTGTAATCCGACACCAACAGAACTGTTGTATGTTCATAAAACGTCGTTATTACAGCATACAAATAATCAGCAATAAAAATATGTTCATATCAATCATAATTTTAGTTGCTGTAACGTTACTAGTTTATCTGATACATTGTAGCATCCCTATTTTTGAAGAACATTTTGTCCACATTCCCTTAGACAAAATAACATGGTCATTTCATTAGAACGTAGTCTGGTTACCCGACTAGATAATATATTTTGTCAATCAATTATCATACTTTTATTTTAAATGTTAGCTAGATTATGTTTTGGGCTTGATTATCTATGTTTGAGGGTGCAAAGGGAGATAATTTCATGAAAAAAGAGTAGACTGATGAGTTGTCTCCTTTAAGGTAACATAGAGCTGTATAGGAGAGATCATGTTTGTATACAAAGGGATTTATACCACCAGCTAGCTATATGGCAGGTATTTACTGTTCATTCATCCAATAGATTGCTGGTGGGCATTTTGCATATGCATACGGTGATCTCTCCTATAGACAGACTAGTTAGAACGCAGCGCCTTGGTTTAGCGCGGCTCAATCATCTTTGTAAATTGCATTATTACAGGCTCAACAAGAGAAAGAATACGAAGAGAGAAAGTCATTTATTGAGAAATGTCGGATATTTAACGATTGGACTCCTAAGTTCAAGCATCTGTTAGAGATGAGTATACGCAAAGAGGTATATCCATACGGTACACGTATCATGAAACAAGGCGATCCCATAGAGGGCCTCTTCTTTATTGTAAGGTGAGTTCAAAACGAATATTACGTACAAATAAAAATTGGGTGAGTCCCAATGTACAAATGTAGTTACATTAAAACCAAGCTATTTTGATGAGGTTAAACTTATTCTATGGCCTACAATACGGGCTATATCGTTGTTTCGTACAAAACGATTCGCTCGAATGGACCGCAACACTATTTCGTCCTACAATACACAGTTAGCGAGATGATGTACCATAAGGTCTCCGCACAGTACCCTTCAACACAAGTAGAGTTTTATCCTCATTATTAAAGGAAGCTATGTACGTTATTAATGTGCTACAAGAGCTGCATCTCTTTCAGGCGACCGGTCCCCTCGTCTTTGTTTCATTAAACTCCATTCAGAAATGAGAAAATGAACTAGGGAATTTCGAACGGAATTGAAGCTTTTTGCTCCTACATACATATTGCCAGTTGGTCACGTAGTATGGTCGCCATGAGACTGTCGAGATTCTGTTATAACTACATGTTACTAGTGTATATCAAATAGTGTTGTATGTTTTACAGTGGTCAAGCCAAAGTCACCACAGAACCATCCAGGCACAAACAACAATACACACAACTCATGACCAAATTATCCGTGATGGAAAAAGAATTTGGAAGGTAAACATTTCCCATGATACAAGTAGTATATATAACAGTGTCTTAACTATTGATAGAAGCGCGCTCGTTAAGATAATGCACCAGTCAATTGAAACCACGCCCACAAACCCGGGAATAGCGGGGATTTTTACTGTTGCTTTTTCAAACCCCGGGTAAAATGCCTGCCCCCGGGCCATACAGATGGTTTAGTCCCCGCTTATTGCCTCCGCCCTATACCTCATGGCTATACTTGTAAGCCCATGCTATTTTTGCGCGAAACAAAAGCCCCGCACTCACCAAGTAGTGCGGGGACACCGGTAAGGTTAAAACACGGGACTGGTTCCCCGCTATCCCCGCCCTTCCCCGGGGTTGACGGGGGCTGTGGTTTCAATTTATTAGTGCATAAGAACATCTATGCCTGGAAGTGTACATATTCTTGATTATATTTAACCCTTATTGTGATCACATTTGCAAGAACATCAGTCTGTGATTATGACCATTGTGATGAAATTTCAGCTGAAACTACCTCTACGTGGTAAAACTAGCGAAATATTGCACTAGTATTTGTAACAGAAATGTTTTATTTTAATTTATTGATCTATTTGCCTCGGGTTGACAATATGCATGGGTCCGTTGCCTAAGCAAAGCGCTACCGAGTGCCTTTATTCAGTTACCTCCCGTTCAATTTAATGTAGAAGGCGAGGATTACCTCCCGTGGAAAGCGCTACGTAGCGCTCGCCCATGTTAACGGTCTAATGTGTCCCTCACTGCCATGTGATATTTACTTTATCATACCAAAACATTTGAGTGGTGGTTTTGAATGTGACCCTTCTTTCAGTCATGAGGTGTATAACATTCGGAATATGATGAGTTCTAAGCTAAAACGTTTGAATGTTTTATGATTAATAATGAGGGTGGTATTGAAAACTTTACGCTTCCGTCAGCCAATATGCTGGTAACATTAAGAGTATGGCAAGCTCTAAGCCAATCAAATCGTCTGAATTGCTCATGAATAATAATGAGGGCGGTATTGAAAACGTAACGCTTCCGTCAGCCAATAGGCGGGTAACATTTAGAATGCTGCATACCGTGTGGTATGATCTCGACCAATCAAAACGTCTAGTAGATTGCTCATGAATAATAATAAGGTGTTTTCCAGGCATAATAAGGAGAATGTACTCAAGAAATCTGATGGAAGTCTAACCCAACGTCAGATACGTGTTCGTAGAAAGGAAGGGTACGCAGCAGCTGAAAGACGTTTTATGTCGAAGTCTGTGGAAATATGTTGTGTAGAAGGCAATGAAATACAAGGTAAGCATTGTTCTAACGCTTTCTTATCAGCCACGTAGGCCGTATGCTTCAGGACTCCAAACCGTTGCATAAAAGCCCGTATAGTAGTACTACTATAAATTTTTCATATTTTATTTCTTAATCATTTGTCATTTTACTATGCCTTTTTCATATTTTATTTCTTATTCATTTGTCATTGTACTATTCCTTTTTCATATTTTATTTCTTAAACATTTGTCATTTTACTATGCCTTTTTCATATTTTATTTATTAATCATTTGTCATTTTCCGAGTAGGGGCAATTTTCATGCAAGGTTAGCAATTTGAACAATGTAATTTTTGTTGATTTCGTGTTCTGCTGTTTCTAGTCGGAGCCCCGCCTTCCCAGTCCGATTTCTTATTATCTTGCAAAAACAAGATTGAAACCTTGTTTTTATAGCATAACATCAAATGTTTTGTTCATGATTTACGACTTATTTATGCAATGTAATGTTGCTTTCTTCAGGTGACCTTGAGACAGTAATGGAAATGTCAACAAACTCGTGCACAGTTACAAGTACCGCTATGAACACAACAGTCTTCATTCTAGATACAAAAACATATGACCGATTAATCGTCAAGAAAAATATACATTCTATCACAAAATTAAAACAGGGTGTGCTACGTAAACTTCAAAATCGAATCACAACAGCGAATGGTGCGCAAGTTATGTTACTAAAAATAGTCCATGACAAACTACACGAAGAACTCAAACCACGTGTTATTAGAGATCAGCCAATCAAATCAAAGCCTGATAATGACAAACAAGCTATCTTAAATCAAATGATTAAGTTGTATTTAAAAGACAAAGCTCCGCTTATAGACCCACTGCTACCTGATTCGTTTTATAATAGATTAGCTTCTGAAAAGCGTAACCGGGAAATAGAACAGCGAGAAAGGAAGAAGGAGGAACAAGCGGTGACGTCACTGAGACAGCGGAGGAATCGCGTGCCACGTTCTTTGAAGCAATTGCAGACGTCTGCTGTAGAAACTGAACTATTACATCCAAATAGGCAATGGCTAGATCAAACAAAACCATCCAAAGACAGACATATTAGACCAAGAACTGCCATAGGTATTGAATCCTATTCAACTGTTGATGATAACATTGTACGACCAGAAACAAGTCCCGCCAAAACGAGCGGCGTCTTTCATCTTACAGAATGCGAAAGCGTAGATGACCCAGCAGGACTATCATTTGTTAAGGAAAAATCTGTACTAGTAACAAAAGAATATGATCATGTTTTTAATCAAATGGATACTATTCAAAGAGGAAAATCGGAGGCGAGGTCAAAGGTCATTTGCTCCACGGCTGCAAAGAATGAACTTAGAGAGGAAACAGAACGCGCGCATCTTGGATATGGCGCAGACGACATGTATGATCTTCACGATGACGATTATTTTGATTATGAAACAAGTGCATCAAATTTGAAAAATCTGGAGGAACGGATTAAAACATTCTGTAATGGCGTCCGAATGAAGAGACACAACGATCCACTACGTATTGACGAAATGAGAAGTTTTCACGTGAAGGTACGGTCATAGTTAATAGATTTGTTTATGATAATAAACAATTGTAATAATAATAATAACGCCTTTATTACAAGAGGCAACGCAGGTCGGAAAACCCAAAACTACAACCTTTCCTGTGTGCCTTTATCATTAAAACAAACTTGAGCACATTAAATAGAATGTATTACTTTATCATTTACTAGTCCCTTGTCATATTTTAGAAATACTTTACAGTTCTTCAGATCAAGAGTTTTGTACAAGTGGGTACTGTCTGTTCAAGCTCATTTTCAACTTTAAAAAGTGATACATGCTGTATAATTAATTAATTATAGACCTTTTCTTTGATATAATCCGTTATTCTTACACAACAAGCAGCTTTACCTACGAACAAATGTAGGAGACGAGCGTGTGCATGAATTAACGTTAAATCACAGATGAGCGAAATAATGTAATATCATTCCAAGGAAGAAAGTAGTGCAACGCTTACCGAGCCTTGCTGTGTTGTCAAAAAAGTGAAAGTGTACGTGACAACTATCCCCATTCTCCTATATTATGCTTGATATTAAAAATCTTGTTTTTGTGTGTTTTTATTCCAGGGTTCCGAAAGTGTTCCAATGTCGGGTGGTACAGTTTACGTCAACCGAAAACCATGTTCGTATCCGAAACATGCTAGACTTACAGCAGATGTTCATCAACATGTACGCAGATTCATTATAACACGTGATCAAAATCGTTACACGTCATCAGCTACGTCACTAAGGCCTAAATCCGCTCTTGGACTGACCACATACGACAGTCGTCCAAAATCAGCATGGTAGGAACGGAAAGTGAGCTTGTGTGTGTAAAGCAGACGATAGCAAAGTTCATAGTAAACCGACCGGGCGATGTTACATCTGCGTAATGTTGTTTCTACGCACGCATTAATACACCTGCACGGATCAAGATAGGTCCGGGGTCCGGGGCCCCTTGAATTATGGCAAAAGTGCGGTTATCTGACATGTTTAGACTGGTTTGTCAGAGTTAAGATCGAGTCTGATATATTTAGACTGGTTTGTTCAGAGTTAAGATCGAGTCCGATCAGGATAACTCTATAAGAAATGATGAACTTATAAATGTTAATGTCAAATTCCCCAGCCGTCCAGTATAGTGCTCAGTAAAAGGGAACGAATGTGATTTACTTTGTTGTATCACTGGTGGGTCTACAGGAGAGGTCATGTTTGTATATAAATGCATTAATAATTTAGTACCACCAACTAGCTATTGGTGAATGGCAGGTTTTATTGTCCATTCATCCAATAGATTGCCGGTGGGCATTTCGCCTATGAATGCGGTGATCTCTCCTATGACGAACGGATCTTTTAATGTTGCATGTGTGCCTTAATAGTCAGAAAATGATTTTGAAATGTGTATAACTAATGCAGACCTTATAATGTATATGAATTGACAAAACTAAATACATGCGCCATGTACATGTAGTTTCAAGTTTGCTTCGAACAGCATGTATGTTTCTGCAGCAATGTCAATAGCAAGAATAATATCTATTGATCTAGAGTTGTGCTGATTTTTATACATGAAAGCTACGCAAACAATAGTCAGCTTATTCAAAGGTGAGTAGTCTCCCTTGAAAATCCCTGCAATAATAGCAAACTCCTAGATGCAGTAATCTCCCTAACCGCTTCGTTCAGAAAGTAGTTAACAGTATCTGTAAAGTCAGTGATTCATTTTGGTGTTAAAAACTGTTAGTCCTTTCCCACTGAACTAAAAACATCAATCCGTCCCACTATGTAAAAATAAAGTATTTCCAAAATGAGTACCAAGCCAAGTTTGTGAGTCGGGTACTCGGGACTCTCACCAAGAAAAAACACTGGTAAACTCACGTTTTATCAAAGACCTGCATATTTATATCTTTGGTTTTATGTATTTGACATAAAACACTTTAATTCTGATTAGGCTCGCACAAATTTATTACACTAAATACATTTCTATAAAATCATTTATCTGTCATACAGTGTTAAGATCACTGTTACACCACGAATTTAGGGTCCATGATAATCATACAAATATGGGGTCACAGCTATACAAGTCGCGGGTCAAATCAATGCAATTTACCGTCATAACAACACAAATGTAGGTTAATGGCCATGAAATTTAGGGTTACATCCATATAAATGTAGGGTCACAATCATACAAATTTACAACCATACAAAATTAGGGTCACAACCACATAGTTATAGACTTATAGTGAAACTAAATTGTACTTGAATACATATTAAGGGTGACAGCCTTACAGCCCCATAGTCACAATCACAGTAGTATTCTATATTAGTCTAGATTCACAATCCTGTATGCAGAGGGTAATCAGTCTACATTATTTTTGTATGCGTAGAGATTTAGAATGAACTTTTAATAGTAAATGGTGCCGCCTATAATTAAACTCTGTCTTTTAATGATACATGAAGTACGTGTATATTATGTTATGTAGTTTCTTCATTAATGTTGCCCAATACCCACTGTGGTATACCGTACACCTATGTATTGCGAGTAAATGAGTAACATTGTCACAACGATGTTTAATACTCCGTACACGAACAAGATACTTAGCAATACTCGGTACAGTAAAAACAATACTCTGTACAGTTACTTGTATCCGTTATTGTATGTATCTTTTGGTACTTTTCATCATTGTTCCTGAAATTTAGATTAAAGATGTTTCGGTTCAGGACCGTGAAATAGAATGCTCAATTCAAAACTAGTGTACCTTGAGAACACAATGATTTCATAGGTTTGGAGTATCACGATGAACATTAATTTGCGAGTGAGCAACAGTCTTTTTCAAGAGTATTTAAACTATTTTTACAAATTCCTGTTGTTCTTTGATGTCTTTTACAGCTATCAAAACATCTGGAGACGTTTAAAACCCTTTGAGTTATATTCATTGGAAACTATTGAGGCTAAACTCGCACCCTTTCCATGCTCAATGTCGCAAAAATAATGATATTACTCAACTTTACTGGCAATATCCAGTGTACGGTATACAACAGTGATTCTATTTCTCACGAAATAAAATGCGGTCTATTTTTTTCCGCGTAATTGTTGTATCTAGGGATCTTGTCGTGTAAGTTGTCACTGAACGAGAAGAATCACATGCAATAAGAATCTGTGATAATTATATTTTCAAACCTACATGACTGTATTTAACATGATCTTATTTTGTAGTTATATTTTAAAGCTTATTATATTATTTGTTCAATATAACAGTGCAATTACTGTATTGAGACATATTTTTATTTCTATTATAAATTTACACGCTTTATTTTACAATAAATTATAACTAGTACATGTATTGTGTTCTTAGTTTATGTCATACTAGAACGTTGTTTGAATTCGATCGTGTACTACGGTGTCCCGTTAGGGCCATAGCTGCATAGCTACTGAAAAGCAAAATCCCTGTCGTGAAACTGGTCACAATACTTCGAACACCGACAAATTGGCTTTAACAACAAACCTGAATAGAAAACATGTTATGGTTACTAGTACATAGATTTTAAGTTAAGATTACTTAAAGCAACAGTATTTCAAATACCGCCTACTATAATTCACTCTTTTTGGTTCACAACTAACAGCCAAACCATCAATTTTACTACCCGGCAGAGGCCAAACAAGCCCTGTTCGACCCTCATTTACACCCTGATGGTCAATGATGGAAGTCTAACAGCTGCTGTTTTCTTCTTTTTCTTCTTCTTTAAGAATTGAATAGACATTTTCTGCAGTTCATCGGTGTATGAACTGTCGGGAAAATCACGCCTAATTTAAATAAACGACGTAGGCGTTTATGTAAAAATTAGGCGTGATTTTCCCGATAGTTCATACACCGATGAACTGCAGAAAATGTCTTTTCAATTCTTATAATTACAATAAAAATTAAAAAGTGTTGTTAATTTTCATAGGGACTCAACTGTTCCCATCGTGTTATGTTTAGTCGTGGCGTAGGAATCTGCTGTCCCCGGAGATGAACGAAGCTAAATTAAGTAACAAAACCAATCAGCGCGGGGCCCCAACGCTCCCGAGGGACTCTGCAGATGTAAGAACACGAAAAACATACGTTAACGCTATTTTAGAATATACCTTACATTATAACTTCCGTAAATGAGTTTGTATTTCAAACTAATTACATTTTGGCGGGAATTTTAAGGCGACGTTGCGTACGTTCATATGACGCTGAAGTACATTAATAACATGCCCAGGTGATGAACGAAGCTAGATTTAGGATGAATGAAAAAGAAGTCCGTCGATTGATTTGCATACGGAGCTGCTTCATCGGGATATGAACGACAGGTCACATGACCGTTTTATTCAATCAGAATGCTTTTATGTGAAAATACACAAAGTTGTAATTATTTCTATATTAATGGCGAGCGTTCAAAACTTCTTTTACTTTTTACTGATCAAGACCAAAAATCATCAAATATTTCATCCCCATCTCTTGCCGTTGCTACCGTTTGTTTTTCACAAAATACCATTGAAATCTTACCATCCAATTCCACTCTAAAACAGTTCAGCCGATCAGTAATCGTTTGGTTTCAAGATCCAAGCTTCAAGGAGACAAAAAAGTAAATACGTCATTTTCGAATCTACGATCAAGCAACATTATCGTCACTGTCGGGGATGAAAACCAAACAACAGCATTGAACTATTCCCGTAATACGCAACATCCCTGTATTTAGTCAAAATATCCTCTATTATCAATTTACTCTGTGGTCTGGTAGGCTACCAAAGCCAATAGTACGTCAGTGAAAACGGCAAAATCAACGTCATGACGTCATACACACCCACACAATATGGTGACGTAATATGACGTTACGTCCTATGACGTTAATTACATAGTTACCGCATTGAGTACAGCAAACAGATAGAGGGAAAACAACTCTTGAGATATTTTTATCATTACAAACGATATAAGGATGGATATGCTTAGAAACATGAGATATTTATTTACAAGGTAATTCAGTTTGTGTTATTGAACTATTGAGGTAATTTATACACGTTTGCAGGTCTACATACCATGTACTTAAATTCCTGAGATCGATCTATCTCCTTTATAATGTCAACGCCTTATCTATTACATTTGTAGTTATTCTTGAAATATATGCATGTGGCTAAATGCTGTAACGTTGGCATATGCTGGTGAGAATTGCTTATTCAGTGTAGAGCTACATTTTTTGAACCAGTAATGTACATTTTACAAGCATTGTGTAATTTATTATTATGCCTACTTGTGACCTATCTCATTTAATAAAAACGCTTATGTTCATTACGTAATTAGGCAATATCCGGTTTTAGTCCCAGTTGGGACTATTCTTTTTCGAAGTAAAAAATGATCGATTTTCTTGTAGTTTTATTGATCCTTGTCACCCAGACGCTTGAAAATATTCCCGAGTGCGCATGCGCAATATTAAAATTATACATTAGGGGGCGTGGCCAAATATTCAAATTTATAAAAAAAAGTACCGTTAACAACGTAATGGCCGTTTGATGTACCTCATCGCGGTCCACACTAAGCTTATGTAATTATAAGTCTTTATACGGTAATTGTGTTATTGTAACAAACATAAAGGCACATTTTAGTGTACCGTAATGAAATTATTTGTTTCGTCGCGTATATATATCACTACGGTTTTATTCCCATCGTGGTATTTCTTTTCGTGTCATTTCACCATTACTTACAATGCAATTCATTCCGTAAATATTTTAAAGCATTGATGCTACTAGAGGCAATTTAAAGCAAGATCGTCACTAATATATTATACTCCGTTATACTCCAAAAACATTGAAATGGTTACAGATAACACGAAAAATAATAACACCATGGGACTAAAACCAGAGTATATATATAGCGACGATTTTAACTGTTCGCATTAATGCTACTAGAGACTGGGAGGGAAGTTTCTCCCAGGAAAAGGGTTTCTTTTGGGGCATCAATACTAGAGAAATAGGGGCTCGGATACTTTTGGGGGAAGAAACGCTTTTAAAATATTTACGGAATGAATTGCATTGCACTTGTTGATTGCAGATAACACGAAAAATAATAACACCATGGGACTAAAACCAGAGTATATATATAGCGACGATTTTAACAATTTGTATTAATGCTACTAGAGGGAAATTTCTCCCGGGAAAAGGGTTTCTTTTGGGGCATCAATACTAGAGAAAAAGGGGCTCGGATACTTTTGGGAGAAGAAACGCTTTTAAAACATTTACGGAATGAATTGCATTGCACTTGATGATTGCAGATAACACGAAAAATAATAACACCATGGGCCTAAAACCAGAGTATATATATAGCGACGATTTTAACAATTTGTATTAATGCTACTAGAGGGAAGTTTCTCCCGGGAAAAGGGTTTCTTTTGGGGTATCAATACTAGAGAAAAAGGGGCTCGGATACTTTTGGGGGAAGAAACGCTTTAAAACATTTACGGAATGAATTGCATTGCACTTGATGATTGCAGATAACACGAAAAATAATAACACCATGGGACTAAAACCAGAGTATATATATAGCGACGATTTTAACAAATTGTATTAATGCTACTAGAGGGAAGTTTCTCCCGGGAAAAGGGTTTCTTTTGGGGTATCAATACTAGAGAAAAAGGGGCTCGGATACTTTTGGGGGAAGAAACGCTTTAAAACATTTACGGAATGAATTGCATTGCACTTGATGATTGCAGATAACACGAAAAATAATAACACCATGGGACTAAAACCAGAGTATATATATAGCGACGATTTTAACAAATTGTATTAATGCTACTAGAGGGAAGTTTCTCCCGGGAAAAGGGTTTCTTTTGGGGTATCAATACTAGAGAAAAAGGGGCTCGGATACTTTTGGGGGAAGAAATGCTTTAAAACATTTACGGAATAAATTGCATTGCACTTGTTGATTGTAGATAACACGAAAAATAATAACACCATGGGACTAAAACCAGAGTATATATATAGCGACGACGTTGCATGTTATTGACGCTCTTAATGAATACCCATTGTACATTCACACAGGTTTAAACGGTTACATGTTCACCCGCTGTATAGGACTGATCATTTTCATTGTATTCGTCATTCACTCATTTATTTTAGTGTGTTTTTATTGTACCGTTATAATGTTTTCACTTGCTAAAATAACACATATCGGACGACGGATTAACATTGACTGCCAGGTATAGTCCAGAGAATTTGACACGACTCTCGACCTTTAAATTAGCATAATTTAACAGCTGATATATTGTCTATAATTATAACACCGGCTGTATGTTTTCATAAGCGGGGAGTATTACGAAGACGCTCGAGGTGTAATACCAAAACAAATCTAAAGAACCTATATTGCACGATTTGCTCGCGGAAATTGATATATTCAACGCAATTAACTTGTAATATATTCATGCATAAAGGTCAGGATCATGTCAAATTCTCTGTGCTATAGTACTGTCTGACAATACTATATAACTGTACAGGTACGGTGCATGTTTTCTTTTTTTGTAATGAGCCTAAGGTAAATAGTTTTTCTCATTGTTTTCACATTGTCAAACCACCATGGAACCACAAATGGACATATATATATAGACACTTGAAAATATTCCCGAATGCGCATGTGCAATATTACAATTATGCAAAGGGGCGTGGCCAAATATGCAAATTTATTCAAGCGTCTCACTGACACCGATTTCAATCTCATCCACAATGGTCGTGATTTCATGAAGTAATAATTTTATCAAAAAGAATAGTCCCAACTGGGACTAAAACCGGATATGGCCCGTAATTAACCGTAGATATATAATCCTACAAAACCAGCCCTCACAGGTACCAATTCATACCTTGGTCGAGTAGAGCATGTCCGGGGTTATTCTTGCTCAGAGAAATGAAGCAGTGGTCCAGACGGGGTTGAACCGGGACCTTCCTCTAGACCACCGCACCCCATACATACTTTATCATTTAGTATGTCAGTGAAAACTAGAGTTAGCTACCCCCAGCACTATTTCGAGACTTATTTCACTCTTTTCTACGTACATTTAGGGCTAGAATGGCTAGTGTGATTTTAAATACCAAATGACGTTTGTTAGTTTTCCAATTTAATTGTAAAAACAACCTTTTTCAGAAAATCACGAAAAGATGATATTTACTTCACTGAAGTAACAGTTTTGAAAGATGATGCATTCCGTGATTTCAACAAAAGTAATGGTTAGTAAATAATTTATTCCTTTGTCAACATTATGTAAATAACGCATTATTCGATGATCATGTAATCTGTTCTATTCATACATAACTTTCATAAAATAAAATAATATAAAATACCGGTAATAACTGAAATGCTATAACATATGTTTCAAGCAGCTTAAAAAAAGATATCTGGAGCACAGGATACAATATTTTTTATAATAAAGTTCGGTAAAAATACTACATATCGATATAATTTCAGAATTAAAACCTTGTGCATATATACAATACCCAAATTATGCATCCAGAAAGTATTCTATTATATGATTTTCATGAAGCATGGCGGCCAGAGAATCATTGATATACAAAATACATGAAACTGCTGCTAAGGGCTCTTTGAATTATGTTTTCCCAAGTTTACATTGGTATTTGAAGGACGATGCCCCAGAGGGGAATTTGTACACCACCGGAAGAAGAAGAAAAAGAACTTATAAATATTCCATCATGCAATAATATACTCGCAATTTATTCATAATACAATATTCTCTACCTCCGACAGCAATGTGTCTCAGTTAGCACCAGTTATTTTAAACTTACATTACCCTTAATGTTTCAGACTTCGTTGAGTTTACGGACATGCGATGTCGACGACAACGTCCGAACACTAAACCATCTCCTGTTCAGAAATCTTCTCGTCCAACATATCCAATAGATCAACTCCGAGAGTATCGTGTTTCACCATTGGTAGAATTGAGAGCCAAACAACCAGTGTATACACAGGACGACTTACATAGGATAGCTGAGATGTTTATTGTGTCCTACACGCATTACACCAGTAAGTATATATATGTTTGCTTAATACCTTTCCTCGCCAACCTGACACTGGATACAGTACTACATTTTGTTCCGTTGTACGATTCGTTGGATCCCATTTAATTTTACCTCGACCTTTCTTCATTCCTCTCTTCAATGTTCTTGTATTTTCCCTCGTCATCAAGCGGTACACCCTCTCGGGATACAAGAATCATTTTACAAGAACACCATCACCTCCAACGTAGAATAACGTAAGCTCGACTGTTTCTAATGGTCTCTTTACAGTTTTATGCTGGCTAAATGCACCGTGCTTTTAAAACAATTTTTGCATGAAATATACACATGTTAAAAAAAGAGCTCTAATGCAACTTTGTTTCATAAGATTTTGAACGCAAATGATATACTAGTATCCAAACGAATGCAATAAAAATTTTAGAAACGAGTCTTTAATAAAAGTAGATAAAATTATTAGAGACAATCTAAAATTATATTTTATATTTCAGGCGAAGAAGAGCTACCAAGTTATCTGGCAAGCGTGTCCCAAAAGAAAGCGAAAAGAGGAAGAAATGTATTCAAACAAATACGAAAACTTATTTCATAAAATCACATAAATCATAATAAAAAAATCACATTCTGTTTAACTGATAGTTGTGTTCTTTCTTATAACTTTTTATCTTAAAGCCCCATTATTACTCCCAAAAACTTTTTTTGATCATCCAGTAAATAGACTAAATACAAGGAATGATCAATAATTGACGACAGAATATTAACTACAACTGTCGAAAAAGTATGTCAAAAATCACATTTAGTAAAATATGTGGAAGACATAATACTAATTTTGCAATAGATACTTCCCTTAGACTATGAATTATGCATTTATTGTTTATATTTCGTTATTTCAAATTCATTAACAAACCAACTGGATGCTGTCTTTAGTAAATAACTTTTTTCTGCCATCTTATGGTGTTTTTCACCTTTTGGCAATCAACTAATGTGCTCAAAATGCATCATTCTGCAGATAGGTTACCAAGCTATTGCTTTTTGGAAAATAGCCGCTTATGGCTTAATGTATCTTTAAATGTTCTTCTGAAAAGCACCGAACCGCAGACGACAATTAGACTACAAAATATTTGTTAACCACTGTAAAATGTTTGAAGAATGTTTAAATATTTAATTATAATTGAACACGCTTGGAATATCATTGTTAATTACAAATATACGTCACAACATGTTTTGTACGTCACGTTGATAGACATGCCTCATAATTATACCCCCTATAAAACGTTAACATCAACTCAGTGAAAAATATTGTTGCATCGTGAATTGAACAGGCTTGCAATAATTCATTCTCTAATTTTATACCAAAAATCGGTCACGATAAGATGTTAATTAGGGAGACCTTACTAGTAGTGTTTGAAATGAAAATTATACCCTATCAATAGCCGGAATGTGCCCGAATGAGCCGGAATGAAGATAAAATAAAATTCGAAACATAACGAAGGGAATATATATATACATGTAGTTTGAATCGGCCAAAGTTACAATGATATCTACGATAGATTTTAAGAGCCGGGAAAATACATGTAGACCATTGGAGCTTGAAAGTCAAAGGGAGACAATCCAAATAAAAGCACAGAAAAGGTTAAACAAGGAAACAATGGATCACTGTGCCAACACCTTTTTACAGTTCACGTGTCAGACTTTTTTTTATTTTGGTTGTCTCCCTTATACTTAAAACCTATCTAAGGGAGACAGAACTGTTACCAAAGTGCTCAACGATGGAAAACTGATTTTTTTTATTGGACGTGCTCTTTAACTTGTAGTCATAATTTAACAACGTGACCAATAGTACTTAATATAGCTTTTAAAGGATTTATATGAAGGAGGTCAAAAATGTGACCCCCTAGAGACTACACAAGATTTTGACCTAGTGTTTTATCCCAGATGACCGAATATAGAACCTGGCTTTTCTGTTCGATTTTTCATTATCCATTCCTTTTACCTAGATTAAGTCTGGCAACGAGTATGTTATCTAGGGTCCCTGATTAAGTAGGTAAGATCATTGTGACTCAACGTCAAACTTGACCTAGATTTTGTTGAGATGATCATTGTGACTCAACGTCAAACTTGACCTAGATTGGTTGAGATGATTATTGTGACTCAACGTCAAACTTGACCTAGATTTTGTTGAGATGATCATTGTGACTCAACGTCAAACTTGACCTAGATTTTGTTGAGATGATCATTGTGACTCAACGTCAAACTTGACCTAGATTTTGTTGAGATGATCATTGTGACTCAACGTCAAACTTGACCTAGATTTTGTTGAGATGATCATTGTGACTCAACGTCAAACTTGACCTAGATTGGTTGAGATGATTATTGTGACATAGTTTCATGTATATAAAACAACAAGTGTGCACTCTAATGTCTACACAAGTTTTATCTATAATTAGAACTAGTAACCAAGTTTTTACCTCATATCGAACCTGACATGGATTTGTTGACATGATCAATGTGACCAAGTTTCATAAAGATTAGGCAAAATCTGTGACATCCAGGCGGTGTTTTTGCGATATTTACATGTTCAATAAATTTTATTTTAAGAGTTTTCATTGATTTTCTCAGCATTTTAGCCACATTTAACCAAAATAAAAACAAAAATTGCGAAAAAGATACCTCGGTGACATGTATTTTTTATTGCATAATTTTGAAGATCTATGTCACTAGACTTATTTTAAAAAATATCAAAAAAAGTTTAAGGTGGGAAAAAAAGTTATTAGGGTGGTTATTAGTGGTCAAGACACATCCTTTGGCAACAGGAGGTTGAAGGTTCGAATATTGCTTGGGATCCATTCAGGTTTGGCCGATTGGTGAGTGGTTTGAATATTGCTTAGGATTCATTCTGTTACGGTCATTTGGTGAGCGGTTTGAATATTGCTTGGAATCCATTCCAATACGGCTATTTGGTGAGCGGTTTGAATATTGCTTGGATCTGTTCTGATATGGCCATTTAGTGAGCGGTTTGAATATTGCTTGGAATCTGTTCTGATACAGCTATTTAGTGAGCGGTTTGAATATTGCTTAGCATCCATTAAAATATAGCCAATATGTGAGCTGCCAGTTGAAATATTGGCAACAGTGCCTACCTGCATGTAGTCGGCATTAAATAATAGGAATTTGAAAGTAATAGGACATAAGTGATGTAAGTAAGAAGTAAGTGTCTCATTTTGCTACTTTGTCGGCCTGTCAAATGAATGTGATACTATAATAAGTCAAAGCATGTGTTTTCATTTGTTAATTATTTATTTATTTATGATATACATTACAAAAGTTAACAACTACAAATCATTAAGTGTTATATGAACACATACAAAAACAAAGGCATTCAAACGCATGATGAAATATATATTTGGAACTCCTTGGTCTACATCCTACAACAAACCTCAGATGTATATTGTTGTTTTTAGCAATATCCCACAGGATTTCCTGAAACTGTTTATTCGTAATGGGTTTCCCCACACAAATCAAGAACTGCTGGGAGCATTAATATGCATCCTATGTTTGATAATCATGAAGTCTGAATGAGTGAAAATATACATGACAGAGCCATAGTACTATTTAAAACAAGTAATACAGAAGTCCCCTACCGGTTTTAAGCCATTTTTCAATGTTTCTGTTGCCATAGCAACCACAATTTTGGTCGGAATCTAAATATTTTTGGACGTGCATTATCCCCTTATTGCCCCCTATCCACATACCAAGTTTCAAAAACCTAGCTTTGAAACTGTTTGAGTTATGTCAGGATCCAGATTTTTTGACGGACGAACGGACGGACGGACTGACAGACGGACGGACTGACTGACGGACGGACGGAGGGCAAACTTATAGTCCCCTCCGGTCAAAAACCGGTACGGGACTAACAATGTGTATTCTAAATGCTAGGGGTGTTTGTGGCATGCCCTCCATATTTTTTATCCTAAAGTGTTGGAGGTGTTCATTTTGGTTTATATTCAGTACAAATGAATATGTTTCAAATAATGCCAGTCAAATGGGCTATTCTTGACATACTTTGTCTCTGGTGGTCCATTTACTCTCACCCTTTCCCCGTCCTATTTCTTTGCATGTTTTGGCATTTTTATGTATTTTGACTTTCTGTGGAAAATATGCCCTATAAGAAAGCAACACCCAATGCTTACTCAAAGCACTGTATGTGGTATTTAGATCAGAATGTATATTACATATAAAGAACCTAAAGAAACTTCAATAATTCAGTCACAACTTTTGGTTTTGGTTATTTTATTAAACTGAATATGAAGGAGCCACACACTATTGCTAATATCAAATTAAAACTATGGTGAGTGTTATTGCCCTTGACACCACAGAATAGCTTTGGTTAAAAGTATTGTCTGAGTTATTGCCCTTGATACCACAGTACAGCCTTGATTAAAAGTATTGTCAGAGTTATTGCCCTTGAAACAACAGAACTGCCTTGATTAGAATAATTGTCAGAGTTATTCCCCTTTAAGACCACAGAACAGCTTTGATTGAAAGTATCGTGAGAGTTATTCCCATTTGAGACCACAGAACAGCTTTGATTGAAAGTATGGTGAGAGTTATTCCCCTTTAAGACCACAGAAAAGCTTTGATTAAAAGTAAGGTTAGAGTTATTCCCCTGTAAGACCACAGAACAGCCTTGATTGAAAGTATGGCGAGAGTTATTGCCCCTTAAGACCACAGAACAGCTTTGAATATCACAATACAGCAAATGTTTGACTCATTATGATAAATGTTTGATTATATTTGTAACACCATTACAACACTAAGGTAAACAATAGTCACACATATTTATCAGGACTTAAATGCCTCATTGCAATGAAGTAAAATATCTCCCAATGAAATCAGGCATTTTTAAAAACAATCGAGTTAATATTTCCATATGCAATGTAGATCGTTGTTTTTTTTGCTTTCTATCCTCAAGTGGTTTTTGTATACAGGTGGTTACTCAACATATGTTCAATTACAATGTGAAAGCTTAAAATGGTATAAAAATATGGGTTTGGTTAAACAGTATGTGGCTACATTGTGACAGGGATTTCAAAGTATTTTCTTTTAAATGGAACAAGTACAGACAGACAGATGGACAGACAATTTTACATTTAACCTACCAAGAACTAATTAAATAGGTTACACATCTAAACACAAGCATATACAGTATAAAGAACTAACACAGTACATAGTCGGGTAAAGAAGCAGATTTTGGCCAAACCCTTGAACAGTTTTAGTAGAGTTTGACCAAACAATTCAAAAAGTTTTAGTAGATTTTGACCAAACCACTGAAATAGTTTTAATAGAGTTTGGCCAAACCCTAGAAATAGAGAATGCATTCTTTTTAAAGAGCCTACTTGATAACTAATAGCACTATTCTATGTAATAGAAATTGATACCATGCTAATTAGCACTTTCCATTTTTTACCTGAGTCCAATTCACAGCTGTGTGCAATGCGTGGGCAAATATGGTAGATCAATTGATTGACACATGTCTATTCTAACTGTCTCATGTATCTGACTCAGGGGTCCTAGTTCATAGGAATTTAGGCATCATTTTTTTTTATAATACATATTCCACAAAAAAATATTTAAAACGATAGAAAGGTTAAGGGCAACCAGGTGACCTTTAGTGCACAAATGAAATATGAATGTAACATAATCAAAATCATATCAAAAAGAATCCCTGAACATTTTGGTCTGTAAGATTCCTTGAACAGAGTATTAACATTTAGTACATAGATTTCCAATGGCATCAGGTGTACTTAATTAAGTCAACAATATTTTTATACTTCAATAATCTTACATATAGAGGATCTTGCATGAGTGCTCATTACATACGAGTTTTATTAAACGAGTGGACAAAATGATATGACACGAGGCTTTGCCGAGTGTCATATTGTTTTTGTCGACGAGTTTAATAAAACTCGTATGTAATGAGCACGAATGTAAGATTCTATTTATCACATAACCTTAGAAAACGCTCAATATTGTTCAGAAGGATGATATGCGCTGCATATGTTTCAGCCAAAATTTAGCGGTACAATGAGCGCGACGTCATGGTGACGTTGATATTATCCTGACGTCAGTGACGGGTCAATGCATTGATTGGCTAACGTCACGTCAAGCTAATTTAAATATTTATTGCACGGTCTGGGAGTGCCGAACGATATTTACGTCACGGCTTTACGGCACTCCTGGACCGCATGTTATGTGATAAATTTTGATATGTGCATGTTTATTCTAACTGCTGGTATGAAAGTATTGCCAACTTATCTCAGTACACATGTAGATTAAAATAAATATGCACAAATGAATTGAAAAATAGGTAAATGAAGTTGCATTGTTTATTTCCACTATATCACAAATAAATATAATTAAACAGACTTAACACAATAAACCTTAGCAAACAAATTCAAAACACAGTATGCAAACAATTTCTTAAATTGTTACAGTAAACCAACGAAGAAGAGTTACTCCCCTGGTGGAAGATTTACTCCCTTGGTAGAAGAGCTTGGTAGAAGAGTTACTTCCCTTGGTAGAAGAGTAATTCCCCTTGGTGGAAGAGTCACTTCCCTTGGTAAAAGAGTTACTTCCCTTGGTAGAAGAGTTACTCCCCTTGGTAGAAGAGTAATTTCTCTTGGTAGAAGATTTACTCTCCTTGATAGAAGATTTAGTCCCCTTGGTGGAAGAGTAACTTCCCTTTGTAGAGGAGTTACTCCCCTTTGA
Source organism: Spisula solida (assembly GCA_947247005.1). Classification (NCBI taxonomy): domain Eukaryota; kingdom Metazoa; phylum Mollusca; class Bivalvia; order Venerida; family Mactridae; genus Spisula; species Spisula solida. Next base: position 55,957,362 of record OX365945.1, read on the forward strand.
AGAAAATTTACTCCCCTTGGTAGAAGAGTTATCCCCTTTTGTAGAATAATTACTCCCCTCAGTAGAAGAGTAACTCCTCTTGGTAGAATTTCTACTCCCTCTGAAGGAGAGTTAATCCCCTTGGTACATGCTTCATAAAATTGATAAATAACACTACCAATAACAATTATACATAAACAAACAAGACTGCGTTCAATAAACGCTTATGCCCCCTGTGGAAGCCTTGTCCATAAATAAGTCCAAAATTAGGTCAAGGTGAAGGTCAAAATGGGGTCAGGTGATACAGGTGTGTGGAGAGTGTTCATATACAACATCCATGCAAGTTTGGAAGCTTTGTAGCAAGCCATAAAGATGCTAGAAGAAACGGTCAATTTGGGTTAACCAGGACGGACGGACGAACGGACGGACGGACGAACGGACGGACGGACAGGTGAATCACTATATGCCTCCCGATCTATCGATACGGGGGCATAAAAAGCAAATTTAACTAAAATAAACATACTCTCCATTTACGTTAACTGATTACACATTTTATATTTTCTGAGAAAAACTGGAACTATTTTAGTAATTATAACAAGAGGGCCCAAAGGGCCCTAGGTCGCTCACCTGTCGAACTTGACCTAGATTTTGTTGAGATGATCATTGTCACCAAGTTTTATACAGATTAGGTCAATATTGTGACCTTTAGTGACTACACAAGGTTTTTATATGATTTGACCTAACAACCTAGTTTTTGACCCTAGATAAACTAATATCGAACTTGACCTAGATTTTGTTGAGATGATCATTGTGATCAAGTTACATAAAGATTAAGTCAAAATTGTGACCTCTAGTGACTACACAAGGTTTTTCTATGATTTGACCTTGTGACCTAGTTTTTGACCCCAGATAACCCAATATCGAACTTGACCTAGATTTTGTTGAGATGATCATTGCAACCAAGTTTCATAAAGATTAGGCTAAAATTGTGACCTCTAGTGACTACACAAGGTTTTTCTATGATTCGTCCTTGTGACCTAGTTTTTGACCCCGGATGACCCAATATTGAACTTGACCTAGATTTTGTTGAGATGATCATAGTGACCAAGTTTCATAAAGATTAAGTCAAAATTGTGACCTCTAGTGACTACACAAGGTTTTTTTTATGATTTGACCTAGTGACCTAGTTTTTGACTCCAGATTACCCAATATCGAACTTGGCCTAGATTTTGTTGAGATGATCATTGTGACCAAGTTTCATAAAGATTAAGCCAAAATTGTGACCTCTAGTGTCTACACAAGCCAATTGTTGACGGACGGACGGACGGACAGACGACGGACGACGGACGACTGACGACGGACGACGGACGAAGAGTGATCACAAAAGCTCACTCTGTCACTTTGTGACAGGTGAGCTAAAAAGTGAAAGTAGTGCACAGACAAGTTGTGACAGGTAAAATATGTATACAAGTTTACATAAGTTAACATAAATATTGTCTGAATCACCTCCCCTTTTATAATTTTAAATTCCACAGGGAACCAGACTAACATTAATATAGTCTGAATTACCTCCCTTTTCACTATGTTAAAGTACCACAAGGAACCAGACTACCATAAATCCAGTAACATGTACTTCCATTTTAAAATATACAAATAAATATAATATAAAGTTTGAGCAAATACATGCTTGATTGTTTCCCAGGCAACAGAAAGATAATATTTAAAGCATTAACAACTTAAAACTACTGTAAAATGATCAATATTTGCGGCAGATTAATTTTAGTGAATTACGTGGATGAAATAGATTACAAAATTCAATCCCCTTGAATTATTGATCGCAAAAATATGTAATAAGCGATCTTCCCTTCAATATTCCAAATCCACGAATTTAGGAAACCACCAAATTACTATTTTACCAAATAATACCCTAAAAAATTAATGCTTTTACAGTAATATCTAACTTGTTTTATATCAAAGAAGAAACATACAGTGTTGTCATTTCGAGTACATCATATTTCATGATCAACTAACTTACTAACTACTGTACTCAGGAAATTCATACAAAAATATATCAACATAATTATCACTAATAAAAACAATTTTATAAGAAAAATGACCTCGGTTGAATTACATTCCATCGAAACCTGATATTTCATTTACTAACATAATTATAAAGGCTTTTAGTATATTACTACATATGTTTGAGTGTCTAGTGATGTTTTTATCAATGTTCCTTTTCATACAGCTGTTCATAATTATGCCTCTTTTTACTGAGTGCTGCTTTCCCTGTCTGATTTGTTTTCTGTTTTATCAAATAATTGCCATCGGTTAAAAGTTGACACTATACAGAGATTAAACTTTTTGAAATTATCAGGAAATTTTGAAAGTGTTGTTGAAGAAAGGTTGTTGTTATATGGATGGCCGCTCGGGAGAGGCTGTACTGTACATATAGAGGAGATCAGGCCCCGATCTCCCGCAGTATCTCAAACAGAAATCTCAACTCAAATTGAGATTTTGCTCAAATCAGAATCTGAATTTTAGATAAATCTTAAATTTGATCTATAAACTCAGAATTATAATGTTTCTGTTTTGTGCTGGCAATTTTGAGTCCAGCATCTCATGGAAATTAACCTAAAGACAGTATTTGAGATGAGATCTTGCTCAAATTGAGATGCTTCGGAGATTGGGGCCAGGTTAGTGGTATTAAAACTTTAATTCTATGTTTCAGTGAAGAATGATAATGGATGAGGGTGATCAGTCTATAGCAAGCACAATTATTATAGATGTGAATACAATCCCAGCCATGATATATCGAATGTTTGATCTAAAGCTCATATCTGTACTACATAGCAGTCATAAAACTATGGCTATACATGAAAAATATTCTCCTTTTCACACCACAGGTAGCTGTATCATTGATAAAGAGTACAAAATTTACTCTGAAGCCTAGTTCCAACTGAGGAATTCCATATTGGTGATGTTCTCCTGATTTCTTTTGATACCACCCGATTCATCACAATTCCTTCCGATATCACAAACTGTCTCATGACTTCCCCGAAGCTTCCCCCAGACTACAAGGAACCGGTTCCCAATGCCCTGATAGCTCATTAATTTCAATCAGGAGTACATGGCCAAGGCAAAAAATACTCAATGGGACCTAGGCTTTAATCAAAGATACAGTTACCTATGTCTCACACAAGTATTACATATATATAGTTAGCAACTATCATGATGCAGTATTCACAACATAATGGTATGATACGTGACAACTCTTCAAAACAACATGGCAGTCACCGTGAACTTTCATTCTATGTTTGCATATTTCTTGGTACAATTATCCTTCAGGGATTTGATTTTGTGGTTGAGACTTACCATGAAATCCACAAATTTAAATCTCCACAAATATTAATGATTTTACAGAACTTGTTTGAGGCATCTGGTACAATAGTATATCATCATTCTGTCAGGACAAAAGAATCTGTTCGTGATTGAGACAAAACTGTTTAATTAAGGCTTCGAAGTTCTACAGTTACAAACCGTATTAGATACTGTTATTTGTTAAAACAAAATTGCAACAAATGTTTCAACCTCAATCAACAAGACATATTTGTAAAACATTTATGCCCCCATGACAGCCCAATAGTCAGAAATGGTAAAGGTCACAGTGACCTCAAAATCCATAGGGGTCATTTACAGTTGCTGGCCAACCTCCATGTAAAGTTTGAAGATACTACAGCAAAGCGTTCTTGAACGGAAACCATTTGGTCTAGTGACCGACCAACCAACAGACCGACATGTGCAAAGCAATATACCCCCTCATCAAAGATGGGGGGCATAATAATTGTTCTACTATCTGAATACACAAAGTTCACCGTATCTGATTAAGCATAGATAAAATGCCATGGCCAACAAACATATTACATGTGTACCTCTCTATAAATACACAACCAAGCACAAGTGTTCATTAAAAAATTCATAATGATAAATAAATATGATTACCGGTATGTATAAATACTATAAATATGTCTGAGTTACGAATTATCGTATCACAACATGAGTATAAACACAGTCGAGATGTGTCGGTATATAAATCAGACAGTGATGTTCATCATACAGTATAAACAATGAAAAATGATAAAATTAGGATGAACAATTTTGTGCGGTATCAACATCCTATTATGTTGCCATGGTGATAAATATGCTTCATATCAAGCAAGAACATTGATATACGAGCTGTAAAATAATTATGTTTCGAGATGGTTGAATTTTTATTTAATTTGTGGTTAAGCTCGACCATAAAATCTAATCCCCAGGAATAATTGACCTCCAAAATCAAAAACGGGGGTTTCCCGTTCCATGTATTGTAATCTAGGAATTAAAAACCAAAGAAGTGGCATTTTTACCATAACCCACAAAATTTTAAGCCTTGAAAATAAGTGGTTTTACAGTATGCTCATAGTCATTAACACAGTCAGTCTTAAACAACGTTATATCCAATTGCACAAATCTCCATTTTATTGTCTTGTTTTCATTTTCTATGGCAACACTCACTTTAAATGAACAGAAAACATTAAAACCAGTCAACTTCATTATGTTCTAAACTGGTTCTACGTTTTCTATGGCAACATTCACTTTAAATGCGCAGAAAACATGAAACCAGTCCACTTCAACATATGTTCTAGATTGGTCTACATTTTCTATTGCAGCACTCACTTTAAATGAACAGAACACATTAAACCAGTCCGGGTGGACACAGTCAACATCTTCCAGACTGGTTCTTCATTAAATGGCTTGATCTCAGACATGGCTTTACATCAGAGAAAACATCCAAACGAATCTTGGTGACGTCAGTTTTCTAGACTGGTTCAAATGTTTAAACCAAACAAAAGTTTGTACAATAACACTAAACCAGTCCAAATCCAGTATTTCCTTCATTGATGGCAATAAGCAATGAGCGATGAAACTGTTCTATACTATCATAGTCTGGCAAACATAGATTGTTAAAGCTGAAATATACAAGAAAATTACATTTGAGGGAAAACTGTATTGAAATATGATAAAAATCAATTTCAAGTATGAAAACTGTTGTTAATGTTTGTTTTGCCTATGCTATAACGGGACAAAAATCGTGTGTAAACAAAGAAAAGCAATTCACACTCTGTTATTACAGCTTTTCACATACCGTATGCGCATTTAAGGAGGCCTCACTGCAGACAATAAATGTCTAAAAATGTTAAGTAAAACATGTAAGTAAATATGATTAAAATTCATTAAAACAAAATTATAAATGTACAACTCAAAATATAAAATCAACCAAATGAAGCAAATATGGCCACTGCTGATAAAGTTCCACATCTGTTTTTATACAATATTGTTTTATAAACAAATGTATCCATATTAAGTGTGGAAGGGGAGGCATGTGTTTTCAAGTGGGTTTCAAAGACACTGACTCAAAATTGGCACCAAAAACAGGAACATTATTCCGAGTTGATTACAATAAAACTAAAGAGTTTGAACTTCAGATTGATCTCAAAGTCAGACTCCAATATGAGCAAAATCTAAATTTAAGCTGACATTTCTACTTGAGATGCTTCGGTGGAGATGGAAGCTTGCTAAATAGATAATATAGTAATAAAACTCACCAAGTATGAGCAGTTGGAAGTGTGTTTGGAAATGTATATCCTGGAGAAATCTGGAACTTTGGAACTAATTCAGCAAATCCACCAGGGGGTAACTGTGAACAGCCAGTAGTGAACTGTAGTAGTCGCGCCATCTGTTCATCACTAAAACTACCAATTATCGTCCAGAACCAGCCTAACACCTGAAATATGCATCCCAGTATATTAAACAGTCATGTGTTACGATTAAATGGAGGATATTTGTGGGATACAAACAAAATCCCCATTGCTCATTTTTGTCAAGGTGGACAAATTCCCGGGTGTTGGAATGACTAAATCCTCATCACTCATTTTGCTAGATTCTTTTTATCATTGATTATTTATCCTTGTATTTTCATTATTCATGAATTCAGGGCAATTTAAGGTTGTTTTGTTGTCAAATGGGTACTTAGTAGAATGAAAAATCAATGTGTTGTACATATACACAGTGGGGATTTTGTCCACTTTGAGAAATCCATGATGGGGATTTTGTCCATCTTGACATAATTAAGCAGTGGGGATTATGTCCAGTGGGGATTTTGTCCTACACTTGATATTTGTTATTTCACCAAAGGGTATGCTTCAATTTCTCTTAAAATGGTATAGCAACATTATGGGATGATTTTAAGTCTATTTCACGGCAGAGCATGCCAGGTCAAGATAATCAACCCATTATGCTTCCAGTGGGTAATTATCTAAATTCCTCTTATACAGTCAGATCTCGATACAACGACGCTGTTTGTTTCCAAGAAAAATGTCGTTGTAACAAATATGTCAGTATACTGAATTGATATAAAGAGCATGGAGTCCTCCAATCAGCAACATCTTCTCTTGAGAAACATAATTATTTTACTTCCATAAATTACCATTCACTGGCATTTAATATAAATTTTACCTCCCCACAGTAACAACCTCTGTACAACAACCCAACTTGGGGTTTCCTATAGTGTATTGATCTAGATAAGTTAGATATCAACTTACCCTACAGAATGTTTGAGATGATCCATTCACCTCATGATTTGTTAACTTACCCTACAGAATGTGTGGGATGATCCATTCACCTCATGATTTGTTAACTTACCCTACAGAATGTGTGGGATGATCCATTCACCTCATGATTTGTTAACTTACCCTACAGAATGTGTGGGATGATCCATTCACTTCATGATTTGTTTTTAAATCAGCAACACTGTACTTCCTCATTCCACACATAAGTAACTAAAAGATAGATAAATATTCATATGTAAGCACAGTCAAACAACGGCCACTATTATAAAACCTTTATGCAAAAACCACCGACATTATCTGCCATCAGACGATTTCACTGATATCTAACCTGTTAAGAGAGACCTGCCATCACCAAAGACAACTTTGTACTGTTTCAGGGGTTCTACTGAGGCAGAATGCCTAATTCTGAAAATGAGTCGCAAGTCTGTTACGGCTGCCATAAAAACACATCCCTACACCAAAACTCAGTTCAAACATTGTTCTATAGCTAACATACTGCAATGAAATTTTAAATCACCTAACTTTGTCAAACTTTGATCTTTTTCATCAAATAACTTATTTCTACAGAAATGTTCATTCGGCCAATTTGGATTATTCCGGACTTTGTAGGACCCCTGCTGTTATCATGGGTGGTCTTTACACGCAGGATTGCACAACTCAATACAGTAATACAGATTTAAAATCAACTGGCTATCAGGACCCATATTCTCAAACTTCAATGATATTTTTTTGTCTAAGAAAAATTTAAATTGGTTAAATACTTTTCTGTGAATTTTATAACTGAATTTTTTTTTAGAAAGGGCTTTAAAACCGGTGTAACAGGCCAAATTCCCCCCTTGTCCGTTTTTACCTAAAGGAAAAACTAGGCCGGCCAATTTTTCCCCAGGGTAAAAACTGGCCGGGGGAAAAAAAGGACCGTTTCACCGGCATTAAAGCCGAATAAACAATTTGAAAGCAAGCTATCACTACTACAAGAAAAACAACGAAAGTATACATCACCATTAAACATATACTCTGCTATCATCAATTCAGAAGTCAAACATGCAAATCAGACCTGGATAATACATGCAACAAGGAGGCTTTAATTTGACGCCAGTTTTGACAGAAGAAGATAATTAACGAGAACATTTATCAATAATGTAATCTGTGCATGCACATATACTGGGAGATATGCTGCTATAAAAAGAGATCAATTTAGAGGAGCGTACAGCAGTGATTTGCTCTTAACAGTGTTATGCTTTCAACAGCTGAATAATTAATATTTCAATGCATACCGTTACAAAGAAAGTTTGTGATCAGTTACTGTAAATAGCATCTTTGCTGCATAATTTGGCCTTTCTTGGTAGATGACCATGCAACCTCTAGATAATTTGGCCTTTCTAAGTGGATGACCATGCAACCTCTAGATAATTTGGCCTTTCTTGGTAGATGACCATGCAACCTCTAGATAATTTGACCTTTCTTAGTAGATGACCATGCAACCTCTAGATAATTTGGCCTTTCTTGGTAGATGACCATGCAACCTCTAGATAATTTGGCCTTTCTTAGTGGATGACCATGCAACCTCTAGATAATTTGGCCTTTCTTGGTAGATGACCATGCAACCTCTAGATAATTTGACCTTTCTTGGTAGATGACCATGCAACCTCTAGATAATTTGACCTTTCTTAGTAGATGACCATGCAACCTCTAGATAATTTGACCTTTCTTGGTAGATGACCATGCAACCTCTAGATAATTTGACCTTTCTTGGTAGATGACCATGCAACCTCTAGATAATTTGGCCTTTCTTGGTAGATGACCATGCAACCTCTAGATAATTTGGCCTTTCTTGGTAGATGACCATGCAACCTCTAGATAATTTGACCTTTCTTAGTAGATGACCATGCAACCTCTAGATAATTTGGCCTTTCTTGGTAGATGACCATGCAACCTCTAGATAATTTTTCTTATCAACAAGGGATGTTTGTAGTATATGTAAACGCCCATGAAAGCCCAATGCAATAGTCAGTAATGTTAAAGGTTATAGCAACCTTGACCTCTGACCTCAAAATCAATAGAGGTCAACAACTGATGGTATCCAACCTCCCTTTAAATCGTGAAGATTCTTGGCCCAACCATGCTTGAGTTATTGATCTGAAACCATTTAGACTAATTATTCATATTATTGAGTTTGAGGATTCCAGCACCAAGGATTCTTGAGTAATTGAACAGAAACCATTTGGTTATCTCGAGTTATTATTCTTATTATTTCTTACCTCAAGTTCATTCTCATCAAATATACTAAGCAGATTGTCAGGTATGAGTTCATTGAGACCTTTCAGGAAGCTGTCTATCTGATCACGTACTGTGTTAGCTAGTCGGTACTGGGCGAGATAATCCAAATATTGTAGTTTATTCTCATTAGTCACTGATTGCTTCGATCCATTCGCTACTAAATCTATCACCTGTAATACAAGGTCAATCAGTACGTTTGGATTAGTATGTTTAACTCAGAATTTGAGAAATCTTAGCCATAATCAAGACATTTTTGTCATCAAGTGGCATTTTTTAGTAATCCATGCAATATCGGTCCTTAAGATTTGTGTTTGTATTTCATCACAAGCGTCTTCGTGTTATCCCTGCTTACGAATACTGGGGTTATAAATATAGACAATATAATTTTCTATCAACTGTTAAATTATGCAAATAGAAGGTCAAGGATCTGAGGTAAATTCTCTGAACTAAATATACACTAAATACTGTAAATAGAAATTTTTGCAGGTCTAAATTTTAAAATTTACACATTTAGCATCCAGAGATATTATCATTTCTAAAAATTACTTTGTAGTGTTGTTTGTAGGTCAAAATTTACACCAGAGGAAATGTTCGCAAATTTCGTAAATTTGCAAAATACATCAATATTTCAATCTCACTTCCTTAACCACCTTTACAAATTGAGCAAGATCAGCTGACTTACGAGGGTAAACTCGATTAACTAGAGTTGCAGCAAAACGAGACGAGTTACAGCCGTCGAGTGTACTCGAGTATACTGGAGTTCAACCCCGCTGCGAGGCTAGGTTGCTGAAGTTCCAATCGGGACACCTCGGACAATTTCTTACGAATCACGTATAAATGGCGTACGGACCGTTCCAATTGCTGTAGTTGCACATGTTGGCCATGTTTGTTGACACTGTAGTTTAACTCTTTTCGTTTTGCTGAAGAGCTCCTACGGTTAGTTTATTTTTAGACTCTTACGTCACTAGAGTTAACTCTAGTCGGACAGCTGAATTTGCTCATTTTGAGTTGGTTACCTTGACAACGCCAGGACCATTGTGACCTATTGAGTACTCTTCCTCTGAGAATGTTAACTCCATGCATTCTATATCATTCTCTTCTATATATTTGATTTTGGTTTTATATAATTCTGGGTCATCTGTCTCAAAGTACTGAAAATTAAAAAAATAAGGCTTATTTTTAAAATACTAAAATTGATTGACTCATGAGGTTAAACATAGCAATTCTGTATAGCAAGATTATATGTTATGTTAACTTAAAAGTCATACTGTTCTTCAGTGTCAGAAAAAGGTGATAGCAGTGAATTTAGTTACATGTATATGAATATTTTACTTAAGGCAAATAGGTTATATTAGAAAATATGTAATTGGTCCTATGGGGTACTCAAAATCATAAATCAGAGAGTAGAAAAAATATATTTTCCACCTACCCTATAATGGACTCTAAGACCTATAAGTTGAGCAAGGAATGACCGTGAAAACCTGGCCTTCACCAACTGTCTGTAGGACTGTCTGCATGTAGATCCACGTGCGGACTCATACAAACATTTCCCCACAATCTTTCCAGCAAATTCATACATCTTGAGATCCTCATCCAATCGCTGAGCATTAGGGTGAACCTGTAACACAACACTACACATTATAATATACAGTACAACCTCTGTAGAGCAACACCCTTTGGGAGCTGCAAATATTGGGGTGATACTTGAATAAACCAACACTTAAACTTAATCATTTAAACATTTATAAATAAATAAGTATACCATATTTTTCATGCAAACACACATTCAAAGGCACTCTACATATAGTGTTGCAGCCACAAGGGCGCAGGTAAATCCCCTACCAGTGCAGATACAGCATGAACTGACCAGAGGGACAGACTGAGAAAAAGCCCTTAAGTGAGAGAGAGACATTAGATACAGGCGTGTCCGGCGCTGCAGAAGTGTGCCTAGCTCTTATTTTGTGTAAAGCACTGATACACAGCTTCCTGGCACCTTTGCCCAGATACTTTGCAGACCACACAGTCAGATACAGCGGTAAATATTATAAACATTCCTGACAAGCCCAGTTACCATGCCAGGGATCGAACCAATGACTTCTTGATTGACAGTCCAAGTGCATTACCACTGAGCTATCGCCGCTATATATGTATGTTAAAATTTTACTTACCAGCCCCTGTGAATCGTCAGACAATCTTCGAAACAACCCTGACATACTGGGATCAAATAATTGTGTACATACTGCCTCAAACCATTCTCTACGTAAACCACCCCAGTCTAAACCTGAAAGTTGAACATATAACTTGAGATACCGGTACTTAAAATTCTAACCTAACAAGAGATGATTGATGCCCCCACGACAGCCTTTTAGTCAGTTATGTCATGGCGACCTTGACCTCTGATCTCAAAATCAATAGGGGTCAACAACTGATGGTGATCAACATCCAAATAAAGTTAGAAGATCCGTAGACGATAAAGCCAAAACTAATTGAACAAGAAATGTTTGTAAAATACACAATGCCCCCACGGCAGCCCAATAGTCAGAAATGGCAACCTTGACCTATTGACCTATTACAATCAATATGTTAACAAGAGACTATAATATTATCTAAGGTGAAGATTAGGTTACAAATACTACAACCTTGATCTTTGATCTCAAAATCAATAGGGGTCATCTACAGTTATTGACCAACATCCATGTTAAATTGGAGGCTCTAGGGTTCAAGCGTTCACAAGTTACAGATTACAGTACAGCTCGCGCGATTTTTGCCTAAATCACTTTGTCACTGCGACCAAATCTGACTTGGAGTGGAAAATCACCGCGATTTTCCGAGTGATTCCACTCGTCAGTCAATCACCCGTCACCGCGACCGCCGCGATGCGTGATGCCGATAAAACGCGGCGAATGTCGGCGATTCGCGGTGAATCCACTCGATACAGGTAAGTTCTACTGTAATGTTTGAATTGATGTACATGTGCAGTAGAAAATATTTAGAAATCGTTAGTAAACATTTTTTCTCGACGGTAATTACACAATAACACCGTACTTACATACATGTACTTGGTGAGATGCATTTAACTCCAAATTTTATATCCAAGTCGTTATTAACAATTGGGAATGTCATATCAAAACACGTTATCCATCCGTTAAGGAAAACAAATCCATGTACACACGTCTTAATGCTTATCACATCGTTTAAAATTACCAACTGACAAGACGTCGGCATATGCCAATTACCGATTACTCACAATGTCGCACGTGTACTCGTTGTGTACTAAGCGAGCAATATGACGCAATAGAGTTTAATATTTGGAATTATATATTTTAATACTGTTTTCTAACATATTTTACACGTAGGCCTACTCATAATAGTATTTCCAAGACACAAAGTAACACAATTACACTCGATATGTCGCTGTGTTTTCATTTGTCAAGTTCAGTTGGGAGAATATTAAAAGTTCGATTCAACCGTTGGGAGAATATTACAATGTGTAACCATGTATAGCAATTATAAACATCTAAGGCCACTTCGGCTACGATATCTTTGATGTCAGTTCACAACAGTTTCTTTTGCCCGATAAAGGTCGGCAGCGTCTGAGTATTATTCATCTACCGATTGTCGGCGACTTCTGATGTTACAATGTCGGTACGACTGTCTTTGATCGGAATAGTAAGGGCATGGTGATTTATAGTTGCGTTTTTGTCAACATCCACATTCTGCTATTTGTTGACTACATACGTTCAATTAATGTTTTCATAATTTATTTCATAACCTGAACCCGTTTTATTAATTAATACTTCACCATTTTCTCGCTCGTACATCTACGCACGTAGGCTGCCGTATACGTTGCTATGGGTGAACGTATACGTAACGCCGTTGCTATGGATCGTACAAACGAGTACCTGCTTCTGTCGCAAATTTTAGTAAGGAATACATAGGTTGGGACTGAAAAATAAAATAATTCTTTACGAAATTTTGTGGTGGGTTTTAACACTGAAGCATTGTTGTGGCCTCTAAACTCCCGCACTGCCAGCATATATATATATATATCTTCCAGTGACACTTACGCACTAGGTCACACCTGTGAACTTTATGCATATCAAGGGCTACACAGGGGTGTCAATTACTATCAATTATACGCTTGTAATAAACAAGTGCACATTGTACAGTAGGTAAAAATTAATTGTTTGTGAATTCCACTATTGCCACCGCAAAACATCGCGTTTCCACCGTGTTGTCACGGTGGCAATGGCCACGATGGGCTGTCCACCCTAATTTAAAGTCTATGTGGATTTGGGTGGGTTCACGGTGGCATATTTCGCGTTGCCACCCAGAGTCGTCGCCACCGTGACGGGTGGACTTTGGAAAACCCACCTTGCGTATACTTGTGTTTGCCGATTTGCAATAAAGTTTATTTGTTATTTTGTTAGTTTTTTTTAATTTTCTTGCGCCGATTCACCCGCCGGATAGGCTTGTCTCCTAGTGACCGCTTGTTAATTTCTGACTGTCCACTGTGTACTAGTGAGTGCTGCTTTCCCTGTTCGAGTGTTTTTTATCATCTTGTTAATTACGGCATGTGCGTAAAAATATTGTGGACTTGATTTATAAATTAATGTTGAGGGTTCGCAATAAATACTAACAAAGATCTAAACTTAACGTATTTTTGTTTAGCGATCTTAATTCAATAATCGCCACGTTTCAATAAAATTGTGGTTATGTACAGTCAACTGTCTTTAAACGACAGACTTTACAGTTTTTATGTGTGTGCGAGTACCTTATATCTTATATACACAATTGCACACACAAACATAATTTGCGTCAATACCATGTGGTCTAAAACAACCGACCTCCACAGAGCGGCATTTTTTCTTTCATATCCTCCCTAGCACGTCTTCAATTGCACCGCACAGACAATCACGTGAATAAAGTTCACAAACGACGTCTTGCATTAGTAGACTAGTCGTTCGAAGTTGCCGCCGATGACGTTTTATGTTTGCCGATCAAAGACCACAAGCCGACGTCAAAGAGACTCGCCACGCCCAAAGATCGAAATGGGTTAACAGGTGCAATGGAAATTTACCCAGATTTATACGCCTATAATCGGACCTGCGTACGTGTCAAACAACTAAATGTTGACATGGTTATTTTTAGTGTTATTTACGAGAAAACTACTGCACCAATATTTTTTCTAGGATTATTTTAAGGAATTAATTAATGGACTTATGTAATTATCATGTAAGTACAATTTCACCACATTCTACTTTGCACTTCAATACGTGTCGGAAATAATTAATATAAACAAACAAGAAGCAGTGCCGCTGTTCACGAGTAATGCAATTAGCACTCAATTTTGTTACCGAAAATGCGTGAAACACAACTAAATGTACATGTAATTAGCACATGAAAAACCATCTGATTATTTTCACTGTCCGGAATGGACGCGAAATCGAGAATAATTCAATGCCAATTCAGAAGATTCTCTTCATATACAATGTACTTACCTGTATCAAAACGAAATCACCGCGATTCGCAGTGATCACGGTGAATCGCGGTGATTTTCCCGTCGCTCATTTCCGCGATCAAGCCTGATAACGCGAGGGCAATTTCACTCCGAGCGACATTGTGATTTCACTCATGTTCACGCATCGCGGTGATCTTAGGTGATGCAAGTGGAAAATCACTCCTACCCCATTCGCGGTGATGCGCCATGTTAGGCAAAAGTCGCGCGAGCTGTACTGTAGGACGGTTAAGGAGAACAAGCACTGGCAAATTTTGTGACATGCAGACAGACAGCCATCTAGCACAAAAATCTATATGGCTCCTCCACTATATGTGGGAAACATAATTAGAGCATTTTATACAATGATGCACTTGTAGGATTGAAGGAATCAACTTACCTTCTTCGCCCATAAAAGTAATCTCAAAGTTTTTACACCAGTCTGATACATCAAAACTTTTTGTGACTTTATAGGACTGAAATATATAATTATATATATATATATACATGTACATAAATAATTTATCATTGTACCCCTCGCTAACAAAACAAACATAAAGACAAGATATCGTGACTGTTCTTTTAAAATTTTGTACATACATTTTGGCGACATCTAATAAGAATGATTACATGTTATGCAGGTATAATTTTGTCTGATGTCAATTGTAAGAAGGAACAATAGACCTCTGCAAAATAGAGACCACTGCAAAATGGATGTGACACTTGATTATGGCACTTTGTCAGATACTAATTTTCTATTTTAAGGTACAAAACAATGTATTTATAACCAAAATAAATACTACATATAGTACACCAACATAAAGAGGAGTCTTAAATGTTTGTTTGTACCTAGTTTCAAGAAAATTGGCCGACATTTATTTCTTCCCGAGGAACATGTTCATGTACCTTAAGTAACAACGACCCTTTTTACCCAACTTAGGTACCATGTTTGAACTTACGGACTGTAGAAGTTTACTCCGATCTATCTTTAATGATGTAGAACTGTAGCTTCTTTTCTGATGTAAAGTTCGAACTTCATGGTAGAAAAATGTTTGTTTGTCCTGAAAGGTTTCTGATCCCCCTGAAACAGTAACAAATCAACGTTAGAAGGGGTTTTGTCACAAAAATGTATGTCGCCCACAAAAGGCCATAAATTTGGCAACATTCATCTCCTGAAAAAGGCCAAACATGGTCGAAATATTGAGATATAGAGTGATTTAGTAACAAATATTATTGTGATATTATATAACAAGACTAGAAGGGGTTTTGACGCAATAATGTATGTCTTCCACAAAGGGCCGTAACTTTGGCAACTTTTGTTGTACCTAAAATTCCTGATAATATGCCCAATTAGGCTTGGTACCAACTATTTATGTGATGTTTTGTTGCAATCAGACAAGTGGTTAAGGAGAAAAAAGCTGACAAACTTTGTGACATTCATACATATTTTTTGTGAAAATTCAGCTTTTAAAATTTCTAATGACGACAACTTAGTTAATTCTTCGAATATTATCATCAAATAATTTTAATGTCTACAGAAAAGTTCATTCTGTCAAATGCAGCAAATTTAGATTTCCTGACTATTCCAGAATTGTAAGGACCCAGCGTCGTTTCTACACATACCTATATTTCTGAGTAAGAATTTGGTGAATGTTGCAGCTATAACACTCCGGTCCCTGGCAGCCAGCACCACGGGAGCCTGAGCCCCATCATCTATGGTAAATATAGGAGAATTCAGCTGGTTACTGAATCCACTGAAGGCAAACTGAAATGTAAGAAAGTGATAGTTTATGTACTTATTGACTCTTGAAAAACTGTTTCCTTCATCGTGTCTGTTTTAAATTATATCATGTTCCCGACAGATCCCGACGCTTTCTCCGACACATCACCCTTTCCTCGACATATCACATTCCCCAACACGTCATAGCAAACATTATGAAATAGTGAGTGTTGCGTGTTAAGTCATAAAATATTAATATAATATCATAACCTTACCGCTATATGGGGCAATGAAAAAATGCTATTTTATGATATAACAATCAGCCGTCTGGGGGAATCTAGTCTACGTATAGTATTTATACAGAATATGGCAATCAGAATACGGGCTTAATTCATTTAATGGTGAATCAGGGTTTGTGTATATAATAAATATCCAATCTTGTCTCGACTGAGAATACTGATTGCACAGAATAATTGCAGTTTTCTGCTCATTTTATCTGTTTTTTTAGTGAAATATGATTTAGTGCGGAACATTTCAGGGTCATATATTGTCTGTCATGACATGAATGGTGGGAAATGATACACCATGAATTCAAAACAGACACATAAAATGTTCAATGCAGATAGGTCATGTCAGGTTACATGTGTTATACGGGTCAGATATAGCTCAGGGATGACAGTAGCAAATACACAAGGTTTTAACCTTATCATCAAATGGTCTGACAGCAACATAATGCTTTCTTGTAGTTTACAGGTAAGGTCCAGAAGTTGTGAAGGGTCTTACGGTTAGGGACTGATCACTGGTCAAGTCAGCTGACCAGCAAGCAAGGTAAGAGACTGAGAATTCAACTTTGAACAAAATAACTTACTTTTGTAGAAGGACAAACTCTGTATGTGAATAGTCTCTTTCCTATAATCTTCAAAAAATATTCTTTTAACTTCAATTGCTGAAAATAAATAATAAATTATCAAACATTTATAGTAAATAAGATATGGTTTTTAAAAAAATGTATGTCCGGATGGCAGCCCAATAGTCAGAAATGGTAAAGGTCACAAAGAACTTGACCTTTGACCTACTGACCTCAAATTAAATAGGGGTCATCTACTGTTGTTGACCAACCTCCATGTAAAGTTGGAGGATCCAAAGGGGCAAAGTGTTCTTGATTTATTGAACAGATTATTATTACTTCTACTGCCTTGCCTGATTTAATATGGTAGAGCATTTACTTTGAAAACAGGAGATCCTGATTTAGATCTGTGGCTGTGACATTCAAAGACAAATCAACAAAAATGGTAAGTGCATGGTCATTCTGTTTTCCCACCAAGATTGGCCAATAATCTCCAACTTCGAGGGAATTCTATTTTGAAACATCTCTATAATGATGTAAATGATGTAAAACAAAACCGGAGACTTGGTCAATGTATATTTACATGAGCACTGCCTAGCAGGAGAAGATGCTCATCTGTTTTGTTGTCCACGTAAAATAGAAATATTGTCGTAACCTTACTTAATCTAAACCGAAAACTCAACCAACAAATCTCTTTTTTTTTAAATCCAAAAAAGTGCTCTTATTCATGTGTCTTGCTGTAGAGTCAGGTTTTAATGGTAAACTAGTTTCAAAGCAATAGCCTTGATAGTTACAGAGAAAAGTTTACCATAACATAAAACTTAACCAAATGAACGCTGACATCAATCAAGTGATGACAATATCTCATCTTTTTACTTTTAAAAATCAAATGAGCTAAAAAGCACGGACAAGACTTTAGTACCATTATAGAATAAAGTACAACCTCCCCAGAGCGGTCCTCTGTAGAGCAACAACCTCTCTACAACAACACCTTCAAATTTTCCTGAACCTATTATTTACTCTTAATTTAACCTCCACAGAGCAACAACCTCTATACAATGGCCAATATTTGCACCTCCCAAAGGGTGTTGCTTTACAGAGGTTGCACTATAATAACAACACTGATTCATTTGTAAATGCAAACAATATTCTAGACGATTGTATATGAGAAGACCTATCTGTACTGAAGACAAGATAGATTGACTTGTACACTAACACATCATTTACTGTCAATATAATGAATGTATACAGAGTATTACAGACAATACAAATAAATGGGATTGAAGATAAGCGAAAATATTGTATGTCGTTTGAAATATGGAACATTGGGAGAATCTCAGAAAGCAAGAGTTCCATATACTCTGCTGAGATAAACAAGAGGATCATTGGCCCCTAAAACGCTCACCTGAGGACTGCTGTTTTGGTAGAATCAGTAAATAGGTGTAATGACCTACTATTTAACCCCATATGACACAGTTGCAGTGACTTCTCATGTTTAAACAAGGTTTTTCTTTGATTTGGCCTCGCCACCTGACGACGAAGTTTATGGCCCCCCATGACCCAGTCACAAATTTTACCTAAATTTTACACAGACACAAAATGTCACCAGGTTCATAAACATTAGGTACTACAGTGCTATCAAGTTTTTTCTGTGACATAGCCAGGTGACCTTACTTTTGACTCCAGATAACGTAGTTGCAAACCTTAATATAAAGACACATATTGTGACCAAGTTTCATAAAGATAATGTAAAAACTGTGACCTTAAGAGTGCTTACAAGTCAATAATATTGACTACAAACTCTGAATAAACTTACCTTTGGTGTAATATATATATAAACTTTCTTTGGTTTTGACAATTTTTCATTGTTACACTCTATCAATCTCGCCTCGTACCATATATTGTGAGATTTACTTATATTCTTCTCCACACAGGTGAGATCGTCAGCTGAAAGGACACGTAATGAAATAGTTTTAGGAACAAAAACATGGGTTTTTAGCACAAAAATGTATGTCTGCCACAAAGGGCCATAACTCTGGCAAAAGTCATCCAACCTGAATTTTCTGACAATGTGCACAAACTAGACTTGGTATCAAGTAATCATGTAAAGTTTCATTGAAATCTGACCAATGGTTAAGGAGAATAAGCACAGACAAACTTTCTGACATCCATCTAGACAGACGGATACTATGTCTCAACATAATGAGATTGTGTATTCAAATATTCCACCAATTCTATGTTTGTAGAATACTTCATTAGTGTGATGGAAAAAACATGAGAAGAGAAATGGAAGGCTAGTAACAAACTTAATCGAGTCAGATACAGTAAAGGCGGGAGATGTTTGTGTAGAGAATGTACAAACCTTTTAAACCTGTCTGTAACGACCACTCATGAAAACAGCAACCTTGACCTTAAACTCAATAGGGGTCACCTATTGTTGTTGACCAGCCTCCACATAAAGTTTGAGGATAAAAGGGCCAAGCATTGTTGAGTTAATGAACGCAAACTATTTGATCTACTGACCAACACAGACCAACTGACCGCCTAATGTGCACAGCTATATAACCCACAGGAGCGATCAAAGATGAAGGGCATAAATACACCTAAAATTAAAATATGCTGATCAAGAAAGTGAAAGTCTTCATAGCCGTGGCAATGGTCAAGCAGTCGTCAGTTTGCTGGATTAGTAACAGGGATCCAGATTTGATTCTGGTTCGTGAAAGGTAATACCCTAGCATGAAAATGTGACAACAATGTTGATTTTCCTCCACATGTGGAGAAATTGCTGGTTCCTTGTGGAAGGTTAAGTTAGTACTGGTTAGGATACAGTCCACTGGTTAGGAGCATTGGCCACTGTATATAACTGAAAACTTGTTGAGAAATGACGTTAAACCTGAATAAACAAAGAAACAAGTTCTTTGTAAGCTTCATAAATACTGTAAACTAATTTACTTTTGCGAATATTAACTTTCGCGTTTTGCTGATCATGGGCATATTCGCGACTACAAATTTTCGTGTTTTTAAGTTTCCTGCAGTTTCCATATTAATGTTTTTAGCACTATAGCGGCGACTTAATTTCGCAAAATTCTACCATTCGCAGACTCAACGAAACTAAATAGCACGAAATAATTTCTAGGTTTACAGTAATAGATATCAGAAACATGACCTTTTTGTACACAGTTTGAATATTAAGCAAACAGATGGGTTCATCGTCCGGACAAAACATAAATCCATGGTTTCCCAGAATTGGTAAATGTCTAAATGTTATTGGGACCAATCCTATTACCAAACATTGAACATAAATAAAACACACATACATCACATGGTCTAAGCAGTCTATACTTTGTTAGTTCCGTTTATTTTCCAGATTTAACGTTTTTCAGTTATATACAGCAGCAAACTATACTATACCTTAACACAAACAAGAACAACATGTGTTCAGATAACAAAACACTTACAACTTAGCACTAGTATATTAAATTCTCCATTTTTCAAGTTGATATCACCGTAAGACACGGACGCCTGGAAACACCCAACTTTCTCCATTTTGATTTGCATTGATAACTGTTTCTGTCTTGCATTATAAAATATCTGTGTAGTAGGAATGTGTTTGGTTCTAGAGCCACACTGAAAACATAAACAACAAGACTGCGTTCAATAAACGCTTATGCCCCCTGTGGAAGCCTTGTCCATAAATAAGTCTAAGTCCAAAATTAGGTCAAGGTGAAGGTCAAAATGGGGTCGGGTGATACAGGCGCTTGGAGAGTCACTCAGAGTGTTCATATACAACATCCATGCAAGTATGAAAGCTTTGTAGCAAGCCATATTAATGCTAGAAGAAACGGTCAATTTGGGTTAACCAGGACGGACGAACGGACGGACGGACGGACGGACGGACGGACGAATGGACAGGTGAATCACTATATGCCTCCCGATCTATCGATACAGGGGCATAAAAATAATTTGACTATAGATACAATCTGACCTCTGAGCCGTAACCTTTGGGTATCCACTATATAAAGTCTATAGCTAAAAGTGCAGTCACAGCTCAATACTAGTTTTCAATCTATAGTTTTCAATATATAGAAGAAAATCATCTGACAAACAATTGCTGACAATATGCACAACTACTCTTTGAGTACCTGCAACTATTCATTTTTCTTAATACGCCTCTTCATTTCACCAGACTGTGGTTTTCTTAATGTCAAACATTAAAGTTATCACTGTTTTTCTTTTTTTTTTCTTATTTTGTCTTATTAACATTTTACCCAGTGATTCTGAATCTTTTTGATCCTGTATTTATTGACTTTTTTTACGCCAAAACGTTTGTAAGGTTTTTTACGCCAAACATAATGTCATCTTTTATGACGTCATAACCCATGACGTTGTTTATTTCTTTGTTTATTATAATAAAAATTATTGTTCCTGATGAAGACTTGAGAATACAGTCGAAACGTTGAGCAATTCTGGAGTTTGTCGTGTTTTACTTTATTTATGTAAAGTTTCGTTGAAATCCGACCAATGGTTAAGGAGAACAAGCACGGACAAACTTTGTGACATCCAGACAGGCAGACGTCCAGCAACCACTATCTGTGAGAGACATAATTACTTTGGAGGGTTGAAGAGTTACTGAATTAAGGTTGTGAAAGTCCATAAAGGGTCACACTGTAACAATAAGTAGGTACAGTATCATGCTCAGAGATCCAATATTATACAATGATATCAAATTAACATAAAACATAAAACAGTCCATCCAAACATAATGGGAAAAAGATTAACCCATTAAATGGAGTGTAAAATAAATTATTTTTGTTTCCTGTATAAACAGATTACGGTCTCACAAAGAACAATGACCTGAGTGTAATGTCCTATGTAATCATCCTTGTACAGTACAGAATGGTAAATGGTCATAGCTTTTTATTGTTTTATAATGGCAATATTCTGGTATCCAACGGACCATCAGATCAAGAAAGACCTCAGATATGTTTCGTGAACTCGAGTAAATTGTGAATTGTTTGGCAGGAACTGACAAATGGTCCTTGTGCTTTAATGTTCTTAAATGGCAATATTCTGTTATCCCACAAACCATCAGATCTAGAAAGACCTAAGATATATTTCATGAACTCGGAGTAAATTGTGAATTGTTTGGCAGAGCATATAACGGAACTGATAAATAGTCCTTGCGCTTTAATGTTCTATAATGGCAATATATATATTCTGGTATCACAGGGACCATCATATCTAGAGAGACTGAGAATTTTTTATGGAATTAGGAGTAAATTGTGAATTGTTTGGTACACTATCTAACAGAACTGGTAAATGGTCCTTGCTCTTCAATCATGACATTGTTCTATCTAGGCAATTATAGCTTCTGATAAAGCATGGACCATCAGAGAAAACTAGATATATGTCTCATATTCTGATTTAATTGTGAAACAGCTAATTTGTCTGCCAGATACTACGAAAGTATGACATTGCGGTATTAATAATTTAAGAGTTTAGAAAATAGTTATAAAGGCCAACTTTTTCAGGAGCATAATAGCAAAATTGGGAGTATACCACCACCTACTTCAGTATAGAAGACAAAGAAAATAAATTGGAGCAAAAAAAACAAATTGGAGCAAAGAAATAAATTAGAGCAAAGAGATTGGAAAAAATGAACAAAAGATGGGAAGCAAATAAAGAACTTCAGTCTGTGTTACTTACAATAAAATACAATTTCTTTTAAAGTTTGTTGATGGTAGTAAATCAAGCTATTTCGTTGGGTTTTGAATTTGTGGATTATTAAATGTGGATGTGGAAATTAACCCATAAATATTTGGGAGGTTGATAAATTGTGAGGATTAGATTTTGTGGTCGAGATACTCCAAGAAATCAATGAAAACAAGAGAAGTTTGTAAAACATGTATGTCCCATGGCATCCTAATAGTCAGAAATGATAAAGGTCAGTGACCTTGACCTTTGACCTACTGACCTCAATATCTATAGGGGCCATCAACTGTTGCTGGCCAACCTCCATGTAAAATTTGAAGCTCCTAGGGCAAAGCGTTCTTGAGGTATTGAATGGAAACCATTTGGTCTTCCAACAGACCAACAGTCACCAACAGACCAACAGACATGTGCAAAGCAATACACCCCCTAATCAAAGATGAGGGGCATTATTTTCACAACAAAAAATAGCTTGTTTACAGTATTTGAATTCA
Source organism: Spisula solida (assembly GCA_947247005.1). Taxonomy (NCBI): domain Eukaryota; kingdom Metazoa; phylum Mollusca; class Bivalvia; order Venerida; family Mactridae; genus Spisula; species Spisula solida. The sequence goes on from OX365945.1 coordinate 55,980,550, forward strand.
GTTAGTTTACTACACACTTTTTCTTACCTCAGTGACTTTAATTTTGAAGTAATTATTTTGATCTGGTTTATATGAAGCCAGATTTCCGAAGGTGTCTCGAGCTTCTATCGTTAATGGATAGGCTTTATCTGGAGTACAGACCACTGTTGATGTATAGTTCATGAATCCAGTCTTTGAAGCATCTATATGACCTGAAATAAAACATGAATATTTGTATTTTTAACAATAATTTGTGGTACTTAGATTTTTTTCAAAGATGATTGAAGAGCCAGAGCATTAATTCTTAGTTTCCTAGGTACTGTTTTATCAAAGCACTTGCAGAAATCTTAAAACTAACGTTCAAATCTAATGTCATGATAATTCTTTAACAAATACAAATTCAGGGGACATATTATGGTTAATGTACGAGTTCATTAACTGGAACACTATTTATATTGCAGATCCCAGGTTTATCACAATTTATAGTATAGAATTTAAATTTGGGCGTAACTTTAGTAAGTGCTTTGATAAAACAGTACCCTGAACTTCAACTTATCAAACAAGATGACTTTGATAGTCCTATATCACTCACCTTATTATCCAATTATATCCTGACTACCAGTCCTTCGTTGTAGACCTACATTGCTAACCAGAGTCAAGTCTGACACCCAGTCCTATACATTGTAGACCTACATTGCTAACCGGAGTCAAGTCTGACATCCAGTCCAACATTGTAGACATACATTGCTAACCAGAGTCAAGTCTGACATCCAGTCCAACATTGTAGAGTGTAGACATACTAGTCTGCCATCTAATCACGCATTGGTCATCTAGGTACTGTTTTATCAAAGCACTTACGGAAAATCGTAAACTTACGATCAAATTTAAAATCTTCATAATTTGTTTACAAATATAGAGTGTGGTTAGTGGAGCTGCAATACTAATAATGACTTAGTTAATGAACTCCTACAAACCATTTCCATAAACAATTTGCTGTTTTTAAGGTTTATAAATAATTTAAATTTGAACGTAACTTTAAGAATTTTGTAACTGCTTTGATAAAACAGTACCCTAGTCCTATATCACTCACCTGAGTACCCTGCCATCAAGATCTTCACAGCATAAAAGTTTTTCTATTATTTGAGCATACGTCCTTTAGTTGTTAACCTCAGGCACAGGTCAGTGAAAAATGTCCTATTTAAATACGTATATACCAAATATAGGTGGTCTAGAACATTTTTCATGGCCATGTTATATCAGGGTACGGTTTTATCAAAGCACTTACGATAATATTAAATTTACGCTCAAATTTAAATTATTTATAAATCTTTACAACTGCAAAATTGGTGACAGATATGCTTGAAGGAGCTCATAATCATTTTTAGTATTGCAGCTCCATTTACCACACTTTATTTGTGTAAACAAATTATAAAGATTTTAAATTTGAGCGTATGCAAATAATTTCTGTTAGTGCTTTGATAAAACAGTACCCTGGTGACCAGCTTTCAAAATACAAGAACAAGTTGAAATAGATGAATAACCACTTGACTGTGTGACGTGGATTTTTCATATTATTCAGATTTTCTTCACAGTGTGTATTATATATATATGGTAACAAACAGTTTGCACCAATTGGCTATGCATGATTTTTCAGTTCAAACTGAATTCCGACATTGTGCATCAACACATGAATCAATGCACTCAGAAACGACCAATTTTAGATTCGCAAAACCTTCCCATAATGCTGTAACACTATAAATGATCATTTAAAACCCATCGATCACCAATGCCCTGCCATTCCCAGAATTTTGACTGGCATTGTGAAAAGTTATCTTCACAAAAAATGAGAACATCTAGCTCAAATTTGTGATGTTCAGAAAAAATTACCTCATCCAGAATTCAACAAATCATAGAAAACCAGCCATTTTAGGGAGTGTCAGATTTCACGATTAACTTTGATATTAAACAAACATTGATAACGTAAACCAATACATTCTGCTATCAAACAGGCAGAAAGCATGTCTTATCAATTTCATCAAATTCTACAATAACAAATGTCATACATCTGCACTATCCTAAGGCAATTCAACATTTGTGCGTGCACCAGATTCAATATGATATCCATACTCAGATTGTTATGTTTTGATTTTTCACCTCTGGGTTATTCGGTGTAACCAATCTGTGCAAGAAATCACAACAAGGCAAGTAAAATTGATATGAAAATAGATTTGAAGGAAAACTTGGCACAAAGCAAGCATGGAAAGTTGTAAGTGATTTGAATTTGATGGTAAACTAAAAGGGTACAAAACAATTATAGGGTTCTAAGTGCTTTATATTTGACAGCAAGTAGGTACAAAGCAATAATAGAGTTCTAAGTGATTTAAACTTGACAGCAAAATAGCTACAAAGCAATAATAGATAGAGTTCTAAGTGATTTGAATTTGACAGCAAAGTAGGTACAAATGAATAATAGAATTTTAAGTGATTTAAATTTGACAGCAAAGTTAAGGTACAAATGAACAATAGAGTTCTAAGTGATTTAAATTTGACAGTAAACTTGGTACAAATCAATAATTGAAAGTTCTAAGTGATTAGAATTTAATAATCAACATGGTACACATCAATAATTATTTCATAAACTAGAAATAAATATACAATAAAAATCAAAATTTGAAGAACAAAATACAGGTTTAAAATATTAGACACAGAGGCATTATTAACTCTTTAATAATTCAATAGATAACTTAAAGATATTTAAATAAAACAATATCTTGAAATTCTCATAATAATTTCAAATTGAATTCAATATTCTCAAACATTTAGCTTTATTGGAATCAACAGCTATTACCGAGCTTTGGTAATAGAGTAGCCATTCCCATCGGTTCCCTGTAAACAATAATAGCCACCAGGGGGCACATTATTCTAATTCAGGCAAATTGGCAGTCAATACTCAGGTGAGTAATATAATATCATTATGGCTATTATATATAATATGAATTGTTTATAGACAAGTCTCATGCTATATGCTTGAATTATGAGTTTATTCATTGACCTAATTCACTCTCATTGTGTGACCATTACCATATTACTTAAGTTACAGTGTATTTAAAGCTACAATATTGTGTTCTACATTCAATAAAGGGTAAACATAAAAATAATCTGCCATTAGACATTTTTAGCATCAACATGCCAACTATTAGGTTTGTTATTATCTCTTGTTGACAACAAGAGAGGTTTGTAAAACATGTATACCCCAATGGCAGCCAAACAGGTAAAAATGTTAAAGGTCATGGTGACCTTGACCATAAAATCAATAGGGGTCAGTTACTGGTAATGACCAACATACCTATACAGTTTGAAGATCCTGGGACAAACCATTCTAAAGTTATTGATCAGAAACCATTCGGTTTTGACCTACTGACCTCAAAATCGATAGAGGCCATCTACTGTTGATGACCATCCTCCATGAAAAGTTTGAAGATCCTGGGCCCAAGCGTTTTTCATTTAATGATCTAAAACCATTTGATCTATTCATTCCATACTGTGACCTTGACCTTGACCTTTGACCTACTGACCACAAAATCAATAAGGGTCATCAACTCATAATACTGTTGATGACCAACCTCCATGAAAAGTTTGAGGATTCTAGGGACAAGTGCTCTTAAGTTATTGAGTGGAAACCATTTGGTCTACAGATTGACTGACCTGTGCACCATCCGACAGACAGACATGTGCAAACCAATATACCCCACATCAAAAAATCATGTGTGAAGCTGCAGAGTTAAACATAATATATAGGCAGTCACATGCGCAAAAAAAGTAGGACTCTAGCTGTTACTCAGCATTTTTCTTTTAAGGGAGTTCCTTTTTCACCGTGCATTATTGACATGCTCTGTTGTTTATAATAAGTGTTGTCCTCCCTGTCTGAATTGTTACTATCTTTTTAGAACAAGAAGAAAGGAGAAATTTGTCATTAATATTAAAACAAGAGGATCATAGATCCTGGGGCGCTCACCTGCTAAACATGGTCAAACAAGGTTTTGCTATTATTTGACATATTGACCTAGTTTTTGACCGCACATGACCCAACTTCGAAAGTGACCTTATATATAAGGTCGTCACGATAAACATTCTGACCAACGTTGATGAAGATCAAGAGTGTGTATTAACAGGTTTTTCTACTATTTGACCTTTCGACCGAGTTTTGACCCCACTTAACCCAACTTCAAACTTGACCTTAAGGTCATCAAGATACACATTTTAACCATAAATCATGAAGATTAAAGCAAAAATGTGGCCACCAGAGTGTTAACAAGGTTTTCCTATTATTTGACCTTTTGACCTAGTTTTTGACCCCACATGACCCAACTTCAAACTTGACCTAGATTTCATTGAGATACAACTACTAACCAAGTTTGATAAAGATCAGAGCAAAAATGTGGCCTCCAGAGTGTTAACAAGGTTTTCCTATTATTTGACCCTTTGACCTAGTCTTTGACCAAACGTGACCCAACTTCGAACTTGACCTTAAGGTCAATTAGATAAACATTTTGACCAAACTTCATGAAGATTAAAGCAAAAATGTGGCCACCAGAGTGTTAACAAGGTTTTCCTATTATTTGACCTTTTGACCTAGTTTTTGACCCCACATGACCCAACTTCAACCTTAACCTAGATTTCATTGAGATACAACTATTAACCAAGTTTGATGAAGATCAAAGCAAAACTGATGCCTCCAGAGTGTTAACAAGGTTTTCCTATTATTTGACCTTTTGACCTAGTTTTTGACCCCACATGACCCAACTTCGAACTTCACCTATATTTCATTGAGATACAACTACTGACCAAGTTTGATGAAGATCAAAGCAAAATTGAGAGTGCTAGAGTGTTAACGGTGAAAAAGTTAATGGACGGACGACGGACGACTGACAAAGGACAAAAAACAATCACAAAAGCTCACCTTGCAACTTTGTGGCAGGTGAGCTAAAAAAATTCACCGCCGTAGATCTACCATACAGAAGACCATGACTTTTAAAATCAATTATACAACCTTGGTGATGAACTTAGGGACCATTCTGGTGAAGTTTGGTGAAAATCCATTTGGTTCAAGAGATGCTATGTAATGTTAAAATGTTGCCACATAATGCTGCAGCGTGAAGGATGATTCTTCATAGTGCTGTTGCATGTCTTCATCATTGGCTTCCTTGTGCAGGTTATAGATCCAGGGACTGACACTTGTGGATGTAATATGTAAATTGCTATTTTTTCAAGCTTGTACCGGGTATATTGTAGTCACCAGTAATATTCTCAGTTTGAGCATTTTGTTTTTGTTGGGTCAAATGATTGATCTCAATACATTGATATTGCTGTTCCCCTGCTGTTGTAGGTAGGTCTTCGTCCTAGGCTTGCTAGTAGAGCCTTATAATGACACCAGTGTGTGTAATATTGCTAATATTGCAAACAAGTAATACTATGTAGTCTTCAGTACTTCCGAGACTTTACCCTCTTTATAGTTTGCTCCGTCCTTGGTATAGCCTAGTGGGCATCCTATTATTGGATAGTTATATCAATGTTCATCCTTTCTTGGAGTGGTTTCACCGTAGTTCCCTGTTCTGAAGTATTTGATAATGTACACAGAGGCTGCTATGTTAGCTAAACGGAAAGCATTTGCTGTGTTGTTTATACTGTGGCTGATGCTAGTGATGTTCTCTGGTACCTGTTGTAAATGTCCACAATGGCAACCTATTAGCTAAACTGAAAGCAATTGTAGCGAGGTTTAAACTGGTGCTGATGATGATGGTCTTGTATTTGATGTTTAATTGTCCGCAATGGCAATCATTCTAGCAGAATTAGAAGCAACTGTTATGCTGCTCATTGCTAGGAGATGGTGCCATGCAACATTGATTCGAATCTTGACTATAGGTGCCAACATATTGCAATGTTGCTGATGCTGGTGCTGTTCTCTGGAATTTGTAGTTAAGTGTCCAGAATGGCAACCATGCATGCTGAACAAGGAGCAATTACTGTGCTGTTTATACTGTTGCTGATGCTGGTGTTGTTCTTTGGTACTTGTTGTTAATGTCCACTATGGCAACCATGCCTGCATAATTAGGAGCAATTGTTACGTTGTTTATACTGTTGCTGATGCTGGTGTTGTTCTCTGGTACCTGTTATTAGTGTCTGCAATGGCAATCATGCACGCAGAACTAGGAGCAATTGTTACGTTGTTTATACTGTTGCTGATGCTGGTGTTGTTCTCTGGTACTTGTTATTAGTGTATGCAATGGCAACAATCAATGCATGCAGAACTTCTAAAGAGCATTAATTGTTAAGTCGTTTATACTGTTTCTGATTATGGTGGCATTCCTAGTGTAGTTCATATTCTCATTGGAGTTGTTGAATTGAAGGTCCCAAAGGTGTGACTGCTGTTGAGCCATGGAGATCGTATTCTGCCGTGGGTCGGACATCAACCATAGATGATTGATGCCCAATCTACAGCAGAATGCATGGTCTCCAAGGGGCAATAGCAATCACAAACAAGACATATTTTGGAACAAAAGGGGAAACAGGGTTCTATCTTACTCACCTGAGCAATATTCACCAACAAGTCTATTTAAACAAGAGGGCAAAGATGGCCCTAAATCACTCAATTTTCTTTGACCCCAGATGACCCATTGTCAAAGTTGACCAAGACTTTATACAGATTACCAATGTAACAACGATTCCTTTTCTTCTTCAAAATGCAGGAACCGCTCAGGGGCATTGTCAAAATTTCATAATGATTAAGTCAAAATTGTGACCTCTAGTATGTCCAAAAGCTATTACATACCCTTGTGACCTTGTTTTTGATCCCAGGTAACCAAGTTTAATTAACAAGAGGGCTCAAAGGGCCCTAGGTCGCTCACCTGTCAAAGTTTTTCTAAGATTTTTGAAGAAGAGACCTAGTTTTAGACCCAACATGACCCAGTTTCAAACTTGACATAGATTTCATTGAGACAAAAATTCTTACCAAGTTTCAAGAAGATTGGGTCATAATAATTGTGTCCTCTAATGTGTTCATTATTATTATTACTATACCATATTTATATAGCCCTTTTTTCATGTATTTACATGTTCAAAAGTGCTGTACAATCACAATTAAGACATGGTTAAAACAATATACATAACTCATACAATTAAATATGCACAAATTTAAAAATCGAGGGTATGACTAAAATACGAAAGCCTCTATTGTGTTCACAAGCCTTTTCTAAGATTTGACCTAACAACCTAGTTTTTGACCCCACATGACCCAGTTTCAAACTTGACATAGACTTCACATTGAGACAAACATTCTGACCAATTTTCAAGAAGATTGGGTCATAATTGTGTCCTCTAATGCTTTCACAAATTTTGTCTAAGATTTGCCCTAGTGACCTAGTTTTTGACCCGACATGACCCAGTTTCAAACTTGTCCTAGATTTCATAGAGATAAACATTCTGACCATGTTTCATGAAGATTAAGCAATAACTGTGGCCTCTAATGTGTTGACAAGATTTTTCTAAGATTTGTCCTAGTGACCAAGTTTCAGACTTTACCTAGATTTCATAGCGACACACATTCTGACTAAGTTTCAAGAATATTGGCTCATAATTGTGTTCTCTAATGCATTCACAATCTTTTTCTAAGATTTGACCTATAGTGGCCTAGTTTTTTACCCAAAATGTCCCAGTTTCCAACTTGACCTAGATTTTATACAGACATACATTCTGACTATGTTTCATGAAGATTGGGCCATAATTGTGTCATATAATGTGTTCACAAGATTTTTCTAAGATTTCACCAAGTGAGCTAGTTTTTTACCCCACATGACCCAATTTCAAACTTTGCCTAGATTTCATAGAGACAAACATTCTTACCAAGTTTAATGAAGATTGGGCCATAACTGTGGCCTCTAGTGTGTTCTAAAGAAATTGTGAATGGATGACAGACGGACGAAGAGTGATCACAAAAGCTCACACTGTCACTTTGTGACAGATGAGCTAAAAACACAACAGAAATCAAACATTGTAGTTTTATAAAATGATATGTATATTTTTTATAAATTCTATGTTATGGCAGTATACTGAATAATAAACACAGTAAAACAAATTATGTATTAGAATGTATAAATGGTCCCTTATGTCCGGCAATTTTACCGATAGTGAGATAATCTCTGATTAAATGACCAAAACTCACACAGAGTTTGGTAATGTATACATGTATATAAGTTATTATGCTTTTAAATAAGTAAAATGTTAATTCAAATACAGAAAAAAGTTAAAAATAATAAAAAAGAAAAAACAAAGGCTAGATTGGGATCTATAATCCCAGGTCCGCCTCAGCTGTCAAGATGGACACTCTACCACTACACTACTACAACACATGATTATTCTTGATATAAAATTGTAACTACTTTCATACTTTTAACATTTCCCACTATAGTTAGGTGTGTTTTATCCAACAAAATGTATTTTATATGTACAAAATAAATCAATGACTTTGTTCCCAAAAGGTCAAATTTTCAAATGATCTGTAAAAATGCATGGTGTGCAACCGTTTGTGAATCAGCTTATTATGTTCTTTCAGCAATGTGATTTGATGATTTATTCAGTAAAGGGCTATTTAAAAGTAACAAAGATTTCATTGGTTAATTAAGTAGGTCAAACATGATTGTAAATAGCTAACGCCAAAAAAAACCTGTAAATAATTTATTTTGCAACTGGATACAATGGAATTAAATGAATATAATGTCAGTCAAAATTGAAAATTAAGTTGTACATGATCAAGCTATTTTCAGGCAGTAAAAACTGAAAATTGAGTAAAATGAACATGCTTGAGTATTAAGCCAGGCAACAGTATGGAGGAAACATGTTTTCTGAATTCCTAAGATTTAATCAAACAACATTGGGAGACATAACTGAGTTATCTCCCCTTACTACTCTCTAAAACTCCATTTGTGCGCTCACGTGGATTACTCTGCTTTTATCCATGCCATGCATTACGAAAATAGGGTGAACTGTCTGCCTGCAACTTACCAGCCTCAAATTTCTTGGTGAATGGACTCCCTTTTATATGCCTGCTGGAAAACATGATGCATACAGTGTAGTCTCCGGACTTGTGTACAGTGAAGGACACTTGCGCTAGGTTGACCTCATCAGGTTGAATGCCTCCCAAGGTCATTGTCTTGGTGACCTCTGACCCTGCATGGCTGATTTCTACGGTAACATTGTCCTTGTTTGACACAGGATAAGGTTTACCATTCTTCTGGAAAAACTGAAATTAACAAAATATAATACTGATAATTTTATATAGAGATAAATTATCTAAAATATTTATTTCTCTAGATGTATCGTACCGTAAAAACCATTACTCACATTGGGGCCCCACCAGCTATGTTGTTTAGGGGCTGCCAACAAGCTTTTATGCTAACAGGGTAGTCCTGATCAGACCCAAACTATGACTAATCTGAGTAATATAAACCCCATAGTATATGTACATATAAACAATTGGAATTTCCAATTGCAGTAACCAGTCAAATAGTTTTCCACTGTCAGATAATTTACCGACCAGTATTACCGACTATATTACCGGTTAATCTTACCTAATCAATGTGTTATAGTTTACATACAGTGGTATAAGTCACACTCCATATTAATTGTAACGAAGCAGACCCCCTAAAGTAATTCCGAATAAGCGAGACCAGTTTACATAAAAGTCCCAGCAGACAATCACACTGTTCATTCAGAAAAAGCCAAATTGATCACATGACTCTGTGCAACATGGTCTGGATGAATATTGAATTAGTCTGGTTTATGACATTCTTTCAAAATCCTTCCTTTAATTTGAATTCGTAAGCCATACTGACATATTAGCCAATCAGGCATTGATATGTGGTCACATGCTCCTCCACAGCCAAATATGCATTTAATAATACCCTGGGACTAGGAGTAGGCCGCGGATAACAAAATTATAACCAGTGCCGAAATCGCTTAAATCTTAACTTTCCTCATCAGTCAATTGGTACGAGTCTGTATACATTCTATGATGACATACTGTATTAATATCAGAAACCCTACCTCTGGGTATTATAAACACAAACATCGATATCCCTCAAATATACTGAGTGAACACACCTCTCGTATTATAAATACAAACATTACTCAAATATTCTGACTGAACACATCACTCAAACTGATATAATGTCAGCACATCAATGTATGAGAAAGTGTAGGATTTATTGAACATTGAAATAACAAAGAAAAGAAATCTTGAAGTGTCAAATAAGCCATATATCAGTCAGCTGATGAACACATTCATCATTTAGATTAATTCTACTAATATTGGATCATTCAGGTTAAAACCATTTAACCATTCTTGTTCACCAGCATAATCTTCATCTGAATCATTGGTTTTGGAACTTGACTTAAATCTCAGATCAGAGGTTCCACTAGCTTTTGAATCTGAAGGGTCATTTTGATACTTTTGACTAAATTTTACCATTTTATAGACAAAGTACCCATCATTTTAAGAGAAAATGACCATTCTAACCAATATCTTGAGTGTCAAAATATGGCTTTTTGGTAATTTCAAGGGTCAAGACCCCTACTCCCAAGTCAAACTGACTGATGTATGACAATGGGCCATTCAAACATGAAAGCTCTGGTCCTGACATGGCTAACAGAGCCACAGAAAATTCACAAAATTCAATGCGGAAATGTTTAAAACAAACGATGGAAAGTTCAACGAGAGAAGCTGCGTTACTAACACACGTTATTCTTATTATCGATACTGGTGTAGCCATTATGTCACCTCACTACATTGTGGTTCTCCATTGTAATGAGATTGTGCCTCGTAATTCTTAAACACTTTTTGCCATGTTCCAAAATAAGACCATGTTCTGTTTTTATCTTGGCATATATAATTGGTTTTTCTTGGATGTCGGAAGGTACTCACACTCATTGTATAGGCCACAATATTATAGTAAGAAAAAGGGAAACTTGAATAAGCTCAGGCACTGGTAGAGTAATATTACTCATTCTAACTTCTAATTTTAACACTGTCTGTATTTTGTTGTCCATATGCATAGTTAGTTATAACTACAGCCTTTGTGATTAATTCTACGCATATTAACTCTAAACCGTGATTTCTTCACAGGTATATCATGCAAAACTACTCTAAACCGTGATTCAGTCACTAGTATATCACGCTAAACTACTCTAAACCGTGATTTATTCACCGGTATATCACGCTAAGCCACTCTAATCCCTGATTTATTCACCGGTATATCACGCTTAACCACTCTAAACCGTGATTTATTCACTGGTATATCACGCTCAACTACTCTAAACCGTGATTTATTCACCTGTATATCACGCTAAACTACTCTAAACCGTGATTTATTTACCAGTATATCACGCTAAACTACAAGCTATTTCCTAATTTCAACCCATTACTCCATATACACATCAAATTATTTTCTATATATTACATGTTCATCACAAATTATTCTCCAATAAAGAGTATGTAAGGGAGACAATCCAATAACAGAAATGGATTTATCAAAACACCTTACCAAGGGAGACTACTCTTGATATTTGTCCCAAAAAGCTGCACATGAGAAGTGAGCACATTCTTCTTCTAATCAGAATAGTGCAGTATGTACTGGTATTGAATAAAGTATTAAAAGCATAATTTCCATCAAGTTTAAACATGTTTTCTTTCGACATTGACCATTTTTTGTAAATATTAAATAATTTTTATATTTTTATATACAAGTAATGATTACATTTCTTTAGACGTTGCACAGTGAGTGTTTTTAAAATGCCTCTTGTAAAGCTTACTCAATTATGTACCCAACTATTGAACTATTACTATATAGCGTAAGATTTATATGTGAAATTGTTATTTTTTGCGTGTTGACGTCAACATACATTTTGGCATGACATCATATGATATAAATACATGTATTGCAACGTTATAACATCAGTAAATGTTTTAGATAAACATGTAGAACCAATCATTTGAAACTGGAATCAATAATTCAAATTCTAAGATATCATGTATGCGAGAATCTCTTAGAAATAAATAACATTGAAAAAGAAATCCAGCGCATTACTCATTTGATATACATCAAGTTTCAAGAATCAGCAACATAGGGTCTCAAGAATTAATTCTTCATTTATTTGACTGACAGTAACATAATAATAATTGATTTAAAATGACCCCACATGACCCATTGAGCATAGATTTCACGCACACAACTGATAAAATTTCTTGTCGATTTTCGAAAAGTACAAAGTTTGATCCAAAACAGTTAGGAACAAATAGGCTGCGTTTAGTAAATGCAAATATGTCCTGGTGAAAGCCTTGTCCATATTTACCAGCTAAGTCAATCGGGCGCCATAATTCTGTAGAAATGTTGGATAGTGTTATATGGCCTTGACATTGTAAGGTATTTATGATGGTAAACAAGTATGCCAAGTTTGAGTTCAAGCAATGCCTTGATGGACTTTGAAAATATTTGAATATCAAGAACTTAAAAGTTTGGGTTAACATTTTCAATGAAACAGACAAAGACAGACTGACGAACGAACAAATGAATGAACGAACGTACGAAAAAACAAAGGACAATCACTATATGCCTCCCATATCAGCAGAAGCCGGAGCATAAAACTGTGGAATGATCTTGACCTATTGACCAAATATAGGGTAGTACTATTAAGTTGATTGACCATAATAAATTGCATAGTGAAAAATATATAGTGATAACCTTTACAATGTGCGCTTTACTACCATTTTGGAACTGTTTTCATCCCCAAAGCAACCAGACCAATCAATGATTTATAATGTCAGGCAGATAGAATAGAACAAAACGGATATCTTATTTCAGACTTGTACGTTGTAAATCATCAGACAGATAGACCCTGTTTGTTTCTGAATAATTCCCATTGACAATTATTTCCTGACCAGACTGATTCACGACCAATACTATGAAAACATCGATCAAATTATCTGACAGACAAACATCATGAAAAACAGCTTTTATCAAATATCAGTTGTACCTCCTCTCTGATGAGTTATACCTCCGCTCTGAAGAGTCATACCTCCTCTCTGATGAGTTATACCTCCTCTCTGAAGAGTCATACCTCCGCTTTGAAGAGTCATACCTCCTCTATGAAGAGTTATACCTCCGCTTTGAAGAGTCATACCTCCGCTCTGAAGAGTTATACTTCCGCTCTGAAGAGTCATACCTCCTCTCTGAAGAGTCATACCTCCTCTCTGAAGAGTTATACCTCCCCTCTGAAGAGTCATACCTCCGCTTTGAAGAGTCATACCTCCTCTCTGAAGAGTTATACCTCCGCTCTGAAGAGCCATACCTCCTCTCTGAAGAGTTATACCTCTTCACTGAAGAGTTACAGTAGATGGAAACAAGAAATATCACTGAATGTGATGAATACCCCCAGAAACTGCTTGACACAGTCACATATGCATATCTAGACTTGGTACTGATCATTCATGCAAAATTTCTTTGAAATCCGACCATTGATTACAGAGAACTAGTGCGGACAAAATTTATAAGTGTAAAAAGAAACAAAGGGCCATAACTACCTTAAAATTGATCCGACCAACGTGTGCCAACGATATGCACAACTAGACTTGGTACTAATCATTCATACCAAGTTTCGTTAAAATCCGACCAATGGTGACAGACAGACTAACCAACCGACCATCCTCAAGCATGACTCCAATATAGCCCCCATATACTATGTATCTGGGGGTATAATAAGTTTTAGTTGATAAGGACAACTCTCAAGAGATGACAAAACAATCTAGCAGATGTTTTACATACCGGGGTAATAAGAGTGTGTTAAATTGTACTATACTGTCAAGTAACACTATCTAAGACGTATATTTTTAACAGAATAACTGTTATTTTTTTGTTACCATGGCAGAAATATCTTCTTGGCTCTCAAGTTGAAATGGGTAATTAATAAAGCCACAAAGAGCAATTTCGTTGCAAATCTCAATAATTATTGTTACTGCCTTTTGATGAGTTTTACTAAAAAAGTTGCTTTTTTTGTTGAAACTGTTACCATTGCAATAATACGAAGGGGTATGACATAAAGAGTTTCTGTACGCATTCATGCAAGAAGCTATTGACATGGTTTCTATAAACAGACTCCAGAAGGTCAATTCAAAATGCAAAACATTGATACAATATTAACATCAGGTTAAGTTTGGGTAACAATCCACCTATTTTGGCAGAATTGTTGCTCCTTAAATACACACTATGATATTAGGTATTGGACAAACAGCTATCATACTTTGGCTTACAATCAGCTATTATTAATTTATTGTGATGTAATTATTCTTCAAATTTCTTGAACGATAATAGTCTGTGCTAAAGATCAAAGGAATATTTAAATACACAACCATGGTATATTTTTTAAATTCATTCATTCATCAAAGTTTCATGCCAATGTTTTGTAGGGTTATGATGTTATATATGCTCTGGAGTTATCAAAATGTGTTTTGTGAAGTCAACAAAGGGCAATCACTCTGCAAAAACCGAAGGGAGAATTAAAGAGCAATCACTCTGCAAAAACCGAAGTGAGAATTATTGACAACAATAATTAAATTTGAAAATATATATAGCAATAACCGTTATGTTGTGCTCTGTATTACCTTTGAAATGGTTTTTATTCCAGAATAGAAAGAACAAGGAATGACATGGATACAGGGGTTTCACTAGCTTCTGAATCTCAAGGAACATTTCCATATTACATTTTTATAGGCAAAATATGCATGATTTTAAGAGAAAATGACTCTTCAAACCAACATATTGGAGATCAAAATGTGGCTTTTTGGAAATTTTAAGAGTTTAAATCCCTACTCATAAGTCAAATGGAACCCCCATGATATTCAAAGAAAACCAGTTTCACAAACAATTTAAGAAACCGGACGAGGTGCACAACTTCACATGCTTTAATAAACATGCCTGTAATGCAGCAATCATGACCAAATTAGCTAAGTAAGTTTCCTATGGGAGATAAATGTAATAAAAATACAATCTAGACTTTCAATGAAAAAGATTCACTCATTTAAGTATGCAAGGATTAAGGTTTAATGAATGTGTGATATAAGCAAAAAACAGCTCCATATATAAAGTACTTTTTAGACACAACTAATGAAACTTACTAAATTAAATGTAAAAAAAGTAAAATTTAACAAGACTGCATTCAATAAACGCTTATGCCCCCTGTGGAAGCCTTGTCCATAAGTAAGTCTAAGTCCAAAATTAGGTCAAGGTGAAGGTCAAAATGGGGTCAGGTGATACAGGCGCGTGGAGAGTGTTCATATACAACATCCATGCAAGTATGAAAGCTTTGTAGCAAGCCATATTAATGCTAGAAGAAACGGTCAATTTGGGTTAACCAGGACGAACGGACGGACGGACGGACGGACGGACGGACGAACGAACGGACGAACGGACGGACAGGTGAATCACTATATGCCTCCCGATCTATCGATACGGGGGCATAAAAATAGATTACACTGATTATAAATTCTTATACAATTTATTAATGAACAGCCTTTTTTCTTATATTCCACAGATCCATACATGCCAGATTTCCTGCATCATGCGTGAGTCTCGTGCATTTGAGAGTCTACTCACGCTTGATAGGAGGCAAATTAATCAAATCTCACGCATTTCTTGGTCATAGTCTGGAACATTTTTTGTTTTACATTATAAAAATGATCACAAATTTTAGTTTAAATTGCTTCATGAAGCATGCATGGTATTGTCATAAAAGTAAAATAAGTGAAAACTGCATACAAACTTAAGTTTAAAGTTTGAGCAAGGAAAATTTCCCTCATTTTAATAAATCTACTGCATTCCCATCACCTATCTCATGCAAAGAGGTCTGCAAAACTGTTTCACCAACGTCCTCTGTTACAGTAATGTTAATTACTCTGGCTCTGTCCTAATGTTGGTGTGCGGGTTCGAATCCCAGATGTCTGTGGTTCACATACTGTATTTTTCACTGATAGTTTAATCAGGGGTGTCAATAGAGCCAAATTAAAAATCCTGAAAATCATATGCAGCCGACCATTTTTGACAAACTAGAGGCCGTCAACCTTATTGTTTCCAATTAAATGTATATAACTCAGTTTTCAAATCTTTTGTTTAAAGAAAATCCTTCACAGCAAATGTAATTGACCACAACTTAATGCCATTTCTAGAGATATTTTCATTAAATAACTTTTATTTCAGTCAAAAATCAGACCGGTTTTTCAGGATAGACACATCCGGAAATCCGGATAAATCAGGAATATTGACACCCCAGTTAAGTTTAATGAAGTTCCAAGTAATCGTTTTATTAACTTAAAGATACATATTTACAGACACAAAGCATAATCTTGTAAGCTTTTTGAAATACGAACCTAACAAATTTTAACAATATTTAATTTAACTTTTAAATCTGAATAAACGATTAAATATCTCTAAATTTACATAATTCTCCAATTTAAATCCACTGTAATAATTTTCCCCACAAATGGATTGATCTTCTTAAAGATGCAGTCTTGTAAAATGTACAATTAGCTGATGTTCAAAAATCCACTTTCCCACTTAGCTAGTCAGAAATGCTATTATCCCAAAACTGCTTGATGCCTGCACGCAAATAAAATCCAATGTCTACTTTATGCATTCATATTACATCCCCGAGTTACAATTTCATAACAAATTTGCCACCAAGATCAGAATCATAATTGTGAAAAGCCAAAATGCCAGTTGGAGAGATACAATTCATTTATGAGAAAAGTCCACATCGTTAAAATGCATGGTTTCCGTGGGAACAAAGTCCACATGGTTAGCATGCATCATCTCAGCGAATCTATCGATCATTAATCATGCAACTACAAATGTTTAGACAAAATTATCTCGCGTCATAATTTTTTGCACCAGAAATCAAAGTAATGCATCATTTTTAAATCAATTTCTGCATGATAGACAATTTGACAACAATCAATTACCCAAACATGTACCATCTCGAAGTGTGAAATAAATCTTTGTTTCAATGTTAATTAGCTAATTTTTATTAGAGTAGTAATCAATTAATGTCGAAAAGAACTTTACAAGTTGCATGGTGGTCGAGTGGATTATGAACGCTCTTAATTGTCTACAGATCCAAAGGTTACCTGGCCCTGATCTCCCAAAGCTTCTCAAATAGAAATCTCAACTCAAATTGAGATTTTGCTAAAATAATTATCCAAATTAGAGATAACTCAGAAGTTCCAGCTCTTGAAACTTTACTGTAATAAACTCAGAAAAACATTTGTGTTTAGTGATGCTAATTTTGAGTTCAGCCTTGCATGGAAATTACCATAAAGACACATGCCAATATTTGAGACGAGATCTTGCTCAGATTGAGATGCTTTTGGAGAAGGGGGCCAGGTCCGATCATATACAGTGGTTAACAAAGTAATGAATGCCCTAGCTAACAATGGCGATTAAACCCGAATTGGTTGACGATAAGCTGTAATACAAGTTGAGTTCATCATGGTGTCAGAATGATGCGCTGGAAGGTGACACTACATGACAGTACACAGTACACTCATGCCAACATTTATCTTAATTTGGTGTCGGGAGTACTTTTGTGTTCCACAGGGAATAGGGTACCAATATTCCAGGAAAACTGCTTAAATGTGTAACAAAGAGGAGCAATTACCGGGCACCGTTACCATGGTTTTACACGATTTGTTTACATATTTGGTGCTTAAGGAAACAATATTCCAATTTCACAGACTCATTTATTCCCATTTCACAGTCTCATTTATTACAAGTCCAAGTCAGTATTGAACTCAGTGCTCTGTTAAATTGCTCAATTATATGCAAATATTGGAATTGTACACTATCAAGATTCTTCAAATTTCGATTTAAACACAAATTCTCTTTGTAAGAAGCAAACCTTGAATTTAAATCACAAAGAGATGCTGTCAAAAATACATTAGAGTGCATTGATGTACTAATTCTACAAATACTGGTAATATAATTTAGTTTGTAAATATCACACTCTTGACACCTCAATCCTGATGGTATTCATTGAAAGAGGCTATAAGATAAGTTGGAATCCCTTTTTTTAGTGCTAAGGGTACAGTCACATGATCACAGTGTAAAAATTGGTATATCGTTTATATTTTGTCATCGGTATACATAAAGTGTCTATTATAGCATGGTGGTCCCTAATATTAAAAGGGCCAGTTAAATTTGGCTTATAAAATAAATTCTCTTTTCTGATCACCGATTTCTGATCCTTCATAATTCTTAATATCAGGCACCAACTGTAACTGTTTAAAACTAGAAGGGTTTTTGATACAAAAATGTACGCCTCCCACAAAGGGCCACGACTCTGGCAATAATCATCTGACCTAAAATTCCTGACAATACGCAAAACTATATCCTAAGGCTTGGTACCAACTATTCATGTAAAGGTTCATTGAAATCTGACCAAGGAGAACAAGCATGAACAAAGTTATTTTTGATTATTAAAGGGCCATTTCTACGACAGAAATCACCTGACGCAAAACTCCTGACAATATGCACAACTAAGGAGAGACTTGGTACCAAGTATTCGTCATGTGAAGTTTCATTGAAATCCGACCAAAGGTTAAGTAGAATTATAGCGTGGACAAAACTTTGCAACATCCTCAGACAAGACATCCAGCACAAAATCAATACCTCTTCCCCACTTTATGTGGGAGACATAACTGGCTGGTGGCTCGTTAACCAGCCGCATCAGAACATAAAGCAAGGGGATTCCAACCTTTGACCTCCAGCACCGCTAGCAAGGCCATGGAGACAGTATCTTCTCAAACATTAATATCTAAATGGTTTGTTTTAATTTAAGTCACCCTAGAGCTTATATTTAAATGATTTGTATTTAATCTAGGTCGACCAGGAGCTTACATCAGTCAAACTGACATTACGTCCATAAATCTGAATCTTATTTGCGAACAAATTGACAGCCGAACCATACAAAGTCAACAAACGATGTTTATTTGGCAGGTTCCTGATCTATTAGTCTAGTTGCCAAAAATATGAGCAAAGATTATGGCTGCAGACAAGCATTTTGTGACCCTGAACAAATATGGCCAGACAAGCATTTTACGACCCTGATCAAACAAACAATCTCAGAAAAGGATATTAACAAATTTTTTTTAGGATTCTCAGGAACTCTGGTTAAATCTGCAAACATCAGTAGCACCAAATTGACTGCGGGGACAAATGAAATTGAAAACAGAAACACCAAAAATTCTAGATCTAGCGGCAACTCATTAAGCTTCAATTGTCAATCCGTATTATTAAAGCAAAGACCTAATATTTAGATCTTTGGTATGAGGGAGAAATGAGGGATGTTTTAAAATAGACAGAAAACAATCTTTTTCATCAGTCATATATTAAGACCACAAAACTGATGGAGTTTGCCAGTATTTAAATAATTTTTCATATTTCAAGCTGATTTTTTTAAAACTGATTTAATCTCATTATTCAGTATTTTGAAAACTTTCAAGAAGAGCTAGCAACATGTATATACTGTTCCTATTTCGCTGGCTTAAAATGAATACTTATGACCTTATAAGACTCGTACATAAAATATTATTAGAAATCAGCATCACAAGGCGCTTCTTATGATCCTAATTTCATGAAAATGGGAACAGGTCAACATCAGTGTTGACCAAACTCAACATCAGTGTTGACCAAACTGACATTGAAAAGCTCGTTTTTCCTAAGTAAACAGGAGTTTTCAGACAGTTTTTTCTCATTTTTTCCAAAAAAGTGTTTTTGTACTTACAAACTCATTCTAAGCCAGTGCCTTCAAGCTTACTGCTGTTTCTGCCGAATGCTGTCTTATAATATTGTGAAATTCAATGCAGTTATAACTAAATGCTTATACTAGCCCTGGCAAATCTCGCTATATTATATGGTTTTTTTAATCTGTAGGGCTATAATAATGGGGGCTCAATAGATCCTTTGAGGGAAAATTTTCTGTGTACTTTTGTAAGAATTTGGAAATTAATGGTGTAGTCTGAGTCTTCATGTATGGTCAGAACTGCATGAATGTTTCTGAAGAAGAATATCTTGACAGCCAAAATTTAACAGCATTATCAGGGGTTTCACCAGCTTCTGAATCTGAAGGGTCATTTTGATACTTTTGATTAGAAAATGACTCTTAAAACCAAAATCTTGAGGGTCAAAATGTGGCTTTTTGGAAATTTCAAGGGTCAAAACCCCTACTCCCGAGTCAAATGGAACCCCTGCATTGTTTACTGAAAGACTTACCCTTATACTGAAAGTCATTGTCTTGCCAACTGATTGTGGCTCTTCCCAATTCCACGAAACTTTTGTATGCTGGGCAACATCATATTGTCCAGTAAGAAAATATAAGGACTTCTTGGAGATACTGGATAAGTTAAACATTGAGCCGACATTCTGGGTACGAGATATCAGCATAATCCAGAACGACAAGGCTACCGAGACCGCTGTCGTCAAAACTGAAAATAGAGAAAATGAAATCCTGGTTATATACATGTACAAAAATAGAAGACAATGCTATGGAGACCACTGTCATCAAAACTGAAAGTAGAAATTAGCAAATCATGGTTATAAACAAAAATATAACGGCAAGGCATCGGAGACCACTGTCCTCAAAACTGAAAAATAAAAATAAGCAAGTAAATGTACTTAATTAGTTAATTGCAACAAACTTTATTTCCGTACCTCGATCTTAACAATGCTACAAAATTTACTTGAACAGTAAGTTAAAGTTAAAGTAAGTGAGTAAGTAAAGTCTTTATTTTACAAGGCGAACATATTTACAATAACGCAATCTTCCATATGGGCCTCAACAGTATCAGCTATAAGCCGAAAAGGTCTCACTTCGTTAACTTTTTTACCAGCTGTTCCCGTATATTTATAAGCTGCAAAATCTACTGATATTGTAGTCTTAATATTTATAGACTCCGATAATTAAATAAGGTCATCAAAGGAATAAGTTTATATCCGTAGAGATTATTTTTTGATTGCTGGTAATGTTGAACTGCTTCAAACAACAATAATGTATACTGCAAAACATCTTAAAAGATCTTACGCAAATTATAAACGTGTGAAAAAAATATTTTCTCCTTTTTTCAGTTTCCTTCTAAATGCATTTATGATTCATCAGCATTGTCCTAGATGTGAAATACACAATTTTTGCATAAAGTTCACATGTATTTTTTCCAGCAAATGTTCTGCTGGTAGTCGTATTTACAGAACCACCCTAGCTCTCCCCATAAAACATGTTAACATACAGTTCCTGGAAAACTTTGCTAATAAGTCTTCAAGCCCGCATCGTTTTCTTCTTATTGTTAAACTGTATGATAAAAACTAATAGAATCCGGAATCCGGACGTTACGATGAAGTACTAGTTCTAGTGTTCCTAGTTTTCTTAGAAATAATGCTAATTGGTCATAAACATTTTTATGTCCTCACTACTGCAGTTGAGCAATCATTTAGAAGGCCTGCTGTCTTCATATTAAGGTATATTGCTCATAATTATTTTTCAATTTTGATTGGAACGTGGTTTGTCATCTCAGGAGAGAGCAGGTCTGATGCTATACTAGTTTAGAACTCCAATGGTATTGCTCACACGTTTTTTGATGAGGGGGTATATTGCTTTGCACATGACTTTTATTCGGGTTCAATCCGTTCAATAACTCACAAACGCTATGCCCTAGGACCTTGGAACTTTACATGGTGATTAGCCAGCAACATTAGATGACCCCTATTGATTTTGAGGTCAGTAGGTCAAAGGTCTAGGTCACTGTGTTACCTTTACCATTTCTGACTATTGGGCTGCCATGTGGGCATACATGTTTTACAAACATCTCTTGTTTCAATTCTGATTAGAACATATATGCAAATTTTGTAGTCTCAGAGGAAAGGAGCAGGTAAATGCTACCAGTTGAGAAACTCATTGCTTCCAGGCAAATTAAATCAAGAATTGGTTGAAGCATTTAGTTTTGTCCTGGGGTGGTATTCAATATTTAATTGGAGAATAAGGATAGCCAATCATATTGCATGTTACTGACCAAGAGTTTAATATGGTGTGATCTGATTGGTTGTCCTTATCCTTAAAGTAAGTAAGATCAATATAGAATACCATCCCTGGACTAGAAAATGCTTTGAAGATAATTAAGCTAAAAATTGACCCTGAGTTCATAAGTTCAGATAGATCAAATTCCTGCCCAAGCAAAAGGATACATAAGATTGACACTAAACTCAATCACTGGAGACAGAAAGTTCCTGCAATTTTGTCAAACATTACCCAAGCTACTTCATTAGTATAGTTCTTCACAGTGCCATAGAGCTGATTAACGAAGCTATAGTAATATACAGATATAATACCGTTATACCGACGACGACGTATTGTACAACGTAATTTGTATGCTGGTAATGTGGCTTAATTAACTCTCGGAGGTCGGAGCTCTAGCACAGGAAATGGTGGTCGACATTCACGGAATTATGACATTCACCACAGTATGGATGAAGGGAACTTTCCATTATCTAAGATTTTTCCATAAATCCCATTAATTCTTATATTGAATATATTGACTACATCTTATACACTCATGGCTTATGGCAAAATTACTTCACATAACAATTCCTCTTAGATGGATTGGTATAATCTAATCATAGACTTGATGCAAAGATGCAAGTACACCCTAACTAGACAATTAGGCAAAAATTGGTAAACCCGAATATGAACCAGTAGTTGATTGTCATATCTGATAGTTCATGATTATATCTGGTAGTTCATGGTTATATCTGGTAGTTCATGGTCATACCTGATAATTCATGGTCATATCTGATAGTTCATGGTCATACCTGATAGTTCATGATCGTATCTGGTTGTTCATGGTCATATCTGATAGTTCATGGTCATACCTGATAGTTCATGATTGTATCTGGTTGTTCATGGTCATATCCAGTAGTTTATGGCCATACCTGATAGTTCATGGTCATACCTGGTAGTCCATGGTCATACCTGATAGTCCATGGTCATATCTGATAGTTCAAGGTCATATCTGATAGTTCATGGTCATATCCAGTAGTTGTAGTTCATATTTGTTACATCAGGAAGTTTATGGTCATATCCAGTAGTTCATGATCATATCCGATAATTCATGGTCATTTCCGGTAGTTTTATCATGTAGTTTATGGTCATATCTGGTAGTTCTTCGAACGTTTTTATGAAATTTCACAAGTCTAACCGTCACTTTTGTTAATTTATGTATCATTTCGGTTGAATATTTTATAACACTAGAGTAGATGAACAGTAACAAAATAAGTAATTGAAACCAACAAGCAACTAATATAGGAAAGAAGGTACTGAAGTATACGGAAACATCTCAGTTCAATTTTGTTAAACAATACATACATGTACAAGGCATTTAATTCAATCAGAAAATTTGCCAGAGTATATACCCCTGCAAGCACCCAGACATTTTTAATCACAAACCAAATTGATTTCATTAGAGATTTCAATAAATGCTTCATTTCTAAGTACAAAAAGTTGAAACTAAAACAAGCAGTAGTCAAGACAAAGTAATTGGACATCTTAAGCAAAGTTTCCCGAGGGAATCTGTCAATTTCTAGAACTGGGGGATGAAGCTGAGAGAGTACATCTTAAAACACTATATATATATATCCCCTAATTAAACCAGCTTTCGTGATTACCACAATAAATATGTCAGAACTAGGCAAGAAATTGAAAGCACAAAGTATTTAGAACTGAAATCCATTCTCACTCAGACATTGTTCAGTTTTAATCACAGAAATGCACTTTTAAAAACTTGACATTTTGACAGAAATACTGGTATGCTGATGCTTTATTCTGTCATTTTAAGATCTAGATTTTCACTTTACAAAGACAAATGGGAAGCACTTAAAAGGAGCAACTTTATAAATCATTTAATTCTATTATGTTTCATGGATTCGTCTACAGATGGTATCCCATTTATATTCCGACATTTAAGGGGAAATTGTCCATCAAAATTATTGTATGCCAAATGCTTTTGAAGGAATACCTACTACACTACTGGTAAATAAAATTGGCTGAATTGTGATCACAGATTCCAGTTTGTTTCTCCAGTGCCAAGTTATTAAATCACTGTCTGATCCTGTAACGATAAGCTGCTAACTACTGGGGTCATTGTTGTAAAAGACAATTATATCTATGTAGCCAACTGTGACCAAGGTCTACAGTTCATGCCAACAATCGAACTGAATGTCTTCTTCTCGACTTTGCCCTAGCTAGACCATTTGTTTGCTTGTTTGTTTATTCTGAGTTCACGACACATTTTGCAAGGTCAAGGGACCAGTCTGTATTAAACATGGACAAGGGGCCAGTCTGTATTTTACATGGACAAGGGGCCAGTCTGTATTTTACATGGACAAGGGACCAGTCTGTAAATCACAAGGACTAGGGACCAGTCTGTATTTCACATGGACAATGACCCAGTCTGTATTTTACATGGACAAGGGACCAGTCTGTAAATCACCAGGACAAGGGACCAGTCTGTATTTTACATGGACAAGGGACCCGTCTGTATTTTACATGGACAAGGGACCAGTCTGTATTTCACAAGGACAAGGGGCCAGTCTGTATTTTACATGGACAAGGACCCAGTCTGTATTTCACAAGGACAAGGGACCAGTCTGTATTTTACATGGACGAGGGACCAGTCCGTAAATCACAAGGACAAGGGACCAGTCTGTATTTTACATGGACAAGGACCCAGTCTGTATTTCACAAGGACAAGGGACTAGTCTGTATTTTACATGGACAAGGGACCCGTCTGTATTTTACATGGACAAGGGACCAGTCTGTATTTCACAAGGACAAGGGACCAGTCTGTATTTTACATGGACAAGGACCCAGTCTGTATTTCACAAGGACAAGGGACCAGTCTGTATTTTACATGGACAAGGGACTAGTCTGTATTGTACATGGACAAGGGACCAGTCTGTATTTCACAAGGACAAGGGACCAGTCTGTATTTTACATGGACAAGGATCCAGTCTGTATTTTACATGGACAAGGACCCAGTCTGTATTTCACAAGGACAAGGGACCAATCTGTATTTCACATGGACAAGGGATTAATCTTATTATGTACAATGTGTGAATGTAGCTCAGGTTACTAAGACTGGTTGTTCTAGAAAGAGCACCTGTGGGCTT
Organism: Spisula solida; assembly: GCA_947247005.1. NCBI lineage: Eukaryota > Metazoa > Mollusca > Bivalvia > Venerida > Mactridae > Spisula > Spisula solida. The sequence goes on from OX365945.1 coordinate 56,005,836, forward strand.
CTTAACCATAATGCATGTGTTGCAATAGTCACTATCTGATCCTTATATTATTAAGCTGCCTTAGCCCAGCATTTGAAAAGGAAATATAACTTGATCATGTGGTTTTCACGTGTTTACCAAACATGTTGACGTTCTTAGAAATGCCAAATATAGCGTGCAGCACTTATAGAATTTGTATTAGCAAGTGCCAGGATGTCAGCTCCTGTTGACACATTATCAAGCTGTTTACAAATCACCGAATGGATTTAAACCTCATTACAGAAACACGCAAGTAGCAATTTGAATCCAACTTTTTTGTGACAGGAAATCTTTCCAGGATCTTTGCTAAATGTCAAAGTCCCAGACAATGTTAGTTATAAATTTTAAACACACATCTGTAGAGTTAACTTCTCAAACGTGTTATGCCCCTGCAACCTTCCTGGAAAGATGTTCCTTTGGAGTCTTTAGACAGATTGATAAATGCATTTCCTGAGACATGGTTTTCATCGGTAAAAATTATATTTCACAGGTCTTGCTGTACAGTGAAACTTCATTTCAAGAACAACCTATATATCATTTGTGGGGCTGCAGGGAGTTTACCACTCACTGTATTTCTTTAACTTTTAGAACCCTTTGACAGCTAAATCTAGGCCTTTCAGCCAGTTTTACAGCTGAAACTAGGTCATTTAGTTCTTTATGGCTGAAATTAGGTCATTCAGCTTTTTTATAGCTGAAACTAGGTCATTCAGCTTTTTTATAGCTGAAACTAGGTCATTCAGCTTTTTTATGGCTGAAACTAGGTCATTCAGCTTTTTTATGGCTGAAACTAGGTCATTCAGCTTTTTTATAGCTGAAACTAGGTCATTCAGCTTTTTTTATGGCTGAAACTAGGTCATTCAGCTTTTTTATGGCTGAAACTAGGTCATTCAGCTTTTTTATAGCTGAAACTAGGTCATTCAGCTTTTTTATGGCTGAAACTAGGTCATTCAGCTTTTTGACAGCTGGGACTTGGACTTTGGACACTTGGTCTTTCAGCGGTCAAGTTAATTTTTTCTGTCAGTTGTGTGTTAGACATTCGTTGCACCGTGTAATTGTGGTATATGATGTTTTTATGTTGCCTGTGCTTGGCTGTTTATGTTGAGTCGCAGCTGCCTTCCATGTCCGATTTTCTGTTTTCTTTTTTAAATGCAACAAATTCCGTCTCAAACCATTTATTAACAGTCTAATTTTTGGTGTGATCTGTCTGGAGGTCTGTGATTTTGCCTGAGACTTGAATATTATTTCAACTTTATTGTCCGGAGTAATAAATATAGCGACCATTAATAACCATGTGACTGATGTGACACAGGATTTACATATTACTCTACTAAAGTGTTATCAATTCTCAGCAACTTTTAAATCTGCATGCACTTTTGAATTACACAATTGAATTTATTTAGCTCAACTTGCCTATTTTGAAAATCAATCTGGCTGAACACTTTAACTAACTAGATTTCTCGTAATGGGCCTCACTGATTGAAATTAAACGTCCTCAAGAAATTCAAAACTTAGCTCAGTTTCCTCAGACAATATATAGGAAACTTTAATGAGAAAAACTTAAAATGAGATTTTTTTGTACCATATTAAATTGTTTCAAACAAGCACTGTAACTAATTAAATACAATAAGAGTATACATACAGTACCAACCATTTGTACTTTAAAGATAATTAATATGCTATAAACTCTATAGAAATGTACTCTTATATTTTAGGTGAATATAATTAACTCTTTACTCAGTTATAATTCACCCAACGCCAATGCTTGGCTGACTGCATAGCTCCCCTTATTCATCGAAAAGTGGAGCTAAAAAGGATAAAGCATACAGAGAGAATGAAGAAGGAATTAACATTGCTGTGCATACATATTTCACAGAACTTGAGACATAATCAGTATTCCAGCCCATATATTTTACAACACACGCCAGACATGGAATAAATCAGTCTGAGACAAAATTGCCAGCATTGACACATAATACTGATGGTAGCATACATCTTTTCTGATTGAATCAAACATCTCGGAATAAACACACACTCATTTATATGGAGTAAACCGATAGCAATAAATATCAAGCATGTAAATTTTCTGATCAAAATGACAATTTATTTGCTTGGAAACATTCCAGGGTTAGATTCAATCAACAAATTGTCATGCAGGTGCATTCTGGAGCCCGTTGCCTAACCAAGCCGCTTCCAAATTGCACTATTGAGTGCTTTCCTATGTCTATGCAACGACACCCTACCAGCAAGCAGTGCTTGTCGATAGCATACTGTTTCTTAACACTTTGCTGGGCTAGCACTTCCGAGTGCTTTCTTGTGCAACGAACAGCTTCGGTAGCACTGCATGGATAGCACTTTGCTACACAACAGTGAGTCTGCTATCTGCGAGCACTCACCGGTAGCATATGAATTTTTGGCTTCGTCTGCTACATAGTGATTTTTTTAAGCAAACCCTCGGTAGCGGTTTGTTTAAGCAATGGGCTCCAGGTCAATTGAAGAGTTAATTTTCCAGAGTTAAAAATAGTTCCTACTTTATAGTAATTTAGCCGAGAGTGAGTTCTATCCATGTCACTTAACATTTTTGCCAGAAACCGACTCAACTGCTAATATAATCCAGGCATTTCATGATTTGAGCCAGTTTCAGAAGAAAAAATGTGACAATTTTAATGAAAATGATTGACTTGCGAGTATTAAATATAAGTACTAATACTCGTAGAGGTAAAAAAATATTTCGTTAAAATCAGTCCAGGAATAAAATACTTAGTTGTTTTTAACTTTTTGTTAACAGATTTCTACTTGTGTTCTTAGCCAAAAATTTCAAATACACTGAGCGGCTTTGAAAACGCAACACTAATGAAAAGTTAATGATAACTTTTTTATTTATTAATATTTCTAAAAGAAATTTTGTGTGCCTGTTATTGGCTACCAATGATTTGTAACTCAATGTTCTTTCCATCTAAATTCGCTACAATGGTGCATTGAACCATGAAATGGATAAAATGAAGCACGTAAGAGGAATTGATTGTACAAAAATGTACGATGCAATTATTATTTTATGTAAGGTCAATTTGAATAGTCAATTAATCAACTAATTCGAAAAACACAAAATCAGACAAGTTACCACTCCGCAACATGGTGGTCGTGAAGTTTCAAAAACGTTTGATAGCAATGTTTCAGATTTACCGAAAAATACTACCAATTTTACAGTCAAGGGGAAGTAAATCTGGATAGAGATAGAGTGAATAAAATTCATTTTTTCTGAATCTAAATTGAACTTTATATTTTTCTGTGTTTTACTTTATTTCTGTCTCCATGATATGCACAGACACCTGTTCCCAAACTTTATACTAAGAATAGGTACACATCGGCATTAACAATCTGAAAAACGCAGAATGACATAGGGCATAAAATTGCTTTTGTTTATGACATCATTGTTTTATTGTGGCTGTAAAGGGTCTTATCAGATTGTCATGGAATGATATGGATTGTAATGCCATATATCTTAGCTACAAATGCTGAAAATTTCAGCAAAAGTGAATGCATATCAGCCGAGTTATGGGTAAATACATACATGCATACATACAAGCTAAGTAAGTGTAAGTGTTGCGTTTTCAAAGCCGCTCAGTGTATGATTGTATGGATCTTAAAAGGTGGTAAGTAGCACTTATGACCTTCTCATTCTAAGCCAGCCAGCAATATTAATATTCAGAAATGGTTACTACAAAGGGTTTTTTGCTAGACGCTCAGCATAAAAGGGAAACTGGCTTCTCTTCTCTCATACCCTCATGGCGATGGATAACATCAGGAATGAGGTGTCGAGAGTGATTAATATAAGTTGGAAAAACTTGTTTCACAATCGACCTTAAATAAATTAGTATAAAAAAACCCACAAAGGGTTTTACGTTTATTTCTTTTTGCTAATCGTGCTCACCCAGATCTGACAGTTGTGTATAGATTCCCACAAATATTGTGAACATTATTAACAATATCTATAATGTTTTATGACATTACTGTCTCTTTATCTCATACTGTTTGCTAGCAGATCTGAAGTCCTGGAAAAACTCACGGGAATACTATAGAATACTATCATAGGAAATAACCCTTCTATATCTTAATTATAAATGTAACATCCAATGTAACTGTTTTATGTTTTCGTCCTTGGGAATGTTTATTGAAAACATAACTGCTTACATGTAATTAATATTTCTTCCTAATAAATGTACATCAGAAATATCATATACAACACTTTTATGTCTTCCTTGGAAATGAGTATTGGAAACAACTTAATATTTCTTCGTTATTAGTGTACATAATTTTCTTTTTAGATAATTATATCCCGTGTTCTCATAGATTTGGGGCTCTTAATTACTCTTTGAATGCATACGCAATTATGTTTTGACAACAAAATATTATTTTAAGATAAAAACAATTGCCTGAAAATCCTTTTACAAATTTAAAACAAACAAGAGCACCACCTACAAGTGTCCATAAGTGTATTGACTTTCAAGTTGAAAGCTTAGATAGTGTTTAAGAACATTTAGTTAATGTGTAAAATGTGCCACTTTAATTTCTAGGTATTAAGTCCAAACAAGAGCTGATAACTCCATAAATATAGATCACAGAGTTATCCCCCTTGTCAGTATGGACTCCCCTTGTGATTGTGAATAACTATCTGCATGAGTTTCAAGTTGATACCTTTGATAGCCTTTGATAAAATGACTCTGACAATAAATTTATCCAACGCAGATGCACACGCAGAAGACCCCGTCACAACAATAGCTCATTCGAAAAAGTTGAGCTAAAAATGATGAAAAGTAAAATATGTTATAAAGGGTTAATGTTCAAATATTTGACAGAAAATTTATTCCTATATTTTTCCAATCAACTTTAATCAAATACAAGAGGGCCCAAAGGGCCCTAGGTCGCTCACCTGTCGAACTTGACCTGTATTTTGTTGAGATGATCATTGTGACCATGTTTTATACAGATTAGGCCAATATTGTGACATCTAGTGACTACACAAAGTTGTTATATGATTTGACCTAATAACCTAGTTTTTGACCCCAGATAAACCAATATCGAACTTGACCTAGATTTTGTTGAGATGATCATTGTGACCAAGTTTCATAAAGATAAGGTCAAAATTGTGACCTCTAGTGACTACACAAGGTTTTTCTATGATTTGACCTTGCGACCTAGTTGTTGACCCCGGATAACCCAATATAGAACTTGGCCTAGATATTGTTGAGATGATCATTTAGACCAAGTTTCATAAAGATTAGGCTAAAATTGTGACCTCTAGTGTCTACACAAGCAAATTGTTGACGGACGACGGACGAAGAGTGATCACAAAAGCTCACTCTGTCACTTTGTGACAGGTGAGCTAAAAAACCATGCAACTTCAATGTCTTTTACAGTAGTATTGTCTCCAGTCAGTGAAACTCAAATATTTCATTCAAATTTTCCTCTGTAAAAAGCTGCATTGGGGGATATTTAAAGTTAGAAAAAAACAACTTTATTGCCTTTACGTGATGAGCCATGAGTTACTCTATTTTTGTTTGTTTCAATTGTCCTTTTTTCCTCCAAAGTTAAACGGATGATAACGGAAGTTTGAAAGACAATTTGATTGCTATAGTTATATCATATGAGCCCTGAGTAGCACATTTTAGACACTGATTTTTATGACAGTTTGTAAATATTCGAAATATTAATGGACAGCACAGCAGGTGACGATTTAACTGCATATTGTGACCTTCATGGGATGTTCCAGTTGCATTATCAATGAGTACATGATGCACTGTGATACACACTTGCTATATTATATTAAATATTAACCATGTTATATGTCACAGTATGTGTTCTCCACACTGACTTCATTAATCAGCATAGACTTTCAGAAACATCATTATACTGCATGCACTCGCCCATAAGTCAGGTAAAAATACTATAATTTTTTTAAAAATGTTACTTATTTACTTTGTTCCGTATTTTGCATTGACTGTATAAGTTAAATTATTTCTTACAATATAACCGACATTCTGAATTAATGAAAAAGCCAATCTGCCCTGGTTAAATGAAAATTTTGCTCTTAACAGACATGACGACACGTCTTGGCGTAAATTATTCTATTGGCCAATCAAAATGCTAGATGTAACATTTAAGTTAGTTACTTCCCACACTCCACCCTTTTTTAATCATTAAAAATTTACTTAGTATGTTCTAACCATTACTTAAAGTAGAGGATTTTCGTCATCAAACAAAGTTTAGTTGACTTTTTGTATGTTATCTAACTAGATTTTACCAGACTTGTGGGCGAGTTTACTTATGGACAAATATATACTGTACATATAATATGATAATACTTGGATATAACATAGAAACAAGACTGCGTTCACTAAACGCTTATGCCCCCTGTGGAAGCCTTGTCCATAAATAAGTCTAAGCCCAAAATTAGGTCAAGGTGAAGGTCAAAATGGGGTTAGGTGATACTGGCGTGTGGAGAGTGTTCATACACAACATCCATGCAAGTATGAAAGCTTTGTAGCAAGCCATATTAATGCTATAAGAAACGGTCAATTTGGGTTAACCAGGACGGATGGACGGACGGACGGACGGACGAACGGACGGACGGACGGACGGACGGACGGACGGACAGGTGAATCACTATATGCCCCCCATCTATCGATAGGGGGGCATAAAAATATTAATCTTTATATTATATATAACACTGTTGATAAATTATTCATCTCTACTTATATAAGGGTTAAATGCCCTCTGTAGAATAATATCAGTATATAGTTGTGATATTGGGATTGCCCTGAATACTCAGACTTAAAAACGCTATAATTTGACAGAATTGGCTCGAGATATTAGCAAATTTTGTGAGCTTCTTTCGTTAATCACTGTTTAAGTTTTTTTCAATAAAATATTAACATTCACGCATTGTAACAACAGATGATGGTTATGAAGTCTTTGTCAAAGTTTTATCGTTATCAGGTCAATTCTGTCAAATTATATAATAGTTTTATGACTAATATTTCTCATCACCTGGATACTGTTTTATCAAAGCACTGACGGAAAACTTAAAAGTTTTGCTCATATCTACAATTCTTTAACAACTACAAATTTTGGACATAATATTATATGGTTAAATTGTAGGAGTTAATTTAACATTATGAATATTGTACAATTTGTTTCCCACATTTGTTAGTTGTTAAAGAATATTAAAGAATTTAAATATGTGCATAACTTTAAGATTTCCCTAAGTGCTTTGATTTAACAGTATCCTGGATTAGTATCCTGAATACTGCTATCAGTTTAGTATCCTGAATACTGCTATCAATTTAGTATCCTGAATGGCTGCTATCCATTTAGTATCCTGAATAGCTGCCATCATTTAGTATCCTGAATAGCTGCTATCCATCTAGTAACCTGAATAGCTGCTATCAATTTAGTATCCTGAATAGCTGCTATCCATTTAGTATCCTGAATACTGCTATCAATTTAGTATCCTGAATAGCTGCTATCCATTTAGTATCCTGAATACAGCTATCAATTTAGTATCCTGAATAGCTGCTATCAATTTAGTATCCTGAATAGCTGCTATCAATTTAGTATTCTGAATAGCTGCTATCAATTTAGTATCCTGAATAGCTGCTATCAATTAATATCCTGAATAGCTGCTATCAATTTAGTATCCTGAATAGCTGCTATCAATTTAGTATCCTGAATAGCTGCTCCTGAATAGCTGCTATCAATTTAGTATCCTGAATAGCTCTATCAATTTAGTATCCTCAGGATTCTGCTATCGATAAAAGCACTTACAGAAATCTTTGTAATCAGAGGAAATGTTACAAATGTGCGAGATTTTATAGTATATCCACATCGCCAACTTAACGTAACCTTTAACCGCCTCCTCGATAGCCTAGTGGTTGAGCGTTTGCTTCGAGTGCGGGAGGTCTCGGGTTCGATCCCTGGCCGCGTCATACCAAAGACGAAATAAAAATGGTACCAAAATTTCCCTTGCTAGACGCTCAGCATAAAAGGGAAACTGGCTTCTCTTCTCTCATACCCTCGTGGCCATGGATAACATCAGGAATGAGGTGTCGAGAGTGATTAATATAAGTTGGAAAAACTTGTTTCACAATCGACCTTAAATTAATTAGTATAAAAAAAAATTTAACGTAACCTTTAAGTATTAAAGTAACATACATTTATATATCAGGACAATTTATCTGTACCCATTGATATATCGTATTTTAAGTCAATTTATGCATTACAAGCATAAATTTGCATTTTAAGATGCAATTTACCATGATTCAATCTGACTTGGTTTCTCTTGAGACCAGTGAGACAAACTAATATCTTCCTTTCTTCAATAATTGAAGTTAAGAAAAATTCACTGGGGGGACCTTAATGTTCAGTTTTACTTGAGTTTTATCAACTCATGACAAATATCCAGACACACAAACAAGGTTTCACAGAACATGGAGCATTAAGAGGACCACTATTATAGGGCTGCCCTATGATGTATGAATTATTTGATACACAACACATGCCTCAGACAATCATTCTGAAGTGTTCACTGGTGAGTTAAACACCAAATGAAATATTCTAGTCTATGAACAATGTTATAATTCCCTAAACAAATGTTTGTTGTTTGTTTGCGATCGACTGAGACAGACATAGTGCATGTTTATTCGTTTTTGTCCCTGCCTGATTGGCCATGACCTCTGATTTCCAGGGAAGAGACAGTTGAGTGCAGATACAAGGAATTCGGATGCGCCAGACTGAGCTTTTTCTAAATAGAATCCTTGGTTCTTTAATGCGCCAGTGTATACGTGGGTCATTCAATAAATTCGTAGACTGTGTTAATCATTTAAACATCTGATGACTCAGAGAAAAACAAACTACATCACGTTTAACTACAGCCTTTCGGACACAAGTGCTAATAATATTGAGTAAAACAATGCTTTTTTAAAGAAAATATGGCTAAAATATAAATATCACCATACCAGTACCACCACACACCGCAATTTATTATCTGACGTCAGCGACGTAATTGACGTTTTGCTGTTTCTCAAAGGGTAGCACGAAATGAATTATGTTATTAACATAGAAATAAACATATACATTCAAATTGTATATGATTTAACATATCTTCCACAATATCTTAGATAGTCTAAGTGAAGGATTAAGGCTTGGTATAATGGTTGTATATTAACAAGAAAACACATCGCATATTTCGATGAACGTTGCATGGAACGTCACTACGTTTGCCTGTCTGCAATTCCCTGTGCCGTTTTCAATACCATGCTGCGCTTCAGAAATTTGTTTTTGCCACTTAAACACAAGACCAAAGCATGCTGTGTGTTCTCCCTTCACTCTCTGTAACAGCTCTAGTGTGTCTTTGGTGTTTTTCAAAGCCCCATGCACAATTCAATAGTCGTATGAATTTCCTTGCGTAAAGAAATAGACATTTTCACGTTATTGAAAACACGACTCGCCTTAATAAAAACGTTTTTAATTTACATTCCGACGTCCAAATAACTTAATAATTTCATGAAATGTAATGATTATATTTTGTAATAATTTGGCAGAAACATTGGAATGTGCATTACCTTAGTCGGAATTTATGAATAGTTGAACAAATGAAAAAAACATGTTACGTCGGTCGGGGGTGGTAGCGCGTTACTATGGTAATACAATGGCTGATGACATGGTACTCGTTTGCACTATTGACGATAAATTTGTATTGACTGTTGGTAATAAGTTACTGTTTGTTATGCTATAAGAAAGTATTGTTAAAACGCAATAATAATCAAATGAGAGCGATTGTCTACGTATATATTGAATGACCCACGTAGAACCGATACAAAGAGACTACCTCTAGGTTTCTAACCAGTTTATTTCTAGTTGGATAGGAAACACGTTTTGGAAATTTCCGGAAATTTTCAGTGACGCCAGCCAATTCAAAGATTCTAATCAGGGACCTTTGGATTGGTAGTCCAGAATGTTCCACTCGGTCACCATGCCACCCTATTAGTCCAAATAAATCAGGATGGAACAGAGAATCTAACAGTAAATACCCCTATATGATTGTGATAAAAGTCCTGCAATAAAAAATAGTAATTTTCCCTCCGGATATTGGCCAGGGTTCAAAGGCAATTCTCTTTAGCAATCAAGTGTGACTGACAGGCAGTTTGAGCTTTACAGCTATAGTTTGCCTCACTGTTTACCAGAATGGTATAGTATCACAATTAATCATGACATGATATATATATGAGGCGTTCTCCAGGAAAATCAGCTTAGTGACAAAATTTTAAAATCATAATAATATTGCATGAGAACGACAAGACTGTTGAACAGTTGCTGAACATTTGAGCAAAATATAACATCAAATTACAAAGTTACAGACTTTTAAAACTAACCACTCCCCCTACTTTGTTAGTGACATCGCAAACGTCATTCAAACTTTATTTGATGTTACGTTAACAAGAAGTTCATAAATCCAGTATTTGATGAGTTATTGACGTAAACTTTTCAAAATTGTGTCACATTTTAGAATTATGTTCCTTTTTTAATAAAAAATATCTAAATCGTGAATTTTAGCTTTAAGAGAAACGTAGCTACTGTTTTCAACCACTAACTCATCGTTTTCTCAATATTGATACTCTTCAGAAATTTGACACTATAGAAACGACAGAAGAAGATATTTTAACATGATTCATGAGAAAAAATAAATCTAAGACATAGTTCTATAATTATCCAAGAACTTAAACTTAAATCAAATAGCATGACTTTTTTGTCATTCAAGAGGGTTTTCTTAACCTTATTACATAAATACTAATACAATGTCACTAAGCCCGGTTTTCCTGGAGAACAGCTCATATATCAATGTTGAAGGATTTTTAATATCAAGAAATCACAATATCAGGAGAATCGTGAGACTAAAAAATGGTACTTAGCACACTCCCAAATATCACAGAAATTTTAATATTTAACATTGTCTAGTTTATCGCCTGTAACACAAAGGACGAATAATGCATGATTTGTTCTTGGAAATTGAAATATTCAATGCAAGAACCTTGCAATATATTCATGTATAAAAGTTTTAAGGACCATGTAAATATCTTTTAACTTTATATTGGATAGAAGTGCAAAGGTGTTAAGTACTTGGTTATTGGACCAATTATTAAATAGAAGACTAAGGTAATTTATCAAATACATGTACAGTATAACCTCCCGAAACGGCACCTCTGAGAAGCGGCAACCTCCTAGAAGCGGCACTTTTATTTCCCCCCGTTCGTTTTTACTCTTATTTTAACTTCCATAGAACGACACCTCCGCAGAACGGCAAACGGCCGTTTAAATTGTTTACCTTATGTATGGATTACCTCTGAGAAGCGACAGGTGTGTTTTATATTCACATGTGTTTACATAACTCCAAACGATGTTTTTCGCACCTTCGTAGATTATAATAATTATCGCTCAGCAGGTTACAATAGCCGATAGCCAAGGGCGCAAGTAAATTAGCGACTGTCTTTGGGATCAGTTTGACAATATGACACAGTATAACACCGTACATACCATGCACTTGATGAGATGCATTAAACTCGATTTTTTTTAAATTAAAGTCGTTATTAATAATTTTTAAATGAAATATCAATATGCGTATCAATCAGTTTAAGAAAGGAAATTTGTGTACACGTCGTGTTCATGGTTAATCACGTTGTCTAAAACTGTCAATTTCAGCATATGCACTGACCTGAAGTTACACGCGAGAGGTAAATAAATTACCGATCACGTGTGCAAATTGTGTAGTGCGCGTTATGACGTAATAGAGATTTTAACACTTTGAAGGTAAACAATTCAATTGCATGTGCGTAAAATAATATGGATTCGGTTTACAATGTTGAGAGTTGCGTGTTTGTATCTAATCAACGATCTTAATTAAATAATCGTCAGAATTATATCGCAAAACGCGCGGCTACGATTAGATCGAATTCTATGCACTTAATCACAAACAAACTACATCAATTTAAGATTACCGTATTTATAACACTCAATAGTCTATGAACGACATTCTAAAACAATCGACCTCTACAGAGCGACACCTCCGCAGAGCGGCAGTTTTTTCTGTCTCCGCCGGATGTCGCTCTACGGAGGTTATACTGTACTTGAAAAAAACAACTTAGTTGATTATTCCACCCATCAATCATTTAAAGACCACCTGAAGAAAATTTAACAAACTGTCATAAATCCTTTATTTACCGGCTACGAAAACCTTGAATTGCGTCAGTAATTTGTCCATTCATTAGAAATATGACACTAATATTGTGACTGACATTTGACATTTTATAAATACGGTGAGTGAAGATATTAACTATGTCACTATATGTGATATTTATAGTAGAGTTCGAGTACCTCTGGTACTATATGTGATATTTTCAGAAGAGTTCGAGTACCTCTGGTACTTATAAATGAAGAAATATGATTTCATGATTCATGATTTGTCATGCCTGTATATGATGGATCGAAAATGAGAATTGAGCCGTGACTTCACTATTAGCTTTACACTTTATATAGTATATGCCTTAAGGTTACGATATATACCTAAAGGTTATGATATATACCTAAAGGTTACGATATATACCTAAAGGTTACGATATATACCTAAAAGTTACGACACAGAGGTCAGATCCTATCTACACATTATAATCAGGGGTAGATCCTACTGAGACATATTGCACAATTCTGAAATTTTTAAATAAGGTGCAAGTCTGTGTCGAGTGCCATTTTGTACACATCCCTACACTAAAATATGTTTCGAACATTGTTCTACTGTTAAAAATCAGCTTATGAAATTTCAAACAACCATAACTTTGTCAATACTTTTAATATTTCACCAATTTGAAAGAACTTTAATTTCTGCAGAAAAGTCTAAATTTGTTTGCAGCCATTCTCCAGTTGTTAGCGGGCGGGATTCGGCCATCCTGGTTCGGTCAAGACAGTACACATCCTTCCAGGAAAATTTGACAACATTGTTGATTTTCCTCCTGATGTGGAAAAGTTGCAGGTTCCTTGTGGAAGGAAACTTTCAAGTTCTGGTAAGGATACAGTCCAGGAAAAACCGCATGGTTATGTGAATCAGTCACTCTATCATAACTGAAAAATCGTTGAGAAACAGCAGAAAATGTGTTGAGAAGCAGCATTAAACCTGAATAAAAAGTAACAACCAACATTTCATTGAGTTCCAAGTAATCCAGCAGTAGATCACAAAGATGTCAGTTAACAATAATACTTGAGTACCAATTTTAGAACATGTTCCTTCCCAATTAAATACTAACAGACTTAAATCCCCAAAGCAATAATCTATCAACATTCTTTTTCTATCAACATTAACTATAGTTCGCTGGAGATAACACTAGCCTTTGTTTACAAATAAAAATTAAAATTAAATACATTTTCGATATTCATTTTTGTTCAATCTTGTGCATAGACACTTATAATGATATACTCTACATAGATAACTGGCGGCCAGTTCATCGTGCAGTGTTAATAATTTGCTTTGTTTGTTTATTGATAAGGCTAGAGTTATCCCCCCTGGAGAACTATAATAACTCAATGACCTGTATCATCATTACAAGTATAATCAAGATTCTAATTTCTGTCATTAACAATTATATTTCCCCCAGTAATACAATAGTGAAAGAGCTCAATTAACCAAATCAATAAATGGTCTAGTTTTCTCAGGAAACTGTTATACAATAGTACATAGCCCATATCTGTGAGTACATTATCTGTAAGACAATTATAATAGTCAAAGAGAAAAGGTTGATTTATTAACAAATTTTAGGCTTACGTAAAATTGGTCTTATTTGATGGCATACACAATTAACTGGAATAAAACATAAAAATATATCAAAGGAAAAGAACGAATCGACCTATCATAATTATATGTACTTTAAACATATTTTGGTGGCATATCTTGTCGGCCATCTTGGATTCTTGAGGCGATTGTAAAAGAGGATTTTTTTAAGAAGTTGGTTTTCATCAATGATAGACAGTATGCCATCAAATAAGACCAATTTTATGTAAGCCTAAAATTTGTAAATAAATTGACCTTATCTCTTGGACTATAACTAGAATCGCCAAATGATGATGAATAATACCCTAAAAGCAACTGTGACCTGTCACAGAAACCATGTTTTCAAGCAAGCCAAACAATCTCAGGGCCATATCCAGAGACAAAATTTTTTAAGCATAGAGGCAACTACATTCTAGGGTCTGTTTGAGACACTTAAGTTCTCCTTCCAAAACATGCTTATTTTGGTAATTTTTCAAATTTTCACCTAGGTGTGCCTCAGCGTGGCTATGGGCCTAAATCTTGAACAACTGTTTCCACAAACTCGTGACCTTATAATTTATACACCAACTTTCAAGAAAATATCTCTTTCCTTAAGTTTATTGAGCAGAAACTGATATTATATGTCTATGTTGAGTAATGATGACTCTGTATACAAGGAAGAAGCTTGCCTTATTTACATTATTGATTGAAATATTAAAAGTACAAGTCTTAGACATCTGTGATATTTGTTCACCAAATATAATCAAGATTATATCCATTCCAGACAAGTTGTTTAAAATACCAAGCCACTTTTTAATTAGACTAACAAACAGTATATAAGACAAATTTAAGTGAATGTTTAACAATCTTTTTAATCAATGTATTAACTACAGCTAGTCTCTTAGTTTTATTTTGTATAAATATTGCTTAGAACTTGAGAATCAGATGGAAATGATTATCGAAAAGTGTATATCAAAGATACAAAATTACAGTTCTTCATTTATCAATGTGTAGCAATATCAAAGATGCTATTACAGTTCTCTAATAAACAATGTGTGATGATCTCAAAGATGCTATTACTGTTCTCTAATAAACAAAGTGTGATGATCTCAAAGATGCTATTACTGTTCTCTAATATAAAATGTGCAATGATCTCAAAGATACTATTACTGTTCTCTAATAAACAATGTGCAATGATCTCAAAGTTCTCCAATAAACAAGTGTAATGATCTCCAAGATCTTCAATAAATGATGTGCAATGATCTCAAAGATGCTATAACTGTTCTTTGATAAACAATGTGTAATGTTTTCAAATTTCTCCAATAAACATGTCTAATGATCTCAAAGTTCTTCAATTAGATGCTATTACTGTTCTCTAATAAACAATGTGTAAAGATCTCAAATTTATTTAATAAACAATGTGAAATAATCTCAAAGATACCATTACATTTCTCTAATAAACCATATGCAATGATCTCAAAGATGCTATTACATTTCTCTAATAATAAATGTGCAATGCTCTCAAAGATGCTATTAGATTTCTTTAATAATAAATGTGCAATGATCTCAAAGATACCATCACATTTCTCTAATAATAAATGTGCAATGATCTCAAAGATGCTATTAGATTTCTTTAATAAACAATGTGTAATGCTCTCAAAGATGCTATTAGATTTCTTTAATAATAAATGTGCAATGATCTCAAAGATACCATTACATTTCTCTAATAATAAATGTGCAATGATCTCAAAGATACCATTACATTTCTCTAATAATAAATGTGCAATGATCTCAAAGATGCTATTACATTTCTCTAATAATAAATGTGCAATGATCTCAAAGATGCTATAACATTTCTCTAATAAACAATGTGTAATGCTCTCAAAGATGCTATTACATTTCTTCAATAAACCATATGTAAAGCTCTCAAAGATGCTATAACATTTCTTTAATAAACAATGTGTAATGCTCTCAAAGATGCTATTACAGTTCTGTTCTTCAACACACAATGTGTAATGCTCTCAAAGTTCATCAATAAACAATGACACTGTTACAAATGCTACAATATTCGTTAATATTCTGAACCCTAACAGCATTGATAATAAATCAGTATTAATGTTTCATCAAATGACAAAGAGATTACCATAGTACCACAGCAATGATGAGGAAAACATGCCAGGAACAATTTACATCAAAGCACTCAACAAAGAAAATCTTTAAAATATTTCAGGAAGTATTTGGTGGTTAAACCCTTAAATATTTCAGTCTTCAAGCAGCCTTTTAGAGCAGATGTTTTGCATCCTACAATTACAATGAACGATCTGCCATGTGAATGATATAAATGCAAATTGCAACCTTTTTCAGTACAATGGACACACATCACACATCAAAAAGTTCATGAATCTTCAAGAACTCAATAACTTTAACAAAGATTCAGTGAAATATGGTACCACAATATTTTCTTCACAGGAAAGTAATTTTAAGTGCTGTTATACAGAATGCATGCTCTATAAGAATTATATATGGTAATCCCATAAAACCTGAATCGTGAAAGATTAAATTTTGTTGCTTTTGTAGATCGACTTGACCTGGAAATCTAATCAACATTTATCCAACACCTTAATGCATAGCAGAGCAATCTTCCCTCCATGTTTAAATCTACAAATTCAAAAGCAAATAGAATTGATTTCATCTATTCACTTATGTATGTCAAAATCCACAAAATTTACAGCAATTTGCTAAAGGAACCTGCGAGTGCAGCTCTGCCAGGGTTTGATACAATAATAACGAGAAAACAAAGATGATTTATACTATCATAGATAAACTATGAAGTTACGTAAATTTGCAAATATTTTATTTTATATTCATCATGCAAGATTTATGTATATTTCATTTCCTGTGATGTGTAAATTAAATCCTATGAATTATGTATGACATCCCTTCTGTGTTTTTGTTTATGATTAAATGTTTGCGAGTTTCCTGATTTTTCTTCGTTTTTTTGTGATTTTCTGAGAAATGACAAAAACTGGAAAGTAAGACATAACAATATTTTTGATAAATGCCTGTATGCACTAAGGCCAAAATTATTTTTTTTGTTTTTTAAAAGAAAAAATTGCGAGTAACGAAAAATCAAAGAGCTCTAGCCTAAGTGTAAGACTTGCAAAAATACTAGTAGATCTACCCTGGTATTAGAATTTTGAACAATTTCACAAATTAATATCATGTTCAGGAGCCTAAAGATCAGGCTTTAAATTTAAGAAAACCTTACTTACCAAATGAATCGAAAGAACAAGTAGTCTCGTATGAGACAAGTTTACTCGTACACAAAAATCCCCACAGAATTCCTACCACTATTCACCAGCCCTACTAAACGCCATTTCTAATGAATATGAAAGTCCTTGTATTCTAATATAACAATCTTCAACAAGATAGTGCTTCCCTATAAGATCCAATAAACATCTTGGCCAATTGGCTATTCAGCGACTCAATATAAAGCAAAAGGCTGCTCTCAATCATGTTATTGATTCTGGGTTTTCATAGTTTTCATGCAATGCAAGGCTGCTCAGAGACACTAGTCACAATGGGCTAGATGAAATAAAACAGGGGGACTCAGTGGAATGGTGTTATGCAATTGGGGAACTTTTTTGACAGCCCATACCTCAATCAGCAAGTGATGACCTTTCACGACATGACAACATATTTACACAAGTCTGGCAACATCTGCCATTATACTAATATAGAGTTTATATTAGAAGACTCTAGGGGACCTAGCAGAATATTTTGCAACTATCCGTATTGTTGTTTTCACTCAACTGGTGACAGTAACTGTTGTATGTGCGTGCTGTCGTGGTAATCGTTTTTTCCCCTGCTAGATTGGCCAATGACTTCTGACTGAAGTGGCAGTAATGTGTGATACAAGGATTCACAGTGAGATTATAACTGTAGCTCTTTTCTAATAGAATCTCCTTGGTTTTTTTAACTTGCCCTGTGTATTGTAAAGCACATATATACCAAGACTACTACTTAGCGTTTCAATAATAATCAATTGCCCTGACCAAGATTTGAACCTGTACCTCTCAATAAGTAGTCATGTCAGCATTAACCACTCTACCATGGTGCACTATGACACCCTTCTAGCATTATAAGCATATCAAATTATATGAAATATTTGAGCATCAAATGTTGATTTAAGATTAACTCATGAACAAGGTTGATACGTAACTTATAAATTGCTGTGATCCAGGAGGGGTTCAAACTGCTTAGGATCATTTGACCACAGAACTAATGTTAGCTCCTTCCAATATAGGATATAAAACTATCAATTGGTGTATAATGTTTAGGGTTTAACTAACAAGGGTACTGTTTTATCAAAGCACTTAACTTCCGTTCAAATTTCAATTCTTTATAATTCTTCATGAACTATGCGTCAGTTAACAAACTCCTTACGAAGTGCATCTGTCACTAATATGTAGGTTTTAAATTTTAAAGAATTTTAATTTGAACGAAAGTTTAAGAATTTCGTAAGTGCTTTGATACAGTACCCAGGGAATTGTATTTGTTTAGAAGTAAACAGAACTAGAATTATCACTGTCGTGACCAGGGCCCCATGGTAGCATGTCGTAAGAGGGGGAGGGGAGGAGTGTAGAAGTATAGTATCTTGAACCATTTTCAAACTATGGCCAATGTTAAAAGATTTTGAAGCTGAAAAAGGGACGCAAGTCAAAATTTATCAAAGCTAGAGTTGCTGCACTTTGCTAAAGGTATGTGTGTTATCACTGGCAATAAGTATAGCAAGTTTCATTTGAAAATCTTTTATGGTTTTGAATAAGTTACGAAGAAAAAAGGATGAAAAATTAGGCAAATTGAAATGTAACAAAGGGGCCATAATTCTTCCAATATTATAGCTAGAGTAATGTTACTTGCTAAAAAATAGCGCTTTATGGCAGTGGGTTTATGTTTAAAATTTAAAGTTGATATCTTTAATGGTTTTCAAGTTATCAAGAAAAAAAACTGTAAAATGAGGAAAATTTGAATTTTACAAGTGGCATAACTCTTCCAATATTGTAGGGAGAGTAATGTTACTTTCCATAAGATAGCATACTATTGTTGTGAGCTTAGGTTTTAAGTTTGAAGTCAATACCTATACTGGCTTTCAAGTCATTTAGAAAAAACATGAAAAATGTGGGCGGACAGAACATTCCAACGAGACGGTATTTATGTGGCTACTTTATGGAATGAAGTCTAATTTTAGCCACATAAAAGAAAATTTTAGCTTAGTAACTGCTTTGTCCATAAAAAGTAGCAACCTAAGTATATGTTTGTGTGTGCGGACGGACAGACAAGGTGATTACTTTAGGCTTTTGCCCGGGCCCTAATTACATTAAATATTTCTCCTTACTTAAGCCTTTAATATGAAAAGGCAACCAATTTTTATAAAAGTTTCATCTCAATTATCTGCAAGTGATGGATGACCTTTTAGAAATATAATGACAGCATATTTACACAAGTCAGACATTATCAGTCAATATTGGAATAATAATAGACTTGATATGATGTGATGTGACCAAGGATGTGACCCAGGACACTAGTACTGTAACTGTAATTTGTGATAATTGTGATGTTTTCTTATATAGCAGTTTTATACAAGTTTAATTTGCCAATGATTATAACACTAGCCTTTGTTTACCAATAAAAATGACACTTAGGCCAGAGTTCTTTTATTTTTCGTTACTCGGACCCTCCTGCCCAATTGTTTGGCATTTTCAAACAAAAAAAAATTAAAAACTGGAAAAAAATGCATATAATGTTTTGATGATAAATGGACCAGCCTTGTATTGTTATTGCATTATTTTGTTAATAATAAGTTTTATTATATAAGTGTTTCACTGCAGTGTACTAGTCTTAAGATAAATTGGCTGTTTATCTTGAAAACTAACACAGTTGTTTAGTGTTGATTACTTTAAATTGGACCATCATTGACTATTCTACCACCAACAGCTTGTGGATGCTATATTTTGGGAGTTTTTATTTTTATTTTATTCCCTCCTCCTGTGGACTTTTTTCTGAAAAATGTCCGAGTAACAAAAAAATAAAAAAACTCTGGCCTTAAATGCATTTCCGATGTCCTTGTCATCGATTACTTTTAATGCATCTTCTTTACCCTACAATCAACAGTGGTAAAATGCAACCAGTCGACCCCGTGCAGTGTTGATATTGTCAATGTTTATTTATTAATAAGGCTAGAGTTATCGCCAGCAAGCTATACATGTACAAGTAAAGGAACGTAGTAGACTGGAAAAGATGTTTACAGCTGAATTGTGTTAGTCATGTGTTCCAGGTCAAGGTCACACAAAACTAAATAATTATTATAGCGACCGGATTTATTTGATGAAGTAGTCCAGTATCAATGGCCCGTTGAACGAATAAGCCACTTCCATCACATGCCAGCAATAAATAAATTGGTATTCATACAATATTCTTGAATCTGGTACAACAAATCTCATACAGCTATCATGTTATGTCATGATTGATTGAATGAACGCTACCAAGTGAAAACGTCCAATCATCCTATTGGCTCTAGCCATTGATCGCCATAGAAACTAAATGACAGCTTCTATTGCCCATTTAAATCATCAACAAAATATGAGTTTATTATATTTTCCCTGAAATTGAGCAAAACAGTGTGGCTATCAAATCTATGGTTACAAAAAATTGCTAGAATGGTTGTAGCTGCAAAGAACTTTACTTCATCAAAATTTAATTTCAGCAAACCGAGCGACTATCAAATTTATAGCTACAAAAAATGCTAGAATCAGGGGTGTAGAAATGTTTTCATGTTGCAAGTAAATCTTCAAAAGAAGGCGGTTGGTTGACAAAATAATAATCTCACTTAAAGTAACAAAGAAGAAAATGACAAAAAGTGGCCAGCAAGCATGTTCAAATAGCCAGTGAAATTTGTCGCATAATGGCTTATTTCTACACCCCTGGATAATGGTTGTAGCTGCCATCAAATGACACACCTCTTTAACAATTTATACCATACACCGAACACTATCCTGAAGAGATGAGCTAGAATGTGTAAACATCTTAATATGCAGCTTTTTTTGACAAATATTAAGAATGATCTCCCTTGATATTGTCTTGCAAGAGTTCTAATATCACATTCTAATTTTGACGTGATTTTTCCAATTAAGCCAATAACGGCACCTATTTAAGAGGAATTGAAGCATATAATAAACAGAAAAGTTATTGTCTTGTTAAGTCTTGTTTCATATTGGATTGTCTCCCCTCCCATACTACAATGTACATAACTGCAGAATTGTTAAGAAACGGCATTAAACCAAAAGAAACGAATGTAACTGAATAACACACTGCAGCTTCTCACCAGCATAATGTCAGTACAGATACTGTGTCCAGGCAGTTGACATTATTAATTGCAGTTGTTGAAAATGTTTTATTTTTAGGGAAAAATAGTCGTTTCTCTCGTTATGTCTAACTGGCTTAACAATTCTATTTAGTCAAATTTTTTTGAAAGTCCTGATTTTCCTTCTTTGCATTGTCTAAATGAATTGTGAGCAGAAAGCATTCTATCTTGGAGGGAAGTGAAAAGTTTTGCCAGAGGCAGATGTAGATCAGACTTAGTCTGATGGACAACAGTAGTGACAGCGTATACCCATGAGGTTTTTAGAAGAAAGTAATAACGGTTGCTGGAAATTTTATGTAAAGACTACAGTACAACTTCTGTAGAGCAACACCTTTGGAAGCTACAAACATTGGCTGATGTGTAGAGGTTGTTGCTCTACAGAGGTTACATTTAGAGTTTTTAATATCACCTAAGGGAAATTTTGAATGTGATGTTGCAGAGAGGTTGTTGCTATACAGAGGATTACTCTGGAGAGGTTGTACTGTAAATACCTGTTACACTGCCAAAAAGAGACAATACAGGAGTGTGTATTGATATCTTCGATCAAACCACAGGAATTTGAAATTCTATCCATAGACTATCATAGCAGTCGATCTAATCTAAATCGCTCTATATATATATATAATACTGAAGGAATGCAAAGCATCCCCCTCTCCAAAATGGAATCCTGTAGCCAGTGCTAACAAAATAAAAGATACAAGCGATCAAGTTAACTCATTGGAGGGGGGAATGCATTGCACTCCTTCAGTATTATATATATATATACCGGCATATAGAACGATTTTGATTAGATGGACTGCTATGATATTTTATTAATAGAATTTCAAATTCCTCTGATCAAACTGACTCTCAATCTTACATTAGATCTACATAGAGGAACATAATTTCAAGTACACGATCATTGAGACTGAGCACTGATCGGATGATTATCTTCATCTAGGTATTGTACAGATCTCAGGGAAGCTATTTTGACATCTGTTATAGTCCAGAGAATTTGACCCGATCCTCGACCTTCAATTAGCATAATTAACAGTTGATATCTTGTCTATATTTATAACCCTGGTTGTATGTTTTCATAAGCATGGAAGTATCACGAAGACAGTCGATGTGTAATATACAAACACATACTGTATCTATAGGACCGATATTGCATGATTTGCTCGCGGAAATATATACATTCAATGCAAGAACCTTGTAATATATTCATGCATAAAAGTCAGGATCAGGTCAAATTCTCTTTGCTATAATATATATATACATGTCCAGTAAAACCTCTATAATACTAGTTTACCATTAGGTTCCATGAAAAATGGTTTCCATCAATTTTAGAGATTTAGTCTTATGATTGAGGTGAAATACAACACTGTTACACAAAACAGTGAAAAAAGACTTGTAAATAGCAGTCTTATTTTCAAGTTCGTAGAGTGGTTTTTAAACAAGATTTTACTGTACAATGAATTTTTTACAGTAATTGTTTTAAAAATGTGGATGTACTAAAACATAATGCACAACTGTTACAGTTAAAGTCTGATGCTTCCTCAAAGTCAGGTCATCAAACAAACATAAGATCACACTCAAAGACAATGTCCACTGCAATGCCTTATTATTTTTGGATCAAAATTCTGAAATCAAATGATACTTTATTAATTGCTTATCAATGCGTGTGTAAGAAATTAGTATGATCTTAATTCATTCATTCAACTTGAGAATGAAATTCTAATGTGAAGAGATTCTTCTGAGAAAACTTTGACCTTAAAGTGAGTTCAAATCAACAGGGGCCATCTAATGGTCCAGAGGTTCTTTTTGATAAACTATTCTCAAGTTATTGATAGGAAACCATTTACAGTGCATGGACAGACCGACAGACCAAACCATGACGTAACAAACATGTGCTAAGTATGAATGAAATTATTTACCTCCGCTTCATTGTATGGGAGCATAATATTAAGATACAACCAGTTAGTTGATTAATTTGAACTACATGTAAATGGATCTTTCATTTATAGTCAATATTATAATGTGTGGGATATATAGTCTATATATTTGCACCAAGCGATCCTTTTTAAGACAATTTATTATGTTCAGGATAATATTTATACAAACCAAAAACAAGATAAATTTACTTACTCATGAAAAAGAAAGCTGCGTAAGAATACGAGCCCGGGGGAACGAATCCTGACTTGTGATGTACCAGCATCTCTTGCTCGACGTCTCCAAGTTCATTATTGTGACTCTTCAGTAGAGATAGCCCTCGCATTAAGTCACGATATTCAGTAAATGATGGATCATGTTGAGTTAATGACTCTAGTCTATCATCAGACAGAGAACCTAGTTGTCTTATGTTGGTAATACCAACAGACTGTAGTCTGAAAATACATACATTTGGGTTGATATAATAATGCAAAAAATTCAAAACAGCATATTTCCCAAATAACGGCATAATTTTCCCAAATTGCAAAAAATACAATACGGCATACTTCCCAAATTAAAAAAAAACAAGAATGCATTCAATAAGCGCTTATGCCCCTGTGGAAGCCTGTGGTGTGTGGTTGTTGTTTTCTCGCCACATGGCTCTCGTTCCGTTTTAGTTTGACTGACTGAGGCGGCAGACATTCGGGACGTGATGCCGTGTTTTCAGTGCTTTGTGTGTTTCTAATGTTTTCTGTGCTCGGCTGGTTAAGTTGAGTGCTGCCTTCCCTGTCTGACTTAATATAATCTTTTTGTCCATATTAACTATTAAGTCGATCAGGGAGCCAAAATTCTGTAGAAACGTTGGATAGAGTTACATGGCTTGTACAGTGTAAGGTGTTAATGATGGTTAACAAGTACGCCAAGTTTGAAAGCAATGCCTTCAGATGGACTTTGAAAATATATGAGTTTAAAGTTAACATTTTCAAAATGGAACAAACGGACGGATGGACAGACAAACGAACAGAACAATCACTATAATAATATATGCCTCCCGCACCAGTAGATGCTGGGGCATAAATACAGAACAGCATATTTCCATAATTCTCTACTGTTGCATCACATTCTATGTGTTTTAATGCAAAAACATATCAGGGAGACACAGCATGTGGCTAATGAACCTTTGGGTCAACTCTAATGTATGCAAATGTTGAATCAAAATTTAAAAGAGCCCCCACATTGAGATCTGTATCAAACTCAAAACTTTTATTTTGAGTTTAGACTTCCATTTGAAACGCTTAGGCAGATTAAGGCCACAGTCTCATTCTTCTTTTTAACAGAATAACTATGGTAGAACTACAACACATTTGAGCCATTCTCCAAGAAAACCAGGCTAAGTGGCATAATTATGAAATCATAATAATATAGTGTGGTTAGTTTTAAAGGTCAGTAACTTTGTAAATGTGGAATATATTGAGCTGAAATCTTCAGAAACTGTTCATAAGAGTCTTGTCTTTCTAACGCTATATTATCATGGTGTCATAACTATGTCACTATAGCCCAGTTTTCCTAGAGAGCAGCTAATATTATACATTTAGAATGATTTAGTTCAATTATCCACAGAATTATACAAGTAATGTAAACTAATATAAGATTAGATACATTTTACCATCAAAGGATGTCAAAATACAATGAAGTTTTACAAAACTATTATGCTTTTATACATTTATCCACTTTTCCTGGAACAATACCTATTATTTATAATTACCTCACAACATTAGAGGATAATTAAAGAAAATACATGTATCGCTCTCAAATATTTCGAGACTATAAATCTTCATATTGTGATAATTATACAACAAATGTAGTCATATTCCATCAGGAAATGTGCACTTAATATTACTTAACAAGAAAAATGAAAATTCCATTTAAACTATAGATTTTCTACGGCAAATCAATTAAGATAATGCCATAGTAGAGTTGGTTCCATCTTATACTGTTTGTCCAAATTGTTTAATCACATCGTGTAGTGATAAAATTAAATATTTTCAAGAGCGCGTAGCGCGAGTGAAAGTATTAAAATTTTATCACTACAAGATGAGATATTAACCATATTCAATCAAAACAAACAAATATTCTATTTATTTAATGCTTTTATTGTGTCAAAACTGGTACTATTTATGCCAAATTACCACTGTGGTTAGGCTATGTATGAATATGTTATTCCATTCATATTTTTCACTTCAAAATCCGCCATCTTGGATTATGGTGAATAGGTGAAAACGACTTTTTTGAGAATTTTTCATTACATCATACACCAACTTGTAGGAAATTGTCTAACTAAGAATAAAAACCCCCACATGAAATGTTTCCGTTCAGTAATAAAAAAGTCACAGACATTTTAGTGTTGAGATTTTGGTAAATTAAAGTAGTCCCTGTGAGGGGGCGGAGCTTATATCAGTCACATTGTAGGTGATAACCAGTGACTGATATAGGTTTTATTTCACTGATAGAACTCCATATCTCATCAGTTAGCATTAAATAATATAATTTATCGCTAAATTGTATTTCAAAAGGTACTTTATTGACTACTGACTTAATGTCAATAGCACAAATTGTTGCATTCTTTGATATTTTTGATACATTGCTTTTGTAAGCTTTTCCTCTTATAGAAGGGCTGCATGTTATATTTCTTAGGTGTCTTCAACAGGAAGCATGTATTTCTTTAACAGCAAAAACATCCAATTTCCCCCAAAAATTTGGACTTACATACTTATAATATATTTCCATGAACATGTACAACTACATAATCAGGTCCAAATATCACCAAAAGTATCATCACATTTTTTCCTTCTTAAAATAATCTTTGCTACCGGTAAACGGTACATTCCAAATTTGAAAAAGGCTATAATTTCCAATGAACATTAAAAAAAATTCAAAATCAAACATAAAATGACAAAGCTATGAACATTTTTGACTAGAGGTCAAGCATAAAAGTTTACAGAAACCAGTAAACAGGCACATGTAATCTATTTTTCTGTTTTATTTGGCCTTTCTGCTTTACGAAAGTCCCAATTTCAAGTTGTCACGACACCAAAAATTCCCAATCTGAACAGACCCGGACCCTTTCCCAAAAAAGCAATTACAGGGCATACAGTTTAAGAGGGGTGGGGGGGGGGGGGGGGGGGGGAGAGAATCCCAACAGAAAAATCCCAAGGGAAAATTTCAATTAAGTGCTAGGCATGTATTAGGACACATATGGTACCAATATATACATCTTTATATTATGGATTATGCTATGATATCGTTACATTAAGTTATTACCATACAGAAAGCCTGTAATTTTTACCATTATTCCTTCATAGTTTTTCCTAATTTCTTTCGCTATGGAATAAAGCCACAGAAGAATAGAATCAATGTATGTTATACACAGTCTAACTACCTTAATGGAATAACTACTGTATACAGTACATTCTGTAAATCACTTTTTTTCGCCAGAGTTTTATTTCGCTAATATTCGCGAGGACGTTGAAATGTGAAATCATTATTCGCGCGAAAAATTGCCAAAGCAAAGCCAGTGGAATTGGACATTGTCAATGAAGCAAATCAAAATTCTTGTGAACAAAAAATCTTGATTTTTAAAAATCACGAAATAAAAGTTATGCGAAAATTAAGTGGTTTACAGAAGTGGCATCATAAATAAAAGCTGCTACTAATATTTAAGAGACAATGGACCATTGGGGGTATTTAGAAACAGTTTAATACAGAAAGTGAGAAACATAAACTGTGTTAATGCGTAGTGATAAAAGACATGAAAACAAAGAAAATTATATAGCAGATTAAATCACTCACAATATTATTAACAACAAAGTGTCATCTTTACGAGGTCATTGACAGGATTTAATGTGTTTTTTTTTATAAAGTACCAATTTAAGGTCCACATGTACTTTCAGACACTCATAGGTTCAGATGAGCTTAAACATATATACATGTACCCTGGCACAATCATTGAGTCGCAAGTTTGCTGTTATACCCAGTGCTGATGAATGCCACAGCACATATCAGCTTTTGACCATCTCAGGTACACATTCTCACACCTGGATAAAGTGGAGCATTCAGGATTATTCTTGTCCAGGAAAATAAAGCAGAGGCATGGATGGGAATCAATTTAAATGAACCTTGAACCTCTCAACCTACAAATGTGAGCCTGACATCTAGATCAACGCATCCATTTTTCCAACAAGCACACAACATCAAACTGTGACAAACCCTTATGCTAAGCTAGGTCACAGTTGATTTTGGCAAATACGGACACCGAAGACTCGTACGAGCATTGTACAGGTTTTCTTAACTCGTACAAGCATCATACAGATATCGTATGAGTGCATCTCTATAGATCAATCGCAGTCCATATGAGCTGTGACCAGACGCTGCGATCATACAAAAACCGTTAGGATTTCAAAAGATGTGAACTCGGACGAGTTGATAAATTTGTACGGATATCGTACAAGCTTAGTGACTGTAGCATTTGGCATCATAATTTTAAACAAGAACCATTTAGTTATACTTTTTTGCTCATGCGCGACTGAGAGGTACGTATCTTTAGAATTTTAGCAAAAATATGGGAAATCTTATATAATTGTAAACACAAGCTTGTCAGGGCTGCCATGCAGAGACTCAGACCAGCACAACCCTCTAAGAAAAATAGCTTGTTGGGCTTCAGAGTGAGCAAAATAGCTGAATGAACCCCTTCTTTAGAAAAAATTCTTTATCCACACAAGTTGCTTAATTCTTCCAATCAAATGTAAATGCTACAACTAACCTGTGTACATAGTTGTCTGGTAGACCTCGGGTTATAAGCCATGTTTTCAACACAGCTTTCTCTTTCAATTGTCTGATAATAACTGCTAGCTTTGCTTTCTTTTCCCTGGGTAACTTTGTAAACAATTTGGAGTTTTCAAAGTCAAAGTGAACAAGGCCATCAACATATCCAATTCCTGCAAAATAAGAGTACAATGTATTACAAATTCATGTACCTTTAAAAAAGATTTTCAAAAATCATACACAAATTCAAGTATAAAGTAATATTTAAAGGTGAAGCGTAACCAGTTGGGTAGGCCTCAAACCTATGGCCAAGATCACAAATATGTCTTGGTTCAATTCTCCTTAGAGCACTCGGTCATTTCTGAAATGTTTTTCAGTGTTTCCAACCAAACTAGCAATTAAATGGTTGGTTACCCAAGAGGATGTCCTAAGTGTATCGGTGCTGTACACTTGGTATATTAAAGAATCAAGGTGTCTATTCAGAAAGAGCTAGGGTATCGTACCCAGAATCTTTCTTACACAACCATCTCTTCCATTAGTTTATACTAATTTATTTAAGGTCGATTGTGAAACAAGTTTTTCCAACTTATTTTAATCACTCTCGACACCTCATTCCTGATGTTATCCATCGCTCATGGGTTTGAGAGAAGAGAAGCCAGTTTCCCGTTAGTGCTGAGCGTTTAGCAAGGGAATTTCTGGTACCATTTTTATTTCGTCTTTGGTATGACGTGGCCAGGGATCAAACCCTAGACCTCCCGCACTCGAAGCGAATGCTCAACCACTAGGCTATCCATTGAAGTCAGTCAGAGGTCATTGGCTTATCTGACAGGGAAAAACATGATGATTCACATTAGACTGTCTCAGTTGATAGAAAGACAACAATCAATAATCAAATTTACTATCATGATATTACCATGATAGATTTGATGAAACATGACAACCTATCAGGTTTAGTAAATGTAGACTAAAGAATAAACCTGATCCTCGTTATCTCTATTAGCATAATTAAACAGTTGATTTCTTGTTTAACTTTAACTTCAGATTTATGTTTTTCATTAGCAGAATGTAATACAAGTATATGCACAAGGTGTACCGATCATACAAATTTAAAGGACCAAAAAATGGAAAAGCACATAACTTTCTCCCAGAAATTGACAAGATTCCAAGCGTAAAGGTTGGGGGACCGTTTCATAGACATATCTTAGCTAATTAAGATTCGACTTTTTCCTTTTTCATGTGCTTAAGTTTGACCTTGAGAAAAGTAAGACAGTTAAAACATTGAAGTAAAGTTATATGAACTGGAATGATCACAAATAACTATTTTAACTTTACGAAAATATATGGGTTCACTTTGAAATAGAATGCTGTAAATAATTTACGGAAAAGAATGATCTGAGCTAAGATAACATGTCTATGAAATGGGTCCCAGGATCTTACTAATAATATCTCAGGACTAAAATAAAAATTGTAAGCACTTAGACATAACAAAATAAACAATAATCAGTCAGGCATTATACATTACACATCATTACATGTCAATAAGTTCAAGTACCAGCATTATGAAGACTGTAGCTGTATCGGTGATTTGGTCTAGACACAGTTTGCAGCAATGTTAATTGATGGAGCAATAATCAAGCATAGACCTGTGTCTTCAGACTCTTCACATATAGAAACTAACATTGGTAAAAGTGTATTTGCAGCCCATTGAACTATATAACGATGTTAAAGAAATATCCCAGACAATTATCGACTTAGTAGTTTGCATTCTTAACTTCATCCTAATACAGACTCCATAGCCATACATAGGTGGTTAGTCAAGTCCCCAGACACAAGTATGATTCCGGTGTTTAAAGAATACATGTATGCAGGGGGATGAGAATGTCTTAACTTAGTTTGTTTGTGGTTTATTGGTAAGTAGCTAGGAATCTTTTTGTATCAAAGCTAATCCATTCTTCACAAGCAAAAGAGTACAATGTGCAGAGGCAGGTGCCTTAAGCCTTCTTGAAAATTTGAGAAAAAAAGACTCAAATAGCACGTCTATTAAACTAAAGAAAAATTACAACCAAAAATACCATTGAAAATATTTGCCGGAGTGAGACATAAATGTATTTAGGTATTTTAAAGCATGATAACTTCCCAAGACTTCACATAGTTATTTTTCTTATATTCACTCCGAAGTCTGAAGATGACAGTTTATAATAAAGGAATCAAAAGTATAAATATAGACTGAAAATACTTAATAATAATGCAGTTAAGCACAAGACGTCATAAAACTTTTTTGAGTTTGTTGTGACCAAATTAGATGAGTCTCATTAATTTACCAGGGCCCTCTACTATCAGTATTACAAAGTCTAATGATGACAGATCTATGAGGAATCTGGTTGTCAAGTAACTTCGATTTTAATTATTTAAGTCACCATATATGAGTATTGTCTACTGGCTGGCGACAACCACACATTACATCAATTGATTTGGGCACATTGGTCGAGTTGATAATTAAGTTCCGATAACGCTCTTGACTACGAATCAAGAGGTCCCTGGTTTGAATCTCGACCGGGGTGCTTAATAATTTCTGAAACGCTTTTCAGTGTTTCCTGCCAAACTAGAGATGAACTGTGGTTGGAAACCAAGAGGTAGTCTCGCATGTATTGACCAGTGCTTTACACGAGGCACATTAAAGAACCCATAAGTCTATTTGGCTAGGGTAACGCACAACCCTACATCTTGAATCACACAAAGTATCATCTCTTCTTCCCTGAGAGCTGGTGATCATCAGTCAAATAGACTAGAAAAAAACTGATGACATTGATGCTCAAATCAAATGCACACAATTAAACAATCAATTCTACTTTCGTTTTTGAAAAGAAATTTGTTAGGTTCCATGTAGACAAAAATCATTGAATATTTTGTAACGGTCAACAACATTCCAGCTCACCTGCATCAAAAAAGAACTGTACATAGTCAGTTAACTGATTGTCATGAATCCATTCTGTGAATTCCCTGTCTGCCAAAGCAGCCTTCCTTTCAACATGAACTAAATAACCTGCCACAAATACTGCCAATACTAAACATGCAGTCGTAACAATCTGTTTAAAGTCTTTATTAAGACTAGCATTTAAGTTAAGGGTCATGTTACCATAGTACACAAACTTGTATAAAACGCAAAAAACAATCTAATTTTAATAATTCACATGAAACCGGAAGTAACAAAGATAAACAATTGATCATGATCACTCGGACGGTCGATATAAAAAATTCGTTAGAAATCAAGCGTCTACTGGGTGTAACAAGATTTGACATATCTGAAAGTAACGTGTTCCCAATATACACTTGGATAACATTGTGTCGTTAAACTTTACAAACAGAATGTGCTAACATTAATCTATTATTTTCTTATACCATGTATGCGAAATATGTTGTTTCATTACGTAGGTTGTGTTTTGTCATCCGTTTTCGCGACTACTGTTAATCAGTTTATTTACAATCGTTGTTCTATTGTTCTGTTTGGTTTTATTAGTGCTTATCTCGTTTCCTTTCAACAAAACGGTCAATAGAAAGTGATGCTGAGATCTATTCATGAAATGATGGCCATTCATAAAAAATACATAAAAATAAGAATGAGTCATCAGTTTCAATTAAATAAATGACTTATACTTTAGTCTAAGAAACTTATGTGTGATTGTATTATTTTATAATTATGTGTTACAGGTTATGTGAGAAAATTGTTCAGCCTGTCCGGCGCTCAAACCACTACCAACTGAGTTAGCAGGCTGCTTACACTCACCCATAATACAGTGAACTGCAGGTTTAGACCTAGTCAAACCCAACTCGACGCATACAGTATCACACTGTATATGGGGACGGACTGTTAGAAATTAAAAGCAGCCAATTGGAGACAGCAAGTCTGTCGAGTTGAGACTGTGACATGTATTTCCCCACTAAATTGAATTTCATCCAGAATTTCAGAGAGTAGGGCCTACATGCATATCAAATGTCAAGAGCTCTGAAGCAACGTAAATTCTATAACATGGGGCCATGTTTGGCACTGAATGTCACAGACTGAGAATAATGTGCATCCTTACCCGGGTAGAACACAGGACCCTTTGCTGAATGTCAGCTTATTCAACCCCAAGCTCATTCAACCCCAGAAAAGTACGGACTATTCAACCCCAACCCTAGGCTCATTCAACCCCCAGGCTCATTCAACCCCAGAGATTTTGAGGCTCATTCGACCCCAATTAATTTTTTGTTATAATTTAGTAAATAAGTTAATCTATGATGAGACAGTCTATAGAAAGCGGCTAGCTAGTACAGCGACACCATATGATTGCATAACAGTACTTTGCAGACCTTATACGATTCATTGATAAAACCATCACTTGACCTTAGTCTGAAGTTTCTAAAATATAGCTTTACAGCCGGGACATTTGATGAACACGTCATTTTCGTATTATGAAACAAGTTTGGTATCGGCCGGTGTAGTGATTTGTTTGCAAAAATATCGATTTAATTTTGATCTTGGAATAAACAAATGTTGCTGATTGGCTTAAATCAGTTTAAAAATTTGGAGAAACATATGGAGCAGTATTGGGAATGTTGACAGTTTCTGGAACTACTTGAATGCGGATTCACATAGCAGCCTAAAGGCGGTGAATTTTGTATTAAGAAATGGGCAATGGTAGTAATGAGAGGCTTAAACGCCTCCCAAAAATTACAGACATAAATTCCCGAACCTAGATATTTACTTATATCTTTATAGTGGCTTGTGTTTCTAAATACATATTAATTATAACCTTGTTTAATTCCGCCAGATGTATACAAACTCTCAATTAATAATGTATATTAATTTTTAATTAATTAGTCTGTTTCTTTTGATTCGGATTTTCAAAGTCTTTCTATAATTGTATATAATTATCTATAAAAATTAAATCCAACTTATGTTTGTTAAAGTAGAATCTATGTATTTAAGGTAAAACATACATTTTCCAAGTATTTCTATAATTATTGATTTATCTCAAAAAAATAAAAACACATTTATCTTTTAACATATTTATAAACTCAAAATTGAAGAATACCCTTGCCGAACTTTTTTTTCATTGGGGTTGAATGAGCCTTACATATCTGGGGTTGAATGAGCCCTGGTTTGGGGTAGAATGAGCTTGGGGTTGAATAATACTTAAAATCGCTTGGGGTTGAATAAGCCTGCTTCCATTCGCTTACCGAGCGAATGCTCTCTGAACCGAGCTATCCGGACGCTTACACAAGTCTTCACCCATACAATGAACAGGTTCAGACTGTTACATAAAGATACAAATATCACAGGTTGTAGAGGCATATCTGTATATATCATAATGGGAGGTAAATGTTCAAATGCCCCAACTGTTGTTTGTTACCTAATGTTAGAGGATAATGTTTTATGGTATGGTCAGGTGATGAGCCATCAGTTTTAAATGGTTACAAAATTCCTACCTGTCTGGTGACAATATGAATCAGGAGATACCATGATCAGAAAAAAGTGCCTCATAAAGTAAAACCAAAATTAATGGGTTGGCCCTGGAGACACTATAAAATATAATAGTAAACAAACACTTGTATCATAAATTGTAAATATAAGTTTATAGTTATTAAAAAACATTTCTTGTTCAATATAATTTCAGTGGATGAGGATAAAAGAGCGGATGGTAGCAAAGTGGAGATTGGGGATCGCCTAGAATGTGATGGTTATAAAGCAACATTGAAATATATTGGCCTTGTACCGCCAACTAAGGGTAAACTATACCTTTGATTTGTCATACTTCCCAAACCATGTCAAATACACCTAGCAAACTCTTATTTGGAATGGCAACATTTCAATTGCAATCAGTTCATATGTCCAACACCAGTTCTATTTGCGCTTTGTTTATTTTTCTCTAATTCTCTTATTGGTCTGATAGTGTTTCTGGTCTGTGAACAGATTTATAACGGCGCCTGTCTGTCCATTTGTTTAATGTGTTAATGCATTCAAAACTCTCTGGAAGTCTCTTCTATATTCATTTCACTTCAATACAAATGTATATAAAATACTTCTCTTTGTTTCATTTATTATTTTGTTTTACTTACCGTACATTTGTAATATTTCCTTAGGTAAATGTGCTATGTTGCAATTATCATACATCAGATTCAGTGGTAAGTCAAGTTCTTGTGAAGAATACACTGGCGGACGAGAATTTGTATTAGATGTTTTAAGGGTATTTTTTTCCTGGCAAGTAATTATGTAATGTATCCTTAGCAATTAATCTATGCTTTGTTGAACTTTTCACGATTGTTTTATCAGGTGTGTGGTATGGAGTGGAATGGGACGACCCAGAGAGAGGCAAACATGATGGTACACACGAGGGTCAAACATACTTCAAGACTACGTAAGTTACGCATGAAATGCTTTTCAGGTTGAAAATGTTGCTGACATTAGGATGAAATAGAAAAATAATAGGTTGCTAACACATTGACTTGTGAGCGACCTATGTCCCCATTAAGGCCCGCTTTTTAATTCCCTCGTTCCAAAATTCCCTGTAAACCTAAAAATAAAAATGCTGTGGCCTGAGTTATGCTTAATTGTCGTTGTATTAAATTGTTGAAAATGATTCTGCTTTCATTCATCATTTATTTTGTTTTCTGTTTCACAAAGTAGTAATCTTCGATAAAGTATCTTGCATGTGGGGTGTCAGGAGATTGACCTGAGAGAATGTACAGAGATACTTTGGCAATCTTGACAAAGAAATGTTTGTTTTCAAAGTCAGGCTTGTTGTTTCCACCTAAGGAAGCTAATCTTGGCGTGACAATAACATTTCAGGGATCCAAAGTCAGACTCATTTATCCGACCTAAGAAAGTCAATCTTGGCGTGCCATTTATGTTCTGAATGATGCTAACATTTCAGGCATCCAAAGTCAGGCTCGTTTATCCGACCTAAGAAAGCTGATATTGGTGTGCCATTTATATTCTGAATGACGCTTAAATTTCAGGCATCCAAAGTCTGGCTCGTTTATCCGACCTAAGAAAGCTGATCTTGGCGTGCCATTTATGGAAGCTGTGAAGGATAGATACGGGCTAGCAGAAGATGAGAATGCTGGTGTAATCACCGAAGAATTGTATGTTGTTGATTCATACAATAAGCAGACTGTTGTTGAAATGGTTGGTGCAAGAAAAGTGAATAATTTACAGAGGTAATGTGAATGTCAGTCACATTGTTGTATGTTTGTGTCCGTCTGAGACATACATACCTGTGTGGTCAAATTGACCAATTACCTCCAACTATATATTTCTAAAGTAATTCTTTTTGCTGAAGTGCATAGTTTAATTTAATATTATATTATATTAAAGGAGTGCCTGATAGACTTAGCGATAATCGGTCACCTGGTCATGTGACTAGTGATAATCCGTCACCTTACCACGTGATCTGATGGACTTCTTCTTATATGAGAGTCACCGGTTGCAATTCCGTGCCCGAGGGTGAGGTTTTCCTATTCTAAATGAGCTGGTGGTTGATCGGTTATTTTCTTTGACTTACCTGCGTCTACACGACGTCTATCAAGATGTCCGACGTCGTTGTTTATCATGACGTCACGGAACGAACGTGACGTTGCGCGCTTGTAAATGAAAGAGTGACAATAAAGTCCCGAGTTTGATCCCCTTACTGAGCAGATTAAGCGACTGGATAAATAGAATAATAGGTTAGTGCCGTGAATGAAGTAAAAGTTTATCCGGCTCGGCTACGGAAATTATCGGATTCGCCTACGGCTCACCCGATAAATTCCTCCGCCTTGCCAGATAAACTTTTTCATCCACGGCACTAATCTATTATTCTCTATATATGTAACAACATTTTTATCAGGCCAAAAAATAATAAAATAAGTGTCCCCTTCCCTACCAACCTGAGCGAAAATTCCCCTACCCAAAATATTTTGAAAAAATAATTCATTTTATAAAAAAGGTACAAGAGTACGAAAACAAGAATTATTGACAATTAAAAAGATGTTTTTCAAAAAAACAAATTTTACCTACCCAACGCTAATTTACCAGGGTTGGCATGGGGAAGCAAACAATATTCTATTTGTGGCCTAATAAGACTATCCTTTGTTTATAAAAGTTACTATGTCCCCCTCAGAGGTACGATTGGGCATGTAGATTTACCATTGTCTGTCTGTCGGTTCACACGACCATTCTTTTAAAAATGTTGTGTCAAACAAAACTTTAAATTTAAAGTGTTTGAGCTGCAGTCATGAAACTTCACAGAAACATCACAAATGATCAATTAACGTTTATAGTTGCGTACTTTGGTATATTGATATGGATTCATCTCTAATTTTTGATGCCCTGGCATCTACTGATGCGGAGGCATACAGTGATTGTCCGTCAATCTGCTCTTCGTCTGTTCATTTGTCCATCCCATTGAAAATGTTATCCAAAACTTTTGAGTACTTGAAACTCAAATATTTTCAAGGTCAATCAAGGCATTGCTTTCGAACTTGGCATACTTGTGTAGCATCATAAACACCTTACATTGTCAATGTCATGTTATAAAGCTACATTTCAACAGAATTATGGCCCCTGATTGATTTGGCTAGTTATTATGGACAAGGCTTCCACCAGGGCATAAGCATTAATGAACGCAGTCTTGTTTTGTTCTGAGATTGTCTGGTATTGAGTAAAAATAGTGAAAGAAAAATAAGAAATGGTGTTATGAATGAGACTATGAAATTCAATGTTGAATAGTTTTGTTATAGATTTTTTGAAGTATATTCAGATACATGTTTTATATGTAAGCTTAATGTAATAAAATCTGAAATTTTC
Source organism: Spisula solida (assembly GCA_947247005.1). Taxonomy (NCBI): domain Eukaryota; kingdom Metazoa; phylum Mollusca; class Bivalvia; order Venerida; family Mactridae; genus Spisula; species Spisula solida. Next base: position 56,042,682 of record OX365945.1, read on the forward strand.
AGTAAACTGGATGAGCTTAAGGAAATCGTAGTGCGTGGATTGTTGGTGTACGGCACGCCCAAACCATCGGAGCCGTCACATGACCTCTCTACACTGGTTCCCAGCATTGATATCCTTGATATATCACAAAATCTTATACCATCATGGGAGCAAGTTGCTAGAATTACAGAACAGCTGAACAATTTGAGGACTTTGAATGCTAGGTAATTGATATACATTACTGTAAAATCATTAATTTTTGTGGGGATAAATTTTTTGTTGATTTCTCGGTTGAACTCCACCACGAAATCTAATCCCCATGAAAAGTTGACCTCCCAAATATGGAGCAATGGTTTCCATTTTCATGTTTTTAAATCCACCAATTTACAAACAAATTTATGTTTTACCAAAATCCAAGATATTGAATGCCAACGAAAATAAGTGATTTTACAGTACATGTGTTGACTTGTTATCAGTGAATTTTTCAAATGAAGAAAATATTAATTAACATGATACAAATTAGTAAAGGTGCATAGCCTTTTGTGTAAAACTTGATCAGAATTGACTTTGTTTGTATTGCTGGTAATTAGGATTGCTGTGATCCGGTGAGTAGTGTGCTGGATTTGTAACCCTGCAATCCAGGTTCGATTCCCGTCCGCAGCAAGTAATACTTTCCATGAAAATTTGACTATGATTTTGATTTTCCTCCTTGTGTGGAGAAGTTGCTAGTTTCTTGTGGAAGGGTAAGTAAGTACTGAATATGAATACAGTTGTTAGTACTAGTCCAGATACAGTCCAGGAAAACTGGTAGATTAAATTAGCCGCTGTATATATTATGCAGGGGTGTCAATTTTCCTGATTTATCCGGAATTCCAAATTTATCATTCCTGATAGAGCAATGACTTCTGAACAAAATAAAAGTAAATATCACAAGGAATGGAAAGTTATGGTAAATTTAAGGTGCTTTGAAAGATATTCTATATAAACTGAGTTGATTATGGAAACAATGTTATTGAAGGCCTTGTTTGGCATAAATGGTCTGCTGCTTACAATTTTCCTGATTTTTAATTTGGCCCTGTTGACACCCCTGATTATATAACTGAAAAATTGTTGAAAAACGGCTTTAAACCTAAATAAATGTATAAACATGTTATGCTCATTATTTCAGTGAGAATGTTCTACAGTTACCCGACAATGTATCGAGTCTACAGCCAAGCCTGTCACAAATAGCAGTATTACTGCTGAATAGATCCGGCTACACATGGCCACAGGTATTCTTCATTGTTCAGCCCTGCGTTCAAGGAAAAGTAACGTGACGCACGTTTTGTACCTGGTACGAAATGTTTCTTACCTGTTACACGTTTCGTACCTGGAACGTTACAGGTACGAAACGTGCGTCACATGATTTTTCCTTGAACGCAGGGCAGGTCTCATGTGCAGCTTTTTTGTGAAAAACACCCAGAGTGATCTCCCTTAGTAAGGTGTCCAGTACAGTCCACTTCCATGATTGGATTGTCTCCCCTCCATACTTCGAAATATTTTTTTTTACTAAATATTGAACTATTTCTGTCATCTTTTATTTTGCAGATCTTACATTGTTGTGACATGTTTACAAGCCTAGAACAGATTCACCTTTGTTTTAACAATATACATGAGATAACAGACATTGCTGGAAGATTTCACAACATTAGACTGGTTAATTTAGAATCAAACAATATCTCAGATTGGTCCCATATCCTCCAGTTTGGGCATTTGCCATTGTAAGTATCATCATATAGTGAAGTGCAAGTAACATTGAATGTCTTTGTATAGTACAGAGAATTTGACACGTCTCTTGTCCTTCTATTAGCATAATTTAACAGCTGATATATTGTCTATATTTATAATCCCGTCTGTATGTTTTCATAAGCAGGAAGTGTCACATAGATGCTCAAGATGTAATACCAAATCACAAATCTAAAGAACCAATATTGCATGATTTGCTCGCGGAAATTTATATATTCAACACAAGAACCTTGTAATATATTCATGCATAAAGGTCAGGATCAAGTCAAATTCTCTGTGCTATATTTCCTGGTAGAGTTCTGTGTCGGCCAAAATTTACGCTACAGAAAATGTTAGTAAATTTTGAAAATAATTTGCGCAATTCACCCATATTTCCATACCAATAACTTAACCACTTAATCTCTAGTACTGTGTCTGGGGGCACTAATAATCTTTTTTCTTGCCTCCTTACTGTTACATATGTTACCATCAAATGTTGTAAATTGTCATAGGCTTAAAACAGCTGGAATGCCTTTAAACGCATGAATGAGTTAATCAACTGTTGTGTTCATTTTTTCATTGATGACCTCAATGCTTTGCATGTGATACTATATTTATTTTAAATTGTTGGTATTTATGGCAAACAATTTCACAGTTTGAAGTCATTAGACCCCTTTCTAAACACTTCAAGTAGTTATTTAAAATTATTTGATGAAGACAATTGACTGAAGACTGTTAATATGAGTAAGCGCTACATTGCGCTTTCCAAGGGAGGTAATCCATGCATTCTATACTTAATTGAACAGGAAATAACTGAATAAAGGCGCTCTGTAGTGCTTTGCTTAGGCAACTGACTCTTGATGTGTATAGGTCGGTGGCCAGAATTGTAGATAACAAATACAACATTTGATCAAGCTCTAAACCCAGTTTTCTTTTTCAGGTTAGAAACAATGATTTTGAGTGATAATAAGATATCAAAAATTGAGTTTCCTAGCAATGGATCAACAAGTACCAATTTATTCCAAAAGCTGAAATCTATTACTATTAACAACAACAACATTAGTGAGGTTAGTGTGTAATAATGAAAACATAAGAGGACAGAACTATATCCAGCAGGGGTTCCATTTGAGGGGTTTTGACTCTTGAAATTTCCAAAAAGCCACATTTTGACACTCGAGATCTTGTTTTGAAGGGGCATTTTGTCTTAAAATCATGGGTATTTTGCCTATAAAATGGTAAAATTCAGTCAAAAGTATCAAAATGGCCCTTCAGATTCAGGAGCTAGTGAAACCCCCGCATAAGTAACATGTATTCTGAGAAAACCGAAACACCATTCAGACCACGTGATTTGTTCAGTGTTCACATTCGTTCATACATGTCTGCTTTGCTCAGGCCCCATTACTATAAAGCTTTTTTTATGCTCTACTCACTTTCGTGCTCAAACTTTAAATGATTCAAACAGTAAAATGTTTCGTAATTTACTGAAACTTATATTACATGGAAAGCCTTAAAGAAAGCAGAGCAATATTTTCTGGTTCAGTAAAGATTATTATGTTGTTGAACTTTCTACAAGCTAATCAAATTTCATGAAAAAGTTTTATTAACATGGGGCCAGATTACTCTGTTTGAGGATATTCTAGTTTTGGTATAACTCCTATTTGTTTCCTTGAAATGTTTTAGGGGGAGGGGGGCCTTACTTAGGGAAAGGGTGTTAATTATTTAGGAATTATACAGTATAAAACTTTTTCTGTTGTCTTAATTTTTTGTTGGTAAAATAAATATACATTGACATTGAGAAACCTCTTGCTTCAGTATAACCTTGATCAATGTTGGCTTACCATAGTCATGTATTTATAAATAGATGATATTTGTAGATTTTGGTGCAATATCGAATTTTATTTCACCAAGCGATCACAAAAATTAATAGGGGATTTATGCGCGGCCGGGAAAATCCCCATTAACGATTACATGCGAAAATCACGTGGTTGTTGTAGTTGCATTGGCTATGGCCTGTTTTTTTTTGACAGACCGGATGCAGAATAATGATTCGGTAGACTGAATTTCACGTCCCACTTCCGGTAGAGGCAAGTTGTTGCTCAAGATTTGAGAACCAATCTTGTTTAATTTATTTTTTCCAATATGAAATATAAATACAGTTCCACTCTTTTAATAACGTTTTGGCATATAAGCCTGAACATTATTGAAAAAATACATATCTGATTTAATCCAACGTAATAAAACAATATGGCGACGTCGGAAATGACGTCACATCAATTGAAAAGCGCGCCAACTTGTGAATAATTATGTTGAATTGAAATATAAATAGCAAATAAAAGACGAATGTAAAACTATAATAACTATTTATAGGTCATATCTGTGCAACCCGTCTCCTAGATCTGTAAACACTCTTTTCTAAGTATGTGTTCGCTTGGTCTCCTATGTGGTGCTGCCTGGCAGTCAGAGGCTAGATCTATAGCCTCTGTGGAGCAAACAAATTCCTTAGTCATTTTTCCTCGATTATATTATCCTCAAACCTGATGGGAAATCCCCGCTGGATGCAGTGCATTTGTTCATATTATTTTCATGAGTGGTGTAGCAACGAGTGAAATTTAATTTTTTGAGATCACTAGTGAAATAAAATTTGATCTTTCACCAAAAATCAACAAATTCTGTTTATTTTATGCTTCAATTTCTTGTTAAATGTTACAGTGCCTAATTTGAAAAAAATAAGTTGAAATTAGAAAGTCATAGCGCCATAATGACATTATGCATAATTTTATGTCCGGCGCCGTTGATGTTATGTTTACTTTTCTATAATTCATTGGTAGCTTATGACAATATGGCATAATTAGTGTAATTCTGATCATGTTTTTCTCTTTCAGTGGTACAGTATAAATGAGTTAAACAAACTACAATGTCTAGATGAGTTACGTACCAAGTCTAACCCTATAATGGATACAGCTACACCTGAAACAGTCAGACAGCTGTTGATCGCTAAATTAAAACACCTTAAAATTTGCAACAGGACTCTGGTAATTATGTGCACTTTTATCTTTTGTTTGATACGCTAGAAAAAGCTGACTGAATATAAATGTGTTAGCCTCGTAAAATAAAGACTTTACCTACTTATTATCCCCCCCCCATCTTTGATGAGGGAGTATAATTAAATTATTGCTTTGCACATGTCAGTCTGTAGTATAAAATGGTTGCTGTTCAATAACTCAAGAACGCTTTGACCTAAGATCTTCAAACTTTACATGGAGGTTGGTCATCAATAGTAAATGACCCCTATTGATTTTGGGGTCAGTAGGTCAAAGGTCAAGGTCACTGTGACCTTGACCATTTCTGACTATTTAAATGGTTTCCGTTCAATAACTCAAGAACGCTTTGACCTAGGATCTTCAAACTGTACATGGAGATTGGTCAGCAACAGTAGATGAACCCTTTCGGGCTCACTGCGACCTTCACCATTCATTACTATTGGGCTGCCATGGGGGCATACGTAGTTTGCAAACATCTCTTGTTACTTACTCACTTACTACAATGTAATATCCTAGTATTTATGTCTCCCGCGGATAGAGGGAGGGGGAGACATAGTGGTTAGGTGCTGGACGACTGTCTCGATGGATGTCATTGTTTGTCATTGCTAGCTCTCCTTAGCCACTGGTTTGGTTTCAATGAAACTTCACATGATTACTTGATATATATTTATATATACTGTGTACCTAAGCTTACATAAAAGTTTTGATCAATTAAAATTAAATGAATATTTTTTTAACACCCTGTATTCAGGTAGATTTAGAGGAGAGGAAAGGGGCGGAGATAGATTACTTGAAGAGGTTCGGACCAGAATGGGTGAAGTCAGGAGGCAATCAAGATATAAATAGAAATAATCCGTCTGCTGAGTTTGTCAAAGTTCATCCCAGATTTAATGATTTGGTACAAAGTAAGTGATTGTTTTCCTTGTTCATTGTTTATCAACTTAATGCTTACTATTTCCTTGTATTATTGAATCCTATATAATTTAATCACAACTTCTTTGTTTTGCTTACTTTCATTGTGGTACACTGTACAAGTGGACATGTTTGCGTGCTGGGAAGGCAGCACTCAACTGAAACAGCTGAGCACAGAAAACAGAAATAACACAGACCACAATCGCACGGCACAATGCCCAAAACACAACTGAAAGAGAAAATAAAAACTAAACTGCTGAAAGTCCAAGTTTCAGCTGTCAAAAAGCTCAAATACCTAGTTTCAGCTATAGATAAAAAAGCCAAAAGACCTAGGTTCAGCTTTAGATAAAAAGCCAAAAGACCTAGACTTAGCTATAGATAAAAAAGCCAAAAGACCTTGGTTCAGCTTTAGATAAAAAGCCAAAAGACCTAGACTTAGCTATAGATAAAAATGCCAAAAGACCTAGTTTCAGCTATAGTTAAAAAAAGCCAAGAGACCTTGTTTCAGCTATATAAAAGCTGACTTGAAATTCTAAACTGCTGCAAGTCCAAGTTTCAGTTGTCAAAAAGCTGAAAGAACATAAAAACAAACACTGATCTATTGTCTTACAGTATGGGGTGCGCCGGAAGATTCAGAGATGCAGCAGAAGACGGTCACATTGAAAAATATGTTAATCAGTAAGTTGACGATTTATACAACACTTTTCCTTTGTTTTCCACGATGCTTTATAGATGCCAGCCCTGGTATATTGCTTTTCAAATGTTGGTCTGTCCATGGGTTCATTTGGAAGTTACTATGTTCTGTAAGTTGATAACATATAGTTTTTACAATGGATCCCTTGTATGATGTTCTGTCTAGGTAAGTGATCCTTTAGTTATTGAAAGGATATGAATACCATCACATTATACAATCTGGTTTTCAGCTCTGCAGATTACTGTCCCATCAATGCCAGAGAAGAAAGTCATGGAAAAGAAAGTACCAGGTAAAATGATCTCCCTTCACCCCTTAGTCCATACAGTATTCCGATGATCAATGTATATCCATCTCACAGGTTGCTGGGCAGCTTTTTGGGGGACAAATATCAAGAATGATTTCCCTTGATGAAGTGTCTTGTTAAATTAATTGCCTCAACTGGATTGTCTTCTCTTAATACGATATATTATTGTCATAGACTCATAGCCATGGTCCACGGGTTAGTGATACAATATACTATTGTCATAGATTCATAGCCATGGTCCACGGGTTAGTGTATTGAATATGTAACCTGTGATCCAGGTTCAATTCCCGGTCGCTGCAGGAAAATTTGACAACAATGTTGATTTTCCTTCACAGGTTGAAAATTAACGGTTTGTGGTGAAAAGACTACTTAGGATACAATCTTAACTGGTTAAGTGCATCAGCCGCCATATATAATTGAAATATTATTGAGAAACAATGTTAAATCCAAATAAACTTCTATTGAGAGTAGAACTGATGATTGGACGTATTATACTGTAAAATCATATATTTTTGTGGGTATTAAATTTCATGGATTTTGATAAAAATGCATTTCGTGGGGTCATAAATTTGTGGGTTACAGAACATGAAAGGATAGACCAATGTCTGAGTTAGAGAAGTTGATTAATTGTGGGGATTAGATTTCGTGGTCGAGGTCAACAACAAAATCAATGAAAAATTTAACTCCCTCGAAAAATAATGATTTTACAGTAATGGATGTTATTGATATATCTATGGATTAAATGGTTAATGAGCAACAATGAGTATTGATGAATCTGTTTTGTATCATCATAATTACAGTCTTTAAGAATCAACTATCGTATAATTTTTCTTGCTTTGTAATCAAAACTTCTGATTTATTCTGATACTAAATGGAATAATGAAATGTTCTGGTGGAAGAAATTTACTGGTTATGAAAACTTTTCAGATGCTGTAAACGTTATATTAAGACTAGTTTTATAACAGACAGACTGGTTCAGATGCTGTAAACGTTATATTAAGACTAGTTTTATAACAGACAGACTGGTTCAGATGCTGTAAAAGTTATATTAAGACTAGTTTTATAACAGACAGACTGGTTCAGATTCTGTAAAAGTTATATTAAGACTAGTTTTATCACAGACAGACTGGTTCAGATGCTGTAAAAGTTATATTAAGACTAGTTTTATAACAGACAGACTGGTTCAGATGCTGTAAAAGTTATATTAAGACTAGTTTTATAACAGACAGACTGGTTCAGATGCTGTAAAAGTTATATTAAGACTAGTTTTATAACAGACAGACTGGTTCAGATTCTGTTAAAGTTAAACTTTTACAACAAACTTTCAAGTTTTAAAAACAACTTCGATCAAAGACCACTATTGCAGACAAATTTGACTCTACTTCTAGGATGTAACACAGGTAACTGTATCATTGATTAATAGTACAAATAAAAAAAATAATAAAAAAAATTATGGTAAAAGTTATATTGTCATAACTACCCCTGGTATATAAATTTTACAAAAAAATGTTTTTCTTTTTTTACTCTTATTTAGTGATACAGTTACCTGTGGGGTGTATTACAATTTCATGAACATTTTCAGGTTCAATGACAGTACAGAAACTGAAGGCACTTATATACAGATTATATAAACTAGACTCGGAGATACAGCTGTCATATATCAGCAAGAAGGTGAGTATATGATGACCTTGTGGTATTTGAATTGTTACTCTGGCCCCGATCTCCCAAAACATCTCAATCTGAGCTGAATCTCATCTCAAATATTTCCATGTGTCTTAGATAATATCTATGGGAGGCTGAACTCAAAATTCACATTATAAAACAGAAAAGCTTATTCTTAGTTTATGAGTCTATTATGACAGTAAAAATTTCAAGAGCTCAAACTTCACATTTATCTTTAATTCTGACTCTGATTTTAGCAAAATCTCAATTTGAGATGAGATTTCTGCTCGAGATGTTTCGGAAGATCGAGGTCAGGTTTTCCAATAGACAAAAACTGGTTCTTAGATTGGCGAGTTAAGGTGGTAAGGTAGGCGAGCATAAAGAATTTGTTTCATAATACTTAAGAATAAGATAACTTGCTGTGTAGGTAGCTTTTAGTTAGGTATGAGATATCATGTCAGACTTACTGTGTATGTAGCTTGTGTGAAAATATGTGTAGGATTAAATTAGGGTTCAATCTGATCGTTTTACTCTGGTGATGTCGTCCTCAAGTTGTATGTTGTGTGTGGAAGAGCATGTTAGTACTAGTTGAGGATTTATTCCAGGCCCCCATCTCCCGAAGAATCTCAAGTAGAAATCTCATCTCAAATTTAGATTTTGCTCAGATTATAGGCCAAATCGGCCCAGGCCTTCTTGGGTTATGGTCCTTCATTTACCAAAAAAATGTGAAATTGGCCTTGTCTGTACTCTAACGCAAACAGTTTCCATCCGTTCATCTTAAAACATTGTGACAATGCTTATGGGCATAATATCTAGGCCAAGTTCGATTATAGGCCAAATCGGCCCAGGCCTTCTTGGGTTATGGTCCTTCATTTACCAAAAAAATGTGAGATTGGCCTTGTCTGTACTCTAATGCACACAGTTTTCATCCAATCATCTTCAAACTTTTGTGACAATGCTTATGGGCATAATATCTAGGCCAAGTTCGATTATAGGCCAAATCGGCCATGGCCTTATTTGGTTATGGTCCTACAATTACCAAAATAAATGTGAAATTGACCTTGTCTGTTCTTTAGTGCAAACAATTTTCATCCGATCATCTTCAATCTTTGTGACAATGCTTATGGGCATAATATCTAGGCCAAGTTCGATTATAGGCCAAATCGGCCCAGGCTTTCTTGGGTTATGGTTCTTCATTTACCAAAAAATGTAAAATTGGCCTTGTCTGTACTCTAACGCAAACAGTTTTCACCCGATCATCTTCAATCTTTGTGACAATGCTTATGGGCATAATCTCTAGGCCAAGTTCGATTATAGGCCAAATCAGCCCAGGCCTTATTTGGTTATGGTCCTACAATTACCAAAATAAATGTGAAATTGACCTTGTCTGTTCTTTAGTGCGAACAGTTTTCATCCGATCATCTTCAAACTTTGTGACAATGCTTATGGGCATAATATCTAGGCCAAGTTTGATTATCGGCCTAGGCCTTATTTGGTTATGGTCCTACAATTACCAAAATAAATGTGAAATTGACCTTGTCTGTTCTTTAGTGCAAACAATTTTCCTCCGATCATCTTCAAACTTTGTGACAATGCTTATGGGCATAATATCTAGGCCAAGTTTGATTATCGGCCTAGGCCTTATTTGGTTGTGGTCCTACAATTACCAAAATAAATGTGAAATTGACCTTGTCTGTTCTCTAGTGCAAAGAGTTTTCGTCTGAGTATCTTCAAACTTTGAGACAATGCTTATGGGCATAATATCTAGGCCAAGTTCGATTATAGGCCAAATCGGTTTAGGCCTTATTTGGTTTTGGTGCTACAATTACCAAAATAAATGTGAAATTGACCTTGTCTGTTCTTTAATGCAATTAGTTTTCATCCGATCATCTTCAAACTTTGTGACAATGCTTATGGGCATAATATCTAGGCCAAGTTTGATTATCGGCCTTAGCCCTATTTGGTTATGGTCCTATAATTACCAAAATAAATGTGTAATTGACCTTGTCTGTTCTCTAGTGCAAAGAGTTTTCGTCTGAGTATCTTCAAACTTGGTGACAATGTTCGTGGGTATAATATCTATGACAAGTTCAATTGTAGGCCAAATCAGCCTAGGCCTTCTTGGGTTATGGTCCTTTAATTAAAAATGTTGGATTGTTTTGTTTTTTTCATTCACCATGCCCTGAGACTCACCATGCCCCAAGACGGGCGTATTTTGTGACATTTTGGCACTCTTGTTAGCCATTTTCAATGTTTCTGTTGCCATAGCAACCACAATTTTTGTTGGAATCAAAATATGTTTGGACATGCATTATTCCCTTATTGCCCCCTATCCACATACCAAGTTTCATAAACCTAGCTTGAAAACTGTTGGGAGTTATGTCAGGATCCAGATTTTTTGAGGGACCAACTGAATGACGGAGGGCAAACCTATAGTCCCCTCCGGTCAAAAACCAGTAGGGGACTAATTATGAATCAATTTCTGTCAAAAACCATATCAATAATACAGTTATCTGTGCCTATAACTTGATATTAACTTTAATTTATTATTTCTCTATTTTAGATGGATGGACAAGAGATAGAATTAGACAATGATCAAAGATTTTTATCATATTATACGATAGAACCTGGTGATGTTATACAAGTGAAGTTGTGATACCGCTAGTATCTAATCTATATTCAACATATTTAAACCTTTACTCCACACAGCCTACACTATTCTGATAATGGATAAGCTAGAATGTCTTCACATCTCATGTTCAGCTTTTTGGAAATATATCAAAAATGATCTCCCTTGATCGGGTGTGATGTTAAGTCAATTTGTGTAGTTGGATCGTCTCCCCTCTGTTCTCATTATAAGAAAAGAATTGATGGACATGGGATAGAGTGTGCATGAATTGACATATTTATGGAGTAAAGGGTGAAGTTAAATAACTCAGTATTTACCAATAAACTGGTTATATTACTACGGCTTAATTGTCTTCAATATAAATGTTGTCAGGTTCAATATTCATGTTCTTGTGATATATACTTATTTTGATGTTCTTGAAGCTCCACGTAAAATTGCGTTACTTCGTAATTTCTACATTTCTTTGTTTTAAAAATAACAAATATTTAACATAATTGTTGCTATATTAATATTTTGCATGATCCATGCATAAAAATGTCTGAAGCAAATACAACTGTCTTCATGGCCGAGTGGTTTAGGAATTTACCTTTGGAGACCGAGTGCTAGGTTAAAGATTCGTATCTGGCAGGGCCAGACTGAAGTTTGTTGGGATAGTTCTATCAGTTGTTGAGGTGAAAACTAGGAATAGGATAGGAACCAAAAATAGATGTTGCATAAGCCTTATTGGACTTGTATGTTGTGTTTTCTGCATGATTTTTATGCCCCAAAGAGTAGCATATTAAAATTGAACCGTCTGCCTGTTCATCCGGGCATTCTGGTTAAAGTTTTTTATTAAGTCCTATAGTTTGTTTACTATCAATGCTATTGCATTGAAACTTGGCACACTCTTTTGTAAGGAATTATGGTCCTTTTAACTTAAACATTTTGGTTAAAGTTTTAAAAATGAATATTTTGTTTGCTATCAATGCTATTGCATTGAAACTTGCCAAACTTATTTATGGTCATTGGTAACTTAAAGTACTTGTGTATACTATCAACATCGTATTTCGGGGGCATATGTCCCTTTAAAAGATGTGAAATGTATCTCCTACAAACAAATTACTTAAGCCTTTGTCAAGGTTATACATGAAAAAATGTTTAAGAAAATATTACCGGTAATAATATTTTCAAGTTGAATATTTATACTTCCTGATCATGACAAACTTTCATCCATTATATATTGGTTCAACATTTCACAAAGATATTGTATGCTTCGGAATCAGCATTAGTTTTACTTTATTATTGTATAATTTATTCCTTTGTGCATCTAAATAACATATGAAGCTTAATAATAAAACATATATGCTACACTTAAGGACTTCTTTATTTTTCTATTAGTCATATGTTGTTGGTTCAACTGTGACAGTCACAAGTGCATGGTCATCTGTTTTTTCCCGGCCACATTGGCCAATGACCTCAACTTCAAGGGAAGAGGCAGTTGTCTAATACAAGGAATCCATGTGTGATACTTCATCTATAGTTTGATGGGAAACGCTGAAAAGCATTTCAGAAATTAACAAGTGCCCTGATCGGGAATCAAACAAACAAAATCTTGATAATTTTTCACCTTTAAAATCTTGTGAACTGCTGGACCTTATGACGCAATTAATTTGCAGGACACACCTTCTTATGGTGGAAAACACTTGTGCCATGTTACAGTCAGGTCTCATTACAATGACGCTGTTTGTTTCCAACAATAAAGTTGTTATAACGAATATATCGGCATACTTGAGTTGATACTAAGAGTGCTTTAATACTTTTGTCCCAACAATATGATGTCAGTTTAATGAATTTGTCAGTATAAGGGGTGTCGTTATATCAAGACCTGACTGTATTTCAAAATTGTACTATAAATAACATAGTTACGGTCCAGACATTCTAAATTATGGTCATTTTTTAACGTCAAGTGTGACCTTCACCTTTGAAATATAGATGTGATTGTTGCGAAGATACACCATCTTATGGTGGTGAACTAAAGTGCCATGTCAATTCTAATTCCACAGCAGATGACAAAAGTTATGATCCGAACAAATAATTACAGATGAATGTACAACGATGGCTACCTAATGTGATCTTTCGATTGTTTAAGATCAAAGGAATGACCTCTTAAAGATCAAAAGAATTTAAAAGTGGTTACAGAATTAATTCAATAGGGGCGAGTTCCGATGCAAACTCTAGGGTAGGGTATGTTTTTGCAGGAATGATGTTTACTCCCATCAATACAGGTCTCTAAATTTATCCACCAATCAAAAGCTTGGCCCTAAAATAGCTTTTGCCCCGCTCATTTTGCGTACTGTACAGAAACAGGGAATCAATAAACCCAGCCAGGAGTTGATGTTACTGAAGTTTGACTCTTCAGTGGTGAAGGCACGAAAAGTGTCAAAATCAAGGGCCTTCAAATGGAACCCGAGTGTACCTAGATCAAACTCGTGTTCCATCCGAACTCGCCTTAGATTTCATTTGTGTTAGGCCACACCTCTCACCACTTAAGGTAGCTTTTGTGTGTACATTCAGACAGACTAATGGAGGTAAAACAGAACTACAAACCACAGGAGCTCATAAATATTTTTTATTGTTTTACGAAGTAGCAAATGTAGTAGTCTGCATTAATCTACAAAGATAATTACATCAATGAATACAACATTTCTAACAATAAGATATATAATATAATAAATATACTTGAACAATTAGCTATACTATAACTAGTACAACTATATCCAGATATTGCACATTTTGATTGGGTATAGAAATATATGTACATATATAACAGCATGCAATAATACCAGACACCAAGGATATCAGATATTTCTTCAATTTGGTAATGATCAAAGTGTGTAATAATAATCAGAGGAGGGTTATCTTCACACACAGGTTTCACTGTTACTTGACTAGAAGCACCTTTTACAACAACAATAGTACATGATGAAACTTATATTCTCATAATACGTTCAGTACAATTAACATAATTCCAGGAAACGGTCAATGTGTTAATCTTAACACTTTTATCACATTCTATGAGCACTTTACACATTCTCTCTGCATCCAATTTTTACTTGATACAGGTAATGAATTAACAAGAGGGCCCTAGGTCGCTCACCTGTGCACTTTGATCTAGTAGAACCATATTTTTCATGTTTTTTTAAAAAAGTTTTTCTTATAGGTTGCCATGGCAACCAGAGCTCTGCATGGATTTTAATTCTTTAGCTATTTTAGAAAGGATAACCCAAGGAACATTGTTACCCATTTAACATGAAATTACTTCTAGAGAAAGATTTTAAAAGATTTTACTATAGATATGTAGGGAAAACAGTGCCCCACCTACTGGTGGCCATGTTTTTTGACGAATCAAGACAAAAATGTCAATTTTGTAAGTATTTCTGTATATAAGTTATTTTGAAATCTGGCCAGCAGTTGATTTTTTATGATTTTTTAAAAGATACCAGAGTTATTTATAAATTACAATTCTTTTAGCTATTTTTAGAAATGACCACTCAAGGAACATTCCTGTGAAGTTTGGTTGAAATTGGTCAAGTGGTTTAGGAGAAGTCCTTTGAATGAATTGTTGATGGACGCACACACGGACGTTCTAACAAGATGGTATTTATGTGGCTACTTTATGGAATGAAGAGTAGATATTTGTCTAATTTTAGCCACATAGAACAAAGTTTTAGCCACATAAAACAAAATTCTACTTTCATTTTAACTATTTTCAACTGGTTTGTCCATCAAAAGTAGCCACCTAAGTATTACTTTGTGGACACGGACAGACGGACGAAGAGTGATAACAATAGCTGACCTTGTCACTATGTGACAGGTGATGAAAAAAGAGCACACATCTATGTCACAATACATGTCTTTACTCCTTCAACACATCTTGAAACAATGCAGAGTAAAATTCTGGTGCATCCATCTTCATCTGATAGTTCTTTACCATTTCTTGTATCTTTAACTTACGTCTCACGTGGGGCGGTTGATACCTGAAAATAGTCACCTTCTTACAAACCCTTTACACCATGAACTTATTCATATTGTAACAAAGGGCAAACAAAGCACATATAGCACAGAGAATTTGACATGATCCTGACCTTTATGCATGAATATGTTACAGGGTTCTTGCGTTGAATATATGAATTTCCGCGAGCAAATCGTGCAAAATCGGTGCTTTATATTTGTGTTGGTATAACACCTTGAGCATCTTCGTGATACTCCCAATTATGAAAAGCACAACCATGGATATAAATATAGACAATCAGCTGTGAAATTATGCTAATAGAAGTTCGAGAGTCGTGTCAAATTCTCTGGACTATAATTTGCTAACAAGTATCGTAAGCTCTTTGCATTGCAATTTTGTAATGCATATATTAATGGAAGTAAATATGGTTTAAACTAACATGCGACTGTGTTCCTGAGCTTCAATTCTTATTGTAACAAATTGCATTCTAATCACACTTGATTGAGGTAAATAAACAAGAGGGCCCAAATGGCCCTAGGTCGCTTACCTTGGTCATCAAGGGTAAAAACTATGTCACCACGTCAAATCATAGAAAAAGCTAGGCCCAGATTTTGTTGAGATGATCATTGTGACCAGGTTTCATAAAGATTATGTCAAAATTGTGACCTCTAGTGACTACAGAAGGTTTATGTATGATTTGACCTAGTGACCTAGTTTTTCACCCAAGATAACCCAATATCGAACTTGACCTAGATTTTGTTGAGATGATCATTATGACCAAGTTTCATAAAAAATAAGCCAAAATTGTGACTTATAAGGAATACACAAGCTAACTGGGGACAGACCTGGTTGAAAACTAGTAGGGGACTAAATAAATGTACTCACAATTCACTCTCCAATCTCTTGCGTTTACAAATATTGATTGTCGTCTGCCTGACCAGGTTACCAAGACAACGTCTGCTGACAACCATACCATCCACCAGAGGTATCGCCATAGTAAGTCTAATAATATAATATAAGTTGTACAATAAAGACAGTCAAACATGGATAATTATGCATGTAAATTGTATATACAGGGCCTTATCTAAAGACAAACAAATCACAGAGGCAAATATGTTCTAAGGAATATTTCATAATTATTTGAGGTGAATTTTGTTTTAAATTCAGTTTGTAATGTATTAGATTTTAAGGTCAGACCACCCTCTGATCAAAACAACTGACTTTCCTGAACAACATGTTTATTTATTCGAAATATAGTGATCGGAGAGCAATCTCAAATAGAGCAGTATTTGCTTGAGAATAAACTCAATTGGAGAAATGTTGTGAAACTGAGGAAGATGTTTGATCAATTTACAGTCAAATATGTAAACCACAATAAACAAGAGATGTTTGTAAAACACATAGGCCCCATGGCAGGCCAATAGTCAGAAATGGTGAAGGTCGCAGTGACCTTTGACCTACTGACCTCAAAATCTTTAGGGGCCATCTACTGTTGCTGACCAACCTCCATGTAAAGTTTGAAGATCCTAGGTCAAAGCGTTCTTGAGTTATTGAACGGAAACCATTTAAATAGTCAGAAATGGTAAAGGTCACAGTGACCTGGACCTTTGACCTACTGACCTCAAAATCAATAGGGGTCATCTACTATTGCTGACCAACCTCCATGTCAAGTTTGAAGATGCTAGGTCAAAGCGTTCTTGAGTTATTGAACGGAAACCATTTTATACGACCGACAGAAAGACAGACCAACAGACATGTGCAAAGCAATATATCCCCTCATCAAAGATGGGGGGCATAATAAAGTTATTATTATTTTGCCCTGCCAATATGTACATTAACATGGTAATTCTGCAGTATTACTAGTTACTTACTTTCCAGTTTGTCCCTGCATATGAATACGGAAGAGACCATTTTGTAGAGCATGTATAAATATGATGAACACGTCTTTTTCCGGTGCTCTGGGTAACGTGATGGAACTACTTGTTGTATAGTGTTCTAAACCTGTACTAGTCACACCCAACAAATCAGCTGCAAAAATTCAACACAAACATTATTAATAATAATTTTTTTCAGTATTTGCTAGCAATGGATTATAGAGATTTATCAGTGAAAATAACATTGAAATAACATTTTTTTTTTCACTGTTTTAGAAGCTGGTTCCAGTACCATACAGAAAAAGAACTGTGCCATTTTAAGAGAAAATGAAGCATATAAAATAACAGAAAATTTGTTGATTTTTTGGTAGAAGTTTTATTGATACATATTTTACTTTATCATCTGAGCATTAAATCCCAATACCATACACGCAGATGTTTTTCATCTAATTGTTGAATCTGTTTTTGCTTAGAAATATGTTATATGATCTTAAACTTAAAATCAAATAATGACAACACTTCTTTTAAAATATGCGCCTTTTTATGTCACATAATTCTGTTCTGCGGGTTGGCATCAGTAATCGGACCTTATGAGGGCCAGTTACGTTATAAATTTATATCACAGGGCCATTATTATAATGGCCCTGTGAAATAATTAATCATTGAAAAACAGCTTAAATTTGCTACTATTAACAGTAAAATCTCTTACTATTATGATTGTTACATTTGTTACTATTTATAGATGTTACTATTTATAGTAACAAAGTCATAAATGTGTTGTTAATTTGGTCACAACTACTAGCAAGTATACCAACCTGTAGGGAAATTGTCCTGATCCTCAAAGTTCTCCAACCAAACAACAAACACCTTGGTATCAGTACCCATCATTAGGGGCTGGCGGCCCCTTTTAGATCTAAGGATTGGAGCATCTGTAGGGGATCCTGGGTCCCTATCAAGTCGCAAACACTCTTGTGTTAAAGATCTTGGTTTGGTTAATGTAACTGATGAACTTCTCTTCATAAACTGGGGGGATTTATCTGAAAGTGAACCATTTGAAAATCTCATACATACTAGGAGATAAAGCATGTGTACAACAAAACATTGATTTAACCAATTGCACCATATAGACGCATTCTAACGCATGTGCCAAACTGGATTTTCAAGTAACTTGCATAACTGGTCTCCAAGAAAAATAAATTTCCAATTACCAGTATGAAGATTGTGTATAAGTATTCTGTAGTTAAATATTTTAGAGGATCAGTGGAGTGAAGGGTAAAAGTGATTTCATATCCCAACTATTGTACTCCATGCTGATGCATCATGGGTCTATGGAGCAATGAGTAAAGTACAGATAGACGGCTTAAGGAGTATTTAATTTGCATTTTTTGCTAAAATTACATTGATCTTTTTTAAATATTGTATAATCATAATCATACAGGTCAACAGTATTTCAGTCATATGGAGACTTAACCCAGTTACAACAGTTTTTTTCTTCTTTTTTTAACCTTTTTTTTCTCATTCTTTATTACTTTGAAATACATTCATGCATATTAGTTAATAATAATAATGACAAATTTAAAAATGGACTCAAAAGTGTTTTTAAGTTCCAACTGTTACCAGAAGGTAACTATGATGAGCATAAAGCAAGGGAGATATACAGTAAGTCAGTACCATTTTAAAAGACTTTGGTATGTCTTAGCCAGGGATCAAACCTCAGACCTCTTGTGTTTGAAGAGGACTCTGTACTGCTAGATTATCAAGGTGTATACATACACTCAAGCACTTTTCTAATTGGTCACTTTTCAAACCCTAATTACGTTTAACTGCGATAAAAAATTTTGATGATATGTTGCACACAAACATTTTATGCAAAAGTCCTAACACTCAACTCATTAATAATCAAAATCACGTGCCAAAGTAAGCATGGTCATTCATGCGATAACTTGCATTTTTGCCATCAAATAATATGACCACAGTTGAATGTATTTCGGGTTTAAAACTGACCAATTAGAAAAGTGCTTGAGTGTTAATCTTCATAATTATGTAAATAGGTTTCCATGGTACACATAATCAAAGCATGATAATATTTACCTCCTTGTGGATCAGCCAGGTACCTATTATAACTTTCACTGGATGGAACAACAAACGCCACCTCTGACATCACATCAGCCCAATATAACACCTGTTGTCTTCCATCGTACACGCTACCACCAGTTCCTCGAGGGTAATCATTGTCTGTAATATAAGTCAACAATATAACACCTGTTGTCTACCATCGTACACACTACCACCAGTTCCTCGAGGGTAATCATTGTCTGTAATATAAGTCAACAATATAACACCTGTTGTCTTCCATCGTACACACTACCACCAGTTCCTCGAGGGTAATCATTGTCTGTAATATAAGTCAACAATATAACACCTGTTGTCTTCCATCGTACACACTACCACCAGTTCCTCGAGGGTAATCATTGTCTGTAATATAAGTCAACAATATAACACCTGTTGTCTACCATCGTACACACTACCACCAGTTCCTCGAGGGTAATCATTGTCTGTAATATAAGTCAACAATATAACACCTGTTGTCTTCCATCGTACACGCTACCACCAGTTCCTCGAGGGTAATCATTGTCTGTAATATAAGTCAACAATATAACACCTGTTGTCTACCATCGTACACGCTACCACCAGTTCCTCGAGGGTAATCATTGGCTGTAATATAAGTCAACAATATAACACCTGTTGTCTTCCATCGTACACGCTACCACCAGTTCCTCGAGGGTAATCTTTGTCTGTAATATAAGTCAACAATATAACACCTGTTGTCTACCATCGTACACGCTACCACCAGTTCCTCGAGGGTAATCATTGGCTGTAATATAAGTCAACAATATAACACCTGTTGTCTTCCATCGTACACGCTACCACCAGTTCCTCGAGGGTAATCATTGGCTGTAATATAAGTCAACAATATAACACCTGTTGTCGTCCATCGTACACACTACCACCAGTTCCTCGAGGGTAATCATTGGCTGTAATATAAGTCAACAATATAACACCTGTTGTCGTCCATCGTACACACTACCACCAGTTCCTCGAGGGTAATCATTGTCTGCAATATATGTCAACAATATAATCTCTGCGACTTCAAACTAGATGGGTTTTTGACACTAAAATGTATATGTTCCACAAAGGGCCATAAATCTGGAAATTATCCATGTGACCTAAAACTTCTGACAGTATGCTCTAAAGACTTGGTACCAACTTTTCATGTGAAGTTTTATAGTAATCCCACCAGAGAACAAGCACCTACAAATCTTAGTGTCAGACATCCAATTCAGCACAAAATCAATTTGTCTCCCACATACAGTGCCCACCAAAAATAAGTATACAGCTGCAAAATTAAACTTGGTTGAATTATTCATTATCTGTTTATCAGACTGTTGCAATTTTACAAGTTTCTGAAACTAGAGTTACTAAATGAGTAAAAAAAGAGACAGATTACCTTTCATTCTAACATAGCACGTGAGATTATCCTTCTTTGCGTATATTGAGCTTACCGTATTTTATTACCGCGATAAAATATAGCTGATTGGTGACGTCATGTTTGACGTCATATACTATGAACAATGACGTAACGGTGACGGTAACGTTCCTAGGGAAGAAAGTAGTTTGACGTCAACCTGTCTTGCTGTGCTATAAATGGCAGATCATTGGCGATGTTAGAATCGAAATAATAAATAGGAGCTTTGTTTTGTTGTGTTAAAAAATATAGGCACTCGTTTGAATGCGTACATTAAATCACTCGTGCTACGCACTCGTGATTTAATTACTACGCATCCAAACACGTGCCTATATTTTATTACGCAACAAAACATAGCTACGTATTCATTATTTCTTAAATCCGGACAATTGTTTTTATATTTTACACCTAGGGTACCAATAAATGTATGGTCTTTAAATTTGATAAACATTAATACTCATAGTCTTCAAAATAGTGTTGATTCACTGTTCTGCAAATAGTGTTATAACAGATGAGTGAATGTGGAAATTTCCGCCGTATACTTATTTTTGGTGGGCAGTGTATATTGGGAGACTTACTGTAAAATCATTTTATTTCAATGGGACAAAATTTCGTGGTTCTGGTGAAAAATTCCATTTTGTGGGGACGTAATGACAAGGATTTCATGAAAAATTGCAAGATCGAAATTCACACAAATTATTAGAAATCATTAAAAAATCTAACAGATATCATAATAATTGTTTTATTACATGTTGATATATGCCAGTAAACTTTCCAAAAACCCAGTCTTATACCTGAATGAAGTTGAATGCAGGTATGGCAGCCACTGTAAACTTGACGTATTTATTGGTATAATTATTCATTGGGGATTTAAATTCATGGTTGAGGTCGTGGTTGAGGTCATCCACGAATTCCACAAAATTAATTCCCAATGAATATTAATGATTTAACAGTATTGTTTTTATTTTGAATTGGATATTGCCCCCAAGAATTTTAGTGATTTAACAGTGGAATTTAAGTGATTTTACAGTGGAATTTTAGTGATTCTACAGTGGAATTTTAGTGATTCTACAATTGAATTTAAGTGATTTTACAGCGGAATCTTAGTGATTTTACAGTGGAATTTTAGTGATTCTACAGTGGAATTTAAGTGATTTTACAGTGGAATTTTAGTAATTTTACAGTGGAATTTTAGTGATTTTACAGTGGAATTTTAGTAATTTTACAGTGGAATTTTAGTGATTCTACAGTGGAATTTTAGTGATTCTACAGTGGAAATTTAGTGATTTTACAGTGGAATTTTAGTGATTCTACAGTGGAATTTTAGTGATTTTACAGTGGAATCTTAGTGATTTTACAGCGGAATCTTAGTGATTTTACAGTGGAATTTTAGTGATTCTACAGTGGAATTTAAGTGATTTTACAGTGGAATTTTAGTGATTTTACAGTGGAATCTTAGTGATTTTACACTGGATTTTTTGTGATTTTACAGTGGAATTTTAGTGATTTTACAGTGGAATTTTAGTGATTTTACAGTGGAATCTTAGTGATTTTACAGTGGAATTTTAGTGATTCTACAGTGAAATTTTAGTGATTTTACAGTGGTTACAGAGTACTAACCATTGGCTTCATCTTGATCCATGATCCTCCAGCTTGTAGACACGTGTCCCGTCCATCCTGCATGTTTACCTATATCTACAGGCCAACCCAGTGAATGCAGGAACTCTAGAAATTGTGGCTGTACACTCGATCTGGATGACTGAAATGGACAGAGATATCGTTTATTTATTTATTTAAGGTCGATTGTGAAACAAGTTTTTCCAACTTATATTAATAACTCTCGACACCTCATTCCTGATGTTATCCATCTCCACGAGGATATAAGAGAAGCCAGTTTCCCTTTTATGCTGAGCGTCTAGCAAGGAAATTTCTGGTTCCATTTTTATTTCGTATTTGGTATGACGCGGCCAGGGATCTAACCCGAGACCTCCCACACTCGAAGCAAACGTTCAACCACTAGGCTATCGAGATATCCAGTCTTTGTTATTTGTACTACATAGAACTACAAATTGAGGACACATATGTTTCATTCACTGAAACATGATTGGTATTGCAGATACCATTACTACATGTACAATCTGAACCGTTATTTAAGCACCAGTCAATATTATGCCCGCCTTGGGGGCAGTGGGGATACAGGGGGAATTAGACAGACGAATCTTCCCTACAGGCCGGAATAAGACGACCTTATCGACTCTGAGTCCCGGGGAATTGACTTAGTCTGGAAATTTTGTGGTGCATTATAAAGCTATGAAACTAAGAATTTTGTTAAAATCTTAAAATTTCCTTTAGTGTATTAGCTAAATAATACAATCGGGATTATAAATTATTTACAAAGATACAGAGCTACAGTACTATAATCATTAAGGAAGCATGGGCTCTTCTTCAATTTGCAGAAAATATGTGCTTCGCAAATTTTTGACTTAAGTTTACTCTACTAAGATGCTTTATAAATATCAGCCCTGATGTTAAAATAATTCTCAAAATTTTACATTTGAGTGTAACTTTATGATTTCCATAAATGCTTCGATAAAACAGTACCTAGTAGACAAGATGAAAAAAGTCTTACCACATTAGCTACAATATCAGAAGCTTGTTTCTGTCCAGATTTAACATAGAACACATGTACGGTATCACTATCCCTGCTTGGTATAGCATCAAGTAGTTCCAGATCTGAGAACAATGTCGTATTACTGGTATCTAACATGATAAGTGATGGGGGTAAACTGCTGTTACTGGGTTCCTGAAACATTTATAACACAGTATGATGAACTGAGAAATGCATCTACCCAAAAATGTTTATTAAAATAAAAAGATATTTGAAATAAGTGAATTTTACTTCGGTAAAAAAATGTATTACTTATATTTAACAAGAGCACCGCCTTGCGGGTGCAGACACTCATCTGATCATTGTCACTGTAAAAAAGGCCCATTACCCTTGCATAAAGTAGGACAGTGTAATGAGTCTTGCTTAAAAAAGTGAGGTTTTGATGGTAAAAAAGGGGCAATAACTCTTGCAAAATGCTGATCAGAGTAATGGGTCATGCTTGACATGGTCAGGTATTGATGGTGAACAAGTGTTGAAAGTTTCAAAGCAATAACTCTGATAGTTTAGGAGAAAAATGGACCTAAACGCAAAACTTAACCAAGGCATTTCATTTTCTAAGTCCAAAAAGGGGCAATAATTCTTACAAAATGCAGATCAGAGTTATGGGGCTTGCTTTAAAGGCACAAGTATTGATGGTGAACAAGTGTTGCAAGTTTCAAAGCAATAGCTTTGATAGTTTATGAAAAAAGTTTACCTAAACACAAAACTTAACCATGCAACGCCGACGACGATCGTGATGACAATAACTCATCTGATTTTTGAAAACAGAACCAGTCTGTAAAGACCATCCTTGGAAACAGCAAAATCTTTGTTTGCAGGTGGTCTTTAACACAGGTTGCCTGTATTGTAAAATCACTCCCATTCATCGGCATGTAAGATTACAGTGACCTTGACCTTTGACCATAGAAATCCAGTGCACTAACCACTGGACCATGGCCACGACTCGGACAAAGATCTAACCTGGGAACATAGCTATTTCAATTTGGCACAATCTAAGATTTTTGTGATGCAACCTTGTTATGTACCCCCTAGAGTAGTTATAGACTTTGACTAGATTTGACAAAGACAAACATTGTGACCAGGTTTCAAAATAATTACTAACAAACTGTGACCTCTAGGTTGTTAACAGACAAACTGTTGAAGCACAACAGACTATGGGTCACTACAATAAAGTTTAATCTGAACAAGGCATTTGCAATTCAAAGTCGTAGCATAGCACTCTCACTAATCAATAGCCTAACTGATTTTAAAACAGCCTAATGCATTAACACCCTTTCTGATTAACAACCTAACTGATTAACAATTGAACTGATAAACAACAATCTAACTGATTAGATTAACAATTGAACTGATTAACAAACCTAACTGATTAACAACCTGTTTGGACATAGAGTAAACTATAGTACCTTCAGTGACTCCAAGGACAGGAAACCATAATGAGATAGAAATAATCTCGCTGTCTGGAACTCCTGACACAATGATGGTGGTTTACACTCTGTTACAGGGTTCGGGAAAGGTCGACGTGCTGCCTCAACTTGACTACGTCTACAAATATTGTTTTCAAATTGTGTCTGCTGTTCTATTTGTCGTCTGAGTTTCTCAAGGTCAGTCTGCATCTTTACTTCTGTGCTAAGTGACTCAAGAGTTGGTATGCTTTTATCCCTGTGAACAAATGAATCAAATTAACAAGACATATAATAATGCCCCCATGATAGCTATGTAGTAATTTATGTAACATGTCACCTTCACCTTTGACCTCAAATCAGTAGGAGTCATCTACTGATGATGACCAACCTCCTTGAAAGTTTTTATATTATAGGCCAAACTGTTAATGAGTTATTGATTGTAAATCATTTGGTCAATCAACCGGCCAATATGTACAAAGCAATACCATCAGTGTTTGAATGGGGGCATAATAAATACATACCTACATGGTGCTATGATATGATACATAGAAATCGAGAGTTGCCCGCAAAATTGTCGTAACTGCTTATTATTAAGGAAGGATGTACTACAGTCTTGCAGAAAACCCTCGAAAATGTTTACTGCACATCATATTGACTCCATCATTAATTACATGTATTACTTAAGACAAGACAATGTTTGTTTCTTTATACTGGTTAAACACAGTTTTTCAACAATTTTCAGTTATATAATTATATGGCAGTCAATAAACCTAACTAGTTTTTCTGAAATGTATTTTACCCAGTACAAACTAACCCTAGCACAAGGCACCAGCAACTTCTATACATGTGGAAGAAAATCAACATAGTTTTTTATGGAAGTAACAAGTCCAGCACACTAACAACGAGACCACGGCTCTGTACAACTCTTAGCTAACACAAGAAGAATACGACAATTTCACACGGTCATCAAATATTGTTAGACAATTTACTTACGCTAATGTTAGAGGTATTTTGTCGACAGTGTCAGGGAAGTTTTTATGTTTGACTACATGGTGGGTGCCAATGTTCTCCATCGGTAGAGGTCGTCCAGGGTCAAATAATAAGCTCTTCGATGAGGATAGCTACAATCAAAGGCAAAATTTCAGATGATTTCATTCTCACAGTACATAACTTGGAGCAAAATCACCCAAAAAGTTATTTTTGACCACTTTTAAAACACATACAAAATTTAATCAGAAAATTCAGTTAATCTATTAATTTGTGTAGATCATTAATATTTGTAATAAATCACACTGCTTCAGCGGTTCCTTCATTACTTCAGATACAAATCTTACTTTCATGATTCTTGAAGTTTCTTCACTTAATTTTGAGATTAATCTCAGAAAGATTAAATTAATCTGAAATCCACATTTTAGTTAAACCTGTCTGTACAGACCACCCTATTAACAACATGAAGTGATCTTTGTTGATTGGAGGTCTCAATTAATTATCATTGAAAATCATCTGTCAGGAAATAAAATGGTAGGTTTTTGCAGACAGGTTTTGTAATAGTGTTCTTTGTGTACCGGTGGTCTTTATTCTTTATTTACAAGTGGCCTCTCTTAACAGGTTAAAATACAATTGAAAATGGCCTGGAGGGATATAAAATGCGTGGTCTGTGCAACCAGATAGTGTAATAGTTGTGATGTCATTGTTTGTAAGATTCCTATCTTAGGATCAACATACCTTGTGCATCCTTGGCGAGTGTCTCAGTTGCATAGTCCATGCATGACGACCAAACGGTCCACGAATCAATGCAGTAACTGTAGGCAATGGATCTGAAAAATTCATTTACAATTACAAACTAAAAGTTGTTTGGCACAAAAAAAACATCTCCCATAAGGGGCCATTACTCCTACAAAAATGATCTGACTGGAAATTCCTGACAATATGCAAAACAAGGTATCATCATGGTACCAAGTATTCATGTGAAGTTTCATTGATATCTGACCATTGGTTAAGGAAAACTAGTGCAGAAAGACTTTGTGAAATCCATCCAGACAGACATGATGTGCACATATTATTGGGGGACCCCCTTACTGCTATTGTTCAGAGGGTTGCCCTGATCAGACTCTAAGCCCTGAAAAACTCATGTTAACATATTTTGACAAAATTCCTGTTGGGTCTGGACCACCAGGTCCCCCCTCTGGATCTGTGCATGCTTTAGCTTGTTTATCTACAGCTGCAACATTCCAAAACTTACCTTCATAATTTCCAAGAGGCTGTTCCAAAAGACCAATTATGATTGAATTATCGAGTACAAAATATCTAAATGGTGATCCATGCTCAGGAAGCCCTGTGCCCTTAGCATACTTCAACAAAGATTTCTCATCAAGCAAAGAGAATAAAGATTCTGGACCACATGGTGGTGGGAAGGCACCCTGGAAGAAAACACAAATTCATTAAGTTCAAATTTAAGTAAACCTTATGGATAAAGTTAATAAGTTAACAATTGGACAACATTGATAGAGGTGGGGATATACTAAGGCTTTGACCATTATCAGTTTCAACATACAAGATCAGAGTTGAGTGTTTGTCCCCTAATCAACTAAAATCCATAAATAATATATGTAACTCATTTATACTAATAGTACTGCATTCAACTAAGAGGTGGAGGAACAAGGTTTGAGTACAGTAAAACCTCAAAATTTCACACCTCCGCAAAATGTCATACTTAATTTTGTAACAGTCCGTATTTTCCACACATCGTGATAATCACATTTTATGACAATACCGTAATCCCTAACTCTTAAATTTATAAGTAGAAGGCATTACATTAATGAGCGTGATTAAAACAACACATACGTTTCAGAACAAGTCCAATAGGCATCAATTGGGAACTTTAACGCATACGAGAACTAGAATTATTAAATGCAACATCGTTGCTTCGAACATACTGATTTGCACAGAACTGCAAGTAAAATTAATTTCAAATTGTTTTCCTATTCCGTATTTCATGAAAACCTGCGAATTTAGGCTTACGTACAGTTCAATTTCACGTGTCCGATACAGAATAAGTGAAGTAAATCAAGTCCGCGATTAAATCCAATTCTTATCAAACAACCTTGCAGAATAAAAAATTTGTCGACTTTGTAAACTAGAAAACTAAATGTCAATTAAATCAACACTATGCGCTGATTGGCGAATTCATACCGCGGTATGGAACTCTTGACGTAACACTACTCCCAACTGTATCGGCCATTTCTTTAATGTGCGGCGCGTCTGAAGTCAGTCGAAAGATCCCTGCGTTTGATGTCTCAAAATTGTCGCGCGCGTTTCAACTGGAAACCACAGGGATATAACTCATTCAGCTAAACATAATGCCCTAAATAAATTATCATAGATAATATAGTGCTTGTTTTTTTACTGAATGAGCTGTATCCCGGTGCAGGAAACTGGATCAACTTTGCATCCGGGTTTTATTTTATCACATGCAATTTTAGTGCGTGGGTGTTTGTTCACACATGTAGGGTATGTCGTGCGCTTGGGTAATGCAATATTTTTGCCGATGCAAACTTTTATTACAACCGTTTAATGGAGTTTGATATTTAATGTAAAAGGATTCATTAAGACTTTCATACGCAATTTGTTGAATTCGGCAAATGTCCACACAATTTAAATTGCGTATAGACTTGATAAACAATGAAAATATTCGTAGTTACAACTAAATACATGTATCAAACGTGTTTTCATTATAAACACAGTTACACTTAGTCATAACAACAATTCATCATCTACGTGGGATATTTCGAGCACCTGGCTTAACTCGAGCATTTGGCTTGTCCCAATGGGTCCTCGAGATAACGAGGTTTTACTGTATTAGGATATTAAAAGTATCTGCATCAGACGACCGAAGTGTCAGTCATATACAAATTTATGTATTATTCGCTACCAGCAGAATAAGAGACAGGAAAATGTTACATTCTCTGACTTTCTGTTCCTTCTCATCATTTGCAGATTTACAGGAGACAATCCAATAACAGAAATGGACTGAAAAAACCTGATGAAGGGAGACAATCCACCCATAAAACACCTAGACAATCTAGTTACAGAAATGGACTTATAAAAACACCTAATCAAGAGACAATCCAATTACATGAAATGCACTTAAAACACCTGATCAAGGGAGACCATTTGGATATTTGACCCAAATAGCTGCATATAAGATTTGTACACTAGCTTTTCTCTTATAGGAGTAGTGTTGGGGCAGGATCGTAGCCACTCTGAGGCACACCTAAGTGCTTGCATTGGTAAAAACTTGAGAAATTACCAAAATAAGCATGTATTTGAAGGAAAAATTCCTCCAATAGAAGAAAATATTTGCCTTGGTGATTTTTTGTCTTTGGATACGGCCGTGTGGGGTGTATGGAGTAAAGGGTTACATCAGTGATGACAGTAATTGTGAGTGTGACAACTTACGACTTGATCTATGATACAAGTTAACACAGCCTCAGCAGCATCTTTCACTCTCATAGACGCTGGCATCAAATCCTTCTCCCCTTTAAACTTGGGTGTATCACTTGCTTTATTCTGTAACATTGGTAAAACACATGTGTAAATCATAATCATAACTTGGTAAATTACATGTGTCAGTCACTAATATCCAACATAAGAAAGATGTGACATCATCCTTTACTTGTACATAAAGGATCATTTACTGTCTATAACAAGAATCTTACTGACTCAGAGGCATAATGCTCAATCCTGAAAATATGACGTATTTAACCCCTACACCAAAACTCAGTTTCAAACATTGTTCTATTGACTGTTATAATAAGAGAAGACACTATTCAAATTTAAATTCAAGTTTAATCTTCTGAATGGTTACTGGTAACTGAATACGAATCCTATACTTGCTTGATGTTATTCCGACATGTAACTATCATTTTCCTGTGACACCAGTAAAGAAGGACCTTATTCAAATGTTATTATATTGCGATGGCATAAAATTACATAATGAAATTATAAAAACTCAGTTTTTTTCAAAGTTGTGGCATAAAAGGCATACAAGAATTAGTGTTGATGCTGAAATTGTTGACATTTAGGAGATTGAAGAGTAGTTAAAAGGAAAGAAAACTTGAAGACTTGAAGTGATATACTGTGGTCTTCGCTTTAAGCTTAAAATGTGCAAGACATTTTAATGACAGTTCAGCATTAATTTTTGGGGTTCAAGTGAAGCATAATTATGCTGTCTCTAATTATTATTAATCTGGTTATAATATACAGTCAACTCTCGTTATCTCGAATTTCACGGGACCGTGGAAATTTGTTCGACATAACGAAAATTCGAGATAGAATTTTCGGCATCGAAGTTGCAAGTTTTCCAGTTTCTGTCATTTTACGCCGCCATATTGTTATGGTCGTAAGAACGACATATTCGTGAGAATTGCTTGTTGTGATATTTATGTACATGTATTCCTCCTCGAGAAAATGCACTTTATTTTAATTATTGTTTTTACAAACAATTGTTCGAGATGACATGTTTATTGATGTTAGTACGTAACCCGAAGCTTTATGACATGTTTGCGCAAATTGTTGCAAACAAATATTTGTTCAACAATGGCAGGCGCGAAAATTACAGGTAAATCGAAGATTTTAGACTGGCGAAGTGTGAAAAACATTCGACGCTAGTCGAATACGATCAGACTTCGACCCGACTTCGAGATGAACAATAGATTTAAAGTGCAAATTGGTTAATCGGGACCAAAAAAATAATTCGACATAACGAAAAATTCGAGCCGAATTCGAACCGAAACTTCGAGATGGGTCTCGAGATTTCATATAGACAAAGAAGGAGAAAAATCGGGACTTGAAAAAAACTTCGACATAACGGAAAATTCGATATAAGCGAGTTCGAGATAACGAGAGTTGACTGTATAATTATGTGTGTTAATTGAAACGAAACGTGCGAAAAACACTGCCAGTCATCACAAAACAAATCTCCGACTGTCATATGAAATTAACAGGCTCATGATAATACATGTTTATTGCAGTATAAACCATGGCCCATTTAGACTGTGATTTCACCACTTCAATAAGCAAAACATTGAATAAGGCAAGTATATAATTTGATTATCAATGATTTACTCTGCGAGTTTTTCAATTAGTTTAAAATTCATTCACATTTTTTAAAAATATCTGATTAACCGTTAGCCATTATGCTAATCAATAACCAAACGTTCAAACTGTTGACTGGCTAACCAATTAATCGTTTACATGCCTAGTTAAAATTCATCATATGAAACTTTAATAGACCCGAACTTAGTTAACTTATAAAGCGTCATTTTCAGACTGTAGCAAATGACATGTAAGAATGGCAGACCCAGTATTCTGACTCAGGGAATAAAGGAATGAAAATTCATATGGAACAGGAGTATGTGATAAAGTAAAATAATAAACAAAGATGATTATAATGAAGATGAATGCATAAAGTGTATAAATAAATTAGTATTATGCAAAACTAGGTAACCATAGTAACAGGATCATACCAAACACAGTGCCACCTGACACCCGACATAGGTGAATAATGACCCAGTTATAAACTGAAGTGCTGAGATATTGACCTTGAACCCTGCTAGTTGAACTCTCTATTAGCATGATTTAACAGTTCATTTCTTGTCTATACTTAACTCTGGTTGAATGTCTTCATGATTGGGTATAATAGAAATATGCACGAAATCAATCTAAACAACAGATAATGCACAATTTGCTCAGCCAAATTATAAGAGGTATCTTTAAACAATTTACAAGTGCACTAGTACTGGGATAACTAACATACCTAGCAAAATACTGATACGTTTTCTCGTAGCATACCATTCACATCTTAATACACTGAGTACATAAAGAAACACACATGTTACATTTTCTCCATAGGGTTACATGTTAATTCGGCCATTTTGGTCAGTCTGCCAATTTCTTCCTGTACTATGTACCGGGTATATCAGTTATTTTTTGTCTACTTGTTCCAATGCATCTCTGCTTAAGTTCATAAACTGGAATCACATGCCTGTGACTCTGATTTGAAGGTTTTTAAATACAAATTTTTAAAAGTGCATTTTCCAGGAAATAACGCATTCAGCAATTTTTTTCGTAGAATTCTTGGCTGATAATGCAAAGTTTTGAAACAGACTACTGAAACAACTTGAATGTGTTGAAAATCATACCACACCAAATTCATTGTTCTGTGTGACCTTCGAAGAAAGTTATATGCTAACATGTAACCCTATGGCGAACATGTGACATGTGAGTTTCTTTATGTACTCAGTGTATAAACACTAATCTAGCCTAAATGTATCCAGTCAACAAAATGTAACAATGCAAACTGTCACTCTACTCTCATAACCCAATAACAAACACCACCATATAATCATGGTTATCATGACGTATGCATAGCTCTCAACAAAAACATACATTTAAGGAATTTCAACCACTAGCACTACCTTTCATTAAAACAATGCTTCCATCATGCTTTCTCCAAGTGGAGCAATATTTATTTTTTTTATTTAGATATAGTTTTTCCATCGTATAGAGACTACTCAGTCACATTATCCTGACACCGGACCAACCAGCAGTTACCTGGAACTAACCATGCAGAGCATCAAGCAAGGGAGATCTACCAGTACCATTTTAACGAATTTGGTATGTAGCAGTCTGTTCTAATCCATTTCAAACTAATAGTGATAACAATAAATTTAAGCAGTGTAAATGTGTTAATTTAATCACAATGTATTAATTTATAACATACTGTGAAATTGTTTCCTGCAGCAAATATTATAAACTCAAACATGTAAACCCCCTTAAAATGGATGCAATCAAATGTCATAACCCATTAAAAAAGTATAATCAAATGTCATAACCCTGTTCAAGTACATGTTGTCAAAACTAATGTCATACACTGTGAAAGTATTAAAATGTCATAACCCTGTTCAAGTACATGTTGTCAAAACTAATGTCATACACTGTGAAAGTTAATGTTATCAAATGTCATAACCCTGTTAAAGTTCATGTTATCAAAACTAATGTCATACACTGTGAAAGTTCATGTTATCAAACATCACCCATTTGAACACCAAATAGGGGTCTCTATGTCAAATGGTTAGACGTCATTGAAAATGGTCTGATAAATGACAGAGATTTCGTTCGTTGCAGACAGGTTTTGTAATAGGGGATCTTGTTCGCAGCACAGGCCCTCAGGGGGATTTTGCCTGACCCTTAAATCGCACCGAGGGCCTATGGTTTGCAGGTGGTCCAGGGATAACAGAAATAAGAAACAATTTCACAGTATATTATATAAACCAGTCATAGATTATATGAACAATGCAACCAGATATACCCAATGTGCAATAACAAAGTACGATGCTAATATGAGCACTCTTCAACTATAAAATAAAACATAGGATGCAAAAACAAGGGAAAGTAATCCTGTAAGCATGGACATCTATTGTAACTCAAGTGAAAATGTCTCATAAACAAAGAACAAATCTACTTCAAAAAGTTTGAATCAAAATTTAGGGTATGATTGCAGTAAACGTTTTGTGAGGTATTCATGAAGTCCACCATCTTGCACAAATTATTCCTTGCATAAATTTACCATTGGTTTAATTAAAATTAAAGCAAGATTCAGTTTGTACAATACAGCAGTCCTACTTAGCAACTGAAATCGACTTGCATTTCAGGATAGAGCATTATGCCTCAGTATGACCACTGTATTGTACAAATTGATTTCTGCTTTAATTTAATTATTATTAGCACATACCCACATCCCAACACCAAAACACTTTTGCTAAATTCAGCTTTCGAAAATTTAAATTACCATAACTTTGACAATACTTTGAAATGTATCTTCACATAACTTTTATTTTTATTACTGCAGCAGAAAAGTTAATTCTTTCAAGCGCAGCAAATCCTAATTTCCGTATTTTTACAAAACTCAGGGGTGTCAACAGGGCCAATTTAAAATCAGGACAATCTGAAGCAGCTGAGCATGTTTGCCAAACAAGAGGTCTTCAATGACATTGTTTCAACAATAACCTCAAGTTGTATTAAAGAAAATTTTTCAGAGCAGATTAAATTTACCATTATTTGGCATTTCTTGATATATTTTCATCAAATAACTTTTATTTTGATCAGAAGCCATTGCTCTTTCAGGAATGATAATCCATAATTCCGGATAATCAATCGAAATTGACACCCCTGAAAATTGGAGGACCCCTGACAATAGATGAGCATGTTTACAGATACATATACTAGTACATGTAGCATTTGGCAGAGAGAGTGTTATGTATAAATACGAGAGAGTTTGAGCATTCCTAGGGGACAGACAAAACTGTATGGATTACTACCTGGGTATATACAGACTTTTCATCTTTTCCAAATTTTAAAGACACGGAACCAGAGTCTGAGTGCTTTTTCTGAAAACCAATACCGAAGCAAAAAGACAAAAACTTAAAAACAATATCAGAGAATTCAGACACAACTAAATAAAAGAGGAAAGAAATAAATACATTTATACAAAAAAAATATACAACTTTAAAACAACCGACATGTTTTTAGTGCCATTCTAAGAAGTGAAGAAATGTGACGTGATTAGCCAATGAAAACATGTTTTACAAAGAGTTGACCAATAGACATAGAGTTCACAATGATTAGCTAATGAAAACATGTTTTACAAAGAGTTGACCAATAGACATAGAGTTCACAATGATTAGCAAATGAAAACATGTTTAACAAAATTCTAACCATTAAACTTTGAGTACACAATGCTTATCAGCCAATGAAAACAGGTTTAACGAAGAGTTGACCAATAGACATAAAGTACACAATGGTGATTAGCCAATGAAAACATATTTTACAAAACAATACAATATTTTTTGGTAAGGTCTACCATTCGCAAACAAAAATACTTAACAGAACCGAAAGCTGATAGATTATATAAAATTCATACTATGATCAAACATAAAATAAGTGAACCTACAAATTAAAATTATGAATATAGGGAATACAACATGTGTTATACATAGTGACCATAGTTGGACAGCTTGGATATGTATGTAGGTTACAATGAAACCTTCCCAAACCAGATTTCAAAAACAGCCAAAATATAGTTCAACATTTTGGAAGTTTACTATATAGTGTGAACAAACAAATTAACTTGGCCCTCAAACCTTCTATAAGAATAAATTAACAGTTGATTTCTTGTCTATATTTTAATTTCAACCTTTATTTTCATAAGCGAAGAGTATAACAAATATCATAGGGTGTCCTTTAAACATTTATCTAAATCAGCAACAAGACTCTGCTTTCTCACAGAATTTGACATTTGATATATTCCACACAAAAAGCTTATAATAATTTCATGCATAAAGGTCCAGGACTAAGCAGACTTGGACCAAGTTACTTTGTTCACACTACAAACATGTATAAATTTGTGTGATATGGTCAAATTCTGACTAGGTTTGGTGTAGGAAGATCACATTGTAACTGATCTCAACATGCGAAGCTGAATACATGTATTCTATATACATGGTGTGTATATTGTGTGGATACAGTCCAACTTAGAGCAGGTGCTTAGGGGTGCGAATACAATTAAATGTATGGTACATAATAAAATCACATGTATTTTAAATCAGCACAATTTTTTAAAATAGCAATATGAAACTATATTTTATACACAATACAGATATTATGTACAAACCGAAGGACAGAGACTGACATATTGACTACTTACAATTAACTCAAGATGTATGCCTCCATGGCAGTCAAATCATCATACACTCAACCAAATTTTAAGACAAAAAAGGAGGAAATCAGCCTAAAGGAAAAAGAATCACATTCGCAAATAGTTTGACTATAAGTACATAACACCAACCTACCTGAGACTTGGATCCTGATATCCCAAGTTCAACAACCTCGAGGACATTATGTAGACATTCCTTATCATAGAGTAACCTACTGTGCTCTACAAGCCACAAGGTTAAACATTTAAACGCGGCTACAATCATAGAATGTAGATCACGCGAGTGGTTAGGTGCTGGCCGGCTACACTGGAATACGATGAAATCACAGATCCATTTCACTGTACGTTTACACATCAGCATATTGGGTGGGGTAATGTTAACTTTAGCCAGACCAGATAACAGTTCCATGGCCGCCAAAGCTGTACTTAGTTCTCCTTTCCACGATGCCATCAGTCGGTTACATACCAGTGACGTAGCATGACCGAACAGTCCATAGGCTGTGTCTGAAAGTATAACGATGATCAAAAGTTATATAATACAGTGGACCTTAACATATTTTGATGTGGCTCACTAGTTTATACAATTTATTTTTAGATCTATTGTGAACAAGTTTTCTAAATTATGTTAAACACTTTCTTTGCCTCATTCCTGATTTTACCTATCACCACGAGGGTATAAGAGAAGAGAAGCCAGATTCCCTTTCTAGCAAGGGAGTTACTGGTTCCATTTTTATTTCCTCTTTGGTATGCACAGTCTGGGATCAAACCTGTGACCTCCTTCACTTGAAGCGGACGCTCTACCACTAGGCTATTAAGGAGGCTGACTTTCAGCAAGGTGTACCATATCTTTTTAAGTATTACCTATATAATAATATAATGAATCCTTGCATATGTAGCAGATTTGAAAGTATTAACAAGTCTTCATAGAACTAATTTGGAGTCTTGCTTAACTGTATGTTAACTACTGGCAAATAATGCCCCCATCAATATTTTGCCCCAGGGGAGGCAGAGAGGCGGGCATACACGGGACTTTAGACAGAAGATAATATTCCCAATACTGGGGGATTTAGAAGCTGCAAAAAAGCAGACAATCATTTAAATATGGTGGGCAATTTGATACACCAAGCATCTCCTATTGTAGGGATTTATACAAATTGTTTGGCTCAAGGGTGGGGAATTAGACAAAATTCCCTTTGGCCGCTCCCCCTGGGGCAAATTATTGATATGTACATAGGGAAAACAATATACTCACCAGCATCGTGTGCCTGTGAATGAAGTCTATGATAGGACGACTCAGCATAGCTAGAATCTGTGGACCCATTACTGGCAAGACTTGTCTGACTCACTTCTACAATAAACAGAAAATGTCTCATACAAGACACATAATACCAGGTCCTGTAGATTACTATACAAAGTATATCTTATACTGTAAAATTATTCAATTTTTGCTGATTTTGTTGTGGAACAGTCCATTCTCGAATTCCGACATGGGTTTGTCATTTCATGTTCTATAATCCACAAATTTACGACCTCACGAAAATGTATATCTATCAAAAATCCACAGAATTTAACATCCAGGAAAATATGTGGTTTTACAGTACATAATTCTACAATTTATGGTATAAAATTTATCACTCTCAACACCTCACTCCTGATGGTTTCCTTTGCATTGAGAGTATAACATGGCTGTCAACAGAGTCAAATAAAAAATCCTGAAAATCATACACAGCCAACCATTCAAGCCCATTGGTTCCATATTTAACTATGTTTGTATTGAATAAAATCCTTCAGAGAAGATAAAATTTACCATAACTTTGCCATTTCTTGAGATATTTTCATCAAATAACTTTTATTTTGGTCAGGATTCATAGCTTTAGCTTTAAATCAGGAATTAATCAGGATTATTGACAACCCTGGTATAAGAGAACTTATGAATAGAAGCCAGCTTTTCTCTAATTGGATTATCATTTTTTTTAATACTTTTGCCTTGCAACTTTTTTTAAAACAATAGTAGGTGTTTTCATAATACTGATAATGAGTGGTTGTAATTTCAGCATCATGATCTGGAAAAAAATTACCATTTTAATGAGTGACCAACTAAAAGGTCTTTACAAGTATGGTCGCTCTTGTGTAAGACAGAGAGGCACTTAGTTCAACCATTCTGAATGGTTCAACCAATTTATATAGCAAATTATGTTAGACATGCAGAAATGGAGAGGACCGATATCTTATGTTGGAATAACTTCAGGCCCTTCCCCAGAATTTTTTTAAGGCGCTGGGGCATTGCTCCAAGTTGAGCTTACACAGATCCACGAGAATGGCTCAAAGATTTAAAAGTGATAAACTACCTCATTATCTTTAATTTAAAGGCCAATTTAAGAATTTTTTGACACTCATACTGATTTAAAGACACCATTCTAGGATTTAAGGCGCTGGGGAAAAGCTGATTCTGGCATTAAGGCGGTGGGGTACAACAGCGCCTTCTACCCCTGGGGAAGGGCCTGAACTTGTGGCCTGATCCTTTTATAACGAATGTGAAAATTGTAAAACTTTCTCTGGTTTACTTTGATGATATGCTTCTATTTGTGCTAATAAGTATTATGCATGCAAACCATTTGTTCTGTTGTAAAAATTCATGCAATAAAATACAATTAAACTGATTAAACTTAACAGAGTCATATTAGACACGACACAGGGAGTCGTTTAATTCAGTCTTGACTGTGTATACAACAGAAGTAATGAATGATGTGTAATAATACAGCATACCAGAATGTGGGTCAGCCTCTGACTGGTCATCATGTCCTGGTTGTATAGTCATTTGTTCAGCTTCCTCATTCAGAGCCATATCTTGTATCATCAACATCAGTCCACCTAGAAATAAAGTCACCAATACATATGTTAATGTTGATATAAACTACGGCAAAGATTGGACTCAACTATATGGAGTATATACTACTAGTTAAACATACAAAAAACACACGTAACCTAGATACT
Organism: Spisula solida; assembly: GCA_947247005.1. Lineage (NCBI taxonomy): Eukaryota > Metazoa > Mollusca > Bivalvia > Venerida > Mactridae > Spisula > Spisula solida. Next base: position 56,080,900 of record OX365945.1, read on the forward strand.
TACTTGCACAGTGCGATAATATAGGATAATATAGGTTAATATGATGTTTACAAACATGAATAGGCTTGGTCAACTGTTGCAAAATGGTTTAACAAATTACTAAAGTAAACAGATATGGTCAGTTTTATACTTAAACATCACTGATAAATCATGCACATCAGATTAATCCACCTTTTCGGAATATACCAAATTTTTCTGCCTTTCTCATTATCTTGGGCGTAATATACAACTTGAGTCATCTTAAACCTTGTTTGTATACAAACATGCATAATCTTTATACAACACTCAGTCAATGCTGTTCAGTACTTCCAGTACATTGTATTGTCAAAAAAGTTTAAAATAAATTGTCCAATTTTTCATTTGATGCAAACTAAAACGATATTGTAAGAATGTGAAATAACTTGAAGTTGTACAGACCGTACATTCCATGTTTTGCAAAACCCTATGTGTGAGATTGGTGATGGAAATGCAAGATATTTCATTAAAATCAGGGAGATTTTCCTTGCTCAAATTTTGGACTAAAATATTGAAGTTTATAAGCAGTTTTCACTTATTGTATGACAATACCATGCATGCTCTATGAAGCAATTTACACTAATATTTGTTATCATTTTCAAAATGTAAACAGCAAATGTCAGGTGCCAGTATGTCAAAGAAATGTTTGAATGAGATTTTATCAATTTGTCTGCAAGCATGCGTGATTAGAGTCTAAAATGCGCGAGACTCACGTATAATGCAGGAGATCTGGCATGTAAGTACGTCTGGTGACAGTGAGAGTAGCACTTTACCAACAATGCTAACATAAACAAGTCATTAAGAATTGCAAGCAATACGGAAGTCTCCTACAGGTTTTAAGCCATTTTCAATGTTTCTGTTGCCATAGCAACCACAAGTTTGGTCGGAATCAAAATATATTTGGACGTGCATTATCCCCTTATTGCCCCCTATCCAAATACCAAGTTTCATAAACCTAGCTTGGAAACTGTTTGAGTTATGTCAGGATCCAGATTTTTTGAAGGACTGACTGACAGAGGGACAGAGGGCAAACCTATAGTCCCCTTCGGTCAAAAACCGGTAGGGGACTAACAAGAAAGACAACTAGCACTTACCAAGAAGCATCTGGGTGTTAGCAGAATCTGTCTCATTCATTAAAGCCTTGAAGAGTAACTCAGTAATTCTAGACTTGAGTGATATAAATGATATGTTATGTTCTGGTGCACTCTCATTGGATAAAATATCTGAAATAGCCAATCACAACAGTTGTAAGTCAATATTACAGAGCACTCTCATTGGTTAATGTCTCTGAAATAGCCAATCACAACAGTTGTAAGTCAATGTTATGGAGCACTCTCATTGGATAAAATATCTGAAATAGCCAATCAGAACAATTGTAAGTCAATCATTCAATATTAAACAGTACCACAGGGTTCCATCTCAGTCACACCAGAATTGGATGCCTGACAAGTGTCTATGGGAGTCACCTAAAGAAATGGATGCCTAAAGTGTTCATTCAACAAGCATCTTTTTCTTGGGTGACATAAATAGGACCCCATGAATATGAAGAAAATAATTATTCAAATATGATTATCAATTTGAATTATATTCACTTTCAAATATTTAAGCATTATCACATTTTCAAATAATTACAAACTTAATACTATTGATACCTTAATAGAGGCTCACACGTAAACTATACTTGCCCGACTGTATTGCATGTTTGAATAAAGTTATTGATATTATCATTACTTTTGTAGTTATAGAATATATACTATGTAAGATGTCTACACAAAGACCCACCTTTGATTTCCAGATCTTTAAAGTGTAAAGGTAAACACAGCATGGACAGTAGTAGATGTACACTGGCTTTCCTTAGTTCTACACTAGGTATCTGTTCACATAATCTGTAATGTACAATAACACATACCTCAAATAAATATATGCTAACTCAGAAATTTACATAATGTACTAGCTGACGCTGTGATCCAGGACAGGGGTTATACTGAGGCACAATGCTCAATCCTGAAAATGAGTCAGCAATGTGTTCCGTTGCCATTAGCACACACCCCTACACCAAAATTCAGTTCAAACATAGTTTTTTTGGTTATAAATTCAGCTTATGAAATTTCAAAGACCATAACTTTGTCATTTCTATGACTTTTATTTTCTTTAGAAAAGTTCCTACTTTCTAATACTGCAAATCCGGAAACTGGTAACGTGATTTGGTCACCGTATATTGTTGAGAAACAGATTTAAATCTGACTTAACAAACATACCGACTAGAGAATTAAAATCATTTTTGCACTTATCAGAACAAAATGATTAAAATCTTTCTACTAGTTACAATACTGGTCTTATAAACAGAACATCAGTAGATAGATAATTCTAAACCTCATGTGTACTTTTTTTTAATTATCCTTGCCACAGGGTGACCCATAAGGGCAACGGAGTAGGGATGAAACCAACAACTTTCGGATCAGCGGTCAGTTGCTCTTACCACTTTTCTACCTTATATTCTAAACCACACACAGAGAAACTTTAATGTAATGAGTGACAATACAAGTAACCAGACTCCCCCTCTACTTTCACTTAAATGGTGAAAGCATACTATGTTTGTTTCTCTATCGCTAACTAGTAGTTTCGTTTCCCCCCCCCCCCCCCCACACTCACTGCCTCATAAGTTCGGATCCATCAATCAAAATAATGTTCATAATCACTTCTGACTTTCTGACTTTCTTAATCACTGGCAGTTTTGTTAAACAACATAAATTTATGGGGATACTTTTACACTAGTCAAACAAGACTGCATTCAATAAACACGGTGGAAGCCTTGTCCACAATAACTATGTCAATCAGGGGCCATAATTCTGTTGAATTGTTGTGGAAGTGTTACATGGCGTTGATAATGTAAGGTGTTTATGATGGTAAACAAGTATGCCAAGTTTGAAAGCAATGCCTCGATGAACTTTGCAAATATTTGAGTTTAAAAAACACGAACTTTTCAATGGGATGGATGAACAGACGGACAAATGGACAGGAAAATCACTATATGCCTCCATATCAGTAGATGGCATAAAAAATAAACAAAATGGCCTTATATCTGCATCAGAGGACAAACATTTTCAGTCACAAAGTATATATAATTCGCTATCCAACAGGATAAGAGACGGGAAATTGCTACATTTTCTGACTCCCTGTTTTTTCTCATCAATTGCAGATTTAAAACCTCACTGATATCTTGTTGAATAGGCAGAGACTATAGAAAACGTTATCTATAGTCTCTGGTATAGGCATAGATAAAGTTTTGTGTCGGACAGACAGACAGATGAATAGTTAATACACATATGCTAGGTATTTTGGCTCAAAAATGGTAGGAAAGGGACTAAAACTGACTCCTGACAAGAGCACTTATGTTCTGCTTCAGATAAGAAAAATGTCAGTCATTCTGGTTTAAATCTCAATACTTTATGCCTTATTGATTGATCTGACTCTCAGTTTATGGTCATCATTAGCAGAAATAATAATCGTAATTTGAAAGAAGAAAGGTCTTTGATAAAAAATTTCTGTCTACCACAAAGGGCCATAACTCTGGCATTAATCATCCGATCCTAAGTATGGCTTGTCACTGAGTATTTATTTGAACTTATTCATTGTTTCACTCAAAATCCTGAAATTCAGAAAAATCCTGAAAACTTTCACCCGCCGTAGATCGGTAGATTCGGCAACTTCAGATGGGAACCAGTGTCTTACCTGAACTTTGGTGTTAGATCAGTGAGAACCAGTTCTAGAGCATTTAAGATATAGGGAACCAATATTTGGGCACCAGCCAAATCCACTCTCAGCAAATCACAGGAGTTGAATAAAATGTTCGATAAAACAGGTCCACTAATGTTCTACAAATAAATATAAACTTTTGTTATAAAACTAGAAGGGGTTTTGATACTGCACATAGTAACCTTATTTAATAAAAGATTTTACATTCAGCACACATCCCATTTTTTACTTGACTTTATCACATAGAAAATCCTAACTGAACAAGTTTCGGGACAGATGGACCAACCGTACAAGATTCCTATTAAGCCCCCTACCAATGGTAGTGGGGGTATAAAAACATGACAGTAAACTTACTTAGGAGATATTAAATATTGAAAATAGTAAGTCACAAAATATGCAATGAAATGCATTTAATTTCATTTATCAGTGTTGAAAAGGAATTTGTAAGAAGACAATAGAAGTGCTATCATTGAAGATACTGCCCTGTCACAGTTACATCAACATTTGTAAAACAAAGGGCAATAACTCACTAAAAATTGACCACAACATAACGTTCAATAATATTCATAATTGAGAAGATAAAAATTTAAACAATATACAGAAGTTTTAACAAACCTCATCCGTCCTTAACCCATAGTACATGGCGAAGTAAAACCTAGAGTAATAGGTAGGTAGTATCTCCTCCCCTGTTTTATGTGCACAAAACAATCGACAAAGTGTCCCGCAAGCTTCGGCTCTACCAGCTTCATACGAGTTATCTGTCGGCGACGTCTTTTCCGGAGATACGTCGATGGACAATGAGGTCGGACGAGATTGGTCAATCAAGGAGTTGGTTCGTCTGTGTGTTTGACCTGAAGGAAAACAAGAGATGTTTGTAAAACACGTATGCCCCCATGGCAGCCCAGTAGTCAGAAATGGTGAAGATCACAGTGACCTTGACCTTTGACCTACTGACCTTAAAATCAATAGGGGTCATTAACTGTTGCTGACCAACCTCCATGTAAAGTTTGAAGATCCTAGGTCAAAGCGTTCTTGAGTTATTCGGAAACGGAAACCATTTTATACGACCGACAGACCTACCGACAGACATGTGCAAAGCAATATACCCCCTCATCAAAGATGGGGGGCATAATTATAAACACAATCACTAAAGAGGAAGTATAGTGCACCAAGGATAATGTGATGTTTACAAACATTAATCGGTTTGGTCAACTGTTGCAAAATTGGTTTTACAAATAATAAAGAACAAATATGTTCAGTTTTGAACTAAAGCATCACTGATAAATCATACAAATCTAATTAATCCACCTTTGTGGAATATACCGAATTTCCCATCTTTCTCCTTATCGTAGGCCGACCATATCTCATAATCTTATCAAACGGAACAGTATTTTATCATACTTCCAAATCTATGTGTTTAGTGAACTCATAGAAAATATCCCACATTCAGCAAAACTAATCTTCTTCCTAGATATTTCAGGGGCCCTATTTAAACAGACTCCAGTGTAGAAACACTGTTTTGTTTGTTGGAGCAGACTTCTCAAAAATCGTCCGACAGTTTGTTTTTTGGACCACTTGTCAGAGCAAATATCCGAGCAAATTTTTCAAATTTCCGGAAGTCTGCTGGATGTTTTTGTAAACTGAATTATCATTGTATGAAAATAATTGATAATGGCCAAGGTAAAGGGACATGTTTTAATTGATAATGGCCAAGGTAAAGAGGCGTGTTATAATTGATAATGGACAAGGAAAAGGGGCGTGTTATATTTGATAATGTACAAGGAAAAGGGGCGTGTTATAATTGATAATGGCCAAGGTAAAGGGGCGTGTTATAATTGATAATGGCCAAGGTAAAGGGGCGTGTTATAATTGATAATGGACAAGGTAAAGAGGCGTGTTATAATTGATAATGGTCAAGGTAAAGGGGCGTGTTATAATTGATAATGGACAAGGAAAAGGGGGGTGTTATAATTGATAATGGACAAGGTAAAGGGGCGTGTTATAATTGATAATGGACCAGGTAAAGGGGCGTGTTATAATTGATAATGGACAAGGTAAAGGGGCGTGTTATAATTGATAATGGCCAAAGTAAAGGGGCGTGTTATAATTGATAAAGGACAAGGTAAAGGGCGTGTTATAATTGATAATGGACAAGGTAAAGGGCGTGTTATAATTGATAATGTACAAGGTAAAGGGCGTGTTACAATTGATAATGGACAAGGTAAAGGGGTGTGTTATAATTGATAATAGACAAGGAAAAGGGGCGTGTTATAATTGATAATGGCCAAGGTAAAGGGGCGTGTTATAATTGATAATGGACAAAGTATAGGTGTGTTATAATTGATAATAGACAAGGTTAAGGGGCGTGTTATAATTGATAATGGAAAAGGTAAAGGGGCGTGTTATAATTGATAATGGACAAGGTAAAGGGGCGTGTAATGATTATATGGAGTACAGGGTTAACTTACCAGCATTCTTGTGACTTGTGTGTATTTTAACATTGGCAAGAGCTGCATCAAACAGCCAGGTACCAAACAGGTGAAGTATACTATTACACTTTGGTCTATCAGGAGCCAGTGGTAGACGACTATCCAATGATAGCAATCCGGGTAAATACTGAGGTGTTGGAGCGTTGGATTTCATGGCTATAGATGAGGCTTTACTACCTGTAAGCAAACAACATGTTTATATTTTATATACTCGCCCATAAGTTGGGGGAAATCAACATGTTTATACTGTATATACTCGCCCATAAGTCGGGGGAAATCAACATGTTTATAGCATATATACTCGCCCGTAAGTCGGGGAAAAACAACATGTTTATATTGTATAGTCGAGTTAGGATATTGTGTCAGTGACGTTGCAGTTTATGTGTACGCAAAAAATCACAACCATTGTTTAAACAGGTAGAGCGAAGTTTAGTATGTTAGTTTAGCATTGAAATTATAGTTGTTTGTACAGTATAAACCTTTATAATTGGTTTTACACCGTTATAGTGGACTCGACCTCTGCGTCACTGGATTTTTATCCTGACTGGACTATATATACTCGCCCATAAGTCTTGTAAAATCAACATGTTTATACTGTTTATACTTGCCCATAAGTCGGGGAAATCAACATGTTTATATTGTATATACTCACCCATAAGTCGAGTAAAACAACATGTTTATATTGTATATACTCGCTCATAAGTCGAGTAAAAACAACATGTTTATATTGTATATACTCACCCATTAGTCGAGTAAAAACAACATGTTTATATTGTATATACTCACCCATTAGTCGAGTAAAAACAACATGTTTATATCGTTTATCCTCGCCAATATTAGTCAGGTAAAATCAACTTAAAAAGTTTCCCCATACATATACATTACAACCTTTATACAGCAACATCCTTTGGGGGCTGCAAATATTGGTTGTTGTATAGAGGCTATTGCTCTACAGAGATTAAATTTATAGTACATAGCAACTTGGGGAAATTTTGAATGTATTGTTATAGAGAGGTTGTTGCTCTACAGAGAGCCGCTCTTCAGAAGTTGTACTGTATTTGGTGTTGTTATCCATATACTATATCCACCTGTCACTGGTGTGGTGCAAAGTAATCACAGTGATACTGGTTATTTGCATAATTTTTTTGGGGTTGTTGTGATAGCCGAAAGGTCTAATGCTTTCGTACTTCCCATTGCTAGGCAATGGTGTCAGACACATGTGGAGGAAAATTGATATTGTTGTCAACTTTACACCGATGGGTATGACCTGCTGTGACTGGGAATCAAACCCTAATCACCAGGTTTAAAATCCAGCCCGCTAACCAGTGGACCACATCCGCGGCTCTTATACATGATAAACAAAGTGAATATCAGAATATGCATTTTATACCTCTTTGAGTCAAGGGTGCAGTTATGGCAGCTAGAGGTTTCCCTGACTTTCTCTGTCCAGGTGGAGTAGGTGGTCCTAACACAGATTGTTTGCTTGGCTGAAAACTCATGTTGGTTAACATGTTTTCTTCTTTAACATCCTGAGCAATGCCTACAATGAACATAGGAACAATAGGAAAATTTGAAAACTAAGTGTGTAAAGGGAAAGCTATAAAATTTTACGAAAAATAATCACGATATTTGTCGCTTTGATCCTTCGCTGAGCGCTCTGTTTGGCACCAACAATTTGAATGTGTAAAACCTCGCTTTTTCTGTTCTCAGTTCGAAACATGTACAGACTAAAGGGTTGTACTATTTACCTTGCATTGACAACATTCCATTGTTTAGCTCTTTCAGCCATTTTGGTACAATACACTAATTTAGGTGCACTATCTCTGTCTATGGTTAGCCAAAATTAGCTCAGGTAGGAAAGTGACTAAACAGATCTTCACAGTCATACTCCTTCGCTGAACACATGGCAGACAAAATTATCAAAATGACCCTAGGGCTTAAGACTAATCCCCAAGTGAAACCCAATAGCGAAGCTTAATAGAAGTATGGAAGTTTATACTCAAAAGTCTGATGTTCAGGCCCTTCCTCAGGGACAGAAGGCGCTGTGGTACCCCATGAAGGAGACGCCCCTCATTGCCTTGTAGAATATCTTACCTAGGAAAGCATTGAGCATGAAGGAGAGGCCCCTCATTGCCTTGTAGAATATCTTACCTAGGAAAGCATTGACCATGATGGAGACACCCCTCATTGCCTTGTAGAATATCTGCGGTAATTTCCCCAGACATTCATGTTGTCGCGGATCAACGACCACCTCACTTTCCAGCGCGAGTCTCAGGAACATTGGAGTCTGGCTGATGAGTTCCGGCTTCGCTAGATCCACTGGGTTCTGTATCATATGTATGAAGCGGAACCAGCTTTGAGCTATACAGTCATTGGTCATATCTGCGGGAACCAGCATCCCACCATCCTCTTCAGCTGAAAGGATACAAAAACACCAAATATAATTTCTAACATCTAATGATTTGACCATGTAGGACATTAGGAATACAGAAATAAAGTCATCTTAGACAACTTAATCAAGGGTACCAATGAACCATAATCTTTGGACTGAACAAGAATATAAGGGACAATCATATGAGTAACACAAATTTTGAAATTATAAGTCAAATATGTTAAGTTTTTTAACTAACTTAAGATGCTTTGTGAATACCAGTAAAAAATACCAGTAAAGATATATGAGCCGTTCTCCAGGAAAACCGGGCTTAGTGACAAAATTATGAAAATCATGATAATACAGCGCTAGAAAGACAAGACGCTTTTGAACAGTTTCTGAAAATTTGAGATAATTATAACATCAAATTACATAGTTACAGACTTTTAAAACTAACCACTCCCACCTACTTTGTTAGTGACGTCGCAAACGTCGCTCAAACGATATTTGAAGTTACGTTAACAAGAAGTTCATAAATCCAGTATTTGATGAGTAAATATTGACATAAACTTTTCAAAATTGTATCTCATTTTAGAATTATATTCCTTCTTTAATGAAACATATCTAAATAGTCAATTTTAGCTTTTTGAGAAATGTAGCTACTGTTTTTAACCACTAACCTCTCAATTTCTCAATATGGATACTCTTCAGAAATTGGTCACCATAGCAACGACAGAATTTTTTTTAACATGATTCAAGAGAAAACATAAATCTAAGACATAGTTCTATATTATCCAAGAACTTAAAATTAAATCAAAGGGCTTGACCTTTTTCTCATCTAGGAGGGTTTCTTAACCTAATTACAAATACTAATACAATTTCACTAAGCCCAGTTTCCTGGAGAATGGCTCATATATACATAGCAGCTTTATTCAATACCCATCATTTAAGAACAAATCACCTTAAATTTTAAGAAATACTGAACTTACAAATGACAAGTTCGGGATAATCAGGACCATACATAAACTTGAGTAGTCTAGCAGTTAAAGCATGGTTCACTCTATGCCACTGAGTAATAAGAGCTTCATGATGTCGCCAATAGATACACATCTTACGAAACGTCTTCCATAGCGACGGTGACGGGAAACATTTCTGACACGCCAGTAACCATAACTCAAAAAGAACACTGAGGACTCGTTCACATAGATGATCACCTATATCGTCTTTAAATAGAAGAAAAATATCAGCAATATATACAAATGTAATTAATGCAGATCTGCAGAATTGAAATCTAGAGACATGCTGCCTTATGGGAAATTTACATAAACCTAATTTTGTAGCATCGTAGAGTTATCTGCCTGATAGATAGAAGCATGCTAGCTATATTATGGGTAACAGTCCTGTAACAGACATGTAAGTCTAACCAATTTGACTGGGCACATTTTTATCATCATATCCAAAGGGAAACACACTGACATTTCAGTTGCACACAAAACTTATTGTAACAGACAAATGCTAAAAGGGGTAACAATCATTCAGCGCAAAAGGCCCAGTCTTTATTATAACTTATTAGCCAAAATTTAAAGGTGCTGCCTCACAGATCGGGCGAAAATTTTTGTATGACGTAATTTTCCTACCGAACCAAGTATTTATATAATAGAAGGTCACTGGTGGTTGCTTTATGAAAGAATTATGGCATATAAGCAACTTAAATCACTCTTGATATTTGGCACTCAGTATTTTTCTGTTTGAAAATATCGCAAAGTTTCCTTCCAAAATGTTCTGTGAATTATGTAATTCACACATGATCAAACTGTAACTTCAACAAACTAAAGCCGAAACATCTGTGAGGTATTCGGTTTGTTTCGCAATTCGTTTTCATCGAATGGAAACAAATTTCAGGCAATTTAAATGATAGTAGTGTTAATTCTATAGGGTATTAATACCCTATAGAATTTTGGATGTAAAAATGCTAAATAACTACAAAATGCCGATGTTTCCCAAGTTATTTTTATGTCAATGTGGTTGTTTATGGCACATACAGGAAACTATACCAAAATTACATGAATATTTGACAATTTTATTTTATTTTTGCAATACACCAATACGTGAGGCAGTCCCTTTAAGCTGGGAGTATCAAACTTGAACTCAAAGTATGACTCCCACAAAGGGTCATAACTCGGCAATATTCATCCGGCCTAAAATTCCTGACAATATGCATAACTTGGTTTGGTACCAACTTTTTATGGCATCGTAAAGTTTCATTGAAATTCGGACAATGGTTAAGTAGAACAAGCGCAGACAAACTTTGTGACATCCATCCATAGATCCATCCAGCACAAAATTCAGGCTTATATGGGATAGTTCAAATTTTTAAACGTATACCAGTTTACAATGGTTAAAAAATAATTCAGGCTAGAAACCTTTTAGTTTAAAACTTGAATTTGTGTCCTATAAAACTTGAATGTGAATCTTATAAAACTTGAATGAGTGTCCTTTAAAACTTGAATGTGAGTCCTATAAAACTTTAATGTGTGTCCTATAAAACTTGAATTTGAGTCCTATAAAACTTGAATGTGAGTCCTATAAAACTTTAATGTGTGTCCTATAAAACTTGAATGCGTGTCCTATAAAACTTGAATGTGAGTCCTATAAAACTTGAATGTGAGTCTTATAAAACTTGAATGAGTGTCCTTTAAAACTTGAATGTGTGTTCTATTAAACTTGAATGTGTGGCCTTTAAAACTTGAACTTGTCACTTTTAAAACTTGAACATGTGAGATTTAAAACTCAAATGTGTGGCCTTTAAAACTCCAAATAATTAGTGTGTGACTTTAAAACTTGAATGTGTGACCTTTAAAACTTGAATGTGTGACCTTTAAAACTTGAATGCATAAAGCCTAAGGATAAAATTCTGCAATATCTTATCAATGTGTAGGGAAATGAATAACCAATCCATAAATATCTACTGTATTCACCCAAAATATTGCACACAGCTGCGTACTGGAATAAGAAAATAACAATCGGAAAAGATTACAAAAAATTCATAATACACTGCTATGCAAATATTTGTGAAAATATGACAAAAGAAATATCGCAATTCTCAAGCTTGATATGTCCATCAGAGACTTTGAAAATGTCTAACCAATTTGACTGGGCACATCTTTATACATACACATACTTGGAGGAATACAGCAATACATTACAAAATATTCATTTAATCAGCATGTACAACATCAATGTCATAGTCATGGCGATTTGTTTAATTTCATGCACACAACAACAAAGTACATCATGGTATACAGGTATTGACTGGGGGAATGGATGGGGACAGTTAACAGATTTACTGTTAGTACAAAATTTAAAACACAACATTACTATTATTACAAAAATATGGGAATAGGTATAAGTCGATTTTTTCAATCTGTCACAGGTATTTTGACATTCAATATTCAATTTGAGCAGAGATTCGTACTTAAGATGGTTCCGGAGAACGGGTCCGGTCTCATCACAAAGGGTCAAGTTAAGACAACCTGCGACAGGTCAGAAAATTCCGACTTTTCCAGTAAGTGACTATCAATAGGATAACCCTGCTTCACTGTAACCACAAGCTGTCCTTGTCATCTAACATTATCAATCAAACAAAACTCAATAGGCCACCCCAAATCTAAGACCCTCAAATCATTTAAGATCACTTTAAATTAAAGATTATCTCAAATTTAAGGCCATCTACCCCATAACATGGCAGTGTAAGATGACCATAAAAATTAAATTTAAGATCAACTTTCTCAAATAATAAGACCACCTGGCAACTAATGCCAAGTTAATACAGAACTCTAGGTGATCTTATTTGTAAGGTTTTAATCTACTTAAAAAAGTCACTAATCATTCTTAGTAAATTATCTTGAGTTCTTAAAAAGGTAAGATATCTCAACTATCTGAAAATATCACACAAAGACCACCTGAGTAATAAGACCACCTCAAAATTAAGACCACAATTAGTAGGTTCATTTTTACTGTTTGCATGGCCTTAAAATATAAAGAGCAACTCCATAATGCAACCAGTTTTATAGGGTCCCAAAGGTGGTCTTATAATTGAGGTTTTCTTGTATTTACTTAATTATAGACACCAATATGTCATTCCACGATAAAATATGCACTTATAACCATTAATAGTCTAGCATCTGGACATTTTAGTGTGAAAAAAAGGTCCAGAGAGTTTCTTGGTTTATTCGTGTAGAGGGATGCTTGAAGTTTAATTTTAGTACTGATGGTACTTTAATTATTACACGTAATAAAATCGACCTGTGTTTGTACATACTAGTTAGAAAGGTTAGATTAAGACGGGATGCTTGCTTAATAAATGGCTGGAAATTACGACGCCATCACGGTTTCCATTGTTACCTACAGGATCTCAGATGTCCACCCTCGCTAAAATTAAACTTCAAGCATCCCTCTACACGAACAAACCAAGAAACTTTCTGGACCTTTTTTTCACACTAAAATGTCCAGATGCTAGACTATAAATATTAAGACGTATAAACATTTTTTTTGGTCAAATGCATAAACATCTAGATATTGTCATGATAACCAATTCAGGAAAGATATTGGCCAACATTATTACATAATACAACTTAGATCAACCTATATCATTGATGAAAACAAGAGAATTATTTTTTATAAACTCAAAAATTATGAAAATTCAAAAATTATAAGAAAGCAAATTTAATTAAAGTTATTACGTAAAATAAAAATAGAAAGTTTGCATAATTGGCAATTTAAGACAAACACAGAAGCAAGCGACTACAGCCAGAATAATGAAAGCTCAAATAATTAATATACAAAATGTATACCTTTAGCTCATTATTGAATTTCGAAGAGTTTTAAAACAATGTTAATGTAATATGACACGCGCAACTGGGAATCAAACCTGAATAGTCAGGTTACAAATTCAATGTTCTAACCACAGAGCCATGGCCATGTGATATGTCTAAGGCCTAAATGACCAGTCACATTAAATGAAGAGTTGCATGATTATTATTATTACTGTATTAAATATTGCATGAATAATTTACGAAACTGGTCAGAAGTGAAATCAGCAGACTTTAACAAAGTGTCTTACAGTCAACAATTTAAAATCATTTTTTATCAAGTTTCTGAATCGAAATAACAGGAATAGTTATTGCAAACCATCACTTCAAAAGGAAGCATTATAATTAAAACATATGCAAATACATTCTAGCTATACAGAAGATTAACAACAAAATCGCAGACAGACAAAATGAACAGTCAAAGCAAATCAAACAGTTTGCAGAATTTTTTTCCAATTCTCATTAAAATCAGATCCAGTATTTTGTATTTTAAATGGTTACCATGATTTAAGGTATCAAATTAAAAAAAATCAAAGGTTCTGATTTCATGAGACTGCAGTTTCCATAAAAGCTTCAGTCAAATATGAATAATAGTCACTGTTCATAAAAGAATGAAAATAAGCTAAGCTCAAGTTTTAGCTACCATTACACATAGCCTACGACTCACTCACAACGTCCAACAACCAGTGCTTACTTAATAACACATGGAAACCAGAAATATCACTGAATGTGATGAATACCCCCAGATACTGCTGGACACAGTGACAAAGTATAAGACGTCTAAATTATGATGATATGCATATTATATGTCTAGTCTAGCTTATATGCACAACAAGACTTGGTACTGATCAGTCATGAAGAGTTTCGTTGAAATACGACCAACGGTTACAGAGAAATAGCCTGGACAAAATTTATAAGTGCAAAAAACAAAGTGCCGTAACTCCCTAAAAATTTATCCGACTGACGTCCGCTGACGATATGCACAACTAGACTTTGTACTGATCAGTCATGCACATTTTCAATGAAATACGACCAACAGTTACAGAGAAATAGCCCGGACAAAATTTACAAGTGTTAAAAAACATAGGGTTGTAACTCCCTTAAAATTAATCCGACCGACGTCCGCTGAGGATATTCACAACTAGACTTGGTACTGATCAGTCATGCCAAGTTTCATAGAAATCCGACCAATAGTTGCAGAGAAATAGTGTGAACAAAATTTGTACAGACCAAACAACCGACTGACCGACCGACCAACCTCAAGCATGACTCCAATATAGCCCCCATATACTATGTATCTGGGGGTTTAAAAATTAATGTTAATAGACTCCAAATTGTAGATGACAGACTCCAAATTGTGGATGACAGTCTCCAAATTGTGGAAGACTGACTCCAAATTGTGGATGGCAGACTCCAAATTGTGGATGGCATACTATGATTTGTGGATGACAGACTCCAAATTGTGGATGATGGTGGTCGCAAGTGAGTCATAAGCAATGTGTGATTGGTGCTTGAAAGAAGAGAGACTTAGATGCAAAATATACTCAATGTAATAATAAATAATAATGGTGTTTATAAATATTTCCCGTCTCGCAGGTTGATAGAACAGAACGCTATTCCTTCTAAAGAGCTTGGCAATAAAGCAGGGCTATAACCAGGCATGAGAATGATCAAAATCAGTGGAACTCTTCATAGAGGTGGTCCAGAATGAGGTAAATTGATGGAGTTGCCTCCCCTCACTGAATGAGATAAATTTGATGGTATGGAGTTGCTTCCCCTCCCTGAATGAGATAATTTGGCTGTATAGAGATGCCTCCCCTACCCGATTGAGATTCTTTAGTTGCAAAGTGTTGCCTCCCCTACCTGAATGAGACAATTTGATGGCATGGAGTTGCCTCCCCTCCCTGAATGAGATCATTTAGTGGTATAGAGTTGCCCCCCTTACCAGAATGAGATAATTTGGCAGTATCGAGTTGCCTCCCCTACCTGAATGAGATAATTTGGTAGTATAGCGTTGCCTCCCCTCCCTGAATGAGATAATTTGGTGGTATGGAGTTGCCCCCCTTACCTGAATGAGATAATTTGGCAGTATTGAGTTGCCTCCCCTACCTGAATGAGATAATTTGGTAGCAAAGAAATGCCTCCCCTACCTGAATGAGATAATTTGATGGTATGGAGTTGCCTCCCCCTCCAAGAATGAGTTAATTTAGTAGTATGAAGTTGCCTTCTCTCCCTGAATGAGATATTTTAATGGTATAGAGTTGCCTCCTATCTGTGAATGAGATAATTTGGTAGTATGGAGTTGCCTCCCCTCCCTGAATGTGATTGTTTAATGGTATGGAGTTGCCTTCCCTCCCCAAATGAGATGTGGTGGTATGGAGTTGCCTCCCTTTGAATAAGATAATTTGGTGGTATTGAGTTGCCTCCCGTCCCCAAATGAGGTAATTTGATGGTAAAGAATTGCATCCCCTCCCAGAATGAGGTAATTTTGTGGTATGGAGTTGCCTCCCCTTCCTGAATGAGATGATTTGGTGGTTTGGAGTTTTTAACACCCTGTATATGATTTCAAACTCGCCCAGGAGAACTATTATAATCGTAAATGGCCAAGGAGAACCCCAAATTTAATGGAACTCTAAGGAGAAATTTCTCTGAATTCTCATGCCTGTATAATGGACGTAACAATAGTTGCAATAGACAGCAAGTGGTGACAGAAACTTACATGAACTCAATCCTGTGTCCTCTGGCATGCAAAATATACAGAATCAAGCAGTCACAATAATGGAATAAAAAATTGGAAGCAAGAAGAACGCTTTCATTGATTCATTAATAATATTCTTACCAGTACCGTGTTGATAACATATCAACAAATTAACTCTACACTATAAAACATTAATACAGTAATAACAAATGCTAGATCGAAAACAAGTATTGAGCCGTAACTGCACTTTTAGCTACAGACTTTATAGTGTATACTCAAAGGTTACGGCTCAGAGGTCAGATTATATCTATATATACCCCCACTCATAAACAAGTTTGGGGGCACAACAAGGAACAATAATATGATTATTGAAGTAAAATCATTTTTAAATCCCACATGGCTGACAGACCCCTAAAGTTTCACTCAGCCCCAGGGGACCAATATACTTATAATTACTGTAATTTTTCAAAAAGTAATTATCGCTAAAATAATTCTTAATATGACACAACAATAGTCTTATATATATATATATACATGTACCTCATTATCAAGGAATGCTGTTTTAATTGATGTAATGAGCAAAATACCACTTTAACAATCAATATACAGTCAAAGTCAAATGGTTATCACGCTGCCTATATAATAAACCAATCTCCCCAGAGTTATCTTTCCTGCTACGCTCACACATATGGTAAACCACACTAAACTGAGACTCCTCAGACTTGTGTAGCTAGGACTCCTCAGACTTGTGTAGCTAGGACTCCTCAGACTTGTGTAGCTAGGACTCCTCAGACTTGTGTAGCTAGGAGTTTCAGTTTAATGTGCTCAGGAAATAGCTCTGAGAACAGATTGTGTAATTTACATTGACTAACTTTCACCCACCTTTAAAAAGATTATACCAATCGATATAGTGCAGACGAAAGAGAGATATTATTGAGAGTCATATCAAACAAACAAAGAGAGAATTATAAATGCAAGAATTTGGTAACAGAATAGAACCAGTGTCATGTTTTTTATAGTTCACAAATTTCAGTATAGACTTAGCAATAACTAGTCTACCAATAATTTTCAGCATTTATAATAGAGATATTTGAATAAATATATGCCTAGATAGTCTCCAATCCTTACTCATTATTGAAAAAATAATTGGTGATGAAATGCACAAAGGACAGGGACGTTTATTGACATCATAACTATAAAGTAAAGGGTTAAGAAATTTCTTAAAAGTTATAGACCGGAGAATTTGACATGACTCTCAACCTTCTATTTGCATAATTTCACAGCTGATATATTGTCTATATTTATAATCCCGGTTGTATGTTTTCATGAGCGGGGAGTATCACACAACGCTCAAGGTGTAATACCAACACAAATCTAATGGACCCATATCGCGGACATTTATATATTCAACGCAAGAACATTGTAATATATTCATGCATAAAGGTCAAGATCAGGTCAAATTCTCTGAGCTATAATAAATTTAATTCTCAGTAATTGTCAAACCACTCATTAAAACAAAAATGTTCTCTGAAATACCCAAATACTATTTATGTTACCAAAATCAAACATCCTTGTACCACCTAATTTACATGCTTAATAATGATGCAAAAACTCTTACAGCTACTCAAAGTTCCTATACATACATCATTAGAAGAGATTAGATGTTAATACGGAACCAAAAAAACATGTAGAACCATTCATAGATATATATATATATATACTTATAATCATTCAAGTTGCACAATGGAAATGTTATGTAATCTATTATCTACGACAAGTATAATTAGATACTGTGCATGAATAGGATACTAATATCCCTGCTAAGGGCTTTTAATCAGAAAAAGGGCCCATAACTCCTTAAAGGATTCAATTTGGTAAAATGTAACCTAAATGGATCTTGACCAGTATAACCATCAAATGATTCTTATTGAAGTTATTGACCAAATATTAAATAATATATAACCAGGGGTATAATTTAAACCTTAAATTTAATGACCTTTTGACCCCAGAAGTTTACAAAATGCCCCATTTGGACCTTCAGAATTCTTGTCAAAGGGGTCAAACTAGCTTTATATTGCAGGTATTTTGGCAAAAAAATGGTAAATACGCTACAAAATTATCGAAATGACACCTCAGATTTAGCCCCTAATGATACCCCGAATGAAAACTCATAGCAGAGTGAGAGAAGGGAATACAAGGGAAAGTAGCAGGTATTAAGATTTTCTCGCGGGTAATGACGGACAAATATAACCTAGTTAAATACTAATACTGACACATTTAAACATCCGTTACAGTCAGGTATCTATACAATGACTCCCAATATAATGATGTATGCATAATTCTAACATGACTAACCATTTCGCCTATATAGACAAAGAACAAGAATAGCCTTGTACAACGTTTGATAAACCGATCGAAGTGACGTCACGTCGTGCAGGTACCATTTATGATGTCATGTATGTAAACAAGTCAAGTAAACAACATACTCTTGCAATGTAACACTGGCTTAAATATAATTGCATGTTTAAATTATGTTAGAATCGAAATGAAATTTCTTAAGCTGTAGTATACCTTTTGTTATTCTGATGCTTGTTATTAATCACTCAGGCCTATGGCCTTCATGGTTGATTCCTACGCATCAGAACTCCAAACCATTGTATAACGACTGGTATACTACGGTTTTTGTAAATTATTTCTTCATTACACTACCCTCATTTTCAAATAATTTTCTAACAATGTTTTTTGTTTCAATTCAGCATACTGACATATTCGCTACAACAACATTTTGCTTGTGAACAAACAGCATCATTGTATCGGGGCCTGACTGTACAAAACAAATGTTTCCTAATTAATCAACCTATTGGAATTAGACAAATATTTTAGTAATAAGTTTCTTTTAATTACAGTAGTTAAATTAAAGAATACACATACATTTACAAGAATTAAATGCAAAGCTTTCTCTAAATAGTCAAGTTAATCAAATTACATAGAAGATTAGATAAAATTATGTTTATTAAAAAATAAAACACCGTATTATTTCAATTAACACAATAAATATGGGCTTAACTTTGACCAAAACAATTTGACAGACATATAATAAATAAATAAATAAATAACATCTCCACAGTACTTAAAAAATTCATTTTAACAACATAATTTGTAAATAAAAACAATAGTGTTAAATTACACAGAAAAGATAGACAAATATAAAAGTATGAATGAAAATCACAAATTCTAACCTTTTTCTGTCGGAGGAGACAGAAGACTATCATTAGCAGCTAAAAGAAACTTTAACAATGTTTCCCACGTTTCTCTAGACAACATGGCTGACTCCTTGGCAACGGCTTCAATGGTTCTCAACACTCGATGGCACATCAACGCTTGTCTCTTTACCAGATCGGCCCCTGGAAATTAACAGGTTTATCAATGGTGTACCCTGGGCGTACAGTTGCTAGCTAATACTTCGGTCACAAATCACCCGGACCCCGGACAATGTCTGAGTATCTGATGTGCACCCGATGTCTATGCATCAAGCTGATGGATAAGAAGCCACGCTTACGTCAAATGACTTAAATTGCTTTGGCCCCGCCCAATGACCAACCGATTACGTCCAGCATCAAACCCGAGAAGACCAAAGTAACCTGTCCTATGATCAGATATCACTTGTGACCCAGATTTAAATTTGAGTGAATGACAAGTTATCATGAAAATATGAAATCTTCCATGCACAATACTGTGACTGACTTGTTTTCATGTTTGTTTTATTTTTAATCTGGCTTTATACTGTTTCACAGTTATATACGTCAGCCTATTTAACCAGTTTTACTGGACTTTATCAAAAGCCAGTTCTAATTTACCCTTCTACAATGAACCAGCAACTTCTCCACATGTGGAGTCAAATCGACAATGCATTGCATGTAGTCAAATTTCCATGGAAGGGTATAACCTTGTCACCTGGCACGACCAGAAAATGAACTCCGATCACCAGGTTACAAATCCAGCTCGCTAGCCACTGGATCACGGCTACAGCTCTGACTCAAACGCACATGATCAATGAACACATTTATACAACAAGCTTGATTTTCAAAGGCAGCAGGATTAACACAAGTTTAGGTGGAATGGTGATGGCAAGCCAAACTTACCTGACCCAGGTCGCGGAACAAACAGATTCAGCAGATGATGTAGCATATCCTGAGCATATGGATTCGGATCTTCAGTCACCGGTCTAGGTACAGATAGTTTAGGACTGGTAAGGGCAGATAACCACTCACAGTATACATTCACACAATCTTTGATAGTCTCATTTTCAGATAAGGGAAGACTCAAACCATAGCATAAAACCTGTAAGAAAACAATGTGTTTTTTTTAACTTTTAAAGCAGATAAAACATTGTGTTTATATGCATGTTATTTTATCAGTATATTTATTTAAGGAAGGTAGCAAGATTATTTTCAAAATATACATGCCATACTGAGGTAACACAGCAATAAAAATTTGTACAGCCACCGTGGTCCAGGAGTTAGTAAGCTTGATTTGTTACCGATACCGAGTTCAATAATGACCTTTGTCAACAATATCTCCAGTTACAGATGACAACTGATTCACCTAACAAGTTGACCTAGACTGTATCCCTACCAGTACAAACTAACCCTCCAAAATGTGGAGAAATTGTTGTCAAATTTTCAAAGAAGGGTAAGACCTGCCCCGACCAGAAATCGAACCCGGAGTTTCGAATTAAAAATTCAAGACACTATTGCCTAACCACTGGACCAAGGCTTATTATACTCAGACAGAGAACATAGATCAATGATGAGCTAACAACTAACCTCCATCGTCCATTTAACCTCCGAGTGAGTTTCCAGATTACTGGGATCACAGTTGTTGACTGTAAAACTGAGATTTTGGGCAATATGTTTGACGACACAGTGCGCCACGTCTTGTCCAACCTGGTGTGGAAACTTGTGAAGCACGCTTCGATTGGCTTCATCAAACTGAATTTCATCTTGAAGTGAGGCCCAATCAGAATACATGGTGATTGCGCTTTACATTTACTTCATAGTGAAAACATTCAGCTCATGTGTCGCATTGTGTGCAAAGACTGCAACCCAACTGATTGACTGAAAATAAAAAGAGAAAACTGAACGAGCATTGTAGATAAAGCTTTAAAACTGGCTGAAATTGAGGTAATAATTGCGTATTTCGAGATAGCAAGCATGTGTAGTGCACCAGTCAATATTATGCTCGCCCAGGTGCAAGGAGGATACAGGGGGAATTATACAGACGAATCTTCCTGACAGACGGGAATTAGACGACTTTATCGATTCTGAGTCCCGGGGAATAGACTTTTGTCCGGGAATTACAACACCGCGAAAGACGACAGTGGCACTTTTATTTGTGTTACCAGGATGAAAAACTATGCCCCACATTGGAGATTTGGACAGTTAGCATTGTCTCCTGGGTGGGGATTTAGACATAAAAAATTTAAAGGCAGTGGCTAGCCGTCCGGCACCGGACGACTAGACAGCGAAATTAGTCGTCCGGCATCGGACGACTAGCAAACGCTACGTGCATTGGCTAGGTATCTGTTGTTCTATTTCTATGCATTAAGCATCCATAATTTCAGTTATTTTCTTGTGATAAGTATCACGTATGTTTCTACCTTGTAAAAAACTACGAATTCGGCTAGACATGTTAGTGCATTTATCTGCATCCATTTTGTGACCGGCCGTGTATCTCCGTATATTGTCCGCCACATTGGAAAACAAATTATACACTTTAATTTGCCGAGGTGTCACAAACAAAGCTAATATGGCAATTAATTATTTTTTCATTCGCAGTTTTAATGGCACATATATACAGAACACAGCAATTTCATTTTTTCAGCATGAAGTATACTTTCCCCATCCTCATAATACTGTAATTGAAACACTTTCCCCATTCATTCGAACAAGTTTATACAATCCAATATGGCGGACACTATACAGAGATACACGGCCGGTCACAAAATGGATGCAGATAAATGCACCGACATGTCTTGCCGAATTTGTAGATTGTAATAAGGTAGAAACAAACGTGATACTTATCACAAGAAAATAACTAAATTTCAAATGCCTAATGCATAGAAATATAATGACAGTTCTCTAGCCAATGCATGTAGCGTTTGCTAGTCGTCCGATGTCGGACGACTAATTTTGCTGTCTAGTTGTCCGGTGCAGGACGGCTAGCCACTGCCAAATTTAAAATGTCTAATTACCCTGGGCGGGCAAAATACTGACTGGTGCATAGGTGTGGGCTTATGTGACTCGTGTCATGTTGTGATTAAGCATTAGAACACTGTTACAAGCCTAATACCGTAAGAAGCAGAAGAAAATTGGCATGGATGGCAAAATGCAAGAAGGGCAACAATTTGGAAAAACTTTCTTTATTTTGCTTCCATTTTGACTTTAGAAATGTTAAACAAATACAGCATTTCAATTCTTGCAAATGAGTCCGATGATCAGAAGCTACAAAACACAAATTATCTCAAATAATTACCTAAAAACGTAGGATAACAGCAACTCTAAAAAGTTATTTTATTTTGATGTTTTAGACAGTCGCTTACAGCATCAACAAAACAAAAATAACGACTGGGTAAAATCCGGACTGTACGTACCGCGTAAAGTACCGTATTTATTCTAATAATCACCCGAGCGTTCTTGCGCAGCTCAAATCGGGACATGGGCATAGAAGGTGGCCGTGTCATTTTGACAGTATGAGTAACATAAAACAAAAGAATAAAATTGTAAAAAACATACGAACACATTGGTGGTATTAACCGGCTGGTTAAGCTGAGTGCTGCCTTCCCTGTCTGA
This sequence comes from Spisula solida, assembly GCA_947247005.1. NCBI lineage: Eukaryota > Metazoa > Mollusca > Bivalvia > Venerida > Mactridae > Spisula > Spisula solida. The sequence continues at coordinate 56,103,951 of OX365945.1, forward strand.
CTTAATATTATCTTTTTTATGAGTATCCTATATTGTTAAGTTTAACTTATACTGTTTCATTTTCTTTACAAATTTGTTTGTATATTATCATATGTATTTATAATGTATATACGAGGGGTGATCAACAAATACGCGGAAAAGTGCTGTAATTTCTTTATTTGTCATTGCAAGTCGTTTAAACTTTCTAAATGTGAAGATAAATTTATTTAAAATTGATTCGCTACTGATCATCAATATTGACCGAAGTCGGAACGAACGCCGTTTCCTATGGCAACGTCACTTGACGTCATGCGGCCCAAATTTTCATATTTTCCAACGTTGCACGTAGCAAACGATGACGTATCATTCGTGCGTTTGTGATATTATGATTTTCTAAAGGGTGGAATATGAATATACAATGATATAACATTACATTCATTATTTCTAAACATGGTTTAACTGTCAAAATTCCGTTTTAGGGCTATTTGCTTTGAACTTGTTGTCTGAAAATGGGTGCGAAACAGAAATCGGCGACTAAAATTCGTGTGGAGAAGGAAATGTCATAAAATACCAATGATAATATGGCAAAATGCAACAAATATGTAATAGCACATAACACAGTTGTCTGTTTTGCATATTTATTCATACATAGCCATGTGAAATCAATGCCGACATGCGAATGGGCTATACAACGTAAATAACGTCAAATTACGTCATCAATATTAATGTTCTCCAGCAGCTAATTCTTATAATTTACATACAAGTTGCAAAGGAAAAATATTTATTTTCGGATGACAGGTCTATGAAGTGTATCTGGTTGTAAAGCTATTTTTTGAGAATCATTCAATGCGTTATATAGTATGAATTGTGCCACGAATGAGTATGTATACTCTAATATGTATCGATGTCGCGATGACGTTGGGTCGGTTTAGCCATAGTTACGTTATGGTTTCTATGTTTTTGCGACAAAATATTTCCTTGAGTTTAATGTTTTTATAGTTATGTATTCGTAATATGCCAATCTATTATCTGACCGATTTTCTTCAATATTGGTCACGTAACAAAGATTTCAGAGCATTTTTCCGCGTATTTGTTGATCACCCCTCGTATGTTTATTATGTAGACCATATTGAAAATTGGTATAACACCAAATATGTTATCTACTATAAATAAAGTTGTTACTTGCAAACTAACGACTCGGCATCCCTTCCGTTCACAATCGGCGCAAGTTCGGCAACTATTCGGCATGTTTCTTAACATGATCGGCATAGCTTCCGCATGTAGAACTCATCCATTCGTCGCCCTTTAGCATCGTTTCAGCTTCCTTCGGGAAGGATTACGAAGAGAATCACAGAAGGCTTCCTGAATGTGCCGGGTGAATGCGAACTGTTGCGGATGGTTTTCCTATTATCCCGAAGCAATCCCGAACAAGACCTTCGGCGTCCAAATATTAAAACTTTTAAAATTTCGATGCCGAAGATTTTTCGGTCCCAAAGTGTCCAGAAGGCTTCCAGAAGCGTACAGGAATGACACCGAAGTGTTCCAGAACATCGTGAAGACATGCCGAACCATCCCGATTTGGCGAATTTAGCCTTCGGGAAACCTTCGAGGTCCTAGTGGACAGCAGGTTTTACTTACTATTAAAAGCACACAAAAAATCATGGCTTCAGTTTTCTACTGTAATCCTCTTCGCCCCAAGGGCGACATATATGGCATCAACCACTCTTCGCCATCTAGGCCTGTATTGTGCTGCTGTCTTTGCCTAATTCTTGCCATGACATGGTTTTGAGGTTTTTTTCAACCGTTCGTCTCCATGTCAGGACAGGTCTTTCCCTCTTCCTCTACCCTTGAGGGTTCCAGTCAAAGAATTGGCGGACTATGTTGTTGGGGGCCTTCCGGAGGATGTGGCTAATCCATCGCCATTACTGCTTCTTTATTGTCATGGCAATTAGGGACTGGTTGGTTCACAGTTTGAAATTGTCCCCGGCTAGCGGATTTGGAGGATCTGGCATTGACGGGTGTTTACAAAAACTTGCAACTTTTTCATTCAGCATTTTGGTGTGTCTCCACGTTTCTGAGCAATACAACGCAGGACGGAGATCACATTGGAGTTGAAAGCTTCAGTTTTGTTGTCAGACGGATATTCTTGTTCTTTCAAATGAGTCTAAGGGTGACGAAGACATGACTGGCTTTCCCGATTCGTAACTTCATCTGTTCCCCCTGATGTACTCAAAGCTTTCCCCAGGTATGCAAAGTTCTTGACGTCTTCAATTGGGCCATTTTGTATGGTAATAGGACGACTGTTAGCTGCATTTATTCTCAGCGTCTTTGTTTTGGTGTTCGAACACATCCGAGGACAGAAGTATGCACCAATCTTCATGAAACTTGGTCAGAATGTTTGTCTTTATGAAATCTAGTTTAAGTTCGAAACTGTGTCATGTGGGGTAAAATAGTAGGTCACAAGGTCAAATATCTAGAAAAAGCCTGCGAACACATTTGAGGACACAATTATGATCCAATCTTCATGAAACTTGGTAAGAATGTTTGTCTCTATGAAATCTTGGCAAAATTGGAAACTGGGTCAGGTCAGGTCAAAAACTAGGTTACAAGGTCGAATCTTATAAAAAGCCTTCAAACACATCTGAGGACACAAGTATGCACCAATCTTCAAGAAACTTGGTCAGAATGTCTCTATGAAATCTAGGTCAAGTTACAACTGGGTCATGTGGGGTCAAAAACTAGGTCACAAGGTCAAATTTAGAACAAGACTGCGTTCAATAAACGCTTATGCCCCCATGGAAGCCTTGCCCATAAAAAGCTAAGTCAATCCGGGGCCATAATTCTGTAATAATGTTGGATAGTGTTACATGGCTTTGATAATGTAAGGGGCTTATGATAGTAAACAAGTATGCCAAGTTTTAAGGCAACGCCATGATGGACATGATGTAAAACGAAACTGTCAATTTGGGTTAACCAAGAATTAGACGCTTAATACGGACGGACTCATGAGACGGTATTTGTGGGGTTTTCTTTTGTTCTTTCTTTTGTTTGGTTGCAACCCACAAGTAGCATTTTGCACCCCACAAGTGACGGAATGAATAGAATCTATAAATAGCCTATTGTTCCACACCCCACAACTACCGGTGCATTCGTACGGACAGACAGACGGACGGACAGGGTGATTACTATAGGGCACGCAAAAAATTTTTGCGGGGCCCTAATTATGAACCAATCTTTTTTATTCTACTTATTACGCGAGTCTGACCTGCAATACTGTATACCAGGACTGGTATGTCTTGATGTCCACAGGCACATTCGATGTTTGATAATTCATTTAAAGAGCATCTTCTGAAGTTAAATGTGAGTGAAATACAGAAAATATGGAGAATCAAACACACAATGTGGCATATTACTTAGGACTACAGTAGGTGTATTGCCTTCACGAGCTCTGTTATTGTGATGGGTCCATCGAGGTGTGATTTAAATGAGTCAGCTGCTATCGCGTCTCTGAGACCTTAGAATATAACCTACCTCATGGGTCAATGAAAACGCAGAATTTTGGCGGTTAAATGAAAATTTAATCACTAAAATTTACTATTAACGGACGTGACGTCATGTCTTGGCGCTATATTCCATCGTCCAATCAAAATGCTGGATGTTATATTCTAAGTAAGTTAGAACATATTAAGTAAATTTTTGATGACTAAAAAATACTCGCTTCGCTTCGCTCGCTCCGCCCTTTTTAATCATTAAAAATTTACTTATTATGTTCTAACTATAACTTGTCACAACGAATATTCACATTTTTAAAAGAAAATTCATTACCATTAAAGATGAAACCCATTATTACCAATAATTGTGATTTCCCCCAAGTAATAGTGCTTCAGTGCTTTGATTTAATATGTAACTAATAAAGACGACTTTACTGTACATAGGCGGATCCAAGGGGGGGCAGACCCGGCGTACGCCCCCCCTAAAATCGCCGGAGCCTAGGTAATTTAATCATAGATTGGATGTAAGAACAATATTGATATGCAATTTTTTTTCGCTCCCTTCGCTCGCGTCAATAACACAATAATAAATTAATGGATTTTTAAGTGAACTTAATGCTCTATGCAAAAAAAAAAATATGGGACTGATTGGTAGCATAATGCCAAACATCAGCTACAGAATTGCCGAGATTCTTGCACATTAAAAATGTCCGACAAGTCAGTACTACAGTTGGCTTGATTTTCTTATAAACCTGTCATTTTCATTAAAAACAAGATATCTCAAAATGCAGCTGACGAATTCCGTGGTTATATTTAAAAAGTCACGAGGCAGAAAGCCACTGGTCTCCCTAGTCGCTGGATCCCAAGTATTTCACATTTCCTCTTAAACAAAACTGAAGCCCTGGAGTTCGCAGGGTATGCTGCTCAGATAGACATTGCATTTTTTCTTCGTGACGAATTTACAGAAGCTATATATATATAATTATATCAGTGAATATTATCCAGTCGATAATCGTTAGTCCTGGCTATGCTGCTCATATAAACAACGAATTTTCTTGCTCGCTTCGCTCGCTGTAGAACTACGTAAATTCAATGAAAGCCGCCAAGTTTTGATTTACCAATGAGTTGGTTGGGTATGCTGCTCAGATAAACACTGATATTTTTTCTAATTCTTACAATTACTACATCAGTGCATATAACCAAGTAATAAGGATGTGGTGTTTGCTGCTGAAATAGATAATTGCATTTTTTCTTGCTCGCTGCGCTCGCACAACCACTATCAGTTAATTTTGTCAAGAAGGGAATGAGTATGAGGGATATGCTGCTCAAATAATTAATACATATATTCTTGCTCGCCTTGCTCTCACATTAACTTCATCAATGAATATTTTAAGATAAAGAACGAAATTGTGTGGAATGCTTCTCAGAGATACAGTTTTTTCTTGCTCGCTTCGCTCGCGCATTTTCTTGGGGGGGGGGGGGGTATCAATACATGAATGTACGCCCCCCCTAACGCCAAATCCTGGATCCGCCCCTGCTGTACATTGATGCGGCGGGGAATTATAGCCGTCTTTTGGACTGCCTGGTTATGTATTTGACGCTGCATCATGTTTAAAAAAGATGATAGATAGTCTGCGCCGTGGTTAAAGTTAGAGCGCTGAACTAGTAATCCCCCTATCCGAGTTTGATTCCTGTCACAGCAGGTCACACTTGGGACCATGTAGAATATGACTGTTTGACAACAAAGTCGACTCTCTTTCAAAGGTGGTGGAATTTCTGGATCCTTGTGAAAGGGTTAGTTAGTACTGGTTGAAATCACAGGTAACTGTATCATTGATAAAGTAAAAATGTTTTCTTCTATAGAATTAATGTGATCAACGATAAAACAAAAATTGCTTGACACGGTCAGGTGTTGATGGTGAACAAGTGTTGAAAGTTTCAAAGCAATAGCCCACATATAGTGTATGAGAAAAGTGGACCTAAACACAAAACTTAACCAAGGAATTTTCTAAGTCCAAAAAGGGGCAATAACTCACGCAAAATGCTGATCAGAGTTATGGTTCTTGCTTGACATGGTCATGTATTGATGGTGAACAAGTGTTGAAAGTTTCAAAGCAATAGCCCACATAGTGTATAAGAAAAGTGGACAATGCAAAACTTAACCAAGGAATTTTCTAAGTCCAAAAAGGGGCAATAACTCACGCAAAATGCTGATCAGAGTTATGGTTCTTGCTTGACAAGGTCAGGTATTGATGGTGAACAAGTGTTGAAAGTTTCAAAGCAATAGCCCACATAGTGTATGAGAAAAGTGGACCTAAACACAAAACTTAACCAAGGCATTTTATTTTTCTAAGTCCAAAAAGGGGCAATAATTCTTACAAAATGCAAATCAGAGTTATGGTTCTTGCTTTACAGGCTCAGGTATTGATGGTAAACAAGTGGTGCAAGTTTCAAAGCAATAGCTTTGATAGTTTATGAAAAAAGTGTATACCTTAACACAAAACTTAACCAAGCAAAGCCGACGCTGATCAAGTGATAACAATAACTAATCTTTTTTTCAAAAATCAGATGAGCTAAAAATAATGGTTCAAGTGGGGGTTGAACCCACGACCTCAGGAAAATATCAATTGACATTGTGATTTTTATAATTGACAATGTGATCTTGTTTTTCATTCAAATCGAACTTGACCTAGATTTTGTTGACATGATCATTGTGACCAAGTTTCTTAAAGATTTATAGTGACTACACAAGGTTTTTCTATTATTTGACCTAGTCACCTAGTTTTTGACCTCAGATGACCCAATATCGAACTTGACCTAGACTTTGTTGAGATGATCATTGTGACCAAGTGTCATAAAGATTAGGCCAAATTTGTGACCTCTAGAGAGGACACAACCCAATTGTTAACGGACGGACGACGAGTGATCACAAAAGCTCACTCTGTCACAAAACTGGTTACAAGGTGAATCAACCGCTGTATATAACTGGTATATAGTTGAGAAACGGCGTTACAAGCAATCACCATAAATTCAATATTGTATTGATATTGTAATTAATATTTAGGCTTTTAAAATTGGCTCTGTGTGTGATGTTGGCAGTTGCCAACACATTCATGGTAATCAACTTAACACAAAGCATCCGCATTGTTTATGAATTGTAGACGCAAAATGCATGTTCCTGCAATTTTTTAAATGTATTGACATTTTTCTATGAATATGTTGTAGATTGTCCTTGTGATGTGTAATGTCCAGTTGTTATTTTCCTCTTCACCTGTCCCTCGTTCCGTTTTAGTTTGACTGACTGAGGCAGCAAACTTTCTGGACGGGATGCCGTATTTTCAGTTGGGTATTGTGCTTTGTGTGTTTTTAATGTTATCTGTGCTCGACCGGTTAATTTGAGTGCTGCCTTCCCTGTCTGACTTTATTTAATCTTTGGTATTGATATCACTGGGTTCAGTCTATTTTTAGAAACGGAAAAAACGTTACTCTGTGCGGCTTTAGAGTTGCGTGCGGCGAGGTAAATAAACTTGCTTTCTATCTAACACATTGTGGTCTATAACAGTTAGAGGACTCAAAGGCCATTTGGTGTCTCACTTGTCATATTGGTGCATGCAAGCCGCTATGGTGACCAAACTAACCATTTACATTTTATGAATAAGATTCAAGAAAATTCAGCCTAAATTGCAATTTTATATGATTTAGCCTTGTGACCTAGCTTTTGAACCCACATGACCTAATATTGAACTTGAGATTGAGATTATCACTGTGACCAAGTTTCATGAAGATTATGCCAAAAGTGTGACCTTCAGTGACTACACAAGGCTTTTCTATGATTTGACATAGTGAACGAGTTTTTGTCCCCATAATGACCGAGTTTCATAAAGATTATGTCAAAATTATGACCTCTAGTGACTTAAAAGTTTTTTCTATGGTATGACCTTGTGACCTAATTTTTTACCGCAGATGACCCAAAATCGAACTTGACCCTACACAAGCAAATTGTTGACGGACGGACGACCAGTGATCGAAAAAGCTAAACACATGTGGTGCAGCGTACATACTAACGGGTGCCACATCCAGACTGTCATCATTTTCTCTGAATAGTTACGTCAATTAAACAAAATAGCCAGTACCAATTTTTTTATTTGTTACTTTGTACGTGGTTTTTAAAATTGGTACCGGCTATTTTGTTAAATTGATGAATTTATTCAGAGAAAATGATGACAGCCTGGACGTGGTACAACATAATGCGTACGCTGCACCACTTGGTTTTTATAGATCACAATGTCATAGATAGAAAGTCAAATATTTACCTCGACAAAACTGCCACAACCGGATTCAAGAGCCGCGCCGAGTAACAGTTTTTGCTGTTTCTAAAAATAGACGGTGTACCCAGTGGATACATATCTAGTTAGTAACTGCTGGTTCAAACGGGCTCAGGATGATGTGACTGGGGAGTCTCCGTATAACTAAAACACAACTAAAAAATTCAGATGAGCTTATATCCATTAAGTAAGACTGCGTTCAAGAATCGCTTATGCCCCAGTGGAAGCCTAGTTAAGTCAAACCACGCATGTTAATTAACATGCGTGGTCAAACAGGGGGTATAAATTATGATTCTGTTGAAATATTGGGATAGTATTACATTGTACATGGCGTTGACAATGTAAGGTATTTATAAGGGTAAACACGTATCTGTTGCCAGTTTAAATGCAACACATTGATGGAGTTTCAAAAACAAAAAAGTTTAAGTTAATATTTTCAGTAGGACAGACGGACAAACGGGACACTTCTACATACCTCCTAACAGTTACTAAGCTGCTGGGGCTTAATACAAAAACAAGACAAAGTATGGTGTGTTTTTTTTATTTTATGTAACAAATGGTACTCAAAATAAAGCATGTACATTCATGTTAAAATAGAAAACAGTAAACAAATATCAATTTATATAATTAAACTAAAATAAAACAAAACATGTACATTACACAATAATATTATAATTTGTGGAACATAAAATAAATACCAAACAAACAATCTGTGAACCAGGTATACCAGTAAACAATAAACAGTTGGTCAGCAAGTGTTGTAAAAGTGAGCATACAGCAATAAACAACACAAGTCAACAAGTTGTAAGAACTTGCGATTATTTGCTGATAGGCTAATTATGCTGTCATCAATAAATAATAATAATAACTTAAATGTTTTTGCACTTATCTGGTAATCAAATATGTTTAAATTAAACACAGCAAATTATGGACAATAAAAATCATGCAAAAAACAGGTGTATCTTACAGTGATGGAAAAAAATTATGGGACACACAGATGCTGCAGTTATGAATCTCCTTAATGTTGGAACAAAGGAAAGTATATTTCAAGCCAGATCGATGGCATAGAATTAGAAGGTATTTGAAATCTGTATCTCCAGGCGCATTTTAGGAGCCTATTTTCATGAAAATCAGAAGTGGTCATGTTGACCAAACTGAAGTTTAAAAAGCTTGTTCTTTCCATAAGTAAAGAGACAGTTCCTTCCAATTCTATGCCAGCCAGATGTCATATTGATGGTGAATCATTTCGATATATCAGAGACGCGCCCCTCATATGTGCAGAAAAGAGAAAAGATGGAGTGGCAGGTAGTGAAACACCATAAAAAAGCTAAAAATTGATGGATTATTTTTTCTTCATGCTGTGCTGCACTCTGAACTTCTTTATCTTTTTAAAGGTAATTCTATTTGGCAAAAAATGGCGGCCATGAATAAAAGTTACACATTGTGCTTAAATTACCAAAGTAGTGACAATGATTATACCCGGAGCACCTGAAGGAGAGTATGAACTAGTGAAATAGTGTGTTATATTGGGAATATGTTTGCTAATATTGTCTGGGAGTGTGAACAAACATTTGACACTTTTAAATGTAAGTGCTCGAGTTTTGTATAAAAGTAATAACTGTTTCGAATCTAAACTATTAATGTCATTGTTTATATGTATGTAAACATATTTTGTATCTTCATGCATTCTATGAAGCAAGTGGATCATTTAACATTTAAAGATATACCTGGCCCATATTTCACGTGAATGAACTGAAAAAAAACACGTTTCAAACAGGGAAGCTTTAAACTATATACACTACTCAAACTTTGCTAAGGGTCAAGAAATCAATTTTGATGTATGTCTTATATTAACTGAACAAACCCAATTCAGAAAAGGTTGTGCAATTATGAAAATATCATCTTATCTGCTGCTAAATTCCGATAAATTCATGTCTTCCATTTGACAAGCATTGTCAAAATGACGTTGTTTTCGAAGTAACTGATAAGCCCTATTTGCAGGGCCCAAAGTGGCAAGCATAACATGGATTTTTTTGTCCCGTTTTTATTTGCATATCGAGTAAGACCCAAAATGCCAAGAAATGGACTACAATATGTTATTACAGAAGCTTGAATGCAACACGAATATTTTAATGGGGTTGGGCTTATCAGCATGTAGAGATTAAATTTTGAAGTAATCTTTATTTGGTTGCAATACCGCAGATATATAATTATGTTTCTGAAAATTCTATCAGTCAATCTTATTCGATTTGCAAACTATTCAAATGGAAAATTTCTTGACCCTTATCAAATTTTGAGTAGTATATTATAAAAGACCAGACATGTTCACGATGTTTACAATAAATTCTGTGTTAGGATATATAATGTATATAAGTGATATATTTATTTTTCATTTTTAAATATTATCTTTCTTCATACCAGGCAAGAGAGTGGTAAAACAAATGAGTCAGATGACATAAAACTTCTGAGGAAAAAACACATGACCAAATGAACAACTTGTATAGTAAATGTCCGCCCAAGCTTACATGACGACGTAAAATCCAGTCTAACTCAATCAATGCTCTTTGTTTTCTTTATTTCTATTTAATCCTTGTAAATAAGTAAAATTAGCTAGTTTATATGGCATCACATTTGTGTTGTGTAGGATTTTCAACTGTTATATATCCGAGGGTCGATATGATGAATGATAAAAACAACTTCACTCATGGTGCTTGACAAAATCCATCATGTAGACACAAAGAAGAGAAATACTCCTACATCAAAAGTTAAATATTTTAGCAAATATGTTTAATGACTTAGTACACTAATTTTAGAAGTAACATAAATAAGAGATAAATAATATAGATTTAAGACATGAACACATCTCCATTTCAATTGTTTCTACTTTTGCTAATGGAGAGAGTAAAAGACAGGTAATGGTTAAGGGAAACGAGGTCACCTTATGGACCATCACCTTACACTATACATCTGGTCATGCAAAGGTGACACTGTGGCGTGACGCTGCAGATGTGGAGGCTCACCTAGGTGACTACATGAACATTACTGACTGTTTTGAGAACATATTAAACAACGATTAAACACCAATGCAAGATCAAATGTAGAGGTACCACAAAAGTTTTGCACCTCATTTAGATTTAGTGGGCATGTATATTATGTAGATGTGTTACGTAAGTTTAAAGACTCTTTCAAAGGATACATGTATTCCTTTAACTTAGATGAGACTTTTCAAAGACAGTTGTGTAATGATTAGCAGAAAGTGACTTGTCAAAGCTGACAACGCTGCTCAAAACAGGAGAAGAAATGAGGGGTACTACCTCAAGTATCGGCTGACGGGCGAGGTATTCACTGTGAAGGAAATAGCTGAGTCCAAAAGACAAGGGATTGGAAACGCCAAAACAAGTGAGGATCGACCAGTTCTTGATCCTAAAAGAATTCAGGACCTGAATGGACAAGTGAATTTTGTAGACCTATTACATCAGTTAGAAGTTTTCAGACGCTGCATTTATTATGTATTCCTTTGACTTAGATGAGATTTTTCAAAGACAGTTGTTTTAAATAAATGATTAGCAGAAAGCGACTTGTCAAAGCTGACAACGCTGCTCAAAACAGGAGAAGAAATGAGGGGTACTACCTCAAGTATCGGCTGATGGGCGAGGTATTCACTGCAAAGAAAATAGCTGAGTCCAAAAGGCAAGGGATAGAAAAGGCCAAAACAAGTGAGGACCGACCAGTTCTTGATCCTGGAAGAGTTCAGGACCTGAAAAATGTGTAAGCTGACTGCGAAAGTATTTTGTTGTCACAATTTGCATAACAAAATTTGGTTTGGTATCTATTTACATCTTTAAAATAGTTTTATGCTGGTAAGGAGAATAGGATAAGGTGTCACCTGCTCATCCATGTGATGAGCTTAAGCCTTTCAACATAATCAAGCTTAAAATTATTACTTAATTATACACAGTTTTTTTGTCAAACCACTTTTAGTTGACATTCAACCTGTTTGCTCAAAGTTGTAGCATCTATCAGTCTGTCCGACTCATGCAGCCAATTACAAATTTCTTTAAGTATGAGACCATTTCTAAACAACTTTGTACAAATATGCACAATAATGGGTCGGCATGACCTAGCTAGATACATAATTTATATGGGGCTTGTATACATTGTCCAGACTTTACATTATTTGTGCAATGGGGCACTTCGAAATAACTACAATTGTTCAAAATGATAATACCCAGGCTTAAAGTATAGGTCAAAATACAATGTCAAAATTGCAGGGACGACAAACTGCATTTTAAAAGCCTTTTATTTGAATTTCTATTGATTCATTTCAGACTATGCTTGTCAAAAAAGTTAGTACCCCAAGGACTAACAAAGCCATCTATGATTTGAAATTGCGACCTAGTTTCTGACCCAGGCTGACTAAATATAAAAAACCTGACCGTTCTTGGTGTTGATAAGACCTATAACCTTGGATATTTCCATGTCACACCAACTGTATACAAAGACCTTTCTGTGCTGGGTAGAGCACCCGCGAACATCCTATCTCGTTTGAGCCCACCTTAATACACACAAATAGCTCGGCAAAATCATATAGTTCTTTCTTCCATGATATAGCTGACAATTTAAGCGAAAGTGAAGTACAAAAGTTAGTTACTGGGAGCGACGAGGAGAAGGCTTTAAAAGTGGGAATCAAACGGTCTTTCTCTGGAGCGACACAGACGCTATGTACTCGCCATCTACGCCACAACATACACCAAATACATGGAAGATAATGTCGGATATCCAGAAAAGGGCAGACAGCATATTGCTGATGCAGTATACGGCGAAAATGGGTTAACAGCCGGAGAAAAGAAGTTTAGACTATATTTCGAAAACAAGTTACTGGCACAGTTGAAGGAACACGTTAAAGATCCGCACAGTGAAGGAAAAAATTTTTTAGTTGGACAAACTATACCTGTGAGTCAGCAAGTCAAGTGATAAAAAGTGCAACAGGGTGGAAGTCACAAAATATTCTGAAGTTTATTGCCACGTTTCATAACATTATAAAAAGTGAAAATATTGAGTGATGCCGCGCAATTCTAGGCACTGGGAACTGCAACCTCGACAACTTGTTATTTTTACCCTCTAGTGACTACGCAAAGTTTTTCTATGATTCGACTTTGTGACTTAGTTTTGACCCCTGATGACCTTATATCTAACCTGGCCTAGATTTGGTTGAGATGATCATTGTGGCCAAGTTTCATAATGATTAGGCAAAAACTGTGACCTCTAGTGTACAAGCAAGTTGTGGACAGACGACGGACAACAATGATCACAAAAGCTCACTTACTTATTGACAGGTGAGCTAACAAGAGCTGTCCATGAACAGCACGCTCCACTACTCTCAGTGCCATGCTTGGATAGTATAATCATTATATATATTGAAAACAAAATGCTTCATAGCAGCAGCCTTACCCTCTGCTGGGTAGTTGAACAAGAGGGCCCAAAGGGCCATAGGTCGCTCACCTGTCCTAGTCGTTCATGCACCCCTAATGGTAGCCTTTATTGCATGTACAAGGTTTTCATACTGTCTTATGCTTTAAAATTTACATCACATTTAGACCCAATGACTTATTAAAATGATTTGACCTTGTGACCTAGTTTTTGACCCCGGATGACCCAATATCAGACTTGACCTAGATTTTGTTGAGATGATCATTGTGACCAAGTTTCATAAAGATTAGGCCAAAATTGTGACCTCTAGTGACTACACAAGGTTTTTCTATTATTTGACCTTGTGACCTAGTTTTTTACCCCAGATGACCCAATATCTAACTTGACCTAGATTTTGTTGACAAGATAATTGTGAACAAGTTTCATAAAGATTAGGCCAAAATTGTGACCTCTAGTGACTACACAAGGTTCTTCTATGATTTGACCTTGTGACCTAGTTTTTGACCCCGGATGACCCCATATCGAACTTGACCTAGATTTTGTTGACATGATCATAGTGACCAAGTTTCATAAAGATTAGACCAAAATTGTGACCTCTAGTGACTACACAAGGTTTTTCTATGATTTGACCTTGTGACCTAGTTTTTGACCCCGGATGACCCAATATCGAACTTGACCTAGATTTTGTTGACATGATCATTGTAACCAAGTTTCCTAAAGATTAGGTCAAAATTGTGACCTCCAGTGACTACACAAGGTTTTTCTATGATTTGACCTTGTGACCTAGTTTTTGACCCCAGATGACCCGATATCAAACTTGACCTAGATTTTGTTGAGATGATCATTGTAACCAAGTTTCATAAAGATTAGGCCAAAATTGTGACCTCTAGTGACTACACAAGGTTTTTCTATGATTTGACCTTGTGACCTAGTTTTTGACCCCGGATGACCCAATATCGAACTTGACCTAGATTTTGTTAACATGATCATTTTGACCAAGTTTCATAAAGATTAGGCCAAAATTGTGACCACTAGTGACTACACAAGGTTTTTCTATGATTTGACCTAGTGACCTAGATTTTGACCCCAAATGACCCAATATCGAACTTGACCTAGATTTTGTTGAGATGATTATTGTGACTAAGTTTCATAATGATTAAGCTAAAACTGTGACCTTTAGTGTCTACACAAGTAATTGTGGACGGACGGACGACGGACGAGGAGTGATCACAAAAGCTCACTCCGTCACTTTGTGACAGGTGAGCTAAAAAGCAGTATGTTGCAGCTACAAAATAAGACCAAAATAAAAAGCTAAGTCAATCAGGGGCCATAATTCTGTAATAATGTTGGATATAGTTACATGGCTTTGATAATGTAGGGTCTTATGTTGGTAAACAAGTATGCAAAGTTTTAAGGCAACGCCATGATGGACATGATGTAAAACGAAAGGGTCAATTTGGGTTAACCAAGAATAAGACGCTTAATAAGTCTAAGTCCAAAATTAGGTCAATGTGAAGGTCAAAATGAGGTTAGGTGATATAGGTGTGTGGAGAATGTTCAAATACAACAACCATCCAAGTATGAAAGCTTTGTAGCAAGCCATATTAATGCTAGAAGAAACGGTCAATTTGGGTTAACCAAGAATTTGGCCCTTCAATAAGTCTAAGTCCAAAATTAGGTCAAGGTGAAGGTTGAAAATGGGTCAGTTGATACAGATGTGTGGAGAGTGTTCATATACAACATCCATGCAAGTATGAACCTTTGTAGCAAGCCATAATAATGATAGAAGACACGGTCAATTTGGATTAACCAGGGACGTACGGACAGACAGACGGACAGGTGAATCACTTTAGGCCTCCGATCTATCAATACAGGGGGCATAAAAATAGGGTCCCATTGGACATAAATAAGTGCTTGCATTTTTACAGGTAAAGGTCTAAAATATCAACTTTGTGATGTGGGGAAGTTTAATTTAGTCCATTCATGTGGGAATTTAAAACATTTAATGCAAGATTTCATACGACATGATATACTGATATACAGGAAGGTAACAAAGGTATTTGTATTTCCCAATCTTTTCATAGGGAAGTCCAGTCATGTAATATTACTGGCATACCTGTGGTTTGTATACTATCATTGAACTTGACAAAATATGTATGTGTTTTAAACATACAACATTAAAACACAGACTCACACAGTCTTATTTGCTTGTTTTAAAGATCAATTAAATACTGTGAATGATACAGATTGAATTGCAGATGGGATGCAAACTTTTGAACCAGTAATGGATATAATTAAACACCAAAACCATTTCTCATTTACAAAAAATGTTAAAACTCTACTGGACTCAATCCAAACCTAGCTGTCTTAAAAGTCCAATGGCAATCAATGTTTTATAGTTCAATGGCAACTGTTTAAAATCCAATGGTAAAGGGTTTAAAGCCAAATAGCAAACCATTCATAGTCCAATGTTAATGGTTTATAGTCCTTTGGTAATTAATGTACTTGGTTTATAGTCCAATGGTAATGGTTTATAGTCCAATGGTAATTAATGTACTTGGTTTATAGTCCAATGGTAATTGTAATGGCAACCATTTATTATGGCGTACCATTTGGGTCAAAAGTCTGTTCATGCTTACGGTAAACTATTTCATGTCATGCACGTATAGTTTTATACATGCACGTATAAAAAATATACGTGCACGTACAAATTTATACGTGCACGTATATATAAGCGAAATTGTACGTACACGTATTATAATGTACGTGCACGTATATTATTATACGTGCACGTATAAAAATTGTATGTGCACATATAAATTTATACATGCACGTATATAATTGTACGTGCACTTATATTTTCGGGTATAAATTATACGTGCACGTATATATTTATACGTGCACGTATAATTAATCTATGCTGACCAATGAAAAAGCCTGTTTTATCGCGGTATTTTAAGAATCAACACCATATGTTTTTATCTTTTAATTACTTTATTATTAAGCCGTTTGTTGAACTAACTGTTGCGCAAATTTAAATTCAATTTAGAATTATTAGGATAGAGAGAATTTATGTGTTAAATGATAAGTAATACATGCTGTTCAGTGTTGTTAGGTTAACTGTTTTAATTATTTGCGTAAATAAAATAAAGAAAACTTACTGTGCGATATAATGTATTATATAATAATGCTGGTATATAAAATTAATTCCAATTAAAGTCAATTAAATAATATGGAAACCCTTTCTTATCCTATCTATACACTAACTTCAATATATATGGTTCCTGAATGAAATATACATGTAGATCTATACATGTACCTTATAATAAGACCCATATACTAGTAACACCCAGTTAACTAATTATGATTATACGAGTATACAAGAGGGCCCAAAGGGCCCTAGGTCGCTCACCTGTCGTACTTGTGCATGCACACCCCTATGGTGATCCTACACATTTTCTGAATAAAATTTAAGGAAATTCAGCCTCTATTGCAAGTTTTTGTATGATTTGACCATGTGACCTAGCGTTTGACCCCAGATGACTTAATTAATATCAAACTTAACCTAGATTGTGTTGAGACGATTATTAGGACCAAATTTCATAAAGATTAAGTGGAAATTGTAACCTCTGGTGACTACACAGGGTTTTTCTTTGATCAGACCCATAATTTAAACAAAATATTTCCTCCATATAACTGTACAAATACATGCTATAAAGACAGAACAATACCTGAACACTTAAAAAAATAATTATGGTTCCAGTGGGGTTTGAACCCACGACCCTCAGGAAAATGTCAATTGACATTGTGACCTTGTTTTTGACGCCAGATGACCCAAAATCGAACTTGGCCTAGATTTTGTTGACAGGATCATTGTGACAAAGTTTCATAAAGATTAGGTTGAAATTGTAACCTCTGGTGACTGACTACACACGGTTTTTCTATGATTTGACCTATATTTTAAACAAAATATTTTGGAATATTTTTCCTCCATATAACTGTACAAATACATGCTATAAAGACAAAACAATACCTAAACACTTAAAAAAAAAAAAAAAAAGAAGAAATTATGGTTCCAGTGGGGGTTGAACCCACGTCCATCAGGAAAATGTACAAATACATGTTATAAAGACAAAACAATACCTAAACACTTAAAAAAAAAAAAAAAAAAAAAAAATTATGGTTCCAGTGGGGGTTGAACCCACGACCATCAGGAAAATGTACAAATAAATGCTTTACAGACAAAACAATACCTAAACACTCAAAAAAAATAAAAATAAAAAAATAAAAATTATGGTTCCAGTGGGGTTTGAACCCACGACCCTCAGGATAATGTCTACGCTCCCTACAGCGCTTTGATTTCCACTTAACCCTTACAATTCACACCCTGCTTTAAATACTAGAATATTTTGATATTTGACCTTTACAAAACTGCTGTGAACCCTGATACACATTTTCATTGGTTGATGAAAGTTTACTTGTATGTATAGAGCATAGAGAGTTACAGCAGAGTTTAGTCACAATGAAGACTACATGTTGAAAGGTTTAAAACAAGGTTTTTCTATAATTTGACCTAGTGAGCTAGTTTTTGACCTCAGATGACCCAATATCGAACTTGACCTAGATTTTATAGAGATGATCATTGTGATCAAGTTTCATAAAGATTAGGCTCAAATTGTGACCTCTAATGTGTTCACAAGGTTTTCCTTTGATTTGGCCTAGTGACCTAGTTTTTGACCCCAGATGACCCAATATCGAACTTGACCTAGATTGTATGAAGATGATCATTGTGATCAAGTTTCATATTGATCAGGCTAAATTTGTGACCTATAGTGTGTTCACAAGCAATTGTGAACGGACGGACGGACGACGGACGAAGAGCGATCACAAAAGCTCACCTTGTCACTTTGTGACAGGTGAGCTAAAAAGGCAGATAATTTGGACAAAACGCAGGACAGAGTTACCTACTCCTGTGTAGGTTTTGGGGTCATGGTGGTGAATGAGTATGCGAAGAATCAAAGCAATATGTCAATGCAATTTGAAAACATTAGAGGTTAAAAAGCCTGTACCTAAACTTTAACATAAGCATTAAGCCGACACTCAGGTGACTGCATTAGCTCCCCCAGGGGTGTCAACAGGGTCAAATTACAAATCCTGAAAAACAAATGCGGCTGACCATTTTGGTCAAACAAGAGGCATTCAATCGCATTATTTCCATATCTAACTCAGTTTGTATTCAATAAAACCGTCTGATAAGATTAAATTGGCCATAACTTGGCCATTTCTTGAGATATTTTCATCAAATAACTTTTATTTTGGTAAGATATCATAGCTCTTTCAGGATAGCTAAATCCGGAATTCCGCCGGAATATTGACATCCCTGTCCCCTTATTCTTCGAATAGTGTAGCTATAAATGTAGGTATATCATTAAGATATAAATTATACTTGATTACACAGCTCTAAATTGTCTCATCAAGCAATAAATTGGCTCTTTCAAGCTGTTAATTGTCTCTTTCTTTATAATATTGTAGTTAACTGGCTTGGTGGCAGCAGTGATAAAGATCATACTATTCCTGTTTCAAGCGCCATTAAGACACAATAAAGCAGAGAGGCCGGGGACTGATCAGATTTTGTTTTAACCATCGATCATTCAAGGTGGCTACTCATAGTGCGCCAAAAACGAGACTATCACATCGTATGAATCTTGGTGACAAAATTTACATTATATTCTAAAATTAGATAGCAACTTCGCCCCATTCTTAGTGGAGGGCTTTAAATCCATTGTGTGGGCTCCTTGACGATAAAAAAAGAAATTCCGGAGGCTACATGACGTATGAAAGAGCAGAAAGTTGCACATTTGGATCTGATGATTGGTCAAATCGCCAACTATTGTCTTGTTATTTCAAGGAATTAGATTGTGAAATGAAATGAAGAATTTTTCAAACATTTCAAATTTTCAAGATAAGTTCATCAGTTCTTTAGCCAAGTTCATGAACTTTTAGAAAAAGGTTTATGTGAGAACTGGTGATGATACTGATATTCTTTGTTGTTTATCTTTTTAGTGAAGAAACTGCCAGATGGGCACACTATATAATATGGACAAGCATATACCGGTAGTTGTACCTTCTGGCAAAGCCGAGATAATGTAGGTCTACACTCTCCAGCTTCCAAGTCAAGAAAACACTCTGGGTAAGTAAAAGATTGTACATGTACTTGGCCTTTGAATTCTTAAAATTTCTGTATCTGTCCAAGACCCTAAATCACAAGTTTTACATACTGTTCTAGACATATCTGTCCAAGACCCTAAATCACAAGTTTTACTTACTATCATAGACATATCTGTCAGAGACCCTAAATCACAAGTTTTACATACTATTATAGACATATCTGTCAAG
Organism: Spisula solida; assembly: GCA_947247005.1. NCBI lineage: Eukaryota > Metazoa > Mollusca > Bivalvia > Venerida > Mactridae > Spisula > Spisula solida. Next base: position 56,123,572 of record OX365945.1, read on the forward strand.
AGACCCTAAATCACAAGTTTTACATACTATCATAGACATTATGTAGGGAAAACATTGAAAAATCTTGTCCATTGACCTCGACCAATATTGTCCAAAAAGTCCAATTTCATGCAGATTTCAAAAGTAAAATCTTTAAAAAAAATCTCAAAACCCATAACCCTCACTGTATGATTTAAGGCATTGACTCAAAGGCAAGCGATTTAGGGCCCTTTTGGACCTTTTGTTTACAGATATATGTAGTCATTTAAGAAGAAAAATAAGCAAATTAAAAGATCAAGTATCTGCAATTGAAAGTAGTAGTAAGATTGCAAAGGTTGACACTGAAGAAGACACGTAAATGGAGTTAGTGGCACATTTGAACGCAGACGGGGGGCTCTGAGGTTGTATCGGTACTTGTGAAACACTTCTTCACTACAGAGGAGCTGAAAAGTCATTCCAGAACAGGCAAACAAAAACAGTAAAATGTATTGGTGAGCCAAGGCCAGCCCTTGATGCTGGTAAACTTTTTAAGGTAAAACGATTGTCTATGACCCAGACGGGGATGAGCAAGAGTGAATTCATCAAGAAGATTGAAAATTACGGTGTTCCGTTCCCGCCAATCGTAACTTTGCCTTTCTAATGGGCTTTTTTGTGTGAAAAGATTCAAAGTCTGCAATATATATAGAATGAACAAACTGAAAACTATAAAATAAATAAATGGATATTAGTTTTGTTTTGGTTCAAGAAAGAATGTGTGGAAAAATAGTTTCAACATCATCTGTTGTAACTGTTGTTATTATAATTTTTCTAATTGTCAAAAGAAAACGAGTTTTACGTGAAAATTTGCAACTGCGAACATTGCGTAAGAGTGATTCAGTAACCAGTGATAATTTTATTACTGTATAATAAGCACCATTAAAAAATGATTAAACTAATGTAACTTCTTATCTCCATTTTTCAAAATTTAAAATCAACACGATTACATTTTTGGTCACATTTTTATACACTATATGTATTTAATAATTGATTACTATTTAACTCACATGTTTGTTTTCTTTCAGCCCAGAAAAGGTTATGGAATTCTCCTCAGCCTTTGAATCAATAAAAGCTCCGCGAGTCGCATGTGTCGCCTGACGAAATGCATATTTGTCATGGAAAACTATCCAGTACTGGGCTACATATCAGACTCACAAGAGCTCTCTAGTCATCTGAACTAAAAACAACAAAGTGATGCTCTGGACAAAAAAATGTCCTGATAAAATCAATCTGAAGGGAATCATTCAAACACTACACAAGCTAGAGTTACGATTCTTGCGCACTGCACTTCATGTCACAGCAAAGAAACATGCATTCCTATTTTTGAGTCATTAATAGTTATGGTGACAAAGTTATGCCACGGACAAGAAATGCTTATAAAATCAATCAAAGGGAAAAAATTGAAAAATGGCACAAGGTAGAGTTACGGTTCTTGTGTACTGCACTTGGACTTTTGGTAAGAAATATGCATACCAAGTTTCAAGTCATTCAACCTCATGGTGACAAAGTTATCCTCCGGACAAGAAATGCTCAAATTAAATCAATCTAAGGGAAATAATTAAAAAACGATGCAAGGCAGAGTTATGGTTCTTGCGCACTGCATTTCGGCTTATTGCAAGAAACATACATACAAAATCTTGAGTCATTTGAACTTAAGGTGACAAAGTTATGCTCCGGACAAGAAATGCTCTAATAAAATCAATCAAAGGGAAATAATTCAAAAACTATGACAGGTAGAGTTATGGTTCTTGCGCACTGCACTCTGGCTTATTGCAAGAAACATGCATATCAATTCTTGAGTCATTTGAACGTAAGGTGACAAAGTAATGCTCCGGACAAGAAATGCTCTAATAAAATCAATCAAAGGGAAATAATTCAAAAACTATGACAGGTAGAGTTATGGTTCTTGCGCACTGCACTCCGGCTTATTGCAAGAAACATGCATACCAATTCTTGAGTCATTTGAACTTAAGGTGACAAAGTTATGCTCCGGACAAGAAATGCTCTAATAAAATCAATCAAAGGGAAATAATTCAAAAACTATGACAGGTAGAGTTATGGTTCTTGCGCACTGCACTCCGGCTTATTGCAAGAAACATGCATACCAATTCTTGAGTCATTTGAACTTAAGGTGACAAAGTTATGCTCCGGACAAGCAATTTGTGACGCCGCCGCCGCCGCCGCCGCCACCGCCGCCGCCGCCGCCGCCGCCAAAGTAACACCTATATGTCGCCTTTTCAGGCGACACAAAAACGTTGGTGACGCTTTGCAACATAAGACTAAAGCCTACGTTTGGGGGGAAGAGAGAGTGCACAGTCAGTACATATTCACCGCTAGAGGTGTGCACCAGAAAATTAAGACTTTGAAGCAAAGATGGGAGTGCCTGTGAAGATGGCAGACTTCAAGAATTTGCATTTAATCTCGTCTGCTAATATATTGGTAAGAATGTTATGATACATGTACACACTTTTTTGCAAGTTACTTGTGTCAATTAAGATATGTTCAAGGTTTTTTTATGCCCCAGTAAAGTGGCATTTTAAAATTGAACTTGGAAGCTTGGTACAGTTATTTATATCAATCATACTAGACAAGTGGCTTAAGTGATGTTTACTCACAAGATCTCATTGAGGGGATGTGCAGTGCTCAAGAACCATAACTCTTTTTATGCATATTTTTGGAGTTGTTCCCCTTTGTAATTTTTCATACTTAATTCTTGTCCATAACAGTTTTGGATATATCAATTTGAAATTCATAGTTAAATAAATCTCATTAAGTTAATGGCAAAGAACAATAACTCTCTTTTACATATTTTTTGAGCATTTTTTCTGTGACAAACACCCCACGGGGAGCATCACCCGTCTTTGACGGCTCTTGTTTTTTTATATATCAGCGTAGTCGTGGTAATGTTACATACTGGTGGTGTTCTCACCGAAGCAAAGCTCACAGGTGTCCAGCAACTGTAATCCAAAGGGTTGACGCCTACAGACCTGGCCGACACCTACATGATTACCCTGCAGACCCAGGTATGAAACACCGGGTGAAGATAGCTAAACAGGTACGTACATTAATTTGGAAAGTAATTGAATTAAGTGTTGAACAAGAGGACCCTAATGGTAGCCTCTATTGTATGTACAAGGTTTAAATATTGTCTTATAAAGCCACCTTGTAATTAACATCACATAGACCCAATGGCATATTGAAGCCAAGTTTTGTCCATGATTTGACCTAATGACCTAGTTTTTGAACCTAGATGACCCAATATCTAACTTCACCTAGATTTTGTTGAGATGATCATTGTGACCAACTTTCATAAAGATTAGGTCAAAATTGTGACCTCTAGTGACTACACACTGTTTTGGAATGGAGAGTAAATATCATTATTTTATGGTGCATGTGGTATTTGATTTTATTCTGTCATTTCAGGTGAAATTAGAAGCAAAACAGAATGTGTTCCCATCCGCGAGAGGTCTCGTACAGACAGCCTTTGAGGAGAATTTGACACCTGCAGATTTTAACCTCCCAGACCAGGATCTACTGACGAGGAGGGCAAACCGTGCCCGACAGAAGATGAGACCGACTGATCCATGTGGAGAGGATTTTGAGGTATGTTATGATGAAGACAAATGAATGAATAAGTGAATAAATTGAACATAAGATGCCAGATTTGTTGCACCGTAAGTTTCCGAATTTTAACAATAGATCAAAGTTTGAATTAGCTTTTATGCGCCAGAACTACAGGATTATTGTGTATATGTCCCTTACATAGTCTGTTCCACGAAGCACATCAATGTCGTTAGTATGGATATATGCTAATTAAGATGCAACCAAAATGGTGTATTTATTTTCAAGATTTGGCATTATCCCTTTGCAGGACACATCCAGTAATAACAGAAATAAACATCTCTTTTTCAGCTTTTTGAGCCAGCACTGCCAGAGGACTACCTTCGCCATGATATTGCTGTGGATGGAGCTCGTCACCTCATATTTGCTACCACCACACAGCTTGAGATACTACAGAAAGCAAAACGATGGTATGTTGATGGGAACTTCATGGTGTTACGGAAGCATGACCCCTTCACACAACTTTATTCCATACATGCCTTCTTGAAGAATGACGCAGGAGAGACGAAGCTCTTTGTTACTAATTATACCCTATCGACTTTAAGAATTGATGAATGAATAAATCATGTCGAGAAATCTCGATTGACATCGTTTATTTCGTGACCCGTACGATTTCTAAAATACGAATATATGCGATGACTTCGCTTATCTCCCTTGATTACGAATGCGCGAGCTGTATTTCACAAACTGTGATTCGACTGTGAAAGGTTCCACTATTATAATGAGAGCAATTAAGATGATTTTCACAAGGGTAATTACATAAGTAGGCTCCTTGCTTAGACGGCGACTTTGTGTAAAGCCGATAAATAGTTCAAGTGTGAAAATTAGTCCCTTGATAGGGTCAGTATATCGAGTATTAATTACTGTGTAAACACTAGATTCTTTCCCATTGTTTTGCTGTCGGTGTCGGTAAGTGAAAATTAACGTTGTATAGAATTCGTCCCCACCAATTGGTGTCGTTATAACGAAATTGTCGGTATATCGGATGTTGTTGTAACGAGTCCTGACTGTATTCGTATTCATGAGCCTTAGGAGGAAACGAGATTACAAGAAAGTATTTAAGGTAATCATTTAGTTAGTGTTTTTAATATAATATTTGACCAGTATTTTCAGAGTTATTGCCTTAATAACGATAAAATTTGATGTTGTCTGCAACGTTGATAACACACTTAGTGATCATAAAGCAACATTCATTTATCTCGAATACTTGATAGAAAATACTGCATGCGAAACCAGAAAAGTATGGTTATATAAACAACCCATCTTAATGAATTAATGACAAGTGTTATAAATACATTGGATATTGATCAAGTACATGTATGTGATAAACTAACCAATAAAATCTTAAAGTTCATGGATCCATGTATTCCCTCAAAAATTGTAACTCTACGTCCAAACGATAAACCTTGGTAAAACATTACGTAACAAAGTAAATAATCTTAAAATATATGCGAAAACAATATTTTTTACCAACATCGAAAACAATATAGAAGATTATAGATTAAACAACAGCAATTGTAATCTGAAACGGACTGTACTATATACAATTTTGCAGCCACTGGTCATTGACAGAAGAGCCTGTTCAGTATGTCTTACTCTCCCAGACAACTACATTGCCATATTATTTCACCAAACTGAATTTAATTAAGGTTTAATGTTCTTTATTCATGATTTTAGACAATGGGAGTACAGATAAAACAAAAACGTAGTACGAATGAAGAGATACTATTCAAGAGGGCCAGACTCAGGGATGAGTCAGGTACCATAGAGTTGTGCCTCTGGAGGGATTTAGCCAAAACATCAATAGAGAAGGGAGATGTTGTTAAGTGCCTAAACTTTGAGGTCACTGAGTGCCTAGATGGTCAGAATAAAGCTGTGCCAGCCTTAGTTAATACAAGAGGGCCCAAAGGGCCCTAGGTCGCTCACCTGTCATACTAGTGCATGCACACCCCTATGGTGACCCTACTGAATAAAATGTAAGAAAATTCAGCCTCTATTGCAAGTTTTTTTATGATTTGACCATGTGACCTAGCTTTTGACCCCAGATGACTTAATTAATATCAAACTTATCCTAGATTGTGCTGAGATGATCATTAGGACCTAATTTCATCAAGATTAAGTCGAAATTGTGACCTCTGGTGATTACAAAGGGTTTTTCTATGATCTGACCCAAAATCGAACTTGTCCTAGTAGGTGAGCGACCTAGGCCCTTTGGGCCCTCTTGTTATTTATGCAACCTACCAGCAAAATCGGGAATTAAATTGACTGCTAGTATGATTTTGATTTAATTGTAAATATTTTTTCAGAATTCAACAGTACTAGATATAACTGAAGTTTATACAATTTTCATTTATTTTAATTACAATTGAAATGTTTACTTCATTTGTATGTTGACTAATCAGTTGCAAGTAGCAATTAACATTTTCTTTATTCTGATTACTGGTTACTACTGAAAACAATATGATAATAAATTACAGGCTAACTGCGTTATGAAGGACTCATAGTCTACCAGCCATTGTTTACAAGGACTTTACCAATGACTCAGGGGGGGATAGAGGATTATACGTCATCAGTTACTTCCCTTTGACTGTGGACTACATTTGGGACGCGTTCGGAACGCTGTTCAGCACATGTTCCGCACATCCCGGACAGTGGAACACACTTACGAACAAACCGGAACACTGTTCGGAACATGTTCTTTCTGTGCCCGCCACAGAGGTGGTGCAGCCAGAACAGTCACGTGGTTACAGCAAGAATATTGGCCGCTTGTGTAATAAAATATAATATAATAAATATATTTTCCAATTATGGACCATTGCGGGCAAACAGTCACACTTAAATATATCCACATGCATATTTCTTCCTCCAATAATACGGCTGCAACTACAATTTTGGTCATCTTTAACATTTTACTTTCTGTTCCGTTTTATTCGTAAGGTGTTGGAGTAGAACATTCGGCACACTGTGCAGGACAGTTCCGTTTTGTTCGTAAGTTGTTCGGAGTAGAACATCCCGCACATGTTCGGAACAGACGCTACGAACATGCCCTTGGACATCATATAGTTAGCTCCCCTTTCTTGTTTACGCCATTTGTAATCTAAATCTGGTCAATAATCACCTCAGCAGTGTTTTCATCTTATTTATGTTGTGAGTAGCATTGTCTCCATCTTATTCGTGACTAATCTGTATTAATGCATAAGCTGAATGTATATCACTGATTATTGTTTGATTCCACTGTATTTTGATTCCATTATTTACTTTCTCGTATGTACATGTTTCAGATCTCCATCATTCTAGATTTTCACGAATAAACGATTATCAGCGAAACAGTTGTCCATACTCATTTAATTCAAAACTAAATGCTTCATATCAGCAGCATTACCCTCTGCAGTGAAGAGGGTGGGGCTTCTAAGTTGAAAGCGGGGAGATGATTTGGACAAAATGCAGGACAGTTACCTACTCATATGTAGTTCCTCTGGGTCATGAAGGTGAACAAATAAGCATTTCTAAGTCCAAAAGGGGGCGTAACTTCAACAAAATGCTTAATAGAGTTACCTACCACTGTAGGGGTTGGGGTCATGATGGTGAACATGACTGTATGCAAAGCAATATGTAAATGCGCTTTAAAAATATTGGAGGTGAAAAGTCTGTACCTAAACTTTAACATTTGCACTAAGTTGAAAAAGCGGGCATAATTTCGACAAAATGCCTGATAGAGTTACCTACTCCTGATTATGGGTTGGGGTTATGATGGCGAACAAGTATGCAAAGTATGAAAGCAATATCTCAAAGGACTTTTAAAATATATGAGGTTAAAAAACCTGTACCTAAACATTTACATAAGCATTACACTGACGCTGACGCCCATGCCAACGCTCGGGTGACTGCAATAGCTCCTCTTATTCTACGAATAGTGGAGCTAAAAAGTAGGGAAGATAAATAGGGGTTCAACAGAGACCATAAGCAGGTTTGTTTACTCTTTGCACCGACCATGAATACACATTCATACTGAAAAAAATCCAAGGGTAAACATAGTTTATTTAAAATTAAATGTTATGATTATTTCTTCAAAAGCATTCGACACGAGAGTCTGGAGAGTAGTCGCTCATGATGTGCCACAGTTTCTAAAAAAACGTCCACATTTATTTCATGAACATTGTATGAAACGTTTAGCATCTGCACTATCACTGTCGACATTTAACTTCACAGAACTTGAAGATAAAAAGTTCAGGGTGATCAGCGAGGAGATCACCGCTACATATATTATTGACCTTGGATGTAGACTGACGTCATATACTTGTCCAGCCTGGAAAAAATTTCACCTTCCATGTAAAAACATGATTTGTGATTTTATATCATTTCCAAAACATGGTTGGGAAACGCCTAATCCTGATTACCAAAACTTCGCATTTGTTTCCTTGGACCAATGTGTTGTTCAGCCGTCCAGACCTCTATCAGTCTTTCTTTTCAAGTCCAGTTAAACAACATACCGCAAGTAGGCATGAGAGAGTTAAAGAAATAATAACAAGTCATGAAGAATTGCAAGCAATACAGAAGTCCCCTACCAGTTTTAAGCAATTTTCGATGTTTCTGTTGCCATAGCAACCACAATTTTGGTCGGAATCAAAATAATTTTGGACGTGCATTATTCCCTTATTGCCTCCTATCCACATACCAAGTTTCATAACCTAGCTTGGAAACTGTTTGAGTTATGTCAGGATCCAGATTTTTTGACGGACCGACTGACTGACGGACAGACGGAGGGCAAACCTATAGTCCCCTCCGGTCAAAAAATGGTAGGGGACTAAAAACTACTGTTGTGGCTGTTACGGATCAAGATGCAAGATGTTTGCATCTTCCATCCAAGGAATGCTACATCTGATAGGAAACAACCTAACAGTGACTACCAGACTATCTTGCCTTACCTAATTGTGTTACACACAAAAATAAGAGGAAAAGTTCCAAAGGAGGCAGTATAATAAGTTGTCTGGGTAGAATATATAGAGACTATTGTAGGTATCTATGCAAAGTAGTTGTCCACAAATATACCCAATATATAGAGCATTACAGTCTGGGTAGAATATATAGAGACCTGCTGATGGTGAACCGCATAATAAACGTGTTCAAAACGGCTTATTTGGAACATGGATCACCAGAAAGGCGAGAGGTTCTCCTAATCAATGTATTCAAACAGACTTTGGCGTCGATTGATGAGGAGTATTCGTGCTTACCAAGCACGTTCTCAAAGATTTTGTTCGCAATAACAAACCCTGTGCCATTGACAACCATGACGATGGATAATTTGTACGAAATACCAGCTCTCTCAATGTTTGAGACTTTTAAGGGATTCAAATACATGAAAATGAGGTTCTTAAAAATCTTGAGTTTTGTATAAATTTGTTGAAATATTCCCAAAACAATTTGTAAAATCAAAAAAGGTGCCCCAACTGGGTCTCATACTATCACATGTATGTGAGAGCTGAAGACCATTGTCGAAAAAGGTACTGTAGAAGATCGTAACTCAATTCTCTTACAATGCGAGAATAATCTGTCTTGCGGATAAGGAAATCTATCAACACAATCGTCATGCGGATAAGGAAAATAATCGACACACCGTTGTGGGGATAGAAACTTCCCTGTTCTTCTTTCTTCCTTCAATAGCAGGGCCCTCTCTGGGGCATCATTCCAAATTGCTTGACAGGTGCAGACTAAGTTAAGAGGCAGTATTTGTGATACATGGAATCCGGGTGATAACCTAGCTCTTTCCAAACAAATTCCTCAGTTCTTTAACGTGCCCGGTGTATAGCACCGGTACACGCAAGACTACCTCTTCTAATAGTCAAAGTACCTGTGGACAATACTGACCATAATGTCAAAACACAAATGTTGCAAAAACTGTATCCAAACTACAAACAAATGTCGCATGATGAATCGCAATGTTACAAAAATGGTATCAAAACTACAAACAAATGTCGCATGATGAATTGGAATGTTGCAAAAACTGTATCCAAACTACAAACAAATGTTCGCATGATGAATTGGAATGTTGCAAAAACTCGATCCAAACTACAAACAACCATTTCGTACTGCTGGTTTAAGTACTTCATGATCTTTATTAGCTTTGTATCTTAGTTAGGCATTATGTATTTTGTTATCATATCAGTTACTGTTCTTATATAGACTTTTCTTTGAGAAGGCTTTGACCATACAACTTTCGTTTTGAATATTGTAAACAAGCATTCTTATTTTTGTTAAGGCAATTTAGGCATATAGTTGAATATGTTTTATTTATACTTTCAGCTCCTTACCAATTATTTCTTTGAAATAAAGGTTATCTACATGACTTTTCGTCTTGTGTCATGATACTGACTATGATAGTCACATGTATAAATGTTGGCTGTATGTAGGCCAGATCTGTGTCAATATGATATTTACAAATCATGAGTAATAACAATAATTTTCACAGGCCCAGTTGGAAGAAGAAATGATCGTACCGTATGTTGCAGTTTAACGAATACTGATATTTACTTTACTAAACAACTACTGCAAAGATGACACAATATTAGCTTAAAATGAACATAAGGCCAGTGTACTCGAGCAATACCCTCTTTTAAGTTCAACAAGTAATTAAGAATTGCAAGCAATACAGAAGTCCCCTACCGGTTTGAAGCCATGTTTATGTTGCCATAGCAACCACAATTTTTGTCAGAATCAAAATATTTTTAGACGTGCATAATCCCGTTATTGCCCCCTATCCACAAAACAAGTTTCATAAACCTAGCTTGGAAACTGTTTGAGTTATGTCAGGACTGACTGACGGAGGGCAAACCTATAGTCCCCTTCGGTCAAAACAGGCAGGGGACTAAAAATTACTTAATGTTTGACGAAAGGCTAACTATATGTAATTTTCCAGATAAAGAATAGAAACATACACCTTTTAGACAGTAATCGTAGAATCCGTCTAACTATTGTCATAGAAAAATGCAAAGGACAGTGACAATACATATTGAACACCCCTCGTACAGATGATGTCAAAGCAGCAAAGAAGTTATTCCGTCGCCTCTACGTGGAGGAAGAATGGCAGGTTGGTTGAAGACATTGCTGCTTTTGGCTATACAGATTATGCCAAAGCAGCAAAGAAGTTATTCCGTCGCCTCTATGCGGAGGAAGAATTGCAGGGGCAGACTCTCACTGGCTCTGAAGCCAATAACAAGTTTGACAATAGGCTGGCATTTGAGGACCTAACAAGGATGAAGATAATTTATGGTAAAATTTATTACATGCCCCAGAAAATGAATGTTTAAAAAAACTTTTTCAGTAGTGTAAGTGCATGGAGTATGGAATAGTCTGACCATTAAAAAAGTAACAAAATACCACAAATCCAGGGAAAATGACATTAATCACTTTATTAATAATAGTATTTACTTTTATATATTTAAGACATTGCCTTTAATAGCCAGGAAACTTTTTGCTGCAACAAAGCGGGTATATATGTGTGCCGCCACGCTGATTCAAACCCTGGTTGCCAGGTTAGGGGCTCATCAGACATATCTACATGTCTCTGGCTTTTATTTACAGGTCCCTACCATTCACAGTAAAACATGTTGTACTATAGTCTGGCACATGTTGCGGTCAGAATAGAAAAAAGCTTGTTTATAACATGCAGTCAGTACATTGGAGAATATCCAAGTAATTGACCACAAATTTTTGGAAAGTGAGCATACCAATATGGAAGTAGACTCCAAGCACAACGCGATAGAATTTGCTAAACGAAAAACAAAAATATTCGTGCTATCACAATGGCCACACAATGCTTCAAATGGCGAGGCGGAAAGATCCAAACTTCTGCAACCTAACATATATCACTGGCCTCTTCATTCTTCGATACATTTTAATTTATAAGCCTTTGTATTATTTGACATTGTCATTTTGCATTTATACATGTAAAATTATGTCCTGAAACTATTTTGTCAACATTTCTGTACTAGGCATTCAGTGGTTTTATTAGTTTACATGTTTATTATTGCTTTTTAAAAATTGCTGCTTTAATCCTAATTTTGGAACCCGTTTCTGATAAAATGATGTGAAATTTTAGGATTGAGAGGTTATGGAGAGAAGTATGGAACGGCTGTACAAGCCTATTCTACTCAATGTTCTAGAGAAGCTTTGCAATATTTGCATTCAATTAACCTGTAATTGCTTACTGCAATGTAATGCACATTTCTGGAATAAAAAGGATAGTTATACCTGAAAGCATCTAGTGTCATCATCAAAATCATTACAACTAGTACATACATTACACATATTGCCTTTTTTGTCTGTGGTCATTCATACAACTTAACATGTCTTAGATTTACATGTTCCCTTGCACTGAACTATTCAATGCTCTTTCCAGCGATCTCCAGTCAAGCTCATGCAGCAAGCTCAGCTGCATGCAAAATTAATTCGCCTTAGAGACAGCGATGATGGCCACTGTGTGAAGATGGCATTGTTTGGAGAGGAGGCGCTGAGAGATTATACACCAGGGGATGTAGTTAAATGGAAGGACACTAGTACCTTGTGTTAGGGCTGCGTATCGGTTAGACTGATCAATATGATATTTGTATCGATACAAAATGATCGATATTCGATATATCATATGATATTTTCTTTAAGCAATAAAACGTCTAAATAGGAAGGTGTTAGCTTGCAATATGTATTTAACTTGCAGAACAAGACATGTAACACAAAGGTTCGTCGTGTACACTGTTTACACATGTTTTATAGTATTTTGTATCAATTGCTTAGCAACGAGTGGTTAATTTCACAGCAGTTTTTGTTTGAATTTTGTGACGAAACACTGAGTGGACATCGAAAAACTCGACTTGAATGAGGATATTATTGGTTTCCATGTGTATTTGTTGTTGGTCGATTATTTCATCGATACGGAAATGATCGATTCGATGTATCGATCGAACGCAAAATACCGGTATTCGATTTATATCGTAAACCGGTACGCAGCCCTACCTTGTGTACCAGAAAAAGTTCTAAAATAGAGGTATGTCATTATGCTTTATCTATATGTTAAAATATAATACTGATATGAATTTCAGTTTTCTGATGGTTCAGCTTCTCAGTTCAAATCCATAGTACCATTCCTCCATGTTTTTGAGACAAACACACACACTATGGGAAGAGCCTACTTCTGTTCAAGGCACAGGAAATCACCATGACTGTGATGCGCTGGGTGGGTTAGTAAGAAAGCAGAACTGCATGTGAAGAGTAGAAAAGGAACTATACAGCATGCTAAGCAGTTATTTGATTGCTGCAAGGAAAGTCTGACAATGCATGAAGGATCAAAATGTGAACACAAAAGAAGAGTGTTCTTCTATCAGAAGAGTATTAAAAGGGAGCAGCCTTAGAAGGAAGTTAAGACAATAAAAGGAACTCAGAAGTTACACTCTGTCAGAGGAGTAGAGTCAGGAGTTGTGAAAACTACACATTTTAGTTGTTTTTGCCATGTGTGTCTTGGTGAAGAGAAAGGGAACTGTCCAAATGAAAAGTATGTTGGTGAATGGCAAACCCATAGCCTTTACAAAGGCGGCAAGAAGAGTAAGCAGCAGACTGACAAAAAGGGAGGCAAGGGAAAGAACAAGACTGCGCTCATTAAACGCTTATGCCCCCATGGAAGCCTTGCCCATAAAAAGCTAAGTCAATCAGGGGCCATAGTTTCGTAATAATGTTGAAAAGTGTTACATGGCTTTGATAATGTAAGGGGCTTATGATGGTAAACAAGTATACCAAGTTTTAAGGCAACGGCATGATGGACATGATGTAAAACGAAACTGTCAGTTTGATTTAACCAAGAATTAGACGCTTAATAAGTCTAAGTCCAAAATTAGGTCAAGGTGAAGGTCAAAATGAGGTCAGGTGATACATGCGTGTAGAGTGTGTTCATATACAACATCCATGTAAGTATGAAAGCTTTGTAGCAAGCCATAAAAATGCTAGAAGAAACGGTCAAATTGGGTTAACCAGGAACTAGGCCCTTCAATAAGTCTAAGTCCAAAATTAGGTCAAGGTGAAGGTCAAAATGAGGTCAGGTGATACAGGCATGCTAGAGTGTTCATATACAACATCCATGCAAGTATGGAAGCTTTGTAGCAAGCCATAATAATGCTAGAAGAAACTGTCAATTTGGGTTAACCAGGACGGACGGACGGACAAACGGACGGACAGGTGAATCACTATATGCCTCCCCATTTATCGATAGGGGGGCATAAAAAGCAGACCGAGAATGAAGTTGGAAAAAAGAATAAGTCACAGACAGAACAGCGCAAAGGAAGACAGTCTGTCGGTAAAGATCAGCTGAATATAATTATCAGACTGCTCAACAATGAAAGATCTTCGTTATGTGGCTGCAAAAAAACGAGGATATTTGTTGTCATGAACGCAGACAGGTCACTTTCAAACAGCTTTGTTGTGTGCGACATTTTAGTGTCTTTTGATGCAGGAAGAGAACTAAAGGCAGCCTTTCTTCACCATATATTATATTTTTTATTTAAGCTATCCAAAGCACTATCAGAGTCTTGGATTCATCCAGTCATATGTATTAAAAGACAAAAAAAAATCATTTTTTCAAAGGTGGAAATTATTTAAAGTTCAGTTAACTGTATGAGGAAAACAATTAAACAACATGCAGCAACACTAAAGAAACAAAATATGCTGACCAAAGTGTTTCCCGTTAAAGACATGATTACCTGCTTGACTTCTATCTGCTCAGCAAGGGGTTTGAGCTTTACCAAAAAATCCTGGAGAGCAAGCGTGTCAGTACAATTCAATGATATCTGTTTGGATTTTGTTTTGTCATAGTTTCTATCTTCGGAACACTATGAATCGTCATTAATATGTAAAAATACGCTGTTGTTCCAGTCGGTAAGTGGAAGTTAGCGTAAATCGGAACTTCATTTATCGCTTCCAAATGAGTCAGTTTCATGATTAAACTGTTCTAACAATGCACAATTTCGGGTAATATTTGGTAACGTTTGGATTTTTGTGTCATATTATTGTGTTTAACATTAACTGTGTACTTGCAGTCATGGCGAAAGCCGTCGGACCATCGGACATGGCCGACGAGCGTCCATTTTGGGCCGACGAATCTCTGCCGTTCGTCTGTCCAAAAAGTCTGACGATATCGCCGCCAAAATCGTCAAATAAGTCGCTGAAATTTTGTTTATTTTCGTGTTGGTAAGTGATTATCACGAGTATTTGTTTCTCACGCGCACCTTACAGAACGGTGCCGATATAAACATTTCACCTGAAGGTTGAAAGTTGAGCGATTTGTCATCAATTTTCAAAATTAGCGTGTTTGAGAAGTTAAAATACCATGAAATGCCACTCCTGCTAAAGCCTAAAAGCGTCCTTCTACCAATAATGATGATACAGTCAACAAAAAAATATGAGAACACTAGAAAAGAATGGCAATTTCAAAAGTCATGGATGCAAAATCTTGAGTGGCTTGTCTATGACAAGAACCTGAACATAATGACATGCAGCATTTGTGTTCAATCATATCCATCAAGCACTGAAACAAATTAAAATCTAAACAAGACTGCGTTCAATAAACGCTTATGCCCCCTGTGGAAGCCTTGTCCATAAATAAGTCTAAGTCCAAAATTAGGTCAAGGTGAAGGTCAAAATGGGGTCAGGTGATACAGGTGTGTAGAGAGTGTTCATATACAACATCCATGCAAGTTTGGAAGCTTTGTAGCAAGCCATAATGATGCTAGAAGAAACGGTCAATTTGGGTTAACCAGGACGGACGGACGAACGGACGAACGGACGAACGGACGGACGGACGGACAGGTGAATCACTATATGCCTCCCGATCTATCGATACGGGGGCATAAAAATTCTAACAAATTCGTAACAGGAAGTAGTAACTTCAAAATTTCCTCAGAGATAGACCATGAAGAAGGGCCTTCCCTTCAAAAAGCTATATCTGGTTTAAACGCAAGATTCAGTTCAGCAGAAGATAATAACAACTCAAAGGCTGGCCAAGCCCTGCAGTTGCTGAACGCAGCACAGTGGCATAGACTGGCCTACCTATTTCGGGGGGTGCATGCCATACCCTTTTGTCAATATTTTCCAAGTTCTCATTCGGTCTAACAGATCCTGTGAGCCCGTCAGACCAAATGTCCTACTGAGTCCAAAATCCTTTCACCATGACTGTACTTGTGAAGTGTATTAGGACCCAACTTGCTGGGATCAAGGAAAATTATTGTTTTGTGTCGTCTTAGCCAACTGCGGAGTTTGTGTTGAATGGCCACAGTGCAGATTCCGGGACATTCCTTTGTTTCACGATTAAAGACTTTCATCTGGGAACAACCGGATCTTCGGTTTGATTTAGGATTACAATCGAAGCCCCTAATTCAGTATTCGGGATATCCGGGAGCTAAGGTTGAGAAGATACGAGATAATATAACAGTTGTGCAGGATTTTCAACCGGACATAGTTGTGTTACTAATTGGCACGAACGATTTGTTCCACCCAGAGGTGACGCCTGAAAGTTTAACATTGGAAATAATAAGGTTAGCCAACGAGCTAGTTAGTGTCAATGTGCAACAGGTGATTATATGCCCAATGTTACACAGACAACCGTGTAATTGGGGTCGGTACCAAGTGGACACAGAGTGGTATAACGACAGGGTAGATAAGTGTAACGTGTTGTTGTATCAAAAGACAAAAGATAACAATGCGATACAATTCTGGAAACTCAAATGGTTTTAGAGTAATCAAGCACAGAGCACGGTTTGCAAGAGACGGCACATTCAGAGCGAAAGATGGTGTACATAAAAATTAATATATATATTTAGTCAAGTTAACTATCATGTATGGGGAGATGTAATAATGTTGAAGTTGTATTCTTTTATTTATTTATTTTATATAAAGAAAAACATGCCTTAGTAATGACTACTTTTAATGAGCATTGATTGGTTTATATTTGTTTATAAAAACATCTTAGTTTCTTTAATGTAGGTGAACTACCTTACCAGCATCGGAGGGACTTCGGTGAAAACCGTGACTAAAAGACTGATGAAGACTGTGATCACAATTGAATATGTTTATTTATTGCAGTTTATGTTCAGAGGCTGTCAGAAGGAGCTTGAGTTCCACAAACGCCAGTGAGGTGGAGGCTCAGATAAAAGACTGGCTACAAAATTTGCTACAAAATGCAAAAGATAGGGACGGTGGAAGAAAAAAAAGAATGAGAGTCACAGAAGAAAGTCATTTATCTGTTTGGTGTCAGAAACTGTAAAACCATGATTAATATTCGTGGGTGATATAATTTCCTGAATGGAAAAAAAACAAAATTGAAGCATGTCTTAACAATATCTTGCACTGAATGAAGGAAAAATTGTTGAAACTAAATGCTGATACAACAGGTTATCCTGTTTGTAACGAATGATCCCATGCCATAACAGCTTCCTGAATGGAAAAAAAACAAAATTGAAGCATGTCTTAACAATATCTTGCACTGAATGAAGGAAAAATTGTTGAAACTAAATGCTGATACAACAGGTTATCCTGTTTGTAACGAATGATCCCATGCCATAACAGCTTTGGGCAAGGACATTAAAGCCGAGACCCTGGATCAAGTCTGGAAACTTGAACGCCAAGCAGATGCCCAACATCTTGGTAGCAGCCAAGTTAGGAAATTCCGTAAGGAGCTGGACACTATTTGGGGGAAAGCTTAAAGCTAATGCAAGATGCCATTACAGCTTTGGGCAAGGACCTTAAAGCCAACTGTGCTACACTGGAGCAAGACCTAGAAACAAGGGATTTGATGTCAAGTGTCCAGGTGGTCATTTAGGTTGCACGACAAACCAAGTGTATTTTGAGCCGTATTTTGAGTCGCACTTGGAGCGAAAGATGGCATTCCAAGCTGCTGAAGATCTAATAAAAGAAGACATATATATCAAAACTGTGACAATCGACGGTGATGCGAGAGCATTCCTCGGAATGAATGATTTTTACAAGACCCAGGATAACGTTTGGAAAGTTGAGTATCAAGCAGACCCACACCATCTTGGCAGCAGCCAAGTGAGAAAAACAAGGACTTCCTCATGGAGCCGGACTTTATTTGGGGGACAGTTTAAAGCGAACGCAAGATCACATCCTATAACTGCTTTCGGCAAGGACTTGAAAGCTCGCAGCAGTGCCATTATTTATAAGAAGCTACGAAAAGTGGGCAAGGGTGACCTGACAAAAAGTTTACATGGCTGTTTGCAAAACTAACTGTGTTATTTTGGCTAGACTCAGAATAAAGGGGTTTAACGTCAAGTGTCCAGATGGCCATGCAGGCTGCACAGCTAACCTAATATACTTTGTGCCATATTCAGAGCGAAAGATGGTGTACATAAAAATTAAGATATAAATGAGTTCAGTTTATAACTTCCATACATGTGTATGGGGAGATGTAATAATGTTGAAATTGTATTCTTTTATTTATTTATTTTAGATAAAGAAAAACATGACTACTTTAATGAGCATTGATTGGTTTATATTTGATTATAAAAACATCTTGGTTTCTTTAATGTAGGTGAACTACCTTACCAGCATCGAAGGGTCTTCGGTGAAAACCGTGACTAAAAGACTGATGAAGACTGTGATCACAATTGAATCTGTATGTTTATTTATTGCTGTACATTTTCAGAAGGAACTTTAGTTCCACAAACGCCAGTGAGGTGGAGGCTCAAATAAAAGATTGGCTACGAAATGCCAAAGATAGGGATGGTGGAAGAAAAAAAAGAATGAGAGTCACAGAAGAAAGTGATTAATCTGTTTAATGTCAGATACTGTAAAACTATTAATATTCGAAGGTGATATAATTTCCTGAATGGAAGAAAAATAGATAAATTGTTCAATAACATTACTTATATTATATATTATAGGTAGCTTTTTTGAAGACAACAGATGAGAGTTGGACATTTTCAAGTCTCCTGCTCACCTTCTCATAATGCTTAAACTGATACGGCTGAACAAATTCCAACAACTTTGCCAGACACCCTTATAAATGGTGTAAGTTTAGAGGAACAGTCAAGAGATGCTGTAAGTTTCAGTTTTGACATCGAAGGACCTCTTTTACCATATAATATTATTATTATGTCTGTTATGTTCTTAATTTATCAGGATTACAGTTTGCGTTTAGAATAGAACAAAATTCTAAATACACAATTAAGAATTTTTACGATCAAATATAAAATAATAATCTGTATCAGTTACTATATTTGTAAATATAGACCTTAATCATCCATCAGAAAATATAACCTATTTCAGTTATAATTTTTATTAAGGGAGAGCAATCCAACAACCGGTTGTGAAGATTGATGTGGCAAAAAGAGTTATGTGCCATAAATTTATATAACTGTTATATAAATCTTTGTACAGTACAAGGCGAAACAACCCACCATTACCTGATATTGACAACCAACTGAGGTTACAAAAGTATAAGGCCTTAAAAAAAAAATAGTTGTGTTTCTGGTGGCATGGCCAAAAATAATAGGGTCGGTAGGTAGGCATAGTTTTGTGTTTTTTTTTCTTTTTTTTTAGTATTGGCAGGTTCCTTGACTAAGAACTACGGTATATAAAAAACACACACAGTTGTAGTTGTCAGTTCTTTATTAACAAGACTATATTTATATTGAATCCATAATCGAATGTCAGATTGAATCAAGTTAAATGAAGCATCTCACACAACACCAGTAAACTTAACTAAGAACCCGTGTACTGTAGGGGTTGTGGTCATGATGGTGAACGAGTATGAAAAGTACCAAAGCAATATGTCAATGCACTTTGAAGATATAGGAAGTTAAAAAAATACGGCATACCTAAACTTTAGCATTTGCATTTCTTTAAAAACCTGTCAGTCATTCGGACTGACAGAAACAAAGAAGTTGTCAGTCCGAACGAACATTTGTCAGTCCGAACAAATGAAGATAGATGTAAAGATAATGCATGTTCTTCTAAAATTGCCTATTAAATTCAGAGGTAAATAATTAAGAAATGCATGTTAGCTTTAACACACAGTAAACAAGCGATTTCAAATAGACCTAATAAGATAGTTTGCCTTTTTATAATTGACTTATTCAGCCCATTCAATGAGCATATATCAAACAGGACTTTCTGTCAAGAGAAAGGTTATTTTCATTTTACCATTAAATATCAAACATCTTTAAACTAAATCACATTTTCGTGTTAAAAAGACCCGTCGCAAATCGTCAAAACCAAAAAATTTCAGACTGGATACACGTCGCCAAAATTCCGGAATCCGTACCGTGTAGATCTACTACGGGTTTTATCCGCATCCAAAAAATAATCAGTTTTCGCTACCTTCATTCCGCAGAAAATTGTTACAATTTTGACGATTTCGGAGGGATTCTTATTGCATCTCGACAACGATTTGCCGAAACATTTGTGTTTCATTCTTTACAATAATCTTCAACTACGATGTGGGAATATCACCGTCCAGACTCAAAATCTCCGTCGGTCAAACGGTCCGACATTCAGTCAAATTTTGCCGGACCAAAGCATTTTTTTCATATAATATTATGTATTAATAGTTAATACATATACTAGTAATACACTGTTCAAGTATTTACTTTATTTTGAACTTAACATGAAATTGATAAGTTAGATGTTTATAATGTTGATTTTTATTTTCAGATAATGTTTTCTGATGTTGGAATAATGGTCTCATGTAGGAGTGAAATTTGTGACATATTCGGATATGAAATCACTGAATAAATTGGTTATTCTAAGGGAAAAATTCAGAAAACCACAAGAAAGAACGTGTACTTGTCGATTTTGAAGTGTATTATACATACTTTAAATATATATTCTCATTAAAAATGGTATGCTGAAAAAATTGTTGATTTTGATACTATCAAAGTCTGGAATTTTGTGGAAAAAATGCCACAATGTGTGGCAAATGAAGTGGAAAAGTGTGGCATTTAATGGAAAATGTATTTGCCAGTAAAAGTGTGGCAATGTGTGGAAAGTTGTCTAAATACTCCACACTTTGCCACAGTTTGTGGCAAATGAATGGAAAAGTGTGGCGTTCTGTGGAAAATAAATTTGCCAGTAAAAGTGTGGCAATGTGTGGAAAATTGTCTAAATACTCCACACTTTGCCACAGTTTTGTGGCAAATGAGTGGAAAAGTGTGGCGTTCTGTGGAAAACATGCTCTGGTCATGTTCTGTTTGAACTTTTGTTTTGCCATACTCGGTTGTGGCATTTTGTAGAAAACTGTGGAAAACTGTCTAAATACTCCACAAACTGGCAAAGTGTGGAAAACTGTGGCAGATTTAGGGACGGGTGTAACTCAAATGCAGGTTGATTCCGTACAGTGTCATAGAGAGAAAACTAAAGAATTAAAGTATATATGTCCCTCAATACTATGTCGATGTAATATGTGAGGCATGTTCTGCTCATCCATATATAGTTAAGTATGTGGATCACATCTTCTTTCTGAAGTATTCAGATCTGTCATATTATAGCACAATAAGGCCAGGCATAAAAGTCGGGGATCCTGTAGTTACCGACATACGTGTGCTTCAGTACAGCACCAGTGGTGAAATTTGGTTCAAGCTTTTGTTTCAGGATGAATTCTGCGAACTTCCACGACGAGCTCGGCATTCTGATATAGTATGCAATGATCCAACTTCGCTTCATTGTGATCCATTAGCTATAAAGAGCTCTAAATTCAAGCATCTGATGGAACTGAAGTCTGTCATTCCTGCTGATTACCATTCGTTCTTTGATAACATAAAACACGACTAGATACGGATAAAATGGCGTTCCCACAGTTACTATCTTAAAATAGTTTCGAATAATGCCATAACTATTTGTTTTGCATTAGTATTTCTTCAGTTTAAATTCATCAATGAATGACTGAACAGTTTGCAATAAAATGCTGATTTTGTCATAGTGCACAAACTGTATATTCTAAGAAAGAGTATGTGTTTAACTATTGAATTCACATTTAGTTTTGCATGACATCTCTATGAACTGATTTTAATCTTAGACATTGCTTATTTCGTCTGGCATGCCTCATGCTGTTAAGTAATCTGTTATTACGTCATGATGTAATGTTTTTTATTCAGACAATCATATGAAAGGGACAGGAAGGTGTTGTTATTTGACTTATTCAACTTTTATTACAAGTTGTTACTTGTTTTTGAAGATTTGATTTAAATCTTTTGTAATTTCTCATAAATCATGTTAACGGTTAAGAGGTTAGTAAAAATGTCTTTTTTGTTTCATTACATTAAACTGCTTTTAGTCAAAGAGATCTAGATATTGGTCTATAAAGCAACATGTATTATTATGTCACATGCCATTTACTAATATCTTATTGAGTTATCTTTTGAACAAAATTTTACATTTCAAAGTCAATAGAGGCTTATTTGACTTGAACATGTTTTTTCCTGATTTGTTTCCTGTTCTTGTTTCAAGGTTTTGAAGTTCTGATTAAATTTTAAGCATTATTTCTTATTGTTTTTATTGTTTTACTCATACAACAGTGTAGCAATCCCACGTGATGTTCGGCTATAGGTCCAAGCTGTAAAAGTCACATGGTAATGCTATACTGTTTAAGTAGCTTAAACTCGTGGAATTATCGGTATTATGTGTGAGTGATCTTTGCTTAAACTGTTCAAACTAAATGCACTTGTAGCAGAAACATGTTTGAGTCATACACGTTTTTTGCAAAACAATTGATAAATTATAATTTTGTCTCCATATAAGCGTGTAAATACAATACTTAATACATTGATTATCATCAGAAACTCGTATCTACCACTTTTTGTGACCAAAATGAAATCAAAATGTCGTAAGTGGGAAAAGTCATTGAAAACACCTTTTTTTAAATTAATAAGTATAAAATTTAGATTTAAAATACAAAATAATTCTAAAATGCGAAGTTTCGCTGCATATATGCAACAGTTACAGAAATTGGACTTTTTTTTCTTCCTCCTGTAAAATTTGTAAACCAAGAGTTACGAGATTTTGACTCCGCGGCGACGATATGTTCAAGGGTTTTTTATCCCTAGTAAAGTGGCATATTAAACTTGGCAGTTTTGTACACTTATTTATTATTATAAGTCAATCATACTAGACAAGTGGCTTAACTATGATGTTATTGTAAGGAGTTATGGCCCTATTGATCATTAGTTTCTCTGAACACGTTGATGAAGCCGTTGTAGGAAAGGCAATCGGAGTTCAAAACAAGTTCAAAAGTTTGTGTTTATTCAAGTTTACACACAAGGAATTGGGTGTCTTGCACCTGAACTGGCAAGCGAACTGTCAAATGATATTGAAGATGAATACCATTTTGTAATAATGTGCCCTGTATATAATGAAATTAGGAATGATTTTATAAAACCTTACTTTGTCAGACACCCAAGCGTATTTAAATTCATACAAATGATAACATCGAAAAATAAACGTCTACTTATAAATCTTGGTAAATTTATTTCACAAGCATTTATCATTAGAAATTCTGTTATTAATAATACTGTATAACTCATTCACATAGCCTCCCATACAACACCATAGGTGGAGCTATTATTATTTCTTAGCAATTTATCTTTTGTTTCAAAATAAAACCGTTGTGTACTTATCATTATATTACCGTGACATGCACCATATGACTATTGTGTAAAAATGTATTGTATATATGTTTGTAACCCTGGTAACTTTGTGTGTCTTTGTCATGTCTAGTCCCTGTGGTGTTTATGTTATGGCTTTATTTGCCTAACTGTATGTGTGTATATTGTGTGTATATACTATGAGAGCATGATTAGATTGGAATGTGTGTGTATTGTACGGCATGAATGAACTGGGTGAGTGAAAGTTGTAAAATCGGTATGGTTGGTGATTGTGTGTTTGTGTGTTCCCATGCGTGTCCATTCTTCCCGCCTTAATCTTTTCTCTCATCTGTTACTGACACTCCTTCCCTGACTATTGGAGGAGTCAGTCGTACAATTAACACTATTTGTACTTTCTTCTTTATCTACTACCTAGCCATTATTTTACTTTTACAAGTGAAGTATATTCTATTGGTCCTGGTAGGGAGTTTATTTATTTATCTATTTAATTAATTGATTCCAGAACACCAGGTAGTTGAACTGTGAGGCGTTCATACAATGCAAGACAATTGTTAAGTTCCCACATTACAAGGTTTTAGCATCTTCTCAGTCTTGATCTGTTGTGCTTTGTTGATGAGTAGTTGTAAATTAGAATTTTTTGTTTTTGTGAATATTGTATTATTAATACATTGTATATAAATTAGGCAAACTTGTGGTAAATTACAGTTTTTAAAAAGACCTACTGCAATTGATTATTTCTTCAAAAGCATTCGACACGAGAGTCTGGAGAGTAGTCGCTCATGATGTGCCACAGTTTCTAAAAAAACGACCACATTTATTTCATGAACATTGTATGAAACGTTTAGCATCTGCACTATCACTGTCGACATTTAACTTCACAGAACTTGAAGATAAAAAGTTCAGGGTGATCAGCGAGGAGAACACCGCTACATATATTATTGACCTTGGATGTAGACTGACGTCATATACTTGTCCAGCCTGGAAAAAATTTCACCTTCCATGTAAAAACATGATTTGTGTATTTATATCATTTCCAAAACATGGTTGGGATACACTTAATCCTGATTACCAAAATTTTGTTTCCTTGGACCAATGTGTTTTTCAGCCGTCCAGACCTCTATCAGTCTTTCGTTTCAAGTCCAGTTCAACAACATACCGCAAGTAGGCATGAGAGAGTTAA
Source organism: Spisula solida (assembly GCA_947247005.1). Taxonomy (NCBI): domain Eukaryota; kingdom Metazoa; phylum Mollusca; class Bivalvia; order Venerida; family Mactridae; genus Spisula; species Spisula solida. The sequence goes on from OX365945.1 coordinate 56,148,037, forward strand.
AGAAATAATAACAAGTCATGAAGAATTGCAAGCAATACAGAAGTCCCCTACCAGTTTTAAGCAATTTTCAATGTTTCTGTTGCCATAGCAACCACAATTTTGGTCGGAATCAAAATAATTTTTGACGTGCATTATCCCCTTATTGCCTCCTATCCACATACCAAGTTTCATAACCTAGCTTGGAAACTGTTTGAGTTATGTCAGGATCCAGATTTTTTGACGACGGACAGACGGAGGGCAAACCTATAGTCCCCTCCGGTAAATGGTAGGGGACTACTGTTGTGGCTGTTACGGATCAAGATGCAAGATGTTTGCATCTTACATCCAAGGAATGCTACATCTGGTAGGAAACAACCTAACAGTGACTACCAGACTATCTTGCCTTACCTGATAGTGTTACACACAAAAATAAGAGAAAAGTTCCAAAGGAGGCAGTATAGTTGTCTGGGTAGAATATATAGACTATTGTAGGTACCTATGCAAATTAGTTGTTCACAAATATACCCAATATATAGAGCATTACAGTCTGGGTAGAATATATAGAGACCTGCCGATGGTGAACCGCATAATAAACGTGTTCAAAACGGCCTATTTGGAACATCGATCACCAGAAAGGCGAGAGGTTCTCCTAATCAATGTATTCAAACAGACTTTGGCGTCGACTGATGAGGAGTTTTCGTGCTTACTAAGCACGTTCTCCGAAATTTCGTTCGCAATAACGAACCCTATGCCATCGACAACCATGACGAAGGATAATTTGTACGAAATACCAGCTCTCTCAATGCTTGAGACTTTCAAGGGATTCAAATACATGAAAATGAGGTTCTTAAAAATTTTGAGTTTTGTATAAATATTGTTGAAATATTCCCAAAACAATTTGTAAAATCAAAAAAGGTGCCCCAACTGGGTATCATACTATCACATGTATGTGAGAGCTGAAGACCATTGTCGAAAAGGTACTGTAGAAGATCGTAGCTCAATTCTCTTAAAATGCAAGAATAATCTGTCTTGCGGATAAGGAAAACTATCACACAATCGTCATGCGGATAAGGAAAATAATCGACACAACCGTTGTGGGGATAGAAACTTCCCTGTTCATCTTTCTTCCTTCAATAGCAGGACCCTCTCTGGGGCATAATTCTAAATTGCTTGACAGGTGCAGACTAAGTTAAGAGGCAGTATTTGTGATACATGGAATCCGGGTGATAACCTAGCTCTTTCCAAACAGATTCCTCAGTTCTTTAACGTGCCCGGTGTATAGCACCGGTACACGCAAGACTACCTCTTCTAACAAGTGCTCCGGCCGGGAATCCAACCAGGGACTTCTAGATTGGTAGTTCAGAGCGTGGCATAATTTGCTGAAGCATGTCAGCTTTGTTCATACATTAAATATAAATGTATTTTGCTTTTGAAGATGCATGACGACTGACAACAACTTGAACAGTTCTTGAACTGTACTGTTCTTGAGTTCTAGAAAAAAGTCTCATTTAACATTTCTTAAAGTGTTCTTGCATTATTCTTGCACTTATTCTGTACAGTTCTTGCATTGTTCTTGTACTATATTCATGAACAGTTCAGGGTTTTTTCTTAAATTGTTCTTATCAATTTTGCATAGGTTGTTAAACACATAATAGTCAAAGTAACTGTGGACAATACTGACCATAATGTCAAAACACAAATGTTGCAAAAACTGTATCCAAACTACAAACAAATGTCGCATGATGAATCGCAATGTTACAAAAATGGTATCAAAACTACAAACAAATGTTGCATGATGAATTGGAATGTTGCAAAAACTCGACTCTTACAACAAACAAATGTTGCATGATGAATTGGAATGTTGCAAAAACTATCAAAACTACAAACAAATGTCGCATGATGAATTGGAATGTTGTAAAAACTCTACCCTTACAACAAACAAATGTCGCATGATGAATCGCAATGTTACAAAAATGGTATCAAAACTACAAACAAATGTTCGCATGATGAATTGGAATGTTGCAAAAACTGTATCCAAACTACAAACAAATGTTCGCATGATGATTCAGAATGTTGCAAAAACTGTATCCAAACTACAAACAAATGTTCGCATGATGAATTGGAATGTTGCAAAAACGGTATCCAAACTACAAACAAATGTTCGCATGATGAATCAGAATGTTGCAAAAACTGTTTGTAACGAATGATCCCATGCCATAAAACAGCTTTGGGCAAGGACATTAAAGCCGAGACCCTGGATCAAGTCTGGAAACTTGAGCGCCAAGCAGATGCCCAACATCTTGGTAGCAGCCAAGTTAGGAAATTCCATAAGGAGCTGGACACTATTTGGGGGAAAGCTTAAAGCTGATGCAAGATGCCATTACAGCTTTGGGCAAGGACCCTAAAGCCAACTGTGCTACACTGGAGCAAGACCTAGAAACAAGGGATTTGATGTCAAGTGTCCAGGTGGTCATTTAGGTTGCACGACAAACCAAGTGTGTTTTGAGCCGTATTTTGAGCCGCACTTGGAGCGAAAGATGGCATTCCAAGCTGCTGAAGATCTAAATGAAAGAAGACATATATATCAAAACTGTGACAATCGACAGTGATGCGAGAGCATTCCTCAGAATGAATGATATTTACAAGACCCAGGATAACGTTTGGAAAGTTGAGTATCAAGCAGACCCACACCATCTTGGCAGCAGCCAAGTGAGAAAAACAAGGACTTCCTCATGGAGCCGGACTTTATTTGGGGGACAGTTTAAAGCGAACGCAAGATCACATGCTATAACTGCTTTCGGCAAGGACTTGAAAGCTCGCAGCAGTGCCATCATTTATAAGAAGCTACGAAAAGTGGGCAAGGGTGACCTGACAAAATGTTTACATGGCTGTTTGCAAAACTAACTGTGTTATATTGGCTAGACTCAGAATAAAGGGGTTTAACGTCAAGTGTCCAGATGGCCATGCAGGCTGCACAGCTAACCTAATATACTTTGTGCCATATTCAGAGAGAAAGATGGTGTACATAAAAATTAAGAGATAAATGAGTTCAGTTTATAACTTCCATGTATGGGGAGATGTAATAATGTTGAAATTGTATTCTTTTATTTATTTATTTTAGATAAAGAAAAACATGACTACTTTAATGAGCATTGATTGGTTTATATTTGTTTATAAAAACATCTTGGTTTCTTTAATGTAGGTGAACTACCTTACCAGCATCGGAGGGTCTTCGGTGAAAACCGTGACTAAAAGACTGATGAAGACTGTGATCACAATTGAATCTGTATGTTTATTTATTGCTGTATATTTTCAGAGGCTGTCAGAAGGAACTTTAGTTCCACAAACGCCAGTGAGGTGGAGGCTCAAATAAAAGATTGGCTACGAAATGCCAAAGATTGGGATGGTGGAAGAAAAAAAAGAATGAGAGTCACAGAAGAAAGTGATTAATCTGTTTAATGTCAGATACTGTAAAACTAGTAATATTCGAGGGTGATATAATTTCCTGAATGGAAAAAAAATAGATAAATTGTTCAATAACATTACTTATATTATATATTATAGGTAGCTTTTTTGAAGACAACAGATGAGAGTTGGACATTTTCAAGTCTCCTGCTCACCTTCTCATAATGCTTAAACTGATACGGCTGAACAAATTCCAAGAACTTTGCCAGACACCCTTATAAATGGTGTAAGTTTAGAGGAACAGTCAAGAGATGCTGTAAGTTTCAGTTTTGACATCGAAGGACCTCTTTTACCATATAATATTATTATGTCTGTTATGTTCTTAATTTATCAGGATTACAGTTTGCGTTCAGAATAGAACAAAATTCTAAATACACAATTTAGAATTTTTACGATCAAATATAAAATAATAATCTGTATCAGTTACTATAGTTGTAAATATAGACCTTAATCATCCATCAGAAAATATAACCTATTTCAGTTATAATTTTTATTAAGGGAGAGCAATCCAACAACCGGTTGTGAAGATTGATGTGGCAAAAAGAGAGTTATGTGCCATAAATTTATATAACTGTTATATAAATCTTTGTACAGTACAAGGCGAAACAACCCACCATTACCTGATATTGACAACCAACTGAGGTTACAAAAGTATAAGGCCTAAAAAAAAAATAGTTGTGTTTCTGGTGGCATGGCCAAAAATAATAGGGTCGGTAGGTAGGCATATTTTTTTTTTTTTTTTTTTTTTTTTTTAGTATTGGCAGGTTCCTTGACTAAGAACTACGGTATATAAAAAACACACACAGTTGTAGTTGTCAGTTCTTTATTAACAAGACTATATTTATATTGAATCCATAATCGAATGTCAGATTGAATCAAGTTAAATGAAGCATCTTACACAACACCAGTAAACTTAACTAAGAACCCGTGTACTGTAGGGGTTGTGGTCATGATGGTGAACGAGTATGAAAAGTACCAAAGCAATATGTCAATGCACTTTGAAGATATAGGAAGTTAAAAAAATACGGCATACCTAAACTTTAGCATTTGCATTTCTTTAAAAACCTGTCAGTCATTCAGACTGACAGAAACAAAGAAGTTGTCAGTCCAAACGAACATTTGTCAGTCCGAAAAAATGAAGATAGAGGTAAAGATAATGCATGTTCTTCTAAAATTGCCTATTAAATTCAGAGGTAAATAATTAAGAAATGCATGTTTGCTTTAACACACAGTAAACAAGCGATTTCAAATAGACCTAATTAGATAGTTTGCCTTTTTATAATTGACTTATTCTGCCCATTCAATGAGCATATATCAGACAGGACTTTCTGTCAAGAGAAAGGTTATTTTCATTTTACCATTAAATATCAAACATCTTTAAACTAAATCACATTTTCGTGTTAAAAAGACCCGTCGCAAATCGTCAAAACCAAAAAATTTCAGACTGGATGCACGTCGCCAAAATTCCGGAATCCGTACCGTGTAGATCTACTACGGGTTTTATCCGCATCCAAAAAATAATCAGTTTTCGCTACCTTCATTCCGCAGAAAATTGTTACAATTTTTGTCGATTTCGGAGGGATTCTTATTGCATCTCGACAACGATTTGCCGAAATACATTTGTGTTTCATTCTTTACAATAATCTTCAACTACGATGTGGGAATATCACCGTCCAGACTCAAAATCTCCGTCCGTCAAACGGTCCGACATTCAGTCAAATTTTGCCGGACCAAAGCATTTTTTGTCGGTCAGGACCAACGATTTTCACGATGCCTGGAATAATGTCGATGTCATCTTCAAACTTAATTTCGAGACAAACATCGGCGATATTCGTTATCGTCTGCCAATTATCCACAATAAAAAAAATACGATCGGAAGTCAGGAAATAGGGTCGGTCGGGCCACCGGAAACAGAACTATTTTTTTTTTAGGCCTAACTGATTTTGGTTAGGTCCCCAACTGGTGATGGAGAGATTGGTGTACTAAATAGGTCTTTGGATAGAACTATAATTGGAAATAAAGTAGTTCTCAACAATGCAGAAGATGTTTTAAAATAATTACTGTCACAGTCATCTGGAAGTAGATGACATACCGTCAATGTGCGTACTTTTTTCTACGTGAAGAATGGAGAGATCAACAGAAACAGACCTGAAACGGATGTAAAAACAGTGCCTACTACCCGAAAATTCCATCAGATCTTGAACATAAGAGATGAAATGGTTTGTAAAGAGTGCGCAATTTGTCATATTTTTGCAAGGAATGTGAATCGAGGGATTGGAAAACTGCTTAAATGGAAAATATGTAGTAAAGTATGCAGAGAAACGACTCCATCGAAATGAAGTGCCTGTTGTAAACACAGAGGAGAACATTAATAGCCCTTCTGTGCCAGTTTTAAACGTGAAGGAGAACACCAGTGGTGACCCTCCAATGAATGTGGACTTTTAACAGTCTGAAAGTAAAAGTCAGGAAAAGTTGGAATCTCCAGTCAGTGACCCTCTTACACATATTTTAAAAGGATTTATTACATGAAGACCATTTCAAGAGGACAATATTTCATGTAACAGACATCACTCATAACATACCAGACAGACAAGACACTTGTAAAACATTGAAAGGAACTCGACAAAGTGCAAGCAGTACAGGGAGTGGACAAGATGATCATCAACACAAGAAACCTGAGCTGTTTTTGTGATGGATGTATTGGTGATGCCCCATGCGGTATAAACATGGATTATGTACATGAATGGAAGCTGCATGACCTTCATAAAGCTGAACAATGTGCACCAACAGCAAGGGGAAGAACAACTGCACCAAAGACTATAGGGAGAGGAAGAGGTGGAGTGCGCAGAGGACGGGGAGGTCCAAAAATGAAAGGGGGTGCAAAGACAAGAGGAATAGGATGCGGGAAGATGAAACAAAGGCCAGCCAAATCCAAAGATAACGATTTGAGCAGTGGCTCCGAGTCTGACTTGTCAATCAAAAAGAGACTGATTAAAGTTCAGATACGGATAACTCCATATTGGCTGATTCCAATGTACATGATGTAGCGACAGACTCAGACTCTGATCATTCCTTAGCTGTTGAAAACCTGGCTAGGTGATGTAACGGTTACACATAGTCAATTACAGACTAGAAGAGGACCAACAACTAGAGGTGGAGCAAGGACACATTAGGTGGAATAAGAACTAGAGGGGGGATGATAAAGCACAACTTCGATGCTGTAAGAGACTGCAGTGGGCGAGACTGGTGGGATAATCAATACCTAAACTGTAAACGCAGCAGCCGGCGGCACCAATCGATCTAAGGATGGTCAATTTAATAAAAGAAAATGGGGATAGCATTGATTTAACCATGCACTGGGCACATTCCCTTATGAATAACATGAATTTCGAGAAACACAAGGGTTGTTCTTCTAAAAAGGTTTTAAGAGTACAGAACTTTGATGCAGTGAAAGATAAATTTCTGTCAGAAATTAACCAGCAATGTGATAAACACGACATACCACCTGAATTGGTTATCAACTGAAATCAAACGGGTATACAATTGTATTCAAGTGTACCCATTTCTCATTGGACAATGACAACAGAAGGCTCCAAATGGTACCAAACAATCACTTTGTTGAATGGCCCCAGGAAATCTGTGATAAACTCACTCACTGTAAACAGAAAGTTGTAGGTCCCTACTGAATCAATATTGTGTACTATACGGAGAATTTTATTTTTAAATCCATTTTAATTGTTTTTATGTGGCATGTTTTGGTTGTTTTGGCTGTTTTATTAATGGATAATTTTACAGTAACCCTTTTTAAAAGATTGTGCCAGCTGCTATCAAACAATACCTATCAAATCCAACATGTACAACACATTCAAGATAAAAAGGAAAAATAGTTTGACATTACCAAATTTTGTGAAATCCGGTTTGGTTTTCTCTGATTACACTGTAACAATAAATTTACACTCACTAAAGATACTAGGTATGAACAACAACCATATTGGATGTGTCCTAAAGAGGTATGATTCTGTTGATATGTGGAATTTGACATTTATAAATAAATAGTCCTGAGAAAACAGATTAATAAACTTAAGGCCATAACAAATTGATATCTAGGGTTCTGGTAATTTATTCATATTAAATTCAATATTAAATAATAGGGTAGGTAAGGCAGGAAGGTATTTTTTTTTAATTATCTTAATATTAATTAATGTACTGCCCACTGGAAAAATCAACAAGCTGCGTTAACTTCCCACCAAATTCCATTGAATTTAGGGTAGGGACTAAGAAGTAAGGTTTAATACCAGAACTGCAATATTACTTTGTTTTGGTCTAACACAAAAACGATACCACTTTCAGAGTAATGTATTTCCACCAGAAACCCATTCTGTAGATACGTCTGAATAATTCACTTTAAATGTACACTTAGCTTCATGGTTTTTCCTTGCCACGTTGTGTGCGAAAGCTGCACCACAAATATTACATGAGTACGGTTTCTTGCCATTATGCTGCCTCATATGTGCGTCCAGATTCCATTTTGTAGAACATTGCTTGTTACAAAACTCACAAGCAAACGGGCGAATGTTCATGTGAACTCTTTCATGGCGTGTCCGTGTATTGCTATTAGTAAATGTTTTATCACACTGGCTACATTTGAAATTCTTTTCTCCGAGATGAATGAATTTTGTATGCGATTTTAAACCTTCTTTGCTCCTAAACGCTTGCCCACACTGCTCACACATGAAGGGTCTCTCACCGGTGTGGATTAACATGTGACATTTAAGTCTCCTATTCGTACAAAATGTTTTATTACATTCCTGGCAAGCAAATTTCCCTATACAAGCCCATACATGGTGTTTGAATGATTCTCTTTTGATGTAACACTTCCCACAACGCTCGCAGATATGGTTTCTTTTATGAAGCATGATATGTGATTTCAAATTAACATATGTTGCCATGGCTTTTTTGCAAACGGGACAATTAAGTAGAGATGGGTCATGTTCCGTCATGTGACAACTGAGATCAAACTGGGACACAAATTTCTGATTGCAATATGTACAACTGTTAGGCAACACACCATTATGCACATCTTGCAAATGAGCACGAATAGTTTCACTCCATCTAAAACACAGTGGTTTTGGACACTGCCAACACACATGGTTAAACTGCCTGGCCGTCTCACAATCATGAGAGGAAGCTTCGTCAGAGTTTTTAAAGATTAACAAGCATTGTTGACACTTGTCTGGATATGTATCATAATGTTTAGATTCAATGTGAAGACTCAAGCTCTTCCAGAAAGCAAATTCTCGACCACAAACAGAACATTTATATATGTCTCTATCTTCCATTTTCGAACCTTTCTTGCTGACTGTTTTATTATTTACACATCCATTATATTGATTTTTATCAACAAATGATTTCTTTGGTTTAGAGCTTGTTTGTTCTTGTACAACAGTTTGTGTACATTTTCGTTTCTTTCTTTTAGTTTGCTTATTCTCCGGTCTATCATAAACTGGTTGGTTATTCTGTCTAGAGTTATGGAAATGTTCAAATTCATCTTCAGCATAATCATCTGTACCTGAACTGTCCTGTGAAGCAACATTGATATCGGAGCATTCAAACACTGGCTCAACATCTCTGTGGTCTTCATTGATTATTTCCTCCTTAACCACTACAGTGTTTTCATTGGTTTCAACAATGGCTAAGGTATCAGCAGCTACTTCCTTCTTTGCTAGAATAGAATGAAGATCTTCATCTGGGTTAAAATAATCCTGATTTGGCAAACTAAAGATGTTAGTAATAGCATTGTCAACTTTCCTTTCATTTACTGCATTATCAAAAATTAAATCTCTTTGGGTATCTACATCAAATTGCTCAGTCTGTGTAGCTATAGTTACAGATAGATTAACACAAGTTTGGCTTCCAGTACACACGAGATCATGTTTTGGGAATGCTGTCTTCAAGGAATGATGATAGTAATAGTTTCCACCTTCATAGTGCTCGGTTAGATGCTTGTGTAAATCAGCGAAGGTGGTAGCTGAAAATATATAACAATAAATATTATATATAAATGTAACAAGAGTTGTTCGTAAACATGTGTGCTCCCCATGGCAGCCCAATAATCAGAAATGGTAAAGATCATGGCACTCAAAATCAACAAGGGTCAACAACTGATGATGTCCAACATCCCTATTAAGTTTGTTAAGATGATCATTGTGACCAAGTTTTATTATGATAAGGCAAAAATTAGGACCACTAGTGTCTACACAGGGTATTTCTTTCATTTGACCTAGTAACCTAGTTTTTTGACCCAAGTGACCCAATATCGAACTTGGCCAAGATTTTGTTCAAATGTTCATTTTGACCAGGTTTCACGAAGATTAGGTCAAAATTGTGACCTTTACTTTCTACACAAGCAAACTAATGAGGACCATGATGGTCCACAGTGATTTTTTTTTGCCTCTTTGGGAAAGGATCCGGGTCCATTCAGATTGGGAATTTTCACGTCGTGACAACTTGAAATTGGGAAATTCGAAGAAGCATAAAGGCCAAATGAAACAGAAAAAGAGATTACATGTGAATGTTTACTGAGTTCTTTGAACTTTTATACTTGACCTCTTGTCCAAAATGTTCATAACTTTATCATTTTAAGTCCGATTTTGAAAAAAAAAATTTTAAATTGTTTATTGGAAATTTCTCCATTCCAATTTGGGAATATTATAGCCGATTTGCAATTGGGAAAGGGTCTGTTTACCGGACACAAATAAAGAAGGAAAAAAATCACTGGTCCAATTCTGCTCATCTAAGTTTCATTCCACAACATTTTTAATAGCACTGGTAGACAGATAAGCTGTCTGCAAGCGGCTCCTTTTTAATTCTCACGGTCCAGCCACTGAAACAGCCAGTGAATAACAGGTAACATTGGTAGTTATAATCAGTAAATGAATAAATGAATCAGCAAGCGCCGTAGCTGAAAATCTCATGTAAACAGTACAAGTCTAAAGACTGTTATCTGTACTTTACGGGAATTCTCTGATTAACATTTGAATCGTTAAACGAGCCTTTAAACAGCATGCCCACTCGAATTTTAAAATATGGGTATATGTACCCACAAGTATTGGTAAAAGTGGGTACAGGCCCAAAAAAGTAGGTACTGTAATTTTCGTATTAAAGTGAAAAGGGAGGTAAATCACATCTGATTTGTGGACGTATTTTCGGTCCGGGTACAGGTTTTTAAATATTCTTAAAATAATGGCTGCCAATTTGCGCAAATTTTCCAAATGTTTATCTTAAATTAATGATAACACACGCAATATTGTTCCAGTTTACAGACTTTCTACTGCCTCTTCCAAAAATAGTAGGGCATATTTTATTTAAAAAGTAGGGCAAAGAAGAAATTTCTGACATGAAAAGTAAATGCATGCTTTATAGTTCCACTAAAACTACGACTAAAGGAAGAAGTAAGTATCATTTTGCATTAAATTTAATTTTTATTTTCATTTTGAGATGAAAAAGTATGGATAATAGGGCTGTTTTAGAAAAAAGGAGGGCAAAGTAGGGCTCAGATCAAAATAGTAGGATAAGTAGGAATAGTACTAGTAGGGCCCAGTAGAAAGCCTGAGTTTACCGTCGCACTCGTAGTAAAATGCTGTTATGACCAAATTATGACCTCGTTCACTTGATTGATTAGTAGAAATAGTGCCTCGGCACTTGGACGTAATACGAATGAGTCTGGATGTTTGACGCAGGTCGTATAACGATTTTCAATTAAAAAGCAAGCGTTTATCGGGTTTTAGGTCGTCGACTGCTAAAATTTTTGCTGAGATTGTGTATAACTATAAGTCGACCCCAACAAAATTCATACCCGCAGTGGCTGGACCGTCAGAATTAAAAAGCAGCCACTTGGAGACAGCTTTTCTCCCACTTTAACTGGTGTAAGATAGGTTTTCAGCTCATGTAAGAATATAAGAATCCATCATGAGCTTCTATGTAGGATAAGGATATCTCACCCGAGGGGTCGGATTTTAACCAGGGACGAGGCTTGCCGAGTTCCTGGTTAAAATTCCGACCCCAAGGGTGAGATATCCTTATCCTACATCGACTGTCTCATGATGGATAATTTTTCTCCGACGTAATTTGAGAAAATTGGACTTTCTAACACTTTTTAGCTTTCATGGCGTCAACATGACGTCATCATAACGTGCTGTTTGCCGACGTTCTCATTTAAAACAATCATTTATAATAACGTAAATAAAGCGTACGCTGTTGTGTTATGCTCAAAATATGCTTTTTAAATGGTATAGAGCCTATTGGCGTTCGTCTTTATTAGCTTTATATCGCCATGAACAAGTAAATCCCGAAACTAAGATCGGAATTAAATCACGCGCTGGTCGCTCATGTAAGAAAGATGTTGCTAATGGAAGATAGGAGTTTCTTACATGAGCTGAAAACCTATCTTACACCAGTTAAAGTGGGAGAAACTCCTATCTTTCATTAGCAACATCTATCTTACATGAGTGACCACCTCACAATAGGCTCTTTACCATTTAAAAAGCATATTCTTGAGCATAACATAATGGCTTACGCTTTATTTACGTTATTATTAATGATTGTTTTGAATGAGAATGTACGGTAAACAGCACGTTATGATGACATCATGATGACGCCATGAAAGCTAAATAATGTTATAAAGTCCCATTTTCTCAAATTACGTCGGAGAAAAATAATCCATCATGAGACAGTCGATGTAGGATAAGGATATCTCATCCTCGAGGTCGGAATTGTAACCAGGAACTCGGCAAGTCCGTCTCTGGCCGACTCCTAGCCTAGGGTGAGATATCCTTATCCTACATAGAAGCTTGTGATGGTTTCTTATAATCTGTCTGTCACTATTTTAAACTAAGGGAGGAAAAAAATGAAGAGCAATTTCAAAATTTCCACCCCTCTTTTTGGTTGGGCAGACTTTTTGGCGCCAACTGCCTCTGTCCTGGTCCATGGACCCTGTCTGGAAAACTGCTGACGACAGCGTCAAATCAACAGAATCATTTTGAAAAATATTGTTTTCAAGAGAAGTCATAATAAGTTAGTTAAAGAAATAACTCACACGAAAAACTGCATCCACCACACCGGTAACCGAAGGAATTTCTCGGAGCCAATGCACCAGCTACTTCCATCTTTTTTTCATGCTTACAAATGGCGTATTTTACCAAAGGGAGACTATTCATCATTCCGATAAAATAGTGTCGGTACAGTACGGTATAAGTGGTTTTATCCAAGGCTATCGATATCAGTTATCTCCCTTTTATAAACTCATTTGCGAAATTGGTAGGTTGTTTATAATTTATCATTTGTTATTATTGTGTTTTTGTAGAATGCAGTTTTGTCACGAGTTGATCAAAGTTGTAAATGTACGCTTAACCTGTTTAAAAACGCAACAGCAGTTTTATGATGCATTAAAATCTACTTCAATTTTATTGAAATTTTGCAATGACAAATTTCAATACTGCAATTAGTTCTGGATACCATAACTAAATGGTCTTTTATTTACACTGACGTGTCGACCTTTTAGTTATGGAATTATCCTCTTCAATAATCAACTGTTTAAGCTTAACGCCTAGAATGCAAGTTAATTGTTCAAAATTCGCCCAAAAACTATCATTTACGTATAAATGTAATATTTTTCAAATGTTTTGTCATAAAATAGTCATTGTGACACCTACTGATAATCATACATCGCTTAAGTTTATTTACTTCCGCGTTTTATCAGCTTCGATGGCCATTTTGAATAATTAATTTATCGCAGGTGCGTGCGAGAGCTGTTTTCGAAAAATCCGTTATTTAATGAAACATGGTCGAAAACGTCTTAAAATTAAATAAAACCTTTTGATATACTTATACATAAGAAACAAACACGTCATTGCTGCTATAAATCATTTAACTCCTATTTGCACAAATAAATATTTCAATTTACGCAGCCGACAATCTTGAAAAATGAAAACATTTGTAATGTGGTTAGTTTCGGAACTCTTATTATTATCCCATTCAAATAAATGGCGATCGTAAACGAAAACAGTGAAATTGTTCAGGTTTGAAACATCGACGGAATTGATGGTATTTCTTGCGAAACACTTTATATTTTGGGGTTCATTGATAGAATATGGTCCAATTGACAGGATGTCAATGATTATTTTGTTGAAAACGTGCGTTTTGTCATAAAACGAATGCGACTCACTGTGCTGTTCACCTGTTGGGTTTCAAAGAACAAACAGCTTTGACAATGAAATGGAATGATCATCGTCAAAGACCTTGGACTATACTGCAATTTGCAAATTTTATTGAAAATTGTTATCAATGTCTAAATGGTTACATGAAAAAGTCTAAAAAAGTATTAATCAACCATGTCAAATTTGCAAAATTAATAACATACAAGTCAATGAGCTGCTACTGCTATACAAGCCAGACGTTTGTGCCTCATTGGCGCGAATATATGGGGTTGCGGACAACACCTAACTCTCTAAATAGTATAAAATTTCTGTTTGATGATGCAGTGCTTGTTGGCCATCAGTGCCTGGCTTCAACTTTTGTTTCACCAGTAAAAATGCAATGACCTCAACAGTCTTAATGTGAGCTGCCAGTAATAAAGGATAATGCTATATACAGCATATATAAAAATTATGCTACATTGTGTCTGATGGTTAAGATCATACATTTCCATGGTCTATGGCATCTAAAACCTGTAGATACATCTCCCCTACAGATCATTCGGAAATATAGAAAATTCAAGTGACCCTGTCTCAAATTGAACCAAGAACCTCTCAAGTTTTTGTATAAATATAAATCAATTCATTGATTTTTGCAAGTAAATCTATTAAATTTTGTGGAAATTGGTAATTTTGTGGTTTCTTAAATTTGTAAGATTTAAAATATTAATAGAAAGAACTCCTGTTACATATTTTTGAGGTCATGTATTCATGGGGATTTAAATATGTGATCAACTTCATCTACAAAATTAAGGAAAAATAATCTGCTGTGAATATTAATAATTTTACAGTAATCTATTTCACAGATTTTGTTTATTACATAAGCTGTGCGTGCATGAGGTGGAGAATGAAGTTCCGTCATAGACTGATGATAGCCTCGGTGACCGGCGGACTCATTGTCGTGTACATTCTACTGTCAAATGCTGGATATCTACCAAAGTTGTTCAGGTATAGAATAGAATTCAAATTATATAATCAAAACAGGAACTGTAACTATTGGTTTCTGGACTTTTAATTGCTTAAGTTTAAAATGAAGTTTTCATAAATTTTTACATGATAGTTTAATGAAGAATAGGATTTCAGGAATATTTCAATGAGAATTTGCGCATTCATCAAACTATCTGCTTCCTCAACAGCCTAGTGGTTGTGTCCGCTTGGAGTGCAGGAGGTCCAGGTTTCGTTCCATGACCGCATCATACCAAAGTAGAAATAAAAATGGTACCAGTAGTTCTCTTGCTAGACGCTCAGCATGAAAGGGAAGCTGTCTTCTCTCTCCCATACCGTCATGGCGATGCATCAGGAATGAGGTGTCGAGAGTGGTTAATACGAGGGGTGATCCAGAATTACGTGGACTTCTGCTCTAATTAAAAAACCGTTATACTTACATTTACAAATCTGTGGACAATCTAATATTGATACTTACTGCTATGCACATGTATACCAAATTTCATGTGGATATGATATTCAATAACGTAAATACAGCGTATGTAAGAGGGTATGGGGCAGCTCAGAAATGACGTACGACGTTGCCTTCACGCCTGTGTCATTTCATGGTGCTTTTGAACACTACTAATCAACTATATTTACCTAACTGTACCGTTATCAGCCCTGCAAGATAATATTTTTCCACTAATATCACAAATGGTTGATTCTGACTAACGTAAGCACCGATCCAGTTAACGTCGGGTTTTTATCTCTACCCGCACGGCCTGTCACATCACTCAGGCCTTCTTTAAAACGTTTATGCCATTTAAAAAAAGTGGCTGTGATACAATATGTCTAATACTTGATTTGTGAGTGTGAGTGTAAATGAAATTTTGCGATGTCACTATTGACGTTAATTATGATGTGACAACAGTTACATAATTTTATACATTCATAATATGACAAATACACCGAATTTTACTTTGAAATTTCTCTCAGTTGTTGATACAATTTTGGACAACATGATGCCATATTTCTGAATTTCTAAATGAAGAAACACAATAACAATCAGCAATAACGTAACACGTTTTACTGAAAAAATCTGTGTTGATCTTCGAAAAGCATTTATGTGTTGCCATGGTAGCATATAACTGTTGATGCAAAGAATTGTTTTCAGATATGTGTTGCGTTTTATGTCAATAGTAGATAAAAGTCACTTGTGTGTAACTTTCATACAGATCTGACCTAAAATAAACTTTCTAGAGCAAAAGTCCACATAATTCTGGATCACCCCTTGTATAAATTTGAAAAACTTGTTTCACAATTGACCTAAAATAAATTAATATAAACATAATTGTTAGTTGTTTGCAATAACTTATATGGGACTTTATTTTATTATACACATATTTTATAACTTCCTGTCATAAAGGGAACTTGTATTGTTTTATTATCTACTACTAGGGCCTCTAGTCAACTAATTAACAGAGTATGCAATATTATGTAATATTACATAATAGGGTGCAATACTGGTAGATATCTTATAAATCAGAGACTACATGCTGAGAAAATTTAGACCAAATATTGTTGGACCAGTGCCATAATATACGTCTTTAAATTATTTTATAGTTTGATGGTCATTTGGAGTTCAGCACTTTTAATATTATTACTACTAAGTCATCATAATGAGGTTTTAATATTACATGTATTACTAGTCATCATTATGAGGTTTTAATATTATTACTAGTCATCATTATGAGGTTTTAATATTATTACTAGTCATCATAATGAGGGTTTTTTTACTGCCAGGTCTCATCAGGATAAACTTCGAGAGTTTATTGCCAAGAATCCACTATCATTCAACTTCTACCAGGGAAGTAGTGTTGCTGGCGAATGTAGGACAGACTTCTCGGTACCAGAAAATGTTGTTACTACTGTGGACCTCGCTGAACGTACAGACTTTAATATATACGTAAATGGACAGTACAGCATGCCACACGCTCAGTTAGAACAAGCTGCTTACAGTGAAGATCTGAAGCCATTGACTGTGTTTATTGTGCCTTTTTCTCACGTCGACCCCGGTTGGATAGAAACTGTGGATGCATATTATATGCGAAAAGTAAAGATAATCCTAGACAGTATGGTCCGTAAGCTACACTTGTACCCAGATATGACATTTATCTGGGCGGAAATTGTCTTTTTGAGTAGATGGTGGGATACTCAGTCTGATCTCGTTAAACTTCAAGTGAAGGATTTGGTCAAATCAGGTAAAATTTCTGTCTTGATTCATTCAATTATACATAGCAATAGCCCCTATACTTTGAAATGTTTTCAATATGTACTTATGATTTCACAAGGGTCTTAATCAATTGATTTATATGAACCTGGTACTGTAAGTCTTCAGTTTAAAATAGTTTCTGTCTTTTATCTTTTTTTCGTTCTAAAAGAAGTTTTGTTAAATGGTTATCGTACTGTCGACCTGTGATTGGCAAATGTTTTGATTGCCTCCCTTTGACTGATAAAAAAACATTATTTTAGGAAGTTGATCATTCACAGAAACAAACCCGAAAATGGCTAGGAATGGACATTAAGTCAACTGTGTGTAGTTACTGTAGTAGGCAGAGCTCTATACAAGCCCCAGCAGTCAGCAATTTCACTGACTACTTAGGGATTTACCACTGGCTACATTTCTCGAACTGAATCAGTTTAAACTAGTTCAATCTCTAAAATAATAAAAAATAATGGCTGGTAAAGAAGCAAACTGCATTTTACGCACCGCACCTGAGTACAACTGACTTCTTTGTCAGAGTCACTGGCTACATAAAATGTATGGAGAGACCTGAGTAGGTCATTTTTCTTGCACACTATTGAGCTATTCTGGTAAATGATATGAAACATGGTTAGTGTTAAAACTTTGGTCTTGCTATTTGATTTCATTTAACAAAGTAAGTGCTGTAAAAATAGTTTCTTATGTTGAAAAATTTTAAATGTATAGTAATGTTGTTTAGTTTTTAGCTCACCTATCACAAAGTGAGAGAATGAGCTGTTGTGATCACTCTTCGTCTGTCCACAATTTCTTCTGAACACACTAGAGGCCACACTTACAGCCCAATCTGCATGAAACTTGGTCAGAATGTTTGTCTCTATGAAATCTAGGTCATTTTCGAAAGTGAGTCATGTGGGGTCAAAACCTAGGGCACTAGGTCAAATCTTAGTAAAAAGCTTGTGTACGAATACACCAGGGAACTAAAGGCAGAATGGTGTTAGATTATATAGTTTGCACCTATTGTGGGATTTGATCCTATACATTGTATACTGTACAGCGCCATCACATAGCAATGCAGAGTACGAGCACATCTGACCACTAGGCCATCGCCTCAACCCAAATAATGAGGTCCTTGCTTCAAATCCCATGAAAAGTTTCACAAATAACCAGTATCATTGTTTTACTATTACAGGTCGGTTGGAGATAGTATCTGGTGGATGGGTGATGCCGGATGAAGCCTCCACCCACTATGTATCGGTTATAGACCAATTGATGGAAGGACACCAGTGGGTCATGGAACATCTGGGAGTCAAGCCAAACAACAGCTGGTCCATTGACCCATTTGGTCACTCTGGCACTATGCCTTACATCTGGAACAAAGCTGGTATGTCCAATATGGTGATTGGACGAATACACCAGGGAACTAAGGGTAGAATGGTGTTGGAAAGGAATTTAGAATTTAAGTGGAAGCAGATCTGGGATAGTCAGAATTCTGATGACATACGTTGTCACGTTATGCCTTATATGCTATACAGCTTGCATCACACTTGTGGTCCGGATAAATTTGCTTGCTCAATGTTTGACTTCCGGAAGATACCCGGTGAACCGATGTTCCATGTTGTTCAACCAATCACAGAGGAGAATATCGCGAACAGAGCTAAAGCATTGTATGAACAGTACAGATTAAAATCCAGCTTGTTTCCGCATAACACTATATTCATACCCCTTGGAGACGACTTCCGGTTTGATCACGCTGAGGAGTGGGACCAGCAGTACGAAAACTATAAACTACTAATGGACTACATGAATTCTCAGAAAGCTTTTAATATAAATGTGAAATTCGGAACAGTTAGTGATTATTTCAACCATTTAGATAAGACTGGAATGAAAGATGCTCGTGATGTTGGACTGGAGTCTCTAATTGGTGACTTCTTTCCTTACTCGGATCACGATAAGGCATACTGGACTGGATATTTTACAACAAGACCATTTGATAAGAGATTTTCTAGAGAGGTTGAGTCACGTCTCCGAGCTGCAGAGATTCAGAACTCGCTTGCATATGGTTATAGCTCTGAATGGAAGGTAACTTATGGTAACAAGCAACGGTTAGCGCAGTTACTGAAAGAAGCCAGAGAGCACCTGGGATTGTTTCTCCATCATGATGCCATTACTGGCACATCGAAATCATACGTTGTTGAAGACTATGAAGATAAGCTGTTGGTCGCCTATAACAATGCTGCTGATGTTCTGGCCGCTGCGTCTCAGTTTTTGTTAACTCAAGGTCAGATAGAGACACCAACACCGATGTTTGAACCTGAGCTAACGCGTAGCAACCCTAAACAAGCATCCATGCATCGCAAGCTTTCACCATCCAAGGAAGGTGTTA
Source organism: Spisula solida (assembly GCA_947247005.1). Classification (NCBI taxonomy): domain Eukaryota; kingdom Metazoa; phylum Mollusca; class Bivalvia; order Venerida; family Mactridae; genus Spisula; species Spisula solida. The sequence goes on from OX365945.1 coordinate 56,167,304, forward strand.
GAGTTATATTGTTTAACCCTACAGGACACTTCCGGTCAGAATTTGTTGAAATTATTGTGGACTCTGTAGAAATGCAAATTCAAGACTCGAACAGAAAAATCATCCCATTTCAGGTGAATCCAGTTTTTGTGTCAACAACAGAAGTTGACAGAGAATCCTTTGAAATTGTATTTTTGTCAGAAATAACCGCTTTTGGTACTGAAACTTATACATTAAAAACCATTAACACAACGCCAAGTAGTTTCTGGTCCAGAATATCAATGTATAATTCTGATGAACTAATTATAGCTCCTGAATTAAAATTTGAACAAGAAAAACCGAGACATAGAGGCAGTGTATATAACCCAATATATATTGAAAACACACAGATTGGTGCTGAGTTTAAATCATATAATGGTTTTCTGAGCAAATGGATTGACAAATCTAACAACAAAACTAGAGAAACAAAAACATATTTAGAATTCAAACATTATTTGTCAAGAGGTAGTGGCGCGTATCTGTTCCTACCAACTGGTCCAGCTACCGACTTGCTCCAAGGGAAGGCTATTGTACGAGTAATCGAGGGGCCATTCTGCACAGAAGTCCAGTCTGTATTCTCTAATCTGTTTCATAGAGCGAAGTTGTACCATCATCCAGGCTTACAAGGTAGATATCTGTATATACAGAACGCGCTAGACATGTTTGTTGTCAACATGCGAGACTGGGAGCCTATTATGCGGGTTACTTCAGATGTTAAAAATAATCAGGGTAGCTTTTTCACTGATCAAAATGGTTTCCAGTTTATTGGCCGCAAAAAGCACCCTACTGATATTAAAAGTCAAAATATTGAAAGAAATTACTATCCAGTCACAACGATGGCGTTCCTGCAAGATGAAGAAACTAGAGTGACCCTTCATACTGGTCAGCCTCATGGGGCTGCCTCACTGGAGGCGGGATCACTGGAAATGATGATAGAGAGACAGTTACTGTACGATGATGAGCGAGGTCTCGGTGAAGGAATATCTGATAATAAACTAACCATGACTAAATATATGTTAACAGTGGAGCATTTTGATTCATTGTCTCATAATGATGATAAGTTTACTTATCCATCCATGCAGTCCAATATATTAAATGAATTTCTGAATCAGCCTCTACAGAAAATGTATACTAATATCAATTCAGATGTTGTCTCTACGAAATTTACTCCATTGAAAGAACCTCTACCATGTGACGTATTTTTAGTAGGACTGAAAACCTTGTTCAAATCTGATTTATCTTATAATGGTACCAGTCTAATACTGCATCGGAAAGGACACCATTGTGGATTCCCCAGGACTGGCTTACAGTGTGTGAATTCCAAAGTGAATGTAGAGTCATTACTCCCTCAATCAACTAGAGACACTGTGAAAGAAACTTCCCTGACTCATCTAGAAGTGAAAACCAAATCTGTTGACTTACAGGATTTAGATGTACCAGCCATGGACATAAAGTCATACTTGATCAAAAATCAACCTCAACCATGATAGTCTATGTACTTGTAAAGTACCTTCATTGGCCACTTTCTTCATGTACTATTGTCAAATCCTATATTTTCGCAAGGGATTGATTTTCGCTAAATTCATGAATTCGATAAGTTATGCTTGTGAACTTTAACACAGCAATAAAACACAGAAATGAGTTCTTTCCATAGTTTAAAAATCATGAATATTTAACCCTGTGAACTACAAGAATTTTTTAACTTGCAAAATTTTGACTTCGCGAAAATATCTGATTTTATGGTTATCACCTTCTATATCATTCCATTGAAAACGCTGAAGGTGTAATATAAAGTGACAATCACAGTAAGATATTACAACGTTCAGTGTTTCCTACATGTACTTATTAATGTGATTCCCTATTTATATTAAATTATGATTATGTTGCTGCCCACTTTGTGAAAGTTTAACAAAATACTGTGTAAGTGTTTTTTCTGCAGGTAAAAACGTTCAAACATTTGGCATGCAGAAATATAAGTGAGTTTTAAAAATTCTGATCAGACTGTGATATTGGAAAACATTTAAAGTTTTATGAAATAGTACCAAATTTAGTAAAGTTGTGAAATTTGCCAATATTTACATATCACTAACTTAATCACTTATACAGCTAGCTGTTTGCATTTACTAATTCCGTTTCTGTTAGACATTTTGTTGTTATGAGTTTTTAGCTCACCTGTCGCAAAGTGACAGAGTGAGCTTTTGTGATCACTCTTCGTCCGTCGTCCATCCGTCGTCCGTCCACAATTACTTGTGTAGACACTACAGGTCACAGTTTTAGCTTAATCATTATGACACTAGGTCACAATGATCACATCAACAAAATCTAGGTCAAGTTCGATATTGGGTCATCTGGGGTCCAAAACTAGGTCACAAGGTCAAATCATAGAAAACCCTTGTGTAGTCACTAGAGGTCACAATTTTGGCCTAATCTTTATGAAACTTGGTCACAATGATTATCTCAACAAAATCTAGGTCAAGTTCGATATTGGGTCATCCGGGGTCAAAAATTAGGTCACAAGGTCAAATCATAGAAAAACCTTGTATAGTCACTAGAGGTCACAATTTTGGCTTAATATTTATGAAACATGGTCACAATCATCATCTCAACTAAATCTAGGTCAAGTTAGATATTGGGTCATCCGGGGTCAAAAACTAGGTCACAAGGTCAAATCATAGAAAACCTTGTGTAGTCACTAGAGGTCACAATTTTGGCCTAATCTTTATGAAACTTGGTCACAATGATCATCTCAACAAAATCTAGGTCAAGTTTGATATTGGGTCATCCGGGTTCAAAAACTAGCTCACAATGTCAGATCATAGAAAACCCTTGTGCAGTCACTAGAGGTCACAATTTTGGCCTTATCTATATGAAATTGGTCACAATGATCATCTCAAGAAAATCTAGGTCAAGTTTGATATTGGGTCATCCTGGGTCAAAAACAAGGTCACAAGGTCACAATCTCATTTAAATCAAATCCATATAATGCTTCACTACTTTACACTGATATATAGGATCTGATGGTACTCCATACGGGGTCATGTCCAAGTGACCTTTTAATCATCCAATCAAAAGGTTACTTTCACAAATCTGAAAGTATACAGGTGGCTAGCCTTGCCCAAGCTTTTATGTTTGTATTGCAATTGAGATACGTTCTTGTGCATAGTATTTTAATATCACTGGTGACAATATATTCTGGAACCTTTAGCTATTTCTTGATCTCTACTGAACATAAAAAGTGGTTTAGCTCAAGTAAGATCTAGGTCAAGTTTGATATTGGGTCATCCGGGGTCAAAAACTGGGTCACAATGTCAAATCACTTCAGTATGTCATTGGGTCTAAATGTGATGTAAATTATAAAGCATAAGACAATATGAAAACCTTGTACATGGAATAGAGGCTACCATTAGGGGTGCATGAACTACTAGGACAGGTGAGCGACCTTTGGCCCTTTTGGCCCTCTTGTTATACTTATCTATGGGATGACCAAACATGTGCTATGAATAATCTGAGAACTTTTTGTACCCTCAAACTTTGTTTGAAAAAGGATTAGTCATGACCTAGTTCTACTCATGAAGGTCAAAACCTGGCAGCTGATAGAACATGATTGTTAACATGGTTATGAAAATTGTGTTTACATTTAATGATGATGCTTCGTGTAATACTTGGTGCAGTATACATCATTGTGTTGATGGAACAATGTCTCGGATTGTAATTATTATGTCTCTTTCTTAATGTGGGGAAGCGATATTAATTTTGTGCTATATGGATGTTGCAAATTTTGACTGCGCTTGTTCTCCACTGGTCAGATTTCAATAAAACTACTCATGAATAGTTGGTACCTAACTTTATTGTGCATATAATCATGGATAACGGCCTTTTGTGATGTGGCGTGTGATTTTTTACTGGAAATTGACCTTTTGCTATTATATAACAAGTATAGTTATTTTGCTTGATTATACCCCCAATCTTTAATGAGGGGTATATTGCTTTGCACATGTCGGTCGGTATGCATTTCTGTTGGTCAGTCGGATGGTAGACCAAATGGTTTCCATTCAATAACTCTAGAACGCTTTGTCCTAGGATCTTCAAACTTTACATGGAGGTTGAGCAGCAACAGTATAGGTGACCACTATTGATTTTGAGGCCGAGGTCAAGGTCACTGTGAGCTTTAACGTTAATGACTATTTGGCTGCAGTAGTAGCATACATGTTTTACAAACATTTAGTGTTTATATTGTTAATGTCATGTTCAATATGTTAGTTTTACATTATGTTTATTACATATACATAATAGTATATAATGAGTGCTATGTTATTTTAACGTTTATGTATATATTACATGCACACATATAATGAGTGCTACTGAACCATGATATTAATATTTATTTTGTTGTAAATATTAAACTCATTCCATGCTGTGGCTGATCTTAATATATTCTTTATTTGGAGCTACACTATCTACTCAATTCAATTCAATAATAAAATCAGTCACTACTGTCAATATATATTAATTACATCACAAACATGTTTCAGGAAACTCCTTCCCTTCTTTATTGTGATTAATATACCAGTACTACCTACTCAACATTTATTAGCCTGTCATGAGACATTAATGTTTTACACGATGAGTGTATTTTAATAAATATTTCGTTCGAAATTTCCTACCTACCCATTCAGGTAACTCCAAAGAAAGAATTATTTGTCAGTCTAAATGTGTTTATGTATATAGGATATTGATGTATATCTTTATTTCAGTCTCATTCTTATATATACAAATATCATCACATTATATATCACAGCAGAAATTATTGTGTGACCATTCTTATACAGAATTATAAGAGACTATACATGTATGTATTTGAACTACATTTTTTTTGTTGCAATGTGAAAGTTTGAAAAATTTTGTTCATATACCTTGATACAGCTCACTCTATTATAGTCGTTATCATTATCTGTAAATGTGGCATCCCTTTTATTTATTTACTTACACCCTTCTTCTTTGAAGAAACACTAATAATGGTGCCAGATGTATGTAGAGCAAGGTACTGTTTATTATATAGAGGATATTTGTTGATTTTGGTGTGAGATCGAATTTTATTACACCAAATGATCACAGAAAATCAATATTTTCACGAATGGCGTAGCCCATGTGTAAATTTAATTTTCTGTTATCACCAGTGAAACTAAATTGATCTTACACAAAAAATCAACAAATTCTGTTTATTATATGCCTCAATTCATCTTAAATATATGCTGTAATTGGCTTAATTGGAAAAATCACGTCGAAATTAGAACGTCACGGCATGAGAATTATGACGTCATGATGACGTAACGCATATTTTAAAGCCCGGCGCCGTTGACGTTACGTTTCTTTTTTCTGCATGATACTGGAACCAGCTATAAAACAGTGAAAGTAACAAAGTGGTAATTTCACTGTTATTTTCACTGTTATTTTCACTGAAAAATCTCCATAATCCATTGAAAGCAAATAATAAATATATATACATTATTGTTACTGTTGTTTAGTATCATTGACTTATTCTTAAAAATTTGCACAGAACTTACTATTTTAAGAAATTATTTTGTGTACATGTATGTATTTGTATTTTGGGCCGGTGGCCTTTATTTACATAATAATAAACTTGTATCAAAGCACTTGTGATAATCTTAAACTTATCCTCAAATTTTAACTCTTTATAATTGGTTAACAGTTGCATATTGTGGTAAAAGGATCTGTAATATTACTATGAAAAATATTTATTTCATGAATTCCCACAAACCTACTAGTATATATGTACCTATGTATTTGTTCAAGAACTACATGTATAAAGAATTTAAATTCGTGCGTAACTTTATGATTTCCTCAAGTGCTTTGATAAAACTGTATTCTGGTGTATACATTTAATTTATCATTGGTATCTGAACATTACAATATAAGACCTATGGTGTAACCCAAAAAATGTGCTGTCTTGTTTAAGCATTAACTTGTGTCTGTATAGGTATAAGTCCTCGTAACCTAAAACTATTTACATCAGCAATAACTTTTGTACAATACTCAATGATCTAAGTGATTCCAATTACACTTACATGTATGAGAAATTTCTTGCAGCTGGAAGCCTTCTGCTATTTTTGACTTCCACCAGTTTTTAGCTCATCTGTCACAAAGTGACAGAGTGAGCTTTTGTGATCACTCTTCGTCAGTCGTTCTTCCGTCAACAATTGGGTTGTGTCCTCTCTAGAGGTCACAATTTTGGCCTAATCTTTATGAAACTCGGTCACAATGATCATCTCAACAAAATCTAGGTCAAGTTTGATATTGGGTCATTCGGGCTCAAGAACTAGGTCACAAGGTCAAATCATAGAAACACCTTGTGTAGTCACTAGAGGTCACAATTTTGGCCTAATCTTTATGCAACTTGGTCGAAATGATCATCCCAACAAAATCTAGGTCAAGTTCGATATTGGGTCATCTGGGGTCAAAAACTAGGTCACAAGGTCAAATCATAGAAAAACCTTGTGTAGTCACTCAAGGTCACAATTTTGGCCTAATCTTTATGAAACTTGGTCACAATGATTATCTCAACAAAATCTAGGTCAAGTTCGATATTGGGTCATCAGGCGTCAAAAACTAGGTCACAAGGTCAAATCATAGAAAAACCTTGCGTAGTCACTAGAGGTCACAATTTTGGCCTAATCTTTATGAAACTTGGTCACAATGATCATGTCAACAAAAGCTAGGTCAAGTTTGATATAGTGTCAAAAACGAGGTCACAAGGTCAAATCATAGAAAAACCTTGTGCAGTCACTAGAGGTCACAATTTTGGCCTTATCTATATGAAACTTGGTCACAATGATCATCTCAAGAAAATCTAGGTCAAGTTCGATATATTGGGTCATTCGAGGTCAAAAACTAGGTCACAAGGTCAAATCATAGAAAAACCTTGTGTAGTCTGTAGAGGTCACAATTTAAACTTAATCGTTATGAAACAAGGTCACAACGATCATCTCAACAAAATTTAGGTCAAGTTCAATATCTGGTCATCTGGGGTCAAAAACTAGGTCACAAGGTCAAATCATAGAAAAACCTTGTGTAGTCACTAGAGGTCACAATTTTGGCCTAATCTTTATGAAACATGGTCACAATGATCATCTCAACAAAATCTAGGTCAGGTTTGATATTGGGTCATCCGGGGTGAAAAACTAGGTCACAAGGTCAAATCATAGAAAAACCTTGTGTATTCTGTAGAGGTCACAATTTTGGAATAATCTTAATGAAACTTGGTCACAATGATCATCTTAACAAAATCTTGGTCAAGTTCAATATTGGGGTCAAAAACTAGGTCACAATTTCAAATCTGAAAAACCTTGTGCAGTCTCTAGAGATCTCAATGTTGGCATTGTCTTTATGAAAGTTTATCACAATGATCATCTCAACAAAATCTAGGTTAAGTTCGATTTTGGGTCATCTAGGGTCAAAAACTAGGTCATTAGGTCAAATCATAGACAAAACTTGGCTTAAACTTCAATATGTCATTGGGTCTAAATGTGATGTAAATTATAAAGCATAAGGCAATATGAAAACCTTGTACATGCAATAGAGGCTACCATTAGGGGTGCATGAACTACTAGGACAGGTGAGCGACCTATGGCCCTTTGGGCCCTCTTGTTTTCATCTTACATTTGAGAGGTGATTATTTATTACTTATTTCTGTCTTAAAAGTAAAATGATCGTCCATGTGGGACCAGATATGAGTCCAAAAAGGAGCTATGTACGCTTAAAACGGGAGCGCATAGAGTGGCGTCACGTGACGACCTACGTCACGTGCTCATTGCGTGAATGAAATTGTGTAATAAGTGCATTCTGTCGAAAGGGTCTTACTCTAAATGATAATACATTGTTTTGTAGCCTAACTGACAATATAAAATTGCTAGTCTAGAATATATTGATCACCCATAGTACGTACTTCAAATGTCACAGGACTGTACATTTACTGTCACTTGTCTGTACATTCAAGGTCACATGTCTGTGCTTCAAAGGTCACAGGTCTGTACTCCACAGGTCACTGGACTGTACTTCAAGACAGGTTTGTACTTCAAAGGTCACAGGTCTGTACTTCACAGGTCACTGGACAGGTTTGTACTTCAAAGGTCACTGGACAGGTTTGTACTTCAAAGGTCACAGGTCTGCACTTCACAGGTCACTGGACTGTACTTCAAGACAGGTTTGTACTTCAAAGGTCATAGGTCTGTACTTCACAGGTCACTGGATAGGTTTGTACTTCAAAGGTCACAGGTCTGCACTTCAAAGGTCACAGGTCTACACTTCAAAGGTCACAGGTCAGTATTGTCAAAGTCACAGGATTGTGCCTTCCAAGTAACATGTTTGGTCATTCAAGGTCACAAGTCAATCCTTCTTAGGTCAGAGTCAGTATTGTCAAGGTCACATGCATATCATGGTTCTGTGATGTCAAGATCATAGATCTGTACATACCAGGACTTGCAGGTATGTACTTCCAGTTCACAGCTAAGGTAGCTGCAGTGCAGATTGACACTTGATTCTTGTGAGAGTGATTTATATTTGCTCATGCTTTTTAGCTCCACTATTCGTAGAATAGGGGGAGCTATTGCAGTCACAGGAGCATCGGCGTTGGCGCAATGCTTAATTATGTTAAAGTTTAGGTACAGGTTTTTTAACCTCTAATATATTCAAAGTGCATTGACATATTGCTTTGATACTTTGCATACTTGTTCACCATCATGACCCAACCCGTACACAGGGGTAGGTAACTCTATCAAGCATTTTGGTGAAATTATGCCCCCTTTTTATACGCCCGGCGGCGGCGTCCAGCAGTTTGTCTGTACTCTAGCGCTTAGAGTTTTCATCCGATCGTCTTCAAACTTTGTGACAATGCTTATGGACATAATATCTAGGCCAAGTTCGATTATAGGCCAAATCAGCCTAGGCCTTATTTGGTTATGGGCCTTTAATTACCAAATAAGTATGAAATTGGCTTTGTCTGTGCTCTAACGCAAACAGTTTTCATATGATGGTCTTCAAACTTTGTGACAATGCTTATGGCCATGAAATCTAGGCCAAGTTCGATTATAGGCCAAATCAGCCTAGGTCTTATTTGGTTATGGGCCTTTAATTACCAAATAAGTATGAAATAGGCCTTGTCTGTGCTCTAACGCAAACAGTTTTCTCCCGATCGTCTTCAAACTTTGTAACAATGCTTATGGCCATGATATCTAGGCCAAGTTCGATTATGGGCCAAATCGGCCTTGGCCTTATTTGGTTATGGGCCTTTAATTACCAAATAAGTATGAAATTTGCCTTCTCTGTGCTCTAACGCAAACAGTTTTCATCCGATCGTCTTAAAACTTTGTGACAATGCTTATGGACATAATATCTAGGCCAAGTTCGATTATAGGCCAAATCAGCCTAGGCCTTATTTGGTTATGGGCCTTTAATTACCAAATAAGTATGAAATTGGCTTTGTCTGTGCTCTAACGCAAACAGTTTTCATATGATGGTCTTCAAACTTTGTGACAATGCTTATGGCCATGAAATCTAGGCCAAGTTCGATTATAGGCCAAATCAGCCTAGGTCTTATTTGGTTATGGGCCTTTAATTACCAAATAAGTATGAAATAGGCCTTGTCTGTGCTCTAACGCAAACAGTTTTCTCCCGATCGTCTTCAAACTTTGTAACAATGCTTATGGCCATGATATCTAGGCCAAGTTCGATTATGGGCCAAATCGGCCTTGGCCTTATTTGGTTATGGGCCTTTAATTACCAAATAAGTATGAAATTTGCCTTCTCTGTGCTCTAACGCAAACAGTTTTCATCCGATCGTCTTCAAACTTTGTGACAATGCTTATGGGCATAATATCTAGGCCAATTTCGATTATAGGCCAAATCGGCTTAGGCCTTATTTGGTTATGGGCCTTTAATTACCAAATAAGTATGAAATAGGCCTTGTCTGTGCTCTAACGCAAACAGTTTTCATCCGATTGTCTTCAAACTTTGTGACAATGCTTATGGCCATAATATCTAGGCCAAGTTCGATTATAGGCCAAATAGGCCTAGGCCTTATTTGGCTATGGGCCTTTAATTACCAAATAAGTATGAAATAGGCCTTGTATGTGCTCTAACGCAAACAGTTTTCATTCGATCATCTTCAAACTTTGTGACAATGCTTATGGGCATAATATCTAGGCCAAATTCGATTATATTTTTTTTTTATTTTAATTATTTTTTTTTTTTACTTTATTTTTTTTATTTTACTTTTTTTTTACTTTTTTTTTTTTTTTTTTTTTGCCCTGAGACTCACCATGCCCCGAGACGGGCGTATTTTGTGACATTTTGGCTCTTGTTTAACTTAGTGCAAATGTTAAAGTTTATGTCCAGGTTTTTTCACCTCTAATATATTCAAAGTGCATTGACATATTGCTTTGATACTTTGCATACTTGTTCACCATCATGACCCCAACATATACACAGGGACAGGTAACTCTATCAAGCATTTTGATGAAAGTATGCCCCCTCTTGGACTTAGAAATGCTTATTTGTTCACCTTCATGACCCAGTAGGTAACTGTCCTGCATTTTGTCTAAATTGTCTCCCTTGTTCGACTTAGAAGCAACTACCTCTACACAGAAGAGGGTAAAGCTGCTGATATGAAGCACTTTGTTATGAATATATAATGATTATACTATCCTAGAATGGCACTGCGAATAGTGGATCGCGCTGTTCGTGTACAGCTCTTGTTAATCAGCTAATTCTTTTTAAATGACAATTAATATATTCTAGACCTTTACTTTATTGCAATATGTATTTTGAATTTGATGTCATTTTTTGCACAGTCATGTATCATGTTTATTGTGTTTATTAAATACATACTTACCATTTAGTGCTAGCACAACAACATGACTGTGCTGAAATATATGTTTTATAACACTGTAGATTTTACTAAGATGAATGTATAATAAACTGAATATGTCATAAATACTAGTTATTCTAGTTTGGTATGCAGTTGTATAGTGTGACAAAATGTGATTGGAACTCATGAATACTCTGTTATAATTGTAACATCTAAAACATCCTTATGGTATAGTCCGCCCAGGATAATGTGATATTTACAAACATGAATCGGTTTGGTCAACTGTGGCAAAATTGGTTTTACAAATCACTTAAATAAACAGATAAGGTCAGTATTTTACTCAAAACATCACTGATAATTGGTGCACATAATGGTAATCCACCTTTGTGGACCATACTACTAGTAAATATTCCCGCCTTTCACATTATCCTGGGCGCACTATACAATAATGAAAAATGAGCACCAGTCCAAGGTTTCCACTCTATATATTAGCCACAATGGGACTATATACAGCTGCCATCACAACCTTGCAATGTTGTCATAATCAAGTAGGGTGGCCACAGACTGGTAAACATGGGAAAATGTGTAAAACAAACCCCTGCTGACTTTTGGTCAATACTCAGCTTCCAATCCCACCACAAACACACTGTTTTGTACCTGAAGAACCCTACTGTGAAGTATATTGCACCAGCGCTGGTATTCACAAAGCATCTTAACGGAAAACTTAAAATGGTATCAGCTTAACAGGAAAATCAAGATATCAATTTTTTTACATTGTTTAGAAGCATTACGTAAATAGCAACAATAATGACAAAGAAAACAGGGGTTATTCTTCGTTTTGGCAAAATATCTCAACTTTATAACTTGAGTCAAAATAATTAAGTTTTCCCTTAAGATGCTTCGTGAATACCAGTCCTGAAAAGTAAATGCTGAAGTCTAACAATCCTGCACCCATAGACTAGGGAACCTTTAGGATGAGGATATTGCAGCGCTGATTACCGACGATAAATAAACGCCATAAATTGGATTATACGGTCTTCAAATGGCCACAAACAATGTATCTACAACATTCTTGATTCTGCTTTCAACTAAATTTCAAATACAATAAATAGTTAGTGTATACGTGTGTTATTTGACACATTAATATATACAGTTGAATGAGACATTTCGATTATATCATGTCCGCATGAAAATATCGAATGTTCAACTCTGCTCAAACATAAGTAGGGCACCTCTCGTTTCCACTTATACAATATTTTGTTAAGCTTTTTAAATCGTGGTATGGAACATATCGCCATAGTCAAATACAACTATGGGACCACAACTTTAGTACAAGCAGAACACATTGAAAGCTGCAATGTCTTACAGATGGTCATCTTATATTCACACGTTCAGTATTTTCAACATAATGTTGAAGAAACAGGTGATTGGTACATGAAGAAACTGGTCAACGGCAGAATAAAGTTAAACACGGACTATCATAGTTGATGTTAGTTTTTAATCAAGTATGACATTATGTCCATGGCTGGAACATCTAAATCCTGCAGGTCAACAGTTTTTGTTTTCAATTCTAGATGAGTCAGGGAAGTTTCCTTTACAGTGTCTCTAGATGATTGAGGAAGTAATGATTCTACATTGACTTTGGAATTGACACACTTTAAGCCAGTACTGGGGAATCCACAATGATGACCTTTCCGATGGCGTATTAGACTGGTACCATTATAAGATAAATCAGATTTGAACAATGTTTTAAGTCCTACTAAAAATACGTCACACGGTAAAGGTTCTTCCATTGGAGTAAATTTCATAGAGACAACATCTGAATTGATATTTGTATACATTTTCTGTAGAGGCTGATTCAGAAATTCATTTAATATATTGGACTGCATGGATGGATAAGTAAACTTATCATCATTATGAGACGATGAATCAAAATGTTCCACTGTTAACATATATTTATTCATGGTTGTTTATTATCATACACACCTTCACCGAGACCACGATAATCGTCGTTCCGTAACTGTCTGTCTAACATAATTTCCAGTGTCCCCGCGTCCAGCGAGGCAGCCCCGTGAGGCTGACCAGTATGAAGAGACATCCTAGTTTGGTTATCTTGAAGAAACGCCATCGTTGTTATTGGGTAGTAATTTCTTTCAATATTTTGACGTTTAATATCAGATGGATGCATTTTGCGGCCTATAAACTGGAAACCATTTTGATCTGTGAAAAAACTACCCTGCTTATTTCTAACATCCGAAGTAACCCGCATAATAGGCTCCCATCCTCGCATGTTGTCAGCACTTATGTCTAGTGTATTCTGTATATACAGACACCTGCCTTGCAAGCCTGGATGATGGTACAACTTCGCTCTATGAAACAGATTAGAGACTACGGACTGAACTTCTGTGCAGAATGGCCCCTTGATAACTCGTACAATAGCCTTCCCTTGGAGCAAGTCGGTAGCTGGACCATTTGGCAGAAACAGATACGCACCACTACCTCTTGATAAATAATGCTTGAACTCTAAACTTGTTTTTGTCAATCTAGTTTTATTGTTAGATTTGTCCACCCATTTGCTAAGAAAACCATTAATGGATTTAAACTCAGCACCAATCTGTGTGTTTTCAATATATATTGGGTTGTACAAACGGCCTCTTTGTCTAGGTTTTTCTTGTTCAAATTTTAATTCAGGAGCTATGATAAGTTCATCAGAATTATACATTGATATTCTGGACCAGAAACTACTTGGTTTTGTATTAATGGTTTTTAATGTATAAGTTTCGGTACCAAAAGCGGTTATTTCTGACAAAAACACGATTTCAAAGGATTCCCTGTCAACTTCCGTTGTTGACACGAAAACGGGTTTCACCTGATATTGGATGATGTTTCTGTTGGAGTCTTGAATTTGCAGTTCTACAGAGTCCACAATAAGTTCAACAAACTCTGACCGGAAGTGTCCCGTAGGGTTAAACAATATAACTCTAACACCTTCCTTGGATGGTGAAAGCTTGCGATGCATGGATGCTTGTTTAGGGTTGCTGCGCGTAAGCTCAGGTTCAAACATTGGTGTTGGTGTCTCGATCTTACCTTGAGTTAACAATAACTGAGACGCAGCGGCCAGAACCACAGCAGCATTGTTATAGGCGACCAACAGCTTATCTTCGTAATCTTTAACAACGTATGGCTTTGATGTGCCAGTAATGGCGTCATGATGGAGAAACAATCCAAGATGCTCTCTAGCTTCTTTCAGTAACTTTGCTAAACGTTGCTTGTTACTATACGTCACCTTCCATATAGAACTATACCCATATGCTAGTGAGTACTGAATCTCTGCAGCTCGGAGTCGTGATTCAACCTCTCTAGAAAATCTCTTATCAAATGGTCTTGTTGTAAAATATCCAGTCCAGTACGCATCATGGTGATCAGAGTAAGGAAAGAAGTCACCAATAAGAGACTTCAATCCAATCCCTCTAGATCCATTCATTCCAGTCTTATCTAAATGGTTGAAGTAATCACTAACTGTTCCGAATTTCACATTTATATTAAAAGTCTTCTGAGAATTCATGTAGTCCATTAGTAGTTTGTAGTTTTCATACTGCTGGTCCCACTCCTCAGCATGATCAAACCGGAAGTCATCTCCTAGGGGTATGAATATAGTGTTATGTGGAAACAAGCTAGATTTCAATCTGTACTGTTCATACAGTGTCTTTGCTAGGTTCGCTACGTTCTTCTTTGTCATATGTTGCACACTTTGAAACATTCTGGATCACCGGGTATCTTCCGGAAATCAAACTTTGAGCATGCAGTTTTATCCGGACCACAAGTTTCACGCATGTTGTATAGCATATAAGGCATAACGTGACAACGTATGTCATCAGAATTCTGACTATCCCAGATCTGCTTCCACTTAAATTATAAGTTCCTTTCCAACACCATTCTACCCTTAGTTCCCTGGTGTATTCGTCCAATCACCATATTGGACATACCAGCTTTGTTCCAGATGTAAGGCATAGTGCCAGAGTGACCAAATGGGTCAATGGACCAGCTGTAGTTTGGCTTGACTCCCAGATGTTCCATGACCCACTGGTGACCTTCCATCAATTGGTCTTTAACCGATACATAGTGGGTGGAGGCTTCATCCGGCATCACCCATCCACCAGATACTATCTCCAACCGACCTGTAATAGTTAAAAATTGATACTGATTATTTGCGAAACGTTTAATGGGATTTGAAGCAATGGTCTCATTATGGTTGAGGCGATAGCTGATTGATCTGATGTGTTCGTTCTTCGCATTGCTAGGTGATGGCTCTGTTTGGTATAGGTTCCAATTGTAAATTTTTAGTCAAAAAGAATCTTACAATAGGCGATCTTAATTTTATCTTAAAATAACGAAATATATATCATTTAAAAGGTAAATGTTATATCTGTAAGGAACCATTTGCACCTAAGGGTTGACTTTGAGTTAAGTTATTTAAAACCCAGGGTAAAGATACCCATGTTTGGTCATACGCTCAGATTGTATATAGACAAAGAAGGAAAAAATCACTAGGAAAGTGGTATAAAATATCTTGAAAATAGGCGATCTAAATATTTATTAAGATACATGAAATTAATATCACCTAATATGTAAGTCATTAAAGATTACAGATCTTTTTGCACCTAAGAGTTTGCTTGTCTAGTTTTTTCGTTATTATGAAAAACCTATATTGCCCCTTCTTATTTCTATATAGAATAAAAGAGCGCTATCGATTAACCGCTTGAGGAGAATTCTTCCACATGCCACTTTAGGCGCAAACTATATAATCTCAGATCAATACAGAAGATAAATTTACAAGTTACTTAATAGTATGCCATTAATGTGACCGCTCTGTTGAGCAAAATCTTGCCGGGAGTTTTAATTATATAAGTCAAAGGAAGATAACTTGATCATTTGCCAACCACATGTCATGAGTTTAACCATTGAACAAAATTCAATTTAGAACTTTGTGAAATCATCAAAGATTTACAGTACAATGCAGTATAATATGCAATAATAAAGATGGCATTTTTACCTGATCTGACCAAATCACTGACTTGAAGTTTAACAAGATCAGACTGAGTATCCCACCATTTACTCAAGAAGACAATTTCCGCCCAGATAA
The DNA here is from genome assembly GCA_947247005.1 of Spisula solida. NCBI lineage: Eukaryota > Metazoa > Mollusca > Bivalvia > Venerida > Mactridae > Spisula > Spisula solida. The sequence goes on from OX365945.1 coordinate 56,183,347, forward strand.
ATGTCATATCTGGGTACAAGTGTAGCTTGCGAACCATACTGTCTAAGATTATCTTCACTTTTTTCGTATAATATTCATCCGCAGTTTCTAACCAACCGGGGTCGACGTGAGAGAACGGCACAATACATACAGTCAAGCGTTCCAGACCTTTGCTATAGGCAGCTCGTTCTAACGGAGCGTGTGGCATATTGTACTGTCCGTCTGCCTTGCACTTGTCATTAACACTGCTTTCTTGGTAGAAGTTGAATAATAGTGGATTCTTGGCAATGAACCCTCGAAGTTTATCCTGATGAGACCTGGCAGAAAAGAATAATGGTCAATAATTATATTACATTCGCTGTTAAACTCCAAAAGGACCACCAAACTATGAAATATCTCAAAACCTGGTTTGAAGAATGTGTAATAACTAATAAATAACGTCTGATATGCCTGAAATCTCCTTTTCCTTTTAAATATCATATTGTACACAAAATTCGTAAACGATTATTTATTTTTACCAACAAGTAGGTCTAACTAAAAAGTCCAGAAACCAATAGTTATAGATCATTTTATATAATAATTAGAAATTGAATGCTATTTTGTACCTGAACAACTTTGGTAGATATCCAACATTCGACAGTAGACTGTACACGACACTGATGAGTCCACCAGTGACCAAGGCTACCATCAATCTATGTCGGAACTTCATTCTCCACCCCATACATGCACAACTAAAGTACGTAGATTTCTAGATCTGTAAAACATTACTGTACAATTAATGCTATTCAGGGCGGATTATTTTTTTATTAATTTCGCGGATGCACTCGATCGCGAAATTAAATTCCCTCGAATAATTGACCTCAAAAATAAGTAACAAGATTTTTCTTTAAATATTTTAAATCTACAAATTTAAGTATCCACCACATTACAATTTTACCAAAATCCGCGATATTGCATGATTTACAGTTTATCAGCTAAATTGAAATGACAATAAAACAAAACATGAGGGACCCTGGTTCCATTTGAGACAGTGTCACTTGGTCATTTCTAAAACACTTTTCAGTGTTTCCCGCTTATTTATAGATGATTGGGTCGGAATAGTTAGTTAGCGATCATGATAAACCTTAAATATCTCAATAAGTACTATGGTGATTAAACCCCAAAACATGCGTATCTTTTCACAATAATATATCCACTACAAAGGGTATTTTTATAATAGTGACATTGAAAAACATCCACAGTCGATTTGAAATGTACAAAAGAAACTCACACTTAAAAACATATCCAACTCTGATCGTCTATTTGATTTGCTTGTTCCTGTAAAAATTGTGAAATATCAACCGAAAAGTCTCACTGAGCACGCATTATATTAAATGACATATAAAAAACATAAGCGTTATTAAAAAGACCACTGAACGTCATCTGAACGTTTTCTCAAAATACTCCTATACTTAGTTAAGATATTGCCAGCAACGAAATGTGGTATTAATGTTCAATTCTAAAGAACGCAACATATGTTATTCTTTTATTCTATGTCGCGTTAAAAAAAGTAAATGTTAATACAAATATAATTCCAATGTCACTGACAGCTGAATAGTGAATGCATTATAAGGCTATATTCAATTCATTCAGTGTAACATATTTTTTACCATTATTCACCTTAAGTTGGCACATGTGTTACCGGTTTCCTGCAGTACAAATATTAAGTGCTTGTAAAAAGTGGCAAGAAGATGCATGAAAATGTCGACATCACATGTAAAAGTGGTAAGAAGATGCATGAAAATGTCGACAACACATGTAAAAGTGGTAAGAAGATGCATGAAAATGTCCACAACACATGTAAAAGTGGTAACAAGACGCGTGAAAATGTCGACAACACATGTAAAAATGGTAACAAGACGCATGAAAATGTCGACAACACATGTAAAAGTGGTAACAAGACGCATGAAAATGTCGACAACACATGTAGAAGTGGTAACAAGACGCATGAAAATGTCCACAACACATGTAAAAGTGGTAACAAGACGCGTGAAAATGTCGACAACACATGTAAAAGTGGTAAGAAGATGCATGAAAATGTCGACAACACATGTAAAAGTGGTAACAAGACGCGTGAAAATGTCGACAACACATGTATAGTCCAGAGAATTTGACACGACTCTCGAACTTTTATTTGCATAATTTAACAGCTGATATATGGTCTATATTAATAATCCCGGTTGTATGTTTTCATAAGCGGGGACTATCACGAAGACGCTCGAGGTGTAATACCAACACAAATCTAAAGGACCGATATTGCACGATTTGCTCGCGGAAATTTATATATTCAACGCAAGAACCTTGTAATATATTCATGCATAAAGTTCAGGATCATGTCAAATTCTCTGTGCTATAAAAGTGGTAAGAAGATGCATGTGAATGTCGACAACACATGTAGAAGTGGTAAGAAGATGAATGAAAATGTCGACAACACATGTAAAAGTGGTAAGAAGATGCATGAAAATGTCCACAACACATGTAAAAGTGGTAAGAAGATGCATGAAAATGTCGACAACACATGTAAAAGTGGTAAGAAGATGCATGAAAATGTCCACAACACATGTAAAAGTGGTAAGAAGACGCGTGAAAATGTCGACAAAACATGTAGAAGTGGTAAGAAGATGCATGAAAATGTCCACAACACATGTAAAAGTGGTAAGAAGATGCATGAAAATGTCCACAACACATGTAAAAGTGGTAAGAAGATGCATGAAAATGTCGACAACACATGTAGAAGTGGTAAGAAGATGCATGAAAATGTCGACAACATATGTAAAAGTGGTAAGAAGATGCATGAAAATGTCCACAACACATGTAAAAGTGGTAAGAAGATGCATGAAAATGTCGACAACACATGTAGGAGTGGTAAGAAGATGCATGAAAATGTCCACAACACATGTAAAAGTGGTAAGAAGATGCATGAAAATGTCGACAACACATGTAAAAGTGGTAAGAAGATGCATGAAAATGTCGACAACACATGTAGAAGTGGTAAGAAGATGCATGAAAATGTCGACAACATATGTAAAAGTGGTAAGAAGATGCATGAAAATGTCCACAACACATGTAGAAGTGGTAAGAAGATGCATGAAAATGTCCACAACACATGTAAAAGTGGTAAGAAGACGCGTGAAAATGTCGACAACACATGTAGAAGTGGTAAGAAGATGCATGAAAATGTCGACAACACATGTAAAAGTGGTAAGAAGATGCACTTAAATGTCCACAACACATGAAGAAGTGGTAAGAAGATGCATGAAAATGTCGACAACACATGTGAAATTAGCAACAATACATATTAAGACATGCGCAAATGACGACAAGATCCGTGAAAATGAGGACAGAACATGTGAAAATGGCGACAAGGCGCACGTATTGAGCAGTCCTAATCTATTTATTCACAATATTCATTTAACATTATATCACCTAAGGATCACGGTGTACATGTTGTAACTTCAGCGAATGTGGGACTCGAATCCGCATCATCTTATTGGCAGACAATTGCATACTGAGCTAATCGCGAAGCTATCGTATCTATATATGACGTTACGCTCATTGTTGGCGTACATTGGCAATTTATAACATTTTTACACTTCAATATTGCATAAAAATCGTTTTAGAAATACGGTCGTTTATATTTTGATATCACAAGCAAGATAAAAGAATCGCCATGCTAGTAATGTGATCCGCATGTACGTTTAATTATTAGTATATATTAAATCAAACATAGAATGACGTAGAACGTCACAAAAACGTCATGTAAGATGTAACATAATTGACCAATGCGCAGTGTTTAGCAGCTCGGCAAATTCATATAAGTATCTTTATCCGCCCAAAAAGTAGATGCGGCGACGTGATGGCAACTCGATTTCGCGTTGTTTCATTTATGTGCGGTTCAAAACTTCCAGTAACAAACCGTGAGCGAAAAACATATTCAACTGAAAACGTAAGATTTAATTTCTTTCCGCGACAAGATTTGTTAAAACTTCAGTATTTTCTATAACTTAAGTCGACTTTCTATAATCTTTATTTTGATAAAAAGTACACGCATCCTACTTTTGAATTGGGTATAATTTGTATGATTATGACTTTGAATTAGGCTTTTAATATAGGTATACTTTTTTCTAGCCACGATGTCACACGCATCAAAAAGTGCACAAATTAAAATTGTGATGTTGCTATGCCTCAAAATATTTAAAGAAGTATGCATTTATTAAAACGACAGCGACTACAACCAAAAAGTACATATAATTGTCTGTATTTTGATATAAATAAGTCTTACATTCAACATAGCTTTAATTTTATTTATGAATTTTGGCAAATCTAGCCATAATGTCACACCCTTGAAATTAACGTAACGTCAACGTCTACGTGATCGGTAGAATCGTACCCGTTGTAGTAAAAGAGTCGATGTACTGCAGATTTAAATGAAATTTTGTATGAATGAAGTATGAGCTGTGGGGTTTATGTAATTATGGTGTTTTAGTCTGAAATAGTAAGTTTATCGGTATTAAAAGCGCCACTTGTCGGGACGTGGTTTTCGTAGTATTTTCTAACTTACTTTCTCATTTTTGTACATGTATTTTAATGTCTCGGCAAAATGTAAATCATCTACTTGTATGGAACGATATGCAGCGTATTATTGGTATATTCTATTGTATGTTTAATTAAAATGTACGACTGTAACGCCTTAATTACCCCTCCGCCTCGCCATATGGCCGATCTAAAAACTGCCATACATATTGCGTAAAAATGCACTTATCAATCAAGCGGGTTGCTCAAAACCATTTTAATTTTACAACAATATTTTTTAAACCAATCGCGAAATATGTGACGAATAAAAATGTGGGGTTTATGGCATAATTTAAGAAAAATTGTATTCGAAACACCCAAATAAGTCTTGTAACGTCAATAATCGTTAAAAACGTCAACAACGTCGAAATTGGTTACGCTAATGTACGCCAACATCGAGCGTAACGTCTTATGTAAGAACAATTTGGCAAATTTTCATTTTCATGAACAGTCAAAGAGTTATAAACTCCAGAATTAGCATTGCAAACACTAACCACTTTATACAAGTAATACATCTAACAAAAACTGAGTGAGTGTGTTATTTTACCCTCGATATAATTATTTCTAGTCATAACAAATGATAACATATGGAACCTCCAATAATTTGATTAGCAATTCCGCCATCCAGTACATATCGTATATAGTTCATGCGTGGGTCCAAAGAGAGAACCCTGGAATGTTTGCAAACATACTAGTATATACTTACATTGCTTTTTGGGGGATAGGAGTCTAATCAGAACAACAAATGTAGCTGGTTGGACCACCTCTGAGACAAATCGCTGGACCGCCCCTTTCCTAAAGAATAGTACTGATTGCACCTCCAATGGAAAAATTCTGGATCCGCGCATGGAGCTCTCGTACACGTACACACTGTATGAATAGACTAATTATCTGCTGGCAAACATAACTTGTAATATGCTAATATGTAAACATGCTCAACAAATACTTCAAACAAACCTGTCAGCTCATCATTCAATATTTGTTATATCTTAAGCTGGGTTCACACTCTAGCGTTTGAACCGACGTTTACCAACGTTTGGGCAAACGTTCAGCTCCGCTAGTAAAATTTACTAAACGTTTTGAAAAGTTGATGATCGCTGGTAAACGCTGAAGAACGTTGTATTCGTTGAATATTTTTAACATGCAAAATCTTTGCTGACGTTTGGAAATAAACGCTGATGTAAGTTGTGCTCCGTTGGCAAACGTCCGCTGAAACGCTGCTGGTGATAATGAATTTAGTCGAACGTTAATCTAGCGGAAGCCAACGGGTATCCAGCGCAATGAAAGCGGTAGTAACGCAAGGGCTGGCGTAAGAGAACTTTCTCCAGCGCAAATGAACGTTTGTACAACGCAGACCAACGGGTAGCAGACGCAATGAGCGCGATAGCAATGCAAGTGGTTAGCGCAGACGAACTTTTCATAACGTTTCAGTAACTTAGATAAACTTAGTTCAACGGATCCTGGCGTTTGGCACCTCGTTCGTCTAAGTCGGACTAAGTTAGGGGCCGCTACACATACGCTAAGCTCCGCTGGCAAACGTTCGCATTCGTTAATAGAAAATAGCTACAACGCTGGCAATAGTAACCGCTGCCAAACGCAGTCAAGCGCAGGGCGACGTTTGCAAACGTTTGCGTTCGCCAGTTACACAACGCTCGTAGTGTGAACCAAAATATTCCTCCTTGCGAACGTAATTTCACCGACGTTTGGGTTCATTTTCCCGACTTATGAAACGCTGATCAACGCTGGTACAAACGTTCATAGTGTGAACCCAACTTAAGCAAGGCCCTGTCATTAAATTACGTTAATAAATGTCACACGGCAAGATTAACTGTTTTGAAATGCTTAGTCCATGTTCATAGATTTATTAATATAATAAATACGAGAGTTGTCCCAGAATAGCGTATAATTCTTGATTTATTCAGTCCATCATAATAGTACATTGTACTACTTTGAAATTTTACATGTGCATTTCTACAATGAATCATATTGAATATTTTTCATACAATCATACACGTGGGTCGTTTGCCCAATATTTATGGATTTTGAAATTCTACATTTAAAGAAGGTACAATGATGTAAAATGATACTAAGACTCGGACAGGGAAGGCAGCACTCAACTTAAACAGCCGGGCATAGAAAACATAAAAACAACACAGGCAGCAATTACACGAGTCGACACAATGTAAACCATGTCTGGAAAAGCGAACATTTAACTATTTATATTAAGTCTATAATGTTTAGTATTCAATATTGATCTTACTTGACTTAAGGATAAGGACAACCAATCAGATCACACCATATTAAACTCTTGGTCAGTAACAGGCGTTAGGATTGGCTATCCTTTTTCTTCAATTAAAAAAGATCAATATTGAATACCACCCTTGGTGTGTTTGCCCTATGGCCAGAGTTCTTTTATTTTTCGCTACTCGGACCCTCCTGTCCAATTTTTTGGCATTTTCAAAAATAAATGAAAAACTGGAAAAAAACAAAATTGAATATCATGTTTTGATGATAAATGGACCAGCCTTGTATTATTATTTCATTAATTTGTTAATAATATTATATTAGTGTTTCACTACAGTATCCTAGTCTTAAGATAAATTGGCTATTAATTTTCTTGAAAACTAACACTGTTGTTGAGTGTTGATTGCTTTCAACCGGACCGTTATTGACTATTCTACCACCCGCAGTTCGTGGAAGCTACATTCCTTTTTTGGAGTTTTTATTTTTATTTTTTTCCCTCCTCCTGTGGCCTTTTTTCTGAAAAATGTCCCAGTAACAAAAAAACTCAAAAAAACTCTGACCTATGGCAATAATAACTATTCTGCATCACATACTAAATGAACGATGTCAATATGATAAAGACAACTTGATTACGGAGAGTAAATAATCATCAGCAGCACTATGGCCTTCAGCGCTAATTTACGTAACATTCCGAACATTTCCAGGAAATAGAAGTTCTCGGGATGGACGTATTATCAATACATGTTCCGCGTCTTTCCAAGTTACAAAATCTGTATAATTTTATAATCTAATTTATTTGTCATGTATTTCGAGGAATTGGCGATTTGTTGCTTTGCATTGTAATTGAACTAGTATTGATTTTAAAGTTATCTGGAAGACTAACATAGGACCCTCATATCTGTATCTTCGGTGCTCCTCTATAGCGCACTTCATTATTTTGAAAAAAACGATGTTGCAGAACTTTAATATTCATCGATCGTATTTTGCCTCGGGTATATACTTCCGATGACGAGCTTCAGAATGCATCTGGAACATGTTCCTCGTAATCTAGGGGTAGCTTCGGAGAAGTCATGAGACAATTTGTGACATCGGGAGGAATCGTGATGAATCGGTATAACTCTCGATGTGTTCCCGACTTTAAGCGTCGGCCCAACTGATGTACTCCCGATGTCAATCAGGCTGGGGACTCATTCTGCAAAAACCTTAGGAGTATCGGGAGCCATCGGGAGCAATTTGGAGAAAATGTGTGTAATTCCTCATCGCCGATCGTGGAACTTACAGTGTTGTTGTCCAAATCATAACCGATGCAGTTACAATTGGTACTGGCTATTTGTGCAACCTTTTAAGTGGGGGTTATATTGTTGTGATAGACGAGTGCTCCAATGCTTTCTTACTTCACAATGCTATAGGGAAGATCACCTATCCATATATAAAAAGCTCTCCGGCAGTCTATGGGATGAATGCACAATAAAATTATGTCCTCCTGGAGTCTACCAATAGCTAGCTGGTGGGCACATTTGCATATATGAATACCCTTGAATACGAACATGATATCTCCTATACGATGGAGTCGTACAGTATGGGTTTAAGTCCAACTATAGGTGAAAGCTATAAATGCACCGGCTTATAATGATTAAGCATATACTAGTACAGTAAAACCTCTGTAGTACAAAACCCTTTAGGAGTTGCAAATATTGACCGTTGTTTAGAGGTTGTTGCTCTACAGGGGTTACATCTATAATAAATTACAAATTTTGAAGGCGTTGTTGCAGGGAAGTAGTTGCTCTACGGAGGGCTGCTCTGTAGACGTCGTACTGTACATATAACAACCCGACAACAATATAGTTTGTAGGGTATAACGTATTTTTGTTTAGTCATTTAATGGAAGGAGAATGCCAGATGGAGAGATAATATTGAATGTAGCAATAATGGATACAAATTATGATTTCCCAACTGTAGTCGATATTACATACATTAAAAATCACATATTTTCGTTGGTATTAAATTTCGTGGATTTTGATAAAAAAAACATGTTCGTGGGATCGTAAGTTCGTGGATTAAAAAAATGAAATTGTAAACCCATGTTATGTATTTGGGAGGTCAATTAAACGAGGGGATTAGATTTCGTGGTCGATTTCTACGAAATTAACGAAAGTTTAACTCCCTCGACAAATAATTATTTTACAGTATAATATCTCATATTTCAGGACTTGTATTTTTTCGAGATGATAAACATATTATAAAATGCTAATGGACAGCTGGTTATGTATTATTCATGCCTTTATATTAGATAGCTGTATTCTAGACCATACTTTCTCTTATTATTCATTGACAAAATTCATTGACAAAAGGTTTTAGGAATCGATGTCATAGACTTCTGTAGCTCAATGGTTAGCGCGCTTGCCGTCTAATCTGGCGACCCATGTTCAAAACCGGGTGGAGGTACACATATAAAGCTGACTGGCAAATGAAGCCTATGCTTGGCATTTAAAAAAAGAAAAAAGAAGGATCCAGTTATTTTTCTCTGTGGTCAAACAAGCTATTTTTTCTCAGAAAGGGGTCAGACGTCAGACCAGCTATTGTACTCGGGGTGGGGGTTGTCCTAATGAAACTCTAAACCCTGACAAAATTTTGCGAATTTATAAAATACCTACCCTCCGCAGTTTGGTAAATTTGGCGGGTCCATACTCCCGTTATCTGGATCCATACATACGGTCGAAGAGAGAGATGCACAGGGTACGAATTGCCGGAAACAGTAGGCTGTCGACTAACTTGTCAAGAAGTGTTTCTTCAGTAACAACAATACAATCAGAGGTACATAGACCAACGCATGTGCGTACAAATATGAGATTTTTTGTCCTTGGTGTAATCAGATCATATTTCGACCTCCGCAGTAATTTTGTTTGCTATATCTTCAGTATTAATGCCGAGTTCAACTATGTTAATTACTGCTTTTACTGCCAACTTCACAGCGGTCAAAACTACTAACACACGTCTCAATTAACTGTACAATGTATACTTCGCGGGTGCTCGCAACACCTCGGCTATTCCCGTTGACATGTACAATCGTAACTGTTCGGGCAGTCCGAGCAGGTGATCCAATTAATTTCAGTTGTTGACCGGATAGTCTGTACATGTAGCGATACGTGTGCCAAACAACACAAGGTAGGTTTATTATGAAATTGACTGGATAGCCATTTACACAACATAGGAAACAGACAACCCTGTGTACAATACCACCTGCATATAATGGCCAATGTTCCAAAACCTGTCTTCAAAGACCAGCAGTTTTATCTGTCATCAGAACGTTGTCGATGATATTTAACCCGTTGAGACCAACAAATACTACTTTTTGCTTTTCCTATGGATGGTCTTCACAGACAACATGCACGCGCGGATCCAGAGGGCGGGACTCCCTGGGAGTTTGCCCAAACTGTGGTTATCTTGTATACTTGCACAAGTACGAGTATATAGCTGGTTGGACACCCTTATCAAAATAGATGGTTGGACCCCCCCCCTTGAAAAAGTCGTTGGAACCGTTCATGACATGGACAAGTTTTATTGTATAGGTTGACTTGTGAATACATGATGCATGATAATTGACAAGGTAGTACATAGTTATACATTTCGTTTATTAATTAGCAAAATACACGATACCAATTGGGTACAAAAAGACTAACTTCAACATCAAGACGTGTTTTACAGAATTAAAACCTTTCACAATAATAAAATGTAAAACAACAATAACAACAACAATAATAGTGTCATAACAACAAACACGACATGGCCTCGATACCCCGAAACATCTCAAGTAGAAATCTCAGCTTCTCACGTTGAGATTTTGATCAAATCAAAGTCAGAATTTGAGATCAATTTGAAGTACAAATTCTGTTTCTGTTCTGTGGTGTGAATTTTGAGTCCAGTGTACCATGGATATTACCTAAAAGACACATTGCAATATTTGAGATGAGATTTAACTCAGATTGAGATGTTTCGGGAGATTTGGGCCTGTTGTCATTCCTGGTGATACCCGCCAAATTTTGAAATCGTTCAAAAGATGGAATTTTTTCCAATGGTGAAAAGCGTATTTTATTCTTTAATATTTATCAGTAGATCTACATGTTCAATAGCTTAGCATATAATGCTACATATCACATTTATATTGTTATAAAGCTCAAATTTTATCGTCATTTTTCCAAATTCAAACAAAAATAATACATATAATTATCGTAGAAACCGTTTAATTGATTTTTAACTTTGATGAAACTACCCTTTATGATAAACGAACATGTAAAATATAATTAGGTATACCTGTATTATAATTATAGCATTTCTGACAAAATAATGGCGTTCAAATACATGTGTATGGGTTTGTATATACTCTATACGTACATATACATGTTTCAATATTTTATACTTTAATATAATGTAGATATATGGTAAAATAGTGGTTGACATAAAATGGTAATAATAATTAATAATAGTTTTATAATAAAAGAAGCATGTATATTATACATGTACATGGAAAACAAGACCCAACAATATATAAAACTATGACACATTAACTAAAACATGTGCTAAAATATAAAACAATGCATTAACATTAAACAAAATTTTGCTCATACAGTGTAAGATCACGTTCAATATTTGGTTAATTATTGGCACAAGAACAATACATATTTTTGTTAAGCATTTCATACAAGGTTCAGCTCTCTCTCTATATTATCAGGATTCAAATCCTAACCATGCTGTGGAAAATCAGCAAATGTCCAGTTACAAACGGCGAGCGATTCATGATAAAAGTTTTCCGGGAATATATTTTCAACAAAATGTATTTTTTTGTAAAACACTTTCACTTCCATGCAAATTCTACATATATCTTTTATGAAGGACATGTCTGTTATTAATGGTATCGATCCCGATCAACCGCTTCCAGTTCTACCGGAGGTTTGTACGAGGCGATACCCTCGGACGGATCTGGGAATCAGATGTCTCGTATCCCGAGATAGGTTCGATAAGTATGGTGGTTTTTAGTTTCGTAATACCAAAGTATGAAAATGGTATCGGGATTAAAATCATTACTGTAACTGAACATTTGTGATATTGATGTTATATGCTTGTAAACTGATAGACGAAAATGCCTAATGTTTAAAAAAACATGTAATCCATATAACCGTGGTCAATGAAAGAATACACATACATGTATGTACCATGCCAGACATTAACCAGGAGATGTTGTGTGACAGCGCAGCACTCTACCAACTGCGCCAGCCAGGCGGAATCTGCTGTTTCAATACTAGTATAACCTTTTTGAATGTCCTAGCCTTGAGACCAAGGTTAGGAATCAAGTCATTTCTGGACATGAAGAAAGTATTTCCCGGCAAGTGTATAAAACAGGTCAGATAAATACGTGGATAGAATGTCAGCTCAGTGGATAAACTTCCAATCAATGGATCTGTTTACTATCAGAATACTTCAGCATTAAGCAGATTATGTTTCGATCAGGAGGTCCTAATCGACCGACAAATAAGCATGTGTATTTACCTTTGTACAGTAAGACATCACCTTAAGACCACTTCATTAAAAAGACAACCTCAAATTAAAGACCACCATTTTCAGGTCCATTTTTACTGGTTTGCATATTATTAAAATTCTGCATGTCCGACCAATTCAATAAACAGCTTTCAAGAGTCCCAAGTGTGATCTTATTATTGAGGTTTACTCTATAATTATATAATGCTTTCGCGTGATTTATGGCACTGTGTGTTTGGTTCATATGGTGACAAAACGTCTAAATATCGTACTAATTTCAAGCTGAAGCAAGTCCTGCAGTGTGCACTCGAATGCCCTATTCAAAGCGTGTTATTATTAAGGATGCACTCAAATGTCCTGATCAAAGCGCGTTTATAAAGTGCACTCGAATGCCCTGGTATAAGCGCGTTTTAGGGTGAATTCAAATGTCCTGATCAAAGAATCATCTTGATGGTGCACTCGAATGTCCTGAAAGCGCATTCTTAAGTGTCCACTCGAATATCCTGATTAAAGCGCATTCTTGATGGTGCACTCGAATGTCCTGATTAAAGCGCGTTCTTGAGTGAGCACTCGAATGTCCTGATCAAAGCGCGTACAATTGATTTTAAGCATAATTAGAGGTACTAACTGCCCAACCGAACTGAGCACCGTAGTAGGTAAGCATATAAAAGAAGCTAACGAATGGAATTGGGTACTCGTTATGTTCCAGTATAACTAAACAGTCAGAGAAGATGAACAAACACGCTCCAATACATCCTAGCAACACGGCTTTGTCACCTGGGTTCTCCTCCACAGCAGACGATGCTTTCCAGCCAGCCAGGAATAGAGGGATGAAGTAAAAGAATAAAAATATTATTGTGAAATATGACTCGGTGCCAGACTGAATGCTCAGGAATGTGTTGATGAAAAGAAGCACGAACAACCACGTGCAGGTACTGCTGTTTTCCTTCTGTCTTCCGTCTACCTGTATCGCCATGATGTAGCAAAAATGAGCAGCTATGAAGAGGAACCCGCCAATAAACAATGTGTATGAAATTGACGTGAAGATATCCCCTATCACTGACACGACCAATCCGAGCATGACGAAAACGCTGTACGGATCTTCCGGCATAATTGTTTCCAAAGACACCTTTTTCGTCTGATTCGGAAACTTTGATTTTGTCGTTATAATGTAGCCAATCAGAGAGAGGATTGGTAAAAGTTTGAAAATGGTTCCCAGGAATGTTGAGCCAGGTTCATACGGTTGCACCAGAAAGAAAACGGAAGTGACGACAAACGGAAGTAAACTTATCTTCTGCTTCCGGGTAAAAATCGACAACCCTCTTTTGATCGCCTCCATGCTTGATACTCTTGTGTTAGTCTGAAAAGAAAGAAAATATGTCGATTATTTACAATCTGCCGGCTTTGAATACAATATATATAATCTATATTTGCAACGTTTGGTATATTTTAGCCAAGTGTCAGCTATGGTGTCGTAACCCTTTTTGGCCGCCTCAATGCTTGATATTCTGATGTCTGTCTGGATAGAAACACAAAATGGGGATTATTAATAAGTTGGCGGCTTTAAATGCAATAGATATAATCTATATTTGCAACGTTTGGTATATTTTTAACTAAAAGTCGGCTATGGTGTCGTTATCCTTATTTGATTCCTTCCATATTTGAAATGTTCGTGATTGGCTGGAAAGAAATACGATATGTCGATTATTAATAAGTTGCCGGCTGTGGATACAATATTTGCAAGGTTTGGTATATTTTTATCTACGTGTCGGTAATGGTGTCGTTACAACGTCTGGAATAAATACACAGCTATTGATTATTCCAGCGTTATAAGCAGGCAGAAGAGCAAAGAAGTCAATCGAATACATCTTCAAAGAAACTGTATTCCTCTCAAGAGATTTTGATGATGAAGGAGTCAGGAACTACGTAAATTAAGAATATATAAATGAAAATGTCAAACAGTGTTAGACGTTTTTCTATTGTTCTACTGGCACAAAATAAAAATAGATCTTAGATTGTTAGTTTTTTAGTTTCTAATAATTTATTTTTGGTCGATTATGAAAAAAAAGTTTTTTCCTACTTATATTTACGCTACATCAGGCGTGACACCAGGTAATTGGTGAACGTCAACGCTACACCAGGCATGACACCAGGTAATTGGTAAACGTCAACGCTACACAAGGCATGACATCAGGTAATTGGCGAACGTCAACGCTACACAAGGCATGACATCACGTACTTGGTGAACGTCAACACTACACCAGACATGACATCAGGTAATTGGTGAACGTCAACACTACACAAGGCATGACATCAGGTAATTGGTAAACGTCAACACTACACCAGACATGACATCAGGTAATTGGTGAACGTCAACACTACACAAGGCATGACATCAGGTAATTGGTAAACGTCAACGCTACACAAGGCATGACATCAGGTAATTGGCGAACGTCAACGCTACACAAGGCATGACATCAGGTAATTGGTGAACGTCAACGCTACACCAGGCATGACATCACGTACTTGGTGAACAGAATGGTTTTAGTGTGCAATAGTTACGACTACCTGTATAAGTTAATGACTTTTCTCCGGTGCCAGTGTTCTGAGGCTACTATATTATACTAATTATCAGACACTCTGTGTGTAATACAGAAGCTTAATTAAGTGGTGTTTTGTATAGGAACTAGTTCAGTATACTTAACCAAAGATGAGACATTTTGATGTTGGATTAACCCAGTCAATAAAATATTGTACACATCCAAATAGAATGTGGATCCTTTCGGGGAGCTGTATACGTACGATTATGACTCCTTGCTATAAGTAGCTGTATTCGTACGATTATGACTCCTTGCTATAAGTAGCTGTATTCGTACGATTATGACTCCTTGCTATAAGTAGCTGTATTCGTACGATTATGACTCCTTGCTATAAGTAGCTGTATTCGTACGATTATGACTCCTTGCTATAAGTAGCTGTATTCGTACGATTATGACTCCTTGCTATAAGTAGCTGTATTCGTACGATTATGACTCCTTGCTATAAGTAGCTGTATTCGTACGATTGTGACTCCTTGCTATAAGTAGCTGTATTCGAACAAAAGCATGTGTCCCTGCGAAAACAGCTTCTTCCTTCGAATACAGCTTTCTTGTCAAACCATATATTAATACATGTACTTAGACTTTGGTCGATGCTGGAAAAATGCACTGGGGAGCTGTATTAGAATCAAAGCATGATTTGCTTTGAATACAGCGCCCTTTCATCAGGGGAGTGCTAACCGTCCAATAATAGCCCCGCGGGAGCTGTATTCAAAGGGAGTGCTTTTCGGTGTGACAATGTACAAATGTCGCTCATATTGATGAGGTACTCTTTTGTTCGAAACATCATTTGGAATATCATTGTAACTTCTGTGCACTGCACACATCTAAATATCATGGTATAAGGTGATATAGCGGAAATACATAGCATAATCACGACATGGCGAGTATGATTAGAGAACGGTTATGACTATTAGGTACTGATGTACATGTATTTTAATGGCATCTCACATGTATTTTAAAAGTACAATTTTATCAGAAAAACAGTGTTCAGCCAAATGTGGGTAAAATACCACGTGTGAACAAAAACATGCGCTAGTACAAAACATGTAAGCAGAGACTATTAACATTAATGTACCTAACATTGCATCAGAACATTTGCCGATATTTCCCGATATTTAAAAGAGAGATCTTCTGTCAACAAACAGACAAAAACCATTGTTGCTGTTTCTATGAGTGTTACAAACAGGTTTGAGTGTATTTAGAATGTACCATGTTTGTCAGCCTTGACTAGATCAGTGGCTATAAGTTACGAAGCAACTTTCAATGGGTTAATGGTAGTAGTATCAATGTTTGTAAACATGTTATATCACGACACAACGAAATGTCATATCAAAATTTAGTTATTGACTCTGATTATGGAAGACAACGCAGATAATCAAAGCACTGTAACAATCTCCAACGAAACCGATGCAACCTTCTTACTCAGTAACTTTATTTGACCGATGCAACCTGCTTACCCAGTAACTTTATTTGTATTAAGTTTGTAAGAAACTGTCGGATCTCACGTTTTCGCCCAAATCGGTACAGAATTAAAATTGAAAACGAATTCAAAAATATTAAGTAAAATTTCTGAGATTAACTGATATAGTTAGGGGCAAATGATATTACGCAGGTTTTATTGTAAACTCGAGGATGTGTGTAAGTATATACATTTGTAGTTATCAATAAACGACTGTGAACATTATTTAAGTCGCTCGTATATAACCTTGAATATTAAGTGCACACTAAGCCGCTCGTATATAACCTTGAATATCAAGTAGCTTATTTACGAGGGGTGATCAATAAATACGCGGGAAACTGCTCTCATTTTTTAGTCGTCGTAGTAAGTTTATGAAACGTCTGGTAAAAACTATGTAGGTAAATTTATTTCAAATTAATTCACAGCTGCTAATTATTGTTATTAACCAAAGACTGATCAAACGCGGTTTCCAATGTCAACGTTTACTCGATGTCAGCGGCCCAAATTTTCTTATTTTCTGACGTATTTGTTGATCACCCCTCGTATTAATATTTCTCCTCTACGCTATGTAGTTATATTAAACAGATGTGACGAAGACTGATCCTAAAAACATGTCATTGTATAAGTTAGCAGTAATCAGTTTAATATTAGCATTATTCTATATTTTTTATTAGTCATCACATAGAAACAAATTAATGGGTATTCCTTTTAAATCTAGCTTCAAAATTGCCAGTACACCCACGACATTTTCACATCTTAAACGGGTATCTATACGCCCTTCCATATTTAACATATCTTTACACATTGCGATAATCCTGAAATACGGGTAGATGAACATAAAATGTCATAAATTTGACATATGAGTGTTTCGTTGAGTGTATCAGGGACATACCGAGTGTATCAGCCGTGACAAAAGTGTATTCAGACTTCATGCTCGTATATTCTCATACATAAAATCATACATAAAAAAGTATACTTAAAATATGCTGAGTTGCGTATTTGCCAACTAAATAAACCAAATAAATACAAATTTCTGGCTGAGAGATCAAAGTATGAAGATTATATATAGGGGGAAATGAAATGGTATATAAAAGATTAATGTTTACACAATGTGTAAATATATCGTTGGTAAAGAAGTTCGTTATGCTATACATACATGTACATGTATCTATCTCACCCATGCCTACTTAACACGGATTATACTTAGTCTAGTCATGTAAATAATCTCACTGAGTATATACATATATATTTTATAACGATTTTCACGTTTGGTAGTTTTGTGTTGCATGCGAAAAAAGGCACATTAAGAATGAGCATGAAGAGTCTTCCGTATTTGACTAAGTCAGGGAAGGACGATCTATATAAAATACTAGAATGACGCCTGACGAGGGGACTAGGGACACTTTTAAAATATGCATGTACATCAACTACAAATATCGAGTAACTGTTGAAGTTGATATCATGTTGAATACTGCATTTTGCATAATATAATATTTAACTTTTAACACAATCATTTCTTGAGAATGGTTCATAAGATATTTATGATATACAATTGTGTTGTATAGTGTGTTGTTTAATAACACCGCACATGTTACACTAATTCAGAATGTTCTACATTCAGTCAACACTCAAAGAAAACTTACTTTATAAAGTGCATACTTTTAGAAGAAATAAAAACATACTTACAACGCGTTTTCTGTCTAACAAATCCGTTTACATAAACGTCTTAATCTACTGAAATGCAGCTTTATACACACAGCTATATATATCTCCGTAAACACGTTGATCAATCAATATTGTTATCTGTGCACAAAGTTAACAACCCCTGGATGTATACTGTATAAGTTTATTTTAAACTCATTGAAAACTATGACAGTACACGGACTAGACAAGAGGCCGTCAAATCGCTGGGATGTTGCTGTTGTCAATGTTTCGCTCTGATCGGATCGATGAGGGCATACCGTGAATATATGTTGGTTACGCTGTACGGAGTCTCTCGCTGCTCACTAGCAGTACGTTACATTATTGGTCTACAAAAACAATAATGTGCGGTAACATGGTATGCTGAGGAAAGTTCACGAAGGGATTGATTTTATGTTGGGCAGTCTCAGCAACAATGAGTCATTGGCAGCTACAGAAAGGCTTTTATTTAACCTGATCAATATTGTATGTATACAGAAGACATTATATTAAAGCCTTGAATAAATGGTTTTATTGGTTGAACCATCACTATTATATACTTTATACAAGATCGCAGGTCCGTAGCCAGAGTTGTCATGCGCGGACCAAGCATTTTTTCTCAGGACGGGGTCCGACCAGTTTTTTTGTTTGTTGGAGGGTTGTCCTGATCAGACTCTAAGCCCGTTCTGACAAATTAAACTCGTATGATATATAAGATACCGGTTTTGCCAAACTTCCAGGGATATGGAACCTTCTCCCTCTGGATCCATGCAGACGGAAGCAACGCTACTAAACGCTTGCTGGTATGAGTTTATGTTATAATTTGTGGTATTAAAACTAATGTAACAATATTGTTGATTATGACCAAACATGCTGTATTCAAATAAATTCGGGAAAAGCGCCCTTGTAACTTATACAGTCATAATTGCATGGAGCAATACATGTATTTGGGCTCCAACTCTTGTACAGCCATTGCGTCTGAAGCGAACATTATAGAGCTCAGCCACTTTACCAGTTACTCAGAATGACATACGTGTACGTTTGCTGACGATAAACAAACTCATTTAGTTTCATGTATTCATTTGGTCGACAATGTCGCAATGCATACATAATTTATCCTGAATCTAGTAAACATCACCAGGTGCTATTATGACCATTCAATCCATACTTGGCGTGTCAGTCGATATAACAAATATGCATTCACGGTAAACACCATTTCTTAAAATCGAATACTGTAGTCACGAAAAATTATGAGTGCTGATACCGGGGGTGTCGCGTTAAACACGATCAAGATGGCGTCGATTTTTTTAATCAACAAGAAATATCACATCAATATAACTGTTTTAAGTATCAGCCGTTACAGCAAAAGCTAGTATTACATGTACAAAGTTTCGTTGAAAAGTGTAACACAGATAATTGGGAAAAAATCGAAGTGCAATACATGTTATTCTAAAAAAATTAGATCATAAAGTACGAACGTACCGTATGAACAACTAGGCTTGGTACTGAAAAGTGTTGCACATTTTCTTTGAAATGCGTTAAATAGTTGCGGAGAAATAGCCCGCAGAAACACAGGTCACAGGGTATTGACGCATATTATTTTATGCGTGTGCGACCGCCTTATATCTCATATATACGAATATTCGTATATGAGATATAAGGCGGTCGCACACGCATTAAATAATATGCGTCACAATATTCGTATATGAGATATAAGGCGGTCGCACACGCATAAAATAATATGCGTCAATACCCTGTGCACAGAAACAGCTAAGCGTTTTAAGCGCTTGATTGTATTCTTACCAATTGCTTCCATATTCCTGAATGGACTACATGTGTTAGATAAATAGGTTGATTTGACACTTCCGTAACTTGAGTCAATGATTTGTTCACAGTCTCCTTAGTATTATCAGCTTGCTGCTGGTAGAGCGAGCTATCAAATCCCAGTGGAGTAAATCTCTGCATGTTTTATGTCAACAAACAATTAATGCAACATGCTGTGTCGTCAATCGATTGAAGGCAAGTCAGCACACAGATATGGCACACTTACGTAATACTAGTACACAATGCACCGAACAATCACCTGGAGTCGTATTCACAAAACGTCTTAATGGAAAACTTAGAATTTTCTTAAAATCTTAAAAATTTCCTTAAGTGTATCAGCTAAACTGAAAAATCAAGATTTATCTTTTTACATAGTTTAGAAGCATTATTTAAAGAGCTACAATAATCACAAAGAAAACATGGGTTCTTCTTCGTTTGTTGGGGGGGGGGATATGTACAGCTCAATTTTTAAACTAAAGTAAACATATTTAAGTTGATGCTTTGTAAATATCAACCCTGTGTGTCATTTCACTAAGCAAAGGAATCGTTCGCTTGTAAGTTTTGTGTTTGTCGTTGTGGCTGGATTTTGAGGTCGGCGATTTTCTTTTTTGTGCGTTCGTTCCTTTTCGTGTCTCCGTACTCTGCTGTTTCTGTCGAGTGCTTTATTCCCTGTGGGTTTGTAATTATTTTTCTTGTACTAATCTTGTTTTTTTGTACGAATAAGGAACCTATATTTCAATATGCCATCTCTGTCCGATTTGTTATTAACTTTTGACATTCTACCACTATAGGCAATCTAGGTTGACAATAGCATACATTATATAACAGATTGCAATTCCAATATTGTAGCATAAGAGTAGACATAGTACAACTGGCAAAAAATCTAGAACATTCTTAGAATGAAACTGTTAGTTTAAAAAAAGCCGAGCATAGCCTTTATTTGCCAGTCAGCTGTCTGCTGAAATATGGCGGGCATATGTGTGCCTCCACCGGAATGTGAACCTGGGTCGCCCGATTAGACCGCAAGCGCGCTAACCACAGAGCTACGGAGGCTGTTTAAAAAGCCAGATAATTCCTACTTAAACATAAGGTTTTTCATAGAAACAGACATTCTTATATAAACATATTTTTGCTAATCTAAAACTGATAACCCAAATCATCATTCATCACCCTCTTGGCATGTATTTGACATACACTCACATCGCTACAATAGAATGTATTGTACTATAACTATATAATATGTTTCTTAATTATTTCGGTACTTCAAGAAAATAACGTACTTAGTTATTCATCGAACAATAGAAGAAACAACATTGCATACCATGTACTAGTATCGTGTAATGTAGGTAATGTAATATTGTTGTCGAGGCTGACACGTTAATTTAGTGTTCATTTGTGTATATGAACTATAAGTACACTGCTCTATATGTTCGTCCTTCGCTGACGAAGAAGGCCACTCATCTCTGCGATGTGTGTCGTCATGGTTGGTTGTTGTTAGTCCAGAAATCTAGACGTGATGAGTACTGAGGTACTTTGATGATTGGCAGTATCCAACGTCTTCGGTTTGAAAACAAAAGTCAAAATGTTAAAAAACAAACCGGAAAGTCATATCTGTAGGACTAGGTTGTTGTGTGCGGAGGTGGCTGACCAATCCGATTTTTGCATGAAACTTCCGATTGTTCTAATGTCAGACTGGCTGACTGCTAAACACAGGGTTTGTCTCGTATAACTCCTGCTCCCCTATATGAGCATAAAGTAGCATGGATAACCTCCCCTTCTCACGCCTATGACATCGAACACCTATCTAGTAGTTTCTATAATATTCTCTTATATCGTACGCGAACTGTTTTCAACGCAGGTTAACGTATGCACAGCAGTCCCCGACTAAGTCCGACTTAGACAACGAGTTGGCTATCGCCATGCTTCGTTAGGAGCTGTAAAAGGTTAATCTAAGTTACGTGTAGATACGTTTTGGAATGTTTGCCTACGATAAACGCGTACGTTACCGTTGCGTTCAATGCGCCTGATACTCGCTGGCCTACGTTGAGCAAGCGTTCATCTACTAGTATTTTGTGGAAGGTAATCCTACACTAGCCCTTGTGTTACTATCGCGTTCGTTGCTTCGGATGCTCGTTGGTCTCCGTTAGACGTTTTCAAACGGGGCACAGCTTATGCCAAAGTCAATTTCAAAACGTCGACAAAGTTTTTGGATGTTAAAAATTTCAACGTTCGTCAGAGACCATCAACTTTAAAAAACGTCTATTATGGGAATTTTGGTGCAAACCTCACCATACAAATGAACCGCATACCGGAATGATTCTGGGGTAAAGGATGTTTGAAGTATGGTCGAACTTACAAAAACATGTAGTTTTTAATTTAATTTTATTAGTTATTACAAGTTAAATATAATTATTACACATATACACATTAAAAACAATGATAATAGCACCGATTGAAGAGTCGACTGGACGATGTTGGTGCGAGAAAAGCCAAACATAATACAAATGTAAATACATTGGCTATATATGGTCCAGCATGTTATTGTAGAGCTTTATTGACCGGTCAAAAAATATATAATTAAACGGTAGCTGCACTATGTGTTTGCCGATTTGCAATAAAGTGTACATGTGTGTTTGGTATTGTTGTTTACTTTTCTAGTGTGCAGCTACCCTGTGGTTATTTCTTTCTTGACATGTCATTCAAACTCTACAATAGTATATACATGTAGCATAAGAAGTAATGATATATTGCGTATCACATCTTGGTGTACATTTAACGTTCTAGTTACTAGTACATGTATACCAGCTGTTGTGTTGTATGATTAAGAAATAAAAATCTGTTCGCGTATATTGTCGGTGAATAAAACACGGGCAGGAGTTCGGATGCGGAAAAATTAAACCACGAGTGCGTAGCACTATTTAACTGCGCGCATTCCATTTTCACCCATTTGACATTGAACATAATTCCACGCTGAAATTGAGTGGCTTATTAGCTGGTACAATTACCTCCCTCGTTATTGAAAACGACCTACGTAATTTTCTGAAGGAAAGAACACATTTTAAACATTGAAACAATTTTAATATCACGAGTATAGGGTATCTATTTCATGAAATGAAAAATATAAATGAATTGATTATCAGAATGAAACTTAGCTTCGAGATTATATTGGATTTTCAAAAAATAGATGCGTCATAGCTGTAACACTGGATTCTCGTGCGACTTGCCTTGCCATCGCGACTCGTAGAAGTTTTTACTATACAGTTTACGTTCATTCATTCATAAATATGTCACGTGATACGGGGCGTAAATAGTAACAGCCAATTTGAGAGGTATGTTTTATGGGGGTAATAATACATGCTCTTGTTTGCACTATGTTTATACGGATTAATCCGCGGATCGTGTTAGAATAAGAACTAAATCATGTGCGAGTACATTGCATGTATAAACGTTAATTACACGGGTATATTGAATAGTTCTACAACATTTCATATATATACATGTATATTATTCATATATTCTTAATTTGTTTTTACAAAATTAATGTTTTATGAAATGCTTCCTCTAAATTGTACCGATAGTTTAAAAGATTATCATTTGTTATGATGCCATATAAAAGACGCCGTTCACCGGTATATGACCATTTACCAAAAAGACGTCGCTTATCGGTATATTGTCCATTCACAAAATAAGATGTCAAAAGAACATGGTTTATCGGCATATTGGATATAAGTTCTATATCGCTTTAAGGAAAGTGTCCTTTATGATATTATGTACATTGACAACTTTTATGATGTCACCAGAAAGAAGTCGTCCAATGGTATATTGGACATTCACTATGACGACATAAGAAAGTCATCGTTCGCCGGCACATTGGATTTTTACTAATACAATGTATGTCAAATATAGTTGTGACGGTTATCACTGAAGATCTTTTGTGGTACTGACTGCTAGACAAAGCTGTGCAGAATAATACGACGTCATAATCAAGAAAGATGCACACGGTACCGCAAAACACCATTTGTCAACAGCAATGATGAAATCAGACAATATGAACAACAACGCGCCAAGACAACCAGCAAACGCTGCCTTGCTACCTTCCGTTTCGTAACGTGACACCGCTCGCCATCCCATAGCAAATATAAGAATTAAGTACATTGCCACTAATACAATTAATACGTACGAATTTATACCAGACTTCAAAAACATGAACACACTAAGCCCTAGTAAAATAAATAATGTCTTAGTTCGGCTTATTTTAGCATCATGCTCAAGTCCTTTGAAGTACAATGCTTGTGCTACAGCAAATGCTAATAATCCTGGAATAAAGAGATGTATCCGCCAAACTAAACAAGCGTCCCCGATGCTCGAGAATAACAGCGCCATCTGGAAATGTCTAGCTCTATATTCGTTGGGTATTAACTCGTCCTTTGATGGTATACCGCCTGTGAAATCTTTGGCTGCACTTGCAACGTAGAAACATAAACTTAGAATCGGCAATATTTTGAAATAAACCGACCCTAGGGTTTCCGGTGGGTAGCCCCAAAAGGGCATGTACAGTACAAAATAAATCAGCCATGTTGAAAAGAACGGAACGAGTGCCATCTTCTGTTGAGTCGTCAAATGGAACGTGAATTGTTCCGCGAGGTCATGATCTTTTTCAGCCATTGCCGTGATTGATTTATGTTCAATGAGACCTGAAAAATAAACATAATCATAATCAACCATACACCTAAACACTGCTAAACATCAGGCTACCATCTGAAATTGCTGGGGCATATAAAAAGTATTCTGATTGAAACATGTGCAGTTGAAATCTCATTTTCATCGAAAAGATATGGCAAATATTAGTTCATGTTGGGTCATTATTTTTGTCTGGTTAACATACCCATGTAAGCTCTCAATAAGCATAGATTTAGGACTTTCAACTCTTTAAAAGGACTTGACTCCACATGTTCAAATTGCATAATATAGACAAATTGTTTCACAACCAGATCACGTCGGTTGTAGTTATTTATTTCTTCAGAACGTGAACGATGTGATCCCAACGTTTTTAACACTTACACACAAAACATTCAAAACACATGTACCAGGAACACTGCAGACAGTATGTAGAATATTAGTGAATGTCGTCAGAAAATCGCCACAGTGTAACCAACTCAACTCACAAGACTACACAATGTATAAACGAGTAAACTTCCGGTTATCACAAGAAGGCATACATGTTGAATTGTATAGTATCCCAACAAGTCATACAATAACCCGAAGTAACAAGTAATTTTGCTCGAAATAAGTCATGCAAGTTGATTAATATAGCGTCGCAAGAAATGTAACAGTGATTGGTTTTATAAACAGTAAACGCTGTGGACTAGGAGCATCACCTTTATTCCAGCTCATGCTATAATTATACATGTATTTTTGTTTGCTTGTTTTGTTCGGTCGTGTTAAGCGGCATATGAATTGAACAATTGTTCAGGTAAATACAGGTTCAGTCACTAGTACCCTAACCAGTTTCCTGGAATTATTCATCTATCGTGCTAGCGTGCTCTTCCGGAAGCAGCTGTTTTAAAACTTCTTGAAATGTTCGCACTCAGATCGATCGAGTGCCAAACGAGCGCTGTATCCACAGCGCTAATATAACGACCATGAGTATGATGTATGTTTTATTAAGCCCATCACAGGGCTGATTAGTTTATTTCAGAATGACATGTACACTGTTTATGTTGGGTCCTGCTTCATGGGCTGTCCGTGTGTTGTGTGTGGTTGTCCTAGTGGCCGACCCTTATTCCGGTTATTGTTGGACTGGCTGAGGCGGTAAGATGTCGGGGTAAGTTTTCGTAGCTTTACAATAATGTCTTGTTCGTTCTGATGTTGTACTTGTCATACATTTAGACAAAATGTTTGGCTCTAGGATGGGAAATTAGACCCAAAAAAGAAAAAACATCCAATTCCCCTGGGCCTGCCCGCCGCCCTCGCACTGGTGCAAAATATTGATAGGTGCAACAGTGTGAAACAAATAAAAACAACATATTATTTGTACATGTACATGCACATTTTGTATTAAAATCAAGTTACCTGTTACGTACTAGTATCCATTAAATCCTTCCCAAATTTATGTTAAAATCGTGTTCATGTAGTCCACTCTCTGTTTATTTAGAGCTAATGAGTACACAGTGTACCCAGATAAGATTGCAATTTTCTTTTATCATTGTGATTTATAAGTACGTTATTTGATATATGTATATTTATAAATGTGTACATGAATACATCAGAGACCAAAGTGCATAGTATACAATTATCAACGAGTAGTTAGTCAAAGTGTAGATCGCTTATACAAGATGAATAGAATAACGGACGAGTTCATCACTTAAGGTGACAAAGGAAAGGAAACTCAAGAGTGGGTGAACAAATTATTGCATGTTTAAGTTAATGAAAGGGGGGTTCGAGTAAAATTATCAAAGATCTTAGATCTTTGAAATATTTGTTAAAACTTGAACATAAAACGCATCGTAAGTTTTACATGTGCGATGCGCAACAACGTCAAACCGCCGCTCGTTAGCCCTGAGTGCGAGAGGTCTCCGGCTCGATCGTTAGAAGTCGTTAAAATTGGTACTCTTATTTCTCACTTGTTTAACACTCAACATAGTTAGTTCTAAAATTTACTCATGTATGTCGATGGCTTAGAAGAAGGTCGTAAGTACAAAAACGTTATTTTGAGAAAACTAGCCTGCAGTTAAGGAAAAACACGCACATAAATTAATTAATTCTACTTCGTGGCACAGGCCCTCGATGCGATTTTTGGTCCGGAAAAAATATTTCTCTTAGTTAACTAAGAGCATAATAGTTTTTCCGGACCATAAAATCGCATAGAGGGTCTGTGCTTCGTGGGAAAAACAAGCTTTTACAACTTCAGTTTGGTCAACATGACCTTCAACTTCATTGATATACTCCACACAAAATCCTGCACTTGAAGGTGAATGTGCAGCTGATGCGCGGCACAGGTAACTTTAACTTAACTGGAACAAACTGGTTTTAACAAGAACAAAACGTCTAACGTGTATTTACACTACCTATTATAAATGTTTATCTGAATTCACACCCTCATCCCAGGTTGGACTGCAGATTTGAAGCTGTCCAAACTGTCCAGGCTGGTAGTAACCACAGGCAAGCGGTTCCACACCGTAACCGTCCCCGGAAAGAATGAGTGTTGATAAACGTTAACTCTGCAGTGGTATGGGATAAATTTCAATAAATCTGGTTGTCTGAGGGATCGTGGTGGGAAGTATGACACTGGTCCTGCGACAAGCCTATATACAACTTTGTAGAATAAAACTAGATCCGAGGTGATGCGGCGCTGTTCTAGAGGAAGCAGGCTGATTCAACCCCGAGCTTATTCAACCCCAAGCGATTTTAAGTATTATTCAACCCCAAGCTCATTCAATCCCAAACCAGGGCTCATTCAACCCCAGATATGTAAGGCTCATCCCCAATGAAAAACAATTGTTAGGTAGGGGTATTCTTTAATTTTGTGTTTTTAGTTTATAAATATTTTTAAAGATGAATGTTCATTTCCATAAATGTAACTTGTCCGTCCGTCCGTCGCCCGTCCGTCTGTCTGTCCCTTTGAAAATCTGAAAATATTCTGTTAAATTTATAGATATTTGTTGATATGTTTTGTCAGCTGTAAGAAACTCTAGAGATGACCGGTTCAAATTCTTAATCATGCTAGTTACACTTGAAAGGTTTTGATGATTGAAAGGTCTGTTCATTACGAACCTCGCTGCGTCCGCTGTACTTGCTCAATTTGTTTTATCTGAGACTTTTGTTGGGGATTCCATGTACCAGAAGCATATTTCAATTTTTGGAGAATGTTTAAGGTTGCGTTTTATGAAGCCTAGAACTCTTGAAGCCTTTGGTGTGATAGAGTCTATATGTAGGTTGAATTTCATAATATCTGATAAGTTTATTCCTAGATACATGGGCGTAGGAGCGTCTTCGACATTGGGGGGCCAAACATTTGGGAGGGGGGGGGGGGGCTAAAAAAATTGTTTTGAGATATGTGGGGGTCACATTAAGTGTTAATAACCTATAGTGAATGTTTGTGTTTATAATCACTAAGGTAAGGTATATCTACTAAGTTGTTTCCGTGTCAAAATACCGGGTAATAAAATTGAATCCTATCATAAACTAGTATTGTTGTTGCTGTTTATTATGTTGTTTATTTATTATGTTGTTGTTAATCTGTTTCTCTTTTTTCAGTGGACCATATTGAAAATTGATATTACTGTCATATATGTAATCCACAATAAATAAAGTCGTTATTATTATTATTGTAAGTAGGGGGGTCCGGGGGCATGCTCCCCCGGGAAATTTTTAAAACATTGGATCAATCTGGTGCGTTCTGAGATAATTATTTGGTATTTAAAAAGACATGTTTCGTTACAAGATCAATCAAAATTAAGTCCTTATTTTGTAAATATTTTTTCTAAGTATTGCACAGATGCTCGAATTCTGAGAGTTAACTTAAGTGGCTTTATAGTAAGGGAATTTAACATAGCAATGACAAAGTTTAAAAGCAATATAGGAGCTGGTGCAAACTTTATGTATTTCTGTAGTTCTTCAACAGTTACGTGATAACATATTTCATAGATTAAAATCATTTTGCGAGCGAAGCGAGCACGAAAATTAACATTTTATACTTTTTAACCAGGGATAAAAGGCAATTTACCTATTACAAGACTATTTTAGGCGGAAAATTATGAATATGGTGTGAATTATTGGGGGGGGGGGGGGGGCAAACGATATGTTGGCCCCCCTGTCCTAACATTAGGGGGGCCTGGCCCCCCTGGCCCCCCCTTCTCCTACGCCCATGAGATATGGGCGACTGTTTACCACTTGCACAGTTTGACCCGTCATAGTATAATTAAAATGTTCTTTCTTCTTTTTGGCTGTGACGTTCATAATGGCACATTACTTATGTTGAATTCCATCTGCCAAATATTGCTCCAATGAACTAGTATGTTGAGGTCTTCTTGCAGTATATCATGGTGTGCTTGTGATTTGATGGGTCGATATATAACGCAATCATCGGCGAATAATCGAATATGAGACTTTATGTTGTTGACTATGTCATTTATAAAAGTTAGGAAGAGTGTAGGTCCCAAGACGGTACCTTGGGGAACGCCCAATGTTACACTTGCTGACTTTTCCCACCGACTACCACTTTTTGATGACGGTCCCTTAAGAAGTTATTAATCCATGACAGTGTATTGTTCCTAATTCCCTAGAAATGCATTTTAGATGATAGTCGTGTGAGAGAGACTTTGTCAAACGCTTTTGCAAAATCAAGAATAGCAATGTCAACTTGGTGTCTTTCGTTGATGCTCTCAGAAATGTCGTCTGTTGTCATGTTGATGTTGTCATTTGTTATGTATGAAGTTCCATTGCTGACTGAGTCTTGTTTCCTTGATTTTATGTATTTCCAGAATGATTTGGACAACTTGTCTGTATCCGGCTCTAGCATATTATTGATGTATTTAAAGTAAGATGAGTGGAGTTCATTCCTGACCTTTTTTACGGTAGTCCTGGAAGGCTTTATGGTCGCGTTTATCATGTGATTTCTTAGATTTGTTTTAAAGTTTCTGCTTCTTTTTAATCATTTTCTTATAGTGGTATTTAACCATGGTATGTCTTGTTTACCCTTGATAGATTTCTTAGGTATGTATTTGACCATAGCATCTGTAATAGCTAGCTTGTCTAAAAGCGGTCCTGTTCTGATTTTTTGAAAATAGGCGCATAAAAAGCGCCTTGTGGTACAGATGTCAAATTTGTATCTAAGCCAGCGATAGAACCACATTCGGCATAAAATTAGCAGTGTAGCTCAGGAAGGGAAGGGCGATAACTATTAAAGGACATTGCAAAGTTGTACTTCGAGAGTTATTCACCTTAAATAGTTAACGCTGACCAGTGACACGAATATATTGTAAGCTTAAAATTTCCAAATTGTGTTGTTGGTTAAAATAAAGTAGCAGTTCAAATAAACATAATTTGGCCTAGCATGCATGCCAACCTGGTTAAGGGTGTGTGCGTTGTATGTGCCTGCTTCAAAAAGATGTGTCAAGTTTAGTAGGTGTATTAACTAAAAAAGGTTTGATCTAGGCAAATACTATAGTGTTTTCTATAATCTCTGATCTAGGCGAGTCACACTTTCAATGACGTTAGTTTGTCTAATCCTTAGTTAATGCATGTAGATTCGCGCGAATATTAAATTGTGCACGGGTATGACGGACAATTGGAATACGGTTTTGTCCGGAGTACGGTCCTTATCACCATCGGTTACGCGATTGGATGAGGGCGGGGCATACGAGCACTTGGCAAGGTAGGTCATTACGCATGCGCTCTAATTGTAAACTGACTACCTGCCATGTTAGATTTCGAATTGTCGTGTTTTTACATTTTTTGACCGATTTATTCTCACTTTTAGCATTGACTATAGATATGAACTAGAAATCTAATGAAAGACGTTCATACGGTTGGTTGTGTTTTTATGTCGTAGTCTTGTAAACGAAGGTTCTGTTGACTGATTACCGGTGGTCACAAATTATGTCCCTTCATGAACAATTTGCAGGAGAACTTTTGACAAGAGGTTGACACATTTCTCGCATACTATTCAGGTGAGCATGTCATTACAAAGTGTACTTTACTTTTAAATTGAACCCGGTGAATGTAAGTGCTTTTATTATCTGTTCAATTAGTGTACACCAACTGTATGAGTACTCGGACAGTATCGAAGTTTTAGTTTCGTCTAAAGACAATTTTAAGTCTGAAAGGTGGATCAAATGAGGGTGCCTGTTGTTGTTTGTTTGACAATAATAATAGGTTTGTTCAGTCAATTCTTGATGTATCAATGTCTTAAAATACTTTATGGTGTGGGTTTATTTTAAGACCAAACTCAATTTCAGACCTGTCTAGCACTTCCCTCTCCTTAATAATAATTATAAAGGAAATGGCTGGACCTTTTTTTTAGTTTCATTGACTCTGCAAGCTGCATTCACAGTCTGGCCCGTACAACTGTGAGGCCAGAAGGTTTTGATTGGACCTGCCGTTCTTTAATCAGTCTGACTAACTTCACTTAGTGACTAAAATACCAAGTAACTGACTGACCTTAATTACCTTTATAGAGCAACAACCTCTTCTTCTTCCGAGTATTGAGCAGGGATCTTGATAGATCGTAAGTAGCTCAGCGACATTATGTTCATGGTGATGGCGATCAAAAATTCAGTATGAGTTAAAATTCAGAGTTCATTGTTTAAAAACATTCAAACTTTATACACTGTAGATAAAGGATCCGTCTATATTGTCCAGACATTATGAAAGTTGGCAAAAATGGTATGACAAAGTCTTACAAACTGCCTGACCAAAAGCGAAGCTACGGGACAAAAAAAAACCGATAAAAAAATGACCTAAAAATAAATGTGTTTTTACATGCAATTTTTGTCCAAATAAACTAACAAGCTATGATGTACATGTATCAACCATTTTTCATGGAAAGTATCTGTTTTCCCGTTTTTTTATACTATATAATGTGCAGACGGCCGCAGTTAAATTAATCTTTTTACATGCTCGCACATTTTCGAAAAGCGGCAGACCTTATAAAAAATTCAGAAGGCTGCCTCTCTTAACTATTAAAATGAGTAAGCAACATTATCATTGTTTCCACACATATTCTATGGGGTCAGCTTACCCCGTGGACTCTAAATGTTTGGGCTATGGTCAGTTTTTGGGGATGCAAAATTATGCAATCGATCAATTTTACTAAATTTTTAAAAGTTTCAAGAGCTTTGATTACAAGTCTGTAGATCATGGGGCTAGTCCTAGTCAAATCTTAATAAAGATAATTCTTATAGCCATTTAAATATGTGGTAATCTGAGTTTATACTAAGTACTCTACTTTTTTGTTTCTGGTCAGGCCCTTCCCCACGGACAGAAGGAGCTGTGGTACACTAGCACCTTTAAGGCAGAATCAGCTTTTCCCTATCGCCTTAAATCCTAGAATGGTGTCTTTAAATCAGTTTGGGTGTTTTTTTGTTGTTTTTTTTAGTCTGTATTGTCTTATTTGAGTGATTAGGGCTTGTATTTTGTGAAAAAGTGCTTAAATTAGCCTTTAAATGAAGGATAACCATGCAGTTATCACTTTTATATTGTTAAGCCATTCTCATGGATCTGTGTAAGCTCAAATCCTAGCAATTCCCCAGCGCCTTAAAAAGATTCTGGAGAAAGACCTGCTGTTATCCTTGCGTTGGGTTGTTTCTTTTAAATCAGAAACTGTCTCTGTTGCGTTTTCTTACTGAATACGTAGACAGCATCTTATTTTTAGCAGACAATTTAGAATGGTTATTGCACAATTGCCGTTTTAGCCTAATTCAACGCTCATAATTCAAGAAATAAGTCTCTTCTATCAAATTCAGAGGTCATTGTCCAATTAGGCAGGGATAAAACCAAATGGCCACATACTATGAAAGTCGATTAAATCCCTAAGGCCTTACTCACTGTTTTCTCTTTAACCATTGGTCGGATTTCAATGAAATTCAAATCTAGCTGTCTTGTTATTGCTGGAGTTGATAGTAAAAAATATGCTAAGTGATTTCGGCTAATTTGATGGTCAAAAGTAGGCTATATCTGCTTAATTTTTGGTGTACTACAAATGTATATTATAAATAATGTACTCAACATTTCTACAACTTCAGCTCTACAAAATGTAGGCTATTTATGTATAATATTGTGTGGCTTTTGAGAAATTAATAAATGTATCACAGGTTGGTTTATTAAAGACTTACATTCTATTTTATTTTAGGGATTCGTCAGTGTAGATTAACTTCATATTGTTACAATGCCGATGGAAGGTTTGAGACGGCGGCTTAGTTTCCGCAAGAAAAAGAAAGACAAAGTACCCGAGTGTTCAAAACCTCACCAATGGCAGGAAGATGAGAAGAAAGTGAGGGAGGGTACTTGCAGTTTTCAAGTTCGGGTAAATATCCACTTCAGTACCATTCAAAGTACCTACATCTAGTGCAAAGAAGTTAAGACTTACGTACAATCTATTGGCCTGGGGACAAGTTGATAACGTTCTTTGCTACACATCGATAGGTCCCTACATGGCACTTGGTCATTTATGAAATGCTTTAAGACAGGTGGTTGCTTAGTTAACTTGACCACCAACATAGATTTTACTCATACTGCGTATGCAGAGTGCGAAATAAGCACTTGTCTGGTTGTCCCTGACAAATAATTGTTGATTCGGGCCAGTAAATTCTGCAGTATATATGCATAGAGCATATATAGGAACAAATTTGGGCAAGTAGTATAACATCCTAAATCACAGACTGTGTATGTAAAAAATTTCAGTCAAGGCTTACTTTAAACAATTAACCCTGATTAATTCACCTGTTTCTATATATAGTAACATTTTTACCTTGACAAAATCTGTATTATCGCCCCACCGGGGATATTATCATCAAAATGTTGAAAACTGATAATATCCCCGGGGATATTATCGATCACGTGATCAATAAATGCCCTGCGATCGAGCGCGACGTGACGTTATTTACGCGGAATTTACGTTAAATGTACAGCTCCTATTGTACATAGACGTCGAAAAGTATTTACGTTAAATGTACGGCTCCTATTGTACATTGACGTCGAAAAGTATGCTTGGAGGCTAGGTCAAATAAATTAAGGAAAACGGGACATCCATACTTCTTTATTTTACTAAAAAGACAAAATATTAAATTGACCGTTTTCTTCGTTTAGTTCTATTTTGCCTCGGAATGAGAATTGCACCGTGCTATTTCTCGTTGTTTCGAAGGTTCATTGGTATCAATTAACGAATGAAGACGTGTAACCTTTATTCTATACTGTTATGTAAGATGTTGACATTGAGTGCTTTCATATATTTCCTTCGCTGGAACATGTATATTAAACAGTTCAATAACTGCGCGCGCTGTGGCATTGGATGATAATATCCCCGGCGCTTGATAATGGCACTCGGGCTAGCGCCCTCGAGCCATTATCGACGTGTCTAATAAAAAGTCAAATATATTTGTTTAAACAAAAGCAGTTTAAAGCATAGGTCCTGGGGTGATGAACCCCAATGGTTATTTAAATAATTTTGTACTGGACTTTACCACTAAATAGCCAGATACCTATAATTTAAAGAAAATTTACCTTTCAAGTAGAGCCCTAAGGGTCTAAACCTAATTTTTTAGTAATTTCAACAAGGACCAAAGGTTCATTTTAATGGTCAACATTGATTTATTTGTCAGAAATCCCTGGTTCTGCTTCAGTTAATCATATAAATGTCTTATAAATGACCATAAATAAAACAAGACAAACTCCAGAATTTCTCGACGTTTCGACTATATTCTCAATTCTTCATCAGGAATAATAACAATAATAAACAATGAAATAAACAACGTCATGGGTTATGACGTCATAAAAGATGACATTATGTTTGACATAAAAAAAAGTTACAAACATTTTGGCGTAAAAAATAAAGTCAATGAATACAGGATCAAAAAGATTCAGAATCACTGTGTAAAATGTTGATGAGACAAAATAAGAAAAAACATTGATAACTGTATTGATTGACATTAAGAAAACCACAGTATGGTGTTACATTGCGGTAAAATATAATGAAATGAAGAGGCGTATTCAGAAAAATTATACATTATTTTAGAATTCAAGCCTTTAGAAAAAACTGTGTCAAGTTTATGAATCCAATATGTAGTTTCTTTAAGGAGCCTCTTCATATCATCATGAACAACGTCAGTAGGCATAAAACTAAATGATAAATTTAAGGATAAATATAACAGTTGCATTTGTTTAGGGTACTGGTCCAATCGTTTTTTTTTCTGGCAATCTGTTATCACTACTGATTATGAAACCCAGTTGTTGCGGTGGAAAATAACAAATTTTCCTATTGAAAAGCTGACATATTCCTGGTACATGTACATTTTGTATTATGTATGTATTTTGGTGCTGTGAATAAGAATCCAATAAAATGAATCAGTAAATGAATTATTATATATATGCCTTATAACTCTTCTACGTCAGTAGTTGTATTACTATTAAGTCTAAAAGGAAATCTCACATTTTATGTTAGGCCTTAAAATAAAATATTGTTTGTTTTCACATCCCCTACCTACCCGATTAAAAAGGGCCCTACCCAAAATATGTTATTGCCCAAATTGAAATAATATTTTTTTATTAAAAATTGGAAGTGAAATTTTATTTTTTTGTTTACTGGCTTCTTTTTTACCATTAAATTTAAGACTGTTGGTTTTTCTATATTTCATTATTTGTATTTTTTAACCAACTATGATACTGAAACAATTTAAAAAAACAAATTTTACCCTACCTACCTACCCATTCTAAATCTGTTAGGGTCGGGAAGGGGAAACCAAGAATATTTTAAGTTCGGCCTTCTTATTTATTAGTATTGAAATTGAGTTAAAGTGAAGAATAATATAGTTTATCTCCAATATCTGTCATATTTTCAGCAAGATTTAGCTCACCCGTGTGTGCAAACTTGAAAAGGCAGCATTTAGCTCAAAAACGTAAGAGTTTCAAGATCAATGATGTATTTGCTTGCAGCTCGACAAGCCTTGGCGTACATTCAGCGTTACTATGACGTTTCTCTAGTGAACATTATCAGCTTGTCTCTATATTGATGAAGTATGAGTATGAGTATTAATCACACTGTATTTGTTTCCCCCAACATGTTAATGTTAATTGACGGATGCTGTGCTACAAATAGCCAGCATGTTGTAGATACTGCTATGATTGTTATTGTAAGCCAATTATGTCCGCTGTCGCTCTGTCAGTATGTTTTGTCTGCTCCCTGAAGACTTGGTGTTAACTAATCTTGGCCTATACTGCCAATAACACTTGTTTGCATGCATCAATTCATATTATTTGTGTAAATTTTAAGCCACCAACAAAGATTAGAGGGGCATATATTTGTCTGTATTAAATTAGTCAGTCTGTTCCAAAGTGTTGTGGTGTAAGTAAGTTGAAAGTGTTTGACCTACAGTCGTAAGATTTCTTAATGATATTAGTCCACATAAGTAGTAGCCAGTCTAGATATTGTGATTCAGGTTCATCCCGTGTTAGCAGAGTCATGGGCCTTGGCATGGTCAAATGACAAGTGTGGGAAGATTAAGTTGTATTTGTTTACTAAGACATTTTGCAGCAAATGTTAAAGGGATACATTTATTGCTGTCAGAGCATCATGGCTTTCATTTGGCTATTCAAGTTGCTCATTGACTGATTAAGTGTTTCCTCTGATGATTTGATCTGAAATGTTAAAAATATATAAGTATTGAAATAACGCTTTGAGTTTTGACAGCTACAGATTTAAACCCCCTGATCACCAGCAAGTGCATTAATTATATTGAATTATGCATAAAAAGATATCATATGGCTACTCTAGATACTACAGCACTGTTTTTCAACAGGCCTAGGAAAATAGTATGTAACTTTCAAGAGTGGTTTATGAACTCACTTAGTCATGTTTTGTTTTTGTGCAATAGATAAATAAAGAAGGAAGTAAATTAAAGCTGATAAAACCAAAGTTGTTAAACTCAATGTTGTGATAGGATGTCTCGTCTTCTAAGGGACGCAGGAAAGCAGAATTGTAGGTACATGTGTAATTACATGTAAGTGTTTCGTCTCTTGGAACCCTGGCATCATGTAGTTGTCTTACTGTCATTGTCATTTGACATCTTCCTTGTATAATTGCTTTTACAATTTATCTCCACACTATTATTTGTAGTAATAGGCGAACATCAACCAACTAAAGTAATTGTTCAGTTACTTTATTTGTCCCAGAATAAGCATTGAATCTGCATTAATGATGGTTAAAATCCATACATTGTTCTATAACGGGGGATTTTGTATGTATCTCATTTTGAGTGTGTATTATAGGGTATAAGTCTCTAAACAATAGATTAATGGTAATCAATAGTGACAATGTGTGGGAAGAAATGTAACTCTCTCCGCTTCCTGAAATAATGATCTGAAAAATCACAGCATTTTTGTATTTTAGACTCTTAAATTATGTATCATCGCTTGTGGTCCACTAGTTATTCATGTATACCGATAGTGCTCTGGATTTGTTACTCGGGAATCCTGGTTGCAGCATGTCATACCCTTCAATGAAATTTTGACTATGTTTGATTTTGCTCCTCATGTGGAGAAGTTGCTGGTTCAAGCGAATACAGTACAGAGAATTTGACACAACTCTCGAACTTCCATTAGCATAATTTCACAGCTGATTTAGTCTATATTTATATCCCCGATTGTGTGTTTTCATAAGGGGGGAGCATCACGAAGACGCTCGAGGTATAATACCAACAAAAATCAAAATGACCGATTTTGCACGATTTGCTTGCGGAAATTTATGTAATCCAATAACCCGGTAAAACATTCATGCATAATGGCCAGGATCGTGTCAAATTCTCCATGCTATACAGACCGGAAAAACTGGATTGATGAATCAGCCTCTGTTGTCTATAACTGAGAAAATGTTGCGAAACAGTAAAACCTGAATAAACATTAAATGATGTACATGTAGCATTTTGTGAAAGTATTACATGCAGCCAATAATACTCCACTATGAGGCCTAAGGTAGTATTAAACCATAGAAAGACAGATATTACAACTTTCTTGCTGTTTCAGGGATACTAGATTTAAAATAATAATGATTTATTTATGATCTGCTTCTAAGAATCTATCATGGATTATCAATAATTCAGATATGTTATTACCAACCTATAACTCAAATGTAGAACAGGTTGTGTTCGTTTCTGATTTTCTAAAACTTTCCTTCGGCTATTTTCTTCCGTTTGGTATTCATGTTAGAAATAAGTTAAAATGATATAGAACGAAGGTATTGACATGATCCTGACACCTTTTTGCTTGAATATATCAATTTCCGCGAGCAAATCATGCAATATCGGACCTTTAGATTTGTATTACACATTGAGCGTCTTCGTGATACTTTCCGCTAATAAAAACATACAACCGGGGTTATAAATATAGACAAATTCAATATATCAGCTGTTACATTATGCTATAATAGAAGGTGGAGGATTGATTTAAATTCTCCATACTATACAGCCGAATATGATACAGAAATTTAAACTCTTCATTGTTATGATCGGAGTATTGGTATGTACTCTGTATTAGGTCAGGTTTCAAACGGTGACAGTTAACAGTATGTAGTACGTACTGGTAGTATAATAGTGACCTTTCTTCAGGTACAAAAATCTGATACAGAGATCGAGATCGCTGACAGGGAGTTAATCTCGTGTATGATTGAGGCATTCAGACACACTGACTGTACACTGATTGTTATTTTTGCCGGGTCAATAATGCAAATAGTTATATACTTACCGCTCATAATACTGTACACAGTAGTTTATTTGCGTAGTTTATTGTTGATATGGTTGACTTTTAAGATCTTGCCGAAAAAATGTTTTATTATAGCCTTTATAAGGTTAAGTGTACTTTATGATAAATATGCTGTGCTGCTGGGGTGATCTGGCTTGTTATAATTAAGATATTGACAGCTCAATATCTTACAAATCTAGAAATTACCAAATGTGTTATAAATATATGACAGATATTGGTATATTTAGCTCCCTTACTAGCAAGTGCTCTGTGAGTATTCATTACAATTGATACATGTAGTTCCTGAAAACTGGGTGGTCTATAATGTTGGCATGTATGCTTTAACCCAAAATTATTAAAAATAAACTGCAAAAACAATAAAATATTTCTATGCTGATCTAAGCAAGGGTCAAAATCACATCAGAACATTCATGGTACATCTTACCTTATAAAAAAGAGAAACTGTTGTCACGATTTAATCTTGTTTCCTAAGACTGTTATAACTGCTGTAACACTTGGTTACAACTTGTACAGATTACTCCCTGTTACAGTGTAGCAATACCACGTGACTTGTGACTACAGTTACAAGAAGAAATTTGTAAACATTTGAAATTAAACTAGCCAGAACTATTTTATTTCTTCATCGATTTCTTATATACGCCACGCTAAGGGGGGAATTATTTACTTTCCTTGAAATGCAAACTATTTTTCATCGGCTGTGCCGTTTTGTCCATTTCCCCGTGAAACCGTGGAACGTGTAGGTTTCACAGTGTAATGGAAAAATCGGTAAAGCTGCTGAAAAAAATCTTATATTTCATGGAAGGCAAATAATTTCCCCCTTAGCATGGCGTATATTTCATAGAAATCGATGAAGAAATAAAATACTTATGGCTATATTTGTATTCGAATGTTTACAAATTTCTACTTGGAACTGTAGTCAAAAACCATGTGGTATTGCTACACTGTGTTATATGCTGAATTGGTCAACTGGCTTCTGCATGTACATATGAATAACATTAATTTATGATGAAAATAAACTTAAAATGGTCGGCCGCATAGGATTTTTTCCTGATTTTTAAATTGGTCCTGTTGACACCCCTGATATTAAAATAGGACATTTGATGAGTCTAACATCACTGCACTTCATGTTGATACATTCCTTTCATTGTTAGTTTGCAAACAAATGTTATAATACATATTATGGGGGAGGGGGTACTTTGTCTTTTGTACTTGGAGTTCCAGCTTCACACTCACAATATATAATCAATTGTATGACAGTGACTATGTACTCGAGGCAATTATTATTTATGAGTGTGGTTACACATAAATTTGATTCAAATTTATTGAGGTGTGTATATTAACTATCTACCATATTACCATTAGCTCTTTATGAAAGAGTGCGAGTTTGGTTCAATTTAGATAAGTTTCTTGAATATTAATTACCACAGGGATCCAAGTGTAACTACTGTCACACTAAAATTAAATGCCTGTCAAGTGTTTATGGGGTCACTTGAATAATTGGAAGCCTGTTCAGTTAACTCTTTGGCTCTAGAAACATCTGATATCTTAGTGTGACTTGATTCCATAGACACTTACTTTAAAGTCTTGTCAGCATCAAATTCTTGTGTGAAAGCTATTGAACCCTGTGATTAACTATTACTACTACATGTCATTCAGTCTGTTAATTGTTTGTTGAATGCTGGTAGATATAATGTTAAATCATTGTATTACGTCCCACTTATGTGTAATATATAGAATGGCTTCCGTTTGCAACAAAAAATTTGGGTTTAATATTAAAAATGGGCAGAACTGATTTAAGTGTTCCATGTTTGAGTTAATTTTGGCAAATTTTGAAGGTGCATTTCAGTGTTGGGTTATGTAAATACTACATGGCAGGTGAAGTTTAAAGATATATGCTCAAAGGTATTAAGTTTCCAATTGATAATACATGTATAATTCTATGACTAATGAACACTTATTTATTTTAAGAATCAATGTCATTATAAGTCATTAATAAATTACGGCTTGTCAGTATTCTGCACCAATTACTAATATATATGGTGTGATCTGTCCTTAGGTTTGAAGAATTTATATCTGACTACTGAAATAACTGATGTTTGATATGCTATATAATGGTGCCTTAGCATTTACCAAGGAAAATATACCGATATTCACTGGTATTGCCATTTTTAGAAAGGATAATGTTTTACCAAACCATTTTGTGACAGAGGAGAATTTACCATGAATTATAAATGAATGTTATCTTAGTAGATGATTCAGGCGATTTTCCTTACACCTCCAGTTTTCACCAGTGCTATAGTCACTCAGCTCATAAATGTGTTCCATTATAACCTCCAGTCTTCATGTACTTCAAATATATCAAATCACTTGTATATTAGTACCGGACCAAGACTGAGATAACAAATAGCCTCTGAAATTTGTACTGAAATTCTTGGATCTCTGGTGAGAATCTAGTCGGTTACTCTTTTTAATTAGAGGAAAAAAGGGTATCGGAAAATCTCTTTCTTCCATTTGAAGGAAATAATTAGAACGATAATATAAACTTTGAAGGGTCGGTCTGTTATTAATGAGGTCCCATTGGGATCCCCTGAAAACTGGTCTAAAAACTTATAATTGAGTCGTTAATAAGAATAGCAATAAATTCATTTACAGGAAATGTAGGGGGCCGGGCATTTTAGTATATCCCTTGTGATCTTCTAGCAAAATATTATCTGAATACTGCGAAGACATTGTGAAGTCATTATTATAAGTAACAACATTTTATCATGGTCCTCACTTGAGGTTTTACCCTACTTTAGTACTAAGTAGTGTAATTGTATAATTACTTGAATTGGACATGAGTTTAGTACCGGTATTTTGTTACATGTTGTAGACCCTGTGTTACAGTAACAAACAGGACATGTACTGTGCCACATATACCGTATAACATCTTTCAATTGCCCCACTCCTCTTGTTATTAAATCATGCTCGGGCCAACCGATTTTATAAATGTCTGATATTGCTAATTGTTGCATCATTATGCTGTCTATGAATTTAGGATTTTAAACTACTTGCCTGAATTGACAAAACTGAATAGTTTTCATATAGCTATATACTTAATGCATAATTACTGCAGAATTTACTTGCCCGAATCTACAATACTTGTCATGGAGAACCGGACAAGTGCTTATTTCGAAGACTTAATTTTGACCTCACTCTTAGGTGTTTAAAGTTTACACATTTGTGAAGGGATGTTTGCAAAAAAAATTATCGGTAAAGTAAATGCAGGCAGTAATATCAGGGTGTACAACAGGTTGGTTACTATCTGAAGCAGACATAGTTCAGCTTTATTTTTTCCAAAAAATGGCGGGGCGGGTAAACGAGAACACAGGGTTATACAGTAGACTGTTTGATGATCTTACTTTAAATGACCTAGGATACTAGATGTAATTGTCTCCTTACAGTATAATGATTTATTTGCTTGTGATTGATGATAAATAAGTCAGGTGAAATGAGGATGTTTTTTCCTGTCAGTCCATACCAGATTCGGGTCGTTATGTTTTAAATTACTGGTAATAAACCACAGAATGACAAATATTTAGGTTTAAAGGTCATTTGTTATTGCAATAGACGATAAACGTCTTCGTCATAAATTATATAGGTTATTGACTGTTTTCACCCTTATAAATTTATTAAATTTATAATAACATTCATGTGATATATATTGATTACTCATGTATCTTTTAACACCAGAGGTCCTTCAGTTTGGGAATAATCCGGATTTGCTGCATGAGAAAGAATGAACTTTTCTGCAGAAAATAGAAGTTT
This sequence comes from Spisula solida, assembly GCA_947247005.1. Classification (NCBI taxonomy): domain Eukaryota; kingdom Metazoa; phylum Mollusca; class Bivalvia; order Venerida; family Mactridae; genus Spisula; species Spisula solida. Next base: position 56,225,551 of record OX365945.1, read on the forward strand.
TTTTATTAAAAAAATCAAAGAATTGACAAACTTATGGTCATTTAACTTTCCATAAACTTAAATTCAACAACAGAACAATGTTTGAAACAGAGTTCCAATGTAGAGATGTGCTAAATGATACCCGAAACAGACTTGCAACTCATTTTCAGGATTGGTTATTATATATACTGCAGAGCTACAGATAAGCGGCGTATTGGGGTAATTACCCAATTCATTTTCTTAAAAACCCAATTGATTTTGAGAGGAGGGAGTAAGAAAAAGCAATGACAATCTGAAATACCCAAATAGAAAAGGATGTTATAGTGAAAAATAGAACATAAAAGCTTATTTACCCTTTGAGTTTTATTAAATACCCAATTAAAATTTGTCAAAACCCAATCAAAATTGAAACTAGGGGGTAAAATACCCAATTGACCAAAACCTTATCTGTAGCTCTGATACTGCCTTAGTAGGTCCCCTGTAACATCGATGTAACAGGTCACCTCAAATCAGCATTAACCTCCTGTCTGTACCAGCCAATTTCATAACTTGTAAATGATAGTAAATCCCTCTAAAAAACAGTTGAATACAGTTCTAGGTGTACATGTATATTAAACCACCTGCTTTAATTGATCATTTCTGACTTGCATAATTATCTTGAATCATAAATGTCTTGATTGGCATACCTGAAAGTCAGTTACCAGTAAACTTAATTGCCTGTTATCTAATTTACCAACATGTAGTTGTTAAACATCAATGGTATCTTACTCACACATATTATGCCCATGATCATATCCTCAGGTTACCAATTAAAACATAATTATGGCAATGATGAGTCGTAAGTGTTTTCTTGAATGATTCATTTCTATGACCATCCATTTTAAGTACAAATGTTTGGATGTAATTTTTGAAATCAAATTATTTCCAATTATATTGTAACTTGTTAAAAACCCACAATAATGTTGCTGAATACGCTCGAAATCATTATAAAGTAGGAAGGCAGTTTGTTAGGTGTAAAGACGTAGACTACATACACCCTAACTCATAGAAACCATGGTAACAGCTCCTGCTACATGTACACATGTTCATCATCGGATAGAAAAATGCACAGTTGACCTTATGTGATTGATTTTCTGTTAAATTTTACACTGTTATATTTTCACTTCAATATTCATTATTCATAGACTTGCAATTGTCTCCGCTTGAATTGCTTGATGGGTATTATGATACCTTACATATATATAGGCATGAACTACAGCGTTGGATTTAAATGTTGTGTTATCATAACTGAAAGGTATAAGTATTTAAAAATATCTTCAACTGAATCGTTTAATTATTTAACATTCTGTTACTGTATTTTCAATTAACTAACATATTTTTGAAAGGAAAACTCATTATTAGCACAAATCATAAATCCTTTGGCGTATGTTCTAATGACACCCAAAACAGTCTGTCAGACTTGCCTTTTATTTTCAGTAATTAGGCATTACCCTGTTATGCTTTTGAGTGGAATGTATAATGTTCTATAGGAATTTATTTATTCTGTTGAGCTTCTAATTAGACAGCAACACATCTGGTATTGTTAGTGTGATGTAAATTACTGATTGATTAATGTGATGTAAATAACTGATTGATTAGTCAGTTCACATGTCAATGTACATGTATGGCCTTAATTGTTGTATTTTTTGATGACATTCAAGCTAGCTAAAAAAAATCTTCATTTAATTAATAATTACTGGTACCCAGAAATTAATCAATATGTGAGTGTGTCATATCTGGACTGGCGCACAAAGGCCTAGCACACTTACACATGGGAATATAGCGGGCTACATTGGAATGAGAAACCCTCGCAATTTATCAACTAGCTTGTTATGAATGACAGAAACGTGGACACTATACCCAGGAGTTCACTAGATAGTGTGTTTCTGTAAAGAATTTACATGGACAACTATTTCACTATGGTCCTTGTGTTTCCAAGTTACATGTACAGGGGTTCCATTTGACTCAGAAGTAGGGGTTTTGGCCCTTGAAATTTCCCAAAAAGCCACATTTTGACCCTCAAAATTTTGGTTTGAAGGATAATTTTCTCTTAAAAATCACGGGTATTTCGCCTATAAAACGGGAAAATTTAGTCAAAAGTATCGAAATAACCCTTCAGATTGAGAAGCTAGTGGAACCCGTGCAGTTAGAGTTTGACATGATTGTGACAGTGTGTGAGCTATTTAAGATGGCTATAAGTGTAGAGAATAACCACTAAGGCCAGAGTTTTTTAATTTATTGTTCCTCGGACATTTTTGAGAAAAAAGTCCACAGGAGGAGGGAAAAAAATAAAAATAAAAACTCCCAAAATGTTGTTGATAGTGGATTGTAGTCAATGACGGTCCATTATTGAAAGCAACAATGTTAGTTCTATTACAGCAAATTTATCTTATTATAACAAATACAGTGAAAATGTACCTGTTTCATTGATAAAGAATTTTAAAAAATCTACAGAAATATTATAAAATGTAAATTTTATTTAAAAATAAATTTCAGTTATATATTTTTAGCTCACCTGTCACAAAGTGACAAGGTGAGCTTTTGTGATCGCTCTTCGTCCGTCGTCCGTCGTCCGTCGTCCGTCCGTCCGTTCACAATTGCTTGTGAACACACTAGAGGTCACAAATTTAGCCTGATCAATATGAAACTTGATCACAATGATCATCTTCATACAATCTAGGTCAAGTTCGATATTGGGTCATCCGGGGTCAAAAACTAGGTCACTAGGCCAAATCAAAGGAAAACCTTGTGAACACATTAGAGGTCACAATTTGAGCCTAATCTTTATGAAACTTGATCACAATGATCATCTCTACAAAATCTAGGTCAAGTTCGATATTGGGTCATCCGGGGTTAAAAACTAGGTCACGAGGCCAAATCATTGAAAAAGCTTGTGAACACACTAGAGGTCGCAATTTGAGCCTAATCTTTATGAAACTTGGTCACAATGATCATCTCAACAAAATCTAGGTCAAGTTTGATATTGGGTCATCCGGGGTCATAAACTAGGTCACAAGGTCAAATCATAGAAAAACCTTGTGTAGTCACTAGAGGTCACAATTTTGGCCTAATCTTTATGAAACTTGGTCACAATGATCACCTTAATAAAATCTAGGTCAAGTTCGATATTGGGTCATCTGGGGTCAAAAACTAGGTCACTAGGTCAAATCATAGAAAAACCTTGTGTAGTGACTAGAGGTCACAATTTTGGCCTAATCTTTATGAAACTTGGTCACAATGATCATCTCAACAAAATCTAGGCCAAGTTCGATATTGGGTCATCCGGGGTCATAAACTAGGTCACTAGGTCAAATCATAGAAAAACCTTGTGTAGTCACTAGAGGTCACAATTTTGGCCTAATCTTTATGAAACTTGGTCACAATGATCATCTCAACAAAATCTAGGTCAAGTTCGATATTGGGTCATATTGGGGCAAAAACTGGGTCACAAGGTAAAATCATAGAAAAACCTTGTGTAGTCACTAGAGGTCACAATTTTGGTCTAATCGTTATGAAACTTGGTCACAATTATCATCTCAACAGAATCTAGGTCAAGTTTGATATTGGGTCATCCGGGGTCAAAAACTAGGTCACTAGGTCAAATCACTTCAATTTGTCATTGCGTCTAAATGTGATGTAAATTATAAAGCATAAGACAATATGAAAACCTTTTACATGCAATAGAGGCTATCATTAGGGGTACATGAACTACTAGGACAGGTGAGCGACCTATGGCCCTTTGGGCCCTCTTGTTTCAATGATACCTATGGCACAGTGGTAAATGAGAGCACTATAGCTACTTATCATTAGTAAAATATTGAAATACATAATAAAACATGGTGTATAGTAACATTATTATCAAAATATTTGAGATAAAAAATTTGTACATTTGTACAATTTTAGATTTCCAATTTTTTTTTGAAAATGCCAAAAAATAGGGCAGGAGAGTCCGAGCAACGAAAAATCAAAGAACTCTGGCCTAACATGATGTTATGTCCCAGTGGTGGCATTGTATCTCCCTGGTTGCTTGTCTTATGAATCTTTTATAGACTTTCTTGTTTGGTACTTAGATTATCGGACTGAAACATAGAGAGTATGATGGCCAACTGATTCTATTAGTTAACTGTAACTCATAAATATCAGTTTGTATGTCCTGTGTAAGTAAACCTGATGTAAGTCATAGGTTCTACATTCACTGAAATATGATAGTTTTCCACTTAACTTGCTAAATTTTCGGTCTGGTCTGGTTCCTTTTGAGACAGTATTGAATACTATTGATGTGTTGGAACATTTTTCTAAGAATTGTTATACAATATGCTGATTATATTGTCCTGGCATTTCTTATATAACTCTGGGTCTCTGATCCAGCTTGTATAATACTGTAAAAGTGTTTCCATCGCTAACAGCGACAGCATATAAAGGGAGATCTCCGGACTTCTCTTCTGTCATCCCCGCGTACAATGGATACCAAAGGGAAAGAGGTGTCAAGAGTATAATATATAATGATTATAAGATGTAGATTCAAACATGTATTACAACTGATCTAGAATAAACTGTCTGCTTCAATGGCTGACAGGTAGAGCGTCCTAGAGGTCTACTGAGATCAGTCCCAGGTTGTGACATACTTCCAAAAATGGTACTAGTAATACTCTCTTGCTCGACACTCAGCATAGTTAGTTCCAGATAACTGCTGATTTGCCCAAAATCAATCGCCATATGAATATAGTAATTTGTAAAACTGCGAACTCCTTAAGGAAGAGGGATTAAATATAGGCTAAGCTACAGTTGCCCTATCCTAGTTCGTAAGAAATAAAATATATGTTAGATTAATTTAAATTAAAATCCTTATAATTTGTTACTGGATGTTGGATAGTATGTTGGTGCTATTGATATGCAGTTTGTTTCTCAAGTGACTTGCATTTATTTGCCAAAGGCTTTGTACACAAGATGTGTCAACTTATGCTGATTTATCTTGAAAAAACAAAAGAAAGAGATCTGATCTTGAGTGTATTAATTAATTAACTAAATGAAAGTAACACATATCATGGCAATATTCCTGATTAAATGGAAACATTTCAGTGTATAATCAATTTTATTATATCGACTCATAACTGGTTCTGTTTCGCTGTATATTAAAAAATTGCTGTACCAGTTCATGATGTGGTACATTTACTGTCTGTGTCTCGTAAAAGATGTCAGTTCCAACTGGCTGCCAATAATTATAAAACATTTAGGCAACAATTCTTTCATTTTTCGGTTTACAATCTCTCCAACTATTTTTTCTTGAAGAAAGAAATAAAGGGATCAGATATTGTTGTAAATATAGGCAACAAAAAGTTTAACTGTAAAATCACTTATTTTCATGAGCATTAAAATTGGTGGTTTTGATAAAATGCAATTTGGGTTAGGTTGTAATTTTGTGGATTATGAAACATAGAAGGGGATTAAGACCATTTGGTGGTCAACTACAAATTCTGCATAATTCAAACCCCACATATTTTACTGTATTTCAATATGTAGTATTGTGTATTGATGATTGGTAACTTTTTTACAACCACACAGAGTATCCAAGCTACCAAACCTCATCATATCCGATATTTTAACAATTACATGGGTGAAAGTTTTCCAGTGCATGCCTGAATTTCAGGTTTTTGAGAGTACCAAAAAGCCTGTTTTTCTTTATTTTCCCTATATTAACAGTCAATTTTTGAGGATTTCAGGTTTTTCAGAATTTCAAACTTTCCCCCATGCAATTAATGAGAAAAATCTACTTGAGTTTTTACTAAGTTATAGTTAGAACATATTAAGTAAATTTTAATGATTAAAAAGGGCGGAGCGAGCGAAGCGAAGCGAGGCCTTTTTAGTCATTAAAATTTACTTAATATGTTCTAACTAACTTAGAATATAACATTCTGCATTCTGATTGGCCGATAGAAATTAGCGCCAACGCAAGACGTCAAGTCTGTTAAGAGAAAATTTTAATGATTAAATTTTCATTTAACCGCGAAAATGCGGCGTTTTCATTGGCTCATAATGTAGGTTATATTCTAATTTATTTTAGGTCGATTGGAAACTATGTTTTCCAACTTATATCACTCAATCTCAACACTTCATTCCTGATGTTATCCATCCCACGAGGGTAAAATCTATATAATTCTATGACAAAAGAAACAAATAATGATTTTCAGCCAATTATAACACAAAGTCTTGTTCTCATGGAGAAGTGTTAGATAAGCATAGATCATGATATGCTAGTTAAGTTTTTGAGGAAGCAATTTAAGTAGAAAATCAATAACTTTAACCAGTAAACTGGCACCATTTATGATGATGTGGTGCTGAAGAGTCACTGACTAAGGACTATCTGTTCGATGGCATCAGGTAACTGTTTTATCAAAGCACTTACAGTAATCGTAGAGTTACTCACAAATTTAAATTCTTGAACACATACAAATTAGGAACATATGTGGTTTACTGAAACATCATTAATACTACAGACCCCCTTACCACAATTTACAACTGTTAATGAATTGCATAGGGTTTAAATTTGAGTGTAACTTTTAGATTATCGTAAGTGCTTTGATAAAACAATACCATACTGGTTCATTAACATTTTGCTGGGGCCAAAGAACCTGTTCTGAAGTTTCTAGGGTGCTTGAGGGTAAACTTTTTAAGGAACTGAAGTTCTTCTGTAGTAACAATGTGCATACTAATGTTTTATTCCACAGCATTTTACAATAGAACAGAGATAGACTTGTATTCATGGATGAATGAATGTATGTACCTATTTGTATATTTACAGTACCTTGGATGTGTTGAAGTATTTGAATCACGAGGAATGCAAGTTTGTGAGGAGGCTGTAAAGACATTAAAAGATGTAAGTACTAGAACTCTCAGGTATAAGCTTGTGGCACAGTGGTTAAGTAGATAACCCTATTGTCTATGTATTGAGAGGTCCCAGGTTTAAATCTTGGCCAAGACACTTGTTCATTTCTGATACCTTTTAAGTCTTTCCCACCCAACTAGAGGTGAACTAGTTGGTAACCCAGTGGCATTCTGGTGTGTATCGAGCATGTTAATGAACCAAGGAGTCTCTTCACAAAGAGCTAAGGTAACGCACACAGGTTCAATGCATCGCACAATTCGAGGATTGCCTGCAAGACTGTAGTACATCCTTCCTTAATAATAAGCAGTTACGACAGTTTTGTGGGCAACCCTCGAATTGTCTCTTCCCTTGAAGTCAGAGGTCATTTGCTGCAGGGAAAAAATGTAATGGATGACCAGCCCCTTACAAAATTGAATGTGGAATGTTATTCTAATGCAAACACAGGAACGAAAAACTCCCATCATATGAACAGCCTCTATCTCACATGTAGTATTAAAGTGTCACAGTATGCTACTATGATTTACCTCACCTGAGCAGGAAGCGACCATTGGGGGTTAGTTGTCCCTCATCATTGTGTTTAAAACGACAACTCCTCCACTGAATGGATTTAGGCCAAACTTCACTGGAATGATCCTTTAATTGGTGGTCCTCAGAAATTCAATATTTTATTAATGGCTGCGGTCCGTTGCATAAGTTTGTGGCAAGATCTAATTTAAAATTATATTTTAAAACTGAAAACTAAAAATGAAAATCATCTTGTCTAATGTGCTTCGACTCCAATTGACATCTTGCCAGAGCAAAGATTGCTCTGCTAGATTGTGTCAAAGTTACTTGTCGAAGATTTGCAAGTGTATTCACTGGACCATGTGCTTGTACAAGTATGATTATAATGTTTATACTAAGTACGGAGAACTTGATACGACTCTCGACCTTCTATTAGCATAATTTAACAAATTCCCTGCGTTCTAGGAAAAATCATGTGACACACGTTTCGTACCTGTAAGGTACCTGTAACAGGTACAAAATGTGAAACATAATTCTTCCTTGAACGCTGATATATTGTCAATATCTATAATCCTCGTTGTATGTTTACATAAGAGGGAGTATCACGAATACGTTTGACATGTAATACCAAAGCAAATCTAAAGGACCAGTATTGCACGATTTGCTCGCAGATATTTATATATTTAACGCAAGAACCTTGTAATATATTCATGCATAAAGGTCAGGATCAGTTCAAATTCTCTGTTCTTTACTAAGTACTTGATTGACGACTTGCAAAATGTCAATTGCATGGACGTGTATTGATTAGCACAGAACAAGCGAGTCACAGTAAATTGTACAATTGTTGTTGTTGCAATATATCAATTCAAAGTGTGACGTATTCTATTCAATAAATCATTCATAGCAAGTAAAGCAAGCATTTCATGATTTTCATGCATGAGTACTAGCTTTTAATAATGCATTATGACAAAAATTCAAGAATGAAATTACATTGAAAAATATTTTTTATTGGAAATTAAATAGATGACATACAAATGTACTATTATATAGACATGAATCATGAAAAAGGCCAAGAAAAGTTAATATATTCCGACAAATAGGGGACCTATAATTCCAGAATTATCCAAATTTCAGAGTTGTTTTTTGCAGAAAATAAGTTATTTCAAGAAAAAATTCAAAATAATGACAAAATTATGGTCTATTGAAATTTAATTAGCTGAATTTTAACAATTAATGCAGCAATGTTTGAACTGAGTTTTGTTGTAGGGATATGTGCCAATGGCTCCCGAAACAGACTTGTGACTCATTTTCAGGATTGGGCATTATGCCTCAATAGGACCCCTGACCTTATTTGGCAGCTATATGTAAACCAGATATATATTGGCAGACTTGGTCCTGAGTACTGGTTCCAGAGCTGGGGACGATGGGATCCAGACTCTTTGAATTTTTTTGCAAGGAGGGGAGAGTACTCAAAAGTCTTGCTTTACGCCATTTGATGTCTATTTGATGCATGTTTTCAAACGTTTTCTTACTGTTTCAGAAATGTAAAGGAAAGTACCAGAGAGCTATATTATATGTATCTGGGGATGCTCTGCGTGTTGTGGATGAAATAAGCAAGGTTTGTAGCAACGGTGTAAAGAGGTCATTTGTCATAAAAAATTATAAAGTTAGATTTTTATGCCCCCGTATCGATAGATGGGGAGGCATATAGTGATTCACCTGTCCGTCCGTTCGTCCGTCCGTTCGTCCGTCCGTCCTGGTTAACCCAAATTGACCGTTTCTTCTAGCATCTTTATGGCTTGCTACAAAGCTTCCAAACTTGCATGGATGTTGTATATGAACACTCTCCACACACCTGTATCACCTGACCCCATTTTGACCTTCACCTTGACCTAATTTTGGACTTAGACTTATTTATGGACAAGGCTTCCGCAGGGGGCATAAGCGTTTATTGAACGCAGTCTTGTTCCTGTTAAAATTACCATAAGGCAAGGAACATGTCGCCAACCAAATCTGTGTCATTTTAATATTTGCTAACTGAACCAACAGAAAATATAAGTTGTGTTTGTACTTATATACTACTTCTAGTAGTTTTTATAGCCAAATATACTTTGAGGGCTCAGTGCAAAACTGTAACAGTTGTAACTACATATGATTTTAGAAGGACAGGGCTTTTTTTCAGTATATACAGGGGCCTATATAAGGCCCCTTCACAATTTCCTATAGGCCCCTAAAGGCCCCTTCACAATTAGAATTGGCGTCTTGGTTTTTGTAAAATCAACTTCACCACAAAGCACCAAACAATCCAGACATAAATAACATATGATATATTCCTGTACTGGACTTGATATGAAGTATTGTATCATAGATACATGCATGTTTGGGACAAGTGGACAAAAAGTTACTTAACATATGAAACATTTTATTTCACAATTTGGTGATTTACCCGCCTAGTTTTTCACAATTTTGGGGATTTTCGCGCTTAATTTTCACAAAACAAAAGGGCTTTGGCCTCTTCACAATTCAGCGAAAAAAAGCCCTGAAGGAGTTACAACTGTTTTGCACTAAGCCCTGGATTTGTTCAGTGTATTATCTTAGCAAAGACTCAATAAGTGCCAAGTTGGACCCAGAGTCATTTTTTCAGTTACCTGATAACCTTTCACCATTGCTTATACATGTAACATGAGGAAATGTACATAGCCCACACAAATGATACGATGGTATTTCTCTCGGCTAAAACTAGTTCAAAGCCGGACTTTAAATTCCTGATGAAAGTTCTCTTATAAATGTGCTTACAATTCTACAGTCCTTGACAGTTTCTATTTCTGTCATTAATTATTGTGTCGTTATTGGAAATTCCTCGTTGTCTGAAATTCTTCGTTATTGGAAATACGTCTCTGTATACACAATCATGACATTTAAGGACAACTTAAGTTACCTACAGCATACACGAAACACATGGTGTGTGATTCTCCTATATCTTATTTGATAGATAATTACTTTAAAGTCGCTGTAAGGAATCTTTTCTTTATGAACTTGTGTGGGATGTTCCAAGTTTAAATCTGAGAGTATTTATAACAAGATTAGTCAAATGTTTTATTGATAGGTTATGTTCTACCATTCTATACATTGACTATAATCATGTTCTCCTCACATGGAGAAGTTATAACAGGCCCTTCCTCAGGGGCAGAAGTCGCTGTAGTACCCCAGCGCCTTAAAGCCAGAATCAGCTTTCCCCCAGCACCTTAAATCCTAGAATGGTGTCTTTAAATCAGTATGGGTGTTAATATTTTGGTCTGTATTGTGTTATTTGATTGATTATGACTTGTACATTTGTACTGTGTCAACAAATCTTAAAATAGCCTTCAAATTAAGGATAACCATGCAGTCATCACTTTTAGATTTTTTAGCCACTCTGGTGAATCTGTGTAAGCTCTCATCCTAGCAATTCCCCAGCGCCTTAAACAAATTCTGGGAAAGGGTGCTTGTAGAAGAGTTAGTTAGTTCTGGTTGACAATTAAATCCGGGAAAACTGGTTAGGTCAACGCTCCACCTTGCATATGGCTACGGACGTGTCTCCTTCACATGTGGAGAAGTCTTCAGTTACCTGCGGAAGAGCAAGTTACTTCTGGTTGACAAGTCATACCAGGAACACTCTTTAGATAATCTGTCCATCTTGTATATGGCTACCCACATGTCCTCCACATGTGGAGAAGTCGTTGGGTGCTTGTGGAAAATCAAGTTGTAAATTCCAGGAAACCGGTTCGGTCATTTGTCCACATGTGGAGAAGTTGTGAATTCCAGGAAACCTGGTTCGGTCATTTGTCCATCTTGTATCTGGCTGACAATGCTTACAAAACTGCTGAAGCACCTTGGTGAAATTTATATATGTGTCATTGATTATTGAATTACTTGGTAATCTGAGAGTTACAACTGTCAATTTCAGACATAGGACTGTAACCAAATCTCTGCACTATGTCCTGGCATTTCCCTCAGCAATCACTTTGTACCAACTCTCATCTTGCAAATTACATTGAAGAAATAACTAATTGGATTGAAGTGTTAGCAGTGTGAGATGTAATTGTAATATATTGTAAATCCTAGATAATAAGACCACTCTTGGGACCCTTGAAAAGTAATAGCAATTCATTGAAAAACCTCAATAATAAGGCAACCCTTGGGACCTACGAAATGTAATTGCAATTCATTGAAAAACCTCAATAATAAGACAATCTTTGGGACCCTTGAAAATTAATTGCAATTTATGGTAAACTCTTGATTATTAAGATAACCTTCATGACTCTTGAAAACTTGGTCTCATTCATTCTAACTCTTGAGGTGGTCTTAATATTGAGGTTAGATCTAAAGCAAAATAGTGATGATGGACTTGAAAATTGCGGTCTTATTATTGAGTTGGTGTTTATATGTGTATATGATGTTTTACTGTATTGTATTTTATAGAGTATGATCGTCGATCAGACAATAGAGAAGGTGTCGTTCTGTGCCCCAGACAGAAATCATGAGAAAGGGTTTGCGTATATCTGTAGAGACGGTACAACAAGACGATGGATGTGCCATGGCTTCCTGGCGGTGAAAGAATCGGTACGAGATGTTGTATGTTATTTATAGTGTTCTATGATGTATGTATGTTTGTAGAATTGTTGGGTGGTACCGCATGATGTTTATAATTGAACGATGAGGGAAGCTACATTTGTTCCACTGAATTCATAGGGCAAATTACATACATGCAAATTTGAGTACTGTAGTTATGTCCCTACAAATGGTTGGGTAGGCATATTGATTTGTGCTGGGCGCCTGGGGATGTCTGGATGGATGTCACAAAATTTGACCGCGCTTGTTCTCCTTAATCATTGGTTGGATTCCAATGAAACAAACTTCACATGAATACTTGGTGCCCATCCTACCTGTGATAAATAAATGTAAAGCCTAGGTCCCACTGAGGAATTCCACATCGGCGATGATCTCCCGATATCACCTGATGCATCTAAATTCCTTCCAATATCACAAACTGTCTCATGACTTCCATGAAGTCTCCCCTAGAACCCGAGCAACCTGTTCCCGATGTCCTTATAGGCTGATAGCTCATTAATTTAAATCGGGAGTACATGGGACCTAGGCTTTAGGTTTGATTACTTTTTGGTGGAATTATGTCCCTTTGTTGGAAATATACTTTTTGTGTCAAAACTGCTTCTAGTTCTAGTTAGTAGATATATTCTTTGATTTATGTGGCTTATTTGGTCACATGACTTATTTGGTCACATGACTTGATCATTCAGTTATTGGCATCGTGCTTATATGTGTTCTCCATTCTGTGGTTTATTTTTAGGCTATTTTTTGGTTTCATTAGCTGTTTGTGCAAAGTATTTTTTTTTATGCAATCATATAACCAAAGCTGCTTTACGTAAAACATACTTACATGCATTACAGTAGTTAGACGTAAAAGACATAAACCAAAATACTGCTTGTCTCCCCTCCCCCAGCCACCTACCGACCAAAATTGTCTCTATACGAAAAAAAAGAGAAAAATCAGAAAAAGTTTTTCGCCACAAAACAGCAAATTTTAGTCATTTGATATTACTTGACTTAAAAAAATTAATTTAAAATTTTTTTTCCTGTGTACCTTCCCTACTCTACCTACCTAACTTGGTGCTGGAGGGGAACAAAACAATATTTTAGTTGTTCTATTATTTAAAACAATTTAACTTCAAAGCACCATTTATAACTGTGACCATGTTTGACCTTATTTACTTCAGAAGTTCAGTGTGAATAAGGTATTGGACTTGGTTGATGTCTTAGTGTTCTATTTGCATCGCCTTGGCACACACAATTCCTGAGTAACCTTACTAATCAGAGTTCACATGTCCTCTGTATGTTTATTGGTATCATAGGGCATGGTAACAAGACCCCCACATCTACTCCACCCGCACTCAAACATGTTGCGTACAACCTGGGCACAAACATTTGTTGTGGGTTATCATTTCTTTATCATATTTTTGCTGCTCCTACCATGTTACTGCTAAGATATTTATAATTTAAAGAATCCTGAATCAAGAATAAAAATGTGTCATTTTGAAAAATTATTTATTTTGCCCCCAACTTTGTTGAGGGGTGTATTGCTTTGCTCCTGTCTGTTAGTTGGTCTGTCGGTCAGTCTGTGGACCAAACAATTTCTGTCCATTTACTCAATAACGGTTGACATGGAGGTTAGTCATCAACAGTATGACCCCTATTGAATTTGAGGTCAGTAGGTCAAAGGTCTAGGTCACGGTCACCTTTATCATGTATAACTAGACCAAATGATTTCAGATCAATAAGTCAAGAACGGTTTGGCCCAGGATCTTCAAACTTAACATGGAAGTTGGTCATCAACAGTAGTAGGCCCCTATTGATTATGCAGTCAGTATGTCAACGGCACCATGACTTGAGATTTCTGACTGCTGGGCTGCCATGGGGTGTAGAAGTGTTTTACAAACATCTCTTCCATTCTCTTGTTTATTGTTTTACATCACCATTAGAGGCTTTAGAGCACATTGTAACAAATTGCCACTGTGACCATATTTGTAAACATTGCAATCAGCATCAACTGATGCATTTCTACCTTGAAAAGTTTGCGCATCTGAATTTTCCTTTGATCGTCTGTGAACGTGTGAACGTAATCTAACAACGATCATTACTACTAATGTACCTCGTGTGTCATTCCATCAGCTAATACTAATATAAACTGGTTATACACAGTTCATGACTGTATCCGATAAATGGCGTCAAATTTGCATTATGTGTAACCATTGTTGACCAGAAGTGGGAGTACCTGATGATGGAATAATATTACCTAGTCCTGTATGGTGATAATGGTGGTCTATGCAATTCAGTAAATCTAGTTAAGTCTTGTATATTGATAACTGTCTCTATTGCTCTTTATAATATTATCTGAATTGACTTTTTGGTCAGTTATTGAAAAATCGCGTCTAAAAGCTTCATGGAAATAATTCTGTATTGGTCTGATCTTTTTATAGGCATTCATAGAAGACTGTCATGTGTCAAGGGTTTGACCATCATTGATATTCTTTTGTTACAACAGGGATGTCAATATTCCTGATTCCTGAAAGAGTTACAATTTCTGACCAAAATAGAAGTTATTTGATGAATATATCTCAAGAAATGGCAAAGTTACGGCAAATTTTATCTGCTCTGTAGGATTTTATTCAATACAAACTGAGTTAAATATGGAAACAATGTGGTTGAAGGCCTCCTGTTTGGTCTAAATGGTCGGCCACATATGATTTTTAGGATTTTTAGGATTTTTAATGTGGCTCTTTTGGCACCCCTGCAAAAAATATGTGGAGCAATTTAATGTTGTCACAAGCCTGTTAGGTATTAATGACTCCATCTCAAAGGTCATTTTTGAGAACAGATAGCGGGGACACCAGTGTCTTATGAACCCATTTCTAGTTCGAAGATTGTGTTTTCTGGACTCTTTATAGTTTTAATTTGGTGTTGTATCAGACTGTTTAGTGTACGTACATTTGATTTCTATGTACTCTTGTATGATGTGTTTGTGTTGTGTCATGTTGTTGTTTAGGGAAACGTATTGGTTGTATGATGTATATACAATGTATTTGCAAACTATTTATTCAATTTCCTTGTTCTTACCATTATATCAATTATAAACATTACGTGTTATCATTTGGCGGATATTAGGTACTATTTATTCAGAAATGTTTTTTTTGGCACATACTGGAACAGCTTAGAGTTTGGCAATCTGACTGGACTGGCTGCAGTCAGTAATTTCTGTCTCCCCACCAATCCATTGTATGTGGCAGACATGAATTACCGGTATTTGCTATTTATATAATTTTGGCACACACTGAAACTGCTTTTGAGTTTGACAATCTGACTTGACTACTGTGGTCAGTAATTATTGCTTTGCACATGTCGGTCGGTTGGTAATGTGTCTTCAAACTTTACATGGAGGTTGGTCAGCAACAGAAGATGATTCCTATTTATTTTCAGGTCAGTAGGTCAAAGGTCAAGGTTGCCGTGACCTTTAACATAAATGACTATTCGGCTGCCATAGGGGCATACATGTTTTACAAACATCTCTTGTTTCTATCACCCCACCCATTATATTATACATGTGGCCGACACAGTCTATCTCTCAATCACAGCATGAATTTTCAGTTTATGTTGCTAATTATTTTAATGAGTGTGCATGAACAGTTTAAGAGCTTTGTTGTGTTATATGCTTGTAAATATTGATCTAAGCTGATTAAATGGAGAGGTTTGGTGTGGCAATTACGTAGAAACATAAACTTTTAACTCATCCTTTGAGTGTAAGTGCAAATACCGAGCTCCTGAATTTGATTGACATTCAAATATTGCCCTTTGGTTAACTGTGATTTTGTCTATAGGTTCCCAAATTTTGACTGGTGTTCTAACCATAAATACTGAACTATGCTAAATTAGATTGACATTCAAACATCGCCCTGTGGCTATTGGTAGTGTTGTCTACAGATTCCCAAGAAATGCATTCTAATCTGCTGGGATAGTCTGACTGATGCGAGTGTCGTAGAATAAATGAGTATTAATTGAAATTGTTTGTCTGATGGTTTAGTACCACAGATACACATTGTATTAATGCATGTGTTCAAGTTTTCAGACATATTCCTGAACTTCATGTTTTTGAGAGTTGCAAAAAGTCTTTTTAAATTTTCATAATTTCAAAATAAAAAAAATTGCCCATGTTATTATGTGGCACACTGACCTGGAACTCATCGTTTTCAGTGAGTTTTTTTATTTTGAAGTAAGAATGTTTTGACTCGAAATAACCACGGATAAACACTGAATATTTATGAATTCCTTGTGTGGTATTCAATATTGATCTTATTTAATTAGAGAATAAGGATAGCCGATCATATCACCTGTTACTGACCATGAGTTTAATATGGTGTGATCTGATTGGTTGTCCTTATCCTTTATAAGTCAAGTAAGATCAATACTGAATACCACCCAAGGTCAATGTTGACACATTATTCTATTATGCCAACCTCTCCATTTCTGTCAGCATTTCAATATTTCAGTTTAATTTAGGAATGTAAGGCTACAGTTATTTTATTTTAGGTTAACTGGATTTTTTAAAAATGTTTGCTCTTGTGCTGGGAATGGGAAGATAACAAAGAGGCCCTTCTGGGGGGGCCTTCTGGGGGGCTTCTTTGTCTCACACTGTAGCAGTTGAACAACCTTGGGGCATTTTGGCCCTCTTGCTGTTTTCCATTTCCCTCCGCAAGGCATCAAAATAAAAAAAAGAATTGTGTAAACTTGAAAATAAAAAAAACTGTGGCCTAAATATTTACTGATTTATTTAGTTGCTGTTTATTTTCTGTAGAGACTATGGAGATCACAAAAGATTAAGGTAAAACTGTGATACCACAATGTATAACATCAAAGCATGTATTAGTTCATAATATTTACTGGTATATATCATAATTTTTCATCTAACTAGAATTGCATCATTTGTAACTATGTTATATAATCAAACTAATACCAAATATATTCATGGATATTTTTAGAATAGATGAAGATATATTGTATGTATTTCATGACCTACACTTAAAAAAACCTGAAAACCCATGGGTTATTGTATCACTGAAAAAAATGGGGGAAAAATCTCATTTTTTTTTCAAAAAAAAATTCAATGATACAGTTACCTGTGCTTACACCTAGATTTCTTGTTCAAAGTAGATACCGATGGGTTGGCGGAAAACTATTGTAACTCCTATATAAAACATAGTGAGTTACAATAGTTTTCCGCCAACCCATCGATACAACAACCTACCCTTGTAATGGAAATAATAATAAATTCATCCAGAATGGAACTGGCTTTCTGTGTAGGGAAAATCCACACATACTAAAAAAATTAATTCTGGATTTCTTCAATCTCTTCTTGGCCAGCATGTTGAATTGTTGTTCACATATTACTTGGTGTCCATTTTCTGTAGGATCTTGTTAAGCTGAAAACTGCTCAATGCTTATCAGTATATAAAATTGTATTTGCGAGTAATATTTAAAAAGACATTGAACATTGGAAGCTGTTTAAGTGAAAGTCTTGCATGTATATTTTTGCATTGTTATTCCTGGAAATTGGAGCATTTTTGGAATCGACTTAAGTTACATTTTATTAATGCCATGTTATTCTTGTATTATTATATGATCACATTTTTGTACAGAATATTGAATATAGGATCTGCATATAGTTTTTAACTTGTCGGTCTTAATTGGTAAATCAATGTATGTTCCTCTTCATTTTAAAGAAAAAAATAGGATTTCCTGTCAGTTCGAGTCCGGACCGGAGGACTGATAGTTTACGCAGAGCCTGTTGGACACTTCATAGCATTACCTAGAGTAGAACTCTACCGCTTATGTTTAAATCAAGACCCCTTTGTCAATTTTAAATCCACCCTAGTGTCCCAGTCTACTTATTCAAATGTGGAGGAAAATCAACATTGTTGTCATGGATGGGTATGATGCCCCATGACCTGGAATCGAACCCAGATAGCCATGTTACAAATCCAGCACAGTAACCACTAGACCACGGCCAATCGACATTGCTGTCATGGAAGAGTCTGAAGCGCCACAACCCTGAATCGAAACGCAGTTAGCCAGTATACAAATCCTGCACATTAACCACAGCCGCGGCTGTTACTCGTTTGAAGTGCGAAGTGTTACTTGGACGAACAATTTATTGTCTTTTATGGTTCCCTTGTTTGTTTATCTGCATGAGACATTAACCATGTTTCTTGTTATATCAATTCGTAAGTCTGTATCATGATGAGACAATTGTAACATACTGTCTTGTTTTAGTAGTTAGCTTCGTTTCTTGTGCCGCCATGGCAATATTGCAGTGAAATCTTTATTTGATGTAAATGATTGTCTAGCTGGGTGTATATCATGTTCTGTGTTGGATGTATATGACTTTAAGACATGGAGTGGCTGTACGAGTATCTGGACAACTTAACATGTGCAGATCTAGAAGACGGACAGTGAGTCTGGACCCCCCCTGCCTGGAATTTGGCATATATTTAGTTACCTTATTTATTTACGCAAGTTTGACATGGTTAAGAGACTGATCAGGACGACACTCTAAGCCAAATACTGTATAGTGGGTATATTTCACGGGGTCCATTATTCGTGTTTTCTGGATCATTTTGAATTCACGGTGTCATGATTTCGCGCTAACAATCTCGACCGCAAATTTAAAACCTTGTTGAAATGGGCGGTCAATCGCTTCTGTCCTTCCAAATTAACGATTTACGGGATTTACAAATTACACAGTAAGCTTAATTATTTTGTTCATAAATCGCTCGTTGCGTTTCGACTGTTATTTTGAATGGCTTTGTGTTGATGGCCGAGTTGACTATCATTAGAAAATGTACACAAAAAAATACTTTTTCGGCAAACATTTACACGTTTTGCAAACAAAAGTTTGATGCACCTGCTTATAACTAACATCTTTTAACGTTGACAAAACATGATGCACATATGATATTTGATACACATGCATAGAGTTTTCATCATGAATTGTCTCCCTTTGTAAAATTTGTATATTTAATAGGTGAATATTTCACTGGGTTTAGATTTCGGGCGATAGATGTTGACCGCGAATATAGAGAAAATTACACCCCTGTGAAATATACCCGCTATACAGTAGCTGGTTGGACCGCTTTCTGAGAAAGAAAATTGGTCAGACCCTGTTTAGAAAATAAATTGTGGATCTATGGCTATGCATGATTCAATCAGAAATGGTTTGAACCATGTCAACATTAGAACAATAATTTTATTGTCGGCGACGATAGTCATTAAGTGGCTGTTCTTGCTTTGAAAATACTTTCATTTTGCTGTTATGATATTTATTAAGTATCGTGATGAAATTGCTGCCTTTTTCCCCAGTATATTTTTTTGTTTGTTCTTAAATTTCTTATTAAAGTTGTAGAATAGAATATCAACTGTTATATTTATCAGTTCTATTTTTAGGGTTCCTTTGTGTGAAGGTTTCCAGGAATAATCAGGATCAGGGGTCATTTAGAAAGATTTTTAATTAAAAACTCATATTTTTGTCATGTTAGCCAAAGATCTAAAAATGTGTTAGATCTTTGTATTAGCTGATTACATTTTAATCAACATTCATCTTATTTATTTTTGTTTGAAGGTAAATTTATTATTACGCATGAAAGTTAATTAAAGCCTAGCCTAAATGAAAGATAGAACACTCTTCATGTAAGGAATCAAAACCATTGACATTTGAACAGCACTTTTAAATCATGTTGTTGTTTGAATTCAACTGAAACAGTTGTTAGTACATGACCTTTCAGTTTTGTCCCTGCCCAATCATAAGGCCAATGACCTCTGGCTTTGAGGGAGACTTTAAATTATAAGACAAGGGATATTCAACCTCAGTAATAATATAACCTAGCAATATGTTACACTAACTATAAATAGTAGATAAAGAGGACAAGTATCTTCCAGTTATGTTGAACATTAAAACTACTGAGGCAAATATGTATGTAACATAACAAAGAATGCTTTGATATTATATTGATCATGTTGGTTCATCGTCTGAAATCCATGGCTAGTCTATAAGGCCAGAGTTTTTTAATTTTTTGTTACTCGGACATTTTTTAGAAAAAAGTCCACAGGAGGAGGGAAAAAAATAAAAATAAAAACTCCCAAAATGTAGTTGATGGTGGATTGTAGTCAATGACGGTCCATTATTGAAAGCAACAATGTTAGTTCTAACAGCAAATTTATCTTATAACAAATACAGTGCACATGTATCTTTATCATTGATAAAGAATTTTAAAAAATCTACAGAAATTTAATTACATGTACAATTTATTTTAAAATAAATTTCAGTTAGATATATTTTTTCAATGATACCTATGGCACAGTGGTAAATGAGAGCATTATACCTGCCTATCCTTAGTCAAATATTGAAATACATAATAAAACATGGTGTATAGTAACATTACCATCAAAATATTTGTACAATTAAAGATTTCCAATTTTTTTTTTTAAATGCCAAAAAATAGGACAGGAGGGTCCGAGTAACGAAAAATCAAAGAACTCTGGCCTAACGTATGTGTCGCTTTGGGTGATGGTTTTATCAATAATCTCATATAAACATTCTGTGTCATGCTTAACCTTCATTATATATGGCTTGTACATGTAGCTCTGATTATGGATACCTTGGATACATTATACCATGGATACCATGGACAGCTCCATGGATTCCATGGACAGTTGATGTATGTAACTCTATGGATTCCATGGTTAGTTGAGGCATGTAACTCCATGGATTCCATGGACAGTTGATACTTGTAACTCCATGGATTCTGTGGACGGTTGACACATGCAACTTTGGATTCCATGGACAGTGGGTATGTGCAACTTCATGGATTCCATGGTTAGTTGATACATGAATTCCATGGATTCTGTGGACAGTTGATACATGTATTCCATAGTCAGTTGATACATGCAATTCCATGGACAGTTCATTTGTACAACTCCATGGATTCCATGGACCATTGGTATATGTTACTCCATGGATTCCATGGACCATTGGTATATGTTACTCCATGGATTCCTTATATGGATATATGAATTCCATGGACAGTTGATACTTGGATATGTGAATATTGTCTGCTCTAGAGCTGATTTGAAGTTCATATAATAAAGATGTTGTCAATTGAAAAGCTCACAATCTTGGACTTGTTAAATATTAATTGTGAATTATTTATAAAAGTATTTTATTTTATGTGACACACTAGTACTGTGTATGCCTTATTAACCTGGAAATCACTTTGATAGTTGTACATACATGCTTTGTTATCTCTTCTTTAATTTATTTGGAATGCATGTATCTTCAATTGAAAACAATTAAACAGATTTTTGTGGAATTTCCCTTTCTCATTAAAATCAGACCCTTATTACACTTCACTACTTAATGCTTATACAGGATATGACGCCACTCCTTATGGGGTCATGTCGATGTGAACTTTACGTCATCCAATCAGATCGCTTCTGTCACAAATCTGAAAGTCAGTGAAAGTCTGCTGAGGCTATGTGACGTAATTGTGCGCCAGAGAGGTCATTTGAACATGACCTCTTACAGATTGTAGTCAGATCTCTTACCAGCGTAAAGGAATGGAGCAAATGTTAGGATCTGATTTTAATGAGATTGGGAATATTCATGTTTCTTGTCGTTTATTTCACAGTTTCTATTCACACCTCAAGTGATGTACTATTGATTTATTTCTAACTTTCTGTTATATATGTATACAATGCATCACTGTATGCAATAATGCAGGAAAAGGGCTACCATGGTTTCCTTTTTTAATTGGTCAAAGATTGCCAACACAACTGTCTTGTACAGTAAAACCTTAATAGTCAGGCCACCCCTTGAAAACTGGTCTCATTATTGAGGTGGTCTTAATAGGGAGGTTGCGAACATGAATGCGTAACATGTATGTCTAGGTGAATACCACTTTTGGGTATTTTGTCATCAAGATTTGTGTAGTTTCTTGAAGTATTGGACCTGTGACAGATGAAAATAAAGTTTGCTCGATAAAATGTGTACAGTATCATACAGGTATGCGTATTCATGGATTACACAGATTTCATCGCCCCTGAACTCATTGAGTTTATATAAACACTCATTATTGATTCATGAAGAAATCATTCTACACTTGTCACATGATTTTACATGCTCACATTTTGTTTGCAAGCAAATTTAAATTGCAACCTGTACGCATACATCTGGTACTCATACATGTTTTTTATTCGCAACCTCTCTATTATTGAAGTCAAACTATAAAATGCAGTGAAAACAGACCTGAAAGATGTGGCATCTTTATATTTGAGGTGGTCTTATTATTGAGGTTGTGTTTATGCGAGGTTCTACTGTATTTATATTGAAATTTATAAAATGATAAAATTTTGCAACTTGTTCTATTTTTCCCTTTCTGCTGCTGGGTTTCCAGACGGTATCTTGCTCTGTGTTGTTTCTTCGATCACTTCTCTCAAATATAATATCAGTTTCTTTGTTATTGCTTATATTATACGTATATGTGTAATAATTACAGATTATTTTACCGCTGATTTTGTTCAGTTTGCTTTATTAGCTTCTGTGTGGATTTAGTTTAATTTAGTGTAATGTCTATGTAGTTCAACAGAGCTTTTACTAGCCTCCAAAAGCGAAGAGTCAGAAAAACTCAGGGCTTTCACTGACCTCCAAAAGTGAAGAGTCAGAATAACTCGGGGCTTTCACTGACATCCAAAAGTGAAGAGTCAGAATAACTTGGGGCTTTAACTGACCTCCAAAAGTGCAGAGGTCAAAATAACTCAGGACTTTTAATTTTTAAAAGTCATCAACATTATTATAATTGTTGAGCAACACCTTTCGGGAGCTTCAAACATTAGCAATTGTTAAAATGTTGTTGCTGACTGCAGAGGTTACTTTTATAGTAAATATCACCTTAGGGAAATTTTGAATATGTTTTTATAGAGAGGCTGTTGCTCTTCAGAGGGCCGCTCTGGAGAGGTTGTACTGTATACTTATTTCGACTCTTCATTCAGCTTTTTCAAAATCAAGAGTCAAAATTCAGTTTCAAGAGTCTAATGAAAGCCCTGAGTTAATTATATGTGTATATCAAAGGAATAACAAGATACTATTTCACTATTTTAGTTACTCTTTGGTTATTAATTTCCATTATTTTATACAGTTTTGAATAAAGAGCACATACAACTACATGATTGTATAAGCTTGCAGCCACAACAACTTATTCAGTTATTTGGTATTTTACTAATACATGTAAGGCAGCATGTGGGTTTTGATATTCTAATATATATGTTTTGTTTCGCTTTGTTATGTAACACTGCTTTGTTTGGACATCTCATATGTCAGGGTTTCAAATTTGTTTATTGCTTAATTGAGTTATCTAACTTTTTTGCCACCAAGTAATTTAAATTATTGAGTTACCTAACTTTGTCTCCATCAATCAAGTGATTTAAATAAATGACTTACCTAAATGTCACAATCTAATGAATTACATGGCTTCAAGTTAGGCGTTAGGTTTACAACTGCAACAGTTTTGTCTTGTCTAGTTTTCAATTTTACCAAAATTAAATGAATGTTTATTTGAAAACTCTATACACGCCAACACCTTCCTGATGTGTTGTTTACTGGGAAGGCGGACTGCCATTTGTGCCAATTGTACAGATCAAAATATGTTATGAAATTTAACTAAAAGCAGAGTAAAGAAAATTTGTCAAAAAGTAACTGGGAATCTATCAACATTATGCAGAACTGAATTTAGTGAATTATGATGTCAAGTACTAATTACAGTTATTGCAACGATTTTTAGCTCAACTGAGTATAAAGAGCTCCTGGAGAGTTTTTAGAAGTATTGGAGGTCCGTTGTCCATCAACAATTTCTTAAAAAACATCTGCTTCTAAACCACTGAATGGATTTGGACTTACTTTCTGAGTTTCAGTCCTTGACAGAAATGATCCTCTCAGTTCCTCTCAGAATTATATAAAAGATTACAGACTGTTGCATAAGAAAGTCGTGAGTTCTAACAATAGATCTGAAAATTGTCTAGTCTATAGCCATCAAGCCTAGACCTTTAATACTATTGTAATCTGTAACAGTATTTTGCATAGAGCAAGCAACATAATGATGTTTGCTATCAAGGTTTATTCTCAAAATATGTGCTTTCATGGACTATGGTATTCACACAGTCAGTTACTCAGGTGAATGATTTAAGGCCATCTTCGCCCTCTTGTGTTCCGTAATTCAAGCCTAGACCTTTAATACTAATGTACAGTATTTGATACACCGTATGATACGGAAGATGTTCCCTTTGGAGATTTATTTTCAAACAGTGTGCTTTCAAAAACTGGTATGCATGCAGTTACTCAGGTGAACGATGTAAGGCCATGTTGGCCCTCTTGTTCAATAATTGGTGGCAGTAAATTTATTATATGTGGAAGAAAAGTTCATAAAAAAGCTAATTTCATAATTTATATGTTGCCATAAAAAATGATTTTGTTGCCATTTTGTATTTGATCCCAGCTAGAATGAGAATGTTTAACTGTTGGCATAATTTGGCCGTATGATATCAATTACTATATTACATTGTTGTTATAGGCCAAAACAAAGTGCTTGTATAGTTCTGGTGACCCTACTTTTATACCCTATTTTTGCCCTTACCCTAAACATTTTATTGGCATAATGCTGAAAGTCACTGCGGATTGTTGAGTTGCCATAGCATAAAATCAATAAAATAATTTTAAAAAATAAAACGTTTTTCCTACATACCTACCCTATCTTTTTCAGCATGTTACGATGCACCACAATATCAATTTTGTTTTGGCCTAATATTTATGTATGAATATTTAATGGTGTGATGACTTGATGCATAATTGTTGTTTTGCCCTTGATGATGGACATTCATGATAACAGGCTTGTTTCAAGCTTTATTAATACTTTAAAGGTTCTATTTGTGTTATTAATGTTTGGCCTGTGTTTGTAATGATGTTTTGTTTCGAAAATATCTTTAACATCAAAAAGATAATAGAAAATCAGACAGGGAAAGCAGCACTCAACTGTAACACTAGGTTTCTTAAAAACTGGGTAACATAAATATAAAAACAAATGGGAATGTGTCTGATATTGCAGGGTGAAAGACTGAGTCACGCTGTTGGATGTGCATTTGCAATCTGCCTGGAGAGGAAACAGAAGCGAGATAAAGAATCGACAACAAACGTAACTGTCACATATAGCGAGAATCGGTCTACGTTTGAACGTATGGGATCATTTAGACAGACTTCACTTACTGAGCGGCTAACTGACCCTCAAAGTGCAATATTGGCTGGTATGTTATATCTTGTATATTCACTAGTTCAACGTTTATTGCCCCCGGTTATCATTGTTAATATTGATTACAGATTGACAGGAAAAAGCAACTGTTTGTGCCAAGACCCTTTCTATGGTATTCAGGGTTCCTACAATTCCGAAATAATCTGCAAATCCTAAGAAGAATGATCTTTTCTGCACAAAATAAAAGTTATTCAAAGAATTGACAAAGTTATGGTCATTTGATGTTCCATAATCTGAATTTTAACAATAAAACAATTTTTGAAACCTAGTTATGGTGTAGGGATGTGTGCTAATGGCTACCAAAAACAGACTTGCGACTCGTTTTGAGGTTTTGACATTATGCCTCAATAGAACCCCTGTGTATTGCTAACAAAAACGACTTATGGTAACACAATTTCATACAATGTTTTCTATTATCTGCTATCAGCTAATAATATCAACCCTGATTGTCTGCTAAGAATGGTTTATTTAAAGTATGTATGAAATGTTTTAGTTGGAAATGGTTGCCATTAGCCAATATTGGCATGTTCTTTTGAGATAGTCAGATAGGTGTTAATGCAGAAAAGGTCAATGCGTCTATTTTGAAAGTAACTTATCACTCTGTGTAAAAGTCTAGACGCTCCTCATGGATTTGTGAAATAATTCATAGTTGCATGATATGTATATTATCATGAGTTTTTAAAGGATTTGTATTACTGAGTCTAACTACAACGAGACGCTCTAGATTTATCTGAGAAACAATCCATTATTGCATAATTACTCCTATGGTTGGCACGGTGGGCGAGTAGTTAATGCTCTCGACTACAAATCTGGAGGCCCCTGTTCAAATCCAATCTCGGCCGGGGTACTGGAAATTTCGGAAACACTTCACTGTGTTTCCCATCAACTAGAGATGAAGTGGTTGGCAACCCAGAGTTAGTCTCGCATGTAACGGTGCTATACACCGGGCATGGTAAAAAACCAATGAGTCTGTTTGGCAAGAGCTAGGGTATCCCACTCGGAATCCCTGTATCACACCACTGTCTCTTCGACTTCATGTCCCTTCAGCAAAACACCGGACCCATTGGAAGTAAATGAGTGCTTGCACTTCATAGGTTATCTTTAAAGGTGAAAGGTCTAAACAATTACATACACATAATATCATGACTTGCTATTATTGATGCATGACTTACATATATTGATACAGAGCCAGTGCCTGTGAAGAGAGTTGATAATCCATTTGCTGTACAGCGACCGCATGCATCACAGAATCTACTGGTTAGACAGGGTTCATTCCGTGGATTCTCCAAGTTGCAGGAAGCTTCCTCACCATTTAAAAGAACCTTGTCACTTAGATTAAATGATTTACCTTCGACTCTACAGAGACAAAATGCCATGGAAGTGTCTCCTCCAAAATCAGCTGGTGCGTATATTACATATACTTCAAGTTAATTCTAGTAAAACGTCAATACCAAGACCCCCACTCGGGACTCTAGAAACTGGTTGTATTATTAGTCCCCTACCGGTTTTTAACCGGAGGGGACTATAGGTTTGCCCTCCGTCTGTCTGTCCGTCAGTCAGTCCGTCTGTCTGTCTGTCATTCCGTCAAAAAATCTGGATCCTGACATAACTCGAAAAGTTTCCAAGCTAGGTTTATGAAACTTGGTATGTGGATAGGGGGCAATAAAGGGATAATGCACGTCCAAACATATTTTGATTCCGACCAAAATTGTCGTTGCTATGGCAACAGAAACATTGAAAATGGCTTAAAACCGGTAGGGGACTTCTGTATTGCTTGCAATTCTTAATTACTTGTTAAGTTACGTCACCAGGCCTAAGAAAATAGATACTAACGTCCCTAGCCGATATATGACGTTTAACAGAACATACATATAGTGCATGATAAGCTTAATTATGTCCTTGATGTTTTAATTTAATCAGTGAAGTAAATTCTATTATTTATCCTGTTTACAAAACTGTTAATATAGTTCGGATTACACTCACAACCATTAAGTACCGTTCAAATAATGGCGTTATTTGATATTTTAGGTCTGAACAAAAATGGAATTTTAGAGAGTAGTAGGGGGAGTTAACTCACTGAATATATATTTAAGGAGTTTTAGGGAGTAGTTAGGGAAAATAATTCACTACTATATATTTTAGGTCTGAACAACAATGGAGTGATACATGAGGTGCCTTCACCAGAGAATGAGGATTCTATATCCCAAATGTGTCAGCAACTAACCCAAGGTTTATCTGCCTTGACTGACGATCCATTCGCCTCAGCACCGATGCAAGGTGCTCAAACATCTGTACTTATAAAACAAAACTCAATGCCAGCTACATTCCATACCACTCAACCAGGTAGGTATCTTTCTTGTCAGATCATAATAGTTAGGATTCCTACAAATCTGAGAGCCTTTTGGACCAGTGGTTAGTGCGCTGGATTTTAACACGTCATTAATGGCCTGATTCCAAGTTGCACTAGGTCTTGAAAAATTTGAAGTCAATGTGCTCCACAAATAGAGAATTTGCCAGTTCCTTGCAGAAGGGCAAGTTGGTACTGGTTAGGAAACAGTCTAGGAAAACTGGTGAGGTGAATCGCTGCAGTATATTACACAAACATTTTGTGAATCAACGTTAAGCCTGTATAAACAAACTATTATAAAAAGAAAACTTACGTCATACAAGAACGACTTTCTATTGTTTATACCTACATGGTTCATATTTTATGAAGGCACATGGAATTCAGAACACTTCAGAAAATACACACTGTTAGTCCCTATGTCAAATTTAGTCCGTGATATTTCTTTGTAACCATTGGATGAATTTCAACGAAAATTCACAAGCATTTGTATATAGGCAGTGGAGTTTTTTCCGTTTGATATTTGTCTCTCCCACGTAATTATTTTGTACTGGACGTCTCTGGATCGATGTCACAAAGTTTGTCCACGCTGGTTCTCATTAACCACCTGTTGGATTTCAATGTAACCACATGAATGCTTAGCACCGAGCCTAGTTGTGAATAATGTCTGGAATTCAAGGTTGGGTGATTTTTGCCAGAGTTATGGCCCTTTGTGGGAGGCACGCATGTGTCAAGAACACTTCTAGTTATTTATATTTTTCTGTGTCAGTAACACTTTTAGATATTCATATTTTTATGGCTCTATTCCTATGTAAGCATTGGTTTGAATTTATGACTTGATGTTAATGTACTATTTCAGCTGCGAATCAGCAAGCGATACACCAGACCAATCCATGGGGAACACCAAGCCCTGTACACAGTGGTAACATTACTACTGCAGACGTAACACAGGGCCGAGCATCGCCTTCCACTAACCCATTCCTCGGTGCAACCAGTTCCACACCACCCTCGGTACCGACGGGGGCAGTAACTAATACAGTACGACCGATGTTGCACGATCATGCTAGAAGCCATTCCATAGACTCGAGTAACATTGCCAACTGGCAACAACCTAACAATAAAAGAACTTTACTTGAGATGGCTCATCATCAAAGCTTTCAATTGAATGGGAATTCAACCGCAGAGAATGTATGGCCTACAAATACAGACTGGGCCTCAAGTTTTACACAAACATCTACCACTAACACAACCACTGTTACTCAGAACCAGTCAAATATTGCAGTTAAAACAGAGGACTCTTTTGACCCATTTGATGTTGCGTGGGCAGCAAAAAATTCAGGCAAACTTGAGGATTCCCCAACACAGTCAAACAGTGTTAAGAATCCATTCGCGAAAAAGACTGTGACGACGTATAAGGTCGAGTTGTGATGGGGAAAATATATATTTCGTGTAGTCGAGAATTTGTATGTGAATAATAGAATTTTGTATGTAAATCATGTGAAAAATTAGTGGACTGTTTCAGCTTTAAGAAAATGTATATTGGTCATGTATTAGACGTGAAATAGAATGAGTATTTATTTAGCATTTTGATGCAGTGAAAAGTATAACATAGCCTATATACTATACTATAGTGTTCATATTCTCATCAAAATAGTAACAATTCAACCAAATATTTTTATCTTATTCCGTAAAAATACTGCATGAATCAGACATTCATCCAGGGGCCACCTTTTAGTAAATCACACTGAATATTCTAAATCTTGTTTTATTTTTATCAACTTTTTTTAAAACCAATCAAATTCGTCAACAAATATTCTTTGTTTGTCATACAGCCTTCTTAAAAACATCACATATATCTAGAGTCAGGGTTTTCATTATTAAGTAATTGCCGATTGAAAGCATTGTTTATTTAAAATAGTGTTTGGTAGGTTGTTTTTTGATAAAAATCGAAGATTTTTATGAACAACTACTACAGAAAGGGTCTTTTGACCAAAGCAGTTGTCTTCCTGCCAACCTGTTATCAATAATAATAATGAAAACCCTGCTAGAGTTATTTCCCCTTTCCCGTACTCTGGTTGATCAACATGGTTGATAAACATCTTTTATCCTTACTTTTTAAAACTGACCTCATTTTAATTAATGTGCATTGAATGGCACAATTTTGTACAGATTGGTACACTTTAGTGCAGGCATAGTCGACACATATCTTAATCCATATTTTATTGTTTGAGTTTTTCCTGCCATTTGGTGTATTGTATGCATTAATTATTTTGTCATTTTATGTTTTAATAGGCGCTAACATTATTCTGTACTTGACTGATCCTAATTTAATATTTTAATACAACTTAAATGCAGTAGATTGTCATATATTGAACATTTTTTATGTTAAAGCCATTCATTTTTAGTTCAAGTTGGAAGTGACTTGCACTTAATTTTTAGTCTATGATGATCTATAGCTACCTAGAAATAGCTTCAACAAATTAATTTCAGGACCAGTTATAAGTTAGCTAAAAGTGGGTCAATTTAACAGAAATGGTTTCCAATAACCTATTTGCTAGAATTGGTTGCCAAGTAACTAGAAATGTGTTCCTTTAAATAATTTACCAGAATAAATACCAAATATCAATTTACTGAGATAGATCATACTCGAATTTAAATCAAGTATTTTCTATTCACTCCATTTAGTTACTACAAAAACCCATGTATTGCTCACACATCTATACACCCAGTATCGTAACCAAAAGATTGATGCATTCTTTGCACAGGTGTACTGTTAACATTTTCCTGGAGTAGGCAAAGTCGGCATAAATTTTCTTCTGAAAATCTTTTCTGATTGTTTTACTGGTGTGCAACCTATAGGTGCAGGTTTTACTGGTGTGCAACCTAAAGGTGCATGTTTTACTGGTGTGCAACCCATAGGTGCAGGTTTTACTGGTTTGCAACCTATAGGTGCAGGTTTTACTGGTGTGCAACCCATAGGTGCAGGTTTTACTGGTGTGTAACCTAAAGGTGCAGGTTTTACTGGTGTGCCATTTATAGGTGCTGGCAAAACATGGGTTTTTACGGTAATTCTCCTGGAGGATAACAAATTGTAAAGTGAAATACTGACCCTATGAATATAAATGTTGAGTTTACAGGGTGATTAATGCCGGATATGTGCTATGTATGTTGTCATTTCTTCTATATTTCATGTATGCACATATAATGTTAATCTTCCTTATTATTTTGTGTTCTCATTAAACATTCTTAGACTTACATTGTATATCATACATCGTATGTCGTCCATTATTTGTTTCCTATTTCAATCTTCCCAAGAAGTATCTAGCATAATTTGAACAGATATCTGTTTTGAAAATAATCAGGATATTAAATTTCATTGTTTCGCTATACTAAGTCATTACATCAGTCAGGTTGCTATGGAAACTGTAGATCAGTAGAATGTTTGTATTTTAATTAACATATAGTGCGAACAAATTAAACTGGACCTCGTCCATCATGAATATAATACAAGCTTCTAGCATGGAATATTATATTTTCCGCAAGAATGTTGTGCCATGCTGGAGATTTACATTAGTAATAAGATAATTTTACTCCCTTACAAGAAATCAACTGTTAAATTATGCTAAAACACGTAGAATGTTCGAGGAGCAAGTTAATTTGTTCACACTATGCCTATATCATACTGCCATATCAGTGAACGAAGATTGTGTTGTGATGTACATTGACCAGGATTTTATTGTACTTTTATACAGATATCATACCTCGAAGCATTTACTGTAATGCTGGCACTCTATTGATTACTCTTAAATATTTTGTCACTTTTAATCTACACTCTTTAATTACCTATTCTTAATTTTTGTATACCACTTTTAAATTCTGTTGTCAGTGTTGAATTTAGGATAATGGGCACATTTATATTTAGATCAAACATTAAAAATTCTGTGTAATTTCAAGTTGAAAATAAGTGCTTTATTATAGTGCAGTTATTTTTACCTATCAAAATAAACATGCTCACATGGTAACTGCTCAGTATAGATTAGTAATCCTCACCTTTGTGGAGATAATTTATCTGTAGTGTTCACGTAATGTGAATACATATTGATGTATTTTTTGACTGGTCAATAAAACTGCACTATATGTGTAAGTGTGAAGTTAATTGTCCTGTGAATACTGCCTGTAGAGACCTATATTCTATCACAACAAGGGAGTACTGTATATTATTGCCCTTAAGTCAAGTAAAATCCTGTTAAACCAATACCAAAAAGTCGACCAGGCTTTCACAAATGACAAAAATAAGCTATAAGAAATGCAACTTGTAACTTTGTGTGTGGATATCAAAATTCAGAACAAAGTCATTTTTTGTAGTCATTTTCCTGACTTATGGGCAAGTATATATGATACATTAAAACAATATTTTCTCTTATCAGCTGTTTTTTTTAATTGAAACAATTTGTTGCCATGGATACAGTTTAGTTTAGATTTTCATGAGTTGGATTCAATGTTAAGAATGTGTTTTATTAGCAATAATTGCACATGTCTGCAAACCTTTAACGTGTTGTGATACTTCATATGTTATTTGTGATAGCTATTATATTTTCCATTTTTTCATCTTTTGTAATGAATTATTATGATAAGAGGTCATGATTATGATTTTAATTGTTTCTGTAGTGTACATATCAATGACATGTATATATATATAACACAATGCTAACTCCTGCAGTCACTCTAAACAAAATGCTTGGGAAAAGGATCAAACATTTTGAAATAGCAGAACGTTTCCCTGTTTGAAAATTATTGTTCATACTCAGAAGGTGCTTGATTATATAGATTGGTGTGCATTTCTGTCTGCCAGGTAGATGGTTACCGTTGTGTTATCAGCACAATTATCTCTATGTTGCAAACAACTGCTTTGTCGGCATTTAATTCCAAATATCCTTTGCTTGCTTCAGTGAATATTTTGTTTTATGCAGAAACTTACTTGTGATATTCGTACATTTTAAACTTACATTAGGGGTATTTTATTTAAGCATATGTCCCCAGCTACAGGATGACGAAATTAAGAAATTCTATATGGGGAGATTCCTGTTTGTTGCATGTTTCTAATATGAATAGGGAAAGAGGTTTACATTTAATAAACTCACTCATAATAGGAGGTTATCGCCAATTTGGCTGGAAAAAATCAAATGACCATGCACTTTCGAATGCCAGTCAAGCAAAACAAACAAATATTTAATAAATGCCTGAATGAGAAGAGCCTTAGTTAAACAACTGTTTTCCTGTGGAGAGGGAAGTATGTTTATATAAATAGCCCTTGGCACATATATTGCTTCATTCCTGGTTTACCGATTCTGTACAGCTGTCAGCTAATACACAAACTCATACTTTCTTTTTGTGTGAAATGGAAAATATTGCCGGAATTCTTTGTGAAGTTACAAGAATATTGAAGCTAAATAAATTAAGCTTGAGGGGGACTATAACAGTCACCTGACAGTTGGTTGGATAGGTTGATTTTGAATACTTAAGGAACAGACTACTGGAGCAAAGTTTAAAGGACTTTATTTAATCATCACCTGTGTGTGACGCAATTGGTCCAGGCAACTCAAAGTTATTGCCCTTGCATTAGGAAAATTTGTGTGTGACAATGCCATATTGGTAGAGTATTACTCAAATTCATTAATACCTACAGTTTAATCTATATATTAAACCCAACTTGTACGAAACTCTTTTTCAATGCCACATTGATTGGGGTGTAAATCACATTTCTATTATAGCTATTGTTAAAGTTATATACTAAACCAAACTTGTACAAAACTACTGGGTACTGTTTTATCAAAGCACTTACGGAAATCTTAAAACTTACGATCAAATTTAAACCCTTTATAATACTTTTACAACTATAAAGTTCGGTAAATAGAGCTGCAATACTAACCAAGATACCGTTAATGAACTCCTACAAACCATATCCGTCACCAATTTGCAGTTGTTTAAGAGTAATACAGAATTTAAATTTGAACGTAAGTTTACGATTTCCATAAGTGCTTTAATAAAACAGTACCCAGATGATTACTATTAATCTGGTGGTAAAATATCCTGTAAATTCTATCATGTAATCTATATTGACTTTCTGGCCCAAGTTACAAAAAAAAACTTAACTCAGTCTGTTATTTTAAAAGCATCTTGTATGGTTTAAAAAACTTCCATGTATATTGTTTTATCTTATTGAGATTCCATTTTAGTACATCAATAAGTATAAGTCAGGTTTTTACGGAATATAATGTTTTTAAGTAATGAACATGTGAAGTAAAAGCTTAAATCAGTTATAATAATAACATAATTAAAGGTAGACAATTTACATTAGCATTTCATACTGCAATCGCCTACTGTATTATCATTTAGAAATGAATTCACAGTTTCTGAAAGGAATGTACATCAGAGGACTATAATCGTAGTTATATAATAATTTCAAAATAACAAGAGTCATATAACAAAACAATATACTCGTCCACCACCATTTTCTTCTGTCAGACACCAAAATCGTGTATTTTGTTGGTCTGGGAAATTTACTTCCACTAATATATGAGGATGACTAAGCAAAGCAATTACTTCAGTATTTAAGTGGAATTGGGGCTGGATGTACGTATATTATCTACACCGTTGATATTGTATGAAGGAGTTGATCATGATATCTGTACCTTTTTTATCATCTATTCTTACTTTAAACCCTGCTTTTATCCTGCTTTATATTATTACACGTGAACAATAAATCATTATTATATACATAAGCCATGTTTGTTTTCTATATTATTGACAACATTGATACCTTATTAAAGACGTTCACTGGAATTTCTGGTATGAGAGATGGGGCAAAAATTCCCAATAATAGAGTTTATTCATACTTTGCATATGAACACAGTATCATTAATGAAACAGAAAATACAAAATTAATTATAGGTTACCAACATTTTGTACGAATTATATGCCCTTGAAGCTAGTGTTATTTGCCTTATTTCCCTTAGCTGATATTTACTATAAATGTGAACAACCTCGTTAACGATGGCTAATATTTGCAGCTCCCAAAGGGTGTTGCTCTACGGAGGTTGTACTGTACATTGGTTGAATGAACACTTTTTTTCCATTTTGGGAAGAATTTCCCCTATATCTCTCAAGAAACTTGAATGCTCTTAAACGGGCTGTCAATGGAAGATTTCCCAAATTCTGTGGTTGGCCTGACATCAAAAAGATAATAAATCATACAGGGAAAGTAACTGAAATAGTAGGCACAAAAAAAAGAAAAACCACTGACTTCAACATCGCCAGGTGTATCAGGTATCCTCCAAAGTTGATAACTCCTACACAGTTTTTAGGCCCCTACCAATTTTCAACTGGATGGTACTATTAAGTTTGCCGTCAGTCCCTCCGTCAAAAATCTGGATCCTTACATAACTCAAACAGTTTCCAAGCTACGTTTATGAAACTTGGTGTGTGGATAGGGGGCAATAAGGGGATTATGTGGTTGCTACGGATACGGAAATACTTCAAAATGTGGGAACCTGCCATAACTCTTCATTCATAACAATTTCCAAGCTAGGGCTATGCAATTTGGTATATGGAAAGGAGTTTATAAGGAGATTGTGTACACTTAACATACAGGAATAGTTAAATTACTTCCCTTTAACTGGATCTTTGTAGAACTCTAAAAGTATCAATACTGGGTTGACGATTTATGGTATATGCATAGAGATCAATGTTGAGATGACACCTATTAATTAATGCTTCACTTTGACAAAAATTGTGATTGCCATGACCACAGAAGTATTGAAAATAATTTAAAGGCCATGGCTTCAAACCGGTAGAGACTCGTTTCCCTTCCTGCTGCACTCTTATTCTGCATAGCAAGGGAAATTACTTCTAAATCATACAGTTGTTCCTGGTAGGTAACTTTCTTCCATTCTTTGATTTGTAATACAATTGTGTCCTCAAGAAAAGAAAACTAAATCGGACAGGACAGCACCCAACAGAAACATAAAAGGATGAATGGCTGAATAGCTACAAAACAACATCCCACTCCGGATGCCTGCTGCTTCAATCAAGCAATACTAATTATAGTATAAAGTGACTTTATTTGAAGTGGCAACAGCTAGACAAGCCCTGTAAGTCTAAAGCTGCAATCAACAGAAAACGATGTGCATGTCCCTTTGAAAGAAACATTTTTGTTGCTTAATAAAGAGACAAGTTAGGTTTGGAATATTAATTTTTAATCCAAAAGTACTGGTTAGGTCAACTGGTCGGCCCCTGGTGTAATATGATGCACGTAAAGTTGGTAAACATGGTTCAGACAGAACTTCCATTTAATACCAATTAAGGAAATAGATAACCTTTAGCAATACCCGGTACTATTAGATCGGTGTAAACAGCTTGTAAAAAGTATTGTAAATTATATGCCCCAAATGAACAACCACGGATGCATATTATAGCCAGTTGATCTTTGAAGTTAAAATGTCAATTTGACGTCAAACTCGAAAGACAATCTGCATTCCAATTGACCTACCCGGTATTGTCATGCAAAAAACACATAATACAAGTTGCTAGAGTAAAGTATATGAATTATTATATACATTAGCATGTCATATAACACAAAAGCACTGTAGCCGTACAAGAAATATAGTGCTGAAATAGGAATATATCTTAAATTGACTATTGTAGTACATGTGTACATGTACTTTCGACGCCATTTTGTAATGCTATTTATTTTACATAAATAACGTGAAACATACACATACAATTGTAAGTAAAAACAAATGTGATTAGCTGATAATGCTAAAAGGATGTGAAGAAATGTTCCTCTCCTATGTTACAATATCCATACTAATCGTGACTGTTTTCAATATAGTTCATATAATACGAAATGATTTAGGCTGCATTTTTTGGATAGTACGAAAGTTCCACAAGGGTATTTATAACTTATTTGTTACCATTTAGAATTTAAATGATTATTCATTAAATTTCCGCCAACGCGTGAATGTACTTCCCAATGAAATCTTAACCCGGCTCTGGCAATGACAGTGTGTGATGCACACCAACAAGACCCCTACCTGAGATAGTTGGTCTATAACTTTTCAATAGCTAGCCTGGGGACGGAAAACCATATTTGTAATTCCGACAATTGTCGTCTTACATTTACACTAACCGTCATACGTCCATAAACCAATTAAGACTAAATTGGTTTAAACGGGAAAAAACAATTGCGACTCTTCATGTGTTAGGTACTCGTAACAAGGATGTGAATGGGTACTTGATTTCCAGGCAGAATTGAAATTATTGTCCATCCGTCCCTCGGGAGGGTATAAACTCTGGGGACATCTCAACATCCATGAGTAATACCTAATTGTAGAAGTTATGTTCCTCCTATAATAACTTCATTTTCGAATACCAAGGGCGCTTTTGTTGAAAATATCCGGTTTCAGTTTGGGTTTTAGGTTTGGTGAAACGTTGACAGTAAACTAAAATTGGTTTCGATTTAAACTGAGTGGCGAACAAACGGGTGGTTTGAAGAAACATTTTGATCACCAAGGCGACAGAAAAGAGCTTTACTATGGTCTTGATATATTAACAGGAACACACGCTTATAAAGAAAAATAATAAAAAAGAATGAAGTTTTATCTCATTTCTTTTGTTATTCCCTGATTAGGCTGTCATATTTGAAAATTTGGTTGATATATTGAATACTAGGATGGTATATAATTGAAATTGCTCTCTTTACGTTAGATTAAAACATTGTCAATTCATAATTATAACGTAAAAATCTGACCATAGCTAATCAGATCAAATAAGAAAGTGTGTACTAAGAGATTCAGTAATGGTAAACTGGTCGGCCATTTTCTCGTGATCAACTGCATGTAATTTCGGATGCATCAAACCGATCAAATCGCCTCCGGGGGTAGTTTGGAAGGTTTGGCAAACCGGTTCGAGATGTTTTTAAACAAATGGCAAAACTTGTTTTCGTTTCAAACCAGTTTTACTGAACAAACGGACAGTTTGACAAACCAGGTGGAAACTAAACCAGGTTTGTTGCAAACAAAAGCACCCCAAGTGAACAACTCATGCAATGCGGCATGCACACATTTTGATTATTGAGAAACAATGAATGTATCCAGTAGTAGTAAATGCCTTTTCAGACGTTAAGCTACAGACTCGTATCTTGCATTGTTGATTGCAGTGTCGGCAGGTAATACTTGGATGGTCGTCACATCATTGTTGGGTGACGTGTCGGCAGGAAACACTTCTATGGTCGTCACCGTTGGTAAAGAATGTGCAGCTTCCTGGAAACAAACACATAAATGCAATGTAGCAAGCGTATATAAATTGTTAATAAATTCGTCATAATGAATAATTTATAAGAAAGATGGCTGTTATCTAATGTTTCCTTTATCAATGGTCAATAACCATGGTTGTATTGAGCTGACCGTTACTGGCCTTGCTTAATGACAGAGCAACTCTATAGTAAAAGCATACACGGTCCATAATATGCCCATATTATGAGATAAAACACTGAAAATGCTTGAGGGATTCCATGTTCAATTCTTTACATATGACACCAAATCCACTATACAATAACCATGGTGATATGACAGGGATGTTTCTAAAGATTTAAAATCCATAAGAACTTAGCTGTAAATTAAGTTTCACATGTTTGACATGAATAGAACACATGGTCCAGCTGAGTATAAGACGTATTGTTAATTTTACCTAGCAATTAACATAATATAAGTAATGTATCGGATAACACCAACATGGCTATAGAAAGGGACTTAGCTGCATATAGTTCATGCTTGTACCTGATGTACGTTGTTTTCAACACTTGGCATGGAAGCATATCCACTGGCCGAACCAACATCATGGCCACGTGGCTGGTGTGTCTGCTACGAAAGAAGTTACACATAATATTATCGTCCCAATTTTAAATACAAGTGGTCTGAATAATTCCTAATGTAATTCAAACTTGATACATTTAAGATTGATAAATTTGTATACGTATTTAGCGATGCATGGCACAAACACTAGGTGCTGACTACGCCTGTCCACCGAATTTGTCAATCCATAAACAAATATTTTTCGTTGGAATGATCAAATACCAATCAGACCAATATCCTTTCAAACCGACCGATCTAATGTATATCAAGTTCAAGAAATTATATTGTCCACAAACAGTTGGCTTTGATTATACAAATTAAAAACACTAGTAAATGAAAATACAGAAAAGTATGAACAATATTAATTGTACTCACATAATACTTCATATAATAACTCTCACACATGAGTTATAACACACATTAATCATTTACAAACATACTATGATTATGATGATACCGATGATAGATAATTGTAATGCTATTTTTGAGGAAAGCATACTTAAATCCTTGCTTTATAGACAAATAAGAAAGGGAGACTTCTACCTCTGGGTTGATCTTATTTACAGACGTTTTCTTCTTTAATATAACAACAGCAACAACAATACCAATAGTGATGAGAAGCAAAAACACCACTGAAATCATAAACAACAATCATTACACAATAGATACTAAAAGCCTGAGAAATGCATGATTTGTATACAGATAATGTCATTACTGGGAACAGCAACAATACAACAAGTAACGAGGGGAAAAGACAACACTGAAATCATTAAAAGCAACAGCCACAGAAAAGGTGAGAAATGATATTATAAATGTGAAATTAGGCTTCAAAACCCATTAAGATAAATTATGATCAAAATTGTTACGAACATGTACAATGTATATTGTTTACCTATTAGTCCAGCTATAAGTCCTGTGTTAGAACTAGACGGAGCTGAAGGTTCCCTTCCTGACTTTGCTGCTGATAAAATGCTCGGACAAAACTCTTCTTCTGTGAGATCGTTGGAATCTAAAAGAAAGGAACGGTACGTTCGGAAAGCGTATAACTACCATTTAACTACTCGAAGCGTAAAAAAAGATTATATTAAGTCAGCCGAGCACAGAAAACATTAAAAACAAACAAAGCACAATGCCCAACTAAACAAGCGCAGATCCGCCCAAGTCCAAGCTGTTGAAAAGTATAATAAATTATAACTAGATGAATGACCAAGTAGAAAAGATTCAGCAAACAAAAGGCGGAATGCCTACGCTGAATGACCTAGTTATAACAGTAAAACTGCTGAACTACATAGTTTTAGCAGCCTTTAGTCTCAAAAGTTAAATAACAGTATTAAAACGTTGAAAGGCCCGTATAGTCGTATGACCTACTTTCAATTAGTAAAATGACGTAATTGAACAAATCGAGATATGACGTAATGAACAAGTCATTAAGAATTGCAAGCAATACAGAAGTCCCCTACAGGTTTAAAGCCATATTCAATGTATCTGTTGCCATAGCAACCACAATTCCCGTCAGAACCAAAACTGACGGACTGATGGCAAACCAATAGTCCCCTCCGGTCAAAAACCGGCAGGGGACTTACAACTACGTTAAATGACCTCAGGGGACAAAACTTAACTACGTTAAATGACCTCAAATTTGCTTACGTTAACATGATTTTATTTAACTCATATAAACATTAACCTATATGCTTAGCATTGTTGAAAGTCTGTTTGTTGTTGTCAACAGTCAACCCGTTTTATCTCGAATTTTTCAGGACCAGGGACATTATTTTGACATAACGAAAATTCGATGATGATTTACAGTACATTTATACTTACTTATATCTTTGCATGTTACTGACAGTACAGCTAAAACCTCATCTCTTGTAAGCGGTTCTTCATCTTTACCTATTACAACCATACTATACGTGTATGTGTCCCCATCAATTTCTGCTTCAGTAACATATATTTCCACATCTCCATTATATGTAACACTGTCTGTTTCTCTCTTTTTACGAGATTGTAAAGGTCCTAGTCTAGCTAGCCGTCCGTAACGTGTTATGAAATCTACTAAACGTGATTGGAATTCTAATATATCACTATTTTCCTGTCGATCGTAACTTAACTTGACCACATGTGTATCACTCACACAAAATGTTTCATTCGATAGCATGCGACCGACACAAGTTTTGGCTAGGTTACATTGATGCTCATCGCAGACACCGTTAGGGTATTCGCATCGTAAGCCCTTCCATCGATCATCACATTGACAGATGAATGTTAAATGTTTGTCCATGCAAGTCCCGTCATTAAAACATGATGCATCCGTACAGTCATTGTCCCCGACATCACAGTGTACCCCTGACCATCCAGCTTTGCATGTACATTGGTAATCTGTTCCATCTGTGAACAAATCTTTGTAAGTTTGAACATGGCTATTGATATAAAGATCACATGTCGAATTCCGTTAGAAGTTGACTTGACGGTCAATCAGCCATTTTAGATTTGATTTCTAGACTGAACAGGCCAGGTTATGTTCGTTTTAACAAAATAGGTGATTTAACTAATACATTACTAAAATAGACAACACATTGATAGCATTTTGATTGCAATTGATAATATGTTTTATGGTAAATTTCATTTCACAAGCCATGCGGCCGTATATCAATACAACTGGTTGTCCTTTTGCCTAAAATATATGGGTTACATAATTTGTTCAAATATTTAAGAAAATCAACGACAATACCTTCATTTGGAACACATATCCCGCCATGTAAACATGGATTAGTTGCACATACATTTTCTTCACCCTGTTCAATTTCGCAATGAATTCCGGTGAATCTGTCTTTGCACTGACAAACATACCCAGCCTCTTCATCGACGCATTCACCACCATTCAAACAAAGTTCAACATTTTCTTCGTCTGCATTTAGTTCGCAATGGTTAAGTTTTGTACAAACTCCAAGACTGTTACGACTGAAGTCACTATTGCACTCGCACATATGATAGGTCTCATTAACGCTGGTGCATATTTCATTTTCCGTACATTGTTCATCAAAGCATATGACGTCCGTAGTTATAATCACAATAATCGTGCTAGTTTCCTCGTCTAACGAAACAGTGTCAGAAATACGTACTGGAACGCTGAATGAGGTCTCTTTTACGCTGTCAACATCCTTTGCCATTACCAATATAGAATTGTTAGCAATAACAAAAAGATCAAGTGGATTGTTTATTAGTTCAACTTGCACACTTGTGTCAATAATACTATCTTCTGCAAATAGAGCTCCGACCACATCCCCAGCTCTGTATGTTGAATTTATTTCAAAATTATTCACTGCTACTTTTGGTAACGAATTACGTTCGACCTCAACGTTTGTTATAGGAATAGTAAATGTTTGGTAATATGTTTGAATGGGCGACCCATTGTCGGCGACAGTGATTACAAATTTCAAGCTAGAATCTTGAGATGACAGCAATTGTTTCGGAATCGTTTTGTTCAACGTCAGTTCATTCTGATTTGCAATCTGAAATAAAGAGTGTTCAAAACTATACATGCATATCATTCTATTACAATTGGTAAATCGGTGTTCAATTACCGATTTTAGCCGTCTATATTCTTCTGTGACTCTGGCGACTAGAATACCCATGATATGTGTAGCTTGAGAGAGAACACGTTAATAATGGCTTAAACATAAATAAGAGAAAACTCTACTATATTTTACTGGAAAGATGAAAAATATTCACTACTTTCATTACTTTCTTTCATGAATTAAATTAATTTATCGAATTTTACTTACTTTGACAATATCAGAATTTGGTCCATTTATAATGAACAAATGAGCTTGTCCAATATCTTCATCGTCTACAGACAATTCACCAACTACAGTTCCAGAAGGGGCATCCGCTAATACCGTGTTTGATCCACTTAATGAAATAGCTGTTGGCGGTTCGTTAACGTCTCCAATAGGTATTACATATTGCTGAATAGTTACAAGACGTATTTCAAGGTCATGAAAAAGAGTTAAGTAAGGGTGTAAATAAAATGTATAGCTGTACTTACTCAATTAATGCATTTGAATAAAACACTTATATATTATGTACACAAATGTTATACGTATATATATATACATTTGTATGTGTGAGTTATAAATACTGAGTCTAAAGATATAACAGCTTATGGTTCTCTTATATTTAACATCATCAGTGACATATAGAAAGTAACGTGTACCTGTGAAATCTCAAATTCCCCATCAGTGCACGACACTCGCAGAGTAATTTCATTAAATTCTTCATAATTTAATGTTCCTGACAGAACAAGTTTCAAATCATCGCCCGTATTGGATCCAGATATTACAGTAGCTATGTCATTCTCACTTTCCACGTGGCAGGAATGTCGCTGACCTTTATCCGGATCATCAACAGAAAAGGTCGTTAATACTGTATTTATGGTACTGTTTTCTGGTACAACGTCAATCAGACCAACAACTATAGCAACTGGGGGATCATTGACATCCTCTATATCAATGGTGATGACTTGCTGCAACATATAGCTATTGTTATAGTCAAATAATATATATACATTTGTAGTTCCTAATATATAGGTGTGGAGTTAATGTTAACATAATGTGAGATCCTTATTTGTACTGAAGTTTTAATGCTATCCTCTGATCATTGTTATATTTCTATTGAACAATACACATGCTATCCTAGAACAAGTTGTAAAACGACGGGACCATAATGTACAACGAATGTTGCGTCATTAAAAGTTCTTTCGCAAAGCAGATATGTCACAAGATATTAAAAAATCAAACAATGACAGCACTTAGCAGAAACAACAGATCCTAAAAGTACAAGCCACAATGCCAAATATTAGTTTACAAATTAACAAGATAAATGAAACTTAACAGCTTGATATTCTATACTATATACCTGTACTGACTTCGGTGGAACACCATTGTCTGTCGATGTAATGGTCAACTCATAAGATGATGCTGTTTCATAATCGAGGCCAGTTTCTCCAACAAATAAGCTTTCACCATCAACAATGAATATACCTAAAGGTACGAAAAGTTGTAACTGCATGATATTCACTAGTGCAGATTATGTTTCAGAAAGTTTCTATGGTACTCAAGATATATCGCCAATGACTTAAGATGCCAAGTAAAATATCAATATCGCAATAGAACATGTGTTGTCCTGATGAAGTTGAGTTCATAAAATACCGTATACAATATAATAATTAATCAGACAGGAAAGAAAGCACGCAAGTGAGAGCACGGAAAACATAAAAAGAATATTAAACAAATTGCTAGCTTTGCACGAAATTGGCCTCATAGTAAATTACGATTTGATAACTTTGGATTGGTTAAGCATGAAAGTCGTTAACTTGTGGATGGTTTTTGAGCTTAAAATAAGATCTAGCACCATTTGTAGCGTTGTATGTTGAAATTCGAAACTTAGTGAGTTTCATACAACTGAATTATCACACCTGTATTGTCTTCAATGGAATACATAAATTGTTGGTTTCTATCAGGATCAACCGTTCTAAAGTTACCAATACTACTACCAGGATCCGCATCTTCAACGATCGAAAGATTATCCAAGATAATTAGTTCAGGAGCTTCGTTCAGATCTTTTATCTAGAAATAAGATCAAATATATGTCACGAAAAACAGGTATATAGTCGCATTTTAAGAATTTTAAATAGAATACAGAATAGGAGCTTCGTTCAGATCTTTTATCTAGAAAGTAGATCGATTAAATGTCATGTAAAACAGGATTTTAAATGAAATATATGTAAAATATGTATTTTTTAAATTTTCCTTCCAAGGT
The DNA here is from genome assembly GCA_947247005.1 of Spisula solida. NCBI lineage: Eukaryota > Metazoa > Mollusca > Bivalvia > Venerida > Mactridae > Spisula > Spisula solida. Next base: position 56,269,981 of record OX365945.1, read on the forward strand.
CGCGAGTTCACTATATTCGATAAACTTCAAAATCGCCCGAGGTATCATATTGGTATATAACTGTACAACTAATTATAAAAATAACTTCTTTACTTTCTGTGGATAACATAATTTGAAAACCAATTTTCATTAAGGTCCACATGTGACTCAGCTTGTTATTTTTATTATTATCTTACTAGTTAAATTAGCCACTTTTCGGTCCTTTACTGCGCCACAATATATCATGTAAAACAGGTTAAATTTTCATAATTTCATTTAAAATGCATGTAAAATATACAGGGTGTTAAAAATGTTCGTTCTCAATGTTCGAGTTTCAATACTTTATTTTTCTGACCCCAGAAGTCTGTAAAATTTTCAGGTTGAAATCTAGAGGATTCTACCATTGTTCTAATCTTTCTGGCATTAAATGAAGCTATTAGAGTAAGAAAATTAGATTGTCTACTCCGTTCATAGCTCAAATAAAACTGTAGATGAATTTAAATTTTGAGAACGAACTTGTTGTACACCCTGTACATTAAATGTATTCACCTCAAGTTCAAACGATTCTAGTGCAAACTCTCCGTCTTCGTCTTCGGCACGAATTGTTATAGTGTAAAATCGTTCAGAAGATTCAAAATCAAATACTACGTCACTGACGAGAGTGGAATCTCCTTCGATATGAAACAATGACCAATCTTCTTCTTCATCAAGGGCAAATATTATCTGAAAAATACATCGGACAGGGAAAGCAGCATTCAACCGAAGCAGCAGAGCCCGAAAGCCACAAATATACAAATTGCTAGCTCTGTATACAAGTGACCCAGTCCTATTGAAGAATTCATGTTCTAATTTTGATGACTTTTAATTGACTATTTACGTTTGATACTTATTATTGTGGAAGTTCATTTGAAGAAATTGTTACAGGGTAAGCTTCATTTCTAGCTTTGCAATAATTTAAGGAATACAAAGATTTTAGATCATAGTTTATCTGCTATGAATGTAACCTCCGCAATTGACATTTTGATTTAACCTGATACACCTTTTGTAAGCGCAATCTTTTGGAAAATTAAATCAAATGAATTTGCATACACATGCAATATATAATACTTACTTTATTGCTATCTAGATCGACTGCTTTAACTTCACCAATAACCTGACCTATCAGATTGTTCTCCTCTATAACATTCGTTGACAAAGTTATATTAAATGGTGGTTCATTCAAATTTGTTATGTTGATAACAAACGACTTTGTAAATCTCAATCTCGTACCATCCACTAAAGTGTCACCACATGTTACCTAAAACATAACAAAGTTTACATTATAAATAGAACACACATATATGATAACAAACAGACAGGGAACAACAGAAACGGGGCGCATGAAAGGAACAAATAATTGACAACAAGGAAAAATCACAGATTATAAAAACAATTATAAAATGAACAAGCAAAAAAAGAAACTGAACAGATACAAAATCACGATGCCCTACTCCGACAGTCCAACATAACTGGAGTATGAACCAAGTGACAAGAAGGAATCACAATAGCGACTCCTCCAGTAATAATAACTCCAACTTCAGTATCATTTTAAATAAGCATGTGTAACAACTTAATCTCTCCTAAGCAAAATGCTCTCAACATCCTTTAAACTTGTAAACCTAACTCAACTCCAGTAATTCAACGCATACTGATGTAGGATACGTACATATAAGTAATTCTATCACGATTGTAAGGCATGCTTACCTCGACTGTATACGTCTTCTTTAGCTCAAAGTCGAGAGTATCGTATGCGACTAACAATTTCGTACCCTCATTTATCTGCAAATTTAAATAAATACTTTGCTCAGTATCATATTTATATGCACAACAATTACATGTTGTGCATGTATATCAAAAGGAATGACATTTTGTTGTTGATGTTTTATGGTTTTATAGCAACTGGTTTCATAGCAACAACTCACCAACGCATACTACTGGTATGACTATTTCCTATAACTGCTACTGAGCCAACATGTCTACATTTGAAAACGTGCAATCATGACTTTGTCAAGTCCAAATACTAGAGATTGAGTGAACTGGTAATGTTTTTATTTTCATGAAACAATAAAACAATTGCGAACATTGTATTAGTATTTGAAATAGATAAATTAGCTAGGGACCAGAACGTGACATAATATTACTATCATGTTGGCCATTGGTCATAAACTAACTGAATCTATAAGACATAATATAAATAATAATAATAAAAGTGCTTTACCATACCTTGAACGGGACATCAATCAAGTTCAGTAATTCACAAGCTTGAGATTGATTTGCATCCTCATCCTGTACACTAAATACACCAATTGTTGTGTCTGTGCTACTGTTTTCTGCTATCTTAAAATGTGTAAAAATAACATTATCAGAGTAAATTGCCTGAGTAGGTTAAGTTTCGTGTTTTTGTAGCTTCTTTTTTTTGCTCATTTTTCAGGTTGTCTTTGTGACATGTGCTTCTGATCTGTGTTGTTATTGTATCGTTCGTATAGTTCGAATTGTGCACTGTGCCTTCTATGCTTTTTATTTTTTCTGTGCTCGGCTGGTTAACCTGAGTGATGCCTTCCCTCTCTGGTTAAATATTATCTTTTTGCATCCAACGTGTAATTATGTTATTTTGACAGCTCAAAAACTACACTATACCGGTGATTAACGAAGGAATGTCACGGAATATACTATAATGTTTCAGGACAATCATAAATAAATTTCAAACTATACCAATCAAATCGTCTCCACATAGTAATGATCATGTACAGGACCAATGTTCTGTCAACATGCATTGTATTGTCCTCATAGGCTATCACCCGAATGGAATAGAAATAAATTATCTACATGGATTCTATCCAATTAATATTTGCTACACATACCATTGTGTTAGACAAAATGATGTCAGTAGGAGGATCGTTTACATCATTAACTTTGAGATGGACCAAACTGCTCACATCATAACTTGGGTCCCCAGAATCCTGACTTTGTATCAATAATGTCATAATATCACGGATTTCATAATTTATAAATTGGCTGTCAGGACCAACAGTCAACATATCACTGTCGATGCGAAAGGCTTGTATCATCTCATTATCATTTTCAGTTGCAACCATCCTGTAGAATAGAAATTACGTTAATATAATTATTAGTATTTTTTTTATAGAAAAGTATTGCGCACAACGGGGGTTTTGAACCCACGACCGTCAGATGAAAAGTCTGATGCTCTACCTACTGAGCTAGCCGGGTGATTGTGATGTGGATGGCATTTTAGCAAGTTGATATCGAGTTTCTTTTTCTTTTTTTGCAATGTCAAACAATCACATTTTGATAAAAACTGAATTGTATTTCTATTCCTATGATATGATTGTCTCCAAATACTCATGTTGGTATTGTGTCTGTCCACCTGTCTGTCAGTCGGTAGATCACACAGTTTCTCTTCAATAACTCAAGAACGGTTGTGACTAGGATCTTAGTTGGAGAGGATAGTCATCATCAGTGGATGAAATTAATTGATTTTGGGGTAGGTAGGTCAAAGGTCAATGCTGCCATGACTCTCACTATTAATAATCACTTCATTTGGCATATACGTTTTTCAATCATTTCTTATTTACTTAAAGGTCTTCATTCAACAATTAACAATCTCCATAAGACAAGATGAGTGTAATAATACTGAACGTGTTGGAACTGGAAAGGTAAATATATAATTATATAATCACATAGAAAAAACATTTTGACAAAATTGACATGTGTGTTTAAAAATTACAATATCTGACACATGAGTAGGTAACTATCTAAAGGCCATTTTATACTAAATACTGTAGTGCACAGACAATCCAAACCCACACAGAAACGACGGCAGCGCCTAGCCATCCACGCAAGAGTCAGACATAGGACGAACCATCCACATCCCCAAAAAATGGATATTTCAAGCAAGCCTTTATACTCACTCCGCAATGAATGACATACTGTGGACTTCGAATTTTGTGCATAATTAGCCATAAAGGGAGGTAATTATAAATGATAACTACACTGAAGTGAAGTACGGGGAGACTTTTGCAGCCGCCACACAGCACTTAACACCTGCTGTAGTGATAAGTAAATACTGTAGTGCACAGACAATCCAAACCCACACAGAAACGACGGCAGCGCCTAGCCATCCACGCAAGAATCAGACATAGGACGAACCATCCACATCCCCAAAAAATGGATATTTCAAGCAAGCTTATATACTCACTCCGCAATGAATGACACACTATGGACTTCGAATTTTGTGCATAATTAGCCATGAAGGGAGGTTATTATAAATGATATACTAACCCATAATTAACTCCAAGAAGAGTGTACGTGTAAGTCTGGTAGGTTTCTGGGTCGTATGTAATCAGATCTCCAATTATGGTACCTTCAGCTGCATTTTCAGATACTGCTCTTATTCCACTTATGCCAATACCGGTTGGTGGTTCATTCACATCTAGCACTTTTATCTGAAATTAAGTCATATCATCTGATTTTGGAAATACATTCTACTCTAAGGCGATATTATATTTGTCTACATATATTTGTGAAATTCAAAAAGTAGTTTGCATAACAACAGGAACATTTAAGTGACTTTCAAATACATAAGTGGTAGATTTATCACGATTCAAACAATTCTTTTCCCTTTCGACAATCAATCGCTAAAGAGTTTTTTAAGGGAAAGATCTATTTGATTCCATCGAATCGTTCTGTTACTTTAACAATTGATATGAAGTTTTGTCCAATTATTATGGGATTGTGAATATTATAAATACGCACTAGAATGTTAATAAATACGTTTTTAAAAACTAAAATGTGTAGGTTAATACTTCTCTGCTTCTCTGTTACAGTTTTGCATTTCATTAAGGTTAGTCCACAGGTAAATGTATCATTGATGAAGAATTTATTTTACAGAAATTGATATATAGTTTAAATAAGATGTATAAATTTTACCAAAAAATACGTTTTCATTTTTGTTCGTTTTCAATGATACAGTTACCTGTAGGTTATTCATACCGAGAAGTTTCCATTGAGGTTAACAGTATTCCCCGCAGCGTCGGCTCCTGTAGCTATCACTTGCAAAAACACCAGTGTGTTCTCTTCAAAATCTAGCTCAGTAGTTAGTGTAACTGTTCCATCGGTAACGGAAAATGCATGACTTGACGAATCAGCAACTGAATATAATATATCCTGAAACAAAATTGTGTTTTGAGCTCTGGAAGTTTAAATACAATTGCCTTACCCATAATCAAATACGACACGTAAAAATATTATGATGTAACTAAATTTGGCAATTTGAAAACACACATTGTTATTTTGTTCAGTCTAATACATTGTAGATATATCAGCTATAGCAAATACATACATAAAAAACCATCACATGATTATTATGATCATATTTATATTTTAAGATACATAAACAACTTAAAAACCATCTCGGTCAAGGATAAACCATCCAATAATGTTTTATTTCATTCTATTTAATCATTTCCAATACTTAATTATAAACAGATACCTTATTCAGTAAAATAGAGCATAATAAATAATGATTCATCAATTTACAGAATATCAACATTGAGTCTAGTTTTGAATGAAATGTTGCACTCACGCCAGGAATGGCCACTTTCGTTAGAGTATTTATTACTGACAGTGTTCCAATGACAACATCAGACGTAAGTTCATCAACAGCGATTTCGTGATTCCCAGATTCATCTACAAGTTGTATTTCTTTTGGTACATCTACATGGTCAACAATTGAAATGCTGAAGTCACGTGACAACGATAACGGAGTGACTGCCGTGTCAGAGCATGTGATCCTCACATCGTAGCTTGTAATGTCGGGAGGAAATACATCTAGTACCTTTAAAATATAATACCCTGCTTTGTAGACGAAGGTGAAAGGATTTTTTATTTATTATGATGAATGTCTTATTTCTAGTTAGCTTGAAAAGATACGTAAAATGGTAGTGGAATTTATACTCTGGTGTACAATGTCGTTTTAATGCTTTTAATTTTTTCATAAATCAAACGGGTTCGCCACACGAATCTACATCGAATTATTAAGTGTTTTCCAAACAAATAGTCCTTATGAAAATTAGCTAAAGAGTAATTGTTTTGGAAAACATTAATATCATCGTTGCAGGCTAATGTGTCGCGCCTCTTTGGAATAAATACCTTGATTTGAAGTTTACTATTATCGATTTCCAAATATGTGGATGGTGTCAATACACATGTGTGACTTTGGAAATCTGGTCTTCCCGCATTATCTGGATCCGTTACTTTGATCTCAGCGACAATTTGACCAGCTGTTGCATCACTACTTATCTGTAGTGCAAAGCATAAACTCAAGCATGTACACAAACACTTCGAGCTACGCACATATGTATAAATATATTATTTATTATTGTTACATGAATTATTATTATTATTATTATATGTATTCTAATTTATAGATAAAGATAACCATGTTATGTGCACATGGCATTGATGATTTAGATTCTATATTATACTTCATGATCTGTACTTTCCCTTTGATATAAGTTAGCATAGTGCTATTATGAAATACACTGTATTATTGAAATGGCATTTACATTCTAAAAGCCAAGTTTTCGTCCTGTGTTTGGTCATACACATGCATAATAATATGTAATGATAATGCAATAGATCTCTATTTGTTCAGTACAGCACGATAATTCAAAAGATATCAGTATTAAATGTATTAAATATCAAAAATAATAAAAAAACAAAATGTGACTTTATATCTTGCCAACCTCAGTGGGAGAAATGGTAATGTCTGATGGGGCTTCGTTAACATCCTTAACGTTTAAAACAAACGATTTAGTCAGTGACTGTGGTGGATCTCCATTATCTCTGGACCGGATGTTAACTGCGTGGGTCGTAGATGTCTCATAGTCCAGTAATGTTGTGGTAACCAATTTGTCGCCAATTATCGTAAATAGTTCCCATGGTGATATTACTATGTATGTATGTTTATCATCGGCGTCTTGATCAATTGTATCCAATGTACCCACAAAAAAGTTAGCAGTGTTTTCAGGTACAGACTCGAAATCAGTATCTAGAATAATATCCTGTAATAAAAACGTTATAGCTGATCAGTTACATCAGGAGATAAACAAATTATTACGTAAAAAAGATATTTTAATGGCATAAAACATATATTAATGTCTGTCGCCAAAAACAGTTGGCGTTGCATAAATATACAATTAAAATACAAAGGAATAAATAAGTAAATGAAAATATTAATTATATTAATTGTTCACAGAATAACCAACTAGTTTATTCATTGATAGTGCGTACTTATTAATTTGTAAATACATGCATATCAAAATCTCTTTTTGAATTATTCGGGTCAAAAGTTGTCGAAAATAGCAAACTTTATCTTTAAGTAGCTGCAAACATCTATTTTTAACGTAAAAATTAAACCGAATAGTGCCGTGGATACTGTATATATACTGATAATATACTGATAATAAATAATTCCGTGTTTTTGTCCGTATTCTGTTCTTATTTATGAGTCTGAACATTTACTTACAACTGCCGGCTCGTTTTCATTTGTCACAAGAAATTCAAAATTTCTTTGCAATGTTAATCCACCTTTGTCGTTCGCTACAAACGATACATCGACTTTGCTTGGGCCGGTCTCGTAATCCACCATTTGTTTCAATGTTAGTTGTGCTTCACATTTTGTCTTCACCGTATCCTGCAAAGGCAACAACAAAGCTGGAGACAATAAAAAACACAATGCAATACCTCTGATTTCCATTCTATTTAATAAATAAAATACTTAATTTATTTACCAAATATTGAATACAGGTATACCAAGAAACATTATTCGAAACAAAAGTTTCAAAACTTGTTTTATTCCGAACATAAAATCAATCGCAAGAGAAGGAAAATGGTGTTTTACAGGAATCAATATTATTTATATGCTTTGTATAGACGTATTCATTTAATATTATAAATAATATTAGACATTGCAGCAAAATTTAAATATGACTGGAATATGTTCTATGTCTTCAGGCAATTCATGTTAGATGTGTAGCTATATACATATATGGTGAATCAGAAAAACAACCTATAGATGGGAGGAAGTTTAATCCACGAAACCGATCAATTATTAATAACAATATACGTATTTTAAATATACCGCGGAACATATTAATGTTCCTAGTTGAAATACGTCTGATCCTCTGATGATCGTAACTTCTATTCTTTCGTGTAAATCTTCGTCGGTGACTTGTATTCTAGCGATCTGTTCTCCGACGGCTGTGTTTTCTGGTATTGTCATACTGACGTTATCTATGATGCTGATTGAAGTTGGCGATTCGTTTACGTCAGATACCTCTGCAGTAAATTCCTTTTCAAACTGTTTATTATAAAAACAAATATTTTTACTAGAAATGTGTTTGTTCTATAAAAAGATAATAATAAATTGGACATTAAATATAGTGATCAACAGAAAAAGCAGAACACAAACAGGCACAAAAATAGTATAAACAATGACCAACTCTGGTCAATATTATATTTAAACCAAAAAAATAGATGTATACGTTTTTCAAACCTGTCTTGCATGATAAAAATTAATTTTTGATGAAAATTCATTAAGGATTTACTAAGAGGTTTATATAGAATCGAATAATTAATATAATTTTAACATCATTTTTGCATCATATAAATACGAGGAAAGATATTTTATTCATGAACATAATAATAATAATCGAAACATACCACTAAAGGAGGCGATCCATTGTCCATTACTTGTGCAATAAAGGAAAGTTTACTTTCGGTTTCATAGTCTAGTAGTCCACTAACAACAACATCTTGGCCGTTTATTGACACCGATTCCGTTCCAGCAATATTATATACCAATATTTGACCTAAATCAAGATCTCTGGCCTTTAAGCGTCCGATAATTGTTCCTAGTTCTGCGTTTTCCATCACAGGTGACCCTGTATTATTTTTGTAACTCTTATTCAGATTCTTGTATCGTTGTATAACAGTTAAACAAAAAATGTTTTAAGCAGAGAGATAATTGATTTCCCTCGTGAAACGGTATGTCTGTTGCAAGGGCCTCTCAGTACACGCATGAATTAAAAATATTCAACTAGATCTACTTCAAATAAAACGATATGTTCTGTATTTTTTCTAATTGTTCGTTGTGTTATTTCATTTGTTTCATGGTGTCTATTAATCCTGTGTGTCGACTTTAATTGGGCAAATTATACAGGAGTATTGCTAAGACAATGCTGCTTCTGTTAGTAATATTTACCTGAAAATTCCATGTAATCTGGTGGTTCATTTACGTCATTGAGTTCGATGGTGACGGTGAATGTTGCTGACAAGTTTGGTGTACCATTATCTGTGACAATTATCTCTTGTCCGTATGTACGCTGTGTCTCATAATCCAACTCGGTAGACTTCACCTGTTATAGAATAACTTCAGAAATTACATTCAATCTATTATCCTAAATATGACAATACCATGTTCGCATTGGGCGTAAATTTAGCACACAAGAAAATACAGTAGCGCACAGACAATCCAAAGCCACACAGAAACGACGGCAGCGCCTAGCCATCCACGCAAGAGTCAGACATAGAACGAACCATCCACATCCCCAAAAATGGATATTTCAAGCAAGCCTATATACCCACTCCGCAATGAATGATACACTGTGGACTTCAAATTTTGTGCATAATTAGCCATAAAGGGAGGTTATTATAAATGATAACTACACTGAAGTGAAGTCTTTCAAAAACAAAAATTTTCCATGCGCCAAATGTCTGAAATTCAAACTTCGCTACCCTTTGGTCACGCAGAAAAATACATGTCTACAGCAACAACATTTAGATATCACTTGTAATAGAAGCAAACTCAATGTTCTTATTACATACCAGGATCTTGTCACCATCAATGCTAAAGAATGAGTCTTTATTGGGTATCTGGAAAGTGAATTCTTGCAGGTTCGGATTGTTGATATTGTCCGGGTCGACGACAATAAATGATCCTATAATATATCCTACATCTGCTGTTTCTGGTACCTAGATTATCACATTTAGAGAGATTAAAATAAACAACATTCAAAAGGTTCAATCTTCAATAGTAATGCGTTGTTATTTTGTTATGCAAACTGTGCATGTTTGATGACCTTAAAGGTTAAAACCGATTTAGTTTTGGTAACTTTAAAATATATTGTACTCAAAGTTAAGACTATCATAAAATACACGTCGTGAAAGTCAATACTATAATGCTTTAGTAATAACGACTTTAATGTTAATAGGGAACATATTTAACAATATACATATTTGACAATCTCCCATAAGATCCTCAGACTTTAATATGGCACTAAGTATTGGTACATTGACTTTGTATTTAATTTTGCTTCTGGAGAAAAACTTGAAGAATACTGTTGTTTTCCTTTAACATTAATATAAAAATTATAGATTTTAACTATAATATCGAATGTTTTTCTTACTTTTGAAGACGTAAGAAACAAATCCATTGGTTCCTCGTTAACATCAGTTATTACCAGAGTAAAATCAAGTTGGAACGATCCTGGAGGCTCGCCGCTATCGGTAACAAGTATCGTCATTTCATATTTTTCCATTGATTCATAATCTAATTCAGCTGCAGAAGTTATCTAAGATAATAATAAACATACTCTTTATAATAAAAACGAAATAATACATTTATACAAATGAAAACAATACGCACAGAATGCAGTTGTTAATGAGCTAATTATATTTGATACTTCACTTTCATATTATCTCATTTTCCATGGTCAAACACAATTTAGATAGTTGAATGCTTAAATGCATAATCTAAACATGATAAATATAACTTTTTCAATACATCATATATGATGGGGGACTTGAACCGCCAAAGCATAACATGCCCCCAACTACGAAGGTATATAATGAAATAATACATGTACTCTGATAAATGTAACATTTGCAGAAATATGTACACAGTGTTAAGAAGAAGACTTTTATTCAGTATTGGTTCAACACATTACATAGTTTGAAATGGGCCAATATGGCCAATCTGTAAGTGCGTCATCAACTTACTGAACAATAGAAGGACTAAATGTACTGAAGAAGGCATAAACAAGATAACTGTGTACTAGTAGATGGAAGGCAATATGATGGACAAACTTTTAAGAATTATATGGATTATTAATAAATAGTGTACCCATATTTCATCACCACTGATCATCAGAAATGGAACCCTCTCCGTAAAAGTGTACACATACGATTGGTCGACTTCTTTATCCTCTACGGAGAGTTTTACCAAATAAATGTCTTTAGAGTTTTCAGATATGTTTAGCTCTGTCTTCATTGTACCGTTAAAGTAAATATTCTGTAATAAATACCACTTGTTAAAACTATTACATTACTGTTTGAAATGAAAGTATTTATCAAATCATGCTTGAGTAATAAAACCATTCGTTTACTGGCTTCTTCTTTATTTCTTTGGTTTTCAGTTTGGCTTGTAGTTGTGGCCTTTGATCTTTCTCTTTGTGTGTTCTTTGTGTGTTCCTTTTTGTACCTTTCGTTTTCTGCTGTTTTGGTTGAGCCATGTCTTCTCTATCAGATGTGATGTTATCCTTTTGCTAAATGCACCAGATGTATACCCGTATTTGACTCAATTAAAATGTTAATGTTCCCCCAACAACATAAAAATAATTGTATGTACTTACCGTTGGTGGATCGTTAGCGTCTAAAATAGACATTATAATATTTGTTTTTATCTGTAAGCCTTCTTTGTCAGTAGCTACAAGTATGAACTGTACTGACGGATGTTTCTCAAAGTCAAATGTACGGCCTGATCGGAGATCTGCAGTACACCGTGTTCCCTACAAAATAACCAGATACATTTGATAACATCTATATATAAACTGTTCTGTTGGTCCAGCTAATGAATTCGGAGGAGTATTATTTAGACTATCACCGAACGGGGTTCGATAACCAGACTGTGTAAGTTAAGTGGCAACAGTACTAACATTGACGTTGTCAGATGCTTTCAGAAGCTCATGTTGGTTTTTGGATAATACTGTCCAGAAAAAAACGGGCCACGTTAAGTAAAAAGTGTTAAGTAAAACATTGTATTCGGTAAATCTAATTTAGTTGCCACTTGTTTTAGAAATATTTAAAACTAATTATGAAATAAGGATGGTATGGGCACCGCAACAGAAAGCATAAGATCCCGTGTAACTCCGTATACTAAATGGTAAAAGCGAACAAACAATTACTAATATACCAACACATTTAGCACAACCAAAAAGATAATATTAAGTCAGACAGGGAAGGCAACACTTAACTTAACCAGCCGAGGACAGAAAACATACAAGGCAAAATGTCCAACTGAACAAACCGAGCGCATAACAGAAATAAAGGTTTAACATTTTCACATACTGATGACACTGGAATACACTCCGTATTCCACACAACTACGTCAGTTGATGGACATTCTATGTTAAGGGAATCATCGAAGTCTTCATCTTGAACAACAATTTGTCCAATATATGACAACACAGGAAGATTTTCACTGATGACTGGTTCGTTTCCTGGATATAGTTCCCAACTGTTTGATGTCGCCGTCAGAGCGATGTTTTCCGGAGACTCGTTCAGGTCAATAATGGTGATAATGAAGTCAGTAGTTGTCTGTAATTTAATTTTACAAATCATGTTATGTGGTATCGTAATGTTTTAATATGTTTACCATCGGCTTTAAACCCGAAGTTTGCTCTAATAATGTCGCAAGTAATCAACCGATTATGGATTTTCGGCCTTTTGACAGCTGCAACTTATACTTTTACCGGTTACGTTCCTTTTCTTGTTCAGTTGTTTGTTGGGCATTGTGCCGTGTAATTGTGGTCAGTGTTTTTTATAGTAAGTAAGTAAATACGTAACGACTTTATTTATAGTAGATAACATATTTGGTGTTATACCAATTTTCAATATGGTTTTATCTTTTCTTTGCTGCCTTCACTGTCTTTTTTAAAACTGTACCGCACTCATTTAAATCGTAATGGGCTTTATCTGTTGTTACATGGGTTAAAATATTCTGAAACCATATAATGCAATTATACTAACACTTCACGTCATGCGCGTTATATAAAACATCCTATATATCATAATACAGGTTCTTAGGACAACACTGCGGATATAAATACAAATGTATACAAGCTCTTATTCATTGTACAGTATTATGACACGCGCGTGTATAATGTCCATTTGAATTAGAAAGTCGTCTCAACAACAAAAGCAATAAAAACTTACCGTCATTGATGGCGTACCGCTGTCTGTTGCTATGATGCTGATTGTAATTGCATCGTTTGATTCAAAACTGATTTTCTGTTTCAGTGCTAAATCCATTCCTTCTATTTGTGCATATGGGTTATCAAGTATATTGAAAGAAACTGTCTGATCAGGGTCATCATCCGTCGCACTGACGTGAGCAATAATATCCCCAATTTCACGATTCTCTTGCACCTTCGTTGACGTAAGTGTTACTGCTCTTGGTGGATCGTTTATATCAGAAATATCCACTGTTACAGCAAACATGGTACTAAGCGATGGTGTCCCATCATCTGTGACTTTGACGGTAAGTACATGTTCTGTTCTACTCTCAAAATCCAGGAAGCAATTGGAACCACCTCTAGTTTTGCAATCATCTGCAATATTTCCCACCTTTAAAACAATGATAATTTGAAATACAATTTGACAAAATCGTAACAAATACATACTTATAAAGCTTCCAATCATAAACTGTTAGCATTATATCAGGCAAACGCAAGAAATGTTAATAGTGCTACAATGGCTAATTGATTCTTTCGTTTCAATTCCAATATCCTTATCCAAAGCTATGGACATTATAGGAGTTTCGGAAGTATTATCTAAAAGGATTGATATCAAATAAAATATGCGTACTTGAAGTTCAACTGATACTATACCATTAGTTTAGATCCACTAATACCGAATGCACCGCTCGTATCAGAAATAAGTTCGAACGAGTGAGTTTGGTCGGAGTCGTATTCATTTACTTCAAATGACCCTACTTCAGTGCCTTCTGCTGCCATTTCATTTACCTGTATAAAAAGATACTGCATACCATAACAACATTATTGTAATAGAGCATAAGCACATACTTGGCGCAATCATGATTAAAATTGTGGTTGCTTAAGTAAAACAATGTGTATAAATGAAGCAAAAGAAACATATTACTTTGTAAATAAGCAAAACAACATAAGTCAATTATTATGCCTGTGATAATTTCGAAACGAAATATTACAATAATATAATATACTCGCCAGAAATCAAATAGTGAAAGGGATATATGACAGAACATATGTTACATATCCCTGCATGTTTTAAATAATAGCAGTCGTGTAAATATCCATTCATAACAGAGTGTTTGTCCTGAAGTCAGGAAGTAGTTTGAAAATTGAAAAAGTCTGTCTAGATTGCCACGTGACTTACCACATGCTGAGATAGAGACAAACCATATGGAGCTTCATTGATATCAATAGCAGTAACAGTAAACTCCTGGCTCAATGTTAGTCCACCGCTATCCGTAACAGTTAACATTATACCAATTTTCGGAGTGGATTCATAATCTATGTCAGCATCTGAAACAATGTAGCATACGATTATTTTAAGTGCAGGAGAATCGGCTCAACAGGGCCCCTCGTGTATGTTTATCATTCCGTCTATCTTGTATATTTCTTTTAAACAATCGATGGTCTGTTTAAATGTTTCCATACAATCAAATGGAAACCCTCATCTGTCGTGAAGATAAAGATACAATATTCATATTCCTTGTTAGGTTAACTGAGGATGATGAAAATATAACAATTCATTCACAGCGTCCTATATCATATATTATTTATATTATGACAAGAAAGCCAGTGTAAGAGTTAGTAAACAGTCAAGAAATAAACAGTAAATTACTTAACAATATTTTCTCTTTAAACTCGTATGTATACATGTACATGCATTTAGGAATCTTTGAACATTGGTTCTTATAAAAATTATTGAATAATTACCTGATATTGAATAAAGTTTGCCAAATTCCTTCATTACTAGGATTTTTGCCCCTTCTCCCGATAGTGAAAAACTATGACTATCACCAATGTCAGGGTCATTCACTGTAAATTGTCCAAGAAGTTGGTCACGGGAATTTTCTCGAACAGTTATCGAATCAGAACTGTAGACAACAGACTGAAAATGAGAAGACTAAAAAATCAAGAAATTTATTGATTTCATGGTGAAATTGGCCATGTAAAATCAACTCTCCGCAACTCTACAGATAAAATAAGCCTAAGGAAAGAAAATTGTTATACTTGAATATAATATTAGAAAATACATATTACCATAGGTGCTTCATTTTCGTCCTCAATAGTTATTCTGATAAAGTCTAAACTTTTGCTCTCTCCGGTGGAACTTTGGAAAACGGCATCGGCATGCTCTATCGTCTCGTAATCTACTTCCGTACTTAGCTTAAGTTCAGCTTCACAGTTCGTTTTGGCTTCAATCTAAAATACAAATTAACTGCCTACAAATATTGATAACAATGAAGAGAGTAGGTGAATTTCGTGAAGCAAGTTTGAAAGATGTCAGTTATACTAGATTCTAGTTAACAAGTAACATGAAATGCATCGCGGTTAGATTACACTGCTACATGTGTTTAAAACAGTTCATTAACATGCTTGTTAAATACGTTTTGCATTATTGGTATGTATACTTGAGCTTCATGCCAATATCTTAATTTATATTCGCAAGTGTGTCCACTCGTTCTGGTAAACATAAACTACTATAGCCTTTGCACAAATAATTAGTTTACTAACATTGGAACATTGGGTGTTTGTAATGCTGATATAAGACTGTCCCTCCAGAACTACCACATTTATATCAGAATCCACCGCTGGATACTGTAACGTTATGACAGCCACTGTTGTACCAGAGGGTGTGTTTTCTTTCACTACGATACCATCTGTGCTTGGTTGTGCAGGCGCCTGTGGATCGATGGTGACTGTGATAAATTTCGTACCAACTACAATAATCTTCACCTTCTCCTGAGCCTGAAATTGTGTAAAGGAACTCGTGTGTACAATACACAAGTGGCTAAATGTTAAATAGTATTGGCAGAGACTTCGCAATGTAAACTGTTTTCTCTATCAATCTAATAAACATGTAGATTATGCAATCTCTTCCATGGGTTATCGTTCTTTTTCCATCCACAGATACTATAGAGTGAGCGTAGTTGAAAAGGCAACTTTGGGTAGAGTTTGGGCAACCTTTTTGATAGATAAATAACATATTTAGTTAAGTATTTAACTATTTATATGAACTTGTTCCACAAATGTTCTTATTTAATTCATACTAAATATATTACTACAACGTGCATTTAAACAAAAACATTTGTTCTCATTTGATAAGTTCCATGTTTCCAAAAGTTGTTTTGTGAGATTGTTAGGATAATTGTTAAAAACGAGGTTAACAGAGGTTATTCGAGGCAACTAGATCTAGTACGAATTGTTGTCAATGAAGTTTGATTTAAAGTGGCTTGGTGATTCTAGTAAAATTTGATGAATGCAAATGACAACAAGCACGTTTAATCTACTTACACTTAGTACAGTTTGGCTGTCATCTGAAGCTTCAATAGTAACTGCATATGTTTGCCCTTCTACAAGGTTTCCACTGTCTTGTATGGTTACCTGGCCATCTACACTCACATCAATGACATCAGAAGTACCAACAATCCTAAATGTGTGTGATTGGTCCGCGTCGTCATCTTCCACAGACAGGAGACCTATCACAGTACCTTGACTTGATCCTAGTATCAGTCTGTTCCCTGCGGAAAATGTAGCATTCATCTAACTTAGTGATATTAGTACGCAGTACAAATGGTCATTGATATACGAAGTTTTTTACAAGCAACGAACAGTGGTGTATTGAACCCTTAACATTGGTACTGGTATACTAGTAGTGCCTTGCTTGATACTCGATGTTTATGCTAGTTTCTGCACCAGTTGGAATCAAGGACAGGATTACGAATGCAGGAAGTAACAATTCAACATGACATACTGGACTTCTACTACAATGATTACTTTAAAGGTCACCTTATAAATAAATGAAGTTATCTTTAACCACCTACAAAAAATTCATAGTTACATATGCTATCATATATGCACATTGTAGGTTTCCATTAACGAGATAATTATGTTTATTATAAACCTACCATTGAGTCTTATATTTCTTGGATATTCGTTTGTATCTGATACCTGTATATCGACATTAAACACACTCAGACGTGGTGGGATTCCTGTGTCTAGCACTTCAATCCCTACGGTATACGGTGTTGTACTTTCATAGTTTATTCTACATGCTACATTATTTTCCGGGGTGCAACTTTCTCCACCATCCTTTACCTAAAACAAAACCCGATTACTAATATACAATCACTCTCACGTAATCCTACATAACTGGAACTGTTACAAACAACAGTTGCACCAAGTAATTAAATGAAACGTTTTTGTTGCCTGTGGTAGACTAAACAACATGTGCCTCAAACTAGATGTACTGGTCAACTCTTTTTATAGTACAAAATGTATGTAAAGCCATTGCATAAGCAATACCATTATGACTGTATTAACTGGTGCCAACACAGTAGTTGTTATATGGTGCCTAAAACATGTGAAAGGGTTTGACTCCATGGGTTGTTATAACAACATAACATATCCATTTAGTCGCCTGATAACATGCACGTAAGGATCAAGTCATAATTGCTATTATTGACTGGAATCCCCAAAATGACACGATGAAATACCAGAAATAGAATAATAGTATATTAGTAAAGTTACATATAAAATTGAATAAAACTTAACAATGTTTTTAAATTTTAATACAAACGATTATTCTAAGGTTAAAAACAAACCTTTAATAAGTTTCCATCCAGTATAAAGATACCACCTGCATCATTCACCAGCTTCAATGTGTGAGTCTGGTTATTTTCTGGATCGGAGACGCTAATATTGCCCACTTCAGTTCCACTCACAGAATTTTCGGACGCCTACAACCGAATATAAACTTTATTGTTACGTATTTTAGATGACTGGTGGCATTTACTTTAGTATAGTTTTTAAAACATAATGAAAACATAAATGGTCTACTTTTTGACACCCTCCCTTAATTTAATTAGGTTCTTTTGAAAGTATTTTTGTATAGATCAACTACGAACGGGTTCATGTACATATACAATGTATCCACAACATGAAATGCATATATACGTTGTATGATAGGTTCGTGTTTTCTATTATTCCGTCATTTTCAGTCCTATCATTCTGGAAATTGGTTATCAATTTGTAATTGAATTATCTGATTTGGTAAAAATATGAGACGTGAAGAACACTCACACGTAGTGATGGAAACGTTAACCGGAACACACCAATAGTTCACTTGTATCCCACGATAGTTGTATCTACGTTTCGACTTTTATCACATGTCTTAATCAGGAATTTAAGCAAATGAATAAAAAAACGTCATGAGTTATGACGTCATCACAGTTGTTAATAGTTATAAGATCATGACGTACACATACCGTTTTTGGCGAGAGAAGTATACCAGTAGGTGGTTCATTTACATCTATTATAAGGACAGTTACATTTTTCACGTAAGATAATTGTGGGTTCCCGGAATCTGTTGCTGATACTTTTAGTCTTAACGCATGTTCAGTAGTCTCGAAGTCGATACCAGCATCCTGCACTATCTATAAAAGTAGAAGGTTCGAATGTTGAGACTAGCCTCCCATAGAAATTAACATAAAGAAACAAGACAATATTTGAGAAGAGATTCAGTTCGGATTGAGCTGGTCCGGGAGACCGGCGCCGCCTCGTTATGCCTTCTAATGGTTGTTTATTAATCAGTCATAAATATATAATCACATTATTACGTACACAGCTTGTTGTTACAGAGGAACAGATAAGGTTTTAGGCAATTGGGTCTTTTACCCCCAAGTTTCAATTTCATTTGGATTTTGACATTGGCTATTTAATAAAATTAATTGGGTAATTGGTCTTTTATGTACTATTTTTCACTATAACATCATTTTCTATTTGTTTTTTCTTACCCCCTCTTCTCAAAATCTATTGGGTTTTTAAGAAAATTAATTGGGTAATTACCCCAATACGCAGCTTATATGTAGCTCTGTGTTATGTGTAGACTTTATATCCAAAAAGTATGAAGTACAATACATGTATTACCTTGAGTAAAGTACCGTCAAGTTCAAAATATGTGTTAGGATTCTCAATCAATTCGAAAGTGTGGTTTTGCGTTAAATCTTTGTCTACTGCTGACAAATCTGACACCGTTATTCCTTTGGAGTTCTCGAGTATACTCAATTCTGTTGATGCATATCCGTCGAACAGTACGTCCTATATCAAATAAAAAATATCAAGTTTCAACACAAGGTACAATCAGATTACGCGTAGTACAATTTCTGGCAACTTCCATGAAATGCTTCCTGGCGGGATGGGATTGGGACGCATACAATGGTGAGTAGGGGGATAATAAACAACTGAATCTCCAAGATAGTCCAATTTATATTTCTTTGCGTGTTCAAAACCTTTCGAGAAAAAAATATTCTTGACACCCCCCCCCCCCAGATGGTGTGATTGGAAATTACATGTATGTTGCTGTTTAAGCAATCGGTATCTTTCAAAATGAAATACGCACGTTGAGGTTACCGAGCGTTAATTAATCAGGCTAGTGACAATCTATTCTGTCGTGTTCTCCGTGATACTCGTTTGACAATAAAATAAGTAAATACTGAATTAAATATAATACATTAAATTATCATTCGTCATTTACCGATGGTGGGTTGTTGACGTCTTCAGTGGTTATTTTAACTGTTTTATTACTTCCCAATCCTCGTTGGTCAGCAATAGTTATCACAATAGCGTAATTATCTCTCCTATCAACATATATTTCTTTCACCAGTATGATGTCTACTACACACTCTGTTTCACCAGTGAGTAGCTAAAATAATGAAGAGTAAATTTAAATAATTATATTTGATCGACGAGCTACTGCATCGGGGCACAAGATCGTGGAACTTCTGGCGTTCAGTAGGTACAGTGGATTTACTAAGTACATATATTTATTATAAAGTAGAACAAGTAATTGAATTACAAAATAAAATATTTTCGGATGTACATTTAGATTAATGTAGTTATATAAAAATTAGATGAAGTAGTTTAACGCTATATAAATGCTTCTTGTTTAGTACCATTGTCCTTCTCGATTGTTTAAATAACTAAGACTACGTAAGAATGTTTTCACACCAGTTGATATACATGAAGTAGGAAGTTTATTAAAGACAATGTAGATAAACTGTATTAATACACCTAACGGCACTTCTAACGCTACCTTTAATATATGCGACTTTTCTTTAAAACTGCTGTATAAATTGTCATGAAATTTGGCACAATTAAACAACAATATTCGACCCTTTTGTCAGAGTTTTATCTAAATCGGCCATTAGACTATTGTAAGACACGTCTTCAACTGAATAAACCCAAATATTGAAAGTCACAAATTTTGCCCGCGATGGCGGTAACCTGGTTGTTATTTGCGCTGAAGATGTCATTGCTTCCTAAAATGGTTGATGTTATCAAGCTTTGAATCCATCATGTTTTAGATAATTATTTACAATGTAAACTAACCGACTAGTAAATAAAATGACGTTTGTTTTTGCTGTGAAATCCAATGATAACCGTTACTACAATGAGTATGTTGAAATAATACGATTCCTGTGAGTTACGGGAGTCGAGCTCAACTAATTGCAACTAATGGTGACCAAAAACGATATCAACTGATTTAATTCTATTCTACTGCAGACTTTTACGTATTGGATGTTTAGAAATGGTTTGTATTCTACCTTTTAAGTACAAAAAGCCCTCCATCAGATTTAACGTTTATATCGAACTTATCGCTTTTTTATTCAGAAGAGGCGATTATTTTGAGACAGCCTTAGCGTACCAACTGATTCCTAGTTGTAACGTAGATGACGTTTCTGAATCTTTTTATTGTGTATACGCGTTATATAACATTTGAAACAGTAATGAAATAAAAAAAATGAAAATACTCAATTTACCCTTACAAATACGTTGTTTAACTTTGTGACTTTTGAAATTCGAGTGACGTAAATTACGCTTTTACCACGAGTTTTTATATCCACCAACTTCTAAATTGACTAGTGTAGTACCATACACATGCATTGAACTCAGTTGGGTGAAAATTTGATGAGGTTACCTCAAACGGTTTAGGAGATATCAAAGAAAATCAAAGGGTAGCGTTAGAAGTGCCGTTAAGTGTATAATGTCGACGAATAACTTAACTATTTTCCTTCAGTGTAAACTAATATAGTGAGTAGTGTTATCCATATCGACCGAAAATTGAGCTAGTGTGTTACTGATTAATTGCCCTACTTTTTGGTTGTTGTGATAGCCGGGTGGTCTAAATCGTTCGTACCACGCATTGCTAAAAAGATAATAGAAAATCGGACCGGGAAGACAGCACTCAACTTAACCAGCCGAGCACCGAAAACATAAAATAACATCAAATACCACACTTACACGGCACAATAGCCAACATATAACTAAACGAGAAAAAGCGATGACACTGTACAGTGTATGGGTTCTA
Organism: Spisula solida; assembly: GCA_947247005.1. Lineage (NCBI taxonomy): Eukaryota > Metazoa > Mollusca > Bivalvia > Venerida > Mactridae > Spisula > Spisula solida. The sequence goes on from OX365945.1 coordinate 56,291,713, forward strand.
ATCAAACTTAAGACACAAAACCTTTTCCTTATTTGCTTACCAAGACGGAGCAATTTGAAGAGCGTAAAGCAAATGTTTCAGAGAAATCGATCAAATTGACATCTATTTCATCACCAGTGTCTGGATCAGTCACATCAAAGTTAGCAATAGAAGTGTTCACCACAGCATCATCTCGAATCGTCAACGAGTTTGTAAGACCGCTAAATGCTGGTTCCTCGTTCACATTTATCACATGTATTATGATTGTGTCGAGGCTCTATTTGGAAAGGAAAGCATTCCGCATTTTAGAGAACTGGGTCTCGTTTAATAAACATATCTAAGCTTAGATTCGACTTTTTCATATGCTATTTTAAACTAACTACAACAGCTAGGGCATTCAAGCAAAGTTTTATGACCTAGACTTATCATAAATGACTATTTTAACTTTAATAAAGTGTACTGGTTTACTTAGTATACTCTAAATACTCAACGGAAATTGTCTATCTTAGCTATGATATGCTTATGAAACGGGCCCGAGGGATTTTACATTTAACTGTCTATAGGATCGTGTAACGGTTACGATACGATCATATTAATCCGATTCGGCGATATTGGTTCGATACATCAGGGCAAAATCATTTTCGTCCATTCTTTTGACAAGGTAACGTCCTCCATACATGAAAAATGTTTATAAGATTTTTGATTATGAGTTCTACGACAGCTGTTTATGGCATTTATGTGAAGCTCTCGTCGTATAATGAGTAATAACAGTTGTACTATTTGGCGTAAAGCAACGAAATATATGTTATTTTGAAAAGGCTTAATTCACTTTGTAACCCAAATTGTGTAACTCTGGAGGCTTTAAGGTAAGTTGAAGAGAACACATCTCATCAATACTTGCGATAATAAGTTTGTCAAATTATTGATTCACAAAGAAACAACACGCTAACTTATTGAGATTCTGAATGCACAGAGTGTTAAAAAGTGTGTTCTCAAAATTTAAATTCATTTTATTTGAGCCATGTACCCAGTGCACAATTTTAAAGTTTTACACCAATTGCTTCATTTAATGCTCAAAAGATTACAACCTTCTGCAATTTGACCTGACAAGTTTACATTCTTATGACGTTAGAAAAAAAACTACTAACTAAAACGTTGAGAAAGAACTTTTTTAACACCCTGTACATGTAAATATTTATTCACTCTTGATGTGTAGCCATTCGTTTACTCATTGGACTCATACTAGTAAAGCTTTAGAGTTCCATGCTTGTTAACTAGTCCGGTTACTTACTTCACCAACTGGTATTCCATTATCTTTCGCTACAATACTGAGCCAGTAGCTATTCAACATCTCGTAGTTTAGAGGGACTGATGCATACAGTTTGTCATTTTCTCTTATTTCAAACACGTCTGTGTAATCTGCTAAGCTATAAGTAACTGCATCATCTTCGTCCTCATCTAATGACGATAGTGTGCCTATAAATATGTATTTCAATGATAAGCATGTATGCAGATCCTCTGAGACTATTACATGTATTTCAAATGATTAGCACTTAGACGCCAGATGTTTCATTACGCTGATTTCAAATCATACTTTTTGAAGTAGAAATGTTAATATTAATGCATCAAGAAATGCAAGATAAATGGTTTTCGCAAGGACATTCTCGTATTGGTTTGAAATCATGATTGAATATTTTAAATTTGGTTAAATCGAACGAAAGTATGCAAACAAATGCAGTTATAAAATTTGTATAAAATAGATAGTAGTCCTTATTTTGTCGCATGATCCTAGCTTGAACAAAGAGGGATACTTGGTAGTAAGATGAATCATAATTCACTTAGATGTCATTTAACGAGTAACCTTTTTGCCCCATTGTACCGTACCTATCAGTGCTCTTGGATTATTGTTTTCTTTAATAGTATTGACATCAATGCGAACATCTGTTGGAGGATCGTTCTCGTCCGTAACGTGTATAACAATCTTATCTTCTCTCTGCATTCTAGGTGCACCATCGTCCATTGTTATAACCTTTACTGTGGCTGTTTGCTCTGTCTCGTAGTCTAGGCGACATAACTTCACCCCACATACCTGAGTTGATTCTTTAGTCTATTGTATAAAAAAAGGTGAAGATAATAACAAATTGGACAAGGAAGGTAGCACTCGAAAGAAATATAATTATTATGAAAGACACAAAAGGCTAAAAAAGAACAATGCTAGCTTGATAAATCATTTAAGAATGGGAAAATACTATTGTTGACGACTTGGCGCTTAAAATTAGACCAATCACTATCTTCTAGTAGTTTAGGTAGTAATGCGAACCTATGCGATACGATAGACATTTAAACCACACAGTCATTTCCAAATGATATAAATGTCTTATTAATTATTTTTGTCTGAATGGATTTCGCCCAAACTCTATATTTAATAGTATTTTCGAATGCAAAAGTTCTATTATAGGTAAAGTTCGAAACACACTATATAAGCAAACTATTTCTACTTTTACCTTCCATGCATATTAAGACAAAAGCATCATAATCAGCTAAAGATTGACGTATGATCAATTCAATATGCATGTTCCGGTTATAATTGTTATGGTTTACGATTTTAAATTTGTTCTAACCTTTAACTGTTTTCCATTTATTACGAATCTTCCCAATGAACTATCGGATAAGGTATAGAGGAATTGTTGTCTATCAGATAAAACCGAGTTGTCAGGATCCACTGTGGTAAACTCTCCAACTACTGTTCCATATGGACTATGTTCTGGTATCTGTCCAAACGCAATATTCAACAATTATAAATAACATTTAGACATAACATTGATATGACGATTTTCTAATTTAGAAACATATGCATGGTTAAAGAACCAATGTAGGAACACCTGTCATAATAAAATAATGTAGATAAACAAACGTAGTATAGCTTGTAGTAAATACGCTTGCCACATTTCCATCATTTGACCAAGTTAATTTATTTATTATAATTTTACAGTCATAGAGTTAATGTTTAGTAAATAGAGGCTTACATTTTGAACTAATTGGAAAGCGTCGATAAAGTAAAATAAAACGTTAATACTTAACAAGTATTACTCGTAGATCGATACATATTTATATCATGCAAGAAAGCTACGTATATCTTCCAGTACTAGAACATACGGATAGAAGTTTACATAAATACATTCCATTATGTATTATTAAAGAGTATACGCTAGTAACAAATGTACAAATAAATCATAAAAAAAATACTGCTACATCATCTTGAATTTATACTTCCCCTGCATTCATTCGAACAACATTAATGCTTTCGGCGCTTTGATCACTAAATGTTGTTAATTAACTAACCGTGTTATCCGATAATGTTGTAGATGTTGGACTTTCGTTAAGGTCTATGATTCTTATAGTAACATTAAACTCTGCAGTCTGTCTTGGAGTCCCGTTATCTGTAACTTGTATAGTTATATTGTACTCCTCTTGACTCTCGAAATCAATGGTTGCTGTAGTTGTTGTCTAGTTGTTAGAATTATAGATTATGTATTACATTTATTCGGAACACAGCTAAATCGACTCTACCGAAGTACATACATGTATATTTCAATAATGCAAGTTTAATGGAATATACAATGGAATAAACAATGTTAGAAATTAAAATTGTTTTACTTATTTACATACCCATTATAAAGGCTTCATTCTTATATTGATTCGATGACTAAGCTATCAATTTTTGTGCATGTTTGATGGGTAATAACAGATATCGGTTTCAGTAGCTATTTCGCCACGAATGTATTCTATGCTTACAAGTAGTACATGTTATAACACTGTAGGCCTACAACATCATCAACACAAAAAACATGTTATTTAAAGCATGTTAAAATGTTTACAAAATATTAAGCAACAACTACCTTAAGCATATTTCCATCAATAAGAAACGAGCCGGTTTCAGAATCAACAATTTCAAACTCATGTTGATCTTCACTGTCGTCATCTATCGCTGATAGTTCTGCTATAGTAACGTCACGTTGATTTTCCGGTACTGTTAGGACGTCAAGGTTTTCACCATTAAACAATAATGCCTGTATTCGAAAATAAACTCGGTGTGACAATCGTATGGTATAGTATACAAGTATCCCCTTAGTTATGAGCATATGTCACGTATGATATTTGTTTTCGTAGTTTAAAGTTCTTGATCTGTTTGCTATTTTCACCTTCTTATTGCCTAGTCTCATAGTCTAACTAATGAAAAAATTGAAATTCAAAATAAGCATTTAACAACACGGGTATCTTATGTTTCAAATCTTTATCAATGGATATATGTTGCTCTTACTTGCACATAGATGGTAGCTTTGTGAGGCAACTACGTATTCACCATGTACAATACAAAATTAACTTAAGAAACATTGGTAAGAAGGTGAAAATCATTAACGTAATTAACTTGGCTTACTTTTGGTGGATCATTTATATCCAGAATCTCAAGATTTAAATCGAGAGTGCTATTTAATCCAGATGCATCAGTTGCCGTGAAAGAAAAATCTAACCATTTGATGTCTTCATAATTGTAATCAGAAACGACCATGACTCTTGCTGTGCAAACATTAACCATGTCCTAGAAACAATTCAAATACTTTTTAGATTGGAATAAACAAAGATGTTGTACTAATACCTTTATCTACATGTTTTGTTGATTTAATGTTTAGACATTATAAGCGTACCTTTTCGACCTCATTAGACATAATTGATAACGTAAGAAGTATCAACATTGTCGAGATCAATGCATTGCGCATGTGTTATGTTACATCGGCACAGTACACATTGATTGATCTGGTATATTTTGCCAAATATGCTGCATTACTGTTACTGACACCACTAGTAATGGTGTTTTCAGCCGTGGTCCATCACTCTCACAATACCACATACCTCCATTGTAAAAATATGCAAACTTCACGACAGTATTTGTACACTTAAATAAGTTACAAATCTTACCACAGTTGTTGAACATTTGGTGACTGACAATACTAAGTGATCTAATGTGTTGATATTGTGGTTTATAGATATAGTTACAACATCATCGAAATCTTCATCCAGGACAGATAGAGTTCCAATTATACCTACAATTAACACACATATATATCTGCACATCGTTGCCTTAGAAGACATGGAAGAATAATGTTGTAGGAGCACACTTGCTATTTTGAGAAAACAAAAATAACTGCATGGAACCTACTCATTAGTATGGGGAATAAGCTTTTTTTCATTCCTGTTTGGTCAACATAATCGCATGTCAATTGTGATGCATATTTCGAATACGTTCGAGTCTTATGCTTCTGAGGAGGCGATAAATTGTCAAATTGTCAAAGATTTAAACCTACATCTGATTCCAAATAAGTTTCTCTAAGCGGACTATTTAAAATTACAATATGATTATTTGAGTGGTCATGGAACTATGCAAGGGAAACAGCAACTGAAAACAAAGAATATATTGTGCGTAGGTACAGAACAAAACACAACAATTAACGAACATGTTGGCTAAAATGTAAAAATACTCATCGGAAGAATACCAGAATCGACGTCACCATGCAAAAAGAATGAATGAAAATGACAATTGATATTTCTTAATTTTTGCTTCCAATAAACATTTCATTAACCAATGCACAATACAGAGGGGGATATCCATACAGTACCATTAAATCCTCACCTTGTGTATTTTCTTGGATTTGAGGAGAGTTCAAGATAAATATTTGTATTCCACCAACTGAAGAAAATTGGAATTCAAACGGTGGTTCTTTTACGTCTTGAACATACAATTTTACTGTTGATGCAACCTAAATGGAAAAGAAAGAAAATAATGTACGGAAACGACTGATTGTCAGTGTTGTTGACAGAAACGGTTGTTCCCCTATGTGGCTAATCAGGAATAAAATACCATCTTTATCGCGTAACGTTACTTGCAAACAACTTCTTTCCGCAGACATGAAATTTACATCTAGGTAATACAACCAACGGTGCCAGGAATGTTCGTTACATCCCCTATAAGTATTTATATGTCAAGTCTATGTGGAAGTTAAGGCAAAAACACCGTGTTGATTATTGTATATATAATCGGGTGTAGGTGTTTCATGAAAGCATAAACAGGCGATTTATGAATGTATATGTACGAGTATACGAAATGTAATGTCAATTTTGTGACTTGTTTTCAATGATGACTGTAATGATCATTTACTACATTCTTCAATTATGTTATTATGAGGCAAACTAATACGAGATGCAGTTCAATATTTTGAGCTGGTTTTGTTCAAGGAAGTCTCGGATGTACATTTTCATTTCAAAGAGTTAGTTAAGTCTATTATACGAGTCGTTAAGGTAACATAACAGCATTACCAGAGGACGAATTGTCAATCTTTGACACATTTGAGACAGCTTTAAACGAAATCCATTATATAAGCAAGCTTTGTATACATTGTAAATTCGTTTATTGCATGATTAAAATTACCACTAATGCAGGTGTGTCTATATCAGTTGCTTCAACTTCAATTTCATAGAATGAACCAAATTCCTTCTCGAAATCAAATGACTTGGTGGCAGTCAGATTGGAACCTTTTATTTGGAATAATCCATTAGCATCCTGTAACAAGCGAAGTGAATAGTTCTGATCTGCATCTTCGTCCACGACGACCAATTGTACCAACGTTTCACCTGAAGTGGTTACGCAAATGTGTTGGAATATGCACCAATTCATATTTATAAAACTTTGTCAAAATGATAACTAATCACAATCGGTAAGGGATGGCGGCGCTCACTAGACACATCCAAGAACAAAAGTAACAAAAAGGAACAGTTTCATCCGAACATAACTTTCTTAGTAATACTTATGTGTTTATCTTCTGTTTTTCAATGGGGTTGATTATAGCAATCTACAACCTACATGATTGTAGATATGATATAGCTAAAAAGATTTGATGTTTGGTTGACAGATGTCTTAATTATATGAACTGAGCCATAGATAAAACTGCAATTTAATTACTTCAACTTCGGATGTATAAATATGTAACGAAGCTAGATGTTGTTCGATGTTTAAATTTAATCAGAGACATTCCGAATAACTGCAGCTCGTACCTGGTTCAACATTTTCTGGCATTCGTTCAGGTTCAATGACAACCGCTGTCTGTTTATCGTTTACATCACTAAGATTAATCGGTACGTCGTAAATGGCAGTCATAGGTGGGTTTCCGTCATCTGTGGCTGCAACAGTCACTAGATGGACTTGTTTGAGTTCCCTGTTTAACACACAATATGTGCCTCCCTCACTGTAACATCGAAGGTCAGATGCTTTCGCAACCTAAACATGAATAAACATGCTATATTGTAAATGTTGGCAAATAGTATGATGTGGAGCGAACATAATTCGGTATGTTCCAAGTTCAGTAATGTTTTGATAGAGTTGTGTAATAATATCGACCAAATATCTATAGCCATTTACACAAACGTGTATTAGTCGAGCATCTAAAGAGGGTCTGTTGCGACAAGCTATGAGATAAACTCACCAAGATACATGAAATGACGACCAGATGTTTCTCATAAAGATAATGAAAGATTGGACAAGGAAAGTATTATTCAACAGAAAGAGACGAACATGAATGACTGCTCTTGCAATTGATCATGTATTATCAGATAGAATGATGCTAATGAATATCAAACACTACCGTCTCGTTTGATTGTTCATGTTCATCAAATAACATATTATATGTATACCTTAAGACATTTTTGTCCGTCATTCTCGTATGTTGCAAATATTTGGTGATCAGAATTCACCATATTGAACGTAATTGTTTGTCCAACTTCATCATCCGTACCCACAAAACATCCAATTATCGTTCCATTAGGACTATTTTCCGGTATAGCGTTTGGTTCAAGCTACAAATTTCAGAAAATGGAATGAAATAAACTACTGTATAGCAGGTGCGCGTAAAATGGACACTTAGAAAATTTTCATGCTTGTAAAACAACATTTTGGCTCATATTGCACTTATATTCTGTTTAAGGTGTACAACTGTGATGTTTAATATAATTTGGGCATGCTTGTGCATATAAAAATGCAAGAAATGTTCATATTCAATGTATAATAACGGTTTTAGGCCCAAAACAGTGTATTCTCCACCACTGTTTTATGCTTTTTTGTCGTATAATGGGTACTTTGGTTAAAATTTGAGCAGCCATTACAATTTAGACATAGTGTTGTGTCTTACAATGCTATAGTAGGCAATGCTAAACAGTATTTATGGATATTAGGCGAAAAATAGACAAAAATGACCATAAGTTCGGATAGATACATCCGAAAATTCAATTATTGGGACAATTGACTTAAATTGATAGAACACTGACAATGTTCGGAGAATAACTCGTTCGAGAATATTTGTGGCCCTAAAAAGGGCCGTTTTGCACTCGAAAGTACGATCTTGTGCTTAACCTCCGAATCCGTAGAGAGTTCTGCCTTGTCTCTACAGAGCGTAGACGACATCCATGGCAGTGACTGTCTTCCTCTTGGCATGCTCAGTGTAGGTGACGGCATCACGGATGACGTTTTCCAAGAACACTTTGAGTACACCACGGGTCTCTTCGTAGATCAGACCAGAGCTACGTTTTACACCACCTCTGCGAGCAAGACGATGGATGGCTGGCTTGGTGATACCCTGGATGTTATCACGAAGAACTTTCCTGTGACGCTTAGCGCCCCCCTTTCCAAGACCTTTACCTCCTTTACCACGTCCAGACATTGTTGCTTCTTCAGTATATTGGCTGAGAATTGCGAATCACCCTATATATAGTGGTGTATCTAGGTCAGTAGGTCACAAGTACTGGTCGTTTCTGATTGGTTGTTCGTTTTTCGTCAACCAATCAGCGTCGAGGACAGCTTTTTGCATTATTTAGGCTCTAGAAATGTACTATTTGCTAAATAGTGAGAATATTGTAGCATGGAAATGGTTTTTAGTGGTTTTGTTACAATTCTGTAGTACCCTAAATTGTAGAAACACAATTTCACGTATGAACATTAATTAATATGCACGAAATGTCGAAAATTGACTTTGTAGATGTAGATAGAGTAGGATTCCCTCCTCCTCCTCCTTCGTTTCTTGTCAGTAGATCTTGCGGCCTTTGCCTTGGTGGCGGCCTTCTTGCTTCCTTTGCTTGCAACACCTTTAGCAACCATGATTATTCAGGGAATGAATACCGACAAGCAAATCGAGCTGTTCGCACGTCAATACGATAGAAACTTTCTTCACAACATGTTCAATTCAATTGTTTAAAAGCAGTTGCATAATATCGATGGTTCATTATTTAAAACTCGGATATGGGATACATCCATGTACATAGATTGGCCTTCAATCTGTTGAAATCTAAACATTAATACACATACAAAATTATACCTGTACATAAAACGTACATGATGGAAATTGGAACATAATTCTATATAGGCCAGACTTATGCCTTGGTATATGCATAAACGTTTTTAATAGTCACACTTATTTGGGTGTCACATTATTATTCATTGTATAAATTTACAAAACGATGTTTACCTTTACGGATGTTGGTGGATCATTGGCGTTCAGTATTTCGAACTCGAATGTGACATTCACAGATTGACCATCGATGTCGTATGAAAATATTGTAGCATTCCATCTGAAACGATAATTACATTGCATATATAGTTTACGGGTTTATTGAATACAACCAAATGTATGTCGGAATTGGTTTTATTGAATAGAACCAAATGGATATCGAAGATTGAGGTGTTAAGAATGAATATATAACATTCAAATACTATAAACTATACTACTGCACAATCCATTTAGAGTTTTGAACAGTAATCACTAGCGCTGTCATATGGCGTCTAACTTTCAAAAATCACATTGCGAACCCGATATCCAATGTGAGTGTGTCTTAGCGAGGTTATACACATTTCGGAGTACCTTATAATGATTCGATGTCATTTTAATTACCCCGGGTTAAAGAAACTTTCTCAAGTCGAAAAAAGTGTCATGCATCGGTCATTGGATGACAATATAATCAGATCAAGATGTTTTTGCTTTTAATATAATCAGATGGCATTCACATATCACCTGTTTCCCTTTAGATATGCTACCTCGTAAACAGTAAATTTACTTTACGCTTGACAGTAGTACTAGCTTGGTTGATATCGATTGTGAATCTTACTTTGTTGGAGTTTCCTCATAGTTGGCTGTTCGTGTGAGACATACACGATTCAGTGTGACATACAGTCTACCAGTCTCAGCATCAGTGATGTTATATGTATGTTTTTCATATGTTTCCTGCTCTGTTGTTGTCGTATATAGATAAGCGATACATTCATCTTTTGGAGTGTTCTCTTGGATCCGTGTATTGTCGATTTCGATCTATAGTTTTTTTTCATTCATTTTAGGTTTATTACAAACAATTAAATAAAAATCATGATGGAATGATACCACATTTTCGTCTTTCACATGACACGATCATGAATTAAGCAAACCCAATCTCCCACGCTCTAAGTCGACCCTCCTTTTCTCTATCACTAGGCTATTGTTACAAAACAAATTTGTCGATAAGGCATGTCAAACAAGCCACAAAAGGTAATTTACATCCATGTGAGTAGACATTTAAATATTGCAGAATCACTTTCAAATAGATTAAAATGCGCGTTTTGAACATTTTCTGGCAAAGTAACATGACAATCTTTACCTACCAAACAATAATGCATGTTATAGGATGAAGCGTAGGCTTGACTTTATACATGTGTTTTTATTTTATTCTCTTCTTTGTACTTACTCGAATTATCTTCTTCATATTTCATTGAGTATTACTTCATTTGTCAAAACTTATTTTTATGGCATGATATATTTATTTAAATACATTCTTGATAATATTCAAATCCATTACACATATTCCAATTTCATTGAACTTACATGTGCCGTTCAGTATAGCATTGAATCGATATACACTCCCCAAAAGTTCTAACCCACCTACTTTCGGTTTATACGCGGCACCGGTACCCTCTCAGTTCTGGTACCGGTACCCTCTCTGCTTGTTGCAGCTGACTGGCACTGGTACCCTCTCTGTACTTGCAATCAAATTGATGCAACGAGCAGAGAGGGTATCGGTGCCAGAACTGAGAGGGTACCGGTGTCGCGTCTAAACCGAAAGTAGGGTGTTTTTTAAGAAATGTGATGGAAGTTACCGAATAAAAGGCTTTTAGGGGCAAGATATGATCAACGGCTTTACGTCTGAGGTACTAGATATTTGCTATATTGAAGAAAAGTCGCATTTAAGCTTCATAAACATGGCTTGATGTTCATTCGCACAACGACCCTCGGTCAACATTCCAGCCACGCCAGAACTTGTGAAAATGATAGAACAAATATAACAACAGGAAGACAATGGTTAATCATCGGGGGTTCCATGGGCTATCGATTTTTATGCATAAACCCGTATTTTTGGACAAAAAAAAGATTTTCTTACCCCCCTGCGGATCTTCGCCATTCGGGTTCATTGTTTTGCACTGAGAGAGACCGGTGCCAGTACTGAGAGGGTACCGATATATCATTTTGCACTGAGAGGGTACCGATACGGTTATACACCGTGATTCAGTGTATTGCGTAAAAAATACTAAAAATGTATTTTTGCACGTGCAATGCATGTGGACCAGAAATCACGCGCCCATAAACAAAATCGCCATTACTGATGACTGTTCATCTTGAAAAACACATTAAATGCCGAAACTGACTCAAGAGGAAATAAAAATCTGTTCGCGTTTATTGTCGGTGAATAAAACACGGGCAGGAGTTCGGATGCGGAAAAATTAAATCACGAGTGCGTAGCACGAGTGATTTAATTTTCCGCATACGAACGAGTGCCCGTGTTTTATTCACCGACAATATATAATAACAGAGTTTTTATTTCGATTCTAAATACGATAATATCCCGCACTATTTAACTGCGCGCATTCCATTTTCACCCATTTGACATTGAACATAATTCCACGCTGAAATTAAGTGGCTTATTAGCTGGTACAATAACCTCCCTCGTTAATGAAAACGACCATCGTAATTTTCTGAAGGAAATACCACATTTTAAACATTGAAACAATTTTAATAACACTAGTATATGGTATCTATTTCATAAAATGAAAAATATAAATGAATTGATTATCAGAAGCTTTAATAAAACTTGGTTTCTAAAGTATATTGGAGTTTCTAAAAAATAGATGCGTCATAGCTGTAACACTGGATTCTCGTGCAACTCGCCTTGTCATCGTGACTCGTAGAAAATTTTACTATAAAGTTTACGTTCATTCATTCATAAATATGTCACGTGATACTGGGCGTAAATAGAAACAGCCAATTTGATAGGTATGTTTTATGGGGGTAATAATACATTGTTAGGTCCGCTCTATATTTAAATGATTAATCCGCAGATCGTGTTAGAATAATATTTTTTTAATAATGCATTTATTAACACGACATTTCACATAATGACATATGAATATCCAATGAAGCCAACTAAGTTGTTTGTTTTGGCCTACTTACGGTCTAATTCACCGTTTTAGACTTGTTACGTAATCTAGAATAATTTACACGTTTAATGCATGCGCGTCGAAAAGCACGTGTTTATGTGCGATTTTGGTATTAGTGAAGATTATTCTACGCGTAAAACACCTAACATGTTGAATTTGGCACGAACAGAACGCGGTTGACCTGTTCGGAAATCATCAGTTTTGATAAAGTTGCGGCCCTTAGTTTTGCTTTTTATTACAAAAATGATTTTCTATTTCGTTTGTAATTGTTATTTTAATGATTATTTCCATTTTTTTATTCACAGGAACCTTCAATTTTTTTAATCAACACTCAAGCAAAATTTGCAAAATAATCATTTCATTGAAATAGCCTTTGTGAAATTTTGTTGTAAGATTCTTTTACTTCATCCAAGTTAGTTTTGCGTCAATCTTGGCATGTAACGTGTTTTTCTCGGAGGGCAGACATCGGTTGTGCTAAATGTTAATGAATACGTGTTTGTTGCGTTGCAATATTCACGTGCTCATGAACAATTTGGGTGCAATATGTTGTGACTTTGTAAAATCGACTTCATTACGTAACGCGCCTGTAACGAGTCACATGGCCGTTTGTCTGCAAAAATGAATCAACAATTGAATGCAAGTATTATTCAAGTATTGGTATGAGGGTACGAGCAGTATTAACAAAATTATAACACTTTATATACGAAGGCGCGTTAGAACATTTGGGTAGTGTACACTACGCCGAAGTTCTAATTAGCCACCATATAAAATCTGATACTATGTGATATATTCAACCAATACATATGAAGTTGAGTTATGTTTTTATTCCACACGTTAATCTATCGATTTACAAAAATAAAACACGTGTTTTTGTGCAAAATCATCCATGCGGGACGGTTAGTGCGAAATGGCTTTTGTGCACATGGTACTCGTGCACGGGATGAAAAATGTTTGTATTTGGTTGGAATGAATCCTCGGTGGAGAGCCTTTTATGAAAAACATCAAACTTTGAGAGATTGAATAATGTGGAACTCGCCAAAGCCCTCCGAATGATGAGTACCGCCACTCAAAACAGCGAAGTGCGCCACATGCCTTTTTAAAAAATTGCAAACTCTTTAATTACGTTTAATTTAGCGCAAACTACTGTGGGAAACATGTTTTCCTAACAATGTAAGTAGACATCATCGGGTTTTGGATTATTTGTATTCTTCTGCAAACATTTTTTCTAAAATACATTTAAAAAACACGTGGTCAAACAGAAATTTATTGAAGTGCATGCATACATCTGACGGATTGAGCGCGTTTCCGTAGTTCATTCTCGCACGGTTTTAAATTTTTCATAAAAGGGGATCCACAGAGGATGTGTTCCAACAAAATACGGACATATTTCATACCTTGCTCACGCACCACGTGCATAAAACCAATTTCGAACTAACCGTTCTGCATGGATGATTTTGTACCTGAGCACGTGTTTTATTCTGTAAATCGATAGAATAATGTGTGGAATGAAAACATAACGCAACTTTATATGTATTGATTGAATATATCACATAGGATCAAATCTTATAGGGTGGCCAATTATAACTTCGGCGTAGTGTATAGTTTCAAACTATATACATGTTATGAAAATGCTCAACAATCAATGAAATTTGCTCTGTGCCGATTGTACACAGGTTAAACGTGCACAATATTTTGAAACACTATGTAATAACACGTCATATACGGGGGTGAATACTTACGCCTAATGGGGCATCGTTTGGTCTAGCACAGTAAATCAGGGACTGAGACCATGTTCCGTCTTCTCGACATGTCACAATCTGTGGACTCCCTTTCAGTGTCCAACTGGTCGTACAGTATGGACTACATGTAGCATTGTATTGTTTACCCTGGTTAAAACAATATCAAAATATTTATCCATTGCAGCCCTTCCTTGAATTAAGTAAAGCTAGCTCTGATCATCATGTAAATCACATCTTTTGGGTGCCTCCGTAGCTCAGTGGTTAGCGCACTTGCCGTCTAATCTGGCGACCCGGGTTTAAATACGGGTTGAGGCACTCATATGCCCGCCATATTTCAGCAGTAGCTGACTGGCAAATAAAAGCTTTGCTCGGCGCACTTGTGTTATAGATATTTCACATAAAAAAGATTATATGAAGTCAGACAGGGAAGACAGCACTCAACTTAACCAGCCGAGCACAGAAAACATTAAAAACGCACAACGCATAATGCCCAACGGAGCCAACCAAGCACAGGAAACATAAAACACATACAGACGCAATGCCCAACTAAACAAGCACAAAACCGCCCAAGTCCAAGCTGTCGAAAAGTATAATAAATGACTATAATGCCTAGTTTTAGCTGTCAGAAAACAGAAATGCATCATTTATCCATTAAGAAACCAATTCAATACCTTAACGGGGCGATATTACTAGATAGTACCAATAGACTATTGCCTTATATAACGTGATTGTCAACAGATCACCGGCATGTGAGCATGTTAATGTGTGAAAGGTAAACCACGTCAAACACTTGCCAAACGATTTGCAATGTAAGCGTTGGATGGAAACATAAGCAAAATTACCTGAAGACATTCAAACTCTGGATATCGACAGTCTTTGGGATACCTGTGTGTGTTAGGACAATATTGTAACCGAGGTAACGGACAGATAACTTGTGAACAGGTTGCATTGTTGGTATCCAGTCTATATCCAAGCTGACATCTACATATACCAGCCGTACATAACTGTTCACATACGTCATGACAGGCTCGTACTTCCTGAAATGTGAGTAGAAACGTTTGTATAAGTCCAGAGAATTTGACACGACTCTCGAACTTTAATTAGCATAATTTAACAGCTGATTTACTGTTTATATTTATAATCCCGTTTGTATGTTTTCATAGACGGTAAGTATCAAGAAGACGCCCGAGATGTAATACCAACACAAATCTAAAGGACCGGCATTGCACGATTTGCTCGCGGAAATTTATATATTCAACGCAATAACCTTGTAATATATTCCTGCATAAAGGTCAGGATCATGTCAAATTCCCTGTGCTATATTACATGCAGTATTGTTCAAAACTATTTGCCTGGTATTAATTTAACATTGTACATGTGTTTTGGTTATTGTACAGAATCATGTTTTCAGTGACTAAAATAACAAATCTGACAGTACGAATGATTGATTAGCACGGATATACATGGGACCCAATAAATAATTTTGAACAATAGCATATTCTATAGCCATTATTGTTAAGAAATAAGCTTTGTACTTATGAAAAAAGAAATAATTACATGTGTATTTAAAAACAAGAACTTATTTTAGAAAGCATTTTAAAGTAACGGAGCAGATCGTTTGTATGCAATTGAACCACAACAAGAACCATAATATTATAAGATTTAATTCATGCTCATATGCTGATGGCGAATAATATTGTCTTTAATCATGAGTTCATATTTTCTTGAGTAGCGTATCATTCACTGTTTAACACTAGAAAAGATGCCCTAGTTATACAACATACCGTGATATTTGGACACACTGTTCCACCACACAGAGGGTTTGATATTAGAGTCCGTTTCCTTCTTTCTATTCCACCTGCACAAGTACGTTCACATTCACTCCAGTCAGACCACTCAGAAACCTGCAGGTGAGTTATATCTTTAATACCGTATAGAACATTCAAATATATTGCTATCTTGAATTTACAACAGTCACCATAATTTGCCAAATTGAGTTTAATATTTTATCGGGCATAATGGTATCGGGTATAATTTATCGCGTATACTGCCAGTTTAAACATTTTGTCCTGTTATATACGTAAAAATCAGTTTTCTTGTATCAATTCGTCTATTAAGTTCTAGCGTGTTACGTTGCAAACATTTGACCTCTTTGCATAGCGAGCTTATTATAACATCCGAACACAAAAGCGATCAATATAATGGACATGTGTTTGGAAACCTAAGTCGAAGAAACTTTGAAAGTGGTCTACCAAATGACTACTAAGCCATTCCACTAGCGTTGCTCAGATATATGCATCTGCTTCAAATTATCCTGCACATGTTATGAACCCGCACTAACTTTACTCTTTCGTGATTTCGAGTGATTTGTCGATCCTTCACACCACATTTTTTACCGTTGACAACGTGGCGAACTCGCATGCAAGACGATAAGGTTCGGGTGGAATTTATCAACAGATGGTCTCGATCCAAGTAACATTTGTGCTTGCAACTTTCTTTGAAAATGATGGAATTTAATAAAATAGGGACGAGCACATTCCTCTAACAAATGCACTCGACTTCCTTGCAGAGACAAAATTATGGTGTTTGGTTTTGGTAAACGTGCAACATAAATACTCCAATTGATCACCTCACAATTCTGCAAAGCTGTGTATGATTCACACAACCTTTCTTCATATGTCAATTCATTCTCACAGCTACCTCCACAATACGCTGGTGTAATCATACTTCTACTTCTCATCACCACGCCTTCACCACAATCATTTGAACACGTGGTCCAATTGCTCCAATCAGTGAACTCGCAGTGTATGACGTCAGTCACGACACAGCCACGTGATTCTAACAGTTTCGATGGACATGGGGAACCATCACACGACGGCCAAGATATCACTGACCGTGTTCGATTACTAAAATGTAAAATGTATTGAAATCATGTTACAACACACTAGTAGTCGGAGGTCATTGGCCAATATGGTAGGGAAATTCCAAATATCTACGCACTTGCGACTGTCACAACAGATCGCACCCTATCATTGTTTTACTTTAATGTATTTCGCTGGCTATCTTTGAAAGTACAAACAGAAACGTATTGTGGCTAATTCATGATATGTCGTATTTTCGCTTTTCGCCACAACAAAGCTAAAACAGTGAATACGCCACAAAGTTAACTTTATCGTATCTTGGAGTTTTTGCATTTTCACATTGTTGTGGCAAAAATACGACATGGTGTAGATTTCTCAATCAGTCACCATACAAGTGATATATGGTTCTCTGAAAGCGTACATTTTAGTGTTAGCACTGTTGAAACTCATTAAGTGGGCCCTTGAAAATCTACGTTTCTTATTACTAAGGTTGTATGGAATAACAGTTAGCATAAATGACAGGTATCATCTTGCAATGACAAAAAGACATTGACGAACTATTCATGTTAAAGATAATAACTCATCGGACGGGGAATGCAGCACTCAAATGCACAACAGGCCTACAAAGAACAGTGTAACTACAGCTCGCAATCTACATGAAAACGACTCCGATAAAAATTACAGATATTTAATGAGATCATTCATTATCCGGTTAGTGTCGCTAGCTGGATCAGCTACTTTTATCCCCTCTATGGTCTTGAACCCATTTCTTTCCGGTATTACTGTGTATAGTGTATTTCCAATGTATACTCCAATCCTGTTATTGAAAGTATTCAAAGTCAGTGCTGTCACTACTGATGTAGGTCAATTATTCCATGGCGTAATTACCCTCTGTGAGAAGAAGTGTTTACGTATATCTTTCTTACACGAGTTCTTATGATGAATTTTGATTGATTATTAAAGTTTGAAAAATATTACATATTTACCTCAGACCTTGACCACATGACGAGGAGCAATGATCCCATGCTGACCACTTAGTGACCTCACAATCCTTTCTACAACAAGGACCACTGCAGTTCACAGTTTCTGTTAGATTAGGACATCGTAATCCTTGACAAACTGGTGATGTTATAATAGTCCGCGTACGGTACTTCGAACCTTTACCACAAAATCCGTTGTCTAGGTAACAAGATGACCAAGTTGACCATGGTGAAACCTGTAGAAGATGAGTGCAATTCTCAAGCGATAAATATATACATAGAAAGTCAACTTTGCTTAACAGGCATGGTAAATCTGTATTTCACAGACAATCCAAAGTCACACAGAAACGGTGGTAGTGTCTATCCACCCACGCAAGAGTCAGCCATAGAACGAATCGTCCATATCCCAAAAAGGAATAGTTCTAGCTGTCCATTTACTCACCCCACAATGTGGACCATTTTTAAAACTGTATGTCCGAACAGTTTTATCATAACACCAGTTCAACGTTTGATGCAGTGAGTACCAATAAAGCAAATTAAATGGAATGCCAAGGTAACGGAAACATAGCCACACACAGCCGTGTTACATTCGTAGACAAATATGAAGTAAATAAACAGGTCATACAAATGATAAAACATGTGTGCAGGGTAAACACGGACTGTTTAACAACAAAAATCATTACCCTAATTAGCCGCGGGTTGACCTAATTAATTATCCTTAAAATACTCAAGATCGAACCTACGCATCTGCAAGCAATTGACATCTTCACATCTTGCTGTTGACATGGCCAAAACTGATGTCTATTGAAGAACCACCAACACATTTATGAAATCGAATCTGGACCGCAATTGTGACAGTCCCGAGCTAGCTACGCGGACTACTACTACACACTTACTTGACAATCAATGTTAACGTGGTTTGAACAATTGCGGGTTTCTGCTTCTATAGGCTCTTCTGGGCAGGAATCACCATTACATTCAGGCAGTTGAACAAATCTAAAACATATATTGTGTGTTTGTAGAAATTTTACTTTGTCGACGTTTGGAAATAAACGTTGATCTAAGTCGGACTAGGTTAGGGACAGCTGTACAAATGCTAACCTTTGTTGGCAAAAGTTCACATACACATACACAAGCAAACGTTGTTAAGCACTAGTAACCGCTGTCAAACACAGTCAAGCTTGTAAACGTTCACAAAAGTTTACATATGTTAGATACACAACGTTCCTAGTGCGAATCAAAATAGTATTCGCCTACGTAATTTCACCGACGCTTGGGCTCATCTTTTCGACTTTTGAAACGCTGACAAATGCTGGTACAAAAGTTCATTGTGTGAACCTACCTTTAAGTTTTCACCTATTCATGGTGTGTGTGTGAACTTTTAAATATTGGTAAAGGAAATTCAAGACGGATAAAAGTGATGTTATTATTCCTACGGACTGCAATTGTACAATTCTGACCCACAAAACCCAAACCGGAAATGACTGAATGATGCCACACCGCTGTCGCTATATTTTGTCACAATGGAATTCGCAATGCTTTGAGAATATTCTTAAATGTTGCGAAACGTTAAGCGATCCGTGTCCAATGAACATACCTTTGTCTGGTCTGTATGGCCTCGCCGCACGTGGTGTTACATGTGCTCCATTCACCCCAGGCACCTAGCACACAATGTACCGGACAACACGTACCCTTACATTTACCATACTCCTCTGTCGGTCCACATGGCTTACCCCCACATGTTGCTGCTTGTGTGACGTCACGTGTTCTCTTGTGTATACCGTCTTGTTCACACCCACCTCAATAATGACAAAAATGGTAAGTTATTTTGTTCGGCGATTGACATTACGCCAGAAGTTGTCAATCACTTGCATTTAAATATCTATCTATTTAATGGTAAATTACGTTTTTTATGTTATGGTTTACTGAATTTGTTTGAAAGCCTTCGACAAGTCATAAGGCGGAGCAATCTCCGCTCTGACGTAATGCCAATTGACAAGACGTCAAATATGTGTCTATTAACCACTTTATTCGCTTATTTAGTTCCGACAAACCTCGACAAATAAATGGGTGGAGCGTTCTCTTCATTGACGTTTTGGTGATAAATTAGGCCACGTGGATTTAAATGACGGCCTATGAAATTTATTCGAACATGCAGAACAATAATATAAGTATTTTCAAGTAATAAAAATAAATCTATTAAGTAGACTAATTCCATTCATTGGTTCATATGGGACAAACAATGAAAGCATACCCGGTATACGAACGAAAAATGCCAGCGAATATCTACATGGCAAGTGAGTACACAATGTACACCTATACACATTCAAGATCAGATAGGAACTTGCTCCTGTTTACACAAATGAGTTGATTAGTTAATACCATCCGACAAGATTTATCCAAGTTTTGACAATGTGCGGTCTCTATGTGGAACAGTAGCAAACTTTTATCTAACATCAACTGTAGCGCTATAGAGATATGTTTTGTAAGTGTTTCTATTAATTATATTATCATTATTTATTAAATGATTATTATTATTATATTTTTATTATTATTAACGCATTTGTGTGTTTACATAGTTCACATCATATTTAACTTTATATTGCATTTACGTTACTCATGTGTGCTTGCTTCCCGGAGTCATTTCACTAGTATACTGTATATGATACAATGTCATTTTATATCGAAGCATCATAATCAGGATAGACAATTAAATACCTACCATCACATATTGACCAAACAGACCAGGGACCGAGTACACAGTCTTTATAACAACATAGATAGCCACATGCTTCCTGTACTGTTCTATCATCACAGTAACCTCCACACGTGGCATTAGAGACCTTCTCCCTCATTCGTGTACATTTATACCTCTCCCCACCTTCCTCACACCCAGTGTCCGAACAATAACACAGAACCCAGGAACTCCATTTAGTGAAAACACAATCTATCGGACAACAGTGTAGGTTACATGGCTCCATTTCACGGACGTCAAAAGCGCATGAACCTCCGCAAGAAGCGTCTTGGAATACCACACGGTCACGAGCTCTGGTTCCCGATTCTCCACAAGTATCTGTACATGCTGACCAACGGTTCCAGTCACTTACAATACAGTCTATTGGTTCCCCGCATTCTTGCGCTTGAATTTCGACTATATGATAAGATAGTCCTAATAGTATGAGTGTAATTAAATCACAAAGCATTGTAGTCGATTTATATAGCGTTGACGCACGTTCCAAACAACTCTGAACCGAATGTCAGTTCTAAAACCCTACTCCTAAATGATATAACTTGATTTTCCTATAATATACACTTAAAAACTGTTTGACTAATATTACAAGACTAATTTTTATTTAAAAGTATCTTGTTCTGCATCATTAAAAATGTTAAAACATAAAAACACTTTCCAAGAAGTAGAATATTGCATTATTAGATTGATATTTTTCCTAATATGCTATTAACAAGGTGTTACACGCGGTGGCTAATTGGATATTAATTAAGAGGGCGACTTTCAATCCCTGTATATTTGTGCTACATAATAAGTCTAACAATATGTTACATTTTTGCATCAGTAGGGTCCCCACGTACAAGTTTATAACTCATTCAAGTAAATAGATTGGTGATTATATCGTTAAAAAGCTGTAAAAAGCGCAACAGCTGGACTACAGAATTACTGTACTGACTGAAGGTATGTCATAGGTAGTATATGTAAGTAAGACTTTACTAGTATTCTATCAACACCAATAGGTTTGTTTGTTGTTTGGTTGAGTCGTCAGATCGTGGGCATTTTGGATTTTCCCTGTCAGATTGGCCAATGACATTCGACTTAGAGAGAAGGGAAAATTGGGTAATACCTTGACGGGCTTTGGCCCCAACCGTTCTTCCGGACAACTGTTATAACATGAAAAGGCATGCGGTAACCCTACATTAGATTTCATTGATCTGAGATAGCACGTTCGTGTGTGTTTGCTACCAGTATAGACATACCACGTGGTACGTGACGTATTTTTTGGCTAACACCGCAAGTCGAAATCGGTCAACTTAAAGTTACATACCGTCATAAGTATTGTATTATTTGACCGATTTTAACGAGTCTTCCTTGGCCCGCAGGCCAAGAATGAGTACTACACTCAAGTTATTTTTTCTACAAAAGGTAACAGTTTTTGCCCGAAATCGACTCGACTGCATATGACAATAACACTTATCAAACTTTGAAAATCAATTAAGTTATTATTTCTCATTATTTCCTTGACCACCTTGATGCAGAGCTAGCAATTTGTACACTGCTGTTCGTGTCTTTCATGCACTGCTATTTAAACTGAGTGCTGCAGACGGCAGATTTGTTATTATCGTTTTATAGAGCAAACTTAATACCATGTACAGGGTGTCTCAAAATACATGTCCGATTGTTGAAGTCATATATTTCGGTAATGTCTTGCTTTACGCATCTGATATATATTTATGATCGTAGGGCATTCAAATTTATGTTGAAATTACGAAACAATTATCCAAAACGATGCATACGAAACGTTATGTAAGCATTTTTGAGTATCTACCCCAAATTCATCAAAAAACAGCATTTGACGTCGTTTGAAGATTTTAATGACGTTTGCATAATGCACCTATCAATGTTTTCCCCCAGGGGAATTTGACATTTTTACTTTTTCAAAGTCTAAATTCCCATCCTAGAGCAAGGGCAATTTGTCAAAATCCATTCACTGGGAGATGCTTTTTATATACCCCGGGATCAAAATTTCGGCCAAAGTCAAAATTTCCCGGGACTCGGCACCATTCTGTCTGTCAAATTCCCAACTTCGAGTCGGTGTGATTTTTCCATTTTCTCCACAAACTGATATTTTGAGTTTGGTGTAGTTATATATCTTGAACTGTATAATCACACTTTCGAATAGCATCAGAAGAAATAAATATTGACGAATCTTTGGTTATTTCTTAGCGAATTTCAATGAAATTAGTATCACCAAATTTATCCTCCCGGACCGCGGCAGTGTTTGGTGCATGGATAATTTATTTAGCATTAGTTTAAACTTTCAAGTTATATTATATGATCCTATGTACTGATGGAGCTTAGCTAGATATACAGCTTGAAATTCAACCCAATGTTTTTGTTTCGATGCGTGTAGTGTTTCCTTTAAGCCTATGATATGCTTAGAAATGTGTGAATAACGTTATCAACTTTTAAGTCCGAATTTGTTGATTTATGTCTCCCCTAAAGTGTGTTCTATTTCAAGTTCCATTCTTGTTCACAAACACTCGTCCGTTTCTCGGGCACTGTGAGCATAATATGGTACAACTTGTTGCATTTTAAATTTCTATTCTCTTAAAATTTACTCATGTTCCCGTACAATCATGTTTTTGCCTATTCGGGCATTTAAGGAGGTACGTGCAGCTTTGATCTAAAAATCGAAGTTTCTTTGAAACATCTTAAAATGACAGAACAATCTTCTAGAACAACATTGAAATCATAAAAATGATATGTCACCAGGCTCGTTTTCGACATACATGGCGTTCTAATGACCTATCATTGTATTTTGTTCATTTTATCTATTTCCTGCATTCATTGCACCGTTATGTTCTTTTTGATATTTTTTTCTATATAAAACCACTTTTAAGCAATGCATGATATTTTATGTGTTCAATGGTCATTTTTATTGACATAAGTCACAATTCCGTCTGCATGGTGAACAAATTCAGTATTTGTACTTGATAAATAGTTACCCCACCCACTTGCAAAAAAGTGTGATTTAAACTGATTTTCAAATCAACGTCGAAAAATATCTAACGATCGAAAATAATTTAGAATTGGCCATAAGTTGAGTATCAAATAGAACACCAGTTTAGTCAAATAAAAAATAGGGGTCACAAGCCTTATTGGGAGCTATTCATCAAAAAGTACTAATTCTGAATAAATTTGCATAACATTAACCTGATTTGCATATTGTAATGAAATAAAACTTTAATGAAAATATTTCAAAGTGTGGCTACTTCATATGACTAAACCATGCACTACATATTATATATAAACATATGCATTTGAACAATTGTGGGGACTTATTGTGAACCCATATTATTCACAATTTTGCCGTTCCCCACCCACTTTTCATACATGCAAAAAATAATAAGTTAAAAATATCTATTTTGTGCAATAGTATTATGTTTATTGTCATTAATCAACATTCATATGCGATCATTGAAACTAAAATTCATGTTTGTTCTTATCTAATACGATTTTGAAATTTCGCGCATGCGCACAAGGCAGCTCGGACCTCCTTAAGAACGTTCGTTTCCAATGTTATAATTATAACATACAGGACGTCATCAACTGTTCCTGTATTGACACATGATATAATGTACCAAATAATTCTTAAATTTATATTTTAAATGAGACTAAGATTATCAATGTACGAATAAATTTGACAAAGTTATAGCCCTTCAACAAGGGGACATGTATTTTGAGACACCCTGTAAGTTGGTAGATATACAAATATTTACCGCTCTGACCGTTAATGTATGCTACGCTGTCTATTTCATTCTGATTTACGTTATCTGTGTAATATTCCGAGATCGTGGAATACAGAATTCAATGAACACATTTGTATATTTAATGTCGTCAAATAATACTAATACCATAACATATGGAACGCCAAATCTACATATACTCAAATAATTGTAGAGGTCTTTAAATATTTGGAGAGCTCTTCAAATAATTGTAGAGGTCTCAAATTTAATTAAAGATACCTCCAAATAATTATAGCGCGCAATAATTCTAATAGAGAGGTCATTAAATATATGGAGAGCTCTCTAATTCAATTTCAGATATCAAAAATTGATTTAAAGCATGCAAGTAAGTAATTGTAGACCTCTACAATTTATTTGAAGATATCAAAAATTAAACTTTAATTCAACTGTATTTAAGAGTTCTCTAATTGAATAGAAGAGGTCTCTAACTGATTTAAAGACATCACTAATTGTTTTATAGCTAGCTACAAATTAATTTATAGAGCTCTTGAATTGAAATAGAGAACTCTCTAAATCAATTATAGCGCGGTGAAATTCATTTTAGATATCTTGAATTCAGGTTAACATATGCCATATCTACATATACTCAATTATTTATAGAGGTCTTTAAATATTTCGAGAGCTCTGTAAAATATTTGGAGAGGTCTATAAATCAATTAAAGATATAAAAAAATTCGCATGTAACGCGGTATAATTCCTTTGTTTTTGGAGATATCTATAATTCAATTCAAGAGATCTCCATTTGAATTGGAGACCTCAATTATTGTTTTACAGCGCGCAAGAATTGAAATTGAGAGGTCTATAATTCAATTGTACCGCGCTACAATATTGTAATCGCAATTCATCAACAACTTTGAAGAAAATAACTACTCCCTACACTTGCGCGCGTAACGATAAATTTGATTGGACGATGGATTTTCTGGCGAGGGAGTAATTATTATTTGTATGATGCATTCAAATAAAACAATTGTAGCGCGGTACAATTGAATTATAGACCTCTCAAAAATCAATTCATGATCTCATTAATTCATTTCCTGCGCGCTGTAAAACAATTATTGAGGTCTCCAATTCAAATGGAGACCTCTTGAATTGAATTATAGATGTCTCCAGGTCAATGGATTTAATCGCGCTACAAACGAATTTCTGATATCATAAATTGAATTATAGATCTCTCCAAATGTTTTACAGAGCTCTCCAAATATTTAAAGACATCTTCAAATAATGAGTATATGTAGATTTTGCATTAATTCAAGATATCAAAAAATGAATTTCACCGCAGTCAAATTGATTTAAAGACCTCTCTATTTGAATTATAGAGCTCTCTAAATCAATTGTAGAGAGCTATAAAACAATTGGAGATGTCTTCAATTCAATTAGAGACCTCTTCAATTCAATTATAGAGCTCTTAAATACGGCCTCAATTTTTGATATCTTCAATTGAATTGTAGAGGTCTTCAAATCATTATTGCGCGCTTTAAATCAATTTTTGATATCATTAATTAAATTAGAGAGCTCTCCAAATATTTAAAGACCTCTACAATTATTTGAGTTTATGTAGATTTGGCGTTCCATAATAACAAATATAGCTAAATTTACCTATAATGTTATGTTAAGACGCTCTATAGCCATTTATGCAGTTGCTTCGTAAATTTTTATTTATCTCTGTAAAATAGTATGTCATGTGTTTGTATATTACTTATATGTACTTGTTAATATATGTTGCAAATTGGCCAAAAGCATATAATTTGCCGATTTTGCTAATAAAACTTGAAAACTAGAAAACTTATTAAACTTTGTAACTAACATAAATTATATTTAAAACAATGTAGATATTTATGCTCATGTACTTACTTTCTACCAAGGTTAGCATACAATATGTATATGTGCTCGGCCAAATAAATTATAATATTTATTTTATTTCTACTTAAGAAATTGGTAAATTCTGTACTGTGGTCCATGACCAAGTCGTATTAGATCTTATTTAATACTGAAGAGTTGTGAATGATACTGATCGAAAAAAAAAATCGGACAGGGAAGGCAGTACTCAACTTAACCAGACGAGCACAGAAAACAAACAAGAGGGCCCAAATGATCCTAGGTCTAGATTTCATAGATACAAACATTCTGACCAAGTTTTATGAATATTGGGTCTTAAGTGTGCCCTTTAATGCGTTCACAAGCTTTTTCTAAGATTTGACATGACCCAGTTTTAAACCTGACCTAAAGCTCGTAGAGACAAACATTCTGACGAAAATTCATGAAGATTGGGCCATACTTGTGTCCTCCAATGTGTTCACAAGCCCTTTTTGAGATTTGACATATTGACCTAGTTTGTGACCCAACATGACTCAGTTTCGAACGTGACTTAAATGGCATAGAGACAAACATTCTAACCCAAGTTCAACCTCTAATGTGTTTACACGCTTTTTCTATGATTTGACCCAGTGACCTAGTTCTTAACTCCATATAACACAGTTACTAACTTGTGATAGATGTCATAGGGACAAACATTCTGACCAAGTTTCATCCATATTGGGTCACAAGTGTGTCCTCTAATGTGTTCACAAACCTTTTCTAAGATTTGACCTAGTGACCTAGTTTGTGACACCAGATGACATAGTTTCAAACTTGACCTTGATTTTATAGAGACAAACATTTTGACCATGTTTCGTGAAGATTGGGTAATAACTGTTTTTCTTACATTTGACCTAGTGACCTAGTTTTAAGCCCATGTGACTCAGTTTAGAACTTGACCATGATGTCATAGAGACAGCCAATATGACTAAGTTTCATGAAAATTTGGCCGTAGGTGTGGCCTCTAGTGTGTTCACAAGAAATTGTGAACGGACGACGGACGAAGAGTGATCACAAAATTTTGTGGCAGGTGAGCTAAAACCATCACATTCCACGATCACACAACATAATGCCCAACACATAACTGAACGAGAAAATGAACTTAACAATACATCCACGAGTGGAAACTTTGATGTTTTCACTGCTATGGAAGATGGTTCCACAAGCATTGTGTGTGGGATAAGACGTCATCAATTTCGTAGAAGAATCTGTAGCATAATTTGCTGACCTGGTGGAATGTATATCTTTGAAAGTTTAACACATTTAACACATTTCAATAACCTTTTTAGTTAATGTGCATACATCACTGCTGAAGGAGACGGCTGACAAATGACAATAATGAAATTAAAGCTCTTTGGAGAAAAAACATATTACAACTTTATTGCTATTCATTTTTATGTCTGGCATTGTATCTGAAATATGGATCATTTTTTTTCTCATTCTTTATTACTTTAAATACTGTCATGCATAATCATATATATAACAATTTTGACAAAAATGTACACAAAGTGATTTTAAGATTTTCTTTCTCACACACTCGTTCTCTTTCACACTCTCATTCATGCCAGACAATCATACATAGTTACGTTCTATACAAATACTTACATTTAACTATTATCATTAAAAATACACATGCAACAGTCACTTGAACCGAGTCTCTATCTTAACAAGAGAAACATTTGTCATGTTTGATTCTGCTACTAGTTTTCAAAGCTACATTACATGCTTTCCTTCTATTCCTACTTTACACACCGTTCTTGTTGTTCTACAGTAGTCAATAAATGAGAAGAATCAACATAGAAAACTTCATCGCAGCTTGGTTTATTCTTTACTGAAATACCTGGTGTAAAATAGTCATATAATAAAGTGCTATCGTTTGATTCAGTGTTACAACCACATCTTCTTCTGCACCAGTGAGATGACTGAAACAACTGTCGGCAGTATCATGCGAAGTGTTGATATCTAAGATTTGTTCAATTTGATATTCAATATTTTCATAATCGCCTTCGGGTAAAGAACCACCAAATGCCTACGCGGGCCAAATGTTGATACACTCAAGTAGTCCTTAAACAACTTTGGTTTGTAAATGGGAATATTTCTTGACAAGTGTGCACTGGAGTGATGAAATTGAGATTAAATTCTTTGTAAATATGCATGTTATGTAGAGAAACTGGAAAATCTGGAATAGTTTGGTATTCTTACATTGATACTAAAGTGAAAGTGGAATAGGGTAAAACCCGGGTGGAATCAGTCCGGTGTAAAAATAGGTAGACCATGTTTGATGGACAACATTTTTCTTAGAAGATAAATGACTCCCCTTTTTTATTGTTTTATGTTGAAGCTCAGAGGTACTTCTTTAAAATGATATATGTCTTCCTGCTGGCCATAGACTAAAAGGTGCAACACTTTGGGGCCTACTATTGTAACTTTACATTGAACTAAAGAGCAAATTTATTTGGTGGTTTCTAACATTCAGTATCTGCATGCCCACTCTCTTCATGCAGTTGCTTTTGAAACTGTTTAATTAAGTGACATGATTCCACAATGATGGAAATATTAGAGTATGTTCTACTAGTGAGTTAGACGCCATCATAACGGGTGTAGATTATTACTTTCATTTCACCAGTTCATGGCCTCATCCATGGAGTGTTTAAATCATACCTTCTTGATTAGAATTGGGACCTTGGCTGTAAACATCCTCCACATCCGACACAAAGACAAACAGTATCTCCGGCATGCCATCTGCGAAATAGATAGATTAGCATGTAAATGGCATTCGACCATCGTGCTTATTATTATGGATTACATAAAAGCCAATGTTGACATGGCCTGGTTTGCTCTATGCGTATATGGATTAATCCGCAGATCGTGTTAGAATGTAAAATAAATGAAAAATGCAATTTCACGTCGCATGCAGCACGATTGTTTACATCAGTTTCTTTACTCGTCAATTTTGGCCAACGATTACACCAGTATTAGGAAGATAATCCTTAAAATGTGCACATGTTTTTAGAAAAAAGAAAGCTTAACTGTTTTTTATGCACTGACACATATTAAGCATCGTGTACGAACAAGTAAAGATATTGGCAAACAACAGGTCTTACCGAGGACTTAGCTCCGTTCAGATCCGTGCGTAAACCACGTTTGTTCGTCACCCTGTATAGGCGTTAGTCAATAAATTATTGAAGTAAATCGTATTATTTGAGAAGTGTGAAGCAGTGTATAATCGCATCATCGCATTTCTTTTGAGATTTTCTGAAAATAATATACTTGTGAAAATCCACGAACAGGAGATTATAATTCGTATTATTAGAATATACGTATCCATGGGGTTTTCCCACGACCCCGCATTCACTGCATATCCTTAAAACCTTTTTTTTTATTCTAATTCTAATTCTTATTTTAAATTTATTCTATCTCAATGCACATATTTGATAACATGTGTGCATGAGCCTATCTCCGAACATAATCAGGCATAGGCATAATGGTTTTTTAAATACATAAAACATTTTAATCTATGTAGATTTTTTTTTATATAGATCTAGTTTTCACCTACGAGCGATAGACAGATAAGCTGTCTGCAAGTGGCTGTTTTAAATTCTGACGGTCCAGCCACTACAGCTAATACAGGCATCCCTGTATAGATTGCGTCGAAATGGGTTGACTACTACGAGCAAATTATGGTCTCAACATTATTTGAAAAGTATTAACAATTTAATTAGTTAAAATGAATTAATCCTAGTGTTGACGATTATTATTTTTATGTTAATTGTGTTAATTGTGCAAGTCATGCAAGTTACGACGCGTATTTTTTAAATACTTTAAAATTATATGATCCTGTCAAAAATTAACGTAAGTGATATGTTTTTGTTATGACTATTATTATGATAAAAAGTCATTCTGCAACGGACTAAATGAGATGCTGTAAGCTAAAATATATACTGTGGTGCTTTAAAACTTATCAGTTGAGTCACTAAGTATGTAAACAGGATGATGTCACCGGGTATTGACGCATATTATTTTATGCGTGTGCGACCGCCTTATATCTAATATACTGTCACAGTTCATTTATATATATGATAGTACAGTTAGGTCTGTATATAGTGGTGTATCTGTATAGTCAGACAACCTTGTTACAAAGTAACCTGTACAGATCCGAGGGGAGGGTTCTCATCGCAGTCTTATATCGTGGAAGACAACAACTGTAAATATATTGAAATAATATATTTAATAATAGAAGATTAAGCAATAGCATTCAATCGATGTGCAATACATCAATCATACACAAGTTATGATTTTACATATAATTACATAAAATCTACATCACCATGTAAAATGGCGACAATGACAATGACGGAGATACGGACGGTTTAAAACATGACATAAACCTATAAATATGATTATAAACTATACATTTAATTAGCCCAAGATGTAAAATCAAGTAATAGAAGTATATTGTTATGATAATTACCTGTAAATATATTGAAATAATATATTTAATAATAGAAGATTAAGCAATAGCATTCAATCGATGTGCAATACATCAATCATACACAAGTTATGATTGGTGTCTCGACATCGATTGGTCACTCACTAAGGTAATTACCATAACAATAGACAGAGATTAGGTATGCAAGGTGTTATTTAAGCAAGTGTATACTACATGACAAGGTCGTACAGTCACTACTGTTGTACTCTGTACCCTATAACTACAACTAACTACAACCGGAGATCGGGACGATGGTCAAGGGTTGGAGTAGGACTCGAACCCGACACAAGGTTAAAAGCAACCTGTGACATACTTCCTCCCTCCGGGAAATGTCGTCCTCGACATTACAGTACATGAGTGATTGAAAAAATCACGCAAATAAGTAAGAATAACAAAAGGGTAGCATATTAACAGACAGCTGCAGTATATTTTCAAACATATATACATACAAGTAAGTATACATTTTAATTTCAAATTAACAATCAATCCAAAAAGTTTCGAATTTCAAATCTTCAGTCTTCAAATGTTCAAAATACAGTCCCACTTTGGCGCCATCTTCTCGGAATTCCCCATATAAACGTCTAGATACCTAGATCATAAACAACAATTATAAAAAAAAATTGTATACACACAATATTGAACACAATATATAAAACTACAACAAAACAAGTACAAATTCACATAGTTAATGCTTATATAAGCACTATGTGATAACAAAATATATACTATATGACATATGCTACATCAGACTGATGAAATATTTATGAGCACATTACATATTACTACAGTTTCGTTTACATAACGTATTCACCCGTCCTCATCCAAGCTGGCTGACTTCGTTGTCGCCGTGGCAATACCCCAGGCTGTCCTGGTTGCCGTCGATGTGGAGGGCGATAAGCCGCACCCCGATCAGCTTCGGATGAGTCCGAGGTGTCTGCGTTTGAACTTGAAGAAGCACCAGCTGATATGTCTGACTCTGATGTATGAGCATCGTCAGCAGGTACTGAACAACGGTCAGATGAGGTTGTCGGTACTGGCAGGGACATGAATGGCAGGAGCATATTCCTGTGTAGTGTTTTTGTCCTTCCTTCGCCATCAACTCTTCGTACTACAAAGACGGGTAGATCTGCATTAGGTTGACGCTCAACCACGTACACATACTCCTGCCAAACATCTGCCAGTTTGTGCTTCCCTTTTAATCCAACGTTCCGCACAAGGACACGATCTCCGGTTACCAACTTGGTTTCTTTGACTTTGCGGTCATAATAGTGTTTGGCCCGGTGCCCGCTTCGAACGGCCTTGTCGTTTGCCATTTTATAAGCGGAGTTGAGGTTGCCCTCTAACTGCCGCATATAGTCAGATGGCGAAGCACCGCCTACAGTTTGGTCCACTAATCCTAGAAAAGCATCTATTGCCAATCTAGGATTGCGGCCAAACATTAAATGATATGGAGAATAACCGGTACTCTCATGCCGAGTTACATTATAAGCATGAACTAAAGTGGGAACCGCGTCCTTCCAGTTGTGCTTCTTGTCATGCTCCAAAGTACCTAGCATCTGTAATAACGTCTGGTTAAATCGTTCCGTCTGTCCATTTCCTTGTGGATGATAAGGTGTCGTTCGGGTACGTTTAATACCGGCTATTCTACAAAGTCTCTGAATGACACGGGAAAGAAAGTTTTGACCTTGGTCACTATGTAGTTTCTCCGGAAATCCATAATGGACAAAGTAGTTATCAAAGAGAACCTTAGCTGTGGTTCGAGCCGTTTGGTTCCTGGTCGGTATGGCCTGTGCATAGCGAGTGAAATGATCGGTTATGACCAGCACATTCTCAAAACCACCCTTGGATGCCTCCAACGACAGGTAGTCAATACACACAAGCTCCATTGGTGAGGAAGACTCTATATTGACTAAACCTGTCGCGAAGCGTGGTGATGTCTTTCGACGAATGCACCGGTCACAACGACCAATCCAGCTCGCTATGTCAGCGTCCATACCAGGCCAGTAAAAGCGCTCTTTGAATAAACTTATGGTTCGATCCCGGCCTTGGTGACCCATGTCATTATGCAGAGCCTTGAATACCGTATCTCTGGCTATACTTGGAAGAACGACTTGTTTGACACGTGTCTCATTGATGGTGCACCAATGAATAAGGACATCGTCAATTAGTTCAAGTTGCTTCCAAGCACGCAAATGTCGTTTCACTTCGGCTGGTAATGTATCAATTTCCTGTTTTGATTTTGGACGGACTCCGGAACGAACAAAGTCTCGAACTCGACTGATCACTGAGTCAGTGGTTTGACCGGAAATCCAATCTTCAGACCTAAGTGCGTTCGCTTTAAGCAGACTGTCCGGTATTTCAGATTCAACGGTACCATCGTCTGACAGGGCAGAACCAATTTCAAACGGTGCGTGTACAGTCTGCTTACACAGTAAAGCCCTCACGACTTCTCCGTCCACATGCTCCATCTCAGCTGTCTCAGTGTGTTGTCGAGAAAGGGCGTCGGCATCGATGTTCGTTTTACCACTACGGTAGCCGATGGTAAAATCATAATTGGCCAATGCTGCTTCCCATGGATGGCCACATGCATCCAGTTTAGCGGACGTTTTAACATACGTCAACGGATTGTTGTCAGTGAGCACCTCGAACTTCGCTCCATACAAGTAATCATGGAATTTCTCCGTTACAGCCCATTTCAGTGCGAGAAATTCCAGTTTACTTGAATGGTAGTTCCGTTCAGAGGGCTTAAGACTTCTGCTGGCGTACGCTATAACCCGATCTAACCCGTTCTGCTCCTGATAAAGGACTGCACCTAGTCCGCTGAGTGACGCGTCTGTGTGCAGCTTGAAAGGCTTGGTGTAATCAGAATAGGCTAAAACAGGTGCTGAAGTGAGCTTCTCGATTACTGCTGAAAAAGCTTCTTGCTGTCTATCACCCCAGACAAATGGAACTTTGCTTCTTTGCTTCTTGTCTTTGTCTAGACCAACCAGTAGATCGTTCAGAGGTCGTACAATACCGGCGAAGTTTGGTACAAACTTGCGGTAATAACCGGAAAATCCCAAAAACCTCCGAACCTCTGTAACATTCTTGGGAACGGGCCAGTTCCTGACAGCGTCAACTTTTGCAGGATCAGTCTTGATGCCGTCTCTTGATACAACGTGTCCCAAATAGGTGGTTTCTGCTTTCAAGAACTCACACTTAGAAGCTTTTAATTTCAAGTTGTGAGTCTTAAGGCGTTCAAACACGGCTTCAAGGCGGTTGAGATGTTGTTCGAAGGATTCGGAGAAAATAATGATGTCGTCAAGGTAAATCAGACATTCCTTGAGATTCAATTCACCCATGCAACGCTCCATCAGCCGCTGAAATGTAGCGGGGGCGTTACATAGGCCAAATGGCATTCTGTTGCACTCGAAGAATCCTAGACTACCGATTTGAAAGGCTGTTTTCTCCTTGTCCTCCTCACTCATCTCGACCTGCCAATATCCTGCCTTTAAGTCTAGTTTGCTGAAGTATTTTGAACCTGACAGAAGGTGAAGGGTGTCGTCGATCTTCGGGATAGCATAAGCATCCTTATGTGTCCGATTGTTAAGCTTTCTATAGTCAATACAAAAGCGTATGCTTCCGTCCTTCTTCCTAACGATCACGACATTGGAGGAAAAGGGGCTACGTGATGGACGTATCGCACCCATTGAGAGCATTTCATGTAAATGTTCCCTCACCTCGTTGATCAATGCCGGGGGCACCCTTCTATATGGTTCCTTAAATGGCTTCTCTTCAGTTAGCTTGATGTCATGACTCACAATGTCAGTTCGGCCAAGATCAAGGGGTCCTTGAGAAAATACATCTCTCCATTTAAAGAACAGGTTTTGAAGCTTATCCTTTTGGTCTGATGGTAAATGGCCCAAATCGACATTCAAATTACTCAGGAAGGTTTCCTTACTCGATTTGGTTTCAGATGACTCCGTATCATCATATATAGTTTCGTGTTGCTTCTCATCCGGCTCACAGGAACGTAGAACCTTGGCGTCTTGTAATTCGCATAATATGGTTTTCGGCTTGATCACTATGGTCTTCGCTGACATGTTGAAGATTCTTACTGGAACCCTGGCCGTTGCTCCTGGCTGGTCTATCTTGACAATCCTTGGACAGACACCAATTCTGGAAGGTGCTTCTGTCGAAGGCTCAGTTATAACAGAATCAGAATCAGCAGACTTGCGAACCATGCCAGAAAGAGTAGCAGTGGCAAATGGTGGCAGTTCGATATCTCTAACGTTGGTCGATTTAACCACTCCGAGTGACTCTGTACCTGTCACAGACATTAGAGCCGTTCTCCATGCAGGTGTTAACCTGTTTTCATCAATATCTGCCAAATATCTGATGACGTTCGTACCAACGACAACTGGAACACTTAGACTGTACTCGGTGGTCGAGACTACAAGTACCGGCACTGTGTACACTTCCTTACTGATATTAGGAACTTCCACATCAACCTCAATGTAACCAATGTATGGTATCTCATCACCACCTGCTCCAGTAATAGATAAATTCCAAAGGTCTTTGCAAGAATGTAATTCTGGTTGTAGCTCCATTGTCTTATAAAAATCTTCACTAATACAGTAAAACCTCGGTAATACGAGCAGCGATTATTCGAGCAACCGGCCTAATTCGAGCAAATTTCAAAGTCCCGACGAATTTGCTCTATATTGTACATTAATTTATCCCTCTAAATCGAGTAAAGTTATTACGAGCATCCGGTCTAATTCGAGCGCAGGTGTCGGTCCAATCAACAATGTTCAACGATAATTAATTACCTTATCTCGAGGCAATCATCCGAGCGAAATTTCACACCTCCGAAAAATGTCATACTAAATTTTGTTACGGTTCGTATTTTTCACACATCGTGATAATCACAGTTTATGACAATAGCGTAATCCCTAACACTTAAATTGATGTCCGTATTTTCGATTCGTTACATTAAACACGAAGTAGAAGATATTTAATTAATGAGCTTGATTTAAACTACACATACGTTTCAGAACAAGTTCAATAGGCAACAATTGGGAACATTAACTCATACGAGAACTAGAATTATTAAATGCAACATCGTTGCTTCGAACGTACTGACTCGCACAGACTTTTAAATTATCGTAAGATAAACCGACGTCCATGTTCGTTATAAAACTGCAAGTAAAAATCATTTCAAAAACTTTTCATTTCCCGTATTTCATGAAAACCTGCGAATGTAAGCTTACGTACAGTACAATTTCACGTGTCTGATACTGAATAAGTGAAGTAGATCAAGTCCGCGATTAAATCCAATTCTTATCAAACAACCATGAAGAATAAAAAATTCGTCGACTTTGTACAGTAGAAAATTAAATGTCAATTGAATCAACACTATGCGTCGATTGGCGAATTCATACCGCGGTATGGAACTCTGACTAAACACTACTCCCAACTGTA
The DNA here is from genome assembly GCA_947247005.1 of Spisula solida. Taxonomy (NCBI): domain Eukaryota; kingdom Metazoa; phylum Mollusca; class Bivalvia; order Venerida; family Mactridae; genus Spisula; species Spisula solida. The sequence goes on from OX365945.1 coordinate 56,328,171, forward strand.
CCGGCAATTTCTTTGATGTGCGGCGCGTTTGAAGTCAGTCGAAAGACCGCCGCGTTTGATGTCTCCAAATTGTCGCGCGCGTTTCAATAGGAAACCACAGGGATATAATTCATTCAGCTAAACATCATGTCCTAAATAAATTATCATAGATAATTTAGTGCATGTTTTTTACTCAATGAGCCGTATCCCTGTGCTGGAAACTAAATCGACTTTGCATCCGGGTTTTATTTTATCACCTGCGATTTTTGTGCGTGGGTGTTTGTTCAAACATGTAGGATCTATCGTGCGCTTTGGGTAATGTTATCTTTTTGCCGATGCGAACTTTTATTACAATTTTACCGTTAAATGGAGTTTGATATTTAATGTAAAAGATTCATTACGACTTTCATATGCAATTTGTTCAATTTGGCAAATGTCCACACGATTCAAATTGCGTATAGACTTGATAAACAATGACAGTATTCTTAGTTACAACCAAATACATGTATCATACGTGTTTTCATTATAAACACAGTTACACTTAGTCATAACAACAATTCATCATAGACTTCGGATATTTCGAGCACCTGGCTTAACTCGAGCATTTGGCTTGTCCCGATGGGTCCTCGAGATAACGAGGTTTTACTGTAGTTGTAACCATAGACCCACTATCAATAAGTGCAGCAGTGCAAATTCCATTTATGACAATTTCCGACTCATTTGCTACCCCTATCAATTTTTCAAAAATATTCAGCTTCTTCTTAGTTTTAATTGGGCTTGTCTTCTCGTTCTCCAATCGCCCATTCATAGAGAACCCTACCGGTTTAAAGAATCCTGTGTGTTCTCGTTTTCTGCTTCCTGTCCATGACGTTCTGGTGGTCTATCTCTCTGGGTGTTTCCTCTTCCTCGTCCTCTCGTGTATCCACCTCTGTAAGGCCTCCGGCCTCTTGACTGTCCTTGATTATGATCTTGATATTCATTAGTCTTTCCTTGCTGTAGTTCATCCACCTTTCTATCCAAACTTTCTATCTTATTGATGAGTTCTTTCAGTATATTGTCAGAATCGGTGGTGACATCCTGTGTAAATATTCTTGATTTCTGGGCGGTACCTTGTCTCTGTTTAGATCCACTTCTTTCTTTAGCAATTTTTATTTCGAACTCCTCGGATCTAACTTTATTCCTTAAAACTTCAAAACTGACACCACCCTCAAAATGTACTCTTGTTGCATCTCTCAACTGGTCATTCCGGAGACCTCTCCAAAACCGCTTCCGGAGCATTTCCTGCTTTTCAAACTCTGTCAGTGTCGCCTTTCTTGATGCTTGGAGCAACATCTCCTCTAAGCGTAGGCCCCATTCCACCACAGTTTCGTCGACTTCTTGCTCTGCCATGAAGAAGTGGCTCAATATACAGTCACGGCTGGCAATATTGCCGAAAGCATCTTCCAGTTTTTGCACCACATCATTGACCATGGCAGTAGGACCTAAATGGAGCATAATCCGTTTGGCCTGTCCCCTTAACGATCTCCTTACGGCCTGCATAATCACAATCTCTTGGTAGCTCGCCTGCACATTTTGAACCTCCATCTTCCACTCTTCAAATGTGGCCTCGTTCTTGGGTCTCGGTTCTGTACCTGAATACTGTGTCAAATTCAATTTTATATTTAAATTGTCATTCATTCTAGGTAAACTAGTATGTACTCTTGATCCTGTACCTTCCTGTTCATGACGTTCTGCTTCTGCTGTGGTACCCAACACTTCTTTCCTTTGTGTCACAGTTCATTTATATATATGATAGTACAGTTAGGTCTGTATATAGTGGTGTATCTGTATAGTCAGACAACCTTGTTACAAAGTAACCTGTACAGATCCGAGGGGAGGGTTCTCATCGCAGTCTTATATCGTGGAAGACAACAACTGTAAATATATTGAAATAATATATTTAATAATAGAAGATTAAGCAATAGCATTCAATCGATGTGCAATACATCAATCATACACAAGTTATGATTTTACATATAATTACATAAAATCTACATCACCATGTAAAATGGCGACAATGACAATGACGGAATTACGGACGGTTTAAAACATGACATAAACCTATAAATATGATTATAAACTATACATTTAATTAGCCCAAGATGTAAAATCAAGTAATAGAAGTATATTGTTATGATAATTACCTGTAAATATATTGAAATAATATATTTAATAATAGAAGATTAAGCAATAGCATTCAATCGATGTGCAATACATCAATCATACACAAGTTATGATTGGTGTCTCGACATCGATTGGTCACTCACTAAGGTAATTACCATAACAATAGACAGAGATTAGGTATGCAAGGTGTTATTTAAGCAAGTGTATACTACATGACAAGGTCGTACAGTCACTACTGTTGTACTCTGTACCCTATAACTACAACTAACTACAACCGGAGATCGGGACGATGGTCAAGGGTTGGAGTAGGACTCGAACCCGACACAAGGTTAAAAGCAACCTGTGACATACGAATATTCTATATATTACTAGCATGGCGCTTGTGATATCAAAATATAAACAACCGTATTTCTAAAACGATTTTTATGCAATATTGAAGTGTAAAAATGTTATAAATTGCCAATGCACGTCAACAATGAGCGTAACGTCATATGAGATATAAGGCGGTCGCACACGCATAAAATAATATGCGTCAATACCCTGTGGATGATGTTAAATGAATTAATATAAACGTCGCAGCGTATCTTATTATAACTACCTACAATTTTAAACAGACTTTCCTTGTGACTATTTTTGCAAAAATAATAAATAATAAGATAGCCTGGTGGAAGTTTAAAAAACATAATGCTACTTCTGCAATATTGCTATTGTCAACGAATAACGATTGCTTCAAAGATTGATGTCTGAGTGCTGATAAGCCCAATCTCGTTATACTGTTTGTGCTTAGTTCTGAAAATGTACATTATTATGTGTACGATGGTATGATGATTGGCCGACGGAAGACAACTTGTTTCCCGAAAACAACAAGAATGTCACTTTAAAGCTAATTATGAAGTCAAGGTCAAGGTCATTTCAAGGTCAAGTTACGAAACATATTCCCCACGGGATATGCAACACTGCAAAGTACAGGCATCCCAAGATCATATGGGGTACATAACCCTTGTCAATACAACCACCCAATGTCACATTCAGTACTCACTATCACAAGAGTACAGCCATACAATGCCGTATGGGGTAGTCACTACCACTTCTTATTGCCATACTAGGCCATAAGGGGTACCAAACCCTTTGTTATGCTCACCACTACCAATTACACCATTATCAGGTATGCCTGGGTACTCATCACCATCATATATTAGGCCTGAACGGGGTGTAACCAACACCGAGTACACCCATATCATGCCCTTAGGGGTTCTTAAAACACTTAATAGTCGACCCAGGCCTTATGGGGGACTAATAACACTGTCTATACATACATTCCATAACCAATTGAGTACTTACAATTGCCCAATACAACCATTCCTATTGAATTCTTAATGGCACCAGCTATATCTGAGGCCCTAAGGGATACTTAAAACCAAGAGGACAGCCAACCAAGAACATATTGGGTACTCACCACCCTTAATTATAGCCATAGTATGCCATAAGAGATACTCACCACAACTGAGTAAAGTCATATACATGTACTTGTAAGTTTCTATATGGTTCTCACTATTACTGAGCACAGCTGTACAAGGCCATATGGGTTACTCTCTAGTACAAAACTACAGTCATATAAGGCCCAAAAGGGCACTCATCCCAAATAATTACTGATTTCATACCCCATAGGGGTGCTCATAACCAAATGACTTACGGTCTCACCAAGTTGTACAGGGTACAAAGGAGTCACAACAACATAGTACTGACACTCAAGGCCCAATCACCACCAATTGCAGTTTATATTTTGCACTAAGTGGTCCACATAACCATTGAGTACGGTCACACCTGACTGTGTATCAACTATACTATGTCCTAAGGGGTTATCGGACCAACTGAATACTGCCATAGCAGGTGCAATGTAGCCATCATTGGCTCTATTGGGTAATTCTCCACCACCAACCAGCCTTCTTAGGCCATATGCCCTACTCACAACTATTGTGTACAGCCATACTATGCCTGAGAGATACTCATAGTCACTGAGGAAAGCCATTCAATGCCCTATTGGTACTTAACACTGTCTAGTACAGCCGTCCCATGCTAGCTTATGAACTCACCTCCACACGTTCAACCATCCCAGGTACCGATTGGGTACCCACCTATACAGAGAACAGCCATCACAGGTCCTATTGACTACCCTATACCACTGAGAACAACCAGCTCAGGCCCCATTTGGTACCAACCTCCTCTGAGTACAGTAATCTCAGGCCCTGTAGGGTACCCACCACCTCTGAGTACAGACATCCCGGGCTGTATTAGATGCCCATCACCAGAAAGAACAGCCATCCCAGGTTCCATTTGGTACCCACAACCTCAGAGTACAGTCATCTCAGGCCCTATTGGGTACCCACCAAAGGCATTTTGGGTACTCAACGTCACAGATTAAGCCATCCCAGGCATCATTGGGAACCCACCAACATAGATTTCAGCCCTCCTAGACCATATTGGGAACCAACCAACACAGATGTCAGCCATCCTATGTCATATTTGGAACACACCAACACAGATTTCAGACCTCCTAGGCCATATTGGGAACCCACCTACACAGATTTCAGCAATGCTTTGTCATATTGGAACCCACCAACACAGATTTCAGCCATCCTATGCCATATTGGGAACCCACCAACACAGATTTCAGCCATCCTATGCCATATTGGGAACCCACCAATACAGATTTCAGCCATCCTATGCCATATTGGGAACCCACCAATACAGATTTCAGCCATCCTATGCCATATTACCAATACAGATTTCAGCCATCCTATGCCATATTGGGAGCCCACCTTCACAGATTTCAGCCATCCTATGCCATATTGGGAACCCACCAATACAGATTTCAGCCATCCTAGGCCATATTGGGAACCTACCATTACAGATTTCAGCCATCCTATGCCATATTACCAATACAGATTTCAGCCATCCTATGCCATATTAGGATCCCTCCTACACAGATTTCAGCCATCCTATGCCATATTGGGAACCCACCAATACAGATTTCAGCCATCCTAGGCCATATTGGGAACCTACCATTACAGATTTCAGCCATCCTATGCCATATTGGGAACCCACCAATACAGATTTCAGCCATCCTAGGCCATATTGTGTAACTTCTCCACTTATAAAGCCATACAATGTCATATGATGCAGCAATTCTTGACTACATGTCGTATGTAACACATGCAATACTGGCTCTAGACTGATATGGAAATATAAGCAGAGGATTCAAACAATGAACAGTAACACAGTCTACACGAATTTGTATGTAGTGTGATTGAAAAACTGACATACGATTGTACATGTAAATAGTAAATGTTTAAAAGTCATGTGTGTGGATAGTGTTCTCATGAAGATATTAAATCGAGGGGCAATCTGTGTCCCAGTTTCATAGTTTGATTATTAAATGTGTGTGTGTGTGTGTGTGTGTGTGTGTGTGTGTGTGTGTGCGTGTGCGTGTGCGTGTGCGTGTGCGTGTGCGTGTGCGTGTGCTTGTGCGTGTGCGTGTGCGTGCGCGTGCGCGTGCGCGTGTGTGTATTAAGTTAAATACATACTGTATAAAGCAAACAAAAATACTTGTACGTTTGAGATTTCACAAAGATAAATCAACATTGTGTTAAAATTACAACATATATGATATTGTAAAGTTTGTAAGTATATTTATTTATTTATTTCCAGTCTCATCCATTTACATGTATACAGCTTATAAAATCATATATACATACATACAATAAACATGTATATGGTCATTCTATAATAGAATTATAAGAGACTATCAACAGTTTACTACAATACTATACACAATATCACAGATTGTATACAATTATTTCAATTTCAGATTTCCATTGCTTATCTTTTATTAAACCCTGTCATCAATGACATTTTCCCCAGGAATCACAAGAGTTATTTCATATACCTTCTTTTAGATCAGTTGTCAACATTATTTATCCCAAAGATCTGTAGATAAGCAATGTTAATCCAGCATGAAGTTTATACTAGGATACATCATTATTATAATGAAACATATATGTATCCGTTGTTGTAAGGTTAAAATATAAAACATCAATACTAAAGCATTCATTATTGTCATACCTTTTCCATTAATATCCTCTACGAATTGAATGGAATATAATATATTATCTTGTTTACCCCCCTCGTACAATAATACTCACTAATCGTTCAAATATATCCCATTCATAAAGTAAAGAACACGAATGTGCTTTGTTCGACTAATTATAATACAGTAGGTTTCTTCTAGTTTCTAAAATAAGGCAGCAGGATTTTGCCGTAATTCTAACAATATTTGCATTTGAAAGGATAAAATTCAACTTATTCTTGTCTGACAAATTAAAAAAGTCATAACAAACTTCTGATGCTTTTTCAAAAAGCTCATTTCTGATTATATCATACGCAGGACAGTGCAATAACGTAAGGTAACGTAAATTGAAACATAAATTCTTTTGTTAAAATACATGTGTTGAAAGTTCAAATGCAAACTGCGATAAAAGATATTTTGATTTGAAAATCAATTATTTTTTAGTGGTAAAGTTTATCTAAAGTCAAGAATACAAGGCTAGTAAATTGTATTTTTGTTTGATATTTAAAAACATGCACATTATAGTTTACATGCTGTTTAGTTAAATATACAGTTTGAACTGCAAACCTATAATAGTTTTTGAGTAGGATTAAATTGTTATTTTTTTATTGTTTTAAGTACGTTTTTAAGACACTGACGACATGAACTTTAATTTGTATGTTTGGTAACGTAAAGTGCAATGTAGTATTGCCTTAACATATCTTACAAGTAAGATTCTTGTTAATATATATAATATAAACCATTATAAATATATAAAATTGTATTATATGTAACTGAAAAGTGTATGATACAATTTGAATACTTGAAATTATTGAAGGAATAAAAAACGCACATGTTTTGGAGAATGGGTGACATTTTAAGAATCGCTACCAAACATCTATCTCTTATCCTATACTGGCAATCTATACATCATTTTTAGGTTGAATGTTGAACTTTGTAATGGTAACTTCATAATTGGTTTGCCTGGTCATCTAAATTTGAAATAAAAAACTTTATGCCAAAAAACTTTTGTTTTTTTAGGGTAACGTATGTTTTCCCATATTTATCTTCTTTAACATTGCATTTTGGCATTGAAATTCTATCAGTTTGCAGCTACTAGTTTATTCTCTTGAATAACATATGCAAACTTGGAATTATTAAATAGCATAATGGTACAATTTATCTTTAAAAATTAAAATATTTTTTTTATATTTTAGGGGTAACGTATTTTAAAGCGTGGTAACGGAGAAAAGCCCCACCCGCCAGTTGCAAAATTTATGCCAAAATATTCGCCAGACCTTGGGGTTTCAAAAAAATATGGTCCACAAAATTCCCCCTGGGGGGAGCAAAACCCCCTCTGGCTCATGGTCTATAATACGTACGTACGTCCTGTCCTGTTTATTAGGCGATGTTAGCAGCTGTCGAGTTCTTTCCATGAAAATTTGACAACAATCCCGGTCGATGTTTTCGCCACATGTTGAGAAATTGACGGCTCCTTTCGGAATGGTAAGTTAGTGCTTGTTAGGATACGAAAGGACAAGGTTCACTAATGGCTTAATTTGGCCCTGTGATTAAAAAAATGCATGTTCCAATAAATCTGTGCTATATTTCAAATAACTCAACATTTCCTGAGTAAAAAATGAGCATACATATCCCAAACAAAATAACAAAGTGTCGCAAGAATGCCATCGTAGTTTTTGGGAAGGTTTTACGCCATGAAATGACCTTTTTGGTAAAACATAACATATTTCAAGTAGATTTGTCGACATATTACGAGGGATATTTGAAAAAATTATGCTTATTAGTGCTAGGTTATAAGAAATGTTGGACACATTTATAGAAAGATGCATTTATATTTTTCGAGAAAACTCAGGGCAAAATTAAGCCATAAATGAACATTATCCTTTATTATGTGACTCGTCCGCCGTATATAATTGTGCCTTGCCACAGCTCGTAGGGGTCCCGTACGATCTTGACGGTTGGAATCTCGCAAGAAACCCGTAGGTTTCCTGCGATAGTTATGCGAGCTTCAAGTCTGGTCGTTTTCAAATCCACACGGGCATCACACGCTGCTTTCCGGTCCTCTATGAGTTTTACAAAGTAAATCCGTACAAAACTCGTACCGTACGAGTATACAGTGTCTATACTACACGGGCTTCATACGGACGCCGTCCGAGTTCGCCAAAACAACTCGTACGGGGCTCGCAAGGGGCTTGTAGGGCAAATGAACAGATCGGTTGATCAGATGAGAAATGTCTTTTATTTATTCATTGATATTTAATTTTCTGTTGCGACAATCAGACAATTTCGAGAATAAGTCGGTGTTAGGTTAATTTGAGCATTTCTTTTTATAAACCATGCCGGTAATTTGAAGATGTATTTGTATTATTTTGTATTATACTTTATATCCCGTATCGTTTGAATGTTTATCTATCTTGGCTAACAATAGTAGATTTATATAATAACGACTGAACATATACTGATATAACCATATATTGTTGAACTATTAAACTTGGAAAATACGAGCTCATTGATTGAATTGAAATATGCGATAAGTTTGTGTGGGCGTTCAGAAAAGGACGTGCTATTTCTTTATAGCCTTTGAGGGGATGGGCGCTGCGAGGTCAGAGTAAAAACATATAACCCAGATACTGAAACCGAAAGTGGACATAAAATAGACCCAGTCTGAGTCATAGTGTATTTTCCGAAAATGGGGATTATACTCCGCGGTATTTAACGCATAGCAACTCGCTATGAAACTATCACACAGGAAAATACAGTGGAATGAAACGGTTAACTTCCAATTAATATAGTGCGGAGGTAAGCATAGTTTTTTCTTTAAGAGAGGGAGCATTCGTGATTCGCAAAGTATAAACATTAAACTTTAACAGAGATAACTATATTATAATATATAACTATTATTCATAACAGGCGCGTTGAAATACTTGTAATTATATTTTATTTTCGCATTTTCCTCAGTGCGTATTTTACACATGTACAATCCATTAGACACTAGAATGCGTTTGGATTAAGGGACTTAAAATACTTAGGTACGTGTATTAATTAATACATAATTACTATTACTGCGAAAATATATCATTATCGCACTGCAAACATGTGTGCATGTATATATTTTACGTATGCAAGATAGAACAAAACGTCTCTTTTATTCTATCTCAATGCACATATTTGATAACATGTGTGCATGAGCCTATGCTCCGAACATAATCAGGCATAATGGTTTTTTAAATACATAAAACATTTTAATCTATGTAGAATTTTTTTTATATAGATCTAGTTTTCACCTACGAGCGATAGACAGATAAGCTGTCTGCAAGTGGCTGTTTTAAATTCTGACGGTCCAGCCACTACAGCTAATACAGGCATCCCTGTATAGATTGCGTCGAAATGGGTTGACTACTACGAGCGAATTATGGTATCAACATTATTTGAAAAGTATTAACAATTTAATTAGTTAAAATGAATTAATCCTAGTGTTGACGATTATTATTTTTATGTTAATTGTGTAAATTGTGCAAGTCATGCAAGTTACGACGCGTATTTTTTAAATACTTTAAAATTATATGATCCTGTCAAAAATTAACGTAAGTGATATGTTTTTGTTATGACTATTATTATGATAAAAAGTCATTCTGCAACGGACTAAATGAGATGCTGTAAACTAAAATATATACTGTGGTGCTTTAAAACTAATCAGTTGAGTCACTAAGTATGTAAACAGGATGATGTCACAGGGTATTGACGCATATTATTTTATGCGTGTGCGACCGCCTTATATCTAATATACGAATATTCTATATATTACTAGCATGGCGATTCTTTTATCTTGCTTGTGATATCAAAATATAAACAACCGTATTTCTAAAACGATTTTTATGCAATATTGAAGTGTAAAAATGTTATAAATTGCCAATGCACGTCAACAATGAGCGTAACGTCATATGAGATATAAGGCGGTCGCACACGCATAAAATAATATGCGTCAATACCCTGTGGATGATGTTAAATGAATTAATATAAACGTCGCAGCGTATCTTATTATAACTACTCACAATTTTAAACAGACTTTCCTTGTGACTATTTTTGCAAAAATAATAAATAATAAGATCTCACTATCATACCAAATGTCACAAGGGTTCTGATTGAACTAATTTGAAGGGTATACGTGGTAGCACGCATGTTAATTAAATGTATATGACACTCTATATTAACGTCTGTAAAAGGTGTAAATATGCTGCCGCTTACACATATAGATAGGCCGATTAACAATGTTACCGCGTTAAGCGTAAAACGCACTAGTCAAATTCTTCCCTGCTTTATGTAAGACCTCATAATTTTCGTATCTATTATCCGATTTTAAATATTTAAAGTTTGTAATGAAGCAGAGATATATGCCTGTCTATTAATACAACATTCATCACGATACCCTAGTTATTAAATCCACGGCGACGAGTAAGAATCCGTTCCGCGTAAAAGTAAGTTTAAAATATCCCGTTTTTTACCAAATAAAAATTCAACCAACGGTCGAAAATCATCAAACATTAATCTAATTTTCGATCGATTTTGTTCATTAAAGCTTGTTTTAAAAGCTTATACTGTAAGGTTTTATAAAATGTAAAAACTTATTTTTAAAGCATTTGCGAGTTGTCGACCGCCAACGAAATAAAACAGAACGGACGTATTCATAATAATGTTTGATGTAAACTACGCCGACCATTGATCATCTTTTGTGGCGATTTTTTCAAAGGCTAGCATCATGGTTCGTAATTTAATGCAACCAATACCTCTCAAAATGCATTTGATAGCAGGTTATATTGTAAATAATCGCCATTTTATAATTAACATTCGGCAATAAGTCCGCAAGTTCAATACAGCTACCCAAAAAAATAGTCCCGCATCGTGACAAAAATCACTATTTTTGACTCCATTCTGTAAAGACAGAACCAATAGAAACCAGAAAAAAGTACAACCAGTACCTCAAAACGTATTTAATCTCACACTTTAAACAAGTTTCAATCAAAAATATGTTTTCAATTAGCGCATGGTAGGTGTGCAGGTGCCCGTTTCACACGCGTTTCGACGTGATTCCGCCATTTTGAAAATTTATTTGCAATAATTAGTACATAAATGCACGAAGTTTAATCAAATCGTTGGCGGTCGACAACTCACAAATGCTTTATAAATAAGTTTTACATTTTATAAAACCTTAAAGTATTAGCTTTTAAAACAAGTTTTAATGAACAAAATCGATCGAAAATTAAATTCATATTTGATGATTTTCGACCGTTGGTTGTATTTTTATTTGGTAAAAAAAGAGGTATTTTAAACTTACTTTTACGCGGAACGGATTCTTACTCGTCGCCGTGGATTTAATAATTAGGGTATCGTGATGAATGTTGTATTAAAAGACAGACATATATCTCTGCTTCATTACAAGCTTTAAATATTTAAAATCGGATAACAGATACGAAAATTATGAGGTCTTACATAAAGCAGGGTAGAATTTGACTAGTGCGTTTAACGCTTAACGCGGTAACATTGTTTATCGACCGATCGATATGTGTAAGCGGCAGCATATTTACGTTAATATAGAGTGTCATATACATTTAATTAACATGCGTGGTGGTAGTCAACACTAATACAAATGTACATGTACATGCAGTACACAGTTCAAGTTGTAGTAGCAATTGATGTGACATGTTAAAGATAAGCGTGGATATATGATAATTGGGTTAATATAACAAACTTTTTATACCAAGGTGTAACAATTTTCACGTTTCATCTGTACACAGTGAACCCGTCTTTTCACACCCTCGGTGCACATGCAGTGTACCAGCCTTTTCACGCCCCTCAGTGCACAGTGGACCCGCATTTTCACGCCCCCTCAGTGCACAGTGGACCCGCCTTTTCACTCCCCCTCAGTGCACAATGGATCCGCCTTTTTACGCTCCCTCAGTGCACAGTGGACCGGCCTTTTCAAGCCCACTCAGTGCACAGTGGCACCACCTTTTCACTCCCCCTTAGTACACAGTGGACCCGCCTTTTCACTCGCTCAGTGCACAGTGGATCCGCCTTTTCACCCCCTCAGTGCACAGTGCACCCGCCTTTGCACGCCTCCTTAGTGCACAGTGGATCCGCCTTTTCACACCCCTGAGTGCACTGTGGACCCGCCTTTTCATCCCCCTCAGTGCACAATGGACCCGCCTTTTCATGTCCCTCAGTGCACAGTGGTCCCGCCTTTTCACCCCCTCAGTGCACAGTCGACCCGTCTTCACTCTCTATCAGTGCACAGTGGACACACCTTTTCACGCTTCTCAGTGAACAGTGGATCCGCCTTTTCACTCCCTCTCAGTACACAGTGGATCCGCCTTTTCACGCCCCTCAGTCCATAGTGGACCTTTTCACGCCATTCACTGTACTGTGGACCCGTCTTTTCACGCCCCCCCCCCCTCACTCAGTGCACAGCGGACCGACATTTTCACTCCCCCTCAGTGCACAATGGGCCCGCCTTTTCACGCCCCTCAATGCACAGTGGACCCGCCTTTTCACCACCTCAGTGCACAGTGCACCCGCCTTTTCATGCCTCCTTAGTGCACAGTGGATCCGCCTTTTCACCCCCTCATTGCACAGTGGACCCGCCTTTTCACCCCCTCAGTGCACAGTGCACCCGCCTTTTCATGCCCCTCAGTGCACAGTGGTCCCGCCTTTTTACGCCCCCTCAGTGCACAGAGGACCCGCCTTTTCACGCCCACAGTGCACGGTGGAACCGCATGTGTGCGTCCAATATAATTATGTACCTAAGGCTTTTACTTCCGATAAGTACACAGTGGTTCCCGTCCGACTTTTGACGTCCGATCAGAACACATTGGGTCCGCCTTTAACATAGTTCAACTTCGACTGAACTTGAAACGTTATGTGAGCACCAATTTAAGCTCGGTCTCATTTGAATCACAAGTTCAGTCTTAGCTGATACTGAGATTGAAACTGAGAAAAAAGTTTTGTGAGAATGGGGCCTGGCCTACTCTCGTTTTAATGGAAATTCAAATTGTATCAGGAAATAACAAATTTGCCTCATTTAAACAATCATTTTCTGAACTGACAGAAAAAATAAGTTACATCATGCAGTATAAGAAACTTAGCTATTCAAATTGAGATATTGGTCATTAAAATAGCATGACAAACGAAAGCATTAATGCAAAATATCAGAATCTGCTACATGTTATTTTGCATTTTCTCTCCGTTTTCAAGTGAGTGTCCGATCTGTGTATATTTAATAGGTCTTGGGTAAGAGAAATGTTTCCCTGATAACCAGGGGAGGGAACTCTGCTTCCCGGGCTGCTTGAAATCTTGGGAAGTGTGTTTGACTAATAAGAGTCCATTAGAGTAATCCTCGTTGAAATACAAGGGATAAAACTTTGTACTGCAAGTTAGAGTTATCTCTAAGTGTAAGAGTAACTTCCTTTTTGAAAAAGTTGGATTGGCTAGCTACCCAAAATGTCCGGCAAATTCGTTAGTACACTGAGTTCTTTGTATGCTAGTTATTGTAAGCGAATTTTGTAAATATATGAGAAATTCTTCAATATTTTCCACGTCGCTCATAACCACTTCTATAGTAGAGCGCTCTATGTTGTTAGGTTAAGTTGTTGGGTCAGGCAAGCACTTGAACCGTCTCATTGACGGACTCATTAGAACAATCGCTCTGAATCCCCATTATGTACATTTTTCATATTACGTAGTACTTATGTAAACTATACTATATAGTACTTTATCTTATTTTCTGAAAGCTAAACAGTAAACTATCTCATTATTAATGTACGAACACTTAAAATAATTTCGCTTTCATCTTCGTATTTATACTTGTATACTTTACAGAGATAATATAAATTGGATGCAGAACGATAATATATAGGCGATATTGTCGGTCATGTAAGAATTAGGAAATTGAATTTCCATACACAATGTTTCCGCTTCCTTTCAGTAATACAATATTAAAGGACATTTTAATGTTGAGTTTCAGGGGTTTTTTTGTAAAACTATAAAGTCCCTGTGTGTGCGGAGTTTATATCACTCGTTGCAGATACTGATAACCAGTAAATAGATATAGGATTTAATTCACTGATAGAACTCCATATCTCATATGTAAGCATCAAATATAAACATTGCTATTAATTTTGCTATTTATAATTTTCTCCGTCGACAACATATTAATAAAACTTCAACAATATTGCTGTGAATGTCATAACTTGGGACATCATCGTTTACCTTTCGCGAGGATTTTAATGTAAACAAGGCAGTCCAAAAGACGGCTATAATCCCCCGCCGCCTTAATGAACAGTGAAATTGTCAAATTAGAAATACACTTGTTCATGCAATTTGGCCCAGGCGTTAAAAGATTAAGTAGCGGGTGGGAAATTTAAGGTTCAAACCTTTGACCTTTTAACTGTGACCTTGCCCTTGAACCGGCATTGTTGGAATGTGGGTTCTGTATGTCATCTTTATTAGTTACACATTTGGTATCAGTTTCATGCAATTCGGCCCAGACGTTAAAAAGTTATTGAGTGGACACGAAATGTAAGATTTAAACCTTTGACCTTGAACTGTGACCTTGACCCCGCATGGTTGAAATGTTGGTTCTGCATGTCGGCTTTATTAGTTATACATTTGGTATGAATTTCATGCAATTCGACCAAGCCATTAAAAAGTTAAAGAGTGGACATAAAATGTAAGATTTAAACTTTTGACCTTGAATTGTGACCATGCCCTTGAACCAGCATGATTGGGATATGGGTTCTGCACGTCGTCTTTATTAGTAACACATTTGGTATGAGTTTCATGCAATTCGGCCCAGGCATTAAAAAGTTATTGAACGGACACGAAATGTAAGATTCAAACCTTGACCTTGAATTGTGACCATGCCCTTGAACCGGCATAGTTGGGATATGGGTTTTGCACGTCGTCTTTATTAGTTACACATTTGGTATGGGTTTCATGCAATTCCGCCGAGGCATTAAAAAGTTATGGAACAAACACGAAATGTGAGATTCAAACCTTTGACCCTGAATTGTGACCATGACCTTGAACCAGCATGGTTGGGATATGGGTTCTGCACGTCGTCTTTATTAGTTACACATTTGGTATGAGTTTCATGCAATTCCGCCGAGGCATTAAAAAGTTATGGAACGGACACGAAATGTGAGATTCAAACCTTTGACCTTAATGTGACATTGACCTTGAACAGGCATGGTTGGAATATGGGTTCTGCACATCGTCTTTATTAGTTACACATTTGGTACGAGTTTCATGCAATTCCGCCCAGGCATTAATAAGTTATGGAACAGACACAAAATGTAAGATTCAAACCTTTGACCTTGAATTGTGACATTGACCTTGAACCGGCATGGTTGGAATGTGGGTTCTGCACGTCGTCTTTATTAGTTACACATTTGGTATGAGTTTAATGCAATTCGGCCCAGGCTTTAAAAAGTTAGAGAGCGGACACGATTTTGTTACGGATGGACTGACGCACGGACGGAGAACATTCCTATAATCCCCTCCCACTTCGTGGCGGGGGATTAATACTGTAAATACTAGTAAACACGACTGCAAAATAAAATTTCCACGATTAGTTCTTTTCTATTTGCCCAGAGGGACTTACATTGCATTATGTGATAGCGCTTTCAAGATGTTTGTCTTGTCAAACGTGACAGTACGTAATTCAGTACATGTATTCCGTAAAGACTTTATTTGGCTTTTGGCTTTTGCGGGGCTATGAGACAACAAAATAAAAGCCACCCGAGTACCAGATCCGTCCGTCTGTCTGTTAGCAATGCTTGTAGTTGGTACAAAAATTCACAGATTGCAGACCTTGATGCCTCATTTTTGTGTCGCAAATTGCTTGCCCGGAGCATAACTTTGTCACCTTAAGTTCAAATGACTCAAGATTTGGTATGCATGTTTTTTGCAATAAGCCGACGTGCGGTGCACAAGAACCATAACTCTACCATGCATCGTTTTTTAATTATCTCCCTTTGATTGATTTAATAAGAGCATTTCTTGTCCGGAGCATAACTTTGTCACCATTAGGTTGAATGACTTGAAACTTGGTATGCATGTTTCTTACCACAAGTCCAAGTGCAGTACACAATTACCGTAACTCTACCTTGTGCCATTTTTAAATTATTTCCCTTTGATTGATTTTATAAGCATTTCTTGTCCGTAGCATAACTTTGTCACCATAAGTGCGAATGCCTCTAAATTGGTTTGCATGTTTCTTGCTGTGACATGAAGTGAAGTGCGTGGGAATCATAACTCTAGCTTGTGTAGTCTTTGAATGATTCCCTTTTGATTGATTTTATCAGGACATTTTTTGTCCAGAACATCACTTTGTCGTTTCAAGTTCAGATGACTAGACAACTCTTGTGAGTCGGATATGTAGCCCAATACTGGATAGTTTTCCATGACAAATGTGCATGTCGTCAGGCGACACATGCGACTCGCGGAACATTTATCCTAATAAAGGTTCGATTTGTGGTATGGTCTTTCATCCAACTAAAGTTATGAATAATAACAGAAAGCCACGGCTTCGAGTTAGTTGTGTATATGATGTACCAGTCCCATGCCCGTCAGGGGGTTTTGGACACTCCTAATTCTAGACAGAACTCAATTTCCAACAAACGGGACTTTGATAAACTTATTGAAACCGGGTCCAGAGGAATAAATATTGGCCAAAATTTTCATCCTGAGACTAAGGTGGAGATTTATACATCAGTAATAATTAAAATGTCATCGCATGGTACCAACAATTGCATGCATAAAACATACCGGTACGTCACTCTACTGTTTATAAGTGCATGTGTTTAAAATTTTCAGACCAACCATTTACTAGTACCTGTTTAAATATTTTCAGGCCAACCATTTACACAAACATGATTAAATATTTACTGACCAACCATTTACACAAACATATTTAAATATTTACTGGCCAACCATTTACACAAACATGATTAAATATTTACTGGCCAACCATTTACACAAACATGATTAAATATTTACTGGCCAACCATTTACACAAACATATTTAAATATTTACTGGCCAACCATTTACACAAACATGATTAAATATTTACTGGCCAACCATTTACACAAACATGATTAAATATTTACTGGCCAACCATTTACACAAACATATTTAAATATTTACTGGCCAACCATTTACACAAACATGATTAAATATTTACTGGCCAACCATTTACACAAACATGATTAAATATTTACTGGCCAACCATTTACACAAACATATTTAAATATTTTCAGGCCAACTATTTACACAAACATGTTTAAATATTTTCAGGCCAAACATTTACACAAACATGATTAAATATTTTCAGGCCAACCATTTACACAAACATATTTAAATATTTTCAGGCCAAACATTTACACAAACATGATTAAATATTTTCAGGCCAACCATTTACACAAACATGTTTAAATATTTTCAGGCCAAACATTTACACAAACATGATTAAATATTTTCAGGCCAAACATTTACACAAACATGATTAAATATTTTCAGGCCAACCATTTACACAAACATATTTAAATATTTTCAGGCCAAACATTTACACAAACATGATTAAATATTTTCAGGCCAACCATTTACACAAACATGTTTAAATATTTTCAGGCCAAACATTTACACAAACATGATTAAATATTTTCAGGCCAACCATTTACACAAACATGTTTAAATATTTTCAGGCCAACCATTTACACAAGCATGTTTAAATATTTTCAGGCTACCATTCACACAAACATGTTTAAATATTTTCAGGCCAACAATTTACACAAGCATGTTTAAATATTTTCAGGCCAACCATTTACACAAGCATGTTTAAATATTTTCAGGCCGCCATTCACACAAACATGTTTAAATATTTTCAGGCCAACCATTTACACAAACATGTTTAAATATTTTCAGGCCAACCAATCAAGAAGCACCATGTCCCAATCCTCGTCAGCCAGCGATGCGAATGTGCATGTAAATAATGCCATGAAGAGAAACGATGGACGAATAGGTCAACAACGTGGTACCGCTGTTATACCATCTACGACTCGTAATAACAACCACCCGCCAGCTGCCCAAGGTAACAACGCTCCCTCAGCTTCTCGAGGAAACAACAATCCGCCAGCTGCCCGAGGAAACAACAATTCGCCAGCTGCCAGAGGTAACAACAATTCGGCAGCTGCCAGAGGAAACAACAATCCACCAGCTGCCAGAGGTAACAACAATTCGGCGGCTGCCAGAGGTAACAACAGTCGGCCAGCTGCCAGAGGTAACAACAATTCGGCAGCTGCCAGAGGTAACAACAATCCGGCAGCTGCCAGAGGTAACAACAATTCGGCAGCTGCCAGAGGAAACAACAATCCGCCAGCTGCCAGAGGTAACAACAATTCGGCAGCTGCCAGAGGTAACAACAATTGGGCAGCTGCCAGAGGAAACAACAATCCACCAGCTGCCAGAGGTAACAACAGTCCGCCAGCTGCCAGAGGTAACAACAATTCGGCAGCTGCCAGAGGTTACAACAACCCACCAGCTGCCAGAGGTTACAACACACACTCACCAAGACAGAACCGAACTCCAGTAGAACATGAAAGCAGTTCAACTAGTACAACCAAAACATATGTAGATAATGCCCATAAACGACGACCAGACCGTGTAGGACTGCCACATGGTACTGCAGTGGAGTCGGCAACACACCGACGTTCCCCTAAGTCTCAATCCGGGAATACCAAAGAGTCCTTATTCAGACCGAATGGAGTCTCCAAGTACGTGGACAGTTCGACATATAGGATCAAACCAAGATGTTCCCTGGGGGGGGTCAATCGTGGTCAAAATAACGCATCTCCGGTGTTACACGACAGTCATGATTCTTCAACGCTAAGATTAAGCGCCGATAGTGTCACCAGAATTAAAACGAAACATTGTACTAGGGAACCGAATGGAGTCTCCAAGTACGTGGACAGTTCGACATATAGGATCAAACCAAGATGTTCCCTGGAGGGGGTCAATCGTGGTCAAAATAACGCATCTCCGGTGTTACACGACAGTCATGATTCTTCAACGATAAGATTAAGCGCCGATAGTGTCACCAGAATTAAAACGAAACATTGTACTAGGGAAAACAGGGACACTCTGAATTATACTGGGTCATCAACGAAAGCCCCCAACTTGTATGATGACCTTGTTTGTGGCGAATCTAGAGAAGAAGGCCATTTACATACACGTACGCCGTCCATTACGTTCAGCGAATTGAAAGACGACGGCAAAGCAGCTAATCGCGGTAAACCAAAGACTGAAAAACGATATGTAAACAACTATTACAACAGAAAACATATTTGTGTTGGTTTACTGCATGGTGAAGCTAAGATTTCCCAAAAGAATGAGGCCAGAGGTGATTGTCCTGAAGCAAATGCTGGCGAGGTTGAAGCTGTGGTTCAAAAGAGGGATCAACCAAATGCCGAGTTTACAAAATTTTACGCGAACTACTCGCAGAATAGAAAACTAGACTGGGTAGGCATGCCACATGGAACCATGGTGTATTCAAAAAAAACGAACGACATAACGAGGAGGGTTTATGCGGACACCCCACTGAACAGAAAACTTGGACGAGCTGGCAAGCCGCTAGGTTCAATGCCTAGGAAGAGTATTGTCACTTATAAGATTCCGCAAATCATTGAAAAGCTGCGAACGAACGAGGTATGAATCATTAACACCAATCGTAATTATTCGTGTATTTCCGTCATCGACCCCGATGTTCCATAATAATGAAACGTCAGTAATGTCCGAGGTGTTCCGATTGCATTAATATCTGCATTTTATTATAATAAATACTAATCAATTAAAATTAATCCAAACCAGCACAACCCTCTTAGTCTAGCTAAATGACTTCTTGATCCACCCCATCCCGACAACACAATTTAATATTTCAAATCTTGTTTATCTGGGAAGTAAGTATACAAATGATAATTAAATGTCTACGGGGGCATTCTTGTTGACCCAGATAAACCAGCATGATTGGATAATCACACCATGATAACAACATGGAGTATGTATTGTTTAGGTATGCATCCCATTTTCGGCCAATTTGTCTAATTTTTACTACATTTGAGGTTTAATAGCCTTCTGATGCTGCATAAAGACAGAGTGGTACGTTGCTTTAGTAAAACTAAACCTTTTTTGTAAATATAATACAAAATATACTAAACTCCAACATTGATTTTTCACTCTGTTTAACATTCACAAAAAATTGCGGTAAAATAAGTTCAGTTTCATGAACAAATTGGTCGAAAATGGTATTCATACCTTAACATACATCTACCATGTTGTTATCATGCTGTGATTATCCAATGATGCTGTTTTATCTGGGAAACAAGGATGGGGACAAAGTCAGTTACAGCCAATCAGTATTTAACTAAAACTTCAGTTTGACCGACAGTGGTGGTATGCCGTCCTTGAGAGCCTGCATTCAAACATGATACCAATAATCGAAAAGTTATCCAGGTGTTAAGATTCCCGCGATATATGTAGACTTATGCCCGTGTGTAAAGTACAATTTTAGTGACGTAATTGCCAAAACGTGACAGACACAAAAAGAACAGAGTACACATTGTTAGCTCTGCATGAAGAAGTCCCTGACGGTCAAAACGACGACAATAATTAGATTTGATGACTTTCGATTAATTATGCAAGTTTGAAAATTATTTTTTGAATTTCTTACCAGATCTCAGAGACTGCAGATAATGATGGTATACCAAATGGAATGTTTGAAACCAAGGATCCGTCAAGAACTGCTTTACGCCAAGCCATATGTTATAACAACCGCCAACAAGCTGAGCGCTCCTGGCAAAAGGCATTCAAGGAACCACCAAAGACCGAAATGTCCATCTTGGAAGATTACAATGGAAAGAAGATTGATTTTAACGAGCTTAAGCTTCATGCAAGAATAGGCCGTGGTGGATTTGGTGAGGTCTATTTCGCGAAATGGCACGAAACTGTGGTCGCCGTGAAGACGTTAAGGACCGAAAAGTTCACCGACAAAAACATCGTCACTTTCGCTGAGGAGGTCAAGAAGTTTTGCAAACTCGATCATCCTAACATTGTCAAATTTATTGGCGCGTGTACAGATATGCCTGACTTGTGTATTGTAATGGAATACATGCAATACAGTTTGTATGATGCTATCCATGTACATAAACTTAACTTCAATGATGATGATATCTTAAACATAACGCAACAGGTATGCAAGGGTATTAAGTATCTACACGAACGACGCATTGCTCATTGCGACATCAAGACGGCCAATATTCTGCTGGATTATGTCGAGAATCAAATTTGTGAAGCCAAGATAACGGACTTTGGTTTGAGTATGATGATGCAAAACACAACACAGTCGCTGACTGGCGACGAACTTGTCTGCCACAGGGGGACTCCGCGTTATTCTGCGCCTGAAATACTTCGCGGAGACGTCTTGTGTCTCAGAGATATCATGCACACTGATGTCTACTCCCTAGGTTTGGTTTTATTTGAGATCATTTTCTTTGAAGAACCCTATCACGATTTAAGCTCCGTTCAAATGCGTCATCAGGTTGGTGAAAACGGAGTTACGCCTGAGATTTCAAACGACGTTAGGGTCGATGAAGACGTACTGGATATAATTCACAAGACATGGCAGTTTGAGCCACATCTGCGACCGAAAGCCAGAGAAATTTCGGATGTTATGAATAGAACACTAAACATTTTTGGTGATACTGAATCTCACTGAGGCATTACACATCGGCGATGTAATCCCAATTTCTTCCGATACCACCCGATATTAATTTTGACTGGTCAAAAGGCTACAATATGCTCAATAGATAAACAACCCCGCGTTTTATAACACCAGGCAAAGATTACCGACGAAGTCCTTGTCGAAATTTTGTCAGTCTTAGGCCAGATCTGTCAAACAAAAGTACATGTACATCATAGTATTGGATTTAGATTTTTTGAAACACCATTATTTCCATTCCTGTATATATTTGATTTAGTTTTTGTGCAACACCATTTTTTCCATTCCTGTATATATTAGACTTAGTTTTTGTGAAACATCATTACATCCATATTTTTGCATTTTCACAGTTTTGTTACTAGCATGGTTTGTTTATACTTAATACTAATAAAACACGTAGTACTACATTGTATATTGACTTGATTGATTGAATCCAATTAGCCGAGATACCACGGTAGAAATCCTGATACATCGCTTCTTAGTCCCGTCAGAGTTTTGTTTTGTGTTCATATGGCTCTGACGGAACTGAAAACCGATGTACATAACACTCACATATCATGTATCCTGACTTCTGTCAGAACGTTTCATCGGTTTGAATTCCGTCAGAGCCGTATCTAAACAACAACTCTAACGGAACTGGGTATAGCGGTGTATCGGGATAAGTACCATAAGGTACGTGATGCTGGGGATTACCACAATGTATAGATGTCAACCGGAAATGATTTCGGAATTAACAATTTCATGAAACATGCATTTACCAATTGGTTTCGCCATCAAGAGAACCGAGATAATGCTATTTAGTTTCCTCAGGGTTACAAAGGAGGCAGTTTATATGCATGGGGTAGTGAAGCCAACATTTTGGACCTAATTATAAAAATACTCCTGACCGTCCAAATCAATTGAACGACTAACAAAAAACCTCGCTGGCTTTGAATGAGAAGGTCGTAAGTGCTACCTTATAAGTGCTACCTTACATATTATTTCAAATCTACATCAGAAGGTGCTTCTTAAAATCGGAACTGCCCATATGGTGACCAAACTGAAGTTGAAAAGGCTTGTTTTTTCCAAATGTAAAGAGTAGTTTAACTAGTTTTCAGACAATTTTTTCTTATTTTCTCAAAATATCGCCGATTCTGTTCTTACTACTTTCTCATTCTAAGCCAGCGAAATGTGCTAATTGAAATATGTACATGGGACCGTTTCTTTAAGTAAGCCCTTAATTTTAGTATGACTCAAGTTCAAATTGAAGATAAATTAATACAATTATACAAATTGTAAAAACAATTACGACACGACCAACTACAATCAAAGAAATTCGACACGGTTAAAACCCCAGTCCCTTCTACACTAGGAATAGACAGGGATATTACTTCATGACTCAGTGATCCTTAAATACCCAACTCAACATTATGTCCAATATTTTAAACAGGTCGAATGCAATCATTTAAATTGTCCTTCACGGCAATACAATATCATACATAAAAAACAACGTTTAAAAAATTCATACACAATATCGCCAGTGTCCAGTAATGAAAGATCGCAAAATGCGTAAAAATCGGTCGATATACATACGAACTTCAATGAAGAAAACGGCCTCCGATAAAGAAATCATTAGTTCGCATGATCTCAGGAAAATATTACAACGATTTGATAGAGGAACACATACCGTATAAAGTAATATCCCTGTCTATTCCTAGGGCGCGTTCGTAACGCTTTTCCGCACATCCCGGACAGTGGAACACACTTACGAACAAACCGGAACACTGTTCGGAACATGTTCTTTCTGTGCCCGCCACAGAGGCGATGCAGCCAGAACAGTCACGTGATTACAGCAAGAACGATGG
Source organism: Spisula solida (assembly GCA_947247005.1). Classification (NCBI taxonomy): domain Eukaryota; kingdom Metazoa; phylum Mollusca; class Bivalvia; order Venerida; family Mactridae; genus Spisula; species Spisula solida. Next base: position 56,352,107 of record OX365945.1, read on the forward strand.
TCGATTGTGTCATAAAATAGAATATAATAAATTTATTTTGCAATTATGGGCCATTGTAGGCAAACAATCACATTTAAATATATCCACTTGCATATTACTTCCTCCAATATTACGACTGCAACTACAATGTTGGTCATCTTAAACATTTTACTTTCTGTTCCGTTTTGTTCGTAAGGTGTTTGGAGTAGAACATTCGGCACACTGTCCAGGACAGTTTCGTTTTGTTCGTAAGTTGTTCGGAGTAGAACATCCTGCACAGTGTGTGGAACAGACGTTACGAACATACCCATTCCTTTTTAACAGTGTCAAAAAACGTGTACATGTACAACACCTTGCAAGACGGCAGATATTAGCTTGTTATAAGTAGTACAATTACGTTACAATAAATTATAGAATCTACACGTGTTAATAAACATTTTCTTCGCATAATGCATCTATATCAATAGTTTGCCACAGGGGAGCGGCACGCAGGGAATTAGATAAAAAATGGGTCTTATTGCCCACAGTGGGAGATGCTTGGTGTATGCAATGGCCCGCATTCTTTAAATAGTTGTCTGATTTTTGTGGTGTCTAAATTCTCCAATAATGGGATCTAAAATCCGACCAAGGTCTATTTCCTAGGGCCCGGCCCGGAATCATTCAGTCTGTCAAATTCCCGTCTTCTGTCTAAAATACCGTGTATGTCCGCCGCTCCCCCGGACAAAATATTGATAGGTACATAACTGACGACTGCCCTCTTAGAAAATGCTTTTATTACATAAAATGTTGTCATTTCCAACAGTAAAGCTTTGATGTACATGTAAAAAAATTCGCTCTCAATGGCCCTCAATGTCATACAAGTATTTCAAGTACGGTACGTGTAAGCGCATGAACTAGTATTTGTTTTCCCGTTAATGTTTTACGCGGAAGATTTAATCAGGGTAAGCATTTTCCGAAAACACACATTTAGACTCAATTTCCCATAAACCATGCATTGATCGAATTTCCAGGAAATGGTTTGACAGTCATGCTAATCCCACATGAAAACAAATAACTAACACTTAACATAGTACTCGGCGACCATTCATGCAATGGAATGGATTGAAAGGTAGTAATTAATAAAGTATATATGGAATGTTGTACGCGGAAGATTTAATCTGGATAAGCATTTTCCGAAAACACAGATTTAGACACAATTTCCCACAAACCATGCATTGTTCGAATTTCCAGGAAATGGTTTGACATTCATGCCAATCCCACATGAAAACAAAGAACTGTAGCAATTAATATAGTACTCGGCGATAATTCATGCAATGGAATGGATTGAAAGGTAGTAATTAATAAAGTATATACGCGGGAGTGATCCAACAAAACGGATTGTAAAAATACAAGTGGACAAACTTAATTATAAAGAAGTGTCAGTTGAACTTGAAACCACAAGGGTCCTACACACTACTGTTAATTTTTTGAATATGCATAAACAAGGTTTTCATATTAGATTTGATCTAGGCAAACATTCGTTCTCAGCAACTTTTACAAAGATCCAGTGAAAATCCATCTTCTTTTGCACTGAACTGGTTTTAACCCTATATCAAACTTGGTCTAGATTTAATATCTAGAGATGAAGTTTTTCTTCCTGCTTCATAAAGATGAGGTCAGAATTTTGACCTCTGGTGTCTACACAAGTTTTTCTATTCATTGAGCTAGTCTTTACGCGCTCTAGCCCCCCCCCCCCCTTCGAAAAAGAGGGGGTGTGTCGTTTTGCTAATGTCGGTTGGTAGACTAAATGGTTTTACGATAAATAACTGTTTGGCCAAGGATCTCCAAACTTTACACGAAGATGATCAATGACGTTTGTTGAGCCCTATTGATTTTGATGTCAGTAAGTCAAAAATCAAGGTCACTGTGACATTAACAATGTACAAAATTTAATAGACCAAATGGTTTACGCTCAATAACTCAACAAGAGGCAATAAAGGGCTCTAGCTCGCTAACCTGTCATAGCAGTGCATGCAGACCCCTATGTTGACCTGAAATATAGCTTCTACAGCATACAAAATACTTTTTCTATGATTTGACGAAGAAGTGACCTAGTTATTATTCCCAGATGACCCATGCTCGAACTCAACTATGATAAACATTTTGACCAATTTTCACGAAGATCCAGTAAAAAATACATCTTCAAAAGCATGCGCAAGGCTTTTGTAATATTTGACCTAGAGACCTTATTTTGACTCAAGATGACCCAATATCGAACTTAACCTAGAATTTGTTAAGATGATCATTGTGACCAAATATTAGGCTGAAATTGTGACCCTAGTGATTACACAAGGTTTTTCTGATTTGTCCTAGTGACCTAGTTTTTGACCCCAACTGACCCAATATCGAACTTGACTTAGATTTTGCTGAGATGACCATTCTGGCCGAGTTTCATAAAAAAATAGATAAAAATTGTGTCCTCTAGTGTCTACACAAGGTTTTCTATGATTTGCCCTATTTTTAACCCCAGATGACCCAATATCAAACATGACCTAGTTTTTGTTGAGATGATCATTGTGACCATCAAGTTGCATGAATAGTAGGCTAAAATTGTGACCTCTAGTGACTACACAAGGTTTTTCTATGATTTGACCTGGTGACCTAGTTTTTTACCCTAATGACCCAATATCGAAATTGACCTAGATTTTGTTGAGATGTTCATTGTGACTAAGTTTCATAAAGATTAGGTCAAAATTATGACCTCTACTATATACACAAGCAAATTGTGGACAGACGACAGATGAACAGAAGGACGACAGATGAAGAGTGATCACAAACCCTACCCTGTCACTTTGTGACAGGTGAGCTGAAAACGTTTGGTCATGGATCAACACACTTTACTTGGCGGCTGGTTATCTATAGTTTATGACCTAAATTGATTTGGAGGTCAGTAGGTCGAATGTCAAGGTAACTGTGACGTAGACCAAATGGTTTCTAATCAATAACTCAAGAATGGTTTGGCTCAGAATCTTCAAACATTACATGGAGGTTGGTCAACAACAGCATATGATCCCTATTGATTTTGAGATCAGTAGGTCGCTGTGACCTTTGACATGAATAAAAAGACCAAATGGTTTCGAATACTGGCAATAACTCAAGAACGGTTGGGCCAAGGATCAACGGAGGTTGGTCATCAACAATAGATAACCACATTTGATTGTCAGGTAAGTAGGTCCAAAGGTCAAGTTACTGTGACCTTTTACTTGATTAAATATTTAAAATGGTTTCCAATCAATAAATCATCCCGGTTTGACCCAGGATCTTCAAAATTAACACGGTGGTTGGTCATCAACAGTAGAAGGTCCCTATTGATGTTCCCATCATTTAATCAAGGGCGCGATGACTTATAACATTTCTGATTATTGGATTGCGGTGGGGGCATAAGTATTTTACAATCATCTCTTGCTTTACTATAGATTTACTAGAGATGATCATTGTGACCAAGTTTCAGAGATTAGGCCAAAACTGACCTCTAGTACCTGCACAAGGATTTCCTACACTTTAACCATGATGCATGACCTAAGATTTGAGTATGAACAAGATGTTTGAAAGTGAATTTGAGAGTTTAGAATAATTTATAATCAATTTCAAACGTCTACACTTTTTAAAAAAAATTAAAATTGTAACAGAAAAGTTAAGAGCGCAGGATAAAAGAAAACAATTAAATCTCTCATAGCTTAAGTGTTTATTTTATTAGACAGAAGAACCAGCCCTCTGCTGACATCTATATACACTCAACTCAGTATACTCTAAAACCAGGACTCATCTGACAGTGAAAACATACAAGATAAACCATTAAATTTTTTTCTCATACTAGCATGTTCAGTAAGCCTCAAGAGAGCAGCCCTCTGTAGAGCAACAATCTCTCTAAAACAACACCCTCTCTATAACAACACCTTCAAAATTTCCTTCAGCTGATATTTACTCTAAATTTAACCACTGTATAGCAACAACCTCTGTACAAAGGCCAATATTTGCTATTCTCAAAGGGTGTTGCTGTACAAAGGTTGAACCGTACATTAACATCATTAGACCTGTAGGTTGTTTCATAAAAAGATCCTGTACCAAAATGTTTTAACTTTGGGACAATGCAATACCAAATGTCCTCTCCTACATGAAAACGTCTGCAGGTTTCCTGACATATGAACAAGTTCAACTGGTGATAGTGTGGACTTAGCTGTGTCCAACTTTACATTATAGTTTTGGCAACATCATTTGATTACACATTTCTATAAACCTTCTGTTATTGTCAAACATGTTCATTCAAAACCTATGTTTGTATCTAGGAGATAAAAGTGAGTATATTGGTCCCAGGTTTGTATTTTACTAGACATTGTCATTACAAACCATTCTCGTCTAGCAGCATTTTCTTCTGACTCCAAGATCACACAATGTCTAGGACCATGACTTACGGAACATCCTCATACATCAGTGGTTAGATTTAACCATTGATGGTTTGATTTCACCACTAATGTAACTATTGATGTATGAAGATGTTGTGAATGTGCATGCGTATTTTTAAAATGATGCAAATAAACAACATTGACACGGTAACACATATATACGAGGGGTGATCAATATATTCGTGGACTTTTCATCTAGCAATTTTGTTTTGTCAGCAAGGCTAAAAAGCAAATTAGCATTATTCAGTGTAGGATATTTCTAACCGAATGCACCTATAACATAGTTTATTCGTGTAATGGGTGTGTGACGCAGGCCATCATGTGACGTCATTCCAAGCGTCACCGTTTGAGCAGCACCGAGCTCCTTTCTGGACTCATATCCGACCCACTGTATACGATTTATTTACTTTTAATACAGAAATAAGTCATAAATAGCCAACTCTGGAATGTAAGGCGCAATAGAAATTGTCTCGTTGCGTTACTGGACTTAAAACTTTGAAAAAAGCAGTTGGCTTGGCACGGTAGCATCATCCCGATGAAGCAGAAATCACGACCTAACAAGTTTAGGGCGCAATTCTTAAAGAACTCCTTTCAAATGGAATGAATGATTTATTGTTTTGTAATCTATACTGATCGTAGAGTTTGCCAAGAACATATTGTTCAGAAATATGCCTCTTATTTCTCAGAAATTAAGGAGGAGTATCCATAACTCTGTCTTAATTCTTCCGTTTATTCTTATTTTACAATGGCATCAGTTTGACAGAGTCCCTACAATCACATAAACAACAAACTCATGTGTATACCACTGATATGGAGTGCAAAGAATCCCCATACATGTTGATCAAATCATCTTTGAGCTATCACAAGGATTTTCCAAGTTAGGGGTTAATCTTGATGAAATGCTGTTGCTCTGTGATTATTTATTGTCAGTCACGCTCTACGGCGCGCATTGCACATTGGTCCCAATAAGTGACGTCATCAAGAACATTGTGACGTCACAATAAAATTAATTAATTAAAACACTAGATAATTGATAGTTCTATATTTCCTGGTAATTTCATTGTTCTAGAATCAATATTTAAAAAGTTGGAAGGAAAGTCTTCGAATATATTGATCACCCTTGTATAAATCAATGTTAGCATGTTTGTGATCAGACACAAACAAACATTGCTATATACAGTCAAACAATTTCGCAAGGTGACAATTGCGCAGAATGTTATTCGGAAGTAGTTTGTGATTTTTAAACTTCAATATTAACTTCTTTCAGTGTGTTGGTGTTGTTGTTCGAAAGTTCACTATCACTTATTTTTGCGAAAGTACCAAATTCCGGAATATAGTGAAAATTATCCACACACGAAAAATACAGATTTTACATTATCATCTCAGTAATTAGAACATTTGACAGTCGGTGATCTTTATTTGCATGCATGCTATTCCCTGGTTTCATGTAACTCCTATCTGATCATAGTGGACTCCCCTGCAGGCATTTAACCTCTATAACCAAACAAGTATGATGTCTTTAAGTCTACAACTCACGAGCCGACAGATCTTTTTAATAAGGAATCACGCAACATCGGTATCTTGGGCCGAGCCAATATGATGTCTTGTAAGTTTACGATTCATGAATCAGCCGGTCTTTACAATAAGGAATCACGTAACATCGGTATCTTGGGCCGAGCCAATATAATGTCTTGAATGTTATTGATTCACGAGTTGACAGATCGTTTCAATAAGGACCCTGTAACGACTGTATCTTAGGCCAAGCCCATATGATGTCTTGTAAGTCTACAATTCACGAGTCGGCAGATCGTTTCAATAAGGAATCACGTAACACGGTATCTAGGGCCGAGCCAATATGATGTCTTGTATGTAATCAATTCACGAGTCGGCAGATCGTTTCAATAAGGAATCACGTAACATCTGTATCTTGCTATCAATTTCTGATAAACTCATCTCCTGAAATAAGCATTGTTATTGTAATACAAGAGGGCCCAAAGGGCCCTAGGTCGCTCACCTGTCGTACTAGTGCATGCACACCCCTATGGTGATCCTACACATTTTCTGAATAAAATTTAAGGAAATTCAGCCTCTATTGCAAGTTTGTGTATGATTTGACCATGTGACCTAGCGTTTGACCCCAGATGACTTAATTAATATCAAACTTAACCTAGATTGTGTTGAGATGATTATTAGGACCAAATTTCATAAATATTAAGTCGAAATTGTAACCTCTGGTGACTACACAGGGTTTTTCTATGATCTGACCTATAATTTAAACAAAATATTTCCTCCATATAACTGTACAAATACATGCTATAAAGACAAAACAATACCTAAACACTCAAAAAAAAAAAAAAAAAAAAAAAAATTATGGTTCCAGTGGGGGTTGAACCCACGACCATCAGGAAAATGTACAAATACATGCTATAAAGACAAAACAATACCTAAACACTTAAAAAAATAAAAATAAAAATTATGGTTCCAGTGGGGTTTGAACCCACGACCCTCAGGAAAATGTCTACTCTCCCTACAGCGCTTTGATTTCCACTTAACCAGTACAATTCACACCCTGGTTAAAATACTAGAATATTTTGATATTTGACCTTTACAAAACTGCTGTGAACCCTGATACACATTTTCATTGGTTGATGAAAGTTTATTGTATGTATAGAGAGTAGAGAGTTACAGCAGAGAGTTAAGTGACCATGAAGACTACATGTTGAAAGGTTTAAAACAAGGTTTTTTCTATAATTTGACCTAGTGAGCTAGTTTTTGACCTCAGATGACCCAATATCGAACTTGACCTAGATTTTGTTGAGATGATCATTGTGACCAAGTTTCATAAAGATTAGGCCAAAATTGTGACCTCTAGAGAGGACACAACCCAATTGTTGACGGACGGACAGACGGACGGACAGACGGACGGACGGACAGACGGACGGACGGACGGACGGACGAAGTGTGATCACAAAAGCTCACTCTGTCACTTTGTGACAGGTGAGCTAAAAACATTTACCATGTTAAACAGAAACCAGTTGTACCGCGTATAATGTTAGAGTATTGTGAAAGGTTCAACAGTCTAGTGAAACATAGACAATACAGTCAGTTCCCAATACATTTATACAGTTCATCAGAGTCACAGATAAGGTTTAAGTCCATTAGGTATTTTATTCCTGAGTTTCAATTATGTTTGGGTTTTCAATTGGGTATTAAATAAAACTCATAGCCTAAGGGTAAATGATCTTAAAGTACTATTTTTACTATATAACATCATTTTCTATGGGTTATTTCAGATTTTCTTGGCTTTTTCTTACTTCCTCTCTCATAATCTAATGGGTTTTTAAGAAATTAATTGGGTAATTACCCTAATATGCAGCTTATCTGTAGCTCTGAGTTCATATATAAAATGAATTCATGTCATAAGATGGCATGACAAAGTTCAACATATGGTGCAAGTGCTTTGATCACAGTTAATTACCTGATCCTGACTAGAATCCATCTCACGACTCTTTGTATCTTGTCTTTTCCGTTTTGGTGCTGGTGGCTAAAAAAATTTTAAAAATCATTTGAATATCTATCATGGTTTAGGAAAAAAACAAGAGCACTGCCTACGAGTGCTGGATGCTTGACTTTCTCGTACTTGATACTACTCTTGCTCATCTGTGAGTGAAGTTCTAAGAGTAACAAGGGAAGATAACTCATACATATAGGTCACATAGTAACCAACCTTGTCAGTACGGCTCCCCTTATGATGGTGAACAACTATTTTGCATACATGCCATGTTTAGCAGACCCCTTTGCAGGAGATTTTATTAACATGCAGGAGATTTTTCTTGCTCAAACTTTAAACTTAAATCAATGGAGTTTGTATGCAGTTTTCACTGATTTTACTTTATGACAAAACCATGCATGCTTCATGAAGCAATTGAAACTAATATTTGTGATCATTTTCATAATGTAGACAAAAATCTGGCATGTATGATGTTGAGTCTCAAGTGGATACCTTTGATTGTCTGAGAAATTGACATTTTTTTGTAAAAATTCAGTCAGAAAAGGTGAATAACTTTTATTAAATGTTGAGTAGATTTGTTTCCTCTTGTCAGTATATGTAGGTCATCACATTCCACAAGTGTATTGACTTTAAGTTGAATGCTTTGATAGTGTTTGAAAAAATCAGTCGAAACAAGGGCAGATAACTCCATTAATATAGGTCACAGGGTTACCAGCCTTGTCAGAATGGACTCCCCTTGTGATGGTGAATAACTATCTTGAGTTTCAAGTGGATATCTTAGAGTCTTTGAAAGAATGACGCTGACAATAAACTTAACCAATGCACACGCACACGAACCAGTGACGACAATAGCTAAACTTTTTTTCTTCGAAAAGTCGAGCTCAAAAAATTAGAAATAAGGATTTTAATTTAACAAAGGGCCATAATTCTTCCAATATTGTAGCTAGAGTTATGAAACTTGCCAAAATACAGCATATTGTTGTTGTGAGCGTATGTGAAAAGTTTGAAGTCGATACCTATAATGGTTTGCAAGTTATTTAGAAACAACGTGCAAAAGGTGGACGGACAGACGGACAAGGTGATTTCAATAGGGCACCACAAAATTTCAAGTTATTTAAATAAGTGCTTAAAAGATGACTAGCAATGCTACCACCAGTGCAACCACTCATCAGTGCAATCTTATTTGAAAACATTTAAAAAACTTATTTTGGCACTTTGGTAATTAATAAGTTTACCATTCAATTTTAAAATTATTTGACTGAAAAGTCAGTTTGTTCAAGACAACACTTCTTATTTATCACTACTATATTAAAGTCAAAAAGATCAATAACAAAGTCTCATTCCCCTGTGGTAAAGTCAATAAATTCAATAACAAAGTCTCATACCCCTGTGGTAAAGTATTCAGGTGATAAACTTTCAAGAAACAGAATCCTCTGTTCCAAGCCTTTTAACCTACTGAAAACATCTGTTTTTGATGTACCTGTACCTGCAATATCAGTACATTAGATATATAAAGATTCATGCATATAACACTATAACTATATCGCAAATTTTATCCCGAATAAAACTACCAGTAGAATCAAGTCCTTGGGACAACAATCCCCCCCAATTTCAAATGGGGAATAAAGTAAAAATGACAAAGGGCCATAACTCTGGTAGAAAAAGGTGTTGCGAAAGTTCCATTTTCTATGGTCATTGTTACATAGGGGAAGTTAATCTGTAAAAGTTAGAACAAAATCCACCAAATAATGAGTGAGGAGTTCAACACACAAGATTTTTCATAATATGAAGGTAACAAAGGCGTAATAAAGGGCCATGCATCCTTTAAGCTTATCTATACATTGTAGGGATGGCAACGAGTACTCGAGTACTCGTTCAAAGGTCTGATTATCGAATAGCAAAATCAGTATTCGAGGAAAAAAAATGTAAATCCTGTCTTGTACAGAACGAGTCCAATTGTTATCAGCCCTACGTTCAAGGAAAGCTACCTGCAAACATGTTAAAAATCACGGGGTTTTATTGCTATAATCCTTTGTTGTACGTTTCGTTTGCGGCAAACAATAAATACCCGTTTTTTCCTTTCTCAGTTCGAAATATGTACGGATGCACAGGTTTTACTATTCACATTCTTTGCCTCTGTCCGCCATTTTGTTTAATAACACAAATACTCGCACACCACCTCCGGATATGGTTAGCCAAACTTGGCGTACGTGACAAACATGTTCTTTTAAACATACTGTTCAACAAATAACAGGTGCGTACCAGGTGCGAAACGTACGTCACGTTATGTTTCCTTGAACGCAAGGCTGGTCTACTAAAATTACAATTAACAACGCGTCATCAATCCTTCATGGCTTAATCACAAGGTCCCTAATTGCAAGCGTAATCAAAACGCAGACCTGTCAATCATCGTCAGACTCTGTTAATTTGTTTATGACACGTAGCTTGGGGTTCTTTTGTTAACATCAATCCAAGTAAATGTCATAGAGCTTTAATTGGCAGTTATTGTTTATTGGATGTGACAATTGATTAAGAAATTAATAAAATATCACTTTAGATTTTAATCGTTCTCACGCGTATATGAATGAACGATAACTCGAATGTGAATTGGTCATGCTGAGAAAATATTACTATGCCACCGGTTGATAAGAGTATTCCCCCTTAGTTGTTTGTTATTTTTCGATTTTCTAGCTAATTGATTAAAAGTTATATTGCAGTTGCACTGTATTGTTGTTCTTTTTGTTAGTTTTTATTGTTTCAACATTCTTCTTCCGATCTAGATTTGAGAACAGATAGTCATTCGCGATGTTCTATTTGAATTTGAACACGCACGTTTGCGGTACAACATTTTTTAAGTCCCAAATATTATGCACATTTATAGTTTTCCGAGTATCCGAGTACTCAATCGGAAGAATGACCGAGTACCCGAGTACTAATTTTAGTACTGGTTGCCATCTCTAATACATTGAGTTTGTTAATCTGTGAAAGTTTAAATATATTCCCCCCAACAGATTGTGAGTAGTTCAACGCACAGGATTCAATAACAAACATTTGTACAACACCAACGCAATATTCCCCCACTGATAAATAAGCGTGGGGCATAACATTTCAATAAGAGCTTTAAATTAAATTACAAATGTATACTATACATGTACCTGGAATTTTAAGGTGTTGTTCCATATTAGCCAGTCTTTCTTCAATTCCTTCCATAGAACTACTTTCTTGTTTGATATCCTTAGATAGACCAGTATTATCGGCAACATTTAGTGTACGTGTCTGTGGACCATACATGTTCACCACGCGACTCACTGTGAAGGTAACATCAATACATTTATTTGTCTGTTTGTTAATTCAGGTCTAACACCACTCTCGGCAATTATTTAGTAAAACACAATGGTAGATTCACCTGAACAGTTTCCCTGGACTGAATTCTTACTACAGTATAACCTGGTATGTCCGGAACCTGTTTTTAACGGCAACCTGTCTTAACCGGCATATATTGTCGGTCCTGCAAAACTCCACAGTGTTTCTATTTGAGGATTTCTATAGATAAATTCTTTGAACTATTTTATGACTAACTTACACCATTAGTACAATAAAATGTAAATGCAAACCTCATTTGATACATGTACCTTTAATTTTGTGTAATTGTTTATATAACATAAATTTGTCTTTTCGTGATCATGAATATGTACTTCTATAAAACTTGATTTTACCGGTATAATGCTTTATCCAGTACCCTCACCCAGACTGACAGGATGCCGGATATACCCGGTTATACTGTAGTACTAACTTACCCTTTCACAAGGAACCAGAAATCTGACCACATGTGGAGGAAAATGGTCAATGTTGTTAAATTTGCATAGAAGGGAATCAAACCATGACAGTTATCACTGTATCTTGATGCAAATAAATGTGTAGGCCACTTAATTGAAGGTGGACCTGGACCAGGGGGCATGTTCCCCCAGAAATTAAATTCTAGACTGTCTTTACATCATAGCTGTGTATGTACAGTAATGAAGGTTTCTACACATGAACCTAAAATGATTAATAAAAAGTGCTTTACAAAAGATATCCAAGTAAAATGATTTTTAAGGGGGAAAACACTATTTAAACATTGTAGGCTCATGTGTTGAACCCCTGTCGTGTGAAGATCCTTAATGGGGAGAAGATGACTAGAAACACAGTAGATCTACAACTACTTACCTTTAATATGACTTTTACCACCAGCTCTGGGGACAAAGACAGCGGCAGTTCTGGCACATCTACCATCAATAGCTGAAGAATAAATAATGTAAGGTGAGTACTGTATACATTTGTACTTGTCTGTGGATTAGGGGCTTTATGGAGTAATAATAATAATAATAACGTCTTTATTTTCTGTGGATAACATAATTGGCAAACCAATTTTCATTATGGTCCACAATAACAATCGAGATATATGTACAAGTTTATGCAATGACAATATTTACAACAATACGTAATTTAAATTACATAGGTAAAAGTATGCATGTTAACACCTGAAGCAGATATTCGGGTAAAAACAGTCATAAACAACAATTTTGATATTATAATTTTTAAATGTACTGGCAATAATTATGAAATACCAGTAAATTTCCACTTTAAATATTTGCTTTTAAATGAGGAGTAATGGGGTAACATTATCATGAATGGAAGATTAACAACTTACAATGACACAATTACTTTATACAGTTCAGGTCCATGTTCAGAGACAATAAAGGACTGAGGCAAATATTTTCCTTTGGTGTATTTGGGATGTATTTGGGGTGTATTTGGGGGTGTATTTGGGATGTATTTCGTCAAAAGACATGAAATGCATAACGCTGAAAAGCAGATAAAAAATTGTATGTCAATACGTGTTGTTGTTGAATTATTGCTATTTTGTCAAAAGACATGCCTACCTGTAGTTCGGTCATTCCTCAATATTTCACAACAAAGCCTTGTGTGCCTCTGCATGACTACAGGCCTGCATTGTACATCTATACATTTCCTTATACTCAGCTACAACATTTATGAGAAATACTGTACCAACAACTTTACTCACGTTCTAAGGAGGGATGAACACCACAGAACTCTTGGCAATTATTTTCGTCCACTTCATGTTGTTTTCTTTCAATAAGTGCAGCTATACGTCGATTTATCTGACAAATAAACATAATTACATCTTAAACCAGCAAATAAATGTAATGGGAGCAACCTGGAATACAACCAAAAAAGGCCCAGAGTACAGGCTACGAAAAAAGTTTCTACTCTTGTCAGACCAAATTGGAAAAATGCGTGAATATTCCTCTACGTCTAATAGAAAAATACAGGATTTTAAGTCAGTCCAATTAAAAATTGGTCAGTTAGGACTGAAGGACTGACAGTTTTTGCGGAGCCTGCAGAATAGGCATAAGTGGAGAATAGCTGTGAGAGCGTTATGCACTGAAGAGTACAAAGAGGATTAACGAAGTAAGTAAATGTTATTGATGATGCTGCAAATTTTAGCAAACCAGAAGAGGGTCAAATATCAATACTAAGGCCACATCATAATGCATATATCTGCCTCATATTGTTCATATCTGTTTAAATGCAGTGCGATTGTAACTATATATATATATATATATTAATATACAATAAAAGCTCCGCGAGTCGCATGTGTCGCCTGACGACATGCACATTAGTCATGGAAAACTATCCAGTATTGGGCTACATATCCGACTCACAAGAGTTCTCTAGTCATCTGAACTAAAACGACAAAGTGATGCTCTGGACAAAAAATGTCCTGATAAAATCAATCTGAAGGGAATCATTCAAACACTTTACAAGCTAGAGTTATGATTCTTGCGCACTGCACTTCACGTCACAGCAAGAAACATGCATACTTATTTTGGAGTCATTCACACTTATGGTGACAAAATTATGCCACGGACAAGAAATGCTTATAAAATCAATCAAAGGGAAAAAATTCAAAAATGGCACAAGGTAGAGTTACGGTTCTTGTGTACTACACTTGCATACCAAGTTTCAAATCATTCAACCTCATGGTGACAAAGTTATCCTCCGGACAAGAAATGCTCTATTAAATTAATCTAAGGGGAATAATTCAAAAACGATGCAAGGCAGAGTTATGGTTCTTGCGCACTGCATTTCGGCTAATTGCAAGAAACATGCATACCAAATCTTGAGTCATTTGAACTTAAGGTGACAAAGTTATGCTGCGGACAAGAAATGCTCTAATAAAATCAATCAAAGGGAAATAATTCTAAAACTATGACAGGTAGGTTGAGTCATTTGAACTTAAGGTGACAAAGGTATGCTCCGGACAAGCAATTTGTGACGCCGCAGCCGCAGCCAAAGTACAAAAATGTGTAACTATACAAACATGTGATAAAAGAATTACCTCGTCATTAGAAGCTTGTATCTGAACTAGGTGACTTTTATTTGACTTGATGTTAAGTTTTTCACTCTCAGTGTTGGGTTCATCGACATTCTCATCTTCATCCATATCATTGATCTGATCCAATTCTTTTCCAGCCATTCCTAAAATATAATAAAATATGTATATATACTTCAGATTAAGTTACCATTGGGTGGAATTACAGTGGCCGAGTAGTAAGTGCTCTCAACTTCCAATCCCATGGTCCTTGATTCAAATCTCGGCCAGGTCACGGTAAATTTCATGAACGCTTTTCTGAATTTACCAACCATCGAAAGATAAACTGGTTGACAACTAAAAATAAGTCTTGCTTGTATCAGTGCTATACACAGGGCAATGAGGGCATGGGAAAGAACCAGGGATTCCATTCGAAAGATAGGGCAGTGCGCCCGGATTCCTTACAGTTACACACACAATAATTACCTTTTGTGTCTTCTCTCGAAGCCGGTTGCTTATACGGCAGGGATAACACCAAAATGGCCATGCACTATGATTGCCTCTGAAGGCAAAAAGGTGGGGGGTTAGAAGGCTGCCAGTTAGCTCAGTTGGTATAGGACAAGCTTGGCTCTATGTATCATACTGTGCATCTCTCCTCTGGAACCGTTGTCACACAAACTATGCTGTCACATACACATTATAGGCTGCTTTTTAATTTCTGACCTGGGTCCAAATGTATGTGTGCAGTGGGTTTAGTTGGGGGGTAATCGTTAAGCAGCATCTATATCTTTAGCCGAGTTATCCATATAACGTAGGTAACGGTAATTTTCGTAACTCCGCCTACAACTGTCAGAGGGGCACGGCTTAATCCATCTTAACTGTTTTAGTTACAGTTTCACTCAATAACCGATTATTAAAGTATAGAAGTGAATCTGGATTGTAATACATGCATTATCCAAGAATAATGTTTGACAGACCGTTTACATACGTTTGTTATATATTAGTTATATGTATTTTTTAAATTTTACTCTCTTTTTTTTTTCAATATTAATAACGTCAAATTACTCCTATCATCTTATAATTATGAATCAAAACAACTTCTTTTTTTTTAACACGTAATAGATTACAGAGACACATAAAATGCTTTTCAAGTGCATGAAGGGAGGTAAACATCTTTAGACCTAAAGCCTTATTTATTTGTGTTACCAAATCAAAATCAAGCCTTATTTACTTTCGAAGTTCTTTGTTGTTATGTTTATTTTTTCAACCCATTTTGTTTTATCTGTGATTCATATGTCATGTTATATGACCCTTGATTTGAAATAAACTCTATCTTATCTTTCGTTGAACTACTAATACTGAAGTCTATTGGTCATTGCTAAGCGGCATCCATACAGCCGAGACATCCACATATTATTTAGGTTTAAGCATGAAAAACCTGTGGAATTACGAAGTTCACCGGAAAACCTATGTTATATGGATGTCTCGGCTATATGGATGCTGCTTAGCAATGACCTTTACTAGGCTTTAGTTGGGCTAGGAAGACTGTTACAATTAATGGCTGTGGTCAAACTTGTGCATGGTAAGTGTGCAGGATTTTCAACCTCGGGTGATCCAGGTTTAATTCCGAAATAAAGAAATCAAACACTACAACAATAAATACATGACATAACATGATTCTTGTAAACAATATGAGAATAATATTTATTGTTGTAGAGTAAAGTCAGACTGTGTTGAAAAGGAAACACTACATCTTGAGCCTGTTGCCTAACCCAAATCTATCAAATAGCGCTGTCAAGCATTTTCCTACGTCCACGCAATGACACGCTTCCAGTGAGCAGTGATTTACGATAGCATACTGTTTTTCAGTACTTTGCTTGGCGAGCATTACTGTACCAATAGGAGCTTTCTTGAGCAACGGACCACTTCAGTATACTCCACAACATCGTAATCGCAATTTTTCACTTCGTTTGCAATGTGTAGAACTTTTTTTTAGCAGGCCAATTCCTAGCGCAGCGCTCTAAGAAACGCTTTTTAAAAAAAGTTAGTTAACTGGCTTCTGTTACCTGTGTATAGAAAATAAGCGAAAGGCAGTGGCTAGCCGTCCGGCGCCGGACGACTAGACAGCGAAATTAGTCGTCCGGCATTAGAAATAGAAGTAGTAATGGAACATAGAAAGTTTCAATTACAGTATTATGAGGATGGGGATAGTATATGACTTCACTTCATGCTGAAAAAATGAAATTGCTGTGTTAGGTAATTGACAGTTTGGAATGTCACTGGTTATAATAGCGTGAAAACAATGTTCCCGTTTATGAATCGTATCATGGTAGGTCCTATTCTAAACTCCCTGATTGTATATTGTATTTAAAATTTACAAAAAAATACAATTGTAATTGTATTGTTTTGTATATATGTGCTATTAAAACTGCGAATGAAAAGTATTATTAATTGCCATAGCTTTGTTTGTGTTACTTCGGCAAATTAACGTGCATACTTTGTTTGTTTTCCAATATGGCGGACATTATACGGAGATACACGGCCGGTCACAAAATGGATGCAGATAAATGCACTAACTTGTCTTGCTTAATTCGTAGTTTATTACAAGGTAGAAACATATGTGATACTTATCACAAGAAAATAACTGAAATTATGGATGCCTAATGCATAGAAATAGAATGACAGTTACCTAGCCAATGCATGTATCGTTTGCTAGTCGTCCAATGACGGACGACTAATTTCGCTGTCTAGTCGTCCGGTGCCGGACGGCTAGCCACTGCCTAAGCGAAAACTAATAAAAAAAATCATTTTCTCAATAAATTCATTAATTGAATAGTTAAAACCCGAAAAAAGTAAATATTAACCATTAAAACCTAAATAACTGGAACCCGATGTGTTGTTCTGTGAAATTATGCAAATGAACACGACGTCACCAAGCTAGCTGGATTGTGTTCATAATGTTGGTTCGAACGTTTTAGGTACGAATATGGAAGATATGGAAATATCGCTTAAACACTTGCTAAAATATATTCTTTTTGATGATGCTGTGTGATTATTTTGATTTATAATGACCTTTGAACCGTCTATTAATGTTTTTCTATGTCAAATTACTAGTGACAACATTTCATTTGACATGTCTTTAGAAAAAAAATCTTAATTTTATTTTTCGTTGATGTAAGAGAATACAATGGCGGCGTGCGTACTGAAAACGAAATTTAGTCAATTTTCTCCGTTATAAAGCAGTATCAACACTTCATAAATAATTCGCTTCTTTAAATTAACATTTATATATCTTAAGCTGAGATGATGGACGGTCAAAACTTCCCCTACAGCAGTGGGATGACGCCACAACAGGTAACCACTATTTTAAAAAAAAAATCACAAAACTTCAAAAGTCAAATTCACTCTAAACCATTCACAAATAAGTCCCGAAATTCACCTGTCTTACTGACAATCTTTGAAGATTTTGTTCCATCGTTTTTTAATCCCGAATCGGTCCAACTGACCAGCCTTTGTTCACCAAGTCCATGGACCATGAGCCCGTTGCCTAACCAAGCCACTTCCAATTTGCGCTATTGAGCACTTACGTCGATGCAACTACACACTACCAGAGAGCTGTGCTTGCTGATAGCATACCGTTTCTTAACACTTTGCTAGGCGAGCACTTTCTTACAATGGCAACGGACTGCTTCCGTAGCGCTTTGCTTAGTCCCAACCGAGACCAAACATATCATTACATTACGTTAGGTCTCACCGGGTCGCAAGTACATGTATGTAGCACTTTGCGACACGATTCTTTGTCGCTGTTTGGTTACCGATTATGAGCCCTAAAAAGCAATACAAAGTAATTAGTAAAGGCACACCACACTTCTACTTCGTTACTCGTCAAAATCCACTTCGTAGACATAATAACGAGGGAAAAGGGGTGCAACTACTGCCTCAGGTGCAACAATAAAAGTAACTTTTTGAACTGTGAACTTAAAACAAACGTCTTAACATGTTTATACACTGTACAATTCTTCAAACAATTACATCTTCATAATTGGCTGAACGGCCTGTTTAAAGCTGATCAGGCTATTCAGGTTGATGACCCTTGTAGGTAGGCTGTTCCAAGGGATGACAGTTCTAGGAAAGAACGAATGTTGGTATACTGTTAATCTGCAGTGGTATGTCACAAATCTAACTGATTCTGTGTATCTTGACGATCGTAGAGGTAGATATAATGCTGGTACTGCCACTAGGTTGTTAACAATTTTGTACATAAGAATTACGTCTGATGTTGAGCGACTCTGTTCCAGTGATGGCCATTGTAATTTCTGTAACATTGATGTAACGCTATCAGGCTTGTTGTGGTTGAAAGGTTTATTCAAGACGAATCTTGCAGCATTTCTCTGAATTTGCTCAATTTGTTTGATCTGTGTTACTTGTTTAGGATTCCATATTGGTGAACTATATTCGAGTTTGGGCCTTACAAGTGATTGGTATGCTCTTTCCTTGACGACTTTAGGGGAATGTCTGAGGTTACGTTTGATGAATCCCAGGACACTTGAAGCTTTACTAGTTATACTGTCGATGTGTAAGTTGTACTTCATATTATCGGTCAGTTCGACTCCGAGGTATGGATGGTGTTTAACTACAAATGTACTTGGACAGTTTGATCTTTCATCTTGTATTCAAATTCTAATTTCTTCTTTTTTGTTGTTATGTTCATTACAGCACATTTATCGACATTGAACTCCATTTGCCAAGTGTCACTCCAGTTGACCAGTTTATTAAGATCATCTTGTAGAATGTTGTGATCCTCATTTGTGATTATTGGGCGGTAGACTACGCAGTCATCCGCAAAGAGTCTTATTGTTGAGTTTATTCCAGATGCAATATCATTAATGAACAATAGAAATAATGTAGGTCCAAGAACTGTACCCTGGGGTACTCCAGACGTGACTACCGATGCTGCAGAAGATTCACCATCTACAATGACCTGTTGTAAACGACCACTTAGGAAGTTGTTTATCCAACTATTGGTGTCTCCTCTTATTCCATAATAGGACATCTTTTTTGACAGGCGTTGGTGTGAAACTTTATCAAATGCCTTTGAAAAGTCAAGAATGGCCATATCAACCTGATGACCCTGGTTCATACTCCTGGTGATGTCGTCAGTTGTGAGTAGTAGTTGTGATTCACAGGAGCGGTGAGCTCTGAAACCATGTTGGTTTTCATGTAAGATGGAGTTGCTATTGAGGTGGTCCATAATTTGTGATACTACGATGTGTTCAAGCATTTTGGATGCTACGGCTGTGAGGCTAACTGGTCGATAGTTGGATGGTTTTGACCGGTCCCCTTTTTTGAATATAGGAACGATGTTAGCGTTCTTCCAGTCTGGGGGTATTTCTGATGTATCTAACGATTGTTGGAAAATGCTTCGCAATATTGGTGCTATTTCATTGACGGTTTCTTTTAACACAAGGATTGGCATCTTGTCTGGTCCAGTTGCTTTTGCTGGGTTCAGTCTTTGTATGCATTTGATTACTCCGTTTAGAGTCACATGGATCTTAGGCATTGACTTATGAGGTGACTGTCCTTTGTCCGGAATGTAATCCAAGTTTTCCTTAGTAAAAACGCTGCAAAATTGGTTGTTTAACATTTCCGCCTTGTCCTTTGCGCTTTCAGCAATATTTCCGTTACTTTTTAATGTACCAATGCTAACAGTGTCTTGTTTACGTGATTTAATGTACTTCCAGAACGATTTTGATGTTTTATCACTGTCTGGATCAAGTAGGTTGTTCAGATATTTGTAGTAAGTATGAAGCTCATTTCTGACATCTTTTCGGTACTTCTGGAAAGATTCACGGTTCTTAGGATCCTTGGACTTCCTTGACTTGTTATATAATCGTTGCTTTTTTCGTATCATTCTTTTTATTCTCTTGTTCATCCACAGAATATCAGGATTTCCTTTCACTCTCTTTTGTGGAATGTGTTTGTCCATTGTTTTAAATAATGTTTGTTTTAACAATTTCCAGTTACTGTCGACTGTATTTTCCAACGGATTTCCATTTTGGTATTGTTCAGCAAAAGATGACATATCTGTTTTTATACTAGTCCAATCTGCTTTTTTGTAATTGTACACATATCTTGCAGGTTTTTTGTTCACAATTGGTTTTATGGTTGTTGTTACTGACAGGATATCATGGTCGCTCAGACCAATGGGAGGGCATATTGTGTGGCTCTGCACACATGGCTTCATTAATGTATTTTCGATCATTGAAAACGAATGATTGCAAGAACACTAACCTCAATGATACATAAATTATTCCTGTTTCATTTCACTTCCAAATTTACTGAAATGTCCTTATTTATGCCATTGAAACAGTCAAACAGATTCGATGTATTCCGAATGTTGTTGTTCTGACATTTGTACGAATTTTGATTGGACGAAAAATGGCTACAACTAAAACCCGATATCCGGACTAAAAATAGGCCTACATTATAGTCGGTCAAGAACGACTACTCTGTACTGAATAATTATTTCGTCTAAGACGAATTTGTCAACTGTAGGTAACTTTCGTTTTTAAAACGGAAGCGAATCACGACAGATGTCAGACAAACATTTCATCTAATATTGGTTGTGTAAAGGTGTGTGTAACGCTGTTTTTGTACTTTATGATTGAAATAAGCTTTACTGCGGTTGATTCAACTGTTTAATTCAGAATGAGTTGTTCAATTCGGAAATAAAATTTTGCTATGGACAACTAAGTTCAAAACTATGAGACTCTATAGTACTGTGGAACGTACGTAGAGTCTTATTTATGGGACAACGCTTTGCTATGCGATATCCGCGAGTGCACGTCGATAGCGTATAATTTTTCCACTTCATCCGTTTTTTTTAAGCAAGCCATTTCCTAGCATAAAACTCCGAGCCCTTGGTTGCGGTTTGGTTAGTAAATGGGCTTCATCACTAAATTGGCTAATCAAAATGGCATTGTTAGTATGGTAAACTAATTTGGTGATGATACTGACAAGGCTGGTAACCCTTTAACCTATATTTATGAGTTACCTGCCCTTGTTACTCTTAGAATGAGAGATGAGCAAGGGTACTATCAAGTACAAGAAGTCAAGCATCCAGCACTCGTAGGCGGTGCTCTTGGTTCACTTGTGTAGGTATGAAATAAAAGGTCTATTACTGTGTTGCTTGCATTATATAGCATCTCTCTCTACCTAGCAGTCATGTGACATATGGCATTAAACGAGCAACTCGAGGTAATACCGCCCAACAGATCAACATTATATACTGAGATACAACCTTGTTGTATCAAAGGGGCGTGATGTTGATAAAAACCAATTTATTTCAATATCTGTACTGTACTACATTTCAATGTTGACAGAGATAAGATACGTCATAGATCTATCAATTATTATATAATATTGTTTTATTATTTAAAACAAAGATCTATCTATTATTATATAGTCCAGAGAATTTGACACGACTCTCGAACTTTTATTACCGATAGCATAATTTAACAGCTGATTTATTGTCTATATTTATAATCTTGGTTGTATGTTTTCATAAGCTGTGAGTATCACGAAGATGCTCGGGGAGTAATACTAACGCAAATTTAATGGACCGATGTTGCACGATTTGCTTGCGGAAATTTATATATTCAACGCAAGAACCTTGTAATATATTCATGCATAAAGGTCAGGATCATGTCAAATTCTCTGTGCTATAATTATGTATTATTATATGTTTTAAGACATAGATCTATCTTGTATTATATTTATTTTCAGAGTCCAATGGTGTCGCCTGGAACTTTACAATCGTTTGGATTAGGTCCGACACCGACTCCTGTGATGCCGCCATCTAATGCCAGCCTGTATCCACCACCTACACCTGGTGGACCTATGACACCGTCGCCAGCTACTGAAGGTTCTGGTATTACTCCAACGTTACAGTAAGTTAACCACATAACATTCTAATTTCTATATCAGTGGTTTCATTTGACCCAGTCAATGAATAAAGTATTCCAAACTACTTGGCCAAATCAGCAAGTCTTTTAAATGAATAGTTTCCCTTTATGCTCTATGCCTGCAGAAATTACTGCCATTGGCTGTCATATTTCCGAAAAAAAATGTTTTTAAAAAAGTCTAAAGCGAATGCATGCCTTATTTAAAAGAAAACATTCTGAAACTTTGTAATTATGTAATTGATAAAAAAGTTCATGTCAATATGTGTTGTCGGTTGAATTGTTCATCTGTTATACAAAATAAACAATAGGTAATACTAATCATCAACCTATTTTTTATGCTCTCCGAAATACCCTAGTTGGAGTTATTCCCTTTTGTAATTTTTTATACTTAATTCTTGGCACAATGCCTCATTCAGTATTAGAGATATCAATTTGAAACTTTATAGGTGAGTAGATTTCATTGAAGGAAAGTGCAGTGCACAAGAACCATAACTCTATTGCATACTGTCCTTTGTAAGTTTTCAAACTTGATTCTTGTCCATGCCATAACTCATACAGTATTGGAGATATTGATTTAAAGTGCAGTGCCAAAGAACCATGACTCTTTCTTTCATAATTTTGGAGTAATTTGTCTGTGACAAACAACCCACAGGGAGCATCACCAATCCCTGACAGCTCTTGTTTTCCTTAGGTAGTTTCGCAAATCAAATGTTGATATTGTTAAAAGTGATACTTTAACTCGTATATTTGTTATTTAGGAACATAGTATGTACGGTGAATCTTGGATGTAAGCTGGATCTGAAGAAGATTGCCCTACATGCTAGGAATGCTGAATATAATCCTAAACGATTTGCTGCTGTCATCATGAGAATACGACAACCTAGAACTACTGCTCTTATATTTAGTTCCGGAAAAATGGTGTGCACAGGGGCTAAAAGGTAAGATTGACCTGCATAAATAAATAAATTCTTTGTTTTCAAAATTTGGGTTATCCTGCCTACTCGAGGGGTGTCATTATTCCTGATTTTTATATTTCCTAAAAGAGCTATGTTTTGTGACCAAAATAACAGTTATTTGATGAAAATATCTCAAGAAATGGCAAAGTTATTGTCAATTTAATCTTCTATGAGAGATCATATTCAAAATTCAAACTGAGTTAAAACTGGAAACAATGAGGTTAAAGGCTTCTTGTTTTGCAGAAATGGTTGGCAGCATATGGTTTTCAGGATTTTTAATTTGGCTCTGTTGACATCCCCTGGGTAAGACTGACCCTTATAAATTCTATGTTTGGGGTTATCCTACCTACTCACAAAACGCCTGGCGATTGCAAACTTAACACACTTATTTATTTTCATTATTAATGGTACTAAACAAGTAAAGTCACGTACAACTTTATATACAAATTGACATTAAAGCCAGTACGGAGATCACTCCGCTTTATTAATTTGTTTTATTATTATCTATTTATAAACATTTACACTCAACTCAAATTTAAAAAAGCCCACCGGATTCTATTTTTAGCTCACAGTCACATGACTAAAAGTACCAGATTTTCATACCTGCCTAATAATTTTCACTTAGGCTTCGGTGTCTTATTTGAACATTATTTAATATTAGTGAATGGTCAGTAGCTGTTATTAGTCCCCTACTGGTTTTTGACCGGAGTGGACTATAGGTTTGCCCTCCGTCAGTCAGTCAGTCAGTCCGTCCGTCAAAAAATCTGGATCCTGACATAACTCAAACAGTTTCCAAGCTAGGTTTATGAAACTTGATATGTGGATAAGGGGCAATGAGGGGATTATGCACGTCTAAAATGTTTTGATTCTGACAAAAATTGTGGTTGCTATGGCAACAGAAACATTGAAAATGGCTTAAAACCGGTAGGGGACTTCTGTATTGCTTGCAATTCTTAATTACTTGTTTTTCAAGTGTTACTGTATTCATTTGGCCATGTGCTAATTTATTGTTACAATGTTTATACTATGTACTTTTAAAGTGACTACTGGGGCCGGGATTACAACGAATACTTACACTCAGCACTCAACACTCAAATATTGAAATTCACTTTTTTGAGGTTCATTGTGGCATTATTTTAGAGCAAGACGTTGTAATAATATTAAATTGGTACTAAATATTGTTTTAGGCTTACATCCTAGTTTAATTTCGTGTATTTGTAAGCTATAATTGCTATTCATCAGTCTGAGTGCTGAGTGTGGCACTCAGATTCAATAATTACATTTACACCTCATAAATAGTACAAAATTGCAAAGAAAATGTATCAAATGTTATTTTCAACACTCATTAGCTATCTTATACATTTTCCTCATCTAAATTTGCAATCTAGGACAAATAATAGCTCATTATATTACATTTTCAATATTTGAGTGCTGAGTGTAAGTATTCGTTGTAATCCCAGCCCCTGGTGTAATAACATTTGGTTAACCTTTTAACCCATTGACTCCTTGTAATCTATTCTAAAACTAAAACAACCTAGTTACTGGTATCAACAGTTTATTGTGTACACTGTCTCCATACTGGAAACATTTGTATTTGGAAATAATATGTTGAGTGACAATCATAACAAGGAACACCCAGAAATCTGCATTGAGCTACTGTACTAGGCACATGTCAATTTGTCTATATGTAGAAAAGGGTTGAATCACAACTTTCAGTGTTCCATTCAAGTAATTAGTGTTCAATTGATAGTCATGTCTATGCAGGGATAAAACCAAATGGCCACACACTACGACTGTCTCAGTTGAATGCAGAAAAAGTTGAATAACGGCGTAAAACCCGAATGAACTGAAATTGTTGATCATGTATTTCATTATCTACCAAATGGTGTGAACATGTGTCATCTACTTTTGTTTGTTTATTTCAGTGAAGATGAAGCTAAACTTGCTGCCAGAAAATATGCTAGAATTGTACAGAAACTAGGATTTATGGTTTGTACTTTAATTTTAGTTTTTATAAATTGTTTCTTTTTTAATTGCCCTGTTGCAAAGTGACCAGGACTGGTGAGCATTCGTGAGCATTCTTTGCCCATGCATTCATCTCCATTTTCTGGTCTGCACATTAGGGGCTTCATTTATCAAACTTTTATCACCATAAGAGCTATATCCCACTTTTGGTTCCAGAGCTGATGCCACTAAAAGGGTAAAAAAGGGTTACTTTGTCTTGTCCACATAATTTTGCTTTCAACTATGATTTGATTTGCACACAACTTGTATCACCATTTGATCATTATATTAATTGACTAAATCACACTATGGGTTTTACAGCTCTAACTCCACAAAGTGCCTGAAATTGGCTATTTTGGACCTGTCTGCATAATAGAGGTTTTATTCATGTTTTGATTTCAACCAAACTTGTAGACAACTTGTTTTCAGCCCCTGTGCGAACAAGAAAATTATAAATACTACAGTGAAGTTACGGTAATAAGACCAGTAAAAAAGGTGGTCTTGATAGCGAATCGGTCTTATTAGCGGACCTTTTTATACGCCCGTTGAAAACGGGACGTATTATGTGAACACCCTTGACGGGCGGGCGGGCTGGCGTGCGGGCGGGCGGGCGGCGGTGTCCAGTAATTTGTCTGTACTCTAACGCAAACAGTTTTCGTCCTATCATCTTCAAACTTTGTGACAATGCTTATGGGCATAATATCTAGGCCAAGTTCGATTATAGGCCAAATCGGCCCAGGCCTTCTTGGGTTATGGTCCTTCATTTACCAAAAAAATGTGAAATTGGCCTTGTCTGTACTCTAATGCGAACAGTTTTCATCCTATCATCTTCAAACTTTGTAACAATGCTAATGGGCATAATATCTAGGCCAAGTTCGATTATAGGCCAAATCGGCCTAGGCCTTCTTGGGTTATGGTCCTTCATTTACCAAATAAATGTGAAATTGGCCTTGTCTGTACTCTAATGCAAACAGTTTTCATTCGTTCATCTTAAAACATTGTGACAATGCTTATGGGCATAATATCTAGGCCAAGTTCGATTATAGGCCAAATCAGCCCAGGCCTTCTTGGGTTATGGTCCTTCATTTACCAAAAAAATGTGAAATTGGCCTTGTCTGTACTCTAATGCAAACAGTTTTCATCCAATCATCTTCAAACTTTGTGACATTGCTTATGGGCATAATATCTAGGCCAAGTTCAATTATAGGCCAAATCGGCCTAGGCCTTATTTGGTTATGGTCCTACAATTACCAAAATAAATGTGAAATTGACCTTGTCTGTTCTTTAGTGCAAACAATTTTCATCCGATCATCTTCAATCTTTGTGACAATGCTTATGGGCATAATATCTAGGCCAAGTTCGATTATAGGCCAAATCGGCCCAGGCCTTCTTGGGTTATGGTCCTTCATTTACCAAAAAAATGTGAAATTGGCCTTGTCTGTACTCTAACGCAAACAGTTTTCACCCGATCATCTTCAAACTTTGTGACAATGCTTATTGGCATAATCTCTAGGCCAAGTTCGATTATAGGCCAAATCAGCCTAGGCCTTATTTGGTTATGGTCCTACAATTACCAAAATAAATGTGAAATTGACCTTGTCTGTTCTTTAGTGCAAACAGTTTTCATCCGATCATCTTCAAACTTTGTGACAATGCTTATGGGCATAATATCTAGGCCAAGTTTGATTATCGGCCTAGGCCTTATTTGGTTATGGTCCTACAATTACCAAAATAAATGTGAAATTGACCTTGTCTGTTCTCTAGTGCAAAGAGTTTTCGTCTGAGTATCTTCAAACTTTGTGACAATGCTTATGGGCATAATATCTAGGCCAAGTTCGATTATAGGCCAAATTGGCCTAGGCCTTATTTGGTTTTGGTCCTACAATTACCAAAATAAATGTGAAATTGACCTTGTCTGTTCTCTAGTGCAAAGAGTTTTCGTCTGAGTATCTTCAAACTTGGTGACAATGTTCATGGGTATAATATCTAAGACAAGTTCGATTATAGGCCAAATTGGCCTAGGCCTTATTTGGTTTTGGTCCTACAATTACCAAAATAAATGTGAAATTGACCTTGTCTGTTCTCTAGTGCAAAGAGTTTTCGTCTGAGTATCTTCAAACTTGGTGACAATGTCCATGGGTATAATATCTAAGACAAGTTCAATTGTAGGCCAAATCGTCCTAGGCCTTCTTGGGTTATGGTCCTTTAATTAAAAAAAAATTTGGATTGTTTTGTTTTTTTCATTCACCATGCCCTGAGACTCACCATGCCCCAAGACGGGCGTATTTTGTGACATTTTGGCACTCTTGTTTGTTCTAAATTAAATACGTTGGGACCTTAAACTGGCAAAAATCGGCATGATTTCAAAAAAATCAAAGTGGTCTTATTAGCGGAACTTTACTGTATTAGGCTTTTTGGTCTTTTGTGCATGATAGAGGTTTTGCTTATGACTCAATTTTAACCAAACATGCTCACTTCTTGATAAGAAGATAGATACCTACAATACAACAGTTTCATTCATTATGCATGTGTCACAGTCAACTTTCTGATTCATGTTCACTGTTTACAGGCCAAGTTTAAAGATTTCAAGATACAGAATATGGTTGGAAGTTGTGATGTAAAGTTTCCTATCCGACTGGAAGGTTTAGTGCTCACTCATGGAAAGTTCTCAAGGTTTGTGTGAAGAATTTACTTATTGTATACAGGGCTTCCATTTGACTCGGGATTAGGGGTTTTCACCCTTGAAATTTCCATAAAGTCATCACGTTTTGTCCGTCAGAATTTTGATTTGAAGGGTCATTTTCTCTTAAAAACATGGGTAATTAGCCTATAAAATGGTAAAATTTAGTCAAAAGTATCAAAATGACCCTTTCTGATTCTGAAGCTATTGGAACCCCTGTGTATGCATATGATACTAAAGTATTTACTTTTTGAAAAATATTATTAAGAAATGAGGAAAAATATATTTCGGGATGTATTAGAGAAAGTCTTTCAATATTACTTCTATAAAATAAAATTGTCCTACCTACCTGCACTTTAACATTGTTTACAATAAAAAAGTATGTGGAAAAAAACGACATATAACATACAAACAGCAAAAAGTGTTTGTTTCATTTAGACTTGATTTAGAATCTTACGAATAGATCTTCGCATTTAAACAATAGCATAAATTAACACCTATTTAACCCTAGTCTCCACAGACATTTAAAGTATATATTTACCATATCCTGATCAGTGACTTGTTGTGATGGGTATACGGTATACCATCTCCATACAGGTTATTAAAAGGATTTTGAAAATTGGTGATTAATTTTATACTGATGGGTCGTGAAAAGGTGGAACCATGGGTAAAGGTTTACCATGTTTTAAAATTTCTTTCCACTAATTATATTGATATAAATTATCTGACTAAATTAAACTGAGCCTCCGAGTTTATGCTCATTCAAGTACATGTATGACAAGTCTCAGATTAACGTGATTGACTCAAATAAATACTGATATACATGAATGTTTACATTTTATTTGACAGTTATGAACCGGAGTTATTCCCTGGACTTATATATCGTATGATGAAGCCTAGGATTGTGCTGTTGATATTTGTCTCAGGAAAAGTTGTACTTACAGGTAATACATACCTTTCTCTAACAAAGACCGACAGTGAGTGTGTCTCCCTATTTATGTTCTCCTTAACCACTGGTCAGATTTCTGTTAAACTTCTCATGAATACTTGATACCAAGCCCACTTGTGCATATTATCAGGAATGTTTTATGTTGGATGATAATTGCCAGAATTATGGCCCTTTAATGGTTTGATGAGTTTGTAGGAAACGTTCTTTTTTGTGTTAAAACATATTCTAATTATTCATTATCTCAACCTGTGTTATATCTCTACTATGAATGATCACAAATTCAAGATTTTTAAGTTTACAACTTTAACTTCTCTTGCATTCATGATTTTAACTTCAACTAATTTCTTTAAGACGAAATTTTAAATTTATAACGATTACATCTTGGAATTGTTGTCAGGCTGTTACTAATCCTGTTCATTACTAAGTTGACTATAATGTCGTCCATTCAAATATGAAAACCACAGCATGATGTTCAGAGGTACCAATAGAAAAAATAGTAGACATGCCCCTTCAAAAAATTAGTGAATATTGCATTTGAATGTCAGTCAGTCTGCGGAGCAAACCAAGTCTTATTGATAAATATTGAACACTAATTGTTGTCACACTATGTGGCAAAGTTGGTCATGGCCTGAATATGAACCCTGTTTAAGTTAAACCCTGCTAACAGGTTGAAGTTGAAGGTCACAGTGACCACGGACATAAATGGCTTTTTGGCTGGCAATATGGAAAATACATGTTTTACAAACATTATCTTGTTAAAAATGTGTTAAATTTTATCACATTTATTTCCAGGTGCCAAAGTGAGGGAAGAAATTTACGAAGCGTTTGAGAATATTTATCCAATATTAAAAGGATTCAAGAAACAATAGTATTCTGACGAACCCAGTGTACATAGTGTATATAATATAACAGTGTGTGTAAATATGCCGTAGATCAGGAGTATTTAACTTGTGTAAAAATTTTGTGGCCAGATGAAATTGGCAAGGTTTGGTACACATTACTGCAGTACCGTATATCGCTGGCTTAGCATGAGAAGGTCGTAAATACAAAAACACTGTTTTGAGAAAACAAGAAAAATCTCAAATTGTGTCATAAGAAGCGAGTTGTGATGCAGATTTCAAATATGTATCAGTCTTATAAGATAGCACTTACAACCTTCTCATTCTAAGTCAGCTACAGTCAGAACTCGATATAACGACATTCGATATACTGACAAATTCATTATACTGACATCATATTTGGGGACAAAAGTATAAAAACGCTCTTTGTATCAATTCAGTATACTGACATATTCGTTACAACGACATTTTTCTTGGAAACGAACAGCGTCTTTGTATCGAGTTCTGACTGTATATGTACACACAGCATCTGTGCTACATTTCATTTTCGCAACAAAAACATTCCTGAAAGTTGAAACACTAGTGAATCCACAAAACTTCACAGGGCAAACAGCCTATTACATGGTATGTAAAAAGTGATTGTAAATATATTTATAATAATGATCTGTTGCAAGAATGAGGAAGTAAAAGTGACAATGTACATACAGTTATAGTTTAAATGGACCATTTAAGTAAATGGTGTATATAACAAACGTTTTCGAAGAACACTAACTAGGCAGACAAGCTATGTGTCTTTGATGAAGAATGGATGAATGTTTAGTTGTAATGTGTATGTATGTATGTGTTATGTTAGTCTCATACTTACCAGTTTTACAGTACGTCTCAAACTTTTGTACCAGTACACAGTTCATATACAGTGCCCACCAAAAATAAGTATACAGTTGCAAAATTAAACTTGATTAAATTATTCAATATCTGTTTATCAGACGGTCACAATTATACTAGTTTCTGAAATTACAGTTACTAAATAAGTAAAATAGTGATACAAATAAAGATGAAGATGTTCTGAATTTAAAAAACCGGGGTGATCCAAAAGGCTGAATGTTCCATCTTTTTTGACAAAGTTACCTTTCAAGCCGGACAAAGAAATTTTATATTTTACACCTAGAATACCAATCTATGTATGATCTTTACACTTAATAAACAAATCTATTCCTTGTCTTCAAAAATAGTGTTGCTTGACAGTTCTGCAAATAGTATTCTTACAGATGAGTAAATGGGGAAATTACCTCTGTATACTTGTTTTTGGTGGACAGTGTATATTTGTGACAGTAGTGAAATGCTGCTTGCATCACATTCAACATATCATAATTGTTTAATATAAGTATAAGTTGCACTCAGATTGCTTCATAAGTTTAATGTAGAATTCTGTACATTTACATGCAAGTACTTTTAGGCAAAAATCACACAAGCTGTGTTGTACAGTATTTTATATTGTCTCCAATCAAAATTACATTGCAACCAGAATTAATTGTTTTCTCCTGCCTTTCTCATTTAATGATAATTAACTGGGTCTAAAATTAAGTATCTTTTCCATCCCCTTCAGCTACAATAGCCCTTATCCAAATTATTTCATTGAGAAATCAGAAATAATATTGGGACAAAATTAGCAAATGTTGTTCAATATTACTTCTGTAAAAAGTCTGCCTTCCTACCCAACCATTCATGACATAGGCATCAGAAGGGGAAACAAACAATACTTTATTTTAGACCCTGCATTATTCTGTCATGTTGAAGTCATGTTAATCTGCAATAATTGTTTCCTAGGCCCCTGTTTACAATAATTGTTTCCCTGGCCTATATTTTTATGATATTACTCATACCGGTTTTAGGCCTAGAACCCCCATTATGAACTGGCATGTATTCATGGGAAGGATACTGTATCTTTAATCTTACCAAATATTACCAATCAAAATAGATGTAGATACTGTATTTATGTACAATTACATTATTGTTGTAAATTGTTTTGCAAAAACATCAATTGGATCCCACTTAGTTCTCCCGACACTTATTGACTTAAAACCACAAGTGTTAACTTACAAATTTGGCATTTTGTTTTATGAAAATATGTTTCTGTCACATTTATTATTTTCAAAAGCAAACAACAACATTAGAGGTTTTACTTTAAATTTGCAATATAGTCATTAATGTTCATATGACACAATCCTATCTACCTATGACCCGTGCTTAAAACATGTTTGTCGGGACTAATTTAAAACTAAAAAAATGTAAACTGATAAATATAACAAGGCACCTACCGACATACATACCCACCTAAAGTTTACTTGGTAGGGGTACAATGTATACCTTACTTAAGTAGTTTTAAGTAATAGCCCTATTCAGACAGACAAGAAGGACAATCATCATTACACTTGGCAGTTGTCTCATTTAATTACCTCCCTTTGAATATACAAAAATAGTGCTGAATTAAAGAATTTGAAATAATGATCTCAACTATTTTGTAAATATGTTTGTAAATGATTGTAGAGTTTATAAGAAATAGTAAGTTAATATCTTAGACTGGGTCTGGACTATAGTAAAATCTTATTAAGACCAAAACAAAATAATATTGTGGTTCTGGTAACCCTACCCTATTGTTTTGCACCTACCCTTTTTTTAGCTCACCTGTCACAAAGTGACAAGGTGAGCTTTTGTGATCGCTCTTCGTCCGTCGTCCGTCCGTCCGTTCACAATTGCTTGTGAACACACTAGAGGTCACAAATTTAGCCTAATCTTTATGAAACTTGGTCACAATGATCATCTCAACAAAATCTAGGCCAAGTTCGATATTGGGTCATCTGGGGTCAAAAACTAGGTCACTAGGTCAAATCATAGAAAAACCTTGTGAACACATTAGAGGTCACAATTTTGACTTAATCTTTATGAAACTTGATCACAATGATCATCTTTATAAAATCTAGGTCAAGTTCGATATTGGGTCATCTGGGGTCAAAAACTAGGTCACTAGGTCAAATCATAGAAAAACCTTGTGAACACATTAGAGGTCACAATTTTGACTTAATCTTTATGAAACTTGATCACAATGATCATCTCTATAAAATCTAGGTCAAGTTCGATATTGGGTCATCCGGGGTCATAAACTAGGTCACAAGGTCAAATCATAGATAAACCTTGTGTAGTCACTAGAGGTCACAATTTTGGTCTAATATTTATGAAACTTGGTCACAATGATCATCTCAACAGAATCTAGGTCAAGTTCAATATTGGGTCATCAGGGGTCAAAAACTAGGTCACAAGGTCAAATCATAGAAAAACCTTGTGTAGTCACTAGAGGTCACAATTTTGACCTAGTCTTTATGAAACTTGGTCACAATGATCATCTCAACAAAATCTAGGTCAAGTTCGATATTGGGTCATCTGGGGTCAAAAACTAGGTCACAAGGTCAAATCATAGATAAACCTTGTGTAGTCACTAGAGGTCACAATTTTGGTCTAATCTTTATGAGACTTGGTCACAATGATCATCGCAATAAAATCTAGGTCAAGTTCGATAATGGGTCATCTGGGGTCAAAAACTAGGTCACAAGGTCAAATAATAGAAAAACCTTGTGTAGTCACTAGAGGTCACAGTTTTAGCATAATCTTTACAAAACTTGGTCACAATGATCTACACAACCAAATCTAGGTCAAGTTTGATATTGGGTCATCCGGGGTCAAAAACTAGGTCACAAGATCAAATCATAGAAAAACCTTGTGTAGTCACTAGAGGTCCCAGTTTTGGCCTGATCTTTACGAAACTTAGTCACAATGATCATAACAACAAAATCGAGGTCGAGTTCGATAATGGGTCATCTGGGGTCAAAAACTAGGTCACAAGGTCAAATCATAGAAATACCATGCGTAGTCACTAGAGGTCACAATTTTTGTCTAATCTTTATGAAACTCGGTCACAATGATCATCTCAAAAAAATCTAGATCAAGTTCGATATTGGGTCATCTGGGGTCAAAAACTAGGTCACAAGGTCAAATAATAGAAAAACCTTGTGTAGTCACTAGAGGTCACAGTTTTGGCCTGATCTTTACGAAACTTGGTCACAATGATCATCTCAACAAAATCTAGGTCAAGTCCGATATTGGTTTATCTGGGGTCAAAAACTAGGTCATTAGGTCAAATCATATAAAAACCTTTTGTAGTCACTAGAGGTCACAATATTTGCCTAATCTGTATAAAACTTGGTCACAATGATCATCTTAACAAAATCTAGGTTAAATTCGAAAGGTGAGCGACCTAGGGCCCTTTGGGCCCTCTTGTTGTACTTACTTACCCTATTTTCTCCCTATATGTTATGCCTGGTGTATCAACAGATACAGGAGGCATATAGTGATTGTCTGTACATTTGTTCCATTGAAAATGTTAACCAAAACTTTCATCATAAATACCTTATATTGTCAATGCAATGTATCACTATCCATCATTTCTACTGAATTATGGCCCCCTGCTTGGCTTAGTTATTTATTATGAACAAGGCTTACACTGCCACATAAGCTTTTACTGTGTGCAGTCATGTTTCAGAACCACAATATTAATTTGTTTTGGCCTAGCAACCATAGAATATTGGTCTTCATAATTGTGGAGGTTAAATAAATACATGTAGCTAACTAGTGACATTGGACTTGAACATTGTCATCTCAATTGTGAGATGGTCTTTTCCGTGAGGCTTTGCTGCAAATTTTCAGCTTTGGTTGCAACATTTTTAGCATTCTGACCATTTTAGCCAATTTCTGTGTCGACCAATAAAGCTTGTTTGTTTACAGATAAAATTAGGAGATAAATAATCAGGTCAAGCCATTCATTCATTCCAGTACTAGGTAACCATTTAAATTTCATTTCTTATCATTATGTGAAATACTTGTATATATTTATTCATTGCAATGTTTGTCTTTTGTTCATACAACTTGTCATTATCCTGATCCCTGTGTATACAGTGACTATACTGTGACCTTGTCGTGACATTGTCTATTGATGTTATGCTAATTTTTGTAATAAATATGACGTTATGACATTATTGGTGAGTTTTTGTTTGTTTTAATATTCATTATTTACCATGTGTAATCATAATCCTTGCTCACCGAAAAAAATGTGGATAGTAGGTATTTGGCAGTCGACGTGTTTCTGGTTTGCATGTCAGGGTGTTTTCCTTATTTGGGAGGGGCCATATTGTCTCCCTCCTCTAGGTAAAAATCATGCTGATTTCGACAAAAATTGATGATGACCTTAACAAAATCAGTTTGTTCTGCATGTTACCAAAACGCCAATATTCCCCTCCTTATTAAAGGTCTAAGACCCCATCCCTAACATTAGAAAAAAAACTGCTGATAGGAAGTCCTTACACTGCTGGAATGCTTAGTTTTTGCTAGTACTAAGTTACAGCTGAGTTTTGGTACTCACTAGATTATTAGAATTCATAGAATATCTATGTTTGTTGTCAATTCCAGTAGGTTACTGTTTTCCATTTAAAGTTCAATAGTCTTGTTTGTTTGGGTTCAACTGAGACAGTTGCATATGCTTGGTCGCTTGGTTCACAGGAACTTGCATTTAAAATTTGAAATAAAAAATTTCACTAGGTAAAATATATTTTAATAGTACAGTAGGCCTAGTGAAAAAAAAGTTTTTTTTTTCATTTTTTTTCAAATTATAAATGCAAGTTCCTGTGCTTGGTTCCATACCAGGTTAGCCAATGAACTTTGAGGGAAAGAGGAGACAATTGTGTGATACAAGGAATCTGGGTGCGATACCCGAGCTGAAGTCACACTGCAGCTTCTGTAATATGTTTCATTTCAGCTTCTATTGTGGTTCGTCAATACCAGAAATGTGTATATAACTAGAAGACGAATGTAGAGAAACAGTATTGATCCAGTAACAGTTTGACACATCTTTTAGCTTCAGCTGCTTGATGTCCTTCATGTGTGACAAACACTCGCATGTCCTTCATTAACAGTTTTATACTATACCCAGTCCTTCCATATTGATTCTTTTAGACATTCCCTTTTTTACCTGAAATTCTTGAGAATCTTTGCTTTGGATGCTAGTTATTAATATTTATCTCAGCATTTATGCTGGATTTACGCTTGCATAGCCAGGTATACCAGAAATTAAGAAGTGAGCCCTTGGACAAAAGCCTAGTCACTAGGCAAGTACAGTATCATGTATGAGAACCAGACTCGGAATGCAACATTTTGATTGGTTAATTTCTAACTGTGTACAGAATCAACCAATCAAACCAAGGAGTTTTAAGACTGGTTTCTGAATTTCAAATTCATAACCTTGTACCCTGATTAAAATATCTCACATTCTCATGGAGGGGTCAATCGCAAAAACAAAATGCCGTACATATATGTATATAATTTATTGAACAAAGAATACATGTTTATTGATTAACTTAATTAAGACAAACATTTAACGAGACTTTGTTACAACAACATATATATTATTCTTATCTGTCAGGCTGAATGATAAAGTACAATAATAACAACAACAACAAATATAATGTAGTTCTTATGCCCCCATCTTTGATGAGGGTGTATTGCTTTGCACATGTCGGTCGGTCGGTGGACCAAGTAACTCAAGAACGCCTAGTCCTAGGATCTTCAAACTTTACTTGGAAGTTGGCCATCAACAGCAGATGACACCAATCGATTTTGAGGTCAGTAAATTAAAATTTTCTGACTATTGGATTATACGTGTTTTACAAAAAAATCTCTTGTTACTGTTGTAAAATATCAGTACATTTTAAATACATGATCAACCAATAGTATGGATTTTGTCCAGGTCACCAAAGAGAAATTAAGTCCAGTTATTTATTAATTTACCAAATTCACAAGTTTGCTAGTTCTGTTTGCACTCGTTCCGATACTGGGTATATTATTATGCTGAAGTTAAAATAGTATCGACAAAACCCACTACAATGTTACACACATCGTTATTTTATTCTAACGTCATTACTGCTGTATTCAGACCACGAGAATAAATTGGCGCACAACATGATGTGTACAACTTGAATCGTCATTGCCTTCATGAAATATTACATGAGTATCATATATTTGTGTTAAGTCAGATAGCTATAACTGACATGTAGCATAGTAATGTTTGAAAATGCGACACAGGGGTGTCAATTTTCCGGATTTAACCGGAATTCCGGATTTGTCTATCCTTGAAGAGCTATGCTGTCTGACCAAAATAAAAGTTTTTTGATGAAAATATCTCAAGAAATGGCACGGATATACACAGAATGTATTTCCGTGGAAATGGCAAAGTTATGGTCAATTACATCTGCTCTGAAGGATTTTCTTCAATAAAAAGTTTGAAAAACTGAGTTATATACGGTTGACGGCCTCTAGTTTTTCAAAAATGGTCAGCCGCATATGATTTTCAGGATTTTTAATTTGGCTCTGTTGACACCCCTGTGCGACAAAAACATCAAAAAGTTCAGTATTGATGCTCACGCTCACGATTATACGGTTATAAAGACCATATACAAAATGCAAGATGAGATACTAATACACTTATAAAAAAAATCCAGACACTATGGAACACCTAAAGTGACATTGTGACAAGTACGTTTTGTGAAACTTTTTTCATTTTGTAAAAACTAAATTCACATATTACTTTGTATAAACAAACGAAAGTTTTACATTTCTTAAATGTTTCTGCTTAAAAAGAAAAAAAGTATTACTTTGCCACATGAATTGCTCCATGTGATACAACACAGCCTGACAGATAAGACATTTCTACACAAAGACATCATCACAGCATATTGAGTATAAACCCATTTTGATTTTAGCACAGACAGTTATTTCGAGAATTTGCTGTCCCATCAGTTTTATATTTAGAGTAGATTATTCCTTTATTAGCAAAATAGATAATGTTAAGCCAGACTGGGAAGACAGGACTTAACTTAACCAGCCGAGTACAGAAAACATTAAAAACTTACAAGGCACAATGCCCAACTGAACCAACCGTGCACAGAAAACAAGTTAACTTAAAGTACAGACATGACTGACATTTGATCGAGAATACATTTCTTGCACAAATGTTATTGCACTGTCAGACAGGCATACAATGAATCAGCCCTACATATGAATATAAAACAAACCATTCTAAACATTAAACTGATGGATCAGTAAATTGTCTCTATAATTAATATTAATATACAGTGACAAAACGATAAAAATAATAAACAGAATAATGTATGCGTGAAATCACCTAATATGGTGGTGAAACGATTGTAAGTTAACACATACATGTTGCTAAAATGTTGTTATATGATTATATTAGGAGAAAGAAACAAGTTTACAATGTCATAGAAAGTCACACATATCAAGCAGATACACCTGGTAGCATGATACCCTTTGCAGATCCTTATTTGTACGCAGTTGTAGTACATGTATGGACTTTAATAGGATATGCACTCTTACACATCCAATAGCAGATAATAGAGTTGATCTACACTTTCATATGCCATTGACAAATTCAAAATACTAGTACTAGTATGTCACAGTCTGTATTTCTGGAGTCACATTGCCGTTTTAGACATGGTATACTGTGTAGCATCCAATACAAAACTATTGGCAAACCAGTTGATTTTTCTAGATACAACTCTCAGGACTGTAGAAGTCATACATACTATACACACTATGCATATACTACTTCACAAGTACACTGTAAATAAAACTGACCATCTCAATGACGACACGCTACAGAGAAACGCAAGTAATAGAAAAGTGAAGAACAAGTTTAACACAATTACATGTACACCAATCACAACATCTTGGCAATTTCTGTACACATAAATTCGTGTTGAACAAAAAACAGCCCATGTGTATTGTGATCCGATTGCAAATAGAAATATCGATATATGCATGCATACGATGGAACAGTCCTGATAAACAATCAGCATAAGCACTCTCTTATCCAGGAATCTACATAATACCACTGTATTAGAACACAATATTTCTTATATTAAAAATATTTCTACGCCCGAAAATTGTAAACGTTGATAAAATAATATTTACTATGTATACTAAACAACACAGAATGAAAACAGTTTATTAAATTCCGTGCATACGTACTGAACACTGTTTTGAACATTTCTATTTCCCTTTAAAACAATAAATTGATGCTTTAAATCATATAAAACAAAACAATAAAATAACCAGATAAAGAAACGACCTCGTAATGTAAACATCATAAAATTGTCATTGAGCAATGTACAAAACACTACGTTGTTACTACAGTATATAAAATATTATTTGAACACAAGTTTAATGATCAGCCAATAACAATACTAAATGAAACTACACGTAATTTAATAAAACTCCAATAACAGATGACATAAAATAGTCCTTAATTTGTCCGTCACAAGACAAATCGTTTACAATCGGTCTTCAATATAACAGATAAAAAGAATGTCAACGATTCGTCAATAACCAACAGCCTTGAAGTTAACTGCTACAAAAATATCTCAATAACCAATCTTGAAGTATATTACAGCCAGCAATCCTTACAAAACATGACAGCACCAAAATTCTGTCTAATTCAACCATTAACATTGCTTATAACTCAATCAAGAACTTACGTGCATGTACACGTATCTTCGAACTTCACATTCGTACAACATCAAATATTTCAGATTCTGCTTCTATTACAAGATCCTCTTCAGGTTTTCGTTCGTTACGTCCATGACCTCTGGTGCATGGAACACCGATCATAGCATACAATACATCGTTCAGGCTACACAACCTGCAGTGGCTTAATATACTTACATCAAACTTGATATACTGTTTACAATTTGATACGAGTACTACGATATATACCCGTTCGTAGCCACAAACACTCGACCTACACTCTTGTCTGTAATCATTAATGCAGCACATACACGTATTGTATTGTCTTTTCTATGAAATTTACTGCTTCTTTAAGCCGAACTAGCTTCACGCTTGTCTACTAGTATTAAGCCTGCTAGAACATGTTTATGTTTACCAATAGCCTCGGTATTGCGTTCACCTACTATCCAAGTGTCTTAACAGTCTTCATCGTCATCAGCGCCAAGGTCTAATGTGATTGTTTGAGATTGATCAACCACGTTATGATTTGCAATCGGTGTGATAATATCGCTCGTATAACCAATTATTTTCTTTGGGATGTCATCTGGCGAGGACCCCAATTCATTGTCACCGTTTGTTCGGTCGAATGTTCCACTGTCCAATAGAGAAACATCGCTTGCATCATTGCTGGAGAGTGACACACATTGAGTGTCCGAATCATCCGAAAAATTATCCTTATCTTGATTCGAAAGTGAGTTTGAAGTTACAAGAGTTGCCCGAGTGAGTTGCTTCATAACTGTCGATTTGGAATCTTCTTTGATGTGTTCTTCAATAAGTGCATCATCTGGCAAATATTGGCCTTCTGTCCAGTCATTTACTGAATCGTCTTGAGGTATTTCAGTAAATGAACCAGATCGGACTAATCTCTTTCCTGACCAACCCAAACCACTACCACCTTCTGATTCATCTCTTGTATTAATTTCTCCTTTGAATGAGGTAGGTCGTTGTGACGAAATTTCAATGTCTTTAACTCTATCAAGAGTATCAGATAATCTTACATCGTAAGATGCAGTCCTGTGGACCCTGTTTGTAACCATTCTAGTTTCACCCGTTGTATAGTCATCCCTGATTTCAAAAGCAACACCAGATTTACCGCTTAGGCTTTCACGTTTTTGAAGCTCTTCGTCAAAAGCTTTCTTCCCCATGGCATCAAGCTCAGTTACGGAAATATCATAAGACATACCATTCAAATTTTCTTTTTCATTTCTACTTGGAAAAGATTCCTGAAACAAAACGGAATCAGTGTCAAAGTTCAAATTCATGTCCAAACTTGGCAGCTCTTTATCGAAATCCTCATCTGTGTCGGGAACACTATTTCGCGTCTCATTATCATTTATGTTTGAACTGTCAATGTGATTATCCAATGAAGAACATTTATCACTATTTACAGTAGTGTCACTTACAATTGGCTCTTTGTCAACAAATACGTATGAATTCGATGGTAGACATGACTCTTTCTTAACTTGCGTAGCTGTGAATATATCTTCAGTTATAGACTCACCATCTGGTGATTCGGATCTTAAGATGTGCGGTGGTGAAGCCACCAATGTTCTATCGTTATCCATAGAATTCAGGCTTAGATCACCAAATAAATCATCACCAGTGATAGTCTGATCTACACTCGTGACCGAATTATCTAAATTAACTTGCGCTATCGTTTCAAACTCAATCTTGTCACTATTGACAATTACATTTCTTGTCCTGACCTCTGGCATTATAGTTTCCTCGTCAGTTTCGTAATTATCTTGAGGAACTGGCGGTGGCGCTTCTAATGGTGGCAGGAGTGTTTGTTGCTGATCATTCTCATTTACTACCGTTGCCATGGCAACCAAACTTGAGAAGTCACCGCTAGTAGAAGGAGTACTAGTGGACGAGCTATTTTTCTTCTTCCTCTCGGGTTTCACAGGAGCGCTTTTCTGCTCGCTGTTTAATGTTGCTTGTATAGGGTTCTCATCCTGCGCTTCAAATGGCACAGTATGAGGATCGGCATAGGTCAGGCGTAAAACATCCAGTTTATCTTGTT
This sequence comes from Spisula solida, assembly GCA_947247005.1. Classification (NCBI taxonomy): domain Eukaryota; kingdom Metazoa; phylum Mollusca; class Bivalvia; order Venerida; family Mactridae; genus Spisula; species Spisula solida. The sequence continues at coordinate 56,393,514 of OX365945.1, forward strand.
CCGTTAAGTTCTCAAATGGATCAAATGGGTCAGCGAATTTACCATTTGATGTCGTTTCTTCTGATTTGTCATGCTCTGATTTATAGTTATTATTTGTGCCATTCGTTTCAAGATTAATGGGTGGCTGTGCAGCATCTATGTCGTCATAATTCGATTTTGGCGATTCATTGTGGACCACCACATTTACCTTAGACGGTGTAGAAGTATTTTCAAACACGTCATCATTTATAAACTGCATTCCACCGTTCGCTTCTTCTATGATATTGTCTTCAAGCCCGTTTCTGCTAATTCTTTTAGTTGAGGGGGAATTCTTTTTATCGTATCGCATTTCGCTAGCTGCACGACGAGGGTGAAACACGGTATCTTGGGAATTGGATGATTTTAAGTTCTCAATAGAATGACTTCTATATAGAGGATGATTCAAATTCGTTCTGACGTCACTGAGCTTTCTATTTTTAGGAAGTTGTGGCTCCTTCTGTAAGGTGACTTTTACTGGATATGGCGAGGCGTAACTTAGAATGGTCAAAGCATCTTCGTACACCATATTCTCAAATGAGACAGTGACACTCATAATTCTGTCACCTGCAATGCAAAGAAATATGCATTATTAAATATAAGTAAATGCTGTTTTTAGTACTATTGGTCGACAGTAAATATGTAGACTACCTAGTTGCATTTTTCCGGACATCGGGCGAACCAGCAGTTACCTGGAACTTAAATGTGTTGAGCGTCAATCAATGTATATATATCAGTATCATTTTAATATAGATTTTGAACGACTTTGGTACATAACTTTAAGTTATTGTTGTTGTTTTTTAAGATAATTGTTTGTTTATTTGTGAGACTGTCGTTAGTGGTGGGTGGTTATTCGTTTGTTCCCTGCCAGATTGGCCAATCATGAGACTCTGACTTCGAGGAAATATAGTTCATAATCCAAACACATGGCATAGTACTTGCACTAGTAAATTACAAGTATATGAAATGTACTTACCGACTTGAAATTTTCCAGATTCCTTAGCCGGACCTCTATTGTGAACCTGGCTGACAAAGATGCCATCTCTCATACTACCAGCAATGTTGAAACCAAGACCAATAAAATCCTGACTTGTCAAATGTACCTCCACAGAACTGTCCAGCTGTAAAGTAGAAATACATACGTTATATAATATGAAATAGCTGGATCACACCAGTACCATCTAAGCAACCGTAAGAAACATTAGGTAAATTCGCCCGCAAGGATCAGTGCGCTGAATTGTCGACTGACAGACGCAGATTCTTTCTATGATTTTTACCAGTTACAGTTTATTGGCAATCGGCAAAACATTTGCCTTTGGCCATTTACCAAAAAATAGCCTATTTAGTTCAATGGGGACAACAGTAACGTCTTCCACATGTGGAAAAGTTATCAGACATTTTTGAAAAGGAACAATAATAATTAGTTTTATGGGCAATGAAAGGTGTTGCAAAACAGCGTTAAGCTTGATAGAAACAGACAGAATATTCATCTTCAGTACTTCAGCAACAAATTGCTAATATTTGCTGTCTCAAATAACGTAGTACTGGCGGAAATGTGCATAGTCAGCATGTTATTCTACCACACCTTTGATGACGTTTCTGTGGTAATATCAAACAGTTACATTTTGTATAATATTGCCCATCTCCCCCCACCAAACTATTTTGATGAAATGTTATATTTTTTTGTACTTTGATTTTAATCCCCCACATCACGACTAAATGGGTTATTTTTATGCACCTTTTGAACATCTATCGTCAACTTTGTCCGAATTTATACTTTAACTCAACCAAATGATTTGCAAGTAGTCTGGATTCACATCCAATATCATTGAAAGCATCACCCCAGTATACGTGACGTCACGCTGCGAACTTCAAGGTCAGTTTGGACTCGTACATATCCCATGTTGACCCTTTACCCTATGGAACCCTGACATATTCAGTTACATTGTATCTGCAAGATTCTGATAAGAGAATAAATTTGCATTGTGTTCAACATCTCAATATACCCATCTCCATACTGGGTATTTGAACGTAATAGGGTATTATCAAATACTGTGCCAGGCGTTTAAGGTTACAGTACTTTTTGCACCTTAGAAATTGCATGTTTTGATTCGTGTTTTTCTTATTATTTTTTGCTTCATATTTCTATATAGAAGAAAAGAGGGGCTAACTATTAACCGCTTTGGGAGAATAAGTTCACGGGCGTAACGCATCTCTATGGAACTCAGGTAAATGGAGATAAGGCAGATGTGTTAAAATTTGTCATCATGGAGTAACGTGTTAAGTTGCAAATATTTTATCGTCATCTGTGACATGTAATGGTTGTTCTGAGTAACAGAAAGTCCCTTCCCAATGTAAGTATGGGGTGACCATTTCAACCTCTATGTTCCTGTTAATTCAACATTGTACCATGGTAAGTAGGCATCGTTTATCAGTGTAGCCTGAACACACATGGAGACAGATTGCCGGTGTATTAATATAATAACCTTAACAAAAACATACGTAATAATGTTAGTCAACTATGCTCCTCAACATATTGACATACGCGGCAAAATTATGTGAAATTTTGATAAAAATGTGGGTTAATAATGCGTGGATCGTTGCGTTGTCATGGTAAATAGTCAGTTGGGTGTATTTCTGTATCATTATAAGCTTGAATTCTTTCCGCGCCCAGTTCCGTTGTTGAAAACATCCTAAAAATATTATTCATTTAAAAAAAAGACAAAACTACCACTTCATGTAAGAAATGTGTGGGATGAAATAGCCTGAAATTCATTACATATGAACACATACTGTATGCGTGTATATTTTCGCGGTTCAAATAGTTAGCGGGTTCGGAATTGCAACCGTTGGCGTGCGGAATATAAGCGATATCTTCGTAGAGTTCTATGTAATACTATGCCGAAATTTGCGTTGCAGGAAATAATAGCGATTTTTGTAAATTCATGAAAAATTTCTACATCGCGAACATTACCATACGTTTATAAATGCAGTAAAGCGACTGTCGTCTGCTGTTTCAGGAAATAATAGTAGCATGAAGGTAAATACAAGTAGGGTGTTTTTCTTCTTTCACGGATGATAAAATAGCAGTCGAGGACACAAAACATTAACAGCCGTGATTTATATTATGACAGAAAGTGTAGACATACAAGGATGTCAGTTTTAATGATGTATTAAATAGATATGCGGACGTATTTTCTGATACTCGTACGTCCTCTATGATACACGTCCTACAGCGCAACATATTCAAAGCGCCCCCTCTTGAGCATTAACCCCTCTTCGCGCAAATAGGACTGCGTGGTACCAAGCACAACCCTTACTCCTTTCCTTTATTTAAGGGAAGTCACCGCACCATTGCTCTTTCCAATTACAGTGTCTTGAAATCTCGGCTATTTCCGTTGGTTTCCAGTAAATATATTGCAAATGCATAAAGGCCGCGGTGATCAGAATGCGTCTTTGGCCTTTGGTCAAATTTGTGTTGTAAGTTCCAATGTAATGATTATTACGCGTTATGTATCATTGCATGTAGACTCTGTATTAGCCATAATTGACATTAAATGTGTTAACAAAGTGTCAACGTAGATATGTGTAGTAATATAAACTCCACCAATTAATACAAAACGGTAATTGGTAAGATTTTGAAAAAAGAGTTCTGTGGTATCTTTTCATTTCAGGACACGTAGTTAATCCTGTAACCGCGGTAGACCAAATTTTTACCGCTACAAAGTGACAACGTGTTGACATTTAAGGTCTCTTGAAGGAACATTAAATGTCGCTTTTATTAAATTTGTTACAAGATAGTAAGATATTCAGAAACGACTTTTGAGTTTTAGGAAACATCTTGACAATCTCTAAATGTATTTATGTGTGTGGTAAACAACCATTATTCCATACATACAAAGTTAAATTGGCTCACGTGTAATACACATTCTATAATACAATTCGCCATGTTATGCGCGGACCCAGAAGTATTTCTCAGGGGGTCTGACTAACTATGTTTTCTCAGGAAGGGACCCGACCATCTATTTTTCTCATTTGGGATCTAACCAGCAATTTTCTTGGTTTTCCTAATCAAGTTCCAGGGAGTGTGGACACAGGTAAATCCGAGCATGTTTTTAATAACTGTTTTCATAAAAATAAAGCACCCCACACTTACCATAAATGCGCTGCCATAACTATTTCGGTCTAAAGAACCTAGGGATGATTTCCTTTGCCTCACATAGTTGATGTTAGAGCCAGGTAATGATGACCATGTTTTCTTCGCCAGGTCTCTGTTAGGATCATTCAATCGCTGAAAGTATATAAAACAAGTATGCCAACGGTTTGTGCTTTAAACAGCCGCTAGTTGAGGTGTTTCAAATTTGATGATTTTCAACATATACCAACGCATTGGCAGTCCTTGTTGGTTGTATATAGTTCTGAGTCGAGGGTAGGTATTTATAAAACATCTTAGTAGAAAACTAAGATTTTTTTAAAATCTTAAAATTACCTTTTGTGTATCGGCTAAACAATACAATCAAGATTATTAATTGCTTACATACATGTGCATGAAGTGTGTACGCATTATGCAGAGAGCTACTGTAATCACCGAGGAAACATGGGTTATTCTTCAATTTGCGGGAAATATGCCAGTCGCAATTTTTTTTACTTTAGTCAAAATGTTACGTGTTTCACTAATATGCTTTATAAATACCAGTTCTGTGAGATTAAACAGGCCATTATCATTAAGAAGTTGGGTATCTTCCAGAGAAGATGTCTCCGTCGAATCCTCAAGAAAATAAATCACCAATGGCAAATTTTCACCGCATGACAAACGCATTACCTCCTCGGCTGGAGACGTACTCCATATTGAAGGATCATCCATTCCTAGAGTTGTTATGCCATGTACTCCAATAGGAAGGAGTGGAAACAAAGAAAACTTGGAGAAGATCAGTAGAGAAGGCGATGAAGACGGAGGATTGGACCTGAGGACAATTTAAGTACAGACAAAATATACCAGATTTATATAGCGCCCTTTTCATGCGAACGCACGTTCAAAGGCACTTTACATTATTTTTTTGTTGCAGCCACAAGTGCGCAGGTGCATCCTCTACCAGTGCAGATACAGCATGATCTGACCAGAGGGACAGACTGAGAGAAAGCCCCTGAAGGGAGAGAGAGACGTTAGATACAGGCATGTCCGGCGCTGCAAAGTACAGACACCATTGACGATGTGGCTATATGCGTAAAGTAAGAAAGCATGTATTTCTTATACTGTCTATAAGTGTCTGTGACTCGATAATTGTAACCCCCATGCTAAAACCATCTAGCGGCTTTTGACTGTGGTTTTACTATAATAACTTATACGACACACATATGTGATGCTATTAACGTGTTATACCATGTCCAACAAATCGCGTAATTATGTTTATTCGGCGATTGGCGATGGTGGGATGTCACCAACAGGCTTTAGTACATGAACTGTCTTAAAACATTTTAGCTTAACAAAAAGAGTCTCGCGTCTTTTTAAAAAATGCTAAAAATTTGAATAAGGTGATTGGTGAAATGGCGATGTATAGAGAGATGTAGGCTATATAGTTGACTGAAGTATATTTATGGCATATTTTACGGGGTCAACAATTCAGAGTCGTCATGCTCTGTGTGTTTTATATTCTACTGTATAAGTGAATATATCCGCGGGTCAAAATGTTAGCGATTTGTGAATTTCAGACATTTGGCGTGAAGAAATATTAGCGATATTTTCAAATGTCTTAGTAGAGACCCGGCATGTAAGCCAAAATGTACGCTAGAGGAAATGTTACAGTATTTTGTAAAATCGCGAAATTCGTGAATATTTCCACGCCGCTAATTAAACCCCTTCTGCAGTATACACAGGTAGTCTAATAGGCAACACTTCTCTTTTCGACTCTATTCAACAGCCTCATCGTATTTTTACTGTATTTCAAACAACAATACAACGTGTGACCACAATAAATACATTCAGATATTGAACACCGCCCCCTGTCCTCCATGTAGTCAACGAGTGTTACTTTACATCAAATAGAAAAGACAAAAACAAATCGGTCCATTACGGTGTCTATTGCAATGGTGTATTTAGCGAAGGCTTCTTGCTTTGTGATAAATAACATCCAGGGTAATGTGCATGTACAAACAAACCAGATCAAGTGGTCACCTGACTTTCACAACCACTGTCTTAAAAGGACAGTACATGTATGTCAATTCCCACGAGGCATACAAGACTCGCAGACTGCTTTAATGTACTTATTTCAAAATGGACTTAGAATTTAGACTACGTTGGATGAAAAATCGCAAAAAAATGTATCAATCTTTTGTGAAATGCAGAATACGATGTCTGAAACAATGACTTACTTGATTATTAGGTATAGAATCTCTGTTTGGTCCATAGCTACTATTACCTGAAAAATACGAAGAAAATTAAGAAATGTTATATAATGTCCATCATATATTATATAATATCGTATACATAATAGGCAGTTAGGGACTTTTTGAGTCAATAATTGACCTATTTAGGGATATTGATTGAGGACTATTAAGTCGACTATTGTTGAATTATATACCACACCATAAGTCAAGAAAATAAAATATATTGACTCTTTAATAAACTTTAAAGTTGAGATGTGATTGAAAAAGTACGTTTATAAAGTTTTGACAAAACCATAAATATATAATAAAATGATAATCTATAAACACCGTCTGAAGGTATGCTTAATAATGCTTAAAATAGAAAAAAAAGAAATGAAAAACATCAAAATTATTTACAATACGAGAGTTGTATCCAACAAATCGCGTAATTATGTTTATTCGGCGATTGGCGATGGTGGGATGTCACCAACAGGCTTTAGTACATGAACTGTCTTAACATTTTAGCTTAACAAAAAGAGTCTCGCGTCTTTTTAAAAAATGCTAAAAATTTGAATATGGTGATTGGCGAAATGGCGATGTCTTTGTAAAAACGGTAAATAAACGATGATGCGTACTAAAGTACACGTACAGACCACCTGTTTTCAATGTGGTGACTTTTATGCATTAAAAGTATGCAAATGAAATGGTAATTCTTAATTGTTTCATTGTATAAACAATACAATTGTTTGAATACCAACACAGGTTCGAGGGTTGTTGTATATAGGTAAGTGTGCCATTTAAAGGTATGTTGGTATCAAGCGTTCACTGGTGACCGTGTAATGTCCACCATTTCCATGAAGTCACTTTGGATGTACGAAGACAGTCAAGTTAAATATTCATAATGTAGTTTATTTCGGAAATAATGTCCGAGTAAGTCACGATTCCCTCAAACTTCTACTGTATATAGTGATCACCCTCGCCACTATGCTCACTCAAAGTAGCGTACATGGGGAGTTAGATTTGTCCTATGATCAGGGATACTGGTCAGAACATTTGAACGCCGCGTACTTATTTAGTTTAGGTCAAGGTTAAATACGTTCTACAACCACTTTATGAATACAAATTTTGCAATTCTTGAAAACACGTTCTTTAACTATTACATTGTAATGTAATTGGTGATATTCATCACCACGAGGGTGTGAGATAAGAGAAGCCAACTTCCTTATTTTAAATAACTTTTTTAAATTTTTGGTTTTAAATGCCGAGCATAGCTTTTATTTGCCAGTCAGCTTTCCGCTGAAATATGGCAGGCATATATATCTGTGCCTCGGCCTGGTTTTGAACCCGGGTCGCCATATTCGACGGCAAGCATGCTAACCATTAAGCTACGGACTAACTAACTAACACTAAAACACTATTGACTATGTGTGTTGTTTGTATTTTGCAAAGGCATGACGACAATGTATATAGTATTGTTGGTTAAGATGTACCGTATATATATGATATATTTCCCACATAGTTGACATTTATTGTGACATATTTATGCAACTTTGACAGACAATAACAATATATCTGGTATTCAATTTAAGAAATTATACAGTATACATCTGGGTACTGTTTTTTCAAAGCACTTACGGAAATCTTTAACTTGCGTCAAAATTTTAAATCTTTATAATTCTTTTACTGTTACAAAATGTAGTGAAGGGATATGCAATGTCAAAAATGATTCAGTTAATGATCTATTCCAAAACAATATCTGTATCATATTTGCAGTTGTTAAACAATTACAAAGAATTTAAATTTGAGCGTAACTTTAAGATTTTCGTAAGTGCTTTGATAAAACAGTACCCTAGTGTGTTAATTATTACAGCATCGTTGACTTTTAAACAATGCCTATATATGATATCTGGTCACGTGATACTGTAAGTAAAGAAATTTTCGCGATATTTAAATTTTCGCGATATTTTAATTTTCGCGATGATTTTATTAAAGCGTTATTTTTATTATAGCGTATTGACGGTTTCTCGCGAATTGAGTCGTCAATCCGTGTAAATATACTTAATAACATGTTGACCTTTCATGTCCAGCATTTAGCCGCAAATCTTATATCTGCAAAAAACGAATTCCGAAATAAAGATCAAGCGAATATTAAGTGATTTGTGTGTCCGGGGCATTTTACAACACTCTGTGAATTATCAGAGCATATTCATTTTTGTCCCATTGTATAAGTGGTCAACTATTCATTACATAACGAGGCATGTTTACAGGTATCAGGATATTTATTCGACAATTGATCCTATACAAAATATTTATTTAACTAGTTAGTATACCATTATTCCAACTTCGAAAGTTGACCGACAATAGCTTGAGTCAGGTGTTTATTTCCTTAGACCAAAATCAATTAATTCGTAGAGTATCATCCCCTCAGATCTTTTTCATTTGCTTTAGACTAACCAGTAGCATGTTAAAGCCAATAGTAGGTGTTCACATTTATCCACGAATCGGTGAGAAAGATGTAAGGAGAAATCAAACGCGTTTTTGTTTCAAATTATGAAAAGGAAACAAACCAGTTAAAATCTTAACCAAGAGTCCGATTATTTTTTGGACTGAATATAGTATATGATTAACATAGCCTAATGGGCGAATATAATACAATATTAATATTTACAGCACATAAAATGGGAGAAAAGAAAGAATACATTAAGGGAAGAGGGAGCACTAACGTTACATGTATAATAATATAAGTTACGAGACAGTATGTTTGTCTACTAAAAATTGCCCGCGAGTCAATTAGAGCTGGTCAACTACATGTAGAAGTATATTCCAACGGAAAGTCAGCATAATTAACCCAGGTTAAGTACCTTTTATATTTACGTTAAGGTCAGTTACGTCACATTGTTTACATAATCTTATTGTGGACAGACAATCGATGAAGTTTATAGTAGATTTAACAAGTAAAGAATCGTATACTAGTAGTTCAAATATACTGTAAAGTCGTCTGTTTTGGTGGCAATTAAATTTTCTCGATTTTGTGTGTGTAAAACTGCTCTTTCGAAGAACGATTAAATTCATGCATTTTATTCTGATAATTCAATATACTACAGCATACCGATTAACGGATTTTGAGATGCCGATCAATAGTAACGTTAGTGATAATATTTTATGTCGTTTGCCAAATTCATCATTAATCTAACCAAATTCAAAGAGGGGGATAATAGGGGACAACAACAAAAACGACTGTATGTAATTTTACTATTTTACCTTCTCCGGCCTCTGGGTCTTTTTCAAATGCTGAGTTAGCATAAGCAAACGTATCACCATGTGAACTCGGTACGCTGTCTCCATTCTTCAGCTTCTGTTTCTCCGGGCGAGAGATATCTGTGAATAGAGAGAGAAAACACGGTCAGAGGACATGACAAATAACGAGGTGATTTCACATAACTTTTCACAAATTCAAAATTGCAGAAAATGTGAAAAGATCACGGAAGCCTTCCAGGATTTCAAAAAAAGACCACACTTATTGTGAATAAGTGTTCCACCAAAAAAGTCCTTATGTGGGCAATTTAACATGCTGATAGCCCCCCTATATCATTACTAAATGGTTAGGTACTTCTGAAGATTATGTGCGAGGCAAATAAAATGTTGACGCCCTCAAATGAATTAATTTTTATCTGAAAGAAACCACGAATTTATAAAATGTATATACATGTATAAGGATAGGCGATAGTGCAAAAGGTGCGCAAAATGTAATAGTTTTGTCAAAAGCTTTTTTCCGATCCACAAGAAGTGCAATACAGTATCATTCAGCTTAGAATAGATAGAGATACTAGTAATCTATTTCGATGCATAGGTATCGTGGATATCTATCCGGTGCAAATATTTCACAAAAATATGCTTTATGCAACTTTGACCACAATTATTAGAGATCCTTTACTTTCCGACTGACTCTTCAATCGGAGAGGAATGGTGTTGGTTTGGTATGATCTTCAGTTAAAGTGCTTTTTCAGGTGCATAGTATATGCAGGCTAGACCGGAGGGGAGGGGAGTTATGGTAGAAGGTATGGTGCATTGATAGATTATTTTCATTTCGCAAGCGAAAAGATAATGAAAACTTGGTCAAGGTAGGCAGCACTCAACAGAAACGGACGAACACAGAAAACAGAAATAACTCAGACCACAATAACATGGCACAATACACAACACAAAACGGAATGAGAAAATGAAACTAAACAGCTGAAAGTCAAAGTTTCAGCTGTCAAAAGGCAGAAATACTTAGTTTCAGCTGTCAAAAGGCAGAAAGACTAAGTTTAAGCTGTCAAAAGGCAGAAAGACTTAGTTCCAGCTGTCAAAAGGCAGAAATACTTAGTTCCAGCTGTCAAAAGGCAGAAAGACTTAGTTTCAGCAGAAATACTTAGTTTCAGCTGTCAAAAGGCAGAAAGACTTAGTTTCAGCTGTCAAAAGGCAGAAAGACTTAGTTTCAGCTGTCAAAAGGCAGAAAGACTTAGTTCCAGCTGTCAAAAGGCAGAAAGACTTAGTTTCAGCTGTCAAAAGGCAGAGTCTGAAAGACTTAGTTTCAGCTGTTAAAAGGCAGAAAGACTTAGTTTCAGCTGTCAAAAGGCAGAAAGACTTAGTTTCAGCTGGCAAAAAGTCTTAAACAGTTTAAAAATCACTTTACATGGAATAACACTGCAACCGCACAAATGATTTTGATAGCAGTCAAGAAACGGAAAATAAGAAAACGAATAGAAGATGATAGGGCGCTAGAAAAAGAAAAACATGCAACTAAAAAGATACAAGTCCTTATTTCCACTGTCAAAAAGTCCAAAAAGATTAAGAATCACTGTATTTTGTATAACCCTGCAAAACATGTTATTACCATTGACGCTTTGTAATATTTTGGATTTGTCATTCGTCTAGTGTGTAAAGCATGCTCGTATTTTACGATCAACCAGCAACGACACAAGTATAGCTCTTAGAACTGTAGCATATAAAATACTTAAAAAACGCATTTTAAGATAACATTTTATGATTCGTTAGAAGTTTATCCGACCATAATCTGTTGCCAGAGAATGACTACATGAAGGAATGTGAAATACAAATAAACAGATCGTAGATTTCACTTAATGGATTACTGGGGATATAACCAGGATTTCATGTTATATCAACATAGTGTACCGTATTCACATCGTATTAGCGTATTTGAATATACAGTCAGACATGTTTTAGTGGTCACATGACCTTAAAATAACCACCCGTCTTTAGCGTTCAGCTACGCTCTCCTCAGTGCTTTGATTTCGACCAAGCCATTAATCGTGATGGATGAAGGAACGAAACTATCGGACCGATAGTTAAGGAGAGTAGCATTATTAAATTTCATTTAGGCATTTTATTGAACTTCGAACTACACATCGTCCCTTTGGTGCAAAAATGATGTATCTCACTACATAATATTAATCTTGTTGCGCCAAGGGACATATACTTTGAACAGTCAGGTAAATTAAATGTAGCCCTTGGCAGACCAGACTATAGTTTTAAAGAAAACTCTAATTGTCATTCAATTGCTAACATGTTGTCAACTGAATATTTTTTATTTAGTTCCAGCCACACTTCTGTGACTGACCAACATGATACCAAAAACATGAACGGATACTCTATATCTCTATGTTAGTTCAAACAGGTGTCCTGTTCCTGAAACAACCTCTGTGTTAGGACAATAAACGGAAGAGGTCTGCAATTCAACCAACGCATCATACCTTACGGTTAGTCGTCGACATTTGTTTTGCCATATCCTCTTTGCTCTTCCATACTCTTCTAAACATCGAACGGAAGAGATGGAAGAACTTCTAAAACAGAAGAGACCGATTCGAACGAATCGTAAGACCTCCCTTGATTATAGAAGCTCTTCAGTTTGCCCAAACGAACCGGTCATTTTTTTCTTATTTATGCAATATTCTTTTAAAATTGAAACTAAATAACTATTTAAAATGTGCCGGTGTCGCTTCCGAGGTTCCATAACCTGACGTTATTTGTAGCTTGTGTGAAAACCACTGTAGCTATTTATTTACTTTCTGACATTCCAAAGTTATTTATACATCGGACGTTACGATTAAATTAATCAGACTTTAATCCTAATCCCCGCAACAACTTAAATCGCGTCATATAAATACTGTAGATTACTAAATCATGGACACTCCCTTATAAGCGATCATTTGTGGTGACAATTAGGAAAGAATAAGCGACATATGAATTAAAAACCTCCCATATGAGTACATGTACGTTCGTATAAAAGAATAAGTGCTTATTTGTGACATTGTCACCAATACTGGAGGGCACCAGGCCTGTAAGCAACCCGAAATATCACACACGGTGCATACTTTTAATTACAAAATTGGTCTATTACATTGTATCATGGTGTCAGCCTCTTTTTTAAAATGACTCGCCATGTCGGAATTATAAGGCAACACTAACTCCATTATTTAATCTCATTTCAGTACGTATACTACATGTATAGGGTTCGAGCTTTCTATCGAGCACCAACTCCGAATGTTGATATCTAACATAAAGTCACAGGAGTAAAAAGGTTATGCATGTCTACTGGGTCATTCAGCTAGTTATAATTTATTATACTTTTCGACAGCTTGGACTTGGGCGGATCTGCGCTTGTTTAGTTGGGCATTGTGCTTTGTGTGTTTTTAATGTTTTCTGTGCTCGGCTGGTTAAGTTGAGTGCTGCCTTCCCTGTCTGACTTAATATAATCTTTATGCATGTCTTGAACATGTATTGTAGTTATACAGCAATGATATTGTGGCAGAGTGTCATGTATATTTCCATAGCGCATGGAGCCCTTTTTTACGTGCACTGACATGCGATATACCTTTTCAATCGTCTAGTGTGTACATATCATTAATTGAATGACGTACATTGAGTGGACACTCAAGATTGTACAAATTCCTTTCCGCAATATTATTTCTCATCAAGGCCACTAAAGGGTCACTGTATCACCCCCCATAAATCGGCTTATACTCGTTCAGTTTAATGAAAATAACGTGTTAGTAAATGCAATGCGAAAATAGACAACCGAGAGACATTTGGATCTGACGACGGGCATAAGGTCAACTTTATAATCAGTTGTTTTCACAGATCGCTTTTCAAGATACTCAAAATAATAAAACATAATTTTCCAACTTTATGGTCCTTGCGCATTGTGAATGGGGGAAATCATGGTGGCAACAATTAAACTATCAGAATGGCCCCTGATGTCTCTCTGGCGTGAATGAGATCAGTCTCACCCAAGTCATTATCTCAAACAACTGTTAGTTTATTCAGTTCAACTTTGAGCATAGTACGGAGAATTTGACACGATCCTCGACCTTTAATTAACATAATTTAACAGTTGATATATCGTGTCTATATTTGTATCCAGTGTTGTATGGTTTCATAAGCGGGGAGTATCACGAAGATGCTAGAGATGTAACACGAACGCAAATCTAAAGAAACAATATTGCACGATTTGCTCGCGGAATTTTATATATTCAACGCAAGAACCTTGTAATATAGGCATGCATAAAGGTTAGAATCATGCCAAATTCTCCGTACTACAAAATACATGTACATGTATATAGAGAGGCTACGATACGCTCCAAAACATGTGCTGTATAAGTGGATATCTCCGCAGGTCAAAATGTTAGCGATTTCTGAGTTTCAGACATTTGGCGTGAAGAATACTATACTACTCAAACTTTGCTAAGTGCCAAGAAATCGATTTTGATGAGCGTCTCACGTTAAATGTACAAAACCGATGAAGAAAACGTTGTGCAATTAATAAAATATCATCTTATCTGCTGCTAAATTTCGAAACTTGATGTCTTGCATTTGATACACATTGCCAAAATGAAGTCGTTTTCCAGGAAACTGATTAGCCCCATTAGCGGGGACCAAAGTGGCTAGATTAACATTTTTTATCATGTTTTTATTACCTTATCGTGTAAGACCCAAAATACCAAGAAAATGACCGCATTCTGTTACTACCGAGGCTTGAATGCAGCACAAACATTTTAATGGGGTTGGGCTTATCAGCACTTAGACATAAAATTTTGAAGTAATTTTTATTGGTTTACAATATTGCAGATGTAACATTATGTTTCTGAAAATCATAACATTCAATATTATTCAATTTGCAAAATATTTAAATGGAAAATTTCTTGGCCCTTATCAAATTTTGAGTATATTAGCGATATTTTCAAATTTGTAAGTACAGTTCTATGTAGGCTATAATTTACGCTAGAGGAAATGTTAGTAACTTTTGTAAAATCGTGAAATTCGTCAACAGTTCCACTTCGCTAACTAAACCACTTATTCAGCAAACGTGGGTTTAACATTGGAAAGAAATGTCCCCATTTGAAGTAAACATGTCCTTAAACTTTTCTACAAGCTTTAAGAAAGCAAATTATTGTCGTAACATATATACTTAATGCATAATTTAAACACAGAGTAGCATGTCTATTTAACCAGTCGGGTCATGCAGAAAATTGGACCTAGAGATTTGGAAGAGAATTAAACGTAGATCACCTTACGGCCATGTTTTACAAATAAAATAAAACCGCAGGTACCAGTAGGACTATAATGAAATTATACGCGGATTTAATGTTTTTCCTTTTAAATTAGGTTTGCTTATGAAAGGGTATAAGTGTGGTTAACGTTCTACAAAATACAGGCTTGCACATGTTGTGGTAAAAGCCAGAAATCTGCCACGTAAGGTGTGGGCAGTGATTAAAGTATAATCATTTTACTACGGTGAAATGGCTAGTATGAATGGTAATAACGTATTCGGGGTATTACTGAAGTGAGAATGGAAGAACGGCTATGAATTAGCCACATACACCAGCCGGGGAAACTCCTTAGCCATATAGGCTCGTATTTAGCATTTACTATATAGCGACCAATTATCATAAATGCCGGAAGTCGAATACATGGGCGTATTAGTGTGGTGAAAAACCATACATGTTGCAAACTTTTTTATACATGTACACTAGCAAATTCAGTCAAAATAATGAAGGCGTCAATGTCTGCTTAAGTTCAGAGGAGGCGGGTGATTGGTAGTATCATGGCTAAACTCAAAGCGAAGATTTTACGCCTTAGCAGGATGAACTCATAGTTTATGCGTGAGGAAGCTCTCTCACGGCAGTAACCCAAAAGGTCTTCCACCCAAACACGAGTGGTTTGGTGATACGTCATGTTTTTATTTAATTATAATACCTTATTACGAAGGTGTGCCTTGCACGTCCCTGTGTAAGACAAATTCTAAAGATAGAAGCAAAACTTCCACCGAGTCTGCGTATCAATAAAGAAGCAAGAAGCTCACGGCATTCGGATGTGAAAACATCCCATAGTCATTAAAAATCGCCCAAAGTGTTTGCATCTGTGTATCTTCTGGTCGTCTTTCTGTCCTAATTAAGTTATGGAAGTAAGGACTGTGGAACTAAAGATTAGATTTTAGCAGTTAATTGTAAAGCCCTTCATTGGCTTCATCACTCACCTTAGGAATTGCATTGCTACTACAAATGTAGTTATTTTGTTGTTTGGGGTGGGGGTTGTTGCGATGGCCGACTGGTCTTCTAGTATTTATGCTTTCGTACTGGCGCTGGACAGTATTGCATAGCCCAAAACCCACTGTAGGTGAATACTTTTTATGGTGATGAACACTTAACTAAATGCTCGTATCTGATGTAATACCCAGACGTCGTGAGCATAGATTATACTAGTAAATGGGATATGTACATGTATTATATACATTTGTATATGGTAATTGGTGAATGCAGAAAAAACAAATTAGCGTTGAAGGTAAAGGTCACGCCAACTTGTCTGTCCATAAACATGACATATTGCTGTAATCAATAATCTTTCTATCTCGGACATCGGCGAGGTGAAGCGGTCAGACTAGTGATGAAATGAAAAATATGACGACTTTACGATGAGTCAGTCCTGATTTATTATACAAATATGCAGACAAAAACTGACTTGAACAAATATGCGACTAGTCCTCAACAGTGTTTAGTTCATTTACATTTCAATGAACAATTCAGTGTGTGTTTAATCACATATTACTAGTAATACACAGTTAACATCAAATTGCCTCAAGGTGTTACGTGTCTAACTTGAGATATATTGTTTTTACTCTTTATAGCCATGAATGCAATTAAATTATTGACGCTTGTTTAAAATTTAGTTACAAATCCAATTTCTCACGCGTCATTTACTTCTCCGCCTTCAAGTGCACATAACATTACACCATGATATTTATTTCGTATATTTTGCTCTGAACTGAAATACCTATCTCTTTATTTGCTTTCTTTATTAACTTGTAACACATGTGCGCAAATATCAAATTGAACAGTCATACGAACGTGTATATCTACCGACCACGAACATGGCCAGCGCGTGCATCGGTGGAGTACGTTAAAGAACCACGGAGTCTCTTCGGAAAAAGTTAGGGTATCGCAACCGAATTTCTTGTATCTCACACAACTGCCACTTCCCTCGAAGTCCGAGTTCATTGGCCAATTAGGTCTTGGGTGAACAAAATGATATACTTCAAGCAATTACGACTGTCTCGAAACAAGATGTCAGCTGATTTGAATTTGAGATATTTTTCTCTTGAGCAAAAACATAATAGAAATTCGGACAGGGAAGGCAGCACTGAACTTAACCAGTCCACCAAAGAAAACATAAACTAGCAAAAATTACTTCCCGGTGCATGTCCTTAAATGGCAGTCATCAGTCAGGTAGCCGTAAATTCCGTAATGAAACAAGCAGTCCGAACACCATCCATGCAGGCATATTAGAGCGGGCCCCTTTGTGAGATTCCAAACGTATGTAACAGAAAGGTCTGTCTGTATCTATGATTGATATACGTGCATGTGTATGTCTAACTTGAAAACTTAATTACATTGATGAAGAAATATAGGTGTTAAGCCCTCAATTAGTGTTAAGCAATCCATGGTCGAGTATCAGTCAATCGAAAATCGTTGGTAGCCAGCCAAAGTTTGACAAATTTCGTAACAACATCATCATTTGATTAATGATGTATGAACATATTAATTAACAGAAATCAATCAAACACGTGTAGTGTACACTGACATGCCCTGAACACGTGTTCAACGTGTTTATTGTTGACATTTGGACCAGGTTCACTTAGATCCGAACCTAAGGTCGTCACTGACAAATTTTTCAACGTCGTAAAAAAACAGAAAGAAAAGTTTATAAATAACGCTAAACATAAAGGTGACATACTAAACGATCATGCATAGTTTTTTTCGCCAAATTAAACCGCACACAAGATGATTGATGGCCTGTCATATGGTCCGTGTTTTTTGTTTATGTTTTATTTTCATTGTGAGCTTTGTAAGCCTCGGCTTGATAATGTTTCTCGTATAGTTATGAATGATCATCTTACTAGCGGAAAACACAGAATATGTGGCTCTGTTTACGTCGTGTTTTGCAGACGTTGATTTATTGAAACTAACATCAATTAAACAAATTGATGCACAACATACCTATTATGAATGATTGCATCACTGATATTTAGTGCATGTATCATTTATGTTTAGTTTAATTATACTATAAATGCACAAATACATAGGACTGTGGTAAAAAAGAATGTCTAACCGGCTGCTCCAAATCTCCAAATGGTTGCATCATACGATGTCTGATAAAGCTGAAGGGTTGTTTACAAAGGGTACCGTTAGTGTACAGGGTGGTCCTTAGTGATTTATAGAAATGGCTGGACATAAAAATGGGCTTCGTAATTTAGCAGAACACTATAATAGGTTCCGCAAAACATGGAAGTTCTCACTAATATTGCACAAAACATAAAAAGTATACAAATGAATATGATACAGCGTAAGTCTCGCAAACCTGACACTATCTGACTGTTCGGACACGACTCGATCATTACGTGCCGGCTGTTTCGGTGCAGCGTCTTTAGTTTATGATTTAGTCAGAGTGATTTGACGGGGTGTCGGTCGAAGGTGTCAGGGTCCGTCTTGACATCGTAAAACTTCATAAAACAATCACTTACGTGTCGTACGTACGAATAACGGTTACATGTGTCCGTAGCTTTACAAGTGATGAGTTGGTTCGATTTTTTTACCGAAAACAAGGGGAAGGAAATGTAATGAGGGTTTTGAGTCCCATAAAACAGCAAGGGTAATGCGATAACATGTTAAGACAACTTGTTTCGCTAATAATGGTGATTGACAAAAACACAAATCTTATTTCAGGTGTAGTTGCAGTTGTCATTTATGACCGTCGAAATTGTGGGCGCAAATTTGATATTTTACAAACAATAGTGCAAAAGAAACGTAAAACAGCCGAAATACATGCACACAATCTCGGTAGGATGGTCGTTTTCAATCGAAATCCTTGCGAAAACATTGAACAGGTATGCAAATTACTCATCAAGTAAGATTGTAATCGAGTTAATAATATAATTCGCTGTCATTTGTGATAAGATGATTAAATTTATGTCCCCTTAGCGAAAACTTAACATCTTTATAAGTAAATAAAGTAAATAAGTTTACTGGTGACGTGTGGCCTTAAGCTTGTTAAGAGAAGATAACTATGTTTACACATGTATACTTCTAAGCGAAGATGCCTCAGGTTAAATATTTCATGTCAGCGTATTACTTATCTTGATGCAAGCAATTCGTAGTATATACGTACATTTATATCAAATGTCCTTTTATAACGACAAACGTGTATGAATCGTTGGTATGTATACGAACAAGTAAAGTAAACTGTTTACTTATTTTAGTATCACCCATACTTGAAGGGCAAGGCGATTTGGCGTTTGAGACTTTTGCTTTAAACATTACTTTCCAGAGCACGATTTTCTTTGCTTCCCGGCTCACATCATTTACTTCCCGCGGGACCAGTCATGTGGGTACGTTTATTTAACTGCACATGTAACTGGGGCCCTATATCATATTAGATCAGACTCTCATGGATGGGGTTCGAACCTTCGAAGACAGATGCCACATCCACCTTGTCATTTGAAGAAGACGGAACCATTTTTAACAACACTATACATGTATATCAAAAAACGATGCTTTGAACACACAAGATGTATCGATAGTTTGTGCAACCAAAAGCATCTAAGTAATATCAGTAGCTTAGTTTGTTTGGAAGCATAAAACTTTTATATGCTTGGTTTCTAACCCATGGACTTATTGATGGAGTTGACTTCAAAGTATGAACTATGTGAAATTAAATACAGACGGTCATATAATAAAGGTAATTGAAGACGAACAAAAGTTGTAATTGGGCCAAAACTACTTGTATTGTACACACATACAAATACTAGTAGATAATTTCCTTAGAGTAGTACCGGTATATGGTTTCATTTACTACAATTGCTGACACGCCCCTTTTCAGAAATGTGAATTTGATCCTTATAGAGGCGTATTCACATACGATACCAAATTTGTATTACGTTCGGGTTTAACGTAGATTTGCGCGGTCATAAATTCGTGGATTTTAAATTTGAAAAGAAATATTGAAATATAAGAACAGGAATTCATTGGTTTACACAATTCTACGAAAAGTCATTTCCAACGAAAAATAACGAGTTTACAGTTTAACATTAAAAATTATGTAGTTGTTTTTGTAGCGTAAACTTGAATGAGGTCTAGTTCACCATTAGCCTAATTAAGCATAGACCGTTAATGAAATGTGGTACACTTAATATGAGTATTACTGTTCAGTTTTTTTGTTACATAAATATAACGTATCAGTTACATGTAGTTTTTATGTATAATTTAAAGTTGTCATTTATATACAAATACACAATAAAATCTCAATGATATGTCAAGTCTTGAGACCTTCAAAGATTGGTGATTATAATTGCATTGGACGACACAACATTAAGGTTGGGTAAAGAGAAGAACAGGAAAATATTTTCGTAAACTTGCGATCCCACATTACAATGTGCGTAAGTAGTCGCTGAGCTTTATACAGTCCGATAGAACTCCTGCTCTTTATCTGGAAGAAGAAGAAGAACATGACCAGCAGATGAGCTACAGGTTACTTAAATAAGGGTAGTCGAAAGGTAACATGTCTTGAAGAACGTGTGTAGAAAATGCATGTCTCTAATTAATTTGTATAAAAACTCACAGTGTATTAACGAGTCAACTTCTGGTTATCACAATAAGTCATACACGTTGAATTGTATAGTCTTCCAATAAGTCACACAGTGACCGGAACTCACATATGCTTTTGCTCGCAACGAGTCATACACGTACAATAAGTCATACAGTGATTATGTTATATGCTGCGAAGTAGCTGACACTTAAACAAATATCGGGTGCACTATAACAAATAAATGCATTACACTTTCGGATTATAAACTACGAGCATATTTGGAGGCCCAACTACTATACCAGAAGCTTGCTAGCTTTAAGTTGTGCGGACAGGTGTTCTATACATCGCCCAACATAATTATAATTTCTTTCCACAATCCGGCGAAACAATTTAACTCATTATATGTTAATAATTATACATTCTTGTTGCACGCGAATACCACCATCATTACCAAATTAAAGAAACATAAAATCTTGGGCCATTTGAGTACATTTTCATCAGTATAAAACCCTGTTTGATACGTGGTTTATATTTAACCAATTTTTATTGCACATAATCAAACACATGCCGCCTAATATTACCTGAAGTTACGGCGATAAATATCTCACGTTTTCAGCCATTACTTTTAATGTTCTCAAATTACCGTGATGTATAAGCATTTAATACACAGGTACATTTGATCGCTCTTTTCCCGAGGATCAGAAAGAAACATACACGGACATACATCTAAACAGTGTAAAGTGTGCCACCGTAACTCAATCGTATTATCTGGCGACCCGGGTTAAAATACGGATTGGGCACTCATATGCCTACCATATTTCAACAGAAAGCTGGCAAATAAAGTCTATGCTCGGAAATACCTGTTTGGTTACGATAAAGAGAATTGAACGTTCATGGCAATCGGGAGTTTTAAACGGAAACATTAGGCTGGGTCGGAGTTGCAAACACGAGCTTTTGATCATTTGCAAATGCTTCGCTCTGGATACCTTATTCCTGATGTAAGACCAGCTTGACCCAAGTAATGGATATTTATAAATGGAATTAGTATCATGACCATAAGCCTCGATAGCGTAGATGTAGAGTGTCCTCTTCGTGTTTGAGAGATCTCGGGTTGAATTCCAGGCTGTGACATACCAAAGTCATTAAATTGGTACTGGTATATCTCCCTCGCTTGGCACTCAGCATTAGGTTGTTCGATGTAACTGCTGGTCCGCCTGATATCAGGGTAATGTGACTAGGTTGTCGCAATATGTCTTTAATATTGTTGACCTCTGGGACTTAAAAAACAATATTTTTTAAAACAAATGGTATCTTGACCTCCCTCCCCCCGACCTCATACACAACGAGCAGACGCTCTGTTACTTTGCTTAACATTATGTAGGTTCTGTTTGTCAAAAGGTACTCCTTGAAATAATGTTTTCCGAGAGCAATTTACGTTGTCGCACCTGCATTACTGTCACTAGATACACAACTAAATGGTGTAGAAATTATGTCATTTATAGTTAATATAATAAACCTTTATGTCCCAAATCATGACATTTTTGTCATTTATATACGCTTAATATGAAACCATGCATCCATTTATGATTGCCATTCACACGACTTGGCAACATAATGTTGTTTACTTATAGACTCCTCCGCTGAAAACATTTTGAAGACAGAACGGGTCGTTTGTTATTTTTGAAAGCATTAACTGCTGACAATGCTGGGATATATGTCCAAAAATATCACATAAGCGGAACTTTTAGATGAGCAATGAATTAAAAATTGATGTTAATGGGTTCCGTATAAAGCTTGTAGTGGTAGCAGTAATTGTCATTGTGATGCTAGCCGTGGAAAGCTACATTTTAGAAGTTTTTACTCTTGAAACTAGGTGATTCAGCTTTTTGGTTGCTGAAACAAGGTCATTCAGCTTTTCGGTTGCTGAAACTAGGTAATTCAGCTTTTCGGTTGCTGAAACTAGGTCATTCAGCTTTTTGACAGCTGGGACTTAGGCAGTCAGATATGTGTTTTGCATTGTGCCGTGTATTTGTTGTATGTGATGTTTTTATGTTTTCTGTGCTCGGCTGGTTGGGTTGATTTCTGTCCGGTCCGACGTTCTATTATCTTTTGGCTCTTGACACTATTGCCTTTATTAATACACCAGCTAAGTGTTCCATATCTAACATGTTGATGGTACCTTTTGATGTTAAATATAGAGACCCCCAATGGACATAAACCTGACAATGGGGCAAAGGGTCCTGGAAGTAGCATTGTATGCTGAATCCCCTAGCTCATCAGCAACACCAGTACTGTCTTAACGACTATGTTGTGGCTTGTTCCCACTGTACGGGTTCAACATGTTAGGTATTTCCGCGACATTCCAACTGACTGAGGCGACATGCAGTCAAAGACGAGTGTCGTGTTTTTGTAGCTGTTTCATATCTTTTAGTGCGTTTCTTGTCTGTTTGGTGTGTTTCTTTTCTATGCCTTTCTGTTTCTGTTGTCCGGTATTACATTCCCTGTCCCATTTGTTTGTTATTATTGAAATTGTCATGTTCTGAACATCACAAGACGTTTCATATAAGTTGCTTCAGAAAGTATGCTTATATTACGGATCGATACTTAAGCACAGAAAAACTAGTCAGGTCAAATGTACACATGGCAGATTGCTTTTGAAAAGATGTAAACTTCAATAATAACAATCTCAAAACAAACAGAGTGTACATGTGGGTAAATATAATATCATCTTCGTACATCAAAACAATACTCGTGTGTAAATTGATATACAAACAATGTAGCTTTAAATGGACAAAGTCAATATACAACAGCGACTATTTTTAAAACACCCAAATTACATTTACAATAGCTCTGATAAATACATCCGCGTGTTTTACGAAACAATTAGAAATGTACATGTACGAGGGCCGTTCATTTAATATTCATACGCTAATAGTAAATCATGGAACGCTTGAAATCATTCGTCACAATCTATTCATTGACTTTGGATGGCAGATGAGCAAATCAAATCCAATTTGCTACAGTGTGTGCTTTGGGTAACTATATGGCGACGAGGAATGTACACATTCACTGAGCATACCTTCCGAAATAATTAAATGTACTTCATTATATAGAGAAGCTTCGGTTTAATATATAATTATTTGCCTGACCAGTTAGTGCAGTCGCTAGAGCGCTAGTCTACACGACTAAAAGGTCGTGGGTTCAAATTTCAAAACAGGACGAGGTGATAAACTGTTAAAGTAAGTGAAAATAATGCACCTAAGGTCATGAGGCCTTCACCTTTGGTTTCTAAATGACTTATTGATGTTGAGAACGGTTGACTGTTGCCTGTGTTGCGGGGGAGACAATTTAGTATACTGGTTGGTAACAACTAACCACCTCCATATATCACTGTAATACAAATGCACTTCTGTCACCAATATGAGACATGAACCATTTGTCGCCTAAATGAATTACATCCATGTTTGGTGCATGGCTGATGCTACTGCTCATTTATTGAAACGTATATATTGAGCGACCAACTCTCAACAGCTTTCACGGCTGAGTAGTTAAAGCATCCTCCCTGTGACCGGGAGACCTACCGTTTGAATCCCATTGGCGGACCGTTCTGATATATGGATGGTGGTGCAAAATAATGGTAAGCGCCTGCTTACTTGTCTGATATTTGGTATATAAGGAGTGGAACATGAAAACAAATATTCAAAAAAGGGAAACGAAATCGGACAGGGGGGCAGCACTTAACAGAAACAGCTGAACTCAAAAGGAGGCACAAAAAGGGACACACACACACAAGAAAAATCACTGACCACACGCACACACAACAATGACCAACACAGAACTGACCAAGAAAAATGAACCTGAAAACAGGTGTCTCATATCTAATACCTCATATCAAGTCAATGTGTACGAGGTAATCTTAACAGGGTGACATTTTACTGTACACTGAATGCACTGCGCATAAAACTTCAAAATATTGTTCTGTTAAAAAATAATTACGTGCACAACTGTTGACATTGTGTGATAAAGAATTTGTTTTAATTTACGGAAGTTATTTATCAATTACATAATTTGGCGTGTGTGTTTAATTACAGTAAGGGAAGTGATTAGTCGTTCGCCAGTTTAACTGTCAAATAATTTAAACAAGTTGACATTAAATTTCAGTGAGTTTACTTTCACAGCTGTAGTATGTGGTGAATGCAGTGACAGCAACGTCTGCGTGGATGCATATAGTGACAAGGTTGTTGAATGCGAGTTGAATGCGAGTAATAAAGATGTAGGTGGTCTCATCGATAGCCTAGTGGTAAAGCGGCCGCTTCGAATGCGGGAGAACCCGGATTCGATCCCAGGACGCGTTATACCAAATACGAAATAAAATTGGTACCATGGTAAATGAACTTTGAGGTGGTCGACCAATGGACGAAGGTTTTACAAACGATAGGCCAATAGACAACGAATTCTCACATTCAGTTCCTTGTACTCTAAACAAATTTTGGAAATGTTTATTCAAGTTATGGAGATTTCTGTAATGCAGCTAGAAATCACATAAGCATTCGAGGTTTGTTTGAAACTGTTTCATTGACCCGAGTGAAAGAAGACCCTTTAAATTCATACGCTGATTTGAGCAAAATCTCAATTTGAGCTGAAATCTTCTGGAGATCGAGGCCAGATAAGCGTACTTTTTAATACAGGCCACTATGATCTAGACTATGTTAAGAATTAACATTGTGTACATTTTATTCATGCGACAGTCATTTAAATTTGAATGATATGCTCGTCAGTTTTTTTTCATGATAAAGAATGTACGAATGTATTACGTTGAATAAATTATGACAGATGAAATTCGGTCGGTGTCTCAAATAGTCTGTGCCTGACACGGTCCATATTGAAAGTTTATATTCAATGATAGTATGAATGTATAACATGTATATATTTGAATCACATTACCTACATAAATGAGTTCACGTCTCATTATGTTTTAAGTATCCGCAAACAATAAGTATAAGCTAGCGCTCTATTGGTTAATCCTGTTCGACATTCCATACGGGAGTATATATGAATGAAAGAGGAACGCGCGGCTTGTTTATTTTCATTGAATCTTGGGTTCATGGCGGCATGAAATAACACCATTTTTTGATATTAATTGATATTGAATGTTGCTACACTGATTCAATTAATAGAAATTTAGAAAAAATACCGTATTCAAAGCAAAATAAAGCATTTTATAAACAGGTGTGTTTCTAGGGCAGACGACAGATATGACATATTGGTAGTTCAACACTGTGATGTAATTATGTTAAAACGGTCGATTTATACGTCTGTATTTTGGTAATCTCAAAAATGCGTACATTTGATACATCAAAAGTCGTACAAATGTCTTTAGTATGTGATGTTATGTCTACGCTGGAATGCATTTATGATGAAGACAATAGAACACAGTGTAATAATAACCAATATCACATTGACCCGGTGAGCCCGAACATAGTATTTAAAGAATTTAGCGTCAATTTGAACTGACATGAAATATAGGCCCTTCAGACTTTTAATATTATTTTCCGTCAGATTTGTAATCGTGTACAGAAAAACTTCATTAAAAGACCACCTCAATAATAAGATCACCGTAAATTTAGTCTGAAATTGTCCACTTGTTTCTCTTTATTCAACTTCAATATCAGATTAACTCAGGCGAAATGTCTGACCAAATAACAGAACACCTGCTGAAAATTCCAGAAAAAGCATATGGCCAGAACCAACAACTGAAGAGAAGAAGCTCTACGGTAAAAAGGAAGACCTCAAGAAGACAGCTTCCTTTATCGCTGTGACAGGGGTGACGGTATAGACGTGAACAAAGAAGAAGAAGAAAAAGAGATCAACTCAATAAGAACAACAGTTTTAGGGGTCCCAAGTGTTATCCTTTTTCCCATCGTTCTTGAAAAGGAATTGTAATCATAGGAAACAAATCATTAGTAATGAGAAATCCCCAAATTTGCATTATTTTATTTCTCTCATTAAAACAGGAAGATCTAATTAATTAACGTTAAACTAATTCGTAGTATGCAAATACAAAATGTATGTTAAGTTGCTTTTATACGGTATGTAGGAGGTGTCAAGGAAGAATTGGTGCGGTGAAACTTCATGAAATTAAAAATATGTGAACTAGCCTAGTGAATAAGTAAACTTCATGTTTGCAGATTTCTTATGCTATAACCACTCATGTAGAGTTCACACATATTCTATACTACTAAAGGTATGGCACATTCCTTAATGTATAAACTACGTTTGATTAAGTAAAATCCATATTAATTAACAATGCAGTGTATGTCCAATGTAATATATGCGTCATAGAAAAGAAAATCCGTTTGTAGACTTTGCAAGCTTCAACTATGAAGCGATGTCACAGCTGTGTGTTACAAATGATATCATTCGCACAGCTTACGGCATATCAGACAGAAAATGCGTCAATATTGGTATCAATTATGTTAAAATCCTCATATTCAGAAAAATAAATGATACACACCTTTTCGACGCTTCCAGAGTAAAAATCCCAGAATTCCAAGAACAATAAGCACTACCGCTAGGGTTGTGAACACACTAGCTACAACAACAACACCAGCATCGGGACAGTTTGCCGCCGACACATTCGTCGGCAAAAGTAGCACAAAAATTCCAAATAGAAATAAACGGACCTTCATCTTAATGCTAGTATTTCACTCTAATAATTTTGCATTATCACACTTTTCATATCACATTTGCAGGTGTCGTCAAAACTTATCTAAATACAACGTACATAATTCTAAAATTTTATCCAACTTTATTTATAAGCAAGATAAGTTTATTATATTAATCCAGCGAAATTTATTTGTTATTTCATTTTTTTGCGTGATATATCCGATTTGTAACATTCGATACCCCTTTATTTCATCCGTTTTCAATTGAATCGTCTATTATCACTGAAACGACTTAAACCTTAATATTTGTCCTCGCGTGTTAAATGTCCATAGTACGTATAAGGATATAAGTATGCCGTATTTCGCATTTCTTTCAAAGGCTTACCTGGTGGCCACTCGAGCGTGACGTCGGAATGTAACGCCCCGAAGCACATCAAATGTATACGAAAACATCGCTTTTCGGGGGATCTTTTGCGAAAATTTGACACTTTACTGCAATTCCGTCTCTATAAAATCTCTTTCATCCAGATTCAATTAACTTACACAATGTCTTTTTAATGCGGGCACATTTTGGGAAGCCGACATATCTTACACACCGTAAACAGATTTAAAGAAAGGGCACATAGTTGTTAAATTATTTTTTTAAAGAAGAGATAACATGACATTTGTAAGGTCTAATAGAATTCTGTCAAAAGGCTTAATAGTATACGATGTTTTGACACCTAGAATTGATATAAGCGAACTTATTTACATGCATATTCTTTGTAGAACATGTCAAACTATAGTTTTTAAATAAAATGTTAAAGGTTTCTAAACCTTCACTTATTACTGTAATCAAGTACCCCAAAACTTGACACAAGTCACTGTCAGTATATTAACTGAAACACAGTATTCGTATATTCCATAAATATATCCTTAAACTATCAATAAGCTGGGAAGAATATATACACGGTCCCTGCAATAAGCAAGCGTCTCAGGCTGCGGCACATGACAAGGGAACTTTGTCTTGTATGCACCAAGTCGTATATCTACTAATATGGGTTTAGCTATTATTAAGAAAGCATCTTCATTCTTATGCTCGCGTGTTTCTGTAGCTAATAAGGAGATATGGACGTACATTGTTTATAACATCACCATAGAAACCAAGTGCTGGACAAGTCTGTAAATATATTTCTATCAGTTTGGTTGCCTTTTGCTAATGAAACTTCCACGACAGAAACTACGTTCTTTGATTTATTGACATTAATACAAAAATAGGAACGCCGAGTGCTAATTTTGGATTCTTTGACGGCAGCAGATTGTCGCACTCTTTGTACGGTGTATATTTACAAAACAGACAACCATGTGTATGTGGTCGTCTAAATTAAGCAGTCACCTACCAATATGATTATCTCTTAATCTGAACTTTGAAATTAAAGACCACAATCAAAAAGCCACTAATACAAAATCGTAACATCCTTTTCCCGGGGCAAATAATTGACATTAAAGTATCCTTTTACTTTCACCAGAAATAAGACTCGTGCTTATATGTGACATGCATCATACATCATTTGGCTCATTATAGGCTTAGTCCAATGGCATTCGCGAATTATTATTGTATAGTTTTAATTCATTGAACTCGACACCAGCAGGTGCAATATTGCACCAAAATTGTACCACTAACCTCTGACATACAATCTTCGAAGTTAGCACTTCGAAATAATGGACTTATGATAAAACAGTAATAAATCACATACTAGAATGTTTGATAGTATATCTGGATCAGTTGATAAAAAATAAGACAAAATATACACACGAGTAATTGCAGTACTTTAAAAGGGCAAAAACTCAAGTTCTATACTTTTGTGAGCAGTAGTTGTTTCCCTTGTTTACAACTTTCTATTATTACACAAAACTTAGGAAGCTTTGGGTGTTCGCACTCGTACAGTAGCACCCAGCCCCCCCCCCCCCCCCCCTTGTTTACAGCCAGGTATTTTAGCATTATATCAACTGAGCACCATGATCTGTTTCAGCGTTAGCACTTTCGCGGATAGGACTTTAGTTGTGATAAATGCGTTACAGTGACAGGTGACTTCGTTAATTTGTTAATTAGCCGACATCTCTGTTGTTACGGCGCTCGCCTGTTAATCTGAAAGGTATGTTCACTAAAACATTATTTTTCCTAATAAATGTAATTTTAATTTTAAAACACCAATGCCCCCAGTTGCGAAATATATTTTTGGATGTGCGATTTTTATTTAGTATACTGTCATACTGTTAAAAATGCAAAACAAAGTAAAAAAAAACAGTTTGGATACAATAATGCTGAAACATGAACATACAATGATATGAAAATGTCCATTAATTATAACTATCAAATTATTACGTAGCTGATAGATAAAATAAGAAGTTATACAGTACATATATTTTTTTTGCAGTTTGATAAAATTATCGCCATTTTTCATCGCCAAATTGAAATAATAATCGCCACTTTGATAAAATTATCGCAAATGGCGATAATGTCGATTGACAGCGTGAGCCCTGATCAAATACAATAACTCGAAGGAACGATTCGTTTTGAATTTGATTATGCATTCAAGTGTATTGTCTTGCACTAAAGATCCGCCGATTTTTCCCTGATTTTAAGTGTTTTCTAAAGTGTTTTTATAAATAGCCGATTCGGACACATTTGCTGCTGAAATATATAATATAGTAACGTCCATACCCCGATATCTAACAACATACTAAACCCAATTTCTAGAAACGAAGTGTTGATAAGTTTCAAGTTAGTACGTCAGTCATCGACGCCGAAGTCCCCCCACACGTTACGTCAGTAATGTCCGAGGGGTCCCGATAGCTCTCACCGGGGCGATTTACACACGTCATTTTGACGTCGTCAACGATGGCTGGGAAATAGGTCGTGAAACGGGGTGTTTTATACACCATTGCCGTGCATATATAATTTCTCATTACTTGCTATAGTAGTAGTTAAAGAATTTTTAGCTTGTTAAATCTTTTCTGTCGCTAAAATCGTATTAAACCAAATAAACGTCCGAAAATGACGGTCTTCTTTTTTACGCGCTGGACGCCGTTGCCAAGACGTCATTAATTGTTTGCAGTAAGACGTTTCTAGCAACAGCATACAGTCATGGCAGAAAAGGTAATGCTTTTAAATTAATTTTAACTGTATTCGACGAAACAGAAATGCTATTTTTTCTGGATTTCATTGCTGGTATGTTTATTATTAACGAGTATGAATTATATCTAGCCGTTGGGTTTAATCAAATTGAGGGAAACTACGCATCAAGTAAAACTATTTTTTAAACTGGTAGACTATGTTTCATTATTAAAATGGTAGAATATGAATACAATTTTCTTCTGTAGGGAAATAAAATAACTAACTGTTATTTTAATAACTTCTTGTAGTTTAGTTGAAGCTTCTCAGCAACTTGGTTAGAATATAGGCTAAATAAAATCTAATAAAATAGAGATATTTTTTCATTTCCATTTTAATAGGCATTATATGTTTTGCTATTTTCAGTCTATGTCACAAAACTCTACAGCTATCGAAGCAGTGCGACTATTTATGGTCGTCAACAAACCAACATTTAATGCAGTTGATGAACATGTCGGTATATCCGGAGTTCTTATTGATACTAAGAATGATACAGAAACCTCTACGGTTATACAGAGGACAGCTAATTATATGGGCCTCAATGAATGGTCTTTAGAGCTATTGTAAGTTGTGTTTTAATTTATGTACATGTAATCAGTATTTTAAAGCATGCTCCGTTATATGATTTCTATAATAGTTAGTTTAAGAATGTACTGTACAATCATTATTTTTAGATGGAGCTGAATGTTCGTGGATTCCGTTGTTAAACTCGACCACGAAATCTAATCCCCACGATTAATCGACCTCCTAAATACACTAAGTTATATACCGTCCAACAATCATTTCATTTGTTTGGTTAAAAATCAAATTAAAAAATGAAGAATAACCTTATGATTTTTTAAAAAAATGAGTTGATGTAACTAACAATAAGTGTTTGAGACTAATTTCAAACGTAGTTTACAGTATAAATGAGTACGCTTAGATTTATACTCTTATTTCAGTATGTCACCAGGTTCGACATTACAATACAATGCTTGTTTGTTCGTACCTCCTAAGAGCACAGTGGCTAACTTTACCGACACACGAGGCTTGTACCTACCACCACGTGTGGCCAGTTTCAACAACCATCCTTGGCTTATACCACCAGAGGCTCCAAAGGTTCAAACCCAGGAGCACCTGACCAACATAATCCACCAGGAGGAATGTAAGCTGAGAAAGCTTGTTGTAGCAGACAAATCATTGAGAATTGACCTTAATTATGGAAAAGATGAGGTCAATGTCACTGAGATGAGATCCCGCTTGACCCCAAATGGAGATGCAGTGAGCGTCCGGGTTCCATTGCCCGAAGATACAGGTAATGATATTTACATGTTCGCAATCTTAATATTGAGAATAAATGTACTTAATGTTAATACAAATCACAGTTTATATACGAGGGGTGTTCGAAAAGAAATGCAACTGACTGTCTAACTTTTATTGACAAAACCATTTACGATGAAACTCACAGAAACTATTCAATGAACTCTCCTTACACATTGCACACTTATTTAATTTTGTTGTCGTCTGCAAAAGTTGCGTCATCCTGTCTTTATGATGTTGATATAATCCCGACACCTCATTTCTGGTGTTATCTATCGTCACGGGGGTATTCACGAGAGAGAAGTCAGTTTCTCCTTTTTTATGCTGAGCGTCTATTAAGGGTATTAATTCCTTGTACCATATCTGTTTCGACATTGTTATAACACGGCCAGGGATCGAGCCCGGACTTTCCGCACTCAATACGGATGCTCTACCACTAGGCTATCGAGGCCTGTAATTGTTGCTATGACTTGAAGCCCCTATGGTTTTCCCATGGTTAGCTTCCTTAAATCTGTGTGACATTGGATATCAATAGAACACTTATTGAGTGGTGCCTTGTATAATTTGATCATGTAACCAACACGTATTCGTACCTTTGCAGGATTCTACGAGCCAAACATTCGTCACTTTATTGACAAGGAATATAAAGATAACCTCATCCCAGATAACAAACTCTGCTCTGTAAAGATTGGAGCTGCTCATGATGTAATTTACCACACCATCATCGACCCCGACAAGGAATCAGACAATGGTAATACTCAAATGTAGCTTTTATTTTCATTAACAATTTTACGTTTCATTGTCTTTAGTCAAACTAAAATTTCAAATTCTACAAACCGATTTAATGATACATTTAATGTATCTGTTGAAAAAGATCAAACATTAAACTTACTTTTACCATTTATTGAATTGACAAAAAAATGTGCATGTGTCAACTGTTCAAGCCGCCAATGATCTAGCGAACCAATGCTCATAATAACGGTAAACCCGTGTACGTATAGATTGTATCAAATCTTTCTTATTCTTAAAATGCCGAGCATAGCCTTTATTTGCCAGTCAGCTTTCCGCTGAAATATGGCAGGCATATATATGATTGTGTGCCTCCACCCGGTTTCAGATTAGACGGCAAGCGCGCTAACCATTGATCTACGGAGGCCAATCGAACATTGATGTTTGAAGAATTTTGGAGAATCAGATAAAATGAGAAATTAATTGGTGCATTATTTACATATTTCAGACAAGTGTGAAGACACATCTATGATAGCATTGATTGAAACTGACAGAAACATGCCAGGTAACATAATTAATACATTATCCTATACGAGTAAAAACTTACCCACTACTTGTTTATATGACAGTGATTTCATTCTTTTCTAACCAATACAAATACTTATACTTATGTAAGAACCAATATAATTGCCAATTTGTTAATTTTGAAATCCACTTATGCAAACAAATTATAAACAATTCCACAGTATAGACTATACAAATGCAATTAATATTATTTGGTCGAACCTTCATTAAAGTAATTACAATATGACCTACACACACATATTGAATAATGTAGACTTTGAGCGACAGTATTTCCAGTCCCTAGTGTACTAGTATATATTTTACTGAACATTTCCTGAACATTTCATTGATCATTATGTTTATCTTTCAGAGAGAGAAATCACTCCATTACCAACTGTTGGAACCAGTTCACCACCATCCTCTAGAATCTGGAAGATTGTCAAATATGGACTTCCAGTTCTTGGTCTTGGATTGGCCGCAGCTTTCTACTACAGAAACAAATGAGCTCACCACATATTGCCAAACATTGTTGTATCTGTTGTTGTTATCTGCATATTTTTGATATTATAAAGGTGTGCTGGCACACAAATCTAATTTGGATAGTTTGTTTTCAATTTTATAACCATGATTAAGACATCAGGGTACGGTTGTATCAAAGCACTTGTGGAAATCTTAACTTTACGTTCCAAATTCAAAATATTTACAGCCATCGAACAGCTACAAATTGTGATAAAGGGTTGTTCAATATTAGCAATTATTTAGTTAGGAACTACTACAGACAATACATCTGTTCCCAAATTGTAGATTTAAATAATAATTAAGAATTTAATTTTGATCGTAAGTTTACGATTTTAGTAAGTGCTTTGATAAAACAGTACCCAACTGTATGCAAGTATGGTCCCTACACTCGCTAGATAAGATCACTAGTTATGGTCCCTGATTACAGTCCTTAAAGACACAGTTGCTGTCCTGAAGTACCTACTATAGCACGTAGTTCAGTTTGTTTCGTATTTCACATGCTGATATACTGACGGGAGAGCCAAAAATGACTTGAATTGCAGAAATACAAAATGTCGTAATATTGTGCTAGCGTAACATATATATATATATAGCTTTTATTCAGAAAAAGGCTATTAGCCTATCATTCCACAAACATATATACAGGTATAAACATAGCATGTCAATGGTGGTACAAGAAAATAATTATAAACAGTGTACATACATATACGTATATGTATAAGCATTTGCAAATTTGTTAATGAGTTATACATGTAGTTCAATAAATTTACACATATTAAAGTTAAACTAGAAATACATATGAACATGTGTGTATAACAGAAAAACAGAAAAAGATAATAGTTGATAAGGGGAGAATTGGGACTATAAGAAGTATAGTAGTGATCTTAATTCAAAACTTTTGTGCACAAACAATGATAGGTTTTTTATCGTACAATGATTTTCGCTGTTCAAAAGTTGTGCAAATTTCAAAACGTTCGGATGTTTCCAATAATATTTTTTGATGTATACTTTTCTTAAATCCTGATATAACGGACATTCTAAAACGAAATGAAATTCATCTTCTAATGTACTACAACATTTACATTTGCGTTCATGAAATGGTACTTTAGCTGGCTTTTGCCATCGTCCAGATTCAACTTCTAATTTATGGGCCGAGACCCTTAATCGTGTGAGACATGTTCTAAATTTATAAGTAGTAATAATATCTAAGTATGGTTGAAAACGAAAGTCGGCTAGTAGGTTATATGTTTTTGCTCTTGATGAATTTTGAAGTTCACTGTTCCAATTTTGAATAAACAAATCTCTAATTCGGGTTTTAAATATTCCTAAAAATAA
The DNA here is from genome assembly GCA_947247005.1 of Spisula solida. NCBI lineage: Eukaryota > Metazoa > Mollusca > Bivalvia > Venerida > Mactridae > Spisula > Spisula solida. The sequence goes on from OX365945.1 coordinate 56,428,293, forward strand.
ATTCACGTTCCCTACACCTTGAAATTGTCATACGTAGTTAAAACCTAAAGATTCTAAAATGAATTTTACAGAATTTGCCCAAGATTTCTTTTGAGGCCATATTTCTAGATCATTTATCATCATTTTATATACATTTTTTACATATTTACAATCTTCACATTGAAGTATTTTAAACCAGTATTTGATAACATTTACCAATCTTCTATTAATCAAGGGTGCTCTACCTAGTTCTCCATATATAAAATTATTTTGAGTTTGTATTCTAACGCCCAATATTTGTTTACAGAATTGTAGATGTATTCTTTCAATAATGTCACTGTTATTAAAACCCCAAATTTCGCTTCCGTAACTTAGGATCGGAGTAATAAGTTTATCAAACAAGTCTAAATGGTGACTTATTGAAACCATAGGAAATTTTATTAAATATTGAGTTTAAAAATGGCCTTAAGGGCAGTTATATATTTGACACTGAACAAAGACTAACATGGCACCCGGGGATGAAAACTACGGTATAAAACGGTTTTTTTACCTCACAAAGGCACAGCGGTATACCGTTCACTGGATATTGCTAGTAAATGTGAGTAATAGTATCCGTTTTCGCGACATTGGAGTGGAAATGAAAGTAAGTTCAGCAACTTATTACTTCACATATCTCAACCGAGCTTTAACGTATTCATGTATTTTTATAGCGCTATAGCACGCCATAGTATAATAAGTATTCCTAAAAATGTTCCAATTACCTGATATTGAGCCACTACTCACTCGCAAATATTGACCATATAACTGCACATGCGTTTGGAACGATTGTATTAACAGATATTTATTTTTGATTTTAGCATTTTGTATGTATTGAACCCACATGCGTTAAGTCCAAAATTCAGAAACAAATATCAAAGTACAACGAAGAAAAACACCGAAACAGATAAAAGTATGTGTACGGAGTATAGATGTATAGTGTACAGGGTATTGCTCAATTATTCACCGTTTGTGCACACATATTTATCATTAAAATTAGTAAAATAAAATTCGTCACATCGATGCTTTTGTCTTAGCATACGTCTGCTTATCAATTGGACCATTTTAATCTGCTATAAACAAGTATATTGCTATATGATAATGTTTAAATCTTTCAAAACTTCAAGACGGTGAAAGAGATAAATCTTAAAGAATATGTATCACATATGAACTGCTATTGTGAGCAGTAAAATATGCTTTGTAGCTTGGACTTTGGCGACTCAATGAGTTTATGGCTGTATGGTTGTCAATAAGCACGACTGTCTGGATAAATGCAATGTTCATTTTGGGTTCACTAAGATTTTTGTTTAGTTCCAATAGTAACATATTTAATATTCCAATAATAACATGAACGTCTAGTTTCATTTTTATTTGAATAGAATACAATGTACCTGATATGCATACTTGCATGTAATTATGCTCTCACCAAAAGTCGGGAAGGGAGGCATAGTGTATATTTGATCTTTTCCGACCGTCCAAAAATGATGTGTTGCACAGAATTTGAAAAGAATAATTTGAACTAAAGTCCCTATACTTCATGGGAATATTGATATACATGACTGTGTAGTTGTACACCTAGGTATTTTGAATCAGATTTATTCAGTATTAGCTCAGTTTTATTCCTTCGTGTGGTCAAGGGCAATGTTCAGGGGTTCAAGAAGCTATCGTCTTAAAGAGGGCTGTACTAATCAGACTCTAAGCCCTGTGACACTCGTTTGATCGAGCTTAATTATTGCGTGAGTAACAATACGAGTTTGGCTTCTAATTGCCCTTTTAAGCAATTCCTGATGATTTGCCGGTTTTCAAAACTAAAAAATATCGAAGTAGTTACTTACATGTATATGTAAAATTTACATTAAACAAGCCCAGAAATACAAAACAAAGTCGATGAACTTACCCTGGTTTACACTTCATTGTCACGAAAAGTGATAACATTGCTCACCATTACTGGCAATATCCCGTGTACGGTATATCGCAGTGTCAATAAGATTACACTCAGCAGAGAGAAAGTGAATATATTCCATGTAAAACACGCAAGGAAATATCAAATTAATGACAAATCGTGCACGTCGTCTGTATGGCCTACGTATACTAGTTACTTCGGCCTTTTTACCGGAGAAAACGGAAATAGCCGAAGTTTCACGATTGCGTCTGTACGTACGAAGAAACTGCGCTTGTCGGGGCGATTTACGCACGTTCATATTGACGTCGTCAACGCACAGGAAATAGTTCGTGGAATTTGGTGTTTTAAATACCGTTGTCGTGTATGTATAATTTTCTCATAACTTGCTACATAAATGGTTAAGATATTTTAACATTTTACTAGTGTTTTTATCGCTAAAATCGTGTTGAACAAAACAAACGTTCATAAATGACGGTCTTCTTTTTTACGCGTTTGACGCCGTTGCCAAGACGTCATTAATTGTTTGTAGTCCGACGTTTCTAGCAACAGCATACAGTCATGACAAAACAGGTAATGCTTTTAAATGATTACTTATGTACATCTAACCGTATACAACGAAATAGAAATGCGATTTATTCTTGGTTTTTGTATGTAGGCCTAAGCATATATTATAAACGATAATGAATTAGATGTAGACCGTATAATTTAATGAAATTGAGGGATACTGCGCACCAAGTGCAATTATCAAAACTGGAAGAGTCCTTTTCTCTTTAAGGAAATAAAAAGAACTATTGCAATAACTTCTTGTGATGAGATCCTTATGTCCCACTTCCAGTATGTTTCTACAGCTTGGTTAAGATCTGAGTCACTGAATAAAATGTTCTAAAATATTGAGACATTATAATCATTGTATTATTTTGCTTTTTTCTAGTCTTTATCACAAAACTCTACAGCTATCGAAGCAGTGAGGCTATTTATAGTCGTCAACAAACCAACATTTAATGCAGTTGATGAACATGTCGGTATATCCGGAGTTCTTATTGATACTAAGAATGATACCGAAACCTCTACGGTTATACAGAGGACAGCTACTTATATGGGCCTCAATGAATGGTCTTCAGAATTATTGTAAGTTGTTTTTATTATTTATGTGTAATCAGTATTTCAAACGTTGATTGGTTATATAGTTTTTTAGTAACATTTTTATTTGTTGTATAATAGTATAAAACATAATCTCGACCGATATTGCACGATTTGCTCTTGGAAATTTATATATTCAACGCAAGAACCTTGTTATATATTCATGCATAAAGGTCAGGAGCACGTCAAATTCTCCGAGCTATACATAGATGTAAAAGTAGTCATTTTATTGAACGGGGGTAAACAAAGATATATACTTTTGTTTCAGTGTGTCACCAGGTTCAACATTACAATACAATGCTTTTTTGTTCGTACCTCCTAAGAGCACAGTGGCTAACTTTACCGACACACGAGGCTTGTACCTACCACCACGTGTGGCCAGTTTCAACAACCATCCTTGGCTTATACCACCAGAGGCTCCAAAGGTTCAAACACAGGATCACCTGACCAACATAATCCACCAGGAGGAATGTAAGCTGAGAAAGCTTGTTGTAGCAGACAAATCATTGAAAATTGATCTTAATTATGGTAAAGATGAGGTCAAGGTCACTGAGATGAGATCCCGCTTGACCCCTAATGGAGATGCAGTGAGCGTCCGGGTTCCATTGCCCGAAGATACAGGTAATGATATTTACATGTTTAGAGGTGGACCTTCCAAATGTTGAGAACAGTAATGTAAATATTAAATACAAAGAACATGTACTAGTATACTCGTATAATTAGGCACAGTGGCCGAGTGGTAACGAGCTTGGCTACTGATCGAGAGGTCCCTGGTCCGAATCTCGACCGGGGCACTTGGTCGTTTATGAAACGCTTTTCAGTGTTTCCCACCTAACTAGAGACAAAACTGGTTGGAAACCCAGAGGTAGTCTCGCGTGTATCGATGCTATACACTGAGCACGTTAAAGAACCAAGGAGTCTATTTGAAATGAGCTAGGGTAACGCACCCGGATTCCTTGTATCACACCTCTTTCTCTTGATTTTAAGTCTGCCTAGACAAATGTCTACGTTCCCGCAAGGGGTTTGACATTAATGGAAGATAGATAGATAGATAGATAATATTACACATCGTCTGCGTATTTCATTGACTGTTTAAGTTTATGTTATCCTGTCTTTATTTTGTTGATAGAATCTAGTTACCTAATTCCGGTTGTTTGATCGAGTATTCCACACATATTCGAACTTTTGCAGGATTCTACGAGCCAGACATTCGTCACTTTATTGACAAGGAATATAAAGATAACCTCATCCCAGATAACAAACTCTGCTCTGTAAAGATTGGAGCTGCTCATGATGTAATTTACCACACTATCATCGACCCTGACAAGGAATCAGACAATGGTAATGATCACATACCATTACCTTTATTTTCATTGAAAAATTTACTTTTCAGTTTCTTCAGTAAAGCTTAAAAGTCTACAAAACGGTTTAATAAAACAAACTTTGGTAGCTCTAATGACCAGGTTTGAATATCAAATTTCCCTTTATAATTTAGTGATATTTCATTGAACACTTATTAAATGCGACACAAATGTTCATGCGACACAAATGTTTATGTGTCACAATTGTTCATGATGCCAATGTTCCTGCAAAACCAATGCTCATAAAAACCGGTAAATGTACGTGTACGTATATAGAATTGGTGTTTGATTATGTAGGAGAAACGGTTGAAAAATGAGAAATTGAATGTTGAATGATTTACATATTTCAGACAAGTTTGAGAACACATCTATAATAACATTGACTGAAGCTGACAGAAACATTCCAGGTAACACAATACGTTCTTCTTCTACTTGTTCTTCCAGTCAGTGTATTAGCAGGGTCCACTCTGGGACATTGTCGCAAATTTCAACTTTGTTTTGTCTGACAAGGGCTAAATCAACGGAGAGACAAGAGTGTGAAACCGGTACGAGAAATCCGGATGCGTTACCCTAGCTATTTTCGAATAGATTCCTTGGTACTTTAACGTGCCCGATGTACAGCACCGATACACGCGAGTCTACTACATACCCCTGAGTTTCCTACTAGAACGAAGTTGGTTATCCTATCATATGCGACTAAAAATGCAGCCCAACTTACACGCTAGTTTTTTTATATGACGCTTCAAATGTGTTGATGCTTTTAATTATAAATATATACTGCTTTCTCATGGAGTCGATCCCCTAAGAGATAAAAACCTAACATGCACACTTCAAATTGTTTGATCTGCAACTAAATTTCATTTTCTGACTGAGAAATTACTGAACTACAGTAAAATGAACCATTTCTGGAATAAAAAAGCTTTTACATGTATCTTAAAATATTTGCTGTGAAGCAAGTACCAGTCAAAAGGCTCCGTCATTTAGAAACTTTCTCATCGACCCGATCCCTCCGATTGGTCAGTCTATAATTAACCCAAAGACTGAATTATTTTATGAAACACAGTGGTAACATAAAGTTTGTTCATCACAGATACTATTTACAGAATTTAATTAATGTGGACAAGTATGTTGACAAAAATATGGACAAAAACAAAAACCCATGGTTACGAGCTTTAGGTATTACTGCTCACCACAATGGATTTTTCAGGGTTGGTTTTAAATCAGTCCAAAAAAATTGTTTACATGCGCTTTTATGCATATTTTTTGCTGTGATGACAGGAAAAAGTCCACTTTCAAACTTGCATATGTTTTGGAAAGGAACCATCACTGCGCGTGTTTATATTCTGCAAAAATAAGTAGGGCTCGGGTCGATGAGAAGGATCGACTCGATGAGAATCAAGTATATACCTAAACATAGATAATTTAGATTTAGGTCGACAGACTTTCCAGTCCTTAACAATACAAGCTTTGTGTTTTAGTATAACAGGAAAATGTTTTATCACATAAAATAGGCTCTGTGAGTTTAATAAACCCATTACATAAAAGTCATAATACACACGTGTAATAAACATGCAAATGAGGGATAATAATACAAGGGCGAGTCACTTTATTCATGTATTCATACACGTTGTCAAAAAAGTAAAAGAATACATTTTTAGAATAGAATAAATTTTATATCCGATTATGTGCACTCTATGGCATGTTATAATCACACAATAACAGATGTACAAGAACTTAAAGAGTTATAACTGTAAGTAAACATGACGGTAGGTCCGTTAAACGTGGGTACGAATAAGATCGGGACGAAATGTACATACCAAATATCTGTCATCTACACAAACACACGGCTCTGGATGTTGATTTCATTGTATAAATCCGTTAATTTTGAGTATTAAAGACGATTGTCCTTGCTTACCAAGTACTTGCATCGTGTACAATCAGTTATGTTCGGCTATTCAGACGAATCGCGAATATATTCACGCGGAAAACCTAGTTACTTCCCCTGTCCTTGGTTGTTACTAATACCCGGAACGGAACACGGAACAGAACAGAATACGTTGTGTTGCTGTGGTCCTAGATTTAATTATTTATTTTGTTTAGCGTAGTTTTATATCTGCAGGATTTTAGATACCCTTAAAATATTATTTTCAAAGACAGAAAAATTAACATATTGGTGTATACATTGTTGCACTATTTTCTTAGCTCTTTCAATGAACCGCTTTACTACTATGGAGTTTATTTGCTAAAGGGGAAGTGTGTGCATTCTTGACAAACTTTTACTGTGTATTTAGTTTATGTGATAAAAAGAATCTTACATTCGTGTCATTCCATATTAAATTTATTAAACTCGTTGAATAAAAGTGATAAAATGCTCGGCAGAGCCTCGCATTTTATCATTTTATCCAACTCGTTTAATAAATTTAATATAGAAAGACACTCATGTAAGATCCTCTATTTATTCTTTTTCATGGTACATGTATTTCATTGATCAATACGTTTATCTTTCAGAGAGAGCTATCACTCCATCGCCAACTGTTGGAACCAGTTCACCATCATCCTCTAGAATCTGGAAGATTGTCAAATATGGACTTCCAGTTCTTGGTATTGGATTGGCCGCAGCTTTCTACTACAGGAACAAATGAGTACACATCACACGTTGCCAAAATTGTTGTATCTGTCTTACATTGCTTATGTTTTATATTACAAAAGTGTGCTGGCACACAAATCTAACTTGATAGTTTGTTTTCAATTTTATTCATAACCCTGAATAAGACAATCAGTTGTATGGTGTATGCTCCATATACTCCCTGGATACGAGTGCTGGATTCGGCCACTATATAAGATCGCTATCTATGATCCCAAGTTACAGTCCTTAAAAACAGTTGCTGCTCTTTTAAAAGTACCTTCTTCTTGAAGGCGTATATATTTCGCCCCGAGACTGTTGAAGTTGGGAGGAGGTTCCATTCTGGGACGTTCCTCACAAAGAATGTGTTGGCAAGGGTCTGGTCTTGGACCCATTCCTGATAAAGGCGGTGTTGACAACGTGTCCTGGCATCACTCTTGTGGACGTAAGTGTCCGCTGTGAAGTGAACACATCACTTCTGAAGCATAGTCTGTTTCGTCGACGATGACTCTCACAGGACTCCAATTTCATGTAATTCAGCATATTGGAGATTAAATCAACTAGATCAGCAACAACTTACTACATTTGTATAATTTTATTTTTTCATCACATTCTAGTACATGTTTCGGTCAAACTACCTTCTTCAGCATATTGGAGACGCATTCCTGGAGTCGTGGTGGAGAAGTCGTTGTTAACAAAACGGGCGGCTCAGAGTTGAACCTGTTTACAGCTAGCTTGGTGCGATCCTGGACATATATGACTGTAGCAGCATTCTCAGTGATGGGACGACCCTGTTGGAGGCTTCCTTGACTGACGGCGTGGATTCCTTGATGTTTCGTTTCAGGAAATATTGAGTCCTGTGAGTCTTTGGGGATACATTGCTGATGTGTGAGTCCCAGGAAATAGTGTTGATCATGCAGTATCACTTCAAGATTTAAACATGTACTTGCTGGCATCAATATAGTTTCGACCGGGGTGTGGGCATGAAGTACGTAGTGAGTGTTGATCGTAGCACACAATATATTGGTAGGCCTAGCTACTATATGTATACGGAGGACAGTCATTTTGCAGAATTGAAGATCATCTCCACTGACTTCCCTTCTCTTCTAATGCAGCACTTGATGCCTTTCTGGAGGCTTGCTCTGTTATTGATAATCTCACAATTAATACAGCACTGAACAGCATGATGTGGTCAGCATATGTAGCTAGGGTGAGGAGGATTATAGTGGTATATATATGTAGATTAATTTATTCTAGCATGATATCATATTCGCCCATAGTAGGATTCTAATTATAACATGTCATGCGATTTTTAAATGCATTAAAACCACGAAGGTATGTGATTAAAACATATAAATTTTCCACGAAATTGGAGCTCATGCAGCTATGTCACTTGACTACAGTACAGGTAACAAACGACCAAATACCTTCTCGGACTCAAGTGATCCTGTAAAACTTTGGTTTGACTGGAAATGGTTGTATGTTAAGGCAATGGACAAAAAGTTCACATAGCAATGTGTCACTCTACACTGGGACTGAATATTCGGTCCCAACTCTACAATAAGTTAAAACTGAGAATCAATATATAAATTGGGACTCAATATAATAAGCTTATATTGAGTCCCAGGTTAAGCTTATATTGAGTCCCAGGATAAGCTTATATTGAGACCAAGGTTAAGCTTATATTGAGACCAATGTTAAAGAACCGATTTATTTGGAGGTTTTGAACCTAATAGGATGACATCGATGACATTTGTAGTCGCCCATATTTCGACCACAACATAAAAGAACAACAACAACAAAGGCAAAACTCAGTGTTTTAATTTATAAAAATAGACATTATATCATTGATTTTTCGTTGTGTTTTGATCGTGTTCTGGTAAGTAAGTAGTTATTTTATAATTTTGAAGCATAATTTTTAAGTGCCATGTTGTTATGAACCGTTTACTAAATCAATTTATTATTGCGAACTGGCAGTATATTCGGACATTCGACTACTTCGACTAACTGTAATACAATACATCGTGTGCAATACTACGTTCGGAAACTGACACGTTTCATTCAGTGGAAGGCGGTGACATGTCTAAGATAAGCAAATACTGCTCTGATGTTCTCTTAAAGCTCTGACATACAGACTGATTTAGTGAAATGATTGACCAGAGCAAGATCAAGTAAATTGAGAAGTTTATGGCAATGAAAGAATTTAATTTCAGTTAAAAAATAATTGCAAATATTGCGTTTTCTAATGTGTCGTCTGGTAAAATTTATCATATAACCTGCTATCCTGCAATGCTGTAAAGCTGTGCCGGATATATATCATTCGGCACTCCAAGAGTGTGCAATAAATATTAAAATGAGTCTGACATTACGTAAGCCAATCCATGGGTAGATCGGTCCATGACGTCAGGATAATACCAACATCGTCAAGATATCACGCTCATTCTACTGCTAAATTTTTGTTGAAACCTATGCAGCATACATCATCATTTTGAATGATATTTAGCGTTCTGTATAAGCCTAAAGTTATGTGATAAATAGAATCTTACATTCGTGTGCATTACATGTACAATGTATACAAGTTTTATTAAACTCATCAACAAAAACAATATGACACTCGGCAAAGCCTCATGTCATATTATTTTGTCATTTATAGTTATAGGATTTGACAATCATTTATTTCATCATACAGTTGCATCATCTTTGTTTACTCATCAGACCAAATATTCGATGATGAGTCTAAGTAGCATGACTTTTTGCTGTATCATTTTAATTCCTCACTAGCAAAGTATTAAAAACTTCTTGCGCAATTTAGAATATTCCTATGGCACTTCATAGTGAAGTTTATACGTACGATCAAGCGAAGTCCAAGTAGTGCAGAGTTATTGCCCTTGAACATGTTTTTATCGTAATCAAGTTTTTTCGATCTTGGATTTTCTTTACAAAACATGTGTAACAAAATAATATTCAGTGGGATATTCAAATCTCATTCAATGACAGCTGAGCTCTAGTAAGTCCCCTACCGTTTTTTGACCGGAGGGGACTATAGGTTTGCCGTCAGTCAGTCCGTCCGTCAGTCAGTCCGTCAAAAAATCTGGATCCTGATCCAAAAATATTTTGATTTCGACCAAAATTGTGGTTGCTATGGCAACAGAAACATTGAAAATGGCTTAAAACCGGTAGGGGACTTCTGTATTGCTTGCAATTCTTAATTACTTGTTTATACTGTAATTATGTCTCCCACATATAATAGGGGAGATATATCAGTATTGTGCTGGATGTCAGGATGGATGGGTGTCACAAAGTTTGTCTTTACCACTGGTGGGATTTCAATGAAATTTCACATAAATAAATGGTACCAAACCTAGTTATGCATAATGTCAGGAATTTTAGGTCGGATTAATATTGCCTGAGTTATAATGGCCCCATATTGGGACATACATTTTTGTGTAAAAAACACTTAATTCTGGTGTTTTGTTTGTTTCAGATGTCTGTTGTTAGAGAAAAGAAGTAAAAATGTTGTTTCGAGTGGATGCATTGACTGCTGTGTTTTGTTCTTTTCTAACATGGAAGTTAAGCTTCGGCGAAGAACTGTTACAGTCACTTCAAGGCACAATCGGTGCAGAAAATTACACATATTACAGACTATCTCGACCAGGTAGACTTCGTGTAGAAGTTGTCAGTCTATCCGGGGATGCAGATCTGTATGTTTCTACGGAGACATTAAATCCAACATACAACCATTATACAGCACAGTCGATCACCTGCGGTAAAGATGTGATAGAAGTACCCGCAGATTACAATCGACCAATCGGCATTGGTGTATTCGGACATCCTAATTTTGAGGTTTCAAAATATTTAATATCGATATATCTTTTGGCTAAGAATAATGAGATGGACTATGAACAGTTGACTCATTTGTATCATGATTACAATGCAGCAGATTTTCTGTTTAAGAATTACGAGGCATCAGATTATATGTATAGAGACGCCAAAAAGCTTCATTCCAATAGTGGTAAAAGTTCAGCTGACACTCCTGCTGAACACGATGATTCGCTCAATGATGATGAGGAGAGTGCTGGTTCGATATTGTGGCAAATTCTGATAACGTTACTCAAAGTGGTGTTTGAAGTTATTGTGTAAGGCCAAGACAAAATAGTGTTGTGGTTCTATTAACCTTCCCTGTCCTATTTTTTGCTCATACCCTAAAATATTTTATGGCATTTTTGGTTGAAGTTTTATAACAATTGACCTTTCTGTCGATTTTGATTGACAGGTGGCGTTAGCCAATCACTTTGCAGCATTTCAGCAATGATTTATCGCCGCCATCTTGTATGACAACCTGGACATTAGACAAGCTAAAATCAATGTAAATTGTGCAATATTCAATTAAGCCTTATTTCATTAGTAATGACCACATTTTAAAAATACTGGTATGTTTAGAAACTAAAGAACTTCAACTTTAATTTGGTAGCAATGTCATGAACGTGAATTAATTTATTAAATCCATGGCCTCGGAAGTAGTAGCTACATATGTATATTTTGTCTCAAATATAGTCTGATTTAAAAGTAATATCATTGATATTTACATCAATATAATTCGAAATAATTACATGTTGTGAAACTAGAAAGCTTCGTCTTTAATATGATATGACTGCTTTAAAAAATATATACTTTAAACCATAGACTCGTGAAATTATTTTAATATTTGTTATAGAATTAGGACATATAACTCCCAAATAATGAGAATGTGTATATTATTCCCATAAAAGATGATTGTGAAGTGTTATAATAATATTGAACATTATGTTGTTTTGGTCTATGTAATAGTATTAAAAAGCGCTTTTCAGTTGATATCCTTGTGGTGCTAAATGCATTCAATCTCCAAAGCTTATAAAAATATATATTTAAAATGATTGTACTGTATGGTCCGGACTGAGCTATTGTAAATCATGATAGATAGATACATGTACAAGTTTATTTCAAAGTATCTATAGGTCAGAGACCTGTCAGATATATACACATTACTACAAAACATATATAACAATTATGAATAAAACTAACTGACCCCATACTGTGCCCCTGTCCTGTTTTTGCGGACGTTGCAATCAAATACAGCCTCTGTCGTCAGTAATCAACAAAATGTATGTCCCCGCTAAATGCGGTAGATCACTCGGATGACATCAATAAAAACCCGACGAAGAAAATCAGGAGGTCTACTTTACTTAAATAATTTTTTACGCACATTGGAATTTGATTATTTATTAAACACACGATCATACGAACGTGTACAGAAGATGAAATGCTATAGTGTATGGAAGACTTCATTACACCGTGTATATGTAAATATATGTATTAACCCTTAATGATTTATTTGTTACATTAAAGGGTGTTTCTTTCAAGACAAGTCATTCCTGATTTGCGCAAAAACTATACATAAATAGCGATTTAGATAAAAAGAAACATTCTGATTGAGCGTCAAAATTACGCGCGAGTGTCTGCTTATTCGGACACTGTTTGGCTCTGATTTAGTTTAGTAACTGTTTACGTAAAATTCTTCGATTAAAAACCGTCGATTTGCAATTTAAGTAGGCACATAATTATGTTTCTCAATATTTTCAAAGCATTGACTAAAAGCGAAATATTTAACGGAATTGTACCAAGAGCATCACACGACATCTCCGTATTAGACGGCATTTTAATGAAAGCATGACTTGCATAGCAACAACTAATACGGTATTATACCCGTAACTATAGGGGGCGTGGCTACGATGCATCTGCAGAAAGGTCAATTTGCTTCTTGAAGTCACTGTGGATTTGGTTGATTTATCAGTACTTCAAATGAATGAATTTATTTATAAAATACAATATTTTTCCTACCTTTCTACTGGTGTTTTTTAAATATGTCACCAGAACCAGACTTGACCAGAACCACAGCATTATTTGTTTTGGCCTAATCAAGATCTCGAAACGTGCTGGCTGCTGTTGTTTGTACCTTATTGCCTCATAAAACTACAGCATTTGAATATTTTAAAGATATTTGGGGACATAGGGGTATAGAATGGCATGTCAACCATGTTGAACAAAATCTGGTGAATTGATTGGTTAACTTTGTTGGCTATGCGGCAGCATTTTGTGTCCAAAGAAATTTAAGAAACATTGCACAAATTACTAGACCTAAGTTTCAGTAGTTATACCCATGCTTGAAAACTTGGTTTTTATGGAAATTCTATATTTCTTGTTTATATTGTTTAAACCTGGTTACATTTTAAGTTATGTAATGTTATATTCTTTTTAGAGAAATATGAGTAAATTAAGTTTTGCACTAATGGGATTAGTCTCATATTGTGTATACTAATAAGCCATTTACTCAGGTCTGTCACTTGTATACAATGTAATATCAAAACAAAGCATTTTTATTTTTTAAAACAATTTAATTGGATAAAACAGCAGTGAAAATCATTACCTTATGCACCAAGCTATATTCTCATATATACAATATCTGTTAAATTTATTAATAAGCAAGAGAAATGGCAATATTTATGTACACAATGTTACGTAAACAGGTGATGGACCTGATAAAACGAGTTATACATTGTTGTATGATTATATTCGAAGAGACATATAAACCCTTATATATAGTCTCACATATTTCTCAAATGTTTGGCATCATGAGAGCATAATAAAGCTATTACATAAAAATGATAATACACAAGTGTAATAAAGCATCAATGTGACGTTATTCAAAGTGTAGGCCCAGTGACATTCGTGGAATTGGCTGGTTTAAAATACTTAAAAAAATAAGCTATTTCGATTTTTCGGTTGGGAAAGCTATGATGTTATAAAAAGAATATAAGAAATGTGACTTTCGAAACTGAATTTATTAAATTTGTTGAATATAGTCAATAAAATGCTTGGCATTATTCAACTCATTTATACAAGCAACATGAAGCCAGACTCTTGTGATGTCCTCGAACAATGCAGCATTGTAGTGGCATAATTATATTTTTTTCGAAGAAAGTACTGACATTCATCATCTTTGTATAAACTGAGTTGAAAGTCCTTTTAGCTCATGATAACTAATAAGGTTTTTATATGAATAATAGTACCGAAAAGAAATGGATTTGAAGGGATGTTACTGGGAATGCTGGTTATTTTAAAGCAAATGAAAAAAAGGTTGACGTGAAAATATGGAGCTGACATGCATGGAAACCTAATTATGAATTAATTCTGGACACAAGTTAGTACTGGTTGCAATTAATTCCATGAGAACTGGTTATGTCAACCTGTTTCTGTGCATGGCTGGAAAAGGGTTGAAAAAACAGTATACATGTTTAATCTGATAAAAACAAATAAAGAAATCCCTTTTCAGCCCCTTGTCAAGCTGTTGTCCTTTCCCACAGCACCTTGCCATTATTTTCGCACATGAGGAAAAGCCTGCATAATGTACTTTGTATGCTATGTGCCTTATCTATAATATGTATCAATATTTTTGTATTTTATTTGTTGTCAGTGATATTTTTGTTTTGTGTTTGATGTATATCCGGTAGTTTGTTTGATATTGTTAATGCAAACATGCACTACTTTAACTACGACAATTGGAAACCCCAGTTGCAAAGATAATATACTCATTAATGTTTTAATCAGATTTTTTCTGAAACTTAGTTGCAGTTGATTGATGGATCTTGTCTGGTTTTTGGTGAATTGACACAGTTCTTGATAACATTTTAAAACTCTAGATTCAAGCACCCATTGAAATTTAATTGTGAATTTGAGTTGACTACAGTGAAATACAATCACTTCTGTTGGCCTAATTTAGTGATTTTTTGTTGCTTGAATAATTTTCTGTTTATCTTGAAATTATAAATATAGATATTATGTCATATGTACTTGCAATTTGATAGAAAAAAGCAAATTTGAAAAATAAAAAAATACTTGTACATGTATATCGATAATTATTTATTAAAGGTGCTTAAAATCTGTTAGTAATTATGGCTTATTTATTACTGTTCTATTTTGTTAACTGTTAAGCTCATCTGTGCACTTAGCTTATAGAAATGCTGATGACCGTTGTCCTTACCTCGTTCACAATTTGTTTGTTGACACTCACAGTTTGGATCTTCATGAAACTTAGTTGCAGTGTTAGCCTCTACTGGGTCATCTAAAGTCTATAACTAGGTCACTAGGTCTGATAAAATATCTTTTCTCTTTTATAATACAGTTATATAAGAAATACTTTCACCATTTATTGATTCAATTGTGATAATTGCAAGAGAGCAACCTATGGTCCTCTTGACCATCTTGTATGATTACAGGTGAGCAACCTATGACCCTCTTGACCATCTTGTATGATTACAGGTGAGCAACTTATGGTCATCTTGTATGATTACAGGTGAGCAACCTATGGTCATCTTGTATGATTACAGGTGAGCAACCTATGGCCATCTTGTATGATTACAGGTGAGCAACCTATGATAATCTTGTATGATCACAGATGAGCAACCTATGGCCATCTTGTATGATTACAGGTGAGTAACCTATGACCCCCCTTGTATGATAACAGGTGAGCAACCTATGGTCATCTTGTATGATTACAGGTGAGCAACCTATAGCCATCTTGTATGATAACAGGTGAGCAACCTATGGCCATCTTGTATGATTACAGGTGAGCAACCTATGGCCATCTTGTATGATTACATGTGAGCTACCTATGGTCATCTTGTATGATTACAGGTGAGCAACCTATGGCCATCTTGTATGATTACAGGTGAGCAACCTATGACCATCAGTGGTAACGCGCTGGGCTGTCAATCCCTGGCATCGGAACTTGATATTTCTGAAATATTTATAATATTTCCCGCTAAATCTGGCCGTGTGGTCTGCAAAGTATCTGGAAGTGCCAGGAAGCTGTGTATCGGTGCTATACACCGGGCACATTAAAGAACCAGGCTGTCTATTCGAAATAAGTGCTAGGGGCACTTCTGCAGCGCCGGACATGCCTATATCTAATGTCTCTCTCTCCCTTCAGGGGCTTTCTCTCAGTCTGTCCCTCTGGTCAGATAATCCTGTATATGCACTGGTAAAGGATGCACCTGCGCCCTTGTGGCTGCAACACAATTATGTAAAGTGCCTTTGAATGTGCGTTCGCATTAAAAGGGCGCTATATAAATCTGGTATATTTATTTTTATTTCTTTTACTGAGACTATGCTAGGACCAATGTACAGAATCAGGGGAAGTAACCACTGTGAGCTTATTGATAAACGTCGGTGTAAGTGTTGTCTCCCCTAGTGAGGTTTGAACTTGTTTAGTAAATTCCAGTAGTGTAGAACGCAATCAATCCAGTATATTAACGATATACTCGAGGTCAAATCAATATTTTGTTTTAAATGACATATATTAGTCTATATATCTCTATTAACTGCTCTTAATAAATAATAAATTCAATATGGATCGGGAATTGTTTAAAAAAAAGTTGCAATTTCCACTTTAATTGTAATTTATTAATACTGGTAGAACCCTGTTTCTTTCTTTAAAACTGCATCCAATTAATTTGTCGCGAATTTTATCACTTTTATTTGAGTTCAGACGCTTTCAATATATTTTAAAGCGCCAGTATGAGTTATCTTTGACATTGAATTAGGATCGATAATATTGGCTTAGTTGTCACCCACGTGACTCAAAAATCCAATGACGCCAAAAACGGAAGCAGTATATACCTGCTTAATCGTTGAACGTTTAAACTTCTACTTTGGGTATGTTAGTATATGATTGGCGATTTTCATTTTAACCTATAAAAATGATGATAAGAGCATAACGTATGCATATTTTACTTTTAGGCAAACATTAAGCATGCGGGAAACATGTAACGTAACATGCATACATGTATATATATTTACAGTCAGACGCATGTAATATGATACTGATTGGGACATAAACTTTGTAAAATTACAAGTCCCTGTTCAAATAAGTTAATGTCTTTGCTTAAACTACTTAAAATAATCCATCTACATAACAGTATAAACAATGAAGAAACATCAGAAATGACGCTGCTGTCATAGTAACACAAGAAATGACAGTCCGATGATATGTACGTAATGGATGTTCTGTGTAAAATTCAACTCACTCAGTCAAATAACATTATATCCTACCCTTATTTAGGCAACCGTCAAATTCCTGAAGTTCCATGTCTAGTTTTTCTGCCAAACACGACAATTGGTTGTCATAGCTCTTCTACATGGTTGAGTATCAATGTACAATCATTAACTGATCCTCTTATGGCATCTGTATATACGAGGGGCAATACAGAAAATTATGCCATCTTGATAATTTTGAACTGAAACTTTGCAAGGATATGCATCAACATGCAACTGATTTTAAGTACAAGTAAACTCTTGTAAGACGATTAAAAGCTCTTTATTTTCGTTACTATTGCAATCCACTAACGCATGACTGGGTCAGGGGGTATTCATTTCGATAAAAAGTAAAATGGAAACTAATTTTCATAATATTTGACTTCAGATTTTTGCGCGACTTACATGTTTATTCAGTGGTGTTATTGACGTTGCATGCTAAATTTCATCGACATGCGCGCCTGTATTATTACACATCATATCATTGATAGAACACAATTAGTCATGGTTCCGAGTGATTCAAAACAAACTCGCAAAATTATCCAATTTGGTTACAAACTCGGATATTCACCAACTACAATGCATAAAATTAATCGACAAGCATCATCAGTGACAACTTTGTCTCAGACATGTATAAGGGTAGAATTAGAGGTTTGAAGAAAGTGTTGAGACATTCAAGGCGCTATAGAACGATGCCGCGAATGACATCATTGAATGAGCCGTTGATCGAGTCGCTCAGACACGTTGTGTGCTTCAGGCGTTGAACACCAGAGAAACATGTGACCAGGCCCCTATCTCCCGAAGCATCTCAAGTAGAAATCTCAACTCAAATTGAGATTTTGCTAAAATAAGAGTCAGGATTTGAGATAAATCTGAAGCTCCAGCTCTTGAAAGTTTACTGTAAGTTACACAGAATCACATTTTTGTTTAGTGATGCTAATTTTCAGTCCAGACTCGCATGGAAATTAACATAAAGACACATGCCAATATTTGAAATGAGATCTTGCTCAGATTGAGATGCTTAGGGAGATCGGGACCAGGCAAGTGTTAATTGCGAAACTGAACAGATGATTCATGACTGACAAACTTCACGTTTGGTATGAAGACATGTCTATTATGTCATTATCAATTGTTGTATTGGATGTTAAAATGTATCGACATAAAAATGACTGTTTAAACAAGTAGTCATTGTGAAGTATCTACACTTTTTAAACAACGTCACACGACGTCATCTTACTGTGCGTTCACCCACTGTGCAGTTTCATATATAATATATAGCGTCATTGTTATTTGCGTAAATCACTTAAAATCTTGGGGAAATATCAAGAAGATATCGTTTCCTGCATCTGTGTTTTTATGCTTTGCAACAAATAGTATTGTAAGAATCGACACAGTCAGGTTAATTCGGGATTGTCCCTTGTACAATGTAAGTGCTAAATTAGCGCCTGTTAACATACTCTCGTCGAAAGGTGGTGGATTATCGAATTTCTCGAAACTCATGTTAGATATCTTGTGTAAGTATCATTCGAAAAACAACATCCTTTATAAGTTAACCTGTAAAGAAGTGCATATAACTCATATTAAAGTAGTTCCATTATAAAACCCGGTGCCATTGCGAAATATATCAACTGCATATATTTTCAAATAATGACGGCTGTGAAACTTCCATGACTTGTTGCAGAACTTCGTTAATGCGTAACATAATAAATTGTATTTAAACACCCTTCGTCCTAGCACTGGCGACCGTGGTTGTACATTAAATGTATAATTAAATTACGAAATTCGCTACAAATACAAGGGTTTTTTCATTGCATGTGGAAGGAACAAATTTCACGCCGCCAGAAGTCCAATATTTTCTTTGTTTTATTGCGACCAAAGGTCGGTATGTTGTCGTCTGCACTGCAATCCAATATTTTAGATCGGTTTCTACACTGGTCGATATATAGACTGGTGAACCGTCCCATATCGGAATATGGTACCGCGTGAGTATTTACGGTAATATTATACAGGTATGTAAATTATTGAACGATCTGACAGAACCTATCAGTGTATACAGGACATTACTGAAGCCATGAAATTATAGACTTAACGCTGGCTGGGCAGTGACATTATTTTTTTGTATATTTATATGAACATTATTCGACAATGGACTGTTTAGTTCAACCACAGAATACTCTTTGGACCGGGGCCATACCTCATGGCCTTCCAACTTATCATCAAAGGAACTTTTTCCCGAATTTTTACTTTCAACGGAAAAGGTCCTTTAGCACACCTTTTTACTCAGGTGAGTACTATTTTTAGATCTTTTCTATTAGTATTGAATAATTCTTATTATAATTAGAACTAGCGTAAAACTTAAAAATATGTACTGAATGTATTAAAAGCTATTGATTTTAAACGTATTTTGTAGTGTATTTAATCAAATTAGGATATCCCAATTTAATAATAAAAAAATAGCACGTTGGTTCAAGACTCGTTAGCAGACGAAACTATGAAAGGTATTGCAAAACAACAGCTCGATTATTGCGAAGTAAATTCGCGGGAAATGATTGAAAAGTATGTGGTTGCTTTCAAAGAAATTTTAAGCTCGTTGTTTTTGTTTAATTTGATAACAATATAATAATCAAATATGAAAAAAATGTATTCAATATTGTTCAATGGCCATTATTTATCATGAATTGTCCACCCAAAGAGGAATTAAAATATAATTATTATGCACAATAATGTATGAAATAATTTTAATTATTTTGTTCGAGGTAGACATGTATTTTTAACAAAGGACTCATAAAGTAAATGGTTGTATTGTAACTAGTTAGATTCTAAATAAATACATAGTTAAAGAATATTATAAAAGGTTATTAGTGACACATTATAACATGCCAAAACTAACAGAATACTGTACATGTATTTGTTAAAAAGTAAATATTTGCAACTGCGATTTTTATCACAATGGTTCGAAAAAACTTGTACCCTGAACAAGCATAGGCATTGACTTGTATATGTTTAAGACTTATTTTTTTTTTAAATTTTAACTTGAAGAATATGAAAATACAAAATAATCTTATGCGGAAAACTCTGTTAAAAAATTGATGCTTATATCGAAACCAATTCTCAATTGTATTGATGTTTTGAATCACTACATGTATTAAGGTTGTCCGTTTATGATGTTGTAATGTTGATGCAAATATTGTCAATATTTTGAAACAAAAAAACCCCCAGACACTTGCAATGTGCTATGCAATGGCACATATTTCAGATTTGGCTGTAGTCTGTTTTGTGTTTTTTTTCTGAATGTACTTTTTCATGCAAAAGTAATGGAGTAAAATTTACTGCATTTATAACAGGTATGTAGCCAGACAAAGGCGCACAGAGGCAGTTGCCTCAGCAGCGAAAATTTGAATAATTACCAAATGGCGAAAAAAATGCCTCAGACCCTCGGTGCTTTTTATTTGTCTCTGGATACCGGATTGTAGTGTATAATTTACTCTCAAACACAGACTATAACTTTCAGAATTAAATCTTAACTGCTGTAATTCAAATTAAATTCAGTGGATATACCAGTATTAAGAAATGGCACTTTCGAATATCGCATTCAAAATACAGAAACTCTTATTAAATGATAATTATAAAACAAGTGCTAGTAAGTCACTCAATTTACAAAGCATCAGAATGAAGGAAATTACGCTTAGAACATACTTTTTTTTCGTTTAAGGACCCATTTGGGTAACCCCGTTTATTTCTATATCATCATAGGTAAATAACATTGTACACATATAATACACTCAATCAGAATATGGCAAAAACATAAGTTGTATCAAAAAATTGTTAGGAGTGATTTACTATAGTAGTTTTATTAAATGTATGATGAACAGGGTTGCCCAAAAAGTGACACTTTTTGGGTGAAACTTTTTTAATTAGATGTTGCAAAATGAATAGTATACTAGATTGAGATAACCACAATTTATTTAAAAAGTTTCTTTTTTACTTTCTGTGATTGTGTGTGTAAGTGTTCATGAGTATTTTGTTAGTAGAATAAAAATGAGATACAAGGTGAGAAAGAGAAGGATAGTCAAGCAGAGGTAAATAAAGAATAAAAAAGAGATGAATGAGTTCCTGATCATTTATGTTTCACTGTTGTCTATACTTATTAAATAATTAAATTTATTAAACATACTGCATATAGTAGTGACAACTGGAACTTAATTGCACTTTTGATTTTTTGACAGCTGAAACTTGGACTTTCAGCGGTTAAGTTCATTTCTCATTCCGTTGCGCATTGTGCGGTGTAATTGTGGTCTGTATTGTTTTTATGTTTTCTGTGCTCGACTGTTTAAGATGAGTGCTGCCTTCTCTGTCTGATTTTCTACTATCTTGTTAAGATTAGGGGTTGAAGACTTTGTGCTTGTAGTCTGAATAACATCAGTAATAAACAAACATACTATAATTGATCTTGTTTTAGGACCAAGTCTTTTCTTCCCCCATGACGACGATGTGGATTATCCCACTGACATGAAGGGAGAATTGACAACAACGACGATGCCATACCACGGTATGGTGGATGAAATTGGTGAGGTGAAACTGTGTGTAGTATGTGGTGAACGTGCAAGCGGTTTCTACTTTGGTGCACTCGTCTGTCTACCTTGCAAGGTATGTAAATCATAGTTTCGTTTCTCTAAAACTTTATTCAATCATTTCTCGGAATCTTGGTTCAATAATTGCTCTAAATCTTGCTCAATAATTGCTCTTAGTTTTAGTTCATAAAGTCTTTGTTCAATAATTTCTCTAAATATTGGTTCAATCATTGCTCAAAATGTTTGTTCAATTAAATGTTAGTTCAATAATTTATCTAAATCTATGTTCACTCATTGCTCTCAATCCTTGTTCAACATTTTTCTAAATCTTGGTTCAATCATTTCTCTAAATCTTTGTTCAATCATTTCTCTAAATCTTTGTTCAATCATTTCTCTAAACCTTTGTTCAATCATTTCTCTAAATCTTTGTTCAATCATTTCTCTAAACCTTTGTTCAATCATTTCTCTAAATCTTTGTTCAATCATTTCTCTAAATCTTTGTTCAATCATTTCTCTAAACCTTTGTTCAATCATTCTCTAAATCTTGGTTCAATCATTTCTTTAAATCTTGGTTCAATCATTTCTCTAAATCTAGGTTGAATCATTTCTCTAAATCTTGGTTGAATCATTTCTCTAAATCTAGGTTGAATCATTTCTCTAAATCTAGGTTGAATCATTTCTCTAAATCTAGGTTGAATCATTTCTCTAAATCTATGCTCTAAATCTTTGTTCAATCATTTCTCTAAACCTTTGTTAAATCATTCTCTAATTCTTGGTTCAATCATTTCTTTAAATCTTGGTTCAATCATTTCTCTAAATCTAGGTGGAATCATTTCTCTAAATCTAGATTGAATAATTTCTCTAAATCTAGGTTGAATCATTTCTCTAAATCTAGGTTGAATCATTTCTCTAAATTTAGGTTCAATCATTTCTTTAAATGTATGTTGAATCATTTTACTGGTGATTATGGTGATATTTATATTATATTTAACTATCTTAATGAATGAAGTACTCAACTATATAGTTGTACACATGTGTACTAGCAAACTTGTAATATTTCTGACCAATGTTGTTATATAGACACATTTGATAAGGGTTGTCTACTTTATGAAATTTTGAAATGGAAGTAGAGGAAAATACAGTCTAGTTAGGATATTGTGAGAGTGACATAGCCGTTTAAGTGTACACAAAAGATAACAACCATTGTCTGAACAGGTAGAGTGAATATAGCATGTTAGTTTAGCATTGAAATTATAGCTGTCTGTATATAAACCTTTACGATTGGTTTAACACCGTAATAGTGAACTCAACCACTGCATCATCCTATTCTAACCCTGACTGGACTATACACTAATCCTGCTTAGATCCTGGGGGATCCTCTGAGCAATATAACTGGTCGGACCATTTCCTGAGAAAAAATAAGTGGTCGGATCACTCCCTGGAGAATAAATATTGAATCTGTGCATGGCAATGACTAAACTAGCACCAAATCCACCAATCAAGTCCTGTAGTTACCTATTTACTAATATGTTAATAGCAGGCTACTTAGGAAAAACAAATAATGTATGAAGGTTGGCCAGAGAAAATATGTGACTATTTCATGCATGCCTTCATTCTTGTTATATAAAGTATGTCAGTTCTTTCACATTTCAACATAAATATTAACTGACTTCTGACTTGTAAAATCTCACAGAATGATTTTATTTTATGACAAGCAGAAATAAAAATTGACAGTTTGACAATGATATGTAATATTTTGATTGTTAATAGCCAGTATCTTATGGTATTAAGTATCGATATACGACATACGATACCACTGGAATTTCTTCTTTATTTTATTGTCTATGAAAATTTACACGCTCTTAACTGATTGCCAAATCTACAGGTTTGATTATTATACACTTTGCAATTGTTGGGCACTTACCAGAATTTTTTTTTGTACTATTGTTTGTCTGTTTTATAATTAAGGCAATGAAAAATTTATTAATTGGTAAATTATCAAAGATCAACATATTTATTAAAAGTGCAGATTTTTTTTTCAAACACAGTAAAGTTCACATGAGTTTCTGGGTTTCATTTGAAGAGATGTCTGAATAATTGGAACAGTCTATCATTGAATTTTATTTTAATGAAAATAATAAGATAAAAAAAAATGTTGAGGCCGCATTTAAAATTAGGGGGTGACCAGGATGATATTCTAGGATTTTTTATTCTATTTCTGGCCTTATATAACGTTTATATAATTTTGGTATTGGCACCCATTAACAGTATTTTTCAAATACAAAATTTGTATATTAAAATCTGACATTGACATATTCTCATCAAGATATATTTTTTTATCATCTTTGTTTCATTAATACGTCATAACGGTAAATTATTGCATTGCATCATACTTAATTTGTCAAAGGGATTCAAGGACATTCAATCAAAAGTCAAAACATAGTGGCTTTCGAAGTTTAGGATGCAAGTTTTAATTCACCTATTATAAATGACAGGAAGAAATTTACAACAACAAAAATAAATAAAAATTTGATGAAGTAGATTTTTAAAATAAAATTCTTTTTAACTGATATTTATGTATAATTACTAATAATTACCTAATCATAAATATCCCTTATGGATCTATATCAGTGATAAAATGTTTTTTAACGCCCACGAAGAAAGTTACACCACACAAATAATGTTACATTTACCTTGATACTAATAATATACGTAGTATGGGTACCAAGTAATCACTAGCACATCAGTATTATATCAATGTATAATACTATAGTAAATACAATGATAATTACATCATTATATAGTAACATTCAAGATTACAGGGACGCTTTTTGTTTGAAATAATACGTCACACTCACAGACATTTTTACCTCCTATTGAAACATGTTAACATTAAATTATGATGATTTATTTGATCTGTTAAATGTATTTGGCATTTATTGCAAGTTTTCAAAACTATAATTACTCTCTACTTTCCGTTTGTTTATTCTACAATCTCGAGTCAAGGATATTGTTTGTAAGGCCTATGGTTGGCTTCAAGGACCGTGTTTGTTCTACGACTGTTGGATACTTCGGTGTTTATGGTTATAAAATATGATTGTGAGATATGAACGTTAAAACATGACATAAACTATGAAAATTGTTTTTCAGGTATTCTGTATGGTATAAATGATGAATTAAGTTGTGACATGAGCCATGGGGCACAGTAGTAATCCTGAAACACCACTTCTCAGTTCCGTCAGAGTATTAATACACCACTTCTCAGTTCTGTCAGAGTATTAAAACACCACTTCTCAGTTCCGTCAGAGTATTAAAACACCACTTCTCAGTTCCCTCAGAGTATTAAAACACTTCTCAGTTCTGTCAGAGTATTAAAACACTTCTCAGTTCCGTCAGAATATTAAAACACTTCTCAGTTCCGTCAGAGTATTAAAACACCACTTCTCAGTTCCAGCAGAGTATTAAAACACCACTTCTCAGTTCCGTCAGAGTATTAAAACACCACTTCTCAGTTCCCTCAGAGTATTAAAACACTTCTCAGTTCTGTCAGAGTATTAAAACACTTCTCAGTTCCGTCAGAATATTAAAACACTTCTCAGTTCCGTCAGAGTATTAAAACACCACTTCTCAGTTCCAGCAGGGTATTAAAACACCACTTCTCAGTTCCGTCAGAGTATTAAAACACCACTTCTCAGTTCCGTCAGAGTATTAAAACACCACTTCTCAGTTCCAGCAGGGTATTAAAACACCACTTCTCAGTTCCGTCAGAGTATTAAAACACCACTTCTCAGTTCTGTCAGAGTATTAATACACCACTTCTCAGTTCCGTCAGAGTATTAAAACACCACTTCTCAGTTCCGTCAGAGTATTAAAACACTTCTCAGTTCTGTCAGAGTATTAAAACACCACTTCTCAGTTCCGTCAGAGTATTAAAATACTTCTCAGTTCTGTCAGAGTATTAAAACACTTCTAGTTTCCGTCAGAGTATTAAAACACCACTTCTCAGTTCCGTCAGAGTATTAAAACACCACATCTCAGTTCCGTCAGAGTATTAAAACACCACTTCTCAGTTCCGTCAGAGTATTAAAACACTTCTCAGTTCTGTCAGAGTATTAAAACACCACTTCTCAGTTCCGTCAGAGTATTAAAACACTTCTCAGTTCTGTCAGAGTATTAAAACACTTCTCAGTTCCGTCAGAGTATTAAAACACTTCTCAGTTCCGTCAGAGTATTAAAACACCACTTCTCAGTTCCGTCAGAGTATTAAAACACCACTTCTCAGTTCCAGCAGAGTATTAAAACACCACTTCTCAGTTCCGTCAGAGTATTAATACACCACTTCTCAGTTCCGTCAGAGTATTAATACACCACTTCTCAGTTCTGTCAGAGTATTAAACCGTTTTCATATGGTTATGACAGAACTGTAAACTGAATTGTGATGCTTGAACGAAACTCAGATGTTGTGTATCCTAAGTTCTGTCAGACAGTTACATTGATTTTCAGTTCCGTTAGAGCGGTGTATTGCTTTTCAGTTCCGTCTGAGCGTTACATCGGTTTTCAGTTTTGTCAGAGTGTTACATCGGTTTTCAGTTCTGTCAGAGTGTTACATCGGTTTTCAGTTCCGTCAGAGCATTACATCGGTTTTCAGTTTTGTCAGAGTGTTACATCTGTTTTCAGTTCCATCAGAGCGTTACATCGGTTTTCAGTTCCGTCAGAGTGTTACATCGGTTTTCAGTTCCGTCAGAGCATTACATCGGTTTTCAGTTTTGTCAGAGTGTTACATCTGTTTTCAGTTCCATCAGAGCGTTACATCGGTTTTCAGTTCCGTCAGAGCGTTACATCGGTTTTCAGTTCCGTCAGAGCGTTACATTGGTTTTCAGTTCCATTAGAGCGTAACATCTGTTTTCAGTTCCATCAGAGCCTTACATTGCTTTAAGTTCCGTCAGAGCGAAGTACATCGATCTTCAGTTCCGTCAGAGCATTACAGTGGTTTTAGTTACGTCGGAGCAATATATGAAAACATCTTCATACGGATATAATTACATTATATTTTTTTCAATGGGAATTTAACATGTTTTTTTGGTTGCCAATTTGAATTCCTTGTGTCCAATGCTTTTTTTGGGGACATTTGACTGAGACAGTCCAATGCTTATCACACAATACCTTAGCTTAACCTTGTTAACTTGATAGATCTTTGAAGTTCATCCAGTTAAAGCAATTCTATGTCACAGTTTATGTGAACATATTGTAGCTTTTCTATACAAATTAAATCTCATTTTGTCAGTTTTTGGCAAGTTTACTTAACTTATTATGCCTTCGTTTAAATCATTCATCAGTTATATACACCCCAGTCAATTAAGAAATGTTCTTGTAATACATTTACATTTATTAATGTTTAAACACCAGTAATTCAAATACCGTATTTACAACTGCGTAATCACTTAAATTGGTGAGAGATCAAATTTGTGATTTTAGCTAAATTTATCATGATATTCCTAATTTTGTTGGATCCCAAATTCAAGCACTTCAAAAAAATTTTGTTGAAACTTGAATAATAAATTAATTGCATGTAGTTAAATTCAGACATCAACAAAATTCATGAAAATGGTCCCCAACCAATATGAATTATTTTACAGTATTATTGCTGATTTGCTAGGTGATGATATTGCAAATTTTCATAACAGAAATTTCCATTATGTCAATATAATAGTATATTACATTACATTTCTACTCATGAATTGCAGCTAAATGATTTTTTTTACAGTTTTACTGAATATATTAAAATATGAGCTTGTAATTGCATCTATACATTCCGTAGGCGTGGTGTCACCTTGAGCATGAATAGTCCAGTCAGGATAAAAATCCAGTGATGCAGCGGTCGAGTCCACTAAAACGGTGTAAAACCAATTATAAAGGCTTATATACTGTACAAACAACTTTTAATGCTAAACTAACATACTAAATTTCGCTCTACCTGTTTAGACAATGGATGTGATTTTTACGTACACATAATCTGCAACATCACTGTCACAATATCTTTACTGGACTATAGAATATAGTATTCTTATAGCACAGGGATTTACGTTAACATTACTAAGTACAGAGAATTTGATACAATCCTCAACCTTCTATTAGCATAATCTAACAGCTTATTGTTGTCTATATTTATAATCCAGTTGTATGTTTCATAAGCGGGTAGTATCACAATGAACATCAAGGTGAAATACCAACACAAATCGAAAGGACCAATTTTGCATGATTTGCTCGCTGAAATTTATATAGTTCAAAGCAGAACCTAGTTATATATTCATGCATAAAGGTCAGGGTCATGTCAAAATCTCATTGCTATTATAAAAATTACGGTCAGAATCAATATTTCTTTAGTAACTTTATAAAAGCTTTCTAAACCAGCATTTAGGAATATAATACAAATGATTATGAAATGTGAGAATTCAGAAGATACCAGATGATCTAGAATATATTCAATAAAATTAATGAAAGCTAGTAATAAGAATTTGCCATTGACTAGTTGTCAAGATTCGTATTTCATGTTGACAAATATTTTTAATTTTAAATATAAAATTGTCTGACAAATTATGACTTGTCCTTTTTAAGCGTATAACAATTATAGCGATCGCATCTACTTACAGATAAACATACAACAATAAGATAACAATAAGTATATATATTTCCATGGCTCAGCATGTTATAAGATCAGTGTCTATGTCTTTTTATCCGACAATGGTGCCACTGTCTGATATCAATAATATCAAAATCTCTCAGAAATCGATCAGTCAAAGAAATTTTTTATAGTCATGTTCACATGACAACTCATTCAACTTAAGCGATTGATTAAATTTGAATTGAAGCTTCTCAATGGGTACCTCACATTGTTGACACACAATTGTGTCTGTCGCAGTACTCAGAGAAGAATGGGAATTATTTCAAGTTCTGCGTAATTATCAAAAAATAAAATGTTAAGTTCAACGAACGAAATTGATCTACATTAACCAGTTGACCAAGTTTAAATGATCAAGGGGTCGTTTAAACATGTTTGTCCAGAATATTAAGGTAGCTTATGATGCCTTGGGTTCATTTTGAAATTCTGAATGGGTCTTGACAAATCAAGTACCGTACATAAGTATAGATTATTACACAGGGACGGCAGGCTTTAAGTCGAGATTCGGAATACTAGGTCAGGTTGTGGCTGGAGGGCTTCAGTGCTCTAGTTTTCAAATATCGACTTAACGCAAAACAGCCCTGTTTTATAACCTTTTTATCGCATATGTTCAACTCCACTGATTTTTTCTAAACACAAAATAACAAAACAAGCTCAGATCAAACTTTTTCAGAGCTTTTTTAAACTGCGAAACAGTCAGAATCTTCAATTTGTATTCAAGTGCGCTAATGACGACACATATTTGTGTAAGTTACGTAAGCGTGTGGCTTCCTAAAATAACCGGATATAGCCTAGATAGGGAGCACACCGGAAGAGGGCCAGATATCAATATTTGGCACACTAGGCACACAGTTTAAATACAGCACAATTTTGTTACTATATTAAGTAACACATGCGATAAATGATTATATTCGCTTTTATTAAATGTCAATAAAATCCATTAAGTGCTGTTCTCTGTGAGGAACTATATCACTAAAAAGTGTTAAGGCCTGTACCTATTAGTAGGGATATATTTAATGTCAATAAAGTTTGCAACCTACCTTAGTACCTTAAACCCTCTACAGGCTTGTTTGTCCAAAGAATGCCAGTTTCAATAATACCTCAATTAGTCCCAATTGATTTTACATTTGGGAGTCTCTTTGACTGAGTAATTATAAACACCAAATTGAATAGACTTCAAAAGCCCTGGCCGAATGTAAGAAATCTTTTTAGCTGACCTTCAAAGGGTCAGTCCATAGGGATATAGCATGTAATCAATATAATATGTAAAAAAGTAGGCTTATAAAGAATACTTGTATTTTTTGCAAGCCTGTACACACCCAAACTATTATTTTTTACATTATTTTGATTACGTGTTACGTGCTATATCCCTATGGGTCAGTCAGGGATCTACCCAATCGTGATCGAGGAATGCTGTAACCTGCCAACTTTTCCCCGGATGGACAGGGGGAGAATTTGGCCTGTTACATCGGGCTTTAGCAGAAAAAAGACTTCAAGTTGCTATCATCAAGAACTAGAGGACCACCTGTCCGCTAACATGAAATAAATTTCATAGTGCTGAAAATATCAATACTCGTCAAATTGTTCTGATGTTGGTAAAGCCTGATGATCAGCCATTGAGGTTGTTGATCTTATCTCTTATTGTGTCAGGGAGCTAGCTATTTCAAAATGATGAATTGCATTTGACCAATAATAAAAAAAAATGGTTTCGAAAATAGTACTCTCCATAGAAATATTATCAATACCATATTTGTAGAATTTTACAAACATGGTCTATAAATACTACATAACAGCACCGACCTTCAGTTAGAGGAAAGAAAAATTGTAAGTAATGTAATTTTAATTGAAAAGGATTAACCATTAGGAGGAAAATGTGAATTCCCCTTAAATGATCATTGAATTTTTACGTTTTTATGTTCATTGAAATTTGGTCCTCTGTTTGCATAGCATGATAAGGTGATTGAATACTCTTCTTTTGAAGTCTAGTTCCAGTCTATGGGTTGATAATATATTCTATTCATCGAAACATTTATTGATATAATACCGTTTCATCTGTAAGTCCACTGTATTTTCATAGCAAATATTTGCTGCAATTATGTATAAACTGCTGTTCTGAGGTCAAACGGTTTGTCCGAAGTTTGTATTGCAATTCATAATATAAGGTCGGATATTTAAACTGGTGACCACTGAATTAAGGACAGCTTTAACTTTGTCCGTAATGATGACGAATGGTAGTCTAAGGTTTCAGTTTTGTCAGCATTTTAGGTCAATCACAAGCACTTGATAAGTTCTTTTATCGCATGACTTTCCGTGTTTCCGAGTTTAGAATAAAGAGTATGTATATTCCCATGCTACATTAGTGAAGTATAGCGTTTAAGGAACGTCACTTTCTCTATTAAATGACGTCATTATATGCGGGCCATAAATGACATTGTTTTAGGCGTCGTATACGTAATAAAATCTGTTTTTCAGCAGAAAGATGTGAATTTTCGTGTTATTGGTCTCATATGATTAAAAGAATTCAACAATCGTAGTCAATTGATACATATTATTTTTATCAAACTTGTTCGGGAAATATTTCAGGAACTTGTTTAAGTTTATATTGATTAAGGTTATATTAATTGATAAATCTATATTTAAATGACATAATATACTGATACTAAACTGGCTATAGGCACACAAAGTCCAACAAACAATTCAGGAATAAAAACCTTCAAAACCATGTGGCAACTGCTGTGTCTCTATATGTATTTGAGAGTCTTCTTGTGGAAATATTATGTGGGAAAAATGTCCTCTCAGCGGTATTGTTGACTCGACTGTATTGTCCTCACAGTTGTATTGTTGACTTGACTGAGAGAGTGTATTGTCCTCATGTTGGTTGTGTCCTCTCAAAGAACATTTCTCCTTCATAAAATGGTGCAGTCTATAAATAGATTAACATTGTACATTCATTTGAAGAATTTAAAATAAATTTAGATTGTAAGTATTGAATATTACTTTAATACAACCATTATAATAATGCTACCATTTATTACTGAAATTTTTTTAAAAATCCACAAAACCCAAAGCAAACAAACAAACCTCTTTCATTGCTTTTGCCAATAAAAGGCATATATTCTACGTTGATATTTCAACATTCATATCAATCATAATGGGCTGGCATGGAAATAATGTTTGCTTGTAATAAATGTACAAGAAAGGCGTTAAATTGAGTGATAAGACGATAGTTGTATAAATCAGACAAAAATATCAACACTTGAACAAAAGTGTTGTTTCGAGATCTTGTCGCTCGTAAATCGATAAAGAATTACGTGAACATTCTTGTAGTTGGGTATGTGTCTGACTAGAAATATTGGATATTGATTTACAATCATGTAATGTACCCTCCAATTTCTAGTAGATGACTAGATACAACTCTATCCACAAGGAGCTCATTGTCTGGGCGTGTGTGACTGTGATGTTTACGCTTATTGGTACATCCTGTATTGCCCTAATAAATATGTCCATTACTTAAAGCGATCTGTCTGCAGTTGTTTCTCCCCCCACTCCCAAAGCTAAACAGATACTTTCTATACTCTCCTAAATTGGAGGAAATAAAAGTATCTGACTTCCTGTCTGAATCCACCTGCCAAAGCTAAACAGACACTTTCTATACCATGAAATAAAAGTATCTGAGTTCCTGTCTGAATCCACCTCATTTCCCGCCAAAAAGTTTCTCGCCAAAGAGTTTCGCACCAAAGATAAACGGACACTTTCTGTACTGAGGAAAAAATATATCCATGTATAATCTGTCTAAATATGCAAAATTGTTTCCCGCCAATAATAAACAGACACTTTCTATACTCTCCTAATTTGGAGGCAGTAAATGTATCTATCTATCTGTCTGAAAACGACTTGTTTCCAGCCAAAGATAAGCAGATACTTTCTACAGTTTCTATACTTTCCTTATTAAATTTGAATGCTAAAATAATGTATAATTTTTCTTAATATGCCTCTTCATTTCATTATATTTTTCTGCAATGTAACACCAGACTGTGGTTTTCTTAATGTCAAATAATACAGTTATCACTGTTTTTGTCTTAATTTGTCTTATTAACATTTTTCACAGTGATTTTGAATCTTTTTGATCCTGTATTTATTGACTTTTTTTTACGCCAAAACGTTTGTAACATTTTTTAAGCCAAATGTAACGTCATGTTTTATGACGTCATAACCCATGACGTTGTTTATTTAGGAGATCGATCGCAGTTTTTCGTGATATACCGGTGAATAGATCATGGTTTAGAGTTCATATGCGTAGGAATTAATCACGAAGGCCGTAGGCCTGAGTGACTAATAACTATGCATATGAACGACAAACCGTGATCTATTCACCGGTATATTACGCAAAACTGCTATCTATTTGCATTCTAACACGTGTAATGTGTTCAATTTTATACTGACTAATTTATTTGCGGAGTTGAGGAGTTATTTTTCATGTTGCTATAGACAACTTCCGCTGTTCAAAGTATCGTAACGTCCTCCCCTGGATTTTTAAGTTTTACTATTATCTTTATTTGTCGCCAAACTGAAGCTTATTTCACGTCAACTTTCAATTACGTATTCCATGTTTACGCATATGAATTGATACATGCAATAACATATTACTAAAATATAAATATGATCGAATAAATAAACAGAAACGCTACGAAATGAAAATTACGCAAAACGTCGCGCTCTACGGCGACGTCACAATTCATGACGTCATGAAATAAATAAGACGTAAATTCCATTGATAAAAATTGGGAATTATACGCGGGAGATAAATTAAACAGCCTAAATTCTACCGTGATATACCGTTTATTAGATAACGCTACAGCTCTATACGTTTACATGGAGCAAAATACAGACAGTGTTAGAATTCTTTGTTTATTATTATTATTGTTCCTGATAAAGACAATACAGTTGAAATGTTGAGCAATTCTGGAGTTTGTCTTGTCTTACTTTATTTATTAAATTGGAGGGAATACAAGTATCTATCTTTTCTAAAATAATAACAATAAGATTGGAAATCAATCAATTGTTTAGATCGATCCATAAAGTCTCGGGAGATCTTCCTGCAGACTGGGCTGTTTATACACATATATAAGAGATAACAAGCGTGTTCAGAGATCAATAAAACCTGTGGATAAATTTCTTCTTTTGAACTTAATGACACAAAAAACATCTTATAAATATTTAATACAAAGATCACACTTTATTTTGGTGTCTGATAAGAACATGCAAGAATATACATGCCCAATGATTGAAAGTTCCCCTTCATTTATGTTAAAGTCAATATGTCTATATCCCTATTCAGGTTTAATGCTATTTCAGTTACACACAGCTACTGAAAACACCTACTAGTAAGTTACCATTTCCTAAACAGTTCTTAAAGTACCCTAGCTTTCACAAGGAACTATACTAGCAAAAATCTCAATCTTCCAACTGTGGAAAGTTGTCAGCAAATAATTTGCGTTAATAATAAAGTCAAGGAAAACTGGTGACTTCGGTTTGGTCAACATGACCAATTCCGATTTTCATGCAAATAGGCTCATAAGAAGCGCCTTGTGATGCAGTTTTCAAATATGCATGAGTCTTATAAGGTCATAAGTAGCACTTACGACCTTCTAATTCTAAGCAAGTGATATATCTGGAAAATTGTATAAAACAACAGCAAGGATATCCAAAGAGCACAAACTTTCTCCAATGTTAATCAGATATATTTGTGTATTTTCAGAGTTTTTACATTCGATGCACTAAAGATGGAGAACCTACATTCACTTGTCAGTGTAGTGGAAACTGTGACATTATTAAACAAGGTCGTATTCGATGTCAATACTGCCGCTATCAACGATGCCTTATGGCCGGAATGTGCCGCAAAGGTAATTGTAGACTTCATTATATTTCAAAGAGTTTATATAGCCAGGTTTAGGGTGGCACAAAGGCTGAGTAGTCAGCACTCTTAAATACCACTCCAGAGGTACCTGGTGGTTCGAATCTCGGCTGCCGCACTAGAAATTTCAGATATGCTTTTCAGTTTCCCAACCAACTAGAGACAAACTCAGGTTGGTACATTGTAACCAAGAGGTAATCTTGCGTGTATTGGTGCTCATAATATATTGGGCATGTTAAAGAACCAAGGAGTCTATTCAGAAAGAGCTAGGGACTATAAACTAGAGCACCCATATTAGCTTGCCTGCTGACCTCACATATATGCCAATGGATAAAGCCTATGAAAAAAGTCAAAATTTCTGGAATATGTCTACCAGGCAAAATTAAGTGACCTTACCGACCAAATTTGACATACATTTGCTGTTTCAAGCATGTTTTAATCAGAATATTAGTTCATTAATGAAATATGCTTAAAACCATTTTGCAGTGGTTCTAAATACTATCTTGATGATTAAGAACGTTAGTACCATATGCAGGTGTTACACTGCGTTGGGTTTTTTGTACTGAAATTTTTGGGGAAATAGTTACAGCACACATTCCTTTTGATCATGAAACAATCTAGATTACATTCACACCTTATCAGACGGATATTTACCTTTTAAAGCCTCGCAGGGGTTGGGTTGTTTGCAGTTATGTCATAGTCGAAATCCTTGAGATATCGCCTCATGCACAAATCAGCATGATTTATGATCACCACATTGTGACGGGGCTTGTTTTATTACTGCAGCTCTGGTTCTTAAAAAAATCACATATTCACGTCAATTTTATAGGAAGTTTACATTTGTTTTAAGCGCAGAAAAAATACAAGATGAATTGAACATTTTTGTTTGATGATAGCTTGTATTCCTTTGTACACACTACACTAAAGCCTTCCATGTTTAAACAACACAAAATCAAGGGCGTAGCAATAAATTATATTCATAACAAATAAATGCAAACTAACTTTTTAAGTGTGTACTTTTTCCATGGTTTACTGTTTAAATTGCAACTGAAATTCGATAAATATTTTTCATGTTGTCAAAGTGATTAAAGTTTTTTCTTGACAGTATATACGTCTATGTTGACAATCATGTGACAAATATGCCGATATTTCAGACACAACGCTTGTGTGCATATTATCCAAATCAAGTTTAATGACCAGCCAAGTTGTCTTCATGGACCCCCTGAGTAATGGCCTTTTGTGGCCCTTTGTGGCAGACATTTATACCTGTACATATAGTCCAGAGAATTTGACACGACTCTCGACCTTAGCATTATGTAACAGCTGATATATTGTCTATATTTATAACCCCGGTTGTATGTTTTCATAGGCGGGAAGTATCACGAAGACGCTTTGGTGTAATACCAACACAAATCTAAAGGACTGATATTGCACCATTTTCTCGCAGAAATTGATATATTCAAACCAAGAAACTTGTAATATATCCATGCATAAAAGTCAGGATCATGTCAATTCTCTGTGCTATACTTGTTTCTAACAAAATACACACTTTTAGTGCTATTGTCCTATATTTAGGCTGTTGGAGCAAAGAAATCACATGTTGTTTGTTTGTTCTTTGCGATTCGCTGTTTACCAGATGCAGGGCACATATTATCTATATTTTTTTAAAACAAATTAACCTACCGGTATTTAAAGCTGTTAAAGAGATGCAACATTATTGTTTGTCTTCTCAATCTATTGGTTAATTATGCATATTACATTTGTTTCAATTGAGTACAGTAAAACCTCGGTAATACGAGCAGCGATTATTCGAGCAACCAGCCTAATTCGAGCAAATTTCATAGTCCCAAAGAATTTGCTCTATATTGAACATTAATTTATCCCTCTAATTCGAGTAATGTTATTACGAGCATCCGGTCTAAATCGAGCTCAGGTGTCGGTCCACTCAACAATTTTCAACGATAATTAGTTACTTTATCTCGAGGCAATCATCCGAGCGAAATTTCACACCTCCGAGTCAACATTTGTTATAGTGAAAGTAATTTTCACGCCGCGTGTAACTCTTATGATTCACCGATCTAAATGTTAACCTTATCCAAGTCAGAGAAACAATCACAAAACAATGAATATTTGATCACTTATTGGTCGTAAATCAACTCAAATAGAACACTATGCATGATGTCACCTACAAAGGTAACATTCAACGAATGTCTGCACGACTCAAAATGCATGTAGACTTGATAAACAATGAAGATATTCGTAGTTGCAACCAAATACGCGCACCAGACACGTACGTGGTAAAACACAGTTACACTTAGTCTTACCAACAATTCATCATATAATTCTGATAATTCGAGCAACTGGCTTAACTCGAGCATTTGGCTTGTCCCAATGGGTCCTCGAAATAACGAGGTTTTACTGTATTTTTAATTTAATTCTCAGTGGATTGAAAACAAAACCTAGATTTTTAGACCTGTAACCAAACATTTGGAATATATGTGTCAGTCTTAGGGCTTCAACAACAATATACTATTCAAAGACTTGTTAATGAGAAAGATAATTTATGGCATTTCTCTGATTTCAATGAAATAAGTATGTCTCAATAGCCTAGTGGTAGAATGTATGCTTCAAGTGTGGGAGGTCCAGCGTTCAATCCTAGGCAGCAACGTACATATCAGGGGCGTAGCTAGAGGTATTTGAATGTGTACGCAAAAAGGCTAGTGGGGTCTGGGGGCATGCTCCCCCTGAATTTTTGTTCGCTAGAACGTCTCTGGTGCCTCTGGGGGTGTTTTTTACATCATTTTCAACATTATTTTTACTGATAAAACCAGGTTTTTTTTGTGTATAGATCTAGAGCTTTTAAATGTGTTTCTAAGAAATGCTGAAACTACTAAATGATTACTCCCCTTAGGGCTTAGGCATCAGTTTTTATTTCATTTTTCGATCATTTCATTTTTCACTTTTTGAGAAGCATGTGTACGCAGCTGCGTATTCTGCATACAGGTAGCTACGCGCCTGCATATAACCAAAGTCCTTTAAAAAGGTACTGGCATATCTTGTAATCATGCTTGGTACTGAGCAATATAGTTCTAGGATAATGTGACTGGGTAGTCTCTTTATGACTTAAAGACTGTTGACCAGTGGGACAATAAACAATATTTAAAAAAAAAAAAAAGATTCATACAAGAGAATCAAACAAATTATATAATTTTGTATTTCGGAAAAAAAGCCAGTATAAATATGGAATGTGCCTTTGACATAAGAGATACATTTTTGTTTTGTTGATAAAAAAGTAACAAAAATAGCTTGTTTGTGTTTGAAAACTCTTATCGTGAATAAGAGATAGGATCTCAGATTGATCGCAATGGCACCATGGTGTGAACCGTTAGTTCTGTTGGTAAAAATCAATTGTAACATTTACTTAAGTCCCTGCGGTACATTTGTTTAACATGAAAGCATGTTATTCTGTGGTACCTGAGATCGATACATTGTACAATAAAAGTATCTGTTTATCAATCAAACATCTAGTTCAAATCGTTGTAATGTAAGATAAACCCCAGTTACCGCATACTATTAGTTGCTCTACTTAATTGTTTGCATATTTGTTTCATAATTGTAAAGGATTATTTATACAAATGTATGCTCTTGGGCTCATTAGTGTACTAACTATATAATAAATTATGAACATAGTTACCACGGTAATGTCTCGGCTGGTCTCTATGTATTTGTATTGTAATCTGCCCGGTGATCTCTTTGTAAATAACACCAGGTTTTCAGGTATTGTGTAATACCCCTTTAAACATTTTCTCTTGGGAAAAATTAATTAGACAATGCTAATTGAATTACGGTCGTTATGACGGATCAACAAGTTGTTTAAATATGCATGCTTGTTGATTGACGTTATATAATTACATTGGCTGCAGAAGTAGACAAAATGTGAGATGTCAGTCATTTAAATGGGATCCGACTCTATTGTCTCCGCTTCGAATCTCACTGGTCTCGTGTTCTGTCCCAAGTCATGGCATACCAATTAAAGGTCATTAAAATGATACTGGTATACAAAAGTTAAAATATCGCTGACAAAATTAATAGATCTGCTATATGTTCTAGGCAAGGAAATGCTTCATATTGTATATAACTGATCCCACTGGTCAACAGTATTTCAATCATATGACATGGGCGACAAGCAAGGGAGATAATTACCGGAACCATTTTTAATATGTCGCAGCCAGTGATCAAACCTGCCGCCTTCCAGTCCTGAAACAGCCACTCTTACCACTTAGCCACTTCTCTGGAATGATGTCTGCCTTGCATTGATTTGTTAAATTTAAAAATACTAAGATATTTCAAATTACCGAATGTCCTATGATTTGCTCTGCTATTATTTTCACAAACATATTACTAATCTTAATTCATTATCATATATAAAGCATTTTTAGTTCAAATATTTAAAAAAATAAATTAAAACCTGAAACCTTGCAAAAAATATATAAAAATATAAATGGTAATTTTTTTGGTAGATATATTTATTTCCTGTTTACGCCAAAAGCTTGTGCTTGCATGTCGGAGTGCATGTAAAAGTCGTTCGATAAAATCTTGACATTTTGATCAATTTGTGGTTTAACACTGACGACAAGTAACTGAATTTCTACCTTATATGACCTCGATAATTTCAAATTTGTGTGTTTTTGAACGTTCAAATATTGGTTCTAGATTTTCATGCTGTAAAAGTTTACTGATATCTCTAATAACATTGATAACCTTGCTTGAGGGCTTTCCCTATCTGTTGATATGGTGTTGTATGATTATCCAAAATATTATTTTTCTGTATTAGGCCACAAGAAACAGATTTCTCAGGTTGCCGTCCTAAATTTTATGCCTTCTGCTCAGACCTTTTTGATTTGCTTTAAAATTACTGAAATCAAGTTATTAATATAAATAGCGCATATAGTATCAAGGTTTTTCCATATTTCGATTTGGTGAAATACTTTAAAAAATCATAAAAAGTGTCAAAATATTTTTTAAAAAAAGGAACTCTATCCTGTTCTAGATGAAAAAAGTAATATATATAGGGTTAGTTTTATAATAATTATTTAATTTGGAATAAGATCAATGGCTGTATTATATCCATAAAACAGCTGAAAATCATTATAATGTAAAATTAAATCAAGGAACTGTACCATTAAATTTGTTATTCAAATATTTTTTTAACAGTACATAATTATGATACTTTTATGTACATACTTATCAAGGACTAACAAGGGTGTGGCAAGGATACATTATAACCTTGCCCGTCCAATATATATCCGAGTCATGTTTATAAGCCCTGTATCTATTTACTCATATTTATCCTATCCATTCCGATCGGTACAAATATAGGAGAGACTACCCATACAATATAAATGTCCAGTAGCAAGGAAATGACTCATACCTACTTATAGGCACAATCAATCCATTTATTACAAATTACATGGGTGGAAACACAGCGTTAATTTACCATGTTTGGGCATACATGTATTAATAGTACTCGTAGGTTTAATCTTGTAATCCAAATGAAACGCTGGATTAATTTCCTGATCTGATAGTACGAAAGTGCCTTTAAATAACAATAATATTCAGTAATTCAAGGTGACCGAAAAAAATTATATTCCCTTCATTCATAATTAATATACATGCTGTGAATTAATTCATAAGTGGCTTAATTCGTTTGATAATATATTTAAAGACACATCAGGACCAAGACATAAGCCTTGATTTGCGGTCATGTCGACAGTTCGTACTTATGTAGGCCTTCATTTTGCGGTTGTGTCAGCAGTTCGTTCTTGTAGCCTCTTAGCGACAGCTTTCATTAACATTCTTTGGTTCTGGTTCTGTCCAAACATTTCGTGGGGTAAATGAAAGACCTTTTATTTTAAATCCGTATTCTGAACAGTTACCATATTATTTGGCTGCCATACATTTTTGTGGTTCCAAATCACTGGCATTGACTTGAAGATTTTCCTACTATAAAAGCTTACTGTATAATATCATTAAGTCATTCAAATATTGTTCACCTTGGTGTTAGGCCTGCTTGCTTGCTCAGATAGCAAAGCATTAAATTGTCACTCTTCTAGTACAGTGTTGTTTGTTGTTTGCATGATGGTCTGAAGCAGTTATAACATGCATTGTCATCCACTATTTCTCTGCCCAATCGGCCAATGATCTCCAACTTTGAGGGGAAGTGAGAGCTGTGTGATACATTAGGAATCCAGGACTGGTGCATTATACCCTAACTTCTTTAATTCCAAACAAACTCCCTGATTCTTGTACAAATAATTGATTGCTTTGTCTACAGCACCAATACACAAATTGAGAATAACTCAGGATTCCAAACTTGTTCATCTCTAACTGTGTGTTTTTTTGATATGTATCTGTATGTTTATGTCCTCCATAATTATATAGAGCAGTTTTCAGGGTACTGTTTTATCAAAGCACTTACGGAAATAATAAACTTACGGTTAAATTTAAATAATGTATTATTTGTTCACAATTATGAAGTGAGGTAAATGGAGCTGCAATACTGATAATGATTCAGTTAATGAACTCTCACAAATCATTTGCATCACGAATTTGCAGTTGTTAAAGAATTATAAAGATTTTAAATTTGAACGTAACTTTAAGATTTCCGTAAGTGCTTTGATAAAACAGTACCCAGGGCACTGTTTTATCAAAGCACTTTAGGAAATATTAAATCTACTCATAAATTCTACTTCTAGATAATTCTTAAACAATTAAAAATTGCGGTAAATGGATCTGCAATATAAATTAATATTGTTTCAGTTTATGAATTCATACAAACCTTGCATTATTGTCCCCATTTTGTAGTTGTTAACAAATTATAAAAAAATAACATTTGAGTGTAAATTTAAAATTTCCGTAAGTGCTTTGATTAAACAGTACCCAGTTGTAAACTTACGAACTAATTTAAAGTTTTTATATTTTGTTTACAGTTATGTAGGGTGGTAAATGGAGCTGCACTATTGACAATGATTCAATTAATAAATCCTACAAACCATGTATAGCTCAAATTTGTAGTTGTAAAAGAATTATAAAGAATTGAAATGTGAACGTAACTTTAAGATTTTTGTAAGTGCTTTGATAAAACAGTACCTCACACTAACTGACCTCTGTATGACGACATAGATATTGTTAATGAAAAGCTTAAACCTATGAAAGCCAACATTTACAGCCTTACTATAACAATACTGGGATAGTCTGCAATGATAACTAGTCCACAGGGATCACAATAAATTACCTCAATTTCCACGTCTCATTTTCCCCTTATAGATAAGATTCATACTTGTTTTGTTTACCTGTGATGACCAGTCTGAGGGAAAGGGAGGCTTTGACGACAATACGGGTTAGTCAGTATGGATAAAGGATCATATGCTACAGTTTTGCATCCATCACATGAGCATATTACAGATAATAAGGACATTTACATTGAGTTCAGCTCAACACTTTCTATCTTAATGCCACATTATCCAACATGACATTACAACAGATGTTTACGGTGTCGCGTGTAAATTCAGTTGACCTGATTAATGCATGGATATAATTTTGTTTGAAAAAAAAATTCAGAAAAAAATGCACATGTATGCATAATCTAATGGATTAACTTGTAAATGCAATGTATCAAGCAAACTTCGACAAACAATCCGGTGTGACTAGTGGAGCTGTCTTAAGGCCCATTGCCTATTTTATTACTTTCTCTATTTCACTTCCAGCATGATTTAAATTTGCTTTGAATAATAATTCAAGCCTTACTTTGTTCATAAAACAAGAAGGAACTTAGGTGACCTGTTCAAGACTTTCACTTGGATGATCTGGCTCACGGACCTGTGATCTGGATCAAGTAAATCATGCAGGTTCTTCTGTAAACATTACATCGGCTTATAATGATATCTTTCACATGTGTATAGTCCAGTCAGGATAAGAATCCAGTGACGCAGCGGTCAAGTCCACTATAATGGTGTAAAACCAATTATAAAGGCTTTTACTGCACAAACAACTATGATTTCAATGCTAAACTAACATGTAATATTCTCCCTTTTCAGACAATGGTTTTAATCTTTTTGCGTACACATAAACTGCAACGTCACTGTCACAATATCCTAACTAGACTGTAGAAGTTGTAATTCTTGAAATAATTATTTTGGGTTCACTGTTTGCTGCATAGGAGTTACAAATGTCTGAAAATGATTATATATTCCTAATGCTAGGACTAACTATAGATGTAAAATGAGAGGAAATTAATTACATTGATAATGACTATTCACTGTGTTAAAAAATCCCTCAGTTTTTGAAATTACATTAAATTGACCATTTTAATATTTTATTCATTTCCATGTATATTCATAACGATATACAGTTTTCATGTTTATATAAGGCTTCCAACATGATTTTTAAGAATATGTGTGAGCTTTTCCTTTCAAGTTTTGTTGCAAGTGCCTAAACAGTTTTCACGTTTATTTAGGCACCAAACCTGATTTAAAGGATATGTAAAGTTTTCCTTTCCAGTTTAAAACGCCGGCTTTAAGCCTTTCTATTGTTTCGGTACAGAGAAGGTAGACATTCATATCTACGGTTTACGAAACATGAACATTTGACATAGGAAGGTATTCGGGTATATATCTATTTGTGTATATAGACTGTCAACACGATTGTATTACATGAATGGTATAGATTTAGTGAGCATTGAAAGGCTGTGGGTTTGTTTTGTTCAGTGTTTAATCCAGCGTTTTAAACCTTTGATCATGCTATTGTAAAATCCTACGACATTTATTGAGTTGGTACTTTGCCAAGAACCGTTCAAGTTCTTTTGAATTTGTGGGATCGTGAAAATTGTTTTTATGAAGTTTGTGGGTTTTGCGGATTAATCACATGTTTATGCACATTTTGAAATTAGATTTTGAGTACAAATACTCCTTGGTGCAGTTGGTAAAATATTCAGTATATAAATGAGACATGCTCCACTTACGAGATTTAAAGTTTTAAAATCCATAGATAACTGCCTGGTAACTTATAAAAGAATCTGATAATTTACGATCACCGTTGATCTTATCTGCGTATACATGCAGTTACGAACGATTAGTGACGAGTATTTAACCCCTAAATGTGCGTAGAAAACACAAATGTTGCCGTAGTTACTAAGTACATGCATTCCTTGCTGTCATATCATTAAACAAACAAATTACCTCCCTTTAATTGTTTAAATGTTGAGCGTTGCTTCTTAACATTGAACATTGCATTCATACTTTGGCCAAAGTTTTTTTATAGTTTTTTTGGTTTGCGGGAAATTTATGAACATTTTGCTGTCGAATGCAAGTTACAGAAATATATCTGTTGTCTTGTTGTATCGTCTCAACATTGTCAGGTCGTCGACACAGCTTATGTGAATCTAATTTTCAAACAAGAATTATAAAGCAAACCACTCATGCAATTTAACACATGTGTAAATAGATTGCTTATCACATCTCAGGCCTGACTTGGTGTGTTCTGCAAGTTAATACATGTTGTAAGTCTGGAAGTGCCTATTTTATTGTCAAAAGCAAATATCAAATGATATATCGAATATCGATCATTTTGTATCGATACAAATATCGAATCGATCATTCTAACTGATACGCAGCCCTACTGGTTAGTGAGTACCAGGATGTTTTTAATTTATAATTCTCATGTTGTATTTTTCTCTTCCACAGAAAAACCCGAGACAGTC
Source organism: Spisula solida (assembly GCA_947247005.1). Taxonomy (NCBI): domain Eukaryota; kingdom Metazoa; phylum Mollusca; class Bivalvia; order Venerida; family Mactridae; genus Spisula; species Spisula solida. The sequence goes on from OX365945.1 coordinate 56,472,384, forward strand.
CAGCCAGCTGAAGGTCAAGTTCTGTGTAAAGTATGTGGAGACATTGCTAATGGCATACATTTTGGTGTAAATACCTGTGAAGGTTGTAAGGTATGTGTATCATAAAACACTTAAAATGTATTTTTGATTGTGAAAAAAATTCTAGAGTTGGACAAACATAAATTGGCCGGGCTAAATTTAGCACAAGTAAATAAACACAACAATGACCTTCACATCTAATTAATTGAAACAATTTGTAGACATTGTAATGCTGCTATCATTTCTCGTAAAGCGCCAGTGGCTCAGTGGTAACACATCCTCCAATAGATGATGTACCTGACATTATATTTTCGTATGCAGGTTCGAATACTCGTTGTCTTTTTATTATAATTGTTTTTTCGTTTTTCTTATCAATTTTCAATTACAAAGTATAATAAAGATGAAACGAAATAGAACGAAAACATCAACAGTAAATATATAGAATTGATGCAAAAAATTAAAGTCAAAAAGTGAGATTTGAACTCATGCGGAATAAAAACATGACATTGTTGTGACTCGACCTTGCTCTGTACCGACTGAGCTATTTTCTCCTCTGCTTTAGTGTTCAAGTTAATACACCTTATTAGTTTACTTCATGTGCAAAAGGAAAACAAGAATGTTTATGTTCTGGTACTATTTATAGCCCAGCCAATTTATCTTTGTCCGATTATACTACTTATATTAATCATTCTCAACACCTCATTCCTGATTGTATCCATTGTCACCACAGCATGTATGTTCTTTTGATTGTTTGTTCGCTCAATATTAATTCTTTGTTATCCAGATGCATTATAGTACGTAACATTTGACTAGGCGATAATTAATCATTGTGTGTTTTCATTATGGTACTGTAAGACCCTTTTTACCAACCTGTTCATCTCCAGTTATGTGGGAAACACTGAAAATAATTTCAGAAATGACCAAGTGCCCCATGTGAGAATCGAACCAGGGAACTCCTGTTCTGTACAAGTCTGAGCCACACCCTAAATAGACAGGATCAATTTTTATAGTGCAAAATGTAGTTATATAATCATACTTTATTATATTTTTTTTTTTCAGAAATTTTTCCGACGAGGGTTGGTTGAAAATCAAAGTTACATTTGTAAGGGGGAGAAAGACTGCGCAATCAACCCAAGAAATAGAAATAACTGTAGATATTGCCGTTATCAAAAGTGTTTATCAGTCGGAATGTCAAGAGAAGGTTTGTTTTTTGTTTTTGCCTTATTTTGTCTTATCCCCTTATCTAATTGATCCAGAGGGGATAAGACATTTTCAATTTTTTGATGTCTAAATCCCCACCCAGGAGACAATGCTTACTGTCTAAACCCCCACCGTGGGGCATAGTTTTTCATCCAGGTACTTTAATAAAAACACAAATAAAAGTATCACTGTTGTCTTCCGTGGTGTCGAAATTCCCGGACGAAAGTCTATTCCCTGGGACTCTGAGACGATAAGGTCATCTAATTCCTGCCTGTCGGGAAGATTTGTCTGTCTAATTCCCCCGGGCGGGCATAATATTGACTGGTGCATTACTCTCAAGAATGTAACCTGTGACATAAAAAAGCCCAAAAAAATCATCTTTTAAATTTATTTTTCAGCCATCAAAATGGGAAGACCAAAGAAAGGAGATGGCAGTGATGTTAATGCAGTGACAAGCAGTCCGAAAATGACTCGTATGCCCCTTTTAGAAGTAGATAATAATGACCAATCAGTTTCAACGAATCCCCAACTCGGGGATGATAACTGCGACTCTCTGAAGACCTCTTCAGTACAAGACAAAATAAAGGTAGAAGAAGTGAGATCTAGCTGTGATTATGGGAAAAAGATGTGGAACCAGACAAACAGGAACCAGGCGTCGTCATGGCAACCGTGTAACCAAAGTCAGACAATGCCTCAGAGCAATCAGTCGTCAAATGGAATCTCCGCTTCCGAATTTATTGAAGAAGAAATGGACGAAATTTTGATGATGCTGCAGAACGATAATCAGTCTGGTTCCCCAGCTAAGAAGTTACGTTGCTATAACTACGGTGATATAGGATCTCAGAAAATCTGTAAGACAGAGTATGATGCTGGTATCCAAGGCCAACAGTGGAACATGAATGATATGCCATGTCCGCCCAGTTTGTCACCAAACAGCATGCCACTAAATGAACCAATGAACATGAGTACTAGTCACATGAACCAAATGGTTAACAGACCACCACCGCAGTATCCTGGCTACACTGAGAACAACTTCCAGCAAGATCAGACTCTCTGCATGCCGGCTTCACCGTGTCACTCACCAAACAGTCAGATGCACTCACCCGGCAGTCAGATGCACTCACCTGGCAGTCAGATGCACTCACCCGGCAGCCAGATGCACTCACCCGGCAGTCAGATGCACTCACCAAGGAGTTACATGTCTGATTCCAGCAGTATGCAGTCCCCAGGATACATCCCTAATGGAAGCCCAGTACATTCCCCTTCTTGTCAATATTCACCCAAACACAGCCCCATGTATCCACAGAGCCCTTATGACATCAGTCCACAAGGGTCTCCGTACGCAGAACCTGTGTATAACACTCAACCATTCAGCCCACAAGATAGTTACCAGGTAACGGACCTTTCATCCAGACCACAGAATTCATCTTCATATAACAGTCAAATGACCCAACTGTCAAACACCAGTTCAGCTATGACCATTCCTCATCAGGAAGGGGGAGTTAACTCCCATGATAACTGGTGTTTGACTGGTTCTCCATCATTTTACTGTCACAGTCCATCAAATAATACAAATCTTATGACCATTCCAAATCAGGAAGGCACATACAGACGGAGCTCTTCAAGAAAGGAGAATCTTCAAAGAATTAACAACTACTTCCTGTCACATGCATCATGTGACCTGCAGCTGATTCCAGACTCAGATCTTGACGGATCAATGACTAGATCGGATATCGAAGAAGAGGTTGTTCACAAAACGCTGGCTTCCGTCACTCCAGCTGAGTCATTCTATTACGTCATGTCGGACCATCATTCGTCATCTAGCGATTCAAACTGTAGTAGTAAAAATTACGACGAGTTCACATCTTGCCAGAGAATCAACAAGAGGAAAGTGTGTGATAACTCTGATACATTCGGAATGATGAGAAACGATGGTACACATGTGGGTAGATATGAGCAGAAGTTGAGTGAGAAATACTGGCGTACATCTGTGGATGTTGAGGAACCATGTCCAATGACTGCTGACAAACAAGCTGTCCTTGAACATTTAAACAAAACTTTCCAGCAGATGACCGATAAATGTACAAAATCAGCCCAGCAGATTGCTCCACAGGTAATACTTTGTAGACTTATGTCTGTTGTAATCATGCTTAATTCCTAACTGTTTTTGACTCAGGGGTTTTTATAATTTATTAGTGGGAGATATGTTTTTTAAGTGGGTGGTTCTTTGTGGCACAATATTCAGAATTATCATTAATTGTTTCTACATAGTATGTTCCATGTCACATTTATTAAAGGAGACTTTTACTCCCTAATTTTCAGCATTTCTCTTGATCTTGAAAAAATCATTGACTGATCTGATAATCTTAAAATTTGTTTAGGTAACTGTAGTACAACAGTAAGAGTTGTAAAATAGAAGTGGAATTTTTTTGCTAACAGGTTTTTTATAAATCTTATCATGTTTCAGGACGGTCACACATGGCAGCAAATTCAAATCCGCATCATCAGAAATACGTCTGCTGGTGTCAAATTTGCCTCCCAAATTCCAGGTAAGATTGTCAAACATTTATCGGTTGATTAAAGGGACTAAGGGAGATAATGTAGTTAGTAGTCTAGTCTGCAAATATTAACGTGATCCTGACCATTAACTTGTTTCTTGCATTAAAATCGATCAATTTCAGTAAGTAAATTCTGCATTATCAACCCTATCGATTTGTGTTTGCATTTACACCTCAATAATAACATACAACCGGAGTTTAAGATAGGCAGAAATTCATCTGTTATGCGAATAAAGAGTAAGAGGACCAGGTCAATATCTCCAAAGTGTCTGTACCCTGCACAACAAAAAACATATTTCTTTGTCAGAACTTAAAATTTGATGACATGATTCAGCTGTGTATTCTTCTGCAAACTATGATAGTGTTTCCTCCTAAAACTGCTCGTATTTGGGTTCTCTATAATAATTATAATGTACATGTATTTGAAAACATGAAATAACCTGGGCCCTTTCTGGAATTACAACCAGTACTTTACGTAACACTCAACACTCAAATATTGAAATTCACTCATTTGATGTTTATATAGCGACATATTTTGAGAGCAAGAAGTTGTAATAATGTTAAATGGGTACTAAATATCATTTCTAGATTACTTCCTAGTGTATTTGTAAGCTATAACTGGAATTTATCAGTCTTTGTGGCACTCAGATTCAATAATTACATATTTTCCTCATAAACGGTATTAAATGGCAAAGAATTGTTCTATCAAATACTATTTTCAAAATTCATATAACAATTTTCAATATTTGAGTGTTGAGTGCTGAGTGTATATTTTTGCAATTCTGGACTCAGGACTCCCAAGAATCTGACCTTTGTTGAGTAATAAGGGGAGACAATTAATTTTAAGAGATGAATTAAATCTGAACTGCTCATTTAACATACTTTGCCTCGAAAATAGTCATTATTGAGATGTAATTAACAAGACAACTTATTAAAAAGATCATTATTGATAAGTGTCACAAAAAGCTGCCTAAGAGATGTGTACATATTCCAGCTCAGCTAAAATCCCAACCGAAAATAATATATTGTTTTCCAAATTTGAAGCAATTCAAGCTTCCCAATTCAAACCCAAAAATAATTGCTCATTTTAAGAAACTTGAGTATGAAATACATTAAATAACAGTTAATTTTGGGTTAAAACTTTTTGTGTTTTAACGAAACTTTTGTATTCACCTATAGTATTGATATTCAATTAGGCTTTAACATGCTTGAACATTAAATTTGTACTAGCCCGAATTTTGACCAAAACACCGCTGAAATTTCCAATCCAACGCCATGGGCTAATAATGTTCTCAATATTGGAAAAACACTCTGTCACTGTTTGATAATTGGTATTGTTTATATCATTAATCAGGATTTAGCCGTCTACACCCGGAGGACAAAGCCTTCCTATGTAAGAGTGTGACATTCATGTCCTCAGTTCTAATGGCCGGACAACATTTATACAACCCGAAAGAAAAGAACTTTGAAGATTTCTGGAACTGGCAAATATCTCCACAGAATCCATTCTATGCATTCAAAGAATACTTGGTAAACCTTGGAGACAAGATACATTCTGCACAAATGGATATGTATGAAGTCTCCTCATTGGCCGCTCTCCTTTTTTTGGCTTCAGGTAAGATTCTTTGTTTTTGTTAGTCCCCTACCGGTTTTTGACCGGAGGGGACTATAGGTTTGCCCTCCGTCCGTCTGTCAGTCAGTCAGTCCATCAGTCAGTCCGTCCGTCAAAAAATCTGGATCCTGACATAACTCAAACAGTTTCCAAGCTAGGTTTATGAAACTTGGTATGTGGATAGGGGGCAATAAGGGGATAATGCACGTCCAGTATTTCTTGAACATGACAAGTTATTTAGTCAAGCATACTCCGGAGGGACTATAGGTTTGCCCTCCGTACGTCGGTCTGTCCACCTGTTAGTCCGTCAGTCAAAAATAGTAGGATAATGCACGTCCAAAAATATTTTGATTCTGACCAAAATTGTGGTTGCTATGGCAACAGAAACATTGAAAATGGCTTAAAACCGTTAGGGGACTTTTGTATTGCCTGCAATTCTTAATGACTTGTTTCTTTAAGTTTTGGGCCAGAATATGTATTATAGATACCCCAAAATTATTTTTGTCATCTTTCACTTTTTTCTCTTGCATTTTATCACATTGTGGTCAAATGTTTTGGGGTAATCTTCCGTTAACTGGAATAGGTCCAGTCCAAATACTGGTATTTAGGATTTTTACACTTTATATTCACCTTTCATATAAATGTATGATATCAGGCCGAAATATAAGGTATTGTTTGTTTCCCCTTCCACTTACTATCTACCCAGCTAAATTGCCCCTTTAACCAAAAAAAACTATATTGAAAAATCATAGGAAAATTTTTTCCTCAACATCACTTATGAAGACATATGTAAAAAAATTAGTTTTCCTATCTTCCAACCCAACACTCAATGACATGGGTTAGAAGAGGGGAAATTATTTTTTTTAAATTTGAGACAAATTTTTAAACATGGATCCATGAATTACAGAATATCAGACCTATGGGGAGACTGGCATTGGCTTTCATAGGATTTATTGTGGATAAAAATTGTGATGATTATTATTTCAGATTTCCTAGATTTAGCTTATCCAGAAGCAATAGAAGAGGCAAGGCGTAAAATTATAGCAGCTCTTAAATCATACGAATTGTGTAAGTTAGATTTTAAATGCATTGTATGAAAAATTTGTCACAGCAATAATAGTATACATTAAAACTTGAAATAATGGCTGACTTAATAAGAACCACTTTTTAAGCATCTCTGACTTTCTTACTTCAGCCCTTTAATAATGGCTAGACAATCAGACAGCTGATTTGGGTTGATTTCAGTTTTGGCAGATTATTTTCGTTTTGACCTTGGCTTATTATGACCATGTGTAGTTATAGGTATATTTTTAAGTTGGGTAATCCGAACACGAACTAGTCTTCTGAAAAATGTGTTTATATAGTTCACCTCAAATCGGATTAGTGTACAGTACAAAAACATGCATAACCTGAAAATTTACTTATAAAAATTGCTCTTGTCACAATGAGCATTTGTTTGTACTGTATATGACCTAAAAATGGTTGAAAAATGGTGTAAAACCCCAGCAAAAATTCACTGTACTCTGATTCGGTATGTTGCATAGTGTCTTCAAAAATTGCCACAATTTGCGTCATGACATGTACATGCTTGCTTCATTTGTTATTTTATAAATGCCTAATCAAACAGGTGACACATTTCCTTTTGTTGATAAAGCACTTATAGTTTGTTATTAATGCATATTGTACTGTTTTGAACCTGAATTCTTATTTAAATAGATTACTCGCCTATTTGAGAAATCTATAGGCACATTTGTACCTTAGGGATAGTTCATAGAAAAAATGAACAATTTTGTTTAAACCTTAAATGCATTTTGAATTATTTAAGCTTGTGAATCGTGGTCTAAAAATCTTACCTTTCATACTTCTAATTACAGCAAAAGGTGTTGACGTAAAGTCACGGCTGAGTGAACTATTCCACCTCGTGCCAGAAATCCGACATGTCGGTACCTGGCACCAACAGCTGATGAACCAAATGAAGATTAATGTACAGAAAGAGGAAGTACAACAACTGTATGATGCTGTCAACTATAGAGAAAGCTAAAGAACTTAAAGATGGATTATATGGACAAAGTAGTTTTAAAGAGCAAACTTAAGAACTCAAAGATGGATTATATGGACAAAATGTTTTTAAAGAGAGATCTAAAGAACTCAAAGATAAATTAAAAGGACAAAATGTTTTCTAAGAGAGAGCTAAAGAACTTAAGATGGATTAAAAGGTCTAAACAAATATATTTTGATATTTAGAATCCTTAAGAATTCAACATGCAAACTTTTCACATGACATGATATACATGTACCCGGTAGTCAGTAACTGGATTGATTACATATGACATACAAATATGTCAACTGTTTGGTCGGTATATTTAAGTGAGAAGTTTGTCAGATTGGGTTTAATTGTGGTACCTGGTAAAGGTATTGGTGGTCTTGGGCATATACTAGAATGTGTCCAAACAGATTGTGCTAGTCCGGTCTGGGTGTTGAATATAAGAAACCGAACAAATATGATCTTGTATAGAAGATATATCGACCTAGGAAAAGATGATACCCCCCTCATTTGGTTGCAAAGTTTATATACCTTTATTACCTGTATAACATCATTACAAGGTTATATTTTGTGTACTACATGTACATCCGCAAGTAACTGAATCATTGAAAACAATATAAAACTGAATTTTTTTTGTAAAATTAAAATTTTACACATATTTTTTCTCTCACTTTTTGTCATTGATAAATTTACCTGCTAATACATCTTGTACATGTATTATTTGAATGAAGTTATGTCATAATAGTTAATAACATTTGTTACATGCTTTTTGAGAATTTGTTTTGGAGAAACTATACTTCAGACTGGGTGAGTGGTAGCCGAGGTTTGGTACATGTGAGAGGTAGTTTTTAGTTTTAATCAATTATATTCAAGTATTGGAGAAAAACATGAGTGGGTGCTTTAATTTCATCAATATAAGGGAAAATGTCTCGTGCTACCAAGCTTCTGTTGAAGAAAATTGAAACATCATTTTCATAGCTTGTAAATTAAATAATTTTTTTAAAAATTCTTTCTGGCAATATTTTCCAAATAATACTTGAAAAACTAATTTTAACATTGGTTTTATGACCATGTTTACATGCTCATTGAAAAACATTGAAGACAAACTATGTGAATATTTGATGTCATATATTATGGCCATATTCTGTAATATACATTTGATGCTGTAATTTCTTCAGAAATTAGAAGTAAAAGAATAATTAAAGTACTTTAAATACACTTTATGTAAAAAACATTGTGTAGATGAGGTTTTAATACCTTGTGTGAATATTTTAAGAGATGGAATCAAAACTAGTCTATCAGCTTGTGATTATTAAACCTTTACTCAAAAGATGCTTAACCCATTTACCCTTAGTAAGCAATTGTAACTAACTACTTCGTAGTCACCTATAGTGTGATGTTTACAAACATGAATCGGTTTGGTCAACTGTTACCTTAACAATTTACTAAAGTAAGCAGATATGGTCAGTTTTGTATTATAACATTACTGATAATTCATCTTACACAGCATTGTGGCATAAGAAAGCAGAATCTTGGAGTAAAGGGTTAAATTCCAAAGCAGATAGTCTAAGTTTGTTTATCATGCCTTATTGTGGTATGCTCCAAATGAAATATTTGTTTCATTGTGAGTATTGTGATAAATTGATGCCATTATTGTTATATATCATATATTACTTGTTTGAGGGATGTTCAAAAAATTATTGAGACTGCATGCTGGTAGTGCTACACACGATGCACTTGTTGGAGGTTCTTATGATTCAAGAAACGTTCTTATGATTCAAGAAACTTTCTCACAATTCAAGAAACGTTCTTACGAATCAAGAAAAGTTCTTATGATTCAAGAAACGTTTTCATGATTCAAGAAACGTTCCAGGAAGTACTTTTGAAAGACTTATAAAAAAGCAACTTTTCACAATGCAAGTCTCGAAATATTTTGCACACCCCTTGTTACTTGTACATGTATGATGTTATTGTTGCTTGAAATAACTGTTATGTATCTAAGAGTTTATTTTATAATTAGTTTGAATGAGCATAAATGTGTTTGTTAATGGCATGTTTTGTGTTTGTATAAGTATATTATAAATATTTTAAAGTGGTTACCATGGCAGCAAGGTACATTTTTGTCATTCATAAAATCTGTTACTTTTTTAGAACAGTCTTAGCAAGGTTTTTAAACACAGGAGGCTGTAGTTTTTTGAAATTGAGTCTAATTGTAAAAAAAATGGATGTAGTCACCTATGTTTAAAACTGTAAGTCATAATTTGGGTGACACTATAACCTTTATTTTTCACACAGCTATCACTTCTTCAAATTTATTAATGTATAAGTCACGGATAACTGAATCATTGATAAAGAAAATGGAAAAAAAATCTTAAAATTTTTACAATTTCTTTTTTTCAATTTTTACAAAAAATGTTCAATGACCTGTTAGAGATTTAGCATACATTTGTAAGCTGAACCTGACTTATAATTCTGTCTTAATTCGGCCCATAAGTCTGTATGCGACCGTTCATTGGACAAAAAGAGTTGCCAGCCTGTCTGGTTCCTTTATTAAGTACTGTTAGGTACCCAGACTGTGTTTGCTTTTATCATCCGTTTTCATGTATTTCATTACATTGCTTTTGATGGTTAAATGCAAACTGGTCAAAACTAATTTCTAGTTATATTTGCATGAGTTTTGCATGTAGAGCCTTCATTTAAATATTATGTTCATGATCAAGTGCTGCAGTAGAACTTTCAATTTTATAATAACTGAGGTTTTATATTTATAATTGAGTTTTTCTTAAATGTTTATTTTATGTTATTGTTAATAGTGCGTACTAAGTGCTTCGCGATGATATGTATTGTTTGGAATGATAAGTGCTGTTAAAAACCTGTTACGTTATATGTTTTAAGGTTATTGTTGGAATGTATCACCACTTTGTATATATACTTTATTTCCATTGTTGCATTGTTCAAGTTTAAATACAAGTTTAATCAGTTATTTTTTCTCCACACATATTGCTTATTTATTTTAAATAACTACTGTACCATTACATACATGAAGTGTTGGCTTTAGAACCACTTTCCAGCAATGCGACAGAATGAATAGATATATAGTTCGCTGGAGATATCTCTAGACTTATCAATAAACAAACATGCATAATATAAACACTGTATGGTCGACTGAACACTTATTATCAGTGCAGATTTAAAGAGTATATCATTAAAAGTGAATAAGATCAAGATTAAATAAAAATGAACATCAAAAATACATTTTTTTTTTTTTTTGTAAACAAAGGCTAGTCTTTTCATTGGAGGATTATAATTTCTCTCATTTTTAACATCATTTACAATCAGTTTCATGTATGTTTACAGTAAGACCTGAATAATAAGACCACCCTTAGGACCCTTAAAAACTGTCCTCATTATTGAGTTGGTCTTGATACTAAGGCTAAATAAAGACCAAAACAGTATGGACCTGCAAAATTGTGGTCTAACTTTTAAGATGGGTCTTATTATAGCAAGGGGTCTTTAAGATCATGAGATTTTGTTGTAAATGTATAGATAATGTGGTTGTTTAAAATCTTAAAATTAAGACTGATCTCCTTGCGTTGCTTTTTCACCCATCAACATTTAAACATGTTATGTTATATACATTCCATTTATGGTTTACATATTTTATGCAATATTTTTGCACCATCCATTAAAACATTGTATCATAAATTCAGTCAATATTCATTTTAAGATAATATGATTATACCATTAATTTACACACTGTCACTTATGAATAGTTTAAAACATTGAAAAATAGGACTTTTATTTACACAAATTGTGTCATAAGTCTTTTTAGTGTTGCTCAACTGATGTTTGGCTCTTTTCTGTTGGTATCTTAAAATTTTGCTACAGGCGAACTAATGAAATATTGTATGAGCTACACCAAATATGTGTAAAATACAGTGGTTCTATGAAATAGTATTGCATACTGTTGCTAAGCAACATCAGTGACTGGTCAGCATCATAGTCACATCAGTTCAAATTTTTTGACATAATTTTTATTCAATAATCCAAACTTTGCAATAGAAATTTCTAAAAAACATGATTTTGAAATGTAACCGTACTATGAATTTTACTTTGAACTTGGATTGAGATAAAAAAGCACAATAATTTTTTATTTTATCCTGTGTAAAAAATACTATTTTTTGTATATAAGCACTGAATGACAACCCTCTAGATTAGAGAGGAGATATTTGTGTGTTTAGTGATAATATAATATGTACCATGTATCATTTGTGTCTTGGAAGATTTGAAAATCAAAATTATATTGCCAGAATATATCTGTTTAAGTTCTTAACTTGGTTAATTATACCCTAAATGGATATTAAGTTCGCGAATCTAAATTCCCATGACTTAAAAACTTTTTTCAATATCTTCAATCCACAATTTACAAAGTGGGGAAATTGCCATTTTACCACAATTTGTTGAAATTTCATTCCAGTGAAAATTAATTATTTTACCACAGATGTCATTGCTATACAGATATATTTTGTGCTATTTTTAATTTTGATGATCATGTTTATGAAATGAATGGAAGGAATCTTCATTTGTACATTCCACAATTTTTTCTGTACTGGCGACTGACCTGGGATATACGGTAAAATCATTAATATTAATTGGGGATTAATGTTCATGGACTATGTTGGTGAACCTCACCACAAAACTAAATGCTCATGATTAATAGATCTCTGAAGAATATAGCAAGTGGTTTCTTCCCACAATGTTCCATGAATTTACAAGCCCAAGAAACCACCATTTTACTAAATAATTTAATACCCACATAAATAATGATTACATGGGTGTTTAAGTTCCCATTGTGTGTTTTGGTATCATTGTTTAACGGTACACATTTTCAAGCGCACATTAAGAATATTAAAAATATCCTGGTTATATGTTACACTCACTATGTGACATAAATGAAACTAAACTTTTGACCTTTGACTCTGGCCCTTAATCCTTTTTTTTAAATCATCGTCAATAGTAAGATTGACTCAAAATTTAGATTTCACTTAAATCAGAGTGACTGACAACAGAGCTTGAAATTTATTGAAATACAAAGTTCAGAATCTTGAGTTATTGATTTTGATGTCACTAATGTCACTTGAAAAGAAACTCGGAGCACAGATCTAGCTAAGATTGAGAATTTCATAAGAGATTAGGGTCAGTTTTAGAAGGGCAAAGGTAATAGTTATTTCTTTACAATTATGATTGTTAAGGCCAATTTTGTTTTGGGTTTATGAGAATTTTTTGGAAAGTTTCGCTGTCTGAGGAGAGAAATATTACAAGAGGGCCATAAGGACCCTATAGCCTGCCATTGTATGAGGGCCTAGGGCTCCGGAAGGGCTTTTGTTCTTTTTCTGTTCCCTCCTCAAGACAACAAATTTTCAAGACATTCTCGTAAACTAAAAATAAAAGAAATGTAGCTTTATCTCATTGTGTTAAATGTCATGAAGATCTCTTGAATCGTAGATAATGTAGAATATTCAGCTGTTATGAATTATATGTCCATGTTTCGTGATTTTGCAGCAGCTATTTAATTACTGTATTATTACATGTATTCAATTGCTAGTAATTTACGCTTAAAAGTAGAATATTTCCGTCCATTAAGATTTTTACATTCCAATATATATTTTTATCATTGACGTCCACTAAGTAAGTTTTTGTATTGTTAAATGTTTGATAGATTTTATATATATATTCCGTCCATAAAATAAATATTTGTACTATGACTGTGTACAAAGAACCTTTCCAATGTTTTTGTGAGCACGGGGCTTGAGGTTTTCAGATATACACTGAGTCACCATAAATTCCAGGATCACAAAACACTTTAGGATCAATCTCAATCTTAATTATTGAACTCAATGTAAGTTATTTTTTTACATTAAGTCAGTTTGATAATTACCGTAAGTTAGAGATTGATAACTACCTTAAAGCCGTTTCATATGGTTAAGGGTACTGTTTTATCAAAGCACTTACAAATGAACTTACATTCAAATTTAAATTCTTTATCATTCCTTAAGACTGCAAATTGTAGACACACATGGTTTGCAGGAGTTTATTAACCGAATCATCATTAGTTTTTCAGATCCATTAACCACACTTCGTAGTTGTAAAAGAATTATACTGACTTTAAATTTGAACGTATATTTTGGATTTTCGTATGTGCTTTGATAAAACAGTACCCTGGTACAGGGAGTTTTAAGATGGTGTCAGGTATTTCTAAAGGTTTAAAGTTTGGTTCAATTGTACTTAAGAACTTGGATTACTTGATTTATAATGTGTCATTAACATTTCCTTTGTATTATTCCGTCCAGTTTTGAAACCAAAACTACCTGGCCTCAGTTATTGCAATTCAGGTTTATTAAAATGGAATTTTCCATATTTTTTATCGGACTCCATTGTTTTAAAGAAGTAACAAGTCAAACCTGATTGAGTGCTGAGTAAAATGTACATGTTTTAGCACAAAACAGATGTGAGAATATAAAGTTTCTATTTTGTTAAGGTGCGTCTAGACAGTACATTTTGGTGTATACATTTTGACCTATAAATCTACCGCACACTTTCTGGAGACGTACCCATCCATTCTTTACAAGAGCTTGGAGGAAAATAACTTGTGCTTCATAAGTCATGATAGGCTGGATGTATATCTTGTGAAATGTACATCCTAGACTTATACCCCAAAATGTACCGTGTAGACGCACCTTGATGGATCCTGCAGTGGTTATACATGTAGCTACTTGCTTTGTCGTTACAAGTGCTTGTTGAATACATAGTTGCTAGGTGTAGTTGTTCTGTCCTTAGTAATAAAAGTGATAAAAAAGTGGATGATACTGTTGGTGTTGTTGTGGTTATATAACCTAATAGTGGTGTTCTGGGGCCGGGATTACAACGAATACTTACACTCAGCACTCGACACTCAAATATTGAAAATGTGATATAATGATGAGGAAAATGTATACAATTGTTAAATGAGTGTTGAAAATGTTATTTGACACACTTTTTATGTCATTGTGTACTATTTACGAAGTATAAATGTAATTATTGAATCTGAGTGCCACACTCAGCCCTCAGACTGAAAAAATACATTTATAGCTTACAAATACACTGAATTTCACTATGAAATAAGCCAATAATAATATTTAGTACCTATTTAACATTATTGTATTAACTTCTTGTTTTCAAAACGTGTCGCTCTGAACCTCAGAAGACTGAATTTCAATATTTGAGTGCAGAGTGCTGAGTGTAAGTATTGGTTGTTATCCCGGGCCCTGCTCTTTTAAAACATATCAATCAGTCCTAAGATTATGATGTTCCAAACTCTGAGGTAAGATCTGGCGACGACCCATGTAATGTGGCCTCCTTGTTGATACAGATTTTCTGTTATTGCTACTGCTCAGATCCCGCCAGTCAATCAAAGCATACTTTACAAACGACTCTCAGCAACAATGACAGGTTTTTGCGGCATAAATATGCACCACTTCCAAAGGGGGTTTAAAACAATTAAAAATTGAAAGGAGACTAACAACGAAACTTTCAAAACAAGTTCCAGAACTTTATTGATGACATTTATCACAGATATTTGGAAACAATGATATGACAATAGATATACATGTAGCCCACCGACGATAACTATTGCCTCGTATATAAACAAAATGTGATTATATCTTCACTGCATTGTCACCTGGCTACTTATCAGTGTAGAACCAAAGAGTATATTACCGGTATGCATTAGGTAATTATGCACAAGATCCTACAAAAATCGACGTTGTGATTGTATTTGATTGTCAATCTTTAAGTATTTGTAAACAAGGCAGAATGGACAGATCCCGACAACCAAAAGTGGCTCTATGGTGGACACCACCTGGGAAAAAGGAAACCTTGCAGGCCAAAGACAACCTGGCAAAGAACATTAATGACAGAACTTGCTGATATGGGTCTATCAATGGGTGAAGCACAGAAAGTAGCCAAAGACAGGACCAAGTGGAGAGAGATCATTACAGCCTTATGTCCCATCGGGGACGAAGAGGAATAAGTAAGTAATTAAACAAGGCTAGTGTTATCATCAGTGGACTGTACATATATAATTTGAGACAACACAAAACAAGCAAATAACAAGACTATAAATATAGGGAATATTGAATGAGTGTTAATTCAGTATTGAATTGATGGAAGAAGTTGAAAAAAACCTTTATGAATGAGCCATGCCGAGAGCTTAATATTTATTTTATTCGATTTTTAAATTTAATACTAAATAACACAAATTTAATATTCTAATTATCACATACACAACAAAAATTAATTAAATAATGTATAAAAGGCGCAAATACTTGACTTTGCTTATATCTACGTATTTGACGTCATTATACAATAAACAAAGAATGTCAAATGACGTCATCACTGTGCAGTGCGATTATTTATTAGTGCATGGGTGTGTGATAAGTTGTAACAATGCAATCTCACCAGAGAAGCACAACCAGTATCAACGTGACTATGCATACATGCCATGTTTTGCAGAACCCTTTGCACGAGATTGGTGATGAAAATTCAGGAGATTTCATTAAAATGAGAGAGATTTTCCTTGCTCAAACTTTAAACTTAAGTTAATGAACTTTGTATGCAGTTTCACTTATTTTACTTTGATGACAATACCATGCATGCTTCATGAGCAATTTAAACAAATATTTGTGATCATTTTCATAATGAAAACAAAAAATGTCAGGTTCAAAGAAATGCATGAGATTTGATCAATTGGCCTCTGATCTTGCATGAGAAGAGTCTTAAATGTGTGAGACTCGTGCATGATGCAGGAGATCTGGCATGTATGGTGACTTTATCCCATCACACCAGTAACCGGTTGATACGGATACAACCCAGACTATAATAGACAAAATGATCAAAATGACCCTTTAGATTCAGCTCCTGGTGGAACCGCTGTAATCCTATTTTGATATCTAAAAATAGATTATCAGAATCCAACAAGATCATTTTAAGAATACAGTTTGACTGCAGTTGTTGAAAAGAGGTAACTCAACAAACAGGCTCTCGATGCGATCCGGGAAAAAAAAGTTACTCTAAAACAAGGGTCTGTGACTCAACAAGGAGAGACATTAGTGAGTTATCTCCCCTTACTACTCTCCAAAACTCTGTTTGTCCTATCATGTGGATTCCTTTGCTTTTATCGCTGTTTTGTTTGATCAGTTTCACTAGGTATCATCCACTATAAACTCTTATAATCTCCATGATATCTTTCCGACAGATTGGGCACCCATCTCGTCGATTAATCAACAAAGTAGCACACGTATAACAAGTCACCATATGATTACATGGACGTATGACACAGTCTCTGGTTTTATCCATACATATAGCACAGTCGTTCTCGGTCTCCATCCCATCTGTTGATCCTGAAAACAAGTAAATAGTAATATAAGATTTACCAAGTTTGCACTGACAACTACAGCATCATAATCGGTTCCGTTGGCTGATCATTTAAACAAATAACTTAGTAGTAATATAGACAAACTACACAGTCTGCACTCACAAAGGCTAAACCTATCTGACCAAAAATGAATCAATAATAAATACACAAATTTTCAGTAATATATAGTGGCCGATTACCTGTTTTTCTAGACTTTATCCAAACCAGTACATGTACTAACTGAACCTTCCACAAAGAACCAGATTCTTTTCCACTTGTGGAGGAATAACGGCATTATTATTATTTTTTTACAAAAGTTTCTGACCTGCCGCAACTGGTTATCGAACCTGTGTAGCCAGGTTACAAAATCACATAGACCAAGCATGTGACAGATCTCAGAGGTTAAGTTATCGGTATTAGGTATTTTAACCACCCAACATGTATCAAGTGTCACCTGTTAATCAAGTGATCTGCCAAATTAAATGGCAGTAGTTATGTTACCTTGACTTCTTGCTGGAGGACCATGACCTCCGTGTCCCTCGGCTTGTCGTAGGCTTGGTATACCATGTATATACAATGATCCAATACCAGAGGTGGATTTCATTTGTTCAAGTCTCTCTACAAACATGAAAAGTATCAATGTTTTTCAAGAAAAAGCTACGTATCTGATGAATGTGAAAAATTATGTCACATACTAGCAGACATCATGTTGATCAACTGTGTAAAATTTCTTGACATTGGACAAAACTGTGGAAGCGTTTCACTCCACATAATTAAAGATAGTCAGCCATTTTGAATTTCACATGCGAAAATATTATGTTGCATACTGGTAGTCATTATGTTAATCAGCTGTATGAAATTTCATGAAAATTGGAGGACAACTGTAGAAAGTAGTTAGCTCAACAAGATCAAACCTGGGAGAGCCACCAGTCAAATAGCAATCTTGAATGAGAAGAACATGGAAGTAAAATAATGTCACACTTCATAACAAATCAGGAGCTATAACTGTGTGAAATTTCATGAAAATTGGACTAAAGTGTGGTAGTATTTCCTCAAACAAGATCAAAACCAAATGAATAAGAATGCTAGGTAAAATGATGTCTCACTTCACAATACTGTTTTTTTATATATCATGAGCATCAGCTGAAATTTCATGAGAATATGCTATTTTTCAAGAAAGACAAGCTATCTATGTAACCGTACATACCCTCTTTCCTGGCCTCGCGTTGTTCTTCTGATAAGATTAATGGTTCAGGTCCGGACCGAAAATACAAAGTCTTCCCCATTCTTTCTAGCAATGTTCTCACTAAAAACACAAGGTTAATATTATCATTATATTATACAGCTAGTAGGGTTTTGCCTTTTGGACACAAAAACCTATATCTTCCACAAAGGGCGGTAACTCTAGAAATATTAATCCGAACTAAAATTCCTGACAATTTGCTTGGTAACAGTTCAAGAATTATTTTTAAAGAGCCTATTGATAATTGTTTGACAGTCAGAAACTTGTAAAGCTTAATAATAAAACAGCTCACTCTTTGTCATGGGTACACTCATGTAGGATAGAATTTTCTTGCATTAACAACTTCTCCCCCTAGCAAAGTTGGAGTAAGTTTTTTTACTAGCATTAGCAATTGGTCTACCAATAATTAGCAACATAGGAGAAAAGACAATCCCATTCCGTACTCACCCCTCTCAATAACCAATCCTGTTGTATATTTATTGGGAGTAATTTCTACCTCAGGTATATAATAAACAGGATACAGAAATCTCAATCCCAAAGTTCTCTGAAATACAAAAACACTAGATGGGTTTTGACACAAACACGTATGTCTCCAACAAAGGGCCATAACTATGGCAAAAATCATCTGACCAAAAATTCCTGACAATATGATAAAAACAAAGCTTGGTATCAAGTATTCATGAGAAGTTTCATTGAAACCCGACCCATGATTATGGAGAAAGGGCGTGGACAAACTTTGTGATATCCATCCAGACGTCCAGTACAAAATCAATATATAATTATGTGGTAGACATAACAACAAAATATACAAACAATAAAATGTTTCATCATCAAATTTCTCATTAAATATGGTTTGGTTTGATATAGTTTGAAGGTTAAGACTCAAAAATATGTTTTAGCATCTCAGAATCAAATCAACATACACGTAATTGCATACATATGCATTTTTTTCGAAAACAAAATCAGCAATAATTTTATAGTATGGTAAAGGGAATTAGTAACAGGCATGAAGATAGATTTTTTAAAATGTTGTTCCAAGTCCAACTGCTTAACAGTATTTCAGTCATTTGGAGACTTCTCAGTTTTGACCCTTGGCATAGTAGGATCTGTATTGGTTTTAAAACGATAAGCAGTTTCGCAAAATTGAAACCGATTGGTGAATAAGCAGTTACCTGGAACTAACTACATGTAAATAAGCTGAGCATCAAGCAAGGGTGATATACCAGTACATATGTACTCTTTAATGACTTTGGTATGTTGCAGCAGATTTGGATCTTCAAATAGAAACAACCGTTTGTAAGAACCTACCTCCTTCGATGTTGTCCTTTCAACAATATCAGATACATTCAATCTCAATGTGTTGGTTGATATAACAGCATTCTGTGGGCATAGATGAGATACTCCTGTAACAATAAATATGTTGCATTAAAATAAGAAAGTAAACTAATAAGCAGAATTTTCAGAGTGACAAACAGTACACAGAAGTTCAAGTTTGGCAACCAAACAAAACTGTCGTCAAAAAAATATATGCTGGTCAGAGCTACGACAAATTTGGCAATTTAGCTAACAACTGAACTAGGACGAGATATTATGCCCATAAACATTGTCACAAAGTTTGAAGATGATCAGAGGAAACCTGTTTGAATAAGAGTACTGACAAATCACTGAAAGCCACCCACACACTGGTACTTGTTTGTCATTGTCTTAATTTGATTTTTGGTATTATTAATGAATGCTTAAGAAATAATAAATGTATATATGTACCTATGTTTTATAACAGAATAAAGCATGATTACAAGTTCAGATGTGTAGTAATCCGATCAAATCAGAGACCATGCTTTATTATAGATAAAACACAGGTACATATTACTTATTTCCATTCTAACATAGCTATTATTCAAATTTGACAATACAGCAAGACACAGTAGCCGTTGCACTACTTTCTTCCTCCAGCTGTGTTTTACAGTTATTCATGCATACCATTGTTTGCTCTATGTGTATATAGGTAAATCTGCTGGTTGTGTTAGAATAATGGATATTTCATAATCCAGGGATAATTTCACAAAGAAAATTCATACCAATTAAGCCAGCCAGCATGTCTAAAAAGTGTAATTTATTGCAGCATAAACATCAACTTACTTTCAAACAAATCTTTCTTCTGTTCTAAATCTTCTGTAATACATTCAATTATAAACTCTGCATCATTAACTGTTTCCTCCAGTCGACTCATGCAATAAACTTGACCCTGTGGAAAAAATACAAAACAAATCAATAACAGATGTACAAGCGTGTATTGATTGGCTAATTTATTTATCTTCATAGAATGGGATAGGGAGACAAACTTATAAATGTTTGACCTTCATAGAGCCATAACTCAGACTTAATATGTTTTTTATCATCCCTGACTGTAGTAATAATTGAGTGGCATTTCTGACATTTGCTAACTAGACTTAAAACAAGTGCAGAAAAACATACATTTGATCATAACCCCAACAATAATCATCTAACAACATATTCTTGACAATGCACAACAAGGCTTGGTGACAACTAAATGTGCAAAGGACCCTACCAGTGCTTAAGGAGAACAAGTGCTGACAAATATAGTGACTTATAAGTCTTATATCCATGCAGATAACCAGCACAAAAACAATATATCCCCCACTCTACATTTGGAGATAAACTACACAACTACTCAATAGTCCTCTTTGCCCCCAGGGTGCATAGGGCATCCACCACTCTTTGCCAACTCCACCATGGCCGGTCAACTATGCAGTTGCCGGTCCCATTGAAGCCAGAATGAGAAAGAAGGAGGGTTATGTGTGAGGCCAGTACCCTCAACATGTAAGAAGACTTACAACTACAGAAACAGGGAGACATAAATTACAACAAGAGCACCGCCTTGCGGGTGCAGACGCTCATCTGATCATTGTCACTGTAAAAAAGGCCCATTACCCTTTGCATAAAGTAGGGCAGTGTTATGAGTCTTGCTTAAAAAAGTGAGGTATTGATGATCAAAAAGGGGCAATAACTCTTGCAAAATGCTGATCAGAGTTATGGGTCATGCTTGACATGGTCAGGTATTGATGGCGAATAAGTGTTAAAAGTTTCAAAGCAATAGCCCAAATAATGTATGAGAAAAGTGACCCTCAACACAAAACGTAACCAAGGAACTTTCTAAGTCCAAAAAGGGGAAATAACTCTCACAAAATGCTGATCAGAGTTATGGGTCATGCTTGACATGGTCAGGTATTGATGGTGAATAAGTGTTAAAAGTTTCAAAGCAATAGCCCAAATAATGTATGAGGAAAGTGACCCTCAACACAAAACGTAACCAAGGAACTTTCTAAGTCCAACAAGGGGGCCCACAGGGCCCTAGGTCGCTCACCTGTCGTACTAGTGCATGCACACCCCTATGGTGACCCTACACATTTTCTGAATAAAATTTAAGGAAATTCAGCCTCTATTGCAAATTTTTTAATGATTTGACCATGTGACCTTGTTTTTGACCCCAGATGACCCAAAATCGAATTTGGCCTAGATTTTGTTGACATGATCATTGTGACAAAGTTTCATAAAGATTAAGTTGAAATTGTAACCTCTGGTGACTACACATGGTTTTTCTATGATTTGACCTATAATTTAAACAAAATATTTTGGGAAAAATATTTTCCTCCATATAACTGTACGAATACATGCCATGAAGACAAAACAATACCTAAATACTTAAAAAAATAAAAATTATGGTTCCAGTTGGGTTTGAACCCACGACCCTCAGGAAAATGTCTACGCTCCCTACAGCGCTTTGATTTCCTCTTAACCATTACAATTCGCACCCTGCTTAAAATACTAGAATATTTTGATATTTGACCTTTACAAAACTGCTGTGAACCCTGATACACATTTTCATTGGTTGATGAAAGTTTACTTGTATGTATACAGAGAGTTACAGCAGAGAGTTTAGTGACCATGAAGACTACATGTTGAAGGTTTAAATGAGTACACACACTGTCAGAGGTTTAAATATTTCATGGTTCTACACACTGGTCATTATTAATTTGTTACAATCGGTATGATAAACTGATAGTGCGAGAGTATTAATATATAATACAAGTCATTCTTTTAACACACACACGTTTTACATACAATGCAGAGCCTTGACACATGTAGTTTCGGGCGAGGCAATTGAAGAGTAGAAAATGTCAATTGACAGTGTGACCTTGTTTTTGACCCCAGATGACCCAAAATCGAACTTAACCTAGATTTTGTTGACAGGATCATTGTGACAAAGTTCCATAAAGATTAAGTTGAAATTGTAACCTCTGGTGACTACACAAGGTTTTTCTATGATTTGACCTATAATTTAAACAAAATATTTCCCACGACCCTCAGGAAAATATCAATTGACATTGTGATTTTTGTAATTGACATTGTGACTTTGTTTTTGACCCCAGATGACCCAAAATTGAACTTGACCTAGATTTTGTTGACATGATCATTGTGACAAAGTTTCATAAAGATTAAGTTGAAATTGTAACCTCTGGTGACTACACAAGGTTTTTCTATAATTTGACCTAGTGAGCTAGTTTTTGACCTCAGATGACCCAATATCGAACTTGACCTAGATTTTGTTGAGATGATCATTGTGACCAAGTTTCATAAAGATTAGGCCAAAATTGTGACCTCTAGAGAAGACACAACCCAATTGTTGACGGACGGACAGACGGACGGACGGACGGACGACGGACAAAGTGTGATCACAAAAGCTCACTCTGTCACTTTGTGACAGGTGAGCTAAAAAGGGGAAATAACTCTCACAAAATGCTGATCAGAGTTATGGTTCTTACTTGACATGTTCAGGTGTTGATGGTGAACAAGTGTTGAAAATTTCAAAGCAATAGCCCACGTAGTGTATGAGAAAAGTGGACCTAAACACAAAACTTAACCAAGGAATTTTCTAAGTCCAATAAGGGGCAATAACTCATGCAAAATGCCGATCAGAGTTATGGTTCATGCTTGACATGGTCAGCTGTTGATGGTGAACAAGTTTTGAAAGTTTCAAAGCAATAGCCCACGTAGTGTATGAGAAAAGTGGACCTAAATACACAAAACTTAACCAAGGAATTTTCTAAGTCCAATAAGGGGCAATAACTCATGCAAAATGCAGATCAGAGTTATGGTTCTTGCTTGGCATGGTCAGGTGTTGATGGTGAACAAGTGTTGAAAGTTTCAAAGCAATAACTCTAATAGTTTAGGAGAAAAGTGGACCTAAACACGAAACTTAACCAAGGAATTTTCTAAGTCCAATAAGGGGCAATAACTCATGCAAAATGCAGACCAGAGTTATGGTTCTTGCTTGACATGGTAAGGTGTTGATGGTGAACAAGTGTTGAAAGTTTCATAGCAATAACTCTGACAGTTTAGGAGAAAAATGGACCTAAACGCAAAACTTAACCAAGGCATTTTACTTTCTAAGTCCAAAAAGGGGCAATAATTCTTACAAAATGCAAATCAGAGTTATGGGTCTTGCTTTACAGGCTCAGGTATTGATGGTGAACAAGTTTCAAAGCAATAGCTTTGATGTTTATGAAAAAAGTTTACCTTAACACAAAACTTAACCAAGCAACGCCGACCCCGATGCCAACGACGATCAAGTGATGACAATAACTCATCTTTTTTTCAAAAATCAGATGAGCTAATAAAAACAATTAACTTACAATGAAATTTTTGGAGAGGAGCAGACCTTCTTGTCTTAACTGTCTCTTATCTTCTTCCATCCTTTCAAACACTGTATTCAAATTCTCCAGGGCATTGGAGAAAATCTTAACTCGATGTCCATGGTATGCAAATGCTCCTGTAAAGTATCAATATTCATCAATGTTCATTTGTTAAGGTCAAGGGGTTGGAGTAAAAACAAAAGTGGGAGGGGGTGGGTAAACAATAATTTAGATTTTTTTAGAAAATTAAAGGACTCAAGCAGACAGACTTGTATTGTATGTATACTATCACTGTAACAATTAACACCAACAACTCATTAAAAAGGGTCACCCTTCTGAAAAATAGTTTGTGTCAAAGAATGTGTGTGCCTTTCAGTACTCGTTCACAAACACAAATTGGCAAATGTCACAAGCCAAAATGCATGCTTACATTATCACTCCAGGGAACAAACCCTTATCTTGTTTTTGACTGAAAAATGTATACTTTAAAAGATACTCAAGAAACATTGCCATTTTTCTACTTACGGTTTGCAAATACTGTAGCACACAGACAATCCTAAGCCACACAGAAACGCCTAGCCATCCAAGCAATAGACAGACATTATAAGAACAAACTATCCACATCCCAAAAAATTACTATTTCAAGCAAGCCTATATACTTACTCCGCAATGAAAGACACACTGTGGACTTCGAATTATGTGCATAATTAGCCATAGAGGGAGGTAATAATAAATGATAACTACACAGAAATGATGTACAGGGAGACTTTTTACAGCCGCCACATGGCACTTAACACCTGCTGTAATGATAACTATATACTTTAGTGCACAGACAATCCAAAGCCACACAGAAACGACATTGCATAATTATTTCTTTTTAAGAGTTTGTTTCTTATACTATAGACTATGTCTCTGACTCTTAATGTAATGATGACTTTGTTTGTGAACGAGCAAAATTTGCAATGAAAGTGCTGTCATGCTTTCATAAATTCAATTTACTGATATTTCTTTTTTGTTTAACTTCAAGGGTAAATATAGTTCATCATAATACTATGCTTTCTGTATCCAACACATTTCAATTTTAAGAATAAAATGCTTTTGAAAAAACATTCTCAAGCTCAATTTAGATTATACTAGGCTGTGTCCTTAAGCACTAAACAGATAGTAGCGTTGATTTTAGACACACTCATGGCTGAAATATAAATATATATAGGAAGACAAATATCGACAGATATGTCAATTTGAACATAATCAAATAGGCCAATCAATCACGATTCTCTTATTTAGACTGTTCTTGGGTACACTGATTAAACTTTTGAAATAGCCTCTTTGGTTTGACTTTCAAGACCCATTTCGACAATTTTTAAACTTCAATTTAACCAAATGAAGTGTTTTGTGCAGGAGAAATGAGAATTTTGGGTGGTTCCATTCATTTACCCATATATCGATCATTCAAAATTTATGTAAATCTATAATTGACCAGCTTAAAAATAGTGTTGATACACTGACATCAGTCCTATCAATGTCAGCTCTACTGGATCCTATAATAGCATCATTTTTTTTTTTTTTTAAGATGCTCCAGAAGCATTGCCTTTATTTGCCTGTCAGGTTTCTGCTAAAACATGACGTGCATATGTGTGCCTCCACCCGGGTCGCTAGATTAGACGGCAAGCGCGCTAACCACTGAGCTATGGAGGCCTACCGTCAATTTACTAACATTAGGGCTATGGATCTCGAATTGCCATATATACACATAGGTACGCTGACTACAAAGTACAATGATAAAATTGCAAACCTATATATGCATTGATGAAAACGTGAGATTACAAAACGGGATATACTTTGTACTTTTGTACTTTCGCACTTTCGTCTTCGTACTTCTACATTTACATTTTATATTGACGTGGTCACACTTGACCATATCGCGATGGGTGGTTTCTGAATAAAGAAAAAGTTGTGAAAAAATAGAAAAGTAAGAAAAGTGGGATAGATCAAAGATAATAGTAAGTGTATGATAGTGATTGTCTTCCTCATCCCAGACCTTTCTGGATATGGTAGCCACGGTAGACGACTTTAAACTTCCCGGCTTTGTTTGATATACCAAGGTTTCGGCAAAGGAACCCAAGCCTACTGGCCATGGCCTTCTTCATGGTCTTGTTAATATGTGCGTTCCAGTACTTTCGCCCCGTTAGGGCCATCGCCTTTAAATGTATCTAATCTTAACATGATACATGAAATTATGATGATGAAAATGCAAACTTCTATGACATAGCCCTAAGGAATTCCCATAACTTTATACTGAGAAGTCCCTAATCATGTCCGGCCGGTCTGGTTTTTACTCCTAACCTGTAATTAGCTCAAACAAAATTCTATTTTCTTCAATACACAAATAATAATAATTATTTTTTATAGCAATTATTACCTGCAATTTTAATACCCAATACACCACTACCTAGGATAGCGATTTTCATTATGTGTTAATAATGATAAAGCGAAATATTTGTTTGTTTTTTGGTTTGTTTTGATGATTTGTGTAAAGTCCATTCCGTTCCGTACCCGTACATGGACTAGTCATTATGCGA
Organism: Spisula solida; assembly: GCA_947247005.1. Classification (NCBI taxonomy): domain Eukaryota; kingdom Metazoa; phylum Mollusca; class Bivalvia; order Venerida; family Mactridae; genus Spisula; species Spisula solida. The sequence continues at coordinate 56,498,806 of OX365945.1, forward strand.
ATCGTGAAAAGGGTTTATATCACCATGTAATGCATAATTATTTATAGTAAGGTTAGTGTTTATTATTGAAATGTATTTGTAAGGATCAATCATGCAAATATGATTGGTGAATTGTTTTTTATCAAGATTGTCAAAAAAATATCATAACTTCTCCCGCTGCCGAAATGTCAGAATCACCAAAATTGAAAAGGCGTAAAATTGACAAACGTGCAATTGCACTGCAGAGATGGAACATACTAAGAGAAGTAAAAACGATTGTTTTATTTGCATGCTTTTGTAATTTGCAATCTGGCGTCTAATTATTGTCATATATTGAAATGAAATAAGTACACTGGTATTCGGATAGTGGCTACTCGTTGCATATTCGGACACAACTATTTTTTACTTTGATCATTATAAAGCTGTCTGTTTTTTTGTTTTTTGTACACATTACTAGTTAATCATACTAATGCATGGTTTCCTTTCTTCTTGGTATCACCTCTCTTTCAGAATTAATAGTACAGCAGATTTATTAAAATCAATATGACTGAAATGATGTGTTGTTATCAAGAACTTCTGTTCCCATAGCAACACTGAGGTTTTCAAATGAACTGTCTAAATTAACTATAATTGGTTAAAAAGTTATGTATTATGCAGTTTATTTGAGAGTTTAACCTGGAATATCTGAGTGTTTGCTCTATTGTATTTTGAACAGTAAAGTATCTACCCTGCTTGAAAGTCAGGCGCTCTACCAACTGAGCTAACTGGGCTACTGGCTGATGAACCTCTGGCTGTTTCATATTACAGTCCAGAAATCTTGTGATTGTGAAAAGGCATACCCAAAGCTACTTTGTAAAAACTTAGAGAGCACTCTTCAAGTGATGTCAAGGATTCCATTTAACTCGGAAGTACATGTACATGATGTAGGGGTTTTGACCCTTACAATTTCCTAAAAGTCACTTATTGACCCTCAAGATTTTGGTTTGAAGGGTTATTTTCCCTTAAAATCATGTGTATTTTGCCTTTAAAATGGTAAAATTTAGTCAAAAGAATCAAAATGACGCTTTAGATTCAGGAGCATGTATTGCTGTCAGAGATAGAGCTCTCTTTTTCCACTGTAACTATAATACCATTTATTTATGTTAGGTAAGTTCCTGATGCTTGCAATTTGAAAGTATTTATACAAATATAAATGATGTGTTGTATTCTTTTGTTGTAGATTCTATTAAGTGGACGTTCATTGTTGGCAACAAGTGAAAATTCTGCTTCAGTGAGACGTTTCAAGTCATTTGGTTTACTGAAAACTAAGCTTGAAACCAGTGAAAAAGATGAGGAATGGTTTATTTATACAGCTCCAAAATGGTCTGACTTCAAAATGCACATTAGGTAAGCATGGTATTCAATGATGTAGTGTTCTATGACATTTTTCACATTCTAGATTGTATTTATGATGTCAGTATTAATAATAATTTGGGAACCCACTGGGTATTTTTTGCCTCGGCGGTGTACTCCCGATGGAAATTAATGAGCTTAAGGAAGCATTGGGAACAGGGTCCTCATGGTCTAGGGGAAGCTTCGGGGAAGTCATGAGACAATTGGGAGTAATTGTGATTAATCAGGAGGAATTGGGAGAATTTTGGATGTGTTCCCAACTTTATGCGTCAGTCCACATGCTTCCCGGATGTACTGCCAATGGAAATCAGGAGGTTCCCCAATGTCTGAAGAAAGCCCCCCGACATAAGTTTTTAGACATTTAGTGTCATAGCGACTACATTGGGAACTTTCATGCATGTATTGAATTTTGCCTGATGTACTCGTGATTTCATGAAGGAAATATCCCGGGAGGGACCAGAGCCACTGAGAATGAGTGGGGTTGCTTTTCGCGATAGAAGCGTATTCCGCAAGGCTTCCCTGACACATCGGTGATGTTTTGAACCTTTGGTTGATATTTAAGTGTTTGGCAAACATTCAGCTATACATTCTTGGTCTTGGGATTTAATTCCCAAATATTCGCTGATATTTATTGTCGATGATTCAGAGGTACTGTGAGGCATTGGGAGAACGTTGGTCCCACTGCCTTAGGGTTGTACTCCTGATGACAATTAGGAGCTTCAAAGGGAATCAAGGACAGGTTCTGCAAAAGCATCAGAAGACATCGGGGACAATCGAGACAAACTATGTTGCTGATGAGAAATTCTTTAGTTGGAACTAGGCTTTAGTTTCAATGTGATTTTTAATCATTTCCTGTTTTGGAATTTCATTAAGAAATTCAATTAGGGGCAAAGTATATCAGGAAAATTTATTTTGTTGTCTGAAGTGACAAAATGGTAGAAGAAAATACTTTGCTTAAATAATAATTATTAAATTCATGGCATCAATTAAAAAAGTAACAATAACCAGACATGGTAAAATATTCCCATCATCACATTGCCAATGGTATTATAAAGTTATGTAATAAGTGTATGTAATTTTGTGGACCATTACAGTTACATGTACATTACAAGTTTCATTGCACTTTTACCATTATAAATGACTTGTCTACATAAGATTAATGAATAACATTAATGTGACATGACTTGCCTCTCATTCCAGTCACCTATCTCAGCATGTTAAACCAGATGCGTTACTTGGATTTAATAATACTGGCAATGTTTGTAAGTATATCACTGTATGTGTACATTTGTCTATTAAATGGTGTAAAATTGTTACCCAGCAAAGTCCTTCACAAATTTAACCTCAAATACCCTTTCTCAACATAACAAGAAATATATCTGGAGTTTTATTGGTCAAATGATATCCTGCAGCTTGTTTTAGGAATAATTGGGTACTCATGGCTGACTCTATCACCTTTCCTAATACATGTATAGTGGGGAGATTATATTATATAATATTGTTTATGTACTGGATGAATGCAAGTTAGAAAGTTTGTCTGTGCTTGTTCTCCTTGGTTGGATTCCAATGAAGGTACAAAGCCCAGTTGTGCGTATTGTCAGTATTTTTAGGTCTGATGAATATTGCCAGAGTTACGGCCCATAGTTGGAGATATACATTTTTGTGACAAAACACTTCTAGTTTGTCATTTTAAAAAGGAATTGTGATACAATTTAGACTGAATGAAATTTCCTCACACTTAGCCTTGTATTCCAGCATTCATTCTTAAATTGTAGGTGTGTGGCCATCAGAGGAAATACTCACTTATTATTGTTTGAATCATAAGAGTCTGTTCAGGTATGATTTTATTTGTATTTTCTTTTTGAAACTGATAGAGAATTATCCATAATATACGAAGTGACTATGTAAATGATATGGAAATATTGGTGAATTTAAAGGTTTTGTGTATCTTAATTTCCCAACCTAACTAAGTATTGATGTAATACAAAGACACTGATGGTTGCTTTATGAACGATTTGGTGCAAATGAGCAATTTAAACCACTCTCAACATCGCACACTGAGTGTTGTTTTTCTATTAAAAATAGCTCAGAGTTTCCTTCCAACATGCTGTGTGAAATATGACTGTATTCACACGTGATCAAAATGTAACATCAACAAACTACAGTGTAAACATCAGTGAGGTATTCAGTTCGTTTTGCAATTCGTTTTCACAGAATGCGAACAAATTTTAGGCAATATTAGTGATAGAAGTGTTAACTCTATAGGGTATTAATACCCAATAGTATTTTGGATGTAAAAATAATAAATTATCACAAATGCCGATGTTTAGCAAGTTATTTTAGATATTAATGTTAATGTGGTTGTTTATGGGATATACAGGCAACTATACCAAAATAACATGAGTATTTGACATTTTTTTTTTATTCTTGCAATGCACCAAAATGTGGGGCAGTACCTTTAAGAAATAAAAAAACATTTCCTAGCGTCAATTTCAAACTACAAATGTCTGAAATTCACTTTTTGAAATATCTGCCTGTACAGTAGTCCAAAAAATTGATCTTTATGCATGAATATATTACATGATTCCTGTGCGTAATTTTCTTGAGCAAAGTGTGCATTATCAATAAATGTTAACTCTTTACTCCATACATCTTACATTATTCTTATAAGAGATGATCTAGATTGTGTGCACTTCTCATGTGCAGCTTTTTGGACAAATATCAAAAATGATGTCCCTTGATAAGGTTTTCTGTTAAACAACTTACTGTAATTGGACAGTCTGCTCTCCATTTGCATCATTGGAAAATTGTGAATGATGTTCATGTTATAGGGGCATGAATTGACTTACCTTTGGAATGAAGGGTTGATCATAAACTGTAAAGTATGTTTCTATAGAATTAAAATTGGCATTTAATTATAATTTTATATACATTGTATTATACATTTCAGTGGTAAATCTGTGATAGAGCTTGGTGGAGGGATGACATGTCTGGCAGGAGTAGCTGTAAGTCTTATAGTTTAAACAGTCAAACTATGTTGCCTAAAATGTTTCACCTCAAACTCCCTAGCCACCTCAAACATATTTTTCAGTCCAGCCAAAATAGTTTTTCAGTTTCAGCAAAATCTCTTCTTTATTCATATAGTAAAACAGTTGATGGCTCGAACCAATCTAGGTCGAACACACAAACTGAATTGAGGATCCCTCTGATTTCTGCCTTAGAGTAACTCTAGTTAATAGGTCCAGTTTCTTTTACCATTCAACTTGATTAAGAGAGTATTTGTACTGTTTATTGTCACATCCGGCATTGATATTCAATACAGTCTACTCGTTATCTTGAATTTTTCAGGACCGTGAAAATTACTTTGACATTACGAAAATTTTAGATAAGATTGAAAGCCATTTTGTTCCGCTTGAAGTCATGGTACAGGATTACACAGGGTTTATCATGTTTATCGAATTTCCTTGTATTTTTAATAAAATTTCACGAACCTATTTTTAAAAGTTCTCTCCATGTTTGGCTTTCTGATGTGACGTTTCTAGCTTTAACGTGTGGTTTAGGCAACATACAGAATAAAATATTTGAAAATTCAAAATAAGTTTGAGGACCACTTTGCTGTCGAAGTCACAGTACGAGTTTAAAAGGGGTTTATCGAGTCCAGGATGTCAATTATTTTTATTACTATAGTTTGATCGCATCTCGAAGCTACATGAGATATGTTTGTGCAAATTGATGCACCAACTTAATTGGTCAACAATGGAAGGTGTGAAATTTACAGTACAGGTAAATCAAACATTTCATACAGACGAGGAATGAAAACATTCAGTGCCAGACGGATACAACCCAACTTCGAGTTGAACATTTTAGGTGCGAATTAGTTTATTGGCACCGAGAAAAACTTTCGTGATAACGAAAAACTTTGAGACAAACTTCGAGATAGGTGGCCAGATTTCATAAAGACAAAGAAGGGGAAAAATCGGGACATCAAAAAAACTTTGACATAACGGAAAATTCGATATAAGTGAGTTGGAGATAACAAGAGCTGACTGTAATTACTTACATAATTCAATAGGGAACAGGCAACTGGTCTTCATGTTGTGTTGGTCTTACTACGGAGATCATCCCAAACAAGTCGTAACAATTAATGTTAATATTTGTACATGTGTTATGATTACAGTTAAGTGTTGCTACAGATATCTCTTACATGGAATTGACGGATGGAAATGAAGATTCAGTCACAAGTAAGTTGAATGGCTCATGTTTATCTGTAATCAGTAATCAGTCATGTAAGAACCTAGCCACAAGGTGAAAATTTGTGTGTAATCTCTTGAAACATTGTTTTTAAATTAGTAAAAGAAAATGATGTGTATATGTATACATCATCTTTTAACTTCAGCTACAGAATCAACAAAAATGTGTCCCCTGCAAATATTACTGGTTGTACAGAACTTGTATTAAAATGGTGGAAAGAAAGCTTTGTTAATCTCAAGTATATATAGACCAGACTTTAGCTATGCATTTTAGTTTAACTAATATAAAACGTCGGTAGAGGAAAACATTTTTTTCTCAAAAATGGTCCGTGGCTTAGTTTAGTGGTAGGAAAATTGCTACCCGGCAATTGGGGAATCGAATTCCATTCATGGCAGATCATGCACTTCCATAGAAATTTGAAATCAATGTTCATTTTCCTCTACACTTGGAGAAGTTGTCGGTTCCTTGTGGAAGGGTAAGTTAGTACTGGTATTGGATACAGTCCAGGAATACTGGTTAGGTGAATCAGCCCCCATATATAACTGATTTTTGTTTTGAGAAACAGCTTTGAACCAGAAAAACAAACAAACATTGAGAGAAAGTGTATTTCACAATGATTATGAACATAAAATTGATATAATACTCCTTCCCAATATTTGGTAGTAAAGATCAACAAATCGGTGTAAGTATCTAATTAAGGACATGTTGTAACTTACTCAGCTAATGCTTGTATAAAGCATGGGTTATCTTTCATTGAGGATTTTTCATCCCTTCAACAATTGAAGTTTGCGAATTATGGTCAGTTGGTCAGTCAGTAGACCATGGTTTCCATTCAATCACTCAAGAACTTCATCAAAGTTGAGGTGGATAGGTCAAACATCAAGGTCATTGTGACCTTTGATATGAATGAATAGAACAAGTGGTTTCTGATTAATATTATATATAATAACTCAAAAATGGTTGGATCATATTGATTATTTGGACCCTATTGATTATGAGGTTAAAGGTCAAGGCCACCAGGTGGGAGGCTAACATGATTTACAACCATCTCTTGTTACTTAGGGGTATGAAGGATCCTCACTTATAAAATTACATGTTTTAACTGATATAAGCATTTGATAGGGTACAAATACGTCTTGTTTATACTGTTATTACTACATTGTTTTGTTGCCCGACTGTTTAGCAGTATTTGTACATGTACACAGGCTAATTAAATTGTTGACGCTGTTATTTAGCAGTTCCAGGTAGCTATAGAAATATGATGTTGATATTTTCATACTACAATGTAGACAATTCAGTCAAGGGCTTTAGAATTCTACTAACAGGACCCATGTTCGGAAAATGTTCTAATAAGATATTTTTTGTCTGAGATGAAAGTTTTTTTCTATTATGCCCACCATCTTTGATCAGGGGGTATATTGCTTTGCACATGTAATACTATGTCGATGGATAGGTCAGTCTATTGGTAGACCAAACAGTTTCCGTTCAATAACTCAAGAACGCTTTGCCCTAGGATCTTCTAACTTTACAGCAAGGTTGGTCATCAACAGTAGATGACCCCTATATATTTTGAGATCAGTAAGTCAAAGGTCACTGTTACCTTTACCATTTCTGACTATTCAAATGGTTTCCATTGAATAACTCAAGAACGCTTTGCCCTAGGATCTTCAAAGTTTACATGCAGGTTGGTCATCAATAGTAGATGACCCCTATTGATTTTGAGGTCAGTAGGTCAAAGGTCAAGGTCACTGTGACCTTTAACATTTCTGACTATTGGGTTGCCATGGGGGCATACATGTTTTACCAACATCTCTTGTTTTTTGTGTGTAACACTGTTGATTAGTGGTACTTAAAACAATATTTAGAGGAAAATTGTTCAATATAGGGTAACGAAACTCGAGACTATCGTACTTGGTTTAAAAAATTAAAGAAAAGACTAACAAAAAACTTTCTAGAGCCCTCAAGTCTGCATGTAATAATTTTGTATATACTTGTAGCATTATGTTGGCATGTCATGAATGTATTCATGTCCATGTATATATTATATAACAATTTTAATACTTGTATATAAAACCATATTTACATAGATATAACTAACCTGTTTAAACATGTATGAATATGTTCAAATAACTAATAATTAAACAATGTTCAGAAATTGTACATGTATGTAGCCAACATTGTTCAGACAATGTACACGTATGTAGCCAGCCAGCATTGTTCACACAATGTACATGTATGTAGCCAGCATGCGGAATGAAAGAAAAATCATATTGTCAACAAGTACTAATTTAAACATGAATAGTATATTAGCATATACAGTTAAACCTGTATTAAACAGTATTTGAGCTTTTAATGGAGGTAGTCCTTTACAACAGGTGCATTTTTTGTGAAATTCATTAAATTTGGCTTCTAAAGACAGGTGCTTGCTTAATTATGTAACCCATCATAGATAAGGGGTATATTGCTTTGCACAGCAGTCTTTCTTGTCTGTCAGTTGGTCAAGTGGTTTGCACTCAATAAATCAGAAACAATGGGCCTAGTATCTTCATAGGGAGGTTGGTCATCGTCATTAGATGACCCCTATTGATTTTGGGGTTTAATTTTGAGGTCAGTCGATCGAAGGTCAAGATTGCAATGACCTTTAAAAATGAAAGCCTAATTCAAGTGGTTTCTGATCAATAACATGAGAACGGTTCTAGTACAACCCAAACTCATGGAACTCAGACCCCATTTCCGTCACCAGATATCAAGAAATGACCTTTCATATTCAGCAAGCCATAGTCCAGGGGTTAGTACCCCAGATTTATTGTCCGGAGATCCAGTTCAATTTTCAGTCATACCCTTTAATGAAATTTGACAAAAATGTCAATTTTCCTCCATATGTCGAGAAGTTGCTTGTTCCTTGTCAAAGGTTAGTTAGTATTGGTTTGGATCCAGTCCAGGAAAATTGAATAAGCGAAATGGCTGCCGTTAATAACTGAAAAATTGTTGAGAAACAGCGTTAAGTGAGAATTAACAAACATCAGTTTCAACACCTATTAATACGTCCGAGTATATCTACGGTGGTTTGACGGTCAGATTTACTATTTTACTACTATTCTTGTACTTCTTGTATTTACCATCAGAAGCAGTAAAATGGTGCATTAATTAGTATTAAACATAGTATTATTATTTATGCCCTTGGAACGTGTATCGACCTTTCAGCCTGCATAGTTGCTTTAATATATCTGATTTGCTTCAATTATGATTATTTTTAGATTTAGAAACAATTATGAAGAGAAATTCTGAGCTTGTTGGAAAAACCAAATTAGCAAGCAGGTTTGTTATATACCCCTTTATTTATAACTTAGTGTGCAGGTTTATTTGTCAGCCAATGAAATTTCTGTATTTTAAATTTTTCGAGAGTTCTTAATCCCGTAGAACAAACAAGATTGTTTACTATGTAAAGCTTGGTTCATAGAATGTACTATGTAACTTAGTACCGTTCTAGGTAACATAGTACCGCAGAAAAATAAACCTGCACACTAAGCATATTCGTATTCATTATTACTGTTCTATAAAAATTAGAAACGTCTCCAGTCGCTTCGCTTCCGTCGACGTTTCTAATTTCTATAGAACAGTAAGGATGAACACTAATATATACATAATGGCTGAAAGTGTTTTGTTAAATGATCTTTGTTATACCCTTCTAGAAAAAAAATGATAACAATGTTGTTTTTCCTCCACATATGGAGAATTTGCTGGTTCCTTGTGGAATGGTAAGTTAGTACTAATTAGGATGCAGTAAAGGAAAACTGTTTAGGTGAATCAGTCAATGTAAATAAGTGAAAGTGTTAAGAAACTGCATTAAACCCGAATAAACAAATAAATAACATAAAGTGTCCTGTTCACTAATTTATTTGTAATAAAAGCTTACTCTTGTCCTTCTGAAACAGTTAATTAAATTCACAACCTGATGTGTGCTTAAGTATTTTTTAGTATGAAAGTTGGAGTATAGTATGCTTAATTTTATTCGAACTAATGCTTATTTAGGATACAGACTGATTTCTGCCATTTCATTTTATGCATTCCAATTGATACATGCAATTACTGTTGCTAAAATATAAGTTGAATTAAACAAAATTTAATGAGCACATAATTTTTAATGAAACGAAAAGAAAAGTTCAAACGTCACGCTCTACACTAGATAAATTTAACAGCCAAAAGCAGACCGTGTTATATCGTTCATTTAATCAAGCAACATTCTATACGCTTACATGGAGTAAAATTCCGATCATGTTGGAATTATGGTTTAAGTAAACTTTAATCTATTGCAGGATGCTCCGGTGGGGATGTGGAGACTTAGATAAAGACTTGGTGGAAAACTTTGACTTTGTTTTGTGTGCTGACTGGTAAGTGTTTACTATGAGGAACTTAAATCTGGGACCTTATTCTCCAACATTTTATTACTTGGAGAAATGGGTTTTCACTCAATGGGTCAATAACTAAGAATGAGTAAGACTAAGATCCTAAATCTTACGTCATGCGTTGGTACAGTCATATCTCTATGTAACCATGGTGCAGTCATATCTCCATGTAACCATTCTATTTGTTCCCATAGAAAATGTTGTTGTAACTGGTTTGTCAGTACATACTAGTACTAAATTTATCACATAAATACTGTGATATTCCATGAGATAACAAATGACGGAACAATGTTCTCCAACACGTGTGATGACAAATGCGTGACGTCACCAGCTCTTTGGCTTAAATACGTTCTTATATACCTTGTATTGACTCAGTAACTATGGTTATGTGATAAAAAGAATCTGTCACATGTTGTCTTTGAGATCAACATTTCTTAAACTCGTCACGAAAACAAATAATTAAGCTCGCCAAAGGCTCGCTTAATAATGTGTGTTTTCTAGACTTGTTCAAGAAATGTTGATCTCCAAAGACAACTCATGACGGATCCTATATTTCTGTTTTACAGACTATACAACTAGCATTCAACTGCATTTTTCCCCAAGAAAATGACATCAATATATGAATATTATGGTATATTGGGTGCTATTGTATCAAGATCTGACTGATATTACTTTAGACGATCCCCATTTGCTTTTGGAGTCACTGTCAAAGTTGATGGTTGTGGTGACATCCAGACCATTTCTCCTACCACTTGATATGGTAGCTTAAACTTGATTTTATTGTTCATTCAAGTACATTTGTTACAGAATAGCCAGGTGGCCTTAATTTAGGGGTAAACGGCCATTAGATAAAGAAGGAAAAATTCTGGTCTTTCAAAAATTGCCCATATTAGCAGGGTGGTCGTATTTTTAGAGTGGTCATAAGATGCGGTTCTACTGTACATTGTTTTTATTTCAGTTTCTTTTTTGAAGACGGTAGAGAAGACCTAGTGAAGACGGTTCACAGTCTACTGAAACCTGGCGTATGTAGGATCTAACTCTTTTAATATGAATTTAAATTAATAGTTTATGCAGCAAAAAACTTAAGAATAAATATATTCTTAGTCATATCATAAATTGCCTAATTGTTTGTCTAACTTTCAGGGTACCCAGATCAGTGATTTTGAGACAAGGCCCTCTTGTTTTCAGGGGCAAAATCGTGTCCGCTCTGTAACTTTGTCATTTCTTGCTGGATTTTAAAATGGATTAATGTTCACTACATCAAGACGGTGTGTCATACGCTCAAAGGTCAAGGTCTCACATTGAGGTCAAAGGTCATATAGTCATGCAAGTCGTGTCTGCTCTGTAACTTTGTCGTTTCTTACTGGATTTTAACATTGCTTGGTACAAATGTGTACCACATCAAGACGGTGTGTCATGCGCAAGACCCAGGTCCCTAGCTCAAAGGTCAATGTGGCACTTAAAGGTCAAAGGTCATAAAGTCATGCAAGTCGTGTCCGCTCTGTATCTTTGTCATTTCTTGCTGGGTTTTAAAATGGCTTGGTACAAATGTTCACCACGTCAAGACGGTGTGTCATGCGCAAGACCCAGGTCCCTAGCTCAAAGGTCAAGGTCACACATAGATGTCAAAGGTTATATAGTCATGCAAGCCGTGTCCGCTCTGTAACTTTGTTGTTTCTTACCGGATTTTAACATTGCTTGGTACAAATGTTTACCACATCAATCAAGTTTTTCTATAATTGTTTTCCAAAATTTTTGTTTGTTTTTCAAATTTTTTTTTCGAAATTTTTTTTTCAAATATTTTTGATTTTTAATTTTTTTTCAAATTTTTTTTTTCAACTTTATTTTCGAATTTTTATATAAAAATAATTTTGATTTTTTTTCAGTTGATTATTTTTCTACGATTTTTCGAATTTTTTTTATTTTTTTTCCTTTTTTTCCGATTTTTTTTGTTCGTAGTTTTTTTTTCAAATTTTTTTTGCGGAAGACCAAGGTCCCTACCATAAAGGTCAAGGTCACTTAGAGGTCACAGGTTATATAGTTTTGCATGTCCTGTTTCTTACTGGATTTTAAAAGATAAAAGTAACTATGAATTTAATTCTAACACGATCTGCGGATTAATCGTTTAAATATAGAGCGGTCCTAACAATGTATTATTACCCCCATAAAACATACCTATCAAATTGGCTGTTTCTATTTACGCCCAGTATCACGTGACATATTTATGAATGAATGAACGTAAACTTTATAGTAAAATTTTCTACGAGTCACGATGACAAGGCGAGTTGCATGAGAATCCAGTGTTACAGCTATGACGCATCTATTTTTAGAAACTCCAATATACTCTAGAAACCAAGTTTTATTAAAGCTTCTGATAATCAATTCCTTTATATTTTTCATTTTATGAAATAGATACCATATACTCGTGTTATTTAAATTGTTTCAATGTTTAAAATGTGGTATTTCCTTCAGAAAATTACGAAGGTCGTTTTCATTAACGAGGGAGGTAATTGTACCAGCTAATAAGCCACTCAATTTCAGCGTGGAATTATGTTCAATGTCAAATGGGTGAAAATGGAATGCGCACAGTTAAATAGTGCGGGATATTATCGTATTTAGAATCGAAATAAAAACTCTGTTCTTGTATATTGTCGGTGAATAAAACACGGGCACTCGTTATTTAATTTTTCCGCATCCGAACTCCTGCCCGTGTTTTATTCACCGACAATAAACGCGAACAGATTTTTATTTCTTAAATAATATTCCTGTGTCAAGCAGTGCTGCGGGGGTATGATTCATCACTCCAGTGATAGTTCTAGTTAATTTGGCTTTTTGACAACCCAGTGTTTTAAAGAAATCGTACTAAATTTGGGTTCTGGCAACTAATCAATTTTGTAATTATGCATGAGATGAGATGTTGATTGAATTTACTTTGAAATTTATACATTGGACTTTGTTGAGAATCACAATTTAATTTGTGTACATTATACTTTGTAGGGTACAGCAATAATGTTTGCTCCAAGCCGAGGTGAAACATTTGATGCTTTTGTTGATCTGGCTAAACCTCTGTTTGATACAGAAGTGAAAGAGAATTATGATGAAGATGTCTGGCACATTCACAACAAGGTATGCTGATATTTACATGTTTATAATGATAAAATTTAGGAAATTGAATTTTTATACAATTTTACAGAAACATTGTGAGTTTCATGTTTAAGATTTATTACTTATATTGTCTTAAGATCAGTATTTCTTGGACAAGTCAAGAAAACACAAGTTATTAAGGCAAGCATACTCCGAAGGGACTATAGGTTTGCCCTCCATCCGTCGGTCCGTCCGCCCGTTAGTCCGTCAGTCAAAAATCTGGATCCTGACATAACTCAAATAGTTTCTAAGCTAGGTTTATGAAACTTTGTATGTGGATAGTGGGCAATAATGGGATAATGCACGTCCAAAAATATTTTGATTCCAACCAAAATTGTGGTTGCTATGGCAACAGAAACATTGAAATGGCTTAAAACCGGTAGGGGACTTCTGTATTGCTTGCAATTCTTAATGGCTTGTTATTTTAGTAATGTGCACAGTTTTTACACATCCAGACATCAATATGCACACAATAGGAGGTAACTTTGTTATGCATTTTGTCCAAATTATGCCCCCTTTTCCACTTAAAATATATGTAGTAAAGCCCTTTTCGTGACAAAGCTCTTAGTCAAGAGTCAAGTATGAAAAAGTCTTACGAACAGCTTTGGTAAAACAAGCCGCTGCCATAATTAATGTTTGCTACACATTAAGATTTCAGATTTTATTGTTTTGGTTTTCATTTTTACTGTGAATTTTTTATTTCAGATGAGAAAGAAGGGCATTGAACATTACGACCAGAACATACATTACCCGCTATTAGTTCAGTTAACCAAAACACATGCTGAGCATGAAAATGGCAATTATTGTTGAGTTATATGTCAATATATGTGGTAGAAAGCTAAACCCAGTCCATCAGCTCATGTGTGTACATTGTATTTGCAGATGGATTAGTTGAAGCTTTCATCTGCAATAATTATATTTATTATTACATTGATCTAACTATATTTAACCTGGGAAAACCCGATTTATTTTTAGATTGGCAAATTCAGCTGACTGTTCTTGGGTTGTCATTAGTATGTTTATGTCACCTGTATCTCAAAAAATATTTCAGGTATGGTAATGAAGCTTCGGAATGTTTTATACGAATGCTTGAACCTTGTTTCTGCAGTTATGGTCCTGGTTTGAATGTTAGGAACCACCAATTCAATGTAAAGTGACAATGGCCGGCCTCAAATTTCAACAAGTTTTAGTCTATGGCCACCTGGCACACATAAAACATCTTAAAGAAGTATATTTAAGCTTCAAAATAATACAATAAAAAAGGGGGTCATGTAATTCCTAAGAAAAATTTTGCTCATCAAAGTTTAAATGTATGTATGTAGATGTAATAGTCCTATTTAAAGTAATGTTCAAATGTTGTACTGTAAAGCACAAGCACTTTTTGTCCTATGTGATGGGCAGTGTTCACTTTATGTTGTTACAAAATGAGATTAATAAATATTATATGTATAATGCCGTAAAATCCCATATTTTTGTGGGTAGTATATTTCGTGGATTTTAGTAAAAATGAATTTGGTGGGTTCGAAATTTGTGGATTGAAAAACATGGAAGGGTAAACTCATGTTCTGTATGAGTTGTCTATTAATCGTGGGGATTATATTTTGAAATCAATGAAAATTCAACTCCCTCGAAAAATAATGGTTTTATCAGTTTGAAACCATGTAATTTATTGAGAATTTTTAATAACATTTAATAAACAGGGTAGGAGATTTAGTTTGCCAAATCAGTCACCAATGAATATTTAACATAAAAGTTGATTTTTTCTCCACATGTGGAGAAGTTCCTTGTGGAGGGGTAAGTTATTACTGGTTAGAATATAGTCCACGAGACTTAGTTAATTGATTCAGCCACCATATATTATTTGGAATTTATTGGCATTAAACCCAAAGAAACAAACTAATGAATATTGACGTACGATACATGTTCATATTAATGGTACCAGTATTTGTTATTTTTGTCTTTGTACTGATGGGTAAATTTTTCTGAAAAAATCTATGGTAACGGATACAGTAGAGCTTCGATGCCTTAATCAATTTTGCCTCAAACACCCTTAAAATGTCATACAGGTGCTGTGGTACACGCAAAATGATGATGTACTAATGTACTGTACATGCCTGGAAGAGGTAGATGGCTTGAACTAATTTTACGGTCTGAAGGCAGTCCAAGGCATCGAAGTTCTGTTTTACCTATTGTATTGTGTTGAAAATATGTATTATCTATAAAACCATTCCACATGAAAGACAAATATATCTGGTGTATGTATTGATTGTATAAAATTGTAGTCCCAAATTATTTATTTTCCACATTGAGTGGTTATCATTCCATATATTAAGTATACCCAAGATATTTTATACTTAGTCAGTTTTACAATGGAAAAACACTGATTATTTGACTGGCAGTTAGGTTGGCTGTCTACACTTAACGTGTAATAAGTTGGTCCAGGAGCTCTTCAGTAATGAGTATAACTTGTTTAGTGTGCACCTGGATTCAAAATTCAGCTGCTATAGCTTTTGTTGAAAAATATTATATCAGTGAAATGTTCATGTTTTATATTTCAGTATTCTTTTTACACCATTCCCCCATCATTCCACAATTGCTTCGAGATGTAACACTATTGATATTTAATATTGAATCTCAGGCATTCCATAACTTTTCCAGTTTGTTATTGAAAATTCCCTATAGATGAACATGTATATTTTTCTCATTATTATTTGATCATGTGACATGTCATGATTGTTTATATACTTGATCATGTGACATGTCACGATTGTTTATGTTCTTAATCATGTGACACATCATGATTGTTTATGTACTTGATCATGTGACACATCATGATTGTTTATGTACTTGATCATGTGATATGTCACGATAGTTTAAGTTCTTGATCATGTGACACATCATGATTGTTTATGTACTTGATCATGTGACACATCATGATTGTTTATGTACTTGATCATGTGATATGTCACGATAGTTTAAGTTCTTGATCATGTGACACATCATGATTGTTTATGTACTTGATCATGTGACACATCATGATTGTTTAAGTACTTGATCATGTGACACATCATGATTGTTTAAGTACTTGATCATGTGACACATCATGATTGTTTATGTTCTTGATCATGTGACATATCCTGGTTGTATATCAATGTACTTGGTCATGTGACTCATCATAAATGTTTATCTACTTGATCATGTGACATACATTTGATTGTAAGCAATATTATTGCAAGTTTAGCATTGTTAATTCATTCCAGTATATATTGTATTTTATGCAAATTTCTAATTATAATACTAGTTATCTTTGTTTGCCCATTCCTAGTTGTAGATATTACAAACAGTTTTATTTTATCCCATATTCTTTTTAGTTGTCTGTGATAATCTATTACAGTATTTACAGTAAAGTCACACTTTAAGATGTTTTTATCTGTTTCGGGACCCTACTTGGTGAAATAGGGGTCATCAGTAGGTAGGCACTTATTTTAAGCTCACCGGATCTTGATCACAGGTAACTGTAGCATTAGGGGAAAAAATCAATGATAAAGTTACCTATGAGCTTGCCTTCTATTAAGTGTGTCACTTTTGGAAGTTATCTTTTGACTATTATTTTACTTAAACTTAAAAAACAGACACTGGTTCTTAAAATGATTGATATGACGACAAGTAAAAACATGATTGTGACCTTACATGTATAAATATAGTGGTAAGATTTACATTTATTTATCCAGTATATGCTAAACAAATTATCCTTGATGCATTCCAATGTTTGTGTTTTTATCACTAATTCCTATGATCATAAATGTTCATATCACCCTTGCAGACAAAATATAATAGACAAGCATTGTGACATCTTTCATAATGAGCTTGGTTGCCACAGTGCTTGATATATCTAGGGAAGTCTATGTACAATTCTTCTTTTCTGAACCCATTTCTTAATTTTCCTTATACAAAGAGTAAATTGAACTTGTTTTTCAGTGTTAGACACATAGGTTCCTGCTTACATTCCATGACATAGAAACTATTTATTGCTTTACCTATTAATTGTTTTGACATGTTGATTACTATATAGTAGAAATAAATCTAGAAAGTACATGTATGGTTTTGTTTTCCTTTTTCCCATTAAGCTGTCCAAATTGAAGATAGCAATTGTTGCAGAAGGTTTTGTTGTATGTTGTTAAGGTTTGCATGTGTGTATACCTTAATTAATTATGGAAAACATCAGAATAGATCAATCCCAATCTCCAGAAGCATCTCGAGTAGAAATCTCAGCTCAAATTGAGATTTTGCCTATAATAGAATTTTAGATCAATCTGAAGTTCAAGCTACAGGACTTACTGTAATAATCTCTGAGAAAGTTTCTCTTTTGTGATGCCAATTTTGAGTCCAGTCTCCAAGAGTAATTAACACAAAGACATGTGACGCTATTTTGGTTGAGATTTAACTCGGATTGAGTTGTTTTTGGAGATCAGGCCTTGCTAAAACATGGTTTAGATTACAGCCGGCTTTCATATTGTATTTATCCACATATAAAGTCGGTAACTCCCCAATGCCGGTCCCAAGCTCAGATGTGAAAGGAGAAGTGTTGTGCGCAGCCCTGCCACGTAAAAACCTAGGGTATGTTCGGAACGTCTGTTCCACTCACTGGGCGGGATGTTCTACTCCGAACAGCTTACGAACAAAACGGAACTGTCCTGCACAGTGTGCCGAATGTTCTACTCCAAACACCTTACAAACAAAACTGAACAGAAAGTAAAATGTTTAACCACTTCTGTGCCACGGGGCCTATTTGGCCTATTATTGTTTACTACGTTGAGTGCCAACGGGCCTATTTGGCCTATTTTTATATGGACTTAAGGAACCTGGAAATATTACATCTAAACATCGTACGAAAGGGTTAAGATGTTAACAAGTAAGGGTCAAAACATAATGACGTCATTTCCGGTGGAATTCGGACATGACGTCATGCGTCTGACGACGTTAATATTGGCGCCATTTCGCGGATCGCGCATCAAAAGTGACCACCGGAAAAGTGATTAATTATGCAGGTAATAGACGGTTGCACGAAAATAAACTATTTACAACAGTTGAAAAATGATAACTCTTCAGTCTGATTGCAAAAGTAATTAAATATTTGTGTTTGATTCTCAGTAATTATGTTACGAAATTTGCGTGATTTTCACATCATTTTGACATGGGGTATAGTTAATGAAGCATAAACTATGGATAAAATCATGACCTATATAGCTTAGTTTTCTACTACTGAAAATTTAGTACAATTATATTGAATAATTAGCAAATGAATGTATATTTTGTAATACTTGTATACACACAAGACGTGTTACTTTTCAACGCAACGTTGTATGACGTCAAACCAATTAATGAAGCAAACTCGACATCTTTAATGTTATATAGGGCTCGATATTGTTGAAATGTATGTTGTAAATTTCCTGCTATCATACATCTTCTATATAACATTGCACCCCTTTATCACGAACTTGTGCCTGCGGACAATATAACACACATGAAGGCCCAACCATGGCGTTTCCGGGGATCAATAGTACAGTTGAGCACATTTATGAATAAAATTATATCTGTCCTCACATACAGCGTCATATTTTCTTCCAAAACTTCAGGCATCGGGTTGGAAGTTCAATGTGGTACATTTCATTCAATAAATAAAATAAAACAACATATATTGGGCAACATCCGTATAGATCTACGTCTTTGTAACGAGACCCGAACATAATGAAACAATCATTATAACACTGACTACCATATTTTTAAACACACGCAAATCCATTAACCATTTACTGACAGTCACCAATAAGAAACCAACAACTGAACTGAAGATGTCGACCCCCTGTGATAATAATACCTGGGTCACACATCTAATCAGATCGCTGTTCGATGATCGGCCTGTGTACTTCTTGACTGACAGGGCCGGCCGGGGGTGGACATCAGGGCATTGTCGGACAAAATCAATACGCGGTTTAGCGACACATATATTTGTCGGTGACCGACCGATGACCGGGCGATTTTCGCCCGATATGTGACGGACATCGAAAGATCAGCAAGCAATGCCCAACCGACATCCATCAAACAGTATTCAATACTGGCGTAGGGCGGGTGAACGATGCTTAGACATCGGGTATAACATCAGATGGGTACACTGACATCGTCCAGCGTCCGGGTGGACATCATCCGTCATGCGGATGATGTGTGACCCAGTGGCACAGTCAAAGAAAACTAGTCGTTCACTGTATATGACTGAAAATGTTGTACATTCCAATTTAACAAAAATACACATATTTGCATACATGCAGTAGTCATTTCATAATGAATAATTAGAACTTAGCAGATCACGACATTTTACAAGTTGGTTTTCGCGCCATCCTCAATATACCGAACCACAACTGGCCTCTATCTTGAGATACAACCAAACATATTTACTCTAACCGTAAATAAAATAAAACAGGACAAACTCCAGAATCATTCATGGATGTTCCATAATGATGCCGTCCAATTAGTATATAGCCGAAATTATACGACCTGTGTAGCTAGGCTATTTTGTTTCAGATCACCTGTTAATATATCTGGACAACGATATATATGTGTATAAAGATGACTTATGCACCAGTCAATTGAACCCCCAACCCCAGCGGAAAGCCAGGCAACAGTCCCATGTTTTTACCTTTCCGATGTCCCCACACTGCTGGGTGAGTGCTTTGGTTTTAGCTTCGCGCAAAAATATCGGGGAAATATAGCCGTGAGGCATAGGGCAGGACAATTTATTGGGTTTCAACATCTATGTGGCCCTGGGGTAGGGATTTTACCCGAGGTTTGCAAAATGCAAAAGTAAAAATCCCATCTATTTCTCGGGGTGCGGGGCCTTGGCTTCAAAAGACCGGTCCATTATATCACAGAATAAGTTTTGAATTAAAATTAGTATAGTTTGTACATGTATTTCACGGCCTACACCATGTAGACCTCCGATGGAAAGGTCAACCTCCGGTAATTTAGCATGCTAGAAATCACACTTGCAGTGTGTAATTTAATGACAGTCAGTGGCAATCAAATAGATCTGTGTGTTACTTCAAAGCTACAATTTTAAAAATAATGATACTGGCCTGTTTCTTCAGATATAATGGAAAACAGAATACATTTATTATAGTTTTCCAAAATCACACTAGATCTTTAAATACAAAGCATATAACATGTGTACTGGATGGATGCATTGGGTGACGTAATCTGTATTGTTAGGGGAACGGCTGTCTGAATCACAGAATAATACAAGTATATGGCAAATAGGACACATTCAATTTTTTGCTGCTTTTTATGTTTTAACATTTGATTACACAAAATGTTTTTTGTAGTCGCAAAAACAGCGAATTGTGTCGAGTGTTTTAGTTGTTTATTCCCGTTTATAGAATTGAACAATGCAAAAGGTAATTCAAATCAACCGTTCAACGATTGAAATATTTTATGTTTTAATTTAAATGCATAAATAAACAACATGATTTGTTTTAATGATTTGTACTTTTAAACTGATTAATTTCCATGTTATAAATTACATTTATGCAATAGGAATTCAAAATGCGACAAATAATTTTTCAAGTTTCCTCCAAATATCGAGAAGATGTCGACTCCCTGTGGCAATAATACCTGGCTCACTTATCCAATCAGATCGCTTTCCGATGATCGGCCGGCGTACTTCTTGACTTTTCGGACCGGATGGAAATCGGGTAATGTTGGACAAAATCAAGGCGTGGCTTAGTGACAACAGTTTGTCGGTGACCATCTGATAACCGGTCGATGTTCACTCCATTAACATTGTCCGTCATCTGAATGATTTGTGAACGAGATGTTTCGTACAATAGCGTCAAGGAAAGCTGGACAACCCATATAGCGCTTCAGGAAGCACTTCGAAATTGACGTGCTTCACAATTCATTAATATGTCATCAAACTGAAATTCTTCTCCATTCCTTATAATTTTAAATTATTATGTTTTTATGGTAAACATAGTAACGGTCAACGGATGAATAAAATATAACTATACCGGATTAAATCAACGCTGACGTCACGCACGCATCAACGTTTTGATAAAAAATGTGTATACACTTTATATATGTGTCACACGCTTTTACTGTTTTGGAACGGAATACATAAAATATTAAAATTAGATAGGTTTTCAATGTTTATAATTTCACTAGCTTTAAGCGTGTAAGTGGCGGGTATGAACATTCAGACGACTAAAAGACGAACTGAAGACCATCAGTGATACGTGACTGCAAACTACTAGTGTGTACGGGACATGTATCACAATTGGCTGATGACCTGGTTATACGAAAACGGACAGCTGTGCATACTATCATGAAATACCGCGACGATCTTAATTCATCAAAGGTAAGAGCCCGATTGGTTCCCGGGCTTATCTCTACGGAAGAAAAGGCTACAAGTGTAACAACCTCTAAAATGCGTTCAAGCGAATGCATGACGTCGTGCGTCTACGGAGTTTAGTTGTTACTTGTACTGTGTAGAATGCTTGTTGTGTGTGTTTCCTTCGTGATTTCTTCATGAAACTTTCAGGAATTGTCACAAATAGATAAATCTTTAAGCTAATAAATTTTCAAATGTATCCTTTGAGTGGTTTTGGTTAATACGAAATCTTTCCGGATATCCCTGGTACATACATGCAGTTTTTGACAGCTTAGATAGATTTAACCATAACGTGCTATTCAATTCAACCGTATCATATTTAATAAAATAATTCACTGATAACATTTTATTCAATATTTCTAGTGTAAGCGTACGTGACGACGTTTACTAATTGACAATCAAACAAACGCGCCACTTACACACGCGTATCATCGGAAATGACGTGACGTCAAAACATGTTTGGCACCAGCTGATTTTTGACGTTTTGACGTTGGCAGCGAAAGGGTTAAGATGACCAAAATTGTAGTTGCAGCCATAATATTGTAGGATGAAATATGCATGTGGATATATTTAAGTGCGACTGTTTGCCCGCAATGGTCCATAATTGGAAAATAAATTTATTATATTCTATTTTATGACACAAGCGGCCATTATTGTTGTTGAAATCACGTGACTGTTCTGGCTGCACCACCTCTGTGGCGGGCACAGAAAGAACATGTTCCGAACAGTGTTCCGGTCTGTTCGTAAGTGTGTTCCACTGTCCGGGATATGCGGAACAGCGTTACGAATGCCCCCTAACCTGCTACAGAATCTAGAACCACAGCAACAGGCCATGGACCAAACAAGATGGAGAGCTATGGTGAAGGCCCTATGCTCTGACTGGAGTGAAGAGGAATTAGTAAGTAAGTAAGTACATATAAAGTGTGTATCGAAGCCTTATAATACAGGAATAGATCTAGAATAGATATTGTAAGTGTATATGGATCATGTTTATGTAGTACCAGAGTCAGGTATAGCACCAATTTATGTTGTACAGATATTGGATCTACTCTCCCCCATGCCTTACACTTTTATCCAGACCTTGTCTCCAAAACTATATCTCAGAATAAAGTCCAATTTAGGGACAAATATTTCACAAATAACACTGTTAAATGTTTCACTCTTTCTTTAATATTTCGCCATACTGTGAGGCTTTATCAAAAATTATAAAGATTCCTTCTTTCCCTACATAGTCAGCTTGATTGTTCAAAAAGCATAAATAAAATGGCGCAATTTTGATAAACAGGATATGACGTCATGACGTCATTATTGACGTCAAACATTGTCATACAATATTGCGCCAAATTTGATTCAACAGATAAAAGTGCATTACAGTAAAATTCAACCAGGAACAATGGAAGCCAGCAATTGGGTTACAGAAAATATATGTAGTAATAACATTTTAAGGCCAAAACAAATAAATTTAATGATTCTACATAGTTTTTACATCAAATGTTGTCATGGAAAATTGCACCAAATTAGATTCATAGATAAATTAAAGTGTATCACAGCAAAATTCAATGAGGATTAAAAGAAAAATGTCACTAAGTTATAGGAAAGATATGTAGCAATAATCTTTGAAGCGAAACAAATTAATAGACTGGTTCTGCATAGTTCTATTATCATATTGCGCCATAATTGACTAAAAATATACCAATAAAACTGCATCATAATAAAATTCAATAAGGAACAACAACAACAGGCAACTAAATTATAGAGAATACATTATGCAGCAGCAATATCACTCAATGGCTAAAACCAAAGTAATATGGTGGTCCAGTCTATAATATTATTTTGTTTCGCTTCAAAGATTATTGCTACATATCTTTCCATGACGTCATATCGTGTTTATCAAAATTGCGCCATTTTATTTATGCTTTTTGAACAATCAAGCTGACTATGTAGGGAAAGAAGGAATCTTTATAATTTTTGATAAAGCCTGTATGGCGAAATACTAAAGAGTGAAACATTTAATAGTGTTATTTCCAAAACTATAGTTTCAAATTATAATTATGTATTTTGTTGAAGTAGTGCTCAGTTAGTTGGTTGTGAGTAGTGCTCAGTTAGTTGGTTGTGAGTAGTGCTCAGTTGGTTGGTTGTGAATAGTGCTCGGTTAGTTGGTTGTGAGTAGTGCTCGGTTAGTTGGTTGTGAGTAGTGCTCGGTTAGTTGGTTGTGAGTAGTGCTCGGTTAGTTGGTTGTGAGTAGTGCTCGGTTAGTTGGTTGTGAGTAGTGCTCGGTTAGTTGGTTGTGAGTAGTGATCGGTTAGTTGGTTGTGAGTAGTGCTCGGTTAGTTGGTTGTGAGTAGTGCTCTGTTAGTTGGTTGTGAGTTAGTGCTCAGTTAGTTGGTTGTGAGTAGTGCTCAGTTAGTTGGTTGTGAGGAATGCTCTGTTAGTTGGTTGTGAGTTAGTGCTCAGTTAGTTGGTTGTGAGTAGTGCTCAGTTAGTTGGTTGTGAGTAGTGCTCAGTTAGTTGGTTGTGAGTAGTGCTCGGTTAGTTGGTTGTGAGTAGTGCTCGGTTAGTTGGTTGTGAGTAGTGCTCAGTTAGTTGGGTGTGAGTAGTGCTCTGTTAGTTGGTTGTGAGTAGTGTTCATCAAGTGGGTTATGAGTAGTTCTCAGTTGTGAGAAGTACACTGTCAGAGGGTTGTTAGTAGTACACTGTCAGAGAGTTGTGAGTTGTGCTCTGTCAGAGGGTTGTGAGGAGTGCTTAGTAAGTGGGATATGAGTAGCGCTAAGTAAGTAGTGAGTAGTACTCTGTCAGTGGGTTGTGAGGAGTGCTCAGTTAGTGGGTCGTGACGAGTGCTCTGTTAATGGGTTATCTAAGAAATTAATTACTATATGACTGTGTGTTATTTCTGTGATGATCATAGAGGGTGTGTGGTCGTTATGTCATGTAAGATGAACTTATTGTTGCTGAGCTATTTATGGTCTAGCAAGACTAGTAAAAGGAAGAAAAATGTTGGTATTATTAAAGTCACCAAAAATCCATTTGATGCCTTTGAGGGGTCTGAGATCATTAGATCATTTTGTTTAATATGTGCTTCAGGTTTTAGAGAAAGTCTGATTGGTGTCAATTAGACAATTTGCTTTTCTGCATGCCTTATTATCACCATGACAAAAACATGCCACATTATGGCACGTGAGTGATAAGGGAGATAAACGCTGTCGGTTTTGGTACGGAGTATCTAGGTTTTAGCATTTTCTTGTAGCCTCGTTTTGACGTCGAATTGCGTCCGCCATGTTGTTTGAATATTTTTGTCCGAACTGAAAACGTTCAAATGGGTGTCTAGCTACAAATTCTTCCGTGACAACTTCTCCTTTTGGTAGGACCAACTTACTTGTTTGTTGATATAGGTATATCGCAAGCTGCGAACGTTTGATATCTTCCATAAATACTGGCATGTTTACCGTATTGCATTTTCCCATTTTCTGTCTGAAAACAGAAAGTTAGGCGTGCTCGTTGGTTCAAAGCCAAACTGTTGCTGGTCTGTGGCGCTCCTGTGCTGTTTGATTAGAAACACTATTAGCAGTTTATGTGCATTAGTTTGCTGATTGCTCTTTATGTAAAGACGTGAGGCCACTCGACGCATTGTTGATGTTTGTATGGTCGGGTCATGGCCGGCAACATGGGGTCACGTGTGCCGGCGGATAATTTGAGTCGGAAAATGAAACATGTCATGCTTGCAGCTCAGTCATTATGATTGTCATGTTTTTATCTCGTCTTTACTAAATGATTCATATTAAAAAGTGTTATAAGCTAGTTAACAAGATTGTAAGATTATGTCAATGATCTAAAAATTATCATTCAAATCGGACCTTTAGACGGAGTTTAGCACACCTTTATTATTTTTATTTCAGGGTTTCTTTCTTTTAGCCTGGTAGAAAAAATACTATCTGATAATGTCTTTTCCACCTCGACCTCCAGTTGGAATGCCACAGATGACCGGCATGATGTCAACAGGATATGCATTTGCACCAATGGGTTAGTATACTTCTAAATGTCACAGTCTGAACCTTTTCACAGTATGGGTGAGGGAGTGTGTAGGCAGCCGGCTAGCTCAGTCGGTAGAGCATTCGCCCTGTAAGCGAAGGGTCCCTGGTTCGAGCCCCGGTCTGGTTGCACATTTTTCTCACCATGTGACATTTGGCGCTCAACGTGGGGCCGTGGCATGGCATTCAGGTTGCTTCACAGCTCCTGTGCTTTAATTTATTTCTACTCTCTGAAATTCGGGACGCATTTCCATTTCAGAGGGGGAATATGTCACTGTCTGAACCTGTTCACAGTATGGGTGAGGGAGTGTGTAGGCAGCCGGCTAGCTCAGTCGGTAGAGCATTTGCCCTCTAAGCGAAGGGTCCCTGGTTAGAGCCCCGGTCTGGTTGCACATTTTTCTCACCCTGTGACATTTGGCGCCCAACGTGTGGCCGTGGCATGGCATTCAGGTTGCTTCACAGCTCCTGTGCTTTAATTTATTTCTACTCTCTGAAATTTCGGGACGCATTTCCATTTCAGAGGGGGAATATGTCACTGTCTGAACCTGTTCACAGTATGGGTGAGGGAGTGTGTAGGCAGCCGGCTAGCTCAGTCGGTAGAGCATTCACCCTGTAAGCGAAGGGTCCCGGGTTCGAGCCCCGGTCTGGTTGCACATTTTTCTCACCCTGTGACATAAAGAACTAAAGAACAAGGTGGATGAGCTACTGACTGCAGATCTGAAGGTTGTGAATTCGATCCTGCCTCCAGCCGGATTAAAACAGTGATGCTTTTCAGTGTTTGCCACCTTACATGACTAAAATTACTAACTGTCTTTCGAATAAGACTTCAGAACTGAGGTCTCATGTATGATGCTTTACACCTGGCATGTAAAAGAACCAGGGATGCTTCTGGAACTGGGACATCTTCTGTATCATGCACTATCGCCCAAAACTAAAGTGACTATTCTCTTCTGGGAACCTCGTCCAAATGGATTTCCGGTGTGAATTGAGAAAAAGCTGAATTCAATTTCATAGATCTATAAATTTATCACAAGGCCCCAGCTATGTTTTGGTCTGTTAAGTGTGGTAATACTCTTGTGTAGTTGAAAAACAATTAAATGACTGATGAGCTCCAGGAGTTTCAAATATATCCATATAAAAAATTAACGTAAATATTTATAAAATTGGGCAAAATAGATGATACCTTTCATTGGGTTTGGTTCTTTAGCTTTGGGAATAGGTCCATTTTTTGGAAGCTACAGAAGGTGCTATCAAGTCTACATGTGTACAAACAAGCAAATACTCAAAACATAGTAGTCTCTGTCACTATAAGTTGTATGATTTATTTTATAATTATTTTCAGGAATGATGCAAATGGGCATGGGTATGATGCCTCCTACAACTGTAAGTTAATTTTACCTGGATTTAATATAATACAGAATTAAAAGCAAATATGAGAAGAACATTGGCTGGGTTTTTTTCAGTTTGTCATTTAAGCCCTTTGCTGATAAAATTATAAATAAGAGAATCCAACTGCAGATTTTTGTCCTCTGTTCAAGAATTAAAAGGTAGTGTTATAAACCATATAAATGTATTAATTAACACATATTTAAATCTTATGAACAAAAGTTGAACAATTATAGGATTGAAGTTGCTCAGCAAAAAAGCAGGCTAACCCATGCTGTTGTGGATCTTCCACACATGATTTTCAATTGAATTTTATTGTTCAATGTTTGCACAGTAATTCCTAGCTTTCTTCTGTACTCTTCAGTGCTGGTTGGATATTTGATTTATGTTTACAGCATTGTTTGCTTCATTGATGTATTGTTATAATATTTTTATTTCAGATGATCCGACCAGTGGTTACAAATGCTGCAACAGTTGTAACAAGACCCAAGAAACAGCTCGTACCTCAGGAAATAGATAAAGATGTAAGTGTTATTGCATTCTTATTGGTTTAATTTTGGAAGATTGAAAGAATATTGTATTTGGCACTTTTTGTAGATCTTTTATTTGCATTTTGGCATGTTGTTGCTAAATGTTTATACTTCATTCAAGAACAAAACAATCTGCCTTGATACCCTTGTGGTAGTGCATCCACATTGAGTGCAAGCCTTGATACCCTTGTGGTAGTGCACCACATTGAGTGCAAGCCTTGATAACCTAGTTGTAGTTCATCTGCCTTGAGTACAAGACTTATTTCCCTTGTTTGGTACTCAACATAGTCAGTTCCAGGTAACTGCTGGTTTGCCAGATGTCAAGATACTGTGACTGGGTAATCTTCATATAAAAAAAACAACAAGATAAGATTATAGCTTTATTGGGAAAATTTTACTAACTCATTTATGATTTACTCAAGTTTAAGCATATCTGTTTTAATCTCAATAAAATTATTTTGTCCTTGACTTTCAAAGTCTGTTATATTTGTGTTAAATATGCTTTACAATGACTCTGGATGTTGTAAAGCTAATGATATAGATGATAACATCATCATTACTGTGTTCATGTATTTGTATTGTATATTTTACAGGATAAGAAAGATGAGAAACCACCAGTAACTACAGTATTTGTTGGTAATATCAGTGATAGAGCTCCTGATTCTATGATCAGAACAATGCTACAGGTATAGTTACTGACATTATAATTAGTTATAATAAAAATAGTGACAGCGTAACAATAAATTCGCTTCCTGGTTGAGTCATGTCAAATTAAAGTAGGAATGTTATCAGTATTTCCCTTGCTTGACATCGTTTGATTCACATTTGTGGCAGGTCATACTCTTTTATGAAAAATATGAAATGATGTCAGGGCTTTTTTCTCTATATAACGTAAATCGACAAAGTACCGTTTTTACCGGCCATGGTTGGTTTTTAAAAGCACTGCATTGTTTGCAACATTCTGTAAAACGGCATTTGTTTACAAAAATGTCGTACATGTATGCAAAAAACTACTGAGGGGACCAATTAGTATTTTAAATGCTGTAAGAGTAAGATTTTGAACTGAATGATCCCCGATTGTATCCAGGAATTCTGAATTATTTTCCTATGAATAAAACTGTTGTACAAAAGAACTGTTTCTAGTTTACTGTGCTGTATTATGGTATATACTGTAGATATATAACAATATATACATATATTGATTTAATTGTTGTATTTTAATGTTGCTGAGAGTATGATAAATGTTTTTCTTTTCTAGCGCTGTGGAAATGTATTAAGTTGGAAAAGGGTACAGGGAGCCTCTGGAAAGTTACAAGGTTTGTTTTTCTTTTAATTGTACAATTTGCATAAATATCTTTGATATTACATAAATAAATGTTAATTGTACAATTGAGTGCTAATTCACATACATACCCGTACCATGCATTTCAGAGAAAAGTGTTGTTGAATTAAGTATGGCTATGCATACAGTATGTTTTTGATCGGATGTGGTTATTCCTTTTGTCTGTTGTATTCTTGCTATACCTACGAATAAGTTAATATCAGTCTTGGTAATCATTCATGTCGATTAGAAGTGTATTTATGTGTTGGTTGATAAACAGTGTATTTTTATGCCCCCAACAAATATTTGAGGAGGAATATTAGTCAGCATGTGCATAGTCAAATGGCAAGTGGGGTCATTCATGTTCTATGGATACATTTTTAGTTGTGTTTGTCTGTACGCAGTGTATTTATGTGTCTTTGGTTTATTTATCTTCAGCTTTTGGATTTTGTGAATATGAAGATCCTGAGGCGACACTTAGATGTATGAGATTACTAAATGAATGGGAAATAGCCGATAAAAAATTAGTGGTAAGTTCGGTTTAAAAATGGATGCATATTTTGCTTCTCTCTTTGTCCTTCTTGTTGTCAGTAGAAGCTGCACAGTTTTTTATCAGGTTTTTAGTAAGAATTTGGGAGCTGTGGTTTGTGCCCTGGATTTGTAACCAAGGTTTGATTTCCCTTTGCGGCAGGTCACAAGTTTCCATAAAAATTTGACAACTTTACTTTCCTCCTCATGTGGAGAATTTGCTGGTTCCTATAGAAGGGTAAGTTAGTACTGGTAAGATACAGTCCAGGAAAACAGGTAAAAGTAAATCGAACACCATTTATTTCAGAAAAATTGTTAGAAAACAGCGTTAAACTCGAATAACATGAAGATCATTCTGATTTGAAACAAAATCCTTAAAAGCTTTTAATTGACTCTCTACTTTTTGTCCAATGAAAATAGTTTACACACTAACATTGGTCTTATGTTTGTTTTATTCTTGTATTTCCTACAAAGTTTGGTAAGTTGAAGGTCATTGACCAATCTGGCAGGGTAACAAACGAATGACAACACACTGTCTCATTTGAATCCAAAAAAACAACTATTCTTGTATTTGCAGGTAAAAGTTGATGCCAAAACTAAAACATTACTGGATGAGTGGAAAATCAAAAAGAAGAAAAGTGAAGAGAGTAAGGAAGAGAAAGATAAGAATGGTGATAGTGATGATAAACCTGAAGAAGGGGAGACAACTGATGACAGGGACGAACTCGATGAATTCACTTTACGAGAGGACAGAGTTGCTCAAGCTGGATTGGATGCTATCATGAGGGAATATGCATTTGAACTTGCTAAAGAACCCGCAAATGCTAAGCCCTCGGGTAATGGTATGTTCTGTGTCTGTTTTACACTTTCAATGAATTTCTATTAATTGCCAGGTGTTGACAGATGGAAGGATTTAATTTTGGTTGTAAAAACATGGGAACTATTGTTCATATTTGCATAGTCCAATGGAATGCTTGATAACCTTCGATAAAAGCCTTTGACTACCAAATCATTGAAATGGGACAGAGCATTCCCTATACTGGTGTTTGATTAGTTAATTTAATACCTGAATGAAGTTTCCTCTGTTGCTTATATCTCAACAAGGTAAGTTAGTTCTCAATTTGCCACATTCTGTGACTCAGTACTTTGTTTGAAGCACTTGTCTAGCTTTGTCTGTTGCAATATTGATTACTGAAAACCATCGCTTCATTAAATCGACTTAAACTGTCGACAGTATATAATGTTACCTGTAAACTACATGTATGTTATATTTCATTACATTTGAGTATTATTTCAAATTGGAATTACTGAGTACTAAATAAGTAAACTGATGCTGCCTTAACTGAAACACCAAATTGGCATGTTTTTAAATGTACCAAGTTTGGAATATAGATTTAATTAAAACATAACTTACTTTCAGAACCTGTTAGTGACATTCCAAAAGTTCCTATGCCTCCAATCAAACAGAAAGATGCCTCACAACTAAGGGATACAGTATGTATGCTTATTTACAGATTTGTAGCTAAAAAGTCATGCTTCTTTATAGTGAAAGGTGTTCTAAAAATTGTTTAATTATTAAGTACAAATATTGTGCTATAAGTAGGAAAATTATTCTAGTTCTGATTCGTTGGAATTCAAATTTGTGAACCATTCCTGAACGCTTTTTGATAAAAAGCAAAATATTGACTAAGTTACGGTAATTGGAAATCTCTTAAGTTGAATTTTTGTAATCAAACAAAGGAGTTTTTGTGTGGGGATGTATGCTATTGACACCAAAAAACAACCATCTTATTTTCAGGATTCGGCATTATGCCTCCTAATAATTTATTTGTCAGTACTGACAAAATGTATCTTTTGCTTCTTGTAATTCAGGTATATAGTTTGCTTTAAAAGACAACCTTTCATTAACTGTTATATTTATGGTGTTGCAGGGTTTAGATGATTTAAATATGGAAGCTGACACAAAAGACCTTATCAACAGAGAAATTGCATCCTTTAGGAACTTACATAAGGTATGCATCAGTCGCAATTTACTACACACTTCTACATTATAAGTAATCATTAACAGGGTAGTTACAGTTTTAATGTTGAAAGGCTTCATACAGTCATTTGAATTGTTGATCTTTTTATTATAGCCCAACAAACACAGTTTGAAGGGGTGTATATAGGGAGTCCACTTGTTGGTCAGTATATGGCAGTTACAGAAAACTCGGCACCTCAAAGTTGGTAATGTTTCCAGCGAAACATCATCAATAAGGTGGCCAGCAGATATAGATGATTGTGATGAGATTTTCATGTGCTTAGGTCCAGACATAAAAGTTATTTCCCTTTTGTAAGTCTATCATAGAAAGTGGTTTTGTGGGGTATTAATCACCTTCGGTGATAACTTTAGTTAAATCTAAGAGCAGATGAAACATGTTAAAGATTAAATCCTTAAAAATTTCAAGTAAAAAATTTTGAAAGTTAATGTCGGGATATGCATCATTTCTGATTGGAGTCTTCAGTTCCATAGTATCCACATGTAATCAGCTTTAGGTCTCACATCACATCAGATTTCTACATAAATGATATAAATGTACTTAATAGTATGTCAGAGATGATCATTTTGGTTTAAATTTCTGTTCATTTTAGGTCTTTGTAGTCTTCATATTAAAATATTATTTTCTTTGCTTATTTGCTCTGCCATTAACTCGCGTTGTAGAATCTACTTTCACTTTATATATGTGATATTCATCCTGTTCATTACATATATATATAAAGATTAATAGCATATACTGCTTGGGGTTTTAGTCTCCCAATACTGTTTGGCATTATAATTGTAAATGATCAGTGTTTTACTATGTGTTTAATAATTCAAAAATAGTTGGTTGCATCAAAAATGAGAAATTTTAATTAACGTCGAGTATTTGTTTGATGCTGTCGTAGAGTTCTTTGTAACAATTTTAGAAATTGTTGAGTTGAAATTAACAGGATATTTCATTAATTCGATAAAAACTAGATTCTGTCGAAGCCAAATGGCAAGGGTAACATCCACATGAAAAGCCGTTAAATTATAATGCAAAAAGACTGGTAAGTGTCCACTAAAGTTATGTTATACACAGTTAGTCATTTTGATGAACAATGCACAAGTTTGCAGTAAGTATACACTCAATGAACATACATTTTAAATACGCATATAACTTCCCCTATTTATAAGAAATCTGTTAGCCAGCTTTCATTTCAAATACATTTCATGTTGGTTTTTGTACCTTTAGTTCTTCTGTTTATTTAACTGTTAAGTTATATTTTGATGTCCGATAATTATGCCTTAATTGGTCTTCGGTTTTAGAAGTGGTTTTAAAATTATTTATTATAGCTTCTTAGCTCACTTACCTGAGTCTGAAGAACAGGGTGTGTGAAGTTTGGGATTGTGAATGTTCGTTAGTATTTCCCAGGACAGGATGTGCATATCGTAACATGGCTGGTAGCAACCACTAGTTGTTAAGTTTGAAACATACTTTTTTTGATATGCTTAAAACCTTAAAAGACAGGACTGATCCTTCTGTCTGTATAAAGGTTTCAGCCTAATTTCTGTGGTAAACTGGTGGGCGATACAGACCATGTTTGAATTTTGTTTGCATTTGTATTTGAGATAAAAAAACACACTTTTTTAATTGATGTTTTCAAGTATTGTTTTTGCATTATTTTTTGTGTGTAAGCAATTGATAACTTCAAATGTGTTAGGAGCTTTTAAAAACCTTAAAAGCATAAATGGCCTGTACAGATCAGCAGTGTCTGAAGGTATGTGCCCCTACCGTACTAAGCTGGAGACAATGCCTATAAACATTAGTGGTGTGCTGACGAAGTAAGTGAACCTACCTACCTTTCAGTGTATTCTTAGAGTGGTTAGTTATTGTGTACAATTGTCTGTTGTGCTACAAGTGATCTATAGACGATGAAACCCACTTCCTTCAAATTTGACTAGTTATACATGCCTTTGTGACTAGTATATTAAAGCAGTTGATTGGTCCAGTGTGTTGGTTTTATACACTCTCAACTACAATATTATATATCTTATTAAATGAGTATATACGTTTGATATACATAGTAACCTATTTTTACAGATTTGTGATAAAAAGATATAAAAATTGTTGATCTGTTAATAATTTGAAGATGGCAGTGTTGCTAAATTCATAAAATGTGTGCTATTATAGAATTTAAATGGATCAATATATGTCTGAAGTGTTTAAAAGATCTAATTTCAAAATATTCTGACTGTTTTTATACTGTCAAAATTATTTGACCGTGAAATATATTAAAAAAACTATTACCAAAAAAATTAGTGTGCTCATTTGTTGTGGTGGCTTAAGCCTTATCTTAGAATCCAGAGTCTATCATTTCGGAGATGTCAATTTAATAATTATTACAGTTTTTGATAACATGTAGGATATGTTGATTTTTGAGAGAATGGATGCGAGAGTTAAAAGGGTTCGGGTATATTTGGCTTATTTTCAGCAGCTTTAGGAAAATCCGAGAAGGGAAATGTGAATCGTCCGTAAAGCTGATAAACCCATATTTGCGGTAATCTCGTTAAAATGTTTGAGCACTGTGGTAAGTTTCAATCTGCATGTTACTGTCTACCATGGTGATATTGTATATAAAGGTTTTATACCATTCAAATTACTCAGTGATTTTTGTGTGATTTTTTCTGTGTGCCAAAACATATTTAGGAACCTACTAAAATTTGTTCAATATTTTCTTAATATATAAAATCTTGAATCGTTTTACCGTAAAAGTTTCATCGCTTATCTTGTAAACTTTAGTACTATTGGACAATTTATGAAAGTGACAAATCAAATTTTCTGTTTTAAGGCCATCAAATTCTGCTTTAAGTCCATTGGCCAATGAAACCGGTATAAAATGTATAGTATATAGAAGTAGTACATATCTTTGAATGGTACAAAACTTTTGCATATTTTCAAATCAGTAAATTTTCTTGTTCTGTCATTACCAGAAATATATATTATTGCCCATTATACAGCCCAACTTCTACATTTCTTCAAATTCAGTTACACGTCTGCATTGAATTGGCTTTCTTTTAGTAAAAATCTGCCTTATTTCAACATAAGAACAGTGCCTTTATTCAACTATGTTAGTAACAAATACAAAATTAATTAGAAGTATTTGATCTGAATTTGTTTTATAAAACTTTGATTAAGTTGAAAGTTAGAAGTTTGGCTGTATTTTACCCTTAAAACTCCTGAATTGGGGTGTTGGACTTCCTTCCTGCAAGTTACATTAAATTCTATGTATTTGATGTATTCTCGAAAGGGGTGGGTAATATTCAAAATAAACCATGAAAATTGAAAGGAAGTCCATTTGAAGGGAAAACTGGTTTGAAAATAATTGTATTTTACGATATTTTGTCATGATAGTTTTACTCAAAGTTCTGATTGGTTTATTGCAGGACAATGAGGAGGCGGAAGTGGAGAAAGAACGCGAACGAGAGAGAGAACGAGAAATGGCTCGCGAGAAAGAAAGAAGAATGGCAGAAGAACGAAGAAGGAAAGAGAAGGAACGAGAGTTGATGCGACTGAAAGAATTAGAACGATATGATGAAATGCGTAAGGGAAAACAGAGAAGGGACAGCAGAAGTAGGTCAAGGTCACGGTCCAGTTCAAGAGGTCGTTCATCACGTCGATCAAGGTCACGGGAAAGGGAACGAGAACGGTAAGCTTACACTATATTGTTAAAATTATTTTGGTTATTAACAATATGGTCGGTCATAGTTTCTAGCTTGTTAGACTGGGTAGGTTTTCTTCATGGTAAACCACTGGGATGAAATTCTGGGAAAGGGTTTGTAGCTTAAAATTGGATGTGCTAGCCTCAGCAGGCTGGTGCTTAATTTTAGCAGGGGTCCTATTATTCCGGATTAATCTGGAATTCCGGATTTGCTGCAATAGAAGAAATGAACTTGTCTGCAGAAAATAGAAGTTATTTGAAAGAAAAATACCAAGTATTAACTGAGTTATGGTCATTTGAAATTTTATATGCTAAATTTTGACAATAGAACTGTGTTTGAAACTGAGTTTTGGTGTAGATATATGTACTAATGGCATTCAAAACAGACTTGTGTCTTATATTCAGGATTGGGCATTATGCCTCAGTAGAACCCCTGTTTTTGTGTAAATGGAGAAAAAATCATTAAATGGATTGGTAATAAAAAAACAAGACTGTATATGGTCTGTGTATGATAATAGCTAAACTTATTACCTCGTTGTCAACTGAGCTAAATTTGATGTTAAGATAATTATTAACAAATTTAGAATATATTATATTAAATGTGTACACTTTATGTGTAGGGATAGACGAGCACGAGATAGAGAACTGGAGGAAGAGGAGGAAGCCAAGGAAAGACGAAAAATGGAAAAGAAAATTAGAGAAATGGAAATAGCTTATCAAGAGGTATTTTATCATACATATAACTTATATCTCCAGTCTCTCTCTGGTTTCACAATTCAACTTGGTTAAAATCATTTGTGTTAAGGGTTTTAACATATTAAGAACCCCTTAGATTTCTTTTAGGTATCATGGGGAACTGATTTTATAGAGGTAAATATAATTTTTCGTGTAAAAATGCATGATTTTAACGTCTATTTCTGGGTGAGGCTTAAGACCGGCCCTTCTATATAAGGAAAAGAAGCCCTGTCATGTTTTGCCCATATTTGACCAGTGCTGGACCATAGCATTTCTGTGAGATAACTATAGAAAACTTGAGCACACATTTCTCAAGCTTGATAGGGTGGTTAGTTATAATCTGCAAATGAATCATATGAGGTTAGTAAGTCAAGATTTTGGAGAACTCAAACGTAAATTGCAGTAGAATTTCAATGCTTAAACACCCTAGATTCCTCGAACAGTTTTTTCAGTCCAGTCAAAATGATGTAATTGTATACAAAAGATGCCTTGAACTGGTAGATTTCAAAGTCCGAAGGCAGATTGAGGCATCAACGTTATACTGTACTATATGATTTGCATTCATGTTTAACTAACATTTTTCTTGGTCATTTAATTCTTTATTATATCAAACAGTGCAAGAGAATGACTTCCATTTTTGCATCATAGTCTATTCTAACAGTAGCTGGATGATTAGGTTGGATGTATACTTATATTGTTATTATATGTGATTACAGAGATTAAAGAATTGGGAAGCACGAGAAAGGAAGAAAGCACGAGAGTATGATAAGGAACGAGAGAGAGAAGATGAAAGGAAGAATGAAGAGGTAAGTGGGTTCTTCACTGATAGTTTGTGTTCCAAATTCTAATGTCACAGGGGTCCGTACCCAGCTGTTGTCCATGGTTAGTGAGCTGGATTTGTAACCCAGCAATTCGGGTTCGATTCCTGGTTGAAGCAAGGCATACCCTTTCATGAAAATTTTACAACAGTGTTGATTTTCCTCCACATGTGTGGATTAGTTGCTGTTTCTGTGTGGAATGATAAGTTAGTACTGGTTGGGATAGAGTCCAGGAACACTGGTTAGACAAATCAGCTACCATATATAACTGAAAAGTTGTTGAAAAATGGTCTTAAACAGGAATCAACAAACAGGGTTTGTACAAACCTGGAAAAGTAATGGAAATATGGTTTTGCCTGGAATTTTTCTGCCAATTTCATCCTGGAAAACTCCCTAGTGTTTCAAATAATTAAAAAAATTGAGGTTTTCGCTTTGAAAACATTAGAATTTATGGCCAAATACAAAACGTAGGTCACAAAAATTGGTACCTATTATTTTAAGTATGTAAACTGTGCTTCTCGATTGTTACATCGTGAAAGTCATGGAAAAGTTTTGGCATTTTCTTTGATGTAAAATGTCTGAAGTTGAACCTTGAAGTAAACCTGAAATTATCGTTTACTTTTCAGTATAAGGAAGCCAGAAGATTACGAGAATTCCTAGAAGATTATGATGATGAGAGGGATGATCCAAAATTTTACAAGTAAGAACATAGTTCTCATTTATTATTGTGTTGTACGAAGGTTGATCCAAAAAGTATTTTGTGTTATATTGTATGACCTATCTTGAAATGTTGCCTGGTCAGCTGGCTGTATTAATTATTTTTGTAGAACAGTAGACACACTTTGAAAATCCAGGTTATGGAAAGGTAATTTTCTTCTGTGACCTTCAAAGTTGTCAGTTGCTTGTTTAAGATTAGATTCAGGTAATTTGACAACAATGTTGAATTTCCTCCACATGTGAAGAAGTTGCTGGTTCTTTGTTGAATGGTAAGTTTGTACTGGTTATGATACAGTCCAGGAAAACCTATTAGGTGTGTCTGAATTATACCTGAAAAATTGTTGAGAAACAGCGTTAAACCAAATAAATGCACGGACATACAATGTAATGGAATGTTCAATTATTTATCAGGGGTAGTGCTTTAGAACGAAGATTACGTGAACGACAGAAGGAGAAAGAAGTAGATGCTAGAGATAGATGTAAGGAGAAAGAAGAGTTAGAAGAGATTAGAAGAAAACTTCTGGAAGAAGGTCATCCAGACTTGGAAGCAGAAATGGCCAAAGTATGGTTGTCTTATGTTTAATTTCTTTCAAAGTAAAAATGGAAATCAGAATAGTAAAGGCCACCCATTGGAGTAGCTAAATGTGGTCTTTGTTGACAGGTGATCTCTCTTAGGAGGTTAAATTGAATAAATGATTTTTAAATATAAACTGGACTACCAAAACTTGTCAGGGTAACTTGAAATGGTCCCTTAAAATGTCAGTATAGCAATATGGCAGTATATCATGTGTCATTGTATCGAGACTTGACTGTATATACACAAGTATTTTATTTACAGATTGAACGAGAAAGAGAAGAGCATCTACGCCCCATGTTACAACTCAGGCCCACAATCCATATAGCACCACATTCACCTTCAGACAGTTCTAGTGACGATGACAGACCGGCGAGTCCAAAACACGAGTCTGAGGACGAACCCAACCATCAAGACAAATTTACATCCCTCCCCAACATGAAGCCTACATTACAACCAGTGGACGAATCATCTCAATCCGCTACAGAAGCCTCAGCTGATGATGAAGCATCTAGAATGAGTATGGGATACAGTGAAGACAGTATGCAGCCTGTATATGGTCCCAATGTTCGAGATGATTCACGACTTGGTTTTGGTGCTATGAAACTCGCTAGTGCATCAGGTGGGTCTCGTATTTGTTACACAACCAAATTCTTTGCCAGGGTAAGTCGACAGTACACCCGAGCTGAGATCCCTTTACCTTGGTGTATGTAGAAAGTTGCTTGTGTAGGTTTTCAAGTGAATTCATTGGACCATGAGCTATAATTTACTGTGTTTATACTAATTACTTGATAGACAACTGGCCTAGAGTCAATAGTGCTCCCATGTTATCTCTTGCAAAAGTTTTAACTCTGGAACATCAGCAAGAGGGCTGTCTGTATTGTAAGCTCTGCATATATAGATGTACTCAATAGTTTTGCCGCTAGCTTTCCTATGCTAGGCAACATATATACCATGGCATCGGCTACGTACACTCCACATGGAAGAGCTAGTTAGGACTGGTTGATTAATTACAGGTAAGCTAATTAGGTCGCATCACTAGTTAGGTGAATCGACTGCCATATATAACTGAAAAATCACGTTAACCTGAATAAACAATTTGTAAAGAAGAACAAGGTTATCTCATTGCTGCTCATGACTGCAAAAACAGTAATATGATAGATTAGGATAGGAAAATAATGGAGTCATATTGGTTGCCATCTTTGACTGAAAATGATGTTAACCAAATAAAGAAATTATTATCCATAGGTAAGTTTACAGAATTTTTCCTGAACGCAGGATTTTGAGTGTACAAAAACAGTCTTGTTTTTGGAAATATTTCCTACGTAAAGTGACAAATTTTCAGGATTTGCAAATTTTCTATATTCCACACATGGATAACTCTAGCATGTCATATTGCAGGCCCGAATTCACCTACTGAACCAACATCAGGAAAACGTAAGAAGCTTACAGTAGGAGATGTGTTCAACCAAGATGACGACGATTCCTTGGACGGTGCTAAAAAACGTAAACTTGTACCACTGGACTACGGTGATAGTGGTGATGATAGTGCTAGTGGCATGGAGGGCAAGAAAGCATCGAGTGCCGAGGAGAAACGAGCCAAGATAAAAACTTTAATAGAAAATATTCCAACTGCCAAAGATGAATTATTCGCATTCCAGCTGGACTGGAGAATTGTCGATCAGGTAATTGCCATTCTGCCATGACATCGCCCTTGTTTCACCATTTTTGGGGCCCATTTCCCTCTGAAATGTATGAATATACATTTTTCCCCTATTTTCTGAAAAAAAGTGTTGTTTTTTTAAGTCAATGAAGAGCGTCTACATATTAAATGCTGTTCAGCAGTTGTTGTAGCTGTTGTAACAACTTGAAATTGGCTTTTAAATATGTATTACTTTTA
Source organism: Spisula solida (assembly GCA_947247005.1). Taxonomy (NCBI): domain Eukaryota; kingdom Metazoa; phylum Mollusca; class Bivalvia; order Venerida; family Mactridae; genus Spisula; species Spisula solida. The sequence goes on from OX365945.1 coordinate 56,538,673, forward strand.
TTATATCACTGATATTTATAAAAGACAAAATTACCCCTTTCCTTTAAAACAACGCGAAATTCACCTACCCTAGTGCCCCAGTCCCCAAAAGTGTAGTTAGAGCCCTGAATGTTATTTTGGAGACTTGGTACCACTTCATTAATTTACTTTAGTCTTACAAATATCTGGAATTATCTGAAAATTCAGATTTACTGAACTGGAAAGAAAAAACTAGGCTGCCAAAAAATAAGTTTTTTTATGAAAATATAAAATATGAAAGTATTAACTTTGTTATGGTCATTTGAAATTTCGTAAGCTGAGTTTTACTTATAGAACAATGCTTGAAATAGACATGGCACACAAAACAGACTTGTATCATATTTACAGGATTTGGCGTTTTGAACTCTTGTTATTTTCTTCATGTTACTTTGTATGTACAATAAATCTCACCAAAGGACCCTGTCAATGTTATGACCACCCCAATTCTAAAGAATGGCTGTTGAAAGTATGTCAGTATTTTTGTGTGTTGCATCTCCAAAAATATTCTAACTTCGCTCAACTAAGCTAAACTTCACAGGAATGTTTTATCGACTAGTGTTTTTGTTGGCACCAAATTTTAGCTGAGTAACTTTCCTTGTTGTAAATGCCCATTTTTTGGAATTCTCAATTTTATTGTAATCTTGCAGCTGTATTATTTTGCAGATTTTGGATTTGTCAATTTTTTTGTAGTTTTAATTGTCATATTATTTTGTAGAGTTTAATGGACAAACGTATCAAACCGTGGGTAAACAAGAAGATCATTGAATACATTGGAGAGGAAGAACCAACATTAACTGACTTCATCTGTCAGAAAGTCATGGCCCAGAGTCCACCTCAGAATATACTCAATGATGTTGCTATGGTAATATAGATTTCTATATCAGCTGTTTCAATCAAAGTTACGCCAGGGCAGAGATTGCTCTGCCTTATTGTTTTCGAAGGCTTTCAAGTGATTTCATTGGTCCATATGGACCATGTGTTTATAATTTACTGTTAAAATGTATTTAGAGAGAATTGATTGTCAATTGGCGTAATGGAGATTGTTATACCCCCATCTTTGATGAGGGGGTATATTGCTTTGCACATGTCAGTCTGTTGGTCGGTTGGTAGACCACATGGTTTCTGTTCAATAACTTGAGAATTCTTTGTCCTAGGATTTTCAAACTTTACGTGGAGGTTGGGCATCAACGGTAGATGACCCTATTTTGAGGTCAGTGGATCAGAGGCCAAGTTCACTGTGTTGCTTTCAATGTTTCTCATGACATTAAGTTTTACATGACATACGGGACCATGACGTAGGCCTTGTCCTTTCTGTTTAGCATAATTGGTCCCACTTACAAAGCCATGGGTGAAAGTTTTCCGGCTTATGCCTGAACTTCAGGTTTTTGAGTGAACCAAAAAGCATGTTTTTCTTTATTTTCCCTTGATAAATTGTCATTTTCTGAGGATTGCAGGTTTTTCCGAATTTCTAACTTTCACCAATGCAAAGCTATTGCTGGGTCGAAGGGTAATGTCACTGTGACCTTAACTTGAACGGATTAACTGGATGCCAACCAGAGCCTTACTTGTTTTACATACACCTCTCCTTGTTTACAGGTATTAGATGAGGAAGCCGAAGTATTTGTGGTAAAAATGTGGAGATTATTGGTTTACGAAACAGAAGCAAAGAAGGCCGGTTTAGTGAAATAACGATCTAGATATATGACTAGTCTGTTTACGATTGTTTCTGGCAGAGGTTTCGATCTCTGTTTACAACAGTTTTACAACTGGCAGAGGTATTGATTGATCTCTCTCCATGTTTGAACTTGGAAGCAGGTTCTTCAGTTATATCGGTATAATGAAATGTACACTCGTGTAAGTGATACGTAAACTGCCATTTATAACTTTTACAGAAGACAAGCACTCTGTTGTAAATGTCTCTGTGTAAATGTTGATGAATTCAGATATATACTTACTGTCAACTGACAATATAAGTGGAATATCGACTAGGACTATTTTTAGTGACGACAGTTGATGCCTTGGACGGTCAGTAGAACTAGCAGTGGTCCTACAAATACGGAAAACATCAGGAAGGCAGGATTAGCAGTATTACTAAGTTAAGGTCATTCGAAATTTGAATTATTTCAAAAGCTGATTTTTAACAATAGAACTATGTTTAAAAGAGTTTTGGTGTTGGAATGTGTGCTGATGGCACCCGAAACAGACTTGCATCTTATGTTCAGGATTGGGCATCATGCCACAGTTGGACCACTGAACTAGCCAACTATTATCTCAAATAATGGCATAGAGAACTCCTGCTGACTTGTGTATATTTTGTTGAGATTTGTACATTATGAGGTTTCATTGTGTATGACGTAAGACTTGTTTTTATAAACAGTGGAGATATTACCCTCATGTAAATGTAAGATTGAATTGAGATACAACTTACTAAACAAATTGTAGAAAGTAAATGGTTTTAAGGTTGTTCAGAACAGGGTTTACCTGTTTCTATACTTGTATATACAGATAGACTTCTTGCAACCATCAGTAACAGTCAACTTCCTTCTCTAAATGTGCTACTTGACCATTAGTGTTGAAATTAATTATATTTAAAAAAATTTTTTTTATAATGTGCCATTAAAAAATACTAAATCCAAACTCTACCGATCAACATATTAGATATATAGGTGATGGTGGTTTATTTTAATCCTTCACTTGATAGATACTCCAATTTATGCTACGTCTATCATCAATTATATTCTTTCCATGATTTTGGAGGGGAGACAATCCAATTACAGAAATTGACTTAACTAGACACATATCAAGGGGGACAATTCTTGATAATTGTACCAAAAAGTTGCATGTGAGATATGCATGTAGTAAAGGGTTATGGAACAAACTGCTTAAGGGTAGAATGTTTCTTAAACTGGTAAGTTTGACTCATTAAATATACTGTCGTGGAAACATTGTCAGGGTTATGGAACAAACTGCTTCAGTGTAGAATGTTTGTTAAACTGATTAGTTTGACTTATTAAATATACTGTCATGGAAACATTGTCAGATTAAAGGAATCTGGATATACAAAGTCTGTGATTGGGTACATTTGGGCAAGGTGCATTGTTGTAATTATAATGAATCCGTATGTAATACAAATGTTGTATATTTATTCATTGATTATTACCATTTGACCTATTTGGTAGGTCCTGTGTTTGTATAGATATACTATAGTGCAGAGATATTAACTTGACCCTCATACCTTCTACTAGCATAACTTAACAGCTTATTATGCCCCCCATTTTTGATGAGGGGGTATATTTTTTCTTGTTATATTTAACTCCAGTTGATGTTTTCATAAGCAGGATGTATTACGAGTATGCTCAAGATGTAATACAAACAATGCCTGAAGGACCTGTCACCGATAATGCACAATTTACTCACAAGAGTAAATGCAAGAAGCTTGTAATATATGCATGTATAAATTTGAGTGTCAGGTTAATATCTCCACACTACTACTACCACCAGTATGTACACCGTACCTGGTTGTATTTAACAATGTGCTAAGATATGATACCATCCAATCCTGTCATGTATTTGTGATTTTGAATGAGGGAGTTGAATAAAAATCATGAAAACCCACTTTGTGTTGCTTTTATGATAAATTTTTGTCAATTTTGCTTTCTTGACGACGGGCACGACATGTTTGTAGACAGGCATCTAGTTTTTGTAGTTTCTGTAAAACACTTTATAATTGCAACTTACACCTAGGATTTTATTTTCTATCAAACTTGCATATTTCTTTTGTATGAACTTCCAAATAAATTCCAGTATAAAACTGTGTATGAAAACTTTGATGGCAAAAATATAACAATGCTAGCTAGTTTGCTCTTTACACAATCGAAACTGACTGCTTGAAATTCATGACTTTGCAAACTGTAGAAAGCAAACAGGAAAGGTGAAAACAAAGTTGTCACGAATGTAAAGCGTTTTACAGTGTTCCTACCATATACATGTATGACTTTTTGAAATATGCAGAAAAGAACTTGAGTCAAATTTGAAACATATATCTGTTAATATCATCCGCTGAAAAGGGTGATGATATGTGTACTATTTTATCAGTGTCTGCTTTACTGTGTTTCCCACCTAATTCGAGATGAATTGGTTTTGAAACCCAAAGGTTGTCTTGCATATATTGGTGCTGTACACCGGGCACATTAAACCCTAGGAGTCTATTTGAAGATCTAGGGTAGCATATATTTGTTTTCCCTCAAATCTGAGGTCATTGAACAATTTAGCTGTGTAAAAACCCGATGACCTCACACTTAATTGCCACACAACTGTCTGCCTAAAATTTGGAGTTAATCGACCAATCTAGCAGGAGGGAAACAAGATGACTACACACGACTGTCCCGTCAAACGCTAACACATAACATCAGGCACAGCTGATGCAGAGAGGATATCAACATGTAGTACGAACTGCTGTGTCATGGGCATCATTCCAAACAACTTCCATGCTAGTATTGACAGAGCTTAAGACTAGGGTTTGGAAAATTTTCATATATATTTAATATATGTTCTTCAGTTGCTACAATAATGTCTTTCACATGTGAAGAAGCCGTTGCTTGTGAAAAATCAAGTTAGTAGTATCAGGGGTGTCAATATTCCTGATTTTTCCGGAATTTCAGATTTATCTTAGTAGAACTATGATTCCTGATCAAAATGAAAATTATTTGATGAACATATCTCAAGAAATGGCAAAGTTAAGTTATGGTCTAGTTTATCTACTATGAAGGAATTTCTTAAAAACAAACTGCATTATACATGGAAACAATGAGGTTGAAGGCCTATTATTTGGCAACATTTTGCTCTATTATCATCCCTGTAGTATAGTATTGAGCGTCCATAAGCATAATTTAATAGCTGCTATCATGTCTATATTTATAACATTGTATAAATTATATATATCCATAAGCGGGGAGTATCTTGAAGATACTCTGTCAGCTCAAGGTGTAACACAAACACATATCTAAAGGGTCGATATGGCCTCGGTTTGCTTGTGGAGATGCAAGAACCTTATATATTCATGCATAAAGTTTATGATCAAGTCAATACTTCCGTACTAGTAGGTAGGTGATTGATGAGCTCTAGAATCTGTGTAACAATACCTCGTGCTTTTTGGCTACAGGTCCAAGACGAAATTTGTCAACATTAGAAAACAAAAATAGCCATAAGAATTTTCTTTCTTTATGGATTTCTATAAAATATACGCCACGCTATGAAATATGAGATCTTTTTCAGCAGCATGACCAATCTTTCCATTGCCCTGTGAAACCTACACAGCCGCTGAAAAAGATTTTATTTTTCATGGAAAGCAAATAATTTTCCCCTCAGCGTGGCGTATATTTCATAGAAATTTATGCAGAAATTCCTTGATGTGTCAATGTATGCACCAAATATACAGGGGCCGAAAACCTTAAAACTTTTCTTACAGATGTACGGATGTCGGAACAAAAGTATGGACTACGAAGCACGATGTTGAAGGGAATCATATCATCTATAATATTCAACAATCATATCATCTATAATATATATTACAATGTCTTCCAAGGCGTTATATTTGAACATGAATTTGGGGTTTGTTTTTATCTCCACTATTCGTAGAATAAGGGGAACTATTGCAGCACAGGCCTAAGAAATTATATCACAAAATACAGTTTTGAAATACCCCATCTTCCCGTCATTACTGTATATAATAAATGCCCCCTTTTTCTACTTGGTGCAAATAGTGCAAATGTTAAAGTTTAGGTACAGGTTTTTTAGCCTCTAATATCTTCATAGTGCATTGACATATTGCTTTGATACTTTGCATACTTGTTCACCATCATGACCCCAAACCATACACAAGGGTAGGTAACTCTATCAAGCATTTTGGTGAAATTATGCCCCCTTTTTCAATTTTGTGCAAATGTTAAAGTTTAGGTACGGGTTTTTTCACTTCTAATATTTTCAAAGTGCATTCACATATTGCTTGACATACTTGTTCACCATCATGACCCGAACCCATACACAGGGGTAGGTAACTCTATCAAGCATTTTGTTGAAATTATGCCTTGGACTTGGAAATGCAAATGTTAAAGTTTAGGTACAGGTTTTTTAACCTCTAAAATCTTCAAAGTAAATTGGTATATTGCTTTGAAACTTTGCATACTTGTTCACCACCATGATCCCAACCTCTACACAGGAGAAGATAACTATTTAGAATTTTGTTGAAATTATGCCCCCTTTTGGACTAAGAAATGCTTATTTGTTTACCTTCATGACCAAGAGGACCTACACATGAGTAGGTAACGGTCCTGCATAATTTGTCCTAATTATCCCCCTTTTTCGACTTAGAAGCCCCATTATTACCTCTACACAGCAGAGGGTAATGCTGCTGTTATGAAGCATTTTGTTTTGAATATATAATGATTGTAATATTCTAGCATGGCGCTGCGAATAGTGGAGTGCGCTGTTCGTGGACAGCTCTTGTTCCCTATTATTATAACCAAATAGATTAATTCAAGACAATGTAACGTAATACAAACAAGTACACTTCCAAATGATAATGCTGTATTTTACCATTGAAATGACCAATACCAAACGTCATCTTCAAACTTTAATAATAAAAACTTTCGAAATCTTAGATGTGTAATTATGTGAAAGGGTTGGCCAGGATAATACCATGTTAAACAATTGCTTCATAAATAATGTAAACATATACTACAGTCTAGATAATATTCCGCCATGTAGATATATACATAGACTAGTGTACATGGTTACATGACTAAAAGTTTTAGAGATAAGATCATTTCGAGCGGCACCACGATGGCGATGACAAACCGTTTCGTTCTAGCTTTTGCGTTAGGACTTTTACTTCAGGATGTCTACTCTACGTATGTTGAAAAAAGTGACGAACTGTTCGATATTTTACTAGCGAGAATTGAGTCTTTGGAAGCGAGCGATGTCGCGAACAAGGCCAAGATTGCCGAATTGGAATCGGAATTTAAAAAGAAATTGTCCGTGCATGAACGTGAAATATCAGACTTGAAGTTAAAGATGGGAGAAATGGAGTCGACCTTCGAACTGAAAGAAGCCGCATTGCTTGATCAGCTTAGTGGATTGAACTCAAATAGTGACGACGTTGAAGTGCAGGGTGTTACTGGTGACGGGGAGCAATCACCGTTCGTGCCTAATAGGATACAGCGACGAGGAAGCAACCTAAGGAAACGTAAGCTTTTCAATGCGAATTATCTATACTAAAGAGACAATCATTGTTAGAATTATTATATAAAGAGCGTTGTTGTCGTTGAGATTACACAGTTTGACCAGAAGGTTATGTAACTCTATAGAGATAATAATATGATATAAGAATCATTGACATATGTATGAATCCTTTCTCGGTTGCATTAACGAAAAGTGCTGAACTCTTTTTGTCAATACATATAATAAGATATTATTGATATGAACCTTTGTTTGATGTTAGTGGGTGGTATGTTTAAAAGGGTGAAAGTTTAAGCAAAATCTGTGACTATGCCTGCCGGACCACTTCTTTATTTTTTGGGTTCTTACAGAGAATTGCTCTTAATTATTACGCGACAGATAATAGAGTCAGTCCAATTTGTTGTGACATTTGGCGTCAGGGGGAATTGCGACATTTAGCGTCGGTAACGACATTTAGCGTCAGCCTTGCGACATTTAACGTCAAGTGCGACATTTAGCGTCGATGCGACATTTAACGTTGCTATAGCGTTATAAATTATAATATAATTTCAGATCGGGAAGCTCCAGAAACAGAGGTAGCATTCTATGCTACACATAACAGCTGGGGCAATCATCACTTGGGACAAAACCAGATTATTCCGTTCCCCCTAGCTCTCACCAACATTGGACATGGCTTGAATAACATCACTGGCGCCTTTATAGCTCCAGTGGACGGAACATACGTCATACACGCTACAGTCATGGGTATGGACATCACAGGAACTCACCACATGCGCGCTCACTTTGATGTTGATGGAACTGCGTATTCCGTATTCTATGTGACTGTGTTTGATCAATCTTCGCAGATGCTTGTCATTGATCTAAAGGTCGGACAGACCGTGACGATCAGAAGCGATTATGTTGAAACCGGATTTGTTGGTACACATCATTCCACATTTTCTGGTTTTTTATTGTACCAACACTATCCGCCAGCAGGCGTAATTGGTAAATAAATCGTATTTGTACTGATTATTTAGTGTCATGTTTTATATATAACATCATATCAGACATTCGGACATAATTCTCTAGTTACAATAAATGTTCCCATATTAAGACCACTGAAATCATGCATGCAGATATGTGCAGCTTTAAAGATTCAACGACTTAATTATATTAAAGCACACATGGTCGGCTTTCATGGCTGGTCGTAGTATCGGAACTGTTCGCTGTAATGCAATGTGTTACTTGTTGTCAACGGAGAGACATTGTTGCCATGTGTTTGCGGGGATGTATTGTAGCGCACACATGTATAATCATTAGGGTTAAGTTGTTTTGTCGCCTCTCTCTTTGTTTAGAATAGTTCTTACAGAACGCATGTTAAACTCGTGATTGTTTCAACACGTTATGTAGATAACGTTTGTACTGGTTGGCATGGCGTCCTGGTTTGATATAATGTCGGACAGTACTTTATATCTACTTCATGATCCTTTCGCATTATAACGTTTCGCACCGACGTTTGCCAAACGTACGGAAATTTTATCCAAAACGTCTACATACACTGGGAACAAAACAATTCGAAGCCTCATTTGGAAATATACACTACGAATACACAGCCTATTTTAAACGTATATAAGTAACTAAAAGCTTGTTTCACATCTGCTTTGCCACAGTGCAAACATAAAAAAATTCCTGTGGTCGCAGTGGTTAGATTTGAGCAAAGGGAATTAACCGCTTTGAAAAGGGAAGTTACCACTGTGAAAAGTTTGCAGTCTACGATCACATTAGATTACAGGAAATAGCTAATGGTTCGAGCGAAAGCCCTGAGACTATACTACGACCGACGCACGAAATATTAGCGCCGAAAGTCGACTTTTCGCTTGCGATTTTACCGTTAATGTTATGGTATAGCAATACATGTATTTCTACTACACGTATTTACATGCAACGCTTGGGGCTGTCGTACGAATATTGTACACACGCATTGCGATTTTGAATGCGGCATGACTGTTAAAAAATATAATTTTATTTTTTTAGAGCAATGAATGGTATGAGCATATACTCGCAGAGTTTTCTTACGATGATCATAACCTTTCTTATATAGGTAAACAATGAGAAGGTTGATATGACTTGTGAAGTAGTAGGGTACGTGCAGGCTGCCTATGCGTAGGACGGTCTTGTGGTTGTCGCACGGAAAACGAACGATTTCCCACAAAAGGTGCCTTAAAAAGTGATTGTAGACAAGTGTACGGCTGTCGAAATGCTGAAGATTTGCGTAACTGTATGCGTTTTACTAGCATTGAATATCTGTACGTAAATGTTCCCATAACTATGAAATACAGTGGTTGCGAAAATAAACGTGTACGTAAATACTAATTTTGTGTATTCCGTCATCAAGGTATGTGTAGTTTCTACAAGTAACGGACGTATGACAGACGAAAGTATAAGGTGAATTCACTGCCGCATGCGTATATATATGTTTAATGACAGTTAACAACAGCGAATTGGGGACATACACGTTTTGTAGTAGCTCATTAACTGAATCATTATCAGTATTGCAGATCCATTTTCTACTCGTCATAGTTATAAATGAATAATAAAGCATTTAAATTTGAACGTAAGTTGAAGAGATTTCCGTAGGTTCTTAGATAAATAGTACCCTGGTGTGCAGAGTAAACAGAGGTTTAATACATTAAACGATATGATTTCAGTAATTTTACTGCAATTCAACGGTCGTTTAAAATTATATACGCGTGTTTCGAACACATATACTTTTAAACGACCGTTGAATTGCAGTAAAATTACTGAAATCATATCGTTTTAATGTATTAAACCTCTGTATATATATTACCTGTATATACTGTATATAGTAAACCACAGTTTGAATTGAGTGGTAAAATCAACGTGGCCAAACCAATAGGCGGAAGTGTCTATAACTAATTTAGTTAATTAGTAACTTGTACATTAAACGTAAAATAGAAATACAACGTTATAATAAACGTATCAAATCGAGTTATCAATGTGTTAAATTTTCGTCCGGATTTCAGTGTTTTGCATTGATAGGCCCTACAGAGTTTTGTTTTAAGACTTGTATACTTGGTAAGTATATCACACATTACTTTCACGTTATTCTTAAATTACAGAGTAAGCTTTTTGGCAATTTTGTGTGCTAATTGTTTCCTTAGGAAAAAACAACACATTTTGTGTTTATATACTATAGTTGCTCATAAAAGTTGCATAGTCTTATTTATAAAATTGTTGAAGAAATCAAATACTTTTGGCTATTTTTGTTTTCCAATGTTGACAAATATCGACTTGGACCTGTAGCCGAAAGTCACGCGGTATTGCTACACTCAAGCCAAAAAACGGTTACAATGTGTTTTTTGCTTTTTTAATTTTTAAGGGCTTGGTCATTCGGGTTTCCCCTGCCTAATCCGGCTTCGAGGGAAGAGACAAGAACCTTGTGTGATACAAGGAATTCGGGTGCGCTACCCTTCTGTCCGAATAGACTTATTGATTCTTTAACGTACCCGTTGTATAGCACCGACGTACAAGGGACTGTTTCTGGATACACTCAATACAACATATAGTCTTTACCAACCTCATTGTCACTAGTCTGGTTGGGTGTGAAACATTGAAAATCGTTTCATGAAGAAATGACCCAAGGTGCACCGGTCTAGATTCGAACCAGGGACCTCTCGATTCGTAGTGAAGAGCGCTACCCACCCGATCACCGTATTACCCATGATACATTGTACAATGTATAAATATTTATTTTCAGGTGATGAAAAAATTCAGGACCGAAGTTGCTTTTATGCTTGGAGTTATAACTCTGTTCTATTTCTTTACGATATGGAATATTGTCATGAATTGGCCACTCCTATCCAAATCACAAGTACACGTATTGGCGGAGAAAATGTTTGCCGCGAAAAGACACTACGCGTCACAGATGACAGAATTACTGAAAGTGGTTCAATTTGATCATATAAGAGTCCTAGATGTAAACGAATGCTCTCAAAGAAGGTTGCTTGTTTACACATGTAATGGATGGTGTGGTGGATGGGGTACACGACAGAAGTCGATGGTCAGCGGCTTTCTGTTGGCTTTATTGTACAATAGAACGTTTGTTGTAGATATGAACGAGCCATGTAAGCTTGAAAACATCATGGAGAGTAACTTATACGATTGGACGGCGTGTAAACCATCTCTAGCAAATATATCTAAAACAGAAATTAAAACGGTACAGCATATGGATACGAACGATCTAACTTCTCAATTCTTAAGACCTGGTTACGCAATTATGCAGGGGAACACTCGAGTAGTTCGTTACAAAACCAATGTTTTACAACTAGATAAAGTAAGAGAGCTGAATGACACTTCTAGAGTAATGAGATGGGTATTTAAAATAGCTGAACAAACAGTGGTTCGGTTGGTTTTACATATTTTATTTAAAAATACAAACACAAATCAGAAGAATTTGCTGGAGTTTAAGCAAAATACCGTTAAAGACAGAACTCTTGTCTGTGCTCATATCAGGAGAGGGAAAAACCCATCCATTCCGACGGACATGTCATTCGAAAAAGTCAGAGGGCCTCCAAATGAAACTACGGTATTCTCTTTCTTACGTAACTATTCCGACAACAGAAAGTTTGCGCTTTATATAGCCAGTGATTCTGACAAAGTTAAACGAGAAGCGGCGGTTATATTCCCAAACTATGTTGGTATAAACAAGGCGATTATGCATATTGATCGTTTGGGAGACAAGAGGTTAAACCCTGCCGAATCACAATGTGAAGAGTTTGCTACTGTTCTGTTTGAGCAAGCTTTGTTGGCAAGCTGCGATGTGTTAGTCCTTACCAAGAGTAATTTTGGTTTTAGCGCAGCATTTTTAAGGGGTAAGGCGGATGGATTATTCTTGTTTTCCACAAATCTAAACAAAGTTATACCGATACGTTTGAATGAGTTATGGATGACGCCGAAAGCTGAGAACAAGAGTCACAATATGTAAAAGTACTGGCCGCGGGTCAACTCGATCAAGGTGTCAATTGGTACCTGTGAGAGCGGTGTCCTCACATGTTCGGTAATCCTGGGCGCCGTATTTCTATGTTGGCTGCACACCAATCAGGAAAGAAACAATCTTCCAAGGTAGACTTGAACGCAGATTTTCTTAGGAATCCAAATGCCCAAGGGAAGTAAAAAGTTAAAACGTCGAAGAGTTATTGAATAGCTGAATTGCTGAAACAGCCCTTGGAAATTAGTAACTTAACTTATAAATAGAAATTGAATTGTCTTATGTGAACTTATTTGGCTTAATTTGTAAAAAAGAAATCGCGCCTTACGTGATTCCCTATGACATGGTTTTAGCAAAGTGGACAATATGAACTACTACAAGTACAGTTTTTCCTGTTACCGTCCGCAAATGAAACACCATTCCGGCGGCGACAATTGCTAATGTTCCTGACTTGGTACACGTCAAACAAGAGCTTTCCAAAATGAAGTTGTAAGCAACTACTATCTAGAATTCTATTCAGACTGGAGCTAAGAACTGATGATGGTCAGAGATGTATCGATTGGTGAATTCCCAATAAGCGCCTCAGTATCAAGTGCAACTCAACATGATTGTATAATGATACGCTAGCTTTATGGTGTGTCCATATGGGATAAATTGTTTTTGATTAGTTTCATTTGTAGACACTTTCTTGATAAAGTTTCTATGTGCATAGTTTCTTTGTTTTTTTGGGGTTACCAAAGTTTTTTATCCTTTCATTGAAACTTTTTTATCAATACACTGTATTTTCAAATTATATTGTGATATATCATAGGGGTAAAAATATCAAATATTATAATATTCTTTATGAATAGTTATTTTTCTATTCATTGTTCATTGTTGAGGATCTTATGGAAGGTTTGATGTATATTGTCAAATGAGTTTCCTCGTAAAATAAAGTCTTTATTATTATAATTATTATTATACACTATGATCAGCTCCCATGAGGCCGTATTATTGAGGGTTAACTATATACAAAATGTAATGTATTCTCCACTTTAGATGACCATTTCGGTTTGTTTTTAAGGTATGTATTTAAGTTATTTATCATCATATTATTAGTCTGCAGTCTGGGATTTTCATCATACGAGTGTAATTACTATATTTCAAACAAAAATCATTACGTTTACGTGCGGAACCGGGATATTGGTTCATTAGCGAAACTTGCTATATTTAAACGTTCTATAACAATGGAAACAGACGTACGTGTAGTAGTTACTGGAAGTCGTTGGTAGGAGAACTGCAGGTTGATTTATTAATTATACTGAGCGCGAAACAACATAGTCTGGAGTCTGGTTCCCGTCCCCAAATCTTACATTACACGATTTGGGACGGGAACCAGACTACAAAGAACGGAGATATACCGGCAAGCCGATATACCGGTATCATTTAAACAACTTCTGTTTGTCAACGCCAGGAATCGGAAACTGATACCTCTCCCATAGGCGGACTTTCTACTATTAGGCTATCGGGGTGAGCAAATCGCTGTACTTTAACGAAGCCATCCGATTATCACTTAAAAGTGACCAAAATACATTAAGTGTGTTGACCCGTGTGTATGACCTCTACAATGTTATGATGAATTTAACTGATCTGAAATGATTGATGGTATTTTGATAGAATTGATTCTTTGTCGATCGTTCAATTTATATGAAAAATACATGTTATATTTACCATTTGCAATAATTCTACTTAGGACTTTTTGGACACCCGCAATTAGAACTTTTAGCGGTTAGATTCATTTTATTGTTCAGTCTTGCGTTTGGGTATTGTGGCGCATGCTTGTGGTCTGTGTGTTTCTATTTTTTGTCGTTCTTACTTGGCTATTTGTCTGTTTATAGGTTACGGCAACAAAAGAAACACAAGATGTTTCATGTAGAAACCACAGGTGTTTGTATTGTTTGAACAATGTGAGTAATAAGTCGATCTATCATAGCTAATTTTGTATCCATCATCTTGAAAAATACTTATTTAGACAACGTTTCATGCGGCTGTAGGCCTAATGACCGTCAACCCGAGTCAATGGTAGAACTTCATTGAGTACGTCGATCGGTACCGGGCAGTAACCGGGGAAACGGTTGATGGCTAACCCATATGGCGGATAGGATGAGCCGTTTTCACCTAATTCGCATGCCGCTTTGGGCGAATGAAGTCGGCCTAATCATTTGGTGTCAAGGTATAAAATGAATCATTCCTGTGTGTGTATATATGTTTATTGTACAGTTTTCAGATATTTAAAAGTTTTATATGACGAGGTACACGACTTAATTAGAATGTGACTAACCAACATTTACAATAATTATAAAATAACGTGTGGTAAGAAACAAAGAGAAACATGGCACTAAATTGCTCGTACATGTATATACAGGGTGTCCCAAAAAACGGGGACTTAGGTTAAACATTCATAACTTTGTCTCTTTTATCAATAACACATTGTCTATATGAGAAAACATTAAGGGATAAACACAGTTCAAAATACCAGCATCATAATAGTGATTTTTTAGTCAAATACCCAGAGTTACCTCCCATGTTTTCAATCACGTATTTCTGTGTAATAACATACAGTGAACAAGGAATTTCAGCGTGTTCATAGAGAAAGTTTTACATGCCGACCCAAACTGACATCTCAGGTGTCCCATAATCAAGGATAAAGGATCTGCATACACTAATGTTCATCATGTATCACAAACAGAGTCACTGTAGGACTCATGTCCGAGCTATATCTAGGCCACAAGTTTGCCCTTAGGTATAAGGTCAAATATCAGTACTTTCTTGCGAACGTATCCTGCTTTTACTGCTGGTTTGTTGTAATAAGTGGCTTCTGCTTTCTTATAAATGTTGACACTAAATGACTCTGATATATATCTATGAACTGTTGATTTGGTTAAAGTTCACCTAAATACAGTTTGCTTCTCACTAAGTTTTCTTGATGATCGTTCTCAATAATATAAATTAATCTTTATATTTTGCTTCTTTGGGGAGTGTTAATGAATATTTTGAAGGTTGTCTGCTTCCCTTTTATTTAGTAAACTCACCACCTTCCACCAGCTTTCATTATTTCATTGCAAAATTATTTGATTTTATTAAGCTTTTCATCATCTCTGTGACTTTTAAACCGTGTTTTCTCGAAATGAATGCTCAGACAACAATGTCTTATCAAATGATAACATTTTCCACGTAAGTCAGCACACAAACAAGATATGACGCCATAGGCAAAATTATGACGTCACGTCCTGTTTTAGGGCAAATCATAATGATAAGTACCATTTTTATGCTCCCCGAAGGGTGAGCATATAGTCGCCGCTTTGTCCGTCCTTCCGTCCGTCCGTCTGGCTGTCCGTCCGTCACACTTTTGTCCGGGCAATAACTTGAACAGTATTAGATATTTCAATATGAAACTTTATAGGTGAATAGACCTCATTGATTGGAAGTGGAGTGCACAAGAACCATAACTCTTGATTGCATATTTTTTGAGTAATGGCCCTTTGTAATTTTTCATACTTAATTCTTGTCCGGGCCATAACTTGAACAGTATAAGAGATATCAATTTGAAACTTCATAGCTGAATAGATCTCATTGAGAGGATGTGCAGTGCCCAAGAACCATAACTCTTTATTCCTATTTTAGAGTTGCTCCCCTTTGTATTTTTTCATACCTAATTCTTGTCCAGGCCATAACTAAACAGTTTTCGATATATAAATTTGAACATTCATAGATAAATAAATCTCATTATTATAGTGCAGTGGCAAAGAATAATAATATATTGTTTAAGCATTTTTTCTGTGACAAACGCCCCACGGGGAGCATAACCCGTCTGTGACGGCTCTTGTTAAAAGTAGAGATCACTTTTAAACATTCTCACAAAACAGTCAAAATCAATGAAAAGTAAATAAGTAATAAGGGTTTTCATGTAGGTCCCCGTTTTTTTGGGACACCCTGTAGATAAGTGCACATATTGACATACGTCATGTTACAGGGTTAATGGCATAACGTGATTAATGTAAAAAACAATCAGAAATATCTGACGACATATAAAACTACTTTGAAGTATCTCCTGTGGGAGCGCAGTACACATATCTGACATGTTAGGGATAACGACGTTCTAGATCTCTAGGGAGACGCAGCTGTGTTTACGTTGCCATACACATGGCTTCAATGGTTTTATAGATCTAGACAATAATTAATTCTTATTAAGAACTTTCTACATTGACAGACGATCTTTAATGATAAGGTTATTTACACACTGTGTGTCCTGATCAGTTGCGTTTTCAGCTCGTCTATTTCCTGGTCTGAGGTCATAGGTCAATCTGGCAGGGGAAAATCCGAGTGACCTGTCTCAGTTTGACTGGTACCACGTGGTCTCATATTCCGACTGCGTCATACTTCGTCTACATCTAATATAGTATAGTAGGACACGTGGTACCAGTCTAGTCTCAGTCGAACAACAACACCACCACCATAACCACCACCACCACCAACAACACCACCACCATAACCACCACCACCACCAACAACAACACCACCAACAACAACACCACCACCATAACCACCAACAACAACACCATAACCACCACCATAACCACCACCACCACCAACAACAACACCACCACCATAACCAACAACACCACCACCAACAACAACACCACCACCATAACCACCACCACCACCAACAACAACACCACCACCATAACCACCAACACCACCACCATCACCACCACCACCACCAACAACAACACCACCACCATAACCACCAACACCACCACCATAACCACCACCACCACCACCACCAACACCACCACCATAACCACCATCACCACCAACAACACCACCACCACCATAACCACCACCACCACCACCAACAACACCACCACCATAACCACCACCACCAACAACAACACCACCACCATCACCACCATCACCACCATAACCACCACCACCACCAACAACAACAACACCACCACCATAACCACCATCACCTTCAACAACAACACCACCACCATAACCACCATCACCTTCAACAACACCACCACCACCATAACCACCATCACCACCAACAACACCACCACCACCATAACCACCACCACCACCACCAACAACAACACCACCACCATAACCACCATCACCTTCAACAACAACACCACCACCATCACCTTCAACAACACCACCACCACCATAACCACCATCACCACCAACAACACCACCACCACCATAACCACCACCACCACCTTCAACAACAACACCACCACCATAACCACCATCACCTTCAACAACAACACCACCACCATAACCACCATCACCTTCAACAACAACACCACCGACATAACCACCACCAACAACAACAACAACAACATCTCGACTATTTGCGGTATAAGTAGAGCTCACTATTGTACACATACCCCACATGAGCATCAGTGTTGGTGTCTCCTGGTTTCTAATGATCTGAGTGTACCCTATTAGAAATACGGTAGTGCAGCGGCTATGTTTAGCCGCAACAGGTATGACGTCAAAGGAACGGGTATCCGTATTTGCTGTGATAACTGTAGCAAAACTTGGTACCAGCTTTTGTAAAGTCTTTTCCGTTGCGGCTAATTATGGCCGCTGTACTTCCTTCTCTATTCATAGCACCGAGTCCAATCGTTCACTACGGGTAGACGGATCATAACTCACGATGAGAAGGCATTTTACCGGTTGAAACACTGACTAAGGTAAGAAAATCGATTGTCAATTTTCAATCTAACCTCTACGAAATGGAGATATAGCCGAGGAAGATATCTGATAATTCCGTGTTCATATTGTTATCTCAGCTTACATAATGTATTCCTCATACTTTCCGAGAACATTCGCGTCAAATGAGCAAGAAATAGCGAATCATTCTTCCCAGGCCAAGTGTAATCCGATAGCTGACGGAACAAATGGATAATTTCCGTAAATTTCCGTAAAAATGCCGAACGCGATTAAACAAGGCAGTCCAAAAGACGGCTATAATCCCCCGCCGCATTAATGAACAGTGATATTGTCCAATAAGTTACACATTTGCTATGAGTTCATGCAATTTGGCCCAGGCGTTAATACATTAAGGAGCGGATGGGAAATGAAAGGTTCAAACATTTGACCTTTTAACTGCGACCTTGCCCTTGAACCGGCATGGTTGGAATGCGGGTTCTGTATGTCATCATTATTAGTTACACATTTGGTATCAATTTCATGCAATTCGGTCCAGGCGTAAAAAGTTATGGAGTTGACACGAAATGTAAGATTTAAACATTTGACCATGAACTGTGACCTTGACCCCGCATGGTTGAAATTTTGGTTCTGCATGTCGGCTTTATTAGTTATACATTTGGTATAAGTTTCATGCAATTTGGCCCAGCCATTAAAAAGTTAAAGAGCGGACATAACATGTAATATTTAGACTTTTGACCTTGAACTGTGACCTTAACCCAGCATTGTTGGAATGTGGGTTCTGCACGTCGTCATCATGAGTTACATATTTGGTATCAGTTTCATGCAATTTAGCACAGGCATTAAAGGGTTATGGAGTGGACAGGGAATGCAAGATTCAAACTTTTGACCTTTAATTGTGACATTGACCTTGAACCGGCATGGTTGGGATATGGGTTCTTCACGTTGTCTTTATTAGTTACACATTTGGTATAAGTTTTATGCAATTCGGCCTAGGCATTAAAACATTAAGGAGCGGATGGGAAATGAAAGGTTCAAACATTTGACCTTTTAACTGTGACCTTGCCCTTGAACCGGTATGGTTGGAATGCGGGTTCTGTATGTCATTATTACTTAAACATTTGGTATGAGTTTCATGCAATTAGGCCAAGGCATTAAAAAGTTATGGAACGGACACGAAATGTACGATTCAAACCTTTGACCTTGAATTGTGACCTTGACCTTAAACCTGCATGGATGGAATGTGGGTTTTGCACGTCGTCTGTATTAGCCACACATTTGGTATGAGTTTCATGCAATTCCGCCAAGGCATTAAAAAGTTAGAGAGCGGACACGATTTTGTTACGGACGGACGAACGGACGTTCTGACGGACGGACGGACGCGCGGACGCGCGGACGGAGACCATTCCTATAATCCCCTCCCACTTCGTGGCGGGGGATTAAAAATGATAGTGACTTTATGTAACTCCTAATCCCCCCGCTTTAATATAATTTATTTTTTTATTGAAAAGTACCATTTAAACCATAATGTATTTTTCTTATCTATTCTTGCTAGAGAAATATACTGGTTTCAAGCATATTCTTTAAAATACAAGTTAAACTGGAAATGGTAGGGTGACAATCTCAAGAAAAAAAAGTTGGGGTAGTACCTCTCTGTTAACAAGACTTGTCATATACCAAAATGTTCGGGAAAGTCTGTAGTATCTGAGACTGCCGGCATAAATTGCCAAAAGTGGTGGCGTTCCGAGAAATCTAAGATGGCGTCCAAGATGGCCGCCGTAATATATAATGTCCCTTGTATAGCATTAAGCAGTATTAAAACAGTTATTTTTCAGGTGAGGAGGCCACAAAAGTAGAAAAAGAACTGATTCATAACAAAATGTCCTTATGTGACTATAAATTAGTGTATAGACCTGCTGTCATACATTGTAAAAGGGTGGTGAGGACCAGGAAATCCAAGATGGCCGCCATTAATGGTCAATCCATATAAAGTATGTTCAAATTACTATGAGACAGTATCATACATGGGTGTAAAGATACATGTTAGCATGCAAATTACTGTGCATCAAATAAGCATACTACATTGACCACTTTAAAGCAAAGTTCAAGGTCATGTCAAGGTCAAAGTATGAACAATAAATGAAAAATACTATTCCTGGTGGTGATTAGTACCACATACCAGTAGGTCATTGATAAGGTGTACACGTATAAATTGGTGGTGTTGAATACCTCTTTTGGTCTTGTATAGATGTACTTGGGGGTTGCTTAGAACACCATTATGGCATTGAATTAGTGTAAGTGTTGGATGTTGGTACCCCACTACTCCTGAAATGGGTGTATGAGATGGAGGCAAGTACGGCAATGTCATAGGGCAGTGGGTTTATTGGGTGGTGATGAATACCCCATAGGACATTGAATTTGTGTATTGTTTGGTGCTTGGTGCCCTATACAGCCTGAAATGAGTGTATTATGTGGATGAGTGTATTCCATGGGAATTTTAATGAGTGCATTTGGAGGTGGTGAGGAGTACCAAATACTTCTTAAAAGGGTATAAGTTATTATATGGTGGTGATCAGTACCTAATTTGGCATAATGTATGTGTAGGGGGAACTTAGTGATTGAGTGCATTTGGTGCAGGTTGTTATCCCATAGGGCATTGAATTGGTGTATTGTATGGTGGTTAGCACTCTATAATTATTGTCTTAAATGGGTATATATTTGGGTTGTGAGTATGTCATATGGCCTTAAACCTGTGTAATCGGAGAAGAGGTAGAGCTCTTATGGATATGAATGGGTGTATTTGGTGGTACTGAGCTACCCATCCATGCCAAATACATTGTACACTCATTCAATGCCCTGTAGGATAGGCACCACCACCTGAAACGCCCATTTCAGGCCTTTTGGGGCACCAACCACTAAGAAATACACCTATTCAGTGACATATGGGATATTCACTGTGATTAAATTAACCAAATCAAGGCATTTCGCATAATCACAACCACCAAATAAACACATTTAATACCTACAATGGGATACTAGTACTCAACACAACTAAATTTACACATTCAATATCATATTGGGTTTTCTTTACCAATTAATACACCTAATCAATGGTATTTGTGGAATTCAGTTCAGGCCATTTGGGTATGTATCATCCCCAAATACACCCATATGACATTCTCATAACCCATCAAGTCACACACGTCCCTATAGTGAACTAACCACTAAATAATACACCCATTTCAGTACCACCAAATACACCAATCCATTGCCCTAACGGATTCTCACCACCACAAAATAAACCCAATCAATGCCCTATTGGGTACTCATAAGCACCTGATACTCCCATTCGATGTCCTATTGGGTACCTACGTCCACCTTTACACCCATTCAATGCCCTATGTGATACTCGTCACCACCTTATATCCCCATTCAATGCCCTATGGGGAACCCCCACTACATAATACACTCATTCAATGTACTATGGGGTATTTGCCACCACATAATGCACTCATTCAATGCCCTATGGGGTACTCCCCACCACATGATGCACTCATTCAATGTACTATGGGGTACTTGCCACCACCTCATACACTCATTCAATGCCCTATAGGGTACTCCCCACCACATAATGCACTCATTCAATGCCCTATGGGGTACTTGCCACCACCTAATATACTCATTCAATGCCTATGGGGTACTTGCCACCACCTAATATACACATTCAATGCCCTATGGGGGTACTTGCCACCACCTAATATACTCATTCAATGTCCTATGGGGTACTTGCCACACCTAATACACTCATTCAATGCCTATGGGGTACTCCCTACCACATAATACACTCACTCAATGCCCTATGGGGTACTTGCCACCATCTAATATACGCATTAAATGCCCTATGGGGTACTCCCCACCACCTAATACATCCATTCAATGCTCTATGGGGTGCTCGCCACCACCTAATACACTCATTCAATGTCCTATGGGGTACTCGCCACGACCTAATACACTCATTCAATGCCCTATGGGGTACTCGCCACCACCTAATACACTCATTCAATGTCCTATGGGGTACTCGCCACCACCTTATACACCCATTCAATGTCCTATGGGGAACTTGTCATGGTAATAATTTAAACCAATGTACCAAAACAAGGTACTATAGTGAAATTTCAACCACCTAATACACCCATTTCAGGCCATTTTGGCTACCAACCAACAACAAATACAACAATATACACCCATTCAGTTCCCTTTGGGATACTCACCACCACCCAAAACACCAATTCAATGCCCTATTGGGTACGCACCACCACAAAATACACCTACTTAATGTCTTGTGTTGTACTGTAAACCACCAAGTACACCCCATGTAACACAGTGTGAAGACATATTGGGTACTCACCACCACCAAATACACCCGTTCAAAGTCTTTCGGGGTACGAACGACCATATAATACACCCATTTCACGCCACATAGTGCTCTAACCTCCAAGAATCCCCCATTTCAGTGCCATATAGGGTATTTATTACCACCCAATACACCAATTCAATGCCCTATGTGGTACTCGCCACCATCTAGTACACCCATGTCAGACAATGTAGGGTTACAACAAACACCAAACAAATGCCCTATGGAGCACTCACCACAACCAAATACACCCTTCAATGCCCTATGGGGTATTCACCTCCACCTAATACACCAATTCAATGCTTTATGGGGAAATAACCTGCACCAAATACACTCATTCAAGGCCCTATAGTGAACTCACCACCACCTAATACACAATTTAAGGCCATTTGGGGTACCCACTAACACCAAAATACACACATCCAATGTCCTATGGGGTAATCATCATCACTAAGTAAAGTTGATAAACCCACTCAAGGTCCTTACAGAAACTCACTCATTCAATGTCATATGGGTTACTAGTACTCCAAACCACAAAGTACACCCACACATGTCCCATCGGGTACTCATCACCACCAGACACACCCATTCAAAGTCCTAGGGGGTATGCATCACCACCTTACACGGCCTCACAGGCCACATGGAGCACTATCTACCAAAAATATACTAATTCAGTGCAGTACGGGGTATTCATCACATGACCCAATACACCCATTCAATTCCTTATGTCTTACTCACCACCATCGAATACACTAATTTCAATATGGGGTACCCACCACCACCATCAAAAATACGTATAAAGTGTCCTATGTGGTATGCATCACCACCTGATACATTCATTTTAGGCTATATGGGACACAACCACCAAACAATACACAGATTCAGTGTCATAATATTATGAGGTATTCTTTACCATCTAATACTAGTAATCCCAATGACCAATATGGTACACACCACCATCTAATATACCAAGTTCAAGCCTTAATTGGTACCCAGCACTACCAAATACACAAATTCAATGTCATATAGAAACTGCACCAAATCCATCTAATCAATGCCCAATGCATAATATTATATTCACCATCACCAAATACGCGTACGTGCACCCATTCAATGATCTACTGGTATGTGGTACAAATTACCACCAGGAATCGTATTTTTCATTTATTTTTCATACTTTGACCTTGACATGACCTTGACCTTTTTTCAAAGTGGTCAATGTAGTATGCTTATTTAATGCACAGTAGCAAATGAGTTTTTTGCATGCTGACATGTATCTTTACAGCCATGTATGATACTGTCTGATAGTAATTTGAACATACTTTATATGGATTGACCATTTATGGCGGCCATCTTGGTTTCCTGGTCCTCACCACCCTTTTACGATGTACGACCGCAGGTCTATACACTAATTTATAGTCACATAAGGACATTTTGTTATGAATCAGTTCTTGATCTACTTTTGTGGCCACATCACCTGAAAAACAACTGTTTAAATCCTGCTTAATGCTATACAAGGGACATTATATATTACGGCGGCCATCTTAATGTACGCGATCTTGGATTTATCTGGTGAATTTTAGACATGAATAATATTTTTTGAATGCCAATATAGATGTATCATAACAATAAACATTTTTATACAGACACCTGTTGTAAACATTTCAGAATACATTTTGTACATGAGTGCATATTTCTTGTATAAAAATGGTGGGTGTGGTAAGAAAAGCACATAGTACAAGATATACTATATATCTCCATTATTTGAATGCCAATGTGTTCCAAAGTAGTTTTATTTAAACTGTTAAATAATTAGTGCTACGTTAAAATAGATGAATGTGAATCTTTCAAATCGCACATCGCTACGTAATACATGGTTTGTCATTAACAGTCAGCATATCAACACATTTCTAATGTACAATCACGCAAAGACCTAAAAATAACTTAGGTCTTTGAATCACGCGTTATCAAGTAAATAAATATCATTTTCTAACATAACGTTAAAACTGTCGGGTCAAGTGCAATAATGTGGGCTACACATATTTTATATGCACCATAATACAAGAAATAAATAAGCCCTAGATTATAAGTTAGTTAAAATTCCAATGTGTTATAATTATACCTTGATGATCTCGTTTAGATTCGTATCTCGGACATCAGTCGGGGACCAGTGATATACCGCGGTGTCTTGTTAATTGTCAATAATCAATGTGACACATAGCGGTTTCCGTCAGGACAGGGGAACAGTATGGGGTCAGTTAGTCTTATACATAATTGCTATAAATGTTTTGTAGTAATGTGTATATATCCGACAGGTCTCTGACCTATAGATACTTTGAAATAAATTGGTACATGTATCGATCTATCATGATTTACAATAGCTGTCCGGACCCTACAGTACATAATTTATATTTTTTTAATAAGCTTTGGAGATTGAATGCAATTAGCACCACAAGGATATCAACTGAAAAGCGCTATATAACTATTACATAGACCAAAACAACATAATGTTCAATATTATTAAAACACTTCACAATCATTTTTGATGGGAAATACACAGATTCTCGTTATTTGGGGGTTATGTGTCCTTATTTTATATCAAATAATAAAATAATTTCACGAATCTATGGTTTAAAGTATATATTTTTAAAAACATTCATATCAAATTAAAGAAGAAGCTTTCTAGTTTCACAACATGATGTAATTATTTCGAATTATATTGATATAAATATCAATGATATATTAAACTTTTAAATCAGACTATATTTGAGAAAAATATACATATATAGCTACTACCTCTGAGGCCTTATGGATTTAATAAATTAATTCACTTTCATGACATTGCTACCAAATTAAAGTTTAAGTTGTCTAGTTTTTAAACATACCAGAACTTTAAAAATGTGGTAAATATTAATGAAATAAGGCTTAATTGAATATTGCACAATTTACATTGATTTTAGCTTGTCTAATGTCCAGGTTGTCTAACAAGATGGAAGCGATAAATCGTTGCCCAAATGCTGCAATCTGATTGGCTAACGCCACCTGTCAATCAAAATTGGCAGAAAGGTCAATTAAGCAAAGTTATTTCAAAAAGTTGCATCATATTCCTGATATTTTCATAACAATAATATTAAGCTAATACTGTCAAAAAGGCGGCCATCTTGGATTTCTCGGAACGCCACCACTTTTGGCAATTTATGCCGGCAGTCTCAGATACTATGGACTTACCCAAACATTTTGGTATACATATGACATGTCTTGTTAACAGAGAGGTCCTACCTACTCCTAAATAGAGGACTTTTTTGGCAATAGTCACCCTACTAAAAGTTTTGATACTTTTTTTATCCAATTGCACAAATTTCAATGTTAAAACGGGTGGTAACTTGTTAACGTTAATTCCCCCGCCTAAACATAGAAATAATCTAAATATTTTTGCATTAAAAAAGGATAATAAATTGCAGTTTCTAAATCACCCTAGAGAAATTATATCGTTTAAACAATAAAAAAGTTATGACAAAATAACTACACTGGTCCCTCTATATTCTAGAATGTCCACGATGTCCATTTTGAGCGATTTTGCGCTAATCGGATAAGCGATATTGTTGAACATGTTTACGTACGTTCAACATTTGACTGTTCTATCACAATAAAAAACAAACTTTTGGGCAAATGCTTTGTCATGCAAGCATTAAATACATAACGCCACATGCCCGGTAACATTCTACTGTTTCTGATAAGTCAGGAAAGACCAAACATGGGGTTATGTAAAAATCTTAAAATGAACGCATGTGCAGACTTTTCTCAAGCCAAATATTTTTGAATGCGTGGGTTGCTAGTGTATCATGTAACCCATTATGCGGTGTCAAATTGATTAATAGGCAGGTTGCGGGCCTGTACCTGTACCTACAGATACATGTAAACGTTACAATTTAAAATTATTTGCGAAAATTCACGTGACAGTTAAAGCATGAGTTTCCCATGTATTATCGCCTGTATGATTTAATACACACATTAGTTTTCTCTCTCACACGTCATGTAATTGTGGAAACTGCACACAACTGAATGACGAAATTCTCAATAATAATATTTTCGAGTCATACACGGATTCGATCAGCTTCGTAACCTCACAAATATGTTTATACATGTACACGTATAGCAGCTGCTGTTATATTAAAATGGTAACAAGAAAATTGTTTGAAATAAATATTCGTTTTATCAAAGACCTATATACATTACAATTATCAAACGTGTTTTTTGCGAGATCTTTTCAATATTCCGCGTGACTGCGAGATTTAGATTACTTGCCAACCTTTGTAATTGATAGGTCTTCACCCTTGTTACCCTGATAAAACAACATGATTGGATATTCCCAACATGATTGAAAAATGGCGGATGTATGTTTACATGTTCATCGCATTTTCGGCCAATTCTTCAAAATCTACGGGTTTAACCACCTTCTGATGCTGTATGAAGATAAACTGGTACATTCCTTCCATGAAACTGATACACAATACGATAAAAAGTTAGAAAAATCTGTGTTGGATTTATTTGACAGTCTATAAAACATATATATTGTTGTTTATTTTGGATTAAGATCTTTTGTTTATACAGCTCATTCATTTCACTATCAGACTTAGTTTAGAGTAAGTTATTTACATTTTCCGTTTCTACGTGACAACTATTTAAAGTAACCCATGTGTGAAAAATGGATAAAAACCAACATGATTTGAGGATAAAGATCAACATGATTTATCTTTTAAAGTGGATACTGACCAACATTGAATTTTCATTGATGCACTGCAGTGCGAATTTTATATGTAGCTTCACTATTGGAAGAATAATGGGATGACCCCAACACGTACGTAGGAGTAGATAACTCTATGAAGTATTTATTGGAAAATATGTCCCTTTTTTCAACTTCGTGCAAATTTGTAAGTTTACGATCAAGGTATTAACCTATTATATCTAAATGCATGTTCATATTGCTGTGATACTTTGCATACTTGTCAACCGTCTTGACCACAACATATGTACTCTATCAAGCATGTTGTTGAATGTTATGCCCCATTTGGACTAATGCACTTAGAAATACAAAAGTTTACAGTTTATGTACACAATTTTAACCTCTAAGACATGTATCTTTGATACTTTGCATACTTTATCACCATCATGACGCCATGACCTCCACATGAGTAGGCAACTCTATCAAATATGTACTGAGTACATCTAGAAACGCAACACTGGGTTCTACTGTCAATATTTGTTCAATCTGATGATGGACAATCAAACTTCATTAATTTTACTTGATGCAGTTTTATTCTATTTCCAATACATCTGTAACATTTTATCACATAGAGCTACATTTAGGTGCAGAGCAGTGTTTTGGTGTATAGTGCGGCCGAAAAATAACGGAACATAAATATAGTGCGGGCGAAAAATAACGATTTTTTTTTATAAATTAGCTATTTTTTCGGAATCGTTGTTTTATATCAATATGTAAAGTATTGATCAAATATTGATTGATTACTTATTCATGATGAGCAACAAGTTGTTGAACACTGTCGGCAGCAGTTGTGAGCCTGATCTGGAGCTGTTTCACGCTGTCTTATTCATCCTGTGGGAGGCTTGTTACGCATGCATGGCCTGAACTTAGGCTGTCGCAAATGGTGCCAGTATGTTGGTAGCGTGTCTCTAGATGAGAAATGTTCGGTGTATGACAATTTAACCGTCGTGCAAACTTCTGTTAAACATCTCTGCCATAAGCATCCGGATGGCCTGATTTTGCTCATATTCGGACAATCATGGCATTTTTATTCCTGAACATATGCCATTTCTTTTGTGATTTTCTTTTTATTAGCAAACTTTACAAAAAGTTCGATTCAATTTATACCAAGATTTATCATGCGTAATTGGTGCACGTGGAAATAATACTTTTTATGACTATATCGGTGCACGGGATTTACGTAACACGATCGATAAAAGTTGGATGATGGCCAAGTTTCTACAAGATTATACAATATTACTACACAAAATTCAAATATACATGTATAATGCAAGTAAAAAAAAAATGGGGATAAAACCGTTGCGTTTCTAGATGTACTAAGTATTTGTTGAAATTATGTCCCCTTTTTTAAATTAGAAATACAATTTGGCACCATTCAAGACATGCTCACAGCGTTTAGCCAGTGGTCCCCATAATTCACTGTTCCTATTCCCGGTGAATTTTGCACATTTAGATACATGTGTTAAATTTACCTGTCTTGACTTATTATGAATTTTACCAACATATAGCGGAAAAAAGTATTTAACTAGAAATATGTCCACAGGACACGGATGCCCCCGCTAAAAGCTGTCATCAGACATCTAAGTATAAAGCTATGCAGATGGAATAACTTGAAACAAGTTTGTAATTGCTTAAATGTGACATTGAACAGCAGACAATAGCTGGGTCTGTAAGTGTGACCTTTACATTTGAGTCAGGGTGTAAATGCGAATGTAACCAAGTAATTTTAAAATCCACAACGAAATAACAAAAAAAAACAAAGCACACCAGAAGCGTATACTTGTGCCTTTTAACTTTTAATCTCTAAGTATGACCTTGACCTTTGCATTAGGGACCTGGGATTTGCGCATGTCACCTCGTCTTGATGATGTAAACATTTGTGGCAAGTAATATAAATATAAAATAAGAAATGACATAGTTACAGATCTGACATGAATCACATGCCTATTTGAGAATTTTAACTTTTGATCTCTAAGTGTGACCTTGACCTTTGAGTTAGGGACCTGGGTCTTGCGCATGACACCTCGTCTTGATGATGTGAACATTTGTGGCAAGTAATATTAATATAAAATAAGAAATGACATAGTTACAGAGCTGACATGAATCACATGCCTATTTGAGCCTTTTTACCTTCAATCTCTAAGTGTGACCTTTACCTTTGAGCAAGGGACCTAGGTCTTGCGCATAACACGCCGTCTCGATGTGGTGAACATTTGTACCAAGTGTTATAAATATCCAATAAGATATGACATTGTTACAGAGCGGACATGAATCACATGCCTATTTGAGAATTTTAACTGTTGATCTCTAAGTGTGACCTTGCCCTTTAAGTTAGGGACCTGGGTCTTGCACATGGCAACCACCTTGATGTGGTGAACATTTGTACCAAATATTATAAAATATCCAATAGGAGATGACAAAATTACAGAGCGGACACGAATCACATGCCTATTTGAGCTTTTTAACCTTTGACCTCTAAGTGTGGCCTTGACCTTTAAGCTAGGGACCTGGGTTTTGTGCATGACACATCGTCTTGATGTGGTGAACATTTGTACCCATTTTTGGTAGGCGTAAGCCTCTCTATACTACCATTGCCCATTTCTTAATGCAACCTGTACCGCCTTTAGGCTGCTATGTGAATCCGCATTCAAGTAGTTCCAGAAACTGTCAACAATCCCAATAATTATTGTGAAACTGTTTATTGAATCGATATTTTTGCAGATAATCAGTCAGCTGGGGAGATATCGAACTTGTTTCGTAATATGAAAATGAAGTGTTCATCAAATGTCCCAGCCGTATAGCTATTTTTAGAAACTTCAGAGCAGGGTCATGTGATGGTTTTATCAATTAATCGTATATCGTTATGTTATGCAATCATATGGTGTGGCTATACTAGCGGCTTTCTAGAGATGTCTAACGCTGTGATGGAAGTGATTACAATACGGTACTGTAGAATCTGATAAATAGGCGCGCGAAGTATTATTTTAAAGCCACTTTTGATATACGCATTCAATACACGTATTACATATACATGTACATCAATATGCCCCTTTTTACAATTATTTAGATACCCTAGATGCCTATATAGTCACATATGCCTATTTTGACATTCAAGACAAGATCGGCAGTAAGAAAACGAACATTAAACGTGTAAAGTCGTTCAAGCTTTAGTAGCAGCAACCAGATCGCCTCCCATCAGCACTCTTAGTGCTTTGATTATTAAATGTCCTAAAAGCAAGTGCCATAGACTGGGTGTGAAATGCCTTACATCGGGTATGCTCATAAACCTGCTACCACAATCCATGAGCACACTTCTTTAATGTACAATTATTTGTACCTTGAGAATCCCATTGGCAAGATTTCAATTTGTAATGTTGGTTTTTATCCACAATCATGTTGGCCAGTATCCTAATAAATTTAACAATCACGTCGGTCAGTATCCAAAAAATACTACACATGTTTGAATTATTGTTGGTGAGCGTTAATTTATCTAAGATTTTAAAAAATTGAAACGTCCAAATCATAGTTTATACACTTGCCGATACTTCCCAAATGATATTCATTACATAGAGTCCAATAAATGAGTTTTACAACGTTTTTAAGTAAATAATTCATTCTCAAATGCAAAATCCACACATTCTTTAAGGCTTTACATAGTGAAAAATATTACCTATATGCAAATTGTTTAGTGCAAATAGTACATTTTCTTCATATGTTGATTATGTAATATTGAAATAAACAATCTGGATAGTTTATATGGAAACTATTGCAAAACCAATGCACTTATCACATTTTTCATGTCGGCCATTTTTCAATCATGTTGGGAATATCCAATCATGTTGTTTTATCAGGGTAACAAGGGTGGTCTTTGGTATTATATTATGCTATACTATAAAAGATTTATTCAATATCATGCTCATGTGTTTGGTGTCGCTATTAACAAAAAAACCCTTCTTCATCATTAAATGACGTGATTGTTTCGTTACTACGGTTACAGTACACAGGTAACTGCATCATTAATAAAGAGTAAACAAAATTTATAATATCTTCGAAAGGTTCGTAACATGGGAAATTGACCACACAGTCACTGAGGTGCAGTTAGTTTTTAATGATTGGTGTTATTTTAAATATATTTACAGAATGACAAACTAGAGAGCTTCGTCTTTAATTTGATATCATTTTTTAAAAAATCCGTTCATAAATAAGAAAATAAACCCATAGGGTGTGAAATCACTTTCTTTTTTCTTGTTTAGAATAGCATTGTCGTTTCCATAGAATGCACCTCGGTGATTGACTGGACACCACGGTATACATTTCATGGTATAACTTTTTAACTTGTTGATCACTTTCGATGGGATTTTGCATGAAGGTAGTTCTGACAATGTTGTCTATGAATGTAATTTAAGTTAACAAGATATCGAAAGCCAATTCTTGTTTTTGATACAATGAAAATCTGAATTTCATCAAATTTAAAATAACAATAGATCCACCCTGTTTGATTAACCGTGATTTTCTTCAACGAAATCAAACAAATCTCGATACATGATGTATATCACATTAACATGATGAAGTTTATACTTATAACAGTAGTATGAAAAAAAATAAAGTAAAGGCGTTATTCAAAACCATGAAGTTATTCAGTTTTCTCACAGAATCCAATAGAGACTGAACTATTTTAGAGTTTCCCTTGGGAGACCAATATATCAGATTCTGACAAGCAGAAATAAAGCCAAATAACTTCACCGTGATAAAACGAGAAATAACGCACTAACCATATCTTTATATTCAACAATAGCAACTATTGTTTTCTTGTCGGTGAATATCCGATTTATCAATAATCTCGCGAGTATAATAAGTTTAGCAAAAATAACAACTAACAGTATAACAGGAACATTAAGGCGTATTATATTGTTTTTCTCTGTTGGAACAGTACATAAATATAGATACATTAAATCAAACAGTTAAGTGCAATTGAAGATAACACAGGGGAGGTCAAAACCATGCTTGGTAAACAACAGCGGGATTGAGGTTAACAATTCACGCAAGATGAAACAATACTAGTAGCAAACAGAACTTTTTCTGAATAGAGGATATTATCCTTTTATCTTGCAATTGACGACATGCTTAGTGGTGTGTCCATTTACAGTTCGCCCCTATGATTCCTTTTTCATTGTGTGATGACCTGATAATATGCAGACTCTATGAATATGCATAACCTTAAGCCATTAAACTGGAATGTGTTGATGCTTGTCTGTTACATCATCTTGTCGTGCCCTTAATGTTTTGTTCTCTTGTTGTCATTGAGTACTTTCTGTGCTACTCGATGGGTGTTGCTAAACTAATGTTTTATGTTTTACACTCCTTTATTACCTGTCATTGTAGCCTTTAGACTGTCTATGTTAGGGGGTATTACCTGGCGGAACCTTTTATTTACACTGTCATTTCTATAAGGTTGTCTGTGTGGTAAGTGCGAGGTTTGGTGCACTGTAAAACGTTTAAGCCCCCAGCGACATCTATTGCTGTCCCTACCAGGGCCCCTTAGTCAACCTTCCTTTATGTATGTGATATTCACTTTATAGTATAAATAGAACATTACAAAAATAGTTGGCCCTTGTGCTCTTTTGTGTACCTGTGTTCATTTTGTTTGTGCCCTTCTGCAACTTCGTTGTCCAGCATATGGCTGTTTGGTATCTTTTGTCGGTTGTCCTAGTGATGTGTGTCGTCCGTTTGTTATATTCTTGTCACCTGGCTCTTACACCTGCCTAATGCTATCACAAAAAATCAATTTTTTCTATATGCGACCAAACGTTCTTTCTACCTGCTCCCACACTCAACATTTATTGTACTGCAGACTGTTGATCTTCTCTTACACACGCTTGCAGGATTCCTAGAAAATAATAAGACAACAATTTATTACAAACTAAACTTTTACACGTAGGAAAGACCAATTAATACGCATGTAAAATTATAATGCAATAATATAAACACTTGGAGCGATATTGGACTTTGAATTAGGTGAGGCGTTTTTAAAATCCTTGAGTGTATTAACAGACTTAAACATTACAATGAACTCACGGTCATTAACATGTCAAGATAAATGCCATCGATGAAAGCAGTTTGACGTCATGTCAACCTTGCATTCAATCTTTGTGGTAACAAAATGTCTCTCACAGGACTAATACGCAAAAAACAGCTAGACAGAATCTTATATATACGCTTATCATCTAGCAATACAAGATATTACGACATGTCAAATACGCATAAATTGAAAACTTAATTATTCCTGAAAAACGAAATGCGAGACAATGAACTGCATTTGATTCCATTCTCGTTCGCTTGTGTTTTATCCTCATTATTCTCTTGGTTTTATTCAGCGAGGATTACGCTTTATCAACCACCGCGCAGTTTAGTTCACTGAACTCTTACTTACTTATTCCTCGTCGTCACTGGTGAGATATAAGGCTTTAATAGTTTCTCACTTTTGGCCATTCTCTGCGCTTCTCCCAGAGATAGTCCCATATCTGCGAGTTATGTCACCATAGTTCTGCACCATGTAGTTTTCGGTTTGCTATGTGTCCTTTTTCCGGGTTGTGTCCATCGGAGAGCAACATTGGGTAATCGTGATTGCTCCAATCTCAAAGCATGACCTTGCCACCTTAGTCTTCTCTGCTTGATTTCGGTAGTGATGCTATGGCAACCGATCTTTTTGAATAGGTTTGTTATCTTGCCAGAATATTCTACATATTTTACACAGGCAACCATTATAAAATCCTTCTTTATTCATATCGCTTTCGACGACTCGCCAACATTCAGATTTGTATAGTAAAACATATTTTACGTTGCTGTTTAAAAGTTTTAGTTTAGTCTTCAGCGACTATTGGTGGTCGAAAGATAGCAAATAAGAGTCCTTGCTTTCCCCAGTCTTGCCTTGATGTCCTTGAACTATTACTCGTACATCCCTAAAATTGTTTCAAAATATAGTAGTATACTATTTTCGTTTAAATCTATGTAAAGAAAAGTGCTGTTTAAACGAAATAATAATTTAATATATATACTTAATATATATACATGTATTTTCTTCCCGTGAATTATCAGTCTTGACAACCCTTGGTCGAATCCAGGCTTAAGACGTTAACGTCCAAAGAAGATAAAACACAGACGGAGAAGAATCGAATGAAGCAAATGGTACTGGTATTGTACCACTCTCTGTATCGTGTGTTCTGTTAATAAATAACATTGGTATTACTGTACTACATTTATATTTATATTGAGACAGTAATGGCGGACCATAGACTATGGTTGTAGTTGAAAGTACATGAAATTCTTATTGTTGACAGACAACCATTAGTTTGTTCTGGCCAGATGTATATAAATGTCAAATTAGAAAATAATGGACACCGAGTTCTTGTGGAAAAGTGTTTTATGTAATGGAGTTTGAGCATCATGGCAGACCTTTCTTTTCTTTTTCTGACCTACAATCAAATACTATTAGTAGTAGTCACCCGAATTAAGTACTGAACTTAGTACACATTTTGCAGCCACTTTTATTGGACCAAATTGACACACTGAAGTAGGAGTTTATAACTGTTTAGTTTGTTTGTTCAATAGTGTGTCGGCGATTGTGGTGTGTAATTGTGGTATGTGATATTCTTTGTTTGCATGTTTGGCTCGTCCTCCCGATTTTGTATAATATTTTTGTTCCGAAATAAACAAACAAAATATATATAGTTTTGTTTTATGTTCCATATGTGGTATGTGACTTTTCTCTTTTTACATGCATATTTCTTTCTTGTTCTGCCTCCCCTTTTTGATTTTATATTATCTTTTTGTTCCGAAACAAACGAACGTAATATATATTATGTTCCGGTTTATCATTATGTATACTATGGTCTCAGAGTTGTCTTGATCTAGATACTGACGTACAATTTATGACCAATCAAAGGCTAATAATGCGAAACAATTGCAATTTACGAAATATTTAATTATTTATGAATAATAGTAACTCACTCTCTGTGATATTAACTCTTTATTTCTATACATCTACATGTCAAATACCGGTCACACATAATTGAACATGCTTGTATCATCTTCAATCGTAGAACATTGTTTGATTGTATATCTAATAATAATACGCACATTCTCTCAACGTCAAACAAAATGGCCTAACACGAACTTCCGGTTTAATGGTTTTCATTCAAACAAAATGGCGTGATGATTGCAATTGTTCGGTTGCTGTTGTTTTCTTCTTTTCAGATTGTAGATTTGATTTCTCTTTCAATCTTCTTTTTAAAACTGCATGTTGTTAGTTTTATTTTCGTCTTGAAAAGTGCTCATAGTTTTTTGTTTGAATCTTCATGAAATCTGTATTTATTTTAGTCAAACAGTGAACAGTTACAATGCAGAACAGAAAAGCGGACACTGTTTTCTCTCTAATTTGGTTTAATAAGTACACATTTATACTTACATACTGCCAATAAAATTTGATAAAGCATTTCTCTCGTTCACACAAAGTGAAAACTAACTCAACGACTGCATTTTAATTAAACATTGCTTGACCAAAACCAACAAGACAAAAAGCATAACGTAGCACTGCTCGTAGAAACATGCAGGTTCGTTCAACTTTTTTATAGCTGAAACTAGGTTAATCGGCTTTTTGACGGCTGGGGCTTGGACTTTCGACCTTTTGATAGCTGAAACATTTAGGGGTTAAGTTCTTTGCTCGTTCAATTGAAGGGGCGGGTGCAAAACCATACCTTAATCCACTTTTGGTCAAAATGGAGTTAAGACCTTTCCTACATAAAAAGACAATTTCCTACCTGATTAACTCTCCTCTAGCCATGTATTCTCCTGGTGTAAGAATTAAACTGATATTTTGCCAATCTGACGTCCGTGCCAAACGACATAATGATTATCTGGCACCCGCACCACAACGACAGAATGCTGAAACGACAATACGCGACCGCATCACAACGACAGAATGCTGAAACGACAATACGCGACCGCATCACAATGACATCAAACGCTATTTACGTTGGTCGCGCCTCAACGAAATAATGCAAAACTGGCGTCCGTACGACGTGCCAAACGACATAATACCAATCTGGCGACCGCACCACACAGATAACTGCATGGTAGCATGTATGTATTTCGGTTTAGTCTATTGCCTGCCAAACATGTAACTGAAATAACACTGATAAAAAGGCATTAACTGCAAAAACAAATATTACGGCTTCTTAGCATGCTAGACATATAGATTATTGTGTGACCGACATACTAAATCAGCGAAAACATTACCAAAATTGTTGTTATTGTGTCGTTATCTGTTAATGCGATAAACGACGGTCTTTATGTTGTCATGTATTGACATGGTATAAATCAGACGTTGTACTTATCCAGTTTGCTTTCTGGGACAACACTGATTGTTGTACTTCTCGGAATCCATTATATAGCCTAGATCATGATGTAACACACAATATTGCATGCAAGTTGGTATTTTCTTGAGAAAGTGTTGAGAAAGCCTATGGGATTTGGCGCTGCTGTTTCACCTCCAGTGATTTATGTGGTCTATAACCCCGCTATATTTATTGATAAGAAAATGGTGTGGATTGTAGTGGATGGGCCAAAATGAGACTATGATCACATTTGATATCTGTTTATCTAACAGGGTACTGAATTCTCGCATATGAAAGCATAACATTTAACGTATATTTCGTAATTATCTCCTACCAATGACCCTTTTGCCATAGACCTTTGACACAGTGACCCGACCTTTGCACAGTGACCCGACCTTTGACACAGTGACCTGACTTTTGACACAGTGACCCGACCTTTAACACAGTGACCTGACTTTTGACACAGCGATCAAGCCTTTGATAAAGTGATCCGACTATTAACACAGTGACCTGTCCTTTAACACAGTGACCTTGAATAGTCATACCTTGATATCACGTATGTTAGAAATAGATAAGTCAAATGTTGTATGATTTGTTGCACCGGAACTGGTTTCCATTCAATGGACACTTTCAGTTGTTGACTATTGACCCAATGATCAGGGGGGATAAACACGTGACCATAATTTGAAACAAGATGGCGGCGTAGATGCGAATACTATCGTTTTGGGACTATTATTTAAAGGTGAGTACGGAATTAAAACATCTTACATATCCTATCATCTGGTACTCAAAGCGCGCTTTCCAGCGGTGTATAATATGCTGGTCTGGTGTGTTTACTTTCTGAGAACATTAAGACCAAAATTTCGAGTCGAGCACAAGAAGCCATGGTGTATTTCACGCTATTGATAAATTTTAGTGTTTTTGTGATCAAATCGCACTTTTGTGGAGTATTTAAAGCAACCACTTACTAGAAATAGTTTATAATGTATGTCAGCACAAGTCATTGGCTCATATTTATCATATTTATGCGATTTATCAATTTTGAATGCGTTGGTGCATCCCACGCCGAATGAAACGATGGTGCATTTCACGTCCAATCCTAAACAAAGAATGGTGCATTTCACGCTGACATGTATTGTATTACAGAAATGAGTGTTATTTGCTCATATTAATTGTATAAAGCATGCATCCTGACATCTCTTATTGTAGTTCACGAGTCGTATCTTATATACATGTAGTGCGCCGGAGATTACACTAGCATTTGTTGGCAAATAAAATGACAATTAAATGCATTTCTAAAGTCTTATTTTGTTCGCTTTTGTGCATTATCACTTTAAAAAGGATATTTACTTTCAGACTATACTGAAGCTAGTGGCAAGTGTACCGTGCAGTGTTTATAATTATTGTCATTTTCATTTGTAAACAAACAGTGGGGGAAATCGCCCGATTGGTAATTATGATTGAAAAATGTCCCGACCGGGCGAAAAAAATGGTCAATTTATTTATACCTTAGAAGACTAACCTTGGCATAAAGATATTTGACCAAGCGATAATGTGAACAAATGTTTCATATCACATTGTTTATATCCAAGATAGTACCGTTCAAATTTCCTTTGAAATGTCTTTATTCTGAGATATATAGCCTTAAAAACTGCCTTATTCGGCCAGTATAAATTCGTTGTATTAACTAGTCCGCTTTGGCTACTTTCTACTATTCAAAATATATTTACTTATCTGATCCGGACAGTGAACATAAAACACTTAATATATCTCAGAATATGCTTGACATAAGTTCACGTTACTTAAATACTATCTATGACTAATCAAACCCCGACTTGACCAAACCAGTTTTCCTGGACTGTATTCTAAACAGGACCAACTTAATATTTTAAAATGAGCCGGGTTCTTCTCCACGGGCACAAGAAACACGGATGAGGCGTCTTTGGTGTCTCTCGTGATCTCGAAGACCCGATATGCTTCTTAAGACCTTCCCACACGCGCTGTATAGTGATGCTGTTCTCATGTCTTCAATCATATCTAAGGAAATGAGATATTGTTAGTTAGATAACGTATAATACTGGTACATGCTTATATTGCATACAAATGGTATACTAGAACAAGTACTATCACTGTAAGTACAGTAACATACTAATACAGTTCCGGTTTATTATTCATTCATCAGTTTCAAAACATGCAGATCTGTTGTGCAATCCATTTGCCATATCCAAATAACAAACAAACAAACGTTCTTAGACTAATACCTTTGTTCTAACAGAATAAAAAAAACATTGCAAGAGAAACCAATTACATGTATGCGAAATTGTGGTGAATTATTACA
Source organism: Spisula solida (assembly GCA_947247005.1). Taxonomy (NCBI): domain Eukaryota; kingdom Metazoa; phylum Mollusca; class Bivalvia; order Venerida; family Mactridae; genus Spisula; species Spisula solida. The sequence goes on from OX365945.1 coordinate 56,577,559, forward strand.
TGTATCTCAAAATAACGTGAAATGCACCATCGCTTTATTTTGCGTGGGATGCACCAATTCATGCACAATTTGTAAATGTCGTAAATGTGATATATATGAGTCAATGACCTGTGCTGACATACGTTATAAACTATTTCTAGTAAGTAGTTGCTTTAAATACTCCACAAAAGTGCGATTTTGTCACAAAAACACTAAAATTTATCAAAAGCGTGAAATGCACCATGGCTTCTTGTGCTCGACTCGAAATTTTGGTCTCAATGTTCTCAGAAAGCAAACATACCAGACCAGCATATTATACACCACTGGAAAGCGCGCTTTGAGTACCATATGATAGGATATGTAAGATGTTTTAATTCCGTACTCACCTTGAAATAATAGTCCCAAAGCGATAATATTCACGTCTACGCCGCCATCTTGTTTCAAATTTTGGTCACGTGTTTATCCCACCTGATGATGCCAAAATCATAAGAGTTTTAAAATCTATAAGTTAGACCAAAATATTGACATGTGAAATAAACTCCGCCTAGAATGAATTATTTGCCCCGTGTTAATATTTTCAAAACCTGTTTATTGGCTGACCACTAAAATACCCATGCTCGTGTGTGCGAGTGGAAAAACAGATGGCACGAAAGGTTCTTCTGATTTGTTTGTATAAGCATACAAAAATAGTAATCCCTATATAGTTTAATCGCCATTTAAAGACATGAATTGATACGGATACATCTCCTTTAAAGTTACACAATATAAATACAACAAATTTCTACTAATTTGAAATAAACAAAATAAATCAATGACTCGATTGCTTAACTTCACAAAATACGCTAGATTTCTATAGCAAATACACATGCATATTTTATAGGAGAATAATATATGATTAACCAGATCTGAATAAGACATGATGAAGGTAAATAAGAACAACATTCCAAGCTGTACCCTATATAGTGTGGCATCATTGAACTGGTGCTCCATATTATTCGTGTGTTTTCGTTTTTGTACCGTATATTATATTTTACTTAAACAGCACCACACTTATAACTCGTTCATCCATATATTGTATGTCACAATTGAACGGACTCAATATTCTTCGTATATGTTCGTTAATTTCCGTCTGGATTGTTTGAGTTGTTAGAATAAACACCTGATAGGACGACGGATAAACAGAAGTTTCATGAGTTCAATTTCAATGGTGCCACATTCACACAGGATGTATATACTGAACATTTTCACTTGTCTTATTATTTTCTTAATTTAGCATATACTGTATATATACTACTGGATAAGATATTGATTGATTTTCTCTGCCTTTTATCTGATTGAAATATTCGAGACAAAACTAGCATTGTTACAATTACTGATGTGAGTTAATTTTGTTAATGAAACTGGTATTGTCACTATTACTGCTGTAAATGACACTAGTTGTGTTACAATTACTGATGTAGAAGTCACCAATGCCGTTACTGTTATTTGTATATAGACTCCGACATTTTAATCCACTGTTTCTGCCTTAGGTGGAACAGTTACGTCAGCATAGGGGTCTTACCGCCAATACCAGTACTGTCAGTCGACTCAATTGCATAAGCTTCAATACAGAGACAAACTCTTGGTCCTTAGTGAAATTGCTGGCAACTCCATTTAAAACACTAACTGGACATGTCTGTTCCTCACCAGAATGTGTTAGACATGTACTTCTTAAACTAGGTCAGAGATTTCCGCGTGGAATCTTAAAATAAAATCGTTAGCCAGGCTGAAAATATATGTATAATAGGCACTACTTCATAACAACAAACTTTGGTTGAGAATATTTCCCGATGGAGAACTTATAAGGTTACGGTACTATTTGTAGATGTATATTATTGTTAGTGTATTGTGAGTGATTTTATGATCGTATCTTTTCGGTTATATTCTGCACGAGGTTCACGGGGAAGTTTCACGTGCCAAGTTGTTATAACAATCTCATTAATCTGTAATCATATAGTGATGTGCCAGCTTCCCATGTGTTGTGCATATCAGTGATGTAGGTATGTTGTTATCTGGCACGTTCCTACCTTTACTTATATTTCCTGATTGGATTGTGGTTCTGATAAAATTGAATACAAAGAGGTAAAGGTCAGAAAATAAAAAGATGCCTAATTTGGAATTAACGGCATTTATCTGCCATTTGAATATGCAGATATGTGTTTAGATAATTGTTTTATTACATTTTGTGAGGTCTTACTACATTGTATATTGTGACCTCCTGATACATCATCCTGGGTGAATGTGAGATACCCGGTACTCTTCGTATGGGTAGAAATCAGTTGAAATAAATATCATTGAAGTAAGGCTATAAAATTCTGATTTATTTTTATTTAATTTAATTTCTAAAATTCGCCCTTTGATGTTGACAACAATGTATTTCTTGTATATCAGTGATACGTGTGAAGTTTCCACACGATAAGTTCGTAGAATACAGTATGCATATAGTTCATGGTGTCGATACGATCAGGAACGCTTGAAGTGTTGATTGTTATATAATGACTACTGTAACTTGAATTATTAATATTCGCGGTGGATTAATTTGCGTTGATTTTGCGGATAAACTGGACCGCGAAATTCAAACCCCCTTGAATAATTGACTTTAAAGATACTTTCAATATTTTCTATCCACGAATTTAAGAAACCACCAAATAACCATTTTACCATAATCTGTGAAATTTAATTCACACTACAATTAATGGTTTTACAGTGTTCTATTATATCGATTTATTGAAATCATAAAATGATACCATTCTGTAATTACAATTAACCCATGTTTTCAGTCGTGAAAATTGTAAAATCATTATCATTATTCTAGATTCGGCAGAAAATGTTATTAATTAATAAGTATCACATCTGCGAGACAATCACACGAACATCAACCAAATTCTTTCTTTGCCTAAGGAATATGAGGGAGTTTCAAAATGTTTGAGACAGATATCATTATAGTATAAATGGAAAATGTGTGCTTCACTTCGTCCATGTAAAATTGACATTCTTAAAGTGACAGAGCAGATCACGTTGAGAAAATACTTTATTTGTGCAGAATGTTATCTATAAAAAGCACTTGCTGTTGTTTTTAAATTTCAGATTACGTTTTGTCACCTTAAATTTAGGATTGATTTGTTATCTAGTCTACCGTGTTTCCATGTTTAGAAACGTTTCTCTATTTGTACTTGCAGTATTGGTCAGATTATAAAAAACTACGTATACACGTGTTAATGACATGTCAACTAATTTCCAATTGAAAAAAAAATGAATTTCATAAACATTTAAATATCAACTATACCCTTTTTGATTAACCGTGATTATCTTCAGAAACAAATCTTCATACATGATAGAGAATGTATATAACATTAATATCCTATGATGAAGTTCATAATTATTATAACGTATAATATGTAGTTTGAAACAAATAAAGTAAAGGCGTTATTCAAATCCATGAAATTATTCAGTTTTCTCACAGAATCTAATAAAGACGGAACTATTTTAGAGGTTCCCTTGGGAGACCAATATATCAGATTCTGACAAGCAGAAATAAAGCCAAATAACTTCACCATGATAAAGCGAAAAATAACGCACTAACCATATCTTTATTCCAAGATAAAATTTCAAAAAACAACTGTAGACAGTAATCACTATTTAATTATATAATTGCCTTTTAGAAAATGACAAACGAATATTACCCAAACACTATAGTAATGCATATTATTGTACATGTAGTAGATATAGACTTGCCTGATAAGCATATGTTAATAGATTTAATTAAAGTGGCATATAATGGCCATGTTGACTTGAACTCTAACGGGTCACGCTGTTAGAGTTAAACACGCTTTAAGGAAGGCAACAACCGAGGGCATGGATTCACGATTTATTTATCAAACCGTATATCAATTTACTGTAACAAACTACCGAGATAAATATGTCGTACACCGTCATAAAATCGAGTACGCTCTAGGTACTCGAGTTGAAACATATCGGGACGACGTACGCTCCAAGTACCCCGTAATAAGACCAAGTACGCTATAGGTACTCGAGTTGAAACATATCGGGACGTACGCTCCAAGTACCCCGTAATAAGATCGAGTACGCTCCAGGTACTCGATATGAAAACTATATCGGGACGTACACTCCAGGTACCCCGTAATAAGACCAGGTACGCTCGATGTACCGTATAAAAATCATGTCTACAGTAAATATGTATTTTAACCAAATGTGACTTATCTAAACAAATGAGACCTTTTAAGATATGCCAGTTTTTTATTTGAGACAACGCTCGGACAAGTCTTAAATGCTCATAAAAAACTACAGTCAGATGACTGAATTTTGTAACCACAGGGACCTCAGCCACCACTGGTAACTCAGTAGAGACCGAGAGAAACCCCATGGAAATGCAAAATATATTTTGTATTGAGTCAGTGTTAATAAACACATAGATATGCCCTCGGTTGCCTCCAAGCGACAGAATTTTCCGCCAACATGACAAATGTGAGTATGAAATACATGATGAAAGATCAACTAAAGTTGGAAAAGCAAGAACATGTTCCAGGCAAGTAATATATCAATTTAAGTAGGGTCATTAATTGCGAATATAGTACGGAGATATTGACACGATCTCAACCTTATGCATGAGTATACTACTAGTATCAATTTCCGCTATCAAATCGTGCACTATCTGACCTAAATTAATATTTTTGTTTGTATTCCACCTTATGCCTAATTACGATACTCCGCTTATGAATATATATAACCTGAGATATAAATATAAACGATGAAATAAATCAGCTGTTAAAATATTAATTGAAGGTCGAGGGTCGCGTCAAATTCTCCTCGCTATAATAGGCGATCATTACGCCGTTAAACAGAGTTATGGTCACTGGTTGAACACTAGTGTCATGCATCTTGCTGAATCATCTGTATACAAGTGTACTTTATGAACGCATCATTGTAGGTGTCCTGTCTTTTCCTTGACGAAATCGAATAGCAACAACTTCACAACATTTATATTGACCTAATCAACACCAATATTAACATTACGATTACTAACACTTCTGGTAATCGGTTCACGACAACAACCCCATCACTAGGAAGCACGTTTTTAAGAATCACCTTGTACTGCAGACTTCTTATGAATGGATTCGATGTAGCTTGGATACTCTCTGACGCCGATGTTATTAGTTGGGAGTCCATCAGCACAAAAGTCGCTTATTTTTCATGGTCCATGGCATTTTTTAGTAGAAGTGTTTCAATACCATATTTGAATTGCCCAATACCAGTTGTATATGGTTTGGGTGGATGCCACGCGCAAAACCCTCTGTGAAGGTCATAAATGAGGTCAAAGGTCAATTAAGTGCATATAGCATACATCAACTTGAAATTGCACCATATCTTGGTCAATTCTACAGGTAGAATGGTAAAAATGGTATCAAAATGAAGCTAATGAATTGGGTCATCATTTGCAATGATTTTATGCAAATTATCACATTTGCATACTCATGAATATTAATGAGGAAGTCAAAAATTTGTAAATTTTCGTTAAAAATCTACTAGTATAGTTGACAAATATATGCCATATCTTCCTTATTTCTATTATTTAAAGATCCGAATTGTACCAAAATCATGTGAAGACATAGGGCTTTCGTTAAATGTATATTTTTATAGATAAATATAATTTAATTCCACCGAGAATAACCGCCAAAGGTGGGTGGGTGTAAATTTAAAACAGAACGTAAAAATCTCAATACAGTCAGAATCAACATTAAACACTCATTAAACATATTCCTTATATCAAAATATGATTTATTCGTGGAAATTGATTTTAACTTACTTAAATATTATGCTAATTAACTCATTTGCATATTTATGAATATTGATAATGTATTGAACATGTATGACAAATAGCGTCCAAATAAGGATCTATATCTGAGTGATAAACAAGCAGTGCCTTTTAATAATTATACAAAATGCAACACATATGTCTCATTACATAATATATGTTTGTACATGACATGTAGAACTGTATTATTTATTCTTATAATCATCGGCAAACCACAGTAGTTTCTACCGTTATTATACAAATTATACCAATTCCAATCAAAGAAAACATGTAGTGCCGTCAACGTAAAATGTCGCCTGGTATATTAACCTTTTAATTAATAAGTTGGTATTTTTTAACAAACTACCGGGTATACGTATGTTCTTTTAGTTGCATGTATAGAGTCGTATTGGAGAACAAGAAAACGTTATTCTTAGCTAATTGCAGTTAATTTCTTTCGTACCCTGACTTGTCCGTACTTTCACAATGTTTATAAAGCCTTAGTTGATACAGTTTGTTGCTATTTTAATCAGTAGCAATGTGTAGTAAGTAACGATGATTAGGACGGTATAGTATGCACATATGAGTAATTTCCTTTTTGAACGTTTCTATTGTGACTTTACAAATCATAAGCTTATCAATAAAGACTACACAACTTGGATTCAAACTAGATAGAACAAGTCGCCCGATGCGTCGAATTATATCTGGTCCTGATACTAGTATACCCATGCCACAATCAAACGATTATATCTTCCTAATGAGTTAAACCGAAGTCGATACTCGCTAAGTTACTTTCCTTTAGTTTGCGAACAAAGTCAGAGACGTTACTAAGAAAGAACAAGCTTGTTGTAAGAGAAAGCTACCATAATGTACAGAAGACAACGAAAAGACGCGAAGTTTGCCAAATGCCATCAAAAGATGCGAGGGTCATTTTATGCTTTGGGTGCTTCAAGCGAAGGATGCCTTACTTATTTATTATTCAGTTCTCTTCATTGATTCCGTTTTTCCTCAGGTTCGGCCTCTACTGTTCTTCGCCTTGCGGTTTTCAGTCTTGTTCTCGGTCTCTTAATGCCACGAGGTATCAATTGAGACGCTTGAAGCATATACATTTCCCACTGCGTATGTCTTTGTCTAGGGGATGAACTCCCAATATGGATTTGGGAGGCATCGTAAACAGGTTGCTCGTGGTCTAGGGGGAGTATATGGGAGGTCATCAGACAAGTTGTGACATCAGGAGGAATCATGATGATCAAGGAATATCGGGGTGCATTGCAAACTCTCGATGTGCTCGAGACGTTATGCGTCAATTCCTCTTCCTCGGGGATGTACTTCCGATGGATCAGGCGTCTATGATCCCATTTATCTCAGAGAAGGCGTCCGGTGTCTCGGGTAAGCTTCATGAATGTTTTGGGGAATCTGGAGACATCTTGTGAAAACGCGAGTACATGTACATTCGTCAGGGAAATTCAATGCATGCATATTTTTACCCGATGTATTCGCGCTGTCATGTCGGGAATAACCCGGGAAGGCATCCCAGAAGCGCACCAGAGACTCGGGAATACCAGTTACCATGTTAACTTATGCGCTAGGCATCCCAGTGATATTTGGGACACATTCTCGGTCTCGGGATTACAATTTTGAATTGAAACTTCGGGTATGTCATGAGACATTTCGGGTCATCGTGAGTAATCGGGTGGGGGTATCGGTAGACATCGGATGACTCCCGAGTTGTCCTGAAGTTATACGTTTGTCCAACTGCCTCGATGATTTACTCCCGATGGAAATTAGGGACTTCGGGATGTGTTGGGATCAGGTTCTGCAAGAAAATCGGTAGTATCGAGAGACATAGACAAATGTGTAATTCCTTATCTCTGATAAGTTCGCATTGTGTACCTTGGCATAGCCCCGACATATGTTCTGGGGAATTGTCCCAGTTACCGGAAGCCTACGTCTGATAATAGTTGAATGAGACAGGTAGAATTTGTTAAGATATAATATGTTAAAAATATTTGGGCCAAAATATTTTTCAGATTTGTCGAAGGTAGCCGTTGTGGAAACTTGACATGAGTATTTTCATGTTAGCTTAAATTTGCTTGATATATTCGCAGATTCGCAACTTTGTTGTTTGGTTGTACTGTTTAGATTTTCCAAATTTGACGTAATCTATATAATGTTGATCAAAAAAGGTTCGCTATGTTTGTCTATTAAGTGTAATAATGTTGTCAACCTGATCAATGTATAAGTCTTCAGCAAAGGTCTGAAGTATGACTTGTGTCTCTCTGGTGTTTATTTGTAGTCAAACCTAGTTTGCATACTTGCTAAAGAAGAGTATGAAGGGTATTAAAATAATGATCGGATGGCATGATGTTTATAGAATCACCATCTGGGACATTCAAATATTTAAGTCTGTATGAAAGTTGTGTCATCAAAGAAAACCAAACTGTGTACTGTACATATAATTCTCAGAACATGTCCCCAAACGACTGCCGTATCATTGTTGGGTTTCTCTCTATGACGGGATGTGAAACTATTATTCTGCTTGAAAAGATATGAACTTCTGTTGGATATTAGAAGAGACGTACATTCAGATGAGACAGAGAGTTGTACAAACTTGTTAATGACTCCTGTTTCTTAAAGCTCTATAAAACAAGGCTTGAAATACTTCTGCCAAGAAGTTAAAAAAGAAGTTAAGTTACTAATATTCGAGGGCTGCTTTCAGCAGTTCAGCTGTTCAGCCACCCTTTGACATTTTAACTTCCCTGGTCATTGGGCCACCTAAGGAACCCTGTGTTCGAGTTTCCCTGGGGAGACTACTTCTCTCCTGGCGAGTGTGCAGCCAACATTTATCAGCGGCGCCCAGAACTATCGAACGTGTATAGACATCTCCCTAACAGGCATCAATTCACACCTTGGTTGAGTGGAGCATGGGGGTATTCTTGCTCAGAGAAATTTGAGCAGTGGTCGAGACGGGGATTGAACACGGGACCTTTCGACCCGAAGCGCGCCTCCCTACCTCTAGGTCACTGCTCCCCCAGTGATGTGAAGTGATGCGCTCGAACTGCACATCGCAAGAGCAAACTACCAACCAGGCACTTGTATACGGATACAAGCCGCGATGCATCCATAATGAATACAGAAATCAAGACGTGATCTACTAATTCTTCATACTACTTGCATTGAACTGAGAAGGTGTTTGTAAATTCACGTGCTAATATATCCACAGTTAATGTTCACAATCAATCTAAAACTAAACAGCGACATTGTAACTTGTCTTATTTGCACATATATACACTATTGTTTCATGAATGCTTTGTGGCGTTTTCTGTATAGATTCATAGTTTAAACTTGCCAAGAACGTTATTGTCTTAAGCACTTAAGGGGGTATATGCACCTTGTGTTTAATGATCAAAGCTCCCACGGACGGGCATTGGTACCTGCTGTTTCTCGGTACTCTGTAGATGTTATAACACGAAAGGCATGCTTTAACTCTATATTCATTCTAATTGAAACAAGACAATTAAAATATCAATCTGGTGCTGTATGGAAATATAATATAATGTAACAGTATTAATGCTTTAAAATGAACCATTCCCCACCTATTTTGAGCTTTTACAAAGGAACAAGTAAAAGTGTATGAACAATTTGCAATATCGTTTTGATTATCATCATCTTTTTATATTCCTAAAGCATAATTTGAATCTAGTTTTATGTTTGTTCTTATTTTTCATACTAAACTCGAAAATACTAATTGCAGCTCACGTGTATGCCTACGCTTAGGTAGCTCATTCCTCCTTAAACGAATGTTGACATATTTTAAATGAATTGGTTCATAGCAAAAATGACGACATTATAACACATAGATGGTTCACACACGTCGAATTTTTATGAAAAATATTGCTAATTTTAGGTGTTCTCATCAATATTTATGAGTATACAAATGCACGAATTAATAAAAAGTTATTTTTATTAATAGTCCAGTGCATTAGCTTCATTTTGATACCATTTGTAAAATTTTTGACCGAAAACTGACAGAGATATAATGATATTTCGAGGGAGATATATAAAAAATGCACTCATTTGACCTTTGACCTAATTCTGAGAAAACGAGGCAAAATCACGGATGGCATCCGGCCGTTTCAGATTGCACACATATCAAAGATAACATATAGCATGGATGCCACATTCTACTCTCCGATGCCATGGCTCGTCATATTTTCTCCGTATGGACTCCCGACTATATCGTCTGGTTACCATATCGAACCAATGATGCGTATTCAATTCCCGATACATCAATCAATGTGACCATATTTTTGTTGTGACCCGCATACATGTGGTAGTGTACGTGACGCAAATAACACCAAACTGGAAAAATAACAAACTGAACGGCAGAACAATGACTCGAATATAATGAGTATAGTAATTAATATATATATATAGTTTTTTAATAATGTTAAATCTAATCTAACGGCTCTAGGCCGAATATGATATATTAGAATATCAACCATGAGAAACAACGAATGGTTGATATTGTTGAAAGGGTGTGGTAGGGTGGGTGCAACTTTCACCGTTGCTGTCGGACAAACAAGTGGTCATATACGTGGCAAAACTTGTGATATTCACGCTCGGTGAATATCGGAGTCACGCGAGAGTTACCATGACAACCACATAGCGTCGACTTGTAGCAATTGACGGGCCGTGTGTATACACCCGGCAACCACGTGAATTTTCCCGTAATAAATTAGATTAATTCATAGGTGAATTAATCGTCATTATTCCAAGATAAAATTTCAAAAAACAACTGTAGACAGTAATCACTATTTAATTATATAATTGCCTTTTAGAAAATGACAAACGAATATTACCCAAACACTATAGTAATGCATATTATTGTACATGTAGTAGATATAGACTTGCCTGATAAGCATATGTTAATAGATTTAATTAAAGTGGCATATAATGGCCATGTTGACTTGAACTCTAACGGGTCACGCTGTTAGAGTTAAACACGCTTTAAGGAAGGCAACAACCGAGGGCATGGATTCACGATTTATTTATCAAACCGTATATCAATTTACTGTAACAAACTACCGAGATAAATATGTCGTACACCGTCATAAAATCGAGTACGCTCTAGGTACTCGAGTTGAAACATATCGGGACGACGTACGCTCCAAGTACCCCGTAATAAGACCAAGTACGCTCTAGGTACTCGAGTTGAAACATATCGGGACGTACGCTCCAAGTACCCCGTAATAAGATCGAGTACGCTCCAGGTACTCGATATGAAAACTATATCGGGACGTACACTCCAGGTACCCCGTAATAAGACCAGGTACGCTCGATGTACCGTATAAAAATCATGTCTACAGTAAATATGTATTTTAACCAAATGTGACTTATCTAAACAAATGAGACCTTTTAAGATATGCCAGTTTTTTATTTGAGACAACGCTCGGACAAGTCTTAAATGCTCATAAAAAACTACAGTCAGATGACTGAATTTTGTAACCACAGGGACCTCAGCCACCACTGGTAACTCAGTAGAGACCGAGAGAAACCCCATGGAAATGCAAAATATATTTTGTATTGAGTCAGTGTTAATAAACACATAGATATGCCCTCGGTTGCCTCCAAGCGACAGAATTTTCCGCCACGGAATGAAGAATAATATAATTTTGACATCTTTATTTTATTATTTTCATTTCCCCCAAAATTCTTATATAAAGATTTAAATTGCCTTCGCGAATGACAGCAATTTAGAAATCCAGACCAGCGGTGGACAAGTGAATGTCGTTATCGCGAAACAACCATACTGTCTAAATATCGATATTAACCGTTGTATGATAGCTTCATTGCGTTTGACCAATCTTGTTTAATCGTTACGTTTTTAAACAGGCGTGTTCGCCCCGGTAACTCTAGGACGTACACCAACCCATATTAATTTTAAACCACGGAAGGCTTTTCGAACGTACTTAACTGCCTGTAAGTAACGTGAAAATGCAATAGGAGACGTTAATTAGCTCTCTCCCCTTAGTACTCTCGAAAACAAAATTTGTCCTATCTGCGGATCACTCTGCTTTTATCCCTGCTTTGTAAGTTATGCGTGGTAGTAGTTAGGCTAAAATATAGGCGAACATTGGCACACATGTCGTCTCATTCCATACGACTGATAAGCCCTATGCAGCATAGTGGTAAGACTAATATAAAGGCGTTTCCTTTCAATTCTATTCTTATATTGTGTGAAACTAAAATTGCCAATAAGGTACTGAATGCAACACAAAAATTTGATTGAGGTCAAGATTATAAACGCTTTAAGAAGGTACGCGCGCATTTTATCTAAAGATCAAACATTTCTCATCATCCAAAAATGACAGAAAATCATCCCACGTCACGAGTCCCGTTATCGAGACACAGCTTTCAAACGACCTATCGTTGTAATACATTAATACTATCTAATTCTTACATTTATGACACCAACATATTCTTTCTTCTTTTTTCTTTTTTTTTAAAGTGTTAGGTATTCTATTCCTGTCTAATCAAAGAATTATGTCTTATATGGTAATTTGCATGAATAAACTTGGTTTGCATTTTGGAATGTAATGCAACATGTATAATAATTTTGAAAAATTCAAGTAAAACCATCGTTTAGGCAACGCCCGGTCATTTAGCGCTATTTATGTCTATTTCTCAATTATCCTTGTTAAACCTAATTTATCTTTTTTCACAGTAAGACATTTTCGCGCCACCCGAAAGAAACGTTCGGGCACCGTACATTTCACGGTTCGGATTCATTTGGTTTTAATGCAGACGGTGGGAAAATGTTCCAATAAACCCGTGGAAAATACTAGAAAGCTGTATCGACGGAAACATTCATTCTCAACTCCCATATTAGAAAATATGAATCAAACGAATTGGCTGATGGCAGACGAAACTTGCTTAAAACTAAAGATCCAGAATGATATAAGTTGCTGTGAGCCAAATTTGATCGATGATCCCACCGATTAAAAATTGATGCATCGGTCTAAACTACCCGAGCGTTTTGTTAACATTGCAGCTAACGGAGAATCTGCGATCCGTGATGATTTCTTTTTGTATAGTACCTAACATCAGCCCTACGTTCAAGGAAAGTAATCTGCAAACATGTTTAACAATCACGGGTTTTTGTCGATATAATCCTATATCAATATATATAAATCCTCGCGAGTTCTCGTTAGTAAAGGAGAGACTATGTTTGGTATACAAAACTTTCGTGCCACCAGCTGGCTATTGGTGATTGTCCATTCATCCAACAGATTGTCAGTCGGCATTTTGAATAAATACGGTTGATCTCCCCTATAAATCGATTATTTAGGTCGGTCACTTGTTCACATAACGCTGTGTACAAAAACATTGTAATTGCTCTGATTTATGTTTTATTTAATATATATTATGTTTATTAGCGGTATACCTTAGTGAATAATGTATTCGGTTTACTGCCCTTTTCTCAAATTAAAATGTTTGAAACAGTAAAAATACAATGCTATTATACTGCAATGCATGCATACAAGTGACATATCTGATCAAACGGACTATACGACGAGAATGTTTTGATAAGTTAAATAACAACTCTGATATGACAACGTATCCGCACTGACATTTAAGGATTCCGTGTTAAATTATCTAAGTTGTATGACAATAATATTGCGAGATTGTCTGGCCGACACTAAATTCTGAAAAGCGTGCCCCACGATGTTCAGTATAAATAAACCAAAAGCCGTGAGTAATATCTAATACTGTACAACGGATATTATTTGTGTTAATCTATGATACTATTCGCTAATTGAGTTCCTCGGAACCACCTCCAGTCCTTACTAGCGCACTTGCACACTAAACTTTAAATAATGTCCGAACTGCACACTCGTTTGACCGCCTGGTATCAGCGCTGTCGGAAAGAAGTATGTGATCCTAGAAACCAGCGATACCCTACTCTCCGAATATTCTCTACTATGTGGATGTTAAACGTGCCTTCCAGTACCGAGACATGTACATCTGGTTTACCTACCAGTTTAACTCAAATGTTCGAAACACTTAATACCGGCCGATATCCACCCATCCGCCGTGCCGACAATTCATGAGCGCGCGTAAATAATACACTCGATGTTACTTCCGAAATTTGAGAAATATAATTCACGCAAATCTAATGTGATTTACGATAGTATTCGCGACAAGGATTAAATGTATATACGAACAACCACGCATTACCGCAAAGATGTTTTTGGCTTCGTTAAAACAACACACCCAATTATACCCGACGTATAATATAAATGGATTATTTAGGTCGGTCACTTGTTTACATAAAATTATGAACATAAACATTGCAATTTCTCTTACGAAAGTATTATTTCAATGTATATTATATGTATAAGTATGCACCTTAATGAATAAGGTATTGGTTTTCACTGCCTTCTTCTCCAATTAAAATGTTTAAAACATTAAAACTACAATGTTATTATATTGCAATGCTTGCATACAAGTGATAGACCAAATCAAACGGACTGTATAGGCACGGATTATTCATTGTTGCCGATATTCAGAGACTGTTTATCATAATATATATTCAAACTCTTTTAAGACAATAAATACAAAGTACCAGTGTGTAACTAAATAACTAGATTATGCATATTTTTGTTATATGAACATATTCGAATATAGGTGTACTAAATAAACACGTTGATTGTTTCAGTGATGATAGATACCCCAACATAAAAGCATGCCTCTCCTTTTCAAAAGGCGAGTCCGTGTTTAGATACATTTTTTTTTTGTAACCAAAGTTAAATGATTTATATACCTATACAGTGTCATGTTCTACATGATTTCTGCGTTTGTTTTGAAAAGAGACATAGAAGGCACCTGTGAACTTATACTCAAAAGCAACCCGTGACGGTTCACGACCTTCAGTCAACATTCTTCTACTATTCAAACCTGTTTAACATCTTTAATCATAGGCATACAATACACAATTGTATTTTAGATATATATACAATACTGCCTGGTTTCCACCTTTATTCATTTTATGAGAAGAACAGTATTGACGTATTCGCCCTGACGCATTTTCTGTTTAAAACAGACGGTACATGTAAAAACCGAGTATAAACCAAATCACTCTACTCATTATGATACCATACAACTCAACGTGTACTCATTATTGTAATTGAAACATCCGGTGATTTCCCATCACTGTACTCATTATTGCCATACTATACAATTCAACGTGTACTCATTGTTGCGAGAACCGGAAGTTGACTCGTTTATACACTGTGGTAAAGTTATGTCGTCTGAGCGACCCGTGTCAGCTCGTGCACGCCATGCACTATATAACAACATTTTGAGCTTCATTACATGTAAACATAAGCACTTATTTGCCTTAAAGGTAGACATGTACCACTACATGACAGCAACCTTTCGTCAACATTTTCAAGGGGCTGGGTCTGAGCAACGCCAGCGTAGACGACGTACTATTTAAATAATGAGCCTCAAAGGAACCAGTATTGGTGTACTGCTAACACCAAGCTTAACATGCTCTTGTCCAGCATGAAATGAAATTCCCAAATTATTTCATCAAATTCAATAATATTATTACCTCAACTAGGCTCGGTTCCGTCGTCTAACGCTGGACTCGCTTTCTGTGACCCACGCCATATGCCCCATTTCCTCATTTGACACTAACCGGCATACTACGGTTAATACAAGATATTTTAGTCAGCTCAAATAATAATGCAACTTTCACCGTTGCTGTCGGACAAACAAGTGGTCATATACGTGGCAAAACTTGTGATATTCACGCTCGGTGAATATCGGAGTCACGCGAGAGTTACCATGACAACCACATAGCGTCGACTTGTAGCAATTGACGGGCCGTGTGTATACACCCGGCAACCACGTGAATTTTCCCGTAATAAATTAGATTAATTCATAGGTGAATTAATCGTCATTATATTCAACAAAAGCAACTATTGCTTTCCGCATTTGAACTGTACATAAATATAGATACATTAAATCAAACAGTTAAGTGCAATTGAAGATAACATAGGCAGGCTTGGAAAACAATACGGTAGTATCGCGGTTGAGGTGGTTAACAAATCAAGCAAGATAATTAAAACAATGGGAAACAGAACTTACACATATAAACTACCTGCCTTCGGCGAAAAACACCACAAATGCCAATTTCAATCTGCGGCCCAAAGTTCCACCTGACCCCAACTTTTGTCGTATTGCAAGCTGTTTATCTGCTCTTGTCTTACATGTTTACAAACTTAAAAACATTACAATGAACTCGTTGTCATTAACATGTCGAGATAAATGTTATAGATGAAAGCTGTTTGACGTCATGTCAACCTTGCATTTCACTTTTGTGATAACAAAATGTCGCTCACAGAAACCGTGAGAACTGACAGCTAGACAAACTCTTATATATACGCTGATCGTCTAGTAATACAAGATATTTCAAATACGCCGATATTTAAAACTGAATGATTTATTAAAACAAAATGCTAGTACTAGTATATGAACTGCATTTGATTCCATTCTTGTTTGCTCGTGTTGTATTCGAATTCTTCGAGATATTTTATTCATCGATGACTACTCGATGTCAACCTTTACACCCGCCCCTCAAATCAAAATACATGTAGTATATTATTTTCGTTTAAATTTATGAAAAGAAGTGTTGTTTAAACGAAATTATATTTAATATATACTTTCTTTCTATGAATAAACAGCCAGGACAACTCTTGGTCGAATCCATCGAGACACCTCGTTCGAGACCGAGCTGTAAGGAGATATATAGTTAGATATATTTGTTTCATTCCATACCACATGTTCTATTACTACAGTCTGGTTTAAGCTGAAAAGCCCATGTTGCCAGCAACCCAGAGAAGACAGTGCAAAGTCATCATCACAGCCGACCTTAAGGTGTAACCAGCCAAAGAAGACGAAATACAGACGAAGAAGTATCTATAGACAATGTAACAAATAGTACTGGTATTGTACCACTGAATGTTTCGGGTGTTCTGTTAATAAATACAATTGATATTACTGTACTACATGTACTTATATTGCGACAGTAATGACGTACCACAGACTATGACTGTAGTTGACAGACAACCATTAGTTTGTTTTGGTCAGAGGAATATAAATGTCAAATTAGAAAATTATGGTCACAAGTTCTTGTGGAAAAGTTTTTTATGTAATGGTTTGAGTATCATGACAGACATTTCTTTTTCTCTTCAGACCTAAAATAAAAAAATGTTATTAGTGGTCACCCGAAATAAGTACTAGTGACCATTGGGTGCATATGTTACAGCCATTTTAATCGGACCAAATTGACACACAGAAGTAGGAGTTTATACTCGTAGTTGTTTAGTATCAGTTTGTTTTGTTTGTTCAGTTTTGTGTTGGTTATTGTGGTGTGTATTTGTGGTTGTGATTTTTCTTTTTTGTTAGTTCCTCCACGTGCATGCCTTGCTCTTCTATCCGATTTTATATTATCACTTTTGTTCCGACAAAAGCGAACGTGTTATATATCATTTTGTATTATGTTCCAGATCAACAACATTAAGTATACTATTGTGTCAGAGTTGTTTTGGTCTATATGCTGACGTACAATCCAAGGCCAATCAAAATCCAAAAAAGCGAGACAATTGCAATTAACGAAATCTTAATTATTTATGAATAATTGTAACTCACTCTCTGTGATATTAACTGTATATTTCCATACATCTACGTGTCAAATACCGGTCATACATAAATGACTACGTTTATATCATCTGTATATCGAATAATACTCGTATTTTTCAACGTCACACACCATGGCGTAACACGAACTTCCGACGTTTGTCGCTCCTCAACGATAGGACGCCAATCTGTCGTCTGAGCCAAACGATCGATATAATACCAATCTGGCGACCGCACCAAGCAGCGTCACAACGACAGATAACTGCATGGTAACATGTTTGGATTCACGTTTAGTCTATTGACTGCCACACATGCAACTGAAATAACACTGATAAAAATGGCAGAAAAATCCAAAATACTAATATTACGCCTTCTTAGCATGCCAGACATATACACAAATGTACGATATAATGTGGCCGACATACTAAATCAGTCAAAACATAACCAAAATTGTTCTTTTTACGTCGTTATCTGTAAATGCGATAATAGACGATGTTTATGCTGTCATGTATTGACATGGTATAAATCAGACGTTGTACTTATCCAGTTTGCTTTCTGGGACAACACTGATTGTTGTACTTCTCGGAATTCATTATATAGGCTAGATCATGATGTTACTAACAATATTGCATGCAAGTTGGTATTTTCTTGAGAAAGTGTTGAGAAAGCTAATGGGATTTGGCGCTGCTACTTTCACGGCCAGTGATTTATGTTATCTATAACCCCACTAAATTTATTGATAAGAAAATGGTGTGTTGTGTGGTGAATGGGCAATAATGGTTCTTTATTTATCGCATTTGATATCAATTTATCTGAACTGGTACTGGATTTATCGCATACGCAAGCATAACATTTAACGTTTATTTCGGGAATTATTTCCTATCAATGATCATTTTGACATTGACCTTTGACACAGTGACCCGACGTTTGACACATATACCTTGATACCGTGTATGTTAGAAATAGATAGGTCAAATGTTGCATGATTTATTGCACCGAAATGGGTTTCCATTCAATGATCATTTTGAATTGTTGACCTTTGACCCAATGATGCCAAAATTATAATAGTTTTAAAATCTACAAGTTATACCAAATATTGATATTTGAAATATAATTAAACTCCACCCAGAATGAATTATTTGCCAATTCAAACCCAGTTTTTATTGGCTCACCACTTAAACAATATTCCATGTGGGTGGTGGCAAAGGGATTCGACCCGATAAAAATATCTTTCACATCTATACTATGAATATCTAAGACAGGGATCTTACTTTATGACTGACCCTCATATACCCAACTCAACATTATGGCCAATATTTTAAACAAGCCGAATACAATCATTTAATTTGTACTGCACACTTCAAGACAATATAATATTATACATAAAAATACAACTTTTATCAATACACGTACACAATGTCGCCTGTGTCGAGCATAGAATGTTCACAAAATGCGTAAAACCCGGTTTGACGACACAACCATGCACAGACAGAAACTAGAAAACGGCCTTCGATAAAGAAGAGAAATCATTATTTACGCACGATCTCAGGATATTAGTACGACGATTTGATAGCGAGACATTTTTTTGCAACTTACCACCACCCATATTTTTCTGTTCCGCTTAAATAGACGATAATCCGAGTTCAGTGAGAACTGATATTCAATTTCTAATATTACATTCATTTCGACCATTTGTAGTATCACGTGACGGATCATGTGACAATATAGAAAATGTTTGGTGTTCGGGTAATACCATGCAACTCTTCAGCCAATCAAATTACTCGTAACAAAAGCTAGGCCGTTTTCTAGTTTCTGTCTGTGCAGGGTTATGTCATCAAACCGGGTTTTACGCATTTTGTAAACATTCTATGCCCGACACAGGCGAAATTGTGTACGTGTATTGATAAAAGTTGTATTTTTTATGTATAATATTATATTGTCTTGAAGTGTGCAGTACAAATTAAATGATTGTATTCGGCTTGTTTAAAATATTGGACATAATGTTGAGTTGGGTATATTAGGGTCAGTCATAAAGTAAGATCCCTGTCTTAGATATTCATAGTATAGATGTGAAAGATATTTTTATCGGGTCGAATCCCTTTGGGTGGGGGGAGGGAAACAGATCTATAAATTTACATGGCATGGGCTAAGCTAAAACAGTCAAGGTACGAAGTACGTAGCTTACACCTAATTTAGCCATTTCTCGAAATATGTTTGTTTTGCGCTCACACACCATTGTTTAAAGTGGAGGTGTCGGTATTTTTACCAATATGAAAATCAATCTTAAAGCACAAATTGGTGTTTATATCCTTATAAAAAGTAGCCAAACATGTCCCTATAAAAATACTAATCATTTATTACAAAACCAATATTCGCGAGTTTTTGTTGTTGTTTAAAAGCATTTACATTGTAGAATAAATAATTCGTACAATTTAGCTAAAGGTTCTTCTGCATTTTTTGCATAAGAATACAAAAAACAGTAGTTAATTATATAAATAGAAATCAATGACTCGATTGGTTAACTTCACAAATTACGCTAGATTTCTATAGCAAATACCCATGCACATTTTATATGATTAACCAGTTCTGAATAAGACATAGTGAATGTGAAAATAATTAAGAACAACATTCCAAGTTGTACCGTATATAGTATGGCAACATTGAACTGGTAATTAGTAATCTTCGTGTGTTTTCGTTACTGTACCTTAATATTTTACTTAAGGTGGTACGCGCACCTTTGATCGAACGGTCAAATTTTCCCCGAACATCTTAAAATCACAGAACAATCATCTCGAACAACATTCAGCTCATAAAATTAATATGCCATCAGGTTCGTTTTCGAGATACATGGCTTTCTAATGACCTACTATTGTAGTTTGTTCATTTTATCCATTTCTTGCATATATGACACCAACGTGTTCATTTTAGAATTTTTATTATATGAAACCACTTTTAAACAATGCATGATATTTTGTGTGTTCAATGGTCATTCATATTGACATGAGTCACAATTCCAGGTGTCTGGTGAACAAATTCAGTATGTGCATGATAAATAGTTACCCCACCCACTCGCAAAAAAGTGTGATTTTCAATCGAACGTCAAAAAATATCTTACGATCGAAAATAATTTAAAATTGGATTAAGTTGAGAATCAAATAGAACACCAGTTTAGTCAAATAAAAATTAGGGGTCACCAGCCTTTTTTGGGAGCTATTCATCAAAAAGTACTAATTTTGAATAAATTTGCATAAAATTAACCTGATTTGCGTATTGGAATGAAATAACATTTTATTAAAAGTATTTCACAATGTAGCCACTTCATATATTAACTAAATCATGCACTACATATTTTATATAAGCACATGCATTTGAACAATTGTAGTGACTTATTGTACACCCATATAATTCCCTATTTTGCCGTTCCCCACCCACTTTTCCTATATGCAAAATATAAAAAGTAAAAAAATATCTATTTTGTTCACTAGTATTATGTTTATTGTCCTTCATCAGCATTCATATGCGATCATTGAAATTCATGCTTGTTCTTATCTAATACGATTTAGAAAATTTCCGAATGCGCACAAGGTAGCTCGGGCCTCCTAAAGGTGGGATACATCCTTTTGAATAAAAACCTGTAACTTGACTTTTGATGATATTCTGCATAAACATAGTAACAGATGTTGTCTTTCTGTTTATGCCACACTTATAACTCGTTCATCAATATACTGTATGTCACAATTGTAGTGACACTCATTATTCTTCGAGTGTTTCCGTTATTGTACCGTTAAGGTTTTTTTTAGTCCCCTACCGGTTTTTGACATGAGGGGACTATAGGTGTGCCCTCCGTCCGTCCGTCCGTCATGCCGTACGTCAGTCCGTCCGTCAAATAATCTGGATCCTGACATGACTCAAACAGTTTCCAAGCTAGGTTCATGAAACTTGGTATGTGGCTAGGGGGCAACAAGGGGATTATGCACGTCTAAAGTATTTTGATTCTGACAGATATTGTGGTTGCTATGGCGACAGAAAGAGTGAAAATATGCCCAAATCTGGATCCTGCCATAACTCAAACAGTTTCCAAGCTAGGTTTATGAAACATGATATGTGGATAAAGGGCAATAAGGGAATTATGCACGTCTACATATATTTTGAATCTGACAAAAATTGTGCTTGCTATGGCAACAGAAACATTAAAAATGACTTCAAACCGGTAGGGGACTTCTGTATTGCTGGCAATTCTTAATTACTGGTTTTCTTAAGCTGTGCCACACTTATGACCCGTTCATCAGCATACTGTATGTCACAATTGAAAAAATGGACTCATTAGTCCATGATTGTAAGGTTTCGTTATTGTACCGTACATCCTGCCAGGATGCCGGATAAAACGGGTTCTTGAGTTCTTTTTCAAAAGTGCCACATTTATAGCTTGTCACAAGTACTGAAGTGTGTTATTTGTGTTACTGTAACTGCTGTTTTCACTATTACTGCCGCTAATGACACTAGCAGTGTTTCAAAATCAAATTTCAAATCAAGTTATTAGCAAATCGGCACTAATGTGCCTTTGGCCAAATACAAATGAACAAACAAAGGAACATGACAAACATACAAAAAAAACATAAAATACTTACAAATACATTTACAAAGCAAATATTAAATATGTACAAAAAGAAACAGTTTAATAGTTCAAGACATTTTTTCTTTCATTCATGACTTTTGTTAAAAATACAGAAATTTTAGTAAGTTTATCAAGTTTATTCGATGACATTAATGTAGTGAATTTATTTAGATTTGGGAATGTTGTTCTTCCTAAATAGCGTGTCCTTAAGTTATAATATTTTGGACAGCATAGTAGCACGTGATATTCAGATTCGATACAGTTTAAGTTACACATTTTACACAGTCTTAATTCTAGATTAATACCCAAATTTCTACCATGTTCAATCTCAAGAGTATGAGAGCCTAACCTGAAGCGTGTTAATTGCTTTCTTAGTTTATTACTCAATTTATCTAAATACCCTTCATATTCAAATATTTGTTTGTATTTACAATAATAATGTAGTTTTGGAGAATCTCTTATAGAGGCATTCAATTCTTGTATAAACTGATCGTTACAATTACTAATGTTTGTTACTTTTGTTAATGAAACTGGTATTGTTACTGTTTCTACTGCTAATGACACTAGCAATGTTACAATTACTGATGTGTGTTACTTGTGTTAATGAAACTGGTATTGTCACAATTTTAAACAAAGTCAACATGACATTATAAGTCAAAGTTTATTGTCGGGGACATATTCAATAGCATAAGGAACAAACTCTAACAAGAATAAATTTGAAACGTCTTCATTAACTTTTATCATGCAAAACTTCAATGACCTTGCAAACCGAAAGTAGAAAATGGTAATGTTTCTTAAATATCTTTTAAAGTATACATTTGCAGTCTTAAACTAAGTAAGATGCATTAATGATACGCATTTTAGCAAGAACTATTTGACAGATTATGTATTTGTGAATGAGCAAGATTTGCAACGGAAGTGCTGTCATGCTTCTATAAATTCACTTTATTAATATTTAGTTTTGTTTAACTTCAAGGCTTCAATGATTACACCATATTACAATGTATTCAACAAACAATTTGAATAATTTATTTGCTTTTAAAAAAAAAAGCACAATCCCGCAATATATTGTACTCCATTGTAAAACCATTTTTACAGTGCAGTAACGAAAACACACGAAGAATACTGAGCACCAGTTTAAGGTAGCCACACTATATACGGTACAAATTGGAATGTTGTTCTTATTTACCTTCATCATGTCTTATTCAGATCTGGTTAATCATGTATTATTCTCCTATAAAATATGCATGAGTATTAGCTATAGAAATCTAGCGTAATTTGTGAAGTTAACCAATCAAGTCATTGATTTCTATTGTTTCTTTCACATGAGTAGAAATTTGTTCTGCTGATATTGTGTAACTTTAAAGGAGGTGTACCCGTATCTTTTCATGTCTTCAAATGGCGATTAAACTACAGAGGGATTACTATTTTTTGTATTCTTAAGCAAAACATGCAGAAGAACCTTTAGCTAAAATTGTACGAATTATTTATTCTAAATGCTTTTAAACAACAACAAAAATCTCTGAATACTGGTTTTGTAATCAATAATCAGTAATCTTTTATTGAAAGGTTTTGCTTCTTTTTTATAAGAATATAAACTAGCAATTATTGCTATCAGATCTTTATATTGGTCAAATGCGGGAACATCTACTTAAATAATGGTTGTGTAAGGAAATAAAAATATCGAGAAATGTCTTAAAAGTAGGTGTAAGCTACGTACTTTGGATTTTTACCTGGAAAGTTTTAGCTTAGCCTATGCCATGTAAATTTATAGATCTGTTCCCCCACACACCAGGAATGGTAAACAGGTTTTTGAAAATATGACCACTGGACAATTAATTCATTCTGGGTGGAGTTTAACTATAAATCACATGTCAATATTTTTTTCTAACTTGTAGATTTTAAAACTCTTATAATTTCGGCATCATTGGGTCAAAGATCAACAATTCAAAATGACCATGAATGGAAACCCTTTCCGGGGCAACAAACCATGCAACATTTGACCTATCTTTTTCGAACATACAAGGTATCAAGGTATGAATATTGACGACGTATGATAGATGTACATTCAGGATCGTTGTGTCAAAGGTCGGGTCAATGTGCCAAAGGTCAATGTCAAAATGGTCATTAATAGGAAACAAGTCCAATGTGTACGTTAAATGCAGTTCGCTGTCAATAACATACGATATACTTTTATCTTTAATACATTTAGTACCATCTAGCCAATTCTGACACAAAACCCCGCCATTTTCTTATCAATAAATATAGCGGAGATAAAGACCACATAAATCACTGGCCGTGAAAGCAGCAGCGCCAAATCCCATTAGCCTTCTCAACACTTTCTCAAGAAAATACCAACTTGCATGCAATATTGTGTGTTACATCATGACCTAGGCTATATAATGGATTCCGAGAATTACAACAATCAGTGTTGTCCTAGATAGCAAACTGGATAAGTACAACGTCTGATTTATACCATGTCAATACATGACATCATAAACATCGTCTATTATCGCATTTACAGATAACGACGCCATAACAACAATTTTGGTAATGTTAATGCTGATTTAGTACGTCGGTCACATTAAATCGTATATGTCTGGCATGCTAAACAGCCGTTATATTGGTTTTTGGAGTTTATGCCGATTTTTATTAGTGATATTTTAGTTGCGTAGACTAAACGTGAATCCAAAAAGGTATCATACTGTTATTGGTCGTTATGGTGCAGTGTGGTGCGAGTGCCGGATTGACATTATCGGTTGTCGTTGTGGCGCGGCAAACGTAAATTGCGTTTTATTACATTTTTGCGCGGTCGAGGATTGACGTGTAAGCATTTTGTAGTTGTGTTGCGGGTGCCAGATTGTCATATGCCGTTTGGTACGCGAGGTTCGCGTTCTATCGTTGAGGCGCGAGAAATATCAAATGCGTTTGATGCCATTGTGGTGTGGTCGCGGATTGACGTTTTAGCATTTTGTCGTTGTGGTGCGGGTGCCAGGTTGACATTCTGTCGTTGTGCCGCGGATGTGGTACTGGCACCAGATAGGCGTTCTGTCGTTGTGGCGCGGGTGTGGTACGGGCACCAGATAGGCGTTCTGTCGTTGTGGCGCGGATGTGATACGGGCACCAGATTGGCGTTCTGTCGTTGTGGTGCGGGTGTGGTACTAGCACCAGATAGGCGTTATGTCGTTATGGCGCGGCGCGGATGTGGTGCGGGCACCAGATAGGCATTCTATCTTTGTTGTGCGAGTGTTTTACGGGCACCAGATTGGCATTCTGACGTTGTGGTGCGGGTGTGGTACTGGCACCCGATAGGCGTGATGTCGTTGTGGCGTGGGTGTGGTACGGGCACCAGATAGGCGTTATGTCGTTGTGGCGCGGCGCGGATGTGGTACGGGCACAAGAAAGGCGTTCTGTCGTTGTGGCGCGGCGCGGATGTGGTGCGGGCACCAGAAAGGCGTTCTGTCGTTGTGGCGCGGTGCGGATGTGGTGCGGGCACCAGAAAGGCGTTCTGTCGTTGTGGTGCGGGTGTAGTGCGGGCACCAGATAGGCGTTCTGTCGTTGTGGCGCGGCGCTGATGTGGTGCGGGCACCAGAAAGACGTTCTGTCGTTGTGGTGCGGGTGTGATACGGGCACTAGATTGGCTTTCTGTCGTTGTGGCGTGGGTGTTGTACGGGTACCAGATAGGCGTTCTGTCGTTGTGGTGCGGATGTGATACGGGCACCAGATAGGCGTTCTGTCGTTGTTGTGCGGGTGTTGTACGGGCACCAGATTGGCTTTCTGTCGTTGTGGCGTGGGTGTTGTACGGGCACTAGATTGGCTTTCTGTCGTTGTGGCGTGGGTGTTATACGGGCACTAGATTGGCTTTCTGTCGTTGTGGCGTGGGTGTTGTACGGGTACCAGATAGGCGTTCTGTCGTTGTGGTGCGGGTGTTGTACGGGTACCAGATAGGCGTTCTGTCGTTGTGGTGCGGGTGTTGTACGGGTACCAGATAGGCGTTCTGTCGTTGTGGTGCGGGTGTTGTACGGGTACCAGATTGGCTTTCTGTCGTTGTGGCGTGGGTGTGATACGGGCACTATATTGGCTTTCTGTCGTTGTGGCGTGGGTGTGGTACGGGCACCAGATTGGCTTTCTGTCGTTGTGGCGTGGGTGTTGTACGGGCACTAGATTGGCTTTCTGTCGTTGTGGCGTGGGTGTGGTACGGGCACTAGATTGGCTTTCTGTCGTTGTGGCGTGGGTGTTGTACGGGCACTAGATTGGCTTTCTGTCGTTGTGGCGTCGGTGTGGTACGGGCACCAGATAGGAGTTCTGTCGTTGTAGTGCGGGTGTGGTACGGGCACCAAATTGGCTTTCTGTCGTTGTGGCGTGGGTGTTGTACGGGCACCAGATTGGCTTTCTGTCGTTGTGGCGTGGGTGTGATACGGGCACTATATTGGCTTTCTGTCGTTGTGGCGTGGGTGTGGTACGGGCACCAGATTGGCTTTCTGTCGTTGTGGTGCGGGTGTGGTACGGGCACTAGATTGGCTTTCTGTCGTTGTGGTGCGGGTGTTGTACTGGTACCAAATAGGCGTTCTGTCGTTGTGGTGCGGGTGTTGTACGGGTACCAGATAGGCTTTCTGTCGTTGTGGTGCGGGTGTTGTACGGGTACCAGATAGGCGTTCTGTGGTTGTGGTGCGGGTGTTGTACGGGCACTAGATTGGCGTTCTGTCGTTGTGGCGTGGGTGTGATACGGGCACTATATTGGCTTTCTGTCGTTGTGGCGTGGGTGTGGTACGGGCACCAGATTGGCTTTCTGTCGTTGTGGCGTGGGTGTTGTACGGGCACTAGATTGGCTTTCTGTCGTTGTGGCGTGGGTGTGGTACGGGCACCAGATTGGCTTTCTGTCGTTGTGGCGTGGGTGTGGTACGGGCACCAGATGGGCTTTCTATCGTTGTGGCGTGGGTGTTGTACGGGCACTAGATTGGCTTTCTGTCGTTGTGGCGTAGATGTGGTACGGGCACCAGATTGGCTTTCTGTCGTTGTGGCGTGGGTGTGGTACGGGCACCAGATTGGCTTTCTGTCGTTGTGGCGTGGGTGTGGTACGGGCACCAGATTGGCTTTCTGTCGTTGTGGTGTGGGTATGATACGGGCACCAGATTGGCTTTCTGTCGTTGTGGCGTGGGTGTGATACGGGCACTAGATTGGCTTTCTGTCGTTGTGGCGTGGGTGTTTTACGGGCACTAGATTGGCTTTCTGTCGTTGTGGCGTCGGTGTGGTACGGGCACCAGATAGGAGTTCTGTCGTTGTAGTGCGGGTGTGGTACGGGCACCAAATTGGCTTTCTGTCGTTGTGGCGTGGGTGTTGTACGGGCACTAGATTGGCTTTCTGTCGTTGTGGCGTGGGTGTGATACGGGCACTAGATTGGCTTTCTGTCGTTGTGGCGTGGGTGTGGTACGGGCACCAGATAGGCGTTCTGTCGGTGTAGTGCGGGTGTGATACGGGCACCAGATAGGCGTTCTGTCGTTGTGGTGTGGGTGTGGTACGGGCACCAGATAGGCGTTCTGTCGTTGTGGTGCGGGTGTGGTACGGGCACCAGATTGGCTTTCTGTCGTTGTGGCGTGGGTGTGGTACGGGCACCAGATTGGCTTTCTGTCGTTGTGGCGTGGGTGTGGTACGGGCACCAGATTGGCTTTCTGTCGTTGTGGCGTGGGTGTAGTACGGGCACCAGATTGGCTTTCTGTCGTTGTGGTGTGGGTATGATACGGGCACCAGATAGGCTTTCTGTCGTTGTGGCGTGGGTGTGATACGGGCACTAGATTGGCTTTCTGTCGTTGTGGCGTGGGTGTTGTACGGGCACTAGATTGGCTTTCTGTCGTTGTGGCGTCGGTGTGGTACGGGCACCAGATAGGAGTTCTGTCGTTGTAGTGCGGGTGTGGTACGGGCACCAAATTGGCTTTCTGTCGTTGTGGCGTGGGTGTTGTACGGGCACTAGATTGGCTTTCTGTCGTTGTGGCGTGGGTGTGATACGGGCACTAGATTGGCTTTCTGTCGTTGTGGCGTGGGTGTGGTACGGGCACCAGATAGGCGTTCTGTCGGTGTAGTGCGGGTGTGATACGGGCACCAGATAGGCGTTCTGTCGTTGTGGTGTGGGTGTGGTACGG
Source organism: Spisula solida (assembly GCA_947247005.1). Taxonomy (NCBI): domain Eukaryota; kingdom Metazoa; phylum Mollusca; class Bivalvia; order Venerida; family Mactridae; genus Spisula; species Spisula solida. Next base: position 56,605,850 of record OX365945.1, read on the forward strand.
GCACCAGATAGGCTTTCTGTCGTTGTGGTGCGGGTGTGGTACGGGCACTAGATTGGCTTTCTGTCGTTGTGGTGCGGGTGTTGTACTGGTACCAAATAGGCGTTCTGTCGTTGTGGTGCGGGTGTTGTACGGGTACCAGATAGGCTTTCTGTCGTTGTGGTGCGGGTGTTGTACGGGTAACAGATAGGCGTTCTGTGGTTGTGGTGCGGGTGTTGTACGGGTACCAGATAGGCGTTCTGTCGTTGTGGTGCGGGTGTTGTACGGGTACCAGATAGGCGTTCTGTCGTTGTGGTGCGGGTGTTGTACGGGCACCAGATAGGCGTTCTGTCGTTGTGATGTGGGTGTGGTACGGGCACCAGATAGGCTTTCTGTCGTTGTGGTGCGGGTGTTGTACGGGAAGCAGATAGGCGTTCTGTCGTTGTGGTGCGGGTCTTGTACGGGTACCAGATAGGCTTTCTGTCGTTGTGGTGCGGGTGTTGTACGGGTACCAGATAGGCGTTCTGTCGTTGTGGTGCGGGTGTTGTACGGGTACCAGATAGGCGTTCTGTCGTTGTGGTGCGGGTGTTGTACGGTTACCAGATAGGCGTTCTGTCGTTGTGGTGCGGGTGTGGTACGGGCACTAGATTGGCATTCTGTCGTTGTGGTGCGGGTGTGGTACGGGCACTAGATTGGCTTTCTGTCGTTGTGGTGCGGGTGTGGTACGGGTACCAGATAAACGTTCTGTCGTTGTGGTGTGATACGGGTACCAGATTGGCGTTCTGTCGTTGTGGTGCGGGTGTGGTACGGGTACCAGATAGGCGTTCTGTCGTTGTGGTGCGGGTGTGATACGGGGACTAGATTGGCTTTCTGTCGTTGTGGCGTGGGTGTTGTACGGGCACTAGATTGGCTTTCTGTCGTTGTGGCGTCGGTGTGGTACGGGCACCAGATAGGAGTTCTGTCGTTGTAGTGCGGGTGTGGTACGGGCACCAAATTGGCTTTCTGTCGTTGTGGCGTGGGTGTTGTACGGGCACTAGATTGGCTTTCTGTCGTTGTGGCGTGGGTGTGATACGGGCACTAGATTGGCTTTCTGTCGTTGTGGCGTGGGTGTTGTACGGGTACCAGATAGGCGTTCTGTCGTTGTGGTGCGGGTGTGGTACGGGCACCAGATTGGCTTTCTGTCGTTGTGGCGTGGGTGTGGTACGGGCACCAAATTGGCTTTCTGTCGTTGTGGCGTGGGTGTTGTACGGGCACTAGATTGGCTTTCTGTCGTTGTGGCGTGGGTGTGATACGGGCACTAGATTGGCTTTCTGTCGTTGTGGCGTGGGTGTTGTACGGGCACTAGATTGGCTTTCTGTCGTTGTGGCGTGGGTGTTGTACGGGCACTAGATTGGCTTTCTGTCGTTGTGGCGTCGGTGTGGTACGGGCACCAGATAGGAGTTCTGTCGTTGTAGTGCGGGTGTGGTACGGGCACCAAATTGGCTTTCTGTCGTTGTGGCGTGGGTGTTGTACGGGCACTAGATTGGCTTTCTGTCGTTGTGGCGTGGGTGTGATACGGGCACTAGATTGGCTTTCTGTCGTTGTGGCGTGGGTGTGGTACGGGCACCAGATAGGCGTTCTGTCGGTGTAGTGCGGGTGTGATACGGGCACCAGATAGGCGTTCTGTCGTTGTGGTGTGGGTGTGGTACGGGCACCAGATAGGCTTTCTGTCGTTGTGGTGCGGGTGTGGTACGGGCACTAGATTGGCTTTCTGTCGTTGTGGTGCGGGTGTTGTACTGGTACCAAATAGGCGTTCTGTCGTTGTGGTGCGGGTGTTGTACGGGTACCAGATAGGCTTTCTGTCGTTGTGGTGCGGGTGTTGTACGGGTAACAGATAGGCGTTCTGTGGTTGTGGTGCGGGTGTTGTACGGGTACCAGATAGGCGTTCTGTCGTTGTGGTGCGGGTGTTGTGCGGGTACCAGATAGGCGTTCTGTCGTTGTGGTGCGGGTGTTGTACGGGCACCAGATAGGCGTTCTGTCGTTGTGATGTGGGTGTGGTACGGGCACCAGATAGGCTTTCTGTCGTTGTGGTGCGGGTGTTGTACGGGAAGCAGATAGGCGTTCTGTCGTTGTGGTGCGGGTCTTGTACGGGTACCAGATAGGCTTTCTGTCGTTGTGGTGCGGGTGTTGTACGGGTACCAGATAGGCGTTCTGTCGTTGTGGTGCGGGTGTTGTACGGGTACCAGATAGGCGTTCTGTCGTTGTGGTGCGGGTGTTGTACGGGTACCAGATAGGCGTTCTGTCGTTGTGGTGCGGGTGTGGTACGGGCACTAGATTGGCATTCTGTCGTTGTGGTGCGGGTGTGGTACGGGCACTAGATTGGCTTTCTGTCGTTGTGGTGCGGGTGTGGTACGGGTACCAGATAAACGTTCTGTCGTTGTGGTGTGGGTGTGATACGGGTACCAGATTGGCGTTCTGTCGTTGTGGTGCGGGTGTGGTACGGGTACCAGATAGGCGTTCTGTCGTTGTGGTGCGGGTGTGATACGGGGACTAGATTGGCTTTCTGTCGTTGTGGCGTGGGTGTTGTACGGGCACTAGATTGGCTTTCTGTCGTTGTGGCGTCGGTGTGGTACGGGCACCAGATAGGAGTTCTGTCGTTGTAGTGCGGGTGTGGTACGGGCACCAAATTGGCTTTCTGTCGTTGTGGCGTGGGTGTTGTACGGGCACTAGATTGGCTTTCTGTCGTTGTGGCGTGGGTGTGATACGGGCACTAGATTGGCTTTCTGTCGTTGTGGCGTGGGTGTTGTACGGGTACCAGATAGGCGTTCTGTCGTTGTGGTGCGGGTGTGGTACGGGTACCAGATAGGCGTTCTGTCGTTGTGGTGCGGGTGTGGTACACGTACCAGATAGGCGTTCTGTCGTTGTGGCGCGGGTGTGGTACGGGCACCAGATAGGCGTTCTGTCGTTGTGGTGCGGGTGTTGTACGGGTACCAGATAGGCGTTCTGTCGTTGTGGTGCGGGTGTGGTACGGGTACCAGATAGGCGTTCTGTCGTTGTGGTGCGGGTGTTGTACGGGTACCAGATAGGCGTTCTGTCGTTGTGGTGCGGGTGTGGTACGGGCACCAGATAGGCGTCCTGTCGTTGTGGTGCGGGTGTTGTACGGGTACCAGATAGGCGTTCTGTCGTTGTGGTGCGGGTGTGATACGGGTACCAGATAGGCGTTCTGTCGTTGTGGTGCGGGTGTGGTACGGGTACCAGATTGGCTTTCTGTCGTTGTGGTGCGGGTGTGGTACGGGTACCAGATAGGCGTTCTGTCGTTGTGGTGCGGGTGTGATACGGGTACGAGATAGGCGTTCTGTCGTTGTGGTGCGGGTGTGGCACGGGTACCAGATAGGCGTTCTGTCGTTGTGGTGCGGGTGTGATACGGGTACCAGATAGGCGTTCTGTCGTTGTGGTGCGGGTGTGGTACGGGCACCAGATAGGCGTTCTGTCGTTGTGGTGCGGGTGTGGTACAGGTACCAGATAGGCGTTCTGTCGTTGTGGTGCGGGTGTGATACGGGTACCAGATAGGCGTTCTGTCATTGTGGTGCGGGTGTGGTACGGGTACCAGATAGGCGTTCTGTCGTTGTGGTGCGGGTGTTGTACGGGTACCAGATAGACGTTCTGTCGTTGTGGCGTGGGTGTGGTACGGGCACCAGATAGGCGTTCTGTCGTTGTGTTGCGGGTGTGATACGGGTACCAGATAGGCGTTCTGTCGTTGTGGTGCGGGTGTGGTACGGGTACCAGATAGGCGTTCTGTCGTTGTGGTGCGGGTCTGATACGGGTACCAGATAGGCGTTCTGTCGTTGTGGTGCGGGTGTGATGCGGGTACCAGATAGGCGTTCTGTCGTTGTGGTGCGGGTGTTGGACGGGTACCAGATAGGCGTTCTGTCGTTGTGTGGCGCGGGTGTTGTACGTGTACCAGATAGGCGTTCTGTCGTTGTGGTGCGGGTATTGTACGGGTACCAGATAGGCGTTCTCTCGTTGTGGTGCGGGTGTTGTACGGGTACCAGACAGGCTTTCTGTCGTTGTGGCGTGGGTGTTGTACGGGTACCAGATAGGCGTTCTGTCGTTGTGGTGCGGGTGTTGTACGGGTACAAGATAGGCGTTCTGTCGTTGTGGTGCGGGTGTGATACGGGTACCAGATAGGCGTTCTGTCGTTGTGGTGCGGGTGTTGTACGGGTACCAGATAGGCGTTCTGTCGTTGTGGTGCGGGTGTGGTACGGGTACCAGACTGGCGTTCTGTCGTTGTGGTGCGGGTGTGGTACGGGTACCCGATAGGCGTTCTGTCGTTGTGGCGTGGGTGTTGTACGGGTACCAGATAGGCGTTCTGTCGTTGTGGTGCGGGTGTTGTACGGGTACCAGACAGGCTTTCTGTCGTTGTGGTGCGGGTGTGGTACGGGCACCAGTCTAGAAGTTATATTGGTTATAAGACCATACTTGATAATAAGAACACACTAATATGACACGAAATACTAATCTTGAGCAATATGATCGATCAGAAAACCTCTAGATGTCTCCAACTATATTTTAATAGCTGGTGTATTATATTACATTTCTGGGATCATAATGCTATAATGCTGTTTCAGGCTATATACATGTATAATCTTTCATTATTTGGTGTACGGTAACAAAACTGAGGTGAATGTTCTTGTGCGAGATTGCAGTATACCATATTACGTTATAGTATGAACAAATCAACTTGTCTTCGAACGTTCTACATGTATTCAGTATCATTTAACAGTTGTTTCTTGTCTATACTAGTAATTTAATTTTGTCCTTTGTTTTCATCAGCGGTAGTCTATAAGGAATATATACGAGCTGTAGTATAAATACATGTACAAATCTCAATCACCCACCAGTGACGTCATACTCGCGGAAAATGCTACATTCCACACCATAGGCACGTGGTTTCAAATTATCCTAGTTTCAAATGATTTGAGTTATCCCTATATATAGAAAAGGTTGTGCTGCGGCCATGTTTAGCCGCAATGAATATGACGTTACGAAAGCTGGAACCAAGTTTTTCTACAGTTGTCACAACAAAAATGGATACCAGTTCCTGTAACGTCATATCCGTTGCGGCTAAACATGGCCGCTGCACAACCTTCCTACTATATAGGGTACACTCAGACAATTTGAAACTAAAATTTGAAACCAAGTGCCAATGTTCCACACAAGCCAAATGCCATTACTGTACAACAATCTGAAAAGAGAAAACCACAACCGACCAATAATTGCAACCATGAAGCCCTTTTGTTTGAATGAAAAGCATTAAACCGGAAGTTTTTAAGTTACGCAATTGTTTATAACGTAGAATGAATGCGCGTGTTATTATTAGATATACAATCAAAACAATATTCAGCTGATTGATGATGATACAAACATGTTCATTTACGTATCACAGGTATTTGACATATAGATTTATCGAAATATACTGTTAATATCATAGAGAGTGAGTTACAGATATTCATAAATAATTAAAGATTTCGTTAATTGCAATTGTTTCGCTTTATTGGCTTTTGATTGGTCATGGCTTGTACGTCAGCATCTAGATCAAGACAACTCTGAGACCACAGTATACTTAATGTTATTGAATTGGAACATAATACAGCATGATTTATAATACGATCATTTATTTCGAAACAAAACGATAATAATCAGACAAGGGAGGAAGAGCAAAAATACACAAGAAGGAACAAACAAAAAAAAGAAAAATCTCAGACCACAAATACACGCCACAATAAACAATACAAAATTGAACGAAACAACTGATGCTAAACAGCCTCAATGTCCTACTCCTAACAAGTGGATACATAATGTGTACTAAGATCAGTACTTAAAATTCGGGTGACTACTACTTTAAGTTGTTTTATTTAAGGTCTGAAAAGGAAAGGAAATGTCTACCATGATGCTCAAACCATTACGTAGAAACGTTTTCACAAGAACTCGATGTCCATTATTTTCTAATTTGACATTTATATTCCTCTGGCCTAAATAAACTAATGTGTGTCTGTCAACTATAAGAATTTCATGTCCTTTTAACTGCGGTCATAGTCTGTGGTACGTCATTACTTTCTCAATATAAATAAATGGAACTTACAGTAATATGAATGGTATTTATTAACAGAACACACGAAACATTATGTGGAACAATGTGTACCATTTGTTTCATTGTCTATGGATTTTCTTCGTCTGTGTTGCCGAGCATTGCCTTTATTTGCCAATCAGCTTTCTGCTGAAACATGACAGGCATATGAACCCGGGTCGCCAGATTAGACTACAAGTACACTAACCACTGAGCTACGGATGCACACATCTTCCAGTTTCAGCTCGGTTGTAGTGATGCTCTCTGGGTTTGCTGTTTCAGCTCGGTTGTAGTGATGCTCTCTGGGTTTGCTGTTTCAGCTCGGTTGTAGTGATGCTCTCTGGGTTTGCTGTTTCAGCTCGGTTGTAGTGATGCTCTCTGGGTTTGCTGTTTCAGCTCGGTTGTAGTGATGCTCTCTGGGTTTGCTGTTTCAGCTCGGTTGTAGTGATGCTCTCTGGGTTTGCTGTTTCAGCTCGGTTGTAATGATGCTCTCTGGTTTGCTGTTTCAGCTCGGTTGTAATGATGCTCTCTGGTTTGCTGTTTCAGCTCGGTTGTAGTGATGCTCTCTGGTTTGCTGTTTCAGCTCGGTTGTAATGATGCTCTCTGGGTTTGCTGTTTCAGCTCGGTTGTAATGATGCTCTCTGGGTTTGCTGTTTCAGCTCGGTTGTAGTGATGCTCTCTGGGTTTGCTGGCATATTCTTACAGCTCTGATTTGACCATGGGTTGCACTGACTGTTTATTCATGAAAAGAAAATATATATTAAATATTATTTCGTTAAAGCAACAATTCTTTTCATAAATTTAAACGAAAACAATATATTACATGTATTTTGAAAAATATTTGAGGGATATAAGAGTTAAGTGAACTAAAACGTGCGGTGGTTGATATAGCGTGGTCCTCGATGAATAAAATACCGGGAAGAATTTGAATACAACATTGAACAAACAAGAATGGAATCAAATGCAGTTCATATACTAATAATAGCAGTTTGTTTTCAGGAATCAGTTCTCAATATATGCGTATTTGAAATGTCGAATATCTTGTATGGCTAGAGGATAAGCGTATACAATTCTGTCAGCTGTCAGGTTTAGTGAGTATATGGCTCCTGTGAGAGACGATTGGTTATATAAAGATTGAATGCAAGGTTTTTGACATGACGTAAAACAGCTTTTATCTATAGTAAACAAATGTATTTATCGTGACATGTTAATGACAGTGAGTTCATTGAAATGTTTGTTAATATATAAGACAAGAGAAGACCAACAACCTGCAATACGACAAAAGAAAGGGTGGGCGTGAAACCAGGTGGAAAATTGGGCTGCAGATAACAATGGCATTTTTGGTGATGACATTAGGGGCACACCAGTGGATCAGGCAGGTAGGTTACACATTCATGTAACTTATGTTTCCCATTCCTTAATATTGCTTGAATTGGTAACCTCAACCCCGCTATTGTTTGCCAAGTATGCCTATGACCTCCCTTGTGTTATATGCAATTAATTGCATTTAACTGTATGAATTAATGTACATGTACTATTATTTATGTAAGGTTCAAACAAGAAACAACAACAGTATAACAATGTCGCGAAGTGATCTCTTTACCTTGCTTGAATTGGTCACCGAAACACCAATAGTCATGTACGTATTGGTGTATTTATTGTTTTCTATGCATGCCTATGACCTCCCCTTTTTTAATTAACGTCAATTGCACGTAACTGATTGGTTTAATGTGTCGATATTTATTGACTGTTCAAACGGAGAAAACAACATAATTCGCCTTAATGTTCCTGTTATGCTGTTAGTGTTGTTATTTTGGTTAAACTTACTATTATATTATACTCGCGAGATTATTGATAAATCTGATATTCACCGAGGCAAGAAAACAATAGTTGCTATTGATGAATATGAAGATATGGTTAGTGCGTTATTTCTCGCTTTATCACGGTGAAGTTATTTGGCTTTATTTCTGCTTGTCAGAATCTGATATATTGGGCTCCCAAGGGAAACTCTAAAATAGTTCCGTCTTTATTAGATTCTGTGAGATAACTGAATAATTTCATGGATAGTTATTTAAATTTTATGAAATTCATGTTTTTCAATTTTCAAAAATAATTGACATCTCATGAATATGTGTAAACGAATTTTTCAACAATCGACCAATACTGCAAATATATTTTATGTAAAATAGAGAAACGTTTCTAAACATGGTAAACAAGATAGCAAATCAATTCTAAATAAAAGATGACAAAGCGTTATCGGAAGTTGAGAAGCAACAACAAATGAGTTTATTGATATAATTCTGCACATATAAAGTATTTTCTAAACTTTATCTGCTCGGTCACTTTAAGAAGTCAAATTTTAAATAGGTAAAATGAAGCACTTTATTCATTTATTCTACGAGTGCTTGTCGCTCAAACCTATCTGGAAATATATGATATTTCTGAGGCAAATATGGCATTTGCTTGATGTTCGTGCGATTGTCTCGCAGATGAGTTACTTATGTCAAAATGTTCCGAAGTAGTTTTATTTAAACTGTTGAATATAAAGTTATAAACCTTCATCTAAATGATCAATTTGGATAGTTTTTGTAAATAAATGCTATACAAATAAAGAAGATAACAGGTGAAAGCACGTTTTTAGCCATTTTCACATTGGTTTACCTGCAAATGACCTTGACATTGACCTTTGAAGTTTCTAAAAATGTTTTAGTTACAAAGAGTTTTCATGTGTCTATAACAATTAAGCAAAGTTATTTAAAAAAAGTTGCATCATATTCCTGATATTTTCATAACATTGATAATAGGCTAGTACTGTCAAAAAGGCGGCCATCTTGGACGCCATCTTGGATTTCTCGAAACGCCACCACTTTTGGCAATTTATGCCGGCAGTCTCAGATACTATACAGACTTTGCCGAACAGTTTGGTATATAACATGTCTTGTTAACAGACGGGTCCTACACCAACTGTTTTTCCTTGATACTGTCACCCTACCATTAAAAACATTTTCTGCCGATTCTAAAATGATGATAATGACTTTGTAATTTTCATGACGCTTGCATTTGAACTTCATTATGCTGGTATATGCCAATTGAATGTGCCCATCAATTCAGATAATCTACTGAAAGCATAATGGGCTAATTATAATTACAGAATGGTGTCATTTTATGATTCAATAAATCGATATTATAAAATACTGTGAAATCATTAATTTACGATTGAATTAAATTTCGCGGATTATGGTAAACTAGTAATTTGGTTGTTTCTTAAATTCGTGGATTGAAAATTTGTAAAATAATTATCGTGGTACGTATTTATAAAGACAATTATTCGAGGGGATTTAATTGTGCAGCATAGTTCATCCGCGACATCAACGAAAATTAATCCACCGCGAATATCTTAAAATAATTTACAGTAGTCATTATAAACCCATCAAAACTTCAATTGTTCCTAATCATATCGACACCATGAATTATCTTCATACAGTATTCTGATATCTGATCAAGTGGGAACTTGACACATCAGTGATACACAAGAAAATAAATAATTTCTGTTAACATCAAAGGGCGACTTTTAGAAAATAACTTAAATGAAAACAAAATCGGAATTTTATAGCCTCACTGCAATAATAACATTTATTTGAATTGATTAGTGCCCATAAGAAGAGTATTACAGGGTGATGAATGAGGATGTCACAATGTAGTAATACGTCATAAAATAAAATGAAACAATTATCTAAACATGCACATATTTGCATATTCAAACGGGTAAATGTCATCAATTTCGAAATGCTCATAGCCGTCATTTAATATTGTGACCTTTACCTCGATCTTTGTATTGGTATGTGTGAAAATCTTCTCATTATATTCGTGGGTCCATATTTGCTTTTGACTTGTCAATCTGTTATATATACATACGTAAATAATGAATTTAAAGATGTGTCATCTTTCCAGGCACTCTGAACTTGTTTAAGATGTGACAAAACGATTCTAAATCACCTGATATTATTTTTTTAAGAACGGGAAACTTCGGTTCGAGCGCGAAGAACAAATCAACAAATCAATGAGAAGTCTCGAATGGACGGAGAGAATAAGGCCGACTGACACACGTATGGGCAGGGGCTTGTCATATACAATTTCTTATTACACGTATAACAGGCAATTATGTGGTATAATGAACATTTATTATAATTACGCTGTAAACTATAAAATAAGTAATTCACCGCCCCGGACTTCAAAATTTGTTCGACATAGGCCGGGTGCTCGATATATCGACCCTCGACATAACGGAGTTTAAATGTATGTGATTACCACCAGTAAGCTTTGCTAAAACGATGTTATAACCTCGAAATGATCCGAACCGCAATCAGGAAATATAAGTAAAGATACGAACGTGCCAGACAACAACTTACCTACATCACTGATATGGCCAACACATGGGTAGCAGGCATATAACTATATGATTACAGATTAATGAGATTGTATTTATAATAACTTGGCAAGTGAAACTCCCCGTGAACATCGTGCAGAATATAACCGAAAAGATACGATCATAAAATCACTCACAATTCACTAACAATAATATACACTCTACAAACATTACCGTAACCTTTTAAGTGCTCTATCGGGAAATATTCTCAACCAAAGTTTGTTGTTATAAAGTAGTGCCTATTATACATATATTTTCAGCTTGGCTAACGATTTTATTTTAAGATTCCTCGGGGAAATCTCTGACCTATTTTAAGAAGTACATGAGCACACAGGCATACAAGTACAACCGTTAGCGTTTGACGTGGAGTTATAGCGTGTTTGCCGCGTATTTCAACGTGTATTTATACGTGTAATACAAAATCCTAATTTAATGCTCAGTATTCGACCGGACGTTGACAGCAATTGTACCAAGGACCAAGGTACTGTTTTATCAAAGCACTTACGAAAATCTTAAAGTTACGCTCAAATTTAAATTCTTTATAATTCTTTAACAACTGCAAATAAGTTACGGATACGGTTTGTAGCTGTTCATTAACTGAATCAGTATTAGTATTACAGATCCATTTACCACACGTTAGAATTGTAAACATATTATAAAGAATTTAAATTTGATCGTAAGTTTACGATTTCCGTAAGTCCTTTGATAAAACAGTACCCAAGTGTATTGTCTCAGTATTGAAGCTAATGCAATTGAGTCGACTAACAGTACTGGTATTGACGGTTAGACCCCTGTGTTGACGAAGCTGCTTTTCTCCTAATGTGATTGTGGTTTGTTTAACCAGTTCAAGTATGGTAACAATAACGCCATTGGTGACCTTCACATCAGTAATTGTAGCAGTAAGTATAGTGTCATTAAGAGCAGTATTAATAGTAGTGACGCTACTAGTAACAGTAAAACACATTAGTTATTGTAACACTACTAGTTTCATTAACAGCAGTAATAGCATAGTCAACGCTCGATATAGCATCATCTGCTTAAAAAGTACTATGATACAACATACAGAGACTATAAGCGAGACAATTGCAATTGACGAAATCTAAATTATTTATTGATAATTGTAACTCACTCTGTGTGATATAAACTGTATATTCCTATGCATCTACATGTCAAATACCGGTAATACATAAATGAACATGTGTGTATCTTCTTCAATCAGCTGAGCATTGTTTGATTGTATATCTAAAAATTAACAAGCGCATTCTCTCAACGTCAAACAAAATGGCGTAAAACAAACTTCCGGTTTAATGCTTTTCATTTAAAAAATGGCGTCATGATAACATTTTTTGTAGCTTGTGGTTTTCTCTTATCAGATTGTAGATTTGATTTCTCTTTCTAACTTTTTTAAAACTGTATGTTGTTCGTTTTATTTTCGTCTTGAAATGTTCTTGTAGGTTTTTTTTTGATTGAATCTTTCTGAAATCTGTGTTTGCTTTATTTATTTTAACAGCAAACAGCTATAAAACAGAACAGGGGGATACAGGTTTCCTTATTATTCGGTTTAAGTACAATACCTTCTCTGAAACATACTTGTCTTTAGCAAAGGAACTGCTGGAAAAAGTCAAACTAATCCATCGATTACATTTCAATTAAACATTACATGACCAAAGCCAATGATACACGAACATTACGTAACACTGCTGGTAGCAACAGCAATAAGGTTTGTCTATAGCAGTGTCAACAATGTGTTCAGCTGGGCCGTATTCACAACATTAAAACAGAAACTTAAGACTTAGCGCTGACAAACTTAATCAGTAAATAATTTCATTCTGTTTATTTAAAGTTTCAAATATAGTCCAAAACAGACATGTCATTTTATTACTATTGAAGTAGTATTGTTAACTACAGATTGTATGTATACAATTCAATGTTAATAAAATACGCGTATGTTTTGTTATTTTTGTATATATCACTACGATATAAATTAACAGCAGAGACAACGAAGTGCAAAAATAAATTAAACATATCGTCATGCGAGTGAACAATTGTTTTTCTTATAGAGTATAGACGAAAAGTTGGCAATGCCAAAAGCCTGTCATAATTGTCATGTGATATATTTTCGAATGTCTGCGATGGTATTGACCATGAACTGCATGTACTGATTAATATATAGATATATTAGATAGATATGGTTATAACTGCATTGCCTGAATTGATCCAATCTAAATATAATACTCCAGGTGTACGTAGCCTCATACAATTATTCAGTAGATATCCACAACAGCTTGCAATACTAGAAGGTACGGAGATACGGGGATTGCAACGTCTCGTGTATAGAACTATAGATACCGCTGAACGTCAATAGAGAGCTTGTTTAGCCATTCCAATAACGCACATGCTATGTTGTCGACGTGTATTTATTGGAACGAGTCTACTATAATTACAATCACGACTATTAGTTTAGAAACGATACACGGGTTTTCATCATCGAGCGCACTAATTGCACGCATGTAACCGGATACCGTCATGGATATTAAAATAATTGCGAATAGAGAAAACGATATATTGTCTAATTATTGAAAATTCAAGCTCTGTTTTGTCTGTGTTTGCTGCTGATTGGATTTACGTCTAAAATACTACAAGTCATTATACCGATGTAAAGGGTATGTTTAGTGTATAATAACGCACATACTCCAAATGTCAGATTGAAGCTTATTTGGATTATTTGTATAACATTTGTCATATTAGTTTTATGCTCTAACCAACTAACTAGAGCAATTTCCCGGAAAATTGATAAGCATGAATGTGCGTGTTAAGGACAAGTTTCTTAAAGATTGAAGACAAGAATAAAATGCTGACGTAGTGCATTAACTATGAGAATGATTTAAGCACTATAAGTAAGTGATGCTTAATTCATTATTGTAGGAATTTGTGGATCTTACGTAGACAGTTCATTAAATACTATCAAAGGAAAGGGAAAAACAAAACTCATCGTTATTCAATTTGTTATTTTTCATAGATTGTGTTTTTAAACGTTGAGTGTCTGTTATTCTATTAAAATCGGCTCTTGAAATGGATATGTGTCTGTTTCGACCAAACAGATAGCTCTAGAGCTGAAGGTGTGTCTGTATCGACCAACCAGCGGGCTCTAGAGCTGAAGGTGTGTCTGTATCGACCAACCAGCGGGCTCTAGAGCTGAAGGTGTGTCTGTATCGACCAACCAGCGGGCTCTAGAGCTGGAAGTGTGTCTGTATCGACCAATCAGTTGACACATTTTGGATTTCAAATAAAGGTGCGTTTCTTTTGTTGTTTAGTACATCGGTAACGAGTATAATTGAGCACACGATGTCTCTCCTATCTCCCTCCGTTTGTTTGAGAACTTTAGGAGGATATATTTTAACCAGGTAAAACATTTTAATTAAGACTACACCGATAAGTTTCGTCTAAATGTTATCTCTCCCAAACATACATCTTTGCAAAATGTCAGGAACATGCATAAACTACTTCCAGAATGTAATAATATATTTCATATGTAAAAATATAATTATTCAACATCGAGTAATCATCGATAAAGTTAAGAGTACTGTGCCGTGATTGATTGGATGATTTGTGCGCTGACAATTACTCTCAGGACCAGAGTTTCACATTATCCCTTCAATTGAACTAGATTAATCTTCTAGCTGGGCGATCTATCAAATTTATACAATATTTGTTTTAGCACAGCAATGTATCATTCGGGTTATTGTTTTGTATAAAATGAATGTTAATCACCGGAAAAAGGTCGTATTAAACAAATGTTTTATTTCTCCAGACCAGGGTTTGGGTAATGGTATATGGTTATGCAATAGTTTCCACATTTCTTAAGAATTTAGGAATATTCAACAACAAACAAATTAATCCACCGGCGTGTCTGCTGAACCCCATTCGTACTAAGGGTTGGGGCTTGCAATTGTTCCCAACAAACGAGAAATTCCAAGTATGCGCAGTACATGTAAAAGCATGATTATTCAATGGAGATTATAACATTTCTGCTAATCATAACAATACTATTAATAATAAGTAATTGACTTTCGAACTTTATTCGCAACAATATGTTTCCATTCTATTTCTTTTATACCCAAAAGTGTAGCACACCTAAAATGCATTTTTAGAATACCACCAAAAGAAAGTAAAAACATCGGATCTGGAAAGCCCAGCACTTCTCATGAAACAAGTTTAATGCTCTTTTTAATACACTCGTTTATTGCTAGCATTGCCCTATCTTGACGGAACGCAACACTTCGGATAATTTAGTATGGAGACAGCAAGTCAGTGTATTTTTTATCTTTGGCCTTAATCGTTTATTTGTTCCATTTACAGATTCTAAGGTGGCGAAAATATGAGAACATCAATCGGTCTCCTCGGATTTCTTCGAACATTAAGTAAATCTACGAGTGTGTTTAAAGTCTATTAAGACATTATCGGATTAGTTAGAAATTTCATAATTGAGCTATTTGTATTTACGAGGGCGTTTATTGCCTATGTCTGGCCGGACCAATGGATAGTGCAGTAATAGGACTTGCCTTATTGGTTAGCAACCTATTCTATGTGGAGAATGCGATATTAACCAAGTTGATTACTACTCTATGCAAATCATGATGTCATAATAATCGGAACATTCAAATTGCAGACTTATTCATAGCCTGCAATTAGGTGATTGGATTTGCTTTGAATTCGGAGAAACGGATATTTACCGTCTAAAGATGACATAATTTTTCAAAAATATGATATAATTGCTACGTGTGCTCTCGATACCTACTGGATGACGAGCAACATTAGTGCAATCGGATAAGGGAATTTATTCCAAAATATTATAAATGTTATGCGTGTTCCCCATGCGTACTGGAAGACGAACAACAGTCAAACAACAAGTCGGATAAGGGGATTTATTGCATGGTTGATTGTGTTTTTTATCAATGAGATAAACTAGCAGTATGGCTTTAATGGACGGGTTGACAGGCATAGTGATGGGAGGAGTGTTCGGCTCTATCTTTGTGATTACGTGCATTATATCGTCAATTAAAGCGGTCAGGTAAGCAGTATAGTTTTATTTTTTATTATTGAGGCAAATTTAAACATGATTTAAAGTCATATATACAGTGCGATCTCTCTACAACAACACCCTTTGGAACAGCAAGATTAAGTTGTTGTTGAGAGGTTATTACTCTATAGAGGTTAAATTTATTGTTAAGCCCATGCGGAGGGAAAATCATGTTGTTGTTGAAAGGAGGTTGTTGCACAATGGAGGACCGCTCTGGAGAGGTTGCACTGAACATGCAAATGTAAATGTATATCATGGAGCCCGTCTCTAGGAAATCAGCTACAAGTATTATGACATGGTATCATTTACTATGAAATAAAGATTTTGAAAAAAGCTAACTCTCCATGCGGATATACTAGTAGTAGAATGGAATAGTCAACGGTGGGTATAGGACAATTATATTGTGATTTTAATAACGGTATTGGTTACTAAGGACATATCATTGTTAAGTTTCACTGATCAAAAGTATTTCAGTCATATCGAGTCTAGCCAGTCACATTATCCTGACACTGAGCCAACCGGCAGTTACCTGAAACTAACTACATTGTACCTATTTATCGAGTTTCAAGCAAAGGGTGTGTACCAGTATTATTTAAACGACGGGTATGTCGAAAGTTTTTTTCGCTGAATTGCTTTGTGCGGAAATCAATTTTACAAAAACTAAGACACCAATTCTAATTGTGAAGGGGGTCAATAGGAAATTGTGAAGCAGCCCAATATAGGCCATCGTATATAGTGAAAAACGCCCAGTAGCTTGGATCGAACCCGAGACATCTTTCACTCGAAGTGGACACTCTACCACCACGCTATCGAGGCGGACTGTATGTGTTACTAAGGCGGCCAGTGGCCAGTAACACAAGTTTGACTGTATAAATATTTTATAACGATGTCGGACTGAATTTCGCGAATTACTTATTAATAGAGTAATTAAACCCATACAATAAAATCGATTAAAGTCAGCTTTCGCTCTTCCAGAAAAGCTTGCTTGTTGGAGCCAGAGTTTAACACCCACTCGCTCAATACTAGCAACCTCCGTATATTATATATATTAGATAGCTATGATTTTGCAAAGTTATGGAATGATTCGTTCAGCTATGCTCAAGATTTTGCTGAAATCAAAATCGTAATTTGAGCTCTTGGAGTTTTACTGTAATGTACTCAGAATAACACACCTCCGTTTTGTGTGCAGTCTCCCATAGAAATTAACGTAAAGACAAATGACAATATTTGATATGAGATTTAGCTCAGACTGAGATGCTTCGGGAGATTAGGGCCTGGTGGCCTTCGTAATTATAGCTGAAAATATCATTTCATAACTACGATATTTCATGAGATTTAAACCCCAATTAAAGTAATTACCTCCCTTTATTTCGATTTATGACATCACTTCCATCCAATTATGAAATTGAAGGATGAAAAATGTGTGAAATATGATCGAATCTCGTCTTGAATGAACCAAACTCTTAGCTGGAGGTCTGAACAATAAAACCAATAACCCAGTGTAAAAACTGCTGAGTCAGGCTTAATTCCAGGAACTAGTGATACACGAGATCTTCCCTTAGCCGACGTATAATTAACACGTTCTTCTCGCAAAATGGAGCTCATTGAAACGTTGAATAAACACAGGCAAGCTTCATAAACTATAAAAGCCCGTCATTGATGGCATAATTTCACCGTAATTTGCAATTCTAGAAAATACAATGCTTTCGATGTTATGCATTGCGTGTTATCAGATATGCATGATTAATTATTTCCCTTGAGTACCATATCACACGGTGGCTACTCTCCTGTGTGGAGTCAGAAAAGACAGTATCGTATCATGATAGCCTTATTTCATTTTCTACCGTTTTAGTAGATATTTATCTACAAAACAATTTGCTTTTTTTACATTTTATGTTATACTAGTATAGAAAATTAAACATGTCAATAAAAGAACAACAATGTCGATTTTCCTCCGCATGTGGATAAATTCTTTGACAGGCCAGGAAAACTAGTTAGGTGATTCGGTCAGCTTATTAAACCGAAATGATGTTGAGAAATGGCGTTCAAACATAATAAACAAACAAACAAGCTCATCCTCCCTTAAAGCTCACACCAATGATAAGACGACCTTAAATTCAGGTCTACGTATTTTCAATGCTTTGCTCGTTATTTAACCGCGATATAGAGACCTACTCACTTGACTAGCAGTGTAAAGGGTCTATGTAACTGTTGGGCTTGATTATTATAGATGAGATGTAAACGGATGCCATTTCATAAAATTATGGATGGCTATGTCCAGGAACTGCTATCGCCACATTCAAACATCAATTACATGTATGATACACATTTGATCCCCGTTTTACCACTGCTTAATTTCTCTGAGCAAGAATAACACATATGCATTGCTCCACATTACCCTGGTGTCATGATGAATAGGTAACTGACTAGGTCAAAAGTCGATGGCTGTCATCGGCGCCGAGTGTACAAGCCAATGTGTTGTGGCTGTCATCGGCACCGAGTGTACAATCCAATGTGTTGTGGCTGTCATCGACATCGAGTGTACAAGCAAATGTGTTGTGGCTGCTATCGGCATCGAGTGTACAAGCCAATGTGTTGTGGCTGCTATGGGCATCGAGTGTACAATCCAATGTGTTGTGGCTGTCATCGGCATCGAGTGTACAAGCCAATGTGTTGTGGCTGCCATCGGCATCGAGTGTACAAGCCAATGTGTTGTGGCTGTCATCGGCATCGAGTGTACAAGCCAATGTGTTGTGGCTGCCATCAGCATCGACTGAACGAATGTATGTCTAAACGTATACTTCACATTGGTACTTCACTTTTATATACTAAGGGCATCATACATACATTTTCTCAGTCTAACTAAAGTACACGGACGTTCAGCATGACTGCATTCAAAGTGTTTATTGAGCAGATTATTTTAAGCAGATTGATATTTTCAATATTTCGTGTGATTTGGGGGGGGGGGGGGGGGTGACAGTGGCTGTGTATGCTATATTGTATGTGATATAACCTAACTTACTCCTCCTTTCATTTAACAGGTTGCACAAATGATCGATGCCAATGTATAGCAGTACATGTATAAAATTATAAATATCACATCCTCTTGGGTGATATATTTCATATCGACAAACCGAGGAATGTAATGTTAACGCCATCATGGTTGACATTACATTCCTGTGGTAGTCGATATGAAATGTATCACCCAAGAGGGTGTGTTTTTTGTTTTATAATACGAAATAAAATACAATCGCAATAACTTCTATAAATAAAACAGTATGACAACATCTTGCTTTTGTGTTCAGCATTTTTTTTACCTAGACAATTGACCAGACACCAGTGTGGAGAACGCTCCGCCCATTTGTTTGTCGAAGGTTTTTTGTCCGAGGTTTTCCGGCGAATCCATTGGATTATGCAAACATTATACATTACATGAATTTCTGATTTTTTTACAACCAAAATTAAATCACTTCCTTGGTCGACTCAGTTCTTGATTAATATTTGTATCCATCTGGCGTATTGTCATTGAATTGAGTATCTGGGTTTTATACTTGAAACATGGGCTAACTTGAATGACACCCACTGGCTAGCTAACATTGTACATAACGTCACACACGCTTGCTTCTCCAGATAGTTCAATGCTGTTTATGAACGATTGTTATGAGTGTTTACATTGATGAATAATGACAAAAATTGTTTTTCTCCCGCTACCCCTGTTCGTCATGTGTCCATATGCTTATACTTTGGATATTGTCTTACAGCGCACCGAAATGATCAACTAGATTTTTCATTGCTTCTCCTGTTACACGTAAAAGAATATAACATATTTTTGCAACGCAGTGATTTTCCTATTCATGAGCTTACAACAGCGTGCAATTAAATACATGTAGAAGAAATATCAAGCGTTGTCAGACATATGTATACATGTACCTACAAAATATAATACCAAATTAAATGGTAAATTGGTTTGACTAGGCCTTAGATTGAACCCGATACCTTCCACACTCCAAGCGAGCGCCGCTACCACCAGGCTATCGGAAAGGCGTATCATTTCATTATCCACGTATAGTCCAGCTGATGTTTGCTTGGTATAATGTTAGGAGATGTGGCGCTGTTGTGAATGTGACATTTCCTGTAATGGATTAATTCCTCCTTCTGTGTCTACTGATAACGTCGCTAGAAGATACCAAACGCATCAAACTGCATGCCAATTTACGAACCAATTTCACTGTTGATTTAACGGTGTTTCAGTAAATTTGTTAATTTTCTTATATCCTCAATGGCAAACTAAACGCACCCACATTCATGTTCCTACACAAAATCTTACTCCTTTTAAATCGGACAGCACGGTTTATTTGTTTCATGAAAGACACAGACTAATTTTTACATCTCTCACAGTACATTTGTATCATTGGCCAGGTGAAATAATTTTAAGATGCAGTATTTCCATTTTGGCATTATACTATGTAAAGTCTCATATAATATGTACAATATATGTATAATATAGTACAAAATGTACATCAATAATTATAACAACTCTCCGTACAAAATAGTCCTTTTTATTCAGGAATGAATTACATTTCGATTTCGGGCTTTTATATCAATAATGCTAGATACTATGTACATGAAATATTTTTAGAAGTCAATTATAAAAACGCGTTTCTTTTGATGGTCTTTATATCTTCATACCCCTACCCAACAACACCTGTAGGAAATAAACAATTATAGATAACACCCTACCTGGGGTGGTATCTCGTACAGCTTTCCAGTTCATTACAACCTTAGTTAAGTGTTCAAAAACAGCATAATGAGCCGATGATTAGATTGTTACGTCAATTACCTACAATGCTGAAGTTGTATGATGTTGATGGTGGTGCCTCACATCTATTAGCTCACCTATGCTAACTAGTGAATTATTAGGGATTCGTAGCTAGGTAGGCATTACTGACTCGAACTCACTATTAGCCCTCCGCATAGAGTAGCCGGTTTCGATATCGCCGTTATGCGTAGCACAAGACTGCCAGCAGTAGGTCCAAAGACAGTTGGTCCGGAGACAGTTGGTTCGTGGACAGTTGGTCCATGGACAGTTTGTCCGGGGGACAGTTGGTCCGGGGACAGTTGGCCCGGTGCATTTCGCGAAATACTTATTAATAGAGTACATTTTGTAATTAAACCCATACAATAAAAGTCAGCTTTCGCATTTCCAGAAAAGTTTGCTTGTTGGAGCCAGAGTTTTACACCCACTCGCTCAATACTAGCAACCTCCGTACATTATATAGATTATAGAGCTATGATTTTGCAAAATTATGCAATGATTCGTTCAGCTATGCTCAAGATTTTGCTGAAATCAAAATCGTAATTTGAGCTGTTGAAATTTTACTGTAATGTACTCAGAATAACACACCTCCGTTTTGTGTGCAGCCTCCCATAGAAATTAACGTAAAGACAAATGGCAATATTTGATATGAGATTTAGCTCAGACTGAGATGCTTCGGGAGATTGGGGCCTGGTGGCCTTCGTAATTATAGCTGAAAGTATCATTTCATAACTACGATATTTCATGAGATTTAAACCCCAATTAAAGTAATTACCTCCCTTTATTTCGATTTATGACATCACTTCAATCCAATTATGAAATTGAAGGATGAAAAATGTGCGAAATATGATCGAATCTCGTCTTGAATGAACCAAACTCTTAGCTGGAGGTCTGAACAATAAAACCAATAACCCAGTGTAAAAACTGCTGAGTCAGGCTTAATTCCAGGATCTAGTGATACACGAGATCTTCCCTTAGCCGACGTATAATTAACACGTTCTTCTCGCAAAATGGAGCTCATTGAAACGTTGAATAAACACCGGCAAGCTTCATAAACTATAAAAGCCCGTCATTGATGGCATAGTTTCACCGTAATTTGCAATTCTAGAAAATACAATGCTTTCGATGTTATGCATCAGATATGCATGATTAATTATTTCCCTTGAGTACCATATCACACGGTGTCTACATTCCTGTGTGGAGTCAGAAAAGACAGTATCGTATCATGATAGCCTTATTTCATTTTCTACCGTTTTAGTAGACATTTATCAACTAAACATTTTAGTTCCTTTTTTCATTTTTCTGATATATATATAGAAAATTATACATGTCAATAAAAGTACAACAATGTCGATTTTCCTCCGCTTGTAGGTAACATTCCTAGTTCTTTGACAGTCCAGAAAAACTGGTTAGGTGAATCGGTCAGCTCGTTAACCGAAATATGTTGAGAAATAGCGTTAAACCCGAATAAACAAACAAACAAGCACAACCTACCTTAAAGCTCAGGTGTACCAATGATACGACCACCTTAAATTCAGGTCTACGTATTTTCAATGTTTTGCTCTTTATTTAACCGTGCTATTGAGACCTACTCACTGGACCAGTTTTTAAGCGTCCATGCAAAGTTGGGCTTATTATAGATGAGATGCAAACAGATGTCATATTTTGTTAAAATTATAAGTGGCTATAACCAGGAACTGCTATCGCCACAGTCAAACACAGACTATGGAATACATCCGATCCCTGTCTGTGCCACCGCTTAATTTCTCTGAGCAAGAATTTGACTGGGTAAAAAGTCGATGTGCCGTGTGAACAAGTCAATGTACTGTGGCTGCCGTCGTCGCCCAGTGTACAAGTCGATGTGACGTGGCTGCCATCGGCGCCGAGTGTACACGTCGATGTGACGTGGCTGCCATCGGCGCCGAGTGTACAAGTCAATGTGATGTGGCTGCCATCGGCGCCGAGTGTACACGTCGATGTGATGTGGCTGCGATCGACGCCGAGTGTACAAGTCAATGTGATGTGGCTGCGATCGACGCCGAGTGTACAAGTCAATGTGATGTGGCTGCCATCGGCGCCGAGTGTACAAGTCAATGTGATGTGGCTGCCATCGGCGCCGAGTGTACAAGTCAATGTGATGTGGCTGCCATCGGCGCCGAGTGTACAAGTCAATGTGATGTGGCTGCCATCGGCGCCGAGTGTACAAGTCAATGTGATGTGGCTGCCATCGGCGCCGAGTGTACAAGTCAATGTGATGTGGCTGCCATCGGCGCCGAGTGTACAAGTCAATGTGATGTGGCTGTATACATACCGATTTGCTGTGGCTGGTATACTTTATATTTTAAAATACCAGATTCCTGTGGTCAAACACACTTTATTCAATCCTAGCACAGGTTAAACATGTAATATAGGAATATTAACATTCATACTGTCATGGCACAGTTCTTGTGAGTGAGTTTAGATATGTAACTGTTAACACAGTTTAGGTTCGCGAAAAAATCAAATGTTTCAAAAAAAAAGAACGGGAATGTATTTCACGGAGGTATACAGTACAGATTGATGTAAAATGACTTGTTTAATAAACTTGGGTTGTCACGTGGTGGGGCTGTGCTCGTGGCATCGGGGCCGTCTGCTACCTGCTTGTCAATTGAACCCTGCGTTTCCGGTACAAAGTTGTCTGGA
The DNA here is from genome assembly GCA_947247005.1 of Spisula solida. Taxonomy (NCBI): domain Eukaryota; kingdom Metazoa; phylum Mollusca; class Bivalvia; order Venerida; family Mactridae; genus Spisula; species Spisula solida. The sequence goes on from OX365945.1 coordinate 56,628,936, forward strand.
GGGACTGGTGTTCGATTCGTAATAACACGGCGGGAAGGTATATTCACAGTAGGGAATGATGTCACAGGGGCATCATCATGAGTAGCTACCCCGACCGCTTGTGGTTAGGGGTAACATGTAGCTACCTGAAGTAGCACTGATTGGGTTGGTGGAGCTACCTGAAGCAGAACGGATGGTGAGTACGGTTCTGCCTCGAATGACGTATTATTTAGTACGACTGTGAAACTGTATGTACGATGTATATAAAAGTGAAGTATCCCCGATCATTGAGTCGTATGTTGGCTGTGTTACATTCTGTGCCGATGGTAATTAGCGAGTATGTATGCTGTAATATGTGAATGGTAAGCATTGCATATGTTGGATTTCCATCTCCGGTGACCGTCTGAGCCGGAGTTTTTAGTTGTCATACTGTTGCAAAAGAGTTCCATGTATGAGCGGTGGTGCGTGGGGTACGATCGGTTTCATTCCTGTCTATTTCCTATATGCATGCTTGTCAGTAACGGGGCCTGGATAGTGTTTGGGGCATATATTTTAAAATATCAGGTTCCTGTGGTTTGACTTTGACTTAGAACACGGTCGTTCTGCATGACGGCATGAAAAGCGTTTATTGAGATGATTTTAAGCAGATTTGTATTTTCAATATGTTGTGCCTTTTTGGAATGACAGTGGTTGTGTATGCCTACATTGTATGTGATAGAACCTGTTTGACTCCTCTTTTCATTTAACAGGTTGCACAAATAATCGATGCCAATGCAAAGCAGTACATTTATAAATTATAAATAACACATCCTCTTTGGTGATACTAGTAAAATGTATATTTCATATTGACAAACCGCGGAATGTAATGTCAGCGCGAACATGGTTGACATTATATTCCGGTGATAGTCGATATGAAATGTATCACCCAAGAGGGTGTGTTATATGTTTTATTATATAGAACAAAAGTGACAATCTCAAAAACTAATTTTTAATACAGAAGAAATGTGGATTTCTGAATAAGTTGTTTTATTTTACGGAACAAAAGTGACACTCTCAATAAACATTAAAAATATTTTGATTTTATTTTCAGCATTTATTTTTACATAAGGACTAGGACAATCATTCACCTTTTTATTCTTGAAAGGGGCGTGTGACGTTTGCCGTCACGTGGCGCCATTCTAAGCGCCAATCTAAGCGCCATCGTTTGGGCAGCATTCTGGACTAACATCCTGTCCCATGTATAGGCCTGCATTTGTTTTACTTTTAATACAGAAACAATTCAAAGATACATAGCCAACTCTGGAATGTAAAATACATAGTTCGTTGCATCTTGGTCACAATAAGTGACGTCATCACGTACATACTGTACGTCACAATAATAATTTATTATTTAAACCGCTGGGTAATTGATAGATCTACAACCGATGGTAATTGAAATGTTCTAGAATCAATATTTCAAAACTTATTTCTGCTGATAATTGGTCATTTCTCGGGGCTTTGTAGTTCTTTAAGCTTATGATCGCTCTTTATTATTCTTCTTCTCTTGGAGCTTCTTGGTGACTGTCAAGATCAGATTCTGCTTCCATCAAATCAAATTTTCATCTGTTTCGGAGCATTGAAGCCATTTTGACCCTTAGGCTCCACCAATTGATGAAGTTCTCAACTGGGTTCCGAATGATTAAGTTCCAACTAATCATTTGGTAAATTACATTTGGGGTATATGTCATCAATTTTGAATCTCTTGTCCCTCTATCGTTTATCCAGTTTGGTTTTGAATGACAAAACACTGCCACTCTCTACAATGTCATCCTCTAAATCATTCCAATTGTCAATACACCTTATTGGAAAAGTATTCTTCCTCAGAGTTGTACGGATGTGTGGCTTGTCAATTTTGAAATATGCCCACGTGTTCGATTGTCATTAAAAGAGAACTTGGTCCTGTTAACTATCTTATATATGGATCCTATCAAAACGCTCTCTTCTATATTTTAAATTTGGTAGATTTAGTGAGTGAAGTCTTTCTGGATAAGTATATCTGCATGGTTAATTAACTGGATAACAGAGCTTCTTCAAAAATGCTCTTTCCATCACCTGACTTGTCCATGCTCAGTTGTGATCAGTTTGTCTTGTTTATATCTTATTAGCACTTGCGCTTCTTTCTTTGTCTCATATTTAGTAATTGGAAGACATCGCCCATTCTTTGTTCTGAAGCACCTTTCTGTGCTTCCCTTGTGATTCATTTTAGAAAATTCTGCTGATCGTTATTTGTGACTTTCATTACTTTTTTGCTGTCTGAGTAATGCTCCCCTAGTCTTTCTTTTAATCTTTCTGAATGAGTATTAAATAGTTTCTTCTTAATGTCTTTTCTTTTATCTATCACTGTTAGAAACTGTTTACACATGTATGTTATTTACCAGAAAATTGTTTTGACACTTGATTCTAATATTTGGTAAAGTTTGTGAAATCGTTCCAAATATATTCACTTTGCATACTCTTACTCAAGCCTTATGAAAATGCTCATATGTTGTATACCAGAATGTTGTTGTTAAATTTATCTTTCTGAGTCCATCTACTAATGTAGAATGTATGTCCCCTCTCATCCACACAAATAGCATATGGAGCTCTGACATCTTGTAATGCAATTCCACTAGATGTGCAACCCGATGCTTGATACAACATATGACCTCTCCAATCACAGACAAGTAGACTTCCATCACCTAATAGCCCAATCCCTGTAGGATATATACTGTCTGTAATCCGTTTAGTAATCTCACCGGTCCAATTCAACATGATCACTTCATTGAGCCCTGTATCAGATACATAGATGGAATTACTGTTGGCTTGAACATGTACTGGCCTACCAAATATGTCTTTACCTGTTGAATCTTTGTCCACTGTTGTGATTACTCTACCTTTCATATCCAGTATCTCAAGTTTCCTAGGGCGACAATATGTTACAATAAGTTTATCTTGATGACAACATATACCATAACATTGACCAACTGTATGTATTGTATACGTCATAGTCAGTTCGTCTAATACTGATATGAAGTGTATGCATTGTCTTTCTGGTACAGTGACAACAACTCGTGTACTTGTTGTGGATATGATATCATACGGTGAGTCTTTATCTTTTATACCAAGTGAGAGCTTTGAGATGATACGTTTCCTGTTAGAATCAATGAGTTCGATGTACTTGCTATTGTAGTCAACCAGAACAAGTCTATCTGGATGTAAGACGGTCATGCCTGTGATACAAGAATTTGATCTGAAGTCGGCAAGTATTTCACCTTGAAATGTTGGAGTAATAGTTCTAGTTGGAGGTTGTAGAAGTTTGAATTGTGTGGAAGAACTTGCCTCGGCTTGATGTTTCGTGGAAATGTCACTTTTGGCTGAAGGAGGTTGTAGACTAAATCGTGTAGAGGGACCTGCTGTTGCTTGATGCTTAGTGGAAATGTCACCCATCGTTTTCTCTTTCTGAAGTACATCATCGATTGCTTGATTTGGGACAAACTTGTACTCATCCATACAGTCGTTAGTTGATAAGGTAATGCTACTTTGTTCATAGTCACGCAGTTGTTTCTTGGCCTGTTTTACTTCCATAAACAGTTGATCCGCTTGTTTAGATGTATTCAAATGTTTCATGTTGTCAAACGTCATCTTCACTATCTTCATGATATCTTCACAAATGATTTCAGCTGTCATCATTTGTTCATTAGTTTGATGTTGTAAAGCTTGAATCTTGGCTTCTATTTCTTTATGTAGATCGTCCATTCTATTGTTGATTTCTTGTCTGTAGTTGTTGATTTCTTGTAGAGCGTACTGCAATGAATCCGTGGATTTGTTGGCTTTTCTCAACGTTTCTTGTTTTATTGTTGTACATTTCGTGAGTAGTGTGTCTAGTCTATTCAGGGTGTGTTTGTAGTCTCGACTGTTGATAATCTTATCAGAAACGTCCGGTATGTAGTCAACCTGGCAAAGCCTGTGCTCGAGAGCTACACATATACTACATAGGATCACCTCATGAGTGTGGCAATATAGCTTAATCATTTCATTATGGTGATGTGGACAGGGTGTTGTTAGGCTGTCCGTGGTATGGCCGTGTACAACTGAATCAGTAAGACTTTGGGTAGAAGGCATTGCATCTTTATCTTGTAGTCTATGGTGTATTGAAGGTGAAGCCTTTTTATGGTATGTGTAACAGGCATGGCAGAGGTGTTCTTTGCAGTCAATGCAGTAACCAAAAGCTGGTTTTGTTGTCTTGTCCCGGTGACAGGGTTGACATACTGTACTGTAATACTCATCAGATCCGCGCGTAAATGATGCTTGAGTTCCCATGACTGTAATAGAAAAGATAATTATAACTTAAGTTGCAAAATGTACTTTGCCATGGCTCTTGGTTGTCTCCAGATTTCATATGTAGTAAAGTTCCGCTAAAAAGACCACTTCGATTATTTTGAAATCATGCAGATTTTTGCCAGTTTAAGGTTCCAAAGTATCAAATTTAGTACAAAAAAGGTCCGCTAATAAGACCGATTCGCTATTAAGACCACCTTTTTGGCTGGTCTTATTAGCGGAACTTCACTGTATTATGCTCCCAAACAAATATGTTTGGGTACAATGTTTTGCTGATTTCTTTCAGTCATTTAGTAGGCTAGTAGGTCGAGCTATCCAAAGGTTACTGTATCATTGAAAAAGAAGATTTGTTTTGTAAAATGTATAGGTCTACATCTATTAGTAGTCTTTTTATCACATGACTTTCCTTGTTGCCGGGTCAGGATAACGAGTACGTACATATTCTTTTCAACGGGCTGCCCGGGGAGTGATTGAAATGTAACAAGTTGTAAGCCAGGGGCTCACTTAATAAAATTTCCAAAAACTCGTTTAATATAAGTTTATTTCAATTGACAAGTCGTTATAGATCATCTACATCTTTTTCTAAAGTATAAAACAATTTCTGTAAAATAACTTTTCTCAACGATACAGTTATAATTGTGGATTCATCCGTCAACCTTTCAATGCGTCCTGTCGGTCTATCGGTCTGACGGTCAGTTTATAGGTCAAACGGCTTTTAAGAACGCTTTGGCATAGCTACATCAAACTTGGTATGGAGGTTGGTTGTGATCAGCAGTAGACCCTGTTTTTATTTACGTCAATGGGTCAAAGGTCATCAAACACCGATAATACATTTTGATATGATCCAACTTATCAGGAATGACCATTGTGTCCTTATAAGTACATAATACATTTTGTAAGTACCAAGAGTTGTTATAGTGCGCCCAGGATAATAATAAAGGCGGGAAAATTTGGTATATCCCGCAAAGGTGGATTATTCTGATGTGCACGGTTTATCAGTGATGTTTTGAGTACAATACTGACCTTATCTGTTTATTTTAGTAATTGTAACTAGTAACTAGTAACAGTTGACCAATCCGATTCATGTTTGTAAATATCACATTATCCTGGTCGCATTATAGACTGAACATTATCTGTGCCTTGTTGATTTGAAAAATCATTGATGACTGACATCGATACTACATTCTTATAGGAATCTGGTAAATGCTGCAAAATATGCGTGCTACTTGTACATTTGGTAGATACATGAAGATAGGTTTCTATGGAGGAAAGGCCTGACTGGTAATTTATTGATGACTTTAACGTTTAATGAAAGAACACATAAGTCAATATCATCAGGTTGTTTTTTATTTTGTCAAAATAGTTCACCTTATTTGTTTTCATAAGTGTACAATAAATATATGGAATATCATACACCTACCTATTGTGTGTTTAATCTCTTGCTCTTAAAGACATCAAAGAAATATTATTCCTGATTCCTGGTGAATTACATAAGCAAATGTGTCTTTGGTTATAACTGAAAACTTGTGTCGTCTTAACTTCCCTTTTCATTCATTGTCAAGTTGTGCACTTGTTTTGAAAATAATACATGTATAACTACCACTTCAATTGTCTCTAACGTCAACAGTTTTATACAAACACTTTATGAAAAGAATATATTGTCTTACCTGTTTATTGTATTGTGTATTTCAAAGCTGTTTCAGTCATGCAAATAATAGAAAATTGTATGAACATAGGTAGAGATAGAATCTAACGTCTGAGCCGTAACCATTCAGCTGAGTGCACCAATACAAAGTCAGTTAAGTGTTACTAATTTCAAGGATTAATTCTAATTGTTAGCTATATATATTCGTATGTGTTAATATTATACGTTATGAGTTATGTTCCAAGATAGCGTAGTCGGTAGAAACCCTTTCACAATTGTCGTAGAAATTCTTCGTCGCACGACGCTTGTGAATCTACGTCGAAATGTATCGACGTACGGCTGACAAAGGTATTTTTTTTGGATCGGTCACAATTGTCGTACGACGGTTCTACGATGCAAATTTGAGGACGATCGTGCGTTCGTCGCACGATGGACGTACGACAAATCAATTGACGCACGACAACCCTACGATGAACCGTTGTCGTACGCCCTTCGTACGATCAACGTACGTCCGTCGTACGAGCCAGTCGTACGACCAGACCATAGAATTGTCGAACTATTGGCTAGGTTTGAAAAACATGTTCAGCAGGCTACGGACCTACGACAGTCACCTGGCGTAGAAAATTTTTGAACATGTCCAAAACTCTACGATAAGGGTCCACGATGATATTTCCCGTCGCACGACTGACGCACGATAAAAAATCATTACGTCCGTCGTGCGACGGACGCACGATAGTCGCCAAATCGTGCGACACTTGTGAAATAGCTTAAACAATTGAAATCCATGCGGAACTCTAGTACCCATGACAACCAAAATCAAGGTCTAGTTTGAATATTGTTATACTTGATCAATGTGAACAAGTGCGCCTTACAAGGTCATCTTGGCTCTCTTACTCTACTATTTTCATAGTCAAATTCTTTATTTGCTGATGTTTGTTCCCCGAGGTGGCACTGCTGTGAAAATGGCGTTAACCCGTCCTGCTTCGTTAAATTAGAAGATACCAAAACGAATCTAACTTCATGCCAATTTACGAAACAATCTCACTGTTGATAAAACTTTGAAGGTGTTTCAGTAAATTTGTTAATTTCCTATTTATCCAGAACGACAACTGAGAAACGCAACCATATTCATTTTCATGCAAGAGTATTTCATTAAAATATGGCAGCATGATTAATTTGTTTCATGAAAGACACAGACTAATTTTTACATCTCTCACAGAACATTTGTATCATTGGGCAGGTGAAATAATTTTAAGATGCAGTATTTCAATTTTGGCAATATACTATATACATGTATGTTAAGTCTCCCATAATATTTTCATATAGAGTACAAAATGTATATCAATAATTATAACAACTCTCCGTACCAAATAGTCCTTTTTATTCAGGAATGAATAACATTTCCATATCGGGCTTTTCTATTAATTATGCTAGATACATGAAATATTTTTAGAAGTCAATTATAAAAACGCGTTTCTTTTGATGGTCTTTATATCTTCATACCCCCACCCAACAACACCTGTAGGAAATAAACAATTATAGATAAAACCCTACCTGGGGTGGTATCTCGTATCGTTTTCCAGTTCATTACAGCCTAAGTAAAGTGTTCAAAAACAGCATAATGAGGGATGATAAGATGGAAACGTCAATTACGTACTATTAATACTGTCTGATGCTGATGGTGGTGCCTCACACGGCTTCGTTCACAGCTCTTTTAGCTCACCTGTGTGCTGTTTTATAAAAGCACTTACGAAAATATTAACATTACGCTCAAATTGACATTTAATTTGTTATAATTCTTTAACAAATGCAAATTGGTGACAGATATGGTTTGTAAGAGTTTATTAACGGAATCACTTTCGTAATTTACCACACTTTATAATTGTAAACATTCTAAATACGACCGAAATTGACGTAAGTGCTGTGCTCATTTGTGAGATATTAGGATTTTATTTAATGCTTATATGGTGTCAAAACTGGTACTATGTATGCCAAATTACCACTGTGGTTAGGCTACGTATGAATATGTTATTCCATTCATAGTTTTCACTTAAAAACGAATGTTTTGAGAATTTTGCATTAAATCAATCACCAACTTCTAGGAAATGGTATAACTAAGAATAAAAACCCCCACATGACATGTTTCCGTTCAGTAATAAAAAAGTTACATACATTTTAGTGTTGAGATTTTGTAAATTAAAGTAGTCCCTGTATATCAGTCACATTGTAGGTGATAACCAGTGACTGATATAGTGAGATATTAGGATTTTACCACCGGTAAAACTGTATCATAAATAAAGAGTAAACAAAACAAAACACTTTTTCGGGTAAAATTTGTAATATTTTAGAAAGACCACAAAGTCACTGAGGGTGCATTTTGTTTTTAATAAACATTTCATTAATACTAGTATTAATTTAAATATTATTACATAACCAAAAACTAGAGATTAATTTGATATAAGTATCTTAAAAATATGTCCATAAATAAGTAGCCCGTCCGCATAGATTAGCAGGTTTGATATCGCTGATCATGCGTAGAACAAGACTGCCAGCAGTAGGCCCAAAGACAGTTGGTCCGAGGACAGTTGGGTCGTTTGTGTATTGTATAATTTTATGACTGTATTATGTTTGGCAAAACAGCGTTAAACAAGAACACTATAAACTGCACAATTTCAAAGGACCCCATCAATCTCAATATAATGATAAAACCACTATTTGGACCCCATAAAAATGGTCTTCTTATAGGTTGGGTAATGGAATAAATATTGAGAATGATAGTATTGATGAGAGAATAACGGTCTAAATGGACTCGAAAATACGCTTCTTAAAATTTATGTCCATTCTTTTTATTCAGTAGATCTAGCTCTACTTTCTCGTAGAAATAAATATATCGTATTAATAACATAGACAATACATGAGCCGTTCTCCAGAATAAAAAAAGGTTATTGGCAATTTAACTACTAAGTAGGGCCTAATTAGGTTTTGTAAAAGTTCAGAAATAAGAAAAAATGACATTTTTATTGGTTTTATATAAGGTTATTGAATTGATCTTATAGTACTACAAATGTGTCTTATTTATAAATAATCACATGTTATATTGAAATACCTTACTTTGTTGCTAAGGTGACATATTTCTGAAATATATTCATATTGAGAAAAAGGAGGAGGGTAGTTATAAACAGTAGTATATTTACAAGTTTGATGCAATTTATTAAAATTCTGAAATGTAATACTACAATTTTGAAAAGTTTAACTCCAGAATGTATAAAATAATGACATGAAATGCTTGTTGCAGTTACATCAATTAACGTTTGGATGGCATTTACGACGTCGCGCAAACCGTAGGCAAAGTTGGTTCGTTGAATAGGTCTGTAACTTTGTAAGTTGATGATATACATGTATTTGGCTCAAATTTCAGACGGTGTAGGCTGAATCTTGTCTTTCTAATAATTTGTCATCCTCATTACCTGTTTCCTAGAGACGGGCTCACATGTAATTATTCACGTAATGTACGCTCCAGTTTAGGAAATAATTCCAAAGGTCACAAGTTCTAGGTTACTCGCGTAATTCGTTCTCAAGTTTACAGACAACTCACTTGCATGTCGGTTATTACACGGCTATAGATGATTACATCTGCGGTCTTTCTCCTCATAAAACTTCCCTTATAAAACTTCCCAGACAAATTACAATATTTTTGCATTATTATGTATCATAGAGACACGCATCTGAAATGGAATAATAACTCTCGTGGGTGATCGACGCCCACAACGTTCGAAAACTTTCTGGTAATAGAACTTTAGTAATGAGATGACTTCTGTAAATCCGGGCAGATTTGTCTGTGTCAGAAAATACAATTTGACGAAGTTGACAGGAGAGTTGTCTACTTATTTAGATAACGGTTCTATTTTAAAGATAGTTTTATATTAAAAAAGAGCATATATAATCGGAAATGGAAGGCAGCACTCTACAGAAAAACCAGAGAGCAAGAATTCAAAGAGGACCATACAAAAAAGAAAATTCACTGACAACAAGTACACGCCATAATAACCAACACAAAACTGAACCTGAAAAACTGATACTAAATAGAAACTCGCTAAGTCCCACTAATCAACAGCACATCATTTCAGTCATTTGAAGACAATCATGTCACGTTATCCTGACACGTGTCAAACCAGCAGTTGCCTGGATCTAACTATGCTAAACTTCAAGCAGTGGAGATGAATCAGTTCCATTAAACGAATTAGGTATGTCGTGGTCTGGAATCGAACCCGAGATCTTTCGCATTCGAGGGCGAACGCTCTATCACCTGGTTATCAAGGTAGCCATTTATCACGTCTATGTCATACAAGTATCATAATACTAGTATTGTATGAGAGCGTCGACCGTTTTTTGGCTCTCTGATAGAACTATACCAAAGAGGAGATCAAAATGGTATCAGTATACTACTTGCTCGTTTAGCGCTCAGAATGAATAAAATAATAAAACATTGGGCAGGGAAGACAGTGCTCAACAAAACAGCCGAGCACACAGAAAACAGAAAGAACACATATCACATATAGACCGCACAAAGTCCACCACGAAAACTGAACGAGAAAACGAAAATAGAAACCGCTGCAAGTCAAAAAGTCCTAAAACTTTAAGAATCATTGCAGAAAATGATTTTTGATGGTGGTCAACAAAAAAGTCTACTAAAAAAGCCAAAAGTCCTCATTTCAACTGTAAAAAAGCCTCCCACAAAGTTTGCAGTTGCAAAAAATGATTTTTGAAAGTAGTCAACAAAAAGACAATGGCGAAGGTGTGAATAGGCGCAAAACGGGAAATGGGCTTCTCCGAAACCGTCGTCTTGATAGATACCATCAGAAATGAGGCTTCGTGAATAGTAAAATAGTGGAAGAACTTAGTGTAATCATCGATCTTGAATAAAAAAAAAACATGTACTTTTTAAACTATCAAACGAACACTTAATTATCTTAATTAGTAAAGTAAAACCACATTTGAATCACGGTAAAACCTCAATAGTAGGCTACAACCATCTTTAAAACAAAAACGGAAAACATGTCGGATAAAATACAAAACATTGAAAATGGACTGTACAGATGTGTTTTTAAACTTTGGTTACTTTGACGGTCTTTAAGAAAGCGGTAATTGTGTATGGTTTATGTGTACAGCGCAAGAAATTGTAAGACGCTGGGCTGCTATCGCGGACGTCTGTAACGAGTCTGTACTTTTCATTTCAATGATTTTATTAAGTTAAAATGTTGTAAACTGTGTTTCCTATGCCGTAAAATGTTATTGAAATATTTCTATAGTCAATAAAACCCACACTTTAAGAATAAAAGAGATTCTTGGGGAAATTACACTAAATTCGAGCATGGTTATGTTTTAGTCAGAGTATGTTTTGCCCGATGTCACTGTCACTTTGTATGGTACCGCCGGTATATGTTCATCATATGTTTGCAGTCTTCACCTGGCTGCCTGTAGACACTTGATACAGCAAAACAAGTTTCTTACAAATCAGATTACCATCTTAGCCCGACTTTGACCTTTGGTTTTGTTCGACTTTTGTAGTTGCATAAAACACGAATCAGTACGTATTTGGATCAATGAAGCACACACGGTACGCTGATCATGAAACAGCTGTGATCTAACATTCATTTCGTATTTAATGAGGCTTTATCATGCAACATATACATGATACAAACATCACACTACAGAATAGTGTATACTAGAATACTAATACATTTACTGGTCAAAAGTACTGACCAGACATTGGCTAATTGCGATACAATAAGGCCTCGACACAACGACGTTGTTTGTTCCCAAGCAAATGTCGTTGTAACGAATATGTCAGTATAGTATACCGTGAATTAATTCAAAGAGCGTTTTGAAACACATGTCCCCATAAAATGATGTCGGTATATGAATTGTCAGTATATAGGTTTCGTTATATTGTTACACTCACAGTATACGTATAGCATAGTGGTCTTACGATTTCGTACTACATATTCCTAAGGGATTACGCAGTACAGTTTGTCAGTGTTCGAGGCCCACAATAGGTGCAAATTATTCTGCAATACAATTGGACACAGCCACAGTGGTTAAGTGGTTAGAACGTCTTCTTGGTATTATTATCTAATGTGACGTTGCAGGGTCGATTCAAGATTGCAGCAAACCCAGGTCGTTACTTTGATATTCCGCGTGTAAGGATAATTCCCAACTTGTTCGCCCAGTGTCAGAATGATGTGATTAAGATTGGACTGGACTAGGATGTCAGAGAGACTTAAAATCAAAACTAATATAACAAATATTTTATTTTAAAAAACCCTAAACCTTTAGATACTGTAATAATGATGATGATGATAATAATAATAATAATATTATAATAAAAATGTAAAGTTTATTTTACTGAAACTTTGGCAGTATATATTTGGCAATCTTCCATTCTTTCATAAGATCCTCAACAGTGAACAAAAAAATTAACAATGCAAAGAAAATAATGGTATTTGCTCCTTCTGCCGTTTCCACAATATCTAATACATCTTGTGTTGCAGTATTCTATAACATTTACGAGTCATTGTCTTTTCCAGTAATCGCCTCACTCTTACAGAGTATTCTTGCGAGTATAGCATTGTATCTAACCAGTTCTAACGGTATTGCAAGTCATTTACAAAAACTATTCCTAGCATGTGAGTCAGTAGTTTCGAATTTTAAGTCAGTCCTAAATTGCAAGTCAGTCCCAAATTATAAGCCATTCAAAAAATACAAGCCAGTCCCAAATTGTTAGGCATTCTCGAACAGCAAGTTAGTAACAGATTCTACGTCAGCCTCATGCCCTAATAAGCCAGTCCCAATTTGCAAATCAGTCCCAAATTATAAGCCAGTCCCAATTGCAAGCCATTCCCAAACTGTAAGCCGGTCCAAAAATGTACGCCAGTCCCAAACTGTAAGCCAGTCTCAAATTGTAAGTCATTCCTACCATGTAAGTCAGTTTCAAATGGTAAGCCAGTCCTAAATTGTAAGTCAGTCCTAAATTGTAAGTCAGTCCTAAATTGTAAGTCAGTCCTACCATATATAAGCTAGCCCTAAAGTGTAAGCCAATCCTAAATTGTAAGCCAGTCATAAATTGTATGACTGTCCTAAATGGCTTCTAAAACTATCGGATTACTTTGTCATAATGCAAGCGGTACCCAAAATACAAAAGAATGGCGGGTAAGCATTTTTGACCAGTAAAGCTACAAATACAAACTATGTACATGACTGTATCAATGAAGATAGACGTCATTGTTGGCATGGGCACATGTTAGCTATGTAGGCCTACTCAGATATGTAGATAGTTCTTACATAAAGAACCAGAAATTCTTGATCAGACAATATTTGATTACAAACGATCCGGTATAAATGAAAACAAATAAAAATAAATACAAAACGCGTACGTTGATCTCTACTATCTTTTAAAGTAGGCCCTATGTTCGTACATATAATACTAGTATACATGTCTGTGTTTAGTTTCCACCCCGTTTTGCCGTTTTTCAGCAATTGGGAGGTTGGGAACTGAACGTGTAACAGGTACGACTACGTGAATACAACTTTTGAGCACAACGTCATCAAGATGTGTGTAGTTTCCATAAGAAAAAGACGTGTGACAGGCGGAATTAATTTGTGTACTATATCACACAGGTACATTGTATGCGTATGCACCGGGACCACTAGATTGTTACATCCATTGACTCATTAAGTTGATATCCTTTCCGCTACCACGATTTTTTGGGGGGCTATGAGAAATTCATATGGTCCCTATACCTCGTCCCTGAGACACTATTGACTTGCAGCACTGATAAAAACTCGATACATCCGGATGCTACACACCTGCCCCAAACCGAATGTAGGAAAAATTGTCAAAATTTCGACTAAAGGTCACCGGAAATGACGTTGTGACGGTGAGCCTTTTAGCTTGACAGGCCTACATTTTGGCCCCTTTAGGGCATTGATCCCGACCCCTTTTTCTAGCCTTATATCCCTTCTATAGAAAAATAAAAAAAATTGGCGCTAAATGTTAATGCAATTCCACAGGGAATCGTACCGCAATGGTGGGTAGGACCAGTAATTTCAGTTTTGTCAAATCTACGTTCAAAGCCCTCTTTAAAGGGGTCCAGCGGACCCAAAAACCTGTGCACGACCCTGGGCCCGTAATATCCTTTAGTCTGGGATGCCTGTGTACCCATGACAGCAAAATTCACAAATTTGGGCATTTAGGTCGAAAACTACGGAAGGTCAAAATGGCCATCCCGGCGAGTCTGCATTAGTACGTTGTGGTAGCGGAAAGGACATACACACTCAATTCATGAAGAAATCATGTTTCAATTATCACGTGATTTTACACGCACACGTTTTGTTTCGCAAGCGAATTTAAATTGCAACATGCCCTGCGTTCAAGGAAAACTAACGTGACGCACGTTTCGTACAAAGTACAAAACGTTTCGTACTTGGTACGCAAACGGTGCGAAACGTATCGTACCTGGTACGTACCGTCACGTTATATTTCCTTGAACGCAAGGCAGTACGTATATAAATATGGTTAGAAACACGTACAAGTACTCGTACACATTCCGTTTGCAACCTCCCTACTTTTAAGTTAACATGTACAGGTACTATTGAACACGTTCCTTCCGCAACCTCCCTACTTTTAAGTACAAATACTCATGTACACGTACGCAACCTCCTGTATGTTAAGTCATTAATCATAAACTCGTTTTTCCTGGAACTAATCAGTATAAACCAGCATAATTAAACTTGAACTACTTAATTCCCTAAGCAGCTCTCACATTGCATGTTGAGGACATGACACAATTACTAAATTAATGTCGAGAACGAAAATAGCAATCCTATATATAGATCGATCTGATACTGATTAATAACGGTATCAAGAGTGTTTGTATTATCGTTGAATGTGGTATTATATATAGAACTGTCCCTAATTAGAATTGTTATATTCCACACCTATATGATTATGTGTGGTTCCTCTTTGCGTTTTGATTAGAACCTCAATCCGAACTTGTCCACTTTCTGCGTAAATCTCGGGGGGGGGGTATGATTATGTATGTGTTGATTGTATTTTTCGCCGATTCATGCTTGTGCGTGCTTACTAAGTACAAAGACCTAAACATACACAGATTGGACACTCAGTTGAAAACGGAGAGAAAATGCAAAATAGCACGCAGCACATTTTGTTATTTTGCTCAAACACTTTTGTTTGTCATCTTTTTTTAATGTCCAATACCTCAATTCGAAGAGCTAAGTTTCTTCTACTGTATGATGTAATTAATTTTTTCTGCCTTTTATAGAATTCAGAGAATTATTGTTTGAAAGTGTCAAATTGGGTATTTTCTGATAAAATTGGAATTTCCATTAACACCTTTGCTTACACCTGTTTTATTCCTTGACTGATTTTAATAAATTAGGTATCATTTTAAAGCTGAATAATAAATCTACTGCATTAACTTATTAGTTTTTGCCTATGTACATTAAAACAGGAGATAAAAGGTATTAAGAGCAAACGAGATTTCGCGATATTTCAGAAGATTGCTTCGAGACATTGTGAGATTTGGTACATTTTTCCAATATTTGTATATTAAGGTCTTTGCTAAGTATAACAAGTGTCCTAATAATAACAAGTAATTAAGAATTGCAAGCAATACAGAAGTGCCCTAGCGGTTTGAAGCCATTTTCAATGTTTCTGTTGCCATAGCAACCACACTTTTTGTCAGAATTAAAATAGTTTAGACGTGCATAATTCCATTATGCCCCCTATATACATACCAAGTTTCATAAACCTAGCTTGGAAACTGTTTGAGTTATGGCAGGATCGAGATTTTGGCATATTTTCACTCTTTCTGTCGCCATAGCAACGACAATTTTTGCAAACAAGAATTGCAAGCAATACAGAAGTCCCCTACCGGTTTGAAGCCATTTTCAATGTTTCTGTTGCCATAGCAACCACACTTTTTGTCAGAATTAAAATAGTTTAGACGTGCATAATCCCCTTATTGCCCCCTATCCACATACCAAGTTTCATAAACCTAGCTTGGAAACTGTTTGAGTTATGTCCGGATCCAGATTTTTTGACGGACGGACGGAGGGCAAACCTGGTAGGGGACTAATAATAATAATAATAATCAGGCCGTACTGACGTCGTATAAATTTACAAAATAATTTTATTTGTTTTGTATTTTTAAAATCAGTTAATTATTTCATTTTTATATAATAAAAAAACCAAATCGGACAGGGAATGTAGCACTTAGCAGAGTCTCATGCTACAGAGTACGGAAGGCACACACATGGACACACGAAAACGGAAAATCACAGATCATTAGCACAAACCTCGAGGGCAACCTCAACAATGGCCAAGAAAATAAGTATGCAAATGATAACTTTTTTAAAGAGTCAGGGTGGGTGGTCACGTTTCGCAACTCCGTAGTTTCTTTTTTTTCTTTCTTTGTTTATTCATGAAACGCAATGAGGATTTTACAGAACGTGGAACAACACGTAATAACTCAAAACGTGACTATTTATTTCACCGAATATACGTATCTAACATATGATGACAAACATGAGCATATATAGCAAGCTGCATAGGCGGATCCAAGGGGGGGCGGACCCGGCGTACGCCCCCCCTAAAATCGCCGAAGCCTAGGTAATTTATCATATTTTGGATGTAAGAACAATAAAAATTTTTATTGATATGCAATTTTTTTCGCTCGCTAAGCTCGCGTCAATAAAACAATAATCAATTTATTGATTTTAAAGTGAACTTAACGCTGTATGCAAGCAACAAGTTATGGGCCTGATTGGTAGCATGGTGCCAAACATCGGCTATAGAAATGCCGAGATTCTTGCACATTAAAAAAGTCCGACAAGTCATAAAAGATTAATACAGTTGGCTTGATTTTCTAATAAACCTGTCCTTTCATTAAAAAAAAGATATCTCAGAATGCAGCTGACGAATTCCGTGGTTCTTTTTAGAACGTCACGAGGCAGAAAGCCACTGGACCCCCTAGTCGCTGGATCCCAAGTATTTCACATTTCCGCTTGAACAAAAGTGAAGCCCTGGAGTTCGCAGGGTCAGCTGCTCAGTGCATTTTTTTCTTCGTGACTTATTCACAGCAGCTATATATCAGTGAATATTATCCAGTCGATTATCGTTAGTCCTGGCTATATAAACGACGATTTGTCTTGCCCGTTTCGCTCGCTGTAGATCTACGTAGATTCAATGAAAGTTTTTGAGTTTGTTGGGTATGCTGCTCAGATAAACACTGATTTTTTCCAATTCTTACAATTACTAAATCAGTGAATATTACCAAGTGATAAGTGTGTGGTTTATGCTGCTGAAATAGATGATTGCATTTTTTCTTGCTCGCTCCGCTCGCACTGTAAACGCTATCAGTTTGTCAAGTAGGGAATGAGTATGCGGGATATGCTGCTCAAATAAATGCTGATATTCTTGCTCGTCTTGCTCTCACATTAACTTTATCAATGAATATCATAAGATGAAGAACGAAATTGTGTGGAATGCTTCTCATGGATACATTTTTTATCTAGCTCGCTTCGCTCGCACATTTCTTTGAGGGGGGGGGGGGGGTCAATACATAAATGTACGCCCCCCTAACGCCAAATCCTGGATCCGCCCCTGAGCTGTGCTCCTAACAGGAGACCACAGTAGCTCCTGTGCTTCTTCCTAGAATAGAGCAATTAATACAAAAAAAGAGTGAACATGAAAGGAGTTATGAATATGAAAAATAATGGAAGGAGTAATAAATGAAGTATGGAGGGAAAGGAGTAACGAATGGACCGTGTACAAAAAGAGCATAAACGCAAATTCGTTACATTTATCTATTAATTTACTTATTTATTAACAAACTATGCATCTTTCTATTTTAGGGATCGGAAGGTGATAAAGAGACGTATTGCTGTAAAACAACAGGCGAAAGTGAAGAATGGTGTAACTGGAAACAAAGCTGACTCTAGCATTGAAGAGGTATTACCCTCTTCGTCACATGCCGCGCAACAAAATAAGAGTGTTCAAGAAAAGCCTGTCAGATCACTGACGCATAAAAACGGTTCTTTTGAACGTCTAGATCTCTCCGTATATTCAATCGACAGAGGTGTGGATAATGCCACATTCAAACACAGCTTTTCTGACATAAAACATGCAAATGATAAACCAATGTCCAATTCTTCATTAACTGCTGATAAAGTGCCTTCCTATCAAAAAACTGCATCAAAACGAACTCCTTCGCAAGATCCTAGAATTCGTGACAAACACCTTGAACATCTTCCGTCTGATTGTTTGGCAGTCAAGAAGGTCATGAGGAGTAATTCATATGAACTCGCCGTAGCTGAGCATTCATGGTTGCCAATGGATATGTCAAATAATTTGCCGAAAACAACGAAAACATTTAGGTACTCGGATGCCGCGAGAAATACTAGTAATCCAAAATCTACGAATGTGTGTTTTGATAATAAAGCTTACGATAAAAATGATTTGAAAAGGACTTAACACCACCGCATAGTGATGTTCTTTTTGTGAGGTTAGAACAAGATCTTCAACGAATGTATCATTCGTTTTACAAGTTTATCGTTATTGTGAATGAAATTATTGACCCTTTACTCTATGCTACCAATTATTCCATTTTGTATGATATATGCATGCGTCGGTTACCTATTATTTTCCAAAAACTAGTTTTGAGGTGATGTATGCTACACACTCGTAATACATGCGCAGCTGTTTATCAGAGCACATATATAGGTAAATTGATTAAAGTTCAATGGAGTAAAGGGTTAATGGTTCCTGAATAGCTCGTACCCATTTTATTGAAGATTTTGAACAGATTCATTGGATGGAATGAAGCCTTAATAGTGTATTTATATTATTAGCATTGGGCAGTTACGCGGGTCACGCTTTAAAATAGACATGATGCACTTTTCTTATACATTGTACAATCATTTCCAAAGCAAGTATCAATACGCATTTTCTAGACCAGGTATTTCAAAATATGTGTTTAGTGCGAACAGATTAACCTGGTCGTCGACCTTTATTACAAGCTTCTTGTGTAGAATGTGCGAATTCCGAGAAAAAGTCTCGTAGTTGATTCAGATTAGAATTTATACAGATAATTTGACGAGATCCTCGACGTTCTAAAATAATAATTTAACAGCTGATATCTTGTCTATATTTATAACCAGGTTGTATGTTTTCATAAGCGGGGAGAACCACGAAGACGATACAGGTGTAATACAAACACAAATCTAAAGGGCCGTATTGCACGATTTGCTCGTGGAAATTGGTATATTCAACACAAGAACCTTGTATGTGTATGCATAACGGACAGGATCACGCCAAATGCTTCGTACTATAATACTCTCCGGTTTGAAAACAAATGCTGAAGGAAATGTGTTGTGAATAAATTAACTGTTAAATTTTGCAAATAGAAAGTTCGAACATTGGGTTCATTTGTTCGCACTATAAGAAAGTATGAACATTTGTCTGATAAGTCTGATAAGTATAGTCCAGAGAATTTGACACGACCCTCGACCTTTAAATTAGCATAATTTAACAGCTGATATATTGGCTATGATTATAATCCTCGTTGTATGTTTTCATAAGCGGAAAGTATCACGAACACGCTCGAGGTGTAATACCAACACAATCTAAAGAACCGATATTGCACGATTTGCTCGCGGAAATTTATATATTCAACGCAATTACCTTGTAATATATTCATGCATAAAGGTCAGGATCATGTCAAATTCTCTGTGCTATACCACGTGCTATCTACATGTATGTAATACATGTACTTAAATGTATTTACATTGCATTTATATATTCTACTTTATGTATTATTTAACTAGCATTTCAATCAAATGCTGGTGGCACTCTCCATAGTTTATTCAAAGCGCATTTTAATTCTAAATAAAATCAAAATATGATTGCATTAGTTTCCATTTATAACCCTTTGTACTTTGTTTTGCAACCGTTCGAGAGATGCTCAAGACGTGACCGGAACATGTTGTGATTTTCTACCTTTTTTTGAATATCGCTTGCACGTTGGCAAACATGTCGGGTCCGGAGACAATATTGGAGCTCAGGCGCATCGTTCAAGGGATGTCGGTTCAAAACCTGATTTGGATAGGTTCTGTCCGACGGGTTGGTTGAAGACGATGAGATTCAAAGCCGCTGTTTGTCTGGTGTTGTAGTAAGTGCCATCATTGTTTTACTCCTTTTGGTCAAACGATGCGATGACGATGTATTAAAATCATATTTAGCATCGATGGGTCGTATATTTATATTGTTCTTTAGTGTCTATGCATCGTCTTTAAAGGCCAAACATTAGGTAGCTATGTTAAATCATCGAAAAACCTCGTGTAGTAACTAGAGGTCACAGTTTTGGCCTACTCTTAAGGATACTTGATCACAATGACCATGTTCGATATTGGGCCATCTGGTGTCATCATAGGGCCTGCGTGCACTTCTACGACTGTAAGCGACCTAGAACCCTTTGTATCCTTTTGTTTGTCTAAATCGTCATTTTGGTGTATTTCTTTCAAAAGACCAATGACCCGTAATAGTACAGCAAACATAAATTTTGACATCCACTTCTGAATCATGAAAAAAGCTGTCAGTCGCTTGTGGAGGGACAATTCAATACTGATTGACAACACATGATCACCGACAATGTTATTTCATCAGCGTACATAATCGAAATATAATCCACACACGCACATGTTGCCAACAGCATAGTAACTGTATCAGATATAAAACACCAACCATTGTTTGACATCAGGTTGATTATGTAACACGCCTTCCAATATTTGCTTGAGTGGAGAAACATACTAGCACTAGTATACTAGTCAACAAAAGAAACGCGACATGTAACTATGAAAACCTAATTATCGTTTAATTGGAATAACAAACTAGATAATCTAGTGCATTGTAGAAAGGAACAAAATGCGCGTAAAGTCATTATAACCGTCAAAATTTACGATGGTGTGACACGTGTATTTCATAAAACCATTCGTGCGGCTTCAATGAGAAATAACAAAACCATAACAATGTGTTTCTTGGTTCAGTTGTGTCTTTCCATGCCACATTGGCCAATGACCAATCTTATTTAAATCAGACCATTATTACTCTTTACTACTTTACGCTGATATAGGATCTGACGACACTCCGCGCAGGGTCATGTCGATGTAAACCTAACTTTATCCAATCAAGTCGCTTCTTTCACAAGTCTGAAAGTGCGGTGAAACACTACTGAGGCTACTTGACGTCATTGTGCGCCAGAGAGATCATTTGAACATGACCTCTTACTGAGTGCAGTCAGATCTCAGTGTAAAGGAATTGAGCAAATGTTAGGATAAAATTTTAATGAGATTGGCCAATGACCTTTGACATCGCTTCGAGAAAGTAGTTTGTCTTTGAGTATAGAGTAGCACATTTGGAAATATGAGCTACGCACAGGCTGTATCGTTAAATACTTTTTGTTTAAATGTTGTTCAAGTTAAGTCCCACTGGTCAACAGTATTTCAGTCAAACTGAGACAACCCAGTCACATTATCCAGACACTGGGCGAACCAGCAGTTACCTGGAACTAACTATACTGAGCATCAAGCGACGAGATTTACCAGTGTCATTTTCAACGAGTTTGGTGTGTCGCGACCGCCAGGGGTCGAACCTCGAAGCGGACACTCTACCACTACAATTATGTCGAGGCGGATACGTTTAATGGTGGATACACACGCAAGTAAGCTTACGTAGGATGGTATATGCAAATGTAATTGCTTTCTTGTATAATTATACTGTCTATGTTACAATTTAAAGTGTCTTTATATGTTGTCTCGAAGCAATCATCAATTATGCTTTCAAATATGATATTATGTAAAAATTGAGCTAGATAATATTGCAGTAAATGATCAAACGCAGACAGTAGATCGGTGCACGACACCCACACACGGATAGCGTATCCTAAATCCTAGGGTGGCCAATAATGCGTTACATAGATTGTTGTTCTGGCGATATTGATTGTAAATAATATCCTATAGTATTTCTTACCGTATATCATCTAATTAATTATCTTTGTGCTCTTTATTCCTCTATTCACCAGGGATTTGATGAGGATGGCTTGAGATGATAGTCGTTCATTTTACGATAGTTTGCGTTACCGTGTCTTGATTAATTCTTCGTTCCGAATAGGTATAGACACCAAGTACATATGCGTGTATATCAGGAAATAAATAATTATTCAAATCTGTATAGACAGAAGGTTAGAACGATCCAAATCTGTATAGACACCTATATAATTACCGACATCATACCAGTTTTACAACATTCAAATCTGTATAGACACTCAACTCGTAATCTGTATAGACTTTCGACCCTTCCCTAGGAACCGCGGTACGTTTGTTATTTTGAGCTATCTGTAAAAAAATGTTCATAAAAATTTATAACTACGTGTAACTCAATCCCCGGCATTATTCATTGCGTAGCATATAATTTTTATTCTTATATACATACGTTTTAAAACATTGTAATTGCACACTAAGTGTCTCTAATAATATAATATAATGTTAACTCGAGATAGCTTCAAGTATGATACTAGATAACATTCGAGCCAATATTCCGACAAATGATCCAACCGGGAATGTAGAACAAAAGACGACAACCAAAAGGATGTAACATGTTTTTGCGCTATTCACGGTGACAAATATAAAAGATTGTATGCTAAATAATGATACAAAAAAATATGCGATACGGCCACATGGTAGAAATGAAGCTAGCTTTTTATTGTACGGCACCAAATTGAACATTCAAGCCAGTGCTTAGTGACAGCTACATTGATAGTGTTATAAGTGTAATGAATATCAGGGGCGGATCCAGGATTTGGCGTTAGGGGGGGCGTACATTTATGTATTGACCCCCCCCCTCAAAGAAATGTGCGAGCGAAGCGAGCTAGATAAAAAATGTATCCATGAGAAGCATTCCACACAATTTCGTTCTTCATCTTATGATATTCATTGATAAAGTTAATGTGAGAGCAAGACGAGCAAGAATATCAGCATTTATTTGAGCAGCATATCCCGCATACTCATTCCCTACTTGACAAACTGATAGCGTTTACAGTGCGAGCGGAGCGAGCAAGAAAAAATGCAATCATCTATTTCAGCAGCATAAACCACACACTTATCACTTGGTAATATTCACTGATTTAGTAATTGTAAGAATTGGAAAAAATCAGTGTTTATCTGAGCAGCATACCCAACAAACTCAAAAACTTTCATTGAATCTACGTAGATCTACAGCGAGCGAAACGGGCAAGACAAATCGTCGTTTATATAGCCAGGACTAACGATAATCGACTGGATAATATTCACTGATATATAGCTGCTGTGAATAAGTCACGAAGAAAAAAATGCACTGAGCAGCTGACCCTGCGAACTCCAGGGCTTCACTTTTGTTCAAGCGGAAATGTGAAATACTTGGGATCCAGCGACTAGGGGGTCCAGTGGCTTTCTGCCTCGTGACGTTCTAAAAAGAACCACGGAATTCGTCAGCTGCATTCTGAGATATCTTTTTTTTAATGAAAGGACAGGTTTATTAGAAAATCAAGCCAACTGTATTAATCTTTTATGACTTGTCGGACTTTTTTAATGTGCAAGAATCTCGGCATTTCTATAGCCGATGTTTGGCACCATGCTACCAATCAGGCCCATATCTTGTTGCTTGCATACAGCGTTAAGTTCACTTTAAAATCAATAAATTGATTATTGTTTTATTGACGCGAGCGAAGCGAGCGAAAAAAATTGCATATCAATAAATTTTTTTATTGTTCTTACATCCAAAATATGATAAATTACCTAGGCTTCGGCGATTTTAGGGGGGGCGTACGCCGGGTCCGCCCCCCCTTGGATCCGCCTATGAATATGGAACACCAGCTTTTTAAAATGAGACATCACTTGGAGGCCTACTTCACATCACCCTTGTTTTAAACTAGTCTCGATCGCGCCACATACAACTATATTTTAAAAGAATGACAACACTAATTACACAACGACCACTATTTGACTTACTCAGATGTACGTACATTGTATTTAAATAGAGAACGTAATTGATACCAATCGGGCGTGGTCATTCGCCCAGACACCCGTCAAGCTTAGTTGTTAGGACACTGATAAGTTCTAGTTTGATTACCCGACTACAGGGCATGTTATACTTTCCGAGATGGTGGCTACAGCCGTGTCCTCCACGAGTGAAGCGGTTACCACTTGCATGCCTGAGATGAAGTTAGTATTGGTTCATAAATAATTCCAGGATTACAGGTTCTTCATCTTCTTCTTCCTAGTATTAATCAAGGATCTTGCTAGACCGTAAATAGCTCAGCTCAGGTTCACGGGGTCCCATTTCTGCCATACTAACAATTTGATGCCTGTCGAGTGTGTATGGGAGTCCCTCAAAACATCTTCAAGGTCACCAATACACTCCAACAGTAGTGTACACGTACCGAGACATCTAGATATACGTACATAGTACATTAAAACTTAAGTCATAGCACCTTATTAGATGCTGTACTGAAAAAATGTCCCGAATTATCTGGCCTCCAAATTCCAATATCACCCCGAAACTTAGACATCTAGTATATTAATACTAAATAGCACCTTATTTAATTCTGTCGTCGGAAAGTATCCCGAATTTAGTGGCTTGCAATACCCACCGAGTTTATGTGAACCAGTACTTGAGACATCTTGTACATTAAAACTAAGTTATACATTGTACCACTATATTTGATGTTGTCATATCAATTTAACGAATACATAGGGGAGTATTTATAGATGTCTGGTTATATTTCACGCTGATAATGATTCATTGTTTCTATGTGAAGTTCGTGACAGCCACACAGGGGGATATATGGATGGCAAGAACGGGTTTTAATTTGATAGGAGATTTGAAACACGCTCAAGGCAATGCAAAATTAGTTTTTGATAATAAAATTGGAACTGGTTCAACGTTCATGGAATTGGAATCGACCGTCAAATGTTATGTAACAGGGATCAGACATCTATAAATACTTCATAGTTTATGCGAATCATGTATGTAACTTTTTGTACATTTGAAACTTAGAGATTCTCCGAATGCCAGGGTTTTAAACAAACGTAGGCAGTAACTCTCCTGAAACAAGTTTTAGTGTCATAACTTCAAATTTTAATCTGTGTCTGCGTGAGAATTGTAGATATGTGATGACATCAATATTAAAACAGAATGTAAACAAGAAAAGAAGAATCGCCACAAAACCAGCAATCAAGTTTTCAATCAAGTTCTGTAACTCTGTTTAAACTTAGTTCCAACGAAGTGTCAAAGACATAACAAAATCAGATAGTCCAATACATGTATTATCTCAGACAAATGGTCATCTACCTACCTCAAACTTGAACCCATCATGGAAGTAAACCAATGTCATCCGTCTTCCGTAAAACCTCAATAAATGTATAAGAACAACATTAAGAGCCTCGAAAATCGGTGTTCTGATTGAGATGGTCTTACAATTGAGGTTCAATAAAGGGTAAAATAGTAACAGGTCGTTCACCTGTCATAGTAGTACATGACTTGTCCCTATGGTTACTGAAGTACCAATTTTCAATTCCTGACAAAAAATGAAAATCTAATGCCAAGAGATGGTGCTCGTCTGTCATAGTGCATGATATGGTAATCTTTGTAATCATATTCAATTTTTGACTAAAATTCATGAAAACAACTAACAATGTAGTCTTTAATACATGCACAAGGTTTGCATATCATTTAGCCGGTGACCCATTTTTTCACCCTAGATAACACATATTTAACATCGACATAGATTTAATCTAGACAAACATTTTGGCCAACGTTCACGAAGATCAATTGAAAAATATAAACAGCCTGTTTTGCTAACATTCAGCGTTTTACCCAGTGATATTGTTTATGAAACCAGATAACTGAATATCGAACTTGACCTACATAATCATAGTGACATCCTTTCAAAGTTTATATGATAAATAAAATGCCAATAATGTAGTATGTAGTGTATACATGAGGTATTTTCAATAATTTGACCTAGTGACCTAGTGAGCCAGATGGCCCAATATCAAACATCACCTAGATTTTGTTCAGATGATCAATGTAGTAAACATTTATAATAATAAGGTCACAATTGTGACTTCTAGTGACTACAAAATGTTTAGTAGACCTAATTCTGGACCAATATAATCCAATAACAAACTTGACCAAGCTTGGACTAGGGCGGATCTGCGCTTGTTTAGTTGGGCATTGTGTCTTTATGTGTTTTATGTTTCCTGTGCTCGGTTGGTTAAGTTGGGCATTGTGCTTTGTGTGTTTTTAATGTTTTCTGTGCTCGGCTGGTTAAGTTGAGTGCTGCCTTCTCTGTCTGACTTTATATAATCTTTTTTCATTGTGTCATTGTGGACGGATGAATGAAGAGCGGTCTCAAAAATGTCCTTGTCACATCCACACGGCAGGCTATTAAAGATAATTCCTTCCTTTATGTACATCTACATTTCAGATTTGTTCATCTATGGAAGTTTGAAGGAAATCCAGGAAATCATGCACACCCTGTTGGAGGAGTGGCTAAAACATCACGTTGCCAATTCATTCCTTCATACACATCTACATTGTCGAGGTTGTTATGTGAAAGTTAGAAGGAAATACTGCCAAACTGTAAGAGTAGTAACGTCCATAGGATGGACAAACTGACTCTAGTAATATAACCTCCTAAATTCCGGGGTTATAACTAGAAACTACACTACCCTCCAATGGTTCTCAGACAACAACAAAAAACATGACACAATGTTATCTTCTCAAATAATTTTATTGAAATTCTATACAACATAAAAGAGAGGAAATGATGGCAATTTCATAACATATAAAATAACAATGCCAACAAAGACAAAACACGATTTACTCCAAATAAATGGAATAAAACGCAATTTACTTCAAATCAATGAAATAAAACACTATTTACTCTAAATAAATGGAATAAAACGCAATTTACTCCAAATAAATGAACTAAAACACAATTTACTCCAAAATAAATGGACTAAAACACAATTTACTCCAAATAAATGGAATAATTTCAATAAAACACGATTTACTCCAAAAAATGGAATAAAATACGATTTACTCCAAATTAATGGATTAAAACAAAATTTACTCCAAATTAATGGACTAAAACACAATTTACTCCAAATAAATGGATATTTATAAAACCGATTTACTCCAAATAAATGAAATAAAACAAATTTGTCAGTTTATAGCAAAAAATATTACAAACTTAATTATCAATTATATCATCAGTTTACAGTTAAATATGTGACAGTGGACACCTGAATAAAGCAACCACCTGTCTTAACCAGGCAATATTTAGATGTTTTTATCTCTCAAGTAAACACCATGTGAAAAGTCATACATGGCACATGGCTTATGTTTTCATGAAGTTTTCGTATGGGTACAAGACAATAAATAAATGCAGACTATGTATATTATTATATATGTATTACACATCAGCCAGCTTAAGTCAGCCATGTAATTTAGGCCACACCCACAAAATAGGATCAATGGCAGAAGAAAGATTTAGGCCAATATACCGGAATTAATACCAATCAAAATGGAAAACCGATTAAAATGCCTACAATGTACAAAGTTGAAGTTCATCAAGTCAAAACCCATATGACAACTTCATGGTTTTGATACATAAGGTATTTGCAGATGTCGAAATCCTATACACAATAAAATTTAACACTTGTTGCCAATCTCATACATAGCCCTTACAGCAAATATACAATGAAAAAGAAAACAATATTCTAGTAATGTTATAGGATTTTACACTAGTATCAAACACATACTTTCAATTCATCCCTTTTAGGCCTTTTATTTATTTTCAAATACACTTAGACACAAAAGAAAGTATACATTGTACATACTTTGAAATTGTAGCCTTTGGGGTTGACAGAACTAAACGAAATTTTGTATTAACAGAACTGTATGTTTATCTGACATTTTAAGATCAAACAATAACATGTCAATAAATACAATATCCCACAAATGAAGTCAACAGCGTCGGTACCTGAAAAATCGAATTGACAGAAATGTTCAATGCCTCCGACGTAAAATATACGAGACATTTACGCAGTGGTGCACATTATGTTTATGTACGGTAAATTGGACTAGGTATATCGTCAAATTAAACAAAAACTCTCAAAACAATACGATTTTTCACAGAACAGCATGATGGTGGTAATTTTTTTTAAAGAAACTAGTCAATTTGCTTGGTCAAGGGGAGGTAACTAGTGAAAAAATGTTGTTTTTATAAGGTGATAAGTTCTAAACCCGAATTGGGCTTTGTTGTAAACCTTTTTTTCCTTATTTATGTCTCCGTGATAAGTTCATACGCTTGAAAACGAACCTTATCAGCAATCGGGCATCTAGCTGCATTAATAAATTGACAAACGCCCGATGAACACACCGTGACAAATGTGTGACATTATCTCATGTTGATGTCATCATTTTTATTCTGTTTGTTACAATTTCAATCACATATGTTGAAAATTTCAGCAAGATCAATTTCCTATTGACCGAGCTATGGGTAAATGTATCCATGTACACATATTTGTTACGTGTATGACCATTTGTGTGAATTTAATTTTACAAGTCCCAAAGCTTTGACTCTGTTTGTGCAGTTTTGTATTTATTGACATGTTGTCGCTTGATCGTAAAATGTCAGATAAACATACTATTTAGTAAATATTAACATTATGTTTGTTTCTGTAAACCCCCGGCGATATAATCTCATTTATGCACAATGTATACTTTCTTTTGCGGCTGAGTGTACATACCAAGTTCAATTATACAGTAGACTTAGATAGGATGCATTAAAAGTATGCTTTTCTTGCACCAGTGGGAATTTTAAATGCCAGGTAATGTTTAGATTGTAGTTATATAATGACAAACCCCCTAGAGTGCTGTAACAATTCTTGTCATCCTTAATGTCAACAGCATTTGTTTTATACGAGGGGTGATCAACAAATACGCGGAAAAGTGCTCTGAAATCTTTGTTACGCGACCAACATTTATGAAAATCGGTCTGGTAATAGATTGGAGTATTACATATACATATCTAGAAAAACATTAAGCCCTAGCAAATATTTAGTGAAAAAAGCATAGAAACCGTAGCGTCACTATGGCTACACCGGCCCAACGTCATCGCGACGTCGTTACATATATCAATACTCATTCGTGGCACAATT
Organism: Spisula solida; assembly: GCA_947247005.1. Taxonomy (NCBI): domain Eukaryota; kingdom Metazoa; phylum Mollusca; class Bivalvia; order Venerida; family Mactridae; genus Spisula; species Spisula solida. The sequence continues at coordinate 56,658,256 of OX365945.1, forward strand.
CATACTGTATAACGAATAGAATGATTCTCAAAAGATAGCTGTACAACCAGTTACACTTTATAGACCTGTCAACCGAAAATCATTTCTTTTCTTTGAAACTTGCATCTAAATTATGAGAATTAGCTGCGGGGAACATTAATACTGATGACGTAATTTGACGTTATTGACGTTGTAAAGCCCATTCGCATGTTGGCGTTGATTTCACATGGCTACATATGAGAGAATATGCAAAATAGACACCTGTTGTGTATGCTATTACATATTAGTTGCATTTTGCAATATTGTCATTGGTATTTTATGACATTTCATTTGTAACACGAATTTTCCCCGCCGATTTTTGTAACACACTCATTTTCCGACAATGACTTCGAAGCAAAATGTTCTAAAACGGAATTTTGACGTTTAAACGTTTCTTTTTAATAATGAATGTAATGTTATGTCATTTCATATTCATAACCATCCCTTTAGAAAATTATAATATTACAAACGCACCAATGATACGTCATCGTTTGCTAAGTGTAACGTTGGAAAATATAAAAAAATTTGGGCCGCATGACGTCGAGTGACGTTGCCATAGGAAACCGCGTTCGTCCTGACTGTGGTTAATATTGACGGTCAGCGGTGAATCAATTTGAAATGATTTTATCTTCATGTTTAGAAGGTTTCAACGACTTACAATGACGAATAAAGAAATAACAGCAGTTTTCCGCGTATTTGTTGATCACCCCTCGTAAGTATTACATATTGGTCAAAAATGAGGAGAGAACAGTACACACTTAAGAAAATTAATTACTCCGAAGACTGTACATAGCGGAGGTTGTTATTATTTGGTTCTGTTCGATGATAACGTATAGAACTTCATCACGTGACTTTCCTTGTATCTGGTTAAGTATAACAAGTATGTATTTTCTGATACTGTATAACGTTCTAATGACATCACTTTCTGCCGTAAAAAAATGCCGGAGTCTGTTTTTCAACAGAGAAATGTGTATGTTCGTGTTATTGGTGTCATATGATAAAAATAATCTAACACTTTGTAGTCAATTAATACAAACTTATATCAAACTCGTTAATATTTTTAAGTTCGCTTATTACATTTTCCAGAACTCGTTTTAATATAAGACAATTAAGTTTATATTAATTGACAACTCGTGATAGATCCTCTATAGGCCTTTACCAAACATGTTGTGTGTTATATTGTAGCATGTAAAGGCACCTTTGATATTTAGTAATTTACTATGCAATAAACATGCAAACTTTGCCTTCAAACAACTTGGAAACAAAGTATTTTGAAACGGATGTTCCCGGTTACTGAGGATGTAAGTAATAAAGAAACTGTGACTCACCCAAACACGCCATATTTAAAGCGCATAACTGCAATTGAACTTGTCCTGTATACTATACAAGGCAAAAAAAGAAACGTCAACAATATAATAAACTAAATAAAGTGATTATTTTGCACCAGCTAGAAATCAATAACTGTGTCAAATTTCCAATTCCTCTTCTGCTGGCAAATAGACACACCCTTTATTATTAAGCGTAGTTAAAAAATAATGATATCAAGAATAAATGAGGCTTGCAATTGCCATTAACCATAGACATGTAACCCATGTTTTGTTCTGAATTCGGGCTGATTTAGATGAAAACAAGGAAAACATGCATGCGTTTGATGGTTAATGTGAGCTTCAATTATCAGTAACATTGTTACTGATGAGTTATTCTCGGTTAGTTTTGTTCGACAGCTAATAATGATTGGAAAATAGGACATAGTTATCGTGTTCTAGTAGCCTCAATATTAACGCTATACATTGTATATTGCATATGTTTATGTAGACGTTTGTGTTTCTGCCTGGTATAGTATCATTATTACATGCTTATTTTGGCATGGATGAATGGGGTAAAACTTTATACCAATGCATCATTCAGGTAGGGTTGTGGGTGGGGCAAAAACATGTCTGGATTATTGATCATGGTCAGTAACTTATTAAACAACATTCACACATAAGTTTGTGGATTTGGGTAATTGGTAGTATCATAGACTTCAAACTTTCCGTAAACTGATATTTACCCTACTTTTAACCTCTATAGAGCAACAACCTCTATACAAAAGTCAATGTTTGCAGCTCCCAAAGGATGTTGCTCTATAGAGAATGTACCGAATGTAGATTAACAAACATCTGAAGAATGTTATGAAGTATTACACAACAATGGGCTTATGGTTTCATCCTTAAATCTATTCTCGAGAATTAATTCTCCATGAATGATGATGGTTTCACAAGCATTAAAGGACAGCCTATCAGACGTGTGTATTAAGGCCCTATAACTCTCTGATTGTGAGGTATTTTATCATAATAATAACCAGTAAAATAACATTAACGACACAAATAACACATCAAGTACAAACAATGATAACAATATTGTATTCATGTGTAGACTCAAAGGGGGAGACTGGTGTGTGGATTCAGAGGGGGGAGACTCAGATGGATTGTTGGTCCAGAGAGGGGAGACAGGGGTCTGTAGTGTGCATTCAAAGAGGGGAGACAGGGGTCTGAAGTGTGGATTCAGAGGGGGAGACTCGGATGGATTGTTGGTTCAGAGAGGGGAGACAGGGGTCTGTAGTGTGGATACAGAAGGGGAGACAGGGGTCTGGAGTGTGGATTTAGAAGGGGAGACGACTCGGATGGAGTGTGGGTCCAGAGAGGGGAGACAGGGGTCTGTAGTGTGGATTCAGAGAGGAGAGACAGGGGTCTGGAGTGTGGATTCAGAGAGAGGAGACAGGGGTCTGGAGTGTGTATTCAGAGAGGGGAGACTCGGATGGAGTGTGGGTCCAGAGGGGGAGACAGGGGTCTGGAGTGTGGATTCAGAGAGGGGAGACAGGAATCGGGAGTGTGGATTCAGAGAGAGGAGACAGGGGTCTGGAGTGTGGATTCAAAGAGGGGAGACAGGGGTCTGGAGTGTGGATTCAGAAGGGGAGACTCGGATGGAGTGTGGGTTCAGAGAAGGGAGACAGGGGTCTGTAGTGTGGATTCAGAGAGGGGAGATAGGGGTCTGGAGTGTGGATTCAGAGAGGGGAGACATGGGTCTGGAGTGTGTATTCAGAGGGGGGAGACTCGAATGGAGTGTGGGTCTAGAGAGGGGAGACAGGGGTCTAAATCGTCATATATACACCATACAAAGCACCAGAAGAAAAATAATACAGGAATAATTGTAGTAGTAATCAAAGTAAACGTTGAATGTAATTAATACATGCCTTATCTCTGATCATAAACAATGTTCCATATTCGTCAGATATAATGATGCAGAAAGATAAACGACTCTCCTTTACTGCTAGAAAATAAATGCAAAACATAGCAATCATGGAAGAGTTATATTACGTTTAATTGATTTTCAGTTAGGTTTTGAGCTATACTGGGTACCAAAAGATTTGCACCTTTTCAGAATCCCGAATGTTGAAAAATGATTGAAAATTCAATTTACAGCCCTATTGGTTTTCTGTAATGTTTTGAGCTATGCTGGGTACCGAAATGTTTGCACCTTTTTAAATGGGAATGTTACTAAAATGGTTAAAAGTTGGAGAAAAAAAAAGAAAATTAGGATGGCTTGCCACAAAACAGGTTGTCTCCCACAAAGGGCCATAACTCTAGCAATGTTCATTTGACCTTAAATTTCTGACGATTTTCGTGGGTTTTAAATTTCAAAAACCATGTCATGTATTAATGAGTTAAATAGTCCATTAAAATCTAGATACATATACTGGTATTCAATATAGCCAGTGAAACCATTATGAATATTATGACTTCAAAATGGTGTAGAACTTTTGTAAGCAAGTTTTTTTATAAAACAATAGCTGCATGGTAATTAATAAGCAAGATGAAATGGAAACGATTCAGGGAAAACACAGCCATACAACACTGATATCTAACATTCATTCATTCTCTGCTGTAGTCTATAAGCTAGGATAAATATCCAATTATCAAGAAACTTGTATAAAATTCATTGGCATCAAATTGGGAACAGGCACAAGGCAATTAAGAATATCAATCCAACAAGATTAGCAGACTGCCCATTTTCATATACTGTATAACAGCGTTCATGCCAATATTCGCACATTTGGTTCAAGACTATTCTTTGCAACTTGATTATACATTTTTATATACTGTCTAACGGCGTTTTATTTGTAAACCCCATATTTTGCAAATTGGTTCAAAACTAAACTTTGCAACTTGATCATAGGATCAATTTATTAATAAAGACTTTGTATACTACTGGTATTGTTTTTAATGTCAAGCATAGCCTTTATCTGCCAGTCAGCTTTGTGCTGAAATATGGCACGCATACGAGTTAAAGGCTGATTGAGAAACAAGGTATAAACCATATATTAAACCACTCTTGACACCTCATTATAGATTGTATCCACTACCGTGAAGGTACAAGTGTCCTTCTTTTTGCTGAAGGTGAAATGCTGAGCAATGGCAACACTGGTACCATTTTGAAGCGTCCAGATAGCTAACCCAGGCCCCGCGGGACGCTCGGCCAAAAGGCTATTGAGGCACGGACGCTAAACAATGGCTATCCAGGTGATAGTGAAATCTAGATTTTGATTTTCACTTAAAAAGAGCATGTGAAAATGACAAAATATTAGCAAAAATCCATAGATTGACATTTTTTGTGGATTTTTGAATAAGTAAATTGATAACAGCAATCATGAAAATAGAGCAACAATAAAAAGAAAATGTATACAGTATTTCACATAGCTCATATTTCTTTATATACAAACATAATAAATTATTTTGAACAATGATTATCCGAGCTCATGTTAAAAAACAAACATAAACAATAAGGCCTAAAATAAAATAGTGCTTGTTTTCCATTCCGCAGCCTAAGTAATTTAGGGTTGGGTAGGTACCGGTAAGTAGGAAAATATTTTTTGACAATAGTAATATTGAACTTCATTCTCTACTTTTGTTCCAAATTATCCCCCCTGATTTCTCAATAAAAAATCGGGCAGGTGATTTTGAGGGGTAGGTAGTGGCAGGAAAACAAACAATGTTTCATGTAGGCATAGACAGGGAAATTACACAAAAACATGGTTTTCAATCATGTGCCTTAACAAAGTTTGGTTCCAGCAAAAGACCTGGTTAATTATGAGTCGACGATATCATAGAAACAGAGCCTCTTTCATCTTCAAAATAAACATTATATGCAGTTCTGTAAGAAACGTTTAATTTCTTTAAATATCATAAAAATATATAAACAACCAGAAAATGCTCAGTTGGAAGTTTCAAAGTGTACACTGTTTAACCCATTACACCATAAACTCCTTGATGTATTTACCTTCAGTTAACTGATACAGCATCCATGCCTCCAACAGTTTTGCCTCAAAACTCTACAAACCTCAAACAGGTACTTTCATCCTGGCAAACTGATAATGTCCTAGTCTACAGTAGATGCCTCAAACAGGTAGATGGCTTGAACTGTTTTACCAATCTGAATGCAGTTTGAGGCATAACAGTTCCATACTGTATAATGAAGGAATTCTGATAGTTGTATCAAAATGCACAAGCATGGTGTATGGTAGACATGTCAGAATACATCTTGTACATGGAGCTCAGTACATTAGATGCTTTAAATTGTGTTTACGTGGAGTAAAGGACTAACATACTCAGTAGGAATTTCTGACACACAAAACGTCATGAATCACAAGCCTCCTTGACGATTCCACTAAACAGTTGATTGCTATAATGCTTATACTGTATGACATATTAGCACTGAAGTGTAGTGCAGTCCAAGGAATATACTTCTATATCGTCTTTAAAGCTGGTACCGTTACATATAACACTAAATTGTATAATCCAATCGTGTTGATTGTAATGTCCAGTTCTCATATTTTTTTCTGTTTTCTTTTTTCTCTAAGTAATATTGCGTCAGCAGATTTACCAGAATTTAAACAACAGTCAGCATTAAAACCAGTTTGATAACATACAGTACAGTAAATTTTCAATAACAAGTGTGCCCAGAGGCCGTGGTTGCTAACGTGAGACTATTGACCTATGCAACCTAAATATGCAGTAGAACTTAACCGCTGACAGTACGTTTGAAGAAGTTCACCTAAGAATAATGCATGTACTGTTTGGTCTAAATCCATTCAGAAGCTTAGGATATGTCATTTTAATGTTTACACTCTTAAAACACAGTTATTGGCCCAGTGACCTACACATGGATCGGAAAGATTGAGCACCAAATTGAGTTGAGCATATCAAAGCTTTATAAGTATGGTGCCAGATCTGATATATTTATCCAAGTTCAAAAGCATGGACTACAGAAGCATCAGCATAGCATATAGCAGATGTCTCAAATTACATCAACGATTGTGTGGCTACCATAGTTGTATTGAAATGTCTCTCAGAATAAATGGTAAACATACTTTTTTATTAGACAGTTTTTCTATCAAGGCCGGGTGAATAAACTATCATTGACACGGTGAATCCTCTTTTATTTGGAGGGAACCCGAATTTACATGGATTTATTGGTTGAACTCTATGAACCATGCATACACTGATATGAAGTGATTGACATAGTCAGAACTTACAAATTTGAAGTGATTTATACAAGTACAGATAGGAGTCTGTGGTATCCTACATATTATATATCTCTAAGACAATAAACGATAAAATATCATAACCTATAAACAGTAGCTTCGAGAGACAAAAATATTGATTATACTCAAAATGCTTATTAAGACAACAAGGAATGCTGAAGATAGCAGTATTTGTAGAACAAATCTATGGAAAATTGATCACATACATAGAATTACCAGCAAATTATATCTAGTAGTATCTTAAAGGCGCATACCAAAATTAACAGCAAAATATATAATAACTGTCCAAAAGGATTAACCACAAATCATCAGCCAAATGTCTAATGCTATCTTAAGGGATATACCACAATTTTCATAATCTCTGATGGCTAAGTATTGTTTATGGCATGCTAACTGTATTTTAAATACACGTAAGTTATATTTTTTCTGACACGTTATTGGCCAAGATACTTTTATATTTAGAACTGTAAATCTGTAATCTTTATAAAGTAGGATTTTACAAATAAAGCATTTAAATTAAACAGTGGTTCCACTAGCATCTAAATCAGAAGGGTCATTTGAATAATTTGTCTAAATTTTACTATTTTATAGACAACATAGAAGTGATTTTAAGAGAAAATGATCGTTCAAACCAAAATCTTGAGAGTCAAACAGTGACTGTTTGGAAATTTCAAGGATCAAAACCCCTACTCCCCAGTCAAATAGAACCCCTGTTAATCCTTCTTCAATTCAGGACAAACATAGAGGAGAGAGCTGCTTTAACTATTATTTTCAAATGGATCAATGAAGCATCATCAATTAGAAACATCAGTATGGAACATGATGGATACATATCACACATGCAATATAATACAATGAAAACAGACATAAAGGGAATTAACACTGTTTAACCAGATCTCTAACTACCCTGTAAATCATGTCTGTTTCCCAGCCATGTGTGTCACATTTAAATCTCTCAGAACCTATATGGCGCTAAACTATTCCCAGGACATTGGGATATAAAACAATATGCCCGATTAATTATCTTAGTACCAGAGGTGATCTGCTTTCATACATGTCATTTGCAACATTTTTTCAACAAGCGCACAATGTATATCAAAATCACACGAATATTTTCACATGAAAGTTTGGAAACATTTCCAGAACATGTGTTGCAAGCTGCACCTCGGTTGGTTTGTAGGTCTTCAGGGAAATCGATGCAAGTAACTAGTTGTTGTAAAGCAGTTACCTCGATGATTGTAAACAAACTAACAATGGCTGTGATCGTAGGGAAAACGTGTCCACAGCTAATGGCTTTACAAGTCAGGAGAGTCAACAGACCAATTCAGAGCTAGTAATGGTACAAGGGCATGGCACCCAAGTTAAGCTTTCACACTTGTTGCGGTTTCTAGTACCTTAACATGTGCAGATAGAATTAATCCATTTAACGATTAATCCTCACAGGTGTTCTATCAGTGGCATGGTGGTTGAGCGGAAAACGCTCTTGTCTACTGGTCGAGAGGTCCCTGGTCCGATTCCTCGGCCAAAGCACTTGGTCATTTCTAAAACGCTTTCATTATTTAGTTGGCTCCTAATAATTAGGTTGATTAATGAGCAAACTAGTGAAAATCGAAATAAAATAAAATATGTTGTCTTGATTTTGAGGAGGTCTCATTTCTATTACCCTAGTTCTCATTTTAACATATTGCACTAGAAAGTGTTGCTGATTTTTAATTCCGAGGTCATGAATGATAATGTTCAAACTAAGTCAAACAATAGTCATCTAATTTCATTATTCGTCATGTCGGGCCATTTTCACACAAAGATGGCATTTGTACAGTTCTGTTTGAGTGTTTCGTGCTCTGCTTTTTCTTGTCCAGTTTGTTAAAATCTGTTATATATGTGTCAAGAGGTGTATAAACATTATTCATAAATCAATGAATTTTCTAATTTGTGACAGAAAAAAAAATACGGGAGTACTTCTTCTAGAATGCCCCATATACATCAACTTATTAAATAAAAAAATGAATATTTAATTATTTTTTGACTGTTTATATCGTCATATGTGAGATGACAAACTATCATCGTATGTAATTATCAGATAGTCCCCATACATGTTTTATCTTAGACAGAGAGGCATCAACCTACTTCAAACTTTCACCCATCATGGATGTTAATCCATGACACCCATCTACAGTAAGAGCCTCAAAAACTGGTATTCTGATTGAGCTGGTCTTACAATTGTGGTTCAATATAGAATAAAATAGTAACAGGAGGGCCCAAAGTGCTCTAGGCCGCTCACCTGTAATAGAATTTCATGACCTTTTAAAAATTCCTGAAAAAGATTCATGAAAATCCCATGACAAGAGGACCGAATGGTCCCCATGACGCTTACCTGCCAACGTGCATGCCTCAATCGTAATCTAAGTAATCAATATTCAATTTCGAACTAAGATGCATGAAAATCAAATTAAAATGTAGCCTCTAATACACAATGTTTTCATATTATTTTAACCGGTGACCTATTTTTACACCCCAGATAACCAATACTAAAACTCAACATGCATTTCATCTAGACAAATATTTTGGCCAAAGTGCACGAAGATCTGTTGAAAGATACGTACACTCTTTTGCGTATATGTACATTCAGCATTTGACCCAGTGACTTTGTTTTTGACTTCAGATAACTGAACTTGACCTAGATTGGTTACTGATAATCATTATGACCTCCTTCCATAATTTGTATGACAAATAAAATGCCAATATTATGACAGGTAGTGTCTACGTAAGGGATTTCTATTATTTGACCTATTGCCTAGTTATGGCCTTCTTTTATTAGAGCGGATCAATGGGGAAAGTTTTATAAATATGAGGTCAAAATAATTACTTCTAGTGACTACAAAACGATTATTTGACCTAATTGTGGACCAATATATGATCCAAAAACAAACTTGGTCAATATTTGAGATGATTATTGTATCAAAGATTCATGCTTATTAGATTAGGCCAAAATATGACCTTCATTGTCTACATAAGCAATTTTGGACGGATGAATGAAGAGCGATCATCAAAACTCACATTGTCACATCCGCATGGTAAGACATTAAAGTTAATTCCTCCCTTCATGTACATATACATTTTCAGGTTGTTCATCTAAATGTATTTCAGCCGATTTACTGTTGGAAATAGGTCATTCGGCTTTTTGATTGCTGAAACTAGTTCATTCAAATAGCTTGGACTTGGGTGGATCATTTACTTGTTCAGTTGGTCATTGTGCATTGTATGTTTTTACGTTTTCTGTGCTCGGTCGATTAAATTGAGAGCTGCCTTCGCCGTCTGTCAATATTATCTTTTTGAAGGAAATCCTGCAAAAACTGTTGGAGGATTGGCATCCATAAGAATCATTCACTATATATTATGTAATAGAGCAATAAGAATAACAAAGGGCCATAATTACGGCTAATAATGCCTTCCTTCATGCACATTTACATATCGAGGTTGTTCTGTGAAAGTTAGAAGGAAATTCTGCCAAAATGTAGAAGGGGTTATGTCCACAAGAACGGATGTACAGACTTATTCATGTACACTTAACAAATTTTATAAGTGTGCACGTGTTTTTTCCGTATAACTTTTTTATTTATGAATATTTCTGCATGAAATTTTGTGTACATGCTATTGAATAACACAATATTAGATTAATATCGTTTTTTCTTCAAAATTAAATAAAGCGGATCACTGAGCCATGAAACATCAAAACACGTAAAATGCACGAGAAATTTACGCGTAGGTGCAAATTATTTTTATTTATGGTCAATTAGAATTTTTAGATATATGGCTACATTCAAAAAACACAAAATTGTGGGATTTTTCACTCAGCAAAATGGTTATTTTTAACTTTTAAAAATACAATTTAAATTTTATGGTCAAAGGGAGCTAACTCTTCCAAAATTGAATTTTCATACAAAAAGTGAGTAGTTATAAACTTAAATTGTGCTTTATTCTTATCATTGTTTTCTTTATTTCTGTCTCTGTGATAAGTAAATAGACTTGAACTCATACTTGATCAGCAAAGAGGTTGAATAGCTGCATTAACAACCAGACAAACACCCGATGAACACACGACAAAAACGTGTGACATTAGCTTTTGTTGATGTCATCATTTGTTTATTCTGTTTGTAACAATTGTTATCAGATTTTAATGAAATCAATTGAATTGTTATTCCACATGTCCAGGCTGCATATGTTGAAAATTTCAACAAGATCAAACAAGTATTGACCGAGTTATGTGTAAGTATTAGATGCACACTTATAAGATTTGTTAAGTGTATATAAATCCATAACAAGAATTTACACTACCCTCCAATGGTTCTCGGACACAACAAAAAACATGACACAATGTTATCTTCTCAAATAATTTTATTGAAATTCTATACAACATAAAAGAGAGGAAATGATGGCAATTTCATAACATATAAAAATACAATGCCAACAAAGACAAAACACGATTTACTCCAAATAAATGGAATAAACTATAGTTTACTCTAAATAAATGGAATAAAACATACAATTTACTCCAAATAAATGGAATAAAACATAATTCACTCAAAATGAATGGAATAAAACGCAATTCACTCCAAATAAAAGGAAATAAAACAAATTTTACTCCAAATAAATGGAATAAAACACAATTTACTCCAAATAAATGAAATAAAACAAATTTGTCAGTTTATAGCAAAAAATATTACAAACTTAATTATCAATTATATCATCAGTTTACAGTTAAATATGTGACAGTGGACACCTGAATAAAGCAACCACCTGTCTTAAACAGGCAATATTTAGATGTTTTTATCTCTCAAGTAAACATCATGTGAAAAGTCATACATGGCACATGGCTTATGTTTTCATGAAGTTTTCGTATGGGTAAAAGACGATAAATAAATGAAGACTATGTATATTTTTATATCTGTATTACACAGCAGCCAGCTTAAGCCAGTCATGTAATTTAGGCCACGCCCACAAAATAGGATAAGACAGATTTAGGCCAACACACTGCAAATCAAACCAATCAAAATGGAAAACCGATTAATATGCCTACAATGTACAAAGTTGAAGTTCATCAAGTCAAAACCCATATGACAATTTCATGGTTTTGATACATATGGTATTTTCAAATGTCGAAATCCTATACACAATAAAATTTAAGACTTGTTGCCAATCTCATACAAAGCCCTTACAGCAAATATACAATGAAAAAGAAAACAATATTCTAGTAATGTTATAGGATTTTACACTAGTATCAAACACATACTTTCAATTCATCCCTTTTAGGCCTTTTATTTATTTTCAAATACATACCAAGTTCAATTATACAGTAGACTTAGACAGGATACATTAAAAGTATGTTTTTCTTGCACCAGTGGGAATTTTAAATGGCAGGCAATTTTTAGATTGTAGTTTATATACGGACAAAATCCCCTTAAGGGCAGTAACAATTCTTGTCATGTTTAATGTCAACATCATTTGTTGTATAAGTATTACATATTGGTCAAATATGAGGAGAGTACAGAACACACTTAAGAAAATTAATTACACCTAAAGCTGTAGTGGAGGATGTCATTACTTGGCTCTGGTCGATGATAACCTATACAACTTTATCACACGACTTTCCTTGTATCTGGGCAAGTATGAAAAGTATGAACTAGTAGAGGAGAGATCACGTTTGTATAAAAAGGCATTCATACCACCAGCTAGCTATAGCTAGCTATATTGTTCATTTATCCAATAGATTGCTGGTGGGCATTTTGCATATGAATACGGTGATCTCTCCAATATGTTTATACTACAGCGTTCTAATATTCGTATACTATAACGTCCTAATGAAGTCACTTTCTCTCCTAAATGATATCACTGTATGCCGTAAAATGACGTTATTTTGGCGTGGTTAATATAGCAGAGTCTGTTTTTTAACAGAAAGATGTGTATTTTTGTACTACTCGTGTCATATGATCAAAATAATCTTAGACTTGTTAACTTAAATTAAACTTGTTCAGGAAATATTATTAAGCTCGCTTATCAAATTTTCAAAAACTTGTTTAATATAAGTTTATATCAATTGACAACTCGTGATATATCCTCTATATACCAAACTGTTTGAAACAAGAGATGATGTCCGTGTTGTGTGTAATATTATACCATGCAAAGGCACCACTCGGGATATTTAGTTATTTACTATGTAATTAACATGCAAGTTGTGGCTTTGGAAACAAAGTATTGTGTAAACAGATGTCCCCCGTGACTGAGGATGTAAGTAATAAAGGGACTGTGACTCACCCAAACACACCACAGTAATAGAGTGTTACTGTAATTGAACATGTTCTGTACACTATATCAGGGAGAAAAATGAAATGTTTACTATATAATAAAGGGATTAGTTGCACCAGCTAGGAATCAATATCGGTGTCATATTTCAAATTCTTCTTCTGCTGGCAAATAGAAACACCCTTTATTACTAAGCGTAACTATAAAATAATGATATCGTGAATAAATGAAACTTGCAATTGCTGCTAACTGTAGACATGTCACCCGTTGTATTGTTCGGATTTCAGCAAGGATGAATAGAGGTAAAACTTTATACCAAAGCACCATTCTGGCAGGGATATAGGCGGAGAATAAACATCAAGTCAGGGTTATTGATCATGGTCAGTAACCTATTAAGCACACAATCATTCATTAGTTCGTGTATTTTGGTAATTGGCAGTATCATAGACTTGTGATCACCTTCTAAATTTCCCTAAACTGATATTAACTATAATTTAACCTCTGAAGAGCAACAACCTCTGTATAATGGCTAATATTTGCAGCTCGAAAGGATGTTGCTCTATAGAGGTTGTACTGTACGTAGATTTACAAACATTTGAAGGACGTTATGCAGTATTATAGCATAAAAACGGCGATTTTGCCCATACGTTAACGGGACGAAACCCATGCGTAAACATAAAGATTCACGCGCTGTTAACGTCCAGTTTTACGTATGCTCATTTCAGGGCCGCACCGGCGACTATAAAGGTTGTACCGCTTCATATGAACAGTTATTCCCATTTTATTTCTAAGTACTAATAAGTACTAATTAGTTTTCCATAATATTTGAATTATACATTTAAACAAACCCGCAGTATCCATGTTTTCTTGGTATTTGCCGATACCGGAAGTCGACGTGCATAACAATAACTGGTATGACGTTACGTTTGTTATCGCGACGTCGTCACAAAATCTCCCGCCATAATATCATTATTTTGAAATACAAACGCATTAATTGATGTTTTGTATGCTATAATAGCGTTTACGCATGTTTTTTCGCGTTATAACATATGCAGAGTCCCTCGGGAGCGTTGGTGCCCTCGCCCTGGCGGGCTCGAGCACCAACCGTCCCTCGGGACTCTGCAGATGATATAGCCCGAAAAAGCATACGTTAACCCTACATTAAAAACCATAGGCTTTTGATTTCATGATCAAATTCATTCTCGAGAATAAGCCCCATCCCAAGAATATTGATTGTTTCACAGCTGGCAGCATTGTAGGTCAGCCTATCAGACTTGTGTATTAAGGCCCTATAGCTCTCAGTTTGTGAGGTATTTTATCATAATAATTACCAGTAAAATAAAATTAACGACACAAATAACAAATCATGTACAAATAATGATAACAATATTGTATTCATGTGTGGATCCAGAGGGGAACTCAGGTGGAGTGCGTGTCGAGAGGGAAACTGAGTCTAGATTCAAAGGGGGAGACTGGGGGTCTGGATTCAAAGGGGGAGACTGGGGTCTAGATTCAAAGGGGACACTGGGGCCTGGATTCAAAGGGGAGACTGGGGGTCTGGATTCAAAGAGGGAGACTGGGGCCTTGATTCAGAATGGGGACTGTGGTCTGGACAACCCCTGAACCTTTGGCAAATTGTGGTTCTCTGGAAACACTGGGAGAGGATTTATAGCGAATGTGATTTCTGTTTGATATGATCCTGACTAGTTGATGAAAGGTAAAATCTGAGGGGCGACCAGATACCCACAACCCCCAAATAAGAGAAAAATATCTGGATCCGAACCCAGGAATATCTCAAAGTTCGACCACACTAAATCGACAAATACACCACACAAAGGACCAGAAGAAAAACAATACAAGAATAATTGTAGTAGTAATCAAAGTCAACGTTGAATGTAATTAATACACGCCTTATCTCTGATCATAAACAATTGTTCCATAATGGTCAGACATAATGATGCAGAAAGATAAACGACCCCCTTTTACTGCTAGAAAATAAATGCAAAACATAGCAATCATGGAAGAGTTATATTACGTTTAATTGATTTTCAGTTAGGTTTTGAGCTATACTGGGTACCAAAAGATTTGCACCTTTCTTGAATCCCAAATGTTATAATAATGGTTGAAAATTCAATTTACAGCCCTATTGATTTTCTGTAATGTTTTGAGCTATACTGGGTACCGACATTTTTGCACATTTTTAATTGGGAGGTTACTTAAATGGTTGAAAGTTGGAGAAAATTAAAGAAAATTAGGAGGGTCTTGCAACAAAAAAGTTAGTCTCCCACAAAGGGCCATAACTCTTGCAATGATCATTTGACCTTAAAATTCTTAAGTTCTGACGATATGCACAACAAAGCTTGGTATCAACTATTCATGTGAAGTTTTAATGAAATCGGACAAACGGTTAAGGAGAACAAGCACAGACAAACTTTGTGACATCCACACAAACACCCAGTACAAATCAATATGTCTCACCCAACTATAGTGCGGCCAAGATATGATGGCACAATAACATTGTGTAAACGTCACTGGTCGGATTAGTCCATATCAAAACGCGGCTAAGTAAATAAATCACGATCATCTAAGCGCTTGTTCAGTTATTTTAACTTATTTAATTAAGGATGAAGATCGTTATGCTTATTATATAGTCTAGTGGTAACGCTTCTAATCTCAACGCGGACAGTCCGGGTTCGAATCCCATCAGAATCTATTTTTATTTCTATTTTGTTTCGCGAATGTTTTTTCCGCACACTTTTCACAAAACTGTATTTGTGGGTGTATTACTTACAACCAGATAAAATGTGTAAACTGCAACATTATTAAATTGAACTATGGCTAAACGTATCGTATTAACGCAACAAGAACGATACATTGTGTCTAACGTATTAGAATTCTGCGCACGAGAGGCATCAATAGAACTCCCAGTGATTCCGTTGTCCTGTCAAAGGAAACAAACTACCGCAATGACAAGGGTATCAGAAAGGACGGTTTCACGCATAAAGGCGAAGAAATGGCACAATAGTGTAAGTAAATCAAGAAGTAACAAAAGCTCACTGGATTCTTTTGATGATTATGATGATAATGACAGTGATTATGACGAGGCGGATGGTGATAGCGATGATGGTTTTGCAGATTTCTAAAATGATTCTGTCACAAACACTGCTGATGAACAATGTTAATTCATATAATTTATATGTACATGTATACGTACCGAATATTAATTAATAACTGATTGTTCCAGATAAATATAATAAAATATTATATAATAAATATACAGAATAGAGAAAGTATACGAATGAAAAAAATGTAAATAGATAATCAACGTGTGACGGGATATACTAAGAAAAAAAGTTTACTAGAATTGAAGAATACAATTCATTACCAAAATAATGCACACAAGTGAGATTCGAACCAGTAACCTACTTTCATAATATTATTGTATTTACAACGCTTTACCGACTGAGCTAGCGAGGCACATGTAAAATCGTCTCGTATATTTGCTCATAATGCAAAAACGTAATAGGAAACAAGCGTTTATTGACCCAGACTGTTAAAAAGCACCCCTTTCTGCTGAAAATGAACCCCTCGGCTAATTAGCATGTGTAAATGTTATTGTGCCATCATATCTTGGCCGCACTATATATATGGAAGACATAACTCTTATGTAACTAGAGACATATTTTCAAAACAACAAAGTTCAATACTAATATCTTTTACACAAAATTGTAACCATTTCTTTTTACATTTCTAAATACTGTAAAATCACAAATTTTCGTGGGTTTTACATTTCAAAAACCATGTCATGTATTAAGGAGTTAAATAGTACCTTAAAATCTATATACAAGTACTGGTATTTAATATAGCCATTGAAACCATTATGAATATTATGACTTCAAAATGGTGTAGAACTTTTGTTACCAAGTATATTTATAAAACAATAGTTGCATGGTTATTAATAAGGAAGATGAGATGGAAACGATTCCGGGAAAACACAGCCATACAACACTGATATCTAACATTCATTCATTCTCTGCTGTACTCTATAAACTAGGACAAATATCCCATTATCAAGAAAATTGTATAAAATTCATTGGCATCAAATTGGGAACAGGCACAAGCAAATTAAGAATATCAATCAAACAAGATTAGCAGACTGGCCATTTTCATATACTGTATAACAGCGTTCATGCCAATATTCGCACATTTGGTTCAAGACTATTCTTTGCAACTTGATGATACATTTTCATATACTGTCTAACAGCGTTTTATTTGTAAACCCCATATTTGGCAATTTGGTTCAAAACTAAACTTTGCAACTTGATCATAGGATGAATTTATTAATAAAAACTTTGTATACTACTGGTATTGTTTTTAATGTCGAGCATAGCCTTTATCTGCCAGCCAGCTTTGTGCTGAAATATGGCACGCATACAAGTTGAAGTCTGATTGAGAAACAAGGTATAAACCATATAATAAACCACTCTTGACACCTCATTATAGATTGTATCCACTACCGTGAAGGTACAAGTGTCCTTTTAGCTGAAGGTGAAATGCTAAGCTATGGCAACACTGGTACCACTTATTATAATATATAATAAAAAGAGCATGTGAAAATGACAAAATATTTGCAAAAATTCATAGATTGACATTTTTGTGGATTTTTGAATTAGTAAATTGATAACAGCAATCATGAAAATAGAGCAACATTGAAAAGAAAATGTATACACTATTTCACATAGATCATATTTCTTTATATACAAACACAAGAAATTATTTTGAACAATGATTATCAGAGCTCAGGTTAAAATACAAACATTAACAATAAGGCCTAAAAAAGAATATTGCTTGTTTTCCCTTCCGCAGCCTAATTCATTTAGGGTTGGGTAGGTACCGGTTAGTAGGAAAATATTTTTGACAATAGTAATATTGAACAACTTTCTCTTTTTTTATTGCAAGTTTTGTCCCCCTGGTTTCTCAATTAAAAATAGGGCAGGGTGATTTTGAGGGGTAGGTGGTGGCAGGAAAACAAACAATGTTTTATTTTAGGCATATACAGGGAAATTACACAAAAACATGGTTTTCAATCATGTGCCTTAACAAAGTTTGGTTTAAGCAAAAGACCTGGTCAATTATGAGTCAATGATATCATTGAAACATAGCCTTCAAATACACATTATAACAGTGTGTAAACATTATATGCAGTTCTGTAAGAAATATTTAATTTCTTTAAATATCATAAAATTATTAAAACAACCAGAAAATGCCCAGCTGGAAGTTTCAAAATGTACACAGTTTAACCCATTACACCATAAACTCCTTGATGTATTAACCTTCAGTAAACTGATACAGCGTCCATCTCCATCCTTGTAATTGGAAAATAATTGGAGAGTGGTGTATACAATAGAAATTTGATGCCTCCGACATTTTTGCCTCAAAAACTCTACAAAACTCCAACAGGTACAAATGTACTTTGATCCTGGCAAACTGATGATGTCCTAGTATACAGTAGTTGCCTCAAACAGGTAGATGGCTTGAACTGTTTTACCAATCTGAATGCAATTTTAAGCATTACAGTTCCATACTGTATAATGAAGGAATTCTGATAGTTGTATCAAAATGCACAAGCATGGTGAATGGTAGACATGTCAGAATGCGTCTAGTACACAGAGTACAGTACAGTAGATTCATTAAATTGTGTCCCCATGGAGTAAAGAAATAAACAACTCCATATAATGTTTTGACACACAAGATGTGATTAATCATCACAAGTCTTCTTGACAATTCCATGGAACAGTTGGTTGCTATAATGCTTATACTGTATTACATATAGCACTGAAGTGTAGTATAGTCCAGGAATATACATGTATGTAGTCTTTACAGCTGGTTTATATGCTTGTACCGTTACAACACACTTTAATTAACCCATGTTTGTATACACCAACAACATATATATCATGTTGATTGTAATGTCCAGTCCTGATATTTTTTTCTGTTTTCTTCTTCCACTTAGTGATATTGCGTCAGCAGGTTTTCCTGAAATTAAACAACAGTCAGTGTTAATACCAGTATGAAAACACACAGTACAATCTCAATAACAAGTGGGCCCAGAGGCTCTTGTGAGTGACACTTGTTAAAATCTTGCTATCGGCCCTATGACCTACATATGCAGCGGACCCGAACAGTGGACAGTATGTTAGAAGATAACCACCTAAGGATCTTTCTTGTACAGTTTGGCAAACTCTATTCTGTGGTTTAGGAGGAGATGTCATTTAAATGTTTACACTCATAAAACACAGTTTTTGACCGTGTAACCTACATATGCATTGGACCGGAACATTTGATACTATCGTTTCAAGAGGACAACCTAAGGACTGTTCTTGTGTTCTTTGGTCAAAGTCCATTCAGGAGTTAAGGAGGAAACAGCATTTAAATATTTGTTGACAGGCGATGGACTAGCTTGTTCACCTTGAGCACTTCTTGCTCAAATAAAACCAAATGGCCACACACACCGACTGTCTCAGTCGAATGCCAAAATAAAATCAGATTCATCAGCATGACTATAGTAGATGTGTTAAATTACATCAGCGTGTAGAGTAAGTGTATAGAAAAGCCTCTAAATACAGTAAATAGTTAAGAGGCTTTTTTTTTCGATAAATGCCAGAGGAAGATAAAAATATCATTGACACAGTGAAACCTCTTTTATTTTGTGGGAACCTGAATTTTCATGGATTTATTGGTTGAACTCTATGAATCATGCATGCACTGATATAAAGTGATAGGCATAGTCAGAACTTACAATTTTGAATTGGTTTATATGAGTACAGATAGAAGTCTGTGGTATTCTACATATTATATATCTCTAAGACAATAAACGATAAAATATCATAACCTATAAACAGTAGCTTCGAGAGACAAAAATATTGATTTTATACTCAAAATGCTTATTAAGACAACCAGGATTGCTGAAGATAGCAGTATTTGTATAACAAATCTATGGAAAATTGATCACATACATAGAATTACCAGTAAATTATATCTAGTACTATCTTAAAGGAGCATACCACAACTAACAGCAAAATATATAATAACTGTCCAAAAGGATTAACCACAAATCATCAGCCAAATGTCTAATGCTATCTTAAGGGAAATACCACAATTTTCTTAATCTCTGATGGCTAAGTATTGTTTTATGGCATGCTAACTGTATTTTAAATACACGTAAGTTATGTTAATTTGCCTCCTCAATATTTTTTCTGACATGTTTTTGGCCAAGATACTTTTATATTTAGAACTGTAAATCTGTAATGTTTATAAAGTAGGATTGTACAAATAAAGCATTTAAATTAAACAGTGGTTCCACTAGCATCTAAATCAGAAGGGTCATTTGAATAATTTTGACTAAATTTTACCATTTTATAGACAATATACAAGTGATTTTAAGAGAAAATGATCGTTTAAACCAAAATCTTGAGGGTCAAAATGTGACTATTTGGAAATTTCAAGGATGAAAACCCCTACTCCCCAGTCAAACAGAACCCCTGTTATCCCTTCTTCAATTCAGGACAAACATAGAGGAGAGAGCTGCTTTAACTATTATTTTCAAATGGATCAATAAAGCATCATCAGTTAGAAACATCAGTATGGAACATGATGGATACATATCACACATGCAATATAATACAATGAAAACAGACATATAGGGAATTAACACTGTTTAACCAGATCTCTAACTACCCGGTAAATCATGTCTGTTTCCCAGCCATGTGTGTCTCATTTAAAGCTCTCAGAATCTATATGGCGCTAAACTATTCCCAGGACATTGAGATATAAAACAATATGCCCGATTAATTATCTTAGTACCAGAGATGATCTCCTTTCATACATGTCATTTTTCAACATTTTTTCAACAACCGCACAATTTATATCAAAATCACACGAATATTTTCACATGAAAGTTTGGAAACATTACCAGAACATGTGTTGCAAGCTGCACCTCGGTTGATTTGTAGGTCTTCAGGGAAATCGATGTAAGTAACTAAGCTTTTACACTTGTTGCGGCTTCTAGTACCTTAACATGTGCAGATAGATTTAATCCATTTAACGATTATTTCTCACAGGTGTTCTATCAGTGGCATGGTGGTTGAGCGGAAAACGCTCTTATCTACTAGTCGAGAGGTCCCTGGTCCGATTTCTCGGCCAAAGCACTTGGTCATTTCTGAAACGCTTTAATTACTTAGTTGGCTCCTAATGATGAGGTTGATTAATGAGCAAACTAGTGAAATCGAATTAAAATAAAACATGTGGTCTTGATTTTGAGGTGGTCTCATTATTGAGGTAATCTAATGGTGAAGTTTTCCTGTATTGTTATAGAAGAATTATTGCAAGATGAATATGTAATGACAGCATGCAATAGCAGTCATCTGGATTTGAGGATC
Source organism: Spisula solida (assembly GCA_947247005.1). Taxonomy (NCBI): domain Eukaryota; kingdom Metazoa; phylum Mollusca; class Bivalvia; order Venerida; family Mactridae; genus Spisula; species Spisula solida. The sequence goes on from OX365945.1 coordinate 56,679,592, forward strand.
GCACGATGATAACTTTATACTGCAATGGAACAAAGTGTAATATCATTGTTCCTTGGCACCGGTGATGAATAAAACACGAGCACATGGTACATAGAAATAACTTTTTAAGACTCGGTTCATATCCAGACAAGAAGAATGAACTAATTATTAATATAATTAATCATGTAAAAGTTCTGCTACCTTGTGTTCTGTTAAAGGGGGATGCAAGAAATTTATTAGATTTTCTAAAACAAACATATATTGAACAAAATTCATGAAGGCTGTTGGGATTTAGGTTGTTGTGTCCTTGTACCTGTTCGGTTTCATTTTTTTTCTTGCGCTTTTTTGTGATTGTTCTGGTGACTTTTTCATGTGATCTTTTTGTACCTATCATGTTCTGCTGTTTCTGTTGAGTGAGTCTTCCCTTTCTATTACCCTAGTTCTCATTTCAACATATTGCACTAGAAAATATTGCTGATTTGAAGTTCCGAGGTCATGAATGATAATGTTCAAACTAAGTCAAACAATAGTCATCTAATTTCATTATTCGTCATGTCGGGCCATTTTCACACAACAATGGCTTTTGTACAGTTCTTTTGAGTGTTTCGTGCTCTGCTTTTTCTTGTCCAGTTTGTTAAAATATGTTATATATGTGTCAAGAGGTGTATAAACATTATTCAGAAATCAATGAATTTTCTAATTTGTGACAGAAAAAAAAATACGGAAGTCATTCATCTAGAATGCCCCATATACATTAACTTATTAAATAAAATTATGAATATTTAATGATTTTTTTCCTGTTAATATCGTCATATGTGAGATGACAATCTATCATCGTATGTAATCATCAGATCGTCCCATACATGTTTTATCTTAGACAGAGAAACATCAACCTACTTCAAACTTTAACCCATCATGGATGTAAATCCATGACACCCATCTACAGTAAGAGCCTCAAAAACTGGAATTCTGATTGAGCTGGTCTTACAATTGTGGTTCAATATAGGATAAAATAATAACAGGAGGGCCCAAAGTGCTCTAGGCCGCTCACCTGTCATAGAATTGCATGACCTTTTAAAAATTCCTGAAAAAGATTCATGAAAATCCCATGACAAGAGTACCGAATGGTCCCCATGACGCTCACCTGACAAAGTGCATGCCTCAATCGTAATCTGAGTAATCAATACTCAATTTCGAACTAAGATGCATGAAAATCAAATTAAAAGTAGCCTCTAATACACAATGTTTTCATATTATTTTAACCGGTGACCTATTTTTACACCCCAGATAACCAATACTAAAACTCAACAAACATAATTTTCATCTAGACAAATATTTTGGCCAAAGTGCACGAAGATCTGTTGAAAGATACGTTCACTCTTTTGCGTACATGTACAACCAGCATTTGACCCAGTGACTTTGTTTTTGACCTCAGATAACTGGACTTGATCTAGGTTGGTTACTGGTGACCATTATGACCTCCTTCCATACTTTGTATGACAAATAGAATGCCAATAGTATGACAGGTAGTGTCTACATAAGGGTTTTCTATTATTTGACCTATTTTATTAGAGCGGATCAATGGGGAAAAGTTTTATAAAACTGAGGTCAAAGTAATTACTTCTAGTGACTACAAAACGTTTATTTTACCAAATTTTGGACCAATATATGATCCAAAAACAAACTTGGTCAATATTTGATATGATCATTGTATCAAAGGTTCATGCTTATTAGATTAGGCCAAAATTATGACCTTCATTATCTACATAAGCAATTTTGGACGGATGAATGTAGAGCGATCATCAACCCTCACATTGTCACATCCGCATGGTAAGACATTAAAGTTAGTTCCTCCCTTCAGGTACATCTACATTTTCAGGTTGTTCATCTAAATGTATTTCAGCCGATTTACTGTTGGAAATAGGTCATTCAGCTTTTTGATTGCTGAAACTAGTTCATTCAAATAGCTTGGACTTGGGCGGTTCATTTACTTGTAAAGTTGGGCATTGTGCATTGTATGTTTTTACGTTTTCTGTGCTCGGCTGATTAAATTGTGTGCTGCCTTCGCCGTCTGTCAATATTATCTTTTTGAAGGAATCCTGCAAAAACTGTTGGAGGATTGGCATCCATAAGAATCATTCACTATATATTATGTAATAGAGTAATTAGAATAACAAAGGGCCATAATTCCGGCTAATAATGCCTTCCTTCATGCACATTTACATATCGAGTTTGTTCTGTGAAAGTTAGAAGAAAATTCTGCCAAAATGTAGAAGGGGTTATGTCCACAAGAACGGATGTACAGACTTATTCCTGTATATAAATCCATAACAAGAATTTACACTACCCTCCAATGGTTCTCGGACACAACAAAAAACTGACACAATGTTATCTTCTCAAATAATTTTATTGAAATTCTATACAACATAAAAGAGAGGAAATGATGGCAATTTCATAACATATAAAAATACAATGCCAACAAAGACAAAACACGATTTACTCCAAATAAATGGAATAAACTATAGTTTACTCTAAATAAATGGAATAAAACATACAATTTACTCCCAATATATGGAATAAAACATAATTCACTAAAAATGAATGGAATAAAACGCAATTTACTCCAAATAGAAGGAATAAAACAAATTTTACTCCAAATAAATGGAATAAAACGCAATTTACTCCAAATAAATGGAATAAACACAATTTACTCCAAATAAAAGAAAAAAAAACAAATTTGTCAGTTTATAGCAAAAAATATTACAAACTTAATTATCAATTATATCATAAGTTTACAGTTAAATATGTGACAGTGGACACCTGAATAAAGCAACCACCTGTCTTAAACAGGCAATATTTAGATGTTTTTATCTCTCAAGTAAACACCATGTGAAAAGTCATACATAGCACATGGCTTATGTTTTCATGAAGTTTTCGTATGGGTAAAAGACGATAAATAAATGAAGACTATGTATATTTTTATATCTGTATTACACAGCAGCCAGCATAAGCCAGTCATGTAATTTAGGCCACACACACAAAATAGAATCAATGGCATAAGACAGATTTAGGCCAACCCACTGCAAATCAAACCAATCAAAATGGAAAACCGATTAATATGCCTACAATGTACAAAGTTGAAGTTCATCAAGTCAAAACCCATATGACAAGTTCATGGTTTTGATACTTAGGGTATTTTCAGATGTCGAAATCCTATACACAATAAATATTAACACTTGTTGCCAATCTTATACATAGCCCTTACAGCAAATATACAATGAAAATGAAAACAATATTCTAGTAATGTTATAGGATTTTACACTAGTATCAAACACATACTTTCAATTCATCCCTTTTAGGTCTTTTATTTATTTTCAAATACATACCAAGTTCAATTATACAGTAGACTTAGACAGGATGCATTAAAAGTATGCTTTTCTTACACCAGTGGGAATTTTAAATGCCAGGCAATTTTTAGATAGTAGTTTATATACGGACAAAATCCTCTAAAGGGCAGTAACAATTCTTGTCATGTTTAATGTCAACATCATTTGTTGTATAAGTATTACATATTGGTCAAAAATGAGGAGAGTGCAGAACACACTTAAGAAAATTAATTACACCTAAAGCTGTAGTGGAGGATGTCATTACTTGGCTCTGGTCGATGATAACCTATACAACTTTATGACACGACTTTCCTTGTATCTGGGCAAGTATGAAAAGTATGAACTATTAGAGGAGAGATCATGTTTGTATAAAAAGGCATTCATAGGGGTCTAGATTCAAAGGGGGAGACTGGGGTCTAGATTCAAAGGGGGAGATTGGGGGTCTAGATTCAAAGGGGGAGACTGGGGTCTAGATTCAAAGGGGAGACTAGGGCCTGTATTCAAAGGGGAGACTGGGGTCTGGATTCAAAGAGGGGGACTGGGGCCTTGATTCAGAGGGGGGGGGGGGGTCTGGACAACCCCTGAACCTTTGGCAAATTGTGGTTCTCTGATATGTTCAAATGGAAACACTGGGAGAGGATTTATAGCGTATGTGATTTCTGTTTGATATGATCCTAACTAGTTGATGAATTGGCTCATAATGTAGGTTATATTCTAAGTAACTAGAGACATATTTTCAAAACAACAAAGTTCAATACTAATATCTTTTACACAAAATCGTAACCATTTCTTTTTACATATCTAACTACTGTAAAATCAAGATTTTCGTGGGTTTTAAATTTAAAAAAACATGTCATGTATTTGGGAGTTAAATAGTCCATTAAATTCTATATACATGTACTGGTATTTAATATAGCCATTGAAATTATTATGAATATTATGACTTCAAAATGGTGTATAACTTTTGTAACCAAGTATATTTATAGAAAACAATATATGCATGGTTATTATTAAGGAAGATGAGATGGAAACGATTCAGGGAAAACACAGCCATACAACACTGATATCTAACATTCATTCATTCTCTGCTGTACTCTATAAACTAGGACAAATATCCATTATCAAGAAAATTGTATAAAATTCATTGGCATCAAATTGGGAACAGGCACAAGGCAATTAAGAATATCAATCAAACAAGATTAGCAGACTGGCCATTTTCATATACTGTATAACAGCAATCGCACATTTGGTTCAAGACTATTCTTTGCAACTTGATTATACATTTTCATATACTGTCTAACGGCGTTTATTTGTAAATCCCATATTTGGCAATTTGGTTCAAAACTAAACTTTGCAACTTCATCATAGGATGAATTTATTAATAAAGACTTTGTATACTACTGGTATTGTTTTAATGTCAAGCATAGCCTTTATCTGCCAGTCAGCTTTGTGCTGAAATATGGCACGCATACGAGTTAAAGGCTGATTGAAGGGGAAATGCTGAGCAATGGCAACACTGGTACCATTCGATGCGTCCAGGGAGCGGGACGCTCAACCATAAGGCTATTGAGGCACAGACGCTAAACCATGGCTATCCAGGTGAGATAGTGAAATCTCTATTTTAAATTTCACTTAAAAAGAGCATGTGAAAATGACAAAATATTTGCAAAAATTCATAGATTGACATTTTTGTGGATTTTTGAATTAGTCAAGTGATAACAGCAATCATGAAAGTAGAGCAACAATGAAAAGAAAATGTATACAGTATTTCACATAGATCATATTTCTTTATATACAAACACCAGAACTTATTTTGAACAATGATTATCAGAGCTCAGGTTAAAATACAAACATAAACAATAAGGCCTAAAAAAAAATATTGCTTGTTTTCCCTTCCGCAGCCTAATTCATTTAGGGTTGGGTAGGTACCGGTTAGTAGGATAATATTTTTGACAATAGTAATATTAAACAACTTTCTCTTTTTTTGTTCCAAATATTGTCCCCCTGGTTTCTCAATAAACAAGACTGCGTTCAATAAACGCTTATGCCCCTTTTGGAAGCCTTGTCCATAAATAAGTCTAAATAGGGCAGGGTGATTTTGAGGGGTAGGTAGTGGCAGGAAAACAAACAATGTTTTATTTTAGGCATAGACATGGAAATTACACAAAAACATGGTTTTCAATCATTTGCCTTTTAAAACAAAGTTGGGTTTCAGCAAAATACCTGGTTAATTATGAGTCAATGATATCATTGAAACATAGCCTCTTTCACCTTCAAATAAACATTATAACAGTGTGTAAACATTATATGCAGTTCTGTAAGAAATATTTAATTTCTTTAAATATCATAAAATTATTAGAACAACCAAAAAATGCCCAGCTGGAAGGTTCAAAATGTACATTGTTTAACACCATAAACTCCTTGATGTATTTACCTTCAGTAAACTGATACAGCGTCCATCTCCATACTTGTAATTGGAAAATAATTGGAGAGTGGTGTATACAATAGAAATTTGATGCCTCCGACATTTTTGCCTCAAAAACTCTACAAACCTCCAACAGCTACTTTGATCCTAGCAAACTAATGATGTCCTAGTATACAGTAGATGCCTTAAACAGGTAGATGGCTTGAACTGTTTTACCAATCTGAATGCAGTTTGAGGCATCACAGTTCCATACTGTATACTGAAGGAATTCTGATAGTTGTATCAACATGCACAAGCATGGTGTATGGTAGACATGTCAGAATGCATCTAGTACACAGAGTACAGTACAGTAGATTCATTAAATTGAGTCCCCATCCAGTAAAGGAATAAACAACTCCATATAATATTTTGACACACAAGATGTGATTAATCACAAGTCTTCTTGACAATTCCATGGAACAGTTGATTGCTATAATGCTTATACTGTATTACATATAGCACTGCAGTTTAGTATAGTCCAGGAATATACACGTATATAGTCTTTACAGCTGGTTTATATGCTTGTACCGATATAACACACTTTAATTAACACATGTTTGTATATACCAACAACATATATATCATGTTGATTGTAAATGACCAGTCCTGATAATTTTTCTGTTTTCTTCTTTCTCTTAGTCTTAGTAATATTGTGTCAGCAGATTTGCCTGAAATTAAACAACAGTAAGTGATAATACCAGTATGATAACATACAGTACAATCTCAATAACAAGTGGGCCCAGAGGCTCTTGTGAGTGACACTTGTTAAAATCTTGCTATCGGCCCTATGACCTACATATGCAGCGGACCCGAACAGTGGACAGTATGTTAGAAGATAACCACCTAAGGATCATTATTGTGCTGTTTGGTCAAAATCCATTCAGTGGGTTAGGAGGTGATGTCATTTAAATGTTTACACTCATAAAACACAGTTTTTGACCCTGTGACCTACTTTGATACTATCGTTTCAAGAGGACCACCTAATGCTGTTCTTTTGTCCTTTGAACAAAATCCATTAAAGAGTGAAGGAGGAGATTGCATTAAAAAAATGTTGACAGAAGATGGACTAGCTCGTTGACCTTCAGCACTTCTAGCTCAAATAAAACCAAATGGACACGCACTCCGACTGTCTCAGTCTAACCCCAAAATAAAATCAGATTCATCAAATTTTATAAACATCAGCATAACTATAGCAGATGTGTCAAATTACATCAGCGTGTTGAGTAAATGTATAGAAAAGTCTCTCAATACAGTTAATGGTTAAGAGGCTTTTTTATCAGACTGTTTTTCTATAAATGCCAGAGGAAGATAAAAATATTATTGACACAGTGAAACCTCTTTTACGTATTTGGTGGGAACCTGAATTTTCATGGATTTATTGGTTGAACTCTATGAACCATGCATGCACTGATATGAAGTGATAGGCATAGTCAGAACTTACAAATTTGAAGTGGTTTATATGAGAACAGATTGGAGTCTGTGATATCCTACATATTATATATCTCTAAAACAATAAAGGATAAAATGTAATAACCTATAAACAGTGGCTAACAGAGTCAAAACTATTGATTTTATCCTCAAAATGCATAATAAGGGAACAAGAAATGCTGAAGATAACAGTATTTGTAAAACAAATCTATGGAAAATTGATCACATACATAGAATTACCAGCAAAGTAAATCTAGTACTATCTTAAAGGGACATACTACAATTTCCAATACTATCTTAAAGGAACATACCACAATTACTAGCAAAATATCTAATACAATCTTAAAGGAACATACCACAATTACTAGCAAAATATCTAATACAATCTTAAAGGAATGTACCGCAAATACTAGCAAACTATCTAACACTATCTTAAAGGAGCATACCACATTTACCAATAATTTCTTAAAGGGTCATACCTCAATAAATACCAAAATATCTAAATCTATCTTAAAGGGACATACCACAATTTGATTAATTAACAGCAAAATATCTAATAACTACCGAAAAGGAATAACCACAAATTATCAGCCAAATATCTAATACTCTCTTTAAAGGTACATACCAAAATTACCAGCAAAATATATAATAACTGTCAAAAAGAAATAACCACAAATTACCGGCTAAATATCTAATACTACATCAGGGGTGTCAACAGGAAAAGCCTTTGTGGCCGACCATTTTTGCCAAACAAGAGGCCTTCAATGACATTGTTTCCATAATAACTCAGTTTGTATTAAAGAAAATCCTTCTGAGCAGATTAAAGTTACCATAAATTTGCCATTTCTTGAGATAAATTTGTCAAATAACTTTGATTTTGGTCAGCAGCTATTGTTCTATCAGGAATGATAAATCCGGAATTCCGGATAAATAAGGAAAATTTACACCCCTGTACATGTATCTTAAAGGGACATACATGAATTACCAGCAAAATGTGTAAAACACATAGGACATAGGAACGACAATTATCAGAAAAATGTCTGATATAAACTTAAACTAACGGACAGACCACAATTTTCCTTATCTCTGACGGTATTGTTTGATGCCAAACAAACTTTATTTTTTAAACTAATAACAGTTATGTTAATTTGCCTCCTAAAGATGTTTTTGACATGAAATCTACCAAGCTATTTTTATAAATTTAACGTCTTTAGGGCAAAACAATGAGTATCCGCATTCAAAAAGTTCCAGAATTTTCAACATTTTTAATACTGCTACATATGTTTCTCAAAATATTTAAACTGGTTTACTTAAATCAGCAACATTTGTTTATTTTAAGATCAACAATTATTGTTAAATAGATATTTTTATGAATAATCACTCCGCTGGAGCTATATTTAGATTTAGAACTGTAAGTCTGTAATGTTACTATGATTTTACAAAGCATTTAACTTAAACTTTCTTCAATTATGGATAAACATATAGGAGAGAGCTGCTTTAACTATTATTTCCTGATTGATCAATAAAGCATCATCAATTAGAAACATCAGTATACAACATGATGAATACATATCACACATGCAATATAATACAATGAAAGCAGACATAAAGGGAATGAACACTATTTTACCAGATCTCTAACTACCCTGTAAATCATGTCTGTTTCCTGACCATGTGTGTCACATTTAAAGCCCTCAGAACCTATACGGCGCTAAACTATTCCCAGGACATTGAGATATAAAACAATATGCCCGATTAATTATCTTAGCACCAGAGATGATCTGCTTTCATACATGTCATTTTTCAACATTTTTTAAACAACCGCACAATTTTATATCAAAATCACACGAATATTTTCACATGAAAGTTTGGGAACATTTCCAGAACATGTGTTGCAAGCTGCACCTTGGGTGATTTGTAGGTCCTCAGGGAAATTGATGTAAGTAACTAGTTGTTGTAAAGCAGTCACCACAATGATTGTAAACAAACCAACATTGGCAGTGATCGTAGGGAAAGGGAAAAACATGTCCACAGAAAATGACCTTACATATCAGGGGAGTCAACAAACCAATAATTCAGAGCTGGAAAAGGTACAAGGGTGCTGCCACATAATTCAGATTCTTATATTAGCAACTAGAATTATCACTGTCATGAGAAGGGCCCCGTGGTAGCATGCCAGAAGAGGGGGAGGGAAAAGAAAAGTAATGAACTATAGTATTGAAATCAGTCACAAAATTTAAAGATAGAGTTGTCACCCTTGGCTACAAATGTGTGTATTGTTTTTTGCTCCACAAACATGTACTTATAGTTGTAGTCAATACCAGTTAGTACAAGGGGTGATCCAGAATTACGTGGACTTTTGCTCTAATTCATAAACCGTTATATTTAAAGTTCCGAAACTGTATACCACGTAATATTGATACTTATTGCACACGTATACCAAGTTTCATTTGGATATGATCATAAATAACGTAAATACAGTGTCTGTAAGACGGTATGGTTATGAATCGCGGGGCAGCTAAAAAATGACGTACGATGTCACCTTTACGCCTGTATCATTTCATGAAGTTTTGAACACTGTTAATCAACTGTGCTTTATTTTCCCAAATCCATTATACTCTTAGTATATGCATTTGTAATTGCCCTGTCAAAATTTACCGAATTATACTGTTACCAGCTCTGCAAGATCATATTTTTCCATTAATGTCACTGTAAGTCAATTCTGACCAACGTAAGCACAGATTCATTCAATGTCAGGTTTTGACCTCTACCTTCATTGTCTGTCACATCATCCAGGCCTTCTTTAAAAAGTATATGACATTTAAAAACAAGTGGTAGGGTGACAATCTCAAGAAAAAAAAGTTGGGGTAGGACCTCTCTGTTAACAAGACATGTCATATACCAAAATGTTCGGGTAAGTCCATAGTATCTGAGACTGCCGGCATAAATTGCCAAATGTGGTGGCGTTCCGAGAAATCCAAGATGGCGTCCAAGATGGCCGCCTTTTTGACAGTATTAGCTTAATATTAATGTTATGAAAATATCAGGAATATGATGCAACTTTTTGAAATAACTTTGCTTAATTGTGATAGACACAGCATAACTCTTTTTAACTAAAATATTTTTAGAACCTTCAAAGGTCAATGTCAAGGTCATTTACAGGTAAAACCAACGTAAAAATGGCTTAAAACGCTTTTTCACCTGGTATCTTCTTTGTTTGTATAGCATTTATTTACAAAAACTATCCACATTGTTCATTTAAATGAAGGTTTACATTCAACAGTTTAAATAAAACTACTTTGGAACACATTGGCATTCAAGTAATGGAGATACACAGTATATCTTGTACTATGTGCTTTTCTTACCCCACCGACCATTTTTATATAAGAAATATGTACTCATGTATTCTGAAAGTTTTACAAAAGATGTCTGTGATAAAAATGTTTATTATTATGATATATCTATAGTGGCATTCAAAAAACATCATTTGTGACTAAAATTCACCAGCAAAATCCAAGATGGCGTCCAAGATGGCCGCCATAATATATAATGTCCCTTGTATAGCATTAAGCAGGATTTAAACAGTTGTTTTTCAGTAGAGGTGGCCACAAAAGTAGATCAAGAACTGATTCATACCAAAATGTCCTTATGTGACTATAAATTAGTGTATAGACCAGCTGTTATACATTGTAAAAGGGTGGTGAGGACCAGGAAATCCAAGATGGCCGCCATTAATGGTCAATCCATATAAAGTATGTTCAAATTACTATAAGACAGTATCATACATGGCTGTAAAGATACATGTTAGCATGCAAATTACTCATATGCTACTGTGCATCAAATTAGCATACTACATTGACCACTTTGAAGCAAAGTTCAAGGTCATATCAAGGTCAAAGTATGAAAAATAAATGAAAAATAATATTCCTGGTTGTGATAAGTACCACATACCAGTAGGTCATTGATAAGGTGTACACGTATAAATTGGTGGTGTTGAATACCTCTTTTGGTCTTGTATAGACGTACTTGGAGGTTGTTTAGAACACCATAATGGCATTGAATTAGTGTAATTGTTGGATGTGGGTACCCCACTACTCCTGAAATGGGTGTATGAGATGGAGGCAAGTACGGCAATGTCATAGGGCAGTGGGTTTATTGGGTGATGATGAATACCCCATAGGACATTGAATTTGGGTATTGTTTGGTGCTTGGTGCCCTATACAGCCTGAAATGAGTGTATTATGTGGATGAGTATATTCCACAGGAATTTGAATTAGCGCATTTGGTGGTGGTGAGGAGTACCAAATACTTCTTTAAAGGGTATAACGTATTATGTGGTGGTGATCAGTACCTAATGTGGCATAATGTACGTGTAGGGGAACTTAGTGATTGAGTGCATTTGGTGCAGGTTGTTATCCCTTAGGGCATTGAATTGGTGTATTATATGGTGGTTAGCACTCTATATTGTCTTAAATGGGTAAATATTTGGGTTGTGAGTATGTCATATGGCCTTAAACCAGTGTAATCGGAGAATAGATAGATCTCTTGGGGATCTGAATGGGTGTATTTGGTGGTACTGAGATACCCATCCATGCCAAATACATTGTACATTCATTCAATGCTCTGTAGGATAGGCACCACCACCTAAAACGCCAATTTCAGGCCTTTTGGGGCACCATCCACTAAGAAATACACCTATTCAGTGACCTATGGGATATTCACCGTGATTAAATTAACCAAATCAAGACCCTTCCCATAATCACTACCACCAAATAAACACATTTAATACCTACAATGGGATACTAGTACTCAACACAACCAAATTTACACATTCAATATCATATTGGGTTTTCTTTACCAATTAATACACCCAATCAATTGTATTTGTGGAATTCAGTTCGGGCCATTTGGGTATGTATCATCCCCAAATACACCCAAATGACATTCTCATAACCCATTAAGTCACACACGGCCCTATAGTGAACTAAATAACTAAATAATACACCCACTTCAGGCCATTTGGTGTACCCACCACCACAAAATAAACCCAATCAATGCCCTATTGGGTACTCATAAGTACCTGATACTCACATTCAATGTTCTATTGGGTACCTACGTCCACCTTATACACCCATTCAATGACCTATGGGATACTCGCCACCACCTAATACACTCATTCAATGCCCTATGGGGTACCCCCACCACTTTATACACTCATTCAATGCCGTATGGGATACTCGCCACCACCTAATACACTTACTCAATGTCCTATGGGGTACTCCCATCACATAATACACTCATTCAATGCCCTATGGGGTACTTGCCACCACCCAATACACTCATTCAACGCCCTATGGGGTACTCGCCAGCACCCAATACACTCATTCAATGTACTATGGGGTACTTGCCACCACCTAATACACTCATTCAATGCCCTATGGGATACTCGCCACCACCTAATACACCCATTCAATGCCCTATGGGGTACTTGCCACCACCCAATATACTCATTCAATGTCCTATGGGGTACTTGCCACCACCTAATACACTCATTCAATGCCCTATGGGGTACTCCCCACCACATAATACTCATTCAATGCCCTATGGGGTACTTGCCACCACCTACTATACTCATTCAATGCCCTATGGGGTACTCCCCACCACCTAATACACTCATGCAATGCCCTATGGGGTGCTCGCCACCACCTAATACACTCATTCAATTCCCTAGGGGGTACTCGCCCCACCTAATACACTCATTCAATGCCCTATTGGGTACTCGCCGCCACCTAATACACTCATTCAATGTACTATGGGGTACTTGCCACCACCTTATACACTCATTCAATGTCCTATTGGGTACTCGCCACCACCTTATACGCCCATTTAATGTCCTATGGGGAACTTGCCATGGTAAAAATTAAACCAATGTACCAAAACAAGGTACTATAGTGAAATTTCAAACACCTAATACACCCATTTCAGGCCATTTTGGCTACCCACCAACAACAATATACACCCATTCAGTTCCCTTTGGGATACTCACCACCACCAAAAACACCAATTCAATGCCCTATTGGGTAAGCACCACCAAAAAATACACCTACTTAATGTCTTGTGTTGTACTCTAAAGCACCAAGTACACCCCATTTAACACAGTGTGAAGACATATTGGGTACTCACCACCACCAACTACACCAGTTCAAAGTCTTTTGGGGTACGAACGACCATATAATACACCCATTTCACGCCACGTAGGGCTCTAACCTCCAAGAATCCCCCCATTTCAGTGCCATATAGGGCATTTATTACCACCCAATACACCAATTCAATGCTCTATGTGGTACTCACCACCATCTAGTACACCCATGTCAGACAATGTAGGGTTACAACAAACACCAAACAAATGCCCTATGGAGCGCTCACCACAACCAAATACACCCTTCAATGCCCTATGGGGTATTCACCTCCACCTAATACACCAATTCAATGCTCTATGGGGAAATAACCTGCACCATAATTTGAAATACACTCATTCAAGGCCCTATACTATAGTGATACTCACCACCACCTTATACACAATTTAAGGCAATTTGGGGTACCCACCAACACCAAAATACACACATCCAATGTCCTATGGGGTAATCATCATCACTAAGTAAAGTTGATAAACCCACTCAAGGTCCTTATAGAAACTCACTCATTCAATGTCATATGGGTTACTCCAAACCACAAAGTACACCCACACATGTCCCATCGGGTACTCACCACCACCAGACACACCCATCCAATGTCCTAGGGGGTATGCACCACCAACTTACACGGCCTCACAGGCCACATGGAGCACTATCTACCAAAAATATACTAATTCAGTGAAGTACGGGGTATTCATCACGTGACCCAATACACCCATCCAATGCCTTATGTCTTACTCACCACCATCGAATACACTAATTTCAATATGGGGTACCCACCACCACCACCAAAAATACATATGAAGTGTCCTATGTGGTATGCACCACCAACTGGTACATTCCATTTTAGGCTATATGGGACACAACCACCAAACAATACACAGATTCAGTGTCATAATATTATGAGGTATTCTTAACCATCTAATAATCCCAATGACCAATATGGTACACACCACCATCTAATATGCCAAGTTCAAGCCTTAATTGGTACCCACCACTACCAAATACACCAATTCAATGTCATATAGGGAACTGCACCAAATCCATCTATTCAATGCCCAATACATATATTCACCACCACCAAATACGCGTAAACCCATTCAATGATCTACAGGTACAAATTACCACCAGGAATCGTATTTTTCATTTATTTTTCATACTTTGACCTTGAACTTTTTTCAAAGTGGTCAATGTAGTATGCTTATTTAATGCACAGTAGCAAATGAGTTTTTGCATGCTAACATGTATCTTTACAGCCATGTATGATACTGTCTCATAGTAATTTAAACATACTTTATATGGATTGACCATTTATGGCGGCCATCTTGGTTTCCTGGTCCTCACCACCCTTTTACAATGTATGACAGCAGGTCTTTACAATAATTTATCGTTACATAAGGACATTTTGGTATGAATCAGTTCTTGATCTACTTTTGTGGCCACCTCACCTGAAAAACAACTGTTTAAATCCTGCTTAATGCTATACAAGGGACATTATATATTACGGCGGCCATCTTGGACGCCATCTTGGATTTATCTGGTGAATTTAGACATGAATAATATTTTTTAAATGCCAATATAGATGTATCATAATAATAAACATTTTTATCACAGACACCTGTTGTAAACATTTCAAAATACATGAGTGCATATTTCTTGTATAAAAATGGTGGGTGGGGTAAGAAAACCACATACTACAAGATATACTGTATATCTCCATTATTTGAATGCCAGTGTGTTCCAAAGTAGTTTAATTTAAACTGTTGAATGTAAACCTTCATTTAAATGATCAATGTGGATAGTTTTTGTAAATAAATGCTATACAAACAAAGAAGATACCAGGTGAAAACGCCTTTTAAGTCATTTTTACATTGGTTTTACCTGTAAATGACCTTGACATTGACCTTTGAAGATTCTAAAAATATTTTAGTTAAAAAGAGTTATGCTGTGTCTATCACAATTAAGCAAAGTTATTTCAAAAAGTTGCATCATATTCCTGATATTTTCATAACATTAATATTAAGCTAATACTGTCAAAAAGGCGGCCATCTTGGACGCCATCTTGGATTTCTCGGAACGCCACCACTTTTGGCAATTTATGCCGGCAGTCTCAGATACTATGGACTTACCCGAACATTTTGGTATATGACATGTCTTGTTAACAGAGAGGTCCTACCTACTCCTAAAATAGAGGTCTTTTTTGGCAATAGTCACCCTACCAAAGTGATCGTGATACAGAAGGTCTAATACTTGATTTCTCCAACATTTCTTCGGTCTGCGTTTTGGTTATTCCTATCTGTACACAGAATTGCAAATTTATGCGACTGTAAATGAAATCTTGTGACGTCATTTTTTACGTTAATTATAATATGACAACAGTAACTTATATATTCATAACATGACGAATATACTGAATTTTACCTTGGAATTTGACCCAGTTGTCGATAAGATATTAGACAATCAGCAATATTGTGACAAGTTGTACTGAAAAATTCAGTGTTGATCCGCGAAAGCATTCATTTGTTGCTATGGTAGCGTATAACTGTTGATGCAAAGAATGGTTTTTAAATATGTGTTGTGATTTATGTCAATATTAAATAAAAGCCGCTTTTCTGTAATTTTCATACCGATCTGATGTAAAATAAACTTTTTAGAGCAAAAGTCCACGTAATTCTGGATCACCCCTCGTATAGCAAGTTTTATTTGAATATCTTGCACCTTTTTTGAACTATGGCCAAAGTATAAGTTTTTGAAGCTAAAAAAGGGGCATAAGTCAAAATATCAAATTTAGGGTTGTTGCCCTTTGCTACCGATATGCATATTACCACTGGCAATACGTATAGCAAGGTTCATTTGAATATCTATAATTATGGTTTTGAAGATGAAAACACACATGGCCCTGACCACAAAGCATCTCAAGTAGAAATATCAGCTCAAATTGAGATTTTGCTAATATCAGAATCTAACAAGGAGATCAAATAACTACAGTAAAACCACAATTGGGACTGTCAATAACTGGTCTCATTATTGAGTTGGTTTAATATTGAGGTTGATTAATGAGCAAACCAGTGAAAATGGACCTAAAAATTGTGGTCTTGATTTTGAGGTGGTTTCATTATTGAGGTAGTCTTATGGTAAGGGTTGACTGTATTGTTATAGATGAACGATTGCGAGATGAATATGTAATGACAGTATGCAATAACCGACATCTGGATTTGAGGATCGCACGATGATAGCTTTATAGTGTAATAGCATTGTTGCTTGGCACCGGTGATGAATAAAACATGAGAACATGGTACATAGAAATAACTTTTTAAGATTTATAACAGACTTGGTTCATATCCAGACATAAAGAATTAATTAATTATTAATATAATTAATCATGTAAAAGTTCTGCTATCTTGTGTTCAGTTAAAGGGTGATGCCAGAAATTTATTCTATTTTTGAAATCCAACTTGTACAATGGACAAAATTCATAAAGGAATTTTTCCAATCTAAATCTTTTTAAACCAATCAGAGTTGGTTTCCTCAGCAACAAGGGAAATCATGGTACATCCCTTTATGACTAGGGAGCCAAATTAGGTATGCACCTTTACGACTATGACTAAGGAGCCCAATAAGGTATGCTCCTATATGACAAGGAAAGCCAATAAGGTATACCCATTTAAAACTAGGTAACCTAATCAGATATGTCCCTTTAAGACACGGGAACCCGATAAGCTACTTTGTCTCTTTAAGACCAGGGAACCCGATAAGCTACTTTGTCTCTTAACGACCAGGGAACCCGATAAGCTACTTTGTCTCCTAACGACCAGGGAACCCGATAAGCTACTTTGTCTCATAACGACCAGGGAACCCGATAAGCTACTTTGTCTCTTAACGACCAGGGAACCCGATAAGCTACTTTGTCTCTTAACGACCAGGGAACCCGATAAGCTACTTTGTCTCTTTAAGACCAGGGAACCCGATAAGCTACTTTGTCTCTTAACGACTAGGGAACCCGATAAGCTACTTTGTCTCTTAACGACTAGGGAACCCGATAAGCTACTTTGTCTCTTAACGACCAGGGAACCTGATGAGCTACTTTGTCTCTTAACGACCAGGGAACCCGATGAGCTACTTTGTCTCTTAACGACCAGGGAACCCGATGAGCTACTTTGTCTCTTAACGACCAGGGAACCCGATAAGCTACTTTGTCTCTAAACGACCAGGGAACCCGATAAGCTACTTTGTCTCTTTAAGACACGGGAACCCGATAAGCTACTTTGTCTCTTAACGACCAGGGAACCCGATAAGCTACTTTGTCTCTTTAAGACTTGGAAATCCAATAAGCCACAACACATATTTAGGACTAGGGAACCAAATAAGCTCATCTTTTTTTTATTATTATATTTAAGCAAAGGAAAACTAATAAGCTACTACACACCTTTAAGACAAGAGAACCCAATAAGCTAAAAGTAATTCAATTTTCATTCAAAATGAAATTTAATGCACCTTCATTTTAAAGATAATTGTGGCATTTATCAGGGGAAATAACAATTAAAACAAGTCATTAAGAATTGCAAGCAATACAGAAGTCCCCTACCAGTTTGAAGCCATTTTCAATGTTTCTGTTACCATAGCAACTACAATTTTTGTCAAAATCGAAATATTTTCAGACGTGCATATTACCCTTATTGCCCCCTATCCGCATACCAAGTTTCATAAACCTAGCATTGAAACTATTTTAGTTATGTCGGGATCCTTTTTTTTGACGGACAGACTGACTGACGGAGGGCAAACCTATAGTCCTCTCTGGTCAAAAACCAGTAGGGCACTAATAAGCGGTTATTTTTTTTATAGAGAGCTAATCAATACTAGATTACCTAATCAAATAAAGAAAAACCATACTCCAATATAAAGAGCAATTTAAATAAAGCATGCAACCATAGGGAATCATGACAAGTCATTACAGACAAGCAGAATTATCAGCAAACTGGTGGTTGAGGTAGACCATTTTAACTTCAATTAATTCCTGGCTTAGAAATCATCTATTTTGTGTAAAACTGAAGGGAATTTTTACTCTTTGACAAACGAAAATAGGGTTTGGGTATTTCATTTTTTTCCCCAAATATCTAATACCTGCAGGGTCCAGAATTACAACAAATACATACACTCAGCACTCAAGTATGAAACTTCTGTCTTTTAAGTTCATGGTGCAGTTTCGTGAGCGCAAGATTGTGTGATAATGGTAAAATATGTTCCAAATATTATTTCTGGTTTATTTCCTAGCATAATGTAGTATAATTGTAATTTATCAGTCTGAGTGCTGAGTGTGGCACTCTGATTCAATAATTACATAATTATATACTTCATAAATAGTATACAATGGCAAAGAAAATATGCCAAATGCTCATATAATTATTTTATAAATCACAGAAGAGTTTCATACAAAATTACTTACCAATATATAACAGCATAAATCCTTCAAGCATAATAATTGGGAGACACAAGTAGATCTGTCAGTATAACCAGCTGATCGTCAGTAAACATCAGTTTATGATCGTGCCAGTTATCATGATGTGTTCTCCTGAAGTTGGATAACGTTTTCTTCACCGTCATCTGTAATACAAACATACACAGTACATACACAGTCTCCAATCAAACATTAAGAAATTTAATTATAGATATCAACCTTGGGGCCAGAAGTCAATGACGTCCGGCTTGAGGGAGGAGCAGAAGGTTGCAGTGGCCAATATATGGCCGTTCTGTGAGCAGCGAGCAGGTGAAATACTACAAGTAGTAACCATGTGCTGACCTGCCCCATGTCTGGCACACGATCATGGCTTAAAGGGCCCCGTACTAGTACTTGTCATTTTGTAAGAGCTGTAAAAAAGTTGTCTTATGTCAAGATATGTTCAAATTTGCACTACTGTGTATCCAATTGAATAAGTACAACATAGCATTATATAGATCCGAATTAATCTGTCCAGTTTAAAGTAATAGTCCCGAACCTTACAGAACACCAACGTATATACATTGTTACAATCACATCGCAAGTTAGCTTACCTGAATTGGTTGAGGATCATTTACATGGTCACTGAGGTCCATCAATATTTGAGGCATAAATTCTGGTACATCATATGGATAAGCTTGAACATAAGCACTTAAACCGAGAACACCAGCATGCCTCTGTAACAACTTCTCTAATGGTACATTTTCTGATTTCACACGTTTACCAATCTTGGTGTGACTCAGTCTTTGAAAATGGCTCTAAAATTGCAAACAGTAAAATACAAATATTCATTTTGGCTCTGAATTTGAAAACAATACAATATAAATACAGATTTTGGCTCTGAATTTGAAAACAATACAATACAAATTTTGGCTCTAAATTTGAAAACAATACAATACAAATATAGATTTTAGCTCTTAAATTGCCAACAATACAATACAAATATTGATTTTGGCTCTAAATTTGAAAACAATACAAATATTGATTTTGGCTCTAAATTTGAAAACAATACAATACAAATATTGATTTTAGCTCTTATATTGCCAACAATACAATACAAATATTGATTTTGGCTCTAAATTTGAAAAAAATACAATACAAATACATATTTTGGCTCTAAATTTGAAAACAATACAAGAAAAATATTGATTTTAAGTCTGATAGAAACATTAGCTTTATACTTTATACAGGGTAATAAAAATTGAGACTTGTAGATTTATACTTCATGGCAATTATTTGCATTGAGTCTTTTTCAATCCTTTTGATTTAAATCTTTGAAAGTTTTTTTCGACTTGATTAAATAATAGGATAACCCATTAGGATAACCCATACATACTGCAGGGTACAGTATTATATGAAAATTTGAACAAAAAATAATGAAAGAATTACCAAAAGTTCTTTGTCCATTTTAAGATAACCACACTGCAGTAATCCACTTAACGTAACACACGCCATCTCTCGGACCTAGAATAATTATAAACACACAAAGACTGAACCTTATATTTATTAAATGATGACTGTATTAAATGCAAGCAGCACAGAGCATACTCGAATAGTTCAGTTTTGACTTGTGCAACATATCTTTACCAGTGACATAGTCTATTATACTGGTTTTGTCAACTGACATAATATTACAAGAATATAGCGTTAGTACACTTTTTTTCACATTGTTTTTTAAGTCCCACTGGTCAACTGTATTTGAGTCATATGGAGGCTACCCAGTCACATGATCCTGTGGCTCTGGGAGTGAAGCAGCAGTTACCTGGAACTAACTATGCTCAGCTTCAAGCATTACAAATATCTTCTTATTTTTGCGTTCGACTGAGAAAGTCATGTGTGACCGCCCGCTTCGAGGGAAGCGACAGAAAGTTTGTGAGATACACAAAATCCAGGGCACTGCCCTAGCTTTTTGAAAATAGACTCCTTGGTACTTTAACGTGCTGGTGTATAGCACTACCTCCGGGTTTCCAACCAGTTCATCACTAGTTTGGTGGGAAACACCGAAAAGCATTTCTCAATTTTCCAGTGCCCTGGCCGAGATGAACCAGGGATCTCCGGATTGGTAGTCGAGAGTCCTAACCACTCAGCCACCACTCCACCCATTAATATTATAAATATCCAATGGTCTCATAGGAGTTCCAATTTTCAGTCTTTCCAGAAAGGTTTTGAAATATTATAGATGTCAATGTTCATAGGTTTGCCTGTGCCTCCGAAGCTCACCACAGGTTTGCCTGTGCCTCCGTAGCTCACCACAGGTTTGCCTGTGCCTCCGTAGCTCACCACAGGTTTGCCTGTGCCTCCGTAGCTCACCACAGGTTTGCCTGTGCCTCCGAAGCTCACCACAGGTTTGCCTGTGCCTCCGTAGCTCACCACAGGTTTGCCTGTGCCTCCGTAGCTCACCACAGGTTTGCCTGTGCCTCCGTAGCTCACCACAGGTTTGCCTGTGCCTCCGTAGCTCACCACAGGTTTGCCTGTGCCTCCGTAGCTCACCACAGGTTTGCCTGTGCCTCCGTAGCTCACCACAGGTTTGCCTGTGCCTCCGTAGCTCACCACAGGTTTACCTATGCCTCCGTAGCTCACCACAGGTTTACATGTGCCTCCGTATCTCACCACAGGTTTGCCTGTGCCTCCTTAGCTCAATGGTTAGCGTGTTTGCCGTCTAATCTGTCCACTAAGGTTCAACTATGCATGGAAGCACTCATATGCCTGCTATATTTCAGCGGAAAGCTGACTAGCAAATAAAGGCTATGCTCTGCATTTTGTTATTTTTCATCTATTTCTTACCTCAAGTTTATCATCACAGATTAAATGCATCACAGTCTCATTAATATGTGTCTTCACATCCGGTTCCAACATGGTGAAAAAGTTACAGAAAACCATCACTTGTATGTAACTTAAAATGGCTGATCGGGCGTGCCATGAAGCTAGACCTGTAGCCTGAAATCATTAACAATAAACATTACTTGTATGTTACTTAAAATGGCTGATCGGGCGTGCCATGAAGCTAGACCCGTAGCCTGACATCATTAACAATAAACATTACTTGTATGTAACTTAAAATGGCTGATTGGGCGTGCCATGAAGCTAAACCTGTAGCCTGAAATCATTAACAATATACATGATTTGTATGTAACCTGAAATAATTAACAACAAGGTTTTTAAAATGACCACTACCCAGCTGAAACTTGATTCCAGTGAATACCAAATTCCGGCAGTATGACTTCTAAGGCTGTTGCTCAACACTATGATCTATCAAAGATATGTGTGCCATGGCCGTGGTTCAGTGTGATGGATTTGTAACCTGGCGATCAGGGTTTGAATACTGGTCATGGCAGGCCATACCTTTTCGACTTCCTCCATATGTGGAGAAGTTGCTAGTTCCTGGTGGAAGGGCAAGAACTGGTTAGTGTAAAGTTCAGAAAAGATTAACAGGGTAATTGCATTTAAAGTGAAAATGCACGTGAATCAACAAAAACCGAAGTCGGAAATGTATTTAAATGACAATTTATATTTGCAAACAAGGCTTGTGTTATCTGCAGTGGACTATAAGTACTATTTGATATATACTTACAGTTTTGATAGCGTGTAACACCACAGGTATAACATCAGGCTGTAGTAGTGCCTGGGATAGACTAGCTAGAGCCACTTTACAATCATTACTTAATTCCTCATCCTTGGCTTCACTTTCTATAGTACACAACTGCAATATTAACATTAAACATGAGATGACTCCAATAAACACAAAGTTTTTCAATTATTTGACTTAGTGACCTAGTTTATTTTATCCGAGATAACCCAATATCGAACTTGGCCTTAATTCATTAAAATGCCATGCATAGCCTTTATTTGCCAGTCATTTTTCTGCTAAAATATGGCAGACATATGAGTGCTTCCACCTGTTTTTGAACTTGGGTCGCCAGATTAGACGGCAAGTGCACTAACCATTGAGCTACGCAGTCATACATACAGATGATCATTGTGATCAAATTCCAACACAATTATTAGGTCAAAATTGTGACCTCTAGTGTCTACACAAAATTTTAGTAATAGCATTCTCTAGGTACCAAATGAACATGGTTTAGTCTATAATAAACACGTATGCCATCGATATAGCCTGTTTAATCAGGTCTGTCACTTGTATACAAACATTGCAATATCATAACATTGTATTTTTATTGTTATAAACATTTAAATAGGAGAAAAAGGCAGTGAAATCCAATATCTTATTCACTAAGTCACATACTATTACACATAATATCTATTTAAATAGGACATTTATAAGAGAAATTGCAATGTTTATGTACACAATGGTATGTAAACAGGAGACTGACCTGAAAAATCAAGTTAATACTTACAATTGGCAATAACTGGAATAATTCCTCAGGTGCAGAGTTAAATGTTCTACTAATACAACTAGATAAACACTTCATCACTGAAATACATCAAATATACATGTTAATATAAAGTAACAAGAGCACAACCTACAGGGGTGTCAACAAAGCCAAATTTAAAATCCTGAAAATCATATGCGACTGAACATTTTTGCCAAACAAGAGGCCTTCAGTATCATTGTTTCCATATTTAACTCAGATTTCATTGAATCAAATCCTTTAGATCAGATTAAACTGACAATAACTTTGCCAGTTATTGAGATAGTTTCATCAAATAACTCCTACTTTGGTCAGAAATGATAGGTCTTTCAGGGTTGGTAAATCCGGAATTCCAGATTAATCAGGAATATTGACATCCCTGCACCTATGAATGCTGGACGCTCCACTCGTAGAGCTAAAAATGCACAGAGAAACAGTTTTGCACAATGCACGACGCTAGCATAAAATCCATTATTAAGTTTTAGTATTATACTCCACACAAAATAGCTACACAAAGGGGCAGACATTACTATATTCCCTTCTTGTAAGGTGGGGGGGGGGCATCATAGATATAAAGTATATAGTAAAAGTACCCCTAACCATACGTCAGTCAAGTTCACTAAATATCTTCAAATCACACATCTCATATGGTTTTACTCTGGTGGATAAAATGATATTTCTTTGTGAATATTATTAGAATTAATTTTTGTTTGCTTTGTGAATATTGTCACATATATTATCTTTTAAGTAGGTTTGTGAATAGTGTCACATGTGTTATTTACATATGTATTATCAAATGTTTTTTTTCAGTAGAATTATTATTAATTTATATATTTGCTTACTCTTGTAAACATTCATACCGGTACACCTTAACTAGGTTTCAAACATTGTTTTATTATTAAAATTCAGATTATGGAACTTCAAATGACCATAACTTCGTCAATTCTTTGAATTTTTCATCAACTTTTATATTGTGCAGAAAAGATAATTCTTCCTAATGCAGCAAAACTCCCGTATTATTCCGGAATTGTAGGACCCTGATTGTTATTGTAACAGATATATAGGATCCGTCATGAGTTGTCTTTGGAGATCAACATTCTTAAATGAGTCTAGAAAACACACGTTATTTGTTTTCGTGACGAGTTTAAGAAATCTTGAGCTCAAAAACAACGGATGACAGATTCTTTTCATCACATTACAGTAGTAACCAAGTCAAAACATTGTGGATAATAATGAATTTAAGCTGAAGTTAAATCTGGTGATGTTATGCGTTTGTTATCATACACATTGGAGAACATTGTTCCATGATTTTTTCTCACAAGGAAGATCACAGTATATATGCGATAAATTATAGGATCCGTCATGAGTTGTCATTAATAATTTATTTTTGTGACGAGTTTAAGAAATATTGATACCAAAGATAACGAATGACAGATTCTTTTAATCACATTACCATACTTACTGAGTCAATACAACGTCAATAAGAATGTATTTACGTTTTCGCGCCAAAAAGCTGGTGACGTCACATATTTGTTATCACACATGTTTGAGAACATTGTTCCGTGATTTTTTCTCACATGGAAGATCATGGTATTTTACGCGATAATACTATAATCCTTCCTGGTAAGGTGCAGACATCATAGATATAATCTTATTATAACAGATAAGGAGTTCATACCAGTTTTACAGAGACGGACAAGTTCCTTTCTCTCCTCACTTTCTTCATCATTATTTTGTATCTCCAATTTTTCTACACCAGACTCAAGTTTATCATTGGAAGAATTGGACTCTGAAGAACCTAAAATATACAAATATGCACCAAGTTAAAATCCAGTCCAGTTAAGTCAAACAATGACACAACATTCTCAACTGTTGACAAAGGAGTTATGTCCTATCAAAACTGTAACTTAGGTAAGTTCTGAAATTATGTCATTTCAAGCAGTATTTAAGGTGTATTAAAGATAAACAGATCACAGCCCTTGTGTGTAATCATTTTCTTTCTTCCAGTGTTATTTGTCTCTTCCGCAAGCAATTGACAGCTTCTCCACAGGTGGAGGACATGACCGCTTCAATTGTCATGAAAGAAGATTACCCAGTGTTTGAACCAAATGGGCTATAGATACCTGGTAAAGGTAGTTAACTCAATCAGAGGCCATAATTCTGTTAAAATGTTGCTAGTGTTACATGACTATAGCAATATAAGGGGCTTATGATGGTAACAAGTATGCCATATTTAAAGCAATGCCTTTAGAGACTTGATGTAAGACGAAACAGTCAATTTGGGTTAACCCCCAGACAGACAGGTCAATCACTATATGCCTCCCGATCTATCGATATGGGGGCATAAAAGGATCACAATATGGCGTTAAAGATGGTCAAAATACATCAACAACAAAGTTAACAATAAAAGAAATAAAAGAAGACAATTACAACATGTTTAATTTTTTGCATGTCGTCAGGTTTATGAACACACATGTATATGTTTGACGTCACCCTACAACGAAGTTAAGTGATGTGTAACTTTACCTCCATTTTGATGTTGAGCTTCTTCTATAATGATTTCTTTGAGTCTGTCCAGTTTAGGATATACTGATTGTATAAAGTCTTTTCTATGTGGAGACAGGGTCTTAGAACCAGGAAACATCTTGTAGTCAAGTATAAAAACATCTGATAACAAACTGCAAGAAAAAACATCAAAACATAAAAGTTAACTCTCACATAACAAACTACTTAGTGTTGTTATCCCACATATCAACCCATTAAGCCTAGGTCCCACTGAGTCCACCTGATTTGTAACAATACCACCCGATTCATCACAATTCCTTCCCATATCACAAACTGTCCCATGACTTCCCTGAAGCTTCCCCTAAACCACGAGGAACCAGTTCCCTATGTCCTGATAGCTCAATAATGTCAATCGGGAGTACATTGCTGAGGCAAAGATTGCTCAGTAGGAACAGGCTTTACTGGTGTGGTGTGACAAAGTTACATTGGTACTGGTTATTTGCACTAGGTGGTGGCATGGTACAGCATGGGTTCCAAACTATTGAATTTAGTGAATTTCTGCTAACAAGAAGTTCAATTTAGCGAGCAGTAGATAACACAACAAATGCACCGCCTACGAGTGCTGGATGCTTGACTTTCTCCTCCTTGATAGTACCCTTGCTCATTCTTACAGCAACAAGGGCAGATAACTCCATAAAAATAGGCCAGAAAGCTACCAGTGTTGTCAGGGTGGACTCCTTTGTGATGATAAATAACTATGTAGAGATTTTTGAGAAAATTACTAAACCAACTTAACCAAAGCACACGATCCCATCACAACATTAGCTCAACTTTTTTCTTCGGAAAATCTAGCTATAATTCCATTACATATCTAACAGTGCTTACCTGCCAATTCTGTCACGGACATTTTTGTACATATGAGCTAAATGTTGAGTTAAATAATTGACGAGACGATCGTGTAGATCACCCACTCTCCATTCTTGCTGCAATAAGGCATTCTGGACCATCACAAGACGACTAGAAAATAAATGAAAGAAGACATCAGTTGATAGATATAGTTCATATAATTCGATACATTGTATGTACAGTATAAAAAGGACCTAGTTAATTCAACAACATTATAATTTATATCAAAAGGGCACATAATAATCTGAACTATTTGGTCTGAAATTGCCTTTCTGATATACATATACAGAGAAGAGCATCTTTTCTACAGAGTATTTGGTTGCTTCACAGTTCATTTAAGTATAACGTCATTTCTCAACAACTTATCAGTTATATATGGTGGCAGATCTCCTAAGCTGTTTTATATATACGGCAGCCAATTCACTTAATCTGTTTTCCTGAATTGTATCCAAACCAGTACTAACTTGCCCAGCAGCTTCTCCCCAAGTGGAGGAAAATCGGCATAATTGTTGTCAACATTAATACATCAAGGTGGAAATGATATACAAACCCGGCATCTCCAAATGATCCGCCTTCTCCGTTCAATGGATTATCCATTAAAAATTCAAACATCCAGTAAATCTTACGTGGGTCACGACTTTCCTGAAACCAAAAAATAGCATAAATCACAAAGACATTTTTATGTCATCAGCTGTGACCCAATATCAGCTAATGCGCATACTTTAGATTAAGCAATGTTTCGCCACACTAGCCTAAGAGCTCTCCACAAGCCCCAGCGGTCAGCGATTTCACTGACTACTGGGGGATTTACCACCGGCTACTTTTCTCAAACTAAACAAGTTAAATGTTCAAAATTATAAGGAATTGATGGTTGAATAACCTTAATACCACCGACTACTTTGTCACAATCATTGGCTACATTAAAATTTATGGAGAGCCCTGTAGCCTATCAGAATTTCTGACAACATCTGATTCGGACTGACATACTTAAATACAAAAATAAAATTGAGTACAAATGTCTGGTACCATTTATATTTCAGTATTAATTTGATCCGACAGATTTAATTCAGATCTGATAGATTATTGAACTTTACCACGAAAATCTAATCCCAACTATAAATCAACCACACAAATACAAAACAAAGGTTTTCCCTCCCATGTTCTGCTCTCCTTAAATTCACAACCTCACGAAATAGCATTTTTACTACAATCTACAAAGTGTAAAGACCACGAAAATTATTGCTTTTACAGTAAGTGTAAGCATCATAGACTGGGACTCATTTGTAACAATATCATTACAATATACTGTAAAATATTTATTGTTCGAGGGGGTTGAATTTTCGTTGATTGCCGTTGTTAAACTTGACCATGAAATCTAATGCCAACGATTAATCAACCTCCCAAATACGGAAAATAGGTTCATCTTTCTATGTCTTGTATTCAAAGAATTTTCGACCCACGAAATGCATTTTAATAAAAATCCACGAAATTTTATACCCTCAAAAATATATGATTTTACAGTAACTTACAGATATGAGTGAGAAGAATGTGGACCAGTCTGATAGGGTTGATACTGTTAAGTTATTCAACGCCATTCTCAACAATGGTATCGCCCATTCCCATAATGATTTCACCTACAAACATAAAAATACAATATAATTATACCATTAAAACAATTTTGTTTGTATGTTTGGATTTAATGCTGTTACTCAACATTTTTCAGTCATATAATTTTATATGGCAGCTGATTCACTTTAACAGTTTTCCAGGACTGTATCCTAACAGGTATTTACTTATACCCTAAGGCAACTTCGGAGGAAAATCAACAAAATCGAACCCTGATCACTGGGTTATAAAAATAGCACACTAACCTCGGCCATGGCTTTCATTAAATGTATCAATAAAGGGGAGTGGTAGACATGTAGTTGATAAGGACACGGTCAAGGATAACCCATGAAAGTGCAAGCATTTATTTCCAATGAGGTCCTGTGTTTTTGCCGAAGGGACAGGGAGTAGAAGAAAGAGTTGTGATACAAGGAATCCGGGTGCGTTACCCTAGCTCGTTCAGCATAGACTCCCCGATTCTTTTAATGTACCCGGTGTATAGCACCGATACCGCTGGGTTTCCAACCAGTTCATCTCTAGTTGGGTGGGAAACACTGAAGAGCGTTTCAGAAATGACCAAGTGTCCCGGCCGAGATTCAAACCAGGGACCTCTCGATCTGTAGTCAAGTGCGTTATTCACTCGTCCACCATGTTTCTTTTGCCTAGCCCCGATCTTCAGAAGTGTCTAAAGTAGAAATCTCAACTCAAATTGATTGAGATTTTGCTCAAATTAGAGTCTGAATTTGATATAAATTGATAAATTCCATAGAAATTTGAGCTCTTGGAATTTAAATGTAATAAACTCAGACTAATGATTCTGTTTCGTTACGCTACTTTTGAATCAAGCCTCACCAGAAGGTAACTCAAAGACAAATGGAAATATTTGAGATGAGATTTAGCCCAGATTGAGATGCTTGGGGAGGTCGAGCCTGAAGCAAGAACTTACCTGTTGATAGGGCCAGTGTTTTGAGCTTCTCAATGCCCCACCCAGTATTTCCATGGCACAACGTTGACTGGAATCATGTTTATCGTGGCTCGTATCACTGATCAGTTTCTCAATGTGAGGCTTCAGGTTAGTGAATATACACGATCCAAAGTTTCGACCTAAACCCTGTATAGACATAAACGAACAATATACAGTACAACCTCTCTAGAGCGACCCTTTGTAGAGCAACAACCTCTCTACAAGAACACCTTTGAAATTTTCCTTAAGTAATATTTACTCTAAATTTAACCTCTGTAAAGCAACAACTTCTTCACAAGGGCCAATATTTGTAGATCCTAAATGGTGTTGCTCTACCGAGGTTATACTATACATGTAAGCACGAACTAAAACCCTGTATAGACACAGAACATACAATATAAGACATGTATGTAGTTAAGAATCAACGTCATTTTAAACTTACATTCAAATTTTAATTGGCCCATCTCGCAATGACAAAAAACCCTATGCCACAGTTGAATGAAAGAAACAAACAAAAATTCCATTGTCTCACTGAATGGCAGTATCATAACTATAAACAAGTATGCAATGTTACCAAACAGTACACAAAGTACTCGTTAAATGATAGTGGTTAACAATAGGACTTGATGGACAGAAGGCGATGGAACAAAACAAATCCATTTTCCTATACATTTAGAAGAGGAATTATAGTACAGAGAATTTGACACGGTCCTCAACCTTCTATTAGCATAATTTAACAGCTGATATCTTATATAAATTTATAACACTGGTTGTATGTTTTCAAAAGCAGGGAGTATCACAAAGAGGCTCAAGGGGAAATACAAACATAAATCTAAAGGACCGATATTGCACGAATTGCTTGAGGGAATTTATATATTCAACGCAAGAACCTTGTTATATATTCATGCATAAAGGTCAGGACTATATAAATATGCAGAACTAGTCTGATGAATACACCAACAAAAAGATAGTCATACCTTAAAAAGACTCAATTTATTTGCACTGAGCTTGTCTTTATTTTTATTTTCTTCTAAAGCCAGGAAGCCAACAAGTTTATCCACGTAAGTCGAGTCCATGAAGGCATCGTATACAATTCTTTCACTCTCTGACAATTCATCTCGACTTCTATCAAGTTGTGGTTGCTCTGAGTGTGGGGCATATGTCTTCAATTCTCTGCAAAATAATTTATGGTATTAGAAAAGGTTTTTGACACCAAAGTGTATGTCTCCCACAAAGGACCATAACTCCAGCAAAATTCAACGTACATAAAATTTATAAAAATAGGCACAACTAGGCTTGGTACCATGGATTCATGTGATGTTTCATAAGTTTAAGTTTAGTAAGTTGAGTTTTGTTTTTATTTTATTGTAATGTTTCATTGAAATACAAACAATGGTTAATGAGAACAAACATGCTAGTGGACAATCTATGTTTCAACAATATAATTCTAGTTAAACAAGTAATTAAGAATTGCAAGCAATACAGAAGTCCCCTACCGGTTTGAGGCCATTTTCAATGTTTCTGTTGCCATAGCAACCACAATCAGAATCAAAATATGTTTAGACATGCATAATCCCGTTATTGCCCTCTATCTACGTACCAAGTTTCATAAACCTAGCTTGGAAACTGTTTGAGTTATAGAAGGATCCAGATTTTGGCATATTTTCACTCTTTCTGTCGCCATAGCAACCACAATTTTTGTCAGAATCAAAATATTTTTAGACGTGCATAATTCCCTTATTGCCCCCTATTCACATACCAAGTTGCATAAACCTAGCTTGGAAACTGTTTTAGTTATGTCAGGATCCAGATTGTTTGACGGACGGACGGACTGACGGACGGAGGGCAAACCTATAGTCCCCTCCTGTTAAAAACCGGTAGGGGACTAACAAAATGAACACACAATAACAGAGAACCTCTAAAAGAGATCACTTAAATAAATATGGATGGACTGACAGACATAATGGTGAGTGATCAGCAAAAAGTGAACTGTTAAACAAAATAGAAATCATGACAATTTGCTTACAGGGTAACCTTTTTCAGTTTCCAGTTTATACTATTAAATTTATTTTAGGTTGATTGTGAAACAAATTTTTCCAACTTATATTAATCATTCTAGACACCTCATTCCTGATGTTATCCATCACCACGAGGGTATGAGAGTTAGCATTCCTTTTATGCTGAGCCTCTAGCAAGGGAAATACTGGTTCTTTTTTATTTTGTTTTTGGTATGATGGATGGATGGAAATTATGTCAAAGACACATGGACATTTTTCAGATGAGATTTATATCAAATTGAAATGCTTCGGGAGAGTGGGGCTAGGTTAGACTGTGGTTTGCTGAATGACTTACTTGGGCCAGTTGTAGTACCCCCAGTGGGTTTTCTCAATCACAACTAGACTTTCCCATTTCTCCTGTGTATCGGGTATCATGGTGGATTTATATCGATGCCAGATGTTGTCTGGACGATCTCCAGGACAGATTTGTCCCCCTTTGACACTGTTATTTGAGGTCTCGGGTCGCTGTTTTAATGGATCTACTGTGATTTTCTTGTGTGGTCGCTTGAGTTGTTTCTGTATGGCGATCAAGCCAGTCAGACCAATCTGTGAAAATTAAAGTATTTACAAGATTCAGTTTTACAAGTCAAACCTTTGTTTAAGACCATCTGCCAACAAAGAAGGGGTTTTCCTGCATCTTCTGTAGGTCCTGAAAATGGATCCTTTCCCAATGGAGAGTATCATCCATTTTTCTCCATCGTATAAATATTCACAGGGTTCATACACAATTCTCACACCAAAATTCAAGGACTTTTCAAGGTAAAATTTGTATTTTTGAGGCCTTTTTCCAAAGATTTACCAAAGTAAAATGGTACAATTTTGACTCCTTGTGCTGGATAAACGAAAATTATTTTCATCATGACTACTGCTCAGCACCTTTCAAGATAAAGAGTGTTTCTGCAAATTTATGCAGATAATGTGTCATTTTGAAAACACCCATACGCTTCTATGTATATTCAAGACTGTTTGCCTACGCTCAAGGTTTCTCTCTTAGATTTAATTACCATTTTGGCATTTTTTCAAGGCAGCACTTAATTCAAGGACTTTTCAAGGTTTTTCCCTTATATTAAAGTACCATTGGGGCATTTTTTCAAGGCAGCACTTAATTCAAGTACTTTTCAAGGTTTTTATCTTTAATTCAAGTACCATTGGGCCATTTTTTCAAGGCAGCAATTAATTCAAGGACTTTTCAAGAGAATATAATTACGTCGTGACAAATTATGTCCCCCAAAATCCGGTTGTTTTTAAGAGAACGTACCTTTCTAATGAAGAGAGAATCATCCACACATTTTGTGGTTATCATTTCCACAGCACAGGTTGGTAAAGGTGTATCATGTCGTAACAACAACAACAGGAACTCTAATCCTATCATGTTGAATTTCCAACGTCTAAAATGGATACAGTTTGTTCAAGTAGGGCCTATACATGTATGTACTCAAATGCAAGAGACAATGGATGAAACCTAATTTGAATATACATGTGCAATGTAATGTATACACAGTGTTCATTGGTAAAACCTGTTTTCAATGGCTGATAACCACCAAGTTTGTGTACCAATTGTCTATTGGTCAATCATTTGTAAAACATGTTTTCATTGGCATATTATCCCGAAGTTTGTATACCATATGTCCATTGGTCAATCATTTGTAAAACATGTTTCCATTGGCAGATTAACACAAAGTTTGTATACCATATGTCTATTGGTCAATCATTTGTAAAACATGTTTCCATTGGCAGATTATCACAGAGTTTGTATACCATATGTCCATTGGTCAATCATTTGTAAAACATGTTTCCATTGGCAGATTAACACAAAGTTTGTATACCATATGTCTATTGGTCAATCATTTGTAAAACATATTTTCATTGGCAGATTATGTCAAAGTTTGTATACCATATGTCTATTGGTCAATCATTTGTAAAACATGTTTCCATTGGCAGATTATCACAAAGTTTGTATACCATATGTCTATTGGTCAATCATTTGTAAAACAAGTTTCCATTGGCAGATTATCACAAAGTTTGTATACCATATGTCTATTGGTCAATCATTTGTAAAACATGTTTCCATCGGCAGATTATCACAAAGTTTGTATACCATATGTCTATTGGTCAATTATTTGTAAAACATGTTTCCATTGGCAGATTATCACAAAGTTTGTATACCATAATTATGTCCTTTGGTCAATCATTTGTAAAACATGCTTCCATTGGCAGATTATCACAAAGTTTGTATACCATATGTCTATTAGTCAATTATTTGTAAAACATGTTTCCATTGGCAGATTATCACAAAGTTTGTATAACAAATGTCTATTGGTCAATTATTTGTTAAACAAGTTTTAATTAGCAAATCACATTGAAATTTGTTTACAACAGTAAATACGAATGGACAATACTTACAAAGTTCCATTCTTCACCAAGTTTACAAGAGTTGTCACTAAATCATTGTATACTCTGAAAATATAGATATCGCATATTTCAATGTTTTGTCATTTTTATCCCCCCACCCGCCTCCTCCAAATAGGCTAGGGCCATATTCCCATTCCTCAAGTTGAAAGTAA
Source organism: Spisula solida (assembly GCA_947247005.1). Classification (NCBI taxonomy): domain Eukaryota; kingdom Metazoa; phylum Mollusca; class Bivalvia; order Venerida; family Mactridae; genus Spisula; species Spisula solida. The sequence continues at coordinate 56,713,508 of OX365945.1, forward strand.
GAGAAAAGCTCTGTTCATTTGTTATTTCAAAGTACAATATACAAAAGATTTACATTAAACATGAATGCCCAAGTACAGGAGGTCAATTAGTTATTTAACATTAAATGTCATCATAATGTTGAAAGCTTCATATGACTAAAAAGTTCTACTAACTGTAAGGTTTTGTTGTTTCTGTTGGTTTCATATTCTGCAGCTGCCTGTAGTTCTGATGATGTACATGAGCCCTGAGATGGTGGTGGTGTCTGACATTCCAATAGTTTACTAGCCGCAACAAGACATGACTCGCTCACCTGTATCAAATATAAATCACTGAATTTAACTTATACCAATTTTACACAGTTCATACAAAATGTTCACACCAAAATTCAAGAACTTTTCCAACTGACAGTGTGCTCAATTCATTATGTACCAGTCACATATACACATACATTTACATATGTTTACTTTTAATTTCTCATGCAGGTAAAGTGTTATTTAGACAACATCCATACACTTTATAGATATTCAAGGCTGTTTGACTAAATTCAGTCCTGGTCAAACACAAACATCAAGTTTCATTTGCGCAAAACTCACTAAAGCTTGGTTCATGCCATATATTCAGATCATTTATCATGAAAATAAACAAACCTCAATTTTGATAGCCGAGGATTCCACGTGTTTCACAGTCTTGTTGACAATCTGGTCTATAAGATTGAGGATGGATGGTTTTTCAGAGTGCTGAGCCTGTGTTATAGCAGGCCATACTTTGCTGACTATTTCAAAGCTACGTTTTGTCGCCATGTTACGTTTATTATTCCCTAACACGATATATAATGCACCCTGAAACATAGAAGAATGTGTTATTGAGCATGTTATACTTGAAACATTCTTAACAGATAATGATAACAAATAGAAAGTATTTAGACAATAACATAATAAGGCCAAAAAATAATTTTTGGGGGTTACCCTTCCGCTACCCATGTAATTTAAGGATGGGTCAGTAGGTAGGAAAATATTTTTTTATATATACTTTAACAAAAAGTAATATTGGAAGACTCATGGTAGCCATGTATGTAACTGATTAATGACATAATTCTGACCAAAAGTCTAATTAAGTTGAATTTCTGATGACAAAAATCCAATAATAATAATAATTATAATTTATAGAGGAAACACAGGGAATTGCCAAATCCTCTATGTGAGCCTCTCTAACATGTACAGAGTGTTAAAAAAGTTTGTTATCAATGCTTGAGTTTCAATATTTTTTTTCTGACTTCAGAAGTTGCAGGTTTCCAGGTTGAAATCCATAGGGTACTACCATTGTTCTTATCTCTCTGGCATTAAATGAAATTATTAGAGTAAGAAATTAACATTGTCTACTGCGTACATAGCTAAAAAAAACCTTTATACAAATTTATATTTTGAGAACAAACTTTTTTAACAACCTGTACATTCAAACAAGTTACCTGAAATTCATGTTCTGGAGTATCAGGGCTCTTTATCTTCTCTACAAGTGGATCTACTATAAACCTATAGGAGTATGGATAACTTTGGAAATGTTGAAATAATACTGATTGTGCTTTCTTTCTTATCTGAAAATAAAAAAGTTGGATTCTGTATTGAGTTGAAATCAAAATTGCATTTTACAAAATATGAATCAAAACACTTGATAAAATCCTTTGACTTTCCAAATGTCAATTCAGTAGTGTAATACTGAGTTTTATGATTCATTACATTCCATTGTTTTTTTACACTGTTGTTTATAATGCCAGGTGCCAAGCAAGAAAATACTGGCATCGGTACCATTGTTATTTTACCTTTTATTTAAACAAGGCTACAGTGTTCAACCAAACCTCTCACAGTCAAAGTGGACACTAGTCTAGAGGTTGTTATCAAATTCTTCTGTAATTCAGCTTTGATATTTTTTTCAAAGATAGTTTTAAGCCTGACTGGTCAACAGTATTTCAGTCATATGGAGACAACCCAGTCACATTATCCTAATACCGGGCAAACCAGCAGTTACCTGGAACTAACTATGCTGAGTGTCAAGCAAGGGAGATCTACCAGTACCATTTTTAACAACTTTGGTATGATGCAGTCAGGGCTGGAAACCGAGATCTCTTGAGGCGGATGCTCTACTACTAGTCAATCAATGCAAATTTACCATTATAACATTAGAAAAATCCAAAGAATAACAACACACAAATTTGAATACCCACCTCACTGTATCGACTGATAGATAACTTGTATAAATCTTCCAACAACACCTTGTGTCTGGCAGTAAAACATCGTCCAGTCTTCTGTAAAGATCTTAACTGAAAAAAAAATGCACTTAAGGGAGTTAGCGGCAGTTTCTTATGAGATACAGTACAACCTGTCCAGATCAGCTATCTGTAGAGCAACAGCCTCTCTATAACAACACATTCACAGCCTCTCTATAACAACACCTTCACAGCCTCTCTATAACAACACCTTCACAGCCTCTCTATAACAACACCTTCACAGTCTCTATAACAACACCTTCACAGCCTCTCTATAACAACACCTTCACAGCCTCTCTATAACAACACCTTCACAGCCTCTCTATAACAACACCTTCACAGCCTCTCTATAACAACACCTTCACAGCCTCTCTATAACAACACCTTCACAGCCTCTCTATAACAACACCTTCACAGCCTCTCTATAACAACACCTTCACAGCCTCTCTATAACAACACCTTCACAGCCTCTCTATAACAACACCTTCACAGCCTCTCTATAACAACACCTTCACAGCCTCTCTATAACAACACCTTCACAGTCTCTATAACAACACCTTCACAGCCTCTCTATAACAACACCTTCACAGCCTCTCTATAACAACACCTTCAATGTTTCCCTAAGCTGATATCTACTATAAAATTTAATATAACCTCGGTAGAGCAACAACCTCTTAATAACAGCCAATACTTGCAGCTCCCAAAGGGTGTCACTCTACAAATGTTTTACTATATCTAGGGAAAACTTTCCTAAAAATAGATTATATGGACAGCGAATCATATATGGAACAGATAAATGCAAAAATAAAGATTGGTCATCGTTCTTGTTTAGGTATAATCTGCCCTTGATAACACAAATTTGGGTGAAAAACTCAGACAGTGAACAAATGTTTAAGTAATGTACCCGAAAGATTTTAATGAAATGAATGTGCTACCACTACAATACTGTGATACAGATATTATACACAAAGTACCACATGCTAATACACATTCTTATAATGTTATATGACCATGGCTAAACTATTTTTTGAGATATTTCTATCGATATGCAACACATGTTGACCCGAATGCATGGTTTTCATGATTTTTTTAAAATACAGTTTAAAGTTTCACTGGTCAACAGTATTTCAGTAATATAGAGACTACCGAGTCTCATTATCATAACACCAGGCAAACCAGCAGTTACCTGGAACTAATTACTGGTATGCTGAGTGTCAAGCAAGGAGGATATATCAGTACCATTTTTGTTCAACTTTGGTATGCGCCGGCCTGGGATTTAACGCAAGACATCTCCCAGTAGAAGCAGATGTTACAACACTAGGCTATCGAGGCGGGTCTACAGTTATCATTTTGATAGTAACTTATTTACCTGATGTTGCAGTAAAACTCTGTCTACCAGGATGGCACGAAGATGCTTCTTTCCCCCTCTCATCTGAAAGCACATACAATATGTATAACCTGTGTTAAAATAACCTGTAGCTAAATGAATTACACCGATAATTTAATGCATGATAATGTAATTGTAAGAAGCAGTCACAGACAGCCATATCCCCTGCCGAAGGTAAAATAATTGAGCCAAAAATGATTGAATACAAACATAAGACAGGGGGTAATTCCTTGGAATGCTATTATGTTATTTGACATAGCTGTGCTTTAACGTTGATTCAAGCACACCCTCAGTTCTGCTATGTCTATAAAGGTAAAGTTGCTGGGTGTGTTATAGATGTAAAATCCATGTAATTCAATGCACTGTTAAAACAATGTAATTGAATGCATTACAATCTTAAGTAATTCACCTCATGTCTGTCAGGGAGTTACATTCTACCCTTTCAAAACCTTGGCCTCTACATAACATTTACAAACACAGAATTTTTGAATATTCGAGCATACCTTGTCTTCCAATGCAGTTTTGACGGCATGTAAACTCTTCCAGCGAGCTTCAAAGTCAGACTCCAATGTTCCATGGAAAAACAGAACTGCTTCGTATATCTGAATAGCAAAACAAATAATATAGAAATTCAAGGAAAATATGTCTTCAAGATGCTTAACTCTGTTGAAACACAGTCCCTGCTAAACAAGAAGCTAGCCTTAAGATGGCTCAAGTTCTCTAATAACAGGAAAAGTAAAAAAAGCTTATTTTAAATTGTTATCTTGACATAAATTTGAGATATTGACAATGTTTTGGTTATAATTATGGAATACAGGGTCACCAACATTTTACTTACCCTAAGAAGTCTATGAAAGCTTTTGGTATCATCTTCTGAACAGGCAAGCATATGATCTACAATAAGGAGAAAACAAATGAAGGCATGGGAGCATTATTTCATATGTATCATACTAAACAGTGATCTTAGTTTTGGTAACAGCTCGAAATGTCTGAAAGAAGTGATCCTCAAGCTCTTTGCCTCACAAAAATACCTGTACTCAGATTTCACTTGAACTCTAATTAGCTCTTCATAATTGGCACAAAGGCTCTAAGAAACTTATAAGTAAGAGTTACCATTATGATAATCTTTCGAGTATTACCCTCACTATTATCAACATACAATCGCAACCAAAAGATCGATGCAACCTTTACATAAAGTTAGACATTTTCCAAGTCTACGATTGGAAAAATGGGAATGGCTGCATTCTTTCATTTGTATTTTCATGATTTTTTTGCATTGGACTTTTTTTCTTTGAACCTTTATCTCCCATTTTTAGCCTGCGTCTAATACTCAGCTACTTGCAATACTTGGGTCAGTAAGGTAGAAGTATATAATTAAACTTACTGAGCAAAGGTCTGATGGATTCAACCACAACTATTCTAACGTTCATACCATCCTTCACTGTGACTTCTGAAATAAAATAACTCTTCACGTTTTATAAACTTTAAACATATAAATTGGAATCTTGCAAGGTTGCTCATTACATACATGTTTTATTGATTTATAAGTGGACATATAATATGCAAGGGTGTCAACAAAGCCAAATTAAAAATCCTGAAAATTATATGCAGCTGACCATTTTTGCCAAACAAGAGGCCTTCATGACACTTCAACCTCATTGTTTTCATATTTAACTCAGTTTGTTTTGAATAAAATCCTCATTTTTTTCATATTTAACTCAGTTTGTTTTGAATAAAATCCTCCAGGGCAAATTAAATTGACCTTAACTTTGCCACTTCTTGAGATATTTTCATCAAACAACTTTTATTTTGATCAGAAATCATAGCAATTTTAGGATAGATAAATCCTGAATTCCAGATTAATCAGGAATATTGACACCCCTGAATATGACACGAGGCTAATTCGTATATTTATTACACACTCTGGGAGTGCCGAACAATATTTCCGGCACGGCTTTACGGCACTGATGGGCCGTAGGTTATGTGATCAATTGGAATATGTAATCTTATTAGTATTTGAATAATTAACATTATTAGTTTTTCTTATGTATACAATAACAAGAGTTGTTTGCAAAACATGTATGCCTACTAACTACTCCAAGAGCAAAAAAGCCTGAGATAGCCTACCCCAACCGTATCACCCTTGCAAAAACATCGTTTTTGAGTAGGTTAGACTGAATCTGGACCCTTTTGTTTCACAGCTTTTAAGACAAAAGGAGGAAATCAGTCTAAAGGAGGATGAATCACAGGCCTACAACTGACAGCCATCTAGTTTTTTGTGACCTAGCCCAGTGACTAACTAAACAGTAAAACTCAACAAGCATTACTTACCATAGTCATTGCCACAAGACTTAGCACAACCAAAACGGTTCAATGGTAACTGGCTTTCAATCCTGTTCAAATAATATAAAAAGACAAAATATAGAACATTCAACATTAGTGAGATTACTTTATCAAACGCTATACATTTATATTTTGTAATAGTGAAATCTAGACATTGTTGATTGCAATAAGAAACCTGGAAATTCTGTGGAACCCAGATGTCAAACAAGGGTTGTCACACTGCAGAACAAGCTCAATGTTTCGTGATTATTTGAATGCTTTTGTATTATATTTTATATGTAATGGCTTTATTATTTTACTGTGACAACAAACATGTAACAAACTTAAAACTAGTCTACTCAAAATTTGATAAGGGTCAACTAATTTTCCTTGTGAACGTTTGAAAAATAGAATAAGAAGATAAGACCAGATGGATTTTTGTGAAACATTATGATACATAAGCATATTCTAACCTAATAAAGATTGCTTCACAATTTTATGCCCAAGTGCTGATAAGACCAACCACACTAAAATATATGTGCTGTATTCAAGCCATTGTGATAACAGCATGTGGCCCATGGTCCGTTTGTTGGCAGAAAAGAAGACAAAAAAGGCCATGGTCCCTGCCAATAGGGCTTATCAGTTACCTTGAAAATCATGACATTGTGTCAACAAATTAAATGTTTGAAATTTAGCAGCAGATAAGATCATGTTTTATTATTTGCACCACATATTCTTAATCAGTTTTGTTCAGTTAACGTTAGACAGACATGAATATTGATTTCTTGGCCCTAATCAAAATATAACAACAAACACAATGTGATGATTCACCAGGAAACTTTCATACATTAAACATACATATTACACCAGACATTCCCCACAGTACATGTTATAGTTTCATGTGATCATTGGAATACAACAAGCCTTACATAGATAGATGCTCCCCCTCCCACATCGGGAACACACTGCCGGCACCATTCTAACATTAAACATACATATTACACCAGATATTCCCCACAGTACATGTTATAGTTTCATGTGATCATTGGAATACAACAAGCCTTACATAGATAGATGCTCCCCCTCCCACATCGGGAACACACCGCCGGCACCATTCAAACATTAAACATACATATTACACCAGATATTCCCCACAGTACATGTTATAGTTTCATGTGATCATTGGAATACAACAAGCCTTACATAGATAGATGTTCCCCCTCCCACATTGGGAACACACCGCCGGCACCATTCAAACATTCCATGATGATGTTCAATCTACGCAGCAGATCTTCCCTGAAATTCAACAACAGTATATATTTATTGTGTAACAATATTTTACTAATCATGTAACCTTTCTATAATATAGCAACAATCTCTCAACGGTAGTCAAAATATATCTCTAAATGGGTATATTGCTATGAAGAGGTTAAATCTTTGTTTGTAACTGGAATAAAATTGATATAAATTTTATCTAAACTAGGTACGCAGTACAGAGGTCCTCTCTTGAGCATCTTTGTTCAGAGATAAAGTAGTTAACAGCACTTACTTTGGTACTGTATTCTCAGAAGATATTTGTCTAATGAAGTCCAGTTCTGGTACCAGAAATCGTTCTAGTAGTTCCTGTGCAAAGTCTATCTCTGCTTGTGACGGTAAATGCCAGTCTATACCAAGTTCTTCTACTTCTCCTGTCTTGGCCCAATCCTTTAATAGATATGTGATAATGAATGAGCATGCGGCCGTAAGTATTTCATCTACAGTAAAACCTCAAAACCTCCTCAATAATAAGACCCTGTTAAAACAATCTCGTTAAAATCATATCCTATCATTTGCTCCATTCCTTTATGATGTAAGAGATCTGACTACACTCATGCTCAAGTGACCTCTCTGGTACACAATCACGTCACGCAGCCTCAGCAGTGTTTCACCGCACTTTCATATTTTGTGAAAAAAGCGATTTGATTGGATGACGTTAAGTTCACATCAACATGACCCTATACAGAGTGTCGTCAGATCCTATCTCAGCGTAAAGTAGTGAAGTGTAACAAGGGTCTGATTTTAATGAGATTGCCATTAAATTACGGACACTCAATTCTCAAGTCCATTTTCTACATTTTGCTCTCAATTTGAACTCAAAACAAAATCACCATGACCTTTGACCCAGAGGTCATTAATGAGCAGGTCATTACCATGCTGCTTCGTTTAGGCAAATAGAAGAGCTTCCATAAGCAAGACAGTTCTCCCAAACCATTTGATTTTTCTTCTGTTTTCAGCAGTTCTTCCAACTGTACCCCTAGATATTTAGAAGAGGTATGAAGAGCCAAGCAAAGTAGCATGTCCAATGAAGACAAGATGACTAATTGTCAACCTATTCTGTTTGCTTTTTAAAATGTTCTTCTCCGCTTGGTATTTTTTGCAGGTCATAACTTGTTAAGTTTTAAGTTTGTGGAAGAGTTCATACACAAAATCAACAAAAATGTAAACACTTTAAATATTAAATATTTAAGAAATATATATATATATACTTACCCTAATGGCAAGGTACTCAGAGAAGGGTCTATCAAAGGATCCACTAACACTACAGTAGTTGAGAGGGAAGATTAGGGTCAAAGCTCTAAGTATGTACATCAATGATTTCCCTGCTATCTCATATCCCTGTACACACTTAAGCCGTAATATATACGAGAATACATCAACTATCTTATCCTTGTATGGAATCATTTTAGAACCGTCACATCTCAGCAGCTAAAATATAAATAATGTACATGCAAATCATCGGTTTACAATGTCTGTAAAATCATACTTCACCATAAATAGGAATTACTGTATTCACCCAAGTGTTACACACCATTGTGTTTTGGGCACAAGTAAAAAATTGGCGAGAATTCAAAGACGCAAAATATTGGCGAAAATATAATAAAAGAATATGACCATTCCTGAATACAGTCATCCTGAAATTCGCTGGTCCGACAGACAAGTTCAGAAGATTTTGATTTGTGCTGCCGTTTTTCAACCCGGAATCTGTCTGACAGACCGGCCTTTATCCACGACTGTCATAAATCAAAATGGTGACACTGTGTTAAACTTCTAAAGTATAAAGGAAAAGGAACAAGCATACCTGGGAAAACATCAACATATTCCACAGGAAACTATCATCCAAATGTTCAGCAGTTAAATATTCATCATCTACAAGAAAACACAACAATATATCAACAATATACACACAAGTTATAGCTCAGGTAAAGAGTCATGTTTGTATTTTTATGGTATAATAATTATTGTGTTATTGTAAACTACATGGATATCTTGAAGCTTTCAGGGGTTAGTCTCATTTTCTCGCTCAGTTGTGTGTTAGGCATTGTGCAGTGTGATTGTGGTCTGTGTTATTTCTGTGCACGGCTGTTTGAGTTGAGGGCTGCCTTCTATGTTTGATTTTTCATTATCTTTTTACAAGGCTTTATTTGATACTTGAAACTACATTTTGACTCTTGTATTTTACATGAGTCAGTTTTGACTCTTGAAAAGTTAAGCTGAAGAGTCAAATTTTGATGACAATTGAGTCAGGAGTCATTTTTCACTCATTAATTTTGGAGGTTAGAGAAAGCCATATATACCCGAGACAGTAGCTTTCAAATAATTATTAGAGAGACATATGAGACCCCTCGATCGGTGGGATGGATTCGAACCCATGGCATCAACGACTGTGTCACACTGCAGAGACCTTGACTATTCTGTGGCACTATTATTTTAACTACATATGAAGTACAACTTTAATTTAACCATTCGTGTTACTTGTCGCTGATGAAAACATATAACTAGGGTTATAAATAAGACAAGATATCACCTGTTAAATTATGGTAAAAGGTTGAGGATCACGTAAATTTCTATGGACTATAGTAAGTACTTACGTGAGGTTATATGTTCTAATATATTGTTGCATATAGTGTCCATGAACATCTTCAATGTCTCTTCTGGTTTGACCTGATAACAAACAATATCATTTTAATGATTAATATTTTATGACTTCAAGACAAAACATTTACAGCTCGAAATATTCACTGTTCAACAGGGGTTTAACTAACTTCTGAAACTGAAGGATCCTTTAGATACTTTTTATCAAATTGTACCACTTTCAGGGTTCCCACAAACTTTCCAAGACAAAATTCCCTGACTTTTCCCTGATTTTTCCCTGACCACAGAGCAGTTTTCCCTGACTTTTTAGAGCAATCGGGCGACACAGCATCTTTTTGTTCAAGCAAAATATGGCAATAAAATAGAGAAAATGAGGATAAATTTGCTTTATATGGAACAAGAAAGTCTAAGGTAGCAGATTTTAAGGCTGTTGATTGACATAAAGTTATTATAATGTAGAATGATTCCGAGCGAGCATAGCGGGTTTTTTTTCAGCCTTAGGTATTACTTCATAGGAAAGGACACTTATCGACAGCTTCAATAAAAAATTCCCTGACATTTCCCTGACTTTTGGTAAATTTCTGGATTTCCCAGACTAATTCCAAAATTCACTGACTTTTCCCTGACCTTGAAAAAATTATATTTTTCCCTGACTTTTCCCTGACCGTGGGAACCCTGACTTTATAGGCAAAATACCCATGATTTTAAGAGAAAACCAAAATCTTGAGGGTCAAAATGTGGTGTGTTTTTTAATTTCAAGGGTCAAAACCCCTACTCCTGAGTCAAATGGAAGCCCTGTTCAATATGGACTATCCTATCTCCCTACTTAGGCTTTTTTAAAATGCATTCACCCTTTTTTTCATTTCAGTGCGTTATTAGATTCAATCACCAATTGTTTCAAATAACCAGCATGGAAATAGTATGAACAATCTAGTTAGCGGCTTGGCCAAGATAAAGTGGACAATTTAAGTTTTCCCATGTTATATGAAAGTTCTAAGCTTCATGTGCTTCTCAACTGTTTGAAATCTGTCTATATATTTTATTAAATAGAACTTTCAACAAGCTTTCCTGTGATATATGGTTTTGTATATCTGACATGAGTAATTTTCCAAATATATGGGTTCAAGTGCCCAAATATGGCCAATTTTTGCATCAGAGCTACAGATAAGCTGCGTATTGGGGTAATTACCCAATTAATTTTCTTAAAAACCCAATAGATTTTGAGAGAAGGGAGTAAGAAAAAGCAAAGACAATTTGAAATACCCAAATAGAAAAGGATGTTATTGTGAAAAATAGTACATAAAAGCTTATTTACCCATTGACTTTTATTAAATACCCAATTAAAATTTGTCAAAACACAATCAAAATTGAAACTCGGGGGTAAAATACCCAATTGACTAAAACCTTATCGGAAGCTCAGTTGCATGTTAAGCTGTTGCAACAAAAAAGGGATTTTTTTAAACATATGGCACAAGTAAAGATAAATGGAACAGTTGGTCTATGGGGTGAAAAGGGTTAAACAGTAATAGAAGAATATCACCAACCTGTTGAGCAGCACGTATAAGATTGGCAGCATATCTTCCTCCTACTCTACTCTCATACACTGAGCCAGTGATAAAACTGTGTATTCTATGTAATGCTGACTGAAATATATATACAACAAAATTGTGTATTCTACGTAATGCTGACTGAAATATATACAACAAAACTGTGTATTCTACGTAATGCTGACTGAAATATATACAACAAAACTGTGTATTCTACGTAATGCTGACTGAAATATATACAACAAAACTGTGTATTCTACGTAATGCTGACTGAAATACATATAATAAAACTGTGTATTCTACGTAATGCTGACTGAAATACATATAATAAAACTGTGTATTCTACGTAATGCTGACTGAATTACATAAAACAAAACTGTGTATTCTACGTAATGCTGACTGAAATACATACAACAAAACTGTGTATTCTACGTAATGCTGACTGAAATACATATAATAAAACTGTGTATTCTACGTAATGCTGACTGAAATACATATAATAAAACTGTGTATTCTACGTAATGCTGACTGAAATACATAAAACAAAACTGTGTATTCTACGTAATGCTGACTGAAATACATACAACAAAACTGTGTATTCTACGTAATGCTGACTGAAATACATATAATAAAACTGTGTATTCTACGTAATGCTGACTGAAATACATATAATAAAACTGTGTATTCTACGTAATGCTGACTGAAATACATAAAACAAAACTGTGTATTCTACGTAATGCTGACTGAAATACATATAATAAAACTGTGTATTCTACGTAATGCTGACTGAAATACATATAATAAAACTGTGTATTCTACGTAATGCTGACTGAAATACATAAAACAAAACTGTGTATTCTACGTAATACTGACTGAAATACATAAAACAAAACTGTGTATTCTACGTAATGCTGACTGAAATACATATAAGAAAACTGTGTATTCTACGTAATGCTGACTGAAACACATATAACAAAACTGTGTATTCTACGTAATGCTGACCTGAAATACATAAAACAAAACTGTGTATTCTACGTAATACTGACTGAAATACATAAAACAAAACTGTGTATTCTACGTAATGCTGACTGAAATACATATAAGAAAACTGTGTATTCTACGTAATGCTGACTGAAACACATATAACAAAACTGTGTATTCTACGTAATGCTGACTGAAACACATAAAACAAAACTGTGTATTCTACGTAATGCTGACTGAAATACATAAAACAAAACTGTGTATTCTACGTAATGCTGACTGAAATACATAAAACAAAACTGTGTATTCTACGTAATGCTGACTGAAATACATATAACAAAACTGTGTATTCTACGTAATGCTGACTGAAATACATAAAACAAAACTGTGTATTCTACGTAATGCTGACTGAAATACATATAACAAAACTGTGTATTCTACGTAATGCTGACTGAAATACATATAACCACATATAGTACCAACTTGAAGAGATGTTTGTAAAGCACATTTTCGGGGAAATCTGTTTTAAGAGTAACAAGGGCAGATAACTCATAAATATAGGTCACAGGGTTACTAGCCTTGTCAGTATGGACTCCCCTTGTGATGGTGAATAACTATGTTGAGTTTCAAGTGGATAGTCTTTGACAAAATGGCTCTGACAATAAACTTAGCCAACGCTCACGCAGACGATCCGTCACAAAAATAGCGACTTTTCGAAGCAATAGCTCGACTTTTTTTCTTTGAAAAGTCGAAATAATAAAATAACTTACCATGAATATAGGAGTAGATGACTGTTGTAAAACAGATGTGAAGGTTGAAGCCATGGCTTTCTCTATAACAGCTTGTTCAGGATTCAATCTATCTTGATTACCGTGTATATGTTCCTGGGCACTGTTCTCTATCAGAGCAAATACCCTGAAATATATATCAGTTACATAATACAACAAACCTGACATAATGCACCAAAATAGGACATGACACAATAAATCTGACATAACTCATCAAATCGGACATAACACAAAAAATCTGACATAACTCATCAAATCAGACATAACACAATAAATCTGACATAACGCAACAAATCGGACATGACACAACAAATTACAAATAACACTACAAATCTAACATGATACAATAAATCGAACATAACTCAATAAATTGGACACAACACAATAAATCTGACATAACACAACAAATCAGACATGACTCAATAAATCAGACATAACTCATCAAATCGGACATGTCACAATAAATCGTACATAACACAACAAATAGGACATGACACAATAAATCTGACATATGAAATGAATCTAACATAAAACAATAAAAGTGACATAATCCAACAAAATATGACATAATTCAACATAATCTTGACATAAAACAGACCATGCAATAACCGAACAAAATCCAACATATCATATAATCTGACATAACTCAGACAATCTGAACCTAGCAAAGATTCTCAGACAAAAACAACCACTTTGAGACAACGCATTTAGCAGACATAAAAATGCTAACAGTATAACAGTTTATTTACCTGTCAACATATTGAAGGACAAAATCTTCAAACTGTGCAGTAGCTGAACATAACTCTCTCTCATCCTGTAAATATAGCAAGAAACTTATCACATAAATACCATGATCATCCATGTGAGGAAAAGTCACGGAACAATGTTCTCCAACGTGTGTGATAACAAATGTGTGAAGTCAACTGTTTTCGGCGTGAAAAAGTCAGCTGCTAAAATTCATTATTTCTGACATTGTTTTGACTCGATAACTATGAACATGTGATGAAAAGAATCTGTCACTCCATGTCCTTGAGATCAACATTTCTTAAACTCGTCCAGAAAACAAATTATTGAGCTTGCCAAAGGCTGGCTATGCTTAGGCGAGTTAAATAACCTGTGTTTTCTTGACTTGTTTAAGAAATGTTGATCACCAAAGACAACTCATGAAGGATCCTATATATGTAAGTACAAAATGTATCACTTGTAGACCCTGTGTTAAATACCCCACCCACTGATACTACCCTGACAATAGTTCTGTTAGTTGCAGATGAATGGAAATATAAAAGCCTTTGAGCAAAACCGAACTGAAAATCAATAATACTTTGCATCAGGGGGTATAACTATAAATGTTTCCATATGACAGAGCCGACTTCCAACCTACCATTTGGCCACAATTAACTGCTGTTTCTCTACTGTTTACACGTCCAGAGTATTGATAATAATAAGGAAACCCAAGTGTACATCTATGAACATCGTTGATTATTTTCAATCGTTATACATTTTAATGCAATTACTTAACAATCAGAGCAACAGATAACGATGGTCTTGTCATTAAAAACAAATTGATTTTGCAGAAAAAAAATTGAAATTGGAAAACTAGAAGAACACTTATCTGTTGCTCTGAACAATTTTAGAATTCAATTTGCCTCAAGTCTTGACATAAATAGTTAATTACAAGTGTATCCCTACCTCAGTAAGATCTGTTCTCTCATATAGAGCACCGGAGCAATCTACCAGAGGAACCAGTGATACAAACGTTGAAATCATTTGGAATGTTACCTGAAATATGAAACAACATTCTATTGTTATAATCACAGAAAACTAGAAGGGTTTTTGACACAAAAATGTATGTCTCCCACAAAAGGCCATAACTCCAACAACATTTATACGACCTAAAACTCCCGACAATAGCATATAGGCTTGGTACCATCTATTCATGTGAAGTTTCACTTAAATTCGACCAGTAGTTAAGGAGAAATTGTTATTATTAAATTGTAACAAATGAAAATGAATATGCACATGACATGTTTCCGTTCAGTGATAAAAAAGATATTTTAGTGAATGAGAATGTGTTCTCCATCAAGATCTTTCAGTTGCGAATCTATATCACATTTTGGTTCTGTCTAATTATCCAATCAAATTGCTTAAAGTGTGGGCTAATATCAATTATACTTTTTGACCCAGGGCCGTTAACTGATAAAGATATCGGCTCTGTTATAAAAGAGGCACTTATTATAAGTGGAAAGTTAAAAGGCATATGAATGCCTTCACCTGTATTTGAACCTGGGTCGCCAGATAAGACGCCAAGTGCGCTAACCATTGGGCTATTGTGAAAACCCTGAATAATATCTTAATAATGCAAGAGTTAAACTTACCAAGCACTTTTTGAAATCATTTGGATCTATACCAGGTAGTGATAGGTTCAGCAATGGTAATACATGAGATCTGCCCTCTGGGTACCATTTACCAGCGTTTAACATTGAACGTACCACCGATACAACACAGTTCATACAAGCTATCAGTCGATGAGGCTCTATAAGTGTCTCCATAGCTGGGTACATTCTGAAGAAGATGTGATCAACAGAAATATACAGTATCCACCAAAACTAAGCATACAGTTGTAAAATAAAACACACACCCCCAACACAAAAACTCTATAGTTCTATTGTTAAATTCAGCTTATGAAATTTCAATTCATTCTTTCCAGTGCAGAAAATCTAGATTTCCAACTTTAAAGGTTCATTTCCAGGTTTAAAGGACCCCTGATATGAAGGACCACTGATACAAATGTACATACTTTTCGAGCAGTGGAGGAACGATCAATTCGGGTCTCATAGTTGACAGGTGTCTCAGTGCTACTGCTGAATCCTGACTTCCATATTTACTGAACATACACGTGAACACTGTAGACTTCATGCTCTCAACAAACTGTGTAACTTCAGCATCTGTCAACTTGTGAGATTCTGGAATGGGCGTCGTCCAACTCGGTTTTTTGTACCTCTCTCTGTTAAAACAAACATGGAAATTACAAGTTATTGTCTAAAATTCAACAAGACATGGAAATTCCATGAAAACCAGGTTTTTCTGGCAGCCAAGTCTAATTCTATTTATAGTAACAGTGACCTTTAACCCCACTTTCATTCCAAAGCAAGATTTTCATATAAGCTACCTACACAGCAAGTTTCATCATGATATCTCATTCTTACTAAAGTTATCATCGGAAACCAATTGGGGATTCGTTACTAACGATACAGCAGATGACCTGTGACATGTCAGAAAAATCAGACTACTGTAAAACAATTATTTTTCGGGGGAGTTGAATTTTTGTTGATTTCGTTGTTGAACTCGGCCATGAAATATAATCCCTATGATTAATCGCCTTTCCAAATATTGAACATACAATTACTCTCCCTTGTTTTGTAATCCACGAATGTACAAGCCCATGAAAATGCGTTTTTATCTAAATCCACAAAATTTAATACCCACAAAAATATGTGATTTTACAGTATACACCATATAAAACTAGATTCCTGTCACATTGTCTTCACAAAAATAGGAATTCAAAAAGCAATACATATATTTTATAAAAGTCTTGAATCAGCTTGAACACTGTCATAGACACTGTGTTTTATTTTGTATTAAAAAAATTGGTCCTAACTTCTTTCAATTTCATTTTTCACTGACCAAACTTATCTTTTGAAAAAAAGAGTTTAAATTGCTGACTTTTCAACAGTAGGCTGCAACCCCATTGAAGTTTGAGAAAAGAAACGAGCTTATACCTATGGAGTCGAGCGATAAATAAATTTGGAAACGCCATCAACAAGCCACTGAGTTTTATCTGTAAAATAAGAACACAAACAAATAAATAAATAAATAATACCACCACTCCACTAAGAAAATGAAATAATTTCTGGCAGTTTACTGCAGAATACAGTTCAACCTCTCCAGGGCAGCCCTCTGTAGAGCAACAACCTCTCTATAATAACCTCTTCAAAATTTCCCTAAGCTGATATTTACTCTAAATTTAACCTCTGTAGAGCAACAGCCTCTATACAATGGCCAATTCTTGCAGCCCCCAAAGGGTGTTGCTCTACAGAAGTTGTATTGTATATAGAAGTGTCTTAAATGAGGCAAATATTGAATTTGATCATATGATACTATTTAGAGAAAAACAACCCATTATTAACATAGCTAAGCATAGTCATTGAAGTGGTTATATTTGGTACAAAATTAATAAAATCAGAAGTCGTGCCCCATACAAAATGGCAATACTCGGGGGTTCCACTAACTTCTGAATCTGAAGGGCCATTTTGATACTCTTGATTTTAAAGAAATTAACCCTTCAAACTAAAATATTGAGAGTTAAATTGTTACTTTTCGGAAATTTCCAGGGTCAAAACCCCTACTCCCAAGTCAAATTGAACCCCTGATACATGACAAGAATACTTACACTCCATTTTCCAAGGTTTGAAGGATGATAGAAAGTCTGAAGAGTTTGGAAGAGTTTTTCTATATGGTCGAGCACAGTATTACCTTCTCCACCCTGAAGTACAAGCATTATACCAAACAATGTAATGACGAACCAAGGGGGTTTCCTACACCTTTTGTAGGTCCCAAAGCAGAAGGACCCAATCCTAATGGAAAATATCATCCATTTTCCCCAATTGTATGAAATTTTCATGTTGCATTTTTTTGCCATGGACATATTAAAAGCTCAATCATCTCTCATTTGATTTTTTTTCAACTTAACAAGAGTAATTACATTACTTTATGGACCAAATCATCACTTGGGATATAATAATGATGGCCTTGAGTTAAGCTTCTTTTGATAAAAAATCCCAATTCACGACTTGGTCCTTTTCCCAAAAGAGCCAGGAAAACCCCTGGAACCACAACCCAAATCAATCACAAAATCTCAATTCAAAGTACTTAGAATAGGGTAGGTATTCACAAAGTATCTTAAGGGAAAAGTCCGGAGTACAGAATATGTTTTCTGACTGGAACGCTAACAGCAGTAAATCGTCACAGATTAAGGGGGTATATATATATGTGTGCATGCAAAGTACAAAATAATGCCAAATTGTGATCCCAAAAGGGTCTGAAAACACTAAACAAAGAAACTACATACAATCTAACATGTCATAAGCAACCACTTCAGGAATAAATCAAATATGGCTTTCTAAAGTAGGTAGCTGTCTAATATAGGTGTACTTATAGTGGATTCTCACTCCATCGGGGCTTCCATTCTATTGGTGTAATCAATACCTCAAAAGATTTCAATCTGACGTTTCCTTAATTTCATGGCAAATTAATTACGGTTTACCAAGACATAGCTGGTGAGGTTACCAGACAGAAAGTTCATTAGGTATAAAGTGTGTAACACAGTCTGCATATTTCTAGACCTGCACTGACAGAAAGGGAAGCAACTCTTGAGCTATTTCACCAAGGTCACTTATGTGCAGGACTTTGTAAATATCAACTATTATCAGGTAGTTTTAGATTGTTGTTATTAACAGAAAGTATTTTTAAAGCCGCAATTAAGAGATCTAGTAAGTTGCTTTAATTCTATCAGACTATATTTCAAACATTAAGTGCTCCGATAGAC
This sequence comes from Spisula solida, assembly GCA_947247005.1. NCBI lineage: Eukaryota > Metazoa > Mollusca > Bivalvia > Venerida > Mactridae > Spisula > Spisula solida. The sequence goes on from OX365945.1 coordinate 56,732,290, forward strand.
CGAGAAACCAGAGTAGTAGCCTGGGTATACCAAATACCGGTAATCTACTTTTAAAACTTGATGAAATATAACTAAAACACCCGACAACTGCATGAACCGGCATAAATATGTGCAACAATTATTTTTATTAATAATTTGTGTAAAATACGAGTGGATAAACTTAAATTATGACCTAAATAGATCATATCAACAACCCATGGGAGTCCGCCATATTTGTTTACGAATATACTAATTACCGGTAATCCGGTACGGTCCGTACAAAATAATTATTTTGATGACAGCATGTCAAAAATGTTTGGTACTGGGTAAAACTTCTATCTTTAAGTTCACAAATTGGATTATTACTATCAAAATACAATTAGGATGAGTGGAATGCGCGTAGACTGTTATACCATTGTGCAAAGTTTTAGTGGTCAATTTTCACCGCGTGGGCACTAATATTTAGCATTTCTTCTTAAACACCTAATTAAAGTGCAGTATTTTAGATTTGTCCCGTGATAACAGTTTTAATAATGCCCCAATGAATAAATCTTCAATATACCGATTACCGGGATGTGCAAATTACCGGTAAAATAAAAAAAAAACGAATTTTCAATCAATTAAGGCCTGCAATTAGTGAAAATCCAATATTAAACGAAAATAGTAATTCCGGTCGGAAGTTCAATCTAGTAGATTTTATGAATGACCTATATTCGTAATACGTAATTCTGTGACGTCACACCGGCCAAGTGCCCGAATCAGACGCATGAAACCATCGGCGATTACTCGTGAATAAGGTTGGAATTACGTGTTTAATTGTCATTGTTGGTGAGCAAATACGTCTTTTTTCAATATATTGATTAAAAGAACGTTAATTTATCGTATCCATGACAATATTTCTGGGTTAAAAGTGGTTGATACGAAGCGCCGGTGTTTGCAAATGATGTGTGACTGATGCTGGCATCGAGCATGCGCAAACGGATTTGATACTCGGATTGTTTTGATTTTACCGGTAATTGGTATATCCCGGTAATAGGTATATTGAGGATATAACTGGACGAGTTTTTGACACATGAACCTATGCATCCCTAAAAGGGCCTAACTATGGCAATATTGATCCACTGAAAATCACACAAAATCAATATGTCTCCCACATAAAGAAGAAAATAGAAAATCGGACAAGGAAGGCAGCACACAACTTAACCAGCAAAGCACAGAAACAGGGAGACATTATACAGTTGAGGGTGTTTAACAGTGGCTGCTTAAATCAGCTGACCACTAAAACAAAGGTTGGACTATACAAGACATGACAACAACACTAACCAGCATGGCTATAGTCCACAAGATGCAGCTACCGGTCTCACAGAAATCAGTGGCTTTGGCAACACGAACAACTCGAACTGTCTGTGTGCCAACGGGCAGCTGAAGGTTCTTCAGGAGATGGGTGAATACCTATATCATAAGATTAACACATAATAATGTATACTAATACATGCGCATGAGTACATACCATCATTGAAACAATCCAGGAGATATGTGGTGAAAGTTCCACCCTGTTGATGCCACCGATATGAACAGCCTGTGTTCCTACTGGTAGATTGAAACTTTTTAGAAGCCTCGTGAACACCTGTGTAACGTCAACACACAATGCTTAGTTCTAACAACAACCTCAATTCAATACCAGCAAACCATATTGCTAACATATTCGATAAAACATAAATATTTTTTTCTTCAATTTTAATGATTTTTTCTAAATTTTCGTTTATCTACTGTTTTCATGGCAGACAGATAAGTAACAGACTTTCCTGAAATACATACATATTATACATGTCTACAATTGTTTCTCGTAGAGATATTTCTGTTCTTATAATGAAATATTTCATAATATCCAACAAGAACCCATTTCATAATCATTTTAAATTCTACAAAATGTGGATCGGCGATATTTTTTTTCTTACGTGAGAAATACCACAAAGTTATCCAAATGAAATAAAATGTAATTCAAAAATTCAATTTTCTGATCTATAAAGATATCTGAACTAAGAAGCGCCATATTTCACAATTTTATAAACAATCTTACCTTTGAAACATATGGACTCCAGTCAATATAACCAATATTATGGCAAGCAAGACGTCCCATTAGAGCAATTAGGTGCTGAAATTCGATAATATACAGAATTTAAATCTCTAACGCTGGGACGTTGCATGAGTGCTCATTATATATACGAGCTTGATTAAACAAGTGGACAAAATAATGTTACACAAATATAAGATTCTATTTATTACATATAACCTTAAAGAATGCTCATTATTGTTCAAAATGATGATCTAACATTGCTACATAGGCTTCAGCCAAATTTAGAAGTGCAATGTTGGTATTAACGTCTGGTCAGGTTAATTTAAATATTTATTGCACACTCTGGGAGAGCCAAAGGATATTTTCGGCACGGCTTTACGGCACCACTGGGCTGCAGATTATGTGATCAAGATAAATATTGTAACAAATCCATATTTGATTTTTTTACGTGTAAATTAGAGTTTGTGAGACCAGGGCTTTTTTTCCGCGAATGGTGAAGAGGCCCAAGCCCTTTTGTTTTGTGAAAATTTAGCACAAAAATCCTCAAAATTGTGACAAGTAGGCGCGGAAACTTTTCAAATTGTTTTAACTAAGCTAACTATGATATAATACTTCATATCAAATCCAGTACAGAAATATATGATTTTTATCTATGTTTGGTTTGTTTGGTGCTTTGTGGTGAAGTTCATTTTACAAAACGAAGGGGCCTTCAGAAATTGTGAAAGGGGCCTGTAGGAAATTGTGAAGGGGCTTAAAATAGACCTCTCGTATATAGTGGAAAAAATGCACTGGTTCAATCATTTTCGTCAAGAACCTGATTAAAAGCAAAGTAAGAGTTAAGCACATTTTTAAACATGAATTATTTAAACATAAAACATTGTCCTACCTTCTCCCATGAAGGATTATTTTGAAATGAATCCCACATGTCCATTATCTCCTTAAACCACAGCCTGAAAGAAAAACATTCAAATACATGTTAGTACCAGTACTTTAAAACTTCAGTAACGAGGACAGTTTCCTTCCAAACACACATCATTTCTTGACCCTTTTAACTCAGTAGATAAATAAGAGCTCCAATATATGTTCTTGCTCCAAATCATATATAAATCAACAGAGCCTGAAACAAAGGGGCAATAATTCTTGCAAAATGCAGATCCGAGTTATGGGTCTTGTTTGATAGGTATTTATGGTGAACAAGTGTGCTTACAAAATCAATCAGTTCAAAATGTGAACAAACCTAAATCCTTGGTCCATTTCTTCTACAAGCAGATTTGTTGGCAAAAACAGCTCCAAGTATTGCAGACCTTTGATCACTGTGATATCAAAGGGACACAGTAGGGGTCTCCATTCATCAAGCATTTCTTGGGTACTCTCTGCTGAGAAGTATCTGAAGGAAATACAATGCAGAACTAGAAGGGTTTTTGATACTAAAGTATGATTTCATCATAACTCCTCAGACAAAAAAATCCACATAATATGCACAACTAGACTAGTTACCAAGTATTCATCTAAAGTTTCATTGAAATTTGACCAATGGTTAAAAAAACAAGTGTGGAAAACTGAATTTGGACCATTCATAAAGTCCAGGATCATGCCAAATTCTCCGTTTTATCATATATCATAATGATATTGTACTGTTGTGTACCCACATAAGAGCTGACATTGTTTTACATTAACACATATGCAGCACAATTTTAAGGCATAAACTTATATGCCCCTGTATGTAGAGTGGGAACAAATTAATAGGTCCTCGAAACTTCTATAAATATGATTGAACAGTTATAAATTTCTTGTCTTAAATTTAATGTTGGTCTTTGTTTTCATAAGCAGAGAGTATTACGAATATGTACGAGGTGTACAATAAACATTAATCTTAATCTTCGTCAGGGCACCACTTTCTTGCGAAAATTGATATACTGTAAAATAATTATTTTTCGAGGGAGTTGAATTTTCATTGATTTCATTGACTCCACCACGAAATCTAATGCCCATGATATATCGAACTCCCAAATACAAAACATGGTTTTACCCTTCCATGTTTTGTAATCCACAAATTTACGATCCCACGATAATGCATTTGTATGAAAATCCGCCAAATTTAATACCCACGAAAATATGTGATTTTACAGTATTCAACACAAGAAGATTGTAGGCCTACTTATTAAATATATTCATGCATTAAGGTTGAGAATCATGTTAAATAGTTAGAACTATAGCAGTTAAAGATACTCACGTCCTACAGTCACTAACCAGAACCTTCAGTACATTATCAATATTACTGAAAAATAAATTGATATGGTTAATAACTAGAGCTGTCGTTGATTCAATCCCAACATAAAACCAGAGCTGTCTTTGATTGGATCTCAACATAAAACCAGAGCTGTCATTGATTGGATATCAAAATAAAACCAGAGCTGTCATTAATTGGATCTCAACATAAAACCAGAGCTGTCATTAATTGGATCTCAACATAAAACTAGAGCTGTCATTGATTGGATCTCAACATAAAACTAGAGCTGTCATTGATTGGATCTCAACATAAAACTAGAGCTGTTATTGATTGGATCTCAACATTACAACTAGAGCTGTCATTGATTGGATCTCAACATAAAACCAGAGCTGTCATTGATTCAATCTTGACATAAAACCAGAGCAGTCATTGATTGTATCTCAACATAAAACCAGACTCGTCATTAATTGGATCTCGACATAAAACCAGAGCCGTCATTGATTGGATCTCGACATAAAACCAGACCTGTCATTGATTGGATCTTAATATAAAACCAGAGCTATCATTGATTGGATCTCAACATAAAACAGAGCCGTCATTGATTGGATCTCGACATAAAACCAGACCTGGCATTGATTTTGTAGCAACGTCATGTAAATAAATGATTTTAAAAATGTGCAATGCCATCTATTTTCATGAATGAGCAGTCACAACTGAAATCTGAATTACAGCTGATATGACCCTGTAAATAGTTTATAAGTCCCCTACCGGTTTTTGACCGGAGGGGACTATAAGTTTGCCCTCCGTCTGTCAGTCAGTCAGTCAGTCAAAAAATCTGGATCCTGACATAACTCAAACACTTTCCAAGCTAGGTTTATGAAACTTGGTATGTGGATAGGGGGCAATAAGGGGATAATGCATGTCCAAAAATATTTAGATTCAGACCAAAATTGTGGTTGCTACGGCAACCGAAACATTGAAAATGGCTTAAAACCGGTAGGAGACTTCCGGTAGGAGACTTCAGTATTACTTGTTGTTTTAGATGCAGCCCTGCAATCTGCATACGTAAAAACAGGTATTATCAGCGCGAGAATCGGTAACATACATATTATAATGCACAAAGATGTACTTACGAAAGATATAAAAGATGTACTTACGAAGGATATAAAAGATTTACTTACGAAGGATATAAAAGGTTTACTTACGAAGGAAATAAAAGATGTACTTACGAAGGAAATAACTGCAATCCTGCGTGTTCGTAACGAGAAAACAAAACAGACTCGAGTAACTTATGCAATGGTTTCCATGGCAATACTAAATCCTTCCTAGACAGTAATTTTGTCTTTCTGAAATAAGATTATACATAAACATTGATTTTCTGCTTTATCAATAAATAAGTGTTATTGATTTTTTTCAAGAATCTGTTCTGTTGTTTTCTGTAAAAATAAAAATCATTATTTTTTAGGGAGTTTGCCAGTAGTTTTCATTGATTTTGTGATCTAATAAAATCTAATCTCCAAACAAGTAGTTGACCTTCCAAATATGGAACTAGGATTTTCTGTTCCATGTTTTGTAATCCATGAATTTACAACCCCCCACAAAACTGCATTTTATCAAAATCTTTGAACTCTAATGCCCACAGTATAATTCATTTGCCAGTTGATTGACATTAAATCTTATTTGCAGTTTTGCAACACAATCTACCATTTTTATATTACAAGCAGTTTTTTATATATATATATACAGGGTGTTAAAAAAGTTTGTTCCCAATGTTTAAGTTTCAAAAGTGCATTTTTCTTGTTAAATTCCAGGGGGTTCTTTCTGGCATTACATGAAGCTATTAGAGTAAGAAATTAGAAGCATACAGTACACACTGCCTACATAGCTCAGATAAAATTTACTATGAATTCAAATTTTGCAAACAAACTTTTTTAACACCCAGTAGATGCATATAATCCTAGTATACATACAGGAATCCAAGGTGTGCTTTAATTCAAACGTTAAAAGTTCATTTGACTGATGATGTTACATTTAGACATAAAATACTCAGGCCTCAAGCCCTCAACAAATATTTTTAAAAGCACTTGTCCTGCAATATAGACAAAGAAGAAATCCCAAAATCTTACTTGTCCTGCTAAATAAATAAAGAAGGAAAACAATTGGCAGGACGAGCGGACGAGTAGATTTATTGAGGCCCGATACATAAAACCAAGTGATGTAAAGTTGTAAGGTACTCTGAGAAGTAGTTCAACACCAATAATTTCCTACTACATGGTGTATAACCATATCGGTACCCTCTCAGTGCAAATTGATATATCGGTACCCTCTCGGTGCTGGCACGGGTCTCTCTCGGTGCAAAACAATGAAATGGAAGGCGATGATCGGCAGTAGAGGTAAGAAAATCATTTTTTGTCCAAAAATACGGGTTTATGCATAAAAATCGATAGTCCACGGAATCCCCCAATGATTATCCATTGTATTCCTATTGTTTAGCCGTGGCTGGAATGTTGACCGGGGTACGTGTTCGAATGAATATCGAGCTATGTTTATGACGCTTAAATGAGACTTTTCTTCAATATAGCAAATTTATATTTAGTTCCTCAGACGTAAAGCCGTTGATCATATCTTGCCACGAAAAAGCTTTTTATTCGGTAACTTCCATCAACTTTCTTTATAAACAACCTACTTTCGGTTTAGACGCGGCACTGGTACCCTCTTTGTTTTCATTGTTTTGCACCGAGAGAGACCCGTGCCAGCACCGAGAGGGTACCAATATATCATTTTGCACCGAGAGGGTACCGATATGGTTATACACCGTGTACTAGGCTTAAAAACGCAAAGCATCGTTTATGTTCGCATCAAAATGATAAATAAGTAACCATGTTCAATCAATATTTATAAAATGTGGTCCCTTTGTCAGCTGTGAACAAAGAGAAGAAGTGTAGACATACTTCCTGACATCCAGACTGACAAACTTCCAGCACAAATCAATACCCCACTATATGTGGGAGAGTCAGACATAACTGTACTTGCCAGGTAGCCTAGGTCAACTGTACAGTGGATTAAGTCTGACAAATATAAAAGTTTCATGATTTTCTTGTATCAAGACTTTTGAGGTCTCATATCCATTTCATCTCCTTATTTCAACAACTTATTATAACAATTACAGTTTGACTTACAATGTACATACATGTATAAAAACCCATACACATATATAAACAACTAATTTAAAGCTTGGAGCAAGGGGAAATGCAAAAACAGTGAAACCATGAAACTGACATTTTGTAAATGTGCAGGAATAAAATTAAACCAATATAATTTATAATGGTAATTATTAAGGGGTTTCATAATGGCCTTGTTAATTAATGTTATTGGGCCAAAGACTTTCATATTAGCCTGAGGCTGTCTGAAGCCCCATAACAAGGCCATTACAAAAGCACTTTTAATAATTATTGACAATTTTATTAACTGCCGGTAAACATTTCGTGCAAAATTACAATAGAAAGATAACAAACAATAACTAACAAATTAACAAAACAAAACATGACGCATTCCAATGACCTGTATATTTATAAGCCGTCAAACCCACTCTATATTCCGCAATAATCTGTGTTTTAAGTCATTGCAAAATGGGCCCTTGTTTAACAACATTTAGAATATAAATTTACTGAAATTTAAATTGGCTACTATTTTTTCTATGAGAACCACAGGTTTCATAATGGCAGAGCTAGACAGCCGAACAGAATAACCTTTCTTTCAAAAAGGCTGCATTTTTTCATAATGACTGAGTTTTGTATCCATAATGTCGGGGGAAACTTCATATTAGCGAGGCATTGAGAATGAAAACGCGCCCAATAATATTGTATAGTTAATTAATAAAACATAATAATTTACCAAATACATGATCGAAATAACATATGTGAAGCCGCTCAAAGTACCTAAATTGAATATTTACTGAAAAACGTAGAAAAAAGAGCGAAAAATGGTGGATCTAAAGTACAAAATTTTGCACCTCAACCTATTTCAAATTTATTTTTCATTTTAGAAACATATTGCGTTCCACTTCAAAAGACCTTTAGAACAATTTTACAACTATATATGATCTTTTCACAGTTTCTTAGGTACAATAATTGTGTTTTAATGTTTTGAATAATGTTTCATGCAAAAACAAACCAACAGTTTTTGCATTTACCCAAGCTCAAGAAAATCACCATACTTGAGAAGTCCGGATAGTTGCGACGAAAACTTTGACACCATAGAAATCTCCAGATCAGGAATCACAACCAATTCATACAACAAATGAATGAAATTTAAGTGATCTTCTTTGGAAAACTTCAATCCATATAGCCGAATATACCTGAAAATAATAAAATGATAATTAATATATCATTCATTCAGTGAGTCTGAGAAATTTGTGTTTACGAGTAGAGCTGTCATTGATAGAAGCAATACCGACAATGTTTTTTAGACGATGGGTAAAGGAAAAGAACCACCCAAAATCCTCATTCTCTGGCACAAAACATTTTCTTTGTTAAAATGGAAGTTCACAAATTGTCAAAATGGGTCAAGTATCACCTAAAACCAAAGGTGCTAATTACAAAAACTGAATTTATACCCAACAAATACAGTGCAGAATGGCTAAATAAGTGGATCATGACTGATGGGCCTGTTTCTTGTTTGTCTTAAATTATGTGTCAATCAATATATTGATGTACAGGCTTCGCGAAAACTGTCGGTCCTGAGTCTCCTGACTGACGAAAAATTGCTTTGGTCAGGCAAAATTTTTTTACTGAATGTCGGACCTTTGGACTGACGGCGATTTTGAGTGACGACCGTGATAATCCCACATCGTAGTTGAATATTAATGTAAAGAATGTAACACAAATGCATTTTCGTTAATCCTCGCCGAGATGCAATAAGAAACCTTCAGAAATCGTCAAAAAATGTAAACATACATCGGCAATTTTGAGTGACAACCGTGATAATCCCACATCGTAGTTGAATATTAATGTAAAGAATGTAACACAAAATTTAATGCATTTTCGTTAATCCTCGCCGAGATGCAATAAGAAACCTTCAGAAATCGTCAAAAAATGTAAACATACCAGAGCTCTACAAATTTTTTCAAAATAGAGTTGTCCAGGACAAGTGACCTTGACAAATTAGAGTTGTCTGAATTTTAAGTTCAGTTGTCCCAATTAAAACAAGCAGAAGTTCGTCAAGTTAATAGTACTGGTAAACCAGAGGTTCCATTACTTTAGGGTTTTATCTAGGGTAGTCCTACAAGTCAAGACGATGATAAGCTCTTCATTTCAGGAAGCCTCACACTGATGTCAATGATGTATTTACTTTTATAACAAGTGTCCACTGAACAGTGCTCGATATGGTACATCAAACATTCTGTTTGACTTAGATCTACTGTTTGAATAAACACCCATCTGTCCATCAACATAATTATATGCAAGCTATTACACCACTCAAGCAGAATAATAAGTCAAGACAAGAACATTCACATGACAATGAAAGGATAATAATTTTGTACTTTGATGCAATCAATTACTTTAGAAATGATTCTTCCACATGTTGCATTATATTAATATGAACTAATGCACAGCATATGTAGCGGACTATGTCAGTTGTCCTACATTATTTGTAACATGCTCATCTAGTACTGGATTTTTTGGTGATGCATAACTTCACAAAAAATTGTTTGGTTACAAAGTTACGAATCTGGAGCAAGCCGTTTCCAAAAGGCGCTACCGAGCGCTTTCCTACGTCTATGCAACCTATCGAAGCGGTTCGTTGCACAAGAAAGCGCGCGATAGCGGTTTGATACGAAATATTGGGTACAAAGTAACGAAAGACGATACAAACCTGCTATCGTTTGTCAGTCCGAATGAACACGAATAATACACGTTTTCAATTTGTTTAATTCTAGGTCTACTTAATTCAGGGGTAACCAATTTAAAAATGAATAATTAGATATAAACACAGATCATAACAACTGATTTCTAGGCCTTATTTGATATTTTATCTTTTTTTAATGGGTTGCATGAGCATACCAGATAGTACTTTTGTTCAAAAGAAAAGGCTGTTTTCATTTCAATTAATCATATTACAATTAAATATCAAACATCTTTAATCTTAATCACCTTTTTTTTGTTAAATAAACCCTGCAAATCGTCACAACATAAAAGAGATTTAGACGGAAAATTACGGGTTTTATTGTATCCAATAACGACAACAACAACATGTAATTAGTTTTCGCGACCTTCATCCCGCGAATATTTTTTGACGATTTTGGAGGGATTTTTTAATTACATCTCGGCGAGGAATTACGAAAATGCATTTGTTTCACTTTCTTTACAATAACCTACAACTACGATGGGGATTATCACCGTCCGGTCTAGATACGTAAATATCCGAAACGGACTTTAATTAATTGTATTGCAAACTTTGCGATGGGAAATAATCGAAACTAGTGTCTTTTTCATTAGATTTTCTTAAGATTGGTCGATATTTCGCGCATATGAACTTTTCCCGCTCGACTAACTTCGTTATCACAGAGTAATCATGTGTCTCATAACAGTTTGTAGCATCGTTCATGCACTGAAAATGTTAAAATTTCCTTCCGAAGTGGACAAAAAAATGGCTGCCTTTTTTGTGTCCAAACATTTAGGAAATAGCCCTCCCCATAAATACCCGAAACAGACTTTAATTAATTGTATTGCAAACTTTGCGATGGGAAATAACCGAAACTTGTGTCTTTTTCATTAGATTTTCTTAAGATTGGTTGATATTTCGCGCATATGAACGATTCCCGCTCGACTTACTTCGTTATCTCAGAGTAATCATGTGTCTCATAACAGTTTGTAGCATCGTTAATGCACTGAAAATGTTAAAATTTCCTTCCGAAGTGGACAAAAAAATGGCTGCCTTTTTTGTGTCCAAACATTTAGGAAATAGCCCTCCCCATATAAAAAGATTGGTTGCATAGCAACCATGGAAGACTGACAATTATTATCTTTTCTTTTCTAGACAGGGGCCTACGCTAGTTTTTGGAATATTTTTAAACATCATTAAAAAATAAAAGAAAATTTATGAGCTGCCGAATATCGCATTTTAATTTTTTTTGTTATTCTATTAGCAGCCATTTTCTAGTATCTTTGCTTCAGTGCGGGATTTTAACACAAATTTTTAGATCCATTAGTGAATTCAAACTCTGACCAAACCACGTGCACACGTGTTATCGTATACCGGATCTTATCCGTTGGCCTTTGGCCAACGTATAGTCCGCTATTATATAGCAGATGAGATGGTATACAGCAAGATGAAAAGTACAATGCCAACCAACCAACAGACCAACCTCAAGCATGACTCCAATATAGCCCCCCGATATACTATGTATCTGGGGGTATAACTAATTACTGTCAATATCGTCCATGTGCATGGTTGCATATTTGACCCAATCAAATGAGAGAGGCGGAGCTTAGCCGATAGTCTGTAGTTTGTTTATACAAGCCTGGACATCCCGTGACGCTTGATTACTGCTAGTTGACACAGTTTAACTGATTCGCATATGTTGTTTATTTCAATGTCCGGAAGGCTAATATACGCCTGGGGTCATAAATTTCGGTATACAGAGTCAAATCTCGGACGTAGATGTTGATTATACGAACATTTGGTCAGTTGTCCGATTTTGCTGTCAATTTAAATTAGACTTGTCCGGGACTAAACTTTTGCTCATAAACAGATGTCCGAAGTCGATTTAGAGTTGTCCTGGACGTCAGACTATAGGATTTGTAGAGCCCTGCATACTCAACGGGATGAAGTCGCGAAAACTGATTACATATTTGGATGTCGATAAAATGATTAAATGAAATGAAAATAATCTTTTCTTGCCAGAAAGTCCTGTCTGATATGCTCATTGAATGGGCTGAACGAGCTCATTGTAAAAAGGTAAACTATCTAATTAGGCCTACTGAAAATCACTTGTTAACTGTGTTTTAAGCTAACAATGCATTTCATACCTCTGAATTAAGCAATTAAAAAAGAATGTGCATTTTCTATACACCTATTTTCATTTTTTCGGACTGACAAATATTCATTCAGACAGACAACTTTTTTGTGTCTGTCAGTCCGAATAACTGACAGGATTTTAAAGTTTTCGCGAAGCCTGATGGATCGTCGATACTTGTCTTCCGATATATCGGAATCGTTGATATGCCTCGGGTTGAATCAATGACAGCTCTACTAACGAGTCTGGTTGTCTGGCACTAGTAATTATTGATTATTTATCATCAGGGCTCAACAAATTTTTTGGAAGGCACTCGTCCTGCAGGACAAGTAGATGAGAATTTCCACTTGACCTGCTACAATATCTACTCGTCCTGCAGGTCAATAAAGAACAAGACTGCGTTCAATAAACGCTTATGCCCCCTGTGGAAGCCTTGTCCATAAATAAAGTCCAAAATTAGGTCAAGGTGAAGGTCAAAATGGGGTTAGGTGATACAGGCATGTGGAGAGTGTTCATATACAACATCCATGCAAGTATGGAAGCTTTGTAGCAAGCCAAAATGATGCTAGAAGAAACGGTCAATTTGGGTTAACCGGACGGACGAACGGACAGGTGAATCACTATATGCCTCCCGATCTATCGATACGGGGGCATAAAAATGCAAAACATTATCAAATATTATTGACATATTTTTATGAAATTTTCTGACGGCCGCGTGAACAGACTAATTTTTATGGTAGCTAGGGTATAAAGTTCGTCGTTTCACAAGCTTTTGCTCCGGCGATTCCGATAAAACGTACTCATACAAACCGGAATGTCCGTAGTGAGATTTTAGCCGATCCAATCGTACGGAACTTGACGGATTGAAGGCTTTTAAACAAACGGTCAACATCCGGTTTGTGCGAATTATTTAATTTTCTGTTTTACGTTCGATAACAACTTGAAACTGATTGCTTTCGACCAGACATTCCACTTGTATTATTAATTTATTTCATTTTCTGTTCTACGTTCGATTAAGAGATGAAACTGATTGTTTTCGGCCTGATCCACTCGTCCTGCAGGACAAGCGTTGCAGTAAGATTCACTCGCCCGTGGTCATTTTCTTCTCGTAATTACGAGCGGACGAGTGGATTTGTTGAGCCCTGATCATAATGTTTAGAAACTAATGAAAGAAAATTAATCACTTTTGGTACAACTGTCATTGATTTGATTCGAGACATATATCGACGATACTGACATATCGCAAGACAAGACATCTGTAGAATGATACACTTTTACAGTGATATTAAACTTAGAACACCAGACATCCAGAAAGTTGGCAAAATCGCTCGGACATTCAGTCTGTTCATGCAGGTCAATTTGTCGAAATTCCTGAAGTCTGGAACACAAGCATTATCATGAGTGCATAATGTACACTATCGATTGAGCTAAATGTGCGACGATCTAAGCCCTAACCACTACCATGATTTTAATCATATATTGGATCCTTTTTTCCACTACTTCATCAGTGTTTGTGACAATTATAAGCTATAGCACCAGCTGGACTCAACCCCCGAAGTCAGAACATCAATGATCAACAATATGACCTTTACCGGGAATGCGACTGTCATACATACTACACAAATAGCATACAGTTTGCCACTAGTTATTTAATTAGTTATAGACAATTATAGAATTATCCATACCTATTGAGTTGACTAACCCAATGTCCAGCTCCAACTTTGATGTCACGAAGTTGGACAGTTCGAGCCAAATTGGATTTAATTTCTGCCAACGCATCATTCGACTCCGCGTCTATAGTTTCAGAATACGGTAGAAGCTTGTTGTAAACAATTTCCTTTTGGGGTTTAAACCCCAATTGCTGCTCTCGATCTTCCATGACACTTGTAATAATGAAGAATTGTTGAATTAGTTACTCAGCATGTTTCAGAAGTCTCCATTTTTACTTTCAGTTTTGAAAGCTGTTTTCTGATTGGTTCTAATATCTGCAGACAATATTTATGATCCAATCAAATTACGCGTAACAAAATTCACATAGATAAAGGACGATAACTCTAATTGACTAAATGATAAATATGCTCCTGTCATTCTGACGTAATACAGTTTTTGTCGATTCATGACTATTGTCATGTGATGTTATTGTGATTTGTGCATGTATAAAGACCCCAAGAACTCACTAGAAGCTGATAGTATCTGCTGTCTTCTTTTGATTCTGATGTTGAGCTTGTTTAGCAGTGACATGTCAGATTTCAGAAATTTATTTCACCAGTTATTGCCCCTTTCCCATTTGGGTGACAGTGGGTTCGTCAAATCTCCGGTTCGTCAAACTTAACTTTCTGTACAAAACAGGTTGTGGTTTCGTCAAATTGAATTATAGAGGGATTTTAGTTCATATATATAGAGGTGTGAGCAAACACCTTTTGTTAAGATTTATTTGTATTGTATGGGAATGACGATAAATTTAATAAAATAATTTGTTTAATATTGTAATAATTGTGTGATAATGATGCAGTTGTTGGCGTGTTTTAATTAAATGACTGTTATTTTTTCAGTTGTACATGTAGAAAAATCAGCATGAAATACTCCAATTTATAACAATTGGGCATATGTATATACATATAATATATAGAACAGGTCCTGATAAAACAAAGAATAGTTTGTGTTTTATTATTGTTTATTATAAAATTTAATATGCATGCATTAATATATATTATACAAAAAAATTATCATACAGAAAATAGTAGCACATCTAAAAAAGGGAAATATATTATGTTAAAAACTTTATCATCTGTCAGAATGCGATATATGGATTGTCGTTTCCTGACGGTGACACAGGACCAAGTCCAATAATGTGACTACATGTCCTCAGAAGTTGTGTTGTAGTCAAGTCCCCGTCTTCGTACTGGTCCCAAGCGTCAAAAAGTCGCCCATTAATATTTCGATGCAAACATAAACTTTTCTGCTCTGTTCTGCTATTTGAATGAATTTAGCCGGGACGTAAAATATGGAGTTATTAAATTAAAGGAACACGGTGAATTATAAAAAAAAGTTTATTTTGCTACAGATGATAATACAAGTAAGACGATACAATTTTCATATGACAGTAACAGGTGGCAAAATATAATAATGCATCACATATAAAAATCACAATTGCCTTCACAACAGAATATTGTGCAATACACATTGTTTATTCAATATAAAGATGAAAATCATGGTCATGAGAGTTAATACGTATAGTAATATAGATCTATGCATTATTACTATGTATTATTATCGCGAAATATTAATTGCCGTAAAAATACGATATTTATAAGCACTTATATCAAGTTCTATTCTGTTCTATAAATGTATACATGTGTATTTAAATGCATTTAATTTAATAATTATTTCAATTCAATCATAATTATCCTTTAATCACTTTATTTGTTGTCCTATGCATGTATATCACACTATGACAAACATACACGGTAGTTGCATGACTGGTGTGAATCACTCTATATTATCACTTTGACGAACCGGGCTAGTGTTTATACTATAAATTCAATTTGACGAACCGGAGATTTGACGAAACCACAGTAATTCTCCCATTTCACAAGAAAGTGAAAATCTATTTTATAAGTATAATTTTTATGCAGATTCATACTTATGGTACTCCAGTTGTTATATTGGATGTTTCAACTTTATTCAGATTCGGGTACAGTATACTGTTTGGGAGTCCGGGAGACCCTGGGTCATACATGCCATGTTTCGCAGACTCCTTTGCGTGAGATTGGTGATGGAAATGCAGGAGATGTCATTAAAATGCAGGAGATTTTCCTTGCTGAAACTTTAAACTTAAAGTATTGAGGTTTATATGCTGTTTTCACTTATCCTAATTTGATGACAATACCATGCATGCTTCATGTAGCAATTTAAAGTAATATTTGTCATCATTTTCATAATGTAAACTAAAAATGTCAGATTCCAGTTTGTCCATGACATGCGTGAGATTTGATAAATTGGCCTATGATCAAGCAGGAGTAGAGTCTCAAATGCAGGAGACTCACGCATGATGCAGGAGATCTGGCATGTATGCTGGGTATAATATTAAGTTGGAAGTTGATGACTGTATTCATTATCATACAAGTTTATTAGTTTTTTGATAATTTTGAAATAATAAAATTATTTGCAATCGATTGCTTATCACCCATCATAGACTTACCGTAACAAAAAATCGTGATTTGTCTTTTTGAGGATAGCCTACTGTATTGAATTAACTTTATCCAGTCACTTCCGGCAAAATCTGCCTGTTAACGGGGTGCCTGATAAACTTAGCGATAATCGGTCACCTGGTCATGTGACTAGTGCTTATCCGTCTCCTTACCACGTGATCTGACGGACTTCTTCTTATATGAGAGTCACCGGTTGCAATTACGTGCCCGAGGGTGAGGTTTTCCTATTCTAAATGAGCTGGTGGTTGATCGGTTATTTTCTTCGACTTACCTGCGTTTACACGACGTCTATCAAGATGTCCGACGTCGTTGTTTATCATGACGTCACGGAACCAACGTGACGTTGCGCGCTTGTAAATGAAAGAGTGACAATATAGTCCTGAGTTTGATCCCGTTACTGAGCAGATTTAGCGACTGGATAAATAGAATAATAGGTTAGTGCCGTGAATGAAGTAAAAGTTTATCCGGCTCAGCTACGGAAATTATCGGATTCGCCTACGGCTCACCCGATAAATTCCTCCGCCTTGCCAGATAAACTTTTTCATCCACGGCACTAACCTATTATTCTCTATATATCTACATCTTCAGCTTCAACTCTAGGGCAATATGTTGTGCTGTGTAATTGATTTTTTATTTATAAACCCGGCAAATTATAAATATTGTATATATATAAATCTGATTTTAGGAAAATATTGTTTCTTAGCTGTTAGCACTACACATAAACAGTACTGTACTAATTAATAATCATGAGAGACTGAAGACAGTTGGCAAATCACAACATGGCATCTGGTGAGGTGACTGATCTGATGTATATTGACTGTCATTGTCATCTGGCTGACAAGGGTTTTGACCAGGTAAATATCATTCGTAATTAATTAACTATGCGTTAATGACCCATACTACTAAGGCCAAAACAAAGTGATGTGATTCTTGGAACCCTACCCACCCTATTTTTTGCCCATGGATACACAAAATTATTATGGCATTTTACTGGAAGTCTGATGGCAGAAACATGTAGTTGCTTTTCCAGCACAACAAATAATTTTAAAAAAATAACCTCACTATAAATTCTTTTGGCCTATTAAAAGTAAAAAATTGCTTGGCGTTATATTTCAAAAAGGAAGTATATTACTCTGTATACATATTATGTTTTTAGAAGACTGTTTAAATGCAAATTAGCACAACTGTATGCTTACTTGTTTTATTTATCAGATTATTATGGTATTATAAATTATCATACTTTATTCATCCTGATATAAAAGTTTTACATTTTTGGAACTGTAAAGGTATTGAGAGATGAATATTAACAGAATTATCATAATGATATAACAGGACTTCAAAAATTAGAATTATGATAATGAAAGTACAGGACCTTGAAACTTGTCTTCAGAGATTGTCTGGTTATCAGGGCCGGTGTATGAATTTTTAAAGAAGTCACTGCCTTCATTCATAAATTAATTTACTAACAATTTTGACATAACAACAACACTAAGTCTTGCTTATATATATATTGGTAATTAGGCCAGAGTTCTTTGATTTTTCGTTACTCGGACCATCCTGCCCAATTTTTTGGCATTTTCAAAAAAATATATTAAAAACTGAAGAAAATGAATGCATATAATGCTTTGATGATAAATGTACCTAGACCATGAGCCAGAGGGGGTTTTGCTCCCCCCCAGGGGGAATTTTGTGGACCATATTTTTTTGAAACCCCAATGTCTGGCGAACATTTTGGCATAAAGTTTGCAACTGGCGGGTGAGGCTTTTCTCCGTTACCACGCTTTAAAATACGTTACCACTAAAATATAAAAAAAACATTTTAATTTTTAAAGATAAATTGTACCATTATGCTATTTAATAATTCCAAGTTTGCATATGTTATTCAAGAGAGTAAACTAGTAGCTGCAAACTGATAGAATTTCAATGCCAAAATGCAATGTTAAAGAAGATAAATATGGGAAAACATACGTTACCCTAAAAAAACAAAAGTTTTTTGGCATAAAGTTTTTTATTTCAAATTTAGATGACCAGGCAAACCAATTATGAAGTTACCATTACAAAGTTCAACATTCAACCTAAAAAAGGATGTATAGATTGCCAGTATAGGATAAGAGATAGATGTTTGGTAGCTATTCTTAAAATGTCATCCATTCTCCAAAACATGTGAGTTTTTTATTCCTTCAATAATTTCAAGTATTCAAATTGTATCATACACTTTTCAGTTACATATAATACAATTTTATATATTTATAATGATTTATATTTTATATATTAACAAGAATCTTACTTGTAAGATATGTTCAGGCAATACTACATTGCACTTTACGTTACCAAACATACAAATTAAAGTTCATGTCGTCAGTGTCTTAAAAACGTACTTAAAACAATAAAAAAAAATAACAATTTAATCCTACTCAAAAACTATTATAGGTTTGCAGTTCAAACTGTATATTTAACTAAACAACATGTAAACTATAATGTACATGTATTTAAATATCAAACAAAAATACAATTTACTAGCCTTGTATTCTTGACTTTAGATAAACTTTACCACTAAAAAATAATTGATTTTCAAATCAAAATATCTTTTATCGCAGTTTGCATTTGAACTTTCAACACATGTATTTTAACAAAAGAAGTTATGTTTCAATTTATGTTACCTTACTTACAAACTTTACAATATCATATATGTTGTAATTTTAACACAATGTTGACTTATCTTTGTAAAATCTCAAACGTACAAGTATTTTTGTTTGCTTTCTACAGTATGTATTTAACTTAATACACACACACACATTTAATAATCAAACTATGAAACTGGGACACAGGTTGCCCCTCGATTTAATATCTTCATGAGAACACTATCCACACACATGACTTTTAAACGTTTACTATTTACATGTATACAATCGTATGTCAGTTAATTATTCAATCACACTACATACAAATTCGTGTAGACTGTGTTACTGTTCATTGTTTGAAGCCTCTGCTTATATTTCCATATCAGTCTAGAGCCAGTATTGCATGTGTTACATACGACATGTAGTCAAGAATTGCTGCATCATATGACATTGTATGGCTTTATAAGTGGGGAAGTTACACATTATGGCCTAGGATGGCTGAAATCTGTATTGGTGGGTTCCCAATATGGCATAGGATGGCTGAAATCTGTGTAGGTGGGCTCCCAATATGGCATAGGATGGCTGAAATCTGTATTGGTGAGTTCCCAATATGGCATAGGATGGCTGAAATCTGTATTGGTGGGTTCCCAATATGGCATAGGATGGCTGAAATCTGTATTGGTGGGTTCCCAATATGGCATAGGATGGCTGAAATCTGTGTTGGTGGGTTCCTAATATGGCATAGGATGGCTGAAATCTGTGTTGGTGGGTTCCAATATGACAAAGCATAGCTGAAATCTGTGTAGGTGGGTTCCCAATATGGCCTAGGAGGTCTGAAATCTGTGTTGGTGTGTTCCAAATATGACATAGGATGGCTGACATCTGTGTTGGTTAGTTCCCAATATGGTCTAGGAGGGCTGAAATCTATGTTGGTGGGTTCCCAATGAGGCCTGGGGTGGCTTAATCTGTGACGTTGAGTACCCAAAATGGCTTTGGTGGGTACCCAATAGGGCCTGAGATGACTGTACTCTGAGGTTGTGGGTACCAAATGGAACCTGGGATGGCTGTTCTTTCTGGTGATGGGCATCCAATACAGCCCGGGATGTCTGTACTCAGAGGTGGTGGGAACCCAACAGGGCCTGAGATTACTGTACTCAGAGGAGGTTGGTACCAAATGGGGCCTGAGCTGGTTGTTCTCAGTGGTATAGGGTAGTCAAAAGGACCTGTGATGGCTGTTCTCTGTATAGGTGGGTACCCAATCGGTACCTGGGATGGTTGAACTTGTGGAGGTGAGTTCATAAGCTAGCATGGGACGGCTGTACTAGGCAGTGTTTAAGTACCAATAGGGCATTGAATGGCTTTCCTCAGTGACTATGAGTATCTCTCAGGCATGATAAGTATGGCTGTACACAATAGTTGTGAGTAGGGCATATGGCCTAAGAAGGCTGGTTGGTGGTGGATAATTACCCAATAGAGCCAATGATGGCTATATTGCACCTGCTATGGCTGTATTCAGTTGGTCCGATAACCCCTTAGGACATAGTATAGTTGATACACAGTCAGGTGTGACCGTACTCAATGGTTATGTGGACCACTTAGTGCAAAATATAAACTAATTGGTGGTGATTGGGCCTTGAATGTCAGTACTATGTTGTTGTGACTCCTTTGTACCCTGTACAACTTGGTGAGACCGTAAGTCATTTGGTTATGAGCACCCCTATGGGGTATGAACTCAGTAATTATTTGGGATGAGTGCCCTTTTAGGCCTTATATGACTGTAGTTTTGTACTAGAGAGTAACCCATATGGCCTTGTACAGCTGTGCTCAGTAAAAGTGAGAACCATATAGAAACTTACATGTACATGTATATGACTTTACTCAGTTGTGGTGAGTATCTCTTATGGCATACTACGGCTATAATTAAGGGTGGTGAGTACCCAATATGTTCTTGGTTGGCTGTCCTCTTGGTTTTAAGTATCAGATAGGGCCTCAGATATAGCTGGCGCCATTAAGAATTCAATAGGAATGGTTGTATTGGGCAATTGTAAGTACTCTATTGGTTATGGAATGTATGTATAGACAGTGTTATTAGTCCCCCATAAGGCCTGGGTTGACTATTAAGTGTTTTAAGAACCCCTAAGGGCATGATATGGGTGTACTCGGTGTTGGTTACACCCCGTTCAGGCCTAATATATGATGGTGATGAGTACCCAGGCATACCTGATAATGGTGTAATTGGTAGTGGTGAGCATAACAAAGGGTTTGGTACCCCTTATGGCCTAGTATGGCAATAAGAAGTGGTAGTGACTACCCCATACGGCATTGTATGGCTGTACTCTTGTGATAGTGAGTACCGAATGTGACATTGGGTGGTTGTATTGACAAGTGTTATGTACCCCATATGATCTTGGGATGCCTGTACTTTGCAGTGTTGCATATCCCGTGGGGAATATGTTTCGTAACTTGACCTTGAAATGACCTTGACCTTGACTTCAAAGTGGTCAGTCTTGTATGTCCATATGATGCACATTATCAAATGAATAATATCTAAGCAAATATTTGTGACTATATACATAAATAAATAAAAATGCATGAGAAAATAGAATTTTTAGTGTATTTGTAAATTATGGCGGCCATCTTGGACGGCATCTTGAATTTCCAGGTCCACACCACGTATTGACAATTTATGCTGGCAGTTCCATAAAGTACTTACATAGGCGAACATTTTGGTATATAACATTGCTTGTTCTACTTTAGCTGTCACCTCGCTACCCCCAAAAAATCACCAATTGTCACCCCACTATATGTGTTTTACCGAAATTTTAACTGAAATGTTGTTGAAAAAAACCCATATTTTTTAAAGGTAACGTAATTTACATGTCATTTCATTTCAATTAACTATTTGTGTAGTTGTACTATAGCTTTATACATTATTGAGCTGCATACTAATCAGTATCATCATTTTTGTGTCGCCTGAAAAGGCGACATATAGGTGTTACTTTGGCGGTGGCGGCGGCGGCGTCACAAATTGCTTGTCCGGACCATAACTTTGTCACCTTAAGTTCAAATGACTCAAGAATTGGTATGCATGTTTCTTGCAATAAGCCGGAGTGCAGTGCGCAAGAACCATAACTCTACCTGTCATAGTTTTTGAATTATTTCCCTTTGATTGATTTTATTAGAGCATTTCTTGTCCGGAGCATAACTTTGTCACCTTACGTTCAAATGACTCTAGATTTGGTATGCATGTTTCTTGCAATAAGCCGAAGTGCAGTGCGCAAGAACCATAACTCTACCTGTCATAGTTTTTGAATTATTTCCCTTTGATTGATTTTATTAGAGCATTTCTTGTCCGGAGCATTACTTTGTCACCTTACGTTCAAATGACTCTAGATTTGGTATGCATGTTTCTTGCAATAAGCCGGAGTGCAATGCGCAAGAACCATAACTCTACCTGTCATAGTTTTTGAATTATTTCCCTTTGATTGATTTTATTAGAGCATTTCTTGTCCGGAGCATAACTTTGTCACCTTACGTTCAAATGACTCAAGAATTGATAGGCATGTTTCTTGCAATAAGCCGGAGTGCAGTGCGCAAGAACCATAACTCTACCTGTCATAGTTTTTGAATTATTTCCCTTTGATTGATTTTATTAGAGCATTTCTTGTCCGGAGCATAACTTGGTCACCTTAAGTTCAAATGACTCAAGATTTTGTATGTATGTTTCTTGCAATAAGCAGAAATGCAGTGCGCAAGAACTATAACTCTGCCTTGCATCATTTTTTAATTATTTCCCTTTGATTGATTTAATTTGAGCATTTCTTGTCCGGAGGATAACTTTGTCACCATGAGGTTGAATGACTTGAAACTTGGTATGCATGTTTCTTACCAAAAATCCAAGTGCAGTACACAAGAACCGTAACTCTACCTTGTGCCATTTTTCAATTTTTTCCCTTTGATTGATTTTATAAGCATTTCTTGTCCGTGGCATAACTTTGTCACCATAACTATTAATGACTCAAAAATAGGAATACATGTTTCTTTGCTGTGACATGAAGTGCAGTGCGCAAGAATCATAACACTAGCTTGTATAGTGTTTGAATGATTCCCTTCAGATTGATTTTATCAGGACATCTTTTTGTCCAGAGCATCGCTTTGTCGTTTTTAGTTCAGATGACTAGAGAACTCTTGTGAGTCTGATATAGGACATCTTTTTGTCCAGAGCATCGCTTTGTCGTTTTTAGTTCAGATGACTAGAGAACTCTTGTGAGTCTGATATGTAGCCCTATACTGGATAATTTTCCATGATAAATGTGCATTTTGTCAGGCGACACATGCGACTCGCGGAGCTTTTATTTAATTATTTCCCTTAGATTGATTTAATTTGAGCATTTCTTGTCCGGAGGATAACTTTGTCACTATGAGGTTGAATGACTTGAAACTTGGTATGCATGTTTCTTACCAAAAGTCCAAGTGCAGTACACAAGAACCGTAAATCTACCTTGTGCCATTTTTCAATTTTTTCCCTTAGATTGATTTTATAAGCATTTCTTGTCCGTGGCATAACTTTGTCACCATAACTATTAATGACTCAAAAATAGGAATGCATGTTTCTTTGCTGTGACATGAATTGCAGTGCGCAAGAATCATAACTCTAGCTTGTGTAGTGTTTGAATGATTCCCTTCAGATTGATTTTATCAGGACATTTTTTTGTCCAGAGCATCGCTTTGTCGTTTTTAGTTCAGATGACTAGAGAGCTCTTGTGAGTCTGATATGTAGCCCAATACTGGATAGTTTTCCATGACAAATTTGCATTTCGTCAGGCGACACTTGCGACTCGCGGAGCTTTTATTTAACTTAAAAACGTCATATACGTTGACTGTTTTTTTAATATTCTTGTAATTTCATGCAAAGTAACGTAAATTACGTATGTTATATCACATTTTTTGCCTATAATAATTTGTACAACTGATAGTTTCAATTTTAAATACATTTAACATACATAAATGTCTTATTCACATGATTTATTGAACAATTGGTATGTTTATAATATCATATAAGCAAAATTAGTGATTCCTGTAGACAATCGCATAGTCACGTATTTGAAATCTCCATAACTCGTTAAAGCCCCAACAGAAACTTGCAAACTTTTGTCTGTGAATGCCACCTACCATAAGGTTTAAGAAAATCATAGTGTTGAAAATTCCCCCTGGGGGGGAGCAGGGTCAATTGTCAGCTCAAGGTCTAACCAGCATTGTTTTGTTATTTCATTATTTTGTTAATAATAAGTTTTATTATATTAGTGATTCACTGCAGTGTACTAGTCTTAAGATAAATTGGCTGTTTTCTTAAAAAACTAACACTGTTGTTGAGTGTTGATAGCTTTAAATCGGACCGTCATTGACTATTCTACCAACAACAGCTCGTTGAAGTTTTTATTTTTAATTTTTTCCCTCCTGTTGACATTTCAAACAAAAAAGTCTGAGTAACAAAAAATTAAAAAACTCTGGCCTTAATGTGAAAATGTGGATCTGATAATAAGTTGTACAGAAATGCCCTTAAATGCAAACATTATTGTTTCAGGACATTGAAGAAGTTGTGAATGAAGCAAAAAAGGTATTTGAAGCTAAAACCTAGTTGAATGTTTTTTTCATGAAATTCACATTTCATAACAGGCCGTTTTGCTTTTTGCATAATAATTACTGAAATTACTGAAATACTGATATTACTTTCTTGAAAACATGTTTTTATGAATGTATATAATAAATATCTAAGATCATCCTTTAGGCCCTTTAGAAACTTTACTAAGTTATTAATTTTTGTATCTTCAGAATGGAGTGAAAGCTGCCTTAGTCTGTGCGACATGTGTTGGAGAATTCGATAAAGTTATAACATTGGCTGATAGGTTTGTTTAATATCAGAAATATG
Organism: Spisula solida; assembly: GCA_947247005.1. Classification (NCBI taxonomy): domain Eukaryota; kingdom Metazoa; phylum Mollusca; class Bivalvia; order Venerida; family Mactridae; genus Spisula; species Spisula solida. The sequence goes on from OX365945.1 coordinate 56,757,354, forward strand.
TCTTAAAGGGACTGCCTCACGTATTGGTGTATTGCAAAAATAAAATTAAATTGTCAAATATTTATGTAATTTTGGTATAGTTTCCTGTATATGCCATGAACAACCATATTGACATAAAAAATAACTTGGGAACCATCGGCATTTTGTAGTAATTTAGCATTTTACACCCAAAATTCTATAGGGTATTAATACCCTATAGAATTAGCACTACTATCACTTAAATTGACTGAAATGTGTTTGCATTCGATGAAAACGAATTGCGAAACGAACCGAATACCTCACAGATGTTTAGGCTTTAGTTTGTTGAAGTTACAGTTTGATCATGTCTGAATTACATAATTCATAGAACATTTTGGAAGGAAACTCTGCGTTATTTTCAAACAGAAAACTACTGAGTGCCAAATATCAAGAGTGATTTAAATTGCTTATATGCCATAAATCTTTCATAAAGCAACCACCAGTGACTTCTATTATATAAATAATTGGTTAGGTAGGATAATTACGCCATACAAAAATTTTAGCCCGATCTGTGAGGCAGCACCTTTAAAGTTTAGAAATGTTTAATTTAAATTTAAGCGCTACTGATTGCTTGTAAATAAAACACTACTAAATGAATGAATTGATAAAAACATGAGCTATCCCTGAAGGACAATGTGTTGAATACCCCTCAGGTAATATGCGCTGACTAAAATGTGAATAAAAAATCAAAGGGCAATAACTCACAGAAAATTTGTCAGGATATCATTTGGGGCTGATATGCACAAAAAGGCTTAGTGCTTATGAGTCATGTGAAGTTTCTTTTAAAAACCAATGGTTATGTTATATGTCAATGATATTCAAGCTATATCAAACCCATATATCTGTGTGTTTGGCTTTTCAATTTACTTTTACCGTAATCCTATGTGTATGTATTAGTCACATGTAATTTCTACATTCCGATCACCTCGGCCTTTATGCATTGCAATAGACATACATATTTACTGGAGACAAACAGAAATGGCCGAGCTTTCACAATGCATTGGTAATTTCTACACGAACTATAAGTGTTTAATATTCTGTGATTCTCTCACTCTGCTATTGTTGGTACCTCTGACACACATTTCTCATTCTGTTCTTGTAGGTTTCCTGATTTTGTGTTACCATGTTTGGGAGTACACCCTGTACAAGGTGCATTAACAGGTGATCAGAGATGTGTCTCCTTACAGGTACGCTTAACTAGGTTTGTTGTACCCCAAGTGAGGTCTTAACGATGTCTGATTAATATTTAGAGAATGCGATGAACTTCAAAGCATTTAAACCTCAAACTTGCCATGGTTTGGAGGTTGGTCAAGATATGAATGTGAGCCTGAAAGCTTTAGAGGTCATCAGGGTCACAGTGAACTTTAACCCAAAACCACAGATAAGAGCATTATATGGTTTACAAAAGTCTCTTGTTAATTATTCACCTGCATTAAATATCTACCACAGGGATGTCAATAGGGCGAAATTTAAAATCCTGAAAATAATATGCGGCCGAAGATTTTTGCCAAACAAGAGGCCTTCAACATAGTTTCCATATTTAATTCAAAAAAGATCCTTTAGATTTAATTGACCATAACTTTGCTTTTTCTTGAGGTCTTTTCATCAAATAACTTTGATTTTGGTCAGAAATAATAGGTCTGGATAGAAATAGGAATATTGTTACCTCTGCTACCAATACTTTGATAAGCTAGCATATTTAATGGATGTAAAAGATGTACCTGTTGTTGGTTTGTGAAGACAAATTAGACTGTGCTGTAAAATAATTAATTTTTACGGGTATTAAATTTCACAGATATTGGTAAAATGGTAATTTTGGTGGCTTCTTAAATTTTTAATGTTGAAAGAAAAATCCTTTGTAACATATTTTTGAGATAAATTATTTGATGGGATTTAATTTTGCGATTACTAGTTCATCTGTAAAGTTAATGAAAAGTAATCCACTGCGAATATTTTTAATGTTACAGTGTATTTATTGAATTTCTATCAAATGTTTTACAGGATCTAGAGGAAGCTTTACCATGGATTGAGAAATATCATGACAGACTTGGTGCCATTGGTGAGGTAGGTCCCTGCTTATATACCTGGGTACTGTGTAGTCAAAGCACTTACAGAAATCGTTAACTTAAAATCAAATTTAAATTCTTCATAATTTGTTTCATAATAATTCAGTTACTGAATCCCTACAGACCATATCTGTCACCAATTTGCAGTTGTTAAAGAATTAAAAAAATTAATTTTCAGCATAACTTTCAGTTTTCGTAAGTGCTTCGATAAAACAGTACCTTAGGCTTGTATTCACTAAGCATCTTAAGGGAAAACTTAAATATTTTAACTTTTAATATTGTAACTCTTTACATAATGCTTCTAAACAGTGTAAAAAATTGATAATCTTGATTTGCTAGTTTAGCTGATACACTTAAGGAAATTTTAAGATTTTTAGAAAATTCTAAGTTTTCCCTTTAGATGCTTTGTGAAAACCACCCGTACTGCCCAGAATAACCATTTTTGTACATGTACAGGGTGTCCCAAAAAAACGGGAACCTAGGCTAAACATTCGTAACTTTTTCTCTTATAAATAGCACAATGTCAATATGACAAAACATTAAGGGATGAATATCGTTCAAAATAACAACATCATAATTGTGATTATTTAGTCCGAATATCCAGAGTTATCTCCCTTGTTTTCAATCACGTATTTCAGTATATTAGAATACAGTGAACAGGGAATTTCAGCGTGTTCATAAACAGATTTAAATGCCGATCCCAAATGACATTTCAGGGGTCCCATAGTCAAGGATAATGAATCTGCATACACTTGTTCATCATGTATGGCAAAAAGATTCACTATAGGGCCCTTCTCCGAGCTAAATTTAGGTCAATTGCCCTAAGGTATGAGGTTAAATGTCAGTACTTTCTTGCGAATATATCAAGATTTTGCTGTTGATTTGTTGTAATAAGTTGTTTCTGCTTTCTTATAAATGCTGACACACTAAATGACTCTGATATACATCTATGAACTTTTGATTTAGATATAAGTTCATATTATTACCTTTTGCGTCTTATTAAGCTTTCTTGTTGATTGTTCTCAATAATGATAAATGAATCTTTATATTGTGCTTCTTTGGCGATTGTTAATGAATATTTTGAAGGTTGTCTGCTTCCCTTTTATTTAATAAACTTGCCACTTTCTCCCCTCTTTCATTACAAAGTTCTTCGATTTGTACAATATTTTCATCACCTTTGTGGCTTTAAAACTTTGTTTTCTTAATATGAACACTCAAGGCAACAATGTCTTATCTACTGATGACACTTTCAAGACCAGTCAGCAAAAAAAACCCAGGAAATGACACCGTGTGTGAAATGATGACATCACTTCCTGTTTTAAAGCAAAACCTATTAACAAGTACCTATTTTAAAATTAGAAATTACTTTTATACACTCTCACAAAACAACAGTCAAATTCATTAAAAATTAAAAAAGTTATAAAGGATTTAGGTAGGTCCCCGTTTTTTTGGGACACCCTGTATACAGTAAGATCTCATGAAAAAATCACCGTAAAAATTTAATTTAAAACAAAACTTTTCGAGTTCATTTTCATTGTTTATGTGCTCATTATATTCAACTTCAATATTTAATAAGCTCATCATAATAAATAGGGCGATCATACAATTTTTACAACTTCATTTTAGAATAGATTGGACATAGAAGGATTCGAACCTATTCTAAATGGAACCATCACCTAACAATGCAAAGTATGAAAACATATTAGACCACTCATTTAATGCAACAAACAAAAAAACGGTTTTGCATAATAACCAGTATCAGATTACCATTCCTGAATTCAATACTAATTTACATTTCACATAAGACACTCTTGTGGCCTCAGTAGCTCAGTGGTTAGCGTGCTTGCTGTCTAATCTAGCATCCCGGATTTAAATCCTGGTGGAGGCACTCGTATGCCTGCCATATTTCAGCAGAAAGCTGCATGACTGGCAAATAAAAGCTATGCTCCGCTCGGCATCTTGATAATTATAGTTTCAAATATTGGTTTTATATGTCTTGAATAATGTGGTTAAATGTGTACTTGTTAAGTTGTGTGATAATTTAGGTCGGGCTAGATTTCCAGCCTCGGATCACAAAAACATCAGAAGATAAAGATGTACAAAGACAAGTCTTGTGTAAACAAATAGAGCTGTCAAAGAAATATGATCTGCCATTGTAAGTATTAGCATTGTGCGGTTTGTTGATGAATTATCAATTAATGTACGGATGTATTGTTTGGATGAATGATTTTCATCAATTTGTCACACCAATTTTTAATAACTTCCAGACTGCAGGCCCATTGCTCTGATATATTCATGTTCACATGTCAAAATGTGAAGGGCTTAATTTGTAAATATATCATTTTAACAAAATGGGTATATTTTGGGTTTCATTCATATAAATGCCCTCATTTAAAATGTTGTTAATGGTCAGCATTTTTGCTACTTACTGTGCCAACCTTCATAGAAATAAGTAGACTTTATAAACCTATTTTGTCCTCTATGAGAAATAATTTCATTTTATTAACAACTGATATCCCCAGCTGAACTCACATTACACTAACAATGTATTTTACATTATAGAAATGTGCATTCAAGATCTGCAGGAAGACCGACTATCACGTTACTAAAAGAACAAGGTAAATAACTCATTTTTTGCATCGACTGAGACAGTCGTAGTTTGTGGCCGTTTGGTTTTATACCTGCCTAATTGCCCAATGACCTCCGGCTTCAAGGGAAGAGACAGAAAGTTTGTGTGATACAAGGAATCTGGGCGTGCTGCCCTAGCTCTCCCTGGTTCTTTAAAGTGCCCGGTGTGCAGCACGGATACACGCGAGACTACCGCTGGGTAAAATTTCCAACCATATCTCATATAATACTTTCTAGTACTTACCTTACGAATGCAGTGGTGAATAAATACTTGATTGAACTATATGTACCTCTATGACTTTCTGTTGTAATTCAGGTTTAACCTCAATGCAATATCTACTTGGTGTTGACAATTTGATCTTTTAAAGGGAGGCAACACAAATTCATTTTATTTTCTAACTTCAGCATAAGCTAAGCAATTACTGATGTTTTGTCATGGAATTTAGGCTTGGTATAATTATAATCACTAATTTTGCAGGAGCAAGAAATGTTTTACTGCATGCGTTTGATGGGAATCCCAAGTATGCGATGGAAGGAACTAAGGAAGGCTACTATTTTTCAATACCTCCATCCATTGTTAGAAGTGAACAGGTAAAACTACAACAGAATCATTTATTCATTTACAATCTTCTGTATAACCTCCACAGAGCGACATTTGGTGGTAACAGAACAAATTGAGGCCAAACCAAACAAGGGGAAACTAATTTGATGGCTGTTTCCTGCTTTCTGCAGGTGTGTCATTCTATGGAAGTTATAATGTGCATGAAACCAATGTGAGAAATGAATGTGCCACTTCTTCAAGTTACCGCAGGCTGTACTTTTTTGGATTTTTTTATTTGACCATTAATACTTTATCATTGCTTTTGCAAGTTAAAATTTCTGATTGCTTTCGCAAGTTTAAATTTCTATCAAAATGGTGGATTGAAGTTTCGAAAAAAATCTGAAACTGGAAAAATAACGTTACTTCATGGGTTATTATGGTCTGTTGATTATTATACTGGATTCAGCTTGTGTGTAAATCAGTCTGTCCATCCATAGACACCTTCTTGGGGACACAACTCCTCTTACAGTTGAGTTTTGGCAGAATTTCTTTTAAACTTTCATAGATGAACAACTTCAACATGTAGATGCGCTTGAAGGAAAGAATCGTTCTGCAAGGATTTTTGCCATAATTTTGGCCCTTTCAGCTTGGGGGTATATTAACCTGCTGAAAAAAATTAATTCCATGTATAACCTTTATTTGCCAGTCAGCTTTCTACTGGAATATGGCAGGCATAAGAGTGCCTATACCCATATTTGAACCCGGGTCGCCAGATTAGACAGCAAGCACACTAACAACTGAGGTACGGAGACACACAACTAAAGGTCACATCTTTTAAGTGCAAATAACAAGACAGGGCCAGCAAAAAAAGGAACAGACAGGGAACACAATTAAACTTTAGTACATGTAATTGTTTCTTGATCCTAGAGCCAGATTTGACAAATTTGTTAATTATTTTCTGTTTTATCTCTTTCCACCAAGAAGCAGAAACTTGTGAGAGCGTTACCAGTCGAGAACTTATTGCTAGAAACAGACTCGCCAGCGCTTGGACCAGAAAAACAGGTTTGTTCAGTTGCTCAAAGAATTCTGGAAATCTTCAATAACTTGTCAGTCTGACTCATTTGTAGCATTTTTTATGTACAATGTCATGCCTATAGCCATGCAGAGGCACACCAAGGCACTTGCCTCGATAAAAATTTGAGATTTTACCAAAATAAGCATGTTTTTGGAGGAAAAAAACACCCAAAATATACCCTCGAAAATGTCTGTTTTGTATTTTTGTCTCAGAGTATACAGCCCTGGGAGTATACAGGTGTGTAAAGTCTACCAATAGTTAATTGGTAGAAAATGGTTTTTTGTAAAATTGGCTTTTAAATTATGATTTAATAAAACTGATATTGGCTGCTTAATTTAGACGACCATAAACATAGGTATACGCACAACCTCTTGAGAGCTGCCCTCTGTAGAGCAACAACCTCTTTATAACAACATTTTCAAAATTTCCCAAACCAGATATTTATTATAAATTTATCCTCAGTTGAGCAACAGCCTGTATAACGGCCAATATTTGCAGCTCCTAAAGGGTGTTGTTTTTAACATAGGTTTAACTGTACATGTATTATAATTATTATCTCTTGCTTGCCAGGATTTACTTTGTGTATATCACATGTGAACTTCTTCTGCATTGATTGTGTTTACTTCTGTATGTCATTGTGATAGCCAATCTTTCAATTGTGTGCACTATCGTTAACACACGTTATGTACTTCTGAACTGATTCATTACTTTTAATGTTGGAGTTGGTGTTGTTAGATTGTTGGAAAACTTATTGGTAAATAAGTGATATTAACAATAAATTTAACCTCTGTAGAGCAACCACCTCTCTATAATGACAAATATTTGCAGCTCCAAAAGGCGGTTTCTGTTTTATAAACCAGAAAAAAATTGCCCTCTTTACGGACAAGTTTCATAATAATGATCTTGATATGCAGGTGGCCTATAATTTAAAGTTGACTTAATAAGTAAAACCTGGTATAATACTCTTATTTTCAGACAAGAAATGTGCCTTCTAATATACCCATTTCATGTGAATATATAGCCGATGTAAAGAAGATGACTCCGATGCAGCTATCTCACCTGACCACACAAAATGCTATAAAATTATTTCCAAAATTAGCTCGATTTGTTGTGAAATAGTTGAAAATAAAACCATATCTTAGTTGTTGTGGTGTATTTTGTTGTTTGTGTAAGAAAATGATGGTAAAGCTAAGCACATTTAACATAGCTTCCTTGAATATACGTTGTCCACTCGGAGTTGTTATTTTAACTAATCAACATTACGGTAGAATAACAAAAACATACAAGGATTAATAAGCGACAGGTCAAATGTGCTCAGCTTTAATATTATGCAGTTTTGTTTCCATAGGGTTACAGTTATCAGCAATTTTTAGTCATACTATAGCAGTAGATTAACTTGCCCAGTTTCCGTAAATTTATTATAAATCAGTTCTGATTTGCTTCTTTCAAGCAACTGACAACTTCTCCACATATGGACAACACAACTGTAGCACATGTCACAGAAGAACACATAATAACCTACAAACCTTGTTTTACAATGTATGTATCTTGGGTAGGGGTGGGCTGATGCATCGAAATATCGATGCATTGCGATTCCGAATGTCCCGATAGTATGGATTGATAGTAAAAGTCTCGATCCAATGACTATCGCCGATAGTTAGCTCAACAATCGATAGTTATGATAGTTTCCCATTTATAAATAAATTTTATTATTAATTTAAAACAACTTCCGTTTTCGTTAAAAAGCTAATTGTAAATAAACACACGCATCAAAACAGCGACAAATTGGCACAATGGACTTATATCGCCTTAATTTTATTAATCTATTTCTGTCCAATTCATTTTAAATAATTTCCACAAATAGTAGATTTGTATGTTGTACAACAAAGTGATATCTTACACAGTGCAAATTGCATTTACAAGTTAATCTCTGGTTTTCAAATTTTGGCAATAACTATTGCAATGTATCGCAATAGTTTCCAGCAATACAATAGTACTTTCAGCGATAGCAATAGTATTGCAATAGTCCAAATTTGACTCAAGTCACCCCTAATCTTGGGTCTGCTGGAAGCAACTTCAGCACCATACCAACTTGGCTATAAAGTAGGCTTCTACTGGCTAGATTCTTAGCTTTTCATTTAAGAAGATATTGTATAAATAATTCAGATTTTGTACACCTTTTCAAACAAGTCTTCAGCAAGTAAAACTTCATACAGTTAAGTCCCGCTAAAAGTAACAAGACCAGTCAAAAAGTAGGCCTTTAAGCAGATAGTATTTGCTCTAAAATAAAATTACAAATACCTTCAAAGTTCATGATTTCAAAAGAAACAAGTGGTCTAAATAGCGAACCATTTTTCTTCTAAATTGAATACTTCGTTTCTTAAAATCGAATATATCTGCAGGATTCCACTGGATAAGAAGTGCTCTCATTTCCATAACTTTACTGTCTGCTATTTACGAAATCATCACTTACTATTATATACACTGAAAAGTAATTACCGTTATTTTCACAGGTATTAAATTTTGTAGATTTTGGTAATTTGGTTGTTCTTAAATTCATGGATTTAGAATATTGACCGAAAAATAGATTATGTATTTTGTGGTTAAAATTTCGAGGGATTTAATTTCGCAATCAAGTTCATCAGCGAAAATTAATCCACTGGGAATATTAATAATTTTACAGTACATTGTTGATTGAACTGTTGACATGGAGAACGATATCAACTGGTTTTATCATGTGGTTTTCACAATGTTATCTAAAGTAAACACACTCCATCATCATTGCTGTATGTTTAGTTGTTGATAACAAACCAAATTCAGATGAGATATAATTTTTCTATCGCAACAAACATGCAGACTGAATTTTACTGATATAGGCTCTGTGGTTTCTCCAGTTTTTCAGTGGATGTTATTAGTTTTCCTACTCCTAGGTTATCAACCAGTAGGCTATCCAGTATCTATACTGGTGTCAAATCACTATAGCCTCTCATTGTCACAGGTTTGAATCTCACGGGGTCATAACAGGTCTGAATCCCACATCACTATAGAACTTGATGAGAAAAGCTGAATATCGGACAGAAAGAGGTGCTTTATTATAACATACCAACCAGTATTATTTCACAATAGTGTTATTGGTTACACATAGAACTCGTGTGGTGTAATGTCACTTTGATACTAGTATTTGCTCATCCTTTTAATGGGATAATTGTAATTGCCAAGTGGTCTAATGCATTCCTACTTCATATTGATTAAGAAATAATGAATATGTACCTGTGTTTTATCATAGAATAAAGCACAAACATGAGTTCAGATGCATAGTAATTAAATCACAAGTGTGTAGCACGAGTGATTTAATGTAAGCATCCAAACAAATGACTGTGCTTTATTCTACGATAAAACACAGGTACAAATTCATTATTTGATTCTAACATTGCCAATATTCCACATTTAACAACACATCATATATAGTAACCAAGACTTTTCTTCATCAGAAAGATATTTGCAGTTTAAAGTTATTCATCCGTAATGGTGTTTACTGGCAGTTCGTGCATACCGTGGTTTTCTTAATGTGTATACACAATGTAGCTGACATTGCTGGTTGCGTTAAAACAGACAGTTGACCAGACATGAGTGTAGAGAAAGCTCCATGCACCTATTCAAAGGTTATCAAGGAAATCCATTGGACCATGTGCAAAATTTCCCATGTTCTTTTTATTGGTCAACTTGATTACTGATTTACAAGTGTTTTATCAAAGCACTAACTGAAATATAAAACTAATGCTCAAGTTTAAAGTCTATTTATTGCTTTTACAACTACAAATTTGGGACTGGTTTGGTTTTGTAGGAGTTCATTACTGCGTTATTGTTAAAACTGCAGATCCATATACCACAATATGTAATTGTTATAGAATTATAATCAAGAATTAAAATTTGGACATACAAAAAGTTTATCATTTCCACAAGTGCTTTGATAAAACAGTATCTAGGCGTCTGGTCAATTGTACTCAACAGTAAAGGTTCGAATCCCATTACAGATCCAAACCATTCAGAAGTCACTTGTCTCAAGACTGCAGGTTCGAATCCTACAAGCAAACATTACTGTGTAGAATTTGTACATGTGGAAGCCATCAGTTGGCTTGCAGAGGACGGTAGATTTTAATCGATGTTCCCATAATAATCAATGCTAAATGCATGTGTCAACGGCACACAGGATCTTCCTACATTGTATTGGCTGCAAGAGTATCTACATGAAGGTGGCAGTTCATGTATTAAACTCATGTTTGTTTGATTATGCTTACATTTTTCACCTTTCAGAATTTTCCCTGACAGATATGCAAATGACCTTGACTTCAAGGGATGAACAAGGAATCCGGGTGCATTTCACCCTACTGTAAAATCATTAATTTTTGTGGGGGAAAATTCTTTGTTTTGTGGTTGAACTTGACCACGAAATCTAATCTAATCACGGTTTATCAACCTTCCAAATACTTAGCAAAGGTTTCCCTTTCATGTTTTGCAACCCACAAAACTTACCAAAATCCACGAAATCAATTGCCCAGAAAATTAATAGATTTTACAGTAGCCTTTTCTGTTGTTTATCATGCCCGATGTACATCTCCAATGCATGTTAGACTACATGTACCACTTGGTTACTGGCCAATTCATCTAAAGTTGGGTGGCGACCAATATTTAAAGCGTTTCAGAAGGCTTAGAATCAACCCATGGACCTCAAGATCTGTAATCAAGATTGGTATCCACTAAATATCTACTGAGACAATGGTTTTATTAATCAGACTTATATACAAGAGGGCCCAAAGGGCCATAGGTCGCTCACCTGTCCTAGTAGTTCATACAGACCCCTTGATGGTAGCTTCTATTGCATGTACAAGGTTTTCATATTGTCTTATAAAGCGACGTTGCAATTTACATTACATTGCATATTGAAGTTTAAGCCAAGTTTTGTCTATGATTCGACCTTGTGACCTAGCTTTTGACTTGGGATGACCCAATATTGAACTTGACCTAGATTTTGTTGAGATGATCATTTTGACTAAGTCTCATGAAGATTAGACCAAAATTGTAACCTCTAGTGACTACACAAGGTTTTTCTATGCTTTGACCTTATGACCTAGTTTTTGACCCCAGATGACCCAATATCGAACTTGACCTAGATTTTGTTGACATTCTCATTGTGACCCAGTTTCATAAAGGTAAGGTCAAAATTGTGACCTCTACAGTCTACTCAAGGTTTTTCTTTGACCTTGTGACCTAGTTTTTGACCCCGGATGGCCCAATATCGAACTTGATCTAGATTTTGTTGACATGATCATTGTGACCAAGTTTGATAAAGATTAGGTCAAAATTGTGACCTCTAGTGACTACACAAGGTTTTTCTATGATTTGACCTTGTGGCCTAGTTTTTGACCCAATATTGAACTTGATCTAGATTTTGTTGAGATGACCAATTTGACCTAGTTTCATAAAGATTAGGCTAAAACTGTAACCTCTAGTGACTACACAAGATTTTTCTATGATTTGACCTTGTGACCTAGTTTTTGATCCCGGATGAAGCAATATCAAACTTGACCTAGATTTTGTTGAGATGATCATTTTAACCAAGTTTCATAAAGATTAGACCAAAATTGTGACCTCTAGTGACTACACAAGGTTTTTCTATGATTTGACCTTGTGACCTAGTTTTTGACCCCAGTTGACCCAATATCGAACTTGACCTAGATTTTGTTGAGATGATCATTGTGACCAAGTTTCATAAGGACTAGGTCGAAATTATGACCTCTACTGACTACACAAGGTTTTTCTATGATTTGACCTAGAGACCTAGTTTTTGACCCCAGATGACCCAATATTGAACTTGACATAGATTTTGTTGAGATGATCATTGTGACCAAGTTTCATAAAGATTAGGCCAAAACTGTGACCTACAGTGTCTACACAAATTGTGGACGGACGACGGACGGACGACGGACGGACGAAGAGTGATCACAAAAGCTCACTCTGTCACTTTGTGACAGGTGAGCTAATAAAGCGCAATGAAAGATAAATCAAAAGTTACAATACATTTATTTCCATCAGTACGACATAACATGATACATAGTTAAGCAAGAACATTTCTGAGGCTAAAATAAAATTACATCTGTGTTATATATACATGTAATTATCAGAGGGGTTTAATTGCTTAATAAAAATATTAAAATATTACAATTCCATTTCTATACTTGAAACTTTGACTAATAAAAATTCACACACAAAATATACATATTTCTTCAAACCTTAGACTAACCATGGGTGCAAGTAAAATATTCTGAAAAACCTGAAATCTTGAAAATTGTCAATTTTGTAGAGAAATTAAAGAAAACCAGACTTTTTGGTGCACACATAAACCTGAAATAAGGTATATAACTGAAAACTTGCACCCATGTAGGCAGGTAAACATTATTACAACATACAGAAAGGAAGGAAAGAGAAAATATTGGCCATCAGTTCGTTAAAGAACATAGAGAATGTTTCTTTCTAGATATAAGTAAACCTGAAGCATTGCTTGATTAAAAGATTTAAAATACCAAGCTACTATACTTGCTTCCAAATTTGGTGTTTCTGTGCATGACTGCCAAAAATCTGGGTATCCAAATACCAATTTGGAACACTTCGTACCTTACATACTGTATATGTGCACAACTAACAGGAACCAATTAGGGGCTCGCTGACAGGTGACAAACTAATACACAAAAACTGATATATAAACAACAGTTACCAGTAACAGTTTGAGTTTCTAGCAGCAATTTTATAAAATCAACTTCGAAACCTAAAACCCAACCTTTCTGAAAGTATAAATCAGAAATTGACCTTTGACCTCAAAATCAATATTAGTAAGTTACCAACATCTATGTAAAGTTCTCATATTATTGATTGGAAACCACTTGGTCTACTGACGGACAGACAGGCTGACCGACATTCATTTGAATGCTTCGATGAGGTACATAATAATACATGTTGATAAGTGACATTACCAACTTGACAAGACCAGCAAAATAAAGTATAACTAATGCATATATACATATACAAAGTACTAGTTTTAGTAGAAATATAATATAAAGAATGGACTAAAACACTTAGCTACTCATAGGTTCTTTAACACATAATATTGCAATAACAGGTCAAGATAAACGCACATTTACATCGATTAAATTTCACCTTATTTGACAATCAACGAAAAACACTCTGTTCAAATAAATAAATACAATAGGTGGCCTCCAGATAACAAATATATGTAGTTAAATTATTACTGTATACTTTTGTAAAGTTTTAATTTCAACCATTAAAGCTGTCACTGATTTGATCTAATTGAAGATTCCGATATATAGATTTACAGTTTACACAAGTTTATAAATCATGATTCACTTATCTAGCCATTCTACATGGTATGTAATTGGTCAATTGCAAAATAAGTTAGCCTTGACACATTTTGACAATTTGTCAACTTTCACTCTACCAAGAAGAGTTTTTGCAGGAAAAATTAGGGTTTTGGGTGGGTACCCATATATTGATATTTCAAAATGTTAATTGATAATCGATCGGCTAAATATATTGTCGATACATCAATATCGTTTCTTTCATGACAGCAATGAAACTTACAAAGGCTAAAATCTGCCAAAAAAGTAAATAAACATTTTGGACTAATTCTGGTTGACACGTTTGTCATACTAAATCTGGATTTGTGAAGTCTGGCTTAAAATTCTTTCAGCATATACAAAGTAACATATATGATATTATTATATAGTGCCCACCAAAAATAAGTATACAGTAAATAATTGTTGCAAAATTAAACTTGGTTGACTTATTTTTATCAGACGGTCACAATTATACTAGTTTCTGAAACTACAGTTACTAAATGAGTCAAAATAGAGATAGAAGTAAAGATGAAGATGTTCGGAACTAAAATAGCCATGTGATCAAAAAGGCCGAATTTTCCAACTTTTTGTGACAAATATATTGTTGCTTCACTGTTCTGCAAATAGTATTATTACAGGCAAGTAAGTGGGCAAATAACATCTGTATACTTATTTTTAGTGGGCAGTGTATATATCAAGTATGAGTGGCTGGGGGTCATACTGAGGCAGAATAGGACAATCCTGAAAAGAAGATACAATTCTGTTTTATGTGCCATTCCTGATGTAAAGCACACATACCTACACATAAAGTCCTAAGCTCAGTTTGCAACATTGTTCTTATAATATATATTAATGTTAAAATTCAGCCTATGAAATTTCAATGATCATGACATGTTGATTGGTCAATAATTTTATTTTTATCATCAAAATTCAAATAACTTGTTTTTTCTGCAGAAAAGTCCATTCTTCCTACAAACTAGAGCAGCAAATCCAGATTTTCAGATGTGTATGACCTTGGATGTATCTATCTTCTTTTCTTCATTAAAATTAATTAAGTGTCCACATTGATCTATACTGTAGTTAAGATATTGATTACATAAATTCACAGAAAGCTTCCGCACCACTCGTTCAAAGCAATGTAACAATCACCTTGCTGTTTAGAATTTGCATTACATGCGCCCTTCAGCCAATCTTTAAAAAGCTCTTCATCTTTTCGAAGAATAAGAAATTGTCCAAGAACCACATATGCCTATAAATAGAAAGCATTCAAACAAGAATAAATACATGTATGTATATATATATATATATATATACATCATTTTTTAGCTCACCTGAGCACTGAGCTATTGTGATCACCCTATGCAATGTTTGTCTCTATGAATACTAGGTCAAGTTCGTAACTGGATCATCTGGGGTCAAAAACTAGGTCACATCAAAGAAAACCTTGTTAACACTCTAGAGGTCACATTTTTTACCTAATTTTTATGAAACTTGGTCACAATGTTGGTCTCTCTGAAATCTAGGTCAAGTTAGTAACTAGGTCAATCTGGGGTCAAAATCTAGGTCATTAGGTCAAGTCAAAGAAAAACCTTGTTAACACTCTAGAGGTAAAAAAAAAATTATGATCTTAATGAAACTTGGCCACAATGTGTATCTCTTCGAAATCTAGGTCAAGTTTGCAACTTGGTCATCTTGGGTCAAAACCTAGGTCAAATCAAAGAAAAACCTTGTTAACACTCTAAAGGTCACATTTTTTACCTAATCTTTATGGAACTTTGTCAAAATGTCTGTCTCTATGAATCTAGGTCAAATATTAAGGTCATATCATAACAAATACTGATTCTGCCTAAACTGCTAGTCATCAGGTGCACAGAGCTTTAGGACAAATGGCCCTCTTGTTTACAAATAAATGCCAAGTGAATAATCTGGATATTGATCTACAAAACATGTGTATGACTTTGAGTCCAGTTACTTATCTAAAACTTGCAAATAAAAGTTATAAATATTAAATATTATAATAGCAACGTATACAACGGCAGTCCATGTGCGCATAAGAACGAGAAAATCGTGAAGTATTTGTGAAACGCGTGCATGTTATGAAATAAATTTTGAAAACATAACGTATATGGTCAATAGCGAGATATAGCGGATAAAATTAAACACCACAACTATAAAATACCATGCCCTTACTGTTATTCCGATCAAAGACAGTCGTACCGACATTGTAACTTCAGAAGTCGCCGACATTCATTACATCATAGAAATGCCGCCGCTAAATATCAGACGTTGCCGACTTATGTCGGGCAATCAAAAGAAACTGTAGGAGAACCGACATCAAAGAAATCATAGCCATACTTTATGCACATTGGAATTTTGATTGATCTGCATGCTCGAGTATTTATTAGCACGCTTTGACACAATTAATAGAAACATATCAACACATCGCTAATTTAAATTTATTAGAATTCACGCTTTAGACGTCTGTTTAATTGGTGTTATTGGAATAATTCATGATTGATAAAATATATACATGTTATGTAACAATAATGGATTAATATTTGAAGGTAATTATGAATTTGTCCCGTCTTCGCAAAACATACATGTGCATGTTAAATTTCGCGTCAATTAGATCTAGCATCAAAGTGATCCAACGTAAGATATTACAGTGCTCCAGCTGGGATTTGAAAAGGGCAGGATGCAACTTTTTGAAAAAGGCACTCTGGGGGAGGGTGTGGGAGGGTGTGTCCCCAAGAAAATTTTGAAGTTTTAAAGCCTGCTAATTACATCTCCTGTGTTTCCTGACAGAAATTGTGATGTTTCTCCAGTAAGCAAATAAACCTTTTCATTAAAAGGTAAAAAGTATTTTGTACAAAATGAAGTAAATATCACAAAACATGTCATTTAAACATACACGCAAACATGCGCGTACGGCAATTAATTGACGTGGTGAATACGAAAATTTAGATCCCGTGAATCTTCATAGATTTCAATCGAAAGTTTCTACATCGATCTGTAGTTGATATCATTGTAGTATTGTCTTAAGGAAATAAGACATTTCATGGCAAATGATTTATAATCTAACATCATTTTGAAGTATTGAACGAGATTGAAAATTGTCCAACTTTAGAACTTACACGAGCAGTGTCAACGCTGGTGGACCTTGATTATCTGAATATCGTCAAAATCCACAATAACTTTCAAATGGTTAATACATCGTCAAATACTTTAAAGGCTCGATTTAATTCATTAAGATTTATTTTAACATCATCCTTTTGATATTTTTATATAACGTATTCACTGTGATGATTTACACTTTTTACAGTACTACGCCCAAGTCTCTACACACGTGAGTTTTACATATGACGTCACTGTGTAACTGACTTGAGTTTACATTTTTCTCTCATAAATACATCGGTCTGCAATCAAATAGTCATGATAATCTAATTAAGCTGGATATATATAAGGATGTCAATTTGTCTCAATTCTGGGACATATGCACGATATTCGTCTGAGCTCAATTCAAGGTCAGTTCGACCGCGTATTTAATCTCGTGGTCCCGCCCGATTGTCGCAACGATGCTATTTACGATAAAATTTGCTATCTGGTATCAAGAACTCGTAGTCTGGAACAATATTATGAATAAATTAAAATCTTCGCACAAAATACGCAAACCTATGCACGCAGAGAACTAAATTAAATTACATGTACAATTTGGTCGATGTTAATGTTATATGACAGTGATTTTTTTCCTTCTTTATAAGGGTCCGGAAAACGGACCCTTTCCCAATTGCAAATAGGCTATAATTTTCCCAAAATGAATGGAGAAATTCCCAATAAACAATTGAAAAAAATAATTTTCAAAATCGGACATAAAATGATTAAAGTTATTAACATTTTTGACAAGAGGTCAAGCATAAAAGTTCAAAGAAACCAGTAAACATTCACATGTAATCTTTTTTAGCTCACCTGTCACAAAGTGACAGAGTGAGCTTTTGTGATCACACTTCGTCCGTCGTCCGTCCGTCAACAATTGGGTTGTGTCCTCTCTAGAGGTCACAATTTTGGCCTAATCTTTATGAAACTTGGTCACAATGATCATCTCAACAAAATCTAGGTCAAGTTCGATATTGGGTCATCTGAGGTCAAAAACTAGCTCACTAGGTCAAATTATAGAAAAACCTTGTTTTAAACCTTTCAACATGTAGTCTTCATGGTCACTAAACTCTCTGCTGTAACTCTCTACACTCTATACATACAAGTAAACTTTCATCAACCAATGAAAATGTGTATCAGGGTTCACAGCAGTTTTGTAAAGGTCAAATATCAAAATATTCTAGTATTTTAAGCAGGGTGTGAATTGTAATGGTTAAGTGGAAATCAAAGCGCTGTAGGGAGCATAGACATTTTCCTGAGGGTCGTGGGTTCAAACCCCACTGGAACCATAATTTTTATTTTTTTATTTTTATTTTTTTTAAATGTTTAGGTATTGTTTTGTCTTTATAACATGTATTTGTACATTTTCCTGATGGTCGTGGGTTCAACCCCCACTGGAACCATAATTTTTATTTTTTTATTTTTATTTTTTTTAGTGTTTAGGTATTGTTTTGTCTTTATAGCATGTATTTGTACATTTTCCTGATGGTCGTGGGTTCAACCCTCACTGGAACCATAACTTTTATTTTTTTATTTTTATTTTTTTAAGTGTTTAGGTATTGTTTTGTCTTTATAGCATGTATTTGTACAGTTATATGGAGGAAAAATTTGTTTAAAATATAGGTCAAATCATAGAAAAACCTTGTGTAGTCAGTCACCAGAGGTTACAATTTCAACTTAATCTTTATGAAACTTTGTCACAATGATCCTGTCAACAAAATCTAGGCCAAGTTCGATTTTGGGTCATCTGGCGTCAAAAACAAGGTCACAATGTCAATTGACATTTTCCTGAGGGTCGTGGGTTCAAACCCCACTGGAACCATGATTTTGTTTTAAGTGTTTAGGTATTGTTCTGTCTTTATAGCATGTTTGTGTACAGTTATATGGAGGAAATATTTTGTTTAAATTATAGGTCAGATCATAGAAAAACCCTGTGTAGTCACCAGAGGTTACAATTTCGACTTAATCTTTATGAAATTTGGTCCTAATAATCATCTCAACACAATCTAGGTTAAGTTTGATATTAATTAAGTCATCTGGGGTCAAACGCTAGGTCACATGGTCAAATCATACAAAAACTTGCAATAGAGGCTGAATTTCCTTAAATTTTATTCAGAAAATGTGTAGGATCACCATAGGGGTGTGCATGCACTAGTACGACAGGTGAGCGACCTAGGGCCCTTTGGACCCTCTTGTTTCTGTTTTATTTGGCCTTTCTGCTTCATGGAAATTCCCAATTTCAAGCTGTCACGACTCGAAAATTCCCAATCTGAATGGACCCGGACCCAAAGGCCTTTCCCAAAGAGGCAAAAAAAATCACTGTATGACGTCATCCGTCTATTTACGGAAAATAGAGTCAAGCTTTCCGAAAATGAGGCGGCCTAGTTCACATGAGGTCATGGTACTTTAATTTCGATACGTTTTCAATACAATAACTGTGCTTGGTTTGACGGTAGCTAAATTATTTGGTCTATTTGATCATTTTTACACGGAGAATTATCGATCTTTTGACGATTCGTGCCATCGGCAAAAATAAAAAAGTGCAATTTGATTTTTTCCCCCCACTTTCATAATAAATACGGTCGCCGGTCTTGTAAACCGTAAAATTAAAAAAAGTCCTGGCCAAGATGACTCGGATTTTGTAACCAGCTATGATATTTTATCCATTTGTCATGGAATGTATGTATTTTCCTTATAAATTCTTTACACTCGGTGCGTTTGATCTCGGATTGTTTTATCTTTATACCAGATGAGCATCTGACACCAAAGCACTTTAATGAGGCTATTTTGATTAACGCTGGTGAGTCAGTCATACAGAGTCGAATCTTTTTGGCAGACTGTATCAAATTCAAAACTCCTGGACTTGTCAGTCATATTTGGGAATGACTGCAACAACAGTACTGAGTAGTAAAGATAATTTACCTTATCAAATCCCTGTTCCGCTAAGCGGCCACCAAGGGTTGCTCCAATGCCAGGTAATTCTGTAACATCTTTATCCATCATTGGTTCTGATACAAAGTTTCTCGTTTTTTGTGATGTTGATGACATGTTTCCTTCTTATGTGTAGTCTACAAAAGAATTAAACATTTTAATTTATTATGCTTATTTTTGTTCATGTTTACTTATAATCAAGCTAAAAATGATTGTGATTCTTGTAACCCTACCTTATTAATCCTATTTTTCCCCAACCTTAAACATTTTATGGCTTTTAAATTTCGCAGGAAGTCACAGCAGCTTAATGATTTTCTATTGGATAATCACAAAATATTTCAATATTGTACCCTCAGGCCTGTTGTCCTACATCATGTATATATACGTTAATGGACAGGTTCCCCCTGACCGTTGATTCACCACCGATTCTGTTTTTATCCTGTAATGTTGATACGGTGGCAGTATCCAGTCTTCTTCCCCTATCGGATACTTAGCCTTATAAATGATCAATCCTTCAACATAATCTTTTATTTATGTCATGCAATCAAGGCATTTACCTTTAGTATACCTCATGTAGACGATTAGTTGACTATTACCTCAGGGCAGTCAAATACCCAATATCACATCAACTCTTTTTTCCCCGAGAATCATAAGACTTTGGAACAGTCTCCCATCCCATGTCAAATCAAGTCCCAGCCTAGACATCTATTCTAACAGACCGGTGACGGTCACATTCTAGCCTGTACATATTATCCTGTTTTTATCTGCACTCTTTCACCTATGATCTTGGATCTTTTTATTTGAGCACATAACAATTATAGTTGATTTCGATTGTTCGGGAGTATTATGAAAATGTGGAAATTATGACAAAACCAGTAGTATATACTTTCATGTGATGAACTGTTCATGTATGTAAACCCTGGGGAATTCCAATGATATCTGAACTGTGCTCAGGTACACGTGCTATACTGGTCATCTGTTGTTTCTAGGTACTTAAACAGTTGAAGCTATTATCATTGTTCAAATGCAATAACCAACGTACATAGTCTAATAGATCTGGAACCACTAAGCTCATCAGACCAGCCACAGACAAGCAGAGCAATATCGACAGATGAGCAGAGCTAAATACGGTATCAAACAGGAATATGGGAAGTTAAGTTGCCTTCTACCAAATACGATTTAAGTATTGGCAGATATCAGTAAAATCAATCTTGACTTGAGCAGAACAGCTGGGCGCCACACCTTTTTTAAACTTAAACCGCAGCTTTGTCCCTCGCAGTAGTAATGCACAACGTGACAAGTCAATTGAAACCACGGCCCTAACCCCAGGGATGGGACTGGGAGGGGGAAAGCAGAGGAACTGTCCCGCATTTTACCTTTCTGATATACCCGCACTCTGTGGGGCTTTTGTTCTGCACCAAAATAACAGGGAAATATAGCGGGACTAAACCCATGAGGTATAGCGCTTTTAGGGCAGGACAATTGCGGGGATTTTACCAACTGTATGGCCCTTGGGGAGCAGTGATTTTACCAGAGATTTAAAAAGACAGTTAAGTAAAAATCACCACCCTTCCCCCGGGTTGGTTTCAATTGACTGACCAGTGCATAATACAGATCTAGCATTGTCATTTGTACTCAGCATGCCCACTGGAATTTTAAAAAGTGGGTACAGGCGTTAGAAAAGCGGGTACTGAAATTTAAAGTCTTTAAAATAATGGCTGCCAATTTGCGAGAACTTTCCAAAATGTTTTATCCTAAATTAATAACACACGCAATATTGGTCCAGTTTAACGTCACACTCGTAGTAAAATGCTGTTATGACCAAATGACGACCTCATTCACTCGATTGATTAGTAGAAATAGTGCCTCGGCATTTGGAAGTTGGAAATGTGACGTAATACGAATGAGTCAAGATCGTCTTTATGTTTGACGCATGTCGTTTAACGATTTTCATTAAAAAGCAAGCGTTTATCGCGTTTAAGGTTGCCAACTGCTAAAAGTTTTGCCAAGATTGTTTATTAGTCTGCTGCAACAAAATGCGTACCCACACGCAGGGACATTGAAAAAAATTACACGAACAGCATGTTTTCTACGTGAAAAATGCAAGATTCTGCGTAACTGGGCATGCTGGTGTACACTGCCAATGCACCAAACACATGTGGATTTAGTAGGGAGTCTTGATATTGGGCTTTAGTATTCTCTTCCTGATCAGCTGCCTGGTGACCACCTGTAGTGGACCTCAGGCTCGAACTAGGGCCCGGGAAAAGTTGGTTGAAACTATTTCTGGATACCATAACTAAATGGTCTTTTACACTGACGTGTCGGCCTTTGATCTGTTGATGAAATGGAATGATCATCGTCAAAAACCTTGGACTAGGTTGAAACACATGATAAACACAATTGAGCTATCTAAGGATAGTAGGTGTTCGTGGCAGTATATTTTGCAAATGTTCTGATTATTTTACTAAGTCATAACAGACAGATAGGAGAAACGCAATTTTTTAAAAACGAAAGTTGAATTGTCAAAAATTAAGCGAGTCGTTGACAGCATTTTCTTGATTACATGTATTGCAACTAAATAGACACGGAAATTTTCAGGAATTTTTAACACAACCAATCGCCTTCCTTTCTTACAATAACATACCTCAATTTCGTTGATCCTTTTCACACAATGATGCTGTTGCTAAAAATAACACTGACTGTAGGAACGCAAAAAGCGCGCAAAATGGTTTATTTTTGTAAAGCCAAGGGAGGTCATTCGGAGCACCTCGTACAATTCTGCTGTAGAATCATACCTCGGATGTACGTCGACGGACTACTTTCAAGATGGAGACGGCTTATTGACGGCGACGTCTGTCAAAATCAGAAACTATTGTATAACGCCTAAAATTAATGATTTAGGTACGCATTGTTGCAGTGTGATGAACCAAAATGGTTTCTTTACTCGCTGAAACATTGAGAGGCTGATATTTTAGCGTGATCTGCCACATGGAGTCTGTTTTTGCCTGCAAAAACGAAACAAGACAAACTGTCACAGTGTCAGTGGAAAAATGTAAGTTATTTAATTAATTGTCGTGATTACTCGATTTCTGTTTTATAATGATGTCTCATAATTTCATGGTCCAATGCACTTACTGGCAATATCGAGCCCCCTTGTCATAGTTTTGTAATGCCAGCCCAAGGGTTCAACTAGCTGCTAGGGTCATTTTGATACCTTTGACTAAACTTCAAAGTCTAAATATTAAAGTACATTTTACCATTTTAAAGTCAAAATACCATGGCCCTTCAAACCAAAATCTAAAATGTGGCTTTTGGAAATGTCATGGGTCAAAACTCAAATTGAACCCCTTCCAGCTAGGCACTAGCCAAGCTACTTCTACTAGGTAACCACAGATACAAGGTATACCGTTAATACCCTTATTTATAGTCAATGGCTCACCAACAGGGAATATCAGACTCAGATCGGACCTCATCAGGTTTCAAACTTTCAAACACCAGCTTCAATTAAGGCATAGTATTAAAAGGGTGA
Source organism: Spisula solida (assembly GCA_947247005.1). Taxonomy (NCBI): domain Eukaryota; kingdom Metazoa; phylum Mollusca; class Bivalvia; order Venerida; family Mactridae; genus Spisula; species Spisula solida. The sequence goes on from OX365945.1 coordinate 56,780,704, forward strand.
AATTGTGCACATGTGACTAATTGAATTGGGACTTGAACCCAGGAACCCTGGCAATAATAGTAGCTCTGCATACTGAGTAACCCGGGTGCCTTTCATGAGTCTATCTATCTGTCTCCAGCCACTACACTCATTAGTTTCATATTTGGTAATCAATTTTAACAACATATTTTTGCAGGTACTGATTGGTTGGTCCATACAGGCCAAAGCCCAAAGGTTGATAATCTCGGAGGTTGCAATGGGGACCTGAATGATCAGTGAAACTACAGAGCCTGTACATCTAAGAGTTTGAAAAAGTTACAGATGTGGTTTATGACTATAAAACAATATCAGGTAATATCTTATCCTTGCATATGTTTTTCAGTGGTATAGTCCCGAGAATTTGACACGACTCTCGACATTTTATTAGCATAATAACAGCTGATATATTGTCTATATTTATAACTTCGGTTGTATGTATTCATAAGCGTGACGTATCACAAAGATGCTCAATGTGTAATACAAACACAAATCTAAAGGACCAATATTGCACGATTCGCTTGCAGAAATTTATATATTAAACGCAATAACCTTGTAATATATTCAATAATTCATGCATAAAGGTCAGGCTCAGGTCAAACTCTCTGAGCTATACTGTTATTGCCTTCTTTGCTTGACACTTAGCATAATTGGTATAGTGCCAGGATAATGCCATATGTGACCTGGGAGGGAATCTCTTTATGACTGAAATACTGTTTACCAATGGAACTTGTAACAACTTAGGTTCATATCACAAGATTATACTGTCTATACAAAGGAGTTATCATGTTAATTAAGTATCCTAATTAAATTTTACTTGATAATTTATTTAATACAATGTATATAATAATTTATTTAATACAATGTAGTTATTAAGAAATTTAATTTTTACAACAAGTCCAAATAACTCTGGAAATGCAAATCAATGGGTTATGTCATGTTGTAATTGATTGCCCTTTTGAAAGTGAACTTGTAAGTACATTTGTGTATTCCAAGTTTAAAATGGATACCTTTTAAAGTTTGGTTTTGAGAAATATTGTCTCACATAAAATTAACCTGAAAACTTTGCTAACACAGCCGCAGTTTGACTTTACTTCTATGAAAACCATGCTAAAAATTGTTATCTTGACTTGGGCCTAAAATAAAATTTTGTTTGTTTCCCCATCCGCTACCTACCCGAAAAAAAACAGCCCTACCCAAAATATTTTATTGCCCAAATTGAAATAATATTTTTTTATGAAAAATTGGGGATGAAATATTTATTTTTTGTATAAAGGTTGGTTCTTACTAGTAAATTTGGTACCTATTTTCATGTAAGACGGTTGGTTTTCACCTTAGAGTTAACTAAATGTCCTTACTTGTGTTGATATATCAATTTGCACTGAGAGGGTACCGATATGGTTATACACCGTGGTAGGTAGGGAAGGGGAAACAAACACTAATTTATTTTTAGCCCTACCTATGCAGATTTCGGACAAGTAGTTTCCAATATTAAATTCTAAGACCTTAAACTTTGCATGACAAATTCAGCTAGCTACATGAAAAGATAAAATTGTGTCATATTGAATGCTTCTAATAGTGTAGGCCAAAAAATAATGGTCCACATTTTCTCAGAAAACCCAGTGTTATGCACTAGATATGAGTAAATATCTAGGTTTAAATAGGGATGGTTAGTTACATTTATTCATTCAAGCTATAAACAACACATTGTCAAGTAGAAACTATTTTATGTTAATTTTTGTCAATTTTAAGAATAATAAGATAAATTGTTTTTAAGAATTTACAATTTATAAATTTAAAAAAAATAGATTTTTTCCTAATTTGTCAGGTACCGGTGCCTTTCCCAATCAAGCAGGGAAAATGTGCTGAGTAAAATTATGAACTGGCAATATGTAGTTTACATTTGAATTAGATATGATTTCCCTAACTTAGAAACTTAGTAATATTATTTACGTACCGGTAATACCAATTGTTGATACTTTTCTGTAATTATCATTACAACTATTTTTGCAGATATTTGCACAAGAGTGGAAGATGTTCAAGATGCTACATCTGAAATGTGGTTTTCCATGCCTTGTGATGTTGAAATAGCTCATGACTATAATCATAACCGAAGCCAAGCCTCACTAGCTTGATGCACCAGGAAATTGACAGAAAGAATCAAATTTAGTTGTGAATTAACATAATAAATAGTGTTACAGTATCTAAACGCTTTTCCTGTTGTCTAAAGAGTTACCAATATATTAATGACCACCACAGTACTACAAGTGTTTTTTCCCCAACAAATTATACCTTGATTATAGTGAGAAACTACAAATTTGGGTACCCGGTATAATTACTACTAAACAAAATTATGTTGAGAACCAATTCTAGTAATAGTACTAGTAATACTCTGGTGGTCATAAGTAATGTTGATTTACCAAATAAATGAATGTAGTAAAATGTACTGGAAACACATACTATAACACTTCATATTTACACTACAGACTGCTCAAAACAGTGAAACACTACTTTCTGTGATCACTCTTTATCCGTCCATGTCCATCTACTATATTGCTCTTGTAGATACAAGAGGTTACAATTAAGGGTTATCTTTATGAAGATTAGTCATAATGCTGGATTAAATCATTGAAAATAGTCAGATGTGAGAGTACTCAAATGAGAGCTAATTCTGAGCAAGAGCCTTGAAGAGAAAACAGACCAAAAGGACAACCACACAACACAAGGACAACCCACAATAGATGCACTTCAGAAACTTGATATGTGGGTATGGGCTAATGGGGAGATCGTGCTCATTTAAATATTTGCTCACTGTCAGATGACAAATGGTAAATGCCCATGCTCGCTGTCAGATGACAAATGTTACATGCTCACTGTCAGATGACAAATGGTACATGCCCATGCTCGCTGTCAGATAACAAATGTTACACGCTCACAGTCAAATGACAAATGTTTCATGCTCACTGTCAGATGACAAATGTTACATGCTCCGTGTCAGATGACGAATGGTTCATGCCCATGCTCACTGTCAGATAACAAATGTTACATGCTCACTGTCAAATGACAAATGTTACACGCTCACTGTCAGATAACAAATGTTACATGCTCACTGTCAAATGACAAATGTTACACGCTCACTGTCAGATAACAAATGTTACACGCTCACTGTCAGATGACAAATGTTACGTGCTCACTGTCAGATGACAAAAGTTACATGCACATGCTCACTGTTGGATGACAAATGCTACATGCCCATGCTCACTGTCAGATGACAGATGTTATATGCACCTGCTCGCTGTTGGATGACAAATGTTATATGCACCTGCTCACTGTTAGATGACAAATGATACATGCCCATGCTCACCGTCAGATGACAAATGTTACATGCTCACTGTCAAATGACAAATGTTACACGCTCACTGTCAGATAACAAATGTTACATGCTCACTGTCAAATGACAAATGTTACACGCTCACTGTCAGATAACAAATGTTACACGCTCACTGTCAGATGACAAATGTTACGTGCTCACTGTCAGATGACAGATGTTATATGCACCTGCTCGCTGTTGGATGACAAATGTTATATGCACCTGCTCACTGTCAGATGACAAATGTTACATGCACATGCTCACTATCAGATGACCAATATTACATGCACATGCTCACTGTCAGATGACCAATATTACATGCTCACTGTTAGAAGACAAATGTTACATGCTCACTGTCAGATGACAAATGTTATATGCACATGCTCACTGTCAGATGACAAATGTTACATGCCCATGCTCACCGTCAGATGCCAAATGATACATGCTCACTGTCAGATGACAAATGTTACATGCTCATGCTCTCACTGTCAGATGACAAAATGTTACATTCCACTGCTCACTGTCAGATGACAAATGTTACATGCACATGCTCACTGTCAGATGAAAAATATTACATGCTCACTGTTGGATGACAAATGTTACATGCTCACTGTCAGATGACAAATGTTACATGCTCATGCTCTCACCACTGTCAGATGACAAATGCTCACTGTCAGATGACAGATGTTATATGCACATGCTCACTGTCAGATGACAAATGATACATGCTCACTGTCAGATGACAAATGTTACAAGCACATGCTCGCTGTCAGATGACAAAATGCTATATTCCACTGCTCACTGTCAGATGACAAATGTTACATGCACATGCTCACTGTCAGATGTCAAATATTACATGCTCACTGTTGGATGACAAATGTTACATGCTCACTGTCAGATGACAACTGTTACATGCACATGCTCACTGTCAGATGACAAATGTTACATGCTCACTGTCAGATGACAAATGTTATATGCACATGCTCACCGTCAGATGACAAATGATACATGCTCACTGTCAGATGACAAATGTTACATGCTCATGCTCTCACTGTCAGATGACAAAATGTTACATTCCACTGCTCACTGTCAGATGACAAATGTTACATGCACATGCTCACTGTCAGATGAAAAATATTACATGCTCACTGTTGGATGACAAATGTTACATGCTCACTGTCAGATGACAAATGTTACATGCTCATGCTCTCACCACTGTCAGATGACAAATGCTCACTGTCAGATGACAGATGTTATATGCACATGCTCACTGTCAGATGACAAATGATACATGCTCACTGTCAGATGACAAATGTTACAAGCACATGCTCGCTGTCAGATGACAAAATGTTATATTCCACTGCTCACTGTCAGATGACAAATGTTACATGCACATGCTCACTGTCAGATGTCAAATATTACATGCTCACTGTTGGATGACAAATGTTACATGCTCACTGTCAGATGACAACTGTTACATGCACATGCTCACTGTCAGATGACAAATGTTACATGCTCACTGTCAGATGACAAATGTTATATGCACATGCTCACCGTCAGATGACAAATGATACATGCTCACTGTCAGATGACAAATGTTACATGCTCATGCTCTCACTGTCAGATGACAAAATGTTACATTCCACTGCTCACTGTCAGATGACAAATGTTACATGCACATGCTCACTGTCAGATGAAAAATATTACATGCTCACTGTTGGATGACAAATGTTACATGCTCACTGTCAGATGACAAATGTTACATGCTCATGCTCTCACCACTGTCAGATGACAAATGCTCACTGTCAGATGACAGATGTTATATGCACATGCTCACTGTCAGATGACAAATGTTATATGCACATGCTCACTGTCAGATGACAAATGTTACATGCTCACTGTCATATGACAACTGTTACATGCACATGCTCACTGTCAGATGACAAATGTTACATGCTCACTGTCAGATGACAAATGTTATATGCACATGCTCACTGTCAGATGACAAATGTTACATGCTCACTGTCAGATGACAACTGTTACATGCACATGCTCACTGTCAGATGACAAATGTTATATGCACATGCTCACTGTTGGATGACAAATGTTACATGCTCACTGTCAGATAACAACTGTTACATGCACATGCTCACTGTCAGATGACAAATGTTACATGCACATGCTAACTTCCAGATGACACGTGTGTTACATGCTCGCTGTCAGATGACACCAGTTTTGTTGACAGCCAAGCAATGGTTAAAGAGAAATAGTGCAGAAAAAACTTTTAAGTATAAAAAACACATAAGTATAAAAAATAAAGGGTGATAACTCCAATACAATGGTCCAACAATGGTGTGCCAATAATATGCGCAATAAGACTTGGTATTTGTAAGTCTTGCAAAGTTTGGTTGAAATCTGACCAATGGTAGCAGAGAAATAGCAGAGATAAAACTAATAAGTATAAAAATCAAAGGGCAATAACTCCTAAATTATCCTATCCAACTTGTGGCGACAATATGCACAGATAGACTGGGGTGCAAGTGTTTTCATATGACCAAAATTGAAGGAAATCCCAAGCAAAATGCAGCCTCTAATGCATACTTAAGGTTTTTCTAGGATTAAACATAATGACATAGTGTTTTACCCAAGTTGACCAAATATTTACCTTGGTTATCATTGTGACCAAGTTTCATTATAAGGCTAAAGTTGTATTCTCTAGTGTGTCACAAGCGAAATTTCAGGAACAGTTTGATGAGGGACAATGACTAATCACAAAAGCTCATCTTGTCACTTTGTAACATGTGAGTTAAAATGTTATACTGTATCAAAAGAAATGTTTTCATGACCAACATTTTATTTTTCCTAGAAAACACATGTGAACAAAATAACACATTTATAAATCAAATACTTAAACAAGAGAGCCACGAGACCTTATACATAAACCCATATTCAAAAGCATCCTAGATTTCATTAAAAAACATTCTAACCAAGAATCACGACAGTCCAGTGCAAAACGCCTCTATTGCATACATGATGTTTTTCTATGACCTGTTTTTTTAACTTCAGATGACCAATATTCAAAATATACTTTGATTTTATCTAGACAAACATTGTGGCAAGCTTGATTAACTAGATGTTTCTGATTGACACACATGTCCCAGTTGGCAAGGAAGTAACTTGATGGGCCGTATGTTTTCCAATAATTTTTTGCCCAGAACCAATTTAGAAAATGGCATGCATATTTTCATGATGTACCAATATTCCAAATTTCAAATCAAACTATCAATGCCTGAATGAGATAATGATCAGAAATCACCCATTATTAGAAATGTTCAAAGTCAAAGGGGCACAACCCTGCCAGAAACTATTCAATCGGATCCTATATTCAAACTTTTACATCAAAATATCAACGCTTGACCAAGATAATGAGGAACAAGTAAGCTGGATTCTTTCAGTTTATAGTCTTCTCTTCAATTAGATCTTCAAACTGTTTCAACGCCAGGGTCTGCTGAAGAAACTAACGGCTGAAATACTGACGTGACCTGAAATATCAAACGTAATATTTGTAAAACATTTATAACATACATCAAAAAAGTATCAATTATATTTATAAAGAATTAGGCATAAAAAATTAATGGTTTGTTTGAAAAAAATTTAAATTAATTACTACAATGATAAATAAGTATACTTATAAAATTATACCATACTATCAAGCTGCTCATCTAAAAGAAAAATATACTGCTTTGTTTCATCTCAAATACTTAATTATGATCATATGAACATTAACCCTTTACTCCATAGATACTCTGTCCACTTATTTTCGTTATAAAATGGTAATGTTCACTATCTGAAGGAATGATATTAAAAATTATAGATATAAATTGCATGCATTTTGCACAAAGAGGCGCATGCATAAAAATGTGCATGGAAATTCACCATCTATGAGTCTCCATGGAGCACAGGGTTAATAGATATAAGAATAAGTAGTTGCTCCAAATGAATTATACCTTTCAGTAATTTAGATGTTTTATCGAAGAATGGTTTTCAATTTCCATTGTGAGTAGGGTAAGGTCGAGTTAGATTCCAGGTCTTCAAGATGGTGCACTGTGACAATATAGCTTCTTTAAATCATAATGTGAACAAAGCCTGTAAATAAAACAAACAGCATTTTGACTACCGTATTTTTTCAAATATATAATAAAAAGTGATCCATTTTATACAAACAGTAGCTTATGTAAGATGATGTATTACATAGAAAATAGACATTGTAAATCTTAAATTACACCATCTGTAATTAATAAGTATGTACATGTATACATCTTTCTCAAGATATCAAGTTCAACTTCAAGATATCAATGAGTTGCTTATATCTAGCTACACCTTGATTATTGTTGCACTATTTGTGACAATTGAGGTGATAATTTATCAAATAAGTTGCATAAATTCCAGAAAAGAGCAGCTAGAATAATTCTAGACAAGCTTCATGATGCACCAGCTCAAACTTTATTCATTGAGCTAAAATGGATGGAAACACAAGACCTATCTTGTACAAAAAAGCTGTGTTTGCCTTTAAGTCCTTTAATAATCTATTTCCTGAGTACATGCCCCAGTTATTTGCAAAACTAATAATGAATCCTTAAGATCTCATTCAAACAATACTCACTACATTCTGAAATCTAGACTAGAATTCTGCAGAAAATTGTATTTTATATAATGTTTCATGTTTTACATTCTTTTATTACCGGTCACTGTGGCCTTTTTGTTAGGGGGCATTACATGGCGGGAAACATTTATTTACACTGTCCTGTTCTATAAGGTTGTCTATTGGGTAAGTGTGAGGTTTGGTGCACTGTAAAACGTTTAAGCCCCCAGTGACAAGTGTCACTGTCCGTTCCAAGGCGGAAGCCCTTTAGTCTACCTTCCTCTGTGTATGTACTGTCCACTTTATAGTATAATTGGAAAAAATACAAAAATATTTGGCCACTGTGCCTTTTGTTAAACTTTATTAATTTTGTATGTGCCATTCTGCAATTGCGTTGTCCAGCACAAGGCTGCTTCGTATCTTTCAAAATTGCATATACTCAGTGTATGTTGTGGATTGTCCTTGTGGTGTATGTTTTGTCCGGTTGTTAATTTCTTACCAACTGGCTCTTGTTCCGTTTTAGTTTGACTGGCTTAAGCAGCAGACTTTCGGAATTGGATGCCCGGTTTTGTATTACATGTTCCTGTGCTAGTTTTTTATGTATGTTCCGCGCCTTTTCGAGTGAAGTTGTATATTTTCTGTGCCTTTTTGTTCTCGCGTGTCCCGCGGTTTCTGTTGGGGTCGGTGCTACTTCCGGTAGTTTCGTATTTTGTGTAATTATTATAATATGGGTTTGTATCTGGATTTAAACGCCAATTCCGTTTACAATCGAGTTTTTCATTTTTAAATAATCGATAATATGCCATAATTTCTCAGTATTTAATTTTCTGACCGGGGCCAAAAGGAGCTAGGAGTTAACTATTTATTCGTATTTGCCGGTTGTCCTCTTACTATTTCGTCCCAGCGGTTCGCATCCTACCGGGTTCGTTCATGAGTCTATGTACAGCTGTGGAGTTATGGATGTAGTGTTCTGTCCCCTGAGGTCATTTAATGTAGTTTTAAGTCCCCTACCGGTTTTTGACCGGAGGGGACTATTGGTTTGCCATCTGTCCGTCAGTTTTGGTTCTGACGGAAATTGTTGTTGCTATGGCAACATACATATTGACAATGGCTTTACACCGGTGGGGGACTTCTGTATTGCTTGCAATTCAGTACGTCATATCTCGATTTGTTCAATTACGTCATTTTACTTAATGAAACTGGGTCACTCGTTTTAAGGTTTTCAGATTTTTTGTTGCTGAAATCGGGCCTTTCAACGTTTTAATACTGTTACTTAACTTTTAGACTGTAGGCTGCTAAAACTATGTAGTTCAGCAGTTTTACTGTTGTTACTAGGTCATTCAGCGTAGGCATTCCGCCTTTTGGTTGCTGTATCTTTTCTACTGGGTCATTCAGCTAGTTATAATTTATTACACTTTTCGACAGCTTGGACTTGGGCGGATCTGCGCTTGTTTAGTTGGGCATTGTGCTTTGTGTGTTTTTAATGTTTTCTGTGCTCGGCTGGTTAAGTTGAGTGCTGCCTTCCCTGTCTGACTTAATATACTCTTTTTGCATACTCTGGTCCAAAATATGGAATACTAAAATAATATGGTGAACATTTCATTTTAGCAAATCTAACCTGGAATCTGCATCAGAAGTTATATGACTAACTGCCACTTGTACATAGCATCACTGGTTGCCACACATGACTTCTATAACTGACCTGAAAAAAAACCAGTATAAGTGTGAATTGTAATTTCAGCTTACATGCTGCTGGCAGAATTAATTAGAAATTGCCCTACCACAAACATTTAAATTAGTGATATATTCTTCATAGAGGGAGATCACAGCTCCAACATGGAAGAGCTGGAGTGATATATTAGTTTTGATAAATATATTATTATAATATATATTTTATGATGGGGGTATTGTTTACTGAAATCCAACTTTAAACAATAAAGTACTCATTTATTTAATTTTCATAATACACTTACATATTAAATATCAAAATGATTATTGTTTCATCGGGAATATGAATTTTATAGTTTGAAATAACAAATGTTTCAAACTTCTCAATATACTTAAACGTTTATGAAATTAAGTTAAGTTTGATACAATATTTCTAGAAATCAATCAGGTCATTTAGAGACTGTCAGCCATAATGCATTGTTTCAAAAAGAATACATCAGGTATTGTGTGTAATAATATCTAATGGTCTGGTATAGACATTTTGTCAAAGTTTGACCAGTAGGCTTTGTATTGAAAAACAATAGAAATTGCCAAAAGTAAAAATATTAAATTTTATAATTGTAAGTTTCAGAGAAAATTTTAAGTTAATGCCTGCGACTAGGTAACTTTTGGCATCCCATGGTCGATACAAAATGCAATCAACCGTATGGATGTTTGATTGGTCAAATACAAAATCCAATCAACAATATGGACCAATTAAATTAAATTATAATTCTGAACAGAGAAAAACTAAATATTCTTTTTATCAGTTAAAAACTAGATCTCTTTGTGAAAACAACTTTGTGTTAAATTAAAGGAAAATATTACTAAATCATGTATCCGTACTTTGTGACTTTTATAACTGTGTGTTACACTTTATTATTTGAACTCTGAGGACAAATTATATTTTATGAATGAAATATATATTGAAAGAACTTGAAAGTCTGTGATCAATTTTGAATTTATATAATATTGTCAACCAACACTTGGAATTGTCAAACACAGACTGACACTTAATAACATACTGCAGGAAGAGGCTACAACAAATCTACAAGAACCCCTCTCCACAACGAAATCGCAAACAAAGCACACACCGCTTCATTATATATAGATGATATAAATACAAACTTATATGATTATAATAAATAATATCATAGACCACAGGAACAGATAATTAAAAACCAAAAATTACAATCTGAGCACTATCTGAATCAGATATTGTGCGACTTATTCAAATTATTGTGCTCATATTCTAAACTGAAGCATAAGCTAATTGTTTATTTAAAATACATGTACCATAAAGTACATGAAGATAAACAAATGCAGCTGAAAGTGTAAAAAATATTTACCTGGACAGTATTCATAGTGTGTGAAAAACATCAGCTGACCATGTACTGTAGTGACCAGTCCACCATAGATTATGTTAATAGGGCCAAATAAATTGGTTCAATCATGCCTGTCCTCATATTTTCATAACAAGCAAGTTGAGCTGAAAAGGACAACAGTCAATTTATCAGTAAAACTGGTAATGTCACTCAGGAGTCAGGTTCACCATTCAGTATGTACTCTGAATATACCACCTGGCTGTAAAGTTGGAAGTATTATAATAATCATTATAAAAGTGTAGCAATACCACGTGACTTTTGGCTACAGTTACAAGAAGAAATTTGTAAACATTGGAAAATAAAATAGCCATAAGTATTTTGTTTCTTTGTCGATTTCTATGAAATATACGCCACGCTAAGGGGGACATTATTTGCTTTCCATGAAAGATAAGATCTTTTTCAGCACCTTTAAAGATTCTTCCGATGTTTACACATTTCTACTTGGAACTGTAGTCAAAAACCATGTGGTATTGGTATGTGGTAATGCCTTTGATTCTCTATAACATAAGTTATGGGCCCCCGTGCCGAAAAGTGTCATTGATATTAGCCCGCATTTTGAGAAATTGGCTAATTAGAAATGGCCAAAATGTGATAAAAAAATTCAGCTGAAAGTACAGTACTGTGACCGATTCACCTACATGTAGCCAGTTTTCCTGTTCTGTATCCTTAAACCACTATAACCAGTACTAACTTGCCATTCCACAAGAATCCAGCAACAGCTCTGCATGTGGAAGAAAATCAACATTATTTTATTTTTCACATGCGCGTGACCAAGAATGGAACCCTGATCCAGTGCACTGACCACAGTATCACAACTTTCACTAAACCATTGTAAGGATAACCACTTTTCTTCCAAAATTCCAAGGGATCAAGACCAGGTCTCACGATTTACAGTCAACTCACCCCCCTACCAACTCACCCTGGATTTGGATAACTCGCCCTATGCAATGACCAACTCATCCCCCCTTAAAAAATAATATACCAACTCACCCCCCTAAAAATATCTTTAATAAATATAATTTCAAATTGGTAATAGTTCAATATGAAATTATTTAATATGTTCAATTATGCGATATTGGAGGCGTTTTTTGTAAAATTAACGATATTTTCAAACGGTAGCCATTTTGAAAACGCTAATGACAGCAAAAAAATAGGCCTAAAAGTGAAAATCAAAAGAAAAAGATGAAATAATTTGTCAAAAACATTATGATTGCCAAATTAGGACGATAATCAGATCTATTATATCAATTGCCAAATACCTTGTTTAAAAACATTGAAAAATTAGATTGATTAAATAACTTGCATAGAAAATCATAGTTTCCGAACGATCAAGTTTTGAAAATACCGAAGGTAATAACTGTTAACTTACAAACTCGCAAGTATTCGAAAAACCAGTGATCTGTTAATTTATTTGTGTATAAATTTACTTGATTATCATGAATTAACACTAAGTTTAAAAATAAATAATATTCTACATATAAATTTGATGGGGGTGGGGGGTGAGGTGGACATTTCGAAATTGACATCGGGCGAGTTGTCCAAATCCAGGGTGAGTTGGTAGGGGGGTGAGTTGGTAGGGGGGTGAGTTGGTCGGATACCTGTCTCACACTCTTGATCCACGCATATGTCATTGAAATAGCAGTTATTTAGTAAACCCTGTTTTCCCAGTAGGCCTATTTATACTCCGGACTGGTTTTACAGTTAAAACACCATTGCAAATAGACAACCATGACCCTGGAGCCTGGGAGCTGTATCATGCTACATGAGTTTTCATTACGACGAGTAACAAACTATTCCAACAGGTTATTATGTTCACACGGGTGGTTGGTGTTATGCGTAAGTGATAGCATACATGTGGTATAAGTCTGTTCGCTATACCTTAAGAAATGGTTTAATTACCATCCCCCACCCACTTTTGTTTCCCATAGTCACCTGAAAAAGCTGGAAAATTAAGCCCAAATTGCCATCCTCAGTTGGTAAGACGTCAACAGTTCGATGTAACGATACATATTGTACAAACACATGTTCTGTTCTTCTTTTAAATCAAACGAAACACGCCATACTTCCACAATCTTGTAATGGCTTATTGCAGACGCTACCAAAGTCAGCCATTTTGGTAATCACTCCGCGGTTTATTTCCTGCAGCGTAGACTTATGAGCAAAAATCTTACATTGTGAAGCGCCTACGTACATCCGAGGTATTTTATCTGGCGACGTCAGGAAGCGATAAATGCCGTACGGACCGTTCCGATTGAAGGGAGGTAAGGGATGTATAAAGTCAAAACGACCCGTTCCAGACCGTACTAATACCAAAACAGCGCTTGTCTCCCCTTGATAAACCAACATCTTTCATGAGTACAGTTTATTTAGTAAGTAAAACATGGCATATATCTACATTTACAGCGGTTTTTGAATAAGAGAAACAAAACCAAAAGTTAGAATCAAATCGAGATAGATCAAAGTTAGGGAATAAACTGTTTGTAAACAGCATCCTGTTGATCTGAGCATGCAAATTTTATAAGTGTGCACGTGTTTTTTCCGTATAACTTGTATTTATGAATATTTCTTGATCAGCAAAGAGGTTGAATAGCTGCATTAACAACCAGACAAACACCCGATGAACACACGACAAAAACGTGTGACATTAGCTTTTGTTGATGTTATCATTTGTTTATTCTGTTTGTAACAATTGTTATCAGATTTTAATGAAATCAATTGAATTGTAATCCCACATGTCCAGGCTGCATATGTTGAAATTTTCAACAAGATCAAACAAGTATTTACCGAGTTATGGGTAAATATATACATGCACACTTATAAGATTTGTTAAGTGTAGTTACAAAGAAACGCCAATCGGGGGTGTGGATTCTCACCGCAGCCTTGTATTGTAGAAAACAACAACTGTAAATATATTGGAATACTATATTTAATAATGAATATGAAAGCAATAGCATGTTATGATTGATGCCTCGACATCTATTGGTCACTCACTAAGGTAATTACTACAACAATAGACAGATATTACGCATGCAATGTGTTATTAAAGCAAGTGTATACTACATGACAAGGTCGTACAGTCACTACTGTTTTACTATGTACCCTATAACTACCACTAACTGCAACCGGAGATCGGGACGGTGGTCAAGGGTTGGAGTAGGACTCGAACCCGACACAAGGCTAAAACCAACCTGTGCGGAGACTTCAACTTGGCAGATATAGACTGGGAAAACGACCGTCCGAAGCCAAATAAACTAAACCGATTCTGGAATTACATCAAATCCTTAAAGAAAGACAACTGTTGCATATCACCTCTGAAAGACCAAGGAAAACTTCACTGCAACTCGACAGACAAGGCTAACATCTTGAATAACCAATACCAGTCAGTCTTCACACAGGAGGATGATAAACCAGTACCAGGCATGGAAGGTGAGCCATATCCAACAATGCCAGTCATACAAGTCGATCTCCCAGGAGTTATCAAGTTACTCAAACAACTCAATCCGAACAAAGCTACTTGACCTGACATGCTGCCAGCAAGAATTCTAAAAGAACGTGCAGAACAATGTACACCATACTTAAAGGGACTGCCTCGCATGTTGGTGTATTGCAAAAATAAAATAAAATTGTCAAATACTCTCCTAACTTTGGTATATAGTTGCCTGTATATCACATAAACAACCACACTGACATCTAAAATAGCTTGAGAAACTTCGGCATTTTGTAGTTATCTAGTACATGTATTTTACATCAAAAATTCTATAGGGTATTAATACCCTATAAAATTAACACTACTATTACTTAAATTGCCTGAAATTTGTTCTCTTTGACGAAAACGAATAAAAAACGAACCAAACACCTCACTGATGTTTACGCTGTAGTTTGTTGATGTTACAGTTCAATCACTAGTGAATAACATAATTCTCAAAGCATGTTAGAAGGAAACTTAGCGCTTTTTTTTCAAGAAAAATATACTCAGTGGCCGACATCGACAGTGGTTAAAATTGCTTTTTTGCACCAAATCTTTCATAAAACAACCGTCAGTGGCTTTTTATTACATCAATACTTGGTAATGTTGGAAAATCACGATATACAAAAAATTTAGCCCAATCTGTGAGGCAGCAGCTTTAACATTAATCTACAATAAATGCCTAACCAACAACGAAATACCAGATGTGTGGAAAACTGCAAACGTCTCAGCGATATTCAAGAAGGGAGATCGCTTCAAGGCTAGTAACTACCGACCAAATGTCGCTTACCTGCATATCCTGTAAGATCATGGAACACATCATTGTTAGCAACATGATGAGACACTTTGATGAACATAGCATCTTGACTGACAGCCAGCATGGTTTCAGGAGGAACAGAAGTTGTGAGACTCAGCTGATCACCCTGGTAGACGAACCAATGTCAGGTATGGACAAAGGAAAACAACATGACCTTGCCATCTTAGATTTTTCAAAAGCCTTTGACAAAGTCCCACACAAGCGCCTACTTGCAAAGTTGGACCACTACGGGATCCGGGGAAATGCACTAGGATGGATCAAGGTCTTTCCTCGGAAACAGAACACAGAGAGTGGATGTAGATGGTGCAACGTCCGACACAGCGCCAGTGGTCAGTGGTGTGCCCCAGGGCAGCGTCCTCGGCCCTATCCTGTTTCTGGCATTCATAAATGACCTCCCCAAACAAGTTTCTTCGAAGACTAGACTTTTCGCAGATGACTGTGCTGTGTATCAGCAAATATACTCCACTGCAGACATCCACATCCTACAGGAGGACCTGAATAAACTAGCCGAGTGGGAGAAGAAATGGGGTATGTCCTTCCACCCAGAAAAGTGCAGCATCTTAAGGGTCCACAGAAAGAGAAGCCCTATCATGTCAAGCTACACACTGAAGGGTCACCCTCTGGCCACAGACAGTGTGTCCAAGTACATTGGAGTCAACATGAATGGAAACCTTAATTGGAATACACGTATTGATAAGACCGTGAAGAAGGCCAACAGTACACTTGGGTTATAGCGTCGTTACCTACGGATATCAAATGAAGCAGTAAAGTCTAACCACTATTTCTCGTTGGTAAGACCACAGCTCGAGTACTGTGTCGCAATATGGAATCCCTATACAAAGAGCCATACCAACCAGTTAGAGATGATGCAAAGGAGAGATGCGAGGTATGCAACTAACCGCTACCATAACACCAGCAGCGTCAGTGACATGCTAAGTCATCTGAATTGGAAGATACTGGAGAGTAGAAGGAAGAAGGCACAGTTGACCCTATTAGATACAAGATTGTCAACAACCTGGTGGACATTCCGGTAGACCTGCATCTCTCTCCAGCTACATCATCTACTAAGACCAGATCGTCACATTCAAAGAAATATCGCCAACCTTCAGCCAACTCATCCTACTATAACAACTCGTTCTTTCCAAGAACAACATAATCTTGAAATAAATTGACTGTACTAGTAGCAGAGGCCCCCGACTTGGTATCTTTCAAGCGCGGATTGCCCGGGCTAGCTGCAAGTAAATCATCGATGACTCCCAGGGGTGGTATTCCAAAGCATCTTAAGTGAACACTTAAATATTTTGACTTAAAGTTAAAATTTGTGCAGCTCACGTGTCCCGCAATTTGAAAAATATTCCATGTTTTCTTAATGATTATAGTAGCTGTTTACATAATGCTTCGAAACTATGTAAATTTAGAAAATTTAAGATTTTAAGAATTTTCTAAATTTCCTGCTAAGATGCTTTGTGAATACCACCCCTGGTCTGTGTCGGCCGTGGCTACCATAAAGACAAAAACGCAACTGCGCAACACTATCCTACACTTACTCTTATCTTTGATCTATCCCACTTTTCTTTTACTTTCCTATCTATTTCACAACTTTTTTTCTTTATTCAGAAACCACCCGTCGCTAAAAGAGCAAGTGTGACCGCGTCGATGTACCATGTAGATGTAGACGTAATGGGCAGTTGCATTTCCGTCTTTCTCATACGCCATGTGAAACATGTACATTTTGTATGTCATATATATTATATACTATTTTTTTTAGTAAATGGTTTCTAAAGGGAAAAAGTAACAAGAACAACAAAGTTCTACATGATTCTAGGTTGGCCATCGCTGTTTGTATAATTATTTCTCATAATAAGAATGTCGACTGAATGAATTCAATAACAATTATTTTGCTTTAAAACATTATTTTAAATACACCGCTAACAGCTAGGTCCACAATTGAAAACAAAAGTCTAGAGTCAACTTTCTAGTCCAGACTTGAAGCATTCACGACGCGGGCAACTTGTCGTGACCGTTTGTAAGGAGTCTTTAGTAATGGTTCTTGTGTAGAACGACATCCTCCAAGTATCATGAGCAGCTCTGTGTACGAAGTAGTTTTTTTGTGTGTTCTTTAGTTTTGGTATAAATCACAAACCTTTGTATAGTGTGCTATCTAATTCCCTGTATAAATATAAGCAGTGGAATGGTTTTGAAAATCGACGGTGATGCTAGCCTTGACAAGTAATAGATGACTGTATTACCTTGTAGGCTACTCTTGCAGAGTCTTGTTCAAATGAATTAGATATATTTATTTATTTATTTCAGAATATCAGGTCAGATATATCACTGGCTTAGAATGAGAAGGTCGTTAGTGCTACTTATTTGACATATACATCCCGATGCGCTTCTTATGAGCCTATTTTCATGAAAATCAGAACAGGTAACGTTGACCAAACTAGAGTTGATAAATTTTGTTTTTCCTTTCCTTTTTTAAGTAAAGAGTAGTTTTCAGACAGTTTTTTCTTGTTTTCTCAAAATTGCGTTTTTGTACTTACGACCTTCTCATGTTAAATACTGTAGCGCACAGACAGTCCAAAGCCACACAGAAACGACGACAGCGCACAACCAAGCCAGTCATACATGGATTTAAACATAATTAAGCTTCATTGCATGTGAACTTTTGTCCGACGTATTATTGTTGATTCTCACCTTCCTAATATTTCTCTCTTTCAGTTTGTTTGATGACCCATTTGGGTAACCACGTTTATTTCTAAATTATTACAGGTAAATGGCATTCTACAAAATTAAAATAATATGCACAATCATTATTTGATGAAACATAAGTTGTATTAAAATATTGTTAGGAGCGATGTACTAGTAGTTTCATTAAATATATGATAAATAGGGTTGCCAAAAATGTGATAACTTTTGGGTGAAACTTTTTATATACAAAATGTAAGATGTTACAAAATGTTCCTAATATTTCTTGCCATTCTAGTTCGTTAATTGGGCATGTCATTAACAGCTGATGTTTTCTGTACTCGTAGTTGTTCATGACGTATTAAGGCTACCGAGCAGCTCTATGTTGCACTCTTTCTATTTTCCTCTTCTTGTTTTGTTGATCATCAGGTGTTTAAATCTTTTTAATCTCTAATCATCTCCAACATTTACGACTCATCATGTGGAATACTATGCATCGAGACATTTTTACAAAACAATATATATTTTTTAGTCCATATGCTATGAAAAATCTTACTGGAAATCCATTCCACGTTGTAAATCACTTACAACTTAGCCACGCGTCCTTTCTAAAAATCAAAATACATGTATGGCTTGTAGGTCATTTTCAAAGACATTACCAGAAGATTGCTGAGGCAGTGGTTCGTGCTAACGGAGGCGATTTTTGGTTTAGAATATTAGTCTAAACATACATTATTTTTTAAGTTGTATTTTACTATAACAACATAAAAGTAATCCATCTTATTTTCAATATTAACTTATTAAGACAGGGGCTATAGCCAAAAACAACAACAATTATCAACAGTGGGTATATCGCTCTGTTAGCATGAACCACTGTCTCATCGACACACAGCTTTGTTTGTTTAAATGACATGCACATTGCTTAGGAGCGATTCATTTAGACCTTTTAGAACGCAGTTTAAAAATAGAGGGATGTTTTTCGTTTTTACTCATTCGGCCATTAGTACTAAAATATACCCGGAATGTGCAAGAATGTGCTGGTTCGAAACGGATTCTTAGTAATTGAACGACTTTTAAATGACATATATCGCTAAGAATTATTTTTAACTTCTGATTATGATTTAATGTTCGTCTTTTTTCAACAGTTTAGCTTAAACTCGCCTTTATCTCCAAAATCGCTATGTAGAATTGACAGAGCATACGTGTATGTGACCGAGGATGTGGAAGATGCTTACTAATGTAATCAATTGCATGAACCACTGTTCCTATATTTGTACACATAGTTCTTTATCTTGGCGTTGTGTGAGATATTTGAACTATAAAAACATTCTATGGCTGATATTCCTTGCGTAAACACAATGACCAGTCTACCTTGATACGACCCTGCAAAGGCCTGTATTATATGTTTTCCGAAGATGTGTGTCCTTTATTCCTCATTACACCCTTATGGTTATTTTTTTGTTCTTCTTCCGTATACGGGACCAAAGGTTCCAGATGCAGTGTTTCCTTTTTCATACACTACAGCAATGAATAAAGAACACTATTTAAAACAATAATATGTATGCATCATTATAAATAATATCAATAATTATACACACATTAAAAAAAATATAGTGTCACTTATTCATGTTGTAGTGTATATAAAAAGAAAACATAGCATCTTGGACCTTGGTACGGGACAGGAATCCATCAACTGGAGTGTACCACGTCCCGGGCACTTCGTTTGATAATGTTTCGTCTCTTTCTGTGTCGCATAGGTAGTCCTTTGAAGTTTGTTTTTGTATTGAAGCACGGCCTAGTGCTAGTTGCGTCGGACTATATAGTGTCATGGTGAAAAAGATTCCGAGAAGAATAAATCTCGCAAAACACACTTGTTAGAATTGCGATGGTTACTTCCCTTGAACGATTTTCCAAGAGTCATGTTCGGTCCAAACAATAGACCCTTTTTGACTGGGCTGTTTCGTAGAACAGGTTAAGTCTGGATCCCGTTACCAGTTCCACAGTACACTGCACTGACTGCATTAAAACTATTATTATATCAGTGACGGGAACCAGACTATAAACAGCCCAGTCGAAAAGGCCAAAAGACTTTATTTAAATATCCCTTACTTTTTAATTACGAATAAGCCAAAGGAGCTTTCAACGTTCGTATTCAATAGTTTAGTAGAAATAAATTTGGGCGTACCTTACGAAACCTTCACTTTACATGCGCAACATGTATGTCAGACCATGTCACCAACAACAGCCATACTCGATTATAATTATTTTTACAATCTACGTTATAAACAAGGTTAGCATCAAAGCAGTTTTGTAGTGACTGTGTTGTTCTGCCAGAGTTGCCCGAAGACCTGCCGAAGTGCATTGGCTGACAGCGATCTGGGGTAGCGGGTTCCAGAGGACGATATTAGCTGTGAATAAACCATGTCGCAAGGCTGCTTATAATTAAGCAGTGGGGAGCTAAGTTAGATGTCGGTCGTTGTGTCTTTTAGATCTAGATTGGCGTAGAGGTGGGTCTGGTGTGACATCGACTAGTCTGTGTTGAATATTGAAGAACATGGACAGCCTTGAAGAACATGGACAGCCTTGAAGAACATGGACATCCTTGAAGAACATGGACAGCCTTGAAGAACACGGACAACCTTGAAGAACATGGACAGCCTTGAAGAACACGGACAGCCTTGAAGAACATGGACAGCCTTAAAGAACACGGACGGCTTGAAGAACATGGACAGCCTTGAAGAACATGGACAGCCTTGAAGAACACGGACAACCTTGAAGAACATGGACAACCTTGAAGAACACGGACGACCTTGAAGAACATGGGCAACCTTGAAGAACATGGACAGCCTTGAAGAACATGGACAACCTTGAAGAACATGGACAGCCTTGAAGAACATGGACATTCTTAAAGAACACGGACAGCCTTGAAGAACATGGACAGCCTTGAAGAACATGGACAGCCTTGAAGAACATGGACAGCCTTGAAGAACACGGACAGCTTTGAAGAACATGGACAGCCTTGAAGAACATGGACAGCCTTGAAGAACATGGACATTCTTAAAGAACAATTAAAGAACACGGACAGCCTTGAAGAACATGGAGAGCCTTGAAGAACATGGACAGCCTTGAAGAACATGGACAGCCTTGAAGAACACGGACAGCCTTGAAGAACATGGATAGCCTTGAAGAACATGGACAGCCTTGAAGAACACGGACAGCCTTGAAGAACATGGACAGCCTTGAAGAACATGGACAGCCTTGAAGAACATGGACAGCCTTGAAGAACATGGATAACCTTGAAGAACATGGACAGCCTTGAAGAACATGGACAGCCTTGAAGAACATGGACAGCCTTGAAGAACATGAGCAGCCTTGAAGAACATGGACAGCCTTGAAGAACATGGACAACCTTGAAGAACATGGACAGCCTTGAAGAACATGGACATCCTTGAAGAACATGGACAGCCTTGAAGAACATGGACAGCCTTGAAGAACATGGACAGCCTTGAAGAACACGGACAGCCTTGAAGAACATGGACAGCCTTGAAGAACATGGACAACCTTGAAGAACATGGACAGCCTTGAAGAACACGGACGGCTTGAAGAACATGGACATCCTTGAAGAACATGGACAGCCTTGAAGAACATGGACAGCCTTGAAGAACATGGACAGCCTTGAAGAACATGGACAACCTTGAAGAACATGGACAGCCTTGAAGAACATGGACAGCCTTGAAGAACATGGACAGCCTTGAAGAACATGGACATCATTGAAGAACATGGACAGCCTTGAAGAACATGGACAGCCTTGAAGAACATGGACAACCTTGAAGAACATGAACAGCCTTGAAGAACATGGACATCCTTGAAGAACATGGACAGCCTTGAAGCACATGGACAGCCTGGAAGAACATGGACAGCCTTGAAGAACATGGACAGCCTTGAAAAACATGGACAGCCTTGAAGAACATGGACAGTCTTGAAGAACACGGACAGCCTTGCATGTTATCTACGTCTTTGTATCTAGAGCTTCGCATAAATCACATTGGCTGCCCCAGCAAGGATGAGTGTAAATAAATAACAACTATAAAGCTCACCGGAGAATAAACATGGATCATATAAACACTGCACGATCGACTAAACGCTTGTTGTCAGTGTAGATTGAAAGAGTATAACTATATGCTTTAAAAGTGATTATGCACAAAATTGAAGAAAAATGGACATTGAAAATGCATATAATTTTCAATTTATTTGTAAACGAAGGCTAGTGTTATCATCGGTCGACTATACTACAATGTAATATGTCGAGACTTTGTACAACAGGGCTGGTATTCACAAAGCATCTTAGGTAAAAACTTAAATATTTTGACTTAAGTCAAAAACTTATGCAGCTCATATGTCCCACAATTGGAAGAATAATCCATATGTTCTTAGTGATTATAGTAGCTGATAACACTATGCTTCAAAACTATGTAAACTATTAATCATATTGATTTTCTTGCTTAGCTGATGCACTTGAGAACATTTTAAGATTTTAAGAAATTTCTAACTTTTCTGCTAAGATGCTTTGTGAATACCAGCCCTGTTTATATCAATTATAAGACCAACAAAGAAATAAGAGTGCATTCAAAATGAAATAATTACAATTTATTTATTGTATAAATAGTCAAAACAACACGATCGAGATAAAACGGAATTATTGTAATAAATAAGGATATATATAAACAAAGATACAAATACACTACATATTACAAAATTAACTTACATATACAAATGTAACATTAAAGCACAATGCACAACAATATAAATTTAAACAACATTTAGGCCAGACCAACCAATACGTTGATTACGTTTAGAATACGAATACTCGTAACTATTCGTTGACCAACGCTAACTACTAATGGTTTAAACAAAAGTTTGTCCATGCTTCACTGGTGTGACCTATGCTTTAAAGGAAGTTTCTACACGTTTTACTTGTGGTTAACCTATGATTTTTTTGAAGTGGTTTGTCCATGTTAACAGTTACTGGTGTTTGACCTATGATTAACTAGTGGTTTGGTCGTGTTGATAATTTAACTGGTGTATGACCTATGCTTCCAATCTAACATATTTACAGGTGTTTGACCTATGATTTACTAGTGATCTGTCCATGATAACAGTTTTGCTGGTGTTTGACCTATGCTTTTCTGGTGTCATTATGTTTACCATGGAGTGCAGGTGGTCTCGGTTCAAGATTTGATTTCAATTAGAAGTTCGGCAATAAGTCCCTTTACACATACGGTACGATCGAAGTAAACATTGATGGACTTCACATACGTGCCTGTGGGGATTTCACTGCAAACTTACAAATCTGCTCAAATCAAAATACCGATATGTTCTAACAGATCTTTGGGACACTATCATGTTGATTTGGAATCTTTTAATAACAAATTTCCGGATATTTATCAGAAATTTGAACATCAAATATTTCCCAGAGCCAGACCGCGTATCAAGAGAAGGTATTGAATGGATAAATGATTATTGTTACCTTTGAAGAAACATCAATGCATTGCCTTGGAATATATCAATTCCATGCCAAACAAAAACACATTTATAAACAATTACAAGCTTAAAGTTGATCTATATCACATGTACCAGTTAATTTACAATAGAGCTTAACCAACCAATCATTTTTATTTAAAAATCCACTTGTATAAGACAGTCACTTGCTTTAAACATCCATATTGGATTATCGATTGACTTACTGTTTAAGACAGTCTTACACTACACGTCGAGTTGACAGTTTTTAAAGACAGGCTAACAAGTCACGTTTTTGAGTTCAGTATCCTGTCTTCGTTGAGTATTTTATTTTTCCGTTCATAACAAGTTTTGTCTACGACGTTAAAGTTTTGAAATTACCTAGTTATATGGAGCCCTTTTCGTGACATCAGAAAGGTTGTTTATTTTGATAATTCATTTATTTCGTAAACTACGAAATACTCTGTTACTTCACAGGAACTTGCATTTATGATTTAAAAAAAAAAGAAAAAAAAAAGAAATTTGTTTTTCACTGGGCCTACTGTGCAGCCGCTGTAATTAAATATATAATTACATTTTGTATATATTTTAATACAGGCTGTACAGTAGGCCCAGTGACAAATTTTTTTTTTTCATTTTTTTTCAATTTATAAATGCAAGTTCCTGTGGTTACTTAAAGTTCAAACAACATAAAATAACGCATACAATGTACATGTACTTCGAAAACAGAAGCACCAGAATGTCACTATAGTAACTCAAATCTTTACCATTTAAATATTCATGGTTTATTAACATCAACACAGAAGTGAGCGTAGACAAGAATGGTATATTTGGCGTATACCAGCATTATGCAAATATACAGTACAACAATAGATGTTCCAAACGTATTACTGAAGATTCAAGAATCACACATTTTCGCGAGGCAACACTTTCGCGATTTTTTTATTCTATAGTAGTCCGCTAGTTGAAATGTTCGCCATTTTTAAACTTTTATTAAGAAAAACTAATTTCTGTGTTTTAGTGTAGTTGTTTAAGTTCGCGAGCATAATTTTTCGCGATGTTTTCGAATTCAAATTCGCGAATATAGCCAGCGAAAATTAAATCCTCGCGAAAAATTCAGATTTTGTACAGTATTCAACAACAGAATGTCACATCTGGCAGAAAAGGTAGTTTATTTTCATCCAACATTACATCCACTATGTTTAATATTAATTCGAACGCCACATTTAATCCACGGAGCACCAACTATAGCATACCCGCACACGGTACATCTCAAGGTACGTCAATGCTACTCTGGCGACGACAATAGTAAGGTGTTCTTTTCTCCTCTCCCCAATTCACTGAAAATAAAGTTACAACACAATGAACTACACATAAATTGTCAAAGAAATATATCCAAAGCTGTAAAGTTATTTCTTTTCTTTGGAGGGGGTTAGGGACAATTATTTTGATAGAAAAATAGTAAGATAAATGCGCGATGTGGTCAGTGGTGTGGATAATAGCAATTGTTAAGTCCAACGACGAAAATCACGACAATTCGCACTGATCCACGAAAATAAATGATTTACAGTATTTACAATAGATGGATTACTTTATATTTTTGCCAGAAACCAAAGTGCAATAAGGTAAACAAATACAGTAGTACAATACTGACATTAACCAGTGAACCTGTCAGAAGCTTATGACCTTTCTTGTTATTTTTGTTTAATGGGAATTCGGCAACAGGAATAAAGAAGAAAAAGTCTTTAATGTAGCTGTTTGTATAAAAAGTGCTCGCAATGTGTTACGTTTTATGGGTGAATTGTTGTTATTAATTGGGAGTAACGAACTTCGCAAGTGATAACACTTAGAACATGTTGGTAATTTCGTCAGAACTGTGAAGGTGGTTGGTAACGGTTATTATATTTTGCACGCACGGTGGTTGAATGACTTTAGCAGCAAGAGAAAGCACTGTTGATATTGTTAATATTACGTTCCTGGTTTAGCCTGACAAAACATTTAACCTTCGCCATTCTACCAATAGGCTATCCCGATGACTCTGTTAATCATTATACATGCACATAAATTGCTGGTCTGACTGTAATGTAGCTGATTAAACTCAAGAGTTAGGGGACGCATTCAATACTCTTTGAGTCAAATTGTCACGGTCAACATAAATTAACATCTCCAGGTGTTCGAACTGTGTTACCTTTAGATTGACAGTACTCATTCAAGTGAGCCAACCGATGAAAACTGAACCTAATATAGAATTAATCTTTATATCAGATATGTCGACCAGCAATTGTATAAAACAATCCATAGGGACCATAACCAGCAACCGTATCTAGCGACCCAACCATGCAACAGTACTCGATGCAGTGACCACGCCCATTCTGATCACCTCGGCCGTTAAGCATTGCAATAGTGTTAGCGTTGGTGTATTCTAGAGCTATACACGAGGGATATTTACCGGAGACAATCGGAAATGACCGAGCTTTCACGATTGTGATCATACCATAAGACCGTGTCCAGCAACTTATCTAGAGACCGTATCCAGGGATGGTTATTCGGTGTATTGGCCCTATACCAGGCACCTATCTCCCGAAGCATCTAAAGCAGAAATCTAAACTCAAATTGAGATTTGCTCAAAATAGAGTCGGAGTTTGAGTCAACTATGGAGTTCAAGCTCTTATGATTTTACAGTCAGAATAATGTTCTGTGTAGTGATGCCAATTTGTGAGGCCAGCCTCATGAAATTTAACATAAAACACATGGCAATATTTGAGATGGGATTTAGCTCAGATAGAGATGCTTCGGGAGATCGGAGCCAGAGCTTGTTTAGTATTCCTGTGATGTACGGTTCCCCACGGTTCGTATTTAATTTACAGTTCACGTGTACCTATCATTGATGTATTGTGTTCACATTATATCACCAACTTATCAACGGGCGGCTGTTCATTGTGATCAATTTGATATAGTTATGTTCCTGGAGTACAGATCATGTGCTCGATAGAGAGATCTCATTACACTGTGCAGTTCATACGACTATACTGGGACATAGGCGCCCACAACTGAACATTTTAAGTCTCTTCCATTCCATTCCATTGATAATAGCACCCTAAAGTATTTCTTGAGATTTGTGGACTTACAAGAGCAAAGGCATATATTCAAACTATTTTTCCTCCTGATCATATTGTTTGATAGAAAAATGTTCATTAAAATGTTGTGATGTGCGTCTGTGTTTAGTTTATGTTGTATCAGTCCGTAGGTTTGGTCCTTGTTTGAAAACCTGGTACCAATTCCACGAAAAACTTAAGTCTTAATCATGGTTATAGAATTGAAAACAAACTATCAAATTTGATTTGTGTGCCAGCACACTTTTGTAACATCAAAATTAAGCAAATTACAACAACATATACAACAATATTTGACAATATGCTGTGAGCTCATTTGTTCCTGTAGTAGAAAGCTGCGGCCAATCCAAGACCAAGAACTGGAAGTCCATATTTGACAATCTTCCAGATTCTAGAGGATGGTGGTGAACTGGTTCCAACAGTTGGTGATGGAGTGATTAATCTCTCTGAAAGATAAACATAGGATTAATGAAATATTCAAGAAATGGAACATATACTTGTGCATGTAGATTATCACATTGACAATACATGTATACTACTTGTACTACTCAGTCGTTCATATCCGACATAACGCCACATCAGTGCTTTGATTTCAACAATTCAGAATACTCCGGTGAACGAGAATGACCTATATGTACATTATACAGTACAACCTCTACAGAGTGGTCCTCTGTCTAGCAACATCCTCTCTATAACAACACATTCAAAGTATCCCAAAATTGATATTTACTATAAATTTAACCTCTGTAGAGTAACGACTTCTAAACAATGACCAGTTTAATCAGCTCCCAACGGGTCTACTTACACTGTAAGTAGATTCCAAATTATTTGTATTTATCAGCATATTATGAAAAAACAATATGAACAAGTAATGTGTAGGCGGGGGCTTAATAAGCTTATACATGTATTGTTCTCATATTCCTTATAAATGTATAGGGTAATGTATTATGTTACCTGGAATGTTTCTGTCAGCTTCAGTCAATGCTATAAGAGATGTGTCCTCAAACTTGTCTGAAATATATAAATATTTGACAGTTAAATTTCTCATGTCAACTGATTGTCCTATGCATTGAACTACATTGTACATGAACAACTTCAATTACCAATACTCAACTATATGCAGTCTGTTTATCGGTTTTCATGAACATTGGTGTTCATTAACATTGGTGTCACATTCATGAACATTCAGGTGTCATATGAACATTAGTGTACATGAACACATATACATTTGGTTTCAACTCGCCGTAAATAATGATTTGCCCTAGTCACTGATCGACCCGGGTACTGAAGAGAAGGGACATTGGTTTCACATGCACGAACATTGGTGACACATGAATATTGGTGTCACATGAACATTGGTGTCACGTGAACATTGGTGTCACATGAACATTGGTGTCACATGAACATTGGTTTCACATGAACATTGGTGTTGCACGAACATTGGTGTCATATGAATATTGGTATCACATGAACATTGGTTTCTCATGAACATTGGTGTCACAAGAAAATTTGTGTCACATGAACTTTGGTGTTTGATATCCAGATTTTCATTAAGAATTATGAATAAATGATGAAGAGATATTTGAATATTCAATTTTTGTCATCATATATATTAAATGTATGTTTCTTTACACCGTTTTGTACAATTTGAAGTTTTAACTTTACTTAAGAAAATGAAGCATGAGTTTTTCAATGAAAATAAAGCTACATTTGAGTATTACCATTGTCTGATTCCTTGTCAGGGTCGATGATGGTGTGGTAAATTACATCATGAGCAGCTCCAATCTTTACAGAGCAGAGTTTGTTATCTGGGATGAGGTTATCTTTATATTCCTTGTCAATAAAGTGACGAATGTCTGGCTTGTAGAATCCTGCAAAGGTACGAACACATGTGGGATACTCGATCAAACTATACGAGTGTGTTACTAGTATTATTATCCAAAAGTACATTTATGGAAGCTAACCATGGGCGAACCATAGAAAGTAACAATTACTACATGCTAAAAACCTGACCTCTTAATAGCAACTCGTGAAAATAATAATAGATATTATCAATATTATAAACATAAAATAATTACTTAAACATTCAAGAACCACGTACTAGTCTATAATTTGTATAAATAATTTATGCTCGTAAGGTGGCAAACATTCGCCTGTTTGTATGCGTTTTACCTGTATCTTCGGGCAATGGAACCCGGACGCTCACGGCATCTCCATTAGGGGTCAGGCGGGATCTCATCTCAGTGACATTGACCTCATCTTTCCCATAATTAAGGTCAATTCTCAATGATTTGTCAGCTACAACAAGCTTTCTCAGCTTACATTCCTCCTGGTGGATAATGTTGGTCAGGTGATCCGGGGTTTGAGCCATTGGAGCCTCTGGTGGTATAAGCCAAGGATGGTTGTTGAAACTGGCCACTCGTGGTGGTAGGTACAAGCCTCGTGTGTCGGTAAAGTTAGCCACTGTGCTCTTAGGAGGTACGAACAAACAAGCATTGTATTGTAATGTTGACCCTGGTGACACACTGAAACAAGAGTACAAATCTTAGTTTACCCGCTTTCAATATACCTACTACTTTATATTTATGTATAGCTCGGAGAATTTGACTTGATCCTAACCTTTACGCATGAATGTATTACAAGGTTCTTGCGTTGAATATATATATTTCCGCGAGCAAATAGTGCAATATCAGTCCTTTAGATTTGTGTTGGTATCATACATCGAGCGTCTTCGTAATACTTCCTGCTTATCAGCTGTTTAACTATGCTAATACATGTAGAAGGTCAAATTCTCCGTACTAAACACATAAAATAATAACATAGTCAATACATTAATTTCATTGTAACCAGACGGTATTATAATACACGCAAAGTCTTGAAAAGGTAGAATACATCAAGTATTCAAACTATAAGGCCTGTCTGTTGACTTATGTTTGAGAACTATTTCAATAGATCTATTTCATTGTTTTACTTCAAAAACAGAAGGTTATGTTCTACAAAATCTTAAGGAATATAAACATATATTCTCAAGCTAACTATTATGCAACAAAAGAAAATGTAGAAACCTCGAGTATGTAACCAATCTAAAGATATGGACAGTCAAACCAGCCAAAACTGTTCTTCATAATGATGGCATTGTACAAGGAGACTGGATGAAAAATTTGATCCAAATCTATCCGTTTGTTTTGTGTACAAACGCTTTTCAAAGACCGGAACGAACTTTCCTTACACCCTTTATGTTTAAAATACTGACTACATGTTCCTAAAATTAAAACACAACTTACAATAGCTCTAAAGACCATTCATTGAGGCCCATATAATTAGCTGTCCTCTGTATAACCGTAGAGGTTTCTGTATCATTCTTAGCATCAATAAGAACTCCGGATATACCGACATGTTCATCAACTGCATTAAATGTTGGTTTGTTGACGACCATAAATAGTCGCACTGCTTCGATAGCTCTAGATGTTGGTAATATAGACTGAAAAATATCGAGGCAACACAATGATTATTAGAAATATTTCAAATCTAATTTCTCAATATTTTATTAGATTGTATCCGGTAATTTTAAACTAATCTGTAAAATCCTCAGGATTTAATTACAAGAAATTATTAAACTATTTATTTATATTTACACAGAAGAGATGATGAAATTTTAATCATATTCTGTGTGTTAAAACTAGTTTCATTTGTTTCGCAGTTTCCCTTAATGTCATTAAATCCAACTAATAACTATTAATTCACTGTCCTTCATAATAAAGCTACGAAAAAACTCCAGAATAAATCGCATTTCTGTTTCGGTAAATACGGTTAAAATGAAAATAAATAATAATTTAAAGGCTTACCTTTTCTGACATGGCTGTATGCTGTTGCTAGAAACGTCTGACTGCAAACAATTAATGACGTCGTGGCAACGGCGTCAAGCGCGTAAAAAAGAAGACCGTCATTTGTGGACGTTTGTTTGGCTAAACATAATTTTTGCGATAAAACACTTAACAAGTTCAAATATCTTTGACTACAACAGTAGCAAGTTGTGAGAAAATTACATAATTATGTACAACAACGGTGTAGAAACACCCCATGTCACGAACTATTTCGTGTGCGTATGAATTATCGTTGACGACGTCAATATTGACGCGCGTAAATCGCCCCGTCAAGCGCAATCGTAACTACTCGGGGTTTTCCGTTTGTTCGTACGTACACACGCATTCGTGAAACATCGGCTATTTCCGTGTTGTCCGGTAAATAAAGACCGAGGTGATTGTAGGCCTATATGTATATACGACATACACGATTTGTCATTAATTGTGTTTTTTATATTTCTTTTCTCTGCTGGGTGTTATCTAATGTGAAGAAAAACATTTTCATGTATTAATTAAAGTAGTTGAAACAATTACAAACACTTTTGTAATACAGTACAAGAAACTAAGGAATAGCCTAGACAGCCTACAATCAATATTTATTTATTTGAGTCTCATCTATATTTAATGTATCAATGTACCAACACAATCATTATGACATCTTTACATTAAATATAGTCCAGTCATTATACGATTTAAGTTAACACTAATTGCAAAAAAGCATTGTTCGATGATCATGTAGAAACATTGACATTTAACTTAAAACTCGAGCATTTTTTCGAACCATGACGTGACAGACTATTACCCACCATACTGACAAAAGTAACTCTAGAAAGTCCGATTTTCTAGCCTTATACCTTAAGCAATAAAATCAGAAACTCTATTGTACATGACTGTACTACATGTGACTGATATAGTCTACCCCTGACATTCTAGTATATCTAGTGGTGGAAATCCTGACATTCGTGGAACGAGGGAAACCATGAAATTCGTGGTATTCCTGTAGTGAATGTGGAGAATGACTCACGAAAGGCGCCAGACGACACGCTAATGTGGTCGAGCTAAGGACTAGTTATACCGGGGGTTGAGTCCCACAGACGTTGGGTGCAGTTTTTCCTCCTAAGTAATTCTAATGGTGGCAGCGATGGGGTATTGCAATTTTGATGTTATAGCAAGCGGAAACACCCTGATAACTCGGTAGACATAATATTATTTATCACAGGAATTAGGTAATTCGGTCCTAATTGCTTTCATATCAGATGTTATCGTTTTACTGGAAACAATCTACTGTGCCATGCTATGATATGTATTTAAAACGCGATTAACATGTGAGATAGAATTATCAACATTATCAAATTCTTTAACTGTATGTTTACGATTTAAACAACTGGTGATTTATCGACGTACTCTGCGCATCCTCAAACCTAGATAGATGGACACGATATTCCTTGCATGTTTAATCATAAATCTAGGAATGAAGGTGGAGGCTACGTAAATGACTTTTAACCAAGATATGACTGACAGCTAGAATCACGTTTAGTTAATTTGTAGACGTGTTGAGATCACATGGGTTAGACACATGAACCTGCAAGTCAATGAGTAAATCCCGGTACGTGTTTTTCGAAACAACTATCGTTACATATAGAGCAACTTGCTCGAGATAGGCCGGTTGCTCGTAATATCGATGCCCGTTATAACGAGGCTTTACTGTACATCTTAGTGTCCAGCCCCTGTGATCAGATGTTTTACATTACTGTACCATCGTATTTGTTCGTGGTGGGTTAATTGTCATTGATTTCGTGGATCGTGCGGTCGTATATTTGTTAGTGTAAAATAGAACTTGAAGTAAAGGGTTAGGTTATGGTTATGAACTACCTGGATCTCCTCAGAGTAAAGGGTTAGGCTATGGTTATGAACTACCTGGGTCTCCACGGAGTAAAGGGGTAGGTTAGGGTTATGAACTACCTAGGTCTCCACGGAGTAAATGGTTAGGCTAGGGTTATGAACTACCTGGGTCTCCACGGAGTAAACGGTTAGGTTAGGGTTATAAACTACCTCGGTCTCCACGGAGTAAAGGGTTAGGTTAGGTTAGGGTTATGAACTACCTGGGTGTCTACGGAGTAAAGGATTGAACTAGGGGTCATGTACTTACTTGCTAATGTGACCATATTCATTCCCCACAATATACTCCATACCCAGCCTACAATCAGTATAAAGGTGATCATCTGTAGGAATGCTGAGAGAAGGTTATAAAAAAACGCCGGAATTTTCTTGTTAAGGGCCGTGGGTGCCCCGCATAATACTGTGAATGCCGCAATCAGAGTTCCTGAAAAATGAACAAGAATAAATACTTAATGTTTATTAAGACAAAATCATTACAGATGTTTCTGTGGTAAAACGATGTGTTAATTTTGTTGCTGTTTATTTTAACTTGTTAAACAAGGCCTCGTTGCAAATAGGATGTTTATTGTTATATTTGTTTGTATTTTCATGTTTCATATATTTTTAGCGATTTACAATATTTAAAAGCAAAATATAAAATTTCATATCGGAGTGGGTAGGGATGATGATCTAGACATTTATGCATAAAGGCCCTTTATCTGTCCCAAAACTGTTTTTCCCGATCGTCCAGTATATACAAAGAATTAGAATGGTTTTCACAAATAACCAAAAATTGACGACGGAATGTTACTTAAAAAAGAATTCTAAAATCACATTTAAGTAAAATATATGGAAAATGAAGAGTTGCTTCCCTAGGACTAATAATCATGTACTTAGTGTTTACAATTCGTTAGTTTGTAAACAAACCAACTGGAGGCTGCATTTCGTTTTCTTCCATCTTATGGTGTTCTCTACCTTTGGGACTCAACTAATGTGCTCAAAATCATCATTCTGCAGATAGGTTACCAAGTTATTTGTTTTTGAAAAAAGCCGTTTAGGGCTTAACGGGGCTTTAATTGATGGGAGAAGACGATACACAAAAGCATGAGCACACAATTATTTATTGTATCAGTGGTTAATTTAGCGACGTGGAAATATTAACTAAATTTGCAAATTAAGTACATGTACGTGTACTAGGAAATAGCAACCGCAAAGATTTTCGCACGCCAAATGTCTGGAATTCATAACTCGCTAATATTTTGACCCGCGGAAATATACCTTTGTACAATATATCTCGTTTAATCAGGTCAGTCAAATTGCAATTTATCTTACTAATGTCTTATTTTAATAGATGTTTTGTGTATTAGTGTATGACTTTGTGAATAAGGTATTGGTCAAAAGATTTGAAACAATAAAAATACAATATTAATGATATTGTAATGAGTGTATACAAGTGAGTGGCCTGAATAAACAGACTATACTTCATTTATTGCTATGTTCGTAATGATAACATTATCATATACCATTACCCACTAGTCTCAGTCAAAACAATATAATTATTATCATAAGGATGGTAAAAAGCCCACTTTATTTCATTAACCTGAAGCAGCCATCTCAGCAAAACGTTGTTAATTTTAATGAATATACTATAAATGTAATTCTTGTTTTATTTTTATCATAATTTATGGATGATAAATATAGCACCAGACAGTGATAATTGTCTACCGATATTTGCAGTTCATTTTTAACTACATCTAGGATAGGCCAGTATAATTCTATGAATGTGAATACCCGGTTATCATAGTATACTTAGAAAAATATACATGTAATTCACACAGTATTGTATAACCCTACCGCAATAGGCATGATTGTGTTTTCGCTGACCTATGATACACGGATACATGTAATTCACACAGTATTGTATAACCCTACCGCAATTGGCATGATCGTGTGTTCGCTGACCTATGATACACGGATACATGTAATTCACACAGTATTGTATAACCCTACCGCAATAGGCATGATCGTGTGTTCGCTGACCTATGATACACGGATACATGTAATTCACACAGTATTGTATAACCCTACCGCAATAGGCATGATCGTGTGTTCGCTGACCTATGATACACGGATACATGTAATTCACACAGTATTGTATAACCCTACCGCAATAGGCATGATCGTGTGTTCGCTGACCTATGATACACGGATACATGTAATTCACACAGTATTGTATAACCCTACCGCAATTGGCAGGATCGTGTTTTCGCTGACCTATGATACACGGGGTCCAGTCTGTGCCACACAAAAATGGATCTCTGAGAGTTTCACGAAGAATCGAAATTTGTCATCCAATTCTTAGTGTGATTCCCATTTAGATCGTTCAGGAACCCGCTTCTAGTGTACCAGAGATGGGACCCAGTGTAATAGAATATTTTAGTGTTTTTTTTCAGTCTTACACGGGACCATTTTTTTACCAAACCAGTTTTACAGGAATCTATCCACGACGTGCTTACTCGCTCCACGACGTGTTAACTCGCTCCACGACGTGCTAACTCGCTCCACGACGTGCTTACTCGCTCCACGACGTTGCTAATTCGCTCCACGACGTGCTAACTCGCTCCACGACGTGCTAACTCGCTCCACGACGTGCTTACTCGCTCCACGACGTGTTAATTCGCTCCACGACGTGCTAACTCGCTCCACGACGTTGCTAATTCGCTCCACGACGTGCTAACTCGCTCCACGACGTGCTAACTCGCTCCACGACGTGCTTACTCGCTCCACGACGGGCTAACTCGTCCCAAGGCATGCTTACTAGCTCCACAGTTACATGCCCCCCGCATCCTTTTGTACAATGTGTGCATTTTTGTACATAACGATTCAACCAACTGCATCCGTGGTTGATCAACATGTTATGCTTTCTGTGACTTTGAAAAGGCCATGACGTCCATTGGAAAATATATCAGTAGGTTGTGGAAGTCAAATTAGGCCATCGTGCTGAAAACTGTGTAACACGCGATGGAAAACAAAGAAATGTAAAGGCACTTACTACAACGGAAACTACTCTATCTCATATTCATGAAGGAACAGTAGTTTATCATATTTCTCTCTAAAACCTCAATATCATATAGCCCTCTTCAATTTTGATGCCTCAGAAGCGCGATTCAAAATTACATGTATTAGCAATTAAATACTCGTTTCCTGGCAAAGATGAGTAAATATGTGCTGGAACTAGCAGGAAGTATCGCTGTATCTTATAATTCATGTTTATGATTTATAGTTTCACACGTCTTGCTACCTATTCAATCAAACTAGAGTACTTCTTCCAGACACATAACTTGTCTACTACACCAAGTATAGTGACCCAACAATTTAAAGCCATTTACCGGACAACTAATAGCTCACGCAATGCGGAATCATCGGCTGTTTAAGACAAGAGGACCCAAAGAGGCTTAGGTTGCTCACCTGTTATAATATTGCATGAACGCCACTATGATAACCTAAGTAACATTTTACAATTTCTGACCAAGATTCAAGAAATTGAACCCTCTATTACAAGTACATGTGCAGGGTTTTCGTATGAGCCGTGTTGTGGGATTTCCGACCTAGTGGTCAAGGTTTTACATTCTACAAATCAATGTTTCGAGAGTTTTTAACCATAATATTAACTTTTCATGTGATGAATTTACTATGATAACAATAATTAAACACTTTCGAGAAATCTGCAGCAACAGTAAACATATTTGTTAAAATGCATAAAAATATGATATGTACACATCAAAGCTATTTCAATTTTCGAATTTCTAACTTATCTAGTAGCTATTATCTGGATTAAAATATTCTAAGATTGAAGAAATTGCAGCCTCTATTGCAAATACAAGGTTTTCATATGTCTTAACAGTGACCTTGTTATATACATTATATAATATTTCTAGCTGGTAATTGTGTTTCATAATGATTAGGCTAAAACAAATGTGACCTCCGGTGTCTACACAATAGTTTTCAATGATTTGTCTCAGTGTTGAATTGCATTTTGTACATTTCTCTGGAAGGTCGTAAGTACTACTGCATTTCAAGGCGCTTCTTATGAGCCTATGTTCATAAAAATCGGAAGTGGTCAAGTTGACCATATTGAAGTTTAAAAAGTTTGTCTGTCCATAAGTAAAAAGTAGTTTTCAGACATGTAGTTTTTTCTTGTTTTCTCAAAATATTGATTTTGTACTAGGGTTGTTCAAATTGGATGCAACTAAGCCCATAAAAAATCCTTAATATATTCTAATGAAACAAGCCTTTGATCCAATTGCAGTATTCATCTCCGATATATATGCGAAGTTTCATCAGTTATTCTTTTTTTAAAGGCAATTTTCTAATCATTTCCAGGTACACTGTGTATATACTGGACATGAACCAAACCGAGATCGTAACGTTCCTGATATTTGTTCCGACAATGTAATTTAAGAGTCGTTTGAAAAAAATAAAGGGACAATGCTTGAAAAATAAGGATGGTCGGAAAGCTCAAGAACCTTCACGCTTCTCAGAAAGTCGCATAAGTGGTTGCTGCAGGTGGCGGCCCATTGCTCTGCAATAGCATGCCATCCTTCAAATATTTGGCTTAGCAACGATCGTCGGAGTATTTATTCAAT
The DNA here is from genome assembly GCA_947247005.1 of Spisula solida. Classification (NCBI taxonomy): domain Eukaryota; kingdom Metazoa; phylum Mollusca; class Bivalvia; order Venerida; family Mactridae; genus Spisula; species Spisula solida. The sequence goes on from OX365945.1 coordinate 56,817,811, forward strand.
TTCTGAAGGAATTTACCTTTGTTGAGCTTGGCATTTACACATTGTCCATTTTATACATCAAATTTAATAGTACACACAATTGGTTTATGTGGAAAACGGTGTACATTTCTACTGGCGTCCATGGTGGGTTTTGCAATGCATATTTTTTGTTCTGTTTTTGCTGGCCAATATTTGTTTATGGATCAGTCGCATGGGTGACAAAATGAACCCGTGTCTCGTTTGTGGTCATTCCATTTGAAAACGGTCGACTTTTTTTATCTAGAAACTGGTTTTAACTATTTTTGGACAATTCGCAAGGGCATATGTGCTGGCGTCTCAAAGCAGATAGGGGTACCCAAACTATACTTATCGTCCTAATTTTTGTAATATGACCAAATTCGGTCAGAAAAAAGTGACATTTTCCCATTCATTTAAGCATTAGTATACACGAGTAGACAGTGTTAATTGACGTATTGTTGCAGCTACACCGAACGGATTTTAAAATGGGAGGTATCAATGTAAAGCTAATACAATGATCTTTGATATACAGCTCACTACCTTTAAAAATCATTGATACAAGAAAGATATAGCATCACTTGCATTCCAATTTGAACAACCCTCGTACTTACGACCATCTAAATTTATTTATACCAAACATGTGCAATAATGAACATATATAAATTGAAACAAAAGATAGGTCGAAACCTGGACGGTGAAAGCACAGTTTCCAGGACAGTCGTACCTTATATAAATCTAAACTTGTACGGTATAAATGTTAGTAACCATAGCAAACTGACCCGAAGGACTTGACTTGCCCCCATTTAGATTGAACCCGGTACCAATTGGCTTACAGTCGTGGTTATGCTCTATCAACACCACACGAACACACGGTCTTCAACACGAGGTTCTTCATTGTATTGCATGCTGCCACATACCTAGTAAATATTTATGACAAATTACCACTGCGGTTAACACGCGGATGAATACACTATTCCATTCACATCATCAAGTTTCATTTCACCATCCGCCATATTGGATTATATGTTTGACTATATAAAACATTTTTTAGAATTTTGCATCAAAACATACATCAACTTGTAAGCTATGCTCTAAGATGATGAATATGCAAATGCCATGTTTCCGTTCAGTACTAAAAAAAGTACAGACATTTTAGAGTTTGACAATACAATCAAAGTAGTAGTCCCCGTTGGGCGGAGCTCATAGCAAGTACCCTCTTAAGTGAGTGATAACCAGTCAAGGCATACAATTTATTTCACTGGTAGCACTTCATATCTCACCACTTAGCATAAAGTAAATAACTGTTTGATTTTATATATACAAAAGATTAAAAGAAAGAGAATGCTAATTAATTTTCAATCTAAATTCAATCATGATTGCATGACATATCTTCTAAACAATTCCTCCTGGAATAACAAGTTAACAATAACATTAACAATGAATTGTAAAACTCATAATAAGTGCTTCTTACGTCAAACAAATTGTAGGATGTTTATAAAAAACAACATGGATTTGTGAATATCTGGAAAATACCTTCGTACTTGAAGACACTTAGTACAACTTTGTGTTAGTTTCTCTGTCATTTTTTTGGCAACACAAATATTGAGATTTCAGTCGGTGCCAGTACTAACGTTACCCGTTTGTGATTGAAGGGTCCCTTAAAAGGGACCATAATGACCACCACCGTGTGACTTTTGTGTGTTTCGTATAATGCGACAAATTTATTGTAAACAATTGGAAGCCATGCAACTCTCGACCCAGACTAGTGGTGTGTTTCTTTAGGTTGCAATTGCTACATGTATCTATGTCTCAATGTTAGTATGTATAACACGTTAAACCAAACCAAATTTACCGTAGTATTATCCATATACATGTACATGTAGCCTGCCATAGCCACGCACTTTGCCTTAAAAGCTACATTTAATTAAACAGAAACAGTACTTGTCCTTCAAACAAAAATCCGCGGACCTCGGACTAGATCTTATCGCGGATTCAAATCTACGTCTTTAAAGAAATCATCAAAATATGAATAGTTTATACATATAGTGGAATTCGAACCTATACTGTAATGCGCCTAGCAATGTGAAGCTCCAACGCATTAGACGACAACTCGGCTATCGCTGCAACACCATTAAAGATTGTGCAAATAACTTGTATCAATTGGACTACATCACACTAGACCAAATGTTAGCAAGTTTCAAAACATTTGAAATACCAAAGTGCATCTAGTGCTGGCGATTAACTCCCTCTATTAGAGTTTCTATATTCATTCAGCAGATGATTACAACGATACGCAAAATTAAAACTTTAGTAGGCGTTATCAACAACAAAGATCAATACATACAGTCTGAGCATATCCAAGTCTAGAATGTTAAGAATTATAATTACGAGCGTATAACAGATATTACAGTAAATTCTAACTATAACTATGTGATATTCAAGCGCCATATTAGAGGACATTTTGTAAATGAAATAATTATACGGAATATCTGCGGGAACATCTAAATGCTTGATCTAATGGTGTACGCGTACGTAACTTTAGACAGAACACGATACACGAAATATGGATATTTGACATAGAGGCTACCAATTTGCAAAGGATTCCGAACGTGTAGTGAACGACAGAAAAGACCACACACAGAAGAAATACGTCCGACCAAAAGTACAAGCAACAATGACAATTACCCCTACAAGAAGATAACAAAAAAGCCACAAAAAACAACACCCTCCCAGACAGCATATCACGCCAGTCATCCAAACACATCCAAAGCAAGAGTCGGCAGACAAAAAGAAATCACAGGGACGACCATTACCACATGGGCTAACCCCCAAAAGCAGCATCCACTGTTAAGAGTATGGTACAAAGTCTATGTCCGAAGTGTAGATATATGCCCAGTACGCCATTCCATACAAAGTCATTTACTGTCTTCCGTAATAATCTGATTAGACATACTCTGATTGTGCTATTGGCATTATTTCTGATTCGTTAACAGCCCTCTTACACGCAATCATAATTATGACGTCTTATGTGACCCTGTGTTGCTATTTTAGTACTGACTTAAATAATGTATTTCTCATCAAAGCAATAAGTATATAATAACACCGTTTGATCAGCATTATTTTCTTAAATCAACTGTGTACAAAAACATCTTTTATACATATTTTTGAACGACTTATTACATGTCTTATATTTAATTGAACATATATTTCTATATAAACGTGATTTTGATTGAATTTCTTAATTGCTTGACACGTTTTTGAAAAATATATCATTATACATAACTCCCTCAAAACCGCACTATGAAGAACGGGATTCTCATAAAATCGGACGATTTCTTAAGTCGCGTATTTTCCTCTAACAGACTTCCGCAATACGGAATTGCGTATGCCGGATGACTTTTGGATCTGATGATAACATACTGCATGAGTTACGTATTAATTCTCCACAAAAAGAATATATGCCCAAACTATAAATTTACATCCAATTCCAGAGGTACAAATATTTCTTCAACCCTCAGTCGTATATAAGTACCAGAGACATTTGATTGATTAGTAGGAACGCTCGTTTAAAGGTTGAAGCTTTTAGATCTTTGACAAACACTTCTCATTGCTTAATTGTCACCACATGCAGATTACCAAATAAACATTATTGTTCGTCCTAAACACAGCGAATGTTGGTCTGGATAATTCATGACGGAAATTTGGTGATCGGAAGATTTCACTGAAGAATAGGCATGTATGGTCACCGCATTCGCTTGATCTATGTCGCACAGAACTTTTAACTGCGTCTTAAGCTAATTTTGGTGGTAACTTTGCCCAACAACTCAAGAGGTGCCGTAAGTTAGAATTATGGTTAATAGTTTGATAAAAGAGACAAATGCTTTAACTGTGTAAAGTTTAAAGTACATCATAAATTATTGTTTGTGGGATATGTTTTTATCTTCCTGTACATAATGAATATGTTCATGTGCATTGTAAATAATTTTTCTTTCGATTAAACGTTATTTTGTACATACTCGTATTAAGGACATGTTACATCGGAATAAATCCTGATGCATGGTCGTCTTTATATTTCTTTATGTCTTTATATTTAATTGTAAAACAAGATAGATCTAAGAATATATAATTTTCTTTGTAAAAGTATGTAAATGTCTCATTTTTGGCTCCGTACTATTCCGAATTTCTGATCGTTTATTGATGAGTTTTCAAATCAGATATACACATCTTTCCAGGAAGATAAGGAACATGTATCCATAGAAAATTCCCCGTAAAATTAATCAGCAATTTTGGCATTTGACTTTGAATGATCAGTCAAGGGAGGATCAAGTTCTGAAGCTTCTGTACGAAATAAACTTTACATATCAATTCAAGAATTCGAGAATTTCTGTTGGAGATAAAAAAACAAATATTATCTTAGTCAAAGAAAATTGTACACATATGTGATTACAATAAAACGGTAGATACAGTATTATATAATGATTTATTCGTGTATTTCATTATTTCATAATACTTTTATACTTTTAAATTAGAACTACCTGCAAGCAAACTGCTGTGAAGTGACGGGTATACGTTTCATGGCTTGATTTATTACTTGTATACCACCAAAGGTGATTTGTAAAGCGCAATGATTATGTTTTGCTGAAATTTTCCGTTCTAATGCTTATCGATGCCTCGCTGAAGTGAGTTGTATGTGTTTTGGATTCGGCCATGGTAAGAGCGATGGTATTCTATTCTTACTAATCATTAGGGGTTCCAGTCCCATTGCTGATACCACCAAAGGTGATTCGCAAAGCCTAGAGATTATATTTTGCAGATTTAGATACTTCGTTCCAATGCTTATCGATGCTTCGCTAAAGTGCGGCGTTTGTATGGAATACATTTCAGATTTGGTCATTGTTGGAGCGATGGTATTGTCACAGGACTAGTATTTGACTAATACAATTACTTGAATTGTCGTCAGCCCGGGTAGCTCAATTGGTAGAGTACCTTACTTGCAACCAGGTGGTCGCGGGTTCGAGTCCCGTCCTGGGTATATGATTGTTATCAACCTACAACATAGGATTTCATCAACAAATGTTTACTTCTATGGCGTAATGGCGGGTGGCTACTGCGGCCGGAAATGGTCAGTGGCGTATTATATATGAAAAGGTTAATGTTGAATATGAATATTAATTAAGGTTATATGTTACTAAAAAATAGGCAATATGTTACTAAATGTTACTTTTACTTTTAAAACTACACAAACTACATAGGCTACCTACTAATAGAATTCTACCCTACGACAGTATTCAATTCTTTATTTTTCTTAACAGGAATGTTCATAGCAAATGCAATACTTAATTTACCTATCAACATTACTTAAATTAAATAATTGACTTAAATTCTAGTGCCTTGCTATTGTTTGTTACACAGACAGTCTTGCGTAGTACGAAGCCAAAAGCTATTGTATATGTTATGGAATACAAGTATTCATGGATGAAATGTAACATGGTGATATATTCTCGAATAAAAACTGTTTGCTGTTTGCGTATTCATGAATATTTGTTGTAAGGCGAAGTCCCAGAGTTGCGTGACGCTAGTGATTATAGATAATCCCAACCTTCCCAAAAAGCGTTTGATCTATTAAATGGTGTGTTTTCATAAGAGCCCAAAATAAATATTTACATAATTAAGAGAAGACAAAACACTGCCAACAGTGCCATAGCTATAATACATTATTTGCATTTAAAAACGAATTGTTTGGTTTCGAAATGAACATTCTTTAAACACTGCTTTACATTGTTATGTGCTGAGTAAATATAATTCCGCCTGACATTGTGGTTTATTAACAAACAAACTGACAAACAAACACGCGGTTCAGTCGTTTTCTTCCTGGAAGTCTTTTAAAAATCTTGGCACATGATAAAAGTGAATTTAAGATTACGCATGAGATATGGATAAACAATATGGGTTTTCCAGAAAACCAATCTGTTTCACACACGTTTTTCCGAAATCAATACGAACAAAAAGTTCCTAAAGAAACATAGTGTGAAATAATAAAGTTTGCGATAGTGAAACAACCTTTTGACATTATTCTTAGCACCTTGATATTTTTTAAAGTTTTGCCGCCACCCATAATGTAACACCTTTCGTGATTGGCTAATGACAGTTACGCGCAGAGAGGGTATATATTCCAAACACGGTTATTCTATTCACGGTGGTGTTGATTCTCATACTCCTTATGAAAATCAATGAGCGAAAGCAATGGAAACTAGTCTGCAAAGTGCTAACAATGCGGAATCTTTTGTTAACTTTAATAGTCTTACCATTCCTTCACTCATTTAAAAGGCCATAAAAGAAACTTACAAAATACAATCATGGTTTTACAGACAGTCATTAAAAAACATGATATTGATAAACATCAGAAATAAAGGCAGCCAAATGGCAAAAATGTTGCCTTGCATTGAATGCTAAAATTATAAATTTGAAGATGTCATGCCTCTCAGAACGGTTATGTTAGAAAGTGTCATAATGATTCTGATTATCTTTAACGGCAACAGTGCAAAGCGTCATATACTAGTATACACATGTATAAACAACATAACCGTAATTAACCTTGTGTATCAACATGCACAAGTGTACTTTTTCTTTCTGGAACCATTGCTTTAGCGGAGAAACCTTGTTGAAAACATGAAATTGAAATTACAGCTGTAATTTAGCTCAAATTGTGATGTCAAGAGACTGGGCCTTAATACTGTGTTGAATAGTTGTGGTGGCCCACTTGAGAAAGACAACGCTTGTCATAGAATATACATACATGTAGATAATCTTTATCTTATAATCGTTAGGCTATGTTATAGCAATACTCTAGCGAATACATAAACGAACATGACTATGATTAATTCAATAAACGTATGCAAAGACTATACATGGCTTCATTTAATGTAATTCATATAAACCAAAATGTAATTACTATAGTTCGATTTCGAGCATTGAGCCATTACTGCACTTTTGAAGTTTTAACCATTAATCGATATAGGTTGGTATAGGTTTAATGGAAAAGATAAGTAATATAATTAAGGCCAACTATTCCGTGTGTCAGAATAGTCCTGACGGTATAGCGCTTGATACATTGTAAAGTAACTTTTGCCTGAACAGGGCAAGTTCGAATCTCACCAAAAAAAATATATTTTTCTTTTTTTAATTTATATTTACACATTTTTTAATTTATAAATGCACATAACTTGCAATATCCGTGTTATAACAGTATGTGACAAGTCATATTTGTTACATGCTTCAAAATATGTATATTGTAGAATGGCTATAAGTGAAAATGAAAAATAAAATGTATCAACACATTTTCATGGATTAATTAAAAAAAAGAAACTTTAGTTTATATACTATTTAAATAACATAAAATAATGAATTAAAAATATGAGCGAATTGGGAATTTGTACCACCGAAGTTCGGGTTAGAAATCCTGAACGTTGCCGACTGCACTAAACTGTAATCCGATAACAAACAGATATATGTAAGAATAATATAATTAAATAATGACCTGCGAACGTAATAAACCATGGTCTACCCGCCAAAATGGACTAGTACGATAGGTCATGGCTAAGAGTTCAAAATTGAACAATATTCAGTAGGCCTAATACAATGCCGGGTAAAAGTAATGTTGATTTGTAAGCAAGTATTATACGTAAAGGTCAGGATCACGTTAATATCTCCGCACGACATATAAAGACTCGTACTTTGTACACATCTTTGTGGATACATTCTGTCTAACATTAGCATGTTCGATATTGTGTTTCTAGTTGATACAAGTGTTAACCTGATGATTGTCCAGTCAATCATCAGTAATACTTACGAATGTGTAATTTGACGTTTAATTTCCGTTCTTTATCATGTCTGATGTGTCCCCAGACATCTAGATTAACGTTACATCAGTGCATGATTTGCTGGACTTATTTCTTACAAGAGTTACACGTAAAGATAATTACAAATCGAACTGGGGAAACAACATTCAACAGGAAGAGCATGAAAGGCACAGAAAGGAACACAAACAAGGCCGACAGCATCAAGCGTAGCTAACCATTAAATATGGCCTATGCCATTCGATACGGTAAACCCTGTTAAATTTGTTGTCGTCGATTTTCGTAGATTTTGTGTATGAACTAAACAACAACAAAAAAGTACCACGATTAATTAATTATCCGTCTATATATAGGGTGATAAAAAGTTCATTCTCAATGTTTAAGTTGCAATAGCTTATTTTTCTGGCCTGAGAAGAATGTTAATTTTTCAGGAAAATTCCAGAGGGTTCTACCATTGTTCTTATCTTTCTGGTATTAAATGAAGCTATCAGGGTAAGACATTAGAATTTACACTGCGTGTTTGGCTCAGATAAATTTTAATACAAATTTAAATTTTGGGAACAAACTTTTGTAACACCCTGTATATGTCAATATTTGTTTGTTTGAATTTTGAAATCAATGAAGTAAGAACATCAAGAAATAAGAAATTATCTTTTAACAAACGTCAATAATTAACGTTTATGCCCATAAATGACCACAATTGTAAATGAGCGTTTAGTCCATCATCGTGATTGTTTTGTCTCATTCTTATATAAATTACTTTGCAAAACCTGAGTAAAGCAACACATGCAATGGTATGTTTCGTATATACATTTATGAATAACTGCTTCGCGAGTTGTCTGGTTTCCGTCCCTAAATCTTACATTACATTAGATTGGGTCCGGTAGCAACTGGTTGAAATAAACGAGTATATGGTCACTCAAGATGATGGATGTACGTTAGTTTATATGGCAATTTAAGATAATCCCCTTAAAACATGTACTCTTTTGTTTTCGTTTCGGACATTTGATAACCTTTACAAATTTTATGCACTATTAGCACCCTGCTACAAAGGGTTTTAATTATCTCATTAACGTTATTAAGAACCTATTAGTAATGTCTTTATGATAAAACCTGTGCAATTGAATAGACTACACATATTTCCAGTGATATGCACAGTCTCATCATAATGAGACCATAAGAACACACGCATCATGGAGATTATATAAACTTGCCTATATAAACAAACTACCGTACACGCGCCATTTTGATTGACCACTATAGAGAGACCATTAATCAGTTGAAGCCAGACCCAATATTTTGGGACCGGAACCAAACTAATTTACTAATCACGTGATTGTATTATGTCACGTGTCAAAACATATTGCTTTTTACAAGCGAAAAACAGTCAACAAAGGTGTACAACAAATGCCAGCATAAATTTCACATTTTTACATATTTGTTATCTGAAAGACAGATTTACTGTTGTTAACTCCGATAGTAAAATCCGGTAGTAAAAAAGTGCTGTAACCCTGCTTTTAAAATAACGTCTGCAATTCAGTGGAGAGGTTCCATTGATGTACATAATGGGTCGGTCTGATTAGAGAGGTTGCACATTGACGCTGCTTCTGTAGATGGCTGTGTAGGTGATCTAGATTGTAAACGCTAAATGAAAAAATACTCTATGACCCTCGGCTAAATATACATTACGTTTTTTCCAACATGTACATGAACTCATTTATAATCAGGGGCGAAAATATGGTCTAGTTAAAACGAAAATTTGCAGGGTAGATTTGTAAATGATTTTACTGAATTGCAGTACATGTATACCAACAACGAACCTAAATGATATATACATGTACAGTGACTTTAACAACCAGTCAATGGAATTATGTGGATTGGTCACTTAACAAAGGTTTTACTGTAGAAATCCCATGAATTTAAGAGAGATAATATTGTAATGAGGAGGCCAATTCCTTAATTACATGGTCGATATTCCAAGTTTGAAGACTATTCATGGATCCGTCTATGATTTTTTGGTGGTGATATTTCTTAGAACATGGGATATCCAAACAGAACGAATAAGTCATTTGATACGGCAGCTGGGACGGCTGTAAATGTCAGCGTGTTACTGTGATACTTGTCTGTGACCTTAGGGAACGTTGTATAGCACGCCTGACAGGATTAATTAGCTTAAAGGGAACGGTGCACGTCTGGAACAAATACAATGTTTTAAGATATTCAATCGTTTGTTTTATTCACTGCTGACTGTGCAGCAAGAACTTCGTCTAATTGTGAAAGGAATCATGCGTCTTTAGTCCCTAGTGTCCGAACTTAGTTACGTTTGTTAACGTCAGCAAAAAGACAACACGTTTTACCGACATTTGATTCAACAAAATTAAATCTAACCATTGTCAAACTCGCATCTATGTCAAAGGTTAGTAACTCTAGGGTATTTACTCTGCTAAGAATCATAAAACACACCCGTGTGCAATTAAGGTTATCATAATGAATTCGTTTGCGATGTCAGAGTATAAACCTAATCACTGCGCGACTTATTGGGAGACTATACCATTTAACTTGCATGACTTATAGGAGAGATCATGTTTGTATACAAAGGCATTCATATCACCAGCTAGCTATTGGTGAATTGTCGGTTTTTATTGTTCATTCATCCAATAGATTGCTGGTGGGCATTTCTCATACGAGTACGGTGATCTTTCCTATTGCGAGCAAAAACATCTGTGATTTCCGGTCACTGTATGACTTGTTGGCGGAATTTACCATTCAACTTGCATGACATATGCGAGCAAAATCACCTTCTTGGATTTCCGGTCAGTGTATGACTTATTGGGAGACTAGACAATTCAACTTGCATGACAGATTGCGAGCAAAATCATATGTGATTTCTGGATACTGTATGACTTATTGAGAGACTATACAATTCAACGTGTATTACTTATTGCGAAGTTGACTCGTGTATACACTGTGGATATCTAGTGAATGTATGCCCGCTAGTAAGGTAGAACTATATGTGACAGTATTCTCGGATGTAAGAACGTACGGAAGAAAAACGGCAACTACACCTGCCCCCGTAGGGGCATAAACCAGCGTATAAAGCTTTACCTTACACTGGCAAACAAAAGTCTAAATCGTCACTATTAACTACCAGAACCAATATCTACTAACAACAGAATTCCAGGAAACCCAAACTTCGTAAAATGGATACTTCCACTCTGGCAGAGATACAAAGAGGGATAAGCGCGAATGAAAATATAACACGTACAGATCAGTTTTGCATTACAAAATCATTTGTCAGTGATCTGTTTATTTTGCATTGAAGTCACATCGACACTTGGCCGACGGAACAATTGGAATTATCCTAAATTCTAACACGATCTGCGGATTATTCGTTTAAATATAGAGCGGACCTAACAATGTATTATTACCCCCATAAAACATACCTATAAATTGGCTGTTTCTATTTACGCCCAGTATCACGTGACATATTTATGAATGAATGAACGTAAACTTTATAGTAAAATTTTCTACGAGTCACGATGACAAGGCGAGTTGCACGAGAATCCAGTGTTACAGCTATGGCGCATCTATTTTTAGAAACTCCAATATACTCTAGAAACCAAGTTTTATTAAAGCTTCTGATAATCAATTATTTTATATTTTTCATTTTATGAAATAGATACCATATACTCGTGTTATTAAAATTGTTTCAATGTTTAAAATGTGGAATTTTCTTCAGAAAATTACGAAGCTCGTTTTCATTAACGAGGGAGGTAATTGTACCAGCTAATAAGCCACTCAATTTCAGCGTGGAATTATGTTCAATGTCAAATGGGTGAAAATGGAATGCGCGCAGTTAAATAGTGCGGGGTATTATCGTATTTAGAATCGAAATAAAAACTCTGTTCTGGTATATTGTCTGTGCTACGCACTCGTGATTTAATTTTTCCGCATCCGAACTCTTGCCCGTGTTTTATTCACCGACAATAAACGCGAACAGATTTTTATTTCTTAAACATAATTCAAAGGGTATTTCGAGGTAACAGTACACTGCCATTTTAACGACATTTCTACGTCGCGACCTACCAACAGCCTTCCCGTTCACCACTAGGTCAGCTACATCATTTGTTAACATTACCTGTAAGTGAAGGGGTAATAAATACGTGGACCAAAGTTCTAGATAAACGTCACGATGTTCAACTGAAAAAGATTTGCATGATATTTTGCATGCAAAAGTTATATTTGTTGTATAACATTTATGATTTACCATTTACCTATTGACCTAATGATCAGCGCGCAGTTTTTACGGCCACTTTGGTTATGTTTGCACCAATACTTTCTTATCTGGTAACTTAGTTGTAGATATAAAACATTGTCTATGATACTAAATGCTACTTTTGAACGGTAATACATACATTCACACACGGAGCAGGAATAAATAAGGTCATAAAGATGTTACAAATTTTCATAATTATCTGATATAGATACTTAGAAATAGTGCGCACACTGAGTACAATCACAGGTAAATGTATCATTGACGAATATATTTTTTACAGAAATTGATGTATAGTTTAAAATGTATAAATCTTTATCTTTTTCAATGATACAGTTTTCTGTGAGTACACTGTAGGAGTTCATAAACTACAGCACTATACATGTTTCTGGCAGCTTCTGAATGGATTTTGTGATATAATAATGAATTTACAGTAATTCACAGATCGCCACTTGTGTTTGGTAGTTAAGAATCATATCAAGTGTTTATCGTACAAATAATCCTGATTTGAGTGCCGAAATGAAGTTAGCTAATATTCAGTTCTGTTTGTATTCTACGTTCAGCGTGCCGCTTATTTCGTGTGCGTTATTTGCATGAAACTCGTATGTAACTATGTTAGGTCTAAGTGTGTTTCAATTACAGAGTATTTAAAAAGGTGTTATAAAAAGTAATCGTTGGAATCCATATTAATGTAGTTTCGATTGTACCGTGTAAAATAGTGTTTAACACAAATTACCAACAGCTGTTGAAATTGTATACACAGCGTATAAACCAAATCACTGTATGACTTATTTGGAGACTATGCAATTCAACTTGTATGACTTATTGCGAATAAAAACACCTTTAACTTCCGGTCACTGTATGGCTTATTGGGAGACAGTACAATTTAACGTGTATGACTCATTGCGATATCTGGAAGTTGACTCGTTTATACACTGTGAGATAGATGACATTATACATTAAATATCTACCCAATCAGCATGAATTGATTTTCGTCGTTTTCGTGATGGACCGATCCACGAAAAAGAATCACCACTACTAAACGACATCCCGAATAGTTAAGCAGTGGCTTTTCCGTCCTGTGTTTAAATCCAAGGATTTGAAACCCACCGAACTGTCAATTTACCAAAACTGACGACGTACATGAAATAAGAGAAACATTTTCTGGCCATGTGTCCAATACTGTCTCTTATCTTGGTACTTTCGCTTCAATAAACTCACTTGGGTCTCAATTAGTTTAGAAACATAACTCCTATTCTCGTCCAATCTTTGTTTTACGAACAGGCATAAATATTTTAAGCGGATGTCTATGTTCTTACAGATACAAGAGACGTTCATAAGTTTTTGGCAAAGAGCACTGTGCACATGTACGAGGGAGTGACTTGATCCATAATTCAAGACTTTGAATGCATTCGGATATCTGCCTTTATGTATTGCAGTAAACTTACCGAAGAAAAACGGAAAGAGCCGAGCTTTCGCAATTGTGTTAGAATGTTCTACTTTTTAAAGACATAATTGGTACTCGAAATATTTCAGTTGCAGGTGGCGATTACTATGTAAAAGTTAATGAAAGGTTATTCATAGTCATAAGCCCTTCTGACATTTTGCCCGTACTCCCAGACTTCTGCTGGCAAGACATTATGCAGCTGATGTTGGAGTTAACACATGGGACGTCAACGGCATATTTAAGAAACAGTTCACATCACTTCTTCAGGCCCTATGGCACTATATAGATTGGCTAGTCAGCCCAAGTGGTATATATGGACCGAAGCGTGTCAGTTCAAGTGTTTTATGGACCAAAGCGAGACCAAACATCCATTTTTGGTATGCTTGTCAACTTCCAGAATCACACAGAGATTGTTTTAGAATTTTGAATCAAAACGTACAAAAACGGATAGGGAAGGCATCACTCAACTGAAACAGTTGATGACAGTTAACAGAAGTGACACAATTACACGGCAAAATGCCTAACACACAACTGAACGAGAAAATGAACTTAAGTTTCAGCTTTCAAAAAGTCGAAAGTCCAAGTCCCAGCTGTTAAAAAGCTGAAATACCTATGTTAAGCTATATAAAGCCAACAGCGTGTTCTGTGATCATTATGACTACTCGCATTTAGTGACCACGTGTCAATCTTCGTATTTCAGCTCTTGAAACCGCCGCCATAATTACATGACAGAAATAATACTGAACAATGACAGCAACAAACCCGTATACAAGCAGACGACAAAACAAACGTCCAAAACAAACCAATAAACTACCGTCGAAAGTTAGAACTGAACTGAGCTGTGACAGGTTAGATAACAAAGTAAGTTGACAAAATATTTTTTATAAACCAAAGGAAATAGAAGTACATATATAGGAAATGTTGTTTTTATCGTATGATATGAGAAATTAAATTTTGCAGCATGCGAGCCAAACATGTGTAACAATCATGCATCAGCAGCTCACAAAATAAATATAAACAAGAAACTCGGAAATGCCAAAAACACATGTTTCAAACAAGGGCCAACACTTGTATCCAGCATGAGCAAAACTCGTGTATTGATAATAAAGTAGTTGTCACTTCGCGCAAATCTTGTAGTGTGGTAAGTTAAAAGTTTGGTAAATAGCTTGATAAGACAAACTTGTACATGTACCTGCTTTAATTATGTAAATTTTAAAAACGCACGTCACTAAATATTCCTGTGCATAATTAGTATGTTCATGTGCATTGTAAAAAATGTCCTTTCGATTAAACGTTCCTATGTACAAAATTATTCGCATTGAGGGGAATATTACATCGAAATGAAGCCGGAGGCATGGTTGTCTTAATAGTTCGATTTCATTGTATAACAGGATAGGAATATATTCCTTTGAAAAAGTATGGAAATGTCTCATTTTTGGCCCCGTACTATTCCGAATTTCCGATCGTTTATTGATGAGTTTTTCAAATCAGATATACACATCTTTCCAGGAAGATAAGCAACATGTATCCATAGAAAAATCCCCGTAAAATTAATCAGCATTTTTGGCATTTGACTTTGAATGATCAGTCGAGAGAGGATCAAGTTCTGAAGCTTCTGTACGAAATAAACTTTGCGTATCGATTCGAGAATTTCAGTTGGAGATACAAAATGTTATCTCAATCAAAGAAAATTGTACCCATATGTGATTACAATAAAGCAGTATCTGGTGTATTATATAATTATTTATTCGTGTATTTCATTATTTTATAATAATTTTAAATTGGAATTACCTGCAAGCAAACTGTTGTGAAGTGACGGGTATAGGTTTCATGGCTTGATTTATTCCTTGTATACCACCAAAGGTGATTCGCAGAACGCAATGATTATGTTTCGCAGAGATACTACGTTTCAATGCTTATCGATGCCTCGCCGAAGTGAGATGTATATATTTTAGATTTGGCCATGGTAGGAGCGATGGTTTTTCATTCTTACTTTTTCATTAGGGGTTTCAATCGCATTGCTGATACCACCAAAGGTGATTCGCAACGCACAGTGATTACATTTTGCAGACTGAGATACTTCGTTCCAAAGCTTTTCGATGCCTCGTAGAAGTGAGGTATCTGTATGGAAGAAATTTTAGATTTGGTCATGGTAGGAACGATTGTTTTCCATTTGGTTTAGTAGTACTTTTTTCACTCGGCATGCCAATCCCATTACATGAATGTCCATAGTCCATAGCAAGATACCTCTTATCAAGGGAGATCATTCTCGAGATTCGTCTATAAAAGCTACACACGATAAAATAAAAACAAAAATCAAGAGCATCAGTCATTCAGATCATTCTGATAATGTATAATTTAAAAAACGTCTTAAATTCTAGTGATTTGATTTTGTTTGTTACACAGACAATCTTGCATAGCACGAATCCACAAACTATAGTATCTGTTAAGGAATGAAAGTATTCATGCTTTATATGTAACAGGGTGATATATTCATGCTCAAATAAGAATTATTTGCTGTTGGTGTATTCATGACTATTTGTTGTAGGGCAAAGTCCCAGAGTTCCATGACGCTAGTGATTATAGAAAATCTTAACCTTCCAAAATCCAGTTATATAACATTGGTTTTCAATCTATACCAAAAGAAATGTTTTACATTAATCAACAGAAGACAAAAAAACAGTGTCAACAGTGTCATATCCTTTACGCTACCATTGCTTACTAATGCAGACTCGCCGGGATGGCCATTTCGGCCTTCCGTAGTTTTCGATCTAAAGGCCCAAATTCGGGAATTTTGCTGTCATGGGTACACAGGCATCCCAGACTAAAGGATATTACGGGCCCAAAAGTAGGCCTACAAAGCTAAAAAAACAAGGGTCACCTTCACATCGTCATTTCCGGTGACCTTTAGTCGAAATGATGACAAATATTCTACTTTCACTTTGGGACAGGTGTGTAGCATCCGGATGTATCGAGTTTTTATCAGTGCTGTAATTTAATAGTGTCTCAGAGACGAGGTATAGGGACCATATGAATTTCTCATAGCCCCCGAAAAAATCGTGGTAGCGGAAAGGATATAGCTATTGTACATTATTTGCATTTAAAAGACTAATTGTTTGCTTCAACATGAACTTTCTTTAGTCGCTGCTTAACATTGTTATGTGCTGAGTAAATATAATTCCGTCTGACATTGTGGTTTATTAACAAACAAACTGACAAACAAACACGCGGTTCAGTATTTTTCTTACTGGAATTTTTATAAAAAATCTTGGCACATGATAAAAGTGAAGTTAAGATTACGAGTGAGATATGGATAAACAACATGGGTTTTCCAGAAAACCAATCTGTTTCACACACGTTTGTCCGAAATCAACACGAATAAAAAGTTCCCAAGTTAAAATAATGTGAAATAATATAGTTTTCGATTGTGAAACAACCTTTTGACATGATTCTATGCACCCATTATTTTTGTTTAAGTTTTGCCGCCTCCCACAGTGTATAACCGATCGTGATTGGCTAATAAAAGTGGCGTGAGAAGAGGGTATATATTCCAAACACGGTTAATCTATTCTCGGTGATAATTGCCGTACTCCTTATTAGAATCAATGAGCGAAAGCAATGGCATTGGTATGTTAAATGCTGACATTGTGGAAGTTATTCGTTAACTTAGCCTTACCATTCCTTTACTCATTTAACGTCAAATATTAAGACTAACAAAATACAATCATGGTTGTTGTCATTAATAAGTCATTAAAGATACATAGCACATTGTTAAACAGCATAAATGAAGGCAGACAAATGGCAAAGGTGTTGCCTTGCATTGGTAAATTTGAAAATATCATGCTTCGAAGAACGGTAATAGTAGAAGGTATCATAATGGTTCTGAGTATCTATATTGACAACAGTCCAAAGCATCCTCGAGTTTATACACATGCATAAGCAACATAGCCATTAACGTTGTACATCAATATATTGCACAACTATATAATTATATATATATTTGTGAATGCTGGTGACTGTTTCTTTCTGAGAAACCGACAAACTGGGATCACTAGTCCACAATCTCCCGAAGCATCTCAAAATCGCAGCTAATATTTAGCTCAAATTGTGATATCAAGAGGCTTGTCCTTAATATTGTATTTAATGTTTGTGGTGTGTGGTTTACAACACGGGTCCGCTTGAGAAAGACAACGATTGTCATAGAATACATATACGACGACTGTGCGAGTCTGTCATAGTGGGCCTGAATAGATACGGGCTTCTCAATATTGCTAAAGAAACGAGAAGTAGGATGTAGTTATATAGAAGTGCTCTACATGTTCGAACATGTAATGAGTATAATGGATTCTATAAATGTATACAATTATCGACCACATATGACTTCTTTAGATATGTATCCATATAAATCAAAAGGTAAAAGTTTACTATTCAATAGACCTAATGCAATGCCGGATAATAGTAATGTTGATTTGTAAGCAAGTATTATACGTAAAGATCAGGATCATGTTAATATCTGCGAACTACATACTCGTACTTTGTACACATCTTTGTGGATACATTCTTAGTTGGGAGTCCATCAGGACAAAAGTAGCATTTTCTCCGTATGGACTTCCGACTATCTTGTCCGTACCGGACATAACAGTCTAACATTAGCATGTTCGATATTGTGTTTCTAGTTGATACAAGTGTTAACTTGATGTTTGTCCAGTCAATCATCAGTTATACTTACGAATGTGTCATTTGACGTTTAATTTCCGTTCTTTACTTTGTCTGATGTGTCCCCAGACATCTAGATTAACGTAACATCAGTGCATGATTTGTTGGACTTATTTCTCACAAGAGTTACACGTAAAGATAATTACAAATCGAAGTGGGGAAGGCAGCATTGAACAAAAAGAGCATGAAATGCACACATGAACACAAACAAGACCCACAGCACCAAGTGTAGTTTAGCACTAACTATTGCCTATGGCATTTGATACGACAAACCAAGTTAAACTCGTTGCGTCGATTTTCGTCGATTGTTGTGCATAAACTATAAATAACAAAATAAAAGTACCAGGATTGATTAATTATCCGTCTATATATCAATAAGTGTTTGTTTGAACTTTGAAATCTATGAAGTTAGAACATCAAGAAAATAGAAATTATATTTTATTAAACGTCAACAATCTTTTAACAAACGTCAACAATCGTTTATGCCCACAAATGATCGCAAATGTAAAAGCCTATTAATCGAGATTGGTTTGTTCTATTCTTATATAAGTATAGCAACACACGCAATGGTATGTTTCGTATATACATTAATGTATACCTCCTCAATCACGAGAGTTATACCGATGAGTCCATTTTACGAAAACAACTAACAATCCCTGCAGGGCAACACCTTTTGGCAGCTGCAAACATTGCTCGTGATTTAAAGGTAGTTGCTCTACAGAGGTCAAATTAAAAGTAACTAGCGACTTATGGACATTTTAAAGGTGTTGTTATACAAAGCTTATTGCTCTACAAAGGGAGGCTGTACTGTTGTACCGGAGAGGTTGCACTGTAGTTTCATAATATCACGTGATTGCATTTATGCACGTGACAAAGCATATTGGTTTTTACAAGCGAAGAACAGTTAACTAAAGTGTACAATAAAAATGCCAGCCTTATTTTCACATTTTATAATGGAGAACATTTTTGTTATCAGAAAGACAGATTTACTGTTGTTAAACTCCGATATATAGTAAAAACAGGAAGTAAAAAATGCCGTAACCCCGCAATAAAAATCACGTGTGTAATTCAGTGAAGAGGTTACAATAATGGGTCGGTCCGATTAAAGGTTGCATATTGAAGCTGCTTCTGCAGCTGCCCGTGTAGGTGGTCTTGATCGTATACGCTATTTAGAATATAACTCACTTTTTTTGCTGAATCTTTTCTATTCAGCTTTAAAACAGTGGGACAAGGGGTGTTTAGTTTTCTTGGTCGGTAGTGTGTTGGACACTTCTTCGTTTTAAGATTTCTTACAGCTAAAACTAGGCATTATAGTCCTTTTGCTGTGGAAACTGCGTCATTCAGCTAGTTATAATTTATTATACTTTTCGATAGCTTGGACTTGGGCGGATCTGCGCTTGTTTAGTTGGGCATTGTGCTTTGTGTGTTTTAATGTTTTCTGTGCTCGGCTGGTTAAGTTGAGTGCTGCCTTCTCTGTCTGACTTAATATAATCGTTTTACATTATTAGCCCATGAAAACGCCGAATTTTGCCGGTTAAATGAAAATTTAATCAATACAATTTTGCTCATAATAGACGTGACGTCATGCGTTGGCGCTAATTTCTAGCGGCCAATCAAAATGCAGAATGATATATTCTAAGTCAGTTAGTAATCACAAGACTCACAAAGCATGCTAAAAGGAAACTTTGCGCTGTTTCTAAAAAGCAAAATACCGAGTGCGCGATATAAAAAATGGTTTAAATTAATTATTCATAAAGCAACCGCCAGCGACTTTCTATTACATAAATATTTGGTTGGGTAGGAGAATTACGTCATTCAGAAATTTAAGTTCGGTCTGTGATTCAGCACATTTAACAAATGTTTTACTGTATACACCATTGCTTTAACTTTGATAATTTAAACTTGTTATGCATAATCTTACCCGAGGGGTAGCCAAATCCTTAATTACATGGTCGGTATTCCAAGTTTGAAGACAATTCATGGATTGATCGTCTACGATGTTTTGGTGGTGTTTTTGTTAAAACATGGGATATCCAAACATAAGGAATAATACATTTTAAACGGCAGCTGCTGACGGCTGTAAATGTCAGCGTGTATTGTGTTCTTTGTCTGTGGCCATAGGGAACGTTATATAACACGCCTGACAAGATTAATTAGCTTAAAATGAACGGTGCACGTCTGGAACAAATACAGTGTTATTCCAGATATTCCATCGTTTGTTTTACTCTCTGCTGACTGTGCTGCAAAAACATCGTCTAATTGTGAAAGGAGTCATACCCCCTTAATACTCAGCAATCTAAATAGTCACTTTTAACTACAAGAACAGTGATCTACTAACAACAGAATTTCAGAATATAAATGTCGTAAAATTGATACTTCCGCTCTAATGGAGATATTAGGAGGGATAAACGCGAAGGAAGTCGATTGTGTGCTTGAATGAAAAAATAACACGTAAAGACCAGTTTTGCAAATGCAAATCACTTGTCAAACTCTTTTTATTTGGAATTTTAGTACCATCAACACTAAGCGGCATCGACATCATGGAATTATTCTTAAACACAATTCATAGGGTATGTAGAGGTAACAGTATAGTGCCATATTAACGACATTTATACGTCGTGACCTAGGCTTGAACCAACAGCCTTCCTGTTCCTGAGCCGATTGTTTGATAATATCCACCAGGCCAGCTACACCATTTGTTTACATTACCTGTAAGGGGAGGGGTAACAAATACTTGGGCCAAAGTTCTAGAGTAAGGTCACGATGTTGAACTGAAAAGAGATGAACTTTGATTGTTTGTCTTTAATGTTGTTTTGAATGACATTTGTGATTGTACCATTTACCTATTGACCTAGTGATCAGTGCGTAGTTTTTACGGCCACTTTGATTATGTTTGCATCAATATTTTCTCATCCGGCAACTTAGTTGTAGAGATAAAACACTGTCTATGGTACTTAATGCTACTTAGGAACGGTAATAAATACACTCGCACCACGCTGAGCACGAAGGATCAGGTCATAAAGATGTTACAATTTTTCAAAATTATCTGATGTACTTAGTTATGATGAGCACTCTGAGTATAATCACAGGTAATTGTATCATTGACAAATACGTTTTTTAACAGAAATTGATATAAAGTTTAAGATATAAAAAAATTACCAAAATGTTGTGGTTTTTTTCATTTTTTTTATTCTTTTTACAATGATACAGTTTCCTGTGAGTACAATGTAGGACTTCATAAACTACAGCACTACACATGGTTCTGGTAGCCTTTGCATGGATTTTATGATATAATAATGAATTCACAGTGATTCATTGGCTGCCACTTGTGTTTGTCTGCTATTTAACAATTATATAAAGTGTTTACTATCGTACAAATCTTGACTCGAGTGCCGAAATTAAGTACGCTAATACTGTAAAATCGTGGATTTTTGTAAAAATGCGATTTTGTGGGCGTTGCAAAGCTTGTCTGTAAGAACAGTTAACCTCCCACGAAAAAAAATGACTTTACAGTATTCCGTTCTGTTAGTTTGTCTTCTACCTTTAGGGTGCATTATCTCTAGTACGCTATTTGCATGGCACTCGTATGCAACTATGTTAAGTGTGTTTCATTTATAAATTATTTAAAAATAGTGTTATAAAAAAATCATTGGAATACATATCAGTTGAAACATACGTATGTATTTTGTAATTGCACCGTGTAAAATTATGTTTATCACAAAGTATAATCCAAATCACTGTATGACTTGTTGGGAGACTACACAATTCAAATTTCATGACTTATTGCGAACAAAAGCACATGTACCTTACGGCCACTGTATGACTTTTTGGGAGGCTATACAATTGAACGTGTATGGCTTTTTGCGATAACTTGAAGTTGGCTCGTTTATACACTGAGGGATAGAAGACAGTAACCATTAAATATATACCCAGCCAGCAATTTTTTTCGTCGATTTCGTGATGAACTGAGCCATAAAATCGAATCACCATTACAAAAGTACATCCAGAATAGTTAACCAGTGACTTTTCCGTCCTTTGTTTTAAATCCATGGATTTGGAACCCACCAAAGTGTCAATTTGACTAAACTGACGACGTACACGCAATGAGAGAACATTTTCTGGCCATGTGTCCAATACTGTCTCTTATCTTGGTACTTTCGCTTCAATAAACTCTTTTGGGTCTCAATTAGTTTAGAAACATAACTCCTATTCTCGTCCAATCTTTGTTTTACGAACAGGCATAAATATTTTAAGCGGATGTCTATGTTCTTATAGATATAAGAGAAGTTCATTAGTTTTTGGCGAAAAACGCAGGGTCTACATGTATGAAGGACTGAGTTGTTCAATTATTCAAGACAGCTGAATTCTATGTTTTGGGATGCATTCGGATCACCTCTGTCTTTATGTATTGCAGTGGACTTATCGGAGAAAAACGGAAAGGGCCGAGCTTTCACGATTGTGTTGGAATGCTCTCCTTCTTAAAGACATAATTGGTACTCGAAATATATCTTTTGCAGGTGGCATTTATTATGTATAAAATTATGGAAGGTTATTCATAGTCATAAGGCATTCTGATATTTTGCCCGTACTCCCAGACTCCTGCTGGCAAGACATTATGCAGCTAATGTTGGGGTAACACCTGGGAAGGCAACGGCATATTCTTATATAGATTACAATGGTCAAAAGACATCGTTAGAAAGAAGTAAAAATTTTATTCTGACAGAAGACAATGTATAACACCCAACAGCCTAATAAAAGATAATAATAGGACAGGGAAGGTAGCACTCATCTGAAACGGCCGAGCATAGTAAACGACACAATGCCTAACGCTCAACTGAACGAGAAAATGAACTTAACCGCTGACAGTCCAAGTTTCAGCTGTCAAACAAGACTGCGTTCAATAAACGCTTATGCCCCCGTGGAAGCCTAGTCCATAATAAAGCCAATCGGGGGCCATAATTCTGTTAAAATATTAAAAAGGGTTACATGGCTTTGTCATTATAAGGGGCTTATGATGGTAAACAAGTATGTCAAGTTTGAAGAAAACGCCTTAATGTAAGACGAAATTTGGGTTAACAAGAATTGGACGCTTAATAAGTCTAGGTCCAAAATTAGGTCAAAGTGAATGTCAAAATGGGGTTAGGTTATACAGGCATGTGAAGAGTGTTCATATACAACACTCATGCAAGTATGAAATCTTTGTAGCAAACCATAAAGTTGCTAGAAGAAACGGTCAATTTAGGTTAACCAAGAATTTGGCCCTTTAATAAGTCTAAGTCCAAAATAAGGTCAAGGTGAAGGTCAAAATGGGGTCAGGTGATACAGGCGTGTGGAGAGTGTTTATATACAACATTCATGCAAGTATGGAAGCTTTCTTGCAAGCAAAAATGATGCTAGAAGAAACAGTCAATTTGGGTTTACCGGACGGACGAACGGACAGGTGAATCACTATATGCTATCTATCGATACGGGGGCATAAAAGCCGAACATATTGCGGACAAGAATAAAGTATATAGTTATATCGGATACTTTCCAAGGGGCAGAACTGTGTGAATAATCAGCGAACCGGAACATACCGACGATATGCACATCTCCACTTGGTAGTAAAGCTATCCATGAAGTTTTGTTAAAATCTGAGCAGTGGTTCTTGAGAAATAGCCCGGACAAGAATTTAGTATATAGTTATCTTGCGATCTTCCAAGGGGCATAACTGTGTGAATAATCAGCGAACCCGAACGTGCCGACGATATGCACATCTCCACTTAGTAGTAAAGCTATCCATGAAGTTTTGTTAAAATCTGAGCAGTGGTTCTTGAGAAATAGCCCGGACAAGAATTAGTATATAGTTATAGTGCGATCTTCCAAGGGACATAACTGTGTGAATAATCAGCGAACCCCAACGTGCCGACGAAATGCGCATCTCCACATGGTAGTAAAGCTATCCATGAAGTTTTGTTAAAATCTGAGCAGTGGTTCTTGAGAAATAGCCCGGACAAGAATTGGACGAACGGACGGACGGACAGGTGAATCACTATAATTATGCCTCCCGATCTATCGATACGAGGGCATAAAAATCGAAAGTTCAAGTCCCAGCTGGCAAAAAGCTGAATGACCTAGTTTCAGCTATAAAAAGCCAACAACGTGTTCTTATCATAATTTCGGTACTAGCGACATGACACAATTTAGAGTTTCAATCGTGTGCGTAAAGTTGGCTGGCTAGCAGGTTAGCAGCCTGGCAGCCTGGCAGCGTGAAGTTGGCAGCCTAGCAGCCTGGTAACTTCACGCTACCAGGCTGATAGGTCACCAGGCTGCAAACTTCGGGCTGCTAGAGTGCCAACTTCAAGCGCATGTTTGAATCCAATATGTTTAAGCGACCATGTGCATTTAGCGACCACGTGTCGATCTTCGTATTTCAGCTTCAACCACTGCCTTATTAATTAATTATGTGACAGAAATAATGCTGAACAACAACAGCAACAACAAACCTGTATACAAGCAGATGACAAAACAAACATACAAAACAAATAAATCAACTATCTTCGAGAGTTAGAACTGAGCTGTATGGTGACAAGTCATGCAGATAACAAAGTAATTTGACAAAATCTGTTTTATAAACCAAAGGCTATGGAAGTACTTACAGAGAAACTGCTGTTTTTATCGAAAGATGTGAGAAATTACATTTTGCAATAAACGAGCCAAACAGATGGAACAATCAGATACCACTACTGCTTAAAAATAAATAAAAACTAAAAACTTGGAGATGCCAAAACACATGTTTCAAACATGGGCCAACACTTGTTTTTTTAAAAAAAGAAAAACATTGAATTTCATGCAAATTAACAAACCCCTACACAGTTATGTACCTTGCAACGCTGACCATTTCCCGAGAGGAAAGATTGCGTACGTGTTTGGTCAATTACATGACCGTTACTAAAGCTTACTTGACAAAAGGCGCCGAGCACTGTTGACTAGCACAACAGTCTGCACAATACACAAATGAAATAATAAATATTTCGTTGGAGTATCGATATATAATTAAAATACATTTTGTATATCAGAACATAAGTAAAATGATAAATAAAATTAAATGTATAATGACGTACACACAGAGAGCAACAATTACTTCAATGGAACATTGTAAAACATTTTAAGCCCAAAAATTAGTTTTCCTGTCAGTCGGTGGTTTTTGTGTTTTTATTTTAAAACATACACTAAATGCAATTATATTTCTACAACAATAAACAACAGTTGAAACATTGTTCACATGCTGACTTTGTTTACACCACATACCATAAAATAAAGTTTCATATATTGTAAAACCATAATAAAATATTCGCGGGGGATAAACAATTCCGGTTGATACTGAGGGCGAAACAGACCACAAAACTAAATCCACATTATTAAACGACCTCCGAATTACGTACAACAACATTCCTTCAATATTTATATCCACGAGTTTTCGATCCCACAAAATTTGCCATTCCTACGGAGAATAAAGGAAGTACAATGTATCTTATTACTGCTCTGACTTTTGACCACACAACTTATGTACACTTTAATGCCGTGAAAAGTTGCTTTCCTTCAGATTTTAGAAATTTAACGAAGCTTGCCACGTGGTGCGGTCAACCAATCCAATATGAAATTACAATCTGTTTGTCAATTGGCACATGCCAGGCAATGACATATCGTACAGTTGACAGAAATGGACAGTAATGTATACTTGGCGGCATTATCACTGCTTGTGACGTGTGCTGGGCACCGGTCTGTGATCTTTCTTTTTGCATCACCCAATTTGTGCATTTCTTGCTCGGCTGTTGTGTTGATTGCTACCTCCCCTGTCGTTTCCCTCGGCTGTTGTGTTGCTTGCTACCTCCCCCTGTCGTTTCCCTCGTCTGTTGTGATGATTGCTACCTCCCCCTGTCGTATCCCTCGGCTGTTGTGTTGATTGCTACCTCCCCCTGTCGTTTCCCTCGGCTGTTGTGATGATTGCTACCTCCCCCTGTCGTTTCCCTCGGCTGTTGGGGTGATTGCTACCTCCCCCTGTCGTTTCCCTCGGCTGTTGTGATGATTGCTACCTCCCCGTGTCGTTTCCCTCGGCTGTTGTGATGATTGCTACCTCCCCCTGTCGTTTCCCTCGGCTGTTGTGATGATTGCTACCTCTCCTGTCGTTTCCCTCGGCTGTTGTGATGATTGCTACCTCCCCCTGTCGTTTCCTTTTTGTTTTTGTTTTGTATTGGTAGCTGTAGCATTCCGGAAACAAATGGACTGGCCGAGCTTTCTCGATTGTAGCTAGCAGAAGCAATTTTGTGAGGCCTACTGGGCATGTAAATTACATTATGTGTTATTGGTGCTTTAATACTAAATTAAATCTTAAAGCAGCAAACAATATTCAGCATGCTAGTATGTTGGAATAGTTTAATCCAAAACACCACAACAAACTTGTTTCTATATATATTTTGTTTACCACTCCCGCGACCTCATCTAAAACGGTTTACATAGATCACCAATAAGTGTCTATTCCAATGATGTTCGTCTACAGATAGTTTCAAATATTCATGGAATGTTATTCATACTTGAAGACGTCCTGGAAATGTGTATGTACTTTAGACCAAAACAAATTCATACATGTGTACATACGTTGTTGTTCTAGACTGGTAATCACAAAGCAGCTTAAGGAAAACTTAATTAAATAATAAACTAAGAATGACACATGTTTTTTTTTATTGATTTTATGAACTTGAAAAACAACGATCCACGATGACTGCCGTCAATGCTTAGACAATGGTTGTAATCTTTTGTGTACACATGAACGACAACGTCACTCTCACAATATCCTAACTGGACTGTACTGTCCGTTTATTCAGGCCTGTCACTTGTATACAAACATTGCACTTAATTATTTTGCATTTTTATTTTCTTAAACATTTTAATTGGAGAAATGGGCAGTGAAATTAAACCAATACCTTATTCACTAAGTCACATACTTATACATATTTTTAATAAACGCTCCGCAAGCCGAATGTGTCGCCTGATGACATGTACATTTTTCATGGAAAGCTATCCAGTATTTGGCTGCATATTCGACTAACAAGAGTTCTCTAGTCATCTGAACTAAAAACGACAAAGTTATGGTCTGGACAAAAACATGTCCTGATAAAATCAATCAAAAGGGAATCATTCGGACCCTTATCATTTCAGCATCATGCTGAAAGTTTTAAGCATCATGCAGGGCCATTCAGTTCTGACCTTAGTCGAACGTTAAAAAATTTCACTACTCTATTGTAATGAAAAGTGCGTCGGAGAAATGACCTACATATGATATATGTTTTGTACAACCAACCATTTGAACACGTGGTAAGCCTATCTTTATCAAGGATCTTCAGTACTTATCTAAAGCGAATAGATTTTCTAACAATTATAACAAGATAAGTATCTACTTTAACGTAAGAAGCATGTTAATGAATATTTCAATTTAGACATACACCTGCGGTACACCAAACTCAAATTTTAAAATAACATATAGTTTCAAGAGGAGCATTGCTGTTCATTTAACGTGAAACATATCAGATATATCTCGATGACGAAATTTATTACATAAGATAGTAAAGACAGCACTCAACTGAAACAGCTTGCAGCATGCTTTCATCTTTTAAGCTACGGTATGTTCGGGTTAAGGACAAGACCATCACCTGGAGGAGCCCAATAAGACACGTGTTAATCAGATCAGCGGAACAGACTTAGATCCCAATATTGATTCCGGTGTTCTTTCGTTGTACTAGCCATGGTAACTGCCCTCCACATGTTGAAAAGTTTGGTAAGATGCTCTAGGGACTCTAACAAGAGTAAGCGAGTGACGTAACGTCAAAAGTTGCGACCCGTAAGCGTAACACAAAACGCGTAACGTCAAAATTTTGCCTATGTGATATTAGTCATTTTCTGCCGTTGTAGTGACGACCGTGTACTCAGTTAATTTCAATGTGACATGTAGGCCACCGGAACAGATCAATTCATTACTATCCTCCTTTGGGTATTTTTTAGGGTCTTCGGCTAGTGTTCAATAGTGATCTTATTTAATTGGAGAATAAGGAAGGCCATTCATATCGCCTATTATCACATAACCTTCGGTCCAGGAGTGCCGTAAAGCCGTGTCGTAAATATTGTTCGGCACTCTCAGACTGTGCAATAAATATTTAAATTAGCTTGACGTGACGTTAGCCAATCCATGCATTGATCCGTCAATGACGTCAGGATAACACCAACGTCGCCATGACGTCGCGATCATTGTACCGCTTAATTTTGGCTGAAACATATGCTGCGTACATCATCCTTTGAACAACAATGAGCGTTTTCTAAGGTTATGTGATAAATAGAATCTAACATTCGTGTTCATTACATACGAGTTTTATTAAACTCGTCGACAAAAACAATATGACACTCCGCCTCGTGTCATATCATTTTGTCCACTCGTTTAATAAAACTCGTATGTATTGAGCACTCATGCAGGATCGTCTATTTACTGACCAAGAGTTTAATATGGTGTGATCTGATTGGTTGTCCTTATCCTTAAGTAAAGTAAGATCAATATTTAATACCACCCTAGTCACTCTTACAAGAAAAGTAGGAGAATAATTCTTAAAACAGGTTAGTTACTGGACATCACAAATGTCTGCATGCAAGTTATACAGACAAAATCACGAAAGATATTATACACATCTTGAACATTGTGTTTGCCTTTCTAGAGTGGCTGAAACATACCGCCTACATGCGACCGATGCAATTAAGCCCAATGCAAATATAATTAATTTAAAAGCCATATTATCTGTTGGGATTTCATGCATGAACTATGTGTGATTGCATTTATTTGTAATTCTTAATTATATTAATTGTTACGCTATACATTTGTATTCCCGCAGTGCGCGTTTTAATTAGCCATGCATTTCCAAAGCGACTTAATATGTGTTGGCACACAATACGGTTGCTTATAATACAGAATATAAATACATTTAATATAAAGCAGGTGTCGGAAGCTGGGATATATATAGATACCAGGCTCACGAACTGGGCAGGATTTTATGTTAACAGATTCATATCTACTGTAACAACATAAGTTGTTCAGATTTAAAGAACAGAGGACAGATGCGTGTGTTCGCCAAGATTTTATGATGATTTGACACTTTTTAATGCATACAGCGCCATATGTCTATGCACAACTCTGGCTAATGTATTAATTGTTTTTTCAAATGCAATGTACTGTAATGTTCAGAGAGTTCAAAGCCACACAGAAGCGGCGGCAATACGCCTAGCCACATACAATACGCACCACACACAAGCCCTAAAAAGGACACATCAATCAAACCTACACACCAACCCCGCAATGACACCACAAAGGGAGGCTCCATCCGCATCCTCTTCAACCAAGTCTACACACCGTCCCACAATGATGCACTGCACGACTTTTTTTGAAACCAACAAACCACGACAAACTGAGGCAACTGCCATTGTTGTCAATATTTTCCAATGTTTGAACCCAGAAGGGGGATGAACTACATATATAATTATAATCCCAAAATGTAATTCATACGTACTGCTATTTAAATACAGACTTTTGGCTGCTCAAAGCAAGTGGTTGTGACTATAATCACATACAAGTATGATGCAAATGCAATATAATCTGAAAAAACCCGGACTCTGAGAAAACCGAATATGAGACAAAACCAATAAAGTTTTTGGTCCCGAAAGTTATCCATCTTCTTTTCAGTCTGAAAAAATCTGAGAAAACCGGAACTCGCGTCATTACACATTTTTCTGCTTAATTCAGGTGACTACTAGCACATGTTTGATTGTTACAAACTTCCCGAACATAAGTATGTCATTATGAATATCAATATTCTGATTTTTAACAAGAATTCAATCGATTGTGTGTCGTTAAACGGGCGTTTGTACGTATTTTGTTATAGTTTTTATCCGTATTTAGGTCAGCTACTACTCTGCTCAGTGTGCCAAGTTGAACTGTTTAGTTTGATTCTAATAGTGCGGCTTGTACACAGGTAACTGTATCATTGATAACGAAAACAATTACAGAAATTTATTTTTACAGTAGTCATGATAGTTTTTATCCGTATTTAGGTCAGCTACTACTCTGCTCAGTGTGCCAAGTTGAACTGTTTAGTTTGATATATAATAGTGCGGCGTGTACACAGGTAACTGTATCATTGATAACGAAAACAATTACAGAAATTTATTTTTACAGTAGTCTAGATCACGGGTAACTATATCATTTATTGAGAGTAAACAGAATTAAAACATTTGTAAAATTTATATATGAATATTACAAAAAAATATTTGTTTCTTATTTGTTTTTACTCTGAATTAATGATACAGTTACCAGTGGTCTAGATCTATAATATGCAAATAATTTTGTGCATTTATTATCAATTGTAGTAACATACAGTTACCTATGTTCGTATATACATAAGCGAGACTAAAACTAAATAAACTATACAGGTATGGGTGTCTGTTTACCAGGTGAAAGGTAATTCGGTCTAGTGTGTACGCTAGGTAGTGTAGTCAAAACAACATTATTTGTAACATAGCATGGTCTGTAATGGGGAATATTGGCACACAGTATAACAACTGTCACTAGTCATTATCGAGATTATCTTAATATGATTCAGTGAGGGATGTTAAAAAATGCGCAAACATCTTTATTCGTTATGCACGTATGTAATGAGTACTATACATGCCACTTAATAGTATCGTACAAAATGCCAAAGTTTTTGCCCAAAACAAATTCTACTGCTATCATTATATTTGTTAAAATATAAATAATTACGTTGCATGGATAGTACTCTTTCTCGGCTTGAGCGTCGAGGAAGTTTCGGTAAAATCGGTCCAAGAATAAAATTCTTACGGTTGTTTTTAACTTTGCGTTAACCGTTTTTTAATTGCGTTCTTAGACAAACATTATGCAACATACCATGTGGAATGTCCACACTGATATTGAGAACACAACTATACTTGTTTTTCAATGTTGAACTATTTTGTAATTATAGTATGCTTATCTATTATCTGACGTAATGTCAGTAATATTATTAATCTATAGTAATAAAGATATCAGACGATGATCCAAGTACTTTTTGAACCCACCTGTTATATCTGGTACATTATGGCAACATTAAGAACGTGATTGTTTGTGGCACCAGCTACCAAGTAGCTGTAAACATACCCTCCTTCTCTTTTATGTGTAAATACCTTCGTAATCAACAATTTATGGTGTCCCTGAACGAAAATCCCGATTTTTTGAAGTCATTGTATTGATTGAAGTTTGTTATAACGAATTAGATAAAAATGAAAACGTTATTATACAAAACAGGGATAAAAGCAGAGTAATCCACATGATAGGAAAAATGTAGTTTTAGAGAGTGGCAAGGGGAGATAACCTACTAAATTACGCAAGTCATATTTCGTTCAAACGAATTAAAAAAATGTAATGTCAATTTCTGTACTTCGTAGAAACTCCCGGTATTGCAAATATAGTAATCAGATGTCTTACAATTAGCGCAGAATGTCAACAAGCAATAGACACAAAACGTATTATGATATAGTTTCCCCCATCAACGTGTATTTTCGAGCCTGTCCGGCCTTCGGAAGACACAGCAGTCTAAGTACTGACGGATAATTAATTCTTGGAAAACTGTATACGACCGAAAACCTCTGATTAAATAAAAACAACACAAATACGTATAACGGTGTATTATAGGTCAGCGGCAAGTATGAATGATTAAAAACACTGCCCCTGCGATTGCGTAAGTGTCTAGGGAGGAGTTGGTTAATGGAGAGGCTTAAATTCTGCAATAAATTATATTTAATGAAAATACTCGCTACATAATCTACAGTTGTTACACCAATGATGTATAAATGTTTATTTCTACATTTGTTACACCAATAATGTATACATGCTTATTTTCTTCAGTTGTTACGCCAATGATGTATACATGCTTATTTTCTACACGTCAATATTATGATTGCGCCGTGCTTCAGGGTCATCATGATCCTATTGTATGTTATACCAGTTGCGCGGCGTTGTTTTATGCTTTGTATAAATGTTTTTCTTGTAAGATATTTATAATGACCACTGAGCACTACCAGAGGTAGTCGAATAGGTGAGGCCATGAATCAACTTTACTGTGTCATCACTTTCATTACATATGCTTGTAATATAAGGGAAAACAAGATATTTTTGTAAAACACGTATGTCCCCATGGCAGCCCAAAAGTCAGAAATGGTAAAGATCACTGTAGTGGTCAGTGAATAGGTAGCCCCGCCCTCCGTGCTTATCAGCGAATAGCGTTTGGCTATGAGCATCTGTATAGAATGTATGCATGTATTATTATCAGTTGAGTTACTGTGTCTGTATGAGTCTGTATGAATAAAGTATAATAACTAACACACCGTCTTCGGTCTTGAACAATCCCTTTACGGGTCCGAGTGTTACAAATACAAATAGCTATATGCTATCAGGAACATTACATTGGCGACGAGGATTAAATTGGATTAAATTGGATTAACATTCTCAGAAACACCATGACTGGATTAACTCCGTTTCCAAAATTTGATATTTATGGTGCAGAAAACTCACAGGGAGTGAGGTGGAACAAATATGTTGCTAAATTAGAAAATCTATTTGTTGGATTAAGCATTGATTCTAAGAAAAGGAGGAAGGCTTTACTTCTACACTATGCGGGAGACGAAGTATTTGAGATATACGAAACACTTAATCTTGGTGGAGATGAATCAAATTACGATGCCATGAAAGAGAGTTTAGCTAAATATTTCAATCCGAAGAAAAACAAAGAATTTGAGAGGTACGAATTTAGGAATATTCATCAACAATCAAACGAAACAACTGACCAGTATGTTACGAAATTAAGGAGAAAGGCTGAAAATTGTGAATTCGTGGACAAAAATGAAGAGATCAAAAGCCAGTTAATTCAAGGTTGTAGTTCGAAAAAGCTCCGCATCAAATATCTAGAATCAGAAAAATCATTAGAAGACATGTTAACTATGGCAAGAACAATTGAAATAGCAGAAAAGCAAGCGTCATCGATGGAAAAAGGGAATGACTATGACATTCCAGTGAATAAGATAAAACATAGTTCACAAACACGCTCAAAACCAGGATATAAGCCTCACGTGTCCAAACCTAAACGGACTTGTAGAAACTGCGGGGGTGATTATCCTCACGACAAGAAATGTCCAGCTATCGGTGCTCGGTGCAACTACTGTCATAAAATGAATCATTTCATTGCAGTATGTCGCAAAAGAACAAATACAAAGCCAAATAAACATTTGCGAGAAATAGCGGAAGACCATACCGGAAGTGACAATGAATGCAATTCGGAGTCGGGTGAAGTCGCATTTGGGATTTCACATGTACATAAGATATCGAACAATAAAGTGCCAAAAGTGAGCTTGAACGTGAATGGCGTCAGCAATAGTTTTCTTGTGGACACTGGTAGTAGCTTGAATATATTAGACGAGTCACTGGTACGAAAAATGAAACCAAAACCCAAGCTTCAGAAAACAAATACAAAAGCTTATGCTTTCGGTCAGAATAAACCATTGGCTATCAAAGGCATGTACGTGTGTGAAGTTGAGTCAAACTCCAAAATCATTGCAGCGAATTTCCATGTCATTCACGGGTCATCAGAAAACCTGATCAGCTATGAGACCGCCGTAGATTTGGGGATCGTGCCTGTCATCAAATCCGTATCAAGTGACAACGATAAATACGCGGCGTTATGTGAAAAGTACAAACCAGTTTTCACTGGTCTTGGGAAACTAAAGGACAGACAGATCAAGTTTCACATCGATGAAAGCGCAGTGCCTGTAGCACAACAACCGCGCAGAATCCCGTTTCACATCCGTGATCAGGTTGAAAGGGAACTCGGTAAGCTGGAAGAAATGGAGGTTATTGAAAAGGTGAACGGTCCTACGCCTTGGGTTTCGAACCTAGTAATCGCGCCGAAACCGAAATCTCCAAATGAAATCAGGCTCTGTGTGGATATGAGAAAGGCGAACTTAGCATTGAAGAGAGAACGATATGTCACGCCCACAATTGATGACATAATCATGGAACTAAATGGGTCTACTATATTTTCTAAAGTTGATCTCAATAAAGGGTTCCATCAGTTAGAATTATCCGAGGAATCACGGAATATTACTGCGTTTAACGGACTTGACTCCCTATGGAGATACAAACGACTGAATATGGGTGTTGCTGTGGCCCCAGAGATATTCCAGCGTGAAATCAAGCAAGTGCTGAATGGTCTGAATGGAGTACTGAACGTATCCGATGACATAATAATTCATGGAGTTACGCAAGCAAAGCATGATGCTAATCTAGATGCAGTGCTACAGCGTCTACAAGACAGAAATCTGACTTTAAACAAACGCAAATGTGAGTTCGGTAAAAGCAAAATAACATTCTATGGCTATGTGTTCTCCAGCAGCGGAATTTCCCCTGATCCAGAAAAAATCAAAGCAATTAAGAATGTTGAAA
This sequence comes from Spisula solida, assembly GCA_947247005.1. NCBI lineage: Eukaryota > Metazoa > Mollusca > Bivalvia > Venerida > Mactridae > Spisula > Spisula solida. Next base: position 56,852,661 of record OX365945.1, read on the forward strand.
GGCCAAAGAATCAATGTGAAGTTCGCTCATTTCTCGGAATGACAAACTACGTTTCGAGATTCATAAACAATTATTCAACAATATCTGAACCTCTTAGACGGCTAACACAACAAAAACAGCCATTCGTGTGGGAATCACAGCAGGAATCGGCATTCAGTGAACTGAAAAGTGCCCTAATCAGCGATCAAGTTATGACATATTTTGACCCAGCAAAGGATACTGAATTATGGGTCGACGCCAGTCCTGTGGGAGTTTCAGGAATATTAATTCAAGACAATAAGATTGTATCATACGGGAGCAGATCACTGACTCCTGTCGAGCAGCGCTATAGCCAGACAGAACGCGAAGCCTTAGCTTGTGTTTGGGGTTGTCAGCATTTCCATCTGTATTTGTTTGGAAAGAAATTCATGTTAATCAGCGATCATCGAAGTTTGGAATCAATATTCAATAACACAAAGCAGATTCAATCTGCTCGTCTTGAAAGATGGCGTTTAAGACTGACAACTTACAACTTCAAGGTCAAATACCGCGCCGGTAGCCAAATGATCTCGGATTATTGCTCAAGGCATCCTGTTAATGTGACATTATCAAATAATGTAGCCGAGGATTATGTTAGATTTATTGCTAACACGTCAGTGCCAAACTCGTTAACGCTAGCTGACATAACGCGTGCCACGCAGAAGGACTGTGTAATAACTTGTGTCATGGCTGCATTACAAACAAACACGTGGTCAAAACAGACATGTTCTCAAGATGACAGCTACAGATGTTATCAGAATGTCAGTGATGAATTAACGGTTGTGTCTCTAGAAGAGGGAGATATTTTATTGCGCGGTACAAGATTGTGTATCCCAGATTCGTTTCAGCAACAAGTTGTAAATCTGGCACATCAAGGTCATCAAGGTAGAGTGCGATGCAAATCATTGTTGAGAGAGACATGTTGGTTTCCATACATGGATAAACGTGTAGATGAAAAATGCAAATCCTGCATTCCGTGCATGTCCGCATCACCTGTATCAACACCAGAACCGATCAAGCCCAGTCCGTTACCTAAACAACCATGGGATGAAGTTTCTATAGATTTCTGCGGTCCATTCCCGACCGGAGAGCATTTCATGGTAGTCATTTGTGATTACAGCAGATATCCTGTAGTTGAAAAATTAAACAGTTTGTCAGCCAAAACTGTTATACCACGTCTCGAGAAACTGTTTGGACTTTTCTCGATTCCAAGTTTTGTCAAGACGGACAACGGGTCACCCTTTAATAGTCATGATTTCACAGAATTTGCCAATCGTTTTGGATTTAAACACAGGAAGATTACACCTCTTCATCCAATGGCAAATGGAACCGCCGAAGCATTTATGAAACCTTTAGTTAAGGCAATGAAAACTGCATCAGCATCAGGACAAAACTATAAATCTGAACTTACTAGTTTCCTGATGAGTTACAGAAGTACTCCTCATCCGAGTACAGGGTTATCACCTTTTGAAGTCATGTTTAGTAGAAAAATGAAAACAATGTTGCCCCAATTTTCCGTACCACGTAATGACCGTTACATTAGAGAAAGAGACAATAATGCGAAAAATAAAAACAAACGTTACGCGGATAATCGTAGGAAATCAAAACCAAGTACATTAAAACCAGGAGACAGTGTGCTTGTCAAACAAAAAGTGAACAACAAACTATGTACACCATTTAGTCATGTTCCAGGCAAGGTCTTACGACGCAATGGATCAATGATTACAGTACGCTATCAGGATCGTGACATAACACGGGATGCATCTCACTTCAAGATGGTACCTTCACAAACGTCCGATCAACGAGATAATCATCAACGTACACAAACAGGGGACACCGAGAAACCATCAACATTACGTCGGTCAGAACGTAACCACCGCAAACCAACGCGATACATGGATTAATACTTGTGTGTGTGTGAAAATCTGGAATTATACATTTGCGTGTGTGTGTGATTGTTATATGGATTAATAACGATATTCTCCCAGCTCACAATTCAAATGGATATATTAAACGTGAATAGCAGGTCATAATAACACCTGTATATTTTTAGAGAAAGTTTTGCTGTGAAGCAAATGTGTTTTATTTGTATTAAATTCAAGTTTTATCAATGTATATTCATGTTCACGAAATAATTTTGTTTCCTCAAATTCACATCTGTTGAAAGTAGTATGAACTCTTGCAATTAACCTTGTATGAACTCTTGACATTACCACGATCCATGATTAATGTTGTCTGCAAGAGACTTCGGACAAACTGACACTGTTAAATCAACATTTCACGGTGATGTTCACGGACAATTTTCGGGGAAATGTTCCAATTAGATTGCTATCAAACATTTACAGACATTAATCGCTGGATTTTATCAATTGTACTAATTAATTATTTTGGTGAATGGATTGTAATGCGTATCTGAGACTCTTAATGTGTGAAGTTTATATTGACACTGACATTATTTACGGCCAGGTTGAAAGTTGAGCTCTAAATTTTGTGAGAAGGAAGGACTTGTGAAACCAATAAATATCTTGGAAGTATGAATATAATACTGGACACATTTTATTTTAAGATTCATGTAAACATGTTTATAATTTGCTCTTAACTCATGTGTAGTAAATCAATGATGTTTAAATGCACATGCTTTCAATTTTAGAATGAGTAAAGTTTATATCTGAACATTGGAGGGATGTAGTGGTCAGTGAATAGGTAGCCCCGCCCTCCGTGCTTATCAGCGAATAGCGTTTGGCTATGAGCATCTGTATAGAATGTATGCATGTATTATTATCAGTTGAGTTACTGTGTCTGTATGAGTCTGTATGAATAAAGTATAATAACTAACACACCGTCTTCGGTCTTGAACAATCCCTTTACGGGTCCGAGTGTTACAAATACAAATAGCTATATGCTATCAGGAACATTACAATCACAAATACCTTGTCCTTTGACCTACTGACCTCATAACCAATAGGGGTCATCCACTGTTGATGACCAACCTCCATGTCAAGTTTGGGCAAAGCGTTCTTGAGTTATTGGACGGAAACCATTTGGTCTACCGACCGACATGATTGTGCATTTAGCAATGTACCCCTCTTCAAAGGTGGGGGCATACTAAATTGGAAGTTGTAATAAGCATAATATTCATAATCTTTTATGAACATGAAAAGTAACTGGTTGGAAACTCAGAGGTAGTCTCGAGTGTATCGGTGGTATACACCTGGAACATTAAATGATAAAGAGTCTATTCGGAAAGAGCTAGGGCAGCGCGGCCGGATTGCACGCATAATAAATAGTTCTGTATCTCCCCTTGTTATAAAATTAGAAATCGCTCAATTCACAATATCACGATTTTTCATTTTCCCTAATTAATGATATTACAGAATTGCCTTAATTATCACAAAGGGAAAGGGATTATGAGTTCCTTGACCCAATGACATTTACAAAGCTCTTATAATTATGTCTTACACGAGAAATCACTACAATTAGATGGAAACTATCGTTAGTTCAGTCGTCAACAAGTGTATCTGTCGCTTCAATAGCTGTACAGGAATAAATCAGAACAATAGATGACAAGATTCCCTTCTATTTGATGAATACAGCTGAATATAAATGTATTAAACAACCGTGTTGTGTATCTTAAATCTTGTCATCTTTATACGAGATAAAACAGGAAAATCTATGAATACAGATGAGAATGAGTGGGAGTAAGGTGCTATAGGTCATAGAGACGTTGGAACTTGCTTCGAAACTGCTGTCCTTGGACAGTGATTGGCAAAAAGTTTCTCAATACTATAATGTTCCGTTTTTTAGATTCCGAATTATTTTGACTTTCTACTTCACGTATGTAAGTTTGTATCCCCTCTTTACCCCACCCGTGTATGTGACAATGTACGATCGTAAATTCCCTGGTTATCTCACGTGACAATAACCGAGTGTATGTCAGAATCTCCATCCCTACCAACTCTGTAGTATACATTCCCTTTCAACGACACTCCCGAATTCACACATAACCGTTACAACACACTACAGTGCCTACAACATCTCCTACTCACTTGTGTACGTGACGTGACGTGTATAGCCACTATCTACCTAATTCATGTACGTGGCAACTCACGAGTTTATACCCACTATCTTCCTAATATGTGTACGTGGCAACTCACGAGTGTATACCCACTATCTATCTAATATGTGTACGTGGCAACCCACGAGTGTATACCCACTATCTACCTAATTCGTGTACGTGACAACACACGAGTGTGTACCCGCTATCTACCTAATTCGTGTACGTGACAACACACGAGTGTATACCCACTATTTACCTAATATGTGTACGTGGCAACTCACGAGTGTATACCCACTATCTACCTAATATGTGTACATGGCAACTCACGAGTGTATACCCACTATCTACCTAATATATGTACGTGGCAACTCACGAGTGTATACACACTATCTACCTAATTCGTGTGTGTGACAATTCGCGAGTGAATATCCACTATCTACATAACTGGTGTGCGTGACAACACACGAGTGTATACCCCTTATCTATCTCGCTCGTGCGTGACACCAAACGAGTGTTTACTTCCGCTATAGCAGTCTTTTGCATGACAATGCACTAGTGTATACCCCCTACCCACCTCGCTCAAGTGCGCGACAACGCACAAGTGTATATCCCTTTCTACATTATCCGTGTACGTGACAATTCACGAGTGCATACCCCTTATTTATTTCGCTCGCGTACGTGACAACGCACGAGTGTGCAGCTCGAATATGCCTCGCTCACGAGTGTGTGACAACAAATGAGTGTACATGTATACTATCTACCTCCTTCGTGTACGTGACTGCACATTAGTGTATACTAGTATTCACATTCTCGCCTCTCTTATCAACGTGACAACAGAGAGAAATAATACACGAGGGATAACGAATGAAAGAGAAAATGACAATGAGTACGAGTTAATACTATAGTCCAGTCAGGATAAAAATCCAGTGACGCAGCGGTCGAGTCCACTATGACGGTGTAAACACAATTATAAAGGCTTATACTGTACAGACAACTATAATTACAATGTTAAACTAACATACTAAACTTCGCTTTACCTGTTTAGACAATGGTTGTGACTTTTTGCGTACACATAAACTGCAATGTCACTGTCACAATATCCTAACTGGACTATAGTATAGTTCGCCGGGGATAACTCTAGCCTTATCAATAAACAAACAAAGCAAATTATAAACACTGCACGGTGGAATGACCGCCAGTTATCAGTGTAGATTTAAAGAGCATATCATTAAAAGTGTAAACAGAAATGAAAGGCTAGTGTTATCTTCGGCGAACTATACTACCATTTAGTTGGTAAAACATTATTTTCCTAGCATAAATACTTTTTTAATGTTTAGGATCATATGGATGATTGTCATTATATTGTCAAACACATTTCCTCGTAAAATAAAGTCAAATACAGTCAACTGTATTTATGCCACATTTTAAGATCTTATTGTAGACTATAGCAGCAGCTGATTAATTGACAATTTACAAGAAGAGAAACCATGTAACACGGGGATTTCTAGTCATATCACATGCGATATTTACGTCAAACTTCTATTTGCAACAATTTAACCAAAGTGCATCATGTGCCTACGAGCAATTATCATTCCATGCCCTAATTTAAGTAAATATAGTACGGAGAATTTGACCTGACTCTCTAGTTTCTATTAGCTAAATTTAACCGCTGATATATTGTCTATATTTACAATCACGGCTGTTTTCATAAGCGGGAAGGGTATAACGAACATGCTCAAGATGTTATTACCAACACGAATCTAAAGGACTGCTATTGCACGATTTGCTCTCGAAAAATTATATATTCAACGCAAGAACCTTGTGATATATTCATGCATTAAGGTCAGGATCATGTCAAATTCTCTGAGCAAAGTAAAACTTGTAGATTATTCTTGGTAATATACTTAACTCTGATATTGTGATCGGTTGATTGGTAAGAACACAGTTCACCGACATACTGTACAGATACGCTATTTCACGAATTATGGTATCAGACTTATTTCGCGGTTTTATGAATTCGCGATCGAATATTCCAAACATTAAATTCGCGATAAGTAACTGTAATAAGTATTGCGAGGCTTAAAATACAATGGATAAGAATCAGCATACACGTGTACTATGCAAGTGAATAGGTACAAACTCCGATCAAAGTCATTTAGGAATTACCGGGTATTCCTAAACTTTGAACTCAATTTTAAAGCTGATATCTAAGTCATCTTTCTAAGCTCTAAGTATAACAATTTACATCAAATATGGCTCAACATGTCTAATAAAAACACTACAACAACAACATTTATGCAGTACAAACCCCAGATGTTTTGGACGGTCTGTAGTGTTATTGGAAAAGCTAACTTAAATGCATTTGATCAACACACTATAAATCGCTTCTTTGCGTTCATTCCCACAAATTTATAGTAAAATAATATATTGAGAAAATGTTCAAACTAGACTATATATTTTCTTATTTTTCTCCCATAATTTTTGTTTGTTCAGAAATAGGATAACTTACGATATTTGTTGGGTAGGCCTATAATGTATGTTTTTTAAACAAATTTGGTATGTTAAGTTCATTAAACCATAAACATTTTAATGAGATAAACATTGAATGTTTTGAAAGTTATTAATTGCGAGCAAAATCATCTGTGATTTCCAGTCACTGTATGACTTCTTCAAAGACATTGCAATTAAACGTGACTGACTTATTGCGATAACCGAAAGTTGACTCGTTTAAAGTGATCAAGGGAGTGCAGGGAAAGACGAAGGGCCTATAGTAGGAATATTTGCATAGTAGATTTACATTGATAGAAAATAATACTTCTAAACTTACCAAAGCCCGGCACTACAATGTTAAACAAACAACACACCACAGCTGCACCGACAGGCATTTTAGGAATAGCTTTATATAAGGGTCCATGTTTTTCTCGTACTTCGACAATCTGAGACCGGTCTTCAACAATTTGCACAGATTTTTGTTTTTTTAACTGACGGAAAATTTGTTCATTTTCTTCCTCGTTTTCCATTATTGCAGCAGACGATAACTACTGGTATAACAACCTAAACACAACACGAAATAAATCGTTAGCACGGCACTAAAATTCCACTCAAACTTTCCCCAGCCTTAGAATAATATACTCTTTACACAAAATAAAAGCCAAGTTTTATTCCAGAAGTATTTACCGCGTCTCTGATATAAAACAGTGTGACCGTATTAATCAATATAACGTTACATTATTTTTTCCAGGAAAAAAAATCATGAACAAGCAACTTAGGTTTAATTGTATGTAACATCTAGAATGAACCACTAATAATTACAAATTCACTTAATGCACGATATTTGTAACTGGCGACTGAAATAATGACTACTACCGCGTAATTCCTCGTATATTTCATCAATCGGTCTGCGAAGCGAGATTCTCGTGCTTTTATTTACCGGAAATAGTAATTACTACCATTAACATTCCGCGTTCTTTTTTCGTCTGCTTCTTTACGTCCGTATCTCAATACCAATACATCGATGTTCTTTCTACAGGTGATAACGAGTAATAATTCTTAAACTATGCCCGTGTTTACGTTCAAAGAATTCCAGAGAAAATTTACACGCGAGTGCTATGATGAATGAATCTAGCGGCGGTCTTTGCGTCTGTTTACTATTGATATGATCCGTCTAACAAAAAGACATTATCTGACAAATTTTAACTTAACAATGAATAAGTGTCACTGCCATGCATGCACTGATTTTAGCGTACTTTAAGAAGAAGCATACGTCTAGTAGACATCGGTCTGAAAATATCATCGATATTGAATTTTCATTAATAATCATAGAGTTCCAGGAAATAATCGTTACTGAAACAGTCTTAGGACACGAATAATGTCCGTATGTTGAAATAAAGCCAACATACTACCCGTCAAAAGAAACGCGCCTTTTAGTTCACTAGACTTAACACATATACTATTCCATTTTCTTTTAAAGAGAAGAAATAAAAGGAACAAAACGGTTACATTTTTGCGAAGTGATAAATTTGCTTATTAGTTTCATTTTAACTTAGTAATGAATTATTAATTATGGTATTTGGTTAATAAAATATGCCGTGTTATTACTCTTAAATTAAAATTGATCAATGTCAGAGTGACCCAAAAGTTAATAAATCGGCCAGGAACATGAAACCACAGCGAAGAAACCAAATCACTGTATGCCTTATTGGGATGAAATGTACTATACAATTCAGCATCCCACTTGTTTATGTGTTAAGTGTTATAGACTTTCGCAGGCTAAGAATTAGAAGTTAAGACTCATGCATACCAGTAATTGAAATCTGCATCTCAAGGCGTTTCTTATGAGCCTTTTTTCAAGAATATCATAAGTGGTCATGTTGACCAAACGGAAATTTAAAAAGCTTGTTTTCCAAAAACGAATGAGTAGTTGTCAAACAGTTTTTTCTTGTTTTCACAAAATATTGATTTTGTACTTACTACCTTCTCATTCTAAGTCAGCTATTTGTACAGATGAAATTCGATGGGGGATGATTCTCCGACTCCCATAAAACCAATAGACGGGGAGAATAAATGGGGGCCGTAAAAAGGCATAAGGTACACCAGGACCAACATAAAAAACCTAACAAGTATTATATCGAACCTAATAGTTTCTCAATCACTCAATCAAGGCTAGTCTTTACCATCCTGGACCGATCACTCAATTATTAAGACGGTAATGGTGTGTGGACAGGAATTAATAATTGCCTATATAGTTGGATGCTGTGTTTTATTGGTTCCGTTGGCATTATATATCAACTACAACCGTCAATTCATGTAGTAGCTGTAGTCTCAGTTTCTGTTGTTTCAGAGACCTGTCAGATATACACACATTACTTCAAAACATATATATAGCAAACATGCCAAGGGCAAGTATAAATGTACATATGAAAATGTAATTACATCAAATCAAAGGGGGTGGGGGAGTTCAGAAGAGCAGAATTGTGCGTGGATGAAGAGTGTGGTCGTTAGTTACTGTCGTTTAGCGGAGAAAGGTTTATGTTTTATGGTGAAAAATGGTTCTTTATAACATAGAACATTTATTCTCATATTTTCATGTAATTCGTGAATTGAGTGCAAATTGTTGTTGTTGTACACCATATACATATTATAATTATGCTATCGTGAGTGGCATTAAATGTCACGATTGTCATCACGAGGAAAAAGTCGGTCAGTGGTGAGATTCTGTTTCGACTTTCGAGTGCTGACAATATGTTTCCAAAGAAAGTACCGTTTTGTTTCGTACGCTACTGTAGCCTTATTACCGATAAAGAAAAGCCGTTTTTGTCATGCTTTATCAGCCGAGTGTACATATGGCTTTCTCTTTTCGCGGGAAGTTCAGCAGCTTTAGCGAAAAGAAACGTGGCTAGGCCAGAGCCAATGGTTCTAGAATACCAGTGTCGCCAAGGACAATTAAGCGCCGAGAAGTTTCAACTGTAGCAGGTGACTTTAGGCGCATAGGTATACACCGTAGAATGTAGACTTAAATTTGTTTGTATTGTAGAGCTTGGTTGTAGACTTCAGTTCATCTTTGCTGAGTTGACAAAGTTGTCGACAACACCTTGCACCCAATCAAAGTCACTTTTGCTTAGTTACAGAGGTACACGATGAGTGCGTACCACTGAAACACTTGGCGACCCTTTGCATTGCTATAGGGATCCCAAATTGATAAAATAGTTGCCATTTCGTGTGAATACTTTTCACGGTTGGGGTTCACACATGCTTTTCCAGCGTCCTCAGTTGGTGCATCAAGCATTAATAATGCAAAATACGACTGTTGTTTCTAGCAATGTACTAGTAACCTCTAATTGTCTTATCCACCTGAGCACTAGCGTCCGTTGTAATTGACTTCACATTAATATTTCTGTTGAGCGCACTTTCTCCCGGTTTTCATTTAAATGTTGGCGCTCTGAGGAGGAGATGGAGTCTTCTGAACGATGTGTATTTTACAGTTAGAATGTGAAAGGGGCATCCGCAGTATAAATAGAAAGAAAGAAAATCAGATTTTCTCCTGCTATGGTACAGTGCTTGTTCGCAACAGATAAGCTGATCATTCGTGGCTGTCCGGTGGTATGGTCGATGAGTGGTGTAAAGCACTGTTGCGACTTTTCGAAGCCGGCTTGAGGGCGTCTAAAATATGATATGTCACTTTGAACATGGGAGTAGTTTTCATTTCCTACTCCGATATTTCCTGTATTCGCTTTGTTTTTTGTTGGTTGTTGGCCATTTTGTGTTCATTTCAATCAGTCACAGTATCACAAAGTTGGTTGAATTTCTTTTTAACAATTGTGGACAATGAGGTATGACATTTTAACACGTCAATACCATGGTAATATAGTTTAATCCAACTATGGACTTCAATCAGGCAAAACAAGCGTGTCATTTAGTGCATCAGCTGCAGGTCCCTTCCTAGCATTTTGTACTGTATCCGGCCTTTCGACAGGTCCCGATTGGAAATGACAATTACCACACGTAATGGGAACCCAAATCTTTTCGTGATTCCGACTTTCGTGTTAGGACGGTTGCACTGATGCATCTGTACGCTTTGTCCATGCTTACTATCTCGAATGTTCTTATCAGGAATTTCCACTATATTTTCATCTCTGACTTCAGGCACAGTTTTCAGTTTGCTAGGCGTAGCATTTTCCCTAACTTCAGACTCGAACCAAGTGTGTGTCTTGCAGTGATTTCTTTTTACTTGATTAGTAGATGAATGCCTGATTGTATCTCCAATATTATCCCTATTGTGCAAATTAATGAAGATGTTAACTTCAAAATCTGTGAAAAGGATGACATTTTAGGGTCGGGCCATTTTAAATTTGCCAAATAGAACTGCAATTTATCTCAAATATATATTTTTCCTTCTGAATGTGTACCTGCAAGTGTCTCCTGCAAATTATGTGTAACACAGTATGGCTGATTTGATATGGGCAGTTCTCATTGAAGTTTGAGGGGAATTGTAGTTTATCTTAAAATAAAGCTCATTTCTTATTGCAAACTACATGTACTAGTAATGCATAAAGATTATCCAAGGAGTTTGCCACAATGTTGTCTCTGCCTTCAGACGGACAAGTACCATATTTGCATATTTATAGTCCGTCCGTCCGTCATTCCGTCAAAAAATCTGGATCCTGACATAACTCAAACAGTTTCCAAGCTAGGTGGATAGGGGGCAATAAGGGGATAATGCACGTCCAAACATATTTTGATTCCGACCAAAATTGTGGTTGCTATGGCAACCGAAACATTGAAAATGTTTTAAAACCGGTAGGGGACTTCTGTATTGCTTGCATTTCTTAATTACTTGTTATTGTAGGTACACAGTATTACGTTTGCAGCGTTGTTATACTCTTATATGATACATTTTCTCTGGAATTCCCAAGAATTTGTTTTATCTTGTTTTTATTATCAACTTATTGCACATTACCATTAGGATGTTCCAGCTCAAGCAGTTCTAATTGAAGTTGAAAATAAATCAATTTTAAGCCTGGTGATGTATAATTCAAAACAAAGATTAAGTGTGATTTTGTATTGAGTATTTACAAATACAATCTCTTTGAATGCTACAAGACATGCACATTTAATGACAATACGATTTAGAACAGCCATTACATTAAGAGCTTTTAATTGTGTTATCTGTGTAACAAGTCGTAGACTGATATCAGTCAGTTCTCCGGCGCGTTTTATTTCATCGTGGAACAAAATGATGATCAAAGAAAACTGTGCAGTCTACAGATTAGAGCCAAGCTGCTTCGTTTTACAATGTATACACCTAGGATACATCGCGCAAAAACTAGTATGTAAAAAGATATTTACAAATCGGAAAAGGCCGCACTCAATAGATAGCCGAGTGTGAATGACGAAGACGAGAACCAATGTCATTCATGTATATAAGGAACAATAGGGGACCTAATATGGACCCAATGTCATTTATGTATATAAGGAACAATAGGGGACCTAATATGGACCCCTGTGGAACACCACAAGAAACATATTGAGTCGAGGACTGAATGTTTCCCAATCTTACACACTGTTTCCTGTTAGATAAATAAGATTTCATTAGCATTAAGCTTGAGTCCGAGAAATGATAAAGATGCAATTTGTGAAGAAGGATTTCGTGATCAACGAGTTCGAATGCCTTCCTAAGATCTAAAAATACTGAACCAATAATATTGCCTGAATCAATTTCTTTAGACTAATCATCTATCAGTCTGAGAAGAGCAGTTTGACACGAGTGGTGTTCGCGAAACCCAGATTAGTGAACATGAAGAAGTTACCAATGTTCTAAGAAGTATTTTAAATGATTTGCAATATGTGTCTCGAATATCTTTGAGATAGTAGGAAGAATAGAAATTGGCCTGTAATTGTTCGGATCATCTACTTCAGCTCCTTTGTGTATGGGAATAACGTAAGCTGTCTTTAGACTTTCCGGAAATTGACCTGTCGATATGCTGTTGTTTATTATGGAGGTTATTGGTATAATAATATTATGTTCTCCACACAATTTGAGTATTTTGGGGCTGATGGCATCAAGCCCTGGTGCTTTATTTACGTCAAGATCGTTATTTTCGTTACTTCAAATGTTGATAAATATTCTATATTAAAAAATGATGCTCCTAGTTTGTTGTCAAGTGAATATTCTAAACTACTGTTAAATGACGGATTATATTTCGTCTTATTGACGAGTTTTGAAACATTGACGAAATGATCATTCAATGTATTCAAGATCTCTTTAGAATCACTTATCAAATGACCTTCATATCGTATGCTAGCTGGTAATTTTAAATTTTAAATTTTTAATCGAAGTTAGTGATTTTATATTTTTTCATAAGAACTTTGTTGATTTATTTTGTTGTACAGCATTGTTATAAAATTCAGCTTTTTGCATTTTTAAGAGATGTGTCACTTGATTCCTTTTATATTTATATTCTGACCAGCGTTTAGAGCATTTAAGTTGATTTCGATCCCTTATAGCTAACTTAATATCGTCAGTAAACCAAGCAGGAAGAATTTCAGATTTTACTCTTTTTTCTTTAATGGGTGCATGTTTGTCAAGTGCAGCTATTAAGATACTTAGACCATGAGCCAGAGGGGGTTTTGCTCCCCCCAGGGGGAATTTTGTGGACCATATTTTTTGAAACCCCAAGGTGTGGCAAACATTTTGGCATAAAGTTTGCAACTGGCGGGTGGGGCTTTTCTCCGTTACCACGCTTTAAAATACGTTACCCCCAAAATATAAAATAAAAATTGTAATTTTTAAAGATAAATTGTACCATTATGCTATTTAATAATTCCAAGTTTGCATATGTTATTCAAAAGTGTAAAGTAGTAGCTGCAAACTGATTGAATTTCAATGCCAAAATGCAATGACAAAGAAGATAAATATGGGAAAACAATTGCCATTATAGGTTAAGAGATAGATGTTTGGTAGCGATTCTTAAAATGTCACCCATTCTCCAAAACATGCGTTTTTCATTCCTTCAATAATTTCAAGTATTCAAATTGTATCATACACTTTTCAGTTACATATACTACCACTTTATATATTTATAGTGGTTTATATTATATATATTAACAAGTCTCTTACTTGTAAGATATGTTAAGGCATTCTACATTGCACTTTACGTTACCAAACATATAAATTAAAGTGCATGTCGTCAGTGTCTTTAAAACGTTATTAAAACAATTAAAAATAAAAAAATAACAATTTAATCCTACTCAAAACTTATTATAGGTTTGCAGTTCAAACTGTATACATTGTATTTGACTAAACAACATGTAAACTATAGCGTACATGTATTTAAATATCAAACAAAATTACAATTTACTAGCCTTGTATTCTGTTACTTTAGATAAACTTTACCACTAAAAATAATTGATTTTCAAATCAAAATATCTTTTATCGCAGTTTGCATTTGAACTTTCAACACATGTATTTAAAAAACAATTTATATTACAATTTACGTTACCTTACTTACACACTTTACAATATCATATGCACATGTATGCTGTAATTTTAACACAATGTTGACTTATCCCTCTTGGTCTGTCTGGAGGAAAAGAGTGATAGGTGCATAATTATCTTATATCTTATACTACCTGAATTGTTGTGCAATACTGACCAGTGAGAGGTCACGATCATTTAAGGTAAAATAGTGTAAACTGTGTTACTGTTCATTGTTTCCATATAAGCAAAGCTAGTATTGCATGTGTTACATATGACATGTAATCAGGAATTGCCGCATCATATGACATTGTATGGCTTTAATAAGTGGGGTAGTTACAAAATATGGCATATGATGGCTGAAATCAGTATTAGTGGGTTCCCAAATTGGCATAGGATGGCTGAAATCTGTATTGGTGGGTTCCCAATATGGCATAGGATGGCTGAAATCTGTATTGGTGGGTTCCCAATATTGCATGGGATGGCTGAAATCTGTGTAAGTGGGTTCCAAATATGACCTAGGAGGGCTGAAATCTGTGTTAGTTGGTTCCAAATATGGCATAGGTGGGCTGAAATCTGTGTTGGTGGGTTCCCAATATGACCTAGGAGGGCTGAAATATGTGTTAGTGGGTTCCCAATATGGCCTAGGAGGGCTGAAATCTGTGTTGGTGGGTTCCCAATATGGCCTAGGAGGGCTGAAATATGTGTTAGTGGGTTCCAAATATGACCTAGGAGGGCTGAAATCTGTGTTGGTGGGTTCCCAATATGGCCTAGGAGGGCTGAAATATGTGTTAGTGGGTTCCAAATATGGCCTAGGAGGGCTGAAATCGGTGTTGGTGGGTTCCCAATATGACCTAGGAGGGCTGAAATCTGTGTTGGTGGGTTCCCAAATTGGCATAGGATGGCTGAAATCTGTGTTGGTGGGTTCCCAATGAGGCCTTGGATGGCTTAATCTGTGATGCTGAGTACCCAAAATGGCTTTGGTGACTGTACTCAGATTTGGTGGGTTCCCAATAGGGCCTGAGATGACTGTACTCTGAGGTTGTGGGTACCAAATGGAACCTGTGATGGCTGTTCTCTGTGGTGATGGGCATCCAATACAGCCCGGGATGTCTGCACTAAGAGGTGGTGGGTACCCAACAGAGCCTGTGATTACTGTACTCATAGGTGGTTAGTACCAAATGGGGCCTGAGCTGGTTGTTCTCAGTGGTGTAGGATAGTCAATAGGACATGTAATGGCTGTATAGGTGGGTACCCAATCGGGCCTGAGATGGTTGAACTTGTGGATGTGAGTACATAAACTGACCTTGGGCGGCTGTACTAGGCAGTGTTTAGTACCAAATAGGGCATTGAATGGCTTTCCTCAGTGACTATGAATATCTCTCAGGCAAAGTATGGCTGTACACAGTAGTTGTGAGTAGGGCATAGGCCCTAAGAAGGCTGGTAGTGGTAAGTACCACATAGGGTCTGGTATGACTATATTAAGTGTTTGCAACTCCCCGTAGGGATTAGTATGACCATAATTGGTGGTGGGGAATTACCCAATGGAGCCAATGTTGGCTATAGTGCACCTGGTAGGACAGTCTTTAGTTGGTCCGAGTACCCCTTAGGACATAGTATGATTGTTACCGCTGGTGGTAAGTACCACACTCAGGTGGGACCGTACTCAATGGTTATGTGTACCACTTAGTGAAAAATATAAACTGTAATTAGTGGTGGTGATTGGGCCTCGGATGTCTGTACTATGTTGTTGTGACTCCTTTGTACCCTATACAACTTGGTGAGACTGTAAGTCATTGGTTATGATCACCCATATGGGGTATGAAATCTGTAATTATTTGGGATTAGTACCCTCTTGGGTCTTATATGACTGTAGTTTTGTACTAGTGAGTAACACATAGGGCCTTGTACAGCTGTGCTCAGTAATCGTGAGTACCATATAGAGACTTACATGTATATGGCTTTACTCAGGTGTTGTGAGTATACCTTAAGGCCTACTATGGCTATAATTAAGGGTGGTGAATACCCAATATGGTCTTGGTTGGCTGTCCTCTTGGTTTTAAGTATCCCATAGGGCCTCAGATATAGCTGGTGCCATTACGAATTCAATAGGAATGGTTGTATTGGGCAGTTGTAAGTACTCCATTGGTTACGGAATGTTTGTATAGACAGTGTTATTAGTCCCCCATAAGGCCTGGGTTGACTATTAAGTGGTTTAAGAACCCCTAACGACATGATATGGGTGTACTCGGTGTTGGTTACACCCCATTCAGGCCTAATATATGATGATGATGAGTACCCAATCATGCCTGATACTGGTGTAATTGGTAGTGGTAAGCATAACAACGGGTTTGGTTGAGAGTACCCCTTATGGCTTAGTATGGCTATAATAAGTGGTAGTGACTATCCCATACGGCATTGGATGGCTGTACTCTGTGATGGTGAGCACCGAATGTGACATTGGGTGGTTGTACTTGACAAGTGTTGTGTACCCCCTATGGTCTTGGGATGCCTGAACTTTGCAGTGTTGCATATCCAATAAGGCATATTTTTGTAACTTAACATTGAAATGACCTTGACCTTGACTTCAAAGTGGTCAGTATGTCCATATGATGTACGTTATCAAATGAATAATATCTAAGCAAACATTTGTGACTATGTGCTTAAATAAATAAAAATGCACGAGAACATAGAATTTTAAGTATATTCGTAAATTATGGCGGCAATCTTGGACGCCATCTTGAATATCCGGGTCCACACCACGTGTTGACAATTTATGCCGGCAGTTCGATATAGTACATACATAGGCGAACATTTTGGTATATAACATTGCTTGTTCTACTTTAGCTGTCACCTAGCCACGCCCAAAAAATCACCAATTGTCACCCAACTATATGTGCTATACCGAAATTTTAACTGAAACATTGTTGAAAAAAACCCATATTTTTGAAAGGTAACGTAATTTACATGGCATTTCATATCAATTAACTATTTGTGTAGTTGTACTATAGCTATATACATTATTGAGCTGCATACTAATCAGTATCATCATTTCTTAACTTAAAAACGTCCGATTGAGCAATAAGTCCTATGCATGAACAATACAACTTTTTTAGATACGTGCAGTCACGTAGTTCACAGTCACGTAGTTCACAGTTACGTATTTCACGAATCCGTGTTATAAGTAGTACAATTTTATGTGAATCGGACATAACCAAGTTTTAACAACTTCATTATAGATACTACATTGGTAGCATCACATTCACACTAAAGCACGTTCCTGCTTTTACTCTCTAATAGTGGAATACATGGTAACGTAGGTCACATTTAAATGTCAATATTGACAATTCTAACTTTATGCAATGTACTTGAGTTTTAATCTCAGCTTTTGTTAAATAGACGCATATATTTTTATTTTTATATGTACTCTATGTTTTCTAGGACTGTTAGTTGTGTCGCAAGTACATGCATGGGTTATATTTTATTCCCGTCAAAAACTGTAACGTAATTCACATAGAATTCTCTGACATGCGAAAATCGCGAAAGTTTTGTTTGTTTTGATTCCTTAAGATGTCAGCATCATTATAAAATCAAAGTTCAACCTTATTTCTATTCAAAACCATTCTAAAAAGATTAAACAAGAATATGTATCAGTGTAATAAACAAGACAAAATAAAGCACTTTAGTTTGTGACAGGGTATTTTTGCTATTTTGTGACCATACATAGTCGAAAAAAATATGTCAAACTTGATTGCACCTGAAAAATATTTTTCTTATGTGTAGATACTGACATTGTCTATGTAAGAAAACATAAGTTTATAAATAATTTGCTATTTTTCAATATGCAATTGCGCTGTGACAGCTATTTTAGCGAATTTTGCGTTTTTCTGGTTTTTCAGTGACCAAATTTGAAGACGATTGGATGAAAATTGTTTGAGTTAGAGTATAGACAATGCTAATTTCATACGTCTTAAGTAATGAAAGGACCATAACCTAATAAGGCCTACCTTTAATCAAACTTGACATAGATATTATAAACATAAGCATTGTCACAACGTTTGAAGACGATCAGATGAAAACGGTTTGAGTAAAAGTTTAGACAAGGCCACTTTCATACTTTTTTGGTAATTAAAGGACCATAACCCAATACGGTCTAAGTTGATTTGGCCTATACTCGAACTTGACCTACGTTTTATGCACATAAGCATAGTCACCAAGTTTGAAGACGATCGGTTGAAAACTATTTGCATTACAGTACAGAAAACTGCTAAACGCCGCCGCCGGATCGCCCGCCCGCTAATAGTGTTACCATAATACGTCCCGCTTTTCAAACGGGCGTAAAAAGTGAGTGCTACGTCGCTATCAACATAAATTATTGTAAATAACATTATTTATTTATTCTATAATATTCTTTCCTATTGACAGACAAAACATAATTAAATTATTGTATATTGCTACAGTATGCAGAAAGGGCTAAATATTTACAAAAGTTTGGTCAAGTCTGCAAAAAGGACATTCGTGAGTATATCGTCAGAACAAACATGTTTACATTGCCTGGCTGTTTAGGTTTTTTACATTATGTTTATATGAGTTAATAAACAGAATGCTCTGTTCTGATCGCCTGTTCTGTTCTTTAATATTGTTAGTGGTGCAATATGCAATGAAAAAACAAACTCCTTTATTTCAAATGAAAGAGAATTACAGTTTTCATTTTACAATGATATCTGGTTTAATATTTATGACCCTCTCCTCTGCAATATGAAACTGAAGATAAGGTATCAAATAATAATGGAATGATTGTAGGAACATGGAAAGGAGAATAACATTATTATGATACATAGAGATAATGAGATGGGTATGTGCCAATGTGAGATAAATGTGGAACATTAAGAAACGCACTTGTAATAGAATTTTTCGCAATTATTGTGAAATTACAAAGAAAAACACAATGATTTATGATATAGTGGCAATTTTAGCGGGTCTAATAGTGAACCGAATTGTGAATTGATGCGTGTGGAAATATAAGCGATTGTTTAATGTTCTTTTTAGTGTTGTTTTTAGGCAACACTTTCCGCGAGGGTGTTTGGTTATTTGTTTTTCCCTGTCAGATCCACCAATGAATTCCTACTTCGAAAGTTCGCTGTGGGATGGAAGGAATCTGGGTATGATACCCTAACTTTTTACAAGTAAAAAATGTTCATTTATCACTTATTTAAATGATTACCAAAGTATTCCGGTCCATTGCTTTAAAATGTCGTTTGTGTCCAACACCAAAATATGTAACGGCCTACACAAATGTTATTGTTGTTGTTGTTGTGTGTTGGATTGCTGTTAGGAAATCTACCTCCGTCAAAGATAATGCTTTACCTCGAGAAGATTTGACAATTTCTTTTGATGATTCGTACATTTAAACAGGTTATACCCAGTGTCTGGATACAACGGAGCCGACTGAATTAAGAGAACACAAAAATAAATGCAAGAATGTACCTATGAGCAGATTGAAGCCGGGTGGCTGAAGGTAGATAACAACTCATAATTAGATGAGACAGCTTCAAAGGCAAGCTAAGCCGAATATACGTAAAGGCAAAATTAAACACTCACATCTATGCTGCCGTCTTTTTATAACTAAATATATTTTACTTTTAACGAACTATTCATTGCATTACATAAAGTTAGATATTTTGCTGTGAAATTAAACACATGGAAATTAAAGTAAAATCGTGGATCTTATAGAAGAAGGAAATCAGTTGCTTGGGGTCAATATATTATAAAAAATAGTTTTGGCATTTACACATTTAATGAACGAAAATAAACCATCGCACATAATAATTGTTTAATGCATTTGATCAAATCAGTAATACAATAAAACACTGAAAAGCCTGCGGATTTTCTACCACATAACTATTGGCTTATGTCTTAACTGATGTAATGCGTGCAAAAATGTATATTGTGTCGCAATAGGTGTGCGGAGGAAATAAAAAATAAAAACATCACATAAAACATCACATAAGTAGATCAGAACAAACGAAATAAAGCGAATATGTTAGGTAGGGATTCATGCCAACAATCATTTAACAAGGTGCATCTAAAAATACAATAAAAGACAATTTCATTGAAACCATCCCCTAAGTATACGCAACGATACGCTATGATGTTACTTCGGAGTTTGGAGGTCCGTACAAAGTCAACACTTCTAGTAATCGGTCAAGAAGGTAAACACGACAAAGGACAAATTTGGTACCAGAATTAACAACAACTAATGGAACAAAACGTATACGTCCAATGCGAATAAAGGCAACTCTCTCGTCAATATGAATATGACATCAAAATTATGGTTAAACCATTCAAATTCATTGATAGTTGAGCAGTAGATGGTATGAGAGAAGAGTATATACATGTAACATATGTCTATGCATGTCAGCGTTTTGGATAAAATTATAGTACGTTTGGTGTGTATACGTTCAACTTGTTATATACGTGGTAGGGTGTCTGCATTAGTTGGTGCCCATGCGTCAAACATTTCAATGTTATCTAAACATTATTCCTACACATGTTCATACTAGACCAGAAAATGATTTACATTATGTACTAATTTGTTGATGCTAGTTTGGGCAGTGAATATTTAGTACTGTTTGCTACTATAAATAATCACATACGTCTAGTTCTAAAACCACATACAAGTCAACAATGGCTAGATTAACCAGTTGCAAAAGAGCCACTGATGTGTAATTGAATGCCTACATTTAAGGCGAATATTTCGTGAGTATAATATGAACACTGCGTGAGGCTGTGGTAAACATTGCCTGTATCTTTGGATATCAACATGTTCTGTGTGGTGAACACTCCATGACTGTAAACAGTTGCGTGACAAAAAATGGCATTAAGAAAAATAATCCAGGTAATGCAAGTATTAGAAAATGTACCAGGCGATTGTAATATTAAATCAATAAAGTATTTCTAATAATGGAAGACTAAAACAGAGTCTGATTTTGGCAAATACATGCTGGCAATATCCCAATCTAATTCAAAACTTGAATTGGACAGTTACTAAGGATACTCATAAGTGACTTCTTGACACCTTGTTCAAAGAATATATGATATTGATAGTTTTGCAGTGACATTTTTAACTCTTTTGTTTGCTTTGAAGACATAATTTTTAATTTAAATGAAATTAATTATTTCAAAATGACCCCTGCATTGAAAAATGTATTACGTTGGATATATCTATGTCACTCATTGTATCCAATAGCTAACGCGTGGTTTGACATATGCATATCGGAATTCTTGGCGGTGCTTTACAACAAATTAATGGTTTAAATAAATTGATTGGTGGGAACATGATAACAGATAGCATTTCTAAGCTTGAGAAATCCATTAGTAGGTGTTAAAATACACATCTATCACCAAGCTGTGTAAATGTCACGCGCGTTTTAATACTCCAGATTCATAGGATTAAAATTCCGTTAATGTTCAGACTTGCATCATATTTTATGCAGCACTACTGGAATGCGTTCGTAGTAAAAGTAAAATAATACACATATTAAGTAGCCGGATAATGCCGTACTATGTTTTATGAAAATAAATGTAATAAATCATCAAATTGGAAGATGTCGATTACAAGAGCGTATTGGTTTAAAAATAAAGTTCCTATTTAAGTTTCGTTGTAATGTCTTGCACAGAAGATGAACGGAGAGAAAAACTCAGTCATAATTGGAAGACGAGCAAGCATCAGGACGCTCGTACGTATAAGACTAGATTGCCTAAACATGTAAGGTATACCGTAAAGTGCAGAGGTCTACGGAGGCAAACGAACTGCGTGATATCAGACGAACGCACAGACGAACGAACGGAGCGGTGGATATGTATGCGCTACTCATTCTGTAGTTGCCATATAACTGACTTTATTTAACCCTAAATATCAAATAAAAAAACGGTTCAGTTAAAGTGCCCCCAACTCTATTATGTATTGACTTCAAATGGGCTAACAATCACAGTGCGCTTTATAACATTCGACAAATGTGTTCTTTGATGCTGTTAAAACATTGTCATCACATTTTAGCAGTGCCAAAGTATTGTCTTGGGAATCCATACATACATTCATACAATGTTAATATGGCGATTATGGTTTCATTGTACGATAAGTTTGAAACTTCTGGACGGTGTTTGGATTATATGATATGTTGATTGAAATATGTAATCGTTTGTATGATAGTATATAATGATACACATGTGAATCCAATGTACGATTATTGTCTGGATTATACCTCAATTGAATGCACAAACCAGAGAGTCATAATTGTAATAGCTGACTGCTAACTCAAACAAGCATTCTCGCCAAATCTGCTACTAATATGTAGAATAATTCATTGTTTGCTTTTATCAAATTTGTTGGATTTATTTAAATGCTAATTTCTTGTTGTCGTAAAATCGTTATGAATAGAGAGATTGCAAAAATGAACTGGTAACGTGTGTGTCTACGTGAATTCATAAAATCTAGTTTGATTTCAGAGTTAACTTAGTCAGTGTATGAAGTAGAATCTTTGTTATACTATCACAAAGTACTCTCGTTGATAGGTAATGTGACATTATTGCTGTTTCCTCAAATGTTTCTTGTAAAAAAACAGTTAATGTCGCAGTTCTGGTAACACTATCCTAATTATTGCCCCTTATTTATATCAACCTAATCCAATTTAATACTGTGGCTGGTATTGTACTAGAAGTCTTTCGTCGATTTTCCAGTACCTAAAATATTAAAAATAATTTTAGTAAAAATAAAATGTTTTTCCTATCTACCTATCAGTTATCAGCATGTTATCAGAACCGCTTTTAAGCGTTGAAAAAGAGAATATTGTAAGAAATTGATTTTCTGAATGTTCGGTCACATGACCCACTTTGGTACAAGTTTTAGGTTTGGACATATTTTTTGAGTAAATTGCCTCCAGGTCTTAGGCTGTATCTACCTATCCATTTTCAGCATGATACCCTAACCGCAACATTAATTTATTTTGAGCCAAGTATTTACAAAGATATTTCTTTGTGCGATATTCTTCGAAATCTTCATAAATGAATTATAGAAGTAAGCCTGTAACTGCCTGACTTATACTGATATAATACACTTCCTGTGTGCCACATCCTATCTGTTTAATACTGTATATGCATGTAACCCTGGTCATTTTGTGTGTCACTGTGTTGTATTGTCCCTGTGTGTATACATGTTTTGTTATATTGTATGAATCGCCTGAAACTGTGTGTACGTCGTCAGTGAGAAAACGATTGGAATGTGTATTGTCCGGCCTGAGTGAATTAATCTGAGTGAATGTTGTAGAACTGGTATGTTTGGTGAGTAAGTGATCACGAAAGTTCCCATGCATGAAATTCTTTCCTCCTAGTAATATTTTCTTCCGCCATGCACTTTTTTAGCCAGGCACTCCCGAAAATACTATTGAAGGAGTCAGACACATACTTTACAGTTATTGTCATTTATACATCATCATTAATTTATTCTACTATACTTGTAGATTATTATTCATATATTTATTCACTTTCACAAGTGATTAGAGTATTATTTTCTACTGGTCCTGGTAAGTACTTATTTAGATTATTTGAATTAATTACTTGTATTTCGTTTATAAGATTTCGTATAGATCGCGCTGAATTATGTATTTATTATAACTTTTATTTATTTAGATTTCGCGATCTTGTATAACATCAATGGACAGTATTCTTTTCTTGTAACTAATTATGTTGTTCTTGTTTTAGGTTCTTGTATTATATATAATAATTATATATTGAATTAGAAGAATTGAGTTGGTGTTTTAACTACAACCCACACCCGGTTACATGCATATTGATGCCTACAGGGAAAATATCAAAACAGCGCACGCAACCAACACGATTAATATTGCAACTTTTCCTTAACGCATACAACCAACAAGGGGACACATTTAGACGTTATAAATATGGAAATTATTTCTGTCAGACTTTTGGCGGATCACCATTGAGTATTCAATACTTCAAAGTTGAATTCAACATTTACTTTTGGAATTCTATATCGCTGCAAACGATATGAAACGTCCATTAAGATCGTTAATATTCGTAGTGGATTAATTTTGTTGATTAAGCAGAAGAAATCGATCCCGACATTGTAATATACACGATCAATCGACCCCCTCCAAAAAACGTAACCAGTTAATGTTTTTACACTGTAGATTATAAGTACAAATGCATTTTTACTTTTAAATTGTTATATAAATATATTTTATGTCGATTGTGAAACAACTTGTAACAACTTAGATTAGATTAATAACTCTCGATACCTCCTTTCTAATGGTATCCTTCGTAAAGAGGTAATGAGAGAGATAAGCCAGCTTTCCCTTTTGCTAAGCGTCTAGAGCAAGGGAATTACTAGTACCAGTTTTATTTCGTCTTTGATATAGACGATGTCAAGGGTCAAACTGTCAAACCTGACCTCAAGCAATATTATTCATGCACATTTTACTAGTGCTTATACATGTCCAGCAATAAGACCCAGTTTTGACCAACGTGCTCGAAGATATCGAAAAAATTGTTCATAACGTTCTCTTTCAAGGTTGTGACAGTTATAAACAGTAGCCATGACCACGTTACTGGTAAGAATGATAGTGGGCCGATTATCTCGAAACTTGGTACAAACAAACATTAATGATCCTCTTCACGTTGGTGTATTTTTTAATCATAAATACGTTGTTTCGAACGTCGTAGCACCTAGCAGACACGTGTCATCAAGCTGGATAAGGCTTTACATTGCAGTTCAAAATGTCATGTCGATCGCATGACCTGGCAGTCACTTTGACTTGTCACGTGTCAAAATGTAACTTAAGGTTAAAGATGTCTTCGACAGTCAAAATATCGCGGGGATTGGCTTTTGGCAGTGTAGAAAAGTGAACTAACATGGCAATGTCTCCATGACCTTGTAAAATTAAACATAGATATTATCCAATGAGTTTGCCACATTGTTGTCTCTGCCTTCAGACGGACACGTACCATATTTGCATATTTATAGTCCCTATGTGGATTACTAAGTGTTGTGATTTTAAGACGCATGCAACGTTATAATTAACAAAATTGCAGACATTCCCAGAGGATTAATCACATGTTGATGATGAAAGCAGTTTAAAGGGACTGGTCACCAAATAGAATCAAAACATCGGATCAATAAATTCGCAACATCTCAATAGCATCACAATAACATCCGAATGCATTTTAATTTGAAAAATGCCCACTAAAACATTATTAGGTTTCATGCATGCGGTTGCCAATAGTAACATGTTGACTTGTTAACTATGCTAATTATGATAAATGTCTAAATTAAAAGAAACAAAGTCAATGGTTACTGGAAAAAGTTTCATTTTGTACAAATTCATGGTACAACTATGAATTTCAGCATTACTGAGATTTAGTGTTATGCAGCAATGTGAAACGGACAAAATATTTGAATTATTGCAGATGTACGTTTGGAGCACTAATATACTCGTGTATCATGCATTTTCTCTGGAATCTCCAAGAATTTGTTTTATCTTGTTTTTATTATCAACCAAGTGCATATTACCATTAGGATGTTGCAGCTCACGCAGTTCTATTTGAAGTTGAAATAAATAAATTTTCAACCCGGTGATGTATAATTCAAAACAAAGATTAAGTGTGATTGTGTATTTAGTATTTACAAATACAATCTATTTGAATGCAACAAGACATACACATATAATGACAATACGATTTAGAATAGCCATTACATTAACAGCTTTTAATTGTGCTATCTATGGAACAAGTCGTAGGCTGATATCAGTAAGATCTCCGGTGCGTTTTATTTCATTGCGGATCAAAATGATGATCAAAGATAACTGTGCAGTCTACAGATTAAAGCCAAGCTGCTTCGTTTTACAATGTACATACCACTGATACATCGTGCAACAACTAGTATGAAATAAGATATTTACAAATCGGATAAGGCCGCACTAAACAGATAACCAAAGACGAAATAAAAATTATACCAGAAATTCCCTTGCTAGACGCTAAGCATTAAATTGGAACTGGCTTCTCTTCTCTCATACCCTCATGGCGATGGATACCATCAGGAATGAGGAGTCGAGAGTGATTGATATAAGTTGGAAAAACTTGTTTCATAATCGACCTGAAATAAATTAATATAAACTGTAAACTTACGGCTCTATAAAGGATCACCACAGGAAAATGACTCAAATACAACTCTAAAAATGAGCAAGAAAAATAAAGAATAACAGCTACAAGAGCTCACTAACTATGACAGCTAACCGCCTCAGTCAGTCAGAGTAGGCAAGAACGAATCACAAGGACGACCTCACATCACATCAAGGCACATACAAAATACACAATTAAACAACAACAAGAGCCAAAATCTCTCGAGGCATGATGAATGAAAAAACATGTTTTTAATTAAATGACCATAACCCAAGAAGGCTTAAGCTGATTTGGCATGTAAGTAAACTTGTTCTAGATATTATGCCCATACACATTGTCACTAAGTTTGAAGATACTCAGATGAAAACTCTTTGCACAAGAGAACAGACAAGGTCAATTTCACATTTATTTGGTAATTATAGGACCATAACCTATGAAGGTCAATATCGAGTTGGCCTATAATTAAACTTGGCTTAGGTATATTGCTCATAAACATTTTCACCAAGTTTGAAGAAGATCGAACAATTATTTAAAGGACCATAACACAATAAGGCCTCCGCCGTTTTTGGCCTATAATTGACCTTGGCCTTGACATTATGCACATAAACATTGCCACCAAGTTTAAAGACGATCGGATGAAGACTGTTTGAGTTAGAGTACAGACAATGCTAATTTCATACGTTTTAAGTAATTAAAGGACCATAACCCAATAAGGCCTACGCCGATTTGGCCTATAATCGAACTTGACCTACGCATTATGCACATAAGCATAGTCACCAAGTTTGAAGACAATCGGTTGAAAACTCTTTGTATTACAGTACAGAAAACTGCTGGACGCCGCCGCCGGATCGCCCGCCCGCCAATGGTGTTTCTCAAACGAGCGTAAAAAGTGAGTGCTACTTCGCTATCAACATAAATTATTGTAACATTATTTATTTATTCTATAATATTCTTTCCTTTTGAGAGACAATACATAATTAAATTATTGTATATTGCTACAGTATGGAGAAAGGGCTAAATATTTTTTACAAAAAGTTTTGTCAAGTCTGCATAAAGGAAATTCGTGAATATATCGTCAGAACAAACATGTTTACATTGTTAGTATAAATTCATTGCCTGGCTGTTTAGGTTTTAGACCTTTTTTTTTTAATATGTTTATATTGTATTATGTATGCTGATGTATCGTATTTACGATTTGAGTTAAGAAACAGTATTTTCTGTTCTGATCGTCTGTTCTGTTCTTTAATAATGTCAGTGGTGCAATATGCAATAAATATCCTTCATTTAAAATGAAAGAGAATTACAGTTTACAGTTTACAATGATATCTGGTTTAATATTTATGACCCTCTCCTCTGCAATATCAAACTGAAGATAAGGTATCAAATAATAATGGAATGATTGTAGGAACATGGAAATGAGAGAATTACATCATTATGATACATAGAGGTAATGAGATGTGTATGTGCCAATGTGAGATAAATGTGGAACATTAAGAAACGCCCTTGTAATAGAATTTTTCGCAATTATTGTGAAATCACAAAGAAAAACACAATGACTTATGATATAGTTATATCAATTTTAGGCAACACTTTCCGCAAGGTTGTTTGGTTATTTGTTTTTCCCTGTCAGATCCACCAATGAATTCCTACTTCGAGGGAAAAGATAGCTGTGGGATGGAAGGAATCTGGATATGATACCCTAACTCTTTACAAGTAAAATCCTTGATTCTTTAACGTGCCAAGCATATACACACTAGACTACCACTTGTTTACCAACGAGTTCATCTCTAGATTGGTTGGGAACACTGAAAAGCGTTGAGGAAAAATAACCAATTGCCCCGGCCGAGGATCGATCAAGTGTCCTTTCCATCCATAGTCAAGAGCGTTATCCTCTTGACCACCGTGCCACAACATTTCATATGCAAATAATAATTATACAAGTACCCGCTGACTTTAATTAATCGTACTATGCATGTTGTGCAAACATACATTAACCATTAATCATGTAAAAAGCTGTTCCCGTATACCAACATTTATAATCCCCGTTCCTTGATAAAATACATGTACATGTACTTTGTAACACACATTTTATGAGGCTCTTTATGATGAATATGTCGAATGTGTAATTGTATAAATATTTGTGTAGTATAGGGTATTATTGTCAATTAAGTGATATTAACTAAACGATCTATTACAACAGTTTATTAAGTTGACGCCATGAAATGATTATACGGTAAACCTGCAGTAGAAAACGTAATTGAAAACATTTGTTCCGTAATATTTTTCTACATATCAGCTATTAAGTGGATAATAAATGCACATCTGTTAGTGCTGAATACCTTGTATAGGTGAATCAAAATAATTATATACTTAATAAAACCTAATGACATCGAATGCCGGTAGCTAATTAATTTATTGATATCGTACGTCAACAGTTTACCGTTCTTGCACTGGTTGTATATTCTCATGGATCGGAATGCTTTGATTTACGGAAACCTTTAGAGTGACATCCTGATATTTTATAGCATAAAGCAAAAACGTAAAGGCAATACTTATTTCGTAAAAATTCGTTACGTCCATTATGTCACTTATATGATTACCAAAGTAGTCCGGTCCATTTCTTTAAAATGTTGTTTGTGTTCAACACCATAATATGTAACGACCAACACAAATGTTATTGTTGTTGTTGTATGGATTGCTGTTAGGAAATCTGCCTCCGTCAAAGATATTGTTTAACATGGAAAAGGTTAGACAATTTGTTTTCTGAGGTATGATTCGTACATTTGAACAGGTTGTTCCGTGTGGCTGCATACAACGGAGACAACTGAATTAAGAGAACACAAAAATAAATGCAAGAATGTACCTATGAGCAGATTGAAGACGAGTGGCAGTAGGTAGATAACAACACAAAATTAGATGAGACAGCTTCAAAGGCAAGTTAAGCCAAATATATGTAAAGTCAAAATTAAACACTCACATCTAAGCCGCTGACTTTCTTTAACTAAATATGTTTTACTTTTAACGAACTATTCATTGCATTACATAAAGTTAGATAATTTGCTGTGAAATTAAAAAAATGGAAATTAAAGTAAAATCGTGGATCTTATAGAAGAGGGAAATCAGTTGCTTGGGCTCAATATATTATAAAAAATAGTTTTGGCATTTACACACTTAATGAACGAAAATAAACCATCGCATATAATAATTGTTTATTGTATCTGATCAAATCAGTAATACAATAAAACACTGTAAAGCCTGCGGATTTTCTACCACATAATTATTGGCTTATGTCTTAACTGATGTAATGCGTGCAAAAATGTATATTGTGTCGCAATAGGTGTGCGGTGAAATGAAATAAAAGCATCACATAAAACATCACATAAGTAGATCAGAACAAACGAAATAAAGCGAATATGTTAGGTAGGGATTCGTGCCAACAATCATTTAACAAGGTGCATCTAAAAATACAATAAAAGACAATTTCATTGAAACCATTCCCTAAGTAAACGCAACGATACGCTATGATGTTACTTCGGAGTTTGGAGGTCCGTACAAAGTCAGTTCTTCTAGTAATCGGTCAAGAAGGTTAACACGACAAAGGACAAAATTTGGTAGCAGAATTAAAAACAACTAATGGAACAAATCGTATACGTTCAATGCGAATAAAGGCAACTTTCTCGTCAATATGAATATGACATCAAAATTATGATTAAGCCATTCAAATACATTGATAGTTGAGCAGTAGATGGTATGAGAGAAGAGTATATAACATATTTCTATGCATGTCAGCGTTTAGGATAAAATTATAGTACGTTCAATATGTATACGTTTAACATTGTAATATACGTGGTAGGGTGTCTGCATTAGTTAGTGCCCATGCGTCTAACATTTCAATTTTATCTAAACATTATTCCTACACATGTTCACACTAGACCAGGAAATGATTTACATTATGGGCTAATTTGTTGATGCTAGTTTGGGCAGTGAATATTTAGTACTGTTTGCTACTATAAAGAACTTCTTGAAATAGTCACATACATCTAGTTTTAAGACCACATACAAGTCAACAGTTGCTAGATTAACCAGTTGCAAAAGAGCCACTGATGTGTAATTGAGTGACTACATTTAAGGCGAATATTCGTGAGTATAATGTGAACACTGCGTGAGGCTGTGGTAAACATTGCCTGTATCATTCGATATCAACATGTTCTATGTGGTTAACACCCCATGACTGTAAACAGTTGCGTGACGAAATATGGCATTAAGAACAATAATCCAGGTAATGCAAGTATTAGAAAATGTACCAGGCGATTGTAATATTAAATCAAATAAAGTATTTCTAATAATGGAAGACTAAAACAGAGTCTGATTTTGGCAAATACATGCTGGCAATATCCCAATCTAATTCAAAACTTGAATTGGACAGTTACTAAGGATACTCATAAGTGACTTCTTGACACCTTGCGCAAAGAATATATGATATTGATAGTTTTACAGGGACATTTTTAACTCTTTTGTTTGCTTTGAAGACATAATTTTTAATTTAAATGAAATTGATTATTTCAAAATGACCCCTGCATTGAAATATTAATTACGTTGGATATATCTATGTCACTCATTGTATCCTATAGCTAACGCGTGGTTTGACATATAAATTTGACAATAAATTTGATTTGTGGGAACATGTTAACAGACAGCATTTCTAAGCTTGAGAAATCCATTAGTATGTGTTAAAATACACATATATCACCAAGCTGTGTAAATGTCACTTGCGTTTTAATACTCCAGATTCATAGGATTAAAATTCCGTTAATGTTCAGACTTGCATCATATTGAATGCAGCACTACATTCGTAGTAAAAGTAAACTAATACACAGATTAAGTAGCCGGATAATGCCGTACTATGTTTTCTGAAAACAGATGTAATAAATCATCAAACTGGAAGGTGTCGATAACAAGAGCGTATTGCTTTAAAAATAAAGTTCCTATTTAAGTTTCTTTGTATTGTCTTGCACAGAAGATGAACGGAGAGAAAACCTCAGTCATAATTGGCAGACGAGCAAGCATCAGGACGCTCGTACGAATAAGACTAGATTGCCTAAACAAGTAAGGTATACAGTAATGTGAAGAGGTCTACGGAGGCAAACGAACTGCGTGATATCAGACGAACGCACTGACGAACAAACGGAGCGGTGGATATGTATGCGCTCCTCATTCTGTAGTTGCCATATAACTGACTTTATTTAATCCTAAATATCAAATAAAAAACGGTTCAGTTAAAATGCCCCCAACTCTATTATGTATTGACTTCAAATGGTCTAACAATCACAGTGCGCTTTATAACATTCGACAAATTTATTCTTTGATGCTGTTAAAACATTGTAATCACCTTTTAGCAGTGCCATAGTATTGTCTTGGGTATTAATACAAACATTCATACAATGTTAATATGGCGATTATGGTTTCATTGTACGATGAGTTTGAAACTTCTGGACGGTGTTTGGATTCTATGATATGTTGATTGAAACATGTAATCGTTTGTAGGATACACATGGGAATCCAATGTACGATTATTGTCTGGATTATACATTAATTGAATGCACAAACCAGAGAGTCATAATTGTAATAGCTGACTGCTAACTCAAACAAGCATTCTCGCCAAATCTGCTACTAATATGTAGAATAATTCATTGTTTGCTTTTATCAAATTTCTTGGATTTATTTAAATGCTAATTTCTTGTTGTCGTAAAATCGTTATGCATAGAGAGATTGCAAAAATGAACATGTAACGTGTGTGTCTACGTGAATTCATAAAATCTAGAGTTCGATTTCAGAGTTAGTCAGTGTATGAAGTAGAACCTTTGTTATACCATCACAAAGTACTCTCGTTGATAGGTAATGTGACATTATTGCTGTTACATCAAATGTTTCTTGTAAAAACAGTTAATGTCGAAGTTCTGGTAACACTACCTATCCTAATTATTGCCCCTTATTTATATCTACCTAATCCACATTCTGCGTGCCGCTTCCTATCAATTTAATACTGTGGCTGGTATTGTACTAAAAGTCTTTCATGGATTTCCAGTACCTAAAATATTTAAAATAATTTTAGTAATAATAAAATGTTTTTCCTATCTACCTATCAGTTATCAGCATGTTATCAGAACCGTTTTAAAGCGTTGAAAAAGAGAATATTGTAAGAAATTGATTTTCTGAATGTTCGGTCACATGACCAACTTTGATACAAGTTTTAGGTTTGGACATATTTTTTGAGTAAATTGCCTTCAGGTCTTAGGCTGTACCTACCTATCCATTTTCAGCATGATACCCTAACCGCTACCTTGATTTTATTTTGGCCCAAGTATTTAAAAAGCTATTTCTTTGTGCGGCATTCTTCGAAATCTTCATAAATGAATTATAGAAGTAGGCCTGTAACTGCCTGACTTATACTGATATAATACACTTCCTGTGTGGCACATCCTATCTGTTTAATACTGTATCTGCATATTGATGCCTACAGGGAAACTATCAAAACAGCGCACGCAACCAACACGTTTAATATTGCAACTTTTCCTTAACGCATACAACCAACAAGGGGACACATTTAGACGTTATAAATATGGAAATTATTTCTGTCAGACTTTTGGCGGATCACCATTGAGTATTCAATACTTCAATGTTGAATTCAACATTTACTTTTGGAATTCTATATCGCTGCAAACGATATGAAATGTCCATTAAGATCGCAAATATTCGTGGTGGATTAATTTTGTTGATTAAGCAGAAGAAATCGATCCCGACATTGTAATATACACGATCAATCGACCCCCTCCAAAAAACGTAACCAGTTAATGTGGTTTATATTTTTACACTGTAGATTATAAGTACAAACGCATTTTGACTTTTAAATTGTTATATAAATCTATCTTATGTCGATTGTGAAACAACTTGTTACAGCTTAGATTAGATTAATAACTCTCGATACCTCCTTTCTAATGGTATCCTTCGTAAAGAGGTAATGAGAGAAAGAAGCCAGCTTTCACTTTTGCTGAGCGTCTAGAACAAGTGAATTACTAGTACCAGTTTTATTTCGTCTTTGATATAGACGAGGCCAAGGGTCAAACTGTCAAACCTGACCTCAAGCAATATCATTCATGCACATTTTACTAGTGCTTATACATGTCCAGCAATAAGACCCTGTTTTGACAAACTTGCTCGAAGATATCGAAAAAATATTCAGAACGTTCTCTTTCAAGGTTGTGACAGTTATAAACAGTAGCCATGACCACGTTACTGGTAAAAATGATTGTCGGTCGATTTTCTCGAAACTTGGTACAAACAACCATTAATGACTCCTCTTCACGTTGGTGTATTTTTTAATCATAAATACGTTGTTTCCTACGTCGTAGGACACGTGTAATCAAGCTGGATAAGGCTTTACGTCGCAGATCAAAATGTCATGTCGATCGCCTGACCTGGCAGTCACTTAGACTTGTCATGTGACAAAAGGTAACTTAAGGTTAAAGATGTCTTCGACAGTCAAAATCGCAGGGATTGGCTTTTGGCATTGTAGAAAAAAGTGAACTAACATGGCAATGTCTCCATGACCTTGTAATATTAAACATAGATATTATCCAATGAGCTTGCCACATCGTTGTCTTTGCCTTCAGACGGACAAGTACCATAATTGCATATTTATAGTCCCTATGTGGATTACTAAGTGTTGTGATTTTAAGACGCATGCAACGTTATAATTAACAAAAGTGCAGACATTCCGAGAGGATTAGTCACATGTTGATGATGAAAGCAGTTTAAAGGAGCTGGTCACCAAATAGAATCAAAACGTCGGATCAATAACCTCACAACATATCAATAGCATCACAATAACATCCGAATGCATTTTAAATTGAAAAATGCCCACTAAAACATTATTAGGTTTCATGCATGCGGTTGCCAATAGTAACATGTTGACTTGTTAACTATGCTAATTATGATAAATGTCTAAATTAAAGGAAACAAAGTCAATGGTTACTGGATAAAGTTTCATTTTGTACAAATTCATGGTACAACTATGAATTTCAGCATTACTGAGATTTAGTATTATGCAGCAATGTGAAACGGACAAAATATTTGAATTATTGCAGATGTACGTTTGGAGCACTAATATACTCGTGTATCATGCATTTTCTCTGTAATCTCCAAGAATTTGTTTTATCTTGTTTTTATTATCAACCTAGTGCACATTACCATTAGGATGTTGCAGCTCACGCAGTTCTAATTGAAGTTGAAAATAAATAAATTTTCAACCCGATGATGTATAATTCACAACAAAGATTAAGTGTGATTGTGTATTTAGTATTTACAAATACAATCTCTTTGAATGCTACAAAACATACAAGTATAATGACAATACGATTTAGAACAGCCATTACAATAACAGCTTTTAATTGTGCTATCTATGTCGTATGCTGATATCAGTAAGATCTCCAATGCGTTTTATTTCATTGCGGAACAAAATGATGATCAAGGGAAACTGTGCAGTCTACAGATTAAAGCCAAGCTGGTTCGTTTTACAATGTACATACCACTGATACATCGTGCAACAACTAGTATGAAATAAGATATTTACAAATCGGATAAGGCCGCACTAAACAGATAACCAAAGACGAAATAAAAATGATACCAGAAATTCCCTTGCTAGACGCTAAGCATAAAATTGGAACTGGCTTCTCTTCTCTCATACCCTCGTGGCGATGGATACCATCAGGAATGAGGTGTCGAGAGTGATTGATTGATATAAGTTGGAAAAACTTGTTTCATAATCGACCTGAAATAAATTAATATAAACTGTAAACTTACGGCACTATAAAGGATACACCACAGGGAAATGACTCAAATATAACTCCAAAAATGAGCAAGAAAAATAAAGCTACAAGAGCTCACTAACTTTGACAGCCAACTAACTCAGTCAGGCAAACATCCGGAGCAAGAGCCAGTAGGCAAGAACGAATCACAAGGAAGACCTCACATCACATGGGCATCCAACAAAGCAACACTCAACGGAAACAGTATAAACGTCCTTTCGAAATAAATGATAGAGCCTTGTGCTGGACCTTGCCGTCTCAAAAAGGCACATACAAAATACACAATTAAACAACCACAAGAGCCAAAATCACTCGAGGCATGGTGATTAAAAAAACATTTTATTTAATTAAATGACCATAATCAAAGAAGGCCTAGGCTGATTTGGCATGTAATTAAACTTGTCTTAGATATTATGCCCATACACATTGTCACCAAGTTTGAAGATACTCAGATGAAAACTCTTTGCACAAGAGAACAGACAAGGTCAAGTTCATATTTATTTGGTAATTATAGGACCATAACCTAAGAAGGTCAATACCGATTTGGCCTATAATTAAACTTGGCCTAGGTATTATGCTCATAAACATTTTCACCAAGTTTGAAGACGATCGAACAATTATCTAAAGGACCATAACCCAATAAGGCCTCTGTCGTTTTGACCTATTTTTGACATTGGCCTTGACATTCTGCACCAAGTTTAAAGACGATCAGATGAAAACTGTTTAAGTTAGAGTACAGACAATGCTAATATCATACGTTTGAAGTAATTAAAGGACCATAACCCAATAAGGCCTACGCCGAGTTGGCCTTTAATCAAACTTGGCCTAGATATTATAAACATAAGCATTGTCACGAAGTTTGAAGTCGATCAAATGAAAACTGTTTAAGTAAGAGTACAGACAATGCCACTTTCATACTTTTTTGGTAATTAAAGGACCATAACCCAATAAGGCCTAAGCCGATTTGGCCTATAATCGAACTTCACCTACGTATTATGAACATAAGCATAGTCACCAAGTTTGAAGACGATCGGTGGAATACTCTTTGCATTAGAGTACAGAAAACTTCTAGACGCCGCGGCTGTTTAGGTTTTTTACAATATGTTTATATTGTATTACGTATGTTGATGTATCGTATTTACGATTTGAGTTAATAAACAGTATGCTCTGTTCTGGTCTTTAATAATGTTAGTGGTGCAATATGCAATGAAAAAACAAACTCTTTCATTTCAAATGAAAGAGAATTACAGTTTTCAGTTTACAATGATATCTGGTTTAATATTTATGACCCTCTCCTCTGCAATATGAAACTGAAGATAAGGTATCAAACAAAAATTGAATGATTGTGGGAACATGGAAAGGAGAATAACATTATTATGATACATAGAGATAATGAGATGGGTATGTGCCAATGTGAGATAAATGTGGAACATTAAGAAACGCACCTGTAATAGAATGTTTCGAAATTATTGTGAAATTACAAAGAAAATCACAATGATTTATGATATAGTGGCAATTTTAGCGGGTCAAATAGTGAACCGAATTGTGAATTGATGCGTGTGGAAATATAAGCGATTGTTTAATGTTCTTTTTAGTGTTGTTTTTAGGCAACACATTCCGCGAGGGTGTTTGGTTATTTGTTTTTCCCTGTCAGATCCACCAATGAATTCCTACTTCGAAAGTTAGCTGTGGGATGCAAGGAATCAGGGTATGATACCCTAACTCTTTACAAGTAAAAAATGTTCATTTATCACTTATTTAAATGATTACCAAAGTATTCCGGTCCATTGCTTTAAAATGTCGTTTGTGTCCAACACCAAAATATGTAACGGCCTACACAAATGTTATTGTTGTTGTTGTTGTGTGTTGGATTGCTGTACCTCGAGAAGATTTGACAATTTGTTTTCTAAGATATGATTCGTACATTTAAACAGGTTATACCCAGTGTCTGGATACAACGGAGACGACTGAATTAAGAGAACACAAAAATAAATGCAAGAATGTACCTATGAGCAGATTGAAGCCGGGTGGCTGAAGGTAGATAACAACACATAATTAGATGAGACAGCTTCAAAGGCAAGCTAAGCCGAATATACCTAAAGGCAAAATTAAACACTCACATCTATGCTGCCGTCTTTTTATAACTAAATATATTTTACTTTTAACGAACTATTCATTGCATTACATAAAGTTAGATATTTTGCTGTGAAATTAAACACATGGAAATTAAAGTAAAATCGTGGATCTTATAGAAGAAGGAAATCAGTTGCTTGGGGTCAATATATTATAAAAAATAGTTTTGGCATTTACACACTTAATGAACGAAAATAAACCATCGCACATAATAATTGTTTATTGTATTTGATCAAATCAGTAATACAATAAAACACTGAAAAGCCTGCGGATTTTCTACCACATAACTATTGGCTTATGTCTTAACTGATGTAATGCGTGCAAAAATGTATATTGTGTCGCAATAGGTGTGCGGAGGAAATAAAAAATAAAAACATCACATAAAACATCACATAAGTAGATCACAACAAACGAAATAAAGCGAATATGTTAGGTAGGGATTCATGCCAACAATCATTTAACAAGGTGCATCTAAAAATTCAATAAAAGACAATTTCATTAAAACCAGCACCTAAGTATACGCAACGATACGCTATGATGTTACTTCGGAGTTTGGAGGTCCGTACAAAGTCAACACTTCTAGTAATCGGTCAAGAAGGTAAACACGACAAAGGACAAATTTGGTACCAGAATTAACAACAACTAATGGAACAAAACGTATACGTCCAATGCGAATAAAGGCAACTCTCTCGTCAATATGAATATGACATCAAACTTATGGTTAAACCATTCAAATTCATTGATAGTTGAGCAGTAGATGGTATGAGAGAAGAGTATATACATGTAACATATGTCTATGCATGTCAGCGTTTTGGATAAAATTATAGTACGTTTGGTGTGTATACGTTCAACATTGTTATATACGTGGTAGGGTGTCTGCATTAGTTGGTGCCCATTCGTCAAACATTTCAATGTTATCTAAACATTATTCCTACACATGTTCATACTAGACCAGAAAATGATTTACATTATGTACTAATTTGTTGATGCTAGTTTGGGCAGTGAATATTTAGTACTGTTTGCTACTATAAATAGTCACATACGTCTAGTTCTAAAACCACATACAAGTCAACAATGGCTAGATTAACCAGTTGCAAAAGAGCCAATGATGTGTAATTGAATGACTACATTTAAGGCGAATATTTCGTGAGTATAATATGAACACTGCGTGAGGCTGTGGTAAACATTGCCTGTATCTTTGGATATCAACATGTTCTGTGTGGTGAACACTCCATGACTGTAAACAGTTGCGTGACAAAAAATGGCATTAAGAAAAATAATCCAGGTAATGCAAGTATTAGAAAATGTACCAGGCGATTGTAATATTAAATCAATAAAGTATTTCTAATAATGGAAGACTAAAACAGAGTCTGATTTTGACAAATACATGCTGGCAATATCCCAATCTAATTCAAAACTTGAA
This sequence comes from Spisula solida, assembly GCA_947247005.1. Classification (NCBI taxonomy): domain Eukaryota; kingdom Metazoa; phylum Mollusca; class Bivalvia; order Venerida; family Mactridae; genus Spisula; species Spisula solida. Next base: position 56,891,324 of record OX365945.1, read on the forward strand.
TTGGACAGTTACTAAGGATACTCCTAAATGACTTCTTGACACCTTGTTCAAAGAATATATGATATTGATAGTTTTGCAGTGACATTTTTAACTCTTTTGTTTGCTTTGAAGACATAATTTTTAATTTAAATGAAATTAATTATTTCAAAATGACCCCTGCACTGAACAATTTATTACGTTGGATATATATTTGTCACTCATTGTAACCAATAGCTAACGCGTGGTTTGGCAAATGCATATCGGAATTATTGGCGGTGTTTTACAACAAATTAATGGTTTAAATAAATTTGATTTGTGGGAACATGATAACAGATAGCATTTCTAAGCTTGAGAAATACATTAGTAGGTGTTAAAATACACATCTATCACCAAGCTGTGTAAATGTCACGCACGTTTTTATACTCCAGATTCATAGGATTAAAATTCCGTTAATGTTCAGACTTGCATCATATTTTATGCAGCACTACTGGAATGCGTTAGTAGTAAAAGTAAAATAATACACATATTAAGTAGCCGGGTAATGCCGTTCTATGTTTTCTGAAAACAAATGTAATAAATCATCGAACAGGAAGATGTCAAAAACAAGAGCGTATTGCTTTAAAAATAAAGTTCCTATTTAAGTTTCGTTGTAATGTCTTGCACAGAAGATGAACGGAGAGAAAACTCAGTCATAATTGGAAGACGAGCAAGCATCAGGACGCTCGTACGAATAAGACAAGTAAGGTATACAGTAAAGTGAAGAGGTCTACGGAGGCAAACGAACTGCGTGATATCAGACGAAGGCACTGACTGACGAACGGAACGGTGGATATGTATGCACTCCTCACTCTGTAGTTGCCATATAACTGACTTTATTTAACCCTAAATATCAAATAGAAAACGGTTCAGTTAAAGTGCACCCAACTCTATTATGTATTGACTTCAAATGGTCTAACAATCAAAGTGCGCTTTATAACATTCTACAAATTTATTCTTTGATGCTGTTAAAACATTGTCATCACATTTTAGCAGTGCCAAAGTATTGTCTTGGGAATTCATACAAACATTCATACATTAATATGGCGATTATGGTTTCATTATACGATAAGTTTGAAACTTCTGGACGGTGTTTGGATTCTATGATATGTAGATTGAAATATGTGATCGTTTGTATGATAAATGTACACATGGGAATCCAATGTACGATTATTGTCTGGTTTATACCTTAATTGAATGCACAAACCAGAGAGTCATAATTGTAATAGCTGACTGCTAACTCAAACAAGCATTCTCGCCAAATCTGATATTAATATGTAGAATAATTCATTGTTTGCTTTTATCAATTTTCTTGGATTTATTTAAATGCTAATTTCTTGTTGTCGTAAAATCGTTATGAAAAGAAAGAGATTGAAAAAATGAACATGTAACGTGCATGTCTACGTGAATTTATAAAATCTAGAGTTCGATTTCAGAGTTAACTTAGTCAATGATGAAGTAGAACCTTTGTTATACTATCACAAAGTACTCTCGTTGATAGGTAATGTGACAGTATTGCTGTTAAAATGTACATCAAATGTTTCTTGTTAAAAAAAGATAATGTCGCAGTTCTGGTAACACTACCTATCCTAATTATTGCCCCTTATTTATATCAACCTAATCCACATTCTGCGTGCCGCTTCCTATCAATTTAATACTGTGGCTGGTATTGTACTAGAAGTCTTTCGTCGATTTTCCAGTACCTAAAATAAAATGTTTTCCTATCTACCTATCAGTTGTCAGCATGTTATCAGAACCGTTTTAAAGCGTTGAAAAAGAGAATATTGTAAGAAATTGATTTTCTGAATGTTCGGTCACATGACCAACTTTGGTTCAAGTTTTAGGTTTGGACATATTTTTTGAGTAAATTGCCTTCAGGTCTTAGGCTGTATCTACCTATCCATTTTCAGCATGATACCCCAACCTCAACATTAATTTTATTTTGGCCCAAGTATTTACAAAGGTATTTCTTTGTGCGATATTCTTCGAAATCTTCATAAATGAATTATAGAAGTAGGCCTGTAACTGCCTGACTTATACTGATATAATACACTTCCTGTGTGCCACATCCTATCTGTTTAATACTGTATCTGCATGTCACCTTGGTCATTTTGTGTGTCACTGTGTTGTCTTGTCCCTGTGTGTATACATGTTTTTGTTATATTGTATGAATCGCCTAACTGTGTGTAAGTCGTCTGTGAGAAAATGATTGGAATGTGTATTGTCCGGCCTGAGTGAATTAATCTGAGTGAATGTTGTAGAACTGGTATGTTTGGTGAGTAAGTGATCACGAAAGTTCCCATGCATGAAATTCCTTCCTCCTAGTAATATTTTCTTCCGCCATGCACTTTTTTAGCCAGGCACTCCCGAAAATACTATTGAAGGAGTCAGACACATACTTTACAGTTATTGTCATTTATACATCATCATTAATTTATTCTACTATACTTGTAGATTATTATTCATATATTTATTCACTTTCACAAGTGATTAGAGTATTGTTTTCTACTGGTCCTGGTAAGTACTTATTTAGATTTTTTGAATTAATTACTTGTATTTCGTTTATAAGATTTCGTATAGATCGCGCTGAATTATGTATTTATTATAACTTTTATTTATTTAGATTTCGCGATCTTGTATAACATCAATGGACAGTATTCTTTTCTTGTAACTAATTATGTTGTTCTTGTTTTAGGTTCTTGTATTATATATAATAATTATATATTGAATTAGAAGAATTGAGTTGGTGTATTAACTACAACCCACACCCGGTTACATGCATATTGATGCCTACAGGGAAAATATCAAAACAGCGCACGCAACCAACACGATTAATATTGCAACTTTTCCTTAACGCATACAACCAACAAGGGGACACATTTAGACGTTATAAATATGGAAATTATTTCTGTCAGACTTTTGGCGGATCACCATTGAGTATTCAATACTTCAAAGTTGAATTCAACATTTACTTTTTGAATTCTATATCGCTGCAAACGATATGAAACGTCCATTAAGATCGCTAATATTCGTGGTGGATTTATTTTGTTGATTAAGCAGAAGAAATCGATCCCGACATTGTAATATACACGATCAATCGACCCCCTCCAAATAACGTAACCAGTTAATGTTTTTACACTGTAGATTATAAGTACAAACGCATTTTGACTTTTAAATTGTTATATAAATCTATCTTATGTCGATTGTGAAACAACTTGTTACAGCTTAGATTAGATTAATAACTCTCGATACCTCCTTTCTAATGGTATCGATCGTAAAGAGGTAATGAGAGAAAGAAGCCAGCTTTCACTTTTGCTAAGCGTCTAGAGCAAGGGAATTACTAGTACCAGTTTTATTTCGTCTTTGATATAGACGATGTCAAGGGTCAAACTGTCAAACCTGACCTCAAGCAATATCATTCATGCACATTTTACTAGTGCTTATACATGTCCAGCAATAAGACCCAGTTTTGACCAACTTGCTCGAAGATATCGAAAAAATTGTTCATAACGTTCTCTTTCAAGGTTGTGACAGTTATAAACAGTAGCCATGACCACGTCACTGGTAAGAATGATTGTGGGCCGATTATCTCGAAACTTGGTACAAACAAACATTAATGATCCCCTTCACGTTGGTGTATTTTTTAATCATAAATACGTTGTTTCGAACGTCGTAGCACCTAGCAGACACGTGTCATCAAGCTGGATACGGCTTTACGTTGCAGTTCAAAATGTCATGTCGATCGCCTGACCTGGCAGTCACTTTGACTTGTCACGTGTCAAAATGTAACTTAAGGTTAAAGATGTCTTCGACAGTCAAAATATCGCGGGGATTGGCTTTTGGCAGTGTAGAAAAGTGAACTAACATGGCAATGTCTCCATGACCTTGTAAAATTAAACATAGATATTATCCAATGAGCTTGCCACATTGTTGTCTCTGCCTTCAGACGGACACGTACCATATTTGCATATTTATAGTCCCTATGTGGATTACTAAGTGTTGTGATTTTAAGACGCATGCAACGTTATAATTAACAAAAATTGCAGACATTCCCAGAGGATTAATCACATGTTGATGATGAAAGCAGTTTAAAGGGGCTGGTCACCAAATAGAATCAAAACGTCGGATCAATAACTTCACAACATCTCAATAGCATCACAATAACATCCGAATGCATTTTAAATTGAAAAATGCCCACTAAAACATTATTAGGTTTCATGCATGCGGTTGTCAATAGTAACATGTAGACTTGTTAACTATGCTAATTATAATAAATGTCTAAATTAAAAGAAACAAAGTCAATGGTAACTGGATATAGTTTTGTACAAATTCATGGTACAACTATGAATTTCAGCATTACTGAGATTTAGTATTATGCAGCAATGTAAAACGGACAAAATATTTGAATTATTGCAGATGTACGTTTGGAGCACTAATATACTCGTGTATCATGCATTTTCTCTGTAATCTCCAAGAATTTGTTTTATCTTGTTTTTATTATCAACCTAGTGCACATTACCATTAGGATGTTGCAGCTCACGCAGTTCTATTTGAAGTTGAAAATAAATCAATTTTCAACCCGATGATGTATAATTCACAACAAAGATTAAGTGTGATTGTGTATTTAGTATTTACAAATACAATCTCTTTGAATGCTACAAGGCATACAAGTATAATGACAATACGATTTAGAACAGCCATTACAATAACAGCTTTTAATTGTGCTATCTATGGAACAAGTCGTATGCTGATATCAGTAAGATCTCCGATGCGTTTTATTTCATTGCGGAACAAAATGATGATCAAGGGAAACTGTGCAGTCTACAGATTAAAGCCAAGCTGGTTCGTTTTACAATGTACATACCACTGATACATCGTGCAACAACTAGTATGAAATAAGATATTTACAAATCGGATAAGGCCGCACTAAACAGATAACCAAAGACGAAATAAAAATGATACAAGAAATTCCCTTGCTAGACGCTAAGCATAAAATTGGAACTTGCTTCTCTTCTCTCATACCCTCATGGCGATGGATACCGTCAGGAATGAGGTGTCGAGAGTGATTGATTGATATAAGTTGGAAAAACTTGTTTCATAATCGACCTGAAATAAATTAATATAAACTGTAAACTTACGGCACTATAAAGGATTCACCACAGGGAAATGACTCAAATATAACTCCAAAAATGAGCAAGAAAAATAAAGATACAAGAGCTCACTAACTTTGACAGCCAACTAACTCAGTCAGGCAAACATCCGGAGCAAGAGCCAGTAGGCAAGAACGAATCACAAGGAAGACCTCACATCACATGGGCATCCAACAAAGCAACACTCAACGGAAACAGTATACATGTCCTTTCGAAATAAATGATAGAGCCTTGTGCTGGACCTTGCCGTCTCAAAAAGGCACATACAAAATACACAATTAAACAACCACAAGAGCCAAAATCGCTCGAGGCATGGTGATTAAAAAAAACAATTTATTTAATTAAATGACCATAATCAAAGAAGGCCTAAGCTGATTTGGCATGTAATTAAACTTGTCCTAGATATTATGCCCATACACATTATCACCAAGTTTGAAGATACTCAGATGAAAACTCTTTGCACAAGAGAACAGACAAGGTCAATTTCATATTTATTTGGTAATTATAGGACCATAACCTAAGAAGGTCAATATCGATTTGGCCTATAATTAAACTTGGCCTAGGTATTATGCTCATAAACATTTTCACCAAGTTTGAAGACGATCGAACAATTATTTAAAGGACCATAACCCAATAAGGCCTCTGTCGTTTTGGCCTATTTTTGACCTTGGCCTTGACATTCTGCACCAAGTTTAAAGACGATTGGATGAAAACTGTTTGAGTTAGAGTACAGACAATGCTAATATCATACGTTTTAAGTAATTAAAGGACCATAACCCATTAAGGCCTACGCCGAGTTGGCCTAGATATTATAAACATAAGCATTGTCAACAAGTTTGAAGTCGATCAAATGAAAACTGTTTGAGTAAGAGTACAGACAAGGCCACTTTCATACTTTTTTGGTAATTAAAGGACCATAACCCAATAAGGCCTATGCCGATTTGGCCTATAATCGAACTTCACCTACGTATTATGAACATAAGCATAGTCACCAAGTTTGAAGACGATCGGTTGAATACTCTTTGCATTAGAGTACAGAAAACTGCTAGACGCCGCGGCTGTTTAGGTTTTTATATGTTTATATTGTATTACGTATGTTGATTTATCGTATTTACGATTTGAGTTAATAAACAGTATGCTCTGTTCTGGTCACCTGTTCTGTTCTTTAATAATGTTAGTGGTGCAATATGCAATGAAAAAACAAACTCTTTCATTTCAAATGAAAGAGAATTACAGTTTTCAGTTTACAATGATATCTGGTTTAATATTTATGACCCTCTCCTCTGCAATATGAAACTGAAGATAAGGTATCAAATAATAATGGAATGATTGTGGGAACATGGAAAGGAGAATAACATTATTATGATACATAGAGATAATGAGATGGGTATGTGCCAATGTGAGATAAATGTGGAACATTAAGAAACGCACTTTTAATAGAAGTTTTCGCAATTATTGTGAACTTATAAAGAAAAAGACAATGACATATGATATAGTGGCAATTTTAGCGTGTCGGAAAGTGAAACGAATTTTGAATTGATGCGTGTGGAAATAGTAGCAATTGTTTAATGATCTTTATAGTGTTGTTTGTAGGCAACACTTTCCGCGAGGGTGTTTGGTTATTTGTTTTTCCCTGTCAGATTCACCAATGAATTCCTACTTCGACGGAAAAGATAGCTGTGGGAATCTGGGTATGATACCCTAACTCTTTACAAGTAAAATCCTTAATTCTTAACGTGCCCAGTATATACACACTAGACTACCACTGGTTTACCAACGAGTTCATCTCTAGATTGGTTGGGAACACTGAAAAGCGTTGAGTAAAAATAACCAATTGCCCCGGCCGAGAGCCGATCAAGACTTTAGTGTCCTTTCCATCCATAGTCAAGAGCGTTATCCTCTCGACCACCGTGCCACAACATTTCATATGCAAATAATAATTATACAAGTATCCGCTGACTTTATAATGAATCGTACTATGCATGTTGTGCAAACATACATTAACCATTAATCATGTAAAAAGCTGTTCCCGTATATCCACATTTATAAATCCCCGGTCCTTGATAAAATATAATTTTTTATTATATACTTGTACATTGTAAAACACATTTTATGAATTATTTATGCTGAATATATAGAATGTGTAATTGTATAAATATGTGTGTAGTATAGGGTATTATTGTCAATTAAGTGGTATTAACTAAAACGATCTATTATTATAGTTCATTAAGTGGATGCCATGCATTAACTATATGGGAAACCTGCAGGAGAAAATGTAATTGAAAACATGTGTTCCGTAACATGTTTCTACATATCAGCTATTAAGTGGGAAATAAATGCACATATGTAAGTGCTGAATATCTCGTATAAGTGAATCACAATAATCATATACTTAATAAAACATAATGACATCGAATGCCGGTAGTTAATTAATTTATTGATATCGTACATCAACAGAGTACCGTTCTTGCAAGGGTTGTATATTCTCAAGAATCGGAATGCTTCCATTTACGCTAACCTTTAAAGCGCCATCCTGATATTTTATTGCTAAAAACAAACAGGCAAGTGAATATTAATTGTACAATCACAAGAGAAATTACTTGCACCGAAGTTCTGTCTCAGTTCCTTTTCTTTAAACGGGTTTTGATACTCGACATTATAGTGCGTTACCGCCTTCCTCGTTGTTGACAAATGTAACTGTATCATTGATAATATTTGTTTTTACTCTTTATCAATGATACAGTTACCTGTGGTTTCTGGTGGTAGTGGTGTCAAGGACTATGCCTCAATCAGTATTTTTGTTATTTAAATTCGTGTTAATTACTCATTGTTTTGTTTTGTTTTGATTGGTGTCAAAGACTCTGACATTGTTCTGTTTGATTGGTGTCAATGACTTTGACATTGTTCTGTTTTGATTGGTGTCCAAGACTCTGACATTGTTCTGATTTGATTGGTGTCAAAGACTCTGACATTGTTCTGATTTGATTGGTGTCAAAGACTCTGACATTGTTCTGTTTTGATTGGTGTCAAATACTTTGACATTGTTCTGTTTTGATTGGTGTCAAAGACTCTGACATTGTTCAGTTTTGATTGGTGTCAAAGACTCTGACATTGTTCTGTTTTGATTGGTGTCAAAGACTCTGACATTGTTCAGTTTTGATTGGTGTCAAAGACTCTGACATTGTTCTGTTTTGATTGGTGTCAAAGACTCTGACATTGTTTTGTTTTAATTGGTGTCAATGACTCTGACATTGTTTTGTTTTGATTGGTGTCAAAGACTCAGACATTGTTTTGTTTTGATTGGTGTCAAAGACACTGTCTCTATCATAGTTTTGTTTTGATTGGTGTCAAAAACTCATTGTTTTGTTTTGATTGGTGCCAAAGAGTCTGACAATGTTTTGTTTTGATTGGTGTCAAAGACTCTGATATTATTTTATTTTGATTGGTGTCAATGACCTGTATAATTATCGCTGTTTTCTTATATTATTATTGTGTTTAGCACTATGCCACCATCAGTGTTGTAGTTTTGATTATTTTCAAAGACTCTACCTCATTACTGTTTGATTTGGGTCAATGACAATGTCGCCGTCAAGTATATTGTTGTTTTACCCGCAACAAATTTGACAACGTTCTTTCTGACATTGTAGGTTGGTGCAATCACAGTGAACGGGATTTACAACATAGACAACTGGTTTAGATAGTACATAGATGAATGCAAGAATGTACCTATGAGCAGATAATTAGATGAGACAACTTCAAAGGCAAGCTAAGCCTAATATACGGAAAGGCAAAAATAAACACGCACATCTAATCCGCCGAATTTCTATATTGAATGTTTTTTATTTGTTAACGAACTTTTCTTTGCATTACATAAAGGTAGATAATTTACTGTAAACTAAAATATATGGATATTAAATTTCGTAGACTTTGCTCATACTAGAATTGTGTAGGGATTTCGTGGATTACATAAAATAGAAGGGGGAACCACTTGCTTGGAGATAGAGATTAGAGATTAGATTTGGCATAAACGTTTACAAACTAAATGCAAGAAAATACATAATCGTAAATAGTTAAAGTTTTACTATATCTGATCAAATTGGTAACGCAATTAAACACTGTAAAGACTGTGTATTTTCTAGAACATAATTCTTGGCTTATGTCTTAATTTATGTAATGAGTACAAAGATATATATTGTGTCGCAATCACGAGTTGTGCAGTAGAAATAAAAGAAAAACACCACATAAAATATCATATAAGCAGATCAGAACAAACGATAGAAAGCAAAGCAAGAAAGAGGTAAAGCAAAACTTGTCAGAAAGCTGATGTACAGAAGGGACTCATGCCAACAATAATCGAACAAGGTGTACTTAAAAATACAATAAACGACAATCTCATTAAAAGCAACTCTATACGGATACGCGACATTACGCTGCGAAATTACTTAGTAGTTTGGAAGATTTTGTACTTTAGTCGAATTGAATAAATGACAATACTAAAGGTTGAAGAAGAACAACGACACAATCATACCTGACAGGATATGTGGGGAAGGGACATAAGCCATCAATAATCTAAAACAGGGTGCTATACAAAGCTAGACAAAAATCACAATGCAATAGACACGCCAATGTTATACACCCAAGAAAAGACACAGCACAAACATGTAATTAAAGTAATTGGTCAAGGAGGCACACGCGTATCTAGTAATAAACACAAAGACGACACTAATTGGTCAAAAAGGGACACACGACAAAGGACACATAAAAAAGACGTTCGTACCAGAGTGATGGAGTAAATAATACAATCCTAATGCCAACAAGAGACAACACTCTCGTCAATATAAATATGACATCAAACTAATGATTAAGCATTCCAAATACATTTATTGTTGTGACACATAGATGGTATGAGAAAAGAGTATAACCTATTTCTTCGCATATCAGCGGTTGGAATAACAAAATAGCACTTTCGGTTATATACATTGAATATTGAAATATATAGTGTGCTTAACTTCATTAGCTTGGTGCCCAAGCGTCTAACATTGCAATGTTATCAAAACTTTATTCCTACAAATGTTCACACTTGATCAGGAAATGATTTGCATTATTGACTAATTTGTTGATGCTAGTTTGTACAGTGAATGTTTTCTACAGTTTGTCAATATAGAACTTCTTGTACAGTTTGCCAATATAGAACTTCTTGTACAGTTTGTCAATATAGAACGTCTTGTACAGTTTACCAATATAGAACTTCTTGAAATGGTCACATATATCTAGTTCTAAAACCATATACGAGTACAAGTTCAGCAATGGTTCCTAACAACCACAGGGGAGTTTAATTTAGTCACTATAGATTAGAACATTTCATGAGTATAATGTGAACACTGCATGAGTCTGCGGTAAACATTGCGTGTCTCTGTGTATATCAACATATTCTATGTGGTAAACACTCCATGACTGTAGACAGTTGCGTGACGAAACATGTCATTAAGAAAAATAATCCAGGGAATGTAAGTATTAGAAAATGTACCGCACCATTGTTGTATTAAATCAAAGAAAGTATTTCCACCAATTGAAGACTAACGCACTGTCTGACTTTTGCAATCACAAGATGGCAATATCCCGATCAAATTAATAATGAAAAAATTAATTTCACAGTAACTAAGGATACCCATAAGTGATTTGTTGACATCTTGTCTGAAGAATACATGGTATTGATATTTTGTATCTATTTGTTCATGTGTTTTTTTATTTAAAAATATATGTCGTTGGCTCTGAAGAACTATTTTAATTAAACAAAATTAATTCAATATAACCATTGCCTCAACCCTTGAGCAAGTACGTTTGGTATGTCACCCTTTGTACTCCGTAGCTAACACGTGTTTTGAACTTTTGACATATAGGCATATCTGAAATGTTGGCGGTGCTTTACTACAAATTAATAGTTTAATAGTTTAAATAAAAAAAAGATTTGTGCACACATTATCTGACGGACAACATGTCTAAGCCTGAGAAATCCATTAGTAGATGTTAAAATACACATCTATCACGAAGCTCTGCAAATGTTTGGTGTTTTATACTCCACATGCTTGCGAGCGATTACAATTTCGCTAATGCTGGAATCTTATTTCGTGCAGGTCTTCTAGGTATGTAATTGTGGAACGCATTTATAGTAAAAAAGAAATAATACACTTTATTTTAAAAGTACATTTTCGTATGTACAGGTTACTGTTTCATTGATTAAGAGTATCTTCATAAAGTAATTATATTCATACAAAAAATCCCATCGAAATTGATCGGCTAGTTAAAAAGTTATAACATGCAATGTAGATCGCTGTTTCCAGCAGTTACTAAGGTGCATTAAAAACTCGCCAAAATATAAATATTGAGAATATGTTGTATATGTATTTACAGTAGTGTATTAAACGTAATACTGTGGTAAAATTGAAGAACGGAACAGTTTGGATGACACATGTTAACGTCAGTAAATGTATACGTTTAAGCCGTTTAACGAATCGTCTGCATATTTTATTGTCAAAATCACTCAGAATGATGTCAATGATAAATTTGTGACAGAGATGTTCATTGGTTGATTTTAATAGGCTACGCCAATGACAAAGACCGTTACAAAACGGTCGGATCCCTAAAAACCACCTTGGCCGTCCCTAAAGCGTTGTACGCTATCGAAAGTTGAAATCGAAGTTTAAACGATGATTTATATCGTATGAAGGTACGCTTTCAATGCACAATTGTGTTTTTGTACACCTACAGCCTTATATAGGTGATTAATGTCGTAAATGCTGTAAATTATGAAAAAACAAAATGCACCTTAGTAACTGTCTGGTCATTTCCCTTGAACGTACACCTTGTTGTGAATTTATAAAAGAAAATCCAACTCGAAGATGTCGACAATAAGCGCATTTTACCTTGAAAATAAAGCTCTTATTTGTCTTTTGTTGCAAGGTAGATGGACAGAAAAAAACCTTTGCCATGGTTGGAAGACGGGCAGGCAACAGGACGCTCGTATCAAGACCGGAGGACCTGAAACAGTAGGCACGGTATACATACGAGGGCCTCGTATATCCCGATACACTGCTTCTCAGTTCCGTCAGAGAATTGTTCTGACAAATGTTATTAATACTGAGTTCTGTCAGAGCGTCACACGTCAGAGCCATATGAAAACAGTCCACTTCTCTGACGGAACTGAAAAGTGGTGTATCTGGATTACTACCGAGGTGTGGTAAACAGTGAAGTAGAGAGGCATAAGAAGGCGATCGAACGCACCGACGAACGGACGGAGCGGTGGATATGTATGTGCTCCTCATTCGCTAGTTTCCATATTACTGACTATAAAATGAAATACGGTTTAGTTAAAGTGACACCAACTCCATTGTGTACACTTACTCTCAACGCAACACCTACATTTTTCATCATTTCTCAACTATTTAAAATGCGATTAGTTTAAAATTTGGCATATTAATAGATACATGTTTAACTGATGTGTCTATGATTGTTTTATCAAAATTGATTGATTGTAAGATGAAATTAATTTCAAATATGACCATCACTGCAAATCGAAAAGTCACAAAAATACACCATAAAAATATTCCCAAGGTGGGTGTAAACTTCACTAAACAGTCTATAACAATACAAAAATAAAAGAACCATATTCTGTTATTTTTAATTAGTATCTAGTATGTCCTTCCATGTATTTTATGATATATTGTGTCTTCTATCCTATCGAGAGCACTTAAATCGTATTAATACTTGGGTAATGGTCCCCCATTGCCGCCTGCACAGCTCGTCCCCACAAATTCTAACTTATCTTGAAATCCGAAGACTTTAATGATAGCGGCAACTGTTGCATGTTGTGATTATGCAGAAATGCTCGATGTACACGTGCTATGTGAGCTAGAGCTACGTCATGTAGTATTTAAATGGTGTCATTTTTGTAACTTGTAGTTTTGCAGTGATGCTCATTATTTGGTTTTAATTTTTTATCTTTCAATGAACTGATTTACATATAAATCCTAGGAGACATGCAAAGAATAAGCGTTCATTAACTTTCCAAATTTAAAACTAGATCCATTAAAAATAGTTGAGAAATGATGAAAAATGTAGGTGTTGCGTTGGGAGTGTGAGTAAGCGTATTAACTTCCAATGGTCTAACAATCACAGTGCGTGTTATAACATTAAACAAAGTTATTCGTTGATATTGTTATTACATTGTAATCAACGTTTTAGCAGTGTCAATGTACTGTCTTGGGAATTAATACAAACATTCGTACAACATTAATATGGCGATTATGGTTTCGTTGTACGATAGGTTTGAAACTTGTGGACGTTGTTTGGAGTCTATGATATGCTGATTTAAATATGTAATCGCTTATGTGATACACATGGGAATACAATGTGTGATTATTATTCTTAATTGAATGCACAAAACTAGAGAGTCATAATTCTAATAGCTGTATGCTAACTCATTAAAGCGTTCTCGACGAAACTGTTATTACCGCGTGTATAATTCACTTTTGCTTTTATCAAATTTCTTGGGTTAATTTAAATGTTGTCGTAAAATCGTTATGAATAGAGAGGTTTCGATAATGAACATGTAACGTGTACGTCTACGTGAATTAATAAAATCTTTAGTTCGATTTCAGAGTTAGCTTAGGCAGTTTATGAAGTACATTATTTGTTATATTACCACAAAGTAATCTCGTTTGATAGCTAATGCTTCATGAACGAGGTGCTGAAGCATCAAATGTTTCTTTTAATATCAAAAGCAATTAATGTCGCGGTTCTGGTAACACTACCTACCCTAGTTATTGACTCTTACTTTTATAAACTCAATGCACTTTCTGCGTCTCTATTACCATGTCTGGCACAAAGTACTGAATGAGACGTCACCACAGATCCTCAATTTTCAAGTACATAGAATCAATAAAATAATTTTAGAAAAAATAAAATGTTTTTCCTATCTACCTGCCGATATCCTTTTTTCAGCATGTTACCAGAACCGCAACATTAATTTTGTTTTGGTCCAAGTATTTACAAAGGTTTCTCTTCGTGCGATATTCCTCCAAGTCTTCATAAATGAATTATAGATGTAGGCATGTAACTGCCTTACTTATACATATATAATGCACTTTCTGCGTGCTACAGTCTATCAATTTATACTGTATCTGCATATTGGTGCCTACAGGGAAAATATTAAAACAGCAAACGACGGCAGAATGTTTAATATTGCAACTTTTCCTTATCGCATAAAATCAATAAGGGGACAGTTTTAGACGTTATAAATCATTTATCTCAGATTTTGTCGGATCACCATTGAGTATTCAATATTTCTAAGTTTCATCAACATTACTTTTGGAATTTAATGTCGCTGAAAATGATATGAAATGTCTTTAAATATCGTAAATATTCGTTGTGGAATGCTCTCGTTGATTGAGTAGAATAACTTATCCCGAAATTCTAATCCGGCCACACTTTCAATCGAATACCCATCCAAAAATGTAGATAATAAGTACAAACGCATCTTGCCTTTTTAATTGATATATAACACCATTTAATGTCGATTGTGAAACAACTTGTTACAACTTAGATTACTCATTCTTACCACCACATTCCTGATATATATCCGTCGCCTAGAGGTTATGAGAGAGAGAAGCCAGCTTTGCCCTTGGTTGAATGTCTAGAGCAAGAGAGTTGCCAGTACCATTTTTATTTCGTTGAATTATACGTACGATCTTACGAATAACACAATAGTATAATATTTTCGTTGATTTCTGACAAACCGAATATGATATATAGGATCCGTCATGAGTTGTCTTTGGAGATCAACATTTCTTCAACGAGTCTAGAAAACAAAGGTTATTAAGCGAGCCTTTAAAAAATGTTGATCCCAAAGACAACGAGTGGTGAATTCTTTTTATCACATTACCATAGTTATCGAGTCAAAACAACGTCAGAAATAAAGATTTTAAGACGACGACGTTACGTTTGCGCGCCGAAAAACTGGTGACGTCACGTATTTGTTATCACACGTTCTGGAGAACATTGTTCCGTCTTTTGTTCTTACATGGAAGATCACGGTATTTATGTGATAAAAATATAATTGCCAATGAACAGCAGCCAGTCAAATGCACATCAAAATTTGCAAGTGAAAGTGGTGTTTGTTGACAAGTGGTCTCTCATTAAAAATTGCCTGAGGTGAGGTATTAAAATGTTTAAAAAATACTATACATGTATGTGCCTAGAATTATCCAAAATACTTTGAGACATGAAACGTGGTTCTTTGAAGACTGGTTTTGTAAAATAATGTGATGGTCTTTATGTGCAGGTGGTTTTTAACATTTGACTGACTGTAAAATCATATACTGTGTAGATCTACGCATAAAAGCTATACTGACACGAACTATTGGATACGGCAGATCAGACAGCAGTTTGTCTCATACCAAGTCGTTAATGGGACTTCACCTACGCCATGGATTTTTAGATAATTATACAAATGTATACATATTTTGTTTATATGGGTTTTATGGTTGTGCAGACTTTGCTAAGCGGAATTAAGTTCCCTAATAAGATAGAAATTCGGTTTTACATATTTTTTATTAGATGCTTTATTTAAGAAATAATGAATACGTAGCTGTGCTTTGTTGCGTAATAAAATATAGGCACGTGTTTGGATGCGTAGTAAGAAAAGCACGAGTGCGTATAATTGGTATACTAGTATATGTAAACTATCTTGTCTCTTATAGCTCCACTTTGGAACGGTAAAGTACTTTAATCATTATAATCAAATTAAGTAATGTATAGCATTGTATGAATTTTATGAGACTTAAATAAAAATTACCTCTATAATGTGCTTTGCTTTGTGATCACCGAATAATAATCACAGGTAACTGTAACATTGACTCAGAGTACAAATTTTCTCTTTTTAATTTATATATTCATGAATATAAATTTTACAAAATTTGTTTTTTACTCTTAATCAATGATACAGTTACCTGTGATAATAATATGGCTAATTTCAGGAGTATGTGATAGAGCAGTGGAGAAATGTCGTATCTTAACTACAGCAACAGCTCTCTCCCACATTAAAATGACGAGCACGTTGTAATACCCATATTGATAACCCTACCTATAAATATACCTCGCATGCCAGTATCGCAGTTATTGGAATTCAATACACAAAATTTATAAATTTAATTCGATATTTTGGTAATTTGTTTACATACCAAAGCAATGCTGTAAACAAATCATCGTGATAAACAAGTTGAACAACATGTATGTAAACAAGTTAAAGTAGACATACATGTACCTTTTACATGTGTATAGTATTCATACTTTCATGACATTAACGATTTTGCACAGTGTTTTGCATAATTGAACTAAATTACATTCTTGCTATATGTCGTGTATTGTTTTTAGAAATATACAATATAGCACTACGTTAGGTGCTTTGAACTGCACGGTATCACATCTTTGCCTGTTTTTACTTAAAATTAAATTAAATTTGTATATTATTTTGTTGGAATGTGCATCACAACAACAACAGATGTGTCGTATCGTATCAAGGTTTTTTACGATTTGAGTAATAAGTAGTACTTATTATTATATCTAATCAACATAATATACAACTCAAAGTTCGATAAGGGTCAAGAAATCAATATCAATGTCCGTATTACGTTATCTGAACAAAACCGTTGAAGAAAACATTGTTCAAATATTTAAATATGATCTAAGCTGCTGCTTAATTTCGTAAATATCATGTGAAATATTTGGTATATTCGTACATTGACATACCGTCGACTTTTTCCAGTTAACAGATAAGCCCTATTGGCATGGACCAAGGTGGCAAGAATAACATGAAACTGTTCGACCCGTTACCGTATTATCATATTGTGTAAGACCCAAAATGCCACAAAACGGACCACATTCCGTTGTCACAGAGGCTTGAGAGCAGCACAAACATTTGAGTGAGGTTTGGCTCATCAGCACTTAAACATCGAATTTTGACGCAATGTTTGTTTGTTTACAATATTACAGATGTTACATAATGTTTTATGAAAATTTCATCATTCCATATTATTTAATGTTCAAAATATTCCCATCCATTATCGGATTTTGAGTAGTGTAGTTATTATACTTAAAGGGTCTACATCATCGTACAGTCACATGTCCATATAAATACATGCATATAATTATGATATGTTAAATAGAATGAAAGATGACAACTTATTAAAATTCTCCTCACTACTTAGTATGTTGTCGATGTATGAACTGGGACTTTAAGTAGCTATACGACAAAAATCTGAATACGTTGAAATGCGTAACTGGATGATTTTGCAGTTAATATTAGATAAATGGTAAGATTGATAAAAATGGATATATATGGTATCTGTGTATGGGCAGAGTAGAAACTTGGTCTCTACACAGGAACTTGTATAATTTATAAAAGAAAAATGAAAAATAAAATTTGATTTTTTTTCTGTAGATCTATAAAAATATATTTTATTGATACTTGCTCCACAGTAGGCCTAGTGAAAAAGTTCATTTTTTTTTAATTATGCAAGTTCCTCCTTTATTTTGGGACACTGGTTTGCTCATGGAAACTGGCATACATAGTGGTGGCGGTTAATTTAAAACTTTAATAAAGAGGAAAACAGTGAAAGTTGACTCGGAACCTGTGCGGAATTATGTGGATTTTCGGATCGATCAGATTTTTTAATGGACGGGTGTGGTTATTAATTGATGTGGTCTTTAGGTAAGTTTTTTATAAATGCGAAGCATAGCCTTTATTTGCCAGTCAGCTTTCTGCTGAAACATGGCGTGTATATGTGTGCCTCCATTCGGATTTGAACCCGGGTTGCCTGATTAGACGGCAAGCGCGCTAACCACTGACCTACGGAGGCCTACCTTCGGGTAAGTTTTACTGGAGTATAAATAACTTGAAATGTTCCTTGTTTGATGAGTTAATAAGGTCCTCGTATCAGCCCATACCTTCCGGTAATCTGGATTTATTTATAGGACCCCTTGAAATGTTCAGTCATATTTTTATGTTTATATACTGACCCTATTTATATACAATATACAACTTATATAATGCTTATTTTAAGCAGCAATTTTGTCAAGAGAAATACTATTTTACATGATCAAAAGGCAATATTGAGTCGTCTTAACTAAGTTAAGAAATTTAGAATTAGTGATCACAGACTTCATGTTGAAACAGGTCGTATGTGTACATCCAAACTCTTTCGCATGCTCCTTCGGCAGTTTTTAACCTTCCAAATGCCTAAAGAAATACCCTCTACAAAAATGTTGATTCTGCTTTTAACCATATTGCCAAGCAAAATGACGTTATTTTAATATACAACAACATGGATTGATACATAAAACAGAACCACAAAAATAAAAAAAATTATCAAATACATGTTGGATTGTTTGGTCTTCAAAAAGCCACAGTAATGCACTCTAAAAAATCGTTGATTTTGATTCTAACCAAATTAAAAATACACGTTTGTATTATACACAGCGAGTGCATATGTTACTGGACTCATATTTATTTTACTTGCTGTATTGAATTCAGTTTCGTTGTATCGTGCTAACGTAAAATGATGTTCAAAACTGTTCAAACATATATGGGACACCATAGAATATATAACAACTATCTGGCTACTCGACAAGATAAAATATTTTGACAATCAATTATCATAACTTTATTTTGAATTTTAGCTAGATTTTATTTTAGACTTGATTATCTCAAATGTTTGAGGGTGCTAAGGGAAATAATTTCAGGGAAAAACAGTAGACTGGTGAGTTGTCTTCTTTAATTAAACGTAGGGGATGTATAGACAGACTAAACAACACTTTATGTTCAGATACGAAGAAATACATTTCACGCTCGAGATTTTTAATATACATGTATTGCCTTCGACGCGATTTTAAATGAAACATTTTATTTACCATGGGCCATGCAGTCACGTTTTATTCGTGAATAATTTATGCAAAGAAGTTGATTCGCCAAAACCGGAACATATAAAGACAAATAATCACAAATCGTTAGATTACTTAATGAGTCTGAAGAATACCGAAATTGAAATATTGTAGGTATCATTCCGTTGTGCATCTTTATCTTTTTCGGCCCCTTTTCAATATAAAAATAACAAAACAAGTATACATTGTACTTATAAGGCATCCTTAGATATTCCTTTTATCTTACAGAATTAACAAACTTTGAGCATTTCGTGCCTAAAATTAGCACGAAAACACTATCGTTTTATTCGGCGTGGGATGCAAAAATTCATGAGATGTTGACAAATCTTATAAGATGATATATTCACAATATGCGCAAATGGTTTGTGATGACATATATCATAAAACATTTTCAGCTAATTTACGTAGTTAACAAAACTACGCCTTTGTCATAAGAACTCTAAATTAAAAATAAAAGTCTGATAATAAGTGTTGGTATTAAAATAAATAAATGTAGGTGATGTAAACAAATAAGGTAAATGATACCAGTAACCTGCGAAGTATGTTTGAAAAATATTGTTCAAATCATAGAACTATTTGTTTGCGGAGGACTTTTTCTGCCTAAAGTTGTTGAATTGGTCGTAAGCTTAAAAGTGGTAATATCAATATGTTGCGTACGCCAAACAAAAATGGTCAACAACGTAAACTACGCAATTGCCTTTGTCCTCGTGTCGCTTTTATTTGTTCTTTGATAGTAAACCTAAACAAGCATGGAATTACCTATAAAAAGCGCGCTTTGAATATCGTAGGATAGGGTATGCAATATTGTTCGCGCCGGTAATTTCTAAACTAAAACGCCCTTAGAGTAATACCTCAGGTAGTTCCGATAATGTTTCTAAATCGTCGTTTCATTTTCTGTACCAACTTATTCCATTCCTGTTTGAATAAAATTCCTGTTGCAAAGTAGAAAATGAAGTTTAACGAATAGTTGCTATACAGCAAAACATGAGCAATAGCTCTTGCAAGCTGCCATCGAGCTAACGATCTGCCCTCAATGTTAGCAGCCGTTCCTTTTAATATTAGGTAAACACAATAAGGCGTTGTTGTGACCAGAAAAACTGTGCTAAGTATAAACAAAAGCAGTGTTGAAGATTTCCTCTTGGTGTGGGTCGCTAGTTTCTGTTGGCTTGACGGATGGCCTTTGGCAAGTCGTTTACGTCTAATGATCAAAGTGGCTGCTATGTTGATGTTTCCAACAATAATAATGCTAGCTGGCAGTAATGTGAACAATACCAAAATTACCACAGTCCATATTCTTTCTGTAAAATGTTCGTATTCTTCTGATATATAAACACACGCTTTACGTTTTTGAGACGTGATCTTGTCCGGGATGTCTTGAATGGTCATACCAATAATTTTATGACCATTCAGCAAAGCCAATACTAACAATGTGATTCCGGTGCTGATAAGACAATTCCGTGGAGTAAGTGTTCGTCTTGAGAACACGGGTGCTTTAATGAGTAGAAGCCTTTCAATGGTCAATAAAACAAGCGTCCAGGCAGAGAAGGTACCTGATGTATATACAAGCCATTGTCTCAAACGACATATTATTTCTCCAAAATCGTCTAGAGTTGCCGCAGTTATTGCCTGAATTGTATTGTTGACAACCACTACCCACAAAAATAGGAGGTCTGTTGAAGCCAATGATATCAGGAATATACTCGTGGAATATTTTGTTAATCTTGAAAGTATTATAATGTTTAGTATATTTCCACATGTACCAATTAAAACAAGGGCAAATGGTATGGTTCTCCAAATCCAGAGAGCTATCAAACATTCTGCGTAAAAATCCGGAACACAGTCTTTCATATCCAACCACGGAATCTCTGAACTAGAATTATGATTAGCCATGGTGAGTATGTCTTCATATGACTTCGTATCAACACTCAGCATGTGACCAATTAGTCAGAGTTACTCCCGCCGTACGAATAGCCATGTCGGGTATACATGTACTAGTATCTTCATTCGCCTTCGTATCAACAAACTAGTCAGAGTTACTCCCGCCGAAAATCCGCGGCGACAGGCGCTTGCTTTCAGCCTGACCACGTTGTACCTCAACCAATACCGTGTGTGTGCTCTCATAGACTGACATCAAATATATCCGCCTTTTTCCAAAGCCTGAATGTCTATATATTATTAAAAAATACTAATGGATTTTTTCTACCAGATGGGGTAAATGAAAATAGAAAATCTGGTTACCAGTTCATCTACTTATAAACGTTATGATAACCGAGCGAGTATATCATTTTAATTACATTTGTAATTAAGCTGAATGGGTTTGAATTCTTATTGTCGAATCGTCCCAAATGTTGAACTATAAGTCTATATAGATATTGAAGTTCAAATCACCCGACCCCCAGGGGAATTTTCTGGAAGTAGATACACAAGTAAATTCGAGAGTTAAGTGTAATAATACACTAAGTGATGAATTTTTTTTGTAATTTAGGTGTTACATAAGGATAACGTTTATCACCATTATTATTTGCACTCTATCTTAATGACATAGAGGACAATTTTATTCAACAAGGACATGATTACATTGGGTATTGGTATGTTTACGTTATATTAATTTTGATATAGTACGCGGATGATATAGTTTGATTACAAAATGGCTTAGATATATTAGAAAAGTATTGTGTTAGATGGAAACTCTCTGTTAATGCAACGAAAACTAAACGCTGGCTTAGAATTAGAAGACCTTATAAGACTCATAAGAAGCATATTTGAAATCTGCATCTCAATGCGCTTCTTTGAGCCCATTTTCATAAAAAACCGGAAGTGGTCATGTTGACCAAACTGAAGTTTAAAAAGCTTTTTTCCATAAGTAAAGAGTAGTTTTCAGATAGTTTTCTCAAAGTATTGATTTTGTACTTACGACCTTCAAATTCTAAGCCAGCAAAAAGTTAATGTCTTTAAAAGGGAGGTAATCTGAGTCAAAAATTAAATTTTACATACAAAGGTAAAATTATTGAAATTGTTGGACTAGTTTTCTCAGCACTACTTGGATACGGAGCCTTATGTTATAAAACACAAAATTTCTTAAATCAGTAATAACAATGTTCCATTTTATGTCAAAGTTCGGTAAGTTTGGAGATAATATGTTCTTAAAAACAAACTCTCATGGCACTTGTGGAAGAATGTTTTTGAAGGTCTTGTTATTCTTAAGAAAAAAGATAATATGAAGTCAGACAGGGAAGGCAGCACTCAACTTAACCAGGCGCCGAGCAAAGAAAACATAAAAACATACAAGGCACGATGGCCAACACACAACTGAACGATGAAATAATCCGCACAAGTCCCAGCTGTCGCCGGATCAGCATAATTAACTAGTTTCAGCAATCAAAAATGCTGAATGCCCAAGCTGAATGAACCAGTTTCAACAGTAAAACGGCTGAAATACATAGTATTTACTATCCCAGATTTGTAGAAGCTGGTGCGGTTTTAGTTAACGATTTTCTTGATAGCAATGAGGCTTTGTTATCCTTTAATGACTTCTTATTCAAATACAATATATCAATACCAATTTTCTACGATATCAGAATATTATAGGTTCCATCACGCACGTTAATTAACGTGCGTGGTTCCATCAGGAGATTCCCGGCGCAAATGCACTTTCTTCATAATGATCTGGCTGTATATGAAGGAAATCCACTGCAACCATTCTGCATAAAAGTGCTACTAAAACAAAGTAAAGATTGTAGAAACATTTATGACTTTGTAAATTCGAAGAACAATGAAAGTTTAAACAAAGCCACAGCATATATCCAAATATAATCTATACCGTTGTAAGATATTGAACACCCCTCCTTCATATTAACACGCACGTTAATTAACGTGCGTGATATATATTAAAGAACCCGGGAAGTGACTTTTTTAGTCAGCATGGATGATACTCCTTATCACAGAATTGATAGATCTATTGCAAAAAAAAGAAAACAAATTATCAAAGTTTGACTATGATTGGAAATATATTGTATATAATTAACTATGGATGTATACTATATAGTTGAAATAAACGTTGTTCGTGCGTATAGAATACAATGTAAATAATATTATATAAGTGTAGGGACGGATTGTGATCGTTCCGGAAAACGAGAATAATTCCGTTTTCAAAGGGAGGTAATAAATCCCACAATTCCTCACCGCAGCAGGTGCGCATGTCGCTAGTGTAAACAACAATGTTGAACATGAAATAAAAATTCTCTTTAAACGATCGAAATCTGCGGCCCGTGAAAGGTTTGTTAAGTATTAATAACTTATAAATGTATGATGTTTATGTATCCGCCATTACCCAGTAGCAGACATCGCTAATAACAGTTTTATTCGGACACTGTCAAAGTGTCCATGGACAAGTTTGGACGTTTCGGCGCCAGTTCATGAAAAGTTGGTCATTATTGACATTAATCAGTATAATTAAGTATCGTTGATTTTGGTCATTTGCTGATACATAGCACCATTTAGATTACCCCTCATGTTGTTTATCAGTTTGACCTTAGTCATGGCATAGTTTTGAGACTTTGTCACAAAGTTGAAATGATTTGACCAGTTGGGTGACAGTGGGTTCGTCAAATCTCCGGTTCGTCAAACTTAACTTTCTGTACAAAACAGGTTGTGGTTTCGTCAAATTGAATTATAGAGGGATTTGAGTTCAATATATAGAAGTGTGAGCCAACACCTTTTGTTAAGATTTAATTGTATTGTATGGGAATGACGATTGATTTATTAAAAAATATTTGTTAATAGTGTAATAATTGTGTGATAATCATGGTCATTATAGTTAATAAAATACATAGAACAATTTAGATCTATGCATTTTTTACGATGTATTTACTGTCGCGAAGTATTAATATTTAAAAGCACTTAGATCAAATAAAGTTTTGGTCTCTTCTGTTCTATAAATGTATATATATCTAAATGCATTTAATTTAACAATTATTTCAACTTCACTCATAATTATCCTTTAATCACTTTATTTGTCTGATGCATGTATATCACACTATGACAAACACATAAGGTAATTACATTATTGGTGTGAATCACTCTATATTATCACTTTGACGAACCGGGCTAGTGTTTATACTATAAATTCAATTTGACGAACCGGAGATTTGACGAAACCACAGTAATTCGACCAGTTCATAATTTGCTTTGAAATATTTCTGAGGGGAAAAGTGGTTGTTGTGAGAATCGAACACATAACCTCATAAACACTATTTAGGCGTTCTACCAAATGAGCTAACCGGCGACTCAGTACACTTATCCCCTTTCCAACCTCTTACGCTCAATAGACAGTGTCTGTCAAGATATGGGCCTGTATTAGGGGGGGGGGTGATAGTCTGTTCGGTAAATAACAACTTCGGTAAATTGATATTATAGAGTAAATGCTTTGGTAGGTTCGGTAAATTGATTTTATATTGTGTTTTGGGTAAATTGTGACAACATATAGACCTTATTAGATATAATTGGATAATGTTTGCATTTTTTACCAGTTACACAATGCTAATGTTTGAGCACTCTGAGAAATTAACCAATTATTTAATAATTTTATAATGTTTCAGTAATTCCTATATTCATGAACTGATTAGTTGTTTAATTGCCGATCAGGTGTTAATAACAACAGTAACGAGTATTGTACATCTAGTGTACTCATTTGCCTTTTTACCGAACCTACGAAAGCATTTACTCTATAATATCAATTTACCGAAGTTGTTATTTACCGAACAGACCCTAATTCATTAGGGGTACGTCTACGCGTATTCATTAATTGTTTATCACTGTGTAATCGTTGGCACTGTTTTTTAACATGCCGAAATAGGTCTTAATTTATGAAATAATAGAATATTTCTGTTTTTGATTCAATCAAAGACCAAAAAATTGATTCAATAAAATAAATTATTATTAACCCAATGTCAACAATTTGACCTACTTATTGCAGCATAAGATCATCAAAACAGCCGATTAAAATTGAACATTTTAGTTGTTTAATGGTACAGGCTAAAGTCGGTATTTATCGTTGTCATGCGACATGCAACTGCGCAACATTTTCTCATTTGATGAATGGCTATAAAATCACCAGAAAACAATACTGAAAATATACTTCCTTGTGCTTTATTTTCAGCTCTTCTATCAATGATTCTTTTAAGTCAGCATAAGTCACCTTTCTTAACTTGTACTTGTAATGGCTTCAACAAAAGATTGTGATTCTGACGGAGGCTCATGCACACCATCTGATGGCAGTGACTCGTCTGAAAGAAGCGATAGAGATTCTGACTACGAAAGCGAAGATGAAGAAACTAAGTAAGATCTTATTTTATGTGAAACTTACGTGTTCCCACCCTAGCAATAGTAGCGATAAAAATGATGACCGATCTATGTAACTGAATGTTTTTATGAAATTCCAGACTTCGTCTTGATTTTTATATTGAATATAAGTTATATAATCAGTTTTCACCAAGGATGTATGCATTGTATGGATTGTTTGATAATAAACTTTTTAATTATTTGTTATGTACATGTTTTACATGGGCACAATTTTCATCAATAGTTTATTTCAACTTTCTCATAAAAGTACAGGTTTATTCAGGTTATTTTGGTTGAGACATTGTGTTAAATATTACCATACTGTGCAGTTACCAGAAATATAAAACTACCAAATTCAATATTTAATTTATATTTTATGATCATGAACATATCCAGGGGGGACTGGGACTGGAGGCGGCACTTTAATTTTGGCACAAGGTGGTCATCTTAAATATTTGCACATCTCTGACAGAACTTAAAGAGCCTAATCTGTAATCAGGACAACCCTCTAAGAAAAATAGCTTGTTGGACCCTCCCCTGAGCAAAAAACTGGTCAGACTCATTTTCTGAGAAAAAATAATTGGTTTGACCCCCAAGGAAATTTTCTGAATCTGCACATGTTTATGTTCTCATTTTGTTTGCTTACAGTTCTAAATCATCACTCAATATACAGTGGACTGGTTATGGAAAGAAGACACCTATTGTTTTATTCAATGCAGAATGTATATTCAGCAAGAAGGTCAGCATGCGGACAGTTGGAGGTAAAAAATATTATAAAAGAGTAAAACTGATTTCTCCTGTTGTGTTTAGCACTGATGTCCCCAAGCATTTTAGGTTTTGAATGATTAAACAGGTGGTTTCGTTTTGAATGAAAATGTCTGTGTTGATTGACGGTCTCTCTTAACAGGTTTTATAACTTTCTAATTGAAAATGGTCTACTGTCAGAGAGATAACATTGATGTCTTCTCAGACAGGTTTTGTGACATTCATTTTGATTTGTTGGTGGTCTTTCACACAAGTGTGACTGTATATATAAATGTTCACGTTGTTTGTAGTTGGTCTTTCCACTGGTTTGACTGTATATAAATGTTCACTTTATTTACAGAGCGATATCACATGACATATAAGTTTGGTAACTCGGAGACTAAGATTGTTAGGAACATACTCAATGGCCATGGCTTTCATGAAGTTCATCCAAACAGTTCAGATTACAATATAGTGTGGACTGGTGCTCACCTCAAACCATTCACATTACGCAGTTTGTCAGAATTCCAGAAAATCAACCATTTCCCAAGGTAAGAAATCTGTACTGCACATTGGATATATTTTGCAATGTTTAGTTTTGCTTTTTTTGTGAAATGAGTCAAAGAATGTCTCACGAATTCATAAATTCACATAAGTATACTTTCATAATGTGAAAACCTGTCTTGCAACCTTATATCACTAATGCTGAAATTTGCGAAATAAAGATCACACAAAATTTAATATCAATTAATTTACAGTAATAAAAAAAATTATTTGTGCTTCCATTATGAGACTTATAGGAATAATTATCAATCAATAAGAAAAAATCAGCTACAACTTAATAAACACGTGCATGTCTTGGGACATACCCCTTTGTCAGTGTGATTTGTATACTGACATGTATATGACATTGCCATAGTGAATCATCAGCATAATTATGTTCCATGTTTGTATAGTGCAAACTCTTTATGTTAATGTGTATGTAACTATATCTGTTTTGTTGTATTTAGGTCGTATGAGTTAACACGAAAAGACAGATTGTTTAAAAATCTACAGAGAATGCAACAGATAAAGGTAATGTGATTTTCTATTTATAACACCCCCCCCCCCCCCCCCCCCTGGTATGTTTACAGAATTATTATGGTTTCCAGCTGACGGCAACATCACATAAAAAGTCTCATAGATCTTACGTTTGGGTCAGGGCTTTTTCCTTCTATAGCAGGGGCTGTTTACAGGTGTGTTCTCCTTTTGCAAAAATTATGAGTTACTTTTCCCCAAATTTAAAGAAAAGGCCCCTTCTCCTACCTTTGAAAAAAGCCCTTATTCCAGTATCATTTATTCAATTAAACCTGTGGATAGACATATTAACATTAATAACACTGTGATGCAAGACACATGCATGCCCTGTAATACATGTGTACACTATTTACTGTATAATGTGACGACGTCTAGATAGGATATTGACATTCTGATTTACAATATTATTTGGTATGTTAAGCCTACTGATTATAGGCTGTTACAAATTAATTTCCAGTTTATCATCAAAGATTTGTCTCGATAATTGATTTCTTGGTACCAAGCCCAGTTTTGCATATTGTCAGGAATTTTAGTTTGGATAATTTTTCCTGGAGTTATGGCTCTTTCTTGGGTACCTAAAAGTTTGCGTCTTAAACCTTTCTAAATACTGTGTTTTTTCAATGTGTTTCAGGGGGTTAAGAATTTCGACATCATCCCCGCAAGTTTTGTATTACCTGGTGAATATCAGGAGTTTTGCAGTAAGTGTTATTGATGTATTACATGTATATGCTACAAATTATAATGCATGTTTGGTACAAACAATTGTAATTTCTGTAAAAGTACAGCAGCATCTACAATTATAGTGATATGGGCTGTATGAAAATCTCTCTTGGGCTAAAATTGTCCCATATTGTTATCAAGTTTTCCCAGTTGAAATGACTTAACTAGAACAGTGTTTTCATCAGGGGTCTGGGTATTGACAAAGTTATGGACCTGTAGAATTTCATGAGCTGAATTTTAACAATAGAGCAATGTTGGAATCAGACTTAGTGTAGGGATGTGCACTAATGGCACACAAACAGACTTGCATCTTATTGTCAGGATGGGTCATAATTTATGTCTCAGTACATGTGTGGTCATGTACACATACTAATTTGTAAGTCATCATACTTAACTCTTAATTTGTAAGTTATCATACTTAACTCTTAATTTGTAAGTCATCATACTTAACTCTTAATTTGTAAGTCATCATACTTAACTCTTAATTTGTAAGTTATCATACTTAACTCTTAATTTGTAAGTCATCATACTTAACTCTTAATTTGTAAGTTATCATACTTAGCTCTTAATTTGTAAGTCATCATACTTAACTCTTAATTTGTAAGTCATCATACTTAACTCTTAATTTGTAAGTCATCATACTTAACTCTTAATTTGTAAGTTATCATACTTTTAAAACTCTTAATTTGTAAGTTATCATACTTTTAAAACTCTTAATTTGTAAGTTATCATAGTTAACTCTAATTTTAGCCATAAAATTTGCTGATTTATCTATAATTATTGAATGTTTCTCCACTTACTTTCAGCTGCATTTCTGAAAGACAAAGGTCCATGGATAGTGAAGCCAGTGGCTTCCTCCAGAGGACGGGGTATTTTCCTGGTTAACCATGTAAGTTTATTCAACCCAATTCTCGATTTGCATGAAAAATTATGTAAACATCTGGCATATGGTCAATTCTAAGTGATAACTTATTACTAATATCCAGTCAGTACTGATTTATCTATGTATTACTTAGCATTTGTAAACAAAACAAATTGTTTTAATCGTTTGTTCATTGTTCTTATAGGTCAAATTGCAATGGATTTTCATAGCGATTTTTAAGGCTACTGTTTTTCTAAGAGTTGGTTTTGGGGGTGGTTTCTTTGTATGTTGATGTGTAGAATTTTAAACATTTCTTGTTTTGATATATTGTAGCCTGATCAGATACCACTGGATGAGAACATCATTGTATGTAGATATCTGTCCAATCCCCTCCTGATTGATGGCTTCAAGTTTGATGTAAGATTGTATGTAGCTGTCACATCCTATGATCCTCTCACCATATATCTTTATGAAGAAGGTTTAACGAGGTAAATATTTATTATATTTTATGCTTCTCAAAAGATAATTCCAAGGGACTTGCATTTTACTTCATAAATATGTATATAAATGTTGGATTAGTTAATAAACTGTATGTCATGGTAGATTTTCATTTAAAGTATCTCCCGCAAAATTTTAGCAATATTTATGTCTCCCTCATATACTTTGATATTTTGCTGGATATATCTGAGTGGATGTATATGCTTGTTCTCATCTTCTCCTCAACCAATTGTCTGATTTCAATAAAACTTCACATTAATACTTGATATCAAGCCTAGTTGTACATGTTGTCAGGAATTTTGGGTTGAGTGATTTTTACAGGAGTTGCATATGTTTAGTCAAGAATGAATTATCGTTTCAGGTTTGCCACTGTTAAATACGAGAAAAATATGCGACATATGCGTAACCACTGTATGCATCTCACTAACTACAGCGTGAACAAGAAAAATGATGAATATGTCCGGTATGTTTACTTTCAGTTTCATATATTCATTGTTAGTCTTAACCCTTTACTAAATAGACTTCTAACCTATTTGCTTTTTTGTCATTGCCTGTAGATGCTTTATATTGATTTTAACACATTACCTTCAGTACTAAATTGTTAACCTACTTTTTATGCCCTGGCATCTACTGATGCGGGAGGCATTATGCCGCATATAGTGTTTGTCCATTTGGCCCTCCCATTGAAAATGTTAACCAAAACTTTTAAGTTCTTGAAACTCGGATCTTAAATTTTTGAAATTCCCTCAAGGCATTGCTTTAAAACTTGGGATAGTTGTTTATCTTAATTGACAAGTTGCATTGTCAACGCAGTATGATACTATCCAATATTTCAACAGAATTATGGCCACTGATTGAAAATGTTAACCAAAACTTTCAAGTTTCTGAAACAGAAGTATGGCCCCTGATTGACTTAGCTAGTTATTAGGGACAATTCTTCCACCGGGGCCAAGGTTTACATAGGCCTTGAAAAGTCCTTGAATTTGGGTTCAACCTTAAAAAGTACTTGAATTTAGTGCTTCCTTGAAAAAATGTCAAAATAGTGCTTGGATTTAACTGAAAATCCTTGAATTCAGACAAACAGTCTTGAATATCCATAAAAGTGTATGGGCGTTGTCAAAAGGGCACATAATATCTGCGTAAAAACTAAAAAATGAAACAAACTCTCTTTCTCAAAAAAATAAAATTACATAAATGTATATGAATAAAAGGTTTACTATTGTATCGTTGTTACAGAAATGATGATGCTGACGTAGAGGATTATGGTAACAAATGGTCTCTAGGTGCAATGTTACGATACCTTCGTTCTAACGGGAAAGATACAGCAGGTTAGTCATATATGTGTTTCATGTAGCTATTTTGCAGATATGTGAATTCATGATCGAATGTTCCACTCATGTCACAAAAGTATATTAATTTTATGCAGATTTAGGAGTTTGCAAGCAACTCGATTAGTGATTGTTAGCGAAATAATAACATCACAAATAATAACCATCTATTATTTTGCATATTTTGAATAATCTATCGTAAGTCAAGGTTACAGTGACCTTGATGTGAAGATAACTAATTGGCTACCAGTATGGGAATGCAGTAAAACTTCTGTTTAGCAATGCCTTTTGGGAGCTGTAAATATTGGCCCTCATACAGAGGTTGTTGCTCTACAGAGGGC
The DNA here is from genome assembly GCA_947247005.1 of Spisula solida. Classification (NCBI taxonomy): domain Eukaryota; kingdom Metazoa; phylum Mollusca; class Bivalvia; order Venerida; family Mactridae; genus Spisula; species Spisula solida. The sequence goes on from OX365945.1 coordinate 56,922,393, forward strand.
TGCTCTGGAGGGATTGTACTGTGCATGTTTTTACTAACATTTTACAGGGCTTTCACTAGCCTCCGAAAGTGAAAAGTCAAAATGTCTCCTGATCGTTTATTTTCAAGAGTCTTAAAAATATTGCAACAAAATTTGTCTTGTAAGTAAAGAAGATTTTCAAGAATCGAAACTTTTGCTTCTGTCAAATTCAAGGGTCAAACTGCAGTTTTGATAGTAAAAAACCCCAGGGGTTTCATTTGACTCGGGAGTAGGGGTTTTGACCCTTGAAATTTCCAAAAAGCCACATTTTGACCCTTAAGATCTTGGTTTGAAGGGTCATTTTCTCTAAAAAACCATTGGTATTTTGTCTATAAAATGGAAAAATTTAATCAAAAGTATCAAAATGACCCTTCAGTTTCCAAAAGTCCAGGAACCCATGAAAATGCACTGTAATGTTTCGATATGGGTATTTTACTTATTAAAGGTATTGTATTGACTTTCAGCTTTGATGATGAAGATTGAGGATGTTGTCATTAAGACCATTATGTCTGTAGAACTGCCTATTGCCACCGCCTGCAAAATGTTCATGCCTTTCAAAGGAAACTGTTTTGGTAAGTTGGGTTTGTTCACACTTTTTTTATGCCCCAGCATCTACTGATGTGGAAGGCATATAGTGATTGTCCGTCTGTTTCATTGAAAATGTTAACAAAAACTTTCAAGGCCTTGAAACTCAAATATTTTCAAATTCCATCAAGGCATTGCTTTCAAACTTGGCATACTTGTTTATTATTATAAATACCTTACATTTTCAACACCATGTAACACTATCCAACATTTCTACAGAATTATGGCCCCTGATTGATTTAGTTATTATTGACGAGGCTTCAACTTGGACATACACGTTTACTGAACACAATCTTGTTCTTGTTTTATTCCTGTTGGCCCCGTTTTGACTTTGATGTCACAAATTTTGTCTAAGCTTGTTCTCCTTAACCACTTGTTGGAATTCAATGAAACTTAAAATAAATTGTTTGTATCAAGACTAGTTGTGCATATTCTCAGGAATTTTTGGTCAAATGAATATTTCTAGAGTTATGGTCCTTTGTGAGAGACATGTGTTTTTAAGTCAAAAACCTTTCTAGCCTTTTTATTTCCTCTTTGTTGTTTTTTTCAAGTCTGGTAGATATAAAATGAACTTGATATTAAACACAGAGTAATACTAATGATGTCATTTATATTGCAGAATTATATGGATTTGACATCATGATAGATGATAATATGAAACCTTGGGTGCTAGAAGTTAATCTCTCTCCTTCACTTGCATGGTATGTTTTATGCACCTAAAGTATTGACTATTCAGTATTAACTATTAATCTAGTCTTGCATTTATCTGTGTATTGCATCTCAGGACATTCTCTGGCAGGTTTATGGCAACTTCCAGTAATCTCCTTAAAATAAGATCATGTCATTTACTATTTTAAAGGATTTGTTGATTGTATACTTTGCATTATGTGTCAAGTCAAGTTATGTATATAGAATATTCATTAACCTTTGTCAAGTGCTTGTCTGTGACCTAATTAAGTGTCTTTGAATGATCTCCAAAATTAACTTATGTGTTTTAGTTTATTCGGACATATTCATAGCCAGCTACAGAACCTGTTATGGAACGTTTGCATTAATGTTTATCAGAATTTGTGGCAGTGTTTTAGGCTCAATGTTTCAACAGATTTATGACCCTTGTTTGAACATCTGGAATTTCTCAACTTGCTATGTGTCTTGTTCTCTTTTGCCTGGTATGTATGGGAAGGTTGTATTTCTGATTTACCTATTTCAGTGATAGTCCACTAGATATGAAAATAAAGGGAAACATGCTGTGTGATCTATTCAGTCTGACCGGTAAGTACATTCACGTAAACGGATATAGGGGATTTTAACAAAACTTTACAATACTAGGTAGTAAACTAAGAGCACAGTTGTGCGTAACAATGGCATATTTTGATTTTTCATCAATGTTCAGTGTTTTAATGTTCTTACTGTATTATTACTATTACATATACTATTTGCTTTATTGTATATATATATATGTAACTTGTCAACTATCAAAGCTAATATGACTGTTTATGGCAGTATCTATGAGGATTCATTTCCTTCTGTGGTAGCTGCTCTAAAAAGTCCCTGATACTGTAAAACTATTATTTGTTGAGGACAATTTGAGTGGATTTAGAGTGTGCATCAAAAATGGAATTGAATCACCTGCAAATTACAATCTGAATCGCTTATAAAATTTATTGTCTAATGACCCATAAAGTTGTGCAACCAGCTGGACTATGGCCCTTTTTAGGTCTTTTTGACAACCTTGCTTTCGTGTTTTGATAAGATAGCTTCTTGTAACTTTTTCATAGGAATAATTTGTCACGATCCGATGATGAGAACCCTACAACAAAGTAAAAGAAATCAAGATATTGCAGTCAAAATGGCCGCCAGAGCTAAGGTATGTTTATATGAGTCCTTTACATTACCTGAAGGTCATCCATACTGTATAGTTTGATCTGTAGTTTTGTAATGCACTTTTAAATTTGATTCCAACTACACATGTATGACATGTTTGCTTTACCCTTATGGTTCACGAAATGTTAATATTCTTCACTGTAAGTAAGTTAATAAGCCCCCTTTCACCCTCTCCAAGAAGTGGCTAAATTACCAGAACAGAACAGAACCTTACACATGTTGGTCATTGACTGTGGTGGTATACCAAACCATTCCAATAACTAAATAGAGAACATTGTGTTTATAGTCCTTAAACTTGGTTGGGAGGTAGGTGCATGGGTTAATTTTTCAGACGCTCGAACTTCAGGTTTTTGAGAGTACCAAAAAGCATGTTTTTCTTTATTTTCCCTGCATAAATTATTAATTTTTAAGGATTTTAGGACCCATTGTCATGACATGCAAATGAACCCTGTTGGTTTTGAGGTCAAGGTCGCCATTGCAAAGTGACCTTGAACATAAGTTACTATTGTATCTCACATCAGTGCCCGTAGAGGGTACTAGTATACTTCTTGTTTATCTGATCATATGGGAAACCTTCATAAGAATCCACAATGGTCTGTTGTAACTTTCAAGCTTGCTCAGTCCATATTAAGATCAGCAAAAGTTAGTGTCATAACAATTAATATATGTTGTGCCTTTTGTCTATCAAAGCATTATCATTTATTATTTGACTATTGGTCAAAGCAAAACATAAAGTCAGCTTTGTTTACAGCTGTATAATGAACAAAAATAGCTTGAACGTTGTGGCAGAGCATTTTGTTAATTACGTTTAGGAACTAAGGCAATTATATACCCGTGATTTCTCGTGCAAAGTTTAGTACATTAAACACACTATCAGTGTATATCTAGCATATTACTATATAAGATGTGTATTGTTTTAGTCGGCTAGGGTAAGATCAGCCCCACCTTCATTGGTAAGTCATGTATATATAGTTAAATATTTCATGTGTTCATTGTTGTATATTGCCAGTTATATTTTAGCAGCCGTGTGTCATTGCTAACAATGAGAGTGTTATATAAGACAAAATATGTTTCAAGTTTGTCGTTACCTAACTGTCTTATAGCTTCGTTATTTATATAACCACTGTTTTATGAGTTTGTTTGAGTGGTGGGATTATATCCATTTAACCAATATCAGTTCGGTTTTCAATAAAAAATTGTCACAAAGTTTGAGCAACCAGTTGTCAATTTAGGGCTGGGTTGATCAACTATTTGAGTATATTTTAAGACAAACCATTTATTTGAGACTGGCTGTATTGTGTATAATGTAACATGTTAACTTCAGGGGTCCTGCAGTTACGGAATAATTTGGAAATCCGAATGTGCTGTAAAAAAAGAATGAGTTTTTTCTGCACAAAATAAAAGTTATATGATGTAAAAATTCAAACAATTGACCTAAGTTATGTTTATTTGAAATTTCATGAGCTGAATTTGAATAATAGAACTATGGTTGAAACATAGGTGTGGTGTAGGGATGTGTGAAAGTGCCAAATGGTACCCGAAACAGATTTGCATCTTGTTTTCAGGATTGGGCATTATAATGTTTTCAGTAGGACCCCCCTGTAACATCAGATGTTCGTCTACTGATTATTGTAATATCCCCATGTATTATCACACACATTGAATAACATGTATAACTTGTATACTTTAAGAAGTAATCTAGTATGAATACACCACATGTTACATGTACATACATGCATAAATTATATATATAGATTACTGTATAAGGGGTTAAGTTAACAACACAATACAGAACTTAGATGCCTAGAACTGCCTCGAATCGGGAAAATAGTGTGGAGTCTTCGACCTGTTTTCGAGTTGTCTAATGTATGCTAACATATCATCAATTTTTATGCCCCCGTATCGATAGATCGGGAGGCATATAGTGATTCACCTGTCCGTTGGTCCGTCCGTTCGTCTGTCAGGTTAACCCAAATTGACCGTTTCTTCTAGCATCATTATGGCTTGTAACAAAGCTTCCATACTTGCATGGATGTTGTTTATGAACACTCCACACGCCTGTATCACATGACCCCATTTTGACCTTGACCTTATTTTGGACTTAGACTTATTGAAGGACCAAATTCTTGGTTAACCCAAATTGACCGTTTCTTCTAGCAACATTATGGCTTGCTACAAAGCTTCCATACTTGCATGGATGTTGTATATGAACACTCTCAACACACCTGTACCATCTAACCCCATTTTGACCTTACCTTGACCTAATTTTGGACTTAGACTTATTAAATGGCCAAATTCTTGGTTAACCCAAATTGACCGTTTCTTCTAGCATCATTATGGCTTGCTACAAAACTTTAATACTTGCCTGGATTTGTATATGAACACTCTCCACACGCCTGTATCACCTAACCTCATTTTGACCTTCACATTTACCTAATTTTGGACTTAGACTTATTAAGCGTCCACTTCTTGTTAACCCAAATTTCGTCTTACATCAAGGCGTTGTCTTCAAACTTGACATACTTGTTTACCATCATAAGCCCCTTATACTGACAAAGCCATGTAACCCTATTTAACATTTTAACAGATTTATGGCCCCTGATTGACTTTTTTATGAACTAGGCTTCCACGGGGGCATAAGCGTTTATTGAACGCAGTCTTGTTTTAATAAAGGCATAAAAATTCTACTGACAGTGTATTTGCGAATTTGTGAATGTACTTAATTCGCTTAAATTTTGGCCTTCAAACAAATTTTAAACTACAATGCAATCTAAAATCGTATTAATTAATATTTCCGCAGCTAAATATGTGAAGATCAAAATTCGCTATCTTTTAGTCCTGCTAAAATATCCACTTATGATATTATACAGTATGTAAAAAGTTATTGTGATTTCACAAACAGTGTCACCTGGTTGTCCGTGTACACATTTTAGACCACAGGAAATGATGTTGTTTTATACAAAAATACTGTAACAATGTAGTATTCATTGTGATTGGCTGATTTTGACAGCTTTAAAAAAAATGTATATATTATGTACTGTATAACATATTTTTATATTGGCAATGGCATTTTTTTGCGACTTTGATTTTTCTCAGAATTTTTTTTACATTTCATGTAGCTTGGACTATTTCGGGTAAATTGATAGGGTCACCTTTTTTTGGAATTTTGGAAATCTTGATTTTCTCTTTTTTTTGTGTGCATTGGATTATGTTTATGCACACAATCAGGTGTTCATGGAACTAGAGTCTGACTCTGTCGGTTGTTGGCTTAACTAACATCTGTATCTGTATTTTTCAACACTATTTGATGAGTTCCATGAAACCTTATATTATTATGAAAACTTTATTTAATGTACATGAAAAAATCACCATTAATACCTGACCCTATCCAGCTTTAGGCAAGAATTTTGGCCCGTTTGACTTTGAAAAGGAAATATTTCGGTTAAACCTTATTAACATTCATGTTTCGGGTCAACTGTTCTTCTATACTATCAAAGCTAGTACTTTGAAACTTGCAACACTTATTAGGGGTGGGCCGATGCATCGAAACATCGATGCATTGCGATTCCGAGGGTCCCGATAGTATGGATCGATAGTAAAAGTCTCGATCCAATAACTATCGCCGATAGTTAGCTCAACAATCGATAGTTACGAAAGTTCCCGTTTTATAAATAAAGTTTATTATTAATAAAAAACAACTTCCGTTTTCGTTAAAAAAGTAATTGTTACTAATTGTAAATAACCACACGTATCAAAACAGCCACAAATTGGCAAAATGGACCAATATAGCCTTAATTTTATTAATCTATTTCTGTCGAATTCATTTTAAATCATTTCCACAAATAGTAGATTTTTATGTTGTACAAAATGTGATATCTTACACAGTGCAAATTTGCATTTACAAGTTAATATCTGGTTTTCAAATCTTGGCAATAACTATTGCAATAGTATCGCAATAGTTTCCAGCAATACAATAGTATCGCAATAGTACTTTCAGCAAAATCAATAGTATTGCAATAGTCAAAATTTGATTCAATAGTCACCCCTAGTACTTATACACCATCAACATCAGACTATTGTTTTTTTTGTGGAAGAATTATGGTGGCTTGTGGATTTAAAAAATGAGTTATGATGAAAAATATTAATTTTTGGCCCGATCAATGTACTGTTTTTGCTAGTAATTTGTATAATAATAGTTTGTTGGCATTCCTATGTGATGGTATTATTAGTATATCTATAACCAATGTTAATTATGCCTTGATGTGTTCTAACATATTATATATATCTGTTCAAATAGTCTTTAAATTTTCCTTGTTTATTTTTGATGTTTTTGTGTGGGTGAGTTATAGTGTTCTTACTTTACTGGTTTGGGTTGTAACTGAGTTTTTAGTGTCACTTAATTTATTTAGGGTGTACTTATCATTATAGGATTCTTGTTTTAATCATATTACAATTAAGGGCAATTTCAACTATGACTTGGTAGCGTTAACTTACATGTTCAATCATATATTTTCACATAGTCCAAATTTGCTATAATGCAGCAGCTGGTCTAATGCATTTGTATTTCACAATGCTAGGCGATGGACCCGTACAGTATAGGTTCTACTCACTATATAGGTGCAAACTAATTTACTATTATTTGGTTCAAACTGTTCTACGTTATGTAATAGTTATATTTTATAAATTTGATGAAGTATCATATAGTTATATAAGTAATCATGTAATTCTATTCTGTTGTTGATGAAAAATGAATGATTTATTTTCAAATGAAATAAATTGCTATGTATATTAAATCTAGTATGTATTCACTGTGCCAAACTAGCATAGACCCAGATTTCTTAAAAGATCTTATCAGATTATATGTCAAAATTCCTAATTTTCAGCTAGAGTGTAAAATTAATGTATTAGACACACATACTTAACTGTCAATGCAGCGACCACCAATCGCATAATAATTAGTTTGATATTAGTGCCACATGAAATAAAATATTAAATAGTATTACATTTCATATTTAAGATTCACAGTTTGAAGACATCAAGTGAAAAGACGGCTTTACACATATTATTTTTGGATATGTTTTATTTAATAGCAAAATGATCGAGTATCTCGTCTAGTTATAGACTTTCATATCCCGTCAACTGTGTAATGGTGTATATTAATTGATGTGTAAAATTTTGGAAATTCTAAAGAAAAAAAAGAAAACTGCAAATGAAGGCAATATGCGTATGAATCAAATACAAATCTAAATGCATGTTTATTTGTATGCAGAGCAACGGATCTTTTCCACATGAACTTTTTGAAAACTTCTGTAAACAATTCTTTCAGTTTGTGTAATTGAGTCAATTTTGATTGATGATCAATTTTTTAATATCTTCCCCTGCAGTAAACCCTTTGCATTGATAATCTGAAAACAATCTATATGAGGTCTCATTCAATGGCATTTCTCATGAACCACTTAAAGCTTGTGGCATTCATAGTATTGAAAGTGAAAGTAGTTGCATATATACATACAAATATGTATTTCTTAGTTAAATTATTATGCAGTTCATATTTTGATTAATAGCTTGTGATTTGATTGATTTGTTTACCTAATGAAGTATGATAAATATACTTCATGCATTTACAAACTATACAAAATTAAATGTATTCATTTGTATTCATCAATGAATGAAGTTTGTATAATCGTAAAATTAAAAAAAAAGCAGGAATATTTTACAAGTTCGGTTTGTAAGTTAATGAATGTTATAAGGTTATTTTAATTATACATGTAGTTGCACATATCGCTGGTTCTTATCAAAGTCAATGTGATGAACATTATTTACTCATGTATAGAGTATTTAAAGCCTGGCATTCATAATTTGTATCAGCTTACATGAGCAAGATTCAACATTCAATTCATGACCTTAATTATAATTATAGTGACTTGAAAAAGTAGATCAAGCCAGGCATCAGCATAATATTATTATATTTGACTTAGCAACAGTGTAGAAAATAATTCCCAGGTTTAATGAACACAATTTTGAAAATAAGTGCATCTAATCTGACTTTAGAAAGATTGTGTTCTTCTGACCTTGATTTCATTTTGTATCACAGGTACCTGGTATCTAGACTATAGACAGCTGGTTTCTCTAGAAACTATATTTATAAAGTTGTAACAAGAACATTATCTACATACTCTGATATATATATATATATACGCAATACACAATGTCATGATAAATGAGTTAATATACAATATATCAAGTATATAACAGTTTTATTGAGTAAACTAAAGTCATAAAAGGGACACTGACTTCTCTTCCCTCATACCCTCCTGGTTGATGGATAACATCAGGATTGAGGTGTCGAGAGTAACATATATAAGTTGGAAAAACTTGTTTCACAATCGACCTTCAATAAATTAGTATAAACTAATATGAAACCCTTCTATGATTACAGAAGCAACGGCCCTCATCTGCTGGCAGTTTGAAGAAAGATCCACAGAGTGCCACAAATAAAGCTATGTCAGGATTGAACAGTGAGGAGATACGTATTGTACGACGAGCTAAGGAGGAGGATTCACGTAAAGGGGGCTGGGTTAGAATCTTTCCTACAGCTGACTCATGGGACCTCTACTCGTAAGTAGGAGTATAAAATGTCTTTATATGGGCGGATTCAGGATTTTGTGTTGGGGGAGCATTAACAATTTACATGTCCTTCCCCTCTGTAGGTAAATTTAGTGAGCAAAGCGAACTAGAAAATGGTTGTTTATTTAAGCACGCAAAAATGCTCATTCATTAATTTTCACCTTGACAAAAGACAAATTACTTATGCTCCAGCAATCTTAGCCCCCCCCCCCCCAAGATTGCAGGAGCATAAGTAATTTGTCTTTTGTACGTACGCCATCCTCTGCATGCTGCAACTGCAAATTGTTGACATATATGGCTTGTAGGAGTTCATTAAATGAATCAGGAAACACATTATAAAGAAATTAAATTTGAGCATAAGTTTACTATTTCGGTAAGTGCTTTGATAAAACAATACCCAGATCTTTAAGATAACTACAAACTAGTGATGTTTTGTTTGTTGTGATGTTGCTGATATAGCTTGCCTTGATCTAGAAGTACATATAATCAGTTCCAACAAGATTTCACATCAAAACACTCAGGTTGCTTCCAAAAACTGACAGGTTGCAAATAAAAACCTGACAACTTCAGTTCATCAAAATATTTACCATTGTTGAAATATTTGAAGTATTGTTTTCTCAGGTTTATTGTTTTATAATATTGATGTAACAATGTGTGGTCTGGTACGCTCGCTTCATCAATCATTGTCAGAAAGTCAAATACCTTTGGCACTTTGGTTGCTAGATACTGGGGATGCATCAAACAGCAATCTCAATTTATGCTGTATAAATGTTTTAAGGTAGCGATTGAAGATATTGGGTTCATTTTGAAATTTAACAAAATTTGCTAAAATTTCCTCTAATGTAAATTTTGGCCTTTGAAGAACTCAAAAGGAAATAATAAACAAATGCTATTATTTCTGCACGCCAAATGTCAGATATTCAAAATTCTCTAACTTTTTGATCTGGGAAAAATCCACTTAGGCCAGAGTTTTTTAATTTTTTGTTACTCAGACATTTTTCAGAAAAAATTCCACAGGAGGAGGGAAAAAAATAAAAATGAAAAGTCCAAAAATATAGCTTCCACAAGCTGTTGGTGGTATAATAGTCAATGACGGTCCGATTTAAAGCAATCAACACTCAACAACAGTGTTAGTTTTCAAGAAAGCAGCCAATTTATTGTAAGACTAGTATACTGCAGTGAAACACTAATATAATACAACTTATTATTAACAAAATAATGAAATAATAATATAAGGCTGGTCCATTGATCATCAAAGCATTATGTGCAATTTTTTTTTTTCCAGTTTTTCAATTTTTTTTTTTTTTGAAAATGCCAAAAAATTGGGCAGGAGGGTCCAAGTAACGAAAAATAAAAGAACTCTGGCCTTACCGGTATACAGTATTGAGAGTGCAGGAACAACTGTGCCAAATAAATTTTTTCGCTTTCTACCTTAATCATGTGCCAGATAAAAAACTTCACTTTCTACCTTAACCATGTGCCAGATAAAGAACTTCACTTTCTACCTTAACCATGTGCCAGATAAAAAACTTCACTTTCTACCTTAACCATGTGCCAGATAAATAACTTCACTTTCTACCTTTACCATGTGCCAGATAAAAAACTTCACTTTCTACCTTAACCTTGTGCCAGATAAAAAACTTCACTTTCTACCTTAACCTTGTGCCAGATAAAAGACTTCACTTTCTACCTTAACCATATGCCAGATAAAAAGCTTCACTTTCTACCTTAACCATGTGCCAGATAAAAAACTTCACTTTCTACCTTAACCATGTGCCAGATAAAAAACTTCACTTTCTACCTTAACCATGTGCCAGATAAAAAACTTCACTTTCTACCTTAACCTCGTGGAGTATGTTTGTAGATAATTATTGAAAGACTTAATTATTGCAAGTGGGAAAAATCTTTCAATTAGTGAAGTTTTTATTTCTTGAAACATTGTTAAACTTGTTGAAGAAATAAATGATGGCTACTAACAAGCATATGGTTTGTTTTGTTAAGGTCATTGTTACTAAGTTTTATGTTGTGTTACCTCAAACAGCAATGTTTGGGGGGTTTAGCTCCGTGTTCATAAGTATAGTACCAACATGTGTTATAATTTATATGTGTCCCACACGTCTTAATTTCAACTATTTTAAGAGCTATGGTCATGAAAAAGAGACATGAAGGTTTACCCACATGTGATATCATCAAATTGAGCCCCTGTAGTTCTGTCCTTGCTGAGTTATTGGACATGTTTAATGACTGGAAGCTTTGCACATCCCAAACAAATACTGCATGCTTAATTAAGCGTGCAGGAAGGTTGTGCCATGATTGCGGTTGCACACATTTTATGCGTGCTGCAACCCTGGTCTTTAGATTGAGTGCACTTAATTTATATGTCTCGTTAAAATTTGTTGATATATGTTCTGCTTTCATGCATGTATGGTATTTATTTTCAGGAGTTTTCTGCAATTTTCCACTTCACATAACTTGATGTTACATCAAAAATTATTTCCTGAAAGGTAAGCATTAACATTAACAAGCATGAGCATATAAACAAGCATTAGCTTAAAAAGTGACTCATCTTTCGTTTAATGCAGTTTGACTGAATATCTGACAGGAAAATTGACAGTAAAGCTGACATTCTAACACGATCTGCGGATTAATCCATTAGACATAGAGCAGACAAGAGCATGTTTTATTACCCCGATAAAACATACCTATCAAATTGGCTGTTACTATTTACGCCCCCTACCACGTGACATATTTATGAATGAATGAACGTAAACTTTATCGTAAAAACTTCCACGAGTCGCCAACAAGGCGAGTTGCACGAGAATCGAGTGTTACAGCTATGATGCATCTATTTTTAGAAGCTCCAATAAAGTCTCGAAACTAAGTTTCATTAAAACTTCTGATTATCAATTCATTTGTATTTTTCATTTCATGAAATAGATACCCTATCTACTCGTGTAATTAAAATTGTTTCAATGTTTAATATGTGGTATTTCCTTCAGAAAATTACGTAGGTCGTTTTCATTAACGAGGGAGGTAATTGTACCAGCTCATAAGCCACTCAATTTCAGCGTGGAATTATGTTAAATGTCAAATGGGTGAATATGGAATGCGCACAGTTAAATAGTGCGGGATATTATCGTGTTTAGAATCGAAATAAAAACTCTGTGAATAAAACACAGGCACTCGTTCGGATGCGGAAAATTAAATCACTCGTGCTACGCACTCGTGATTTAATTTTTCCGCATCCGAACTCCTGCCCATGTTTTATTCACCGACAAAATACGCGAACAGATTTTTATTTCTTAAGTTAAAGTCACAACATACCAGAGTCGTTAAAAATGGTACTGGTGAATCAACTTTCTTAATGCTCAGCTTAATTTAAGTTCCATTTTACCTGCTGGTTTGCCAAGTATCAGAATAATGTGTTTGGGTAGTCTCCTATATGACTGTAACACTGTTGACCAGCTGGATTCATAAAAACATTAAACCACCAAGTGTCACAGTTTTACATCAAGCACTCAAAACTGTTTAATATAAGCCACACCATGATTGACAATACCACCTGCTGTAAATAGAAATATCAACAACCAATTTACCTGTTTGTCTGTCGCAGAAAAAACAGGAAGTACTTTAACCCTATAATGTGTTTTACATTAGCAGACTATCTATTTACCTGTTACTATTTTCCCGTGACTGACATATGTCAATATAAGTTATCTTGTCTGTCAGCCAATGCTGTAATATCTTTTACAACTTACAGGTAATTTATAGATAGTGTGAAAATGTTACAATAACAAGTGGAAACTGAATGCATTTAACATACTGAGTTTGATGCTAAAAGATGCATTTTAAATTCCTTCTATTTCAACTATGTTCTCATTTCCCATACAGTGTAGCAATACCACGTGACTTTTGACTACAGTTACAAGAAGAAATTTGTAAACATTGTGAAATAAAATAGCCATAAGTATTTTATTTCTTCACCGATTTGAATGTAATATACGCCACGCTAAGGGGACAATTATTTGCTTTCCATGAAATATAAAATCTTTTTCAGCCGCTGTGCCGTTTTGTCCATTACCTTGTGAAACCGTGGAACGTGTAGGTTTCACAGGGTAATGGAAATATCGGTAAAACTGCTGAAAAAGATATCATATTTCATGGAAAGCAAGTATTTTTCCCCTTAGCGTGGCGTATATTTTATAGAAATCGATGAAGAAATAAAATACTTATGGCTATATTTGTGTTCCAGTGTTTACAAATTTCTACTTGTAACTGTAGCCAAAAGCCACGTGGTATTGCTACCCTGCCATAGTGAAATACATAATTATATCTCTCACATACAGTTAGAGAAACATTATATTAATTGATTTTGTGCTTGAATGTGTGTCTATCACAAATTGTGTCCGACTGTCACTGCTTGTTCTCATTAACCACTGGTTGGACTTCAATGTAACTTCCTTTGAATACTATGAAGCCTAGTCGTGCATATTGACAGTAATTTATTGTCATATAAATATTGCAAGAGTTATGGCCCAGTGGTTGAATAGCCGGATTACGCTCATAACAACTGATCAAGAGGTCCCGTGTTTGAGTTACGTCTGAGCAACGGCACTTGGTCATTTTCGAACCACTTTTCAGTGGTTCCCACCTAACTAGAGATGAACTAGTTGGTAAATCAGAGGTAATCTCGCATGTATCTTAGCTATACACCGGGGTACGTTAAAGAACCAGGAAGTCTATTTGGAAGATTCTCTTCTTTCTTTTAAGTTGAATGTCATTGGCCAATAAGGCAGGGAAAAACTGGATGGTCATGTACTTACAACTGCAAAATCAAATTTATAAAAAAAAGTCTTTGTGGGAGACATACGGTACATTTTTGTGTCAAAAATCTTCTGGTTTTTATTACAGACATGCCTTGAAACATTTAATGGAATCAAAGATAAATTAATCGTTTCTTTTATACTTACAGACATAAGAGTTCGTCAACAAGTGTAGTTTCCCGTGGTTCAACTTCTGTCGGCTCACGTGCAAAGTATGTTTCATTTAATTTTGACCTGTTTTGTTATTGTACAGTAGTACCTTCACTTGAACATAGTGGTGTTTATTATTATGTACTAGACATTAATTTCGTTGCAAATCATGTAATCGTGTATTTGGAAAATCACTAATTGTTTTCTTAGTGTTTGTATTATTCACATAACAAAGTATAATTTACAAGAGTACTGGGTACCAGTCTGAGAATGAAGCCTTGCCATTGGTCAATTTTTAAACTATATTCAAAACTAACCAATCAGATGCTTGTACTTACAGGCTGGTCTCCTAGCTCACATTATTCACAGAGTACTGGGTACCAGTCCGAGAATAAAGCCTCGCTATTGGTCAATTTTTAAACTATATTGGAAACCAACCAATCAGATGCTTGTGCTTGAAAGACTGGTCTCCAAACTCAAATATAATTTGTACATTTACCTTGATCCCTGTATTATATTAGCTTCCCTAACAACCTGGTACCAGTCTATCTCACCAAACTTGAAGAATAATATTTTATATACCTAAAATGATTATGCTGGTATGAATAAATAATTCCATTACCAATTAACTCCTGTGAATTGAATAATTCTTAAAATAAATGTAAAAGTAAAATATGGTGGAAATCTCAAAATGAAACTGACAGACAAATCCAGTATATTATACAATATTGAGTAATTGCATGTGAGTTTATGAAATAGTATTTCTTTCTTTCTAATACCTTGTTACATTTACATGCTTGCTTGTTTGGTATATCTGTTTGATTTGTATATTATCAACTAGAGCTGAGGTAATACTATTCTCAGTACATGTATAACTACTTGTATACTGGTCTGAATATCTAACCCACTTCACATTTTGTATGTTGAAAATTTGAGGAAATTATGTCAAAACAATATTGATACTGTGATAATGATAATGATCGGCCATAAGTCGCACGCAGCCTTAAGTCGCAGGGTGACTTTTGACTAAAAAATTCTCCCTTTCATAAGTCTTGGGGTGACTTTTTAGTCTTTCTGGATCGTTTTTGGGCGACTTATGGCTGATTATTCACGGTACTGCACATGTGCACAGTTACACAATAGGAGAGATCATGTTTGTATACAAAGGCATTCATGCCACCAGCTAGCTATTGGTGAATGACAGGTTTTTATTTTTCATTCATCCAATAGAATGGCAGTGAGCATTTTGCATATGAATACGGTGATCTCTCCTATCACACAATTTCCTAAAATGTTAATAGGAGGATAAAAATCGTACAAAAATAAAATTTAAATTTTCCAATGTTCAATTGCAATGAGCAAATTATGTGAGGCATAATAATGTGATATGTTATGTGGTAAACTTATGTAAGTGTTAGATTCCTATTATAGATATTTAACATAAACCTTATTTACCCCACCCACTTATGTGAGATATTTACATAAATTTTATATACCCCACTCTCTTATATATTCACTGTTGTTAACTTTGGTTCTAGGGGAGACAACTCACAAAAATTGACTCTGTAAGTACCAGGAAGAGTAGCCTACCCTGTTATAAGTTATATACATGTATGATATAAAATAGTGGACTAGAAAGGGTACTGTTTCATCAAAGCACTTACAGAAATGATTATTTTACGACCAAATTTAGATTCTTTATAATGCGTTTACAGGTATAAAGTATGGTAAATGGAGCTGCAGTACCAATAACGATTCAGTTAATGAACTTCTGCAAACCATATCCGTCACCAATTTGCAGTTGTTAAAGAATTATAAAGAATTTAAATTTGAGCATTTCTTTAAGATTTTCGTAAGTGCTTTGATAAACAGTACCCTTATATATATACATAGCAGTTTTAGTGAGCGGCATGATTCCCAAACTTCTACGCAGTGATCTCCGTTGCTGCTTAGATGTTCAAGAATTAAAAGTAACAATGATCGAGTGGCCTTAAATCAATCACTGCGAGGAGTTTGAATGATTCATGTGATATTTAGATCCATGAAGTTGTATTGTTTTCATGTATATAACTGTTATTGTTAGTCTTGTCTTGCTTGTCAGTGTTTTCTACATGTCAATATGTGTCCTGTAACATTGTTCTATTTTAAATTACCCTGATTAAACCTCTGTACATCTGTATGACCTGCATGATCTTAGCAAAATTTTCATTTTCCAAGTTTTTTCCCCTTGAACTGTTTTTCCTTCTTTAGTACCAAGCTACTTTTGTATTAGCATTCTTGTTCTATGGCTTGTTGGCCAAATGTCAGGATAATATGTAGCCCCATATAATTTTGCACCCCCCCCCCCTCAGCTTTGATCAGGGGTATATTGCTTTGCACATGTAGGTCAGTCTGTCGGTAGACCAATTGGTTGTGGTTCAATAACTCAACAACGCTTTGCCCTAGGATCTTCAAACTTTATATGGAGGTTGGTCATCAACAGTAGATGACCGCTTTAGATTTTGAGGTTAGTAGGTCAAAGGGCGAGGTCACTATGACCTTTACCATTTCTGACTATTGGGCTGCCATGGGGGCATACATGTTTTACAAAGTAAACATCTCTTGTGTGACTTTTCTTCTCTCTAATTCAATGTCAAGATCTAAGGCCTATGTCTATTATTGCTGTTTACTTATATGTTCTCTTCAAATTCATCTTTACTTCCATCTAACTATCTATTGCCTCAAGTTCTACACCCAGTGAATGATGGTGGGGAGACATATTGATTTCCTGCTTAACCTCGGCTGGAAACTGGTTGGATTTCAATGAAACTTTTCATTAATACTTGGTACCATGCCTAGTTTTGCATATTGTCAGAAACTTAATGTCAGATGACTTTTGCCAGAGTTATGGCCCTTTGTGAGACACTCAATTTGTGTCCAAATCTCTTCTAGTTCTAATTTTTGTTGCTTTCACATTTGTCTTTACATCTGTTTAACAATCCCTTGCCTTGCAAGTTCTACTCAGCAGTGAAGTACCAACTATCCTAATGCTTCAGGACATCAGTTTAAGACCACCTCAAAAATAAATCTGGCCCCATGATTATAAAGCACTTTTCATGCTCAACTTGAGTATGAAATTTGAGTAGTTTTTAGAAAGTCCCAGAACTAAATAATCTTAACTGGACCAGAAAATATTACTCTGCTTTCTTGAAGGCTATCCAAGTAATATAAAAGTTTCAGTAAGTTATGAGACATTTTACTGTTTGAAACATTTAAAGTTTGAGCTCAAAATTGTGTAGAGCATGAAAAAAGCTTTATAATTATGGGGCCTGATCTGAAACATTCTGTTCTATGAGGATACTCTACTTGGTTCTATTAAACTGTGTCAGTCTATAATAGTTAGAATAGATTGTTTCAAGCATGTTCATATACTATGTAAGTGATCAAGCTAGCAACATTGAAATACTGGCCAATTTGCAAATTTACGAAATTCATTTACATTTCCTCTCGTGTTACAAAGAACTGAGACTTCTCAGAAATAAAAAAGATAGTTTCCGCGAATCAAATGTTTGAAATTCAATAAGTTTCATCCTAACTTAGTATCTTAAGTAGAATTTGATTTACAAAGAACTCTAATCAGAAATAATAAAATTGCTAATATTTCCGCACATCAAATGTTGCAAAATCCAAATTCGCTAACTTTTTGATCAGCGGAAATATCCACTTAATAATACGCTGTACTGTGTTTAGTGTATATTTTATATAGATGTAGGACTACATGTTATTTAGGTATTTAAAGGCATTGACCCACTGAAAAGATGTTCAAATCTTCGCAAAAATATTGGAAAACAAGGATTGGTTGTTGCATTGCGTACAATACCATTAGTGTTGGTTTTTGTTGTTTGGCTGCGTAACTGTTTATTATTTGCTAGTCTATTGAAATATGCCATGCATTACAATTTTTATGTTTTTGAGATTGATTGTGATTTAAATGTTGTTTGTTTGCGCTCAACTGAGATATTCATAAGTGCGCATGGTCATTAAATGTTTTCTTCTGTCCCATGTTGACCATTGACCATCTTTGATGAAATTATTAAAAACTTTGATCAATGCGAGTGATCAGCTTCCTGTTTTACCCTCATATATTTGGAACACATTAACCTATTGTGACCTATGTCTGCGTAAATCAACAGTTGACTTCTTGTCTCTATTTAACGTCCAATTAGGTCTATAATAAGTAAATGTAAGTACAGTGCAACCTCTCCAGAATAGTCCTCCATAGAGCAGCAACCTCTCCAGAATAGTCCTCCATAGAGCAGCTATAAATTTTACCTCTCTCAGAGCAAGAACCTCTGTACAACAACACACTTTGTGTTTGACCAAGGGTGCATGTTGCTTGACTATAGAGGTTGTACTGTGTTTTAAATATGTACAGATTGGGCTTTAAACACTAACCTTAATGTCAAATAAGGCATGACTTTCTAGCAAATGTTGATTCTCATGAACCACACAATAACCATACATAAAGGTCAGGAACAGGTTAATAGTTTCAGACATAACTTGCTCAAAAATGATTTAGTTTCAAATAAATTCCATTAACTGTTGTTATATTCCTATTTCCACCCACTTTACAAACAGGATCTGTGTTTTGGATATTGTCGATTTAATTGATGTTATATTTGTTGAACAATGTATTAATTTTGTTGTTGTTTTTTCCCAGGAGTGCTTACATACAGCTGGCTAATAACACAGGCTCTGTCAAACCTACACTGGAGGTATGTTCTATTGATTGAAATATTTTTATGGCCTAACACTTTTATATTAGTGGGCAGTATTTATCATTGGAATGTCTGTACATCTGTTCCTAACGCAAATCTTAATATTATTTGAAGCCCCACTGGTCTTCAGTATTTCTGTCATAATATGAAGGCTTAGTAACCCTGTCACATTGTCAAGACACTGGGTGAGCCAATAGTTACCTTTAAGTAACTTTGCTGAGTGTGTCAAGCAAGGGAGATATACCAGTACCATTTTAACAACCTTGGTATGTTCAAGCTTGGGATGGAACCCGGTACCTCTCACACTTGAACTACTGATTTAAATATGTTGAGATTAACCATTATTGCAAACTCAGTATGCCTATTGGACATGTGTAAAAAATGATTGAGGAAATAGTACCTGGTCCATTTGATATTTCTTAGTCGACGTGCACACAAGTACTACCGGTATATAAATTTGATGAACATTATTTTTAAAAATTATATTTTTCATGTGTTTGCAGTTAGCAGCAGCATATGCTCAAGCATTGGTACGTAGCAGACGGTATGAACGTAAGCTTGGAACCAGGGGATACAGAAGAAGAAAGCGACGTGAAAGTAAATCTCTTTCTTTGTATAATAATGGCTCCTGTATGAAGTGAGGAGATATGTTGATTTTGTGCTTGACATCTGTCTGGCTGAATGGATGTAGGACTGTCTAGATGGATGTCACAGTGTTTGTCCACCACGCTCAGTGTTATCTCCTTACGATTTGCTGGATTTCAATGAAACTTCACTTGAATACTTGATACTAACTGAATACAAGATAGGCTGTCCAGGTTGGCTTCAATAATGGTACCGTCAATTCTAACAAAGATATGTTTAACACACAGTGCATGTAAACAATACACTGTAAAATCACTTATTTTTTGGGGTTTTAAATTTGTGGATTTTTGGTAAAATGTTATTTCTTGGTGTCATAATTTTGTGTATTGCAAAAGAGAGTAGAGGAAACATTTGTTCCATGTTCGGGCAGTTGATTTATTGTGGGGATTATATTCAGTGGTGAAGTTCAACGGCGAAATCAACAAAGATTTAACCAAAAAAAATAATGATTTCTACAGTTTTATTGTTATAATCGGTATTTGTAATGCCTTTGGCCATATAAAATTATGTTTTCATGTTTCACAGTCAGTGACTTTAATTACAGGAAAAGAACGTAGAAAGTTAGTACAAGGTGTTCAAGAAGAGTCGGGGGATGATCAAGATGAGCAAGAAGAAAACGAAGATGAGGAACCACCCATCACTGAGAGAAATATAACGGAAAGAAATAATCAGATGTCAAAAAAAGATACCAAAGAATCGAGTAATTCTGCAGCTAAAAATGAAGATATGATTCAAATTGTTGTAGAAAAAGATGCAAAATCAAAAGGACAAACTAGTGGGCTAGCTTCTCTAGCCAGAACTCATACTGATTCTAGTTCTAATTGTGGTAATAGTAAAGTGAATGGTGATCGAGAGGAGACCACGCCCACTGCAGAAACTCCGCCCCCACCATCACCACCTCCGCCACCACCACCTGAACCAAAGTATAATGTTGTAGAAATGTTACAGAAAGGACGTGTGTTAAGGTCAGTAGAGGGGCTTTTGTATAAGTGGTTAAGTTGCTGTAAAATGCGGCACATTGGCGATGTTTGAATCGAAATAATTAATATGTAGCTACGTGTTCGTAATTTAATTACTTTGCATCCCAACTCGTGCCTGAGTTTTATTCTATAACAAAGCACAAACTAAATATTCGCGGTTTCGCCACAGTTTGCATACAACTGAGACAGATTGCCCAATGACACTTAATTTAAAGGGAAGAGACAGTTGTGTGATACAAGAAATTGTAATGCACCACCCTGGCTCTTTCCAATTAGATTTCTTTAATGACCTTGTGTATAAATAACACTCGTCTGGTACATATGAGACTTCCTCTGGGCTACCAACCAGTTTATCTTTAGTTTGTTTCAAAAGTGACTCGGCTGAGAATCCAACCAGGGACCCTTCCAGCCTTAGCCAAATGTGTGCTGTATTCTACCATCATGCAATAATCATTATTCCATTTTGTTTCAGTAAAGTGCAAGCTCGTACTGCATTTGCCATGTATTTGATCCGTGTACAACAAAGATTGACAACAGATTGTAACTCTATGACACAAGATGATATGGACGGTCTGAATGAACAAATGGTAATTAATCCAATTATCTTCTCTATTAATGTTTCCATAGCATTCACTTGATTATTCTCTCCGAAGGAAAAACCTAAAGCGACCACCTCCTCTTTCCGTGCATTCATATCCTGCACTATTTCTCTATCACTATGTTCACTTGATTTGTAACCCACTGTAATCCAGGTTTCATACCCTTCCAAGCAAAATTGACAAAAATGTTGATTTTCCTCCATGTTGCTGGTTCCTTGAGGAAGGGTAAGTTAGTATGTGTAACCAGGAACTGGCCGTATATAACTGAAAAATCGTTGAAAAACGGTGTTAAACCTGAATGTTAAAAAATAATTTTAGATTAAGTACCAAACAGTTTGCATGTACACCAGAATGAAATGTCATATTCTTATTAACATTGCAGGACCTTGTTCTACGGTTCTTGAAGCGGGCTGCGGTTAACCTACAGCAATCATTTAAAGTTGTTGTACCAAGTAGAAAGTTGCCATTGAATGATCGACGTAGAATTCTGGCGAAGCAGTTGGGAGATTTTGTCCACATTTATAACAAGGTTTGTATATATAATTATATCTTAAATTTTGTAAATAACTATGATTTACTTGTCCTGTTGAGCCATGACCTTGAAATGACCTTGAAAAATCAGAATAGATATTCTGTTATTATTTTACTGCAGAATGAGTGACTTCTGAAAGAAAACAATATAATTGCAAGTACTCATATAATAAATCCTTGCCTGCATTCTCTTTTGAGTACAACCTATAATGAAGGTATTTTTCTAGGTCATGTCCTTGCATCTTGTGTTCATTTCCTCTGTCTTGTAAATTATGTACTGATATTATTGTGTAACATCTTTCTTCACTAATGCTTTTTCACCATATTTGTTTGTGCAATCAATTTTCAAATAAAAAAATGTTGCCTAATTATTATCCCCTTTAGTTTTAATTTTCTTTTACTTGCACAATTTTGTCATTGTTCAACTCACAAGTACTCGTATAGCAAAAATGCTGCTTTTAGCCAAATTTTGAAAAAAGACATTTTGTGAATAAAGCCTTGTTATACAGCAATTGGATAAATATTGTTATCATCTTAACATTTGTTTTGTTGCCATGTTCATAGTTGTATTTCACTGTTGCTTTCTACATTTATTGTGCAGAATTTACTCTTACATATTGTTGTCCAGGCATACCAGTGTTCACTTATATTGTTATTATTTCACTTAAATATTTCTATCCTAAGGAAGGTACAATTTCTACTATAATAGACTACCCCTCAGCGTCGTTGTTGGCGTCCATGATTTCCAGATTGGTGCCTTTCACTTTCACTAATTTTTTTCGCTCCTTTGACAAGCACCATGATAATTGAGCATTGTTGTGTGTCTTGCAGCGCTCTTGTTATGTTATTTAACAACGCAATGTTTTGAACATAAACTCATAATTAGATGCCTTGTCAGTCTTGCCAGCTAGCTGCATTGTCCACCATTTATGGTGTTTATATGTCCTAAATTGTTGGACAATCTGTCAAAGTTTATAGGAATCTGTAAATCAGCATGTGAAGTAGTGCATCATATGATTGACATTCATCTTGATCTAGCAAATCTAAACAAGAGTAAGTGATTAATTTAGAGTAGATGCAGTCATTTCTACTTTACTTGTCTCAGCGGAAGCTTTTCTATTATTAAAAATTTAAAAGAAAGTCTAAATGAATGACATATAAATGGCAATGTCCATAGCATTTTGTGTTCAAGGGCTTGAGTTCCCCTAGGCTATGCTCTAAATCTGAAGGGTCATTTATAAGGTGAACAAATTTTACCATTTGATAGGCAACATACCCATGATTTTAAGAGAAAATGACCCTATAAACCAAAATCTTGATGGTCAAAACGTGACTTTAGAAATTTCAAAGGTTAAAATCCCTACTCCCGAGTCAAATGGATCCCCTGTCAAAGGTACCAAAATTATGTCCTGTGCTGCATCTTCTTAAACTATTTTTTGCGTTGATGATTATGCAGTATGTACTTAATGTCTTGTTTATTATGTCTTGTATGATTTTTTTGTTTATGTAAGTCACTTATTATGTATTGTCATCACAAACCCTTGCTGTTTTGCTGCATAAAATGTTCCAAGAAATTTTAAACATTAATACTTAAACCTAACAAAATCGTAAATGTATACTTGAATTAGTGCTGGGACAGTTGGCGAAACTGCTTAACAGTAACAGAACAAAAATCAACTGTGGCCATTTAAATGTGTCAGATAGATTAGATTAGGAAATAAAGCTATTTTATACCAAAAGGAAATGTAAATAGTGTGAAATATTTCCATAGCTGGTTTGAATATTTCAGAAATGTATGGCCGGAGTTTTGGACTACCTGGTAAAAGCCGATTGCAACGCTTGTTGTTTATTTTATATCAGCACCCTGCATTTCTTTATTCATTCAGTTGTAATAGATTAAATTGTTTTTGGGGTTTCATTAACATTTTATTCAGTAGAAATATAGACTCATCACATTTCTTGAAATGGGTAATCTCATGGCTGTGACTAAGCTATAGCATGGTTTTGATTTAATTAGCTATATTGTGACTTAGTGTAGCAATACCATGTGACTCTGACGTCACAAAATGCATCAAATCTAAGACAAAATTTGTTAACATTGGAAAACGAAAATAGCTGAAGTACTTTATTTCTATACCAATTTCTATGAAACATAATATGCAAGTCTAAGGGGAAACATATATTAAGCTTTCCAAGAGACATAGGATCCCTATCAGCAGTTGGACAATTGTTTCCAGCACCCTATAAAGACTGCTTGAAGCTAGTGCCCTCGCATACAATCCACTGCGAAGGTTTCACAGGTTGCTGGAAACAATGCTGCTGAAAGATGCCCTATATTTCATGGAAAGCATATATTTTCCCCCTTAGACTGGTGTGTGTTTCATACAAATTGATGGAGAAATGAATTTCTTATGGCTATTTGTGTTTTCGAAGTGGAGCAAATTTTGACAAAATTTTGTCTTGGATTTGATGCATTTAGTGATATCAGAGTCACATGGTATTGCTACACTGTGATTTGTGTGTGTTTGTGTCTGTGAATTTGATGGCTTTTTTGTGGAAACATTTTATTTGTGAGTATGTTTTGACAAGCTCGTAACCATTTATGTTATTTGGGGTTTTGGTGTAAACTTGCTTGGTTGTTGTAAATAAAGAGGTACAATGAGTAGATAGATTGTTTGGGTATTTAAGTTACTTGTTTAATTGATAATTATATTACATCTATTTGTCTGCCCTCAAAAATAGTTATTGCACTGTTCGTCTGTACCTTTGTTTATCTGTCTGTCTTTCTGTCTGTCTGAAACACTTAGTTTTGAACACTTCAATTAAATGTCAAGAATCAATGAGAATGCACGTCTGAAGGTCACAAAATGCATATTTACATTCAAGGTCAAGGTCAATAATTAAATATTCAACATCCAGGTCAAGAGTTAAATATATACCTCAAAGGTCAAGGTCAATAATTGAATATTAGACATCCAGGTCAAGAGTTGAATATTTACATTCAAGGTCAAGATTTAAATATTAGATGTCAAGGTCAAGAGTTAGGATATATATATATATATATAATAGATAACCCTTAAGATCAAGGGTTTTAAAAATATTGACCTTTAAGGATAATGTCAAGATTTAAATCTACAATCCACGGTCAAGAATTAATTATTATTTATATGCTCAGAAGTCAAAGTTTAAATATTCACCATTAAAGTTCAAGGGTTAAATATTCAAGGTCCTAATTTAGATGTCATTTAAGCAAGAGCACATCAAATTGTTGGTATGTGTTTCATTGTACTTGTAGTGACATCATTTGTTTGTCCCTTCATGATCAAAGTAAAAAGTGAAACCAAATCATAAAAATATAGAAATGCAGGGTGATAGTGTTTTTCAATGTATATATTTATAACATTTATGTGCAAACATTAAGTAACTTGAACTTTGACATTAATATGAATGCTTACTGTATGTTCTGGTTGTTTGGTTTGCTGTTTGTTGGTAGCTTTGTTTTGTTGTTATGTAATGTTTTAGTTCATCTGTTGTTAATATTTAGCCCATTTTCAAGAAATGGGAAAATATTACTTTGCATGTGTTGGTTGGTTGGTCAGTAAACCAAATGGTTTTCAATGAAAGAACTGAGTATAAGACCAAAGGCCTAGTATCCTTATTTTTTGTAGGAGGTGTATTTGCCTATTGGCCTATTGCTCATTATTTGTAGATGAGACCTGTTGACTTTTATGGCTCAAGGTCAATGGTCAAGGTTGTGGTGACCTTCAATTCAGAATCTGTTTTCTAAATGAGCAATGGTCGGACCTCAAAGATGGTCATAACCAATCAATAGGCCATAGGTCAAGGTCATTACAAAGGTCAGGCATAAGTGTTGTTCAATCATAGTGATAGAACTCAATGTCATTATAATATATTTGTATTGATAGTTATGATATTATGGTGTTTGGAATATTTCACTCTGTAAGTTTAGTTTGTTATGCCCCCACCAAAGTAATTTGGGGGAAGGGCATTTAGATTTGTTTTAAAATAATCTTTATGCTAGGCCTGAGCTACATTCATTGATAATTATTGCTTGAATTTGTATTTTGGAGTCTTTGTTTTTTAGTTAGTTGATTGCCAAACAGTTTGACTAGTGATGCTAGTCTATTTGCATGTAGATGAAGCAGACGGAATGTGCATTCACTTTCAACTCTCATAATCTGACTAGAATGAGGCAAAACTAGGCATATAAGCCTACGTCTGTATGACCATTGTTTTTATGACTTTTGAGCATAATCATATGGAAAATGGCACCTATGCTAAACTGTTCTAAGGGAGCTTATGTCCCTTTATCCCCCTTTATCAGACTCAATTAAATTCTGTCTCTGGTTACAGACCTGTTCTGGGGGCAATATTTTAAATATATATCTGAACATTGTATAAATCTCTTATTTTATTTATACTATCATTTCGTGAGTCTTTTTTCATCAATTTAAACGTGTTTATTATCATCATAAGTTACATACATTCATTGTGTCATTTTTTGAGTGAAATAAGTTTCATTTTCTATATTTATTCAATTTCAGTTTATTCATTTTCTGTTTATTCATTTATTATAATAATTATTTTTCATTTCATCAGGCATATATTCATCAAGTATTCAATGTACTTTTACTCTGAACTATTCATCTTATGTTGATAAGTTGGTTTCCACATTTTAATCTTATGTCAATATGTTGGTTCCCCATTTTCAGGAGACTGATCAACTACGAGCCAGGAGACAGTTGGAACGAAAACATACACACCTTAGACGAGCAGAAAGTATGGACAACTTGGATGAGGACAAATTTGATAGATTTATACATACTGCTAGGTAACGCATTCGCATGCAATATCCAATGAATGTTTACACAAAAAATAATAGGACTAAGACATACAATTTGTGGAATGTACTGTAAAAATCGGTTTTCAAATTATTATGTTATCCACAGAAAATAAAGAAATAAAAATGTCATTATTATTGATTATCTTCACATGCTTTTATTTATTTCAATTCTTAAGTAACTGTTATTGTGCACATATGGTTCCTTCAGGCAATAATCAATTGCAAAAAATGTAAATTTTCACCGTGTGTATTGTAACATCAAAACATTTGCCTTAATTTGTATTGCTTGATTTTATGACACTAATGCCTTAGAGCTTTATGAACAGACCTGGGCTGGTATTCACAAAGCATCTTAGTTGAAAACTTAAATAGTTTGACTTAAGTTAAAAATTAGTATTGCATATATCGTGCACAAATTGAAGATTAACCCATGTTTTCTTAGTGATTATAGTAGCTCTTTACATAATGATTTAGCCCAAAGGGATTCGACCCGATAAAAATATCTTTCACATCTATACTATGAATACATAAGACAGGGGTCTTTCTTTATGACTGGCCCTCATATACCCAACTCAACATTATGTCCAATATTTTAAACAAGCCGTATACAATCATTTAATTTGTACTGCACACTTCAAGACAATATAATATTATACATAAAAAATACAACTTTTATCAATACACGTACACAATGTCGCCTGTGTCGAGCATAGAATGTTCACAAAATGCGTAAAACCCGGTTTGACGACATAACCCTGCACAGACAGAAACTAGAAAACGGCCTTCGATAAAGAAGAGAAATCATTATTTACACACGATCTCAGGAAATTAGTATGGCGATTTGGTAGAGGAACATATTTGGATCAACTCATCGACACTCGTCCGTTTCGGTACAGCTTAGCTAGACGAAAGCAGCAATTCAACAACATTGACTGAAAACAATTCGCCGACTTTTGCCATTTTGACAGTGACAGCACGGCTTTTGTTACGAGTAATTTGATTGGCTGAAGAGTTGCATGGTATTACCCGAACACCAATCATTTTCTATATTGTCACATGATTCGTCACGTGATACTACAATGGTCGAAATGAATGTAAATATTAGAAATTGAATATCAGTTCTCCCTGAACTTGGATTATCGTCTATTTAAGCGGAACAGAAACATATAGGTGGCGGTAAGTTGCAAACAATATGTCCCACTATCAAATCGTCGTACTAATATCCTGAGATCGTGTGTAAATAATGATTTCTCTTCTTTATCGAAGGCCGTTTTCTAGTTTCTGTCTGTGCAGGGTTATGTCGTCAAACCGGGTTTTACGCATTTTGTGAACATTCTATGCTCGACACAGGCGACATTGTGTACGTGTATTGATAAAAGTTGTATTTTTTATGTATAATATTATATTGTCTTGAAGTGTGCAGTACAAATTAAATGATTGTATTCGGCTTGTTTAAAATATTGGACATAATGTTGAGTTGGGTATATGAGGGCCAGTCATAAAGAAAGACCCCTGTCTTATGTATTCATAGTATAGATGTGAAAGATATTTTTATCGGGTCGAATCCCTTTGATTTAGCCCTATGCAAAAAATCAATAATCGTGATTGTCATGCTAGGCTGACATACTTTAGAAATTTTGGTGTTTTTAAGAAAAATCTAAGTTTTCTACTAAGATGCTTTGTGAATACCAGCCCAGGTATGTGAAATTGAGTTTTATTTAAATAAATTGTAATTAAAAAAAAAGTTGTTTGCTATAGCTACAATTTTGCAATGCTATTGGATGCTTTGCATTTATGTTTTTCTTGCTTATGATTAATTGTTTTCCTATGCAGTGAGGGTGAGCTGGAAGAGGTTCTTACTACATATACCAAGATCAACAAGTCAGCGAGTATATTTCTAGGCAGTAAGACGGGCAATGAGACAACACAACATGTAGCCACCACAGGTACCCTAAGCAAAAGTGAGCTTATACCCCGTGTTATATAACTAACACTCTAGATAGTTCTAATGGTTGCCTTCTTAATTTATTCCAGTAACTCCCAAAGTTTGCTCCTTATTTCCTTCATACATGTATGAGAAAAAAAGAAAACAATCTGACTAGGAGGATAGCACTCAACAGAAACAGCAGAGCACAAAAGGCATAAAAAGAGCTCACAAAAAAGAGCTCACACAGAAGAAATATCACAGATTAGCAATACAAATCACAAGGTTTTAATCGTTGCCTTCTTAGTCAACACTGTTATACCTTCCAGTTGACCTACCCCCATGTCCCCAGTCATGTATGAGCAAAAACAACACAAGTTCATTAAGTGAGAATATATAAAGCTCAATTGGTACATTTTCAGTCAGTAGGACTTTTAAATTTAAATATCAAGTGTATATGTGTTGACAATATGTGTGCCTCCGTACCTCAGTGGTTGGCACGCTTGCAGTCTAATCTGGCGACCGGGTTTCAAATACCTGTGGGGGCTCTCAATTATGCCTTCCATATTTCAGCAGAAAGCTAACTGGCAAACAAAGGCTATGCTCGGCATTTAAAGAAAGCAACAAAATGGCTTGAGATAGTTTACAGGCTTTTGGTTTCACTTTTTGGATGTTTTTGTCTTAAAAATGAAATATGTCTGTCAGATTATGTTAACTTCCAAACAAGAAAAGACTTGATTATCCCTTTTATAGTGATAAATTTAGGGGTATATGATATATCAGACCTCAAAAAGACAAACACCTGACCAAACCAAATACCGGTATTTTTAGGTGCTATCAGACAGTGCATAATAGCTCAGATAATTGCAAAGATAGCAGTTTTCACTGCTTGCATGATGAAATGTTAGAAACATAAATTTAACAGGCAACCATTTTAACTTATACTCACCCTTAGATTGTTTTGCTTGTTACTCAAAACTCAGCTCTAATAATCTCATGTGTACTTAAGGTCACAGATAAGAAATATTATTACAGGAATATATTTGAAAATTTTGTTGTCATGAAGGGGAAGTGGACAAGAGGTCCCTTTGGGGACCCTAGGTTGATTCACAACGGCAGTTGACTTTGGGCCCCAAAGTCCCTCATGTTACATATTATCCAGGGGTCCTACTATTCTGGAATAATCCGGATATCCTGATTCGCTGCAATTGAAAGGAGGAACTTTTCTGCAGAAAATAAAAGTTATTTGATGAAAAACTAACAATTATTGACAGAGTTATGGTCATTTGAAATTTCATATGCTGCATTGTAACATTAGAACAATGTTTGAAACAGAGTTTAAGTGTAGGAATGTGTGCTAATTGCACTAAAAACAAAATTGCGTAAAATTTTCAGGATTGGGCATTGTGCCTCAGTAAAACCCCTGATTATCCTTCCCACCTCCAAATAGAAAAATATTCAATAAAATTCCTGTATCCGTATAAGTAAAAAAACTAGGCCATGTAGATTTATGTTCTGTATGGACAGGCATATACAGTTTCAGGTTTGAGTTTTATTGTAGATTATGTAAAATATTTTTATTAAAACTACTGTTTATGCTAGTGCATGTACTCAGAACAAAGTATGATATTTTTTCAATGTAGACCATATATTCAAATTGGTAGATTTATAAAGCTAATGTATGGTGGGTTCCTAGATTTGTTTTGCTTTGTGTAGGGGTTATCCACCCTTAGCTGTGTGATTAATTTAGCTGTGTGTTAACTTTTATTCAGGCTATTTTTATTATTTCTCCAACATATAATGAGGGGGCGTATTATTTTGTGCTGGACGTCTGGATGGATGTCACAAAAGTTGTCTGTACTTGTTGTCCTTTACCGAAGATTTCAATGAAAATTAATTCAAATGAACTGTTGGTCCAAAGCCTTAAAGTTGTGCATATTGAAGTTAAGGTCAGATGAGTAATGCCAGAAGTATGGCTCTTTGTTGGAGACATACATTTTTGTGTTGAAAGCATTCTAGTTCTCTTTAATTAAGATATCCGTTTTGACCTTTATTATAAATCAAGCTTGAATATTGCCAATTGATAATGAAGATGTTTCTTGTAATCAAATTTATTTGTTCAGTGGGCTTTAAGTATGGTCTGGTATTCCTGGTGCATACAAAGTCCTGTCTTCTGAACCAAAAATAATTCCGGCTATTGTAGAGAAAATTCATAGGATTCTTTGTTTGCATGTGATATAATGTAGGCCATCTTACAGTCTTCTTTAGAAGTAGCACAAAACGTTCTGATTTCACAAAATTTCTGTATGCTTTGTTTTGTAATATTGTGATCACAAAATTAAAAAATAATTTCAGCAAAAAAATATGAATGTATGCTTTAGGGTTACAATTCAGAATTTTTGTTGTACGCTGTAATTATGAGGGTTTGTTATTCTCAAATTAAGAACCAATATTTTGCACATATTGTGGGCTTCCAGCCCATACTGGCTATAGTAATGTGAAGTACGAAAGCATTAGACCACTCAATACATAGCATTAGACCACTCAATACATAGCATATTCTACTTTTGTACTTACTTACTTAGTCTGCTTTCCCTCTGGTTTGGTCCATGGCCCAGGCTTTTGCTTTTATATAGTCCCTTGAAGACTTGCCTTGCTATGTAACTGGGCTGGGCTTCTGGCTGTGTGTGTCCAATCCATCTCCATTTCTTATTCTAGATTAAATATTTTGTTCATGAATATTAATATTTATTTTGCTAGGTAACTCTATGCAGCACATTGGAGCCACATCATCAGTAATGAGGACTGAGTCACAAGCCTCATTAAACAAAAGAAAAGACAGTACGTCAGAAAAACCATCCGAGACGACAATGAAAACTACAACTGGTTGGGAGGAGGTACCGAAAGGTATGTACTAGCCAAACTTAAACTTGGAGGAGATATTTTGTTGGTTAATATCCTCATCATTTGGTATGAATAAATTGTCAACCTTATTGATTATTTACGTTTGATTTTCTGGTGGGGTGAATAAACTTAAACATTCAATTTGGAAAACTATCATGATGATTCAGGTCCAGCCTACATTGACGCATTCACATAATATAGAATGATAAGGATGATGATAAGAAATACTGAGTTTTAACATTTCCAACTTTTAATCTAATTTTTACACTGCTTTTATAAAATGTATAAATGACAAGTTGGGAAAGTCAAAACTCAGTATTTTGTGATATAATTTCTTATACCTGAGATTATTCATAAACCATAATGTCAAGGAAGTGTTCCTATATTTGATAAGGTTTTACCTACTCTGTTTTTGCTAGATGGAATTCTCTAAATATCATTAAAATCTTTAGTGTAACATCATTTAATCTGATAAAAATCTAAGGCTTAAGGCCAATAAATCTGATACAAATATGAGGTATAACATTTATAATTCTGATAACAATCTAAGGCATAATTCCTCTAAATCTGATAAAAAATCTGAGGCATAAGGCCTCTTAATCTGGAAAAGTATTAGGCCTTATGTCTCTAAATCTCATAAACATTTAAGGCATAATGTCTCTAAATCTTATACAAATCTAAGGTGTAATGCCTCTAAATATTGCCAAATTGTCTCCATCACTGTGCTTGTGTTGTTTGCCACCATACACTTGTGATTGTTACTGAATGAGTTTCTGAATTTCTGCACAGATAGTCTAATCCTTTTTCCACTAATAGGTAAATAATTACTTTATTGATATTTTATTATTTTCTTATACTCTGCTGCCATTCTGCCATTGACTTTTTAGCGCACCTGAGTATAAAGTACTCTTGGTAAGCTTTTTGTGATCACCCTATGTTCAAATGTAGAAGTTGCTGGAAACATGCCATGGTTGAAACAAGAGACCACCTGTGGGACTTTACTCTGAATATTCTGTTTGGGTTATCTCCCTAAGCCTTTGCCGATCCAACGACGAACCACAACATAATATGATATTACATCAATATTCAAATAAAAATTTTAAAACATGCTTGTTCTAGAGCTTTTGATATTGTGTATGGAGCCTATATTTTAGAGGCCTGCCTCAATTTTTCAACAGTTCACAAATTGTTCAGATTATGCCCGCCTCAAGGTCTCTGCATACTACCATATTTGCCCAAGTATTGCACACAGCTGTATATTGGATGCAGGATGCAGGTAAAACAATTGGACAAGATACAAGAAAAAGGTTGAATGCAATGAATCATGAAAAAATGACAGTAGAAAAATGGCCATTCCTGATTTGTCCATCAGAGACTTGGAAAATGTTTTACGCCGTGTAAAGAACACATTCAATTTTTGGTTATGATCGAGTCTGGGTTGATAAAAGTGTTGATAGTACCAGGAAAAATACTGTACCTAGTTTAAATTTTAAAGATACTTAGGTGAGTGATTTAAAGCCATCATGGTTCTCTTGTTGCATTGTGACCCACATTTAAATGGGGGTCATATAGAGCTACCCCTGTTATAAACTATTATATCAACAGTTACACTGCTGCTTGTAGATTAAACTTCTTACTTCCATTTTGGAATTTCTATCTAGTTTCAGTTATATTATGTTGCCTTCATTATATAGCATGTATGCAATTTGAAAGAGTACATTTTTGTCACCATGTATAGGTTAAGAGTTTATTAATCGTTTTCTTCAAGAATTAGAAACCAAAGAGGGTGATAATAATGGTGGTCACTACTCCTTGAAGAAAACATTTTAAAATCTAACCGGCTTACATGTAGTGTTGGCTCCACCCACAATTGTTAAAAACCAAGAAAAGCGTCATTTGCATGCCTCTGCATTGGTCAGCGCATGGAAAATTGGCATGAAAAAACTTTGTTTAATGACCAAATGCAAGGGTGTCAATATTCCGGATTTATCAGGAATTTGATTTATCTACCCTTAAAGAGCTATGATTTCTGACCAAAATTAAAGTTATTTGATGAAAATATCTCAAGAAATGGCAAAGTAATGGTCAATCTAATCTGCTCTGAAAGATTTTACTCAATACAAACTGAGTTAAATATAGAAACAATGTTGTTGAAGGGATCTTATTTGGCAAAAATGGTTGGTTGCGTGTGATTTTCAGGATTTGATATACAGGCTTTGTTGACACCCCTGCAAATGGACGATCACATTTCATAAGGGATGTCCTACAATAGAATGTGCAAATTATCGATTGTTTCTTTACACCATTAGTAATATTTCATTGTTAAAACCACAAGCTCTCTCTTACATGAAGTTCACGAAGAGTCGAGCAAACACTAATATGAGATAGTTGATGAAGCTTTGTAGAATTGCTGTTATATTATTTGCATACCACAATGTCATGTATTTGTTAGATGTCATACATCCCAATATATATTTTCAAAAGCAAACAAACTCGTATATGATTTATCGCTTCTTGTAATATTACACCTCGCTGATTTTTTTTGTAATTTGCTTCTTTTTTCTTGATGACCATCCTTAAAACTTTAGCCTGTTTGTAGTTTCCTTAACTTAGTTTAATAATAGTGGGTCCAGTATTTCATTCAAATTCACAGGGCTCAGTTTTGATGGGTTGTTCAAGGAACTGCCAACAAATTATTGTCAAAGAATGTCAAAGACCTTATTTCTAATTATATGAATTCTAGCTAAAATATATTTATGAGCTTTTCGATCTGCTTTTCTTTTATATAACGCTCTGAGGAAATTTACTGTATAATTCATCATCAGATATAATTTGGTTATCGTATTTAGATGTTCTGGTTGAATTCAGCAGGTTCATGAAGCTAGGCTGCCTTCAATGTTTTTTGTATGACAGGAACATAGTTTGACTGTCAACTATGATTTATACAAGACTTTTCTTTGATGTCAATTAATTAGTAGTATGGTAATTTTAAAATAATTCAGGAATAAATTGCAGTTATTACTGCTTTCAGAAGTTGTGCATAGAATAATATAGTTTCTTAGTGTATGTGGATACCCTTCGTCATAACCTTCACATGATTCACCTTTCAGATGATATTGATCATTTACTTTAAATTGCAAGGCAGTAATCCCAGTTCACCGCTTCTCTGAAAACCGTCAGTTCCGCCTGAGTGTTTATAAGAACAGTATGATTCTCTGATGGAACTGAAAAGAGGTGTATTGGGATTAACTACTGTGAATTGATTCACTGTGATTCAAAATTGACTTATGATAGAATCTTTGCATGCTTTGATTAGTATACTGTAGATCATTCTGAACGTGTGTGTTAATTTGCTAATTCCACAAAATGGACCATTAATTTTGTATCTTTTTGGGGAAATTGCCAGGCTTTGTAACTTTCATTATTTTCAAATTTACTTTGAGATCTAGAATATTGCTGAAGCACATGTGTAAAGTCATTTATATAATCAATATTGCTGGCTTAGAATTAGAAGGTCGTAAGTATAAAATCAATATCTTGAGAAAACAAGAAAAAACTGTTTGAAAACTACTCTTTACTTATTGAAAAACAAGCCTTTTAAACTTCAGTTTGGTCAACATGACCACTGCCGATTTTCATGAAAATAAACTTATAAGAAGCGCCTTGAAATGCAGATTTCAAATATTTATGAGTCTTATAAGGTCGACCTTTTAATTCTAAGCCAGCGATAAGTTGGGGACAAATTTGTGACATTTTGTGAAAATTAAACATGCCAAAAAACCTGGTGATCTAAGGTAGTCACATTTCTATAAATGTTGATGACATTTGTAGCCTGTCTATCAATCTACTTTAATTCCTACAGCTATATACAGCACTCCTACATCTAGTAGTGATTCCAGACCACACCATACTCACCACAGTGATCACGTCGGTCATCTGGCACGACCGGCTACATACAGCACAAACTCTGCTGCTTCATACGCTAGTGCTGTACAAATTTACACCCAGAAACTTTCTTCATTGCGACCAAAGTCAGCAACTAGTGCTGCCCATAAAACAGGTATAAACAATCATATACACTCAATAGATGTGTTTGTGTAACATTTAGATTAGATGAATAGTTTTCATATTAATTATAATGTTTAGTTAACTAAGCACTAATAATAGTGTATTCCCCATACAGGATATAATACCAGATTCTACCTAACCTAACCTGTTGCCTAATTAAAGCGCTACCAAATAGCGCTATTGAGTGCTTTACGACATCTCCACCCTTTCTCAGTACTTTGCTAGGCAAGCACTGTCATGCGCTTTCTTATGCAATGAACCACTTCGGTAGCACTCAATAGCGCTTTGCCATGCCATGGTCTGCTCTCCACAAGCGCTTGGCAGTAGCATATAAAGTTTTCCCTGCGCTGCGCTTTTATGAAGCAAGCTGTTTCCTAGCATAGCGCTATCGAGTGCTAGGTAGCAATTTTGTTAGGCAACAGGCTCCAGAATTAGAGTTGGAAGGAATATCATCAGTGGCTGTATCATTTTATAATTGTATATTATTATCATATAATTGTATATTATTATCATATAATTGTATATTATTATCATATAATTGTATATTATTATCACTCAAAATTTGAAAATAAAAATGATAACGCCACTTGTTGGATATATAGGAATCACTTTACTGTTGATCGGTTGTTGATTCTTCTTTATAAGTAAAACCTGCATCTCAGTTTCAGGGGATTTTCAATTTCATCACCATGAAGTATAGGTGGACATGAGAATGTATTTCATGTTGTTTCAAACTTAACAGAGTTAATGGCCTTTGAATCCCTCTCATACCAAATTATTGCCACCTTAGGTATTCTGAAACTACTGTTGGTGTGCAACTGAGCATGCACTTTAACGAATGCCTTTCCTTTGCATGTGATTATTATAAACTTTTCCAATATAAACTTTACATTGTTATTTATACTTCCATTTAGAAATAATTTCATTTTCCTCAGTAATAAGGCATGATGTACAATTGTTTATTGACCTGTTTCAACTTTACTTCCTTGGACCCTTATAGCTAGTTACTAGTTCTTAGTCATTTCAAGCTTTAGCATTTATTTCAGCGCTTTTATGTTGGAATTATAGAAATATTGCTTCAAGATTTTGATTACCAGAGAAACTATAAAATTTAATTATTTCCTATTTTGTTTCACAAAGTTTTGTATTATGTATAGGATGGAGAATTTGACCTGACTCTCAACCTTCTATTAGCATAATTTAACAGCTGATACATTGTCTATATTTATACACCCGGTTGTAATTGTTTCAATAAGCGGGGAATATCACGAAGACACTCAAAGTGTAACAAATCAAATTCATATATTCAACACAAGAACATTGTAATATATTCATGCATAAATGTCAGGATCGGGTCAAATTCTCAATGCTATACAAATGTATATATAAATTATAATGTTTAGATTACTGTATCAAGGGTTTGTCTGTAACAAATGTTTGAGTTACTTTACTTTTTTCACTGAACCCTTGTATTTAAAATTAAGATTATCTTTTAAATATTTTATTATATGTGTCACATTGTTTGCTGTGAAAACTTTGAATCTTACATGTAACATGAACACTTTTTCACTGACACATTAAGGCCTGCTATATATAGCGTATTCATATAAATGTTGCCAAAATTCAAGAACCGATAATTATTATTATACAAAATGAATACATTGGGTGCAATTAGGGGACATTATAACCATGTCCCTTGGGGCAACAAGGTTTTATCTCTGTAAATAATATATAGTAATATACAACTTTGTTGCGCAAAACTATACTTTAGGTTTGATATTAGTATTAGTGCTTTCTTATGTTATTTGTTTGTACAACAATAACCGGCAGAATGTGATGTTCATATCTCGTTGAAAGTTATCTGAGATAAGAGATTACATATTAAATGGTTGTAGATATATTAAAGTTATCGCACTGACTACTCAATGTTTCAATATATATATATAGTTTATACTAATTTATTTAAGGTTGATTATGAAACAAGTTTTTCCAACTTATATTAATTACTCTCAACACCTCATTTCTGATGTTATCCATCGCCACAAGGGTATGAGAGAAGAGAAGCCAGTTTCCCTTTTATGCTGAGCATCTAGCAAGGGAATTTCTGGTACCATTTTTATTTCGTCTTTGGTATGCACGGCCAGGGATCGAACCCGAGACCTCCGGCACTCGAAGCGAACGCTCAACCACTAGGCTACCAAGGAGGTGGTATATCAATATATCAAACTCCAAAATATGTCAATATTGTGTAATACATAGTGTGCATAGTTATTAATGTGTTTTATTCTTGATTGTGATGTTCATTATTATGTCTATATTCTACCCACAGATAAACAGATGAGATCACGACCATCCTCAGCACATATGGCACCTCGACCAATGTCTGCGTGTAACTCATATGGATCTAACCAGGATATGCAAGGTTGGTATATACATGTTATATCAAAAGGAAATTATTATTGAAAGATCTGTAAGGGAAGGCAGCACTCAACTTAAACAGCCGAGTACAGTAAACATAAATACAACAAAGACCACAATTACATGGCACAATGCCCAACACATAACTGAACTGAACGAGAAAATTAACTCAACAGTCGAAAGTCCAAATTTCAGAAAACATAAAAACAACACAGACCACAATTACATGGCACAAGGCCTAACACACAACTGAACGAGAAAATGAGCTCAACCGTTGAAAGTCAAGTTTCATTGAGTAAAACAACTGGAACAGCTTCCTCGCCCATAAGAAAAAGTGAGAACAGTTTGTATAACACCCATACAACTCTTCACTCAGTTTGTATAACACCCATACAACTCTTCACTCAGTTTGTCTAACACCCATACAACTCTTCACTCAGTTTGTCTAACACCCATACAACTCTTCACTCAGTTTGTATAACACCCATACAACTCTTCACTCAGTTTGTCTAACACCCATACAACTCTTCACTCAGTTTGTCTAACACCCATACAACTCTTCACTCAGTTTGTATAACACCCATACAACTCTTCACTCAGTTTGTATAACACCCATACAACTCTTCACTCAGTTTGTATAACACCCATACAACTCTTCACTCAGTTTGTATAACACCCATACAACTCTTCACTCAGTTTGTATAACACCCATACAACTCTTCACTCAGTTTGTATAACACCCATACAACTCTTCACTCAGTTTGTATAACACCCATACAACTCTTCACCCTATACAACCCTCATGTATTTACCTACAGTGTCATATTAAACCAGAATTGGAGCCCCATGAATGTATTTCAAAAGAGCATTGAACATCTTAACAACATAAAAACTCTTTGTCATAATTTTATGTATAAGCATTTTGCAGAGAGTGAACAATTTTTGCTTTGAAAGGATGATTTTTAGTTAAGATTACCATGTGACTTGTTTCAGGAAACCCACCAGCTCAGGACACCAGTAACACTTCTAGTAGAAGTTCTATACTTTTTAGCAAGCATTTTGCTAGAAAAGGTACCAGTATGTGGTCATAGGACCCATAGGCAATAAGCATCTTTTCAATAATAATTGCCTGTGGAAATCTGTTTTGTTCGCTCACCAGGAGTGGTATTCAATATTGATCTTACTTTACTTAAGGATAAGGACAAACAATCAAATCACACCATATCAAACTCTTGGTCAGTAACAGGCGATATGATTGGCTATCCTTATTCTCCAATTAAATAAAATCAATTTTGAATATGAGCCCTGAGCACAAATTTTAAAGCTATGAGTATTGGGATGGTTGGATGTCCGGTATTCATTACAATTTCTTCAAACAACAAACTAGACTTCTGAATAACCAACAGATGTTGGCTAAACTTCATAGTCATGATACTTTGGTGGTCCTCTTTCAAAGTTATGTGTATTGCTCTTGTCAGTTGGATTAATATAAAGGTCACTATTTAGTGATAAGTTTGAAAATCTTCTAGTAAAAAAACTTTGGGAACAAGAACTTTCTGTGGCATGGAGCATAATTAAGTGTGCTGCATTCTACCAATATTGTTCATTGTGTCCAAGTGAACAAGACTGGCTCGCCATTAGTCACAGTCATGTTGTCTTGTAGAAATGATATTTATAGGCAAATGCTCGAACTGCATCACTGTATATATAGTTAATGGCCTTGCCCTTACAGAAGTCACATTTTTGCATGCTTTAATACATGGGGCTATGTACTTGGGTGAGTGAGTTAATGGCTTTCTTATTTTGTTTAATTAGATGCACATTTTGCTCTGGATTTCAGTAGAGTATCACGCAATCAGAATCAGTTACACATTTCTTGGTGTAAATGGAATTTATTCTGCTGATGTTGCATTTTTGTGAATGTTTGTGAAAAATGTTATTTATTTTCTTTTTTTTCTGGAGATTTTCTTTTTTATCACCTTCTTTGCTTGTGATGTATTTGGAACTTGTGGAATTGTAGATGAATGTTGTAGTTCTAATTTAGCAACTTGCTGTGATTATGTTTTTATTATCACAAAGGCATTGTATGAAATTGGTCTTCTGTTGGTTTGGTTTGTCAATTTCTTTTATTAACTAGAACTATTTGTTGGGGCTTGGTAGTTTTATAAACTAGGTTTGGGTGGCACGATGGTCTAGTGGATAACATTTTGGTTTAGATCGAGAGGTCCATGGATTGATTTTTTTCAGGGGGGGGGGGGCACTTTTTCAATGTTCCCCACCCAACTTATAAGGGATGAACTGGTTGGTATCCCTGAGAGCTAGTTTTGTGTGTATCACTGCTGTACTTGAAGCACGTTTAAGAATCAATGTGCGAAGGAGTCCTTTCTATGCGGCACCAAATCCTAAAGGCAATTTTTTGTGCATCTGCATGTGAAGTCATGCAAGTTGTTAATTTTTGCTTAAACAAAGTTGTGGGTCTTGCATGAAAGTCAGTGGTGTTAGTAGAATTTCTACATTTATCTTCTTGTTCATTATATTTTAATTAAAAGATGCAATTATTCAGATGAACTTTAAGTTTTAATTCTTTATAGCTAATTGTAGCGTAGTGGTATAGTATGCAGGCAGCTTATAATGAGTGTGGGTGGGATGATAGAGGTTAAAATGCCCTGAGGCCATGACTGTCAATATCAAAGACAAAAAAATGATCCCAATAATATCATTTGCTTGTTGTGCTAAAACCTCTTCTCTCATACACGCATTGCCATGGATACCATTAGGAAAAAGTAGCCTAAATGATAAAGATTTAGCAGTTTATATTTAATTGCAGTTTAACATTTATATATTTTCTTCATCTGTTCTTAGTTCTGATTGCTGCTTTTCCAGAATTTTTTATTTGATTTTTTATGCCCCTGTATCGATAGATCGGGAGGCATATAATGATTCACCTGTCCGTCCGTTCGTCCGTCCGTCCGTTCATTCGTTCGTCCGTCCGTCCTGGTTAACCCAAATTGACCGTTTCTTCTAGCATCATTATGGCTTGCTACAAAGCTTCCAAACTTGCATGGATGTTGTATATGAACACTCTCCACACACCTGTATCACCTGACCCCATTTTGACCTTCACCTTGACCTAATTTTGGACTTAGACTTATTTATGGACAGAGCTTCCACAGGGGGCATAAGCGTTTATTGAACGCAGTCTTGTTTATTTATATTTTTTTTTTGTAACCTGAGTAATTTCAAAAAAAATTGTAACTAGAGTAATTTCAAAATTTGGAGGAGTTTCAAATTTTGAAATTACACTATAATTGCAGTGCTGTCGGGTAATTTTGCGCACCTAAGAGCCATTCATCTTCCATATTTGAGACTATATTATTCGTAGAATGAATTGTGGTGCTTTTTGAATAGAAACAACATTTATTTGCAAATATAAACAATGCATAAGTTCATACGTATGCTTAACTAGGTCAAATGAAGTCATAAAACAAGATGGCTGCTGGTTTAGATGACTTAATTTTTGTTGGCTTATTCTGCGCATGCGGAATTGTGATTTGTAATTATCTGTTTGAAAGATTTGACTGTCAACATATTTAACACAGTAAAGAAAGAATAAATCATCAAGATAATATTGACAAAAAAGAAAGTTTGTCATCCATTAGAAAAGTGCATTTATTCCAGCAATGTGTCACGTGATATGTCTAATTAGTAATTACTGAAAATCGCCGTTGGTACACAATTTTGTCAAATTTCATAGAAATACTAATCCAATGCCAATTTGTGATGTAAGACTTTTCATAGGTAATAAACATGCACAAAAATACTCGAGGCCCAAAGAAAAATGATCGCTGGAATATGCAAATTAGGGCGCGCAGAATTACCCGTTGCGCAGAATTAGCCGAAACAACTGTACTACACCAAGTTAAAATTTGGTCATTCTTGCCCCCTATGCAATCATCTATTGCCAAACTTTTGTGATGCCAACAGTTACTACTTTCTGTCTATAGGGTTCCTTAGATACTTCACCTTTAGTATTTTGACAGGTTTTCCATGAAGACACTGGTGTATTTATTGAATGCAATAAAAATGACTATCCATTTATTGTTAAAAATGGTTACGGTTTCAGTTCTCCTGCTTGGTAAAGGAAGAACACTTACTAATAATATATTTTGTCATTTTACAGTAAATTTTTATTTACCTCCCTTTCAGAACCTTACAATGAAAAAGTGATAACAGAAGCATTGCAGCGCCTCACAATGAGGCAACAAGCACGTCAATATTCTGCATTTAACGGAACTAGTCTCGTCCCGTCTGATACAGGTGCTAGTCGACCGACATCAGCTTCCCGGGATTATTCAGAACAGCACAAATTTAGGTCGGCACCGGATCCTAATTCTATAAAAACTGTACCTGGTGCGTCGTCAGGTGAGAGAGGAAGTGGTGATACTAGATATATCTCCATGGAAGATCATGTTACTAAAAATAGACCTCCGAGTGGTGTAGCACCTAAACGTGTGCATTCTGCCATAGACGCGAAATCCCTTGAAGCTCATAGACAAAAACAAACTAACATGAACTTACAAAGTGCCAATGCTACATTTAACAGCTTCATAGAAGACTCTCATGGCCCCAATTGGCAGAATGAACTATCATTAGCATATAACCAAGTTACTGGTGTGACGCCTCAAAATTACCATACTCCCTCACAGTCTAGCAAACAGTACCAAATTCTTCAACAACATGCGCTTAAACAACAGAGTAAAGTTCTGCTGGAACAGAGTAAAGCCAAGCACCAAGCGATGATAGCTCAAGCTCATGCCGTCCAGAAATCATTGCTCAAAACTGACCAACCTGAGCCAGAGACCAACCTGGTTCAGATGTACGCGCCCAAACCTCCCGTGAGACCAGGAGCCAGGAAAGCAGTCAGTGCTCACCATAGAATGCCAAGGTAGTTTTTTTTCTCACAGTCAAAACTTATTTAAAGACAACCTCAGTAATAATAATTATTAATACCACTTTTAAATTATTGTAAGAAGTTAATTTAATCAATGTCTAATATAGTCCAATATTACTTCCGTAGCACCAAAGCTGTCAATAATATTTTTCCGTCTGAAATAAGTTCCATCATAAGTAATCAAATGTCATTATTTGTCATATTTTGACCGAGCCACTTTCTTACAGAGCTGGTAGTTTGTACACTCAGTCTGTTCTTTTTGAGCCTTTAATGCTCTTCTGTTTCTGTTGAGTGCTACCTTCCCTGTCCGAAATGTTATTATCCTTTCACAAGACATTCTAAACATTATGCATGTATTAAGTGCTTCCTCTATCTTACTGTATAAAACTGTGCTTTGATTGTTTATATATTTACTCTGTAGTGCAATGACTGGTATGTTTTGATTCTTTGGCACTTTACTCTTTATATACTCTTACCATTTAGCCCACAAGTAATGCTTAAATAACCATAGTCATGGTTAAGTGATTATTGCAGACTGGATTAGTGACCCGGCAATCTTGGTTTTATTTCCAATTTGTAAATTGATAATTTCGGGTTGATTCCAAGTAGTGGCAGCTCATACCCTTTCATGAATTTTACAACAATACCGATTTTCCTCCACATGTGGAGAAGTTGCAAGCTAGTTTCTTGTGGATGGGTATGTGAGTACTGGTTTTGAAAAGTCCAGGAAACCTAGTTAAGTAAGTGAATCAGCTGCTGCATATAGCTGAAAAAATTGAGAAGCTATGTTAATTACCCTGAATAAATAAACCAACAGTAATGCATTATTCCCTATAAACCCATTGCCTACAATATCCTGATAAACATAAATTTGCTTTACTCCACATACACTTCGTAATCAATTTAAATTGTTTCCAGTATCCAAGAATTTTAAAACAATTTTCTTAATAATTACTCTCTAAGTCCATTTGTTTGCTCCCTTAAAATTTGCTTGCAGTATCCAGACATTTTTAAACACTTTACTCCATAATTTTACTCCCTAATAAGTCCATTTACTTGCAATATCTGATTATTTTTCAATGCTACTATTTACTAGTTCATAATTTTACCCTCTAATCCATTTGCTTGCTATTTTCAGATTTGTAAAAAAAACACCTTTACTCCCTAATCTGTTTGCTTGCAATATCCATGTATTTTAAAATGCTTTACTTGCTGATTTTACTCCCTTATAATTTGCTCGCAATATCCAAATATTTTAAAATGCTTTACTCCATAAATTTACTCCCTTATAATTTGCTTGCAATATCCAAATATTTTAGTTTTGTTTACTCAATAATTTACCCCTAATTCATTTACTTGCAATATGCACATATCTTTGAATGCTTAACTCAATCATTTTACTCCCTTAGTCCATATGTTGCAATATCTGTTATTTTAAAACACTTTACTCCATAATTTTACTCCCTAATAATTTGCTTCCAATATCCAGATATTTTAAAATACTACACTCCATAATTTAACTCCCTAATAATTTGCTTTTGATATTCAGCTATTTTAAAATACTACACTCCATAATTTAACTCCCTTATCAATTTGCTTGTCAGATATTTTAAAACTCTCCATAATTTTACTCTGTAATCTATTTACCTTCAGTTTCTTGTTAAAGAGACTACAGTAGGTTGTTGTCACACTCTCTGCATGTAATTCAACAAGTATATTATGTAATAATCAAATCTATTGAATCTTATCTCCTATCGTTTCTTATTCTTGCTGCAATATTTAACCAGGTTTTTCAATGTAAAATATCTAGCTATCAGATTTGCAAACTCTGTGACTTTTGGATGCACATGAACATTTAATGTCTTATATCTATCCCCTATGGTCATGCAGCTTTGCTGGAATGTTTAACCAGCATCTCGAGTGGCCTCCGTAGCTCAATGGTTAGCGCGCTTGCCGTCTAATCTGGCGACCCGGGTTCAATTCCGGGTGGAGACACACATATATATGCCTGCCATATTTCAGCAGAAGGCTGACTGGCAAATAAAGGCTAAGCTCGGCATTTTTTAAAAAAAAAAAAAAAAACCAGCATCTCGAGTTGCAGACCTGAGGTTTCCAATTTGCTGGAACAAAGTTTGAGCAGAGTTTTGGCCTGTGTTTAAAACCAGGTTTTCATGAATTGTCTATGTTT
The DNA here is from genome assembly GCA_947247005.1 of Spisula solida. NCBI lineage: Eukaryota > Metazoa > Mollusca > Bivalvia > Venerida > Mactridae > Spisula > Spisula solida. The sequence goes on from OX365945.1 coordinate 56,967,309, forward strand.
CTTGATGCATCTTGATTTGTACCATATTATACCTGTGTATTTTTTCCCTAACAGGAGAAACGTACCTGAAGAGACTAACCTGAATTTCCAGTTCTACTCAACTACAAAACCTGCGGTAAATGGAGGTAAATTGCATTATATTAACTTTCTATACTGTAAATACTCTTTTTCAACCATTTTTCAGGCAAACACAGTGACCAGTTGACTTAACTAGTTATTTTGATATGAATTAAACAGGCACCTTAGGATAACTTCTCAACAATGTGGCCTCTGTAGCTCAATGGTTAGTGCGCTTGCTGTTTAATGTGGCGACCCGGGTTCAAAACCGGCTGGAGCCACTCATATATATGCCTGCCATATTTCAGCGAAAAGCTGACTGGAAAATAAAGGCCATGCTTGGCACTTAAAAAAAAATAAAATATTTTGCTGTTCATACATCTATTAGACTAGTATTTTCTGCTGCCATGTTCTTGTGGGTACCTATATACATCCTTGTAGATCAATGCTTAGTCAAGTTTAAAGACAGTTATTCAGGTGTAGAATATGCTGATGGACCAGGTGGTATTCTTAAAGCATCTTAAGGGAAAACTTAAATATTGTGATTTAAGTTAAATAATCGAGCTGCACATATTTCCCAAGAACCCATGTTTTCTTTGTGACTAGTGTAATTAATGCTTTACATAATGCTTCTAAAATTGATAATCTTGATTTTCCTGTTTAGCTGATACACGGAAATTTAGATATTTTAAGCTCATTCTTAGTTATCCCTTTAGATGCTCTATGGATACTACACCAGAATGCCTATATATGGCCCTTGTCGAGATTTAGATTTGAACTATAAGAAATATCTAATAAGTTAAACCAAAGTTATAGGATGATATGTTTTGTCATCACATAATATGTGTTAATATCACATAACATATGATTATATTGTTTGTATTATTCCAGGATGGTAGATATTTGATGATAGAAGATATTTAAAGACAAATTGACCTACATATCTGGAGCTGTGATACTAGTAATACATGTGCTATCTTATACACGTATAACTTCTATGAATGTTATCATACAGAAATCAAGCATATTGTGATAGAATATTCTGTATGAATTCTGTTATAGTCCGCCCAGGATAATGTGATATTTACAAACATTAATCGGTTTGGTCAACTGTGGCAAAATTGGTTTTACAAATCGCTTAAATAAACAGATAAGGTCAGTATTGTACTTAAAACATCACTGATAATGGTGCACATGATTGTAATCCACCTTTATGGAATATACCAAATTTTCCCGCCTTTCACATTATCCTGGGCGCACTATATCTGTACCCGAGTTTGTATTATAATCTGAGTTTGTAAACCAGTCTGTGAATGGAGCATTTTCATTGGTCAATTTCAAAAGCGAGTTTGAAATAAACCAATCAGATGCCATAATTTTTAGACTGGTCTCCAAGGTCAGTTTTACAAACCCCAAGTGCAGTTTTTAGTCGCATGGACAGATTTTGATATATTTTTTCACATATTTTGTGACAATGTTAGGTTAGGTTAGAACATAGGACCTCATCTGTAATACTGGGAATTTTACATAGGGACCATGATTTGGTAATAGATTAATTCATGTACATTTCTGTGCTAGAGTGTCTGGTCAATAATTGTGTATACCTATCATTAGCCCTGGCTTTAAGTATTAATAATCCTTAATGCTCATAAACATATGTGTAAGGCCATTATGAATTAATTTCTAAATTATCATCCAATTTTTTTCTTTAAAAAAAAGAGATATTATATACAATGTAATTACAAACTTTTCAGGTTTCTGGTGCCATTACAGTATAGCTAAGAATTTAGATCGTTGAGTATAGTAATTCCACTTTAGGTGCATTTTGTTTTACTTTTGACTGACTTCTTTCCTTTTGTTTTGAAACACTCATATCCATTTAGGTACTAGTAGCGTAGGTCCTGTTTTTTGAGTGAGATAAAACAACAAGTTGTATGCAGGGTGCTTCAAACTTTTGAACCAACATTTAGGGTAAAAGAGTGTGTGTTATATTCCTAAAAAACAGTTGATTAGAAAAGTCAGAAAAGCATGAAATATAGGGTACAGGAAGGGATGATTGATACTCTAGTAATTTATTCATTATGGTCTTATAATTTATGAAGAATAAATGTTTGTAAACAGGGTCAATTTTTCATTTAAGGTTTACATGTTTTTTTATTTATTTAAAATCACACATTCCTGTGCTGTGTATTTATTTCATGAAACACTGAAAATTTGTACTTTAATTTATGAATTAAATGGACAAATACAAGGTCCTTTTTCTTGTGCCATGCTATATTTACGTATCCAAAATTGTATTCCTTAACTTATTCAAATTGTGTAACATTAACATTTTGATTCTGAATTCAAAATTTGTGCTTGTACTTTGCATATCAGTGTCATTTTCACTTATATTACTCTTGTTTAGATAGTTTATTATATACATGAAAAATCTGTATAATTTTTACCAAATAGTTATCACATTTTTGTCTTAATTTTGTTATCGAAGATTTTTAAACAAATCTCTTTCATTACTGAAGATTTTAAAAATCGCTATCATTTTGAATGTGATATATTGACTTACCAAATATACATGTCTTTTACGGTATACAAGTGGATGCGTTGTGTCACAAACTGCGGCAAAATGTATTAACTTTAATTTATTTATTTTCAATTGACGTATCTGTGATAATTATATTTTTATATTGTGTAAAATTGTGTAAAATAGTAAATTCAGATGCAATTTTTAGTACCTTCTGTAACATTCCATTGAAAAATTTGATGAAGACATGCCATTTTAACGGTAGTTATGATGGGTACTGTATGTTGTATTGGTCAAAGCAGTCTGATTTTTCTAAAAATGTCATATTAAAAAAAAATATATATATAAGGTATTGTTAGTAGTTCAAGACAGTAGCAATATTTCTTGTGCATAACTCTTGTATAAATATGCTGTTATTACATGACATTTTTTCAATAAAATATACAGTAGAACTTCTATGCTTTAAACTGTATTTGGGCCTGAAAAATAGTTTGAGCCATCTACCGGTTCGAGGAATGTTCTGTATTCTAGTACATCATCATTTTGCTTGGTCTGAAGAAGATGTCCATGTCCAAGGATTCTAGCGTTTTTGAAGCGAAACTGTTTGAGCCATCGGAATTCCACTGTCTTATTTAAATTAAAAAAACACATTATGACCCAATACATACATATAACCAAACATGATATCAAAACATTTCATTCATACAATGATACAGCAATGCATTTACAATTTACAAAGATCTATTCATAATGTCTTAAATAGAATATTGTTTGTTTCCTGTGCCGCTACATACTCACTTGTTGGGCCAAAATCCCCACTTCTCGAATTAAAATATTATGAAATCTGAAAAAAATAAGCAAAAGTCATTTTAATATTAATATTATTCTTGTAAAAAAAACAATTGTAAAAATAATTTTCCTTTCTATCATAGTAATCTAACCCTAAAGGACATGGGTTGTGCGAGGTGAAGTGAACAATATTTTATTTTAGGCCTAATAAATGTTGTAGTGTTCATAATATTATCGTATAACTGGATTTTCAGGTGCACTGTATGTGTCTATTTGTTCATTCGAATAAATGATGAACTTGAATATTTTACCACTAGTTCACCACAAATAAATGATGAACTTGAATATTTTACCACTAGTTCACCACAAATAAATGATGAACTTGAATATTTTACCACTAGTTTACCACGAATAAATGATGAACTTGAATATTTTACCACTAGTTCACCACAAATAGATGATGAATTTGAGAATATTTTACCACTAGTTCACCACGAATAAATGATGAATTTGAGAATATTTTAACACTAGTTCACCACGAATAAATGATGAATTTGAGAATATTTTACCACTAGTTCAACACAAATAAATGATGAATTTGAGAATATTTTACCACTAGTTCACCACAAATAAATGATGAATTTGAGAATATTTTACCACTAGTTCACCACAAATAAATGATGAACTTGAATATTTTACCACTAGTTCACCACGAATAAATGATGAATTTGAGAATATTTTACCACTAGTTCACCACAAATAAATGATGAATTTGAGAATATTTTACAAGTAGTTTACCTAGTTAGTATTAGTCACGCATTTTACCAAAGCAGATGCATGTATGCAGAGTGACATGTTTGAAATATTTTTACCAATAGCAGTTTTGTACGCAGTATGTGATATTTTTAACTTATTTTGAATCCATATTTATTACACAATATGAAATTGAAAGCATGAATCCTATGATATACAGTTGTATATGTATCTTGGTTATATTTTTACTTTTCAATTTTACTTCACGTCTAAATTTCTTTGATGCTTGTACTGGTATGTGTGAATCATATTTGTTCTCTGTTCATGTATGCATGTATATTATGTGTATTTTTATTCACCCCAAAGGGTGAGCATAATTATAGTCGCTGCTTTGTCCGTCTGTCAGTCTGTACGTCCAACACACTTTCGTCCTGCTCATAACTTAAACAGTATTGATGATATTTGATTGAAACTTCGCATAATGATAGAGTCCATCAAGGGGAAGCGCAGTGTCAGTGAACCATAATAAACTCTACCTTTCTTAATTTTTGAAGCATGCCTGGCCAAAAACTTGAACAGTATTGTTATTTCCCATATTGGGACAAGCACTTGCTTCGGGGAGCATAATTCGGTTTAACCAATTCCTTATTACTCACTTGAACCAAAGAAATTCCCTCATAAACACAATCCCGTGTAAATTGTTCATGTTTATTGTTTTGAAGAAAGTCTTAGTCCAGATTTTCATTTGGATGATTTTCATGCCCCCTGGGTAGGGTCAGCATATAGCTTTGCCCTTGTTTTATTTATTTTTTTACCCATGATAATCACTACCATTACCTCTTCTGGTAAAATTGTTTGTTAGCTGTGTGTATGTATTATATATCAGTGCTTTGTTAAACTGGGAACAGATTCAAAATGCAACTTCGTCATTGGTCAGATTTTAGGATGTGTCCTACAATGACCAATCAGAAAGCGGTATCTTGAATATTGGTTCCAGACTCAGTTTTAGTTAATTTTATTTGTCTGCTAAGAAAATTATGCAATTTAAAGTAATCTTATCTCATAATAATCTAGTTCAATTAAATATTTATATTTTATGGCTAATTTTAACCTCATTCTTTATTCATTTGCTATTTTTAAAGTTACAGAAAACTGACTTCAGCCATTACAGCCTGGTACAGTTGTAATATTATTTAAATTTTATAACTAAAAAAAGTAAAAGTATTTTATAGCAAGCTTGTGAAACTACATAACCTCAAAGACCAGTAAGTTTGTTTTGGTATATTTATTATCCTGCCATCCAAAATGGTTTTATGGCTCTTGAATTTTTTTCTATATTTTCTTTATGTGTTATACATTTTGAATAGTATTTGCTCTTTCTCATATTTACCCACCCACCTACCTTCCTTATTTGATTAGGTGCATTACTAGAAACTAACACTTTTTAAGCCTAAAAAGTATCAGTGAATTTTTCAACCATGCGTACACTGTATCTTTCTTTTATTGCATGATTAGGGAATACTGATTATTATAGTAAAACAACTTATTTTAGATGCATTTTTATTTTATTCAAATGTTTGTTTAATTGCAAATGAAATTTGTATTATATAATTTAATTAGATCACCTTGGTAATTGGATTATTTTTGTAATATAGAGTAGATTTTTGGCCTCATTATTTTTGTTCAATTTTAGGTTTATGAGAATTTTTTTTAAATTTTGCTGTTTGGAGAAAGAAATGTGAAAATAACAAAAGGCCCTTTATTTGGCCTAAGAAGTTCACTCAATAGCAAACAAGCCATATTGAGCCCTCTTTGTTATATTTCCAGTCCCTCCCTACGGCACCAGAATTTTAAAAAATTCACATAAACCTAAAAATTAAAAAATGTGGCCTTACTGTAGAATGCGTGTGTTATGTGAATACTTGTAGATTATGCAATATTAATATTAATAGGTTAATTTTTATGATTATATAGTCTATTTTATGTCTGTTCATTATGTTATGTAATTGAGAAATAAAGATCAAGATAAAATACATGTTTGTTGAATTGTCTATTTCTTCTAGGTTCAAAACCACCAAATAAATTTGTTCTTTCACACAATGTAAAGTGATAAGTTGCCAACCCCAAAAATGTCAACTATTTGTCCATGGTAACCTCTCAAAATCTACCAATTGATATAGATATCTACAGCTGAAAGAAAATAATGGGGGGGGGGAGGGGGGCATGCGTATCATATAAGAAATATTTTGTTCGTGAAATACGATGAATATATTTGCTCACATGCGTGGATGGATTCCAATTTAGTCTGTTGCCCCCTACCCTACTTTCACTTTCTTATCTAAGCCAGAATATCAAACATTTTTAAATAAAACTGTTTAATTACATCACATATATGTGTACAAATGATTTGGGTCCATATAGGCATTTGGTGGTTTGTTACCTCTGGTGTTGTGTAACCCTTTGCTCTCAATCAAATATGCCTTTGCTCTATGGTCCTGCCTTTCACACCAAATCAGTATACATGCGTCTATCAACAATTATTTTCCAAGAACCAGCATGGAAATGGTGTCTCTTGTCAGGAAACTAGGTATTGGGGTCCAATGGTCCTACCTGTTCATGCCCAATTGGCAGGCAATTGTCTGTGTCCAATTGTTTATTTAATTATAGGTTTGGCCTCCGTCTGTCCATCAATAAATCTGGATCCTGCCATAACTCAAACAGTTTCTAAGCTAGGCTCATGAAACTTAGTATGTTGATAGAGATCTATAAGGAGATAATGCACATCTAAATATTTTATATTCAGACAAAAATGTAGTTGCCATGGCAATAGAAACATTGAAAATGATTTAAAGAGTCTTGACTTCAAACCTGTATAGTTAAGGGGACGTCTGTATTGCTTGCAGTTCTTGTCAGGATACTATAATATAGATCTGGGTTAAAGGGTTAATAACAGTAATACATGTATGTAGATAAGGAGATATGTAGTCAATGGAGTAATGGTTAAAGGACTGATTTTTAACCTACATATAATTCAGTAGATAATGTTCAGCTTGTAAACACAATGCATGTGGCAATAGCCACCAGAGGATCAAAAACCTGGTGACATTCTGAAAAAAGTAAGTGACTAAATCATCTGGGGTCAAACACTAGGCCATTGCATATTTATAGACTGGATGCGCCTAAACTGACATTTAGGCCAATGACCCTCTTGTTTCATTATTTCAATATTGAAGGGGAAACAACTTATCTTCGTCATTAATTTCTAAGAAGTGGACTCAACTCTTGTCATTTCATTAATTTCTATAGGTAAATATAACAACATGTGCTTGGAATTTATTTTAAATGTTTAAAAGAAACAATTTCATCTTTGTTTTGTCTTCAACGTTAAATTTATTTCTGAGGTCAAGGGGATATAACTCATTTAATAATTTCTGAAGGTCAAGGGGAAGCAACTCTATCACCAATAGACATTCTATTGGTCAAAGGGAAACAAACTAATCTCTGACATTCTCTGTCATTAATCTAATGCTCAACGGGCTTTTCAACGTTCTTTCTTTGTTTTTAATTTCTGATCAAAGAGAAACAACTATTGGGTGATTTTCCAGAAACAAAACAGAGTTACCTCCCACAGTTTAAGCAATTGATATGTTATAACCCAGGGAAGTAACTAAATAGTTGTGATCCCGTCCATACTGTGAATACCATGGACTTTGTTCTCCTCTGACTTCTTCACCGTTCTGATGATCCCCTCCATTGTGATGTGACCTATCTTGATGTCCAATTATTCTCGAGTGTATTGGTGCAGATACGTGCGGAAGTGATAACGCAATCCCTATTGTTGGTCACGTGTCTTCGTACGTAGTCATTCCATCAAGAGAGTGGACTGGTTTGTAGTTTTTATTTGAGTGCCATATAAGTACCAGCAACATATCTCACGATCATATCCGTTCGAGATTGCATGCATGGTCAACTTGCATTGTGTACTTTGTTATTTTACTCGTATATTGTATTAACATCGTTTGCCAAACCGACTATCTAATTTAAATATTGAAATCGTTGATATTATCCCTCGCTTGCTGATACCCACACACATACCGAGTGAGTAATAGAGATGTATACGCGTCAACCGATGTGAACATGGAGAGCGGATGAGCGGATTAAAAACGAGGGGTGGTCTCAAAGGAACTTGAAAATAACATAAAGGGGTAGAGCCACGAAATGTCAATTTGGCTCCAGGTCTAATTTCCGTGAAATGACCATGTGCTAACAAAAACTTACGTATTTGCGTAATTTTAATATATTGTTATTGTAATCATGTCAAAGGATAAAAATAAAAAAAAAATATTAAAAGTTAAATTGAAATTTAATATTCGAAATTTATTCAGAAGTTTATTCAGAAGTTAATTCGAAATTATGGTCCCTAGAGGTAAAATACCATTTTCCCAATTTGCACCAAAATTCCTGAAAGTCTGCGAGGGTGTCAGAAACAGTCGTAGACCAATGCTATGGACTATAATCAAATCTAATCAAAATATTATCAACCAAATCGAATCGACCAATTCAACTTAACTCTGACTCAACTCAACTCAAAAACTCAACTAACTCAACTCAACTTACTCAAAAGCTCAACTCAACTCTACTCAAAAACTCAACTCAACTCTACTCAAAACTCAACTCAATTCGATTCAAAACTCAACTCAACCCGAGTCAAAAACTCAACTCAACTAAAAAACTCAACTCAACTCAATAACTCCACTCCAGTTAACTCAACTAAAAAACTCAACTCAATTCAAAAACTCAACTCAATTGCAAAAACTCAACTCGACTCAAAAACTCAACTCAACTCAAATACTCAACTCAAAAACTCAACTCAAAAACTCCACTCAAGTCAACTCCACTCAAGTCAACTCGACTCAAGTCAACTCAACTCTGACTCAACTCAACTCAAAAACTCAACTAACTCAACTCAACTTACTCAAAAGCTCAACTCAACTCTACTCAAAAACTCAACTCAACTCAACTCAAAAACTCAACTCAAATAAAAAATCAACTCAACTCAACTAAAAAACTCAACTCAACCCAACCAAATTAAATCAGGTCAGTCAATCAATCAATCAATCATAACCATGGTTACAGTTTTGATAAAAATATATTCAATTTGTCTTTTTGGTAAAATACATGAACACTTTCACGGATATTAGACATGGTAGCAAAAATGACAATTAGTAGCTATGTCCCTTTATAATTTTCATTTTAAAATTCCTTTGAGTCAACCCCTCGGTTTTATATCGCTTATCTGCTCTCCATGTCCACATAGGTTGTCGTGTATACATCTCTAATAGTACAGAGAAATTAACCTTAATGCATGAATATGTTGCAAGGTTCTTGCGATGAACATATGAATTTCCGCGAGCAAATCGTGCAATATCGGTCTTTTAGGTTGGTGTTTGTATTACACCTCGAGCGTCTTCGTGATACATTTGTACTCACAACCGTTATGAAAAACATCCAACCGGGGATATAAATATAGACAAGCATTATGCTATTATGCTAATAGAAGATCGAGGATCATGTCAAATTCTCTGTACTATCACTGAAGGACTGATATTGGAACCGGATGTAGAATATAATGAAATTCAGTAGAGCAAAGAAATGCCGTCTGCCCGAGCGGGGTGCTATTTCAATCATATTCCGGAAATGATAGGATTTCCTGGAAATGAAATATGCTCAAACTGAGGTAATCAACCTGTTATAGAAAAGGGGCAACACCCGATGATAAAATAGAAAGTTTGAATAGATCTCTCTCTGCATGTTCAATATCGGATTTCTGAGTGATAGGAGTTAGTGTTACATCACTAACAGAAACTGATTCATAAATTTCCCGTTCCTTTCCATTTTTTCGTCCATACTGACATAATTTATATATTAATCAGAATGCTGACAGTTATGACGGATGAGGGCGTAGTGGTGGCAGACGAACAAAAGTTGATTACCGTTGTTCGTGTCGGCATGTTATTTGGCGTCATCGGTCATTTGACAGAATATTTTAATTCCTTTACAGCGGTATATATTTAGATTTCTGAATTATATGAGTTTTAATCCTTGACGGCTTATTTCATGTTATACGTCAATACGTGTATAGAAAACTGTAAACAATCTTATTTATTTTATATACATGTATATAAACAATGTGAATACATTGTACATTTCGAGGAGTGGGGTTCCGGTTCAAGGTCTATCTTTATTCCTTGAGTGGGTTAATAAAGACTTTAATCATGTTGCCCAATCCTATTTCTTATGACACAACTATCATCTATGTATTAATTTAACTACTTCACTGCAATTAGTAATTTACTTAAATCGTTTGATATATAGTGTCAACTGTGTTTTAATTTAACTACTTCACAGCAATTGCTTAAATCGTTTGTTATATAGTGACCTAGTGCAATTAAATTACACGTTAAGTAATTGGCAGCTTTTGTTAATTTAAGTGCAAGTAGTCATTGCGGAACCATTTGTCACGCGTACAAGAGTTTACAGCATTTGGTTCAAATAAAAAACACACATCGGAAATGAGTATAGATACTGTGCTATTGAAACTAACACCCCTGCAGTATCACAATTACATGCGTCTGAGACATATATACATGCATATAACAATTTGTCAATGCTCACCAATACAGGACTCCAGTTCGCGTCCAAGTTCTGTTATCCATGTCGACCACTTATAGCTGGCGTGGCATGACACAGTCACATTAATACTGGTTATTTGTCCAACCTTTTGGGAAGTTAGGAGGGGGTTCTTGTGATGTGTTCGTATTCGCAATACTAGTCGATGGCGCCGTACAGTATACATGTAGGCTCGAATCCCAATAAACATGTAAGTGCAGACTATTGATAGCATTTACATTTTGTAAACACAAGTTAAAAAACATAGGCACATTAAAATTAACGATTAGTGCAGTATTTTTGGAAAATATGACGAGCCAAAAGCTTCTTGGCATAATTATAGATAATCAAACTGGCATGAACAAATTGACCATGTTCGTAAAAATCTAAATGCCAAAATTGCACTTCTAAAGCGCATTGTATATTTCCTAACACTGAAATGAAGATGTTATACTATAAATCATATATTCTACCAATATTTGATCACTGTACAATTTGGGGTAAAGATAATAAAAGCTACATTAAGAAAATTAGCGATTCTTTCTGCAAAAAAGAATCGCTAAACTCATATTGAATAAATATGCAAGATCATCATCAGAAGGGTTATTTCAAGAATTGAAATGGCTTTCCTTTTCCTATAGGTGCAAATATCATGCTGCAGTACTCACTTATACAATATTTAACAATATGGCTCCCCAATATATGTCAGAAACCCTAACTTTTGCGAGAAATAATCATTACAATCTACGTTCAATATCTCATAACGATCTTGTTTTAAATAAAAAACCTCACACAAATTACATGAAAGACACATTTTCTTATTTCACCATAAATATTTTGAACAATATACCTTATGATATTCGAAATAACACAAAACTACATGTTTTTAAGGAGAAATATAAGTATTCTCTGCTTCAAAATTGTAATGTAAGATGATAATTTCAATATATATTTGTCTGTCTGTTACCTACAATTGCTTTAACTGTAAATATGACTGAGGGTAATAGTAAATGAATGAATGAATGAATGCATGAATGAATGAATGAATGAATGAATGAATGAATGAATGAATGAATGAATGAATGAATGAATGAATGAATGAATGAATGAATGAATGAATGAATGAAAGAAAGAAAGAAAGAATGAATGAATTAATTAATTAATTAATTAATTAATTAATTAATTAATAAATAAATTAATTAATGAATGAATTATTATTATTATTATAGATGAGTGTATGTCTGGTGTTATTTCATTTTTTAAACGTAAACGGTTATGCATTTATACACATTGTAAATGATGTTTCTTGTTTTATATTGTTGATATATGTACTTTTAATAATGGAAGGCCTTGTTGTAAATAAGATATGTATTTTTCTAACGTATATATGTCTTAACATGTTACCTTCAGAAAATAAAGATTTTTATTATTATTATTTACCACATTTTTATTATCAATTACTTGTACATTTTTCTTTTTCATTATGTACATTATACCTCCATGTACATTTATATATAAATATCGAAACTCTTTTTCAAATGGACTGCAATCTGTTCCACTTGCAACATTATGCCCAACACAGATTTATTCCTCATGCCTCACAAGCCATCCCCGTGGATGAGTTAATACTTCAACATAGGGAAGCGGTAGGTCGAAGGTTCAAATCCTGGCGGTTTAGGGGTCTTTGTTGAAGGTCATTAGCTATTTAAATAAGCCTTGACGCAATAAGTTATGTATGCCAGTCAATCAGCATGTTTGCTCCCATTTAAAGGCAAGGGTCATGAAGTAAATATTCCAAAATAGAAGGTTTCTCATAAGCCTAATTGGCAGGCCCGTTAAATGTGTGCGCCATTATAATAAATAAATCGCGATTTAATTTTCAATTCTAAATTTGGTTAGCAGGTCAAGTAAATTTCTTAAATAACCACCAAATGCAGACTTTTAAATGTTTTTAGGCTGGTGTCATCGAAATATTGATCCGCGATGGTGTCATTCTTACCATGAGGGTCTTTAATTAAATCGACCGGAAATGCACCAAGTTTATATATTTAATCGATCATAATTTTACATTGTCTCCAACTGCTGTCCTGTTTTTGAGTTTTATACAATCTTTAAATAGGTCTATGTAGTTTACATGCACATGTATGCGTACACAGCAGTATATAAAATATACAATATACATGTATTTATATGCTATTTAATCGTACACTTGTTTCAAAATTTGGCAGATTATCTATAATCCGGTATTGAAAGATTTAATTCATTTATTTTGTGTAGCAACGAATTGCAATCGTTCTAATGTCACTCCTTCCACTGATTTGTTCTAAAGCACGGCTTTATTATTTAAATCTGATTAAAGCCAGGATTAAAAACTTATTAAATACCATACAAAACATTGAAATATACATTTTCCAGCACATACGCGGTACACATCATTGTTTCATACTTCATATGTTTTTGAAATCTGTATTTTTTCATTCAGCAGGATTGTTTATAAACTATTTTTAAAAATATTGTGAAATAATTGGCACCTTATGCATCGGGAAATGATTAATGACTTATAAATCTGGTGTGTGTTTTTTGTGGATGCAAATTAAAGCATGTGAAGAAAGGACGATTAATTTAGGGGCGGAAATGTGACCGTGGGTTTGTTATATAATCGTCGACAGACAGATATCCACCGTAAGTATACGTGTTTGTTCCGATACGTTAACGGTAACCGTAGTACTAGTCTGTCACTTACCTGGTACGTGATCCGTGGTTATAGTCCAACAATCAGAAAAATGATAGATTCACGAGGGGTGTCACTTTAAATGCCCTACTCGTACCAGAACGACTTCATTATGATGTTTGACTTTTACCCTATACGAAAATTTTACGGTGTTGTTATAGAGAGGTTGTTGCAATTCAGAAGGCCGCTCTGGAGAGGTTGTTGCTATTCAAAGGACCGCTCTGGAGAGGTTATTTGTCTTCAGAGGGCCGCTCTAGAGAGGTTGTTGCTATTCAGAGGGTCGCTCTAGAGAGGTTGTTGCTATTCAGAGGGTCACTCTAGAGAGGTTGTTGCTATTCAGATGGTCGCTCTAGAGAGGTTGTTGCTATTCAGAAGGCCGCTCTAGAGAGGTTGTTGCTATTCAGATGGTCGCTCTAGAGAGGTTGTTGCTATTCAGAGGGTCGCTCTAGAGAGGTTGTTGCTATTCAGAGGGTCGCTCTGGAGAGGTTGTACTGTACTGTTATACGTATACATAGCCTACCATGATGATCATTCTCGTCCACGAGGCATGTTCTTATGACATCACATTCATAATATAACGTCATTTACTCGACTTACCACGGATGTGTGAGGATGCCAGGAAATCTAAACCATATAATATCTACCCGATCAAAGATCTAAACACATTTTAAACGTTTTTTTAGATCTTTGACCCGATTAAGTAATGTGTTGCACTTTTAGTCCTACCGCAGTGTGTCGTCTGCGAATTTACTTATGACAAAAATGTATCATTCTATGGCCCATGTCATATTTCCATACCCCAACTACAATACTGCAGTGTTTAATATACCGTGAGCGTACTAGAAACATTGAAGGATATTTTACTGCTAAAAATTAAATGCTTCTTACAAATATACTGCCCAATAACCATTAACCATGACAACTTAAAATAGTGTCACTGAACACTGTACGTATTTTCAGAGACTATAGATACCACGTCTATAGTCTCTGGTATTTTATATCAATATTGTCCCTTGGTCATTTATTCTGAGATATACCTCTTTAGTTACGTCTATTTTTTGCTGGTAACTTGATCATTTGTGTACATACAAGTAGTGTCATTTACGTAATCTGTATCGTCCGACAAGTACATGACATCTGTATTAAAACTGCGATTTAATCTTACAGTATACGCATTTACTAGTTTATATTCGTATAAAAATGCCGCTCCCTTAACACGTACGGATCATCATTACAAAATTTAATGTTATAAACGTTTTTAATGATGTGCGTGAAGTTAGCAGCCAGTTGCCAGTTGCCAGTAGCAGATTCAAAGTTTTGAATCGGGAATTGGAAAATGGCAGCTAACTTCACAACCTAGCTGACAATTGGAATTTTTCTATCGAATCGGCAACTGCGAACTGGCAGACAGCAACCAATTCTAATTTTAATATAGGATCGAATTGGCAGCTGCGAACTGGAAGCCAGCTGCCAATTCGATGTTCCTAGTGGACACGAATTGGCAACTGGCAACTGGCAGCCAGCAGCCGATTCAAATTTTTCTCAAAAAATATTTTAACTCAGGAAAATCGAATTGGCAACTGGCAACTGGCAGCCAGCAGCCGATTCAAAATTTTCTCAAAAAATATTTTTACTCAGGAAAATCGAATTGGCAACTGGCAACTGGCAGCCAGCACCCGATTCAATTTTTTATCAGAAAAACCGAATTGGCAACTGGCAGCCAGCAGCCGATTCAAATTTTTCTCAAAAAATATTTTAACTCAGGAAAATCGAATTGGCAACTGGCAACTGGCAGCCAGCAGCCGATTCAATTTTTTCTCAGAAAAACCGAATTGGCAACTGGCAGCTAGCAGCCGATTCAAATTTTTCTCAAAAAATATTTTAACTCAGAAAAATCGAATTGGCAACTGGCAACTGGCAACTGGCAGCCAGCAGCCGATTCAAATATTTCTAAAAAAATAGTTTGACTCAGAAAAATCGAATTGGCAACTGGCAACTGGCAGCCAGCAGCCGATTCAAATTTTTCTCAAAAAATATTTTAACTCAGGAAAATCGAATTGGCAACTGGCAACTGGCAGCCAGCAGCCGATTCAAATTTTTCTCAAAAAATATTTTAACTCAGGAAAATCGAATTGGCAACTGGCAACTGGCAGCCAGCAGCCGATTCAATTTTTTCTCAGAAAAACCGAATTGGCAACTGGCAGCTAGCAGCCGATTCAAATTTTTCTCAAAAAATATTTTAACTCAGAAAAATCGAATTGGCAACTGGCAACTGGCAGCCAGCAGCCGATTCAAATTTTTCTAAAAAAATAGTTTGACTCAGAAAAATCGAATTGGCAACTGGCAACTGGCAGCCAGCAGCCGATTCAAATTTTCTCAAAAATATTTTTACTCTGAAAAATCGAATTGGCAAATGGCAACTGGCAGCCAGCAGCCGATTCAAATTTTTCTAAAAACATAGTTTGACTCAGAAAAATCGAATTGGCAACTGGCAACTGGCAACTGGCAATGGGCCATCGTTTCAAATTTTTCTAAAAGATCGAATTGGCAATTGCGAACCGGCAGCCAGCAGCCGATTGATTTTTTTTCCGTAGGAAATCGCGCAAATCCAATTTTAAATGTTGACGGAAACCTCGTTACGCATATTGTGCAAATACAAAATTATCATGCATATCGTTAGGTAGCGCCTATGCCCTGTTCACATGTCATACTCCATTTTTCGACCTGTTTGGTCAATTTTAGTAATTTAAAACAATTAAAACATACTGACAAAACTTCTTGTGTTGAGTTGTTTTACTTTTTTAAATAATAAGTTTAACCTCATATTCGCGACTTTTTGTTTTTAAAAACATTAAAATTTTGGAACTGTAATCTACCCGTGCATTTTACCTATAGGCATGCAAATTTTCGATTACATTGTTTCGTAAGAGTATAAACTTGTAATTTATGCTAAACAGTTAGTCACGTGTCGTTAACCGCAGAGGCCAGAATCCCGCAACAGCTGATCATTAAACATAGAGGTTGTGGGTTCGAAACCCATAATGGATGATCAACAACACAACGGTTGTAGGTTCGAACCTCGTAAGGGTTGACTATTAAACATAAAGGTAGTTTCCAAATCCGTCATGGCTGGGAATTGAACATAGAAGTTGTGGGCTCGAAATCCGTACTGGCATGCTGACCTTTAAAATGGGGGTTGTAGGTTCGAAATCCGTAAGGGCTGACAATGAACATAGAAGTTGTGGGATTTGAGCTCGTAAGGAATGACCGTTAAAATGTTGCTGGATCTGAGTCCGTAAGGGTTGACCAGTAAACATTGAGCCTGTGGGTTCGGAGTCCGAAGGGCTGATTATTTGACAAAGAGGTTTGTGTGTTCGAAACCTGTAATTGTTGGCCACTAAACCAGGTGGTTGTTGGTTCGAATCCTGACAAACATCAAACGTCATTTAATTATAAGACTCATGATTGGTTATATGCAATGAACAGACGAGGGTAGGGGGCGAGTGTTCCAATTAATCACCCACCTTTCATTATGGTTGAACTTAAAGCATTAAATCAACCGGTACACATAAATAATCAAACGCCCCATGTATGTGTTTGTTATGTAATACAAATAAAATTCCCTCACACAATGGTTTAATCGAATCTGAGTTTGATTTATACCCAAATATTATCAGCTGACATGTTGTGTAATTTTATAGGTTTGAAATAAATTATTTGTTTACTGCATACTGAACAACGGACAAATCATTTGCATTGTGTGTGATTTTGTTTACTTGTTTAAATACTGGACAAGAGCCAATCAAAATTTTGCGCCGGTTCTTAAATAATAAATAACTCCATAAATTGGCAAAGAGACGGTTTTATATACGTGTCGAAACTATACACCAAAGGCTTGACAAATTGTATCCGCGCTATAGCGGTGGAATTAATTATGATCTAACAATCAAATTATATTATCTTATTTCAATTGTAAAGACAGTTGAAATAATACGTCTAGTTTGGATCAGTTGACAAAATTCAATCTCTTGTGTAACATATAAAACTCTATCTGAAAATTGGATTTAATTTTAATAGTGCGAAATTAGAAATTGAAAAAAAATGGAGAATTTGCAATACAAGGTATGCTTATTATAAAGAAAATAATAAATACTTTTATATGCATGTACACGTAGGGTGAATTTTTATCTTTGATTTAAATTTATGAAATAAAACAAATTATACTATATGACAAAAGAAACTCTTTCTTTTTTGTGTGTGTCATTTTTCATTCAAGTTTCATAAAATACGTAGTATATGATCAGTACATGTTCATGTATGTGTTTACGTTGAAAGTTCAAAGGAATTCAAAGCGCTATTTTTGTTGTTTTCCTCTGATACTTTATAAAATTGAAAACAAGTTTTCATAATACATTGTAATCACTTTTGTATTTGAATTTCGGATACACATGACAATCTGTGCCCACTGCTCACAGACAAGCCACTCGGCTTTTATGAATCCCTGGGACAGTAGCTATCCGTTTAATATTTAAAAATCGTATATGAACACTCACCCGGTGGGTGGGCTTCGAACCCAACACCCAACGTCGACAGCACCTAGCACTGAAGTGACGCGTTATATTATTGTTATACATGTAGTTTTCAAGCGGAGTATGAACGTTTCGTTTCTTTTGTCACTAGGTATAGTACTTACCACATGCATAGGTTTGAAATAGTTGCATGCCAAGTGTTTTTGATATATTTGTGTGTTTTATCTTTGCGATACTGAAACATGAATAAACGAAATGTCAGCCGTGTAGACCTTTTTAGAAAGAATTTAAAATGTGAACTAAAATGAACCTTTATTGGAGTTTATGAATATATGGACTTAACAATCAATGTAACAAGTTAGTAACTAGACATATAAAACGACTACTAAAGTTGGGTTTTACTTAAATTTGTGGATTTGTCGTGTAAACCTATTGTTATTCGTTTGGGATTTATTATCGTGGATTTCGAGGATGAACTACGTCACGAAATCATTTCAAGTTGTTTTTCACTTTCTTGCTATTTTTCTTCTTTTGAACTTTGGAAACGACTTAGTTACAACAATGATCTGTACGGGTTAAAAATGCCTCTGGGAATTCTGGTTAAGGTCAACAGGTCGATGTACGTATAGTACGGAGAATTTGACCTAATCATAATTTAACAGCTGATATATTGTCTATATCTATAATCCCGACTGTATGTTATACATAAGCGGGAAGTATCACAAAGACGCTCGAGGTGTAATACCAATATAAATCTAAAGGACCGATATTGCACGATTTGTTCACGGAAATTTATATATTCAACGCAATTGTAATAATATTCATGCATAAAGGTCAGGATCACGTCAAATTATCCGGGATACATATACAGTCTATCCTGATTTAAAGATCACTTGCGAACAAACATCATTAGTAGTAAGCATGTCTGCAAAGACAACTAATTTCATCGCCCATCGTATCATTTTCATGTTAAGAAGGATACCCGTCAACAAAGATCACATGTTTATGTTATCATGTGTGGCATCATCCTCATAAACCGGTGTTAAGGTCCCAGCATATAGTTCCAGTAATCCCCTTGCTAGACGTTCAGTATATACTGGAAACTGGCTTTTCTCTTCTCATATCCTCGTGGCGATTGATAACATCAGGAATGAGGTGTCTAGTGTGATTAATATAAGTAGAATAAACTTGTTTCACAATCTACTTAGAATAAAGTAGTATAATCTATCCTTCAGGGTAAAGATATATGCTGTTGAACGAGGATGGTAGGTAGACATGTTTGACTGTTAAGCTAAAAACCTTATTGATAACATCCGAGGAACACCAAACAAACAAAACAAGATTGTTATATAAAGATAAGTTTCAAGTTTCGTGAATTATAGTGCATGTTTATTTTACAAGTAAAATGCATAAATCATTTCCTTCTGTTTTCAGATACGTCAGAATCATGAGTTCCAAAGTTGCTCCCTACTTTATTCTCACTGCGGAGAAGGTTATTGATCCAAATGAGCTGAAAGAACTACTTGTTCACGACAAACATTTGGACTCTCTGTGCAGAGACGTCCCTACAACACCACCCTGTTCCTGGGGTACAGGAGATCTTAAAAAATCTTACGACGAGTTCTCATTAGGAAGAATTCATAAAGGAAAGACAACAAAAGGGTTTGCGAAATATAAAATTCCGGTAAAAGAGATAAGACGGAAAGAAAGTTTAAATAAAAAGATGGAACTAATAAAAGAGAAACTTGAAAAATCAAGAGAACGGTATAAAGAGCAGAAAGAAAGACAAAGTGGTGATCTGACTACTAGTATTAAATGTGAGCCAAGCCACACTTGGTATGAACCAGGGAAACCAACAGGTATATCAACAATGGACGATATTGATGAAAACGAAGCCCATACTAATGAAAGAAAAAAGGTTAATGGACAACCGTATGTGTATTTTGTGGTATCCGATAAGGACAATGATGCTGGCGAGCGAAGGAAATTGAACAGTTCATCAAAGAAACGTAGTGCTTTAAAGGACCGGAAAAGCTCGAAAAAGGGTAAGCACGGTGCAAGTATCGTAAGTTTAGCGCGAGAAATCGGATTAAAATCGAGTATTGAATTAAAACCCGACTCCCGACAAGGTGATCCTAGTAGAGCGTCAACCAGTCATGTAATATTCCCAAGTGCGATACAAGAACCACCTAAACCGCAGTTTCCAAGCAACCCTAAAGGTATACGTTCAATTCCTAGTCCGCCAAGAATTCCGCCTGGTACACCAGCCACCATAATTTCCGGCGAAAACAAAATAGAATTGCTCTCGTCAGGTATGGACGCTGACGAAACTGTGCCAAGAAAGCCATTTTTGTCCGAGCCTATGTATGGTGGAAAGACCAAAGGCATCCATTCTACGTCACTTCAACATTTTGATTTCCCGACCATTTCCGCAGATCAGAAACGTCGAGCCTTAGGACTAGGAACCAGGTTTGAAGAATTCGCCTATCCAAAACCCATGTCAGAACAGAGACAGCGAAAAGTCTCGTTTGCTGACCCACTTCCAGTGATACGAGGCAGTGGATTTGTATTAAGTAGTGCTAATGAAATGAAAGACAGTTTTACTGTAGATACGCCAGTTTTGGGCCCAAGGGCGGTAACTATGGGCAGCATAACATTGCCTTCTGAACAGACTAGCAAACAAACAATGTGTCAGAAATACCTGTCAGGTGAGAGTATGGCGTCGGCTAGAAATGTACGAAAATCAGGTATTCCTCTTCCGTTACCTAAAATTGACATTGTATCTAATGTTTATGATGAAATGATTATTAAAATGATCCAGGAATACTTACAAGATTCCAACACACCAAGTCGTCAGTCACAGCTGGCACGAGAGCTATTGGTACATTTACAGAAACACAATGAACATATGAAAGAATTAAACGTCCCAAACGTTAATAAGAAAAATAAATCGAAAATCACTAAAGCCGTTCAACAACATCGCCAAAAGGTCCAGGAGCTGATAAGCAATGCGAATTCCACTGTGCCTCCAAACACGGCGGAAGATGCAGCAATTAGAGCTATGTCACCGGGTGTGAAGGCGACGGATATGCTCCTAGATACTCCAAATCTTGACGATGAGGACGAAAATCAAACAAATTCAAGAAGCACGGCTGTTCCGTATGTGCAGATATCCTTTAAATCCAGAGCAGACGACACACCCGATGATATGAAACAAAATGACGATTTCTTAGCCACAAAGCAACCGGACGGAACCGGAAGTGCGTCACGCGCGCGCAAAAGTCAGAGTAAACCAATCCTCTCCGTTGTTACTCCAGTCTCATTTCAGATGGCGCCACCTGGACTTAGTAGAGATGACAGTTTCGTGTCTCTTCCTAGCATGAAAGCGTAGACACTTGGACAAGGACGTTATTCAAGTTATATGAGTGCATAATATTGATAAAACATCGCCTTTTTCTTCGGACATGTATCGTTTATTCACATTCAGACGTTTGGACGTAAAACGGTATTGGACTATTATAAGCCTTTTGGGTTGTTGTGATAGCCGAGTGGCCTAACGCGTCCGTACTTCGCATTGCTAGGCGGTGGTGTCGTACAGTACGGGTTCGAATCTCACTGTAGGTGCAAACTATTTATGCAACATTTCGTTCTCTAATATTTGAGTGCGTTCATTTCAACGTATCCTTGATATTTCGTACAATCTGAGTAAATTAACGAGTTTCCAATTCATTTCGAGAAACAGTGTATGTGTATGTTGTTAACAGCTGAACATGTAATAGTGGTAGGGGTTACAATACATGTAACTTAACTGTAGCTAAACCTCAAATAAACACCGTCTCCGTAACAAACCCATCTCGAAATAAGAACAAATATTTAATTTCAAGTCTGTTTTCGCTGTTAATTTGTTTTCGTTCTACCACACATATTGAGAGTAACTCAATTAGCACAGCAGTTTTCATTGGTTATATTTCATGTAGCTTTTATTGTATTTATAGTGAATGAAAAAGATCTAATATATTAATTGAAGATTGTTGTCTACTAGTATATCCATTTTTCACCCATTATGAATCAGATGTAGGGAACAAACTCTTCTGACCGACACCTTTTCATGAGACACATAGTTTGATCGTTGTTAAGAGGTTGTTTATAGATAAAGTTGGAATTAATTTTACAATTATACATACATAAAATGTACATTGATAGTAAAATAAAATAAAACTGTCGTTGAAGAAAGCTTATTGCTAAAGAGAGGGTCGCAGTGGGTCCGATTCCCCGAAACAGCTCAAGTTGAGCTAAATCTCAGATCATATACAAAATTTATTGTCTCAAACCATTTTCTATTTATCTTTCATCTTATATTTTCTTATCGGAGACCGCACATAAAGAAGTTACATCAAGCAGAATTGTGCTAACATGCTTTGTTTAATACAGAAACATTTCAAGGTCCGACTTCTGAACATTATGTCTTGAACACAGGCTCAGATTGGAACTTGAGATACTTTAGAAGACCAGTTGCAAAATTGATCAGTTACATTATATTATGACAATTCATGTTTTTTTTTCGGCATAAAACATATACGTTATTCCAAACGTTTAAAAATGTATACGTTTTCCATGTTCCCAATACATGTATTTATTTTTTTTACAATGACGGTGTCCGAATTTTACTAAATGCTATTTCGTAATGCTAACTAGCATACTAGTATGTTCTACATGTCTAAATATGAATAAAGCCTTGGATTTATTTATTGGGTAGAACTACATACAGCTTTTTGTATTGTTATTGACGGGGGTCGCAACAAGTCAAATTTCGTTTGATATTTGATTTGTAAGGGTAAACTTTGTTAAAGTGCAGTTTATTGTATTCAATAAATGGTTAAATTTTGACCAAATACTTGTTCGCTTTAAAATACCGGCGGCGTGTTTACGCCACTTTGGATATAAAATGTAATTAATGTTATTGAACTTTTGTTGTTGAACTATTGTTATTAAGATCATTAACTTTAATGATTTTATCAGAAAGTTTAATGTCCAATCGTTGATCAATTATTATCCTGTAAAATCATAAACCATCGTGGGGAATTATTGTCCGTTGATTTTGTCCCTGAAACAAGTCCTAATCTAGTGACGTTCGTTTATTTACATGCATTTTTATTTTTTTACTCCTATAACGAATAAAGCTATATTTGTTATATTTATTATAAATGCTTTGTTGTAAAAATAAAAAATAAAAGTATTTTGTTTTGTACTTAATGATGTTTTATTCCTAATTGTATACATGTATTAATTACTCCTAAACCTTTCATATTCAAATGAGAATCCAATAACGGCACTGGTGGTCACATGCACCCTGAAGTATAAACAGACGTTTGTCCTACATGGCCTACCCGTCTGACACAGAAGACTAGTAACACGAACCCCAAGCCGGACATGGCCTACCCATCTGACACAGAAGACTAGTAACACGAACCCAAAGCCGGGCATGGCCTACCCATCTGACACAGAAGACTAGTAAAACGAACCCCAAGCCGGGCATGGCCTACCCAGCTGACACAGAAGACTAGTAAGTAACATGAACCCCAAGCCGGGCCTGTCCTACCATTCTGGCACAGAAGACTAGTAACACGGACCCAATGTCGGGCCTGTCCTACCATTCTGGCACAGAAGACTAGTTACACGGACCCAATGCCGGGGCTGTCCTACCATTCTGGCACAGAAGTCTAGTAACACGAACCCCAAGCCGGGCCTGTCCTACCCATCTGGCACAGAAGACTAGTAACATGGACCCCATGCCGGGCAATTTAACATTTTAAGTCCACGGCGAGAATGAGTACTCTCCGCGCATATTTTAAACAAAATGTCACGGTTTTTGTCCGAAAAAGGCTCAAATGCCTGGGTAGCAGTTTAGTCGGTTTCCGGTAAAAACTGTAAGCATTTGCACAAAAAGAATAAATGGCATGGATACTAGTACTCATTCTCCGCATGAGCGTCGTGGATGCCTTGTTAAAATCGGTAAAAGAAGAAAAAACTTTTTGTTACTTGTTACTTTTTGATTTCTACTTGCGTTCTTAGCCAATAAATACGTCATATACCACGGAGTATGTCCAGACTGTGTTAGAAAGCAAGTTATTACTGGTTTATAATTAATTCCAGGAATACTGGTTATTACGGAACAATTGTTAAACAATGGCTTTGATCGGTAAAACACTATATGGGAACGTACACCGTTCAGACAAAGAAACAAGTTTAGCGTTTTAACCAAATAGGAAAACTAGTACAGTTGTATACATCTCAATATTGCTAATGCTGCTGTCAGATTTAATCTATGTGTTATAGTTTCTTCACTTGTTATTTAAAACTATCGGATTTAGGTGTGAACGTATCGATACACAACACATTATAACATTTTAGATAGTTTAGTGGTTTTAGTCGGACATTTCGACGTTATTTAAAAGCATAACTTGCACTAAAATTAAGGTTTTATTATTTACCATACATTTTCAAACTTAATTTGCTTGACATTTGAAATAGATTTGAACCTTTCAGGCGGTCTAATCATCGGTAGATTACCGTAATCCTAATCTTTGATCAACGGCTTCAAACAAATAGGTTATCATATACATGTAATTGTAATTTATACGCGCTTAAAATACCCTAATAAAGTTTAACTCTTGTTCGATTTTAACTTGCAATCAAAGTTGCTTAAGTGCGAGACCGAATATTTCAACACACATGTATATCATAAGCCGATCAGATATTGCTCCGATTTAACCTTAACTATGCCTTTTTGTTCCAGGATTTTTAAAATAACAACTAGGTAAGCAGGTAACGTACATATAAACAAGTTCATTACAGACGTCCCAGTATCCAATGGCAAACATATTTTTTATTATAGTACATGTACAGTAAACTTCCTCAACACCAGACCCTGTTCGGACCGGTACGAAAGTCCGAGGTCCGGTTTTCTTGGGGTAATGTTGTGTATAATGTACACTTTGATATGTTTTCGAAGGGAATATGTTTTATGGCATTGCTTGTGACTGTGTAAATATAATTTTAATCACAACCATTCATTCACATTCATGACAAGGCTACTTGAGTTACTCATTTTTTATATTGGTTATTTCAAATTGTCTATTTAGGTACATACAAACCCCAAAAGGCAAAGAAAAGTTGACTTGAGACATATCTATTAAATACTATCTACTTTGTATTGTTTGTAGGGGTGACTATTGAGCCCATTTTTGACTATTGCAATACTATTGATATTGCTGAAAGTACTATTGCGATACTATTGTATTGCTGGGAACTATTGCGATACTATTGCAATAGTTATTGCTAATATTTGAACACCAGATATTAACTTGTAAATGCATGTTTGCACTGTGTAAGATATCACTTTGTTGTACAACATGCTAATCTATTATTTGTGGAAATGATTTAAAATTAATTGGACAGAAATAGATCAATACATGTTAACTAAATACTGCAATGTTAGTCCTTTGTGGCAGTTTGGATGCGTAGGATTATAAATCATTAGTTTGTTAACGAAATCGGTAGTTGTTTTAAATTAATAATAGACTTTATTCATAAAAAGGAAACTATCGAATCTATCGATATTTGAGTTAACTATCGGCGATAGTTATTGGATCGAGACTTTTACTATCGATGCATACTATCGGGACCCTCGGGATCGCAATGCATCGATATTTCGATGCATCGACCCACCCCTAATTGTTTGTTGGAATTAAAACGAGTTGTTATACCAACTATTACCCCTATTAAAAGGGTAAGGTAATTCGGCTTATGAGACAAGTATGTTCTGGGCACATATACTTTTCGACTCCAATCTTTCAATGCAAGGCACCGGACATGTAGACAAACCTTCACCAACCGGCAATATCAGAAAGGGTCTCACCAGGATTCTAACCTTCGATCTCCTCGTTCCCAATGTGGATACCATTACCACTCGGCTATAAATATATACCCTTACGACTACTCCTACTGGCAGAGCGCTGGACGGTCACATGGTAGATTTGTGAGTGGTTCTCCTTATAGACCTTTTTCGATAAAAATCGCCTGTAACTCGGCTTTCGATGATATTTTGCATACATAATCAATTTATGGTATCGAGTGCTGGCTTTCTAATTTTTGTGGTTTTAGGGAGAAATTTCACGTTCCGGTCGAACAATAGCGCCACCTAGCCGGACGTATTTTTTGACGTTTTTGATCAAGACACTGGCTACAGTATGACCTACAAATCCAGCGAATTTATCAGTTGCTTGTAGAAGAGTATGTACTGGTTGCTCTGTATGAGTATATACACAGGAACTTGCATTTATAATTTGAAAAAAAATGAAAAAAAAAATGAAAAAAAAAAAATGAAAAAAAAAACATTTTTTTCTCAGCTACAGTAGGCCTACTGTACTATTAAAATTTTTTTTTTCAATTTTTTTTTTCATTTTTTTTTCAAATTATAAATGCAAGTTCCTGTGTATATATCACGAAAACATGATAAGCTTCTCGTCGAGTAGCCATGTTGAAACATAACGTAATACACAATGTAAACAAATCAAACAAAGCACTGGTTAGATCAATTATTCACATATTTGTCTGACTTTGACATGCTTAAAACACATTATCGCCACGAATGCTTAAATGTAAATGTAAAAATGTGCATCATTAAATTGCACCTTCCACAACTCATTTGCTCAACTACACCGTTTTTGAATTTACATTGATAACATACAGAAATTTGCAATTATAGAAAAAAACTTTAATTTCAGAAAATCCGCTAGTAAGATCGATTCTTTGTTAATATTTATTTGCTATGAAACTATTTTGTCTGGTCTCAGCCAAACTTTACTGTTTTATTAAATACTGTAGCGCACAGACAATCCAAAGTCACACAGAACCGGCGACAACGCCTAGCCACCCACGCGAGAGTCAGACATAGAACGAACCACCGATATAATACCCTAAAAATTGATATTTCAAGCAAGCCCAAGTCGAATTGAGTCACGTACAGTCAATACGAATTACATATACATGTATACGTTATGATGCACTTTCTAAAGACACTGCTGAAGCCGGCGCATTATCATTTTCCAAACAAGTTCAAGCATAATTATTATATTTGTTTTGTTGTAACTATGTAACATATTAACCGTGCTTGAATACGAATATGTAGTACTACGTAAATGCATTTCTAATAATTGCAAGCACTCGGGTATACATACATGTATATTTACAAATTTTAAGTAAATTTTCAGTCCCAGTCCAGTTGACCACTAAATCCATGAGAACATTTTATATACATTACGCGATTCCATAACACTGTCCCAACCAGCGCAATCGTCTATCTAAGGTCTAGAAACTACTTTAATCACAGAATGCTTTTCCAAGACCAAGACCAACCATTGGTAATTATTCAACTAATAAAACCGTTTGTGCAGTGACGTCATACCGGTACGTCACCAACCAATTTTGCTTCCTGTAAATGCTTTCACTGCTCTTTCTTTAATCTCTCTGGCCCTTTGTGCCTTCAACTCACGACGACGTTCAACTGAAAGATAAAACGATACATCTCAATAAATGTGTAAGTTAATAACTTAATAAGATCAGTTTAGTCTATCCGAAAGGGCCGGCAGCAGCAGTATATATACAGACTCCGCGAAACGGTAAATCCGTCAGTCCTGACAGATACATTTTGATTAGGACTGCCATCCTGTATTTTTCTATTCAACGAAGAGGAACGGTTTCTCCTTTTACCAATTGGGAATGACAAGTTTAAAACCTCTTTACGGAGTCTGATGTAGAAAAAAACATACTATGAAAGGTTTAGATCCAGTTTTAGTGGTTTGTCGGTGAAATTGAAAACCAATTCAAACACCACATTCCTTATAGTCTTTCTCTTGTGTAAACTGCAAAACCAAGAACTTTTTCCTCTACAAAATTATACAGCTTTACGTATAGAAAGCTACTGGTGTTAAATTACTACATTAACAGGTACGATTATAACTGGGTCGCGTGTCATGGTTCGATGACATTT
The DNA here is from genome assembly GCA_947247005.1 of Spisula solida. Lineage (NCBI taxonomy): Eukaryota > Metazoa > Mollusca > Bivalvia > Venerida > Mactridae > Spisula > Spisula solida. Next base: position 56,995,409 of record OX365945.1, read on the forward strand.
TCCAGTGTGACATTGATATTGTTCACGACAATTTATTCCTGGAATAGTACGAAAAGAATCGATGACACTGCTTAAAAGCTGTCTTCATACCATGCTTTGGAAAATGCCTATATCACACCGGTATATTGCAACTAGCTAGCCCTTTGTTTGGTAAAACTGAAATTCAGAGTCAGGAAAATGCCTATATTACTGAACTATTTCGTAAAAACAAACTATGATACTAGTAACTATACTAGATAAGTGCATAGTTTCCTAAAAATCGAAATGATATTTTGTAAAAAAACGAATGAAAATAAAAATATTCATTTGAAAAAAGTACCCGGGTAGGTTGTTAGCGGCGCCGCAATTAGTCGGGATAGTCCGGCAGAACTTGGAAGGGACCGTGCAATGTCTCCTGTACAAAATGTTTTTGCATTTCCTTGTTCTTTGGACAATACCAAAACTGAATCTGGATGGTGCCACCTTGTCATCTTTGAGCAATTCTCACTACGAGGCCTTAAATGGGTACATTGATTTTCATGCATTAACCAGTATAAGCACTATTATTTAATCAAATGTGAAGCATAACACCTAAATGTTATTTATAGTTTAACCTACGTACATCTAAGGCATTCAAACGCTAGAGATTTTCACATTTTAGACCACTAATTCATATATTCTTGCAATGGGCATGGTTACTATTAGGTGGTTCATGGGGTAAATACATTTATTCGGACAAATTGACTGTTTCAACATATGGAGTTCGGAGATTTCCGTGTTTTGTACTAATAATGACGTAAATATAAGTAGACCAGACTTTCTATGTTCCATGAGTTCCGAGATTCCCGTGTTTGATCTGTATAATGACGTATGTAGGCCAGAGTTTATATGCTCCACGAGTTCCGAGATTCCCGTGTTTTGTATGTATAATGACGTAGGTAGGCCCGATTTTCTAGGTTCCATGAGTGCAAAGATTCCTGTGTTCAGTACGTATGAAGAGGTATGTAAGCTAGAGTTTCTATGATCCACGAGTTCCGTGATTCACGTGTTTTGTGCGTATAATGACATACATGTTTGTAGTAGACCAGAGTTTGAATGATCCACGAGTTCCGTGATTCACGTGTTTTGTGCGTATAATGACGTACATGCATGTAGTAGACCAGAGTTTGTATGATCCACGAGTTCCGGGATTCTCGTGTTTTGTACGTATAATGACATACATGTTTGTAGTAGACCAGAGTTCGAATGATCCACGAGTTCCGGGATTCTATAGATATACCATATCCTTCGTTTCACACTATTTTTTACTTTTAAAGAAAGATATCTAGAGCAACACCCTCTTAGTAGCAACCAACATTCACATTATCACCTTGGCCATGGGTTGCTATCCACGAAATGTGGCCCTTCAAATAAAAAATATAATAGTAAGTCGGACAGGGAAGACAGCACTCAACGTAACCAGCCGACTAAACAGAAAACACAACATCACATAGACTTTACGGCACGGTGCCCAACACATAACCGAACGAGTAAATTAACTGCCCAAGTCTCAGCTGTCAAACGGGGGAATGACCTAGCTGAATGACGTAGTTTCAACAGTAAAAAGGCTTATATGTCCTAAAGAGTTGAAGAATAGCAATATTAAAAAGCTGATAAAAAGACAGATAGCAACATCCGTTGTGCGTCTCTGAGTTTTGGGTACCAAGTGACATTGAGTTGAACAAGTGTGTCCATCGATTTACCGCTACGTCACTCTTTCGAAGTTTTAATACAGACATATATTTTCGCAGTAAATCATTCTCACTGCATTGGGCTACAAAGGATAGTATTAGCAACGCACAATACCAATTCATTACTGAGTACATAAATCAAAAGCATACAATGGAAGTAAAAACTATATCCATAATTTGTATTGTGTTATTTGTAGCTGTCTATGAATGTACTGAGTAATATAACTGATATATTGGGGGGAAATGATTGATGTATAGATACACTATTGATTAACCTCATTAATGAGGTATCTAATTGAGCGACAATGTGTATAAAGCTCCGTAATCCGGGCATCGGTACAAACAATAGTGCATTCAACGCACTCATTGCAATAGAATGACCTTCAGATTAAAACGTTCACCAACGATTTATTTCATCGATGCGTTAACAGTAGAGTTACGTTTCAGTTTCCTGTAGTCGTAGTGAAATTACTTGTCCCATCATTATCGTATTGATTACGTCATTGTTCTATAGACGCTTGCAATGATGAGACGCTCTATATATCCAATGGTTTAAGCTCAATTAAGGAAATCTCTTTTCAAGATGGCGGACCGGAAGTTCTAATAAATTGTGTCAGCAGTCGCTAAGAACATGTCAACAGAAAACGAAACATTATCAAAAGAACGAGGACATATCAATAACTCATGTAACAGTGAGCGTCACATTCAATTCATTCTAACTTTTTCAAAGAGCCTTTTATACACATCCATAGGCCTAAGAACAAAGGCAACGTAATTCAATATTTGTTTAAGAAATAAAAATCTGTTCGCGTTTATTGTCGGTGAATAAAACACGGGCAGGAGTTCGGATGCGGAAAAATTAAATCACAAGTGCGTAGGCAGGAGTTCGGATGCGGAAAAATTAAATCACAAGTGCGTAGCACGAGTGATTTAATTTTCCGCATCCGAACGAGTGCCCGTGTTTTATTCACCGACAATATACAAGAACAGAGTTTTTATTTCGATTCTAAATACGATAATATCCCGCACTATTTAACTGCGCGCATTCCATTTTCACCCATTTGACATTGAACATAATTCCACGCTGAAATTGATTGGCTTATTAGCTGGTACAATTACCTCCCTCGTTAATAAAAACGACCTTCGTAATTTTCTGAAGGAAATACCACATTTTAACATTGAAACAATTTTAATAACACGAGTATATGGTATCTATTTCATAAAATGAAAAATATAAATGAATTGATTATCAGAAGCTTTAATAAAACTTGGTTTCTAGAGTATATTGGAGTTTCTAAAAATAGATGCGTCATAGCTGTAACACTGGATTCTCGTGCAACTCGCCTTGTCATCGTGACTCGTAGAAAATGTTACTATAAAGTTTACGTTCATTCATTCATAAATATGTCACGTGATACTGGGCGTAAATAGAAACAGCCAATTTGATAGGTATGTTTTATGGGGGTAATAATACATTGTTAGGTCCGCTCTATATTTAAACGATTAATCCGCAGATCGTGTTAGAATAATTCGTTTAAAACTTGTTTCTGATGTTTTTAGTATTACATACTTATCAATTCAGACCATATCACATTATAAACTTGAAACCATTGTTCTATTTCAACTTACTAAATTAATACTAAGTATTTTTACATTTTATCAATGGTTGACGACTCGAACCTTTTGTTAACAACAAAATACATGTAGCTTTAAAGAAAGTGATGTTGGCGCATTAGCCAAACGTTGACGAAATTTTCATTTTGTTTGTATTTGAAAGAAAAGTATCACAACTTTTATTTCAAGTTTGAAGTAAAACAGACGATTGGATAAAAACACGAATTATATCGGAATTTTTATTCTATGAATAACCTTAAGCATTATTTCCAGTTTATGTCTTATTACGCAATCAGTACGAAGGCACGAGAATATTTGTGTTTTGATGACGTAAACAAGGTGTCCCAATAAAAGGGAACCTGCCTAAAACCCTTGTAACTTATTTAAGTTTTAATGAATTTGATTACATGTTCTTTTGTAAGAGTGTGTAAAAGTGATCTCTCCTTCTAAATTAGGTATTTATTAATATGTTTTGCTTTAAAACAGGAAGCGACGTCATCATTTTACCTAACGCATCATTTCCTGTTATTTTTGGCTGACTTACGTGGAAAATGTCATCATTTGATCAGACATTGTCGTATGAGCGTTCATTTTGAGAAAACAATGACGTATACTCACGTGCAAGATGTACCATCCGTATACCCCATGCGAAGCTCCAGAACCAACCAACCAGCATGAAGGTGACTGTGAATAGTTGCGATAACCCCACCCATAGATTGACACACATCAGTAATATGGGCTCCCGATCATACTTGGCTGGAACACGTGATGTCGCACAAGTAAATATACATAACCCACTGATGATTGTTCCTGAAAAAAATATAGCATTCCAAATATTATTTACCAAAGAAAACTGTTACTTAGTGCGACTCGTAGTTCTATGAGTAAGCGTTCTGAACCAGCAAAACCAAATCTTCCGGAAATGAGAAAATGATGTTCAGTTCGCCCATTTTGCGCGGTTAGAAATGCGCACGAAGCACACCTGATCGATCTTTTTCCAATAATCAGTGGTCTTATTCTTCTGTACTTCGCATTGCTAGGCCATGGTGCCGTACATCATGGATTCGAATCCAACCGTTAGTTAGTTTAGTTTAGTTTAGTTTAGTTTAGTTTAGTTTAGTTTAGTTAGTTAACTAACTATTAGTTTAAAATCCTGAATTGAGTAGGTTAATATGATCTTTCGTGGCCCTGTATACGGTCATGTCTTCCAAGTTGTTAGTTACTTAAGAAACAGAAAGTTGTATTGAATTTGATATGATTACCTTATAAAAGCCAACTGTTTTAAGTAATGCAACAATATGTACGTGAACATGCTCAATTGGAAGACCTTGGAATAAAACGGTTGAACATTTAATCTAAATTAGCAATTTCTAGACAACCGATAAAGCGGGTACTCCGGTCTTAATACTTTATTGACGAAAGGATTCGTTTGTTTCCATAAGAGCATGTAATATTCAATTAATACTTAACATTATACGTCATAACGAATATACAGCACACAGTCACATATTATGACGTATTCACAAAGTTTTACGGCATATATTAAACGCAAAGCCCAACACAGTTTGCGCAAATACCCAGTATCAATGTGACTACTCCCTCGCAGCCGGAGGTCATTGGCCAATTCAGCAGGGAGATAACCGAATGGCCACGCACTGTAACTGTCTCAGTTGAACACAAAAAAATGTGACTACACCTCAAGACAAGTGATTGCACTTGAGGGTACAAAACATATGTTTACAACGAAATGAACAATGGCAGTCTGAAATATGTGCGACACCAAATCTACGAAACAATTCATATAAAATGTTTAGATACACATTCATTTTTGATGAGATACACGTATAATTTAGTCATTTCATTTTTATAAAAGGGAGTTCGTTGCAAAAAGATTGAACAACAAGCTTCAAAACTTAGTTACGGATCGCCATATTTGACTCAAAATGATATGAGCCAGTCTCCAGGAAAACCTGATGTTTTGACACTATGTAATTACCAAAAGTAACTAGGTTTTGAAAAAGCTATAAAATACGAAAACCAATTTATCTATTGATTCTATTTTAAGTAATTTATAGAACTATATCTTAGCTTTAAATTTTCCAATGAATTATGTCGAAATCACTTAATTCGTTGCTATGGTGACCAATTGTGCAAAAGATTTTAGATTGAGAAAAACGAGGAGTTGGTTGTTTAAAAAGTAGTAGCCTTTCTCTGAATGCAAACAAATTTGATTTTAATATATATTTTAAAAATTAAAATGTAATTCTAAAATATGCTTCCATTTTGAACAGTTTATGTCAAGAATTGATCAAATGGTGTAATTATGAAATACTTTTTATAGTTACGTCGAATAACGTTTCAATGACGTTTGCGACGTCACACAAAAAGCTCCAAATATGGAGTATACAAAAACAGCTGTAAATTCCTTGAAAATCAAAATATTAACAAAATTTCTTTTGCAATTTGCTTCCTTAACATTACCCTTTAAAACAAAGGAAAATCTAAAAATCAATATTTTCATCAAAATAACAGGTTTTCATTGAGACTGGTTCATATATATTACACTATGACAAGTGTAACTTAACAACAATGATAATACTACAGAGCATGTCACATACAACATGTAGTAAATTGTTTGTGAGTGACGTGAAACACAAAGAGAGATTCGGCGGTTCAACTCAACGTTTCGTGATAACGGGCTCCAATTCTGTCACACGAGTATAGGATACCTGTTGAGTCTGTACGGGAGTCACCCAAACAATGCCATATAATTCAATACGTCAGACATCCATCTATTGTGTGATAGAGATGGACCATGTTGAGTTTGAATCCACAGTTCACGGAATTATTTGCATTTAAATTATGGGGGATCTAGATATCTTTCCCCACAACCAAACTAACGTTATTTATGCCACTGAAGATCCTATTAAAACCCCATTGATAATGCACGGAAGATCTCTTGCAGTTGGTAATAGATTGTGAACGATCAGTGATTAGTTGATTACATATTTGAGTGACAGCGACTCGGTTCAGAGAAAGTTGTATTGGTGTCATTATCGTGTCAAGATTCGATTTGCATAAAAAAATATTAATTTAATTGGGTGGCGACAGAAGGATAGCAATACCTCTATGTGCGAATAAGATGGCGTAGTTAACGAGCTCTCGATAAGCATGCCAATAATAACAACTGGAATGCGTTTGTTTTTATAAGGTTAATCATAAATCAATCCTCATAGATTCGTGATATAAAACTGGAAAGTAATAATCGTTAGATTCATCGCATTATAGTTTTAATATAAAAACCTGTATTGATTGCATATATATACGTCAGCATTAATTCGACATTATCCAGTGTAGAAAAACCACACTACAGGCTACAAATGATGAAAGTTTAGATGAAACTTGTGAATATTGGAAAACAAAAATAGCCGAAAGTATTTTATTTCCATACCGGTATTTATGAAACATACGCCGGTATTAGGGACAATGTAAGCTTTCCACGACATGTAGGATCCTATCAGCAGCTGGGCCTTATTTCCAGCACCCTGTGAAACCTTGGAAAAGAAAACGGCTTGGAATTGTAATCTGATCCGAGTGCTTTACAGGGTGATGGAAAGAAACGTCCAAGCTGCTGAAAAAGATCTTATAATTTTCCCCTTAGACTGGCATTTGTTTCATAGAAATCGATGAAGTAATAAAATACTTACGGATAATTTGTGTTTTAGATTTATAGAAATTTAGTGATGTCAAAGTCACGTGGTATTGCTAGCTAGTCAATGGTGCAGATAAACATAACCCACATAACCATAGGAATCAAGCCTAGTCTGAGAGGCTCAAATAAGCTTGGAATGATTTTTGTGTGTACATGTATAATTTATACATTGTATCGTGAGACTGCTCATACCCGACTCTTGATTTAATTAAATAACAAACTAAAACATCTGGGAATCAATAAGAACACAATACCATTTATAATTGAAGCTTAAACAAACAAAGGACATCTGAGAAAGAACAAATAAAACGGTTATCGTCATCAGGCTAAGTAGAAAATGGCCATTAAATATTCATACCATAATTATGAGAGTATGGGTTGATCTTTTCATATGCAAACATTTACGCGGACGTCATTGACGGAGTAGTCCTTTCGCTAGACGACAACGATTTTATATTTATTTAGTCGTGTAGAAATTGACCATATAACCATAAATGAGCATGAAAGAACAAGAACATAGGGTTATGTTTTGCATGATGTTTTAATGTTCCCATGCAACTACTCCTTTGCATCCTGATACATCAGTGGTTAGTAAAGTTCCAAGACTATGTTTTGGATGAAAGAATACTCTTTTGGAACGAGAATATTCATTTGAGTCCATAACAAAAATATAAAACATTCATTGTAGATTATGTCAGCCAATGTTACATTTACGTCAAATATATATTAATACCTTTTACGTGTATGTGTCGGAATGACCATCGACAACAATACATGAACACCAATATGTGTGAAACCAATTGTTCATTTCCACAGTTATCCACAGTTTCTATTGGAAATTATGTTAACGTTACAATTAGTTACCATCACACTGGACAAATACGTGTTTATTGATATCCTTTCAGAAAATGTTAGTTTGTTGTCAACAATAATTATTGTTCAGCCATAAACGGGAGACAGTTGACATACGCATGTATACTGATATCCACATGTACTTACACTGTCATAAGCAACCGGTAGCTTCCAAACATATAATAAAGCTACAGAACATGCCCGAAACCAATGCCACGGCAGAGGAACATGGCCGTGACCAAAGCCACGGTTTAACATGACCATATACAACGACATGGTTAAACATGGCCGTGAGGAAAGCCACAGTTAAACATGACCGTAAACAAAGCTACAGAAGAACATGACCATAGCCAAAGCTACAGAAGAACATGACCATATTAAAAGGTACGAAAGAACATGAGCAAAGGAAAGCTTCAGAAGAACATTACTGTAGACAAAGCCACGAAAGAACCTGACCATATCAAAAGTTACGGAAGAACATGATCAAAGCAAAGCTACGGAAGAACATGACCAAAGAAAAAGCTGCGGAAGAACATGGTCATAGCGAAAGGTACTGAAGAACATGGTCATAGCGAAAGGTACGGAAGAGCATGGTCATAGCGAAAGGTACGGAAGAACATGGTCATAGCGAAAGGTACTGAAGAACATGGTCATAGCGAAAGGTACGGAAGAGCATGGTCATAGCGAAAGGTACTGAAGAACATGGTCATAGCGAAAGGTACGGAAGAGCATGACCAAAGAAAAATGTACGTAAGAACTTTACCATAACCAAAGTTACGGAAGAACATGACCATAGCAAACGTTACGGAAGAACATGACCATAGCAAACGTTACGGAAGAACATGACCATAGCAAACGTTACAAAAGAACATGACCATAGCAAACGTTACAAAAGAACATGACCATAGCAAAAGGTACGGAAGAACATGACCATAGCAAAAGGTACGGAAAACATTATCAATCGGTCATTCAGTTTTCTTAAACCAATACTAGATTTGATTCTTGTTACAATTAAACACGTTAAAGTCATTCATTCAACAAAATTTAATCATAACTTCCAATGTGATAAAAGATTTAAACGTGATTCTAAGATACCTAAACATGATGTCGAATGTTTCTAGTAAACCATACATTTTGTTCGGGTGTCACATTATGAGGACTCCGTCTTCAGTGTGGATATACCGCGTAGTATGTGGCATATTGTTTGGTTGAGAACGCAAGCAAAATCTGTCAACAAACTGTTCAACTGCCTGGAAAGCAGTTGTGTTGGTTTCGGGCAACAACTAGGACATATTGCACAAAAGAATTAAGTAGCATGGATACAACTCATTCTCGGCTTCAGCGTAGAAGATGTATCTTTAAAATCGGTCAAAGAATAACATACTTTCGGTTGATTTTAACTTTTTGTTGACCGATTTGTACTTGCGTTCTTAGCCAAACAATTACGTTACATACCACGTGGTTTGTCCACACTGGTATTATCATTTGGATTTCCGGTCACTTTTAACACAGTATCAACATAATATGGACGATGATAGAAATGAAGCTGTGTGGTAACAGATACGTACAGAAAGTCAAGTGTTAGTTTATCGATAAGGGATTGTGGGGTCAAACTTTACACATCTTGGTACAGTCGATCCCATTCTAATCAGACCCCTCTAAATCGGTCAACGGGCTGGTCTTAACTTTTTCTGTATACAGTTTATGTCTTTGAAACAGATACACTTGTATTCCCAAATACTGTAAAATCATTATTTTTCGCGGAAGTTGAATTTTAGTTGATTCTAATGTTAAACAAAATGGTATGCCCACGATTTATCGAACTTCCAAATGCATACTAGTAACATGGTTTTACCCTTCCATGTTTTGTAATAAACGAATTTACGACCCCAACGAAAACGGATTTTTGTCAAAGTCCACGAAATTTAATACCCACGAAAATATGTGATTTTAGAGAACATAGAAATGAAGAATAACGGGAAATTCGTCTTGTATACTACATAGGATCCTTGTTCACGAACATTATCTGGATGAAACTTAGACTAAAAAATCATCCTCATACATCAGTGGCTAGTCAAGTTCTCCAGACGGACGAAGAATACTCCAGTGAACGAGAATGCAAAAAATGTGCTTCATATATTTTCCAGCTATATTCTGACTAAAAACGGTTACAAGTTGAGCTACTTAAATTATAGTCTTGACTCAGTTTATATAATGCACTCAATGTAAGAACCTCTTTTTTAAAAAATGTTTCTGGTCATAAGAACTTAGGATAGCACATTCTACTGTCAAACCAATGTTTTGAAATTATCGAAATTAAGCAATCACCTGCTTTAAGCCGTTCGAGTGTGGTGGCAAGCGAAAGGGTCCCAGAAGGGCTTTCGAATGTGTCCCCACATGGCCTTAGCTCGAAGATCTAGAGAAACAAGCTTTATCTGGAATCACCCGTTTCTGCCAATATTATTAATTACTTATAGCTATTTTTATGTTAACATACATGTGTTCAACAATAGTCTTTATTAGCTGCATTTCACGTACCCTTTAACTAGCTGCTTAGCACTGTACATTGTATTCTTATTTTGAATCTTAGTACGTTTAGTACGTTTAGGCAAGACAGAACAGAACTGGAACAATAAAACACGCAATGCACAAAAAGAACAATATAGACATTTCTAGCTCTGCATGAAAAAGAACCTACGTCAAAATAACGAATATTGAGTTTTTATTACTTTTGATAAACAATTTAAGATTGACAATATATTATCATCATTATTATTATTATTTATTATTCGTAATGAAGACTTACCACTGCCCGGTACGATCATATTCAGTAGTAGACATATTACCGCCAACCATAACGGTAGATATGGAATAGCCAGACGTATCCAGGAATCTTCCGGTGATACGACACTTCTTTTGTTCTCCTCCTCCTCAGGGATGTTGATGGTCGTATAAGGAATTTTAGCGTCAATTGATCGCTGTGACATACGTGTAGGTACCCTAGAAATACTCGACTCTCGTCTGATCTGATCTTTTGCAGTGTTATTTTCAACGGTTAACTCATTAGTGATAACAGTTTCTTTCGTCTTCGCAGAATTATTTCCAACAGTTACCTTCGGTACAGCAGATTTAAACCTTTCCAATGGTGTGATTCTTTTCGAACTTTCTGATTTAGTCTCTAGCTCACTTATCGTAGAATACGACTCTGTCATTTGATTATCATTTGAAATACTTTCCACCATAGTTCTAGTTTCCGAACTATTTGCCAGAGACCTATTGGTCCAATTTTCAGACTGTTTCGAAGGCGACGGTACCGTCGCATCTTCGGTTGCTCCTTTGCTTTGAGTATCAGAACGTTCTGTGGAAGAAATGTTCGTCTCGGCCACCTCGGTATCTAATTCAACACTTTTAACAACATTCGGCATATCCCTTATGCCCTCTGATACGTTACGTACACCATTGACCTTAGTCGTTAATTCCATAGGTTCCGATTCACTGTCAACATCCTCTAGTCTAAGAACATCCAACTTTTTACCAGAATTTAACTTGTTCGCCATGTTGAATATACGACGTCTGTGTTCATCTGTAAAGATTCTTAGCTCAATTTTCCTTCATTAATACACCCAGTCAATAATTCAGTATGTCTAACAATAAACCCCATCGTCGTGACATAAAACATTTAAAAGTTTTCTTTCATTCTTTAACAGAGGTTAATGAAGCGTACGCAACAAAACCCAGTGAATGCGTTATCTCCTGGCGATAAATACACTAAACAAATATCAATTATAAAACGCTCTCTCGGAGCCTGATCACATGCATACGATACAACAGAATCAATGCTGCTCATAAATACTCACAGACATTAAAAAAAGAAAACAAACTCAAGCCACCATAACAAATCATGAATTATCCAAGCAATTTCAAGTACGCTCTCATGGGAGCACCTGTGTTACATTTGTATGTCAACGACGAAATGAAACCTCTTGGCTACCCATAATGCCACAAATTAATCACGTGGTTTATTTTACTTTCTCAGACTGCGCGAGACATAATTAATAGCTGAAATCTCATAAGCGGCTCAATGAGCTTCCGTTTCTGGTTTTATCAATGGCGCCTTAGAAACAGTTCCGCCACGGTTAATAGTATTTCAAAGACAAAAATTGGCCGTCTCGACGTATAACTCATTCAAACAGTTCACAGGCCCAGTTACAGCGAATGCATGCTATACAGACGATATGTGTACATGCATATATGGCTTTTCCGTCATATTCCAAGTTATTTAGATATTATTTTAGAAACAACTGACGATGACGAATATTCTAATTAAAAACATGCAGCTATATGCACGCAACAGCTTTTACCGTGCAAGAGTTTGCATACCACACATTGTCTGAGTGCTCAGCGATATGGATGAATATTTAATTAATTTATAACAATTAAATTGACAACAGCGCACTTCACTATTGATTGAAATCGAGAACTACCCGCAGATAAAATATTGAAATCATAACTCCAAACAACTTATTTTGCATTGTCAATGTGTTCATTACGCTGGATCATTTACCAAACACATCGTGTAATCTTGTATGCGCGACATCAATCTAAATGTTATTTACAAAAATACCCTAGGCAGATTTTTAGTTTATAAATTTGAGTATGTAGATGTAAAGTTGTTTCATTTGTTGTTGCTCAGTTGTTGATCTTTGCGGTCTTGATCACAGCAGAACAAGACGAATTTATTACGCTTCCGGCTTAGTGCATGTAACGTTCGCACAACTTCAACTCGGCTAAATTCTAGATGTCGGCTACATTATAGGTTAAATGTTTCACTGCCGATATCAATAGTTTGTGATTTACAATATTCAAAATCTGCCCAGATCCTGGTGGGAGCTTCTCTACGTTTCGAATCTTTATCTACCGAATGTTTGCTTTTGTTTTAACTTTTTCACTGCCGATACAAGTTTGTCTTAAAATCCAAAATCGGTTAGATTCTAGCAATCTACGTTCTACATGTTTCACTGTCGATATCAACGGTTTGTTTTTCTTATTAAATTCCAAATTTGATGAAATCTAGATGCCGACTAGCTTCTTAAATATTTTGAATGTTTTATAACTGATGTCAAATTGTTGCTTCCGTAAAATCCCAAGTCTGCTGAATGCATGTGTCGGTTTTGCTATATTTTGTATGCTTCACAACCGATATTTAATTGTTGCTTTCGTAAAAAAACTGCTTAATGCAAGACGTCAGCTTCTCTACGTGTTTTAACTGCCGATATGAAAGTATTGGCCTTGGCCTTAACTCCAAATATATAAAACCGAGATTCAAAATTCGGTCGGTTTTCTTGTTAAAGTCCAAAAAGCTTTTCCAAGATGTCCGGTTCCCTGCATATCTACGGTTACAGTTTATTCGATAGCAAGCGTGTTTGCACCACTGTGACCGATTTTCTATAGTTTGTCTACTTTTGTGATATCCTATACTATTGATAATGTTATGATTACAATATAGCCTCCTCCTCCATCAACGACAGATTGGTCAATTACCTGGGATATAGTTAACTTACAGTAGAATGTGGCCATACAGTCAACATTTGTATATACACTGTACAGTCATGTCTCGGTATAACGACTGATAATTTCATATAACAGAATATAGAATGGAATATAGTTTTTTTTTCATATTTAGCAACTGTAATACAATTAAATAATTCATATACTGACATCATTTTATGGGGACAAATGTTACAAAACGCTCTTGGTATCAATTTCGTATACTGACATATTCGTTACAACGATATTTTGCTTGGGTACAATTAGCATCGTTGTATCGAGACCTAGCTGTATTCAATTTCATGAAACTATTGTTTTATTTATAATTAGGCTGAAGGAATAGATAGACATACGGGTAGAGGCACTCATGAATATGCCTGCCATATTTCAATAGAAAGTTGACTGGCAAATAAAGGCTATGCTCAGCAATCATTCATTGGACAACGACTAGAAAAGGTGCAAATCACAGGACGCAATGGAAACTGTTTATACACTAATGGGTACCAAGAGGACAGATGACCATATAGTTTTTGTTACAATTAATTAATTTACTTATTGTCCTAATAAAAATAAGTGTAAATCATCGATACGGCCACCTACGGTATTAACTAATAACTTTGAATTACTATTGTACTTTACAGGTGTACAGGACGAAAATGATATACGCCACATTGTCAAATTAGCAAGGTAGATAACTACGAACGAACGAACGAACGGTGTTTTATCCACAAGGCAGCATGTGTATCCTCTCCCAGTGAAGAAACAGCATGATCTGTTCAGAGGGACAGACCGAGAGAAATCCACCGAAGGAAGAGAGATACATTAAATACAGTCATGTCAGGCGCTGCATGAGTGCGGCTAGCTCTTTTTTGAATATACAGTCTGGTTCTTTCTTTAATGTGGCCGGTGTATAACACCAATACACAGCTTCCTAGCACCTTTAACCAGATACTTTACAGTTCACATGGTCAGATATAGCGAGAAATACTATAGCATTTCAGAAATGTCCTGTTCCCATTCCGGGGGTTGAACCAACGACCTCTTAATTGACATCCCAGTGCGTTACCACAGAGCTATCGCCGCTATAGTATTCAATACCTTCATATTTAACAAGTTCTCTAAACTAATCACTTTCTCGACACCTCATTTCTGACGGCATCCTTCGCCACGAGGGTATGAGAGAAATTAAAGATGCTAATGTTCCGTTTCAAAGCTGAACTTTGAGCACAGAAACAAGTGCTACCATGTTTAGTTTGGCTTTGATATGACGTAGCTATGGTAACATTAAAAACGTCTCTTGTTTGTTTCGTCAATAAATGTAATTTAATAAATACCATTTCATTACTCAAATCAACAGCACGAATAGCATCGCCGTCATGATTGAGTCGTGGAACGGTGCGGGCGGGTAATTGACACAGTAATTAATTATCAACAAAAGTGCAAGTATGGAGAGTGGATTAATTAAATACACACTATATATCACTTTGTTGATAGGAAATGAGATCGGTCATAATATCCGGTAATGATGAAGGTAAATAACACATGCAACACTAGCGGTCTTCAAACGAGATGTATGTCAATACATGTAAGGCTAGAGTACACATGCGTATTTGAAGTTCAATGTCCCTTCATAAGCAAGTTGCTTTTGTAACCCAACATCGTAAATTTATTTGTACATTCCGGAAAAAAATGAGTTTCTGTAATCGTTAATTTCAAGAAAAAGCAAATTATTTATATTGGGGATTGGGTGTGTGGTCAAAATTTTCAAATCTGCAAACATACTAAATCAAAAGAATTCTCCTCAACAGGTATGCACTGGGATATCAACAATCAACGGTAACTAATTCACGCGACTACGTGTCTTCTGTCTTGTCGATTATCAATTATAAGCGACGGTTAGCAACTGTATAATAAATTTAAAAAATAGTTTTTGACAGCGAAGCACAGAACTTACTAACGAAACAGGACAGCAATGAAAAGTGTGCTTCAGTACGGTACGATTAACTTCCCTTTCTCCTTATAATGGATCGACTGCTGTGATATTTTAGGAATAGAATTTCAAATTCCTATCGTTTTTCCATGGACTTATTGTGCTTAATACTATGGTGTACGGTAATGGTCAAAATAATCTGGATTACCTGCCCCTTACACCACGTAATTTGGTCAGGTAAATTGTTGAGAACGTCACTTATATCAGAGTCTGACATCAAATTCATGAGCAGCCTAAGCTACGGTAAGCACCAGGGTATGGTTTTGCTTGACACATATCATGGTTGGTTTTCATGCCGCATCAATGATCAAAATGCATGATGCTGGTGAAATTTGGACTGAATCGTTATAAGTAAAAAAATAATGCACAAGTCACTATGATAAACAATTTGCTAGTCGTACTAATAATGTCGAAAAGAGGTCAAAGGTTAATATTACCACACTGTTTTGCCAATGCGACTGCATACTTTGACTACTTTGTTATTTGAAGGAAACATCAAAAGGGATATGTTTAGAACAATATCGAATACATCTTTTATCACAATGCAAATATTTTACTTCAAACAATTTCATTTAGTACCTTTCTTGTTACCTTTTTAATACCACATTCCGAAAATACGAGGGTATATCCAAAAGTAATGTCACTGGAATGCTATTACATCGTGCACAATGTAATAGTAAAGCAACGCCGCGATTTAAAAGAAAGTTACATATTTATTTTTTTATACTAATTTATTTAAGGTCGATTGTGAAACAAGTTTTGCCAACTTATATTAATCACTCTCGACACCTCATTCCTGATGCAATCCATCGCCGCGAGGCTATGAGAGAAGAGAAGAGAAGCCAGTTTCCCTTTTATGCTGAGCGTCTAGCAAGGGAATTTCTGGTACCATTTTTATTTCGTCTTTTGCAATATGATAACAAAATGTCGTAACAATGCATTTTACAGTTATTGGGATATTTACACACGAAGCATGCAAACAAACGGACATTGCCACAAGTCTGACGTCAACGACGTCATAATGACGAACAAGTACTTTCGTGAAACTAACTCCATCTGGAATTTTCGTCGTCCCAGGTTATCTTTGTAGGCTCTGTATAATCGAAGCAGCCACTTCCCCGTCCTTTTAACGGTTAAGTGTATACTAATTTATTTAAGGTCGGTTGTGAAACAATTTTTTCCAACTAATCCATCGCCACAAGGGTATGTTCAAAAATGTGCAATTCCCCTGACACCCACTCTCTGCAGGTTCAAGTGTCCCCAGTTTTTTTTACTTATTTATAATAATCGAATAATACAAATACGTTTCATGTTAATCACAATTGCATTACTGTCATTTTGATATCGTTTTTATAAATCTTCAACTGTAAACAAACACACCAGAAAAGCAGTGACATTACTTTTGGATATACCCACGTATTAACATGTTCGTGAAGTTGGCAGGCTAGCGGCCTAGCGGCCTAACAGCGTGAAGTTGGCGGCCTAGCGGCCTAGCGGCCTAGCAGCGTGAAGTTGGCGGCCTAGCAGCCTAGCGGCCTAGCAGCGTGAAGTTGGCGGCCTAGCAGCCTAGCGGCCTAGCAGCGTGAAGTTGGCGGCCTAGCGGCCTAGCAGCGTGAAGTTGGCGGCCTAGCAGCCTAGCGGCCTAGCAGCGTGAAGTTGGCGGCCTAGCGGCCTAGCAGCGTGAAGTTGGCGGCCTAGCAGCCTAGCGGCCTAGCAGCGTGAAGTTGGCGGCCTAGCAGCCTAGCGGCCTAGCAGCGTGAAGTTGGCAGCCTAGCAGCCTAGCGGCCTAGCAGCGTGAAGTTGGCGGCCTAGCAGCCTAGCGGCCTAGCGGCATAGCGGCCCAGCGGCCTAGCGGCCTAGCGGCCTAGCGATCCAGCGGCCCAACAAAGTTGGCAGTCCAAAAAAAAAAAAAAAAAAAAATTGTGAAGTTGGCGGCCTAGCGGCCTAGCAGCCTAGCGGCCTAGCGGCCCAGCGGCCTAGCGGCCTAGCGATCCAGCGGCCCAACAAAGTTGGCAGTCCAAAAAAAAAAAAAAAAAAAAAAAAAATTGTGAAGTTGGCGGCCTAGCGGCCTAGCAGCCTAGCGGCCTAGCGGCCCAGCGGCCTAGCGGCCTAGCGATCCAGCGGCCCAACAAAGTTGGCAGTCCAAAAAAAAAAAAAAAAAAAAAAAATTGTGAAGTTGGCGGCCTAGCGGCCTAGCAGCCTAGCGGCCTAGCGGCCCAGCGGCCTAGCGGCCTAGCGATCCAGCGGCCCAACAAAGTTGGCAGTCCAAAAAAAAAAAAAAAAAAAAAAATTGTGAAGTTGGCGGCCTAGCGGCCTAGCGGCCTAGCAGCCTAGCGGCCTAGCGGCCCGGCGGCCTAGCGGCCTAGCGATCTAGCGGCCCAACAAAGTTGGCAGTCCAAAAAAAAAAAAAAAAAAAAAAAAATGTGAAGTTGGCGGCCTAGCAGCCTAGCGGCCTAGCGGCCCAGCGGCCCAGCGGCCCAGCGGCCTAGCGATCCAGCGGCCCAATAAAGTTGGCAGTCCAAAAAAAAAAAAAAAAAAAAATTGTGAAGTTGGCGGCCTAGCGGCCTAGCAGCCTAGCGGCCTAGCGGCCTAGCGGCCCAGCGGCCCAGCGGCCTAGCGGCCTAGCGATCCAGCGGCCCAACAAAGTTGGCAATCCAAAAAAAAAAAAAAAAAAAAAAAAAATTGTGAAGTTGGCGGCCTGGCGGCCTAGCAGCCTAGCGGCCTAGCGGCCCAGCGGCCTAGCGGCCTAGCGATCCAGCGGCCCAACAAAGTTGGCAGTCCAAAAAAAAAAAAAAAAAAAAAAAAATGTGAAGTTGGCGGCCTAGCGGCCTAGCAGCCTAGCGGCCTAGCGGCCCAGCGGCCTAGCGGCCTAGCGATCCAGCGGCCCAATAAAGTTGGCAGTCCAAAAAAAAAAAAAAAAAAAAAATTGTGAAGTTGGCGGCCTAGCGGCCTAGCAGCCTAGCGGCCTAGCGGCCTAGCGGCCCAGCGGCCTAGCGGCCTAGCGATCCAGCGGCCCAACAAAGTTGGCAATCCAAAAAAAAAAAAAAAAAAAAAAAATTGTGAAGTTGGCGGCCTAGCGGCCTAGCAGCCTAGCGGCCTAGCGGCCCAGCGGCCTAGCGGCCTAGCGATCCAGCGGCCCAACAAAGTTGGCAGTCCAAAAAAAAAAAAAAATAAAAAAAAATTGTGAAGTTGGCGGCCTAGCGGCCTAGCAGCCTAGCGGCCTAGCGGCCCAGCGGCCTAGCGGCCTAGCGATCCAGCGGCAGTCGAAACAAAAAATGGGAAGTTGGCGGCCTAGCGGCCTAGCGGCTTAGCGGCCTAGCCGCCTAGCGGCCTAGCGGCCTAGCGATCCAGCGGCCTAACAAAGTTGGCAGTCGAAAAAAAATATAAAAAAAATGTGAAGTTGGCGGCCTAGCGCCCTAGCGATCCAGCGGCCTAACAAAGTTGGCAGCCGAAAAACTAAATATTTGGCAGCCTAAAAAAAAATAGTCGGTCCTCCACTCCAACTCGACTTACACTAACCTAAGGTAGCCTCAAGTGTAGCTAGAGTGACGGTCGAGTTAGTGTAGGTCGAGTGGAGATTTGGTATTCACATGGGTAACTCGTCCTCGACTTTCCTGAGTGTGTGACCGTTATAATAAATGGTAGGATATTACACTGTACATACAATCTGTGCTTTATTATTGAATTGGTCGGTATGATTATTGCAAAGATTATAGTGGATCAGTTAACATAAAACTTCGATGTAATTAACATTGAATGAACGTACAAATGTATATAATGATTTACATTGATATATTCCAACAAAACAATTATGCAAGGCAATGCCTACGCATTTAAAATAAATAAAGGATGCGCATATCGAAGAAGACAAATCGTACCGTATGCCTTATGTTTTCGCCGTGGACTCAATATTAAATATCATATCACGTCAATATGAATTCCACCGACCGTCAAGCAGGTAATGTCATGTTAATAATTTAGAAGTCGGAGGAAATGGACTCAGTTTACTTTTATAAGCAGCATCACTGTCATATGATGTTGTTAATTACAACACATACATCGTACATACCGTTCCGGGGAAGCCCGACAGCTAGAAAGCTATAATTCCTGGAATGTCATTTAATGTGCGACATGTTTAAAAATAATAGTACATAAGATAGCTGATGCATGAACTTCTTGGTTTTAGGTTGATTATGAAACAAGTTGGTACAACCTTGAACAAATATTAACCATTCTCGACACATCATGCCCGAATTTATCCATCGTCACAATATATAATACAATACGTAAGAGAAGAGAAGCCACCTTTCGCTTATTATGCTGGACATCTTGCAAGGGAAATACTGATACCATTTCGTTTTTAGCATGAAGTGACCCCGGATCGAACCTGGGCGTCCCGCACTCGAAGCGGACGCTCTAACAGTAGGCTATCGAGGCGGCACATTGACACATGAATGATTGCAATGCACATCATCAGTATTTGTTGCTAGTTTGCACGTTTTTATTCATTCAAATATTTTAGTCATCTTCATATCAACACTGGGTGGGATTAAAAATAATAATATGGCAAAGAATGAAAACAATAACGTTATAATTTCAATAGTTATGCTCCATATATAAATACCATGTATTTAATTAACATCGCAGTAATATGACTAAATTTTAATTCCAGATACTTCATACACTTATTACAGTAACTTTATTTGTCCAAATAATATACTTTTAGATAACAAATTATAATTAAGAAATAGTTCACATCACTGAGGGCCCTATGGCATTATATGTACTGGCTGACTAGCCAGTCCATATAATGTCATTGGGCCCGAAGTGATGTGAACTATTTCTTATATTATACCGAACATTTAATATCGATATTATAGGCCTACTTTTGTAACTAGATCTAGATACTAATAAGAAAACATTACATACATTTGGGTTTAAGTTGTTTATGTGCTACAGAACTACATATCATTATAGGGAGACCTTACATCTATTTTGGTCTGTTTGCATATCCACCGAAATAACGCAGAAATGTGAAAACCCGTGTTGCTATAATAAATCTATAGACAACTTTTAAGTTGTTTCAAGTATAATCTCCATCACTGGAATTTCGACTTTTTTTTCATTTTTATGCAAACTAATGCGTCTTTAGAGCTTATATTGAACTTTGTATCATAAACGCACATGAGTTGATCCATGCAATTACTGTCGGCAGGACATAAATCTAATTTAAACAAAAAAAACGTTACAAAAAGAAAAGTTCGCGCAACGTCACGCTCTATGGTAGCGTCACAGTATCCATGACGTCATGCAATAAACAATACGTTTATTTCAGCTGCCGGTCAATATTATTTTGCCGGTCCATATTTTTATAATATTGACCGGCTGTTGTATTTGGAACATGCAAATCAGTCAGTCTATCTCTGGATATATGGACCGATTAGAATAACAAAGAAACAGTTGAATGAAATTTGGGTGAGGTATAATATATAAAATTATATTTATGGTTGTATATTTATCAACCCACACGATCATATGAATTTGTTGTGTAGTTTAATTTGAAACTACAATAACTTTTATTAGTCCAACATTCGTGCGCTAAATCGGTATGCACGTAACCACACATTTGAGTGTAGCTGGGGAACTTTGCCAAAAAATTCACATTATCCATGCTTTCTAAGGATTTTCTTCTATCCGGGACATTTCTAAAAGGTAAAATCATATCCTTAAATTCTTCTACCTCGAATGGATTGTCCATTTTAGTTAGTGACTAACTTTGGTATTCACTAACATTCCATTGAGTTTGGTTGGAGTCACGCTGAAGTCGACGTTTCGCTCCCTCGAAAATTCCTCACTCAGTCGAGTCAACTCCAGCTACACTTACCGTTGTGAATACCAATTTCAGGTTAGGTCGAGTTCACACTCAAACGCACGGACGAAAAAACAATTAAATTTGGATTAACTCAGTGAGTGAGAGTGGAGGAGAGGATGTGAATATGGCCCATAGTGTTTATCCCAATGTATTTATACTGTAACATTTATATATCACTGTACCCATGTTGCATAGATGCCTGTGATAAATAAAGTTCCGTTTTGTTCTGTGAAAATTCTAATACATATGCGTTGTTGAATTTCTCCGTATAGATTCGGAGGCAATAACTGTAAAATTAGACTGTATTTCAGTCTCATCCATGTCTAATTATTACAAAATAACACTTATTATATCACAAATAAAACATGCATATAACCATTCGATATAGAATTAATTATAAGAGACTCAACTTATGTACAATCACATATATTTACACATTGCAACCAATGAGCATCCAATGTAAAAGTCACAGTATTTTTAAAAAGGATGAATTATTTGAGGACACTACCGAACGACATAAAATATTTGAGGACACTCATGAATACGACCGTTTATAAGAAAGGGTTAATGAAAAACAATAGTTTCACAATTAAATGATCTTATTTTACTAACCATGAAATTTCCAAAACATGTATAACATATTAATAAAACAATAAACCTTTCTTTTTCGAAACACTTTCAATGTCTATGATCGTACGTTACTATGATTATACGGTTTGGTGTTAATCTTCGTCACAAATATTGACAAAAAAATCACGGCCGTGAAATACCACAATTTTCTAATCATTGTCATTTTATAAATATTTGCGTTATTGATAATTCTCAATATTGTTACATATTTAAAAACTAAAGAGCTTCATAACGATATAAAACAATAGAAATGGAGTGAATCATAAAAAAACTGGTACGGCCGTGGAATTCGAACACATTAAAAATATAATTTCACGCCGAGAAAATTGTGTATACCGGTATATTCAATTAGCCGTTATTTTATTTCAATATGTTTGTATATTTTAAAACAAGAGAGCTTCTTTTTTATTTTGATATAATTTATATGAAAATATGTTAATAAATAAAAAAATAAACTACTACGGCCGTGGAATACGAACACAAAAATGTGTAGATTTTTTTCTCGAAAAATAGTCTGTGTTTGAACCATTATAATTCATATTTGCATGGGCATAATTTCAATTTTTTATATTTAGAAACTTCAGAGCGTAATCTTTAATTTCATATCAACATTTTAAAATTCGTCAATAAATTACAAAATTAACCCCCCCCCCCTCCACGCCGTAGAATCAATCCTTTGTTCTTGGTTAAAATAGCATAGGGCCGAGAAATACACTATTCCGCTAACGTCACCTGTCAATCAAAATGTGGTGGTCATTTATAATGGGTCATTCGTATCAATTGACCAGACGCCGACTCCACCCACTTAATCTCGTTGATCCAACCAGAGCGTGTTATCGCTAGACCGCTACACGATGTAAACCTTGGTCGAGATATAGGTTATAGAGGAAACATTGGTTTTGAAATCACTGCTACGCCTATAACTCTTTAGTTTGTGTATATATCTAATCGACAGTGGTTTCACGCGAAAGGTCTATTTTTGCAGTATAAGAAGGCACCAAACAATTTGAAGATACAAGAGATATTAATATTTTATCACGTTTTAAATAAACCATTTTATTAGTCATTTTTGATCTACAAAACATGGTAACACATATAACTTTTTTGTCAGTGACTATGTTTGGATGACATCTGAATGAATTAACAGGTCTGTTTCTAAAGAATGAAACACACCAACTATGTTTGACAATCATTACATATTAACATTTATAGCGGTTTTAAAACCCGAGAAAATTCACAACAAGGTATATATATAGACAATTTTGCATCCGGGAAGTATATTTCGACTTTTATCATCTGAAAGTCATTTTAATGCATCGTCCACAAAAAGCCGAAGCATTTAATGTTTATTCTTCAAACGAACTTTTATTTTAGACTTTGGCAAAGTTAAAAAACAACAATTAAAATGTATTTATTGTGAAACAATCGACCTAAAATAAATTGGCATGAAATGAATAACTTTCACTTCGGCTAAATAAAACATATGTGTGGTTCAGGAAACATTGGTGAACAATAGGATAGGTAGGTAGACATTTGTTTTTAGATGTAGGTGTTTGACATACATCAGTGGTCACGATTCACCGGGAAAATAGTTCTATAGCCATAGCACTTTGCATATGCATTCACTGTATAAATTGGTATCGTTGACGGTACTTAAAGTATGTACCTACAGTATCTCCGACTGACAATGAACATGTCTACATGTATTTGATAGAGAAAATAAATAAATATGTTTTTACAGAAAATAAAAACGTCAGTCTATTATAACATGATAGATGTACATTTCATACAGAATCGCCTACCATAATAAATTTAGCAATAAATACCAGAGACTGTAGTCGTAAATACACAGTTTCTGCCGGAAATAATTCTACAGCACACGATTATAATTATGGTCATAAAATAGATTTAAAAAAATAGCAGACTTAGTTGAGAAATTACTCGTAGACAAATTTTTGCATTTTTCTCCAACAAATTTTATTGGAAAGTTTGTTGTGAAAGGACTGGAATGTAAGCCAAAACACTCCTTAAGATTTTCTTAAGCGAGTTTGTTAGTTTGTTATGCTACGGTCACAAAGCTCGTACGATATCCGTACGAATTTACCAACTCGAACGAGTCCTGAATGTTTGAAATCCTAACGGTACTTTTTCATTCGTAGGGTCTGGTCACAGCTCGTACGAACCTCGTACGATTTATAGAGATGCAATCGTACGATATCCGAACGGACATCGTAATATCCATACGGACACCGTACGGGGCTCGCAAAGAGCCCGGCCGTACATCGCACGGTGCTCGTAGATCAATCAGAGCTCGTAGATAACTCGTACGGTGTCCGTACGGTGATCGCACGATGGCCGTACGGTGTTCGTGCGACAATAATGGATATATTCAGCGAATTTTAAATTATCTATTTTAAGACCCTGGTCACATTGATCGTACGAGCTCCGTGCGAGTCAAATTTTAGCAAGTTCGTACGGAGTCCGTACGGACATCGTAAACTCGTAAGGGCATCGTACGGATTTTTGTAACTCGTAGAGGACTCGGGAGCTCGGTGAAAATGTTTCACCGATCTCCGAGTTGTCTATGAGCTCGTAGAGATATTTGAAGTAGAAAGCTCGCAATGAAGCTGTCCTCACCCAGTTTATGTATTATTATATTATGTAAGATGATTTTGGATTAGTTGATATTTCATGTCATGTTTATATATGTAAGAAAAAATGCATAACTGTCCCTCGACAGACTCTGAAATTCAGCCTATTTCGCCATAACGTTTTGAATAGTACAAAGGGTATATACACGTATGTGTCTCATGTGTACCACACCAAATATATATTTTTACCAAAAGAATTAAGTGAATGCAGTAGAAATAGGATATACATATATGTAGATGCATAGACAATGGTTTGATGTGTACTAATAAGTTCTGTGCACGAGAATCACGGAAATAACAACTATCATACACTGAGCGTGTGCGGATCCAGATGGGGTGGGCCTGGACCCTGGAATTGTGGTCATGTAATACAATGAGAGGAGTACGTCTTGGGTGGGAGTCTACTGGGTACCAACTTGGATAAAATATTGCTGGTCGGACCCCTCTCTAGCAAAATAACACGAATCCATTCTCATACATGTATTGCCGGGTACCTGGCAGAGTTGGGCCTACCGGCGTCTTACCAAACGACTACATCAGTTATAACCTAACTTTCTCCGGGGTTTGAACTTTCGATCTCCCGCTTCCTATACGGACGCCAAAATCACCCAGCCACGGTCGCGGTAATATGTCATGGATCAAAGTCTGGTGCGTCCCTACTTGGAGAAAGGTTGTTGTCGGATATATCGATGATGCTAATACGAGAACACGATGATGATAATACGAGAATACGATAGTTTGATGATGATGATAGTAGAATACGATAATGATAATACAATAATAGGATGATGATAATACGAGAATACGATAGTATGATGACGATAATACGAGAATACGATAATGATAATACAATGATAAGATAATGATAATACGAAAATACGATAATGATAATACAATGATAAGATAATTATAATACGATAATACGATGATGATAATACAATAATAAGATAATTATAATACGAGAATACGATGATGATAGTACAATGATAAGATAATTATAATACGATAATACGATGATGATAATACAATAATAAGATAATTATAATACGAGAATACGATAATGATAATACAATGATAAGATAATGATAATACGAGAATACGATAATGATAATACAATGATAAGATAATTATAATGCGATAATACGATGATGATAATACAATAATAAGATAATTATAATACGAGAATACGATAATGATAATACAATGATAAGATAACGATAATACAAGAATACGATAATGATAATACAATGATATGATAATGATAATACAATGATAAGATAATGATAATACGAGAATACGATACTGATAATACAATGATAAAATAATGATAATACGAGAATACGATAATGATGATACAATGATAAGATAATTTATAATACGAGAATACGATGATGATTATACAATAATAAGATAATGATAATACCTGAACACGATGATGATAATGCGATAGAACGATGCTGATAATTACGAGAATACGATAATGATAATACGATAGCTCGATGATGATATTACGAGAATGCGATTATGATGACGATAATGATAATATGAGAATACCATAATAATGATATAAAAATACGACATTGTTTTCATGAATTAATCAGTGTTGTGTTTTTGCTGTTGGCAGAGTCTATCTACCGGAACTTGGATACATGATACAGTTGCAGTATCAACATAATAGCAGTGAATGTTATAGTGTGTACAACAATGTCATAGTGTGTACAACAATGTCATTACATGTACATTCGAAATAAAGATATTAAAAGTCTGTGTACAAATGTTGTTATACTCGCACAGTCTGTCTGTCTTCCAAAATTTTAATTTTTCAATATTTCAATATACACCATACTCATAACTATTCATTGTCATAAGTAAAGCAGTTGAGATAATGTTCATTATCTACATCTTAATGGCGTCCCATGCGATGCAAAACCTTGCAAATTTCCATATCCGTAAGGATATCGTACGATACTCGCACGAGTATTTCGTAGCTCGTGTGGTGTCCGCACGAGCCTCGTGCGAGAGTATACAGACTTGAAAAATATCAACGGGCTCGTAGACAGCTCGGGAGCTCGGTGAAACATTTTCACCGAGTCCTCTACGAGTCACGAAAATCCGTACGATGCTCGTACGATTTTCGATATCCGTACGGGCTCCGTACGGACGCCGTGCGAGTTCGCCAAAATCAACTCGTACGGAGCTCGTTAGGAGCTCGTAGTGCAAATGTGACCGTAGCATTACCTAGTAAAACCCTTTAAAGATGTTAAAAATTATATTCACGTAGTTTTTCATTTACATAGCACAGGTCACTCGGTCCAAATGAAATTATTGCACAGTTTTTGGAAAATATTTATGTACATGTACACTAGTCAGATGCACCATTATGCAATTATGCATCCTGGTAAGCATACTTAATAATACAAAATTTGAGAAAACCGCTGTTAAATACAACCTGCAAACAAAAACCACTATATAACAATATATTCAAAAAAATAATGTCATCTTCTCATCAGACCATTTTCAATGATATTAACCTGTACCTCTTGAGAGGGACATACCTTTCATTAAATATCACTATTTGCAGTTTCCAAATGGATGGTCTTTATAGGCAAATACTAGTATTGGACTATATAATTATATTTAATCAAGATCTCGAAGGTTTTTGTTACAATTTAGTATGAAGATATTGGCATACATTTTGTACCATGCATGTTTATGTAAAAGAATAATAAACAAGACAAGACATTTGATTAGGCTGGGATTAAAACAGTAGATGGAAACTTGTTTTTTCATAATGCCGTGTGTGACTGTTGCATATATGGTGGATACATATCCAGATTTTTTATTTATTTTTATGGCGATTCCCGATCCTGATCACAACCACGGACATGGCACACCCCAAGCAGTCAATATAACAGTTAGGCCAATCCAAGTGACTCGGAAGTCTGAAGATACTCAGATTCACATTCTACACCGTCAACCTAAATCTTGATTTGGCAATATTTTTAGTTTCGTCAGAGAACTGTCTCTGTTTTCGGCTATTTCTGACTGGGTAATTGTTGAACTACATAATGGAAGATCATTTAGTTATTTTGCCAATATATGTGGCAAAGTAAATCCCTTGTATGCCTTGCCATTATTGGCAGGCTGATTGTGTGAATTTGTACTCGAAGTTATCGCTTGATTGCGGGTTTACATATACTGTATAAAGTAGATCTATAAGTTTCTTGAAGTTAAAAACTCGAAAATTCATATACATTTAATGTGAACGTAAGTCAGTAGGTGTTGAATTAATATGAACTAAGGCACAGCCTATTTTAGCGAATTATATCTTAACTATTAAAGAACAGCTTAGCTATATCATTTACACTAGGCAAGTTGATTCCACATGTACTGTACGATAGCAATTTGTTGAGGTTCAAAAACGCCAGAAAAAGTAACATGATCATCCAGGACAGAATGATTGCTATCATACATGTATGATTCATAAATGTACAGTCAGTAGAAAATTTGTGACATTTTTGGGTACGAAGTAACGAAGGACGATACAGTACGAGTATGAACCTGCTTTCATTTTTAAGTTCATTGTTCTGTATAACTACGTTGATTATGTCTATAAAAATACGACTTTCCTTGTTTAAAACAAGTACTTTCATGGTGTAATCAGTTGATCAGTAACTGGCAAGCTGTCACGTCCAGTGCTTTCTCTTCCAAGCGTTCCTATTCCAAGATGGCGGTCGATCAAAGTGCTATACTAAGCAACTGAGCATTTATCTCCCTTATCGTCGGTGCCAAACCTAAACCCCGTAACTACAAAATCACAACTTTTCAGGAGAAGGTAAAAACTGCTTTACGATAAACATAAACGATGAAAAATGCTGTTGATTTGCCCATAACGATAAAAAAGGGTAAGAAAACAACCATCAAAAGTTGGACAGTGAATGCAATAAACCGAGCACAGGACAACGAAATCTCGTTTTTACGGGATTTCCCCCAATGTGTGCGACAAAAAAAAGGAGGAAAATCCGTAACTTCTGGAGGAAAGCCCGTAAGTGCAGAAAAACATGTACATTTATATAAAAACATCGTAGTTACAGGTTTCCTCACGGGTTCATTTTGCGATTCCGAGAGATCTGATTGGACGACTGCCATGAAACTTCGACAGTTAACGCGGGAAAGTATTACCAGTAGGAAATGCTGAAAAAATACATTTTGAAAAAATGTAGTTACGGGGTTTATGATTGGCACCGACGTTATTTTAAAATGTGTTCTAGATAGGCCTACTCGAGTTTTTGGAATATTTTTAAACATCATTAAAATATAAAAGAAAATTTATGAGCTACAGAATAACGCATTTTAGGGAACTTTTGTTATTCTATTGGCGGCCATTTTTCATTATCTTTCTGTAACTGCGAAACTATAACACAAATTTTCAGATCCATTAGTGAATTCAAACTCTGACCAAACCACGTGACCCGTTGACTTAATGCTTCGCGCCAGAAAATTCGCTTTTACACGCGTTATGCTGTCTAATAACCTGTCACTGCACGCAATGCATGATTTGAATATAGTTAAATGTTAAGATGCGGAACAGAAAGAAATCTGCATCATTTTGGAGAGATTGAAATAAAACACATCATACTAAATAATAAATTATTTTCAATATACTAAAGTGCGTTCAAATGAGAACAGTTATAAATATAAACTCGCCCGAAAGGTAAACTTTGTAAGGGTTCGATATCAAATAGTGTGCAAATCTCATTCCATAATTTATACGAAAGGCGCGTTAGTGTAGTGGATAAACCCTCACGTCCTTCAAGTTTCTATTTTATTCTGAGTTGTAGGTTCGATCCCCACTTCGGTCAACCTTTTTATTGCATGTATCCTTGTTATAAAGTCTTATATTATACTGCTGTTTTAATGAATCGATACTTTAAAGTGATCAAAGTTTCACGTTGTAGTGAATATATTAAAAACGATTGTATGAGTGTTGTACTGTATATAAGAATAAAACAATTGAAATACGACTTGATAAAGAATGAAAATATAACACAAACATTAATCTACGTACTGCATACCTTACTCGTGTATGTTTTTGTTTTAGTTACAAATAAAAAATAAGGTACTTGTAAAAAGATAACAAAACACTTTAAAATTTAAGTAACTTGGATGGGTGACGAACCAGTGGTAAGATTGAACAAAATAACTTGAATAATAGGGGCATACTTACCCACTCGACTAACGAGACGACGTGAAAACACGTTTTGAAGTATTATACTATTGGTTGAAGGTATCTAGTTTATTATATAAAACATAAGCCTCCCATATTCTTTTGAATGGGACAGTTCCCTCATTAGCATTACTTATTGAACCGACAGTAGTATTGTTATGACGTTTTTATTACAGACATGTTATATTTATTATGCAGAATCAATCGAGGATGAAGGATGATTTTCCCCGACTATTCCCCAGCACACGCTCCCTAGTATATTAATTAGCCGGTCGTTTCTACTCATCCGAATAACACACATTGATTAGTACATTTCAAAAATTAATGGCAGGAAAAAATATTGCGTAGTCCCAACACTACAGGTAAGTGTTTGACTAGAACAATAGAGTTTCAGTATGGTTTTACTTCGGCTTCCGCTTGTTATCAGTGAAGATTGAAAGAGTACTAAAGAAGTGATTATACACAAGATAGAACAAAGAATAGACATTGAAAATGCATTTAATGTTCATATTTATTTGTAAACAAATGCTAGTGCTATCATTGGCGTTCGATGGTGTGTGCCATTTAAGACCTGTATCAGTGTGAATCAATTGACGTGTTCCTCCACTTTAAGCATGAATATATTACAAGGTTACTGTGCGGAATATATCCGCTACCGTCATTATGTGAGTGTACATGTAGTGAATAAACTTTAAAATGTTGCCTTAACAGAATATATAAGTATACTACCCTATTTATTTCTACAGTGTATTGTCTACGTGTACAATCACACAATGACATATCCTTGCATTGTCGGGAAATCTGGAGTTCCCTGTGCTATCGTGTGACACGGTAAACAAATAAATTGTGTCCGCCACATCTTTTTACCTGTAGAAAGTACACAAATAATGGGTATTCAAAAGCACAAAACTAATATTTACGAAGTCATACCTAAATCATTCCAATCTTAATATAATATTAAACTGAAATACATGTATGTATAATCAATAATAATAATGTTTAGGCTGTTTGTTTCGAGATATTTTGGATGTCCACATGTTATAAAATGAGAGAACAGTTAATTCCTAATTCAAATTATGGCTTTCTTCAAGATGTTGGAAATATTTGTGAATTAAAAAACGTGTTTAGAGTCTTTAGATGTACTGATATATTGTTACTAAGTATACATTTAATGTTACTAATTATATAATAAAAACATACACTGTTGATATTTTATAACCTGCTAAGTGATTAAAGTATGCTATTGATATGAATGTATGAGAACATTCGGGCAACTTTTAGATCTTAGTTTAAGCTGAATGCATTTGTGATAACTATGTACAATGCAAACTCTCCAGAGGCTCTGAGCAGCCCTCCACTGAGCAACAACCTCTCTTCAGCAACATCAACATGTTGTTCGAGAAGAAACAACCTCTACATACAACAACATAATGTTATGTTTCCCAATGTGTGTCGCTATAGAGAGCTTTTATTGTTTTCAAAGTGCACATTTTCTCTTAGAATATGATTTATCTAAGAATTGCACTATAGGGTATGCATTTTGAAAAAGTACATAATTTTTATATGTTTACGAGCGTCGTACGACGGTCGTGCGATTGTCGTACGAAGGTCGTGCGATTGTCTCACGGCAGTCGTAGGATAGGAGATGTTCACAAGACTGTCGTGCGACAATCGCACAATCATCGCACGTCCATCGTACGTCCATCGCACGATAGTGGTATGATTCTAAGTGCCTAGAGTGACCTTATAATCTCAAACAAATCGTGCGTCCATCGTGCGTCCATCGTGCGTCCATCGCACGTCCGTCGTGCGACGACATAGGGCATCGTCCGACGGGCCTACGACAGTCACCCTCCTTAGAATTTTTTAACATGTCCAAAACTCTACAACGAGGGTCTACGATTATGTTTTCCGTCGCACGACGGTCGCACGATGCAGAAATTTCTCAAGTCCGTCGTGCGACGGACGCACGATAGTCCTCAAATTTACACCGTAGACCCGTCGCAGGTCCGTCGCACGACAATCGTGAAAGGGGTTTTACAAAATGCGATACGGGCATCGGATATTTATGTATAAGCATCCAAATAACTATGTACATTTCATGGAATGAGTCGGGTTTAATTACAGAAACCATATTTGGAACAGGTGGTCACCGTGGATGGGGAGCATTTTTAAAAGCTCACTGTGGAATCCTGCACATGAATAAAAAAGTGTGAAAACTAAAATACGAACTTATAACACACAGTAACATTGACATGTTTATCTTATTACTTGAGTAGATAAGTGACTTAATATTATTCATGTTTTAAATCAACGATACAAAAATGTTATATTGAGGACTTTGGTTAAACTGTTTGGAATAGAGAAGTTAAATTCATATACTAGATCTATATGAGTAGTTTATTATTTTTTATTTATCTTCAAACTATTAGATATATTTATTTTTATTTGTATCTAGTTCTAGTGTGTACAAAATGTTATATCTATTAATTTATGTCAAATAACTCTTAAATAATAAAATCGCCAAATTTATTGACATATAGGGAAAATAGCTGTTATACACTCAAACTAGATAGAAACAAGAAATAAATTAATATATCTTAATATTCCAATTTAAAACAAACATAAATGATAATATGACACATATTGTCTAGTGTACATACAGTACTTAGCACCCTATTGGTTTTCAGTAGCCGGGACCAGTTTCTGTGTTTTATGACCCGAGATAAACACTGATAATGATCTCCTGCTGATAGCCAGAAATATAGAAGGACCATTATAGGTCATCGTGCCTCAGATCTGCCAATCTACTAGGAACGCCGATTAACCAGCTTTATCAGCCAATCAAATCTTGATAGTGTTGGTGGAACTGACCAACCAGGCAATGTTCATCCTCATTCATCAGTGGTTAGTCAAGTTCCCAGACTCGAAGAATACTCTGGTGAACGAGAATGGACTATGTTATGTAACCCACAAAATAAAACCGACTGCAGCTGTTGACCCCTATATGACCCATTCATGAAAATGTTCAGTGACGAGCACGTGGTAGTTGGTTATAGTATTATTATCGTCGCAGGATTCTTTTTTGTAGTGATTTATGAATGATCTCGAGCGTTTTACACACTAATATTTACTCGTAAACGTCTGATCACGTGGTAATGTTTTGGTTGGTGACGCCTTTGTGATATCTATGGATCAATTTTAATACGGAAATCATGCATTAGTTGACATTAGGCCTTTTCGACTGGGCTGTGTCGTGGAGCAGGTTACAGTCTGTTCCCGTTCTAATTTTACAGTTGCATTACTATAGTAGTGTTGTGATTGTGGGGATGGGAACCAGGCTAAAGCTTGTGTAATGCCGTAAACGAAGGGCGTTGATACAGTGTGTGAAATTGAACTCATTTTTCCAATGCGTTGATGAGCTCTGATTACTCAACTCTCTGAGAACTTTAATCTCTAGTTCTTGTTGTTGGTGCTTGTTGTAATGTGAACATCCGGTTTGTTGTTTAAACAACAGTGTTATGTCTGTTGTTTTGGGAATTAGCTCGTATGTAACAACCCGTTGGTCCGTGCGTTGTGTGTGA
Source organism: Spisula solida (assembly GCA_947247005.1). Classification (NCBI taxonomy): domain Eukaryota; kingdom Metazoa; phylum Mollusca; class Bivalvia; order Venerida; family Mactridae; genus Spisula; species Spisula solida. The sequence goes on from OX365945.1 coordinate 57,028,797, forward strand.
GCTGTCAGTTTAGCTCTGCCAACGTAGTGTGTCCAGTGCGTTTTTCCAGTACTATTTCAAATATGATAACAAAGTCTCAACTAAATAAGTTATGAGAAATCCACCGTCAGTTTTTCTATTTTTATTTTCGTCGTTTCTCCAAATATTTTAACAATAACAAATATGTTTTATTTTCTTAACACACAGAGTTAGTAACTTAACTAAGCGTAGTGGAACTCCACTTTTCCTAACTTTTTAAAACCTACATCATGACTGTTTTCGTCCTAATTCATCCCCTTTTTATTAAAAAATCTTACTTAATATACATTATTTTCAAATAATAGAAAATAAATCTTAAAAGCTTTTGACCAATCAAATTACACATTACAAAATACTTAAAACGTTCTTAGCCAATCAAATTGCATGTTATATACTTTGTTAGCCAATTAAAACGTGGCTACAACATTATTGCATAATTACTAAAAAAACAAAGGGTTTACCAATATTGAACCTATTATATCATTACCTTGACTTTAATGTATGATAAAATTCTATTAAGATGCTATCGCGTGCATCCTGTCTCCAGTGGACATTTCAGTGACAATTATTTAGACTATCATAGTCGTTTTACAACCTAACAGCCCCTGGGTATTAAAATACTTTGAATGTTCTTTTTAGAAAAGCGTTGCTAAAATAGTTAGATTATGTTGACAATTTAAAACAAATGATGTGGTCAAATATTACCGCATAAAACTTGCTTCACGAAACAGCCCAGTCGAAAAGGCCTTTTGTTACTATTATCTTCTGTTATTACTGTACATAATTTGTAAATGTGTTAATGAGGCTCACAGGGAAGAATGGATTGCCTCTTTAAATAAAGTCTTTATTATTATTATTTTTATAGTTGAAATGATGCTAGATAAACAAGAATGTATTCTTAATCGCAGAGAATGACAAGTTATTGTAACACGTCCAAGTTTTTTGATTTTCTGACGCAAAGTATCTTTCAAAGGACATTTGAAATGTATAATTTAAATATTTTTACCCCAAAAACCTCAGCATCATAGTGTAAAATAGGGCCTACTAGGTAATTATATACAAGTCAAATAGTTTCCTGTGGGTTATAATTTAGTTGTATCGTTTAGAATGTGGTTTTTGCAGTTTGGATGTAATTCGAATTTATTCCGGTGTAAGTTTAAATTAATGTTTCTGTCATAATTGTTCCAATACATGTAATATCGGACAATACCGATTAATCTAACAACAAATGCCATGATGAGATATAAATCGTATTCAGTTTAAATTTCGGAATAATGGTTTCTTTGGTAAATAAACTATTGTAATGCGATAAAGACCGGTGCTATCCGCATGGAATAATGGAATTAGTCTGGTTCACGACATTCTTACAAAGTGCTTCTTTTTTGGATATTGTTTTTAAAATCGTAAACCATCGAGAACATGTCACGTGCCCCTCCATGGTCATTTTACTTTTGACAATCCAATATAACCTGTTTTTGTTAAATCTCATTTTAAGATCTTTGATAACATGTAAGGCTTTTTAAGGACTGATAATTACCAGTATCTCTGCCTGGAAACATATGTTGCTTATGTTTTAACAGTGTTTTATGTTTCACAAGTTTGGAGAATATTTTCTGTCATATAATTTAAACAATTGTTCAGTATACGTATATCATAATGCCAAAATCTCAGTATGGCTTTCATTGTAATAAAACTAATAATGCATTAGCCACTGAGATTGTATATACCAGATCCTGCAGTCTTATGTGATTTAGCAATAAAGGACAGCTGATAAGCTCAACCCATGTTCCCTAGCATAATGTTGAATATCTATATAGATACTCATTGAAACTTGATAGATTTGAATCATTTATAATATACAGTGATATTTTCCTACTTATGCTACGGTCACATTTGCCGTACGAGCTCCTTACGAGCTCAGTACGAGTTGATTTTGGCGAACTCGTACGGCGTCCGTACGGAGCTCGTATGGATATCGAAACTCATACGAGCACCGCACGGATTTTTGTGACTCATAGAGGACTCGGTGAAACCGATCTCCCGAGTTGTCTACGAGCTCGTAGATATTTTTCAAGTCTGTATTATCTCTCACGAGGCCCGTGAGGACACCGCACGAGCTACAAACTACTCGTGCGAGTACCGTACGATATCCGTACGGATATGGAAATCTGCAAGGTTTTGCATCGCATAGGACGCCATTAGGATGCAGATAGTGAACATTATCTTAACTGCTAAACTTATTACAACGAATTGTTATGAGTATGGTGTATATTGCATTATTGAAAACAATTTTTTTTGAAGATTGACAGACTGAGCGAGCATAACAACATTTGTACACAGAATTGTTATATCTTTATTTCGAATGTACATGTAATAACACATGACATTGTTGTATACACTATAACATTTACTGCTATTAAGTATCCAAGTTCCGGTAGACTGAAGACTCTGCCAACAGCAAAAATCAAAGCGCTGAAGGCATTGAATTTGTTTGGGTTTGAATAATGAAAATGTAAAAAATCTTCAGTCCTCAATAACATGGCAATTCTCTTTTGTAACGTGCCGGACTCATAGACACTGGAAAAATCCCGTCAGTGAATAATGATAATAATGTCTAAAAACGAATCAGTTTTAAGTTTTGAATGGGGCAATCTAAATTAAAGTTTTAAAATTGCCTATGTTTAGTGTTTTTTGAGCATTTGGGACTAAATATCTTAATTCAGTCGTAATCCCAGCGCTTTCAGACAAAGTCGGAGGGAGTGTAGTGATTCTGGGATTCCGGTCTGTGTACAGTACAGCTGGGTACAGGTTTTATCAAGTCTGAAATGCCATGTTATTCGGTGAGTTGAGTGGTGGCTCTCTTCTAGTTTGGCTGTTGGACAGTGCGGTCGTGTGTGAAAGCGCAGAATAGGCAATAGACAGTAATTAGAGACTGATAGACTAGTGTAGAGTATGTTTTTTTCACACGTGACACAATCGGTTCAATGCAATATTCATGAATCTCTGACCATTAGAGGGTGTTATTGCAAACTTTAACAAGATCCATGTTCACATGGCCAACCCAGCATAAATCTATTACATAAGGTGACCAAAGTAGTACAAATCTGATTCTAAAAGTGCACGAAATTACACGAGTTCATAGTGAGATATATTCAAATTTAAGGGTAAGACAAATGAAAATTGAATGAAAAAAATAAATTATTTTTCAATATTTTTGTAATCCATGGTATTTTCGGATTATGATGCATTACAAATTTATTTCAGTTCAAAAGCTTAAACTGCAGGAAATTGCATGATTATTATAGTTGACTACTGACACTTGCATGATTTAAAAATGGAAGAAATATTGGCAGGGGTTTCTGTATCGGGACTTAGTCGCTGCGGCAAGACATACTAGTACCATGTGCACTAGACTGACATAGCAATTTCGTTCAGGATTCTATTTACGATGCAACTTTTATCCGGTGACGGCTAAATTAACAATTCTTAAATCCAAAATCGGGAAATCGTACTTATGCATCAGTTGATTTGAATGACAACCACCAACCCCTGTGAAGGGCGGGGGATGGCGGGGGAAATTGTCGCATGTGTTAACATTTCCGACGCACCCGCACTGCCGTGCAAGTGCGGGACTTTTGTTTCGCGCAAAAATAGCGGGGAAATATAGCCGTGACTCTACCCGTGAGGCGGGGCAATTGCGGGGATTTTGCTATCTGTCAGACCCTGGGGGCACGGATTTTACCAGAGGTTTGAAAAGACAAACGTAAAAATATCCGTCCTTCCCCGGCGTTCGGGCTGTGGTTTCAATTGACTGTTGCATTACACCATACAGCTTGCTGCCAGTTAGCAACCACCAATTAGATCTTTGAAAAAACTGCATTAAAATACAGGATGTATATATATGAAGATACCAATACTATGGAGGTAGATCTACAACCTCTCAAATTTCATTGCATTAAAACCCTCTACAACCGGGTTACCCTACATACAATGTTGTTTTAGTTCATATCATATCAAGTTGCTTTCAAAAACTAGAAGAGAAGTGTGTGATAAATTTCGTAGAGAAATATATCTATTGAAGTCTACATGGAGTCATTACATGACGGGCACCTATGGTAAATTGGGCTCTTGATTAGTCCTGACGAACTTTATGTTCAGTCTATTTAGATATTAGTGTCATGGTTTAAATCTAGCACAGTCAAATGAAAGCATAGTGCTAGTACATCTAAGCTACTTGTCTTCAGACTTTTAAGGAATTCTTTGCAAATAACAGATTGACTATAACCAAACATTTAACACTGAACCTCACATAAATGTACACTTGTCGTATTAAACGGTGTCTTGATTCCACATGTATTACAAGGTCACGATGGACGACAAATATAGAATAGAATAGAATATAATTTATTTGCATATTCAGTCCTGAAAAGGACTTTTTACAAAGCAACATTAATACAATTACATAAATAGCATGGTTATATATGACGGGAAAGTATGCGATATGATATTATACCAAATTAGAAAAAATCTTTTATATATGTAACCGAGGTATATATGTATGAGACGAATTTAGGCCCGGATTCGGGAGAGACGGTATTTTTTTTTTTAGAAAATTTATAGTTTATGTACTGATATTATATGTTAAGCACAACCGCTGTTATTATCCGAGAGATTGTACATTACATACAATATAATTGTACAAAGAAACATAGTTTATGAAATACAAATGTGTTTCCATTATAAAGTTTACCTTGTCGAAACGAAATACAAGGCATACTTAATGGTGTAAGGTTACATTTATAAATGATTTAAATAACATATTTGAAATAAAAATGCAATACATGATTGTATTAATGCACATGACAAAATAACAATAAAATAAATGCTTATCGACAAATGACAATAAACAAACATAAAAATTTAAGATACGGTATATGTACTTGTTAAACGTGTGAATGATCTATCAATACAATTACGATAACATGGCATGAAGTTGTCTTCTTTCGATGAAAGCATGGTGAATACAAGTTGCAAGGTTTCTAATATCAGATACATTTTCACTATATCGTGCATATATATTACAAATACAAATCTTCTCCAAACTGCCAACTACCCAATGATACGATGCCAACCATCGGTATAGTGAGTAATGGGTGTGGTTTAATCAAAGCGCTTATTCCGAATGATAAATCGAATTGACCAAAATTATTGCAGCCTTGTCAAAATGCCGTTAGAATACTTCGAATACTTGGAATGCAATTCAAATAAAAGTAGAATATACTTTCGAAGTGGTCGCAAGAATTGGCCGGAATATATTGAATGTACTACGAATACAAACGCAATAAGACGGACTCTTTTAAAAATGAACTTCTATTACACAGGAATACACCTCTTATTAGACATTTTAGTCGACATTTACTAGGATATCGACGTCGGGCGATCTGGAGCATATTAGTGAATACACGTTTTAGGTTTAGAGCATTTGGAACACATTCTCAATGACCACTATACGTATACATGAAATGCACCCGGAATGAAGACCGAATGCATTTCGAACATACAAGAATGTAACTTGAATTTACATTAGTACGGCATTTTGGTCCATTCCGATCCTCGTGTGATTGTGGTACATGTTTGCATAAATGGTACATGTTTGAATGTCTCGATTTGTAGATTTGTATAGACTTGTATAGATTTTTCAGTAGTAATCTGTAATGTACGGAAACTGAGACGTGTCTGCACTGCTCTATATAACAGGAGCCCGTTACCTAACCAAACCGCTACCGAGCGCCCTGCTATGAAACGGCTTGCTTAAAAAAAGCTACGCAGCGAACAAAGCGGAAAAAAATCATTTAGCTACCGGCTAGCGCTCTCGGATAGACGTAGGAAAGCGCTCTGTAGTGCATTTTGGAAGCGGCTTGGTTAGGCAACGGGCTCATCGTGAATCGGCCACCGTATATATATATATATATTTTTAACGACGTTCATTATTATTATTATATTATCATTATACGACAACGACGAAATATAATTTCAAAATATGTCAAAAACAACGCGCTCGTGAAAATGAAAAAAAAATGAATTTAACATGTTACAAATGTCATGATGAGATATACATGTATATTAGATTCAATTTAAACAAAGAAATATGCTCTATTTATTTGGATGTGCCGAACAATTGGACAAAGTCAAATTAATGTGAGCAATCTTTATCTGCTATATATCTGTTATATACCAATATGTTATCTACGGGATGTTAATAAACTTAATGTTATGCTATGTTATGTAATATTTAGCATTGACAGGACCGTAACAACTGAAGGGCTTTGCTTATGCAACAAACACCCGTGGCTCTCGAGGTACAGAAACATGGTCTCGAACGACAGATTGCGTAAGCTTTCGGATGTTTCTGTCTTCTACGGTAAATAAACTATTGCACTGGGACAAAGACCGATGTTATTCGCATGAACTAAGCAATTTAAGTTGATGAAAGTACTTTTCCTACGCCGCCGCTAGGTGGTGCCACATTTGCAATAGTAAATCGGTCAGTCAGTTATATTGCGTAACCACCGACCGGTCATGCAAAATAGTTCTCATCAATTGCAGCATATAAACTACAGAGCTACTTCCTATTTCTCAATCTACAGGACAGTTAGATATCCCAATAAATAATGTAAACCTATTTCTAGTGTTTTGTAGTATTTACAAAGCAATTTCCACTTCTGTTAACTGCCTTGCTGAATTAACATCAACATGTCTCTGTTGCATACGGGTACTTCTTGGTCAATTAATAGACCGATTTCATAATTACTACTTAAAACATGCATGCCATGATCACACGTTCTACTGTGGACAAAACATTGACTGATAAGCCATTGTATGGTAACCTGTATACTTTGTATATGAAGGTTACTATCATTAGTGTTTAAAATCGCATATGTAGGTATAGTTTTTGTATTTACAAAACTATTACCTGTGCTTTGAACTGCCTTTTCGTCTGCAAAAACTGTTACGTAATCAAATAGCGTAGTACTGAACCAGTATATCTAATCATATTGAGAACATGGCTCTATTGCATAATCAATCTAACTATTCGGCGATAAGCGGTACGCGAAAAATCCATAACACCGACTACCACTCGTGATAATGAAAATGTCATTTATTGATAGCCGGAAATATGGATAATGTTCGTAATTAAAATAAAACAATAATTTATATTTAATAATAATTGCTAATCCCTTCGTCCGTAGTCTTGTTGAGGTGTCTAATTTTTCTTCAAACTGCTAAACGGATCGCTAGGGTTATTCGTTTACAAATGATGCAGATGTTTTCGCGTGAAAACAATACTATTGCGAACGTTAAATTATAATATCTTAGTTCGTCTGAAGAACAGTTGTTAATCAAATTAGAACCAAGTAGATTTTGTAAGTCATTTCTTAAATATGCGCTATAGTGCACGATAACTCTCAGTATGTTAATAATTTCTATTTTTCAATTTCTATTTTAATAAGGATTAACAACTGTTATTTCAGTTTTAAACATAATTATACTATGTTAAAATGTGTAATATCGGATTTTTATATACGGTACATGTACCTTGTGATAATTAGATGTTTTATTATAATGTAGATACTGTCGCTTATAACTCTTAATAAGAGTGGCTATATATGATTTGTGTGTTATGTTGGGTGCAATATATGTTGTAACTATAGATGAGACTCTGATAAATAAATAAATTATGAATTTTATTATTTATCAATTATAGATAACGAAAATAAATAGCCGAAATTCACACAGTATATAGAAAATTCTAGTGAAATTTGAATTGGCTGCTGGTGGCCGGTTCGCACTTGCCAATTCGATCCTCTAGTGAAATTTGAATTTGCTGCTGGCTGCCAGTTCGCAGCAGTTGATGCGAATCTACAGTGAAAATATAATTGAAAGCTGGCTTCCGATTGGCAGTTACCAGTTCGATCCTCTAATAAAATTTGAATTGACTGCTGGTTGCTGGTTGCTGGTTAGCAGTTGCCGATTCGAGGTAGCTGATTGCCTGTTCGCAGTCTACTAGTCTACTGTCGGTTTGCAGTTGAAAATTCGATCCTCAAATTAAATGTAAATTGGCTGCTGGTTGCCGGTTCGCAGTTGCTGATTCGAGTCTACAGTGATAATAGAACTGGAATCTTTGAAAAAAATGCATTAAAATGCAGGATGTACGATATATGATGTAGGTCCCAATAAAATCGAGGAGGATCTACAATCTCTATATGAAATAACAGTCCGACTATAATCATCACAGGAAAGTAAACCTAGATCTCTTATAATTGGCTCCACATAAATTATAACTTCAGTTTCAAACCTACTTACTTAGTCATCTTCGCACTCTTGAGTGCATAAGGCTTCCACAGCTGCTCTCCACCTACATCTGTTTTGGGCTTTCCTCTCTGTTTTCCTCTCTGCTTTCCCAGGTCGTTCCCATTATTTTCATCTCTGACTCTACGGTTCTTCTCCATGTTCCTTTCGGTCTCCCTCTTTTTCTCTGCCCGTGTGGTGTCCATCTGCTAGCTGTTTCAGTATGCCTTGTATTGTCCATTCTCATGACATGTCCTACCCATCTCCATCGTCTGCGTCTTATCTCTGTGTTTATATCCCCAATTCCAGTTCTTTCTGTTACTTCCTTTTTAGATATAACTTGGAGCCGATGTATTCTCAAGATCTTTCTGAGACATCTTCCCTCAAATCATCGCAGTTTTTATTCTACATTCTTGTTTGTTTTCCAGGTTTCACTACCATAACGATAAAAAGTGACAATTTATTGTTTACAAAAATACCTATAAAGAAATTATGAAGGAATGAGATCTCATTGAATGATGACGTAGATGAAATGTTGAATTTCCCACGGCCAATACACTCATATATACAGTGGTCAGGAAAGAGCTCCAAATGGAGCTCCCTTTGATCTGAGTGGTCTCAGCATGATAGGTCATTATCAGCAGCAGCATGTTATTGACCAGACGCGAGATTAATTATCAGAACAGAACAGAACAGAACATTATTTTCAGACTTGAGCTGTACAGCTCATTATCATCATACATTATAAATACATGCATAAATAAACTTGACAGGTGAAGAGAATATGAAATTTAGAATAAAGACACGGAAAATATTAATATTAAACTATTACAAGAGTCAGTGAAAACAGGATGTTACTAATGTTAAAAATATCCATAGCATGTATACAAAATACTTCAAAAACATTTTTGTGAAATACATAGATTTCGAGGTTGAACCCGAAATAAACAAACACGCACGCACGCACCAATACACACGCACACAAGCACGCAAGCACGCAAGCACGCAAGCACGCAAGCACGCAAGCACGCAAGCACGCACACACACACACATGGACGCACAAAAACAACAACAACATTAGGCCGCTAGGCCGCCAACTTCACAATTTTTTTATTTTTTATTTTTTTTCGACTGCCAACTTTGTAAGGCCGCTGGATCGCTAGGCCGCTAGGCCGCTGGGCCGCTAGAACGCTAGGCCGCTAGGCCGCTAGGCCGCCAACTTCACAATTTTTTTATTTATTTATTTTTTTTCGACTGCCAACTTTGTTAGGCCGCTGGATCGCTAGGCCGCTAGGCCGCTGGGCCGCTAGAACGCTAGGCCGCTAGGCCGCCAACTTCACAATTTTTTTTTTTTTTTTTTTTGGACTGCCAACTTTGTTGGGCCGCTGGATCGCTAGGCCGCTAGGCCGCTGGGCCGCTAGGCCGCTAGGCTGCTAGGCCGCTAGGCCGCCAACTTCACAATTTTTTTTTTTTTTTTTTTTTTTTTTGGACTGCCAACTTTGTTGGGCCGCTGGATCGCTAGGCCGCTAGGCCGCTGGGCCACTAGGCCGCTAGGCTGCTAGGCCGCTAGGCCGCCAACTTCACAATTTTTTTTTTTTTTTTTTTTTTTTTTTTGGACTGCCAACTTTGTTGGGCCGCTGGATCGCTAGGCCGCTAGGCCGCTGGGCCGCTAGGCCGCTAGGCCGCTAGGCTGCTAGGCCGCTAGGCCGCCAACTTCACAATTTTTTTTTTTTTTTTTTTTTTTTTTTTTTTGGACTGCCAACTTTGTTGGGCCGCTGGATCGCTAGGCCGCTAGGCCGCTGGGCCGCTAGGCCGCTAGGCCGCTAGGCTGCTAGGCCGCTAGGCCGCCAACTTCACAATTTTTTTTTTTTTTTTTTTTTTTGGACTGCCAACTTTGTTGGGCCGCTGGATCGCTAGGCCGCTAGGCCGCTGGGCCGCTAGGCCGCTAGGCTGCTAGGCCGCTAGGCCGCCAACTTCACAATTTTTTTTTTTTTTTTTTTTTTTTTGGACTGCAAACTTTGTTGGGCCGCTGGATCGCTAGGCCGCTAGGCCGCTGGGCCGCTAGGCCGCTAGGCTGCTAGGCCGCTAGGCCGCCAACTTCCCAATTTTTTTTTTTTTTTTTTGGATTGCAAACTTTGTTGGGCCGCTGGATCGCTAGGCCGCTAGGCCGCTGGGCCGCTAGGCCGCTAGGCTGCTAGGCCGCTAGGCCGCCAACTTCCCAATTTTTTTTTTTTTTTTTTTTTTTTGGATTGCAAACTTTGTTGGGCCGCTGGATCGCTAGGCCGCTAGGCCGCTGGGCCGCTAGGCCGCTAGGCTGCTAGGCCGCTAGGCCGCCAACTTCACAATTTTTTTTTTTTTTTTTTTTTTTTTTTGGATTGCCAACTTTGTTGGGCCGCTGGATCGCTAGGCCGCTGGGCCGCTAGGCTGCTAGGCCGCTAGGCTGCTAGGCCGCTAGGCCGCCAACTGCACAATTTTTTTTTTTTTTTTTTTTTTTGGACTGCCAACTTTATTGGGCCGCTGGATCGCTAGGCCGCTAGGCCGCTGGGCCGCTAGGCCGCTAGGCTGCTAGGCCGCTAGGCCGCCAACTTCACAATTTTTTTTTTTTTTTTTTTTTTTTTGGACTGCCAAATTTGTTGGGCCGCTGGATCGCTAGGCCGCTAGGCCGCTAGGCCGCTAGGCCGCTGGGCCGCTAGGCCGCTAGGCTGCTAGGCCGCTAGGCCGCCAACTTCACAATTTTTTTTTTTTTTTTTTTTTTTGGACTGCCAACTTTGTTGGGCCGCTGGATCGCTAGGCCGCTAGGCCGCTAGGCCGCTGGGCCGCTAGGCCGCTAGGCTGCTAGGCCGCTAGGCCGCCAACTTCACAATTTTTTTTTTTTTTTTTTTTTTTTTTGGGGACTGCCAACTTTGTTGGGCCGCTGGATCGCTAGGCCGCTAGGCCGCTAGGCCGCTGGGCCGCTAGGCCGCTAGGCCGCTAGGCTGCTAGGCCGCCAACTTCACGCTGCTAGGCCGCTAGGCTGCTAGGCTGCCAACTTCACGCTGCTAGGCCGCTAGGCTGCTAGGCCGCCAACTTCACGCTGCTAGGCCGCTAGGCTGCTAGGCCGCCAACTTCACGCTGCTAGGCCGCTAGGCCGCTAGGCCGCCAACTTCACGCTGTTAGGCCGCTAGGCCGCTAGCCTGCCAACTTCACGAACATCGTATATACTTAGCTGACACAGAATGATATCGGAATCTACCGGTAATATCTGCTTCAATTTTCAAATAAACCATATACACAGCACACACAGAAACTCATTGATTACATAAATGACATTAATTACTAACCACGATGATAAGGGGTGTCTGTTAAAATGAATACAGAATAAAACATATCAAACACTTAATATGCGCCTCTTAAATCTGCTTATGTGATGTTGTTAAAAATTGCAGAACTATGAGGGTCTTAAAATACATACCACATGTTGAATGTCATCTGATGAATTCGAATATGGCTAAACACTGTTGCGGTGTTAACATATACGTAAGTTAACGTTGCTTATAAATAAGGCAAAGCCTGTTTTGATGTAAAATTCTGAAAAAAGTCACCATAATGTAAGATGGAGGATTTTGAATTGAAAATACGAATGGAATAATGCATTCATCCGCAGTTGAACAATATTGATAATTTGTTATAAATAGAACCATTTGTGCCACCAGATAAGAATAAAAGAAATATATTATTTGTTTACCTACACAGCATGTTTCATTATGACATCTCATCCCTAACTTAAGTTAGACCTTGACCCGCCAGCCCCACTTTCAATCCTTAGTGGTGTCTACTCACAAGCTACCTACACAGCAAGTTTCATTATGATATTTTATTCCTAACTTAAGTGGTTGAGCGGAAACCGTTTTTCTCTTTTAAGTAACGGTGACCTTGACCCCCATCAGCCCCACTTTTAATCCCAAGCGGGGTCTTCACACAAGCTACATACACAGCAAGTTTCATTATGATATCTCATTCCTAACTTAAGTTATTGAGCGGAAACCGTTTTTCTCTTTTAAGTAACGGTGACCTTGACCTTGACCCCCACCAGCCCCACTTTTAATCCCAAGCGGGGTCTTCACACAAGCTACGTAAACAGCAAGTTTCATTATGATATCACATTCCTATCTGAAGTTATCCAACGGAAACAAATTGTTGACGTACATTCCGCCCGCCCGCTCGTCCGCCCGCCCCCCGCCCGACGAAATCGCCAATGTAAGAACCACGCTTTTTTTAAAAACCTGATTAAAAATCGATCTGGCAGTCAGGCTTCAGTCGGCCGTTGTCAATTCGATCATGTTTAAAAATCGATATGGCAGCCAGGCTTCAGTTCGCCGTTGCCAATTCGATCATGTTTAGAAAATCGATTTGGCAGTCTGGTATCAGTTCGCCGTTGTCAATTCGATCATGTTTTAAAAATCGATTTGTCAGTCAGGCTCCAGTTCGCCGTTGTCAATTCGATCACAGGAACTTGCATAATTTATAAAAAAAAAATAATATGAAAAAAAAAAATTAATTATTTTTGGAAAAAACATTCACTACTGTAGAGCCTGTATTAAAATGTTGTTTTTAAAAAAAAAAATTATGCAAGTTCCTGTGATTCGATCATGTTTTAAAAATCGATTTGGTAGTCAGGCTTTAGTTCGCCGTCGTCAATTTGATCATGTTTTAAAAATCGATTTGGTAGTCAGGCTTCAGTTCGCCGTTGTCTATCGATCATATTTTAAAAATCGATTTGGCAGTCAGGCTTCAGTTTGCTGGTGGCGATTCGATTATTAAAATCGAATTGGCAGCAAGATACAATATACAATAGTAACGTTATAATAATAATGATAATATGTTATTTCAATAATACTAGGCCACTGGACCATAATGCAGAAAACATGTTTTGATTCAAAGTAAAACTATTGTGATCAGTTTTTAACAATATTTATTTACAATATGAATCAGCATCGTGTTGATACGTTGTATTTATATGTTCTTGTGTTGTTCTCGCATACAACATAATTTAGTATCGTAATACAAGTATTATATTATATGAATAACACATGGCTGCGAGGGTGATAGTATATAATTCTAACACGGTCTGCGGATTAATCCATATACATATAGAGCAATCCAGGGCGTTTATTATTACCACAATAAAACATGGTATCAAATTGGCTGTTACTATTTACGCCCCGTATCACGTGACATATTTATGAATGAATGAACGTAAACTTTATAGTAAAAATTCCAACGGGTCGCGAGTTGCACGAGTATCCAGTGTTACAGCTTTGACGCATCTATTTTTAGAAACTCCAATATACTCTCGAAATTAAGATTCATAAAAACTTCTGATAATCAATTCATTTATATTTTTCATTTCATGAAATAGATACTCTATACTCTTGTTATTAAAATTGTTTCAATGTTTAAAATGTGTTATTTCCTTCAGAAAATTACGAAGGTCGTTTTCATTAACGAGGGAGATATTTGTACCAGCTAATAAGCCACTCAATTTCAGCGTGGTAATGCGCGCAGTTAAATAGTGCGGGATATTATCGTATTAAGAATCGAAATAAAAACTCTTTCTAGTATTTTGTCGGTGAATAAAACACGGGCACTCGTTTAGATGCGGAAAATTAAATCACTCGTGCTACGCACCTTTAAGCTAGGGACCTGGGTTTTGCGCATGACACATTGTCTTGATGTGGTGAACATTTGTACCAAATATAATCCAATAAGAAATGACAAAGTTACAGAGCGGACACGATTTCACAATTTTCGAACATACACACACACCCACGCACACACGGACAGGGTAAACACTATATGCCCTTCCGCTATTTCATGGCGGGGGCATACAAATCAGTAGCTTCCAAGCAGGAACGAAAACACTCACATGAAAGTTCCGAAACACCAGTCATCTGATCAAGGACAGAGACAAAAACCTGCTATACAAGGACAGTGACGTACAGCAGTACTTGGAGGAAGACTTAAAAAAGGTGCTTAATACAGATGAACAAGAAAATGAGGCGTTAATACCACCTGCTTACGAACATCTGGACATTGATGTGGAACCACTCAGAATAGAAGAGATAAGAAAAGTCATCAAATAATTAAAGAACCGTAAATCATTAGGATTTAACCAAAAATAAATGAAATATGAAATGGTATACCCATGCCTTCTCTCCTAAGCAATCACTTTCTGGAGTGTTATTTGCCTTTAAAAACAAAAAATACATTCATACACAAAAATGACCCAACCAAAATTGTCAACTTATTGAACACCCAGTGCACATATTATCTGACACATCATTATAGCGGACTATACGTTGGGCGAAGCCCAAGGGATTAGATCCGGTTTACGATAACACGTGTGCACGTGGTTTGGTCAGAGTTTGAATTCACTAATGGATCTAAAAATTTGTGTTAAAATCCCGCACTGAAGCAAAGATACTAGAAAATGGCTGCTAATAGAATAACAAAAAAAATTAAAATGCGATATTCGGCAGCTCGTAAATTTTCTTTTATTTTTTAATGATGTTTAAAAATATTCCAAAAACTAGCGTAGGCCCCTGTCTAGAAAAGAAAAGATAATAATTATCAGTCTTTTTATATGGGGAGGGCTATTTCCTAAATGTTTGGACACAAAAAAGGCAGCTATTTTTTTGCCCACTTCGGAAGGAAATTTTAACATTTTCAGTGCATAAACGATGCTACAAACTGTTATGAGACACATGATTACTCTGAGATAACGAAGTAAGTCGAGCGGGAATCGTTCATATGCGCGAAATATCAACCAATCTTAAGAAAATCTAAAGAAAACGACACAAGTTTCGGTTATTTCCCATCGCAAAGTTTGCAATACAATTAATTAAAGTCCGTTTCGGCTATTTCCTAAATGTTTGGACACAAAAAAGGCAGCCATTTTTTTGCCCACTTCGGAAGGAAATTGTAACATTTTCAGTGCATAAACGATGCTACAAACTGTTATGACACATGATTACTCTGAGATAACGAAGTAAGTCGAGCGGGAATCGTTCATATGCGCGAAATATCAACCAATCTTTAGAAAATCTAATGAAAAAGACACAAGTTTCGGTTATTTCCCATCGCAAAGTTTGCAATACAATTAATTAAAGTCCGTTTAGGGTATTTACGTATCTAGACCGGACGGTGATAATCCACATCGTAGTTGTAGGTTATTGTAAAGAAAGTAAAACAAATGCATTTTCGTAATTCCCCGCCGAGATGTAATTAAAAAATCCCTCCAAAATCGTCAAAAAATATTCGCGGGATGAAGGTCGCGAAAACTAATTACATGTTGTTGTTGTCGTTATTGGATACAATAAAACCCGTATTTTCCGTCTAAATCTCTTTTATGTTGTGACGATTTGCAGGGTTTATTTAACAAAAAAGGTGATTAAGATTAAAGATGTTTGATATTTAATCGTAATATGATTAATTGAAATGAAAATAGCCTTTTCTTTTGAACAAAAGTACTATCTGGTATGCTCATGCAACCCATTAAAAAAAGATAAAATATCAAATAAGGCCTAGAAATCAGTTGTTATCTGTGTTTATATCTAATTATTCATTTTTAAATTAGTTACCCCTGAATTAAGCAGACCTAGAATTAAACAAATTGAAAAACGTGTATAATTGGTGTTCATTCGGACTGAAAAACGATAGCAGGTTTGTATCGTCTTTCGTTACTTTGTACCCAATATTTCGTATCAAACCGCTATCGCGCGCTTTCTTGTGCAACGAACCGCTTCGATAGGTTGCATAGACGTAGGAAAGCGCTCGGTAGCGCCTTTTAGAAACGGCTTGCTCCAGATTCGTAACTTCGTAACCAAACAATTTTTATGTGAAGTTATGCATCACCAAAAAATCGAGTACTAGATGAGCATGTTACAAATAATGTAGGACAACTGACATAGTCCGCTACATATGCTGTGCATTAGTTCATATTATATAAGTACGCGCTTCAAAGGGGTTATTTTATTTATATCTTGTTAGCATGAAATTATCGGATAATCAACACTATTTAAATATAAGTGTGGCTCTCGCACCGCCTGTTATTTCTGTGGCTGAATTGGAATAATATAATAAACATTTTTTAACGAAAATTGTGAATTATAATGTTACATATAGAAATTTACATAAATGGTATTATTGATGATAGATTAGCATAGTTTGGTTCCCGATCTAATCTAATGTAATGTAAAATTAGGGAACGGAAAACAGACTAAGATTAGCATCGCCATTAGAGCTAATTCTCATTTTTATCACGAATAACAAATTAAACACTTTGATTTGAATATTAATGACGTGATTGTTGCAACATCGTTTAGACCAAAGCGAAATAGTATAATGGTTATATGTACCCTACCTACCTTATTTTTGCTCCTACCCGAAGCACAGGTAACTGTATTATGGATAAAGAGTAAACAAACAAACTAAAATTATAAAATTTATAATATCTTAGAAAGGTTTATAACACGGGAAATTGACCACACAGTCACTGAGGGGCAGTGTGTTTTTAATAAACATTTCATTAATACTGGTGTTATTTTAAATATAATTACATAATCAGAAACTAGAGAGCTTCGTCGTTAATTTGATATCAATATTTTAAACATCGGTCAATAAATAAGAAAATAAACCCATAGGATGTGAAATCACTTCCTTTTTTCTTGTTTTCAAATAGCATTCAATTTGTCGTTTCTATTGAATGCACCTCAGTGATTGACTGGACACCGTGGTATACATTTCATGGTATAACTTTTTAACTAGTTGATCAATTTCGATTGGATTTTGCATGGAGGTAGTTCTAATGATGTTGTCTATGAATGTAATTACTTTATGAAGATATCGAAAGCCAATTCTTGTTTTTGATAGCATGAAAATCTGACCACTTTAGTACAAATGCAACTTTCTAAGATAGCATAAATTTTATAAAATATTGTTTTTACTATTTATCAATGATACAGTGATCTGTGACGCGCAGCACTTTATTTGCATTTTGCTGGAAATCACCAAGGAACATTCATTTTCCAATTCATAAAATCAATAAAATAATTTTGAAAAAATGTTTTCCTACCTACTTATCTTGTTCTAAAGAATACTTGAAATTGATTCGTGAGTCTCAAAATAGCCGAATTATGACTGATGTTCCATAATGCATTGCGCGCGCTTCGGTAATTATCGACTGTTTCCGTTTTATCAAAGGAACAAGAACCACAGCATTTATTTGTGTGGGCCTGATCAATCGATGGGAAACCAATCTCAAAAACAATCAGATACATCTTAATGTCTCATATTAACCACTCGACGGTCGTATGTATCATAAACCAATGCCTGACCAGGTTTTGTTCTATCAGCATCAATATTCAACTATTTGTTCAGATTTGTACTTTCATTTGAACCAACATGCCACATTTTTACGCAATTGTTTTGGATATTTTCCTTTTGGAACTGGATGGATAGGAGGTCGAATGCAACTGTATTAATGTAAGTTAAATTATGGTTGCTGAGTTACTCCACTACAAATCGAAAAGGTGTAATTTAAATACGACAAGTTGACTTTGTTGTATCGTCGTATTTTCGCATTACAACATGGTGGGACACTACGGCACGTATGTGTCGGGTTTTCCCATTATGTATGTCGTGTCTTGGTTTTTACGTTGCGAAAATGCAGCAACGCGAAAACAAGATAAATTCGACTTTAATTTGTCGTGTTTTCCCTGTTTGGCTTTTTCGCTTTCATAAGATTGTATTATCGCATTGGTCGCATTGTTGCATTGTCACATATTCGCCGTGATATAGATCTAATGATATTGTTAACTTGTATAGGAGTAGGGGTAGGAAGTGTGTTCGAGTTTTATTGACATATCCCATCGCTGCCACCAGTATTAACTTTTATAGGAGTGGGGGTAGGTAGTATATGCCCAAGCCTTGAATTAATGGAGAATGTCCCACCACTGAGACTGAGGGTTGGGTGTTGGAGTCTCGAATATTCGGATGGAAAAGTAATAATAATAGGAACTTTCGTCAAAATTACCAAAAGTCCAAACTGATTTTTTAGGTTTAATTTCTACACTAAACAGTTCTAATAAACATCCAATTACAATACGTTGATTAATTTCTCTCATATAATGACTGCAATTTCCGTTGTGTAATACACGTTTTAAAGTCCAACCTTATAATCTGGGCCCACTGCCCATCCTTATTCAAGTATAATCCCGACCCTACTCCCACCCTATTTCTAGTGTAATGCGGCCCGACTGCCCCCGAACAAAGGTTTGACCCAACTTACATACTCTCCCTTCCAAATATGGGGTATTGCACCATTATATTCTTTCACCACCTTCCATATAAAGGGTGTAACATCAGAGTGTAGCCCCCATATAAGGAATATAGCAACATACATTTTATTGATAGCATTACCAAGATACACTGTAGCCTACAAGTTAATTTACCAACTAACATGCCATCACCTTGGTTCCCAGAGGCAAAAGTTCTTGCAGAGGTCATTAAGGTAAACCATGTGCAGTCGCTGGAACAATTAAACTTTGACCATCAAACAGTGAGGACTACAATGGTACTTAATATTCCTATGAAGCTGATATAAGTATATAATACACCATTACACATATATGTATACTATACCAAAACCACAACACTATTCACCCCAGGCATAGTTTTATGAAAGCCCTTACGATAATCTTACAGTTACGCACAAAATAAAACCCTATAGGTATTTCAATTACAGTGGCAAATTGTGGTAAGGGGTCTGTAATATTCATGATGTTTTAGTAAATGCATTCTTTCAAACCACGTAATTTAATGTTCCTAATGTTAATTTGTTGAAAGAATGATGAAGAATTTAAATGTCTGCGTAACGTTACGATTTCCTTAAGTGCTTTGATAAAACAGTACCCAAAACTTATTGTATTAGGTAATATGTATATCATTATATCTACATTACGGCGAAAATGCGACAATGCAGCAATGTGACAATGCAACAGTTTGGGATTGGTCGGTTGATTGGTCGGTCTATTGTTTTGTACGTTGGTCGTCCGAATTTTATCCGCGCTATTTCTGAGTTACCATTAGTCGGATTTCATCGATACTTTGACATATTCGTGTGTACGTGTATAGATTATACCATACGTAGTTGTGTTTATCTTAGCAACACAACGGTCCAACCAGTTTCGGCTAGTTATAGCCTTTTGTTTTATTTCACTTATTGCATGACTTATTAGTTCCAATTGTAGTTGCATGAAGATAGTATTAAGTTGGACAGGGAAGGCAGCACTCAACTCAATCAGTCGAGCACAGAAAACATAACAACATACAAGGGACAATCCCCAACACACAACCGAACGAGAAAATGATTCACCCAAGTCCCAGCTGTCAAAAGGCTAAATGAACTGGTTACCGCAATAAAAAACCTAAATGCTCATGTTGAATGACAGGTACAAACAAACAAGGCGTAATGCCCAACACACAGCCGAGTTGTGCATACCATTGGCACGCAACGTCCTAATCACTTGTCAGCGAGTTATTACCACTTATAATTTTCATCGAGCTATTTTATCGACAACAATGGGTCGCATTTCAATAAAACGTTGGACCTTTTTTCTGGGAATTGTTGCCATTATATTGTTTTCACGGTAATAGCAATTTGTTGAATATGAATCGATTTAAAGCCTATTAATGCATATCAGAGGCATGTTGAGCGCAGATCATTTTTCTAGTTATTGCACTTCATTATCGTGTTATTGTCCATACCATTATTATTTGATTGGCATTCTATAAAGCTTTACAAGGATGATACGAGGGGTGTTCGAAAAGAAATGCTATTTACTCTATTATCTATAACTTTTTATCGACAAAATCATTTACAATATACAGCTCACAGAAAATCTTCAATGAACTCTCCTGCGCACCTTGCACACTTATTTAACCTTTAAATTCAAGATTAAAGTTATGTTTTGACGTCTGCAAAATATACTGCACTCATGTACTGTAATTAGACTGACCTCATGGGTTTCCTGGAAACGTATATATGGTCTTCAGAATGAGATTTAAGTATAGGAACCTAACATCAGTCGCATAAGACTAGGTCAACAGAATAGACTTGGTTATAAAGCTTTATCATGTGCTTTTTATTTGAAAACTAGTTTACAGTAAAAGCCCTCATTAACAATTCGACGTGTTAGGAAATATGTCTGAAGTTTTTCCTGCACAAAATATCTATAGAACCTGCTTGTAACTTATTTGCCCATCGGTTCAGGTTTTTGAATAACAGGACCTTTGTGGGTGAAGAAATTCAAATGTATCATTTTTATCACTGACTGCATGTGTTTTATAATAAAGGATTTCTAAGAATTTCTGGGAGCACATAAATTAAATGATAAATCTTCTCCATCCCTGGTTAATGATAGTCAGCACGTGTTTCATGCTTCGTAATGCAATGTTAAAACCTCTCCTTAAGGTACAACTTCAATACTTTCTTGGCATTTAAAATAAGATGACGTTTTGGTAACCACATAATGAGCATGGTATCCAGTGGGTTCTAATGATGTTAGCTTCAAGAATATTTTTTCACATGCGGTGAACTTGGGATAAACTCGAGCATGTACATGTACGAGCAGCTAACAGTCCAACAGTCAATACTGCAGCTTTGAGACGAATAACCTAGTTTTTATCAATGTTTTGTTTGATTGTTGTTGTTTTCAGTTGACCACAATTATTGTTATCTTTCAGATGCTATTGACATACTTTGAAACGTGTAATAAAAGTGTTACAACACTAAAAGGCACCTTTCGGTGTCCCTTAATCTCAAAGAGTTCATCTTGTATAAATTTATGACTTTAATTAAGTTTAGACCATTCCTTGATATAAGGCATAATTTCAGTCAGTTTGTATTATAAATACGTTTTTCGAACGTTGTTTAGCTTAGTACAACTTAGTGTTTATTAAACATACCCTTTGACCCCATTAATTAATGGAATTCAACCAAACTATTACCAACTCAAGAAAATAGTTGAATTGGTACACATGTCAAGTTTGAAGCACGATTTCCCCGGAAATACAAAGATCTGCATGAAATTGCATTTCTTTTCGAACACCCCTCGTATACGTATCTGGTTTGTGCTCATCGTATTCAGTGATATAGCTCTTCTTTCGTATACTTTATGTAAACTATTGTTACATCAAAAGTACCACGTGAATGTCTATTTTTAGACATGAGTCTGTCCAACCGACTGTACATGTACTCCCCCCAGCCCAATCATTGAGTCACAGGTCGGTTGTTACATTCGGTGTCACTGGCAACTACATCACATTGGCATATGACACTTTCATGTGCCCATTCATACACATTGGTTAAGTGGAGTAGTGTGAGTTATTCTTGCTTAGATAAAATAACCAGTGATCCGGATGGGTATAGAACCCTGGGCCTCTTCGATTCCAAAACGCCAACCCTATATCTTGGTCACATTGACTTAATAAAATGAAGTTTTAACTGTCTTTGGTTTTCTAAAAAAGGTTTTGTAAATACATGAAGAATGACTTAAACTGGAGATTAAAGTACATATATATGTTCATGTCTTATATACTTCATTTTTCAGTGGACATGGAAAGATTTGTTCACATGGTTTGCGGAATATTATTGAGTTGTGTTTGGTTGGCAAGTATCGGTGTAAACGGCGGAACATGGAATGATACCGCTAGACTGGTGAGCGATTTACTGAAAACTTATGACGTCAACATTAGACCAGTATGGAACCAGTCTGAACCGGTCGTCATATACGCCACGTTTAATTTTAAGACCATTCAAGACTTTGACGAAGTTGCCGGAAAGTTAACTATATCTGGATATATGTATATTAGTTGGTTTGATGAATTTCTGACTTGGAATTCATCTTTTTATGATACCAATTTTCTAACGTTTCCAAGAAAAAATGTCTGGTATCCAACCCTTGTGCTTGCTAATTCTTACTCTAAACTTGAAGATGTAGGCGCCGACTGGTTGACTGTCCACGTGGCAAGTAATGGACTTGCTGTTTACGTTCCTGGATTTATTTACACCGTGTCGTGTACAGCGGACGTCACACAATATCCATTTGACCAACAGGTAAATTGTGTTTATTTCCTGATGCTACATAATAAAAATATTTATGCCAAGGTTCACTGTCTGTTTAATTGTTAAAAATTGAGGCCTGTATTGATATGAATTCGGACCGGATTTTATGTAAGGGTTGTCACACGATTTACGATTCTTTTATGATGGAATATTTTAAACCTTGTAATCTTTGAATTACTCATAAGCTAAAAATACATCAAATTACAAATAAAATCGTTTCCGTCAATTTGCCATTTCTTTTTGGCTGTCATTGTGATTTATGGTTGTCCATGTGATTTCTTGTTCGCATTTGACTGACTGGGGCACACGTCTGTTAATTTTATAATTGCCCAAGTTGTATGTGGCTGAAATACTGAAATAAACGATATTCCTGGTTTATTATTATTAATTGATTTTGAAAAAGCATTCGATTCTTTATCTTGGGAATTTGTACAGAAAACTCTAACCTTGTTTAACTTTGGATATTACATAAAAAAAGTGGTTCAATATATTATATAAAGATAGTGTTTCAGCAATTACACAATGTGTATTTTTATCCGATATTTTTCAAATACAACGTGGTTGTCGTCAGGGTGACCCTTTAAGCTGTTACATCTTTATATTATGAGCTGAGATTTTGTCCTTGAAAATTAGATCAAATAAAACTATCAAAGGTATAAAAGTGAATGACGTAGAACACAAATTGTCACAATTTGCTGACGACACAAAGTGGTTTGGATAGTTAAACATTAATATAGCTCTAATACCATATAAACAAAATGGATACTGTCTTGGAATCAAAGTAGTTTTGAGATGTTAGGAATAAAATTTCACGTAAATCTTGAAAAATGATAGAAGTAAATTTTACAAATAAAATACTTAAAATGAATAAAATATTAGCAAATTGGAAGCGAAGAAACTTAACACCAATTGGAAGAATCTTAATAATTAAAACTTTAGTACTCTCTCTTTTCAATCACTTGTTTACATCCCTTCCTAATTCTCCGTGTGAAACTATAAAAAAGGAAAAATGATACCTTCTCTAACTTCGTTTGGCAGGGTAAAGCTAGAATAAAGAAAGAAGTTTTGAAACAACACTATTCACGCGATGGGGTGGGAATGGTGGATATAAATGCATTTATATGTTCCTTGAAAATAGCTTGGATAAGAAAAATATTACAAACAAATAGTAAATGGATAAACATTGCAAGTACACTATTTATCATTGATAAACTAATAAAATGTAGCACTCAATACCCAATACTTGTAGGAAATAAAATAAAAAACTCATTTTGGAAAGATGTTTTTAAAGCATTAGTCGCGTATAATGAACATCAGCCATGTAAGGAAAGAGATTTATTAGCGTATCCATTATTTTATAACCCTAACATATTGGTAGGAAAAAATAGTATATTTTATAAAACCTGGTTTGGCGCTGAGATCTTGCGAATGAGGAGGGTAACTTACTTAGTTTTGAGGAATTCATCCAAGAATTTAGTCTTGAAACAATTTTACATTCTCGTTCACCAGAGTATTCTTCACCTTAGATATCATGGTAGTCTGAGAACTTGACTAACCACTGACGTAGGAGCATGCCAATTTTATGGCGTAAAAAATTATGTTACTAAATATTTGTTAGAATACAAAAATAAATATAATACAGTGCTTACTAAACCATTCCTTCGACCGTGCTACAAAGACATTCTAAAATTTAAAAAAGGTGCGCAATGACACAATCTCAATTGGCGCCTACGTGCTAATCAAAATGGAAGGAAAAAATGAATATTAACTTTAATGATAATGACTGGCTCGCGATCTTTGCTATACCCTTTGAAATTACAAGTGATTCCAATATTCAGTGGTTCAAATACAGAATAATACATAGAATACTAGGAACTAATTCATTTCTATTCAAAATAAACATTAAGCAAAGTGAGAACTGCTCTTTTTGTAAAACATCATCAGAAACAATTGAACATTTATTTTGGCAATGCCCAGTAACAATAAGTTTTTTAAAACATGTTTTTGCATAATGCCGTTGTAACCAACCATCTCAATAGAGAAAACTTTATTTTAGGATTACGAGACAAAAACTGTATAACATTAATCTCATATTCTACTACACCAAAATATTTATATATACAATGTATATAACTGCAGATTAAAAGAGACAGTTCCAACCATTCAGTAGGCTAAACACTATATTAGGAATCAATACAATATACGAGGGGTGATCAACAAATACGCGGAAAAATGCTCTGAAATCTTTGTTACGTGACCAATACTGACGAAAATCGGTCAGATAATACATTGGAGTATTACAAATACATAACTATAAAAACATTAAACTCAAGGTAATATTTGGTCGAAAAAATATAGAAACCACAACGTCACTATGGCTACACCGGCCCAACGTCATCGCGACGTCGTTACATATTACAGTATACATACTCATTCGTGGCACAATTCATCATGTATAACGCATTGAATGATTCTTTAAAAAATAGCTGTACAACCAGATACACTTCATAGACCTGTCAACCGAAAATCAATATTTTTCCTTTGCAACTTGTATGTAAATTATAGTAATTAGCTGCTGGAGAACATTAATATTGATGACGTAATTTGACGTTATTGACGTTGTATAGCACATGCGCATGTCGGCATTGATTTCACATGGCTATGTATAAGAGAATATGCAAAACCGACACCTGTTTTGTGTGCTATTACATATTAGTTGCATTTTGCAATATTGACATTGGTATTTTATGTCATTTCATTCGCCACACGACTTTTCATCGCAGTTTTCGGTACCGCACTCATTTTCAGACAACAACTTTGAAGCAAATAACTCTAAAACAGAGTTTTGACGTTAAAACATTTTTATGAAATAATGAATGTAATGTTATATCATGGTACATTCATAATCCACCCTTTAGAAAATTAAAAGATTAAAAACGCACGAATGATACGTCATCGTTTTCTATGTGCAACGTTGGAAAATATGGAAATTTGGGCCGCATGACGTCGAGTGACGTTGCCATAGGAAACGCGTTCATGCCGTCTTTGGTATTTTCGTATTAAAAGAAATAGCTATTAAAAATCACACCGTCAGCCATTTCAATGATACTTGGAATGAAATAACCGACCTTTTGTGCTGAATGTCCAGATAAGACACTTATCAAATATGTAAGATACCTCACCAAACCGAAACCAGTATACTATTTGAGAATGTCACATTGTCATTTGTTTCTATAAAACTGAGGATAGTGTTTTGTTTATAAGTAACACAAATTCCGTCTATATTCTGACATTATATAACACCATGTTTTCAAATTTTCAATGTATGAAATTGGTAATATTTTGGAGACTGGTATACTAAATATTATAACTACGTGATTATCATTTCAAGCTCTGCTATATATTATATCTTACCTTTTTTACTAATACACATTTATATATATACTAATTCAGAATTTGTAAGAGGCACACCTATTGACGAGGATAATAAACAATCACTCCAACTAAAAAAATAAAAGTTGTCTGTGGCTGTCTTTGTTGTAACAACTATTTTGATTATTTTTGTTACTGCCTCGTGGCACAGTATGTGCCCTTTGAAACTTTTAAAGTAAGTTTAAAGACTGCTTCATAGATTTGTAAACGACATGTACGCTCTTGTGTTTTATAGTGAACTTGTACGTATTTCCTCTGAACAGTTAAAACATAATAAAGAAAAATTACAAAACATGGTCACTGGACAATTTTATCAAACTGTGTTCATTTTGTATGTGCCCATCACCAATTTCGAAGTCCAGCATGAGGTTTTGTTTGACTGACTGAAGCAGTATAAGGTTTTGTTTGACTGACTGAAGCAGCAGGCTCATGTCGGGAGGTGGCTTTTGTGGGTTCTTTTTAAGCTGTTCGTATATTATTGCTCGGGTTGCAGGTACCGATTGGCTCTTCACATTTGGAGTAGTGTTGATTTGTGACAAACTGTTCTAGAAATTTTCCTTCCTGTCTGTACTGTGTCTTTTCGTTTGCTAGTTACTTTGTTCTCTAGCTGCTCGTTCTATCGAGTGCAGCATTTTCTCTCAGAACTATCACTATCTTTATAAGCAAGTTATGTTTCGTCGCGATATGTGGTATAGTTGCCAATGGCTTGTGTGAGTGCGAGTTATTTTTAAGATAATAGTCGGCCGTACCTATGCCGAAAAAACAGTTGAAAAATAAACGGCGTAAAGCCATGAAATAACTAAATTTATTACATGTATTTATTTACAGTCCTGCTCCCTGGTCTTTGTTCCCTGGGGATACACCTCAGACGGGATTCGTTTACAACTTCACTCCACCGAGGTTTTGACAACCTATTTTTCCGACAACGGTGAATGGACTTACGTGAATGCCACAGGATTTCAATTTCCAGGAGTCAAAGAACACTCGCCAGATGTAATTGGTTTTACAATTTTAATGAGGAGAAGGTCGGTTTACTTAATTATGAATGTAATTCTACCGGTCGTGTTTATATCATTGATCAACATACTGGTGTTTGTACTTCCGGTGGAATCTGGCGAACGTGTATCATTTTCTTTGACCGTGATGCTTTCCCTTGCGATCTTCATGACAATAGTCGAAGACAACCTGCCAAAATCATCAGACCCAATCCCGAAACTTAGCTTTTACCTCATATTTAGTTTGATATCCAGTGTTATGATTTGTCTCTTCAACGTACTTAGCCTTTGGATGTTCTTTAAACAAGAAGATAGAAAAGTTTCTATATTTTGCAAGCGTCTTGTGAAAATGGCATGCACTCGTGGTTCGGGCAATGTACAGCGTGAGGCTGGCGGAAGATCGTGTCGTCTGCAAAACGATAAACCAAAGATACTTTTACCAAAGAATATTAATACTGAACGTAAAACAGACGGGCCTTTAAAAGAAGATGCCAATGTTACAGACAATGCTTGGCGGAATGACGTGATGTGGATTGACGTTAGTGCAGCAATTGATCGTTTGTCTACAATTTTCTTTGTCATTGCGTTCGTTGTGAATAATGCTTTTCTTGTATCTATAGCATTTAACAATTCTACGTAAGTTACAATCAATCGTATAGCATCTTCGTATTTGACAACAATGTATAAATGACTGACCAATCAGTTAATAAAATACGTTCTTGACTAGTTGATGTGTGTAAGTTCCTAAGGCAACCGATGGGATGTTTGTATACACTTGCTCTTCTTCAAATTGACAAAATAATGTAAAACGTATGCTATTAATCCTATACAGGGTGACCATTAATATGTGTCCGAATAAATTTAATAACTTTATCCATGTTTGTCCTATAGAGCTGCTTTTGTACATGTATATTGTAAATTGTTTTTTCAATGATATGCCCACGTTTTTGGACAGGGTAAAGATCTGTTGATGAGATGCCACTCGCTAATATGATAAACAAATCTGTTGTCGTCAAAATGTCAACTACTTTGGTGGCACAAGTTCTGCTCCTCTTATAGTTAATAGACGCATAACGAACAAAACGAAACAAGTTAAAATTCCATGTTTGTAATTACAGTGTAGTTAAGTTTGAACAAGAATATTTCAGACTAAAACTCGGTTTGTAGCTGTTCATGTTGTTTGTGCGGCGGGTCGATGTACTCAATGTTGTGGAACTATTGATGAAACTCTGCGGACGTATTTGTAATGGACATACGAATTGTATTCCGTATATGCATATGTATCAATCCAAGAAAACGGATGCTGCTACGGACGATTGTTTACGTATTTAACAGAATTATATTAAATACTGAATATATCGTATTTCATGGTCACAGTTGTTATTTATTCATATACGTGTGTATGGCCTTTGATTCATGGTTATGTAGCATAGTTGGAATCATGAACTTGCGAGAAATGACAAAATTGTCGCAATGATACAATGATGAAGGTACTGTCTATTAGCACTTGAATCTAACATATAGTTTATTTTCTAATACATAAGACTTTACAGTTTACAGTGTAGCAATACCACCTTTTGGCTACAGTTACAAGAAGAAATTTGTAAACATTGGAAAATAAAATAGTCATTAGTATTTATTTCTTCCTCGATTTCTATGAAATATACGCCACGCTATGGGGAAAATCATTTGCTTTCCATGAAATATAAGATCATTTCAGCAGCTTTATCGATTTTTTCATTACCCTGTGAAACCTATAGGTCGGCGTCTATATACAAATTTGGCATACTTGTAAAATTGAAGTTATTTCCAATTTAAAACTGAACGTTAAACTTCCGTTTTTTTAGATCGTCGTTGCTATGACGTCGTGAAGTTGCTATGTTTAGCACGTTTTTACGTTATGGCGCGGCATGCAAGCCGTACAAGTAGTAAATAAACGAAAATTTAACCCCGACGAAAAATAATGATTTTACAGTTTCCACGTGGTACAAATGTATAACAATGCTTTATACTGTTGCTACATCAAATGGAAGAATAATCTCACCAACAATCAAATACATCTTAATGTATCATATTAACCAATCAACAGTCGATATCTATCGTGGACCAATGCCGGCCAGATGATATTACGATCATTTATCAGCATTAATATTCTGATCAGATGAAATAATATGGATTGAAGAGTGATGCTCCAGTATCGTGTCCGTATACGCTTTGTTTGTACGCATGTATGATATAGCACAGATAATTTGAGATCCTGGCCTATATGCATGAATATATTACAAAGTACGTGTGTTGAATATAAAAATTTCCGCGGGCAAATCGTACAACATTGGTCCTTTAGATTAATGTTGGTATACACCTCAGGGGTATTCGTGATACTTAAGAAAACATGCAACCGGAATTATATACATAGACAATAAACCAGTCGTTGCATTATACTAATAGAAGGTCGAAAGTCGTATCAAATTCTCCGGGCTGTATTTAGATTCTAACTAGTTTTTACGAGGGTGATTCAATACAGTATGTCACTAATGGCCTTCCATAGAAAAGACGCTACATTCCGGAAAAGATTTTTTGCGTATTCAACTATTGAAATGTACCCAATACTGATACAGTCCGATAACAATTGAAAACGTTATTCATTTTTGAATTTTATTACTCATATTCAGTGGCCATATTTCAAAGCCATTATCAAACCTGAAAAAGTTGTACTAGCAATACGGGCTTAGATTGAAGACCGTGTTTATTTAAATATAACTTCAAAGGATATATTTTCTGTATTGTGCCATATTCTTGGTCCTTCTGTCGTAACGTTGAGAACAGTTTTTTGCTGGGTTAACAATATAAAAGGGTAAAATAGTCTGCAACGAAGTAACCATGCAGACAGACCTGTTGCTGCAGCAACGACAGAACACTTCGCTGTTGTGAAGGCTATGATAGAGATAGATGGTCGATATAATATTTCCGAAATAGCTCATGCTATGGGCATTTCAGTAGGAACCATTTATCATATTCTGGCAGACCGTTTGAAGTTGACACATATAGACCTTGAGCTGACAATTGACCCTGCCCCCCCCCCCCCGGGGGGGAATTTTCAACACTATGAATTTCCTAAACCTTATGGTAGGTGGCATTCACAGACAAAAGTTTGCAAGTTTCTGTTGGGGCTTTAACGAGTTACGGAGATTTGAAATACGTGACTATGCGATTTTCTACATAAATCATTATTTTTGCTTATATGATTATTATAGACGTGCCAATTCTTTAATAAATCATATGAATACAACAATTATGTATGTTAAATGTATTTAAAATTGAAACAATCAGTTGTACAAATTAAAACAGGCAAACAAAAAGATATAACATCCGTAATTTACGTATCTTTGAATGAAATTACTATAATATTAAAAAAATAGTCAACGTATATGACGTTTTTAAGTTAAGAAATAATGATACTGATTAGTATGCAACCTAATAATGTTTATAACTATTGTACAACTATACAAATCGTTAATTGATATGAAATGCCATGTAATTTACGTTACCTTTAAAAATATGGTGTTTTTTCAAAAACCTTTCAGTTAAAATGTCGGTATAACACGTACAGTGGGGTGACAATTAGTGATTTTAGGTGACAACTTAAGTAGAACAAGCAATGTTGTATGCCGAAATGTTCGCCTGTATCTGTACTATATAGAACTGCCGGCATAAATTGTCAACGCGTGGTGCGGACCCTAAAATCCAAGATGGCGTCCAAGATGGCCGCCATAATTTACGAATACACTAAACATTCCATGTTCTCATGCACTTTTGTTTATTTATGTATTTAGTCACAAATATGTGGCACTGCTTACATATTATTCATTTGATAATGTACATCAACTGGACATACAAAACTGACCACTTCGAAGCCAAGGTCAAGGTCATTTCAAGGTCAAGTTACGAAAAATATGCCATATGGGATATGTAACACTGCAAAGTACAGGCATCCCACGACCAATGGGGGTACATAACACTTGTCCAGTACAACCATCCAATGTATTGGGTACTCACCACCACAGAGTACAGCCATCTAATGCCATACTGGGTAGTCACTACCACTTATTATAGCCATGCAAAGCCATAAGGGGTACTCTCAACAACTGAGTACAGTCAAACCAAACCCTATGTTATACTTACCACTACCAATTACACCCATATCACACCCGACTGGGTACTCATCACCATCATATACCAGCCCTGAATGGTGTCTAACTACCCATATCAGACCTTAGGGGGTTCTCAAACCACTTAATATTCAACCCAGGCCCTATGAGGTCCATGCATACATTCCGTAACCAATGGAGTACTTACAACTGCTTAATACAAAAACTCCTATTAGGTTTTAATGACACCAGCTATACCTAAGGCCCTTTGGGATACTTACAACTAAAGAGCACAGCCAACCAAGACCATATTGGGTACCCACCAAATCTGGGTACAGTCACAAAAGTCATTTTTGGGTACTCATCATCACAGATTAAGCCATCCCAGGCCTCATTTAGTACCCACCCTCACATATTTCAGTCATCCTATGCCATATTGGGAACCACCAACACAGATGTCAGCCATCCTTGGCCATATTGGGAACCCACCAACACAGATTTCAGCCCTCCTATGCCATATAGGGAACCCACCAACACAGATTTCAGCCATCCTATGTCATATTGGGAACCCACCAACACAGATTTCAGCCCTCCTAGGCAATATTAAGAACCAACCAACACAGATTACAGCCATCCTTGGCCATATTGGGAACCCACCAACACAGATTTCAGCCCTCCTATGCCATATTGTGAACCCACCAACACAGATTTCAGTCATCCTATGCCATATTGGGAACCCACCAACACAGATTTCAGCCCTCCTAGGCAATATTAAGAACCAACCAACACAGATTACAGCCATCCTATGCCATATTGGGAACGCACCAACACAGATTTCAGCCCTTCTATGCCATATTGGGAACCCAACAACACAGATTTCAGTCATCCTATGCCATATTTGGAACCCAACAACACAGATTTCAGCCCTCCTTGACCATATTGGGAACCCCCAAACACAGATTTCAGCCCTCCTAGGCCGTATTGTGAACCCACCAACACAGTTTTCAGCCATCCTAGGCCATATTGGGAACCCACTCACATAGATTTCAGCCATCCTAGGCCATATTGTGTAACTACCCCACTTATCAAAGCCATACAATGCCATATGATGCAGCAATTCCTGACTACATGTCGTATGTAACACATGCAATACTGGCTCAACAACAACAGATATGGAAATATAAGCATAGGCTTTAAACAATGAACAGTAACACAGTGTACACTATTTTAAGAGTATTTACCTTATGATCTTGAAATTATCTTGACCTTTCACTGGTCAGTATTGTACAACAATTCAGGTTGTCACCATACGATAATTATGCACCTATCAATCTTTTTCTCCAGTGGGGGAGTGGCGGACAGACCCAGAGGAATTAAACAATTTTTCTTTGGGTTCACCCTAGAGAGTGTTTCAAACTTGTTTTCAAATATACACTGTAGTTTTCAATTCGTATGGAATGTGCTTAAATAACTGACATACTATTGTATACATGTATATAGTAAATGTTTAAAGTCATGTGTGTATATAGTGTTCTCATGAAGATATTAAATCGATGGGCAATCTGTGTTTAGTTTCATAGTTTGATTATTAAATTGGTGTGTGTGTGTTTTAAGTTAAATACAAATTGTATAAAGCTTACAACAATACTTGTACTTTTTGGATTTTACAAAGATAAGTCAACATTGTGTTAAAATTACAGAATATATGATATTGTATAGTTTGAAAGTAAGATAACGTAAATTGAACATAAATTGTTTTTTTAAATACATGTGTTTAAAGTTCAAATGTAAAACTGCGATAAAAGATATTTTGGTTTGAAAATTAATTATTTTTTAGAGGTAAAGTTTATCTAAAGTAACAGAATACAAGGCTAATAAATTTTAATTTTGTTTGATATTTAAATACATGTACATGTATAGTATACATGTTTTTTAGTTACATATGACATGAACTTTAATTTGTATGTTTGGTAACGTAAAGTGCAATGTAGTATTCCCTTAACATATCTTACAAGTAAGAGACTTGTTAATATATATAATTTAACAATTATAAATATATAAAGTGGTATTATATAAACTGAAAAGTGTATGATACAATTTGGAAACTAGAAATTATTGAAGGCATGAAAAACGCACATATTTTGGAGAATGGGTGATATTTTAAGAATCGCTACCAAACATCTATCTCTTAACCTATGCTGGCAATATATACATCATTTTTTGGTTGAAAGTTGACCTTCGTAATGGTAACTTCATTATTTGACTTCCTGGTCATCTAAATTTGCAATAAAAAACTTTCTGCCAATTTATTTTTGTTTTTTAGGGTAACGTATGTTTTCCCATATCTATCTTCTTTAGCACTGCATTTTGGCATTGAAATTCTATCAATTCGCAGCTACTAGTATACACTCTTGAATAACATATGTAAACTTTGAATTATTAAATAGCATAATGGTACAATTTACCTTTAAAAAGTACAAAAAAATATATATATATTGGGGGTAATGTATTTTAAAGCGTGGTAACGGAGACAAGCCCCATCCGCTAGTTGCAAACTTTATGCCAAAATGTTCGCCACACCTTGGGGTTTCAAAACAATATGGTCAACGAAATTCCCCCTGGGGGGAGCAAACCCCCTCTGGCTCACGGTCTAATATTTTTTGCTAGATGGGTCCCCCATTGTTGACATCAGCTCAAAAGTCCAATCGTTTTAAGATGCGCCAAATGCTGAAAATCCATAAGAATTGCGATTCTAAAACAATTCCTGGTTACTTACTGGTGATGAATCGTGGCTGTAGTATTTTGATCCCCAGCGGCGCATAGATAATAAACAATGGCTCAGTAAAGGTCAGGCAAGACATACCGTTGCAAAACAAGCAAGGTGCCATGACAGTTATTTACGCCATTTCTTTAAGTTTGGTGACGCTGGCGTCCAAATACTTTACAATGAGGGTACACAAATGTAAGACCATCACATGCACGTTCTACAAACGTAGTGTACTAAGTTTTGTAAAGAAATTTTATCTAAAAAAGCCTCCAAGTAAAGGTTTGACAATGACAATGCGTCCGCCCACAAATCACAAACCGTACAGTCATTTTTTTATTAATAGAATGTCACTCAGTTTAAGCACCCACCCTACTCTCCAGACATACCCCATGTGTCTTTTTCCTTCTTCCCAAGCTCAAGAAAAAGCTCGCCCGAAGGCGCTAGCCCTTGGTTATGCAATTCATCAGTGGTTCAATAGTATACCTAGTAGACAACTTTACGACAATTAGGTCATGAATAGAGAGTCTAAAACAGTGTGTTTCCACGCATGGAGAAATTGTCGTTGGATGAAAACGAATTGCCAAACCAACCGAATACCTCTTTGATGTTCACGTTGTAGTTAGCTGATGATACAGTTCGATCACGTGTGAGTTACCTAATTCACAAAGCATGTTGAAAGGAAACTCTTTCCTTTTTTTAAAAGGAAAAATACCGAGTGTGCGATATCGCTGTCATAAAGCAACCGTCAATGGCTTTCTGTTACATAAATACTTGGCTATGTGGAAAATTACGCCATACAAAGATTTTAGCCCGATCTGTGAGTGAGCACCTTTAACAAGCTTATAGGGACTTAAAATTCAGGTTTTGTTGGATAAGAAAGATAACACGTCGATTTTGACAATGATGTCAAATACGACAGTTTTACATAAACACTGTATGAAAAGTGTTGGTTAAAATGAATTTATTTTCCCTACTGACTATATTTACATGGACGTCCGTTGCCGTGGCAACCCAGGACCAGCAGTCAGCGTTTACTGACGAGCAGCTGTCTTCCAGTCCTCTGATCCAGCATCTACTAGCACGTGTAGATAGCTTAGAGAAACAGGGTGTGAAACAACAAGAAGAAATACAGACACTTAAAGCAGAGATGGTTCAACAGAGAGGACACGTGATGAAACTACGTTCCCAACTCCATGCCAAAGACAGACTTATCCAAACGCTCCTTCGTAAGAACAGCAAACTCGATGAAGATGGACCGACGAGTGAAGAAATAGAACAAACCCCCTCACAGATGTCAGCTGCACCACATGGTAAAGTGTGACTTTATTACTACATGACTATTTACATGCATTTTTATCATTGACACCTGCTGAACGCTTCTTATAATCAGAGATGTAAGAAATTGAAATGTTCGAGTGATTTTGAAGCAAACACTTCAAGTAGTGGGATTTATTCTATGGTAGATGCATGTAAAGCGTGTAAGAATGGTCCACAGTGGTTGTCATTTTTTAAAAACAATGTTTTCCCCAACTATGGATAATCAGTCATATGCGCTATATTTTACCCAAATATGAATATGACCCAGTTTTGGACATGGCATATGTTGTGTTAGCTTGAGTTTTAATCGGGGTTTACGAAATCGATTTTGACAATCTTACATGGCGATCAGTTGACGTCAACATCGTCTTGAAATTACTTGTATTTGCTCTTCCGTCCGAAGTAGAATTTTCTAAAACCCGCCTCCTCCGCAAGCAACTGAAAACGTCTCCCAATATGTCAGGCGAAACCCAATGTGACAGACGTAACCCAATGTGACAGACGTAACCCAATTTCACAGACGTAACCCAATGCGACAGACGTAACCCAATGTGACAGACGTAACCCAATGTGACAGACATAATCCAATGTGACAGACGTAACCCAATGTGACAGAAGTAACCCAATGTGACAGACGTAACCCAATGTGACAGACATAATCCAATGTGACAGACGTAACCCAATGTGACAGACGTAACCCAATATGACAGACATAACCCAATATGACAGACATTATCCAAGGTGACAGACGTAATCCAATGTGACAGACGTAACCCGATGTGACAGATGTAACCCAGTGTGACGGACGTAACCCAATGTGACAGACGTAACCCAATGTGACAGATGTAACCCAATGTGACAGATGTAACCCAATGTGACAGATGTAACCCAATGTGACAGACGTAACGCAGTGTGACAGACGTAACCCAATGTGACAGATGTAACCCAATGTGACGGACGTAACCCAATGTGACAGATGTAACCCTATGTGACAGACGTAACCCAATGTGACAGATGTAACCCAATGTGACAGATGTAACCCAATGTGACGGACGTAACCCAATGTGACAGATGTAACCCAATGTGACAGACGTAACCCAGTGTGACAGACGTTACCCAATGTGACAGATGTAATCCAATGTGACAGATGTAACCCTGTGTGACAGACGTAACCCAGTGTGACAGACGTAACCCAATGTGACAGACGTAACCCAGTGTGACAGACGTAACCCAGTGTGACAGACGTAACCCAATGTGACAGATGTAACCCAATGTGACAGACGTTACCCAATGTGACAGATGTAACCCAATGTGACAGATGTAACCCAATGTGACAGACATAACCCAATGTGACAGACGTAACCCAATGTGACAGATGTAACCCAATGTGACAGACGTAACCCAATGTGACAGATGTAACCCAATGTGACAGACGTAACCCAATGTGACAGACATAACCCAATGTGACAGACATAACCCAATGTGACAGACGTAACCCAATGTGACAGACATAATCCAATGTGACAGACATAACCCAATGTGACAGACATAACCCAATGTGACAGACGTAACCCAATGTGACAGACATAACCCAATGTGACAGATGTAACCCAATTTGACAGACGTAACCCCGTGTGACAGACCTTACCCAATGTGACAGATGTAACCCAATGTGACAGACGTAACCCAATGTGACAGATGTAACCCAAGGTGACAGATGTAACCCACGGTGACAGATATAACCTAATAGGACATACGTAATCCAAAGTGACGAACGTAACCCAATGTGACGAACGTAAGAACATGACCTGTTCGACACGGGAAACCTTACGAATACATAATAACTATGTTTAGGAATGACTGAATTGTAATGATCCGTTGTTTTTCACTTTCCAGCACGTGAAGATAGAAGGACGGCACGTGGTGAAGACACCAGAATCCGTCGAGCAGAAAATGAAGTGACTGTTGCATTCTCCGCTGCCCTAACTAAACACATGCTTCAAGTTGGCGCCAACCAAAACATTGTATTTGATCAGGTGATATCGAATGTGGGAAACGCTTATAACCCTCATCTAGGTGCATTTATTGCACCTGTATCGGGTGTGTATGTATTCTCTACAAACATTCTATCTTATGACACTAGATCTAACCACGCATTCATGACCGTAAATGGTGTACATAAATGTCAACTGTACTTGCACTCTACTTACCATGGTACGGCCAGTCAGACAATGGTGTTTGAACTAAACCAAGGAGACGATGTTTCTATCCATGGTCATCCTGGCGACGCATACTTTGGCACTACTCCATCTTACACAACGTTCACTGGGTTTCTACTCCAACAAACCTATACCGGTGCTGGGCACATCATTGGATAAATCATTTATCTTGTCACAGTTCTGCACATTAAATGTAAATCACTGGAAATGTTATATATGTTTTGTGATTATCCTGAAGTAACCTTCCCTAATACATCACTGGCTTAGAATTAGAAGGTTCTACTTACGACCTTATAAGACTCGTGAATATTTTAAATCTGCATCTCAAGGCGCTTCTTAGCAGCCTTATTTAGTGAAAATCGAAACTGGTCATGTTGACCAAACTGAAATTTAAAAAGCTTGTTTTTCCATAAGTAAAGAGTAATTTTCAGACAGTTTTTTCTTGTTTTCTCAAAATATTGATTTTTACTTACGACCTTCTAATTCTATCACACAAATACCATCCGGCGATGATAACACTAGCCTTTGTTTACAAATAAAATGAAAATTAGATGCATTTTCGATGCCCATTTTTGTTCAATCTTTTTGCATAATCACTTTTAATGCATATAATCTAATAATAAGCGGTCATTCGACCATGCAGTGTTTATATTATCCATGTTTATTTATTAATAAGGCTAGAGTTATCTCCGGCGAACTATACACGTTCAGAAGAGCAATTTAAAAAGGCACGCTAGTTAAACTTCTTCATCTTCCAGTTTAGTACAGGTCCAAATCTGGGGCAAAAATCGTACTATTTATATACAAAATAGTATGAGCGGCATACAAGTATTTACAGACAAGAGTTACAAATGTTTACAAACTGCAGAATCCTTTCTATCCACTGTCCAGACCCTCGGATCTTGAAGACTCGGATGGCGGAGGGGCAAAGGGGTGCAGAAATACATCTGTAAGTACTTGGTAGAGTGGGCCCGAGTGTTGATCGATGCTGGGTGGAAGAAGGTCTCTGCTGGTAGGCCTATGTCGACGAGTTCATTGGTGATTCTGTAAACCATCAACAGCATCGCGTTGGAACGGCGTTGAGAGAGAGGTTTCAGCCAATGCCAGCTATCATCTGGATGGTGCTGCTTGTGGTGCGGAAGTCCCCTTGCGCGTCGCTGAACTGCCTCCAGTTGACTGATGCTGGTCCTAGTATGCGAATCCAAGGCAGAGTTCGCGTATTCAAATATTGGCCTGACAAGCGTCTGGTAGCATCGTGCCTTTATCTTTTGAGGACAGCTTGTCGGTTTTCTCCTGAGGAAGGTAAGACTGTTATGTTGTTTGCCCTCTTCGTAGTGGTAGCAATGTGTGTGTTGAAGGAGAGATTCTTGTATAGATGTAGCTCGCTGCCATGGATGTCACACGATGTTTTGATGGGGGTTCTCTTCCTGGTGATGCGGACGACCTCGCACTTGGATGGATTGAAGGACATCAATCAGTCACACTCCCATTGTTGTAGTCTGTCCAGGTCATCTTGTACGGATTTGGCATCTTCTATACAATAGACTGTAATAGGATGATATTGCACGGAGTGGTAGGTCGTTGATGTACAACAGTAAGAGTATTGGTCCGATGACTGATCCCTGTTAAATTGCTGGTTAAGGATGTGTGCTTTAGTGGCCGGATCGCTGTGGGTCGCATCGTCAGCCTTTAAGGGTGATATGCCCCTGCTGTCGCACACATTCCCCTTTACACCAGACTACAGCTTCTTTAGGTTGCAGTACGTCGGTACCATATCGCTGATGTAGCGTTTGTAGGCCTTGCTATATTTGTAACCATGTCTTTTCGTGCCTGTCCGTAGTGGTTCTATTCATTGGTCCTGGCTCTGTTGAATGCCCTTTTCTTTATGCTTGATAAACGTTTGGTTTTTCTCGTATACATGGTTGGTTGACATCTTAGATGGTACATGTGTTTGTATCGTATCGTTGACGAAGTATCAATGTATCAATGTCAGTGATGTGAGTGTAGTGCGAGACAAAATCATTGCACAAATCCTGGTCGGCTGTGGTGAAGTTGACTTCTTTATAACAAACCGCCATACCCTGGTAAACGCTGTAATCCACAACAAGGAGTTAGTGATAATGACGCGGTATTATACAGGCAAGGACCACAACAGCAAGACTGAAGCCACCACCCAGAAAGGTAATGTTATGAAAAAACGCTGACAGTACCATCACTAGCACAGCCGTCCAGATTAATTAATTCTGTCGTAAAACTGTTTATTACAAGGAAGAAGTCTGCACGCAGATCCACCACCGTGTCTATAAATAGTTGGCTAGCTTGTCTAGGGTAGGTTTTGCCTGTAGTTATACCAGTGTTCCAGTCAATGTCTGGTAAGTCGATGTTGTCAGCTAGCCAGATTGTGGATGTTGGGTAGGTGAGATGGAGGTGGTTGATCTGCTTGCAGACCTATTCAATGTAATAAACAGTTTTTAAAAGAATTTATCTTAATTAATCTTCACCCTGCTTATCTCTTATTGAAGCAACCTACATACATACATTTATCATATGGAACATTATATAGAACGTGCACAATTACACTTACTAATAAATCTGCTGATAAGGTCTTACTCCGTCGTTTTCATAATGGTCGAAACAAGAATGTTTAATACACGGCTTCCATTCGGTAAGTGACATTTTTATGTTAAAGAAATCTAGGTGTTGAAAGTGATACGAAATGTGGCATTAAAGTTTTTCTTTGGCTGAAAAGTATTTACAGACGACCTTGCTCTACAATCATGACCATTCTCCATACACCACTTTAGACAGATATCGCTGTGACAAATTATTGGTTTCTATGACACTCCATAAGTGTTACAGAGTACGGAGTACCACAATAGACAAACGGCTGCTATGCCTGCTTCAGTAGTTGAACGGCACAAGTACGATTGAGCCGCATTGATTTCGAAATTCAAAAAAAGCTTTCCAGTGGTACAAACCAAGTTTACTTTGAGATCCGTTAAAGTTCTTTGTATTCACTTTGTGTATTATAAGAATCGGCTCTGTAACGGTCTGAACAGTAGATATTCTTACACATACAATTATATTGGTGCTAAATACATGGAATCTGCCAAAATAAAACTATTGGTGTTCTCAGACACGAAGCTGACAATTTCAGGCAATAAGCGATAACGTTTTTTTAACGGCAAAATATGATGATAATCTTTTACATTCCAGTTATTTACTTAGTTGCATTTGTCGTCAATGACATAAGCTCAGCAACACCGGTAAACAAAACCAAAGAAATTTGTTACGATATTGTCGGCTGCTTCAACAATGCACCTCCATTTGACAATGCAGAATTAAGGCTGCCAAAAAGTCCTGCAGAAATAGGTAAGTTCAATTTGCAATCTGATTAAAATCATATCCTCGAACCCGCTACCCATGAGAATCTGACGACGACCTCTAGAAGGTCACCTCAGGCGACCTTTCCTTCCTTCCTTCCTTCTGTTCTTGTACTTTCCCTCGTCATCACGCGGCACACCCTCTCGGGATACAAGAATTATTTCACAATAACACCATCACCTCCAACGTAGTATAACGTATAAAAAAAAATATACTGTTGATTCAAAGTTATCTGTCACAACCGCGTAAACAAACATTCGACACGATCGATTATTACAGGTGTGTCAGGACTAAATCCTTACATCATTAGTAAGTTTAAATGATGAAAACTGTAACTGCCCTATAGCCGAGTGGTTAACAGCTATGGTTTTGTGAGTCTTATTTTGGAAATGTATACAATTTACTTTAAGTTCAAATCCCAACAATGCCTAGATTTTTTTAATTTTGCTTGAACTATGACTTGTATATTAATGCTTTTGCTCATATCGAAGATTACATACATACAATGAATAAACTAGATATGTTCGCATTTGTAATCCAGTACACCAAGATTGAGTTCATCCTACGAAGCTGGAAATTTCTGCAATTTTTGCATTCAATGTACTAGTAAATATAAAAAAGCGTATCTGGTGACATCTGGATGAGTACAGTCCATGATTGTTTGGAGAAGAAGGTTTTGGTTGAGGAGTTTGGAACTATAAATTGCAGGTATTTCGTTGCAGAGCTGGTAAAGGTTCTTGAGAGAGTGTTGTCTGGTTTGCTGAGTAGCAGGACACAGAAGGACAAAGTGTTTCGTATCTTCGTCACCCTGACCACAGAGCTGGCAAAAGGGAGATGTGTCATACTTGTTGTATTTGGCAGCATTGTATTGAAGAGAGTACGTCTGCGTGACAACTCTCGCCTTCACCTCCGCTTTCAAGATTTAGTGACTTTATCTGTGACCCAAAAGTACTTCCAATGTGCGTTAATAACTCTCTTGACATGATTTGAACAGGCGAACTTCTTTGGTGGGTTACTGAACAACTTCTCTGCTGTTGGTAGACCAAGCTTGTGCACTGCTTCCCTTGTCTTGTCTAACAGAGATGGTAAGCTGTCTATCTAAGACGGCATATTCTCTGGTTGCTGGAGACCTGGCATAGCTTACATACTGGGTGAGGACTGCTCTGTCTATTACCGTCTCGATGGGTTCAGCTCCAAGTTGGCAGTACACTGAAGTTGTCGCAGTTCCATCTGGTAGAGACTGCATGTGTTTCAGGATCTTCCTCTGCATGGCTTCTAGCTTCTTCAGATCAAGACCTGTCATGTTAAGCACTTCTAGCCCATACAAACATCTAGGAATGGCTTGCTGCTTCCATGCATGGAGAGTCACCAGTGGAGATACTAGTAGACCTTTTCGTGCCTTCATGGTTGGACCAAACATGGCATACATGGTTTGAAGACCTGTCCTTACTCTAGCATCGGAGTCGACCTTGTTCTGTGTGTTCCTGACAATTCCGAGATGTTTCGTCTTGTCCACCTCAGCAACTCTGCGCGTGTCAAGTGTGACTTCTACACTATTGCTGGTTCTGTATTTGACGATTTTTCAGGATTTATCTTGACGCAGTCTCGTTTTGTCTCATGTTCAACAATATTCAACATGCCTTGTAACTTACTTACTTCTGAAGCCAAGCATGCCGTGTCGTCGGCACATGTTGGAGCAGACATGTCGATTTGCCCAATGCTCGTCCCGAGGTTTCTTTTCTCAACGGCGTCGAGGAGGTTGTTGTGGTACATCTTGTATAACGTGGTTGATAGCTTGGCTCCCTGTATTGTGCCTTGTGTAAGTTGAAAGGTTTCTGACAGTTGATTCTCC
The DNA here is from genome assembly GCA_947247005.1 of Spisula solida. Lineage (NCBI taxonomy): Eukaryota > Metazoa > Mollusca > Bivalvia > Venerida > Mactridae > Spisula > Spisula solida. Next base: position 57,071,442 of record OX365945.1, read on the forward strand.
CACTTTACATGCAGTGTGATATTTCGGTAAAGGTTGCGAAGGAGTATCCATAGGTGTCCTTTAATTCCCATGTGGAAGAGCTTATTTAATTGTACTTCGTGGTTCATCTTGTCAAAGGCCTTTTGGGCATCCAGTGTTGCGAGAAATAGTGGTATCTTTTGCTGTTTATGAGAAAGTATGGTTTCTGTAATAAGGAAGGCTGCATTTAGGGAGAAGCTGTTTTCGGTAGCGCTGCAAGGAGTTCTGCAATGGGTTGAAGATTTTATCTTTAAGTACACTTTGTATTAACTATACCTCTATAGTTGGCTGTCTGAAGCTTGTCTTTTTTCCTTTTTTGTGCACGGGCGTGAGGATACCCCGCTTCAGAGTGTCTGGCACATCAAGGTCTTCAAAGATATTGTTGATTATGTCAGTCGGGACAGCATTTTGGCCTGCTGTGTGCAGTGCTTCTGTGAGCACCTTGATTTTAATGTCTAGTGGCTGCTCCGTGTCCATATCATTAGTCAACTCCACTAGATTCTTCCTGTATTCCTTCTTGTCAGCCTTGTCCCACTTCGGTTTTGTGACAATTGTGACATCAGAGGGTTTTGGGGTTGACTTCTTTTTCAGGTGTATTTGTATATCTAGTGTTAGGAGTGTGTGATCGGAAAGATTCGTTGGCTCTAAGTCACGTATAATTATGTTGCTGATATCCAGATTGGATTGCTTCTTGAAGAGGAAATAGTCAATTTGGCTTTCATAGCTAGTATTGTATCGGAAGAAAGTGTTCTTCATGGGGTATTTATCAGTGGTTGTCAGTTCGTTTGATAGGACAAAAGCCTGGAATGTTTTGTCTCTAGTGTTTGTCCTTTTTAGAGACGCATTCATATCACCACATATGATTATGTCGTGTGTTGATTCGAATGGCTGCATTATTTCCTGAATTTTCGCTAGTGTTGTAGTCAGTATCGTATCGTGGTTGTATGTGTGTGACGGCATGTATTAATTTATGAGACATATTGGTTTTGGGGTTGAGCACAACTCAATTGCAATTATTCTTGCTGGAGTAGATGTGATTGGTTCGATTTTACCATTGAGCGATTTTTTCCAGTACAGAGAAATTCCTCCATAACCACGGATGAGATTTTGATAGAGTCTGGGATCTTCCTCATCTACACTCAGAATAATAGCTTCGTGGTCATCACTTAGACCTTCAAGGGATGATTTTTGGAAGTTGAGCATCCAGTGCTCTTGTATGCACAATATGTCGTATGCCTTGATAATGGTACTGAGATATGCTGTGTTCGTTTCAGCGCCATGTGTATTTATTGTACCTATGCTAAGTTTTTCCATCTCACATGTTTTGCTTGGCCCTGGCACAAAAAATGCTGTGTTCGGTTGTTGCTATATCTGCGTTGGTCGTTGTGTATAATGGGGTTACTTGTCGCTTGATTATTGTCTGTTTCTTATGCAGTGGCTGCTCCTTGTGTTTGTTATCTTCGTTTCTTCCTTTATGTTGTATATTCCTTGGTCTCTTTAACAGTGGTTTTCTATTGGTGTTTATACTGGTTGTTCTGTGATGCTCGGGGATATTTACTCGTTTTTCATGGGCTTATTCTACCTCTTGTGTGTTTGAGTCATCTTGCGATCTTCTTGTTGATGAACTTTCATCTGGTTCTTCTTCGCAGTCATCAGTTCCGTTAGTTTGTTCCTGATTGTTTGCGTATGTACACTTTATTTTACCGTTTGAGTATTCTTCATCCTTCTGTGTTACTGTGGTTTCCCGAGTGTTTTGGCTGGATTCTCTGTATTGGTTTTCTTCTTGTTCATTGTCATGTTGTATATCTATTATCTATAACATGTACTAGTGCCTCTTCCGCGATCATCTCATCTACGTTTGTTCTGATAAAGATCTCTTTATCATCTATGTGAAAATTACCTCGCTGTCGGTAGTTCTGGTTCTGTATTGTTGAGTCTTGTTTCCCATTGGTGTGTTTGTTGGTTGTTTCGCATTTTGTAGATCACATTCCGTTCTCGTACTTTCCGGTCGGTTATGCATTCGGTAGTTCGGTGGGGGAATGTTGCGACGTCGTGTGTGCACCCCTGTCTGCCTATGAGAGTAGATGTGTCGAGACTGGTTTCCGATAGCCTGCTGTGCATGTGCGTATTGCAGCGGGGCACCGCCATGTGTTATGTTTTGGACAGGAATCATTCGCGGATAATGTGGAGGTTGCGGCGGTGGTTGCGGCACAAATATGACGTGTTTGTACGTTTAAGTTTGGAAATACGGAGTGTGCATGTTTTTGGTTAATAACCGTGGGCGCACCAAGGTTCATGTCATGGTATGCAGCAGATTGCAACGGTTGCGATATTGTCGTCTTGGAGTTTCTCAATAGCTCTTGTTGCATTTCCATCATCTTCATTTCGAGTTTCATGAGCATGTGTGCATTATGGGCTTCAGTTTGGTACATTATTCTCATCTGCATTGCTGTAAGATCTGCATGGCTGATTAACGTTCGATTTGTGTCCTCATGGATCTCAGTGCGTCGGTTATTTCTGGTTTCTAGGATTTTAATCTGTGTTTCAAGGTGGTGTATCTTCATCTGATTAGTTAATATTTCTTCAATCCTTTCCATTCTGTTTTGAACCGCACTTATATCATCTATGATTGGTGTCCGGTTTGATGTACCGTCTTGTGTTACCGGTATCTGTTTTTGGGTAGATTTGTTCTTCATCACCATATCTAAGGTGTTCTTGTAGTCATTGTTTTCTGACTCTAGATTCGCTAGTCTATTGTTGCATTCTGTAAGTTGAATCTGTAGCAGTTCTTTTTCTGTTTTTCTATCCCTCTTGCTCTTTGTGTTACGTTTTGACATTGTCTCGGTTTTTCCTTCTTGGTCAGGATTTTGTTCTGTATCCGCGTGGTCAATTGTTATCACCGACTCATTGTTTGTTGTTTGTTTGTGTGTATTTGTCTTCTTGTTCACTGTAGTGATGTCCTTCGGGCATCAGCCATCGCAATCACGTTACTGTCACTTTTCTCAGCTAGGCTCTTCTCATGTCTTGGTTGTTGCGGTAGGTGATCATCGCTGTTATGTGCAGGTGACTTAATGTTCAGTTTTGTCCCTTGACTGGTTTTGCTGCTTTGCTTTTGTGTGTTTTTGGTTTGTATTAGAGACATTGGTACTTGTATCCAATTTAGGGTTCATATTTGTTATTCCCGAGGTTGTTTGTAGTTGAATGTTATGGTTTATTGCTGTTTTCTCATAATTTGTGTTTTCTAGTGGTATATTATCACTGTTTCCCAGAGCTTTGCATGACATGCACATGAATATGTGATTTGGGTTTTCGGTTAGCAGATTTATTTCATCTGGGGGTGGCAGTTCACATGTTATATGGTAATGGTTGTCGCAAGTTTGACTTTCAACAACATTGGTGTCATGTGTACTAATTTGATTTCCACATATTGTGTAGTGTAGGAAGTCTTCCTCCTCATCAGCATCTATGGTGATGTGTGATGAGTGATGGGCAGCAGTGATGGCAGGAGTATGTTTCCGTAGGTGGATTTTCGGTGACGGAATATACCCGCTGGATAGTTTAAGAGGAGATACAATGGATAGTGCTAGTACACCATCTTCGTCGGCATCTCTTCTGTCTGGCAAATCATCCATGATGGGTCCATAATTTGGGGATTTAATGGAAGGGAGTTTAAAGCTCTTTTGTTTGCGTTTGGGTGTGTCCTGCCCATACAGGGATTTAAGGGCATGCTTACAACTGTTATGGATGTCAGCATCCAAGTCCTTGATCACATCTGTATCGGCAGTATCCACCAGCTCATGAAGTATGTCAACAAACAGTTTTATGTTCTGCCCATTGACTGATATTTTGCTCGTGGTATGGTAGAGGTTGACCCTGTATAGCTGTGAATCACTGTCTTTGTCAATAATTGATAGTGAGTCTTCGGTCATTGCGTCTGTTGCAGATGTCACATCGACTTAGCTGGACTTCTGGACGGTTTTATATACAAGTGTGCTAGAAGTGTCTAGGTACTTGTACGAGGGGTGATCAACAAATACGCGGAAAAGTGCTGTCATTTCTTTATTTGTCATTGTAAGTCAATGAAACTTTCTAAACATGAAAATAAATTTATTTCAAATTGATTCACCGCTGACCATCAACATTAACCAAAATCAGAACGAACGCGGTTTCCTATGGCAACGTCAAATTTTCATATTTTCCAACGTTGTACGTAGCAAACGATGACGTTTCATTCGTGCGCTTGTAATATTATCATTTTCTAACGGATGGGTGGTGAATATGCAATGATATAACATTACATTCATTATTTCAAAAAAATGTTTTAACGTCGAAATTTCATTTTAGAGCCATTTGCATCGAAGTCATTGTCTAAGAATGAGTGTGATACAGTAATCGGCTGCTAAAAATTGTTTTGCGAACGAAATGTCATAAAATACCAATGGCAATATTACAAAATGTAACAAATATGTATTAGCATACACAACTGGTTCTGTTAAAATGCATATTCTCTCTTATGTAGTCATATGAAATCAATGCCGATATGCGAATGGGCTATACGACGTCAATAACGTCAAATTACGTAATCTGTATTAATGTTCTCCCGCAGCTATTTCTGATAATTTACTTGCAAGTTGCAAAGAAAAATAAATGAGTTTCGGTTGACATATCAAGGAAGTGTATCTGGTTGTATAACTATATTTTGAGAATCATTAAATGCGTTATACATAATGAATTGTGCCACGAACTGATATGGACAATGATTTATGTAACGACGTCGTGATGACGTTGGGCCGGTGTAGCCATAGTGACGTTGCGGTTTCTATGTTAGTCTCACTAAATAATGTTTTTATAGGTATGTACTCGTAATTCTCCAATCTAGAACCAGACCGATATTCTTTAAAATTGGTCACGTAACAAATATTTCAGAGCATTTTTCCGCGATTTGTTGATCACCCCTCGTATATACCTCTCTTGAAGAATTCATAGGCTGCAGCCGAAAGTGTAATGACAATATTGTTGTGCTTTAGAGTTATCTCGATTGGTTTATCAGGGGTGGCAGCCTTCTTCTTCTTCGCAATTGCTTTCTTTCCATTCAACGTGTAATTCTGTTTGACAGAAGTGGTGGATGCCTCGTTACTGTATTTAACTAGGGTGCCTGGTGCATATCGCGGATTGGCTATTCTTGTTCGGGTGCTGGACCTTCTCTGTATTAAAGCCTGCTTCATCATCTTGTATGATGCGTGTAGAATAAACTGATAAAAAGCTATGATAAACGAGGTAAAAAAAATAATGATAAAAGCGGTAAAATAATAAAAGTTCAGATTTGTACAGCTTAAAAAAGTTGTAAAACTTCTCGATAAAATTGCCAATGGTGTGCCTGGTATATTGATAACCGCTTTATCAGCGAGCATAATTTTATATATAATACTGCCTGTGTAACCCTTGCTAGGGCCTGGGATTATTTTATTTGCCTATCCCTGATGAGAACCTTTATCACTATCCTGCTGAGGATCTGTTTAGGCAAATTCAGTGGTGTACAACCTGTGCCGTGGCGGGAAAACAGTCAGTTATTTTAGGCTATTTGTCTCTGGAGTTTCACGTCCGGGCACAAATTTGGGGGCAACTTCGATAAATACAATGTTTATACACTTTTTCAAACCATAAACTTGACGCTAAAGCTGTAAGAACTCTCTGTAAAACGTAAAAATCTTTGGTGCTAAGAATTGTAAACTTCAACCGGTGCAACGTGAGAATAATATCCCATCCTTTCCCATTAGCCAATCGACGTCTTGCTTTCAGAATTCTGAAAGCGATTTGATTCTATTTTTAGATATGGTAGTTATCACGAAACCATGCATCTTACGCGCCTACTTCGTTCTGATCACCTCGGTCTTTATGGTTTGCAATATTTACAGGAGACAAACGGAAATTGCCGAGCTTTCACGATTGATAATCAACCGTGCGTTTGTATTATCGGAACGTTATGAAACTTTGACATATAATATCCTAAGGACGTTTAGGACCTTTCTCCGACGTCATCGGTAAAAAATCGCTTTTTCGCCGAATCTAATGAGAATCTCCAGAAATATACTTTAACATACTCTTCGTATTGTGTCGTTTTTAATTTTTAAAATATCGCTTCGTTTCCTAGCAACGTGACGCTATCTACATAGGGTGTAAAATTGACGTTTTAAGCGTATATTTCTGTTAAATTAAGGTCTACAATAATTTACAAAACTCTATTTGTTAGTCCTTCATCCTTTGAATACGTATATGTAAAATTTATAGCGGTTGCGACTTACAATTTTGCAAAGAAAACGGTTTTATATCGAATATTGACCTGTATTTTACTGCGTATTTGCGACACCCTACTCACTTCAGGGCGCAATTTGGTCAACAAAAAGTGATTCAATCAACTAACGAAACATACCGTGGTTATGCGGTAATTCTACAGAATAATCACAAACAATAAAAAAGGGGGGTGATCTCGCATTATTTTCGACAAAATTGAATTTTAATAAAAAGCGGACATACGTAAAAAGCATAACGTCGTGCCGTCGCACCACGTTATGGGTAATTATGGCTACGTCAGCGTCATGATCTAGTGGTGTATCTGGCGCATTGGCACATTGTTTCAATATATACAAATATAAGAAAGCATTATATTATGCTAAATACAAGATGAGATCTTCAATATACCCCAAAAATTGTAAGAATATTGATTTCTAGTGATATACATGTACGTACATTTTCCCTATTAATAAAGAGATATGAACTTGCTACTAGCACACACTGTATAAAACACTAACCACCTCTCACAAAGAAAATTGTGCTTTAACATTTTGGCTTACGACCTATATATTTTGTACGCACAGTTTGGGGGTTCGGGGCAAAGTATTACAGTCCCTGTGGTAAAATGATTATTGTAATAAATACCGACTAACATACTTTAATGCATATTCAAATTGATTATTTAAAGAACTTGCATTGTCAAATTTAAGCATGGTTTTTGTATACATTATTACTAGGACTGTATAAGTGTCCATGCATTCAACAGAAAATGTAACAATTATACATATGTAAGACTTTTCCCCCAACTCACTAAACAGCAACAACACAACAGCTCTACAGCAAATTCAAAAGGTGGCCGAATCACGTATCTTATGAACCTGTCAATTGAAACCATGCTCCCCTGCCCCGGGGAACGACGGGAATTTTACTTTTGCTTTATCAAACCCCGAGGGTCATAGAGTTGGTAAAACCTCGCAAGTTCCCCCCGTCCTATACCTCACGGGGATAGTCAGAGCTGCATTTCCCCGCTATTTTGTCGCGAATCAAAAGCGTACCACACATACATCAGTGCGGGGACATCGATCGAAAACGTAAAAACACGGGACAGTTCCCCGCTTATCACCTGTCTTTCCCCTGGATTGGGGGAGTAGTCTCAATTGACTGGTACATTATTGTAACGTCATGTTTGATGTGTAGGCCTACTCAAACTAAGGCATATAAGCCAAAATGTATACCTATACCGTGAGTATCGAATTAAACAAATTTGAAAAATTGTGAGAATAGTACAAAAAATCAAGAAAAAGGCGTTGTCAGCCTGTAAAACAAAATGCCATCTAGCGGCGCGTTGAATACGGAGGCATGGTAGTACGTTTTACCGCATATATTTGCCATATGGTGTCAGAAATTCAAATTCCAAATGAATACTTAAACTGATGTATTGTTTTAGCCATTGATGTATGACGTCACTATGTATATAATTGCGTGTACTCAGCGTTGGTAATATAATTACGTCGTAATGTCAAAATAACGAAGTTTTTCAAGGTTGAAATTTGGCAAAATATCTATAACAAAAACGGTGTGGTCAACCCTTTTCAAAAAATTATATAGTCAACAGACATCTTTGATCAACAAAATAAAGAAATAAAAAAGACATGAGTTCGGGCTCGTTTTTTCTTATGGTTATCTTATCCTTATACCATCACTATACATGTATATAGTCAAGTTCCTAGATAATGAATGTGCTGAGAAACAAGCAGCCTGATGGACGAGGAAGGGCTACCTATGCATTGGTATAAAGTTTATTTGGCATTGCCGTCTCATGGTCGTGAGCAAGTGAAACTGATGATAAATTCAGGTTGGACCTCCGTTTATCGCTGGCTTAGAATGAGAACGTCGTCAGTACAAAAACGCTTTTTTGAGAAAACAAGAACAAATCTGAAAAATAACTACTCTTTACTTATGGAAAACAAGCTTTTTCAACTTTAGATTGGTTAACACTACCTGTTCCGATTTTCATGAACATATGCCCATCATGAAGAACTGCCTTTTATTTATACTAATTTATTTAGAGTCGATTGTGAAACAAGTTTTTCCAACTTATATTAATCATTCTCGACACCTCATCCCTGATGTTATCCATCGCCACGAGGGTATGAGAGAAGAGAAGCCAGTTTCCGTTTTATGCTGAGCGTCTAGCAAGGGAATTTCTGGTACCATTTTTATTTCGTCTTTGATATGACGCGGCCAGGGATCGAACCCGAGACCTCCCGCACTCGAAGCGAACGCTCAACCACTAGGCTACCAAGAAGTGCCTTGTGGTGCAGATTTCAAATACAATGTACGTAGGGTGTTCCAGAAGTAATAGGACTTTTTTAATAGCAGCGCGGTAAATAAGAAATTTAGAAAACTAATTTGCTGTAAATAAAATTTCATCTATCACTGACAAACACGCAAAATATTAAAGCAATTGGATTAAGAATAAAAAATCTATTAAACTTTAAATATACCATGTACCAAGGAGGCGGGTCGAGCCGTGACGTTATGATGACGTCGCCTTTCAAACACAGTGTTTTAAACGAAATTCATCCTGAGTAATTTTTATATAATGTCACCCTGACTTTCAAAACAGATCTGATGTTACTGTCCACATTGTTAATATTTGTCTCTGTACCAATGTTCCCAAAAAATGAGTTAAAGTGATGTAAGAAATTGCTCTAACCTTCTAAGCGTCTATCAGTGTACGAACGGTATCTATCAACGTCAAACTACTTTTTCTGTCACTTGACCTGTGTTCACATGTTAGTTCATACATCCGCCGTCTGTGAACAGTTTGTGCCAATAGAAGACGAATAGATGCTGGATGCTATTACATATTTCCAATTTATAACATAATTTAGCAATCGCGCGGTTTCTAGTTTTTGACGTTGACGTCGTTTTGTCCATGACGCGCTTGGATATATACACTTGTTTACTCAGTCGTGATCATTAACATACAGCGATTTCTTCGTAAGTTTGCATGCACACGTCAGTGACATCAAGGTAAAGGCACATAGTTTGCCAATATTATTTATTCAGTGGTTACTGAGATATTCCCGTGTTTAGTAGGGTTAATAATAAAAAAATCAGTGTGACCCGCCAGTGCGTTACATGGTTTCTATGACAACGCTTTGTATAAGCATCACAAACAACAACGAAAAAATGTTGTCATCAGTATATAGAGCATGAAATTCTACACATATGAGATAGATTTCTTTAAAATGTAAGTGTTGAGTAAGAAGTTATGTGAAAAGTCCTATTATTTCTGGAACACCCCTCGTATGTATGAGTCTTATCAGGTCGTAAGTAGCACTTACTACCTTCTCATTCTAAGCCAGCGATATGGACGTTAAAACTTGTTATAATCTTGTGTTAAAGTGGTTTTTGACGACTGCTACAATTGTATCGTACACAATTTTAAATTCCAAAAGTGGTTAATGCATTTGTGAAACATTGGTTACAGGTACACGATTTTCGTTGTATACAGTAGACGGACCATTTGGAAACGGTACATATGACTTCATTGACTACGTGAATGAATCATCACTTCGTGCATCAAACTTCTCCATAGACAAACCAACCAAATTTGTTGTGCATGGATTTTCGAATACTATTAAAGAGATATGGATACATGCCTTGAAAGATGAACTCTTGAAAAAAGTAAAACAATTTGTTTGTACATTCATGTCAGAGAATAGCTTTTAAGCCTACGTCACATTAGCCGCATGAATAATTGGTCGCATTATTTATTACTCATGATTGAAAACAAAAATACAAAAAGGCGGCAGAAAAAAACTCCAAACGTCACAAGACTGAATGCGGAAAAAGTCCGTAATGACGTTGCGTTCATCTCGAGGCTTTAATATTCCAAAGGGCAGTCGTAGGATGGTATTTTAGCTCTCGGACGAAAAAAAGTTATTTCTCCTAAGAGGTGCCCAAAAAATGTGATCGTAGACAAGCCTTAAACATGCTGATGTCACATAGGCTTTACTACACGATGAGCAGACACTTTGACATTGCTTGAAACAATGTAGCAGCAGTTTTTGGCTGATGATACACACATGTATACGCTATTGATCACCAAATATCATTACTAGTTCATTCAATTTACAATATAGGATACCATTTTCGATGCAAGGTTAAATAAGTCCTTAAATATTGCGTATACTAATTTAATAATATATTAATAATTATTTTAGTAAAAGTACATATATACTTGACATGTGTTTTTCTACAAAATAAATGTTACGGTCATTTAATGATGTATGCTATTTTCAGGAAGACTGTAACGTTGTTATTGTGTCTTGGGGTCCTGGAGCCGTGTTTCCTGATTACCCACAAGCTGTCGCCAATACAAGAGTAGTAGCTCGACAAATCAAAATGATGTTACTAAACATGATTTCTATTGGTTCAACGTTTGAAAGCATCCATATGATTGGTCATAGTCTTGGTGCGCATATAAGTGGTCACGTGGGACAGTTACTCAGGAAAGATAATATGACATTTGCTAGGATTACAGGTATACCTAACCCTGAGAAAGAAGAACCGTTTACTTAATATCAGATCCTTAGCCATATTAATATTATGTTTGAAAGGCATTGTTTCTGATTATTACAACTGTATATGTTATAATTTGTCAACATTGACTTAAAAATGGCAAAGCCTTGAAATTTGACTGGTTCCGGGCAAAGTTCTCAAATTTGACTGGTTTTGAGAAAAACTCTAAACTGGTTTCGAGCACTTCACTGAAATGTAGACTGCTTCGTGTACATATTTTAATCTTAAGAACGTAATCCAAATGGTAGTTACGGCTGTGACGAATTTTAAAATCGTTACAATGCAAAAACTACAGGAATAAAAGCTTCGTCAAACGTTTCAAATCTTAGACCAAAATGGGTTATTTCTGTTATTTAAAAATATAAAAGGGATCTGCTGAAGGGAACCCTTTATGTTACAGCACGGTGTAAGGAGTTTTACATAAATACGGATCTCTAAATTATACGTCATCACGTATGTATTCGTTTACGAAAATGATAATAAAATTATGTTACAACTTCTTTTCTAAATTGTGTAGATAAGTATTCATATATTTAGGATGTTTGAGGGTATGTTATTCTTTCAGGACTTGACCCTGCAGAGCCTGATTACAAGGACCATCCAAAGGTAGTACGACTGGACAAGAAGGATGCTGTTTATGTTGACGTTATACATACAAATGGGGCACCGTTCGCAGACGGTAATTGGTTACTATATAGTTACATAGACTATGATTATCTGATTGTGATTACAGGTCCTTAAAAAGTGCATTAGACCAAATATGTATGCACTTTTCACATAGCAGTCGATATGATGGAGAGGTAGAGCGACTAGCAACTGATCCGAATGCTGGAAAATAAACAATAACAAACATAAATCATGAGCCAGTCTCATGGAAAACCTGTTCGAAAATAAGATGTCCGAATAGCATATGTTGGTTCACCACCGTGATGTAATTTTGTATGATCACAATAATAATCTACAGGTGGTGCCGGATTGTTTGAGCCATGTGGTGATGTTGACTTTTATGTAAACGGAGGAAAACAACAACCAGATTGCCCGAATCCATTTACAGCAGCATTTTCACATTTTGGGGATTTGTTAACTGGACATGTTGGTGGTAAGTCAACAAATATTATACGTCTATATGATTTTATAAATGACGGCCAGTCTAACAATCTGTGCTAAACAAACTATGGGCATTAAAGCTGTGATCTCAAAAATCTGTTTATATCTTATTTTATATGTGACCAATTCCATCTCATTTATTCAGCACATTTAACCACATTTCATGTCCAATGAAACTTGCGTTAATATAGAACCACGTGACTTGAATGTCTGCTGAATGGTTTACCAACTGTTTTATTCGACGAAGCAATTTATTAAGCCGAGCATAGCCTTTTTGCCAGTCAGCTTTCTGCTGAAACATGGTGGGCGTATGTGTGTCCCCGACCGGTTTTGAACCCGGTTCGCCAGATAAGAAGGCTTAAAGCAATCAGAATTGATCAATTCCTTTGAAATGATGCTGAAGACGGGTCAATCTCGTGGTTTGTTCAATTTAAACTCGGACTGGTGTATAAACCAAATTGTCAGTGGTACTTTTTGTGCTGATTGTAATAAATGAACTGAAACTGATAACAAAATATGTTACATTTAAATAAAAACAGAAATTAACTCCACTGTATTGATTTAACTAACTTATTCAAAATTCTTTCAGACGTAGCCAATGAGGCATCGTGCAGTCACAGTCGAGCGCATACGGTGTTTACTGAATCGATTAATTCAGACATGTGCCGCTTCACAGCGTATCCATGCAGCGATTATGTCAGTAGCTATACGTGTATTTCACCTCTGCTCCCACTAAAGTACTGGTGGCATATATATAGATTTGCCCTTGTCCGTTCGTCCCTAAAAGCACTTGTTGGAAGCGGAACAACATGCTTTTCTTAGATTCTATTCGTTCCGTGACTAGTGGGGGTGCACGTTCTTAATTGTGGGTGCAGCCAAAAAAACAAAATAATAATATAAATCCCCACACGTACCATTGGAACCGAACGTATAATTGTCGTCAGTCAAAAAATGTTGTTCATGACAAATTGAATGCTGCCTCCATGTCCGATGTTACCATATTGTTCAAGGTTAATGCGTATGTATTTTAATCTACCCAATGCATGCTACTGCAACACCTTTCATAACATATACTAAGTTAATAATTTTACAGAAGCGATTCCAAGCAGGCGAGTGTCTGACGTGCGGTGACTTGGGCTGTGGTGAAATGGGATATGATTCCTTCAATTATTATGCCACTGGAATGCTATTCCTTAACACACGATTGTCTCCACCGTATTGTGGTATGCAAACAAGGTCCTTTATTGCGCTTCTGTGATGTTTGTTAACATTTATAATCATACATTATGTATATAGTGCACCGATGATAACACAAGCCTTTGTTCGTAGAATGCCCCTTTGGTGTTCATTTTTGTTCGTTCTTGTGCATAATCAATTTAAATGATATACTCTTTAAATCTACAATGATAACAAGCGGTCAGTCGACAGTACAGTATTTATATTATGTATGTACGTTTATTGACAAGTCTAGAGTTATCTCCGGCCAACTACATAACATTTGACGAGGAACTAATTAATGTTCGTGTGTTTTCGTTATTGTACTGAAAATCTGATTGGACTATGGATGCGCTCGTATATTCATGGGTACCATGTACAATGTTACCAGCTATAACTAAATAAAACGACATCGAATTATTTTCAATACCTGCAATAATAAATCAGACATTGAAGCCCAGCACTCAACAGAATCAGCATAGTACGAAATGCACAAAATAACTGTATTCATATTGTTAGTTCTGCATGTAAGTGGCCCGGTCAAAATGAAGCTTTGAAGGCTTGTAAGATGGCATTTATCGATTAAGACTGATCAGAAATATATTTTCTTGATTGTTCATCGCACCCATTCTGTTACCCATTTTCCTTGTGAGTATCAATATTTGCATGAAAATAATTCAAAATGGAGAAGTGAAGAAATGGGAAAATATAAATAAAAACACGTCTCTCTCTCTTGTAAAAGTATTTTACGACATTCAAGTTTCACGTAAGAGGAGTAAAGGTAGGCCTACATACAATGTAGTATTACATACATGCTTCCATGAAAATTAATTTTAATATCGATTTAAATTTTCCTCGACTTGTGAAAAAAGTGTTGGTTCCTTGTAGAAGGGTTGTATTGGTTAGGAAAAAGCTCAGGAAAACTGGTTAATTGAATCGGTCGCCGCATCTAACGGAAGTGATGTTGCATAAGAATCGACATTAAACCCAGATAAATACAAGTATAAAAGAGTAAACACTTGTTTTAAGTTCAGTTTTCTTTTATTAAGGGTATCACTATGGTGTTAGACTGATGATGTCACATCATTTCAAAGGGACAAATGGACAAGTGGCTATCAGGCTAAATGGACCATGGGGTGTAAGTGAATGGGTTAATGTCACTAGGTACGTATTTAACGATCTGATGAAAGTACTCAAAGCATTGCTGTTCTTTTATCACGCCGTGCGTAAGATAGTCCTAGTTGCTGTTCAATGTCCGGGATTAATAAAAATTCGGACAGTGAAGGGAGCACTTTGGCCAGAGAAACAGCAGAACACGAAAACCCACAAAAAGAGACATACAAAAAAGACACAGCACAGATTACAAGCACACAACAAAATGCCCAGCACAAAATTGAACAAGAAAAATGAAACTAAAAACATATACTGTCCGATATATCCGATGTAAAAAGTTTAACATCCTTTTAAATGGTTTATTAAACTCTCCAATTCTTAAACTTAGCACTCGAGTTTTGTTGTTGAAGAATATTTGCGTGATTCTAAGTAGTAATTTATATAAGAATTTGGATAAAAACAATGTCTATGTTGCCAAGTTGTGGATATCAAATTTTCAAACAAAAACATTAATTAATATCGTTACAACAGTGAGAGATTCACGAACATCACTCCCACACTAATTAAATGATTTTATAGAAGACCAAACAGATAAGCTTTGATTGCATGTTTTATGATTTTAGGAGCAACAATGATATCCTAGCAGTGAGCCAAACTAACGATAAGCTTGATCAGGGTGCTGTGGTAAACAGTGTTGTCATCGTAGAACAAGTGGTAGGAGAAATCACGTCAATGCAGGTCAAATATGACAAGGAAACCAGATTTTTTGGCCGTGGTGAGGATACTGCACACTTGTTCCAAATTAACATAAAGTCGGGTCAAAATGACAACAGGTAAATTCATTTTTGTTCACCTAATTTTCTTTGTTGTTTTTTATCGATAAAATGAGATACACATCTGTTTGATCAGTTCATTAATAATGATTAAGGTCCAATTTTAATGATTCAAAACAATTTGCTTACGACATTTTGACAATTTAGTTTACTAGAACACAATCGAAAAAGGTGGACTTGGGATGTTTACTAGTATTTGAAAGTCGTTATAAACAATCTTTAAAGGAAGTGAATGGCTTTGAGTGTTTGTCAGGTGCCCTGGGTACTTAAAATTCCCATTGATGGTCGTTCTATAATATTATTGTCACCAAAGCACATTCGCAGTCAACTTTTTCTTAGACCTTGTCAAAACACATTTCTTGAGCAAGTGTTAAATGCCACACTGTGGTATTGACACGTGAACATAAAGTAAACCCTTGAAAACAACATGGTCTTGAGCAGGGACAAACCCTTGAAAACCAGTTGTTTTAGCTTATTCAAGTAGATCGAATAAAGAGCATGATAATGATGCTTGCCTTGGAAACGATGTTCTTAATTTTAATGTCTTTTTACCGAGTTTTAAGAGCGACCTTTTCTGTATGTACTAGTTAAATATTTACTCAAACATTGCATTAACATGTAGTCGAATCAGCTGATTTATTTGTATTTCAGATACGTGTTTTGTTTGAATACAGCACTGACAACCGGTGTGGAAGCCACGGTATTGCCTTCGAATACGTCATGTGTTGATTATCATTGATTACAAAAAACACATCTTAATAAAGTGTATCAGTATAGTTGTAACTTCTTCTTTTGATACTTATAATACATGTGTTGCCTTTTTCTGTAACCTTTATATGTGGGTTTGAAGTGAGTCTTTTTGTGGCTACGTCAGCGTCATGATCTTGTGGTGTATCCGGCACATCGGCACATTGTTTCAATATATAAACAATTTAAAAAAGCCTTATTGATGAGATCTTCAATATACCCCTAAAATTGTATGAATATTAATAATGTCTAGTGATATACATGTACGTACATTTTCCCTATAAATAAAGAGATATGAACTTGCTACTAGCACACACTGTATAAAACACTAACCACCTCTCAGAAAGAATATTGTGCTTTAACATTTTGGCTTACGACCTATATATTGTGCATGCACAGTAGGGGGTTCGGGGCAAAGTGTTACAGTCCCTGTGGTAAAATGTTTATGGTAATAAATACCGACAAACATACTTTGGTATGTAGTTATATTTTCAATAAATGGTCAAAAGTAGTCCCAACACGTCTTCACAATGTGTTACATTTACGGACCATTTTAAACAGTTGAACTTGTTAATGCATATTCAATGCAAATTGATTAATTAAAGAACTTGCATTGTAAAAATTAAGTATGGTTTGTGTATACATTATTACTAGGACTGTATAAGTGTACATGTATTCATTCAATAGGCAATGTAACAATTCTACATAATATATTTTCCCCCAACTCACCAAACAGCAACAACACTACAGCTCTACAGTAAATCCCAAAGATGGCCGAATCAAGTATCTTATGAACCAGTCATGGTAAAAAACCCGTAAATTCCCCCTGTCCTATACCTCACGGGTATAGTCAGAGCTGCATTTCCCCGCTATTTTGTCGCGAATCAAAAGCGTACCACACATACATCAGTGCGGGGACATCGAAAACGTAAAAACACAAGACAGTTCCCACTAGCACCTGTCTTTCCCCTGGATTGGAAAGTTTCAATTGACTGGTACATTATTGTAACGTCATGTTTGATGTGTAGGCCTACTCCAACTAAGGCACATAAGCCAAAATGTCAAACTATACCGTGAGTTTCGAATTAAACAAATTTGAAAAATTGTGAAGACAGTACATAAATTCCAGAAAAAAGCGTTGTCAACCTGTAAAACAAAATGTGTGAAGTTAAACGGGCCGCGCATTAGCCGATCCAACAGCGGCTCAAAAGTGTTAACATTAACTTATAATAGAGAGGTTGCGAAAGGCAACGTGTAACGTGTACGTGTACGTGAATACTATTTTTGGGTATTTCGTCATCCAGGTATGTGTAGTTTCTACAAGTAACGGACGTGTGACAGAAGAAAATATCATGTGTACTACGTCACACAGGTATGCGTATGCACGGGAAACCCAACATTTTAACGCCGGTAGTCTCAGTGAGTTTATATAAACACTCATTATCGATTCACGAAGAAATCATGTTACAACTGCCATGTGATGTGAAGTTGACATATTTGCTTGAAACTTAGTACGGACGTATATCATACCCATCTGCGTTGCGTGGTAACGTTCTTATTACAGTGACGTCACATGACGTCGCTATTTGGCGCCGTTTTGGACCTAGCCCTAGAATCATACCGTACATTGATTATGACTACATAACTTTTTTATTTATTCGCCGATTTTAAATTTGTAAATTGAGTATTAATGCTCGATAAATTATCGTTCTGCTAATATGTTTTTATTATACTTCATCAACCATTAATAAATAGTCTAGTCGGAAATAGCGCAAAAGACGTCACCGGAAACGTCATCAAAATGCTACTTGATTTTTCGCCTTTTCCCTTAAATATCTAAAATATCTGACGGTAACTTTTTTTTTAAACTTCACAGTATGTTGCTCTGGATACGAAGAACAGATAAATTATAAAAAAAGGATAGGTCGCCGCGCAAGATTTTTTAGTAAGTAACTCTGAAATACTGTCGTCGGCTTTAAAAATTGACGACGCTGCGTTTTTCTTATTTAACTACTTATCAACTACATGAATTCTACTAGGGGATATCAGTAGTGTATGAGTTACGGGTTCGGCTGCCGCAAGCTATGTAATTCCGACAATTCTTCTGTCAGAACATCGCGAGTAGACATTTACATTGTTTACTGGTTACAAAAATGACTCGTAAAACACGATCCTGTCCAGTTAACCTCCGATCCAACGGAAACAGCAGTTATTATACTGAATTCAGAAATAGTCAGAAACATGCTCAATTCAAATAAGGTAAACTTTACAAATTATTGCAATTACCCATTCAATTTCCATATTGTATACTAATAACTAATTATTTGGTATGCTGTAAGTTGACATATTTGACATACCGGTGTCCGGTACTTCAAGAAGTATACATTTCGGCAATGGAACCAATTAACCGATCAGGATATTTAGTATCACTGTCCCGCAGATCGTAACTTAAACATTTTTATAATTGTCTTAACAGTCAGCATGTCAACAGTTCGAGTTAGAATGATATGTCAGTTTCACACCGGTTAGCGAGGGTTATGTCTGATTTAGTACGAAGTAATTATGGTGTATTTACGTTGCCTGGTGGTTATGTCGATCCAGGTTGTCATCGGTGGTGTTCCGGGTCCTATCGGTATCTTGAAATCGCTCCCGGCGATTCCCGGTGTTTCCCGGTAATATTAAATATTTTAAAACATTCGGGGCTGTTCCGCCCTGTTTTCACAGTCCCAGTTCAGTCCCTGGTACCTCCCGATGGAACCGTTGGCGAAGCCGGTTAATCGTGGTGAACCGGTTTATTTTTAAACAAAATGCATTCTCACATTACTGATGTATCTCCGGTCTGAGAGAATTAATTGTGAGTTTCACTACGGAGTAGCTAGATTTATTCCCGGTTTACTACAATGTATTTACGGTGCGCGTGTGGTGTTATCCCGGTAAAACCCAGTGGTCCAGGTTGTCGCCGGTGTTGTTCCGATGCTCGCCTACATCGTCCCGTCATACCATGGTAGTGCGTCGGTGACACATACCGGTAGGTGTAACCCGCTGGTCAATGTAAGGGGTATATTAACCACATTCAATAAGTTGCGTATATTTCGAGGTAGTGGTATGATTCAATCAGAGGGTGTGTATGAGGGAGTGGTTATTGTATCAGCTAGCTAGGATATGACTGGCTACTACATGATCGACATCCCGGATTGTTAGGAAAAGTTCCCAATAATCTGTAGTAACCCGTAGTGGCTACCTAGTCTCGATGGGGGCATTATAACTACTAAAGGTATCGACGGACATATGAGTTCAAACTACATTTATAACTAAGACACATTTACGTACCGTGCTGAACTACGGACAACTACGTTCAATTACGGGTTTCCATTACTGCTTTTAACTTTAGCTACCTAGGTATGATGCAGTTAAAGCCTGTGTCATATTTACGAACACGCATATAGTTGAACGGAGTTTAGGAAAACCCACTATTAAATTGTTTTTTAGTTTGTAACTAAAGGTTTTCGCAGTCTCGATAGTTGAACTATGGTGAACATAGCTAGAGTCAAAACCGTTATTGCCTTGAATTTGTAATACAGCGATCCCAGACGCGGCAGGTTATACAACTTCAATGAAAATTGTACACCTATGTCAATTTTCCTCCAAAATACTTTTTGGAGAAGTAGCAGGTTCCTAGTGGAATGACAGGTCAATAAGTACAATGTACTGGTTATAATACAGCCAAATACTTGTTTTTGTTTGAAATATTAAATGATATACATCTAAGGCATGTTCGTAACGTCTGTTCCGCACACTGCGCGGGATGGTCTACTCCGAACAACTTACGAACAAAACGGAACAGAAAGTAAAATGTTTAAGATGACTAAAATTGTAGTTGCAGCCGTAATATTGGAGGAAGAAATATGGATGTGGATATATTTAAATGTGACTGTTTGCCCGCAATGGCCCATAATTGGAAAATAAATTTATTATAATATATTATTTTATTTCATGACACAAGCGGTCATTGTTGTTCTTGTAATCACGTGACTGTTCTGGCTGCACCACCTCTGTGGCGGGCACAGAAAAACATGTTCCGAACAGTGTTCCGTTTGTTCGTGTGATCCACTGTCCGGGGTGTGCGGAACAGCGTTACGAACGCGCCCCTAGTTCACATATGGTACTGTAAAACCATTAATACTCGCGGGGGATTTAATTTCGTGGATGACCTCAACCACGAAATTAAATTTCACTAAATAAATATACCAATAAATAGGTCAAGTTTGCAGTGGCTGCTATACTTGCTTCCAAATTTATTCAGGTGTAAGACTGGGCTTTTGGAAAATTTTCTTGCATATATCAACATGTAATAAAATAAACTAATACACATGTACTATTATATCTGTTTGATTTTTGAATTATTTCTGATCATTTGCGTCTTTCCGGCGTTTGAACTTGTCTGGCTATCAAATTTTGAGTGTAGTACATTAGGTTCACAAACAAACGAGATTATCAAAATTCACACACGAAAGAGAGATAGTAAAGCATTTGTACTACTACATTATAATCTAGCCTTGACCCAAGGTTTATACATGAACGCGGCATATTCGTATGCCGTTTAATTAAACGGGAGTTCACATCCATTACGACTAGTGCTTTGACCGTACGACCATGGCGAATGCAGAACCAATAACTAAGGAATTATTTGGTAAGACGCAAGACGGAAAGGATGTTTACGTGTAAGTATGAATTACATGTGAACTTAATTCATTGCATGTAAAATAATAAATGTATGGCAAGTTATTAGATGACTCGCATTAGAATGTTTATATGTAGTATGTTTCCGCGTGTCAACCGCAACGTGTCTATTTACTCTATCTGTAGTTCAACGTTTCGGTTGCATTACGGAGTTCGACTATGGTGTACGTGGATTGCCATTTGTCAGTTAACCATCTGCGTCATTTAGATATGTAATAGGTAAAACGCATGTATTGCTAATGCAATATTTATCATAATTACGTGGCTAATGCATATATGCATACTGGTCTGTTTTTAAGTTGCATTGTGTATTTATTATCTTAATGGAAACGTCGAGCTTGATACGTATTATACATACGAATTCCCATTAAAATAGCTTGTTCATAATAGTATGTGTGGTCTTATAAAGTAAAAACTGAGAACCCTTTTCGGGACAGACCTAATATTAATTCTTGTATTGTTCTGTTGTAGCTTCACTCTAAATGTGGATAAAATCACTGTGAAGATTTTGAACTTCGGTTGTGCTGTGAAGGAGATTCTAGTTCCGGGTAGTAATGGTGAGGTTGTCGACATCTGCCTAGGGTATGATTCGTTCGAAGGTATGCTGTCTTTTCAATTGCTCATATTCAGTGTGGCCATTGTACGTTGATATATCACGTCATTTGTGTTGACCGATTGCTGCCATAGTCTGGTTCCTGACGTACTTGATAGATGATACATACGCAGTGTTAGACAGTCACACTATTCAACAAACTGGCACATATACACAAACTCATCGGTTCTCGGTATATAGTAAGCCAGTAAGTAGTAAGTAGGTAAGTAAATAAAGTCTTTTTTACGAGGTTAACATATTTACAATACTGCAATCTTCCATATGGTTATCGTATAAGTATATACAATGTAATATAATGTGTCATAAGAAATCATTTCAAATATTAAAATTTACTGCGTTTTCAACTTTTCATATATAACAAAAAGAGTATATTAAGTTAGACAGGGAAGGCAGCACTCAACTTAACCAGCCGAGCACAGAAAACATTAAAAACACACAAAGCACAATGCCCAACTAAACAAGCGCAGATCCGCCCAAGTCCAAGCTGTCGAAAAGTATAATAAATAATAACTAGCTGAATGACCCAGTAGAAAAGATACAGCAACCAAAAGGCGGAATGCCTACGCTTAATGACCTAGTAACATTATATGTAACCGTGATGTAAATTGTATTTATATCAAGGCTACGACAATTTACATTGATGTTAACTGAGGCGGTGTGGCTAAATCCGATGATAATTGATGGGGGTTGTCTTAATTCTCAAAGGAATGAGTGCAATTACTACAGTGCAGGATAATATTATCCTGCACTGTATACATACAACTTCATTGTACTTTACTTCGGTCAACGTGCCCTCTATCGATTTTCGTGGTCGAGTTGTATTGTAGTCCACAACTTTAAAATCACAACACCGTGCTATTGATTTTCATTGGACATGTTAATCGGTCAGCATTGTAAAATATCTGGACACGCCTAATGTTTACAAAGTGACTGCCAATGATATAAGTTAGAAAGAAACACTTATATCATGGCTACGGCAATTTACATTGATGTTTACAGAGGCGGTGTGGCTAAATCATATGATAATTGATGGGGTGTGTCTTAATTCTCAAAGGAATGAGTGCAATTACTACCGTGCAGGATAATATTATCCTGCACTGTATACATACAACTTTATTGTTCTTTACTTCGGTCAACGTGACCTCTATCGATTTTCTTGGTCGAGTTGTATTAGAGTCATCAACTTTAAAATCACAACACCGTCGTATTGATTTTTATTGGACATGTTAATCGGTCAGCATTGTAATACATTTAAACACGCCTTATGTTTATGGGTACTCTACGTAAGGCATCCATTTCATTCAAACGGCTAATCAATTAAGTTATTACTACATTACTACGAATGGAATTGTAAATTATAAATTATGAACAGACTGAATCTGTTCTTAACCTTATCTCGTTTTCACTATCGTTTTCTAGGTTATGAATCTAATACAGCATTCATGGGATGCATATGTGGGCGTGTCGCTAACCGTATAGGGGATGCAACGTTTAACATGAATGGTGTTAAGTATGACGTATCAAAGAACGACCCCTTAGGGAACAACATGTGCCATGGTGGATTTCTAGGATTAAGTCGGGTCAGTCTTAATGCTACTCGAAGGCAATATTTTATCATAAATATATCTACTGAGTCCGACATTTTATCAAGCTACTCAGTACTGTAAAATCACATATTTTCGTGGTTTTTAAATTTTGTGGATTTTGATCAAATGAATTTTGTGGGGGTTTTAGATTCGTAGATTACATAAGGTGTGAGGGTAAACCCATGTTCTGTATTTGGAAAATTGATTAATCATAGGGATTAGATTTCGTGGTTGAGTGCAACAACGAAATCAATAAAAATTCAACTCGAAAAAATAATGTGTTTACAAGGTTTACTTACTGTAGATAAATCGGCGATTCCTAAAATAAGTTAAGTTCGAGTCGGCGAGGCGAAATGTCGGTGACACGAACACATAAGGTCGAACTAAAGTAACTTAGATTTCTTTGACGGTTTGCACGTTAAGCATACACTGCTTTCAAGGTCGTTTGTGAAACAAGTTATCTAGTTATCTAACTTATATTTATAACTCTCGACACATCATTTCTGATCCATCGCCACGGGGTTATATGAGAGATGAGAAGCTAGTTTCCCCTAATATGCTTAGCGTCTAGCAAGGGCATTTCTGTTTCCATTTTTATTTTGTCTTTGGTATGACGCGGCCTGGGATCGAACCCGGGACCTCCCACACTCGAAGCGGACACTCTACCACTAGGCTATCGAGGCTACAGAGGTCTTCACATGGTTTTTTTCTAATAACTGATGATACCATATGTTTCCATGTCAGAGATGTTTTGACTGGTCCGTCGATGGAACTAAGCTTATACTTTCCTACGTGGATGTGGATGGCGCTGAGGGTTTTCCAGGCGACCTCAAGGTTACAGTGACCTACGAACTTACTGCTGACTCCGGGTTGATGATTGACTATAAAGCTACTACCAACAAAACCACACCTGTAGACATATCAAACCATTTTATGGTCAATCTATCTGGTCATGTAAGTAGGCAAATCTCTTTTGAAAATGCATAAAACTGTATCGTTGAGAAAAAAAGTAAAAAAATCTCTTTTTTATAAAATTTATGTCATCTTAGAAAGGTTTTTTACTCTAAAAATATCAATGATACAGTTACCGGTGTATAAAACTACTACCAAATTAAAGAGCTTTCAGTGATAGTTAATTTATTTTGGACTGGTTTGAACTGACCATACCTGTACTTGTATTACGAGGGGTGATTCATAAGTAATGCAACTACCCCGAGCATCCACACTGAGTGCTGAATTAGAACGAATTATTAATTGCATTCGAAAATGTAATCATTGTTGTCATTCTCTGAAATAAATCATCAAAATTGGTCAATGTGTAAGCCACAGCTATATTCGATTCAGGGCTTACTCGTACACACTGTGATACATTCAGCAATAAAGAGAAGGATACATTACGAAGTTGTTCATTTTTCCTCGTGTTATGTTTAATTTTTGGCGTCATGGAAACAATGGCGAAAATCGCAAATTTACCAAATTCCCCAACATTTCATATAGCGTATTTTTGCCTGCATAAAACATTAAGCTAAGAAATTGAAAAAACCGCTGATATATCCGCACGCAAAATTTTCTGAAATTCAAGATCTGCTAACTTAAATACACTTTTTCAGTACATGTATAATGTTACATAAAAATATGTATTTCCTGATGAAGGCAAAATGCCGAAACGTCGATTATGCAATATAATTAATTTCAACACGTGTTTTTGTAGACATTTATCTTTGTATAATCTTAAAATGCATTACAGGACGGCGGTTACATTGGTAATCACAAAGTTACGATGAACAATGCCAAACAGTTAAAATTTGACGCCAGATTCCTACCAACAGGTTCGTATGTTTTATTATTACAGTGCATATTTAAATATGTTTCAAATACATTTTCACTTTTACCTCAATATTAGATCCTATTCTGTAATAAGAAGACCAGTCTATAACGGTTCAAAAAGAGGTACAGTTAAAAATGTAGTAAAAGTCATCTGCAAATAAGGCAGTCCTAAAGACGGCTATAATCCCCGCCGCATTAATGGATAGTGGGCGATTTATACCATTAGTTAACTTCGTGGAGGGGGGGTTACAAAGTTCACTTTTAAACCTGTCTGCAAAGACCAACAATTTCGTTCCCATCTGATCACATTTAACGACACATGTATGTAACCTGCTAAGCCTTGAACCTCTAGCGCATTAACACTGGCCAATCGTTGCTGTAACCATAACGTGAGATATAAGTCCATGCTACTATGCATGATGGCCATCACACAAACTGTCTTTGTTATTATCATTTGAGAATACCGAATGCAGTCCGAATGGCTTTATGGCCCGGCATCTGTCCGTCCGTCCATTCCATTGAAACTGTTAACCAAGTTCAAGGTCTTGAAACTCAATTAGTTTGAAATTCTATCAAGGCATTGATTTCAGGTGTCCCACCGGTGCAATTTTCTCCCATTCAAGTCTATGTAAAATGACTCAATTTCGCATCTCTTACTGGGTTACACTGACGTTCCGAATGATTTTCTATTGCCGTTTCCATGAAATGCACTCACTGTCATTCCAAATGATCCATAGAAAATGGTACGTTGAACGTTTACTTTTCGAGATATTTCAAGTCTTCCGGTTACACTTTGTTATTATTCGACCGAAGCACTCACACATTTCTAGTCCTCCACCAATGCGTAGTAATCCTGAAAAATATCAATAAAACACTGTTAACTGTCAACAGGCAGTCCATATTTGAAATACATACACAAAGTGTGGTCAACAATTCACACTTTCCACATTAAAACACTACTGGAACAGAACAGAATCAACATTTTGGTAGGAACTATTTAGCATACTACGACCCGGAAGTACTTTCCACCGGTGTGACACCTTCAAACTTGGCGTTCTTGTTTGCCATCATTAACACTTTACTTTGTAAAAGCCATGTAGCACTATCCAACATGTCCATAGAATTATGTCCCTTGATTGACTTAGCTAGTTATTATGGACAATGCTTCTACTGGGATATCAGCGTTTTAATACTGAACTCAGTCTTGTGTGATTTCCTCAGATTACACTGCATACATATTTATATATTCTGTAATCTCATTAAAATCAGACCCTTATTACTGAAAGTACGTGTATACTCATTCCAGGCAACATCACCAATACAGAAGGAACCATTTTGGATTTTGGGAAGCCAATTTTACTAAGCGATGTTTTGGACGACATGCCAGCAAAGGATGGTTTGCATTATGCATTTGTGTTACCAGGCAAGACAGGCGAGAGAAAACTGGTTGCTAGGTATATGTATTTTTATTTCTAACGCCGGTTTTATTTTCATTTTGTTGATAAATATGAACTCCATCTCAAATCACTTTAATTGAACACCCTCTGACATACGTTTCAAGATATTTAGCTTCAATGTGGTTAAATCCATAGCTAGAACTAATTAACGACCTCATGATTTGTTTTACCTACAAAATCGAACGATTAGTAAACTAAGTAAAATCGCTAATTTTTTGTATATGATTAGGTCGTTATTTGTCCGTTCCATGGACTTAAACATTGAAGCTAAATCCCCTATTAAAGACAAATATGACTTTATTCCTACGGAGAAATTTTTATTTTAACGTGTAACAACCAAAATATCTATAAAAAACATAGGTCCCCATGCTAAATTTTGAGTTATTGGTAACCAAGGGAGAGGACTCTGTCCCAAAATTAGCTTTAACTTGTGTACTACACGTTGTATTTTTACCTGTTATAGGACGGAACATCCCACCAGTGGACGTTATATGGAGGTATCCACTACAGAACCAGTATTTATCGCATACAGTTGCTTCTATCTAGATGTTTTGTTGTCGGATGCCAAATGTAAAGGCGGGGAGGCGTACCAGAAAAGTAGCGGGATTCTTTTCATGCCCCAAGGGTATCCAAACGCTGTCAACCAAGTAAGTTTCTATAACTAGATCTAGCTAGAACCAGCCATTAAAAAATAAAATAAGATTTGTTTTCAAGTCCATTTTTACTGAATTTCATTCCAATCAGCCCAAATATTAAGCCAGCTTAGTAAGACCACAGGTAGCTGTACTATTGATATAAATCTTTTAAAAACAGTATCAAACAATTTTTACAGAAGTTGTGTAAATTTATGTAAAGCAAAGATTATTCGTTATCAATGATACAGTTGCCTGTGAGTAAGACATTTGCGTTTTCAGTGGAGGAAATTTCCGATCAGGCAAGTACTTAGGAGAATTCCTGAATCGCTCGATCGGGCAATTACCTCCGCTGGTTTTCAAAGGCCAAATGAAAGTCAACTCGTCGAGTTTTACTATTATTCTAGATATGATAGTATTTCCATAATGATGTTCAAATGCAATATATAGATTTATGAATACTAGTATTTAAACACAATTGTCTATACTTTCAGCCTAGCTTTCCAAGTTGTATTCTGGAACCTGGTAACACCTACCACACGACGTCATGGTACAAGTTTGGAGTATCTTCATAACCTTGCTGTATTCACCTGTCGCGTGACAAATAAAATGACACATTTATAAGTGTTTAGTTATTATCGGTTACTTTGTATTGTATTGTACTCTGTTATGTTACAGGAACATGTGTAGTTCATTACCGTAATGATTAACATCACATTTTATAGATGGCGATTGAGTCTAGTAGGTGTGCACAAAGCTGGATTCAAAAGTTACGGCGTTTGGACCAACGTTTGTGCAAACGTTTAATACCGCTAGTAAAGGTAACTAAACGTTTAGAAATAGAAGAAGTTGATGTTCGCTGGTAAACATGCGAAAACTTTATCGATATTTGGAAATAAACGTTGGTGACAGTTGCACGCTGTTTGAAAACATTCCTGAATGCTGAATAAAGTTATACATGTACTTATTTTGCTTAAAGCTGGGTTGTCACTAGGGCATTTGGACCGATGTTACCGACGTTTGGGCAAACGTTCAACTCTACTAAATGGCTATGAAAACATTAACTTTCTTAACTTGGTAGCTTTTACCACAGGCCTAAGAAATTATATCACAAAATACCGAGTTTTGAAATTCCCCATCTTCCCGTCATTACTATATATAATAGACAGGTTGGCAACGCTTTTTTCCGGCCCCAACAGGAATCAACTATTTAACGCATCACTGGGCCGGGAAACGGTTGCAATCTGGTCTAGATGTATTTTACTACATGAAACAATCAATTTATCTACCATTTAACTTGTCATAAGTTATATTTCAGGTATTTTGTTTTTAGATCGGTGGTTCCGATTCCATGACTGTTATTGTTTACAACTAACAAACACGCATCGGAAATATTTTACGAAAAGGAACGAAACGGAACGAAACGGAAGTATAAAAGTTAATAATATCCAATGCGCCAACTAGGGACCCTATATATACCGAGATGTATATGTAATGGTAAAAGTAAGATTTAGATAACTTACCTTTATACATTTGGAGATCCTAAAACTGGAAAATTACTATATAACTATTGAAAAATAACATAATGGTTACTGAACACACGGCGAATAGGCGTATTTTGAATTCAGATACAAATGTAGTTCAAAAAATGCATTAATTAGTATGCATAAAACTATGCCTATCACGAGCAGGGATATATTATGTAATGGTAAAAATAAGTTCCGTAAGTTGAAAAATGGCCTGTATCGTGGACTAAGAGAGCGATTAGCGTGTTGATCACACCTATTTCAACGAATGTTTTAACTTGATTTGGATATATTAATTCCGTCGTTCCATTGAATAAAAATGATAATCCTAAAATCATACTTTCATTTCAGTACAATTATAATTTTTGAATCTGTTAATAATCGACATATCATTTTTGTGCACGTGTCTACGATTTCGTGGGATTTTTCAATATCGACAATTCTGTATAGGACAGCTGTGATTGGTCGACAGGTTAGTCACGAATTAACGCCTTGAAACACGTCCTTGTGTGTAAATAGGGTCCCTGCGACAGTGTACGATTTTAAGGTGGAAACGTGGTCCAGTGGTAAAGGCTTCTGACTTCTGAGTTGTGGGTTCGATCCCTAATCCAACCGGATCAAAAACAAAAATGCTTTTGAGTGTTTCCCACCTAACATAACTATTAAGTCTTCCGGATGGGACGTTAAGCGAGGACCCGTGTATGATGCTTTACATCGGCACGTAAAAGAACCAGGGATGCTTCTTGAACTGGGGCATCTTCTGTATCATGCACTATCC
The DNA here is from genome assembly GCA_947247005.1 of Spisula solida. Lineage (NCBI taxonomy): Eukaryota > Metazoa > Mollusca > Bivalvia > Venerida > Mactridae > Spisula > Spisula solida. The sequence continues at coordinate 57,100,518 of OX365945.1, forward strand.
CCCAAAAACTCAAGTGTGTGATTAACTTCTTCTTGGGGGCCTCGCCCATATGAATTTCCGGTGGCCAGAATAAATAAAAGCATATAAATAAAAATGTACGATTTAGGAATAAAACAACTAAGTACTAGTATATTAATTGAATCGTGAATTATGATATTTTGAAATTAAACACGTTATGTCATGTAATTACTCTAAATAGCTCGGTATATACATAATTTCCGATTCGTCGGTACATAGATAGAGAAAAGTTCCGTTTAATAGAGAGAAAATGTCCGATTCAAAGAGAGAAAATTTCAGATTCGCCAATTGGTTGATGGAGAGAACATGTCCAACTTTGGGTCTCATGGAGAGCGACCTAAGACGCTCAGATCTATATAGAGTTACAGAGTGGAGATTAAGAAAAACGATTATAAATTAATAACCGTTATAACTATCGACGGTACGCAAACGGGGTGATTTAGTTTAATTATTTATCTTTCACGCAGTCTTAATTTGGAAAAATAAAATACAAAAACGTAAAAGCATGTTGGTCCTTATTAATGTTTTTATTGTCACTACCATTCATATAGAATAAAGAAGGAATGGAAAATAGTCGTTACACTGTCAGGTCGTTTACTATTTTAATAAAAATCACATCATTCGTGTGCGAACGGCTTCGTTTATGAAAATATAGTATCTGTCCAATGATGTAATTTGAAATAATTTGCTTTAAACAGATGTTGGTCCTTTTTGATGTTTTTGTAAAAAAAATACTATGTATTATTTCCATTTTTTATCGATCCATATCGCATAATATCTCTCTGTAACTTATTTTATTACCCACTGTGAATTCCCAGCATATATTCGTCCTCTTCGCTCGGGTTATTGTATTGCCTACCAAAAACGTTGATCTTTTATAAAACCGCGATATATGCCTTGTTAGTTAGATTTTGATTAAAGTTCGATGATATTCATACTGACTTTATTACATATTACAAATATTATATTTGTTTTTATGAAAGGACGTCTTATATAAGTACAGAAAATCGACTAATATTTAAATTACATGTGTTCGTGTTTATCACAGCAGCTGTTGACAGTATACATGTATATACAGGGAATGTACACTTGTTCATGTTTAATTGGCACACATGTGAAAAATATCATTGAAGAAATAATATGACATTTGTAAGTGAAAAAAATGCCAATACATTTATATACATTTATATTAGAACGATTGGAGGTAAAATGACACGTTAAACATCCCCGTCAATTAAATAATATGGCAGGTATCATATTAGGGTTGAACCTTAGTTAGTGTCATGCTATATTCAAACAGAAACAATAACATGGCAACGCTGGACGCTTAAACCGATGGCCGCTTAAATAATACGAATACAAGGTACCAGCTGGCCGTATTCTATCACTTAGCAATATTGGACGCTTAACACGGATGGTTGTCTAAAAGAGCTAACATTTCACTTTGAAACAACATTATTTATTATTTCAAAATAAGTAGTTTAAAATACTTAATGAATACTATTCGACATGACTTAATTTGTAAAGGAATTATATAAGAGACGGCTTGTTTCAAGTCAAGACTTTTTTAAAATGTTGTACACAAATATAGTGACACCGTTATATTTCTTTGTATACACGACAGTTATTATCGTCAGCGATAGTTGATTGTGCAGCATTGCCTGCTTCGCACCAAGCAATTTGATCCTAACAATCGAAAACATTCAGTACTTATTACTCAAATCAACAGAGGATCAAAACTGTCCTTAACTTTTTTATTACTGAACGGAACATGTCATATGGGGGTTCATATATAAGGCATGGTTATCGTATAATAATTATGTATTCTTTATTTCGGTCTCATTCACATATATACTGTTACTTATATGTACGTTGGTGCATCGGAAATTATCTATCAGCCAATTGGCGAATCGGAAATTTTCTATATCTATGTACTTGAGCCTCACATATTGTATATGTACAACTCTACGGATTCCATTTGTCATTTGGAGTAATTACACTATACAAATTGTATATTTTCTAATTTCATAATTCAAATAATATACTTTGTCATTCCATGCATAAATCGTAATTTGGCGAATTGGAAACTTTTTATCTATAACTATATACCGGCGAATCGGAACTTTAAGAGTAATTAGTACAAATACACACACAGCATGAAAAAACGGATTTAAGTGCAAATAATATTTTATTATATTTACTTTTATTTGGAATTTCACAAAAACGTCAAATTTAAGTCGATTTATTTTCCGTATATTAACTAAATTTAATTTGTAAATTTAATCGCAAATAATACTATATTATCTTTCCGTTTATTTGGAATTTCACAAAAACGTCCATATTTAAGTCGATTTTTTCCGTATATTAACTAAATTTTATTTATTTATATAATCACAAATAATACTAGTACATGCATCCAACTAGATTCGCGTTTAGCTTACATGTAGATCTCCAAATTTTATTTCACAAATTTTAAAATTAGAAGAATTTCCATAATTGTTTTATTACCTCCCTTGAATAAAAATATTAGTAAAATTTGTATATATCTTTTCCTTGTCGTTAAATATACTTTAAATACAAATTACACCGTTAAGTAGTTTCATTGTGAACTAGTGTATGTGTAACATCTATAAATTCTACTTCATATTTGCTCATGAACATTGAAATAAAAAGCAGTACATATAGCTAACATAAAAACATATGTTTATACTTTATAAATCGTACAAAGAATTATTTGTATTGCTTACTGCTCTACTACTGAGCGGTTTGTTGTCTTATTTGTACAATATGTGCAGAATAAATTTTATTAAAAACAAAAAAAAAGATATTTAATCACCTTTAAATGTAACTTAAATTTCAAATTTAAGTTAAACTTTAATCGCATTTAAGTTTATATTGCATAAACGTGCATTTAATCCCATTTATATTCTATATTTAATCACCTTTAAATGCAACTTAAATGTGACTTAAACTTGTAGGAATAATTCGACTTAAATGTAGTATTAAACTTAACTTAAATATGGAATTTAATAGCTACTTTTTTCTGATTTAAATTCCGAATATAATTAAATTTAAGTTAAGTTTAATAGTAAATTAAACGTAATATTTCATGCTGTGTACACTTTTTGTAATGTAATTTACATTACACAAATTTTATATTTGTATATTTTCTCATGAATCTATTCAAATAATATATGTTCTCTTTCTATTCATAAATCGTATGTTGGCATATCAGAAATTCTCCGTTAACCTGATGGCGAATGGGTAATATGTACCTGAGAATCGGAAATGTTCTATGCTGGTGCATCGGAGATTTTGTATGTATCTTCCTACTGGCTATTTGGAGTAATTACAGTATACAAATTGTATATGTTCTCATATATCATCATTCACAATTATCTCTACGAATCGGAAATTTACTCTGCGAATCAGAATATAAAAAATCCATCATGAGATGTAGGATAAGGATATCTCACCCGAGCGAGGGGTCGAATTTTAACTAGGGACGAGGTATCATTACCCTATATCGACTGTCTCATGATTATTTTTCTCAGTCCTAACTTGAGAAATTGGGACATTTGCCGTACGTTCTTATAACAATTATTAATAACAGCATAAATAAAGCGTACGCTGTTAATTTATGAAAATGTTCTTTAAACGGTATAGAGCCTATTGATGCTCGACTAGTTAGTTTAATATCGTCAGTTACTTTTAAATCCCAGAACTAAAAAAGCCGCTCTATGTTGCGTGTAGGCCCATGTAAGAAAGAGCCATTATCCTGTTGTCTCGTACATCCGTGCTTCTTAACAGTATTAGCACATACGAGTTCAAAATGTATCTGCACCAACACAAAGAGCATGCACAAAACAAGAACAATGTCAAAATGCTTATGAAAATTCGTAAAATTATAGCTTTTGCTCTGAATCCTGTTCACTGGCAACCATGAAATCCGTGGCTCCGTATAAATATGTCATTATTTGGGCACCATGGAGTGAAATTTTGTGTTTAAATTAAGTAAATTTGGAGTAGTACTTATCATAATCTGTTTTCAGTTTGAGTGTAATAGACAGTGGTGATAAAATAAAACGCGTAATGAAAATGTTATGCAAAACAATTAAACCAATTACGAAATATTACGAAATAGCCGAAATTGACGGTTACGATTCAGCCTGGTTACGAAATAGCCGCATCCCATTCGTTCCATGCGTATTTTAGTGGGAATTATTTTATCAACAAATGGCGGACAGTCATGGAATTAGAACCATCGATCTAAAAATGAAATACCCGAAATATAACTTATAACAAGTTAAATGGTAGATAAATTGATTGTTTCATGTAGTAAAACATATCTAGACCAGATTGCAACCGTTTCCCGGCCCGATGGTGCGTCAAATAGTGGATTCCTGTAGGGGCCGGAAAAAAGCGTTGCCAACCTGTCTATTATATATAGTAATGACGGGAAGATGGGGAATTTCAAAACTCGGTATTTTGTGATATAATTTCTTAGGCCTGTGCTTTTACTAGTCTAGTAAAAGTTACCAAAAGTTTAGAAAGTTGGTGATTGTAAACGTCCCTGAACGCTGAATTAAGTTGATCAAAGTTTTCCTCAGTTAAACTCAGTTGGCAAACGTCTGCTGGTGGTGTAGGTGAATTTGGCCAAAGGTTCATGTAATAGAGCCCAACGGATATGAACGCGATTGTAACGCAGGGGTCAGTGTTAATCATAACTGAAAGCTTTCCAACGTAGACCGACGGGTCTCAGACGTAAGGAACTATTAAGTAACGCAAGGCGTTAGCGCAGGCAAAATTTACACAAGGTTCCCGTAACTTAGGTTACCTGCGGCGTCGTTAGCAAAAGTTTACTGTGCTAATAGAAAATGACTACATCACTAACAAACGTTGTTCGGCGCAAGTACCCGCTGTCAAACACAGTCAAGCGCTAGAAAACGTTTGCAAAAGTTTACATCCGCCAGATATACAACGCTCAGAGTGAAAACCAAAATATTTCTCCCTGCGAACGTACATTTACCGACGTTTGGGCTCATTTTTTCGACTTTTCGTACAAACCTTCATATCTTTGTGAACCCACAATACCGATCGTCCGAGACACTCACCTAAAATATCCTTCATAGCCCTATATTCGATTATTGTTTACCATTTATATGACTTTACCACCATGTTGAATTTTCACTTTCACAGGAACATGATAGTCCTATATACGAGTATTGCTCAACTGACGAGGACGTGATAGTCCTATATGATACGAGTATTGCTCAACTGACGAGGACGTGATAGTCCTATATACGAGTATTGCTCACCTGACGAGGACATGGTAGTCCTATATACGAGTATTGCTCAATTGACGAGGACGTGATAGTCCTATATACGAGTATTGCTCAACTGACGAGGACGTGATAGCCCTATATACGAGTATTGCTCCACCGACGAGGACGTGATAGTCCTATATACGAGTATTGCTCATCTGACGAGGACATGGTAGCCCTATATACGAGTATTGCTCACCTGACGAGGACGTGATAGCCCTATATACGAGGATTGCTCAACTGACGAGGACATGGTAGCCCTATATACGAGTATTGCTCAACTGACGATGACGTGATAGCCCTATATACGAGGATTGCTCAACTGACGAGGACATGGTAGCCCTATATACGAGTATTGCTCACCTGACGAGGAAATGGTAGTCATATATACGAGTTTTGCATACCTGACGAGGAAATGGTAGCCCTATATTCGAGTATTGCTCACCTGACGAGGAAATGGTAGCCATATATACGAGTTTTGCATACCCGACGAGGAAATGTTAGCCCTATATACGAGTATTGCTCACCTGACGAGGAAATGGTAGTCCAGACGAGACAATGGTAACCCTATATACGAGTATCGCATACCTGACGAGGACATGAAAGCCCTATATACGAGTATTGCTCACTTGACAGGCTCACATCATGGCCCTATATCACTCACCTAAGAGCGTCATAGTGACCCTATATCACTCACCTGACAGGGCCATAAAAGTGTCATAGATCAGCTATAGGAGCACATTTAAATAGATTGTCATGATTGTGTAGCTGTTCAGTTTTATATTTTCTTATGCATTTGTTGTTGCCTTTGTTACTTCTATTATGATTTTCATGACTGTGTCTTTCATGCTCTGCTGAGTGTTACCTTTCCTGTCCGAGTTTTTATTATCTTTTTCAATGCAAAGTATCAAAGCTGATACTAAGATTCGAACTTAATTTTTAGCACCAGTAACAGAAGAGCACCATCAATGGATCAATCCAGTGTAGTTTGGTCATATTCTATACAGGTGTTTAGAATAGGTCATTTACAATTAGAAGCAACTTTGACCGATGACTGAAGACAGACACGAGCACAAACATCTAAACACTATATATATATGCTCCTAGTGCATGGTCATTCGATTTTGTCCCTGTCTAATTGGCCTATGACCTCTGGCTTCGAAGGAAGAAACAGAAAATTTATATGGTCAAGAAATCCCGGCATGCTGCTCTAGCTCATTCCGAAAAAATCCTTGGTTTGTTACTGTGCCAGGTGTGTCTAGACCCGATACATGCTTGACTACCTCTGGGTTTCCAACCAGTTCATCTTTAGTTGGGTGGGAAACACTGAACAGCGTTTCTGAAATTTCCATGGCCCTGGCCGAGTTTTAAACAAGTGACTTCCAGATGGTTAGTCGAAAGCACTAACAAATCGACCACTGTTCCACCCTGTGCTCATATAAGCTAAATTATAAAGTTGGCGATACAATGTACTACATTGCTTATATAACAAAGACCTAGCTTACATAATATATTTAATGCAACACTTAATGTAATACCTTTTATCACCTTTAATATGGTAGCTTTCTATTTAGAAAAGGTGCTGTTCATATCCAAGTAATTTCAGCCTCCTACCCAGCAAAACTATAACACCGATACATTTAAATGAAAAAAAAGGCCACACACATTATTTGATACAAAAGCAGAAAAAGTATAATACTTAATTATATGTATTGTGCGTGTACACAAGAAATGAAATTTTGCATACAATTACATGTCTTGTGTACAATTATATTTTTTGTAAACAATTACATTTTTTGTGTATAATTATATACAATATGTACAAAGTCTGGACGCAATGTTGAATTAATATAATGGTTTTTAATATTTACAAGTGCATGCAATTTGTTTATACATGAAATAATTGGCAAGTGAATCAATCAGCCTTACTAAGCATTTATACATGGTCAAACCTGGTCTAAGCAGCCAGCTTTTATAACTAACAAAATATGGCTGTTAAAGTAGACACCCATTTGGGTACATGTCTACTTAACAAATATGGCTGATTTGGGACTGAATAATATTGACAGCTCGAAAAGATCGCTGCTTTATTCCGGTGATTACAAACACAGGTTTGAGAGCATTTTGCATAAATACATAGAAATTGAAGTATTATACAAATAAACAACTTAATATAACATATTTTAATCAGAAATCACAATTCATAATATTAAGCAAGTAACAGCCTGTATTACTAAAGCACATTGAAGTTTTAACCAGTATAATATAGCTAGATCACCACCGATAATTAAACTGTTTACATGGCACCCGTGTACAGTTATCAATAATTACAATTATTACAATTTACTTCTTCGATCAGTAGAGCTAAAAATGAATGAAATTGAAGAATAAAATGAACAAAACCTTTGTTGATTTGACTTAAATATTAAATTTGACTTCACTCACAGAAAAATGCAAGACAAAATTTGTGGACCTACATGTATTGGTTTCCATGATCACTTAGTAAAATGAATTAAAATTTTCCATTTTACATCAAAATCAAATAATGTCCTTAATCAATACGCTGTAAATATTATCATTATTTTGTCTGCATATCGCATTGTGAGTCAAAACAACACTCCAACATGTAAATCGATTAATCAGGTCAGTCATTATTTCGTGTATAAGTATACATGTGGGTAAGTGAAATAAGGTATCCGTTTTCACAGCCTTTTTCTCCAATTAAAGTGTTTAAAGCCAAAAAATACAACGATATGATATTGCAATGTTTGTATACAAGTGACAGAAAAGTGACTGACCTGAATAATCGGTTTACACAACACTCACAACATATCGCTGTATATAAAGTTTATAAACAAACCAAGCTGATCTGTATTGTCGGTAACATCCCCCCTTCGAAAAATTGTAAGTTACACAAATACACTGACCCTAAACCTTAAAATAATAATGTATACAATACACCATGTAACCCATGCATACAACTGTAAGTGTAATTAATATACTCACTAACAGAAAGCTCTGAAATATTGTTAGGCCAAAATAAATTATTTCCTAGGTTATCACTACACAAAATGTCCACTAGAGTTCATGTCATCTTGACCTTAATGCAATCATGTGTTTTAAATTACATAAAAATTGTCCAGATCAATAATAAAAAATACTATTGGTTCTTCCCCATTATTTCTTTTATTCTGATGATATATTAACACTGTATCATATATCTAATCCAATATACACAAACATACAAACATTCAAGCAATCAAATATAAATACTAGCACTAACTCATGCCTTGATATATATAATAAACTAAATGACAGACATCATTTTTACATTTAGACAATAAACTATAAAAGACTAGCTGATTTCAGGTTCAAATTATAACATTATTAAAGAATGAGATTGTCAGGACTGAACATTTGTTGGTTTAGGCTTTAATAAATTAATAACTAGAATAGCATTTCCTTCCATTTCCAATCATCTGTTCTAATAGCACATGGAACTTAAATTACCCAATCTGCTGGGTTGCAGAATTGCCTGGATTATAACTGGTGAGTAAAGAGACATTTAAGTATTTCCTTAAAAAAAAATCTTAGGCGAAACAAATAAAGACACCAGAAATAAAAGTAAACAGGATATAATGCTTACTCAAGTAGCTTTATTATACCACAAACAAGAAAATAATGATATTTAATGATTTGCAGGCTCCAAGATCACCGAGAAGAAGACAGTTTCTGACACAGAAGTTATGGTTCCCACAAAGGGCCATAACTTTAATAAAAAGCATCCAACCTAAAATACCTGACAATATGTACAACTAGGCTTGATACCAAGTATTCTGTTCATGTGAAGTTTCATTGAAATCTGACAAGTGGTTATTGAGAACAACTGCAGACAGACTTTGTGATATCCATCTGGCAGACATCATGTACACAAGTAGTATGTCTCCCCTACTCTAGGTGGCCAGGGAAACATAATAGTCATACATTACAAGTAATATCAAAAGTATCGATTGAATGGTCAATTAACACAATATTAACAAGCATCCTTTACCTTACATCTAATATAAACACACAATTGTTCATTACATTTTCATTTGGTTATAGTAGTTTAAAACAAAATTCAACAGCAGGTAGAATCTACATTAGAATGTGATATTTCATTCAAACTACACACAATTAAACAAAATATCAAATAATTTCACCAGCGATATGGTCTTTTCATTTTCATCATGTGACTATGTTTTTCTGCTGATGTCTGAAAACAGCATAAATTTATGGCATTTTCCTACAGAATTGATTCAGTGTAGCAATACATGATATTTGGCTACAGGTCCAAGACGTAATTTGCTTAACTTGGACCAAAAAGTATTTCATTTCATCATTGATTTCAATGAAATATAGGCCATGCTGAGGGAAAAATTATTGCTTTCCATGAAATATAAGATCTTTTTCAGCAGCTGTGCCGTTTTGTCCAGCACCCTGTGAAACCTTGGCAAAAAAGACATAAGTCAATGGCATTGCTACACTGTAATTGACATGAGCAAAAAGAAAAAAATTATACATCTTTTTATTAGGCATTGTATACCAACACAATTTCCTAGCTATAATACTCTTTTAAATAAGGCCATAGAAAATAAATTGAAAGATTACCATTAAGGTTTTCTTACAAAGGCGATGGGTGAATATTTGATATTGTATCATAGTTTTTTCCTCACAAATATCACCAACATAAATTCGTTTCTTTTCATTCACCAGCATGTTATGAATCTAAATCTGTGAACTAGACAGACCACTGATGTATGAGGATTGATTAAGTGTTTCTGTAGTTTGATTACCTTTTAACTGTCTGCATTGGCATTCGTCAGGATGTGGGGACAGTAATTATTGACTCACACTAATACTGATAACTTCTGCATGAAATATGTATAGAGTATAAAAGAAAATTCTTCACTTTTGCTCATTTGGGCAAGTGGTTTCAAAACATAAGACCACAGACTAATTTGACACTTACAAATGATTTTAACAGGGTGTTGATGGTTCATGGACAAAATACAAAGGCCAGAGTGGCACAAAAACAGCAATGTGGAGAGATGATAATCTAGGAATTTATTATTTTGGCCGTTAGGAACTGCATCAATATTGCAGTAGTTTCATGTCCATATATCATATCCATACTACATGTATATAATAAAGGCATTTGTCATGTCATCCATGTTTTAGTCCCCAAAAACACTGCTGTCTTAAATCACAAACTTATATCAACGAATCTACACATAGACTATAGTTTGCATCCATCCACTTGGTTTACCGATTTGTTTACTACTACAAAGACCACTTCAATAATGACACCACCTCAACAACTCAAGAACACACTTCAAATCCAGTTCCTATATTTTGCTATTTAGTTAGTGTCGATCAGGCCAAACAGTTTTCATAAGTTTTCAAGGGCCCCAATGATGACTGTATTATTAGTTAACCTCAATATTAGAACCACCTCAACAGGATGACCGGTTATCTCAAGTGTGGTTGCATTATAGAGGTGTTACTATATATCTCATAATGACTATGCAAACACCAGATGTCTTGTTAGCCACCACATCAGTAAGGGTTGTGCTAGTGATACTGATAGTATAAGATATAAACTACGTTTAGTTCCTGATCCAGCGAAACCTTCCGTCCCTGATCGAGACATTATCTGACTCTTTAAAGTCCGAACCTGAAATAGTAAATAACAGAATAGAATGAATATATCAAATAAATCAGAATGCTCTTGGGGGGGGTTTCATTTGTCTTGTGAGTAGGGATTTTGACAATTGAAATTTCCAAGTTACATTTTAACCGTCAAGATTTTGGTTTGAAGGGTCATTTTTTTTCTCTTAAATAACGACGTCAACGTAATTCAATTCGAGGCTCCGCCTATGTGTCAACGTTGTAAACATCGTATTTATAAAATTAAATAACTAAACTTTTTGATATGTTTTTTTATATATTTTTACATGCAATAAACAGAAAAGAGAATGATCCTTTGAAATAAATCGGGTATCTCTCGAATTTATATTTATACCGCTATGTTCGGTTAATTGAAAAAGATACGATCTTGACTTTCGCGTAAAAAAATGAAAAAGAGGACGAAAACCCCGTAGTGTAAATATTGGGTTTATACTCCGAAGGGAAGAGGTTTTTGGTATGACGTCACCATAAATTGAGCAAACAAGATGTCTGAAAGGTTAGTTGTCAAAATCTGGTAACATTTTATTTTTTTCATTTTTGCACTTAGACGACTCAATTTTGAGCGATTTTCATCGCTCGATATTATGAAAAATACGCCTTTGCAATAAATTGCAACGTATTCTGTGGATAATACAAGGCCTTCTGAACAGATTCATGCCATTTTTGTTGCATTGTGAGATGCCGCGAGTTGCCGCGAACAGTTTCAATAAAGTGGGTGGAGTAGAGCATCTGCACCGGAAAGTAAACAAATAACTGTCTCTAATTCGGATATGCTCGAGTTCGGATGTAATTTTTATCAATCATGATTTATGGAGTTTAAATAAATTGACAATTCCATTGTCATTAATCATGCATGTAAGTAATTTTCAGATTATTGTCAATTGCAGCATTTTCAGAAAATTGTATTACAATTTACCTGAGAATGATTGGATAGATCTATAAATTTCTGCTTCATTACATATACTGGTCATTAGAGGACCTATACTTGTGCTTAACTGATTTTAGCAAACTATTGGGCTATAAAATAGATTTGAAGGAACTATGATGCCAAGTTAATTTACCATGAGAAGAATTTACTATAATTTTCCACAATGCATGAAAGCCATGATGGCCTGACAGGTTATCTTTTAATTTCACATTTTCATGGCCCGATGCATTTTTCCATGGCATTGGCCTACGGACCACCGTTAATTTCGCAAACTGCTATATGGGTTTCTTTGTATGTCTGTCGGTCTGTCCCGTAGAGGTTTTGTCCGAATAATTTCAATTTTTTTTTTTAATTTCACGTTTTCATGGCCCAATGCATTTTTCCATGGCGTTGGCCATCGGGCCACCGTTAATGTCTCAAACTGCTCAGCTATATTTATTTATGTCTGTCGGTCTGTCCCGTAGAGGTTTGACCGAATAATTTCAATTCAAGAACAGATTTGGCCAATGGTCGATAAACTTTATATAGAAGTGGTCATCAATAGATGGCCTCTATTGAATTCGAGGTCAGTAGGTCAAAAGTCATAAGTTATAACTCACTCATTGTGATATAAATAAACCAAATGGTATCTGTTAAATACCTGACTAACTGTTATGCCCTATTGTTCCAATTTTGCATGGAGGTTGTGGTAACATATTCAACAGTAGATGACCCTTATTGATTTAGTAGGACGAAGGTCACTCCAACCTTTAACAAGAATATGTAGACCCAATAGATCTACCTGACGAAAACAAGAACGGTCGGGACCGGGTTCTTCAAACTTTATAGCTATGTTGGTCACCATTAGTAGCTGACCCCTATTTGATTTTGAAGTCAAGGTTGCCTTTGAAGCATACATGTTTTTGTTAATAACAATGTAGATCTTTCCAGATACATGTATTAGATCTACTAGTACTAGTAGGCCTACATGGTTTTGACAAAGTCAAGACAATGGTTATATTTTGAACAATGTGTTTTTAATATGATTAGGAATTCTATTTAATTTTATAAAAACATTTTGTAGTTTTATACATAATATATTTTTATGTAATATACATTTACAGTGAAACCAACGCATCAACAACTACTAGTAAAAGATCAAGTTATTGCAACTATGGGGGACCAGTGTTTCATGCATGGACACCAATAAGCCAATGCTACCCTGAGGTATGTATATCATAAAGTCACTGTATTCCGCCTTTTCACAATTATGTGAAAATAACCTGGCCGGTGTTAAACGTCACTGGTACATAATGAATTGAGCATTTGGGTGTTACTGTGTATGACACCATTGAATTTAGTGTACAAATGACAGTATCCTAGGAGAGTCCCATGAACGTTTGTTGAAGAACGAAAATGACAATCATTTTCAAGTTTATCCAACACAAAGAGTCATGACAGTGACAGTGTCTGGGTAAAGGTTTGGAAAAACGCCTTGAAAGTATAAATTTTATCTTGACGAAGTCCTTGAATTGGTGTGTGGGAATTGTGTATGAAACATGTCTCAATTCATATCTTGCAGTGATGACTGAGAGGTAGGACAGTCACCCTGTTTGCTTAGTTGGTAGAACACCATACTAGTACAATCATGAATGTACTTGTGTTTTGAGGGTGTCATGGTTTCAAGCCTCAGAACAAACTTTAGATCACTTTTCATCATCGCACTTGTATAGCGATGTGGTGTCATGCTTTAAAATGACAATGCGATATGACAATGTGATATGTTATATATGCGAAAACGCAATACAACATTGGAATATCATATCTCACTGTCGTGCTCAGTGAGCAATGTCATGTCGCTAAAATGTCAACAAAGCACAGCCCTAATTCTGTCAGGAATAACTCTGACACTCTTTTTATTACAGGACTTCAAGCAGAAAGAACTAACTATATATACTGAGTATATAGTAAAATAAAGAAGAGAACTTAAAATCTAAGGTAATTTGCATATAAAGTCGAAAAATTTAGTCAAAAGTATGAATAATTTATAATTTAAATAGTCATGCAATAAAGGGCCATCACAGTAAACCCCCAGACCTCAAATACTCTGAAATGAATGCTCTGCAGAAGTGGTACCATATTATAAACATGTATGTAAGAAAAAATCATTATATCATTATAGGAAAATGTTAGTACAGTCTAGTCTTGATACAACACTCCCAAGCAAAATGTTGTAACAAATTCGTCAGCATACTGAATTAATTTAAGCTATTTCAAATAATATTGTAATACATTTGTCCCCAAAATACTGATATCATTACTGGTATATGAATAAGTCGGTATATCGGCAGCTTATAGTATCAAATGCTGATGGTACTAGATATCGGTTTCAAGGGTATCTACTTACCAAAAAGAAAACTATAGCTATACTGAACCAGGCAAGTAGTGCGTAATACCCAGTGCCCTGAAACAACATTCCACCCAGCAAACTGAATATCATTCTGCAATAAAACAATCACAATAAACAAGACTGCGTTCAATAAACGCTTATGCCCCCTGTGGAAGCCTTGTCCATAAGTAAGTCTAAGTCCAAAATTAGGTCAAGGTGAAGGTCAAAATGGGGTCAGGTGATACAGGTGTGTGGAAAGTGTTCATATACAACATCCATGCAAGTTTGGAAGCTTTGTAGCAAGCCATAATGATGCTAGAAGAAACGGTCAATTTGGGTTAACCAGGACGGACGGACGAACGGACGGACGAACGGACGGACAGGTGAATCACTATATGCCTCCCGATCTATCGATACGGGGGCATAAAAATAATGGAAACCCAAGAATAAATATTCATAAATCTCACATTAAACAATAATGGAACCCAAGGAACAAATATTCACAAATTTCTTAAAATTGTGTACAAAAAAAGAGAAAAGAGTTCTTGACACAAAAACCGTATGTCTCCCACTAAGGGCCACTGTGGCAATATTCATCCAACCAGTATTTCCTGACAAATTTGCTTGGCAGCAAGCATTCATCTGAAGTTTCATTTAATTGGACCGGCAGTTAATGAGAACAAGCACTGTTTGCAGTATTAAACTGACAAGTGGTTGAAGTGACTGTGTCAGTCTTGAGAACTTGAATGCGTGGGTTCAGCCCTAGGTAGCATCATACATATGACAATCAACAAGGTATTGGTTAATGCTCAGTGTATGCAGGTAATTCTATGTCTGGTTGGCCAAGTGGTGTCTAAATACTGTGGCTTGAAATTCTCAGTAGGACAAACATTCTGTTGCAGGACTTTCACCCATAGTAAACACATAATACAGCGTAAGACATTTAAACCAGGGAGCAGGATTTAGATAAGTTTCAAAACTTTAGGATTGTAATTAATACACACATGTTGTAAAATATTAGTTGAATAAATACTGTTTAAACTAAGACAGTTCATTTATATAATGTGTAGAAAAGTCACTTACCCTACAAATTTATATCCAGTATATGCTATAACATCCATGTATTTCAATTCCGTAGAAAGATTCATAATATACAAGCTTAGCATAACAACAACAAGTTCAATAATTAACCACACTAAGGCTGTGCTGGCTTGTAGACCGAGCTGTTCTGGTGAGAATCTGAAATAATAAGACGAAATGTTTGTATAACACATATGACTCCATGGGCAGCCCAATAGTCAGATATGGTAAAGGTCACAGCAACCTTGACATTGACCTACTGACCTCAAAATCAATAAAGGTCATCTACTGTTGAAGACCAAACTCCATGTAAAGTTTCAAGACCCAATGGCAAAGCGTTCTCGAGTTATTGACAGAAATCATTTGGTCTACCTATCAACCTAGCAACATGTGCAAAGCAATCTACCCACTCTTTAAAGATTTGAAGCAAAATAATAAGAAACAAGTAATTAAGAATTGCAAGCAATACAGAAGTCCCCTACCGGTTTGAAGCAATTTTCAATGTTTCTGTAGCCATAGCAACCACAATTTTTGTCAGAATCAAAATATTTTTTGGCGTGCATAATCCCCTTATTGCCCCCTAACCACATATCAAGTTTGATAAAGCTAGCTAGGAAACTGTTTGAGTTATGGCAGGATCCATATTTTGACATATTTTCACTCTTTCTGTCGCCATAGCAACCACAATTTTTGTCAGAATCAAAATATTTTTAGATGTGCATTATCCCCTTATTGTCCCCTAACCACATATCAAGTTTCATAAACCTAGCTTGGAAACTGTTTGAGTTATGTGAGGATCCAGATATTTTGACGGACAGACTGACTGACGGCAAACCTATAGCCCCCCTCCGGTCAAAAACCGATAGGAGACTAATAACTCTATGGGGTTTTGACGCAAAAACATGTCTCGCACAAAGGGCCATATCTCTGGCAAAATTCATGATCAAATACAAATAATTCAGACAAACATGCCGTAATACTGTTCACCAAATTCACCCAGCTAATAATCAGGGTTTTATCAGTTGGAAAGCCAGCATAAAAAAAATTGCAAAAAAATTGAAATATCTTACTAAAATGACAGTCAACAATTAATAATTCATTACACCTTTGATTTTTTAATTGATTCTTATAACCCATAACATTTCAAAAATGCCACAATTTGACACAGGAATCTTACTGAAGGGTATTTTTCAAATCAGTGATCTTTAGGTCGTAAAATGAAAAAGTTCAGTACAAAATTACTGTAACAATCCTTTAGATTCAGCACTCTGCGAGACCACTGTATTACATGACATTAACTTACCTATTTTGTATTCCTAATACGATGCCTGATACTAGAACATATGTAACAAAAGCCATTGCTGAAATAAAAAGTTATAGAGAATAAAAATGACTTTGTAAATTCTAGGGCTGTTGCGAGTATTCGGGTACTCGGATATCCACGATTTGGGCTAGAAAATCGAGTACGAGTATTCGTAATCCCCGAGATCGTTGGATCGCGATCATTGATATAAATACATACCCTATACAAAAAGCTCTTAAATGAGTTACTAGAAGTTTATAGGATAACTTTGGGACAAAATACTGACAGTAAACAAGACTGTGAGCATCTTTAATTTGCAATTCGAAAGTAAACTTGTACTATAAGTGAAGCTAGCAACATCATTGAATTTGAATAAATTATGGTCGGACAAAGTTTCGTTTATTAAAGTTCCTACCGGTAACTAGAAATGAAACATTAATTCGTTATTCAATTAAATTGTTTACGTCATATCCTGATAATTAAGTACATTTAGTTCATGCCAATAAATATTATATTGTCAATTAGATCACGCCATACGACTCGAGGAACCGTCTTCAATGCCTGAAGGAACGTACCGAGTTCACATCGAGCATAACTTTGGTATTTTCATTCAGGATGATAAAAGGCAGTATGCAAAAGCTTTCTAAATGTATCACTAGCTAGTCAATGGAGTGAGAAGACAAATTGTTGTTTGGTGTTATTTAGCTTGTTTTTTGTCGCTATGTGATTACAGATTATCCCTTTTAAATGTCTTCATGCACCCTTGTACATGAAAGTACATTAGTGTTTCACAAAGTATGTGATGTTATTAAAGTAAAAGGTCTCTATGGCAGTATTTATTTTCATAACACATGTAACTGCTGATTCTTGGTTCTATCTGTGAATCGCTCACCCCGAATCGTGGATCGAATCGAATCGGCACTTACCTGACGATCCACAGCCCTAGTAAATTCTGTAATAAGTAATGACTAGAAAATACTTTTATGAAGGTGCAATCCAATCTATGAAGTGGTTAGTCCAGGCAGTGGTGAACATAATGGCACTGTGACTGACTCAAATTTCAACCGAAATGTCAAAGACTTATAAATCTTCAGCAAGAATGTTTATTGACACAAAAAGGTATGTCTCACAAGGGGGCATAACTCCCCCAAAAAATATCTGACTTAAAATTCTTGACCATGTTCGCAGCAAGACTATTCCAAGTATTCATGCAAAGTCTCATAGAAATCTGACAATGGTTAAAGAGAACAGGCGTGAACAAACTTTGTGACATACATCCAGACGCCCAGCTCAAAATCAGTACATCTCTCCAACTATAAGTGGGAGATATATCACTTAGCACTTGGATGTTATACATAAGCATCCTTCATATTGATGCCGATCATTTTATCAATTTCATTGAACAAGGTTAATATATTCAATATGGAAAGCCACAAATAAAAATACTGATTTTATCACACGTAAGCTTTTCAAGTAGAAAAACATCAAAAAAGCTTCTTGCTTTAAGTAATAATATAAATGCGCCAAATTTGATGACATCGCCTACATTTAAAGTTTGAGTGATGTCACACCAGTGTATTATCATATTTATATAATGGCTTCATAACACTCAAGCTACGCCAAACATGTGATAAACTTAATACATACTGGGTATATACAAATCTGGTGCATTCTCGTCAAATCTTGGAGCCACTGGTTGATCCTGATCAAACTTGATAGACCAATTCTAAACATAACAAGTAAAAATATATATAATGATATACATTTACACAAATATGTCCACAAGGCACAGGTACCAACTCATCCCTGCTATTTAAGGGACATAAAGTTCTGTAAATGAAATAAACAAGAGGGCCCAAAGCGCCCTAGGTCGCTAACCTGTCGTAATATTTCATGAAGGCCCACATGGTGACATAAGAAATCATTTACAACTTCAGAGGAAATGCAGCCTCAGTTGCATGTACATGTACAAGGCTTTTATATAAATCTAACCAACGACCTTGTTATTTACATCAGATAACCAATATTGATAGATTAGACCTCTACTGCCTATACAAAGTTTTTCTTTGATTTGACCCAGTGACCTATTTTTTTACCCCGGTTGACCCAACATCGAACTGGACCTTTATTTAGTTGAGATGATCATTGTGACCAAGTTTCATAAACATTAAGTCAAAATTGTGATGTCTAGTGACTACACAAATTTTTTCTAAAATTTGACTAAGTGACCTTGTTTTTGACCCACAAGACACAATTTCGAACATTCTGACTATGTTTCATTAAGTTTGAGCCACAACTGCAGTCTCTAGTGTGTTCACAAGCTTTTTCTAAACTTTGACCTTGTGACCTAGTTTTTGACCTCACATGACCAAGTCTTGAACTTGGCCTAGATTTCATAAAGACAAACATTTTGACTATGTTTTATGAAGATTCGGCAATAATTGTGTCCTCTGTGTTCACAATCTTTTTCTAAGATTTGACCTAGTGACCTAGTTTTTACCCTATATGACCTAGTTTCAAACTTGACCTAGATTTCATAAAGACAAACATTTTGACCATGTTTCATGAAGATTCAGCAATAACTGTGGCCTCTAGTGTGTTCACAAGCAATTCTGCATACAGAGGTTCCCAAGCACCTAAGTCATTGTGGGAAACCTGAGGACTGGTATGCAAGAAGATCAAGGATTACCCAAAAAGTGTAATAAATTTGTATTAAAATATAAAACTTACAGTATGAGTATAGGGGAAAAATAACATCAGCAATTTCTTTCCAACGTATGAAGTGTCCACAGCAAAATAGTACTTCAGCTTTGATGTTGAGACATATTTTTCTAGCTGTGAAAGAAAATGAAACTCATAAAATAAGTAGACAATTGATACAATAATAAATGACAAATTCAAGTCAGGCTAGATTGTTTTTATTTTTTAAGTTTACAGGAATTTTCAAAACTTTTGCTGTCTGGATGAGGAATTGAAAATATAACAAGGGCCACTTAGACCTTAGGTTGTTCACCTGCTATTTTGTGGGCGACCTAGAGCCTTAACAAAACATTATATTAAACAAGAGATGTTGGTAAAGCATGTAGGCCCCCATCACAGCCCAACAATCAGAAATGATGAAGGTCAGTGACCTTTGACCTACTGACCTCAAAATCTAACAGGGTTCCCACAAATTTTCTGTGACAGAATTCCCTGACTTTTCCCTGATTTTTCCCTGACCATAGAGCAGTTTTCCCTGACTTTTTAGAGCGATCGGGCGACATCGGCATCTTTTTGTTAGAGCAAAATATGGGAATGAAATAGAGAAAAGGAGGCTATATTTGGTCTATAGGGAACAAAAGATTTTAGGTTAGCAGTTTTTAAGGCTGTTGATAAACATTAATTTAATAATCTTAGAAATACTCTGAGCGAACATAGCGAGCGAGAATTTTTTCAGTCTAAGGTATTTTCATCATAGGAAATGACACTTAGCAACAGCTTCAATGAAAATTCCCTGACTTTCCCTGACTTTTGCTCAATTTCCAAATTTCCCTGACTAATTTCAATATTCCCTGACTTTTCCCTGACCTTGAAATAATAATGTTTTTCCCTGACTTTTCCCTGACCGTGGGAACCCTGTCTAAAGGGGTCATCTACTGTTGCTGACCAATCTCCATGTAAAGTTTGAAGATGCTAGGTCAAAGCGTTCTTGTGTTATTGAATCGAAACCATTTAGATAATCAGAAATGGTAAAGGTCACAGTGACTTGGCCTTTGACCTACTCACCTCAAAATCAATAGTGGTCATCTATTGTTGCTGACCAACCTCCAGGTAAAGTTTGAAGACCCTATATTAAAGCGTTCTTGATTTGATTGGAAACCAACAGACAGACCGACAGACATGTGCAAAGCAATATACCCCCTCGTCAAAAATGTGGGGCATAATAAGACAATTATAATATTAAACATAGAGTAGAGCTCTGTACATGTCCATGAAGGTCAAACTCATGTTATGAGACTTCAAACAATTGTCTTGGGTTGGGAGAGGAAAGTAGGATTTTATTTTTATTTCGCCTTTCATTGACCCCCGCCAACTTATAAATAGCCTCACTTTAAGTTGTTGCTGTTTGAATGAAACATGAGTAAGAGTGGGGTATTTTTTTCCATGCCTAATAAATTGGTCAATGACCTCTGACATTGAGGAAAGGGAACAAGTTGTGTGATTAAGGACTCCCTGTGCGCTATCGTACCGCTCCTTGGTTCTTTTAAATGACCAGTGTATAGCATGATAATGCGATAATAGGGTATGAGATCTTCAAATAATGCTTAAGAATAATTCTGAATCAGTATTTAGTGAAACAGCTGAATCAGTGGAAAACAGAACAGTGTTCAATAAATGCTTAATCCAAGCTAAGTCAATCAGGGGAACTAATTCTGTGGAAATGTTTGATAGTGAAACATGGCTTTGACAATATAAGGTGTTTGGTGGTAAACAAGTATGCCAAGTTTGAAAGCAATGCCTTGATGGACTTCAAAAATAATTAGAGTTTCAACAACTTGAAAGTTTTGGTTAACATTTTCAGACAAACAGACAGACAGAAAATCACTATATGCCTCCTGCATCAGTAATGCCGGCATAAAATTACTTTTAAGGACAAACCTATATCAAAACTCCTTGACAACTATGTGTTGAAATCAGATGAAGTAAAGTGAAGTAACATTTGATGTAAAACACATATGCAACCTACATTTTTATTGACCATGTCTTTTCCTTGCCCAGCTAAAGATGTACCATATTGCATGGCCATGTTTGCCATTGGATCATTGAAGATTTGTTGTCCAGGAAACTGCTGATTCCAGTTCGGATTCTGACCTTGTCCTGCATATTGATTACCTGATGGAAAAATTACACAATTGTAAAAGCAATGCCATTCAAGTAAATAGAGCAGAGTTATTTCAAAATTCCACATAATTTAATTGTGATACATGTAGCATTTTGTATGACCAATTGATGCAAAAAATTGTCAAGATTATATAAGGCTGCTGCAACCCTCAACTTATAGAACCAATATCCCCTATCATAGACTTGCTTGACTTATAGTTATGATACTACAAGTCTTTTATGTCACTCAGAAATTTACATATTAAGCTCTCAAAACTATCTAACGAATCAAGAAATATGCTCACTCTGCTGTGCCTTTGTATCAAAATACCACAACATTTTATTAAAATTTTTTATCTATCAATGAATTAATGAACAACATTTACTCACTTATACACAAGAAAGATGATCATGAATAACAATATAGGGGCAAATTTGTACGATAAACTCAATTTTTTTTCATGGCAAATGATTATACAGGGATGAAAACCTGTGAATGTATTTATAATTTATGACAGTCTTACCTGGGTCATAAAAGCCTGTCTGAGGCTGGTTGAAGCCTTGTGGAGGTGGCTGTTGCACACTTGTGTCATCGAAAAGCTGTGGCTTGTTAGTCTTGCCTTTACCTTTTCTCTTGCCTGAAGCTTTAATCAATTTTCTTTTTTCAAAATATGCATTTTTTCATTTTTAACAGTTAATTTTCATTTATTTTTTATTTAACAGACAGTATCAATACTACCATTGTTATCTTTTTTATAATAACAATTTAATTTAAAGAAGTTTACATTTATTTTGTAGAATCAAAGCACTCAAAGCTTACCAATTTTCTGAAATGTACAGTAAGATTTCATTAAAATGAGCAAATAATAATCTCCCTTGTTTTCAGTATTTCACCCCCATTGAATCCCTTAAAAAGACCTTTTGAGAAAAATGGTCTAACAAGACGTTAAAATCTGTTTGTCAGAAAACCAACCTGTCAGACATTGTATTGGCAGTTATACTAAAATTGCTGTGATTTGAAAATCAGTCTATTAATTATTATACAATTTGTTATACGAAAAACATAAATCAAGTTGAAAACTGTTTAACAGGTTCAATTTAACCTTAATACTTAGTTTCAGTCAAGAACAAATGATTTGCAATCAGTTTCAAGTTACATGTTGTTGCTGCCATACATGTATTGGTTAATTTTCCATTACAACTATTTATGTCACACCTGCGTTGATTTGTTGTATTGTGATAATTGACTTACAAAGATATGTGCGACATATTGATCCTGTGAAGTAAAAGACACAATTACAGATGATACTAAGGACCCTTTCTTCAATCTAAATACATCATACCACAGTGATTGTTTTTGGCTATTTTTGGGGCCGAATACAGGCCCCTTCCCCTAGCAAAATAACCTCCATTTTTCCCAAAAATTCAGAATTTTTCCCCAAAAAGTATGCATGATTTCCCCCTTTTGTGCTCGCTGGTTTCAAAGCAACTACAGTAAAGCTGTTTTCAAGTCAAAACAATGGATTTTCAAACTTCCAAAAGTCGTTGTCACATATGACTAAGAGTATTATCAGTAAAAAATAGAAATTTATGAACAATTTTAACCAAAACAATCTGTTTTAATAATCTGAATTTGCACTAAATTTCCCAATTTTAAAGGCACAGGCTGATTAATTTTGTTCAAGAAAAATCACTGTACCACACTTAAGAATAAGATTTATTTTGTTGGAACTGGTAAAAAATTGTGGGTAAGGTGCAAGGATCTGACAGCTGTGTTCCAGAAGTCTGTTTGTACAGTACTTCACTACTTGACCATTCCTAAATCTGTGGGTGTCTCGCCATCATAATCTTGGAGGGACAGCTAGTTGTTTTTGTGTTTAACTATACAGACTGAAAGTCATCCTTCCATAAAAATTGTACTTATCGAACAATATTTGTTGATGTTTACCTTAAACTTTCAGTTTGATTCTTGGCAGTGGCTAGTCGTGACTCGTCCGGCGCCGGACAACTAGACAGCGAAATTAGTCGTCCGTCAGTGGACGACTAGCAGCAAACGCTACTTGTATTGGCTAGAGAACCGTCACTGTATTTCTACGCATAAGGCATCTACCTTATAATAAAGGCTATAATAAACTACGAATATAGGCAAAACATGTCAATGCCTTATCTGCAACCATTTTGTGACCGCCCGTGTATCTCCGTATATTGTCCGCCGTATTGGAATGGTATAAACTGGCACTAATGAATGCGGAAATCACTGTGCCGGACGACTAGCCACTGCCTTGATTCTTTGAGTCTGACAGTGATTTGATACATGAGCCTGTTGTCTTACCAAATCACTACTGAGCGCTTGATGGCACAATACAATGAAACGGCTGGCTTTAAAAAAGCTCTCAAAGCGCACGGAAGAAAAAAGTTGCGCTTACCCATAAATTTTTACCAGTTCCAACAAAATAAATCTTATTCTTAAGTGTGGTATGATGCATTTAGATTTAAGAAAGGGTCGAATTGCTGAGAAACTGTATGCTATCAACGAAATCTGCTTGCTGGTAGCGTGTTGTAGATGTAGTAAAATGCTACCAAAAAGCAATCGATAGTGCCTTTTTTATGCAAAACGCCAACTTTTATGATTAGAAGTTAGAACAGGCTCTATGTGAGTTGTGACTGTCTATGACTCAAAATTATAACAAGAGCACCGCCTTGCGGGTGCAGACGCTCATCTGATCATTGTCACTGTAAAAAAGGCCAATTACCCTTGCGTAAAGTAGGGCAGTGTTATGAGTCTTGCTTAAAAAAGTGAGGTATTGATGGTGAAAAAAGGGGCAATAACTCTTGCAAAATGCTGATCAGAGTAATGGGTCAGGTATTGATGGTGAATAAGTGTTGAAAGTTTCAAAGCAATAGTCCACATAGTGAATGGGAAAAGCGGACCTAAACACAAAACTTAACCAAGGAATGTTCTAAGTCAAAAAAGGGGCAATAACTCACATAAAATACAGATCAGAGTTATGGTTCATACTTGACATGGTAAGGGTTTGATGGTGAACAGTTGGTGGAAGTTTCAAAGCAATAGCCCACATAGTGTATGAGAAAAGTGGACCTAAACACAAAACTTAACAAAGGAATTTTCTGAGTCCAAAAAGGGGAAATAACTCTCGCAAAATGCTGATCAGAGTTATGGTTCTTGCTTGACATGGTCAGGTGTTGATGGTGAGCAAGTGTTGAAAGTTTCAAAGCAATAGCCAACATAGTGTATGAGAAAAGTGGACCTAAACACAAAACTTAACCAAGGAATTTTCTGAGTCCAAAAAGGGGAAATAAGTCTCACAAAATGCTGATCAGAGTTATGGTTCTTGCTTGAAATGGTCAGGTGTTGATGGTGAACAAGTGTTAAAAGTTTCAAAGCAATAGTCCCAATAGTGTATGAGTAAAGTGGACCTAAACACAAAACTTAACCAAGGAATTTTCTAAGTCCAATAAGGGGCAATAACTCACATAAAATACAGATCAGAGTTATCAGTCTTGCTTGACATGGTCAGGTATTGATTGTGAACAAGTGTTGAAACTTTCAAAGCAATAACTCTGATAGTTGAGGAGAAAAGGGGACCTAAACACAAAACTTTAGGACATGGGAATGATCTATAGTGGGTGGGTGTATGCTTTTTTCAAATGCATTTTAATCTTCAAATTGATATTTGATGGGTACAGTAAGCATAGCATTATGATGCACTACTATACCCTTGAAGTTAAACAAAAAATAAATATTAATAAAGTGAATTTATTGAAGTATGACAGCATTTTCATTGTAAATCTTGCTCGTTCGCAAACACAAAAACTGCCCAACGGTACTAGCTAAAATGTATATCATTCTTACAATATAATTCTAGGGAACAAACTCTTACTTAGTTTAAGACTGAAAAATGTATACTTTGAAAGATATTCAAGAAACACTGCCATATTTCTACTTTCGGTTTGCAAGGTCATTGATGATCATTGATTTTTTGCATGATACAAATTCATGAAATTGTTTTATAATAATTTCTTGTAAGAGTTTGTTCCTTATACTATCAGCTATGTCCGCGACAACAAACTTTGACTCTTAATGCCATGTTGACTTTGTTTGTAAACGAGTAAGATTTGCAAAACAAATGCTGTCATGCTTCAATAAATTCTCTTTATCAATATTTATTTTGGGTTGAACTTCATGAGTACATGTAGTGCATCATAATACTATGCTTACTGTACCCAACACATTTCAATTTTAAGAATAAAATGCTTTTTTAAAAAACATGCTCAATCTCACTATAAATTATCCTCTGATACCTTAACCAAGGAATTTTCTGAGTTTAAAAAGAGGAAATAACTCTAGCAAAATGCAGATCAGAGTTATGGTTCTTGCTTGACATGGTCAGGTGTTGATAGTGAACAAGTGTTTAAAGTTCCAAAGCAATAGCCCACATAGTGTATGAGAAAAGTGGACCTAAACACAAAACTTAACCAATGAATTTTCTAAGTCCAATATAGGGCAATAACTCATGCAAAATGCAAATCAGAGTTATGAGTCTTGCTTGACATGGTCAGGTATTGATGGTAAACAAGTGTTGCAAGTTTCAAAGCAATAGCTTTGATAATTTATGAAAACAGTTTACCTAAACACAAAACTTAACCAAGCAACGCCGACGACGATCAAGTGATGACAATAACTCATCTTTTTTTCAAAAATCAGATGAGCTAAAAAACAATACTATAACTACATGTAACAGGTGTTTGTCAGCTCTTAAATGGAATGTTTATTTTGAGGGACTAATTTGTTGTAATATAATATTGTAACGTGCCGAATACCCATGGCAGTAAGCAGACAATAGGCCTTTCCCGAAACTAGATTACCTCCCTTGGAAATTATCTTCCCTTGACGCCTATGCGCATGCGCCAGATTAATATCTCAACTTCCGGGGTGTCCGTATATCGATTCAATCGTTATTCAGCCATTACTCCTAGCATTAGCGATCCGTTATAATTGAGATAAAAGTACTTT
The DNA here is from genome assembly GCA_947247005.1 of Spisula solida. Taxonomy (NCBI): domain Eukaryota; kingdom Metazoa; phylum Mollusca; class Bivalvia; order Venerida; family Mactridae; genus Spisula; species Spisula solida. The sequence continues at coordinate 57,127,164 of OX365945.1, forward strand.
GATGACGATGGTTTTGCTTTTCTTTTGTCGTCAGTTGAACGAACATGTAGGGAAGTGATTACATGGCCTAAATTTCTTATTGGGATAATGAAATTTCATTAAATTTAAATACATTTCTCAGTAAAATACCTTATTCACGAGCGCTTTCAATATTTATAAGTTGAGAAGACTATTCAATAATAATTATGAATATACAGCAATATTATTAAATATTCGTTCAAATATTATTTTCGATTACTTTATAAAATACAAATTAATCTCCAATATTTTTATGAAGATACTCACCAATTAAATTATTTTGACAATTATCCATAACACACGTAGACTTAAACTTGCCCTTATAAGTGCTAAATAAATCCACCACCACGCAGACATATCGTGGCATGCTTATTCACAATAGTGTTCGTGGTATTAAATACAAAAAATAATATCAAACTAATTATGTTAGATTTAAACAATAAGTATTTTAATTAAAAGGCAATAATGAGGGAAATGTGTAGCGAAAATGAAAGCACTGGTGTTTGCGTTCTGAAAACATTAAATAATTCATGTGTACAGAGAAAATTAAATGACAGTCCAGTATTCGATTGAAGTGCCCCTATAAATACCCATATTAAAACATATTTTCAAAACCAATTAAGTGTCATAAAGCCCATAATCTGAATTAGTAATCAGTGGAAAAGACCCCCTGCTATGTAATTGGTCAACCACGTGTCTGACACATTGTATAATGCAACATATGTCACCGCGGTGGCTATTTAATTGGACATATAGATGCATCCCTTCTGATGTTAGATCTGTGTAACATCAGCGGGAGATTATTATTAGGGTAATAAAACAGCTCTTATCCCGATGACTGTAATTTAAAATGAGGGAGCAAAGATCTTATGAAATCCAAGTATTAAATTTTGTTGGATGAAAATATACGTCCGTGCAGACACTTGTATACATGCATAGTTTCTGGTCCGTTGCGTTCGTTTAAATTCATGTTGTGTACTTCCCGTTTGTTTCGAAGTATTGACAGTTGGTTTTTTCGTTCAGTGAAATTAAATTAACTTTTAACAAGCGCAGTCGCAGCACATTTTCTCAGGGGAAGGGGGTCCTAGTAATCTATTTTCAAGAAAGATCGAGTCGGGCCACCATTTGCTCAGACGGATCAAACCAGTTTTGTGATCTCAGTGGGATACCCTGATAAAAGTCCAAGCCCTGCACAACTCATGTATTTATATTTACAGTACAACCGAATTCAAATGGGTCTGCACAACCCTCTTGATCCGCGCATTAATCAATACATACATTGTGTGTGACTCATTGGCGGGATTGGGGGTACTATGCCAACACCCTATCACACTATTATTTTTACAAATTCGCGGGTATCTTATTCGAATATGCCAACATCTTACAATCACATTAACAATGTACAGATACCATAATATAAAACTTAACATATATCAAATTAGTAGTACGCTGGAGAGATTGACGTTGAATTATTTAATTACTTTACTTTTAATAATTAAAAAACTATGGAGCAAATGAAAAATAAAACAGTTTGCTTAATTTTACCAGATACTTTCAAAGATTATTATCATGATAAGCGAATGTTTTCTTTAATTTCAAATATTTTTTTGTTTATACCGCCGTAGATTCTATACTTTGTTCCGTATAGATTTAATTAATTTCGCAATATTCTAATGTAATACAGCAGTATGGGATACAAAATTAATTTTTCGAACAGATAATACCAAAAAACATGACAAAAAATAACACTTTTGTAAGCTAAATACTTAAAGTAACTGCAATTTGTCCTACGTTACTATACATGGGCGTAGGAGCGTCTTCAACATTGGGGGGGCCAAACATTTGGGAGGGGGGGGGGGGGGGGCTAAAAATTTTTTTTTTGAGATATGTGGGGGTCACATTAAGTGTTAATAACCTATAGTGAATGTTTGTGTTTATAATCACTAAGGTAAGGTATATCTACTAAGTTGTTTCCTTGTCAAAATACCGGGTAATAAAATTGAATCCTATCATAAACTAGTATTGTTAGTGTTGTTTATTATGTTGTTTATTTATTATGTTGTTGTTAATCTGTTTCTCTTTTTCAGTGGACCGTATTGAAAATTGATATTACTGTCAAATATGTAATCCACAATAAATAACGTCATTATTATTATTATTGTAAGTAGGGGGGTCTGGGGGCATGCTCCCCCGGGAATTTTTTTAAAACATTGGATCAATCTGGTGCATTCTGAAATAATTTTTTGGTATTTAAAAAGACATGTTTCGTTACAAGATCAATCAAAATTAAGTCCTTATTTTGTAACTATTTTTTCTAAGTATTGCACAGATGCCCGAATTCTGAGAGTTAACTTAAGTGGCTTTAATAGTAAGGGAATTTAACATAGCAATGACAAAGTTTAAAAGCAATATAGGAGCTGGTGCAAACTTATGTATTTCTGTAGTTCTTGTAGCTGTTTTCAACAGTTACGTGATAACATATTTCATAGATTAAAATCATTTTGCGAGGGAAGCGAGCACGAAAATTCACATTTTATACTTTTTAACCAGGGATAAAAGGCAAATTACCTATTACAAGACTATTTTAGGCGGAAAATTATGAATATGGTCTGAATTATTGGGGGGCCAAACGATATGTTGGCCCCCCTGTCCTATCAGGACACCCCGGAAGTGGAATTATTGAAAACAGGGGACGTTATCGAGGATTTACCAAGGGAGGTAACCTAGTTTCGGGAAAGGGCTATACGGGCCGGACAATACTATCCGAAATGTTCTATCCGAAACTGTGATACATTCCTTATTAGCTCATTAACACGTGTACATACAGTAAAGTAATTCAAAAACACAATAGTTACATTGACGAAAATTAGATGGTGCATCCATTACTGTATCATCGAAATATTACAACAGGGAGATTCTATATTAACTAAAATCGACTTTTTATTCCTACAAAATCTTGCTCCGTTGGCAACCGGAAGTTTCAATTTGGTATAATAACGAATAACCTGGAAGTGTCGTTGTGAGCGTTCCACAAAATATGTACATAGTGTCCACTGGATGTTTATTATATCGATGCTGTGAATTAGACTTAATGCGATTTATTACATTAATTACAAGAAAAATGTATTTATGTTATTATATGGTGATTGATCTACATTTCAGAATATTCAGCCAAAAGTCACTTGAGCCATGAACACATGCATACAAAACAGTAACGTACTATCCTTTAGATATACACAAAAGTAAATTACATATATGCACAGGGATTTAACATATAAACGTTATAAAAGAAGATATCATGATACTAATATATAAGGCCAATATGAACATCAAATTAGTATGCGTCAATGCGCACTCACGAAGTTTTATCAAATAATTATTAAGGTGCGTGGCGCACTTCATGCATAGATGTATACGTACATGCATAATATAATTATGCAGCAACATTTCACAGTTTGTGATTCACTTTGACTTGTCAGTCAAATAAAAAATGTACACTTATTTTTTATTGATTTCCATTCGCAACAAGTTATTTCCCTAAGCTATTACAAAGATCTAATTATACATTAGGTCATTGGCTAAATGTATTATAAGCTATATTTGCCTAGCTGCATCAGTTTTGAAGCCCAGACATGTACATGGTATTTTCTAAAGCAGGTTGCTGGGTACATGGGTAGGATGCACTCAGACAGTGCACTTAAAACTTGTCTGTATACGTTTCCATCCGCAGAGTTTTTTCTGTCACTACAGACAATGCACTCTGGGCAATATGTTTTATCAGTGAGTTTTTCAGGGAAATTCCGTTCAATAAGTCGCCCAGGTTTTCCCTATGTGCTGGGTGTACCTTTTTCCTGGAGTTTGATGTGTCTCAACCCTGAAGTAATTCATCGATTACCTTCTCCCTACATAGCCGCACGTCTAGTGGTCGACCACCTTTTTCACGACAATCTTTGGAGTGTACGATGTAGTTTACCAGAGCAATTTCTCAAATTCTTTGGAGTATTGTCATATTCCACTTTAAAGATTTATGATCATTTATTTGTTCCAAGTTTTTGATCAAGAAGGGCGACTCCAGTCATGTGTCGATGGTAGGCATCGTCCATCACAGGCTATGCAATGACCACCTTCACACTCTTTTGAACGTACGAGTTGTTGTTCGTTCGTATAAGCTGGGTTCACACTGTAGCGTTTGGACCGACGTTTGGGCAAACGTTCAGCTCCGCTAGTAAAAGTTACTAAACCTTTTTGAACAGTTGACGATCGTTGGTAAACGCTGAAGAACGTTGCATTTGTTGAAAAAATTTAACATGCAAAAACTTTGCAGACGTTTGGAAATAAACGTTGATGTAAGTTGTGCTCCGTTTATAAACGTTCCTGAACACTGAATTAAGTTGATCAAAGTTTGCTTAAGTTAAACTCCGTCGGCAAATGTCTGCTGGAACGCTGATGGTGATAATGAATTTAGTCGAACGTTTATCTAGCGGAGGCCAACGGGTATCCAGCGCAATTAACGGTAGTAACGCAAGGGCTGGCGTAAGCCAACTTTCCCCAGCGCAAAAACACGTTTGTCCAACGTAGGCCAACGCAAGTGGTTAGCGCAGACGAACTTTCAATAACGTTTCAGTAACTTAGGTAAACTTTGTTTAACGGATTCTGGCGTTTGGCACCTCGTTCGTCTAAGTCGGACTAAGTTAGAGACCGCTACACATACGCTAACCTACGTTGGCAAAAGTTCACCTACGCCGATAAAAAAAAAGCTAGAACGCAGGCAAACGTTGTTAAGCGCTTGTAACCGCTGTCAAACGCAGTTGAGCGTTGAGAAACGTTCCCAAAACGTTAGCGTGCGTTAGATACACAACGTTCGGAGTGTGAACCAAATTATTCCTCCTCATGAGCGTATTTTCACCGACGTTTGGGTTCATTTTTCTGACTTTTGAAACGCTGATCAACGCTGATACAAACGTTCATAGTGTGAACCCAGCTTTACCGTTAATTCAGTGTGTACCGTACTGAAAAACTGAACCCGCTTGGTATCCATCATGACACATGCCACTACGCTTGCTCCGTCCCTATACGCTTCACCCGCCCCGCCCTTTTTCGCTTCGCTCGCTCTGCCCTTTTTAACCATTAAAATTTACTTAATATGTTCGTATACTATACTACGTTAACAAACATCATTGTATATCAGTGTGTGATCAGGGGCGGATCCAGGATTTGGCGTTAGGGGGGGCGTATATTCATGTATTGATACCCCCCCCCCCCCCTTAAGAAAAAGTGCGAGCGAAGCGAGCTAGAAAACAATGAACCTCTGAGAAGCATTCCACACAATTTCGTTCTTTATCTTATAATATTCATTGATAAAGTTAATGTGAGAGCAAGGCGTGCAAGAATATATTCATTAATTTTTTGAACAGCATATCCCTCATACTCATTCCCTACTTGACAAAATTAACTGCTAGTGGTTGTGCGAGCGCAGCGAGCAAGAAAAAATGCAATTATATATTTCAGCAGCATACACCACATCCTTGTTACTTGGTAATATTCACTGATGTAGTAATTGTCAGAATTAGAAAAAAACAGTGTTTATCTGAGCAGCAAACCCAAACAATTCATTGGTAAATCAAAAGCTTTCATTATATTTACGTAGTTATTCAGCGAGCGAAGCGAGCAAGAAAATCGTTGTTAATATGAACAGCATAGCCAGGACTAACGATAATCGACTGGATAATATTCACTGATATATAGCTGCTGTGAATTCGTCACGAAGAAAAAATGCAATGTCTATCTGAGCAACATACCCTGCGAACTCCAGGCCTCAGTTTTGTTTAAGTGGAAATGTGAAGTACCTGGGCGACTAGGGAGTCCAGTGGCTTTCTGCCTCGTGACTTTTTAAATAAAACCACGAAATTCGTCAGCTGCATTCTGAGATATCTTATTTTTAATGAAAAGGACAGGTTTATTAGAAAATAAAGCCAACTGTATTAATATTTTATGACTTGTCGGACATTTATAATGTGCAAGAATCTCGGCATTTCTATAGCCGATGTTTGGCACCATGCTACCAATCAGTCCCATATCTTGTTTTTTGCATACAGCATTAGGTTGACTTTAAAATCCATAAATTGATTATTACTTATTCACGCGAGCGTAGCGAGCGAAAAAAAATGCATATCAATATTGTTCTTACATCCAAAATATGATAAATTACCTAGGCTCCGACGATTTTAGGGGGGGGGGGGGGCGCACCGGGTGCGCCCCCTCTGAATCCGCTAGTGGTGATAATACACAATGAGGCCGAGATACGTGTAATATGCCAAATATAGGTCGAGGAATTAGTGGGGAAATAAGGACAGAACCTTCAACAACAAATCAAACGCTAGAAACGAGCACCATCTTTCATCACGTCTAGAGGGTGTCTTCTTCTTCTATCGTGGGGCAACTTGAGGTAAGTTTGGTGATTTTGTTCGAATCGATTCTTGTTTTCTTTCAAAACATTTTGTTTTCTATAAAATATATTATTGCAAAAAAACAAGCGTCGGCTATGTTTCACTTCTTTTGTGTATGGGTATTATGCATTACTATAAAGTACAACAAATGAACACGTGTATCACAAGCTTAAAGATTACAAATTACGAGGGGTGGAAAGTGACGAAAAGGGGCGTCATGAGTGGTATTCTGGAAAGGGTGGTATCTCGTTAAATTCAACTAAACGCTATGTTAGAAATTCTAAGACACTATTACTAAGAACATACACTACTGAAATTGGTTTATAATTTTATAATCTACCAATACATAAGAATGATAAAATAATTATTTATATGCATAATCATATCGTACTTTCGTTTTCTACTTTCGATTTCGAGTTGGGCATGCAAAGAACTATAGAAAATGTTTACTTTAACCAAACAGAAATACTATAGATGATACGAATAGCGGAGTCTAAGGCCCCGTATCTGCGACCGTGTCATATCACACGATTCAAGCGTTTGTACGGAGATATTGACATGATCCTTACCTTTATGTGTATGAATATATCCATTTCCCGAGCAAGTAGTGCAACATCGGTCTTTAAGATTTGTGTTTTATCAAACTTTTATGAATGATTACACTGCGAGCGTTGTCGTTATGTTCACCCCGCTTATGAAAACACATACTAGTACCCGGAGTTATAAATATAGACTGGATATCATGTGTTAAATTATGCCGATAGAAGGTCGATGATCAGGCCAAATTCTCCTTACCGTACTTGTATAGTGAATCAAGTTTCCAATAACTCGACTTTATATTTCAGTGATTGATAATGGAAGGAAGATTACGAGAAACAGATAAGGATCAGTTGGAGCAATGGATCGGTGATGGTCCTAAGGTATTCACGTTGTTGTACGCCATCACTAGGGACGGTTGTGATGCTGCAGCTTTCCACCAGAAGTGTGATAACCAAGGACCAACTGTGACTGTATTATACACTCCACAAGGTTCCGTGTATGGTGGATATAATGGTGTAAAATGGGACAGTACTTCACAATGGGTGAATACTACAAATGCATTTCTATACAGGCTACACTACAACCATGAATCCAAACCTGTTAAATTCTCCGTCAAGTCACAAAATAGTCAACACGCAGTTTATTGTTTATCGACATATGGTCCGACGTTTGGTGGTGGCGAGGACTTGCGCACATTCAGTAGCACGATACCAGCATTAAATGGTCAATTCGCACTCAATGAATATATGAACTTTGGCCATACTTATGACAACCAAGGAATATCAGCAGACATGGTCAACAATGGAAGCAAGGCTGTCACAGAACTTGAAGTATACAAAGTAACAGGTAATACGAGAACAATTATTTTCTATTAATGGTTCAACACTAACACTATTAAAATGGTCATAAATTACAGGTTTACATTGTAGACTTGTATTAAATTCAAGATCTATATCCGGTCTGATGCATCGCTAACGTGCCAGGAGAATCAGGGTATAAAAGCAAGTACTAGTATGTTAATAATGCAGAATACTTTATTGAACAAACAACATGATTTTGGATGGTAATAATCAGTTCCAAACACACAACAGTGTTACACATCATGTAGTGTGAAATAAATGTATATGTTGCTGAATAGTAATTTATTGACCGTTCCAATTTTTAATCTCCCGCCACGAAGTTGCTGCACAGTTTCACCCTCAATACCTTACTTGTTTAAGCAAGCCTCATAACGCTGCCCTATTTTATGCAGGGGTAATGTGCCTTTTTGCAGTGCCAATGATCAGATGAGCGTCTGCACCCGCAAGGCGGTGCTCTTGTTTAAATTTTAAGGTGAGTCGCTACCTTTGCTCGACGTCATGTAAAATTGCCGACTTCGCACCGATTTATATGAAATTCAGATGGCTAAAAGTACAAAATATGTAGTTTTCAAAATATATTTTTGGAAAAAATATATTGAAGAATGTTATAATTATTTAACGTCCTGTACGGGTATGGCGGCGTTAGCGCGTTTTGAAGGTTTTGTCAAGCGTCGGGTGTATACACTTATCGATCGCTTTATAAAAGTGATCAATGGAAAGCCCAGCCCACGGCCTTTAACGTGAATGTAAATTAAACTGTCAATGCAGCACGCCGCGATAACGTGGTGCATTTTTAATGCGACTGAGTGCTGTTTTTATAACGTCAGTACGCTAACGTTATATCAATGTCATGCAACATTTTGCACGGTGACCCTATAATTTAATTATAGCAAAACACTGCTGAATTATTTCTCTTTCCATCGACGTAAAAATATCAAGGGGTCTCACCGCAAAATGTTGACCAAAATTCGACTTGAAATGAAAATTAACGCTATATTTTACGTCGTTTTTTTTGAGCGACATCGTGATAATATGCGTCGTTTACGCTGTTTTAATAACGCCATATCAATTTTATGCAACAAGTTGAACGGTGACCCTATAATAGGGGAATTCCCCAAGGTCGCGAAGCGACCGGGGAATCCCCAGTAACGAGTACATGCGAAAACGCACGATTGTTGTTGTTGTTGGTGTAGTTTTGCATTCACTAACGCAGTTATTTTATTGACATACCGGATCTCTATGGTCACTAGGTTAGACGGATTCTCGCTTCCGACTTCCGGTAGCAGGAATTTAATACCGAAAAAACGATAACCATTCTTCATTCTAAAATTTATTTCTTAAATGTGGAACACAAATAACAACCATAGTAAAAGACGAGAATAAAACTATAATTAAATATTTACAGAATAAATTTTTTATGCCAAAAACTCTTTGAATAAAAAAAATAAATCAGTCTTCCATAGTTGCTGTGCAACCCGTCTCCTAGATGTGAAACACTATTTTCTATAGTGTAAAAAAACAAAAATGGCAGCCATTTTTTGCTCGCTTCTGAATGCAATTTTAACATTTTCAGTGCATAAACGATGCTTCAAACTGTTAAGAGACACATGTTTACTCTGAGATTACGAAGTAAGTCGAGCGGGAATCGTTCATATGGCGAAATATCAACCAATCTTAAGAAAATCCAATAAAAACGACACATGTTCCGGTTACTTTCCTTTGCAATGCGGTTACTTCTCTTTTAAATACATTAAGCATAAAGTCCGTTTCGAGTTTTTACGTATCCGGACCGGATGGTGATAATCCCTCATCGTAGTTGTAGATTATTGTAAATAAAGTAACATGAGTGCATTTTAGTAATTCCTCGCCGAAATGTAATAAGAAAATCCCTCCAAAATCGACAAAAAATGTAAAAATATTCACAGGATAAAGGTCGCGAAAACTAATTACATGTTGTTGTTGTTCTTATTGGATTTTCCGTCTGTATATCTCAATGGGAGCAAATAAATTCCTTGGTCCTTGTTTCCTCAGCCAGATTATCCAAAGTCAAAGGCCTGATGGGAATTTCCCCCCACTGGATGCAGTGCATTTGTTCATATTATTTGAGTACTGTTTTATTTAATAATAAAACGTAAGGGACAGGAGGGGATGATGCTCCAGGAATTGATTATTTTGGACCCGATGAATTAATAGTAAATATTTTATATTTAGCCGGGGAAAGAAAAAATACGATGGACAGGCCATGGCGAATAATGCGAAATTGGACAGGGCAGGTTAGTCTATATTTACGGTCATGACGTGTACTTAGAGAAACGAGTTTTACACCTTATTTTTGTAAATCTTGAGAAAACAATTTGTTTATGACGAAGTGGGAATATAATGTTTGGCACGTGTGTGTCGGGCTTTCAATATAATGTACGTCAGGAGATCACGCACTCTCTGATTTACAATTAAAGTTGAGCTAATTACGCCTATCAAGTGCCAAGCTCAGTACACGGAAGAAGAAGAAGAAGAAAGAACTAGTGAGTCGTAAGATTTGGTGGAAGATCGGTAGATCTAATGTCTTGTAGATGTGCAGAGAGTAGGATGCCATAGACATACATCATTTAGTGCTGAAGAAAATATATTTGATTAGAATGATGACATGTCAAAGGTAAATGTGACATTTAACACAAAACATGTTTCAGTAGTGTACGCTAGAACGTTGGTTTATCATCTTGTAATTGGCCCACTATTACAAAATTTGAAATTCAAATTCTATTTGAAAAAGTAATAAACAATGTCGCATTTTTTATTGTTTTCTTTCAGAGAACGAAATTAGAAACAACAATCTCAATATTCAGTTACTTTAATCTGCTATATTGTTCTAAACAGATGTCGTATATTTCACCACTTATCACTTATTTTGTTAATTTCGTTTGTTTGGTTACATGTACTATGTAAGTTGCATTTAATGCCAATGAACTAAATGATATTTTATTATGTTATGTTTATCATTTCTGATAGAGGAATGGTAAAATAATCTACTACAACTCAGCCTTTTCTCTGGGCACAAAAATATAATAATAAACTATATTATGAGATTTGTCTTGAGGAAGTCTATGGTGATTTTATTAAAATTATACTCTGTCACCTGTAGATACTTTTAGCATGGACCATAAAACAATAATTTAATTTGCAGTATTTGACTGAACTAAAAGAGGATATTGTCGCCTTCAAACCTGTGAGTGGTCTAGATATTAATGAAGTTCGAGCTCTGATGATCGGGCCAGTGGGTGCCGGAAAGTCCAGCTTCTTTAATACCATCGATTCTATCTACCGTAATCGCATTACTAGAGCTGCACCGAGTGGTAATTCTGAACAAAGCCTTACAACTTCGGTAAATGTTTAAAAATAACTAGCATATGCTTTTAAATTAGTAACATGGATTTTAAATGTATTTTATACATGTAGTAATAATTCAATATCATTGTGCCCAGTTTCCTCAATGATATTTTGGTTCCAGGAGTCCCCGGTTCTATTTTTATCGATTGGTCGCATTTTGGGACATCTAATCGGCAACTGGTTTAAAACAAGTTGAAAACAGACGCCGGTCAAAAATCGTTGCCCGCGTTGGTCTTGGTCGTCTATGGCTACTCCGAAGGTCCCCTTGTCTCACCAACCATTTGGAACCTCCGTATTGCCTTATCCTTATTGTTGTAGTACAAGCCATACAGAATCAAGCCGCAATCCGGAGACATGTTGAGCTTGCGTTTATGTGATACAAGAGGGCTGGAAGAAACACAGGGGTTAGATACAGTGGAATACAACTACTTACTCGAAGGCAGCATGCCTGACTTTTATCAGGTTGTATTCAAGTTTTATTGACATTCAATTGTCTACAACGGTATTTTATTATGTCTTACGAAAAAGCATGCCTTCTCAACATTTTGATAATAACGTATAGTGCGAATAAGTTAACATTGTCCTCTACCTTCGTGCATGAATAAACAATGTAATACAGGGCTAGTGTTCCTCAAACGTAATAGAGAGGTTGGTTACTATCAGTAAATGGTCTCTGATAATCGATTATGAAGACACTACATTTCCGATCAATAACTCCATTAACGTAGAATGTCGAACTGGGTCGGTCATTGTCGGTAGATATTACCTATTGGTTTTGAAAGCAGTAGGTCATTCGTCAGTTTATCGTGACTTCTATTTGGTTGTATACATGTTTACAAACATCTCTTGTCTTGTTATATTGTGGCACACATGTCAGTAAGTCAATTTTATAACATAAAATCAGAAGAAGCCACATATCTCCGGAATTGAAAAAGGTGAATCCTATGACGAAAAATAAGATTTTTTTATTTGTTATACGTTTTTTATGCTTAGTTTCAACCATCAAATCCGATCAATTCGAAGACTTCGGGATTTAAGATTCAGCCGACTATCAGTGATACAATTCATTGTGTTGTCATCGTCCTGGATGCTACATCATTGGAAGTTCTTCCAACTAAAATTGTCGACAAGATCAAAGGTCTGCAGAGGCTTGTTGCCAATAAAGGTAAACAATTAACGTATTTTGTAAAGTTCCGACATCTGATTGTACCCCTCTTTGCCTGTTATAGTGTCTCTCTTAGTACATGCACGTTGGGTATCACACCCAATTATAAAAGCCATAAAAAAGGAAAATAATTAAAATAATATAACTATCATAATATTTTATACAACTATCATTATATTTAAAGTGCTGTATAATAAGAACATCAAGATCTTTTTGTCGCGTTTTTGTTTCACTGGTTGAAAACGGCTTCAGTCTTACCTACAGTTGTTCTTATCTTTTTCATGTACCTGTAAACCATCTTACAACTTCTCCACAAGTGGAGGACATGGCTATGATCAATGTCATAACTTGTTCCACCCGAGATTATACTCTTCCCCGCTCTATATTTGAAATATGATTCTCTGATCTTGTTATGTCAGAGAAATCATTGTTTACGCAATAAAGGCTGCATTTTGCAATAAATCTTCTTGAAAGTTGATCGGAAAGTTTTTCTAGATAAATACTGGAAGTGTTCGAATATCGTTTGGGCCCCAAACTTTAGAACTTAGTCAAATAATAGATAAGCCATGTATGCAATAAAGACTGATTCTTACTTTGCATCTGATGATGTTAACACTATGTCAAATGGTAGAAAAACTATGTATGCAATAAAGGCTGTATTTCCCTTTGCATCTGGTGATGGAAGTTAGTTTGAATGTTTGTCTGAATATAATTTATGTTGAGGTCGCCTATGATTCATCTGGGGTTAAGTACTAGGCCACGTTGACAGCTAATACGAAGCTATTATGTTTGGAATTGAAGTTTTTCATGATTCTTAGAACCATCTTGGCCCTCTTCGCCATTGACATGAAACAGTATCAGAGTACTTATCACTGTTTTTGAAAAGGAAGAGTTCAAATAAGTTATTAGTTCAAAGTAAAATTCGGACCCACCGAGACGTGCCTTGCCGTTCTCTTATAAATAATAACCGACGTCGTATTAATTTATTGAGTATATATAACGTACTGCATTCCTTCATCTTATTCAGAAATTCCACAACTACTTTTGTTGACAAAGATCGACAAAGTTTGCGAGTCAGTTGAAAACGACACCGCTAATGTTTTCATGAGTGAAAAGGTGAAGAAACATGTTGAGAAAGCATCCGATCTGTTTGGGCTTCCTCGTGCTGATGTTCTTCCAGTCAAGAGCTACGAACACGAAACAGAATTAAATGAGAACACGAGCATTTTGGCGCTGGTTTCACTACGAAAAATCCTGCATTATGCGGATGATTATCTTATTCATCTCAAGGATAAGATGGACCAAGAATCCGAAAAGAATGAAGCATAAACATGGACACCAAAAAGTTCCAACACAAAAATAAAACGTTACTAAATTATGTGTACATATCTTCTACAAAAAACATGTAATGCTATTTTAGTCAGTTTTCAATGTCAAAGGTGTAAGCGTTCATGTTGTACTTAACATGTACTACACCCCTGTCAGAACGCAACGTCAGTTTTGTTAGAACAACAAGAATAAAAATATTAGATACGGGAAAGTGCAAGATATTCAGATAAGTTCCATATTGAGTTTGTTAGTCATAATCAGAGTTGTCAGGAATATCCATTGAACTAACTGCAATTCTGTACCAGAAATTTCTTTTGCCTCTATGCTCATGTACAACATAATTATGGCTTCTTTGGATTAGCTTTATATAGTTGTCGAGTATGTTGTATCTCTAAAGAAGTGGGTAGCAATGATCAACTTAACGATATTGTTGTATGTTACGAGAGGTGCCCAACTTATATTTGAACAACGTTGAATATTCGATATTTTCATTAATATGGTGGCACTAAACAGTAAGCTAGCTTTGTATGTTTTTGGCCGGGTAGAAATTAGGCATTTTAGTAGTTACAAGATGTTTGAAGAGCTTTTTGGACTAAAAATAATTTATGGAGAATGCTTTTGAGGCCAGATTTTAATAATTTGATGTTGTTATAAAATTTTGACAAGCGTCCAAATGACCTGATAGAAGCTTTTGGAAATAGTGAGTGCACATACGACACTAGGGATTCTCTTACTTTACTTGAAGATTTAATCTGAAAACAAGGGTGGGTCTAAATTTTGCCAATTTACTGATGAAAAGTGCTGGAGTACAGCTATAAAGCTCAATGGATTTTGATTTCCTAATGAATGAGCTTCAGGAATCTGTGCAGTGTATAGCCCTAGTATTTGCAAGTAATTTTCTGTGGCAGTCTGAATAGTTTCCGAATTGGCCATTTTCAGCGTCATTTTCCGACCGATGATGACCAACAGTTTCATAAGCCTGTTTTAAACAGTGATAATGTATCTATTAGACGACAATGTTAATTTCTAATGCCTAGTTCTCAAATAATGTAAAGTGCCTTTGGACGTGTGTCGCATGAAAAAGGCGCTATATAAATCTGGTATATTTTATATTTATTTTAGTTAATACAAATCAGACACTGATATTAGTTTGCTTCAGGCGGCTGTGAGGAAATTTTGGGACATCAAATAGTATTTTAGCTAGCGGACTGTTCACCGAGACTATAATCTACTGTTTAGTGCCGCCTATAAATGAAAGAACTCTTTTGAATCGTGTATAGTAATGTGTCAGGTAACATATGTTCTCCCTGTTGAGCATTTGGGTATTGGCTTTTTAAAGGCCACACATCCCCAAAGAAGCACCAAGAAGGTGTTGGTAGAACATTGATATGCCGTTTCTGTGAAGCCTATCAGTATTTTTCGTCACTAAAAGGGGTTTTAACGTTCTTTTGCTCTCACAAGTGAAATGACACAAAATATTAGAAAATGCCAAAAAGTGACGATTTCTTCAATGATCGTATTCATGGTTAATATAATTACTAGGACAAAGCCAATAACCAAAAGGGGAATGTCATGAAGGAAGGAGTATCCATCGAAACTATCAATCAACTAATTTCGAAAATGGTGAATGCCAAACTCCACAAAATAATCGGTGACATTAGCACAATACAATTAAAATACAAGGGAGACAATCGCCTTTAACCCCCGTATATGCCATAACAGAACGGTAATTCCGATGCCTATGTCACTTCTGATCATACAATGCTTTATTATTGTGATATTTATAATAACATACTGCTATTTGAGAAATGTCTATGAGACTAGTAAGAAGTTGACATTCATTAAGCTACATGAGTTCAAAGCCGGTTACATGACATATGCAGTTGTTCGGTATAACTAAGAAAATAGAACTCATATCTATTCTACAAAAGGAAAATGTATGCGCGCAGTACTATGCTCCTAACGTTCAAAAACGTTTTTGGACAAAACGATTGCCTTATCTCTTTCCTGGCGACACTGCCTGGAACATGGTGTCTTGTCAAGACTTAGGTTCATACCCCACCACAATCACACCATTCGGTACCTTGCGAAAACGAATTCCAACTACATGTATAATACACCAGAATAGTAAATACCGAAGTCTAACAATCATGTATACGAAGATGTCTGAATATTAATGATAAAGCAGCATTGCTTTCACTCGATCAATGTTTACACCACCAATTCTATTTTTCGGTCTTAAAAGGCTCAAAATAATGCCCCTACAAAAGTGTTGATTAAAGTTCTAACTAAATCGCAAATGTAGAAAACAGTACTAGTAAGTGTATATATTTTACTCGGCATATTAATATACCCGGCTGAATAGAAAAAAATCGATTAAAGCGTGTCAACATGAAAATATCGGATGTTCAAAACTGTACAAATATAAGTGGGGCACCTCTCGTACATTGCAATCACAACAGTCAGTTTTGTCGTGTTTTAAAATGGAAAACCTTATAACATTATGTTTTCAGGTCAATATAAATAAACAACTGGATTATCACCCCATTTTTACATACATAATGGACGCCTTTCTTAAAATAGAATATAGTCCGAGGTAAAGCATTAGTTGAAAAGTGCATTTTTTCTCTAAGCGGAGCAAGATTTGAAATAAAAGTGGTTCTATCAATTCACTTTATTGATATTCATTATATTCACCCCAAGGATAAATCGTGTATAATTAAATATTTTATACCGCAATGTCTTACAAATATAGTCGAAGTGAAGATTTTTTGCTAGATGTAATCGTTGTAAAAATCCTCGCATATTTCGCATGACTTTCTGTGAAACGTCCCTGCTTTTACCTATCTGCCCATCCTTGTTTGGTTTCCAATACCATGTTGCTCTTCAGAAAGGTGTTTTGTATCATTTCAGCAAAAGAACCGTGTATACTTTAGTTTCACTTTGCTCTTTCCAATACCCGTGACTCGTCCAAGTGGTTTATTTCTGATTCCAACGTCCAAACAACTTCATAGTGATGGTGTCATAATAACACAATTCAACAATCTTGCAGAGTTGTAGGAATGTAAATCTAATAACTAAGAAGGAAGGAAGGGGACTTAAATTCTACTGAAATGAATTCCAATGAAAGTCAATAATCAAACAACCCCGTTAATAAAGCTTGTACACTTCAGGCCGGTATCGACACCGAGCCAAAATAAGCATGGTTGTGGAGGAAACAACACCCAAATATATACCCAAGAAAATCTTTACCTCAGTATATACATTATATAAATATGCAATAATACATGAATTGGTTATACTTTTAGTCATCATTGTATTTCCAAAATGATGCTTATAACACTTGCACTGGTAGGAAACCTGTACATTGTATATTATCATCATAATTTGCATATTTAATATTTGAAATCTACCAATATGATATGTATGAATACTTGTCATTATTTTCTTTTAACGTTATATCAATTGATACTGTAATTACGTATACATGTATGAAACATTATTAAAATTATTGTTCTTATTAATTAATTAATAACTGTGGTGTTTTTATCTTCAATGTCTCCTTTCGTAATTGAAATGTGCACAATGTTTTGTAATTCATTATGTTACAAATGTAAACAGACATTCAATAAATCTGGAATTTACTTCTAACTATCTGTATGTTGTATCTTTTATGTGTTTACATGTTATTAATCAATACTGTAATTACATGCATGACACATTATTGAAATTATTGTTCTTATTGATTAATTAATAACTGTTGTGTTTTTATCTTACATTTCTCCTTTCGTACTTTATATTATTCATTATATTAAACAGACTGCCAATAAATTTGGAATTGACTTCTAACTAGTTGTTTGTTGTATGGTTTATGTGTTTACATGTCAGTACATGATGTACGGATCCGTTATTACGACTTCAATGACTTTGGTATATCGCGACAAAGACATATACATACCTATAAATCGAATCTACAAATTCAAAAGCGTATAAGTGAGAGGTGTCCCTCCTTTCGTAAACTGCATTCAAATATAATGCAGAAGACAAGCAGAAAAAAAGACACAACCTAGCAAATTTGTAAGGGCCTAATCAGGCAGATTGAAATAGAAAAACATACATAAATGTTCCCTAATCTCACTGGAAACTCTAGTCACAATCTGATGGATTATCTTAAATAGAAAATATCATCTTCACCTTGATATTTGGTTCAAATTATAGTTCGGGTTAGACACACGTCTCATATTGGAGCTCTAAAGATTGTGCCGATATAAACTCGCGCACTTGGTTGTTTTTACTATGTGGAGCTGATTCTGCGGTTGTATTTTGTGTCATCATAAAACATGTTTGGGGTGGAAATGTCCAGCGCCAAATAGATGATGGACGTTTATTGTAAACCATACAAATAAAACATACGTATAAATGCTGTTCTAACATAACCGAAGACTTTGTCTCTATAGACAAAGAACAAACATAGCGTTTAGGTATTGTGTTCGATATACCGAAGAATGTGATATTATGCCGTGCAGGTAAAAAAGTGAACAACGAACAAAATGTTGAAAACCAAACTTTATTTACACATATGACATAAAAATGGACAATGAACCCGTCAACTACTAGCAACATCAATACGATAGCAGTGTAAGAACCGGTTAAAACATTTCCATACTAATAACAATGGGCCGTGGTGGCGGACCACTCTCAGTCATTGTGCTTTTATATATGTTAATCGGTCTCAGTGATGTAAAGAAGACACACGCAATATGAATGTGAGGTGCGTTTGAGATTGAGATATTTCAGGAAATGCGAGTAAACTTGCCAGGGTGGTATCATCATTTCATTATAAATAAAGTATTCGATCAGTTTGATTCTTGCACTTTTACTGTTGCTAAATATCAAAACAGCCAATAATTGATTTACATTATTTTGACTAAATTCCATCAATCAACGCTAAAAACGTTGGGTATACAGGTAAGGATTCGTGAAAGTTTCTCGGGAGGCAACGAGATCTACTGGACTGGATACTAGATCCCCATCTTCAAACGCCCATTATCACTGTGTGGTAGCCTGTATGCCCAAAAATGCGCTGTGTTTCATCACAAACGGATAGTCCCTTTAGAATCGCCAATTTAAGCTCTTTAATTTCATAATTCATTCACAATGTAGGTTGTCATATTTAAAAAGATTGGGTCGAAAACAAGAGACACTTACTTTGCTCGCGTTTGTCGTCCGCCATCTTGAATCCACAGCGCATTTTTGGGCATACAGGCTACCACACAGTGATTATAATTATTGATAATTGACAATGTAACAGAGGTCAAAACCAAGATTGACATAAAAGAAAGTCCAATCATTTTAATCAAAAGTATTGAAGAAATGCATGAACTCAGAATATTTTGTATTCAAGAATTCAAATATGATGACCGTTTCTTATTTTTCTAATTATAAGTATCACGAGACTTGGAAAGTTATATCCATAAAACAATTCGAAACAAATATGTCTCTAATTAGTTGTCAAAATTTGTGATAAATTGATACCTGTACATAATTGTTGTTTTATCATTTGTGTAAAATTAATGTTGTTTACTTATTATATTCGTGTCAATAAAAACTGACATCACCAAGCCAGATTTTGAGCAAACAGTTGTGCGTTACTACATGGATACTGTTAGCTGGGAGTAAACAGTCACTGACGATACCAGTCCATCAGCGAGATATGTATTATTATGTTGCATGTATACATAGAATAACTAATTCTTGGTTAAAATCAACATACCATACTGCCGCGTTTTTAAATCCTTTGTAAGTATAATAACAAGTACAACAAAGAAATAGATTCAAGATTCAAATATTTATTGTACAAATGGCCTCCGGTCCATATACAAGATATATACACAGAACATACTAAACTATACAATAGTCAAATAACATAATATTATAAAAGTTTTCGTTTTTCAAAGGCATGATACAAATACATAGACAAATTCCTTATTATTATATGGTTTTTAGCAGCTAGTAGAATGTTAAACTTAGACAGATTAGTATATTTACAAAATTTATCAGGTATGTATTCAATTCTAATTTCAGCGTAAAATGAACAGATAAGTAGAAAATGAAATTCGTCTTCTATAGTATTTTGACAGTATTTACAAAAACGTTGAATTCACGGTACTCCCTGATGCCTGCCAACTTCTATCATCAGGTTATGAGAAGAAGATCTAAATTTGACTAAACATCGACGATATTTCATTACAATTTACATACGTTTCAATGCAGAAATCAGTTTTAAAGTTGGTATAAAAAGTCGAAAGTTTGCCGTGGTTGTTACACTGATCATTCCACGTATGAAGATAGATGAAATAGATGAATTATATATGAAATAAAACATTCAAATAAGAAACAGAAACTAACTCTACTATATTAATTTATTACAACGTTGCAACACATGTATGAGCCTTCATCAGGTATATTAAGAAACAGGAAGTGAAATGAAACAAGTAGTGACATATTAGTCTGGCGAATATTAAGGGCCGTTATAATGTACATTTAATCAAACAATCATAATGGTCAACGGGAAATAACTCATACATGTAACGTTACAGTCTCAATCGTGAAAGCTCGGCCATTTCCGTTTATCTCCGTTAAAGGCCGAGGTGATCAGAATGGTTATAGTCTAGGCACATGATCGGTACAAATTCGTGTAGAAATATCGTTTTCCGAAAACGAGTGAATATAGGTCGGGAGATTAGTTTCAGAAAAGAACGACACAAACGCCTTCAAGGATCTGGAAACGAGCGTGTTCTAGATTTCTGTGTATGATACTACTACTGTGAGGTAAGCCTATTCTTTGCATTATCAATGACAGTTTATATGTACATGTATAAAATATTATATTTAGATCTAGTATATTTAGTATCGGATGCTTTCAATCTTTCTAGATACTCTTAAACACAAGTGTCTTATATTTCTTCTATATGTTCACCCCTGATCGGTTTATTGAATTAAGTTAACGTATAAAATATAATATTTCATAATTATAAGATATTTCAATAGAGTGAAACGAGTCGCAAGGCAGTTTTGTTCTAAAATAGATGTGTCTGGTTAAATTGTACAAAATAAATTCGATTAATAAAAGTCGACGAACGATATGGAACGATTAATTTTAAGAAAACTTAATGAAATTCGTCTAATATATTATGATGACTTGATATTCATATACTAATACACTTAATGTACTTTCGTTTTCCATGCACATAACATGTACCCTCGGTTTCGATTTACTTTTGAATATAGAAATAAATAATGATCTTAAAAGATCAGAAATGATCTTTTAGTTGGATGAATAAGTTATCATGTTTACCTATTTACATGTTCTCAAATGTAAGTAATGAATACACAACCATAATATATAGTATTCTTTCAATGTGTCTTTCAGGGTCATAAATTAGTTACCGACCTATTTACAAAATTTACATGTACCTTGTGTACAGTGTTATCTTTTCTGAAAGGACACCAGTTAAATTTTGTACTGTACACTGTCTCGTCATGCCAATTGTTTAATAGCTTGTTGTTGCTAGCCTGCATTGAAATACAGTAGATGCTTCAATCTGTGATAATACCAGTCTGTTACTGCTTCTAGTAGTCTACTATTACTAACGATGTTTCAGTAACAAGAGACACACTGGTCGGTAACAAATAATACTACTACATACTGTATTTAAAGCGGCAGTTTTGGGTATAACCAGTCTTTCCTGTGAACCTCATAAAACAACCAAGATGTATTATATATAGTCTCGCGTTTGTCGGTGCTTTAAATCTGGCACGCTAAAGAACCAAGGAGTCTATTCGGCAAGAGATGTGGTATCGCACCCGGATTCCTCGTATTACATAACTATCTCTTCCCACCCCCCCCCCCCGGATCTGGCAGTGAATTAACACTGAATGACCACGCACGTACAGTCTTAGCCGAACTAAAACGACAACAACATAGTAATAAGGATAATACTATGGGGAAGCTGGTTAATACTTTCACCATTGTCTTGTTTTATTACCATAGTAAATTATTGTACTTTATATTTCAGTGATAGATAATGGAAGGCAGATTACGAGAAACAGATAAGGATCAGCTGGAGCAATGGATCGGTGATGGTCCTAAGGTATTTACCTTGTTGTATGCTATCACCAGGGATGGTTGTAATGCGGCCACTTTCCACCAGAAGTGTGATAACCAGGGACCAACTGTGACAGTATTATACAACCCACAAGGTTCCGTGTATGGTGGATATAATGGTGTAAAGTGGCCCAGCCTTTCACAATGGGTGAATACTAAAAATGCATTTCTATACAGGCTACACTACAACCACCAATCCAAACCTGTTAAACTCTCCGTCAAACCACAAAATAGTCAACATGCAGTTTGTTGTCATTCATCACATGGTCCGGCGTTTGGTGGTGGCCATGACTTGAACACATTTAGTAGCACGATAACAGCATTAAATGGTCAATTCTCTCTCAATGGAAGTATGAATGGATTTGGCCATACTTATGACAGCCAGGGAATAACAGCAGACATGGTCAACAATGGAAGCATGGTTGTCACTGAACTTGAAGTATACAAAGTAACAGGTAATAGACATAACAGTTATATTCAGTTAATGGTTTAACACTAACACTGATATAAAGGTCAGTAACTGCAGGTTTACATTGTAGACTTGTATTAAATTCAAGATCTGTATCCGGTCTGATGCATCACTAAAGTGCCAGGAGAATCAGGGTATAGAAGCAAGTATGTTAATAATGCACGATACTTAATTAAACAAACAACATGATTTTTTATTGTAATAATCAGTTCCAAATGAATCCAAACGGACAACAAAGTAACACGCCGTGTAGAGTGAAATAACTGTAAACGTTGCTTAATAGACAGTAGGACAAATTGAAATTCTGTGTTGGACTATCGTGTATTTGCTTCAAAAACTGTAGGTCCATAAGACTTCATTCAAGATAATTATAAAGCCCTGATTGTAAAGTAAGTTCAACCATTACGTATTAAATTATATGATACCATATAAATAACATTCAAACCATTGTAAGTAGTTCAGCGGACCCTTATTAGGCAGCCAATATAATCAAATGCTAATTTCCGGAGCATTTCATGTTAATATCAAAAAGCGATATTTGACGAATCTTTTGAATGACTGTTTACGACATGTGTACCTGAATACGAAACATTTAATGTATAGAAACGTATCCTATTGAGTAATTTGATTTTTTCTCTACACTAGAATGAAGTAAAACTGTATTATTGCTGGACATTCTGTTAAATCCTAGATTATCAAAATTGTATTCGTGTATATAATTTGTATCACCTTAATTAATCAAATCGACAATTTAATTCGGATATGATAGAGGATAGTATTCTTTAATATTGTATACCTTTTATGTAACAAGTATTCTGATTGGCTTAGACGGCCTGCACGAGAGGTGTATATATTTCAATATACACCTCCCGAAACCGAGGCTGGGGTGGATATTACTTTTTTATGACGTGTTTATTTCCTGTGACATAACGTTCCAAACGACGTAACGTTATTTCCCGTATTATTTGGCCTACAGCTGCTCATACATATTTATTCGCTCTTACCTAGCCATCGATGATAAATGCCGTTAATAAATACGTGGATACTCTCTCATACATATTACGTATGAAGAGCATTGTTAGTTAGAACATTTGAAGAGTCGTATTTTTCTATTGCATACACTTTTCTGAAGAGAGACTGAAGTTAGTTTAACTTAAAAAGAGTCAATAGGTTTTATTTCCTTGACTTATGGCATGGTAGATCTATACAATATAACAGTTGTCGACTTATGTTTCGATGAATATGATGTTAAGTTGACCTTCAAAAAGTGATATTGACCTCTGACTTCGTCATCGGTCAATATCACTTTTTTCAGGTCAACAAAACATCATATTCACCTCAACATAAGTCAATAACAGTATATTATTTGCTTTCAATAGTTTTTCAGTTTTCCAATTTTGACGTGGTTTTTTTCCAATTAAGCCAATTTTAAGGCACATATTAAGAGAAATTGAGGCATATAATAAACAGAATACTTGTTGATTTTCGATGTAAGATCAATTATATTTCACTCGTGATCACTGAAAATTAACGCCAACGGCACCGGGCTTTAAAATAATGCGTTACGTCATCATTTTCTGTCGTTGCTATGGTGACCGATTTCTGAAGAGTATCCATGTTGAGAAAACGAGGGGTTAGTGGTTGAAAACAGTAGCTAGGGTACTCTAAAAGCTAAAATTCACAATTTAGATACGTTTTTTAAAAACGGGAAAATGATTCTAAAATGTGATACAATTTTGAAAAGTTTTCGTCAAGAATTTATCTATACTAACAAAGTAGGGGGGAGTGGTTGGTGTTAAAAGTCTGTAACTGTGGAATTTGATGTTATATTTTGCTCTAATTTTCAGAAACTGTTCAAAAGAGTCTTGTCTTTCTAATGCTACATTATCATAATTTTCATATTTTTGTCACTAAGCCCGATTTTCCTGGAGAACGGCTCAATGATGAATTGAGGCTTATAATTAACAAAAATTTTGTTGATTTTTGGTGTAAGATCAATTTTATTTCATTCGTGATCACAGAAAATTAAATTTTCACGAGTGGCGTAGCCTGTAGCTTTTGTAATAAAATTCTATCTTACACCAAAATCAACAAATAGCCTCTATAGGCCTTCTTTCCTTTTCAAGTACTTGATAATTATGTGCTGTCAGCTTTGACCTATTCCACTATCGGTTTTTAAAAAAAATATTATATCTTGGGATTGGGGGACGTTGATAATCTAGGAATCAATATGTCTGGTCTAGATTGATGGAAATATGTGTTACCTGTTTATGTTCAGCTGGAGAAAGAAAGAAAGTGGATGAAAAGCCATGGCGAAAAACACGAGAATGGACTGTGCAGGTCAGTCATACAGATATTTACATGTTTATGGTCATCTACGAGACCATTTTAACTGAATGTAACATTTACGTTAGGAACATTTTAAACAGTAGTAATACCGATACACCGCTAGTTAAATTTAAACACATGTTATTACCCAAGTATACAGTTTCTATCATACAAATTAAACATATGATATGCATGGGTAAAGGGTCGAGCCACAAGTTTCAAAACTTAGTAACGGCTCTCCCCTTACAACGCATCTTAGTTCCATCGGAAGTGTTGTGCTGTTTTCATACTGAGCACTATGCTAGCATAACACTCAAACAGAAGTCGGAATACATGACACCTCTGTTCCTCCCGAGTATGATGTCGGTTTTCAGTTCCGTCTGAGTGTGAAGTCGTTTTTCAGTTCCATCACAGCAATATGAGAATAGTACAACCTCCAACCGAATGGTTTTTCATTCGAAGAAGTCATGTTCTCAAGTGTGATAGAGATGTTCAATGTTCATAACAAGTAAATGAACGATACTGATTTTGAGGTAAGCATCCTCATACACCAGTGGTTATAGTCAAATTCCGAGACTACCTGTAATATCACAGGTGAATAATACTCTTGTGAACGAGAATGGAGGTAAGGAGGTATAACAAGGTAGCAGTGAGCTTGATTATAAATAGTTTGTCCTATTGATAACTATTAAACATGGTCCCTAACATTATAAGAAAAGTTGTAAATGATATGCGGATAATTTGTATCACCTAAAATCAATGTCGAGCTCGAACACAAGATTTGCTGTAGGGTAACGCCTGATCCTGGTGAGGTCAATGATAACACGTAAAACTATGTCCCTTGTTAGTACATTAAACTGGTATTTTAAAGATGTTTTTCAGTGTAGCACAAACATACTTTTACTTGCAGTATTTGAATGAACTTAAAGAGAATGGTGTTGGTTTCAAACCCGCCAGTGGTCTAAACGTTACTGAAGTTCGAGCCCTGATGGTTGGACCAGTGGGTGCTGGAAAGTCTAGCTTCTTTAATACCATCAATTCAATCTACCGTGAGCGTATTACTAGAGCTGCACCGAGTGGTAGTGCAGAGGAAAGCATTACAACTGAGGTAAATAGTACCCTCTTTTAAACGATTATAAAACTGCTCGTTTACAAGAGTTAAATCACAGGAATATTTCAACCGTGCTAAAGCAAGATTTCTTGCATGTTTTTGTAGGGTTAACGCATGCTTTTTCGTGCTATAACATCTGTAGAGTCCCGAGGGACGGTTGTGCCCAAGCCCGTTAGTATGCGTTTGTATTTTGAAATAATTACATTTTGGCGGGACATTTTGTGGCGACTTCGCGTAAACAAACGTAACGTCGCGAAAATAAACGTTACGTCATAACCACAGGTCCATGAAAAGTGTCCAATACCGTCTATATATACATATTTAAATAGAAGGTCTGCAACGAACGATTTCCCAATATATACACGCCACTGACAGAAACATTCACAACTCAATTATTACTACATCAAATCTCACAGGGTTTTTTGCAGAATGCTCGTAAAACATAAGTGCCGATGATGAAACAACCATTCTGGGACTCAAACGCATGTTTCTCCGAAATTTTAGCGTCGGACAACGGTCAGAGCAGCCAATTTTCGCCACTTGCTCTAAACCTGTCCCCTCTCACTTCCGCTTTTTCGGTAAGTAATAAGGGCAAAGAGAGCCTCTCACTGATTGGTTAAAAATACAATTCTTGAAAATTGTAAATTGACTTTTATAATTAACGATAAATAGTTGCAGATATTGCTTATGACAATAAATATTTTTAGTGATGTTGATTTGAACAAAACACGCATCAAGTTTGTCAACAACAAATATTTAAACTTGTGTTGTTTTGTTTTGTAAGTTGCGTCGTCATGGTCATGCTCACGTGTTTTTGTGTACATAACAAAACAAACAAGTTCTCGTAGCGGTAACATTTTCAAAGGTGTCAAGGATACATCGGATACCGGTACTGTGGGTGATATTAGTTGTAATTTATGTTTTTAATTCTTCATCGATCTAAAATCAGCGTAGTTTCACGCATCCAGCACACTCGAGTTTCACGCATCCAGCACACTCGAGTGACAAAGTCTACTAGATTTCAACCAAGTCAATTAAGCTCGTACTTTGGGCCCTTCGTGGGGAATTTCCAATTAAGTTGATCACCAAGAATATGTCTACTAACCATCCTGCGTCCTTATTCTACTCTTGCTTTCTGAGATTAGAGTACTGAGTGTGAAAATAAATGTTCAATAACGAGGTCGATCAATTTGTCATGTTTTTAGATTGTAATTTTGACGTCATCAGTTTATATAGAGGTACCAAATGGGGTATCACTTTACGTGACGTAATAAGCGAAACGAGCGGAATGTAAAATAGATAGATCTACTCGGTGGAATATCAGTAATCACTATAGGGACTATGTAAAAATCATAAATGCCCAGTCTGTGTTTGATTGTATCATACTGTAGGAAGGATTACATTAGATCTACAAATCATAGAACAGACTATCATTATATACGGTCAATAGGCCTACATGTATACATGTATGAGGGTGTCACCCCCTCACCCCATGAATCCCGAATACTTCTTAATTTTTCAGCGAATCCCGAATACCACCTTATTTTTTCGCTGAATCCCGAATACCTTTAGCCTGTTTTGAAACAAAAACAGCTCTGTAGACACATTTAATCTTACAACTTTAGTATGTAGTATCCATCCCGTATAATTCAGGGGCGATTACAGGGTTGATTAGGTGTTAGGATGGCGAACAGATTGATATGCAAAAAGGAAACAATGAATCCACCTGAGCACAGGTTTTTCATGATATAATCATCCAAATCATGCTGATTAATTACGTATAGTCCATACTTATTGACTTTTAAAACCAATCTAATAGAAGCATACGAATTCAAAGGATGTTTTAATTTCGAGCAGGATTTGAGTAAGGGCGTTGTATGAGCTAACGAAGCAGTATGCTGCACAAAACCATTCTTAATCAAGTTAATAATATACGTATTATAAGTATTTGTGCGAGCGAATCGAGTCAGAAAATTGCATTGATTATCTTATAATTTGCGACACAAACTCTTTCTCTACTTGATAATGATAAAGTCGTTGTGTGAGCGAAGCATTTTTAAAAATACATTGTTCATCTGAGCGGCATCATAGAAATCAGTGACGGATACAGAAATTGGTGTAGTGGGCGTAAATGTTGATACACCCCACCCCTGGGGAGTTAATGTTTTTATCTTAGAGGAAAATATTACATATACAGAGTCTGCTATTTTAGAAAGGTTCATGGTGATAGACATAAGTTGGAGTTAGTTAAGCTTGGTGTATTCGTGGCCGCTTTCATGACATGGTCTTGTGTTTGATATTTTGGAAAACCGGAACTCAAAATAATTGAAAAGGGGACACTAGTGAACGCATATTTTATTTATGCAAACGGCTTAAAAGGTTTTTTTTCGACAAAAATGTGACACGCCCTTTTTCTGGTAACATGCCAAAGACAGGGTATTTCCCCAATACTGAATTTCCTGTCACCCTACAAAATAAGTCATTAAGTACCTTATGAATTAGACTGGGGGGTATATTATACCCAAACAGTGGATACCGAAGTCTCCTTAGAATTAGCAATAGAATTTAAATCTGGAGAATATTGAAACATCGATTAGAGAAGCGAATTATACTAGTAAGCATCAGCACCTGACCTTAAAAATGCAAAATCAACACACTCGATACAATAGTTGATTCTGTTCTAAGTATATTACATATGTACATATACATTCTACAATTGTTGTTTATGTCTCGTGATACATTTCTTTACACTATTGAATAGACACAATTCGAGTTGAACACCTCTCGTACATGTTGCATATTAATAATTTCTGGTCTTCGCGGTAAAGTGGCTCAAGTGTACAAACGCATTGTCAGCGTGTTTAACAATGGTAGTACTTGACCTAACAATACTAAGTATCTCATCAGTTTCGGGAATTTATACATGATTTGGGTCACAGATGTACAGGATATGGTGAGAGTGAGAGATCCAAGGACAAGCGTGCTAAGTTATTGAAACGAAACCATTTGGTCTACCGACCGACTGCGGGAAAGTGGCGTGGTCAAGACAGCACAAGTGTCTGTGCGCTAAGCGACTTGAATTAGGCGGTTCGTGCGTTAAGCGCAGAACATTGAAGGTGCCGAAATCGCGCGCTTTAATTCAATTTTTGCTAGAATCTCAGTCAATTGCATGATTTTTTATGGCAGGCCTGGTATTATGTGGCCAGTAGTTTTCGCGTTATCTAAAAGGTATGGCTGCCTCTAAATTAGTTAAAAAGCTTAATTAGCCTGCGGCCTTGAGCCGCAGGTTATATTGGATTGCCAAAAGTAAAATGACCATGGAGGGGCACGTGACATGTTCTCGATGGTTAACGATTTCAAAAAAAATATCCAAAAAAAAGCAGCATTTTGTAAGAATGTCGTGAACCAGACTAATTCCATTATTCCATGCGGATAACATCGGTCTTTATCGCATTACAATAGTTTATTTACCAAAGAAAGCAGAACTATTCCGAAATTTCACTTTGAACGCGAGACCACGAATCTAAACAGCAGGTGTCTGCAGCTGCATTAGATTTCCAGTCAGTAATAAATATAGTGGGCAATGCACTACATCCCGTAGAATACACATCGCTTTGATTACAGAAGCATGGTATTGATACATGATAAAAAAATTCTAATTCTTTTAAATTTGTTCATTCGTTCGGCACAAACATTTAACACAACCAAATAATTGGAGGATAATCGGTATTGTCCGATTTTACATGTATTGGAATTATTTTGACAGAAACATTAATTTACACCGGAATAAATTCGAATTACACCCAAACTGCAAAAACCACACCCTAAACGATACAACTAATTTACAAGGCCGCAGGTAATCACCCGCAGGAAACTGTTTGACTTGTTTATTTTTGAAATCTTGCGTACTGAATACCAATAGGCATTTTTATTGCGTACCGCGTACGACACCCTAGCGTCCCGAATACCACCTGAAAAGGTCATGAATCCCGCGTACCGAAAGGGGAGGTTTCACCCTCATGTATGTCAGCTCGTAGATCTGATGTTTTATAAATTTAAAGTAGATGTAGATCGAATGTGTGTGTACATGTTTAGTGCCTATTATTTGTATGTGGTATTGACCGTCAGTTTAGCACCACAGGTGCAAGGCACAAAATCAAATTGGGTTGTATATGCCTACTATAATGCATATAATGTATATCTATATACATAATTGGCCTATTTAGCCAATGTGATTTTGTGTCTTGTATCCTTGTTTAGCATGGTTAGTACAGCATCTGACAGCAAGTATATAGGCCACAAGCAGACTTCAGTCCTCTTATTAATGCACAAGTGTCCTCCTATTAAAACTGTAAACAATGCCAAACTTCAATCATTCTACTTGTTATTCACCAACTACAATACACTGATAATCTCTCATTATATATACAGGTCGTTTTTTTACTTTCTACCACTGAATGGTGCTAAATTCTCTCAAAATAAGAGAAATTATTAATCTAGAATAGCATGTCTTACAATATAACATTAAGTTAGCTGCATTGAGAATGTCTTTCTAATTTTCTAGTCATAGTACAAATTCAAAAGTGCAATCAGATATTGGTTGAGACCTAATTCACAGTAATTATGATTTTGCAAGTACTTAACAAGTACTTAAAACCTGCTTATAAAGGTTATTTAAGCAGAACAGTCTCAATCCAAAAATATATCTCCTGTGCAATTTTTCACAATAATACCAATGTTGTATTATAATTATTGAATGTCTTCAAATACCAACAAAGCACAAGCTGTGTGACAAGATGTTTTATATTTTTTTTAAAAGATAGCAAACAGTCTCCATTTTTCAGAATAAAACTGTAAATAACATTCTTCTCATTAAACCCAACATTGTGGCCACCTTTTGATGATTGTTCGTATTGTACCACATAGTGTCAGCATCAGGCTTTCAATCACCACAAGGACTAACAAGGGAACTGTGTAGGACCTGTCATCTATATACTAGCAGTCAGAGCAACAGCCTCTTGTTTACCTGGAATTTTAAAAGCATGAATAATATGCAGCAAAATATCTTTAATTTTTCTGTAGTATCCTCAGTATGATAATGTTTTTATCAATATATCATTTGACATGCACAGATCCATAGGGGTCTGTACCCCATGGAATTTAGGCAACATGTGGTTATCTGCCAGGGCTCTTAGTCTAACCAGGTTGGATTTCCAAGAGCACAATAGCTGACCTCTTCATGAGACAAATTACATGATTGGCACATAGAAAATTATTATATACAGTAAATTATATTTCACTGTTGTAAGTGGATTTCTAAATGCAATCAATAATGTACAGTAATGTAATATTTAAACTGCACAAATAGTGATTCAACTTGACCCAGCACAGTTGATACAGTGCAGGTCTAGTACAAATGTATATAATAATCATGCTGCCAAGATTGAAGATTTAAGAACTTTTATACTAATAATAGTGTGCAGACAACAAACCAGTTCAGGTTAATCACATGTTCCAATTAATTTCTAGTTCTACTCTTATTTTCATTATTATTGAAATGCAATTCAAATTGATTGTGTGGGAATAACTTTGTTACTAATACAGTAATCAACAAATGTTCAGACACTTCCGGGTCAAACCAGTTCGAAATTTACAGCTGTCATTTCACACATTACTAACTTACCCGATTCAACGGTGGTTCTAACACCTCAAGGATCCCCATTGTATACACAAACACCTCCGATGAACCCTCCTTCGTCTTGAAATATTGTCAGATCGACGTGGATTTACAGTGTTGACATCTTAATATTTTAGTTTGACACGGTTTAACACAGTTTGTTATGACGTAATATGGCGCTCATAATAATTATTTTATCGTGAAGACTGGTTGATTTAGGTCACACACCACAAGACGATTGTCGAAGGCTGTAGCAGTACTCTTATCATTTTTAGGGCCTCCTGTCAACAATATTTTTAGCACAAAAGTTCCAAGGTGTGTCCAAAATACTAACTATCGATTGGCTAACCCCGTTATCGGTCCGTCCAATGAAAATATATGTTACAATGGGACGTACACGTGCTGCCATTCTGCGATTCACTGCGGGACAGTAAAATGACGAAATGCGGAAGCGAAAATTGTTTATGATATTTCAATTAAAATAGCGATTCTTGTACGATGCATCGTTTTGATGAGCATGCTTTCGCGTCGTACAGTTAGAACGATCGTTTGTTGTGACTCATTGCAAATATTAAATTCCAGACTTGATTGATGCCGCCACAAAGCATCAATTCAGGTGAAAAAACACGTCAAATCGTCACATTTGAGGGGACAGGTTTAGAGCAAGTGGCGAAAATTGGCCGCTCTGACCGTTGTCCGACGCAAAATTTTCGGAGAAACATGCGTTTGAGACCCAGAATGTTTGTTTTATCATCGGAACTTATGTTTTACGAGCATTCTACAAAAAACCCTGTGAGATTTGATGCAGTAATAATTGAGTTGTGAATGTTTCTGTCAGTGGCGTGTATATATTGGGAAATCCTTCGTTGCAGACCTTCTATTTAAATACGTATATATAGGTGGGCTAGGTCACTTTTCATGGACCTGTGGTCATAACAGTTTTTGTTATGAGCGTCGACTTCCGGTATCGGCAAATACCAAGAAAACATGGATAATGCGGGTTTGTTTCAATTCATTAATTAGATCTTATAGAAAATTAATTAGTAGTTACAAATAAAATGGGAATGACGCTGTAAAATCGTTTATTTCAGTCGGTGAGGCCCTGCAATGAGCATACGTAAAACTGGACGTTAACAGCGCGTTCTCGCGTGAATCTCAAATATGTTTACGCATGGTTTTCGTCCCGTGAACGTATGGGCAAAATCACCGTTTTTATGCTACAATACGTAATAATACAAGTCAGTTATTTTATTTGTAACATAGTGGCATCCCTTATACTTTAATGGTCAATGTGGTTAATGTTGTTCGTGTATACATATTTGCGATCAACTGAGACCGTCTTAATTGCGTAGTTTTCCCAGCCAGAATGGCCAATGAATGACCTCCGGCTTTGCGGGAAGAGACTGTTGTATGGTACAAGACTCGGGTCAGGGTTCGCTACCCTAGCTCTTTCCGAATGTGAAGTGCACCAATACACATGAGACTACCCCTGAGTTACCAACCAGTTCATCTCTATAAGGTTGGACACGGCAATGTGTTTCTGAAATTTCCATAGCACCGACAGTGTGTCGATACCTCCGAGTATTGTAGAGATATCTAACCACTATGCGACCGAGTCACCCAAAATTTGCATTTTTGAGCGCATGATGTTCCTGACATTTATCTGTCATTATCAGGCCAATTGGTATACGCGTACCATAATATTGTTTTCTTTTCTTGGCGCCCGGTCCAGATAATTAATACATATGAACCATTATAAGACATCATTGACGTTGCAATCAGTCACTCATGAATTCTGTCATTTTGTTCACAGTACAATCCTTACAAAATCAAACCACGATCTGGTGACACGTTAAACTTACGTTTATGTGACACTCGAGGTCTTGAAGAATCACAAGGGTTAGATACAGTGGGGTTCAACTATTTACTGGAAGGCAACATTCCTGACTTTTACAAGGTTGTATTAAAGTTTGACATAGCTTCGTTGATCAGTATATTTTGGTCAACTAAGTATTTGCTTTTAATGAAACATATAATCACGTAGTTTTAAGTATTTTCTAAAATATATTCTTATACATTTGTATCTAGAAGTATGTTTTACAGTTGTTAATGTGAAATCTTATACAAAAAAATGTTCATGTACTAATATATAACAGTATATAAAGTATCATGCTGGTCCATAACTTCAACTTACGAGAGCATTCAGTGTGCACAACATTTTAGCTCTGCTGCTACAATACATACATATAAGACGTGTTGTGACTAGTTGATATAGCACTCTATCGTGTATAGGCCGATCTTACATCTTAGAAGATGTTTGAGCCATTATTTGATACGATAAGTTCTTTCTTTGTGTAATGTTTTGAAACTTTATATTCACATTTTATGATCATTGCATACGTCTATTGTTTCTGCTTAGTTTCATTCGTCCAGTCCAATTACCCCGAAGACTGCAGGCTTCAAGACCCAACCATCAGTGAGTGATACAATTCATTGTGTTGCCTTCGTCCTGGATGCTACATCTTTGGAAGTCCTTCCAACTAAAATTGTCGACAAGGTCAAAGGTTTCCAGAAACTTGTTGTTAATAAAGGTATTTTGCGATGCATTATATGTTTACTCCCGTAACTGAGTTTCCATGTCCGTCCATCCATATGTATGTGTGTTTGTCTGTCCGTACGAACTAGTGAGTGGGCGCGGAATAATATGCTATTTATTGGATTCAGTTCATTCCGTCACTTCTTGATTACAAAATATTACTTGTTGGTAAACCCAACAAAAACATAATTACACTTGTAACGAAACTATCAAGATCGTTTTACGGACCATAACTCGAAGTCTATGGGGACATTTAATACAACGTACGTTTTATACATAACTCATATACATAATGGTTCGTATCAATCTAGAGACAGAGTGTCGCATTCAAGACACATGTTACTAACAGTTGGGGCTTAAAGGTAAAACTGCGTATGAGAGAGCTTTTCCATATCTTAACACAGTCTAGGTCATTCAGCTAGTTATAATTTATTATACTTTTCGACAGCTTGGACTTGGGCGGTTCTGCGCTTGTTTAGGTGGGCATTGTGCTTTGTGTGTTTGTAATGTTTTCTGTGCTCGGCTGGTTAAGTTGAGTGCTGCCTGCCCTGTCTAACTTAATATAATCTTTATGCATAGAAGTATTATGAAATAACTTTGGACTGTATATTACTTTGACGGGACAGTATGTTGCGCAAGACGAATTTCCTTAGCTTAGATATCAAGATCTTACTTAGGGTATATTTATATGTACGCGCTTAGATATTTCAAGTTAGGTATTCAATACCATGCTTAATTTGAAGTAAATGGACCCGATGGATTCGAACGAACGTCATTTTACTGTTTTCTTTATAATTTTATAATAATGTTATTACGAGGGTTGATCCAATCGGAATGCAACTAAGCCCATAAAACATTATCATTGATAAATTCTAATGAAACAAGCCTTTGATCCCATTGCAGTATTCTTCTCCAATATATATGCGAAAAGATTATATTAAGTCAGACAGGGAAGGCAGCACTCAACTTAACCAACCGAGCACAGAAAACATAAAAAAACACACAAAGCACAATGCCCAACTGAACCACCCGAGCACAGGAAACAAGTTTCATTTAGTTATTCCTTTTTAAAAATGCGATTTTGTTATCATTCCTTTGTACATTGTGCATATACTGGACATGAGCCAAACTGACATCTTAACGTACCTGTTTTTTATTTTGACAATGCAATTTAATGCAGCGATTGTCGGAGTGTTTCTTCAAGTTCTGAAGGAATTCAGCAACTTTGTTAAGCTTGGCATTTACCCATTGTCTATTTTATACATCAAATTTGATGGTAGAAACTTGGCTTATATGGGAAAAGGTGTACATTTCTACTGGCGTCCATGGTGCGTTTTGCAATGCACACTTTTGTTCTGGTTTTGCTTGCTCATATTTGTTTATGGATCTGTCGCATGTGTGACAAAATGAACCCCTATCTCGTTTGTGGTCATTACATGTGCAAACGATCGACTTTTTTTATATATCGGCACTGTTTTTAACTGGTTATTGAACAGTTTGCAAGGGCATATGTGCTGGCGTCTCAAAGCAGATATGGGTACCCAAACTATACTCAACGTTCTAATTTTTGTAATATGCTTGATAATTGTATGAATAGCACCTAATAATGTGCCAACACATTGAGCTACTTGCCTAATTGTAAATACTCCACCAGCTTCCAAAACAAATACGTTTTCTCAATCCTTTTCTAGTATGTTGCGGTATTTGGATGGCATGCATGGGGTTCATTTCCAAATAAAATTAAACCCCTTTTAAATTTCTTAAACTATCAAATAGTTGATGGATAAGACATTACATGACACCATTTCACTATACAAGTTATTTTATTTATTGTATTAAGCATTAGTATACACGAGTAGACAGTGTTAATTGAAGGACTGTTACAGCTACACTGAACGGATTTTAGAATCTGAGGTATCAATTTGAAGCTTATACAATGATCTTCGATATACAGCTCACTATTATTAAAAAATCATTAATACAAGAAAGATAGAGCACCACTTTCATTCCAATTTGAACAACCCTCGTATGTACGTATATATATTGGATTATATCTATTTAGGTATTCCACAAATAATTTTGTTGACAAAGATCGACAAAGTTTGCGAGGCAGTTGAAAATGACACCGCTAATGTTTTCAAGAGTGAAAAGGTGAAGAAACACGTTGAGAAAGCATCCGATCTGTTTGGCCTTCCTCGTGCTGACATTCTGCCAGTGAGGAACTACGAAAGTGAGACAGAATTAGATGACCAAATCAGTACATTGGCTCTGTTATCACTGCGACAAATTCTGAATTATGCTGATGATTATCTTTTTCATCTCAAGGACAAGATGGACGAACTATCTGCCCAGAAGGAAGTGTAGGAATGCTGTAGCATACTTGTGTGTGCGCTACAGTATTTGGTAACATTATACTCTACAGGACCCTGAGGGTCTGGGGCCATCAGATGTGTCCTTTTAATCGGAATTGGGTACTTGTTTGATCAAAACGGTTCTATTTACTTGAAATGTGTATTATATGACTTTTTTTATTACAGTTTTACTTTTATTTATACTGTTATAATTGTTATTAAAAAGCGGTTTTTTGTTGCGATGATGCAATATATATTTCCAAGACTGTGAACGGTTTGTATTTCAATGATCAGCCACGAGGTGACTTTATCCTACTGTTAAATTTAATTTACTAATCAAAACTGTATGGTCTTTTATATTTATAACAACAGAGTCAGAGAATGTGAATATCATGTATTTTTTCAATGTCCCAAATTTCAAATAATAAGAGAGAATTTTCTTCTAAATTGGTATACTTTAAACACCAATATTCAAGGTTTTTATAGACTTTTTAATTCCAATGGAGAACAAACAATACAAACAATTGCACTATATATTGAAAAACTGCTTAAGGTATTTATATTGGCCAATAAAATATCAGCCAAGAAAAAAATGGAAAAGATTAAACGGTCCGTATGCTTCATAGAATGCATGTAGATTCAAAATATGTTGCACACATATACAAATGTATATATAAAGACATTAATAATTTAAATATGAAACAATTATTACTTTAAATATAAAACTCAAAACAGCACTTACCTTCAAACGTGTCCAATGTTTTTGCAGACTCCCAGACAATATTAGCAAACATATTCCCAATATAAAATAATATTTCATTAGTTCAAACTATCCTTCAGATGCTCGGGATGACGTAATTATTAAAACATGATATATGCAATGCCTAATATCAATGGAAAGTACACAACACATTTCCAAAATAATGAAGTGAAAAGAACTATGAGCACATGTATGATGTGTATTGATTATTGTAAAGCTACTTGTTTTCGTGTGCATTAATTTGTTTTTGTTTTTTTTAAAATGCGATTTTTGGGGTCTTAAATTTGTAGATGTCATAAACGGACGGATAAAACGTTATTCTGAAATTAATTTATCAATGGAAATAACATTTCGTGGTAGAGTTCAACCACAAAATCAACAAAAAGTTAACCCTCACGAAAAATTTTGACTTTACAATAATCAATACACATCTCTTTTGTGTTAACAAGAGGATTAATATTGTGTGTAAATCCAGGTGAAGATTTTATAATTTTATAAATGTGTGGTGTACTTTCCATGGATATTAGGCCTCATATATCTTTTTTTAATAATTACGTCATCCCGAGCATCTGAAGGATAGTTTGAACTAGTGAAATGTTGTGTTGTATTGGGAATATGTTTGCTAATATTGTCTGGGAGTGTGCACAAAAATGGGACACTTTTGAATGTAAGTGCTGTTTTGAGTTGTATATTTAAAGTAATAAATGTTTCATATTTAAACTAATAATGTCTTTATATATATGTGTGTAACATATTTTGAATCTACATGCATTCTATGAAACATGCGGACCGTTTAAACTATTCCATTTTTTTTCTTGGCTGATATTTTCTTGCCCAATAGAAATGCCTTAAAACATATTATTGAAATTTGTATTACTTCCCTTTTTACATCATGCTACTTTAACAGTTTAAACTGACTCATCGTAACGGTTGAGTTACTTCCCTTTTTATGGCATGTTTTCTTTTATATGTAAATATTGGGCTAACTCATTGATATCGTATAATTATGTTATCATTGTGTATTGGTGTGTATTTTAGGCCGGTGGCCTATGATATTTTGAAATAAACTATTATATTATAGTATTATTATTTATAGTTATATTTAGTGTAAAAAAGTGTTACTAGTCACAACTTTTCAAAAAACGTATGCAGGCATACAAAACATAGTTAAACAATACGTACTGGAATTGTCTTATATTTATACGTTTGGCGATAATCGAGCTAGATTGTATTACATTGCAATGAGCTAACATTGTTACATGCTCCAAAGGTTACAGTAATGCGTCAGTATTACTCTTCTTTGGTCCTACTACGTACTCCTTCAAGTGAAAGTTCCCTAAAGCAAAATATAATTAAAGGTAGTGATATTATTACCAAAAGTGAAAAAACGAAACATTAATTATTGGATAGTCGTTGGGGTGTATACAATCAGAGTATATGATACTCTGGGGGAAATCACGAAACCGGAAATATCTCCATAAGTTTATTTTTCTTTCAAATCCAATACGACATAATTATTGCCCGCGAGACCACCATAAGTACATATACAGCCAGGTAACATATCTGAATTTTCCACATTACACTTTTCATTAATCGTTTGACTGTTTAGTACATGATATGATTAAAAGAAAGAAACAAAAGCTCAAAAAGAGATTTCCATTTACTTGTATGTATTACATGTATTTTTGTTACATCAATTTTGAACATAGTAAATAATCTCCAGGAGGGGCAACACTATTTAAACTCACAGTTTGTTTAATACGTTACCTACATAATGGAAATGCTCAAGACATTGATCACTAAGAGTTTGTCGCTAGGTGCTAAGTTATTAATAAAGTACATTCCAATACAACCCTTGCTTAAGTATACGAACATACTAGTAGTTTAACTGATTCTCAAAATATATTCCGCATTGAATCATAGCATTAAATCAACCATCGTTAGAACAGTTTGAGAGTAGGGGTAGGATTCATAGAAAAGTTTTACTGAGTTGTAAACGTTAAGGGTAGTGGTTATGATAAATACAAAAGTTTTACTGAAGTAGTTAATGTTGAGGGTTGTGGTAAGGATTCATAGAAAAGTTTTACTGAAGTTGTAAACGTTAAGGGTAGTGGTTATGATAAATACAAAAGTTTTACTGAAGTAGTAAACGTTGAGGGTTGTGGTTAAGATTCATAGAAAAGAAATTTTAACGGAGTTGTAAACGTTAAGGGTAGTGGTTATGATAAATACAAAAGTTTTACTGAAGTTGTAAACGTCGAGAGATGTGGTTAGGATTCAAAGAAAGCTTTTACTGAAGTTGTAAACGTTAAGGGCAGTGGTTATGATGAATACAAATTTTTTACTGATGTTGTAAACGTCGAGGGATGTGGTTATGATTCATAGAAAGGTTTTACTGAAGTTGTAAACGTTAAGGGTAGTGGTTATGATAAATACAAAAGTTCAACTGAAGTTGTAAACGTCGAGAGTTGTTGTTAGGATTCATTGAAAGGTTTTGCTGAAGTTGTAAACGTCACGAGTTGTAGTTAGGAATCAGAAAGGTTTTGCTGAAGTTGTAAACATCACGAGTTGTAGTAAGGAATCATAGAAATGATTTGCTGAAGTTGTAAACGTCACGAGTTGTAGTTAGGTATCATAGAAAGGTTTTGATGAAGTTGTAAACGTCACGAGTTGTAAACAGGAACATAGAAAGGTTTTGCTGAAGTTGTTAACGTCACGAGTTGTAGTTAGGAATCCGATACAAAAGTTTTGCTGAAGTTGTAAACGTTGAGGGTGGTGCTTAGAATTCAAAGAAATATTTTGCTGGAGTTGTAAACGCCGAGGGTTGTGGTTATGATTTATAACTATTGTAAAAATATAAAGAACTATTTTGATGAGAATACATGCATTTGCCATTCTAGTCGACAAATGTATTATGTATTCGTTGAAGGTATTAACAGCTTCATTATTGTTAG
Organism: Spisula solida; assembly: GCA_947247005.1. Lineage (NCBI taxonomy): Eukaryota > Metazoa > Mollusca > Bivalvia > Venerida > Mactridae > Spisula > Spisula solida. The sequence continues at coordinate 57,167,319 of OX365945.1, forward strand.
TATATTTGAATGACATTATTGTTCATGGCTGTGGGATATACGTATTCTTGTAATGTTCAACATTACGGTCGAAATCGTCAGTTTTCATACTTCGGTGGGGATTTTGTCAACTGTTTGGTGAGCTAAAATCTGCCTATCAATAATTTTAAAATTACGAATACAATGATAACAACAAATCTTATCAATATGAATGAATTGGGAATATGAAATAACTCTTACGATAATATATATAAAGACGTCGACCGTCTTATTATTCTTGGCGGTCGTCTTATCGACAATCTAGTGGGCCATCTTGGTGAAAATCTTGGATTGCTTCAAAATTTGCAAACACCAATATTAAAGTTGTACTAACTTGTATTGAAAGTAGTATTAGATATATTGCACTTTATGGATTATTGATTCATGGAAACAAAACATAAGTGGTAGTATTTGTTCATGTTCGTTGTTTCGGTTTAGAATAGTAGTTTTATCATAATTGTGTGCAGGAAGGTGCATTCAATTTGATTTCACCTTATTTGTTCATTGTTCTGTTGAACTAACGAAATGGATGAAGCATGATCTTTTGTATATTTTTGTTTATGCCAATACCCATCAGAAATTTACTTCACTCCTTCACAAATGTCAAGTTGTGATCTCTTTATCAAATGACTTTAACATTGTTAGTCAATGGCTCATCAACAACAAACTCTCTCTACACTTGGAAAGTACCGAGTCAATTTTATTCGTATAAAGCACAAACTCAGATCTAATCTTCATATTTCTTGTAATGGTTGTGACATAGAATCAAAGTCATCTGTCAAGTATCTTGGTGTCACATTGGACCAATCCCTTTCACTTACTGACATGGAAAGTTCCATACAAAAGAAAGCCAATGCTTAACTGAATTCCTTTATCGGAAAAATAATTATTTGACCGCTGATACTAAAAAGCTCCTTGTAATGTCTCTAGTACAATGTCATTTTGAGTGTGCATGTTCTGTTTGGTACAATAGTTTAACTAAATCATACATCAGTACTAAACTACTCGGAATAAACTTGTCAGATTTACCTTTGTGATATTCTTGTATTTCCATAAACAGTGTACAATTTATTGATGCCTCTCTATGTCATGCCGTCAACTCAATTATCACAATGGAAATATTAGTATACTATTTGTGTTATCCTTAGTGTTGATGTACATGGCATGGTAGTCTGGCTACCCGACAAGATAGTATATCTTTTTCAATCAATTATCATAACTTCAATTTTAGCTTGATTTTATTTTGGGCTTGATCCTGTGTTTAAGGGTGCAAAGGGAATTAATTTCAGGAAAAAAGAGTAGACCGAAGAGTTGTTTCCTTTTATTTAAACATAGGGTCTGTATAGACAGACTAATGGCATGGTTGTTGTTACTCATGTTATAATTATTTCTAATTATAATCGTGTTGTTTAAATAATCATGTATACGTACAACATTTACCGAAATAAATTAATCTATCTTCTCAAGTCATAAGATAAATGTTCCAAAATCAAGCCAGCGACAAATATTTAAGAGCCAAAGTCAGATAAGATACAAATTAAACTTGGAACTCAATTCATTCATATGATCAATAAAAAACCTTTTTATTTTTTCTATTTTTAAAAATGTTCTCTTATTTTCCATTGAATTTTCTAATACTTAAGAAAGTTAAGTTACCCATTCTCGAAGGCATTTACATTAAACCTGCACTCTAGCAAGTCATAACCTTGCAAACGCACAAAAGGTATGCCATAACTAGTTAGGTACAATGTTAAAAATTGATACAAAATGGGCCGCCCGACGTCGAGTGACGTTGCAATGGAAATCGCGTTCGTTCAATCTTCATTCAATGATAACAACCAGGGGTTAATCAATTTAGAATAAATGTACCTTCATATTCTGAAAGCTTTATAAACTTGCTGCGATGAATAAAGAAATGGCAGTATTATTCCCTCGTATAATGTACTCAGTTTGCTCTCTTTTGTACTGCAATTCATATTTATGATATAGTCTGAGTTTACATATCCAGCGGGTTCAGTAACGTAATGTTTCAGAACTAATTTCGCAAGGAAATTGAGTTGGTCTTATACATGTTATAAATCGTTATGTTTGGTAATTGTTTTATAATTCGACAAAGATAAATTGGCTGGCCTATAAAAAGTACCAAAACAAAAACATTGTTATTTACATTTTGCACCTGAAGTGAACTAATAAGGTGTTTTAACTTCCTTACAAATTGCGATGAGAAAATAGCTCAGTCAGTACAGAGCAAGGTCACGACAAAGGCATGTTTTATTACGCGCGAGTTCGAATCCCAGTTTAAGACTTTTCGGCTAGAATCATTTTGCGTTAAGCTAATAATATACATTTTCGTGTTATCTTTTTATAGTTTATTATTTAAAAAATGATATGAAAACGAAATAACAATGATGATAAAACTAAAGACAAAACGAGGATTCGAACCTGCGTACAAAACAATAGTGTCGGTTATATTATCTATTGGCGAATGCGTTACCACTGAGCAACTGGGGCTTTACGAGGAATGATTGCAGCATTATCATGTCTACCAAATTCGTCGATTAATTATATGTGACGATCATTGTTTATTTACTAGTGCTAAATGTAGCCACGCCAATTTATGTTTGTCCAACTATACTGTCGGTTCAATAAGTAATACTAATGAGGGAACTATCCGATTCAAAAGAATGGGGGGTATGTTTTATTTAGTAAAAGAGATACCTTCAATCAGTATAATGCTTGAAACTTAGTTTTTCACATTGCCTCGTTTACCGAGTGGATAAGCATGCCGCTATTATACCAGTGATTTTGTTGAGATTTTGTTAAAAATCGCTACTGGTTCGACACCAATACAAGTTACATAAAAAAATAAAGTTTTTTTATCTGTTCATGTACCTTACTTTGTATTTGTAAGTAATATAATAATAACGCACGAAGTAAGGTTTGCAGATTCATTTGTGTGTTATGTTTTCATTCTTTATCAATCAAGTTGTATCTTTACAATTATTTCATTTCTATCTAAAGTACATTCTAACACTGTCTGTATTTTGCTCCTTGTAAACGTATAGAGCTGTAGCGTTATCTAATAAACAATATATCACGGTAGAATTTCGGCTTTCTAATTTATCTCCCGCGTATAATTCGCAATTTTTATCAATGAAATTTACATCTTGTTTATTTCATGACGTCATGAATTTTGACGTCGCCGTAGAGCGCGACGTTTTACGTAATTTTCATTTCGTGGCGTTTCTGTTTATTTATTCGATTATATTTATATTCTAGTAATATGTTATTGCATGCATCAATTCATATGCGTAAACGTGAAATACGTAATTAAAAGTTGGCTTTAAATAAGCATTAGTTTGGCGACAAATAAAGATAAAAGTAAAGCTTAAAAATCCAGGGGCGGACGTTACGATACTTTGAACTGCGGAAGTTGACGTCGTCCATATGCATAGCTATTTTAAAATCACTCAGGCCTACGTCCTTCGTGATTAATTCCTACGTATATGAACTCTCTAAACCGTGATCTATTCACCAGTATATCACGCAAAACTGCGATCTATTTCCTAAATAATCATACACTTATATAATTTATTCACTGCAACATAAAATTATAGTATTTTAAGTATTGATTCATTTAAGCAGTAGTATAATATAAGAATTTATAATATAGATACATGTAATAAAAATGTGTGGATCAAATCTCCTAACTCAACATAAACTTGAAACTTGTAGGAAGTGTGCGTATCCAATACACTACAGCGCCTTTGATGCATGGAATGCGCTTTGAACAGAATTTGATATCGAATCCATTTAAAGTTTACCTACCTGACGAGTTTATGTTTATAACGATTCTCGTTTGACTTTGAACGCACTTTTTTATAGTGTGTTCCCTTTGCATAACAAATAAACACATAGTATCAAACCAATGTATGTAAATAAGCTTTATAGTTGCATGTAGATAAACAACTGCTAAAATGATGTTAACATAATTTAGAATATAACCTACATTATGAGCCGATGAAAACGCTGCATTTTCGCGGTTAAATGAAAATTTAATCATTAAAATTTTCTCTTAACAGACTTGACGTCTTGCGTTGGCGCTAATTTCTATCGGCCAATCAGAATGCAGAATGTTATATTCTAAGTTAGTTAGAACATTATTAAGTAAATTTTAATGACTAAAAAGGCCTCGCTTCGCTTCGCTCGCTCCGCCCTTTTTAATCATTAAAATTTACTTAATATGTTCTAACTATAACATGATAATTAAGTCCAATAGAACATACTAGAATATAGAAAATGATGTTAACATAATATGATAATTAAGTCCAATAGAACATAATATAAATGTAGATAGCAGGTACATATATCAGCAGCAGATAGGTTGAATACAATTTGTTTGTATTATTATGTCCAAAAAAATTGTGTTTACGATCAACGACACGAAAGTTAATACAAACGGTATCTTATTTTAAAAAGTACAAAACTGGTAAACTACTATTGGCGTGCTATATCTAAATTTTCTACGTGCAATATTTCCTGGACGAACTATAACATGTATTACATAAGTTTTCTCCACACCCCTTTGGTGGGAGAAGGTCCTGAGATTCAAACTTTAAAATCAAATTGAGAACCCTGATTTTAACCTTATATTTCAGAACTTGCTTCATGTATCAGCAGGTCGATTTTAGTGCCCAGTTAATAAAGTATCATTATAGTTATTGATTATAGTCAATATCTAGTAATACGAGGGTTGTCCGGAAAGTTTTGAGACTGTGTCTATACATCAAAAAGTATCGGAAACTAACCATTAAATAGTAAACCGCTGCATTTATTAACTATTCATGAGTCTTCTGTGTAAAAATAAAATTATTTTTATTGCCTTGACAACCAATATAGCGCTTTACGGAGCACGTCAAAATTGACGTGTTCCCAAATTTATAAATAATTCGCCATTTAAATAATTGGCATCATATTGTATTGTTAAACCACGAGCCATCAAAAGAACATAACCTGCAACTCTGCTAAATTTTGTACTGTTGTATTGTGGTTAACAAGTTTGTTATGGTCATCGGAAGAGGACAAGGTGTCTGAAAAAAACTGACGTTGACGTCATGTACGGAGCAGCGCGCCATGATAAAAATATTTGTGCGCTCCATGATGACTTCTACAGACACATACACCACTCTTTTATCTTTCTGGTATGGAATAAATAAAACTTGACAAGTTTAAATGCAGTGTTAGTTCGCCAGCTTTACACTTTAAGCGACAAGCATGCAGTTTTGTACGACTGAAAGCCGAACTGAAGAACGTAAATAATGAGGGAATGCAAACTGCTATCTGAGCGGGACACGTATCAAGATTGGTTGATGAAAATAAGGGTTTGAGACCCGAGTATGCCAAAGCAGACATATGTGCATACTATCATATGAAATATGGTCATAATTTATTAAAGGTTAGAGCCAATTTGGTTCCCAGGCTACTCTCTACAGAGGAAAATGCTACATGTGTGACAACCTCTAAAATGCGTTCATGACGTCGCGCGTCTACGAAGTGCTCCGTACGTTGTTACATGTACTCATTATATTGTTTGCAGTATGTGGTGTCTTCGTTGCATCTTAATGAAACTTACCGGCATAGTCCATAATAGATGTATCTATCAGCTGGTAAAATTTCCAATATACCCCCTTAGTGGTTTGGTTTATATGAATGCAGTCTCAAAACTTTCCGGACACCCCTCGTATTTGAACTTTCACCTGCTTTCAGCGTTTGCTTTTTGGAGGGCTTTGCAAATGCCCCTTGTAACCAAAATATCTAAGGCATTGGCAGCTATGCAGCAGTCCAGACCAAATACCCGCTGGATCACAGATCCATACTACTATTTTTTAAAGTGCAGCCAAGATATGATGGCACAATAACAATAACAGTGTGTATATGTTACTGGCTGAATCAGACCAAATCAAAACACGGGTAAGTAAATAAATCATGATTATCTAAGCGCTTGTTCAGTTATTTTAAACTACTAAGGACGGAAATATGGTTCTATGCTTCTGACATTGCAGTCGATGAGGAAATAGACCGTGTTGCTATTAAAATAGGAGATGATGACTCAGATGACACAGACTCAGACGTTGGTGATGATGATGATTATGATAAAGACAGTGATTATGGCGAGGCGGATGGTGATAGTGGTACTGGTAATAGATAAAACCTTTAAAATTCATGTAACTTGGATGTGTGTCAAACCAGTGGCGAAATTGAACAAAAACTCAAAAAATTAATTGTATAATAGCGGCATGCTTAAATCCACTCGACCAAAGAGACGATGGGAAAACTGGTTTTCAAGCATTCTACTATTGATTGAATGAATCTATTTCATTATATGAAACATAAGCCCCCCCCCCCCCTATTCTTTTGAATGGGACAGTTTCCCCATTAGTATTACTTATTGAACTGACAGTAACTCAAATGATTTATATATACATGTGTACGTACAGAATATTAATTTATAATTGATTGTTCTACACAAAAATAATAAAATATAATATAATAAATTTACAATGTAACAAGAAAATCCACGTATATATTGGGATATACTAAGAAAAAAGTTTACTAGAACTGTAGAATACAAATCATTTCCAAAAAATGCACAAAAGTTAGACTCGAACCAGCAACTTCCACCCATTATATTATCGTATTTCCAAAGCTTTACCAACTGAGCTAGCGAGGCACATGTAAAAATGTCTCGTCTATTTGCTCATATTGCGAAACCGTAATACGAAACAAGCGTTTGCAAAAAAGGACCCCTTTCTGTTGAAATTAACCCGTCGGCTAATTAGCATGTGTAAATGGTATTGTGCCATCATATCTTGGCGGCACTATATTATAATACTAATTTACTCGAACAACGTTAAACAAAGTCCCCCCCCCCCCAATAATTCAGACCATATAATGTTCCGCCTAAAATAGTCTTGTAATAGGTAATTTGCCTTTTATCCTTGGTTAAAAAGTATAAAATATGAAATGTGAAAATTCCGTGCTCGCTTTGCTCGCCAAATTATTTAATCTATGATATATGTTATCACCCGAACACGTAACTGTTGAATAGAGCTACAAGGATTACTGAATTTCATTGTAAGATGAATTTTGTTCCAACTCCTATATTGCTTTTAAACTTTGTCAATCCTATGTTACATCCCCTTACTAAACCAGAATTCGGGCATCTGTGCAATAATAAGTAAAAGTATTTACAAAATAAGTACTCAATTTTGATTGATCTTAACAAATAATTATCTCAGAACGCACCAGATTAAAACAATGTTTCAAAAATTTTCAAGGGAGAGCATGCCCCCGGACGAGCACCATATTTCATCACGTCTAGAGGGCGTCTTCAGTTACTATCGTGGGGCAACTTGAGGTAAGTTTGATGATTTTGTTCGAATCGATTCTTGTTTTCTTTCAAAACATTTGGTTTTCTATAAAAAATATATTCTTGCAAAAAACAAGCGTCGGCTATGTTTCACTTCTTTTGGGTATTATGCATTACTATAAAGTACAACAAATGTACACGTGTATCACAAGCTTAAAGATTACCAAAAAAGGGGCGTCATGAGTGGTATTCTGGAAAAGGTGGTATCTCGTTAAATTCAACTAAACGCTATGCAAGAAATTCGAAGACACTATTAATAAGAACCTGCACTACTGAAATTGGTTTATAATTTTAGAATCGTCTAATACATAAGAATGATAAAATAATTATTTATATGCATAATCATATCGTACTTTCGTTTTCTACTTTCGATTTCGAGTTGGGCATGCGAAGAAATATAGAAAATGCTTACTTTAACCAAACAGAAATACTATAGATGATACGAATAGCGGAGTCTAAGGCCCCGTATCTGCGACCGTGTCATATCACACGATTCAAGCGATTGTACGGAGATATTGACATGATCCTTACCTTTATGTGTATGAATATTATCCATTTCCCCGAGCAAGTAGTGCAACATCGGTCTTTAAGATTTGTGTTTTATGAATGATTACACTGCGAGCGTTGTCGTTATGTTCACCCCGCTTATGAAAACACATACTAGTACCCGGAGTTATAAATATAGACAGGATATCATGTGTTAAATTATGCCGATAGAAGGTCGATGATCAGGCCAAATTCTCCTTACCGAACTTGTATAGTGAATCAAGTTTCCAATAACTCGACTTTATATTTCAGTGATTGATAATGGAAGGAAGATTACGAGAAACAGATAAGGATCAGTTGGAACAATGGATCGGTGATGGTCCTAAGGTATTCACTTTATTGTATGCCATCACCTGGGACGGTTGTGATGCTGCAGCTTTCCACCAGAAGTGTGATAACCAAGGACCAACTGTGACTGTATTATACACTCCACAAGGTTCCGTGTATGGTGGATATAATGGTGTAAAGTGGGACAGTACTTCACAATGGGTGAATACTACAAATGCATTTCTATACAGGCTACACTACAACCATGAATCCAAACCTGTTAAATTCTCCGTCAAGTCACAAAATAGTCAACACGCAGTTTATTGTTTATCGACATATGGTCCGACGTTTGGTGGTGGCGAGGACTTGCGCACATTCAGTAGCACGATACCAGCATTAAATGGTCAATTCGCACTCAATGAATATATGAACTTTGGCCATACTTATGACAACCAAGGAATATCAGCAGACATGGTCAACAATGGAAGCAAGGCTGTCACAGAACTTGAAGTATACAAAGTAACAGGTAATACGAGAACAATTATTTTCTATTAATGGTTCAACACTAACACTATTAAAATGGTCATAAATTACAGGTTTACATTGTAGACTTGTATTAAATTCAAGATCTATATCCGGTCTGATGCATCGCTAACGTGCCAGGAGAATCAGGGTATAAAAGCAAGTACTAGTATGTTAATAATGCAGAATACTTTATTGAACAAACAACATGATTTTGGATGGTAATAATCAGTTCCAAACACACAACAGTGTTACACATCATGTAGTGTGAAATAAATGTATATGTTGCTGAATAGTAATTTATTGACCGTTCCAATTTTTAATCTCCCGCCACGAAGTGGGAGGGATTATAGGAATGGACTCCGCGTGCGTGCGTGCGTGCGTGCGTGCGTGCGTGCGTGCGTGCGTGCGTGCGTGCGTGCGTGCGTGCGTGCGTGCGTGCGTGCGTGCGTGCGTGCGTGCGTGCGTGCGTGCGTGCGTGCGTGCGTGCGTGCGTGCGTGCGTGCGTGCGTGCGTGCGTGCGTGCGTGCGTGCGTGCGTGCGTGCGTGCGCTATTACTTTGAAACTTGCTGCACAGTTTCACCCTCAATACCTTACTTGTTTAAGCAAGCCTCATAACGCTGCCCTATTTTATGCAGGGGTAATGTGCCTTTTTGCAGTGCCAATGATCAGATGAGCGTCTGCACCCGCAAGGCGGTGCTCTTGTTTAAATTTTAAGGTGAGTCGCTACCTTTGCTCGACGTCATGTAAAATTGCCGACTTCGCACCGATTTATATGAAATTCAGATGGCTAAAAGTACAAAATATGTAGTTTTCAAAATATATTTTTGGAAAAAATATATTGAAGAATGTTATAATTATTTAACGTCCTGTACGGGTATGGCGGCGTTAGCGCGTTTTGAAGGTTTTGTCAAGCGTCGGGTGTATACACTTATCGATCGCTTTATAAAAGTGATCAATGGAAAGCCCAGCCCACGGCCTTTAACGTGAATGTAAATTAAACTGTCAATACAGCACGCCGCGATAACGTGGTGCATTTTTAATGCGACTGAGTGCTGTTTTTATAACGTCAGTACGCTAACGTTATATCAATGTCATGCAACATTTTGCACGGTGACCCTATAATTTAATTATAGCAAAACACTGCTGAATTATTTCTCTTTCCATCGACGTAAAAATATCAAGGGGTCTCACCGCAAAATGTTGACCAAAATTCGACTTGAAATGAAAATTAACGCTATATTTTACGTCGTTTTTTTTGAGCGACATCGTGATAATATGCGTCGTTTACGCTGTTTTAATAACGCCATATCAATTTTATGCAACAAGTTGAACGGTGACCCTATAATAGGGGAATTCCCCAAGGTCGCGAAGCGACCGGGGAATCCCCAGTAACGAGTACATGCGAAAACGCACGATTGTTGTTGTTGTTGGTGTAGTTTTGCATTCACTAACGCAGTTATTTTATTGACATACCGGATCTCTATGGTCACTAGGTTAGACGGATTCTCGCTTCCGACTTCCGGTAGCAGGAATTTAATACCGAAAAAACGATAACCATTCTTCATTCTAAAATTTATTTCTTAAATGTGGAACACAAATAACAACCATAGTAAAAGACGAGAATAAAACTATAATTAAATATTTACAGAATAAATTTTTTATGCCAAAAACTCTTTGAATAAAAAAAATAAATCAGTCTTCCATAGTTGCTGTGCAACCCGTCTCCTAGATGTGAAACACTATTTTCTATAGTGTAAAAAAACAAAAATGGCAGCCATTTTTTGCTCGCTTCTGAATGCAATTTTAACATTTTCAGTGCATAAACGATGCTTCAAACTGTTAAGAGACACATGTTTACTCTGAGATTACGAAGTAAGTCGAGCGGGAATCGTTCATATGGCGAAATATCAACCAATCTTAAGAAAATCCAATAAAAACGACACATGTTCCGGTTACTTTCCTTTGCAATGCGGTTACTTCTCTTTTAAATACATTAAGCATAAAGTCCGTTTCGAGTTTTTACGTATCCGGACCGGATGGTGATAATCCCTCATCGTAGTTGTAGATTATTGTAAATAAAGTAACATGAGTGCATTTTAGTAATTCCTCGCCGAAATGTAATAAGAAAATCCCTCCAAAATCGACAAAAAATGTAAAAATATTCACAGGATAAAGGTCGCGAAAACTAATTACATGTTGTTGTTGTTCTTATTGGATTTTCCGTCTGTATATCTCAATGGGAGCAAATAAATTCCTTGGTCCTTGTTTCCTCAGCCAGATTATCCAAAGTCAAAGGCCTGATGGGAATTTCCCCCCACTGGATGCAGTGCATTTGTTCATATTATTTGAGTACTGTTTTATTTAATAATAAAACGTAAGGGACAGGAGGGGATGATGCTCCAGGAATTGATTATTTTGGACCCGATGAATTAATAGTAAATATTTTATATTTAGCCGGGGAAAGAAAAAATACGATGGACAGGCCATGGCGAATAATGCGAAATTGGACAGGGCAGGTTAGTCTATATTTACGGTCATGACGTGTACTTAGAGAAACGAGTTTTACACCTTATTTTTGTAAATCTTGAGAAAACAATTTGTTTATGACGAAGTGGGAATATAATGTTTGGCACGTGTGTGTCGGGCTTTCAATATAATGTACGTCAGGAGATCACGCACTCTCTGATTTACAATTAAAGTTGAGCTAATTACGCCTATCAAGTGCCAAGCTCAGTACACGGAAGAAGAAGAAGAAGAAAGAACTAGTGAGTCGTAAGATTTGGTGGAAGATCGGTAGATCTAATGTCTTGTAGATGTGCAGAGAGTAGGATGCCATAGACATACATCATTTAGTGCTGAAGAAAATATATTTGATTAGAATGATGACATGTCAAAGGTAAATGTGACATTTAACACAAAACATGTTTCAGTAGTGTACGCTAGAACGTTGGTTTATCATCTTGTAATTGGCCCACTATTACAAAATTTGAAATTCAAATTCTATTTGAAAAAGTAATAAACAATGTCGCATTTTTTATTGTTTTCTTTCAGAGAACGAAATTAGAAACAACAATCTCAATATTCAGTTACTTTAATCTGCTATATTGTTCTAAACAGATGTCGTATATTTCACCACTTATCACTTATTTTGTTAATTTCGTTTGTTTGGTTACATGTACTATGTAAGTTGCATTTAATGCCAATGAACTAAATGATATTTTATTATGTTATGTTTATCATTTCTGATAGAGGAATGGTAAAATAATCTACTACAACTCAGCCTTTTCTCTGGGCACAAAAATATAATAATAAACTATATTATGAGATTTGTCTTGAGGAAGTCTATGGTGATTTTATTAAAATTATACTCTGTCACCTGTAGATACTTTTAGCATGGACCATAAAACAATAATTTAATTTGCAGTATTTGACTGAACTAAAAGAGGATATTGTCGCCTTCAAACCTGTGAGTGGTCTAGATATTAATGAAGTTCGAGCTCTGATGATCGGGCCAGTGGGTGCCGGAAAGTCCAGCTTCTTTAATACCATCGATTCTATCTACCGTAATCGCATTACTAGAGCTGCACCGAGTGGTAATTCTGAACAAAGCCTTACAACTTCGGTAAATGTTTAAAAATAACTAGCATATGCTTTTAAATTAGTAACATGGATTTTAAATGTATTTTATACATGTAGTAATAATTCAATATCATTGTGCCCAGTTTCCTCAATGATATTTTGGTTCCAGGAGTCCCCGGTTCTATTTTTATCGATTGGTCGCATTTTGGGACATCTAATCGGCAACTGGTTTAAAACAAGTTGAAAACAGACGCCGGTCAAAAATCGTTGCCCGCGTTGGTCTTGGTCGTCTATGGCTACTCCGAAGGTCCCCTTGTCTCACCAACCATTTGGAACCTCCGTATTGCCTTATCCTTATTGTTGTAGTACAAGCCATACAGAATCAAGCCGCAATCCGGAGACATGTTGAGCTTGCGTTTATGTGATACAAGAGGGCTGGAAGAAACACAGGGGTTAGATACAGTGGAATACAACTACTTACTCGAAGGCAGCATGCCTGACTTTTATCAGGTTGTATTCAAGTTTTATTGACATTCAATTGTCTACAACGGTATTTTATTATGTCTTACGAAAAAGCATGCCTTCTCAACATTTTGATAATAACGTATAGTGCGAATAAGTTAACATTGTCATCTACCTTCGTGCATGAATAAACAATGTAATACAGGGCTAGTGTTCCTCAAACGTAATAGAGAGGTTGGTTACTATCAGTAAATGGTCTCTGATAATCGATTATGAAGACACTACATTTCCGATCAATAACTCCATTAACGTAGAATGTCGAACTGGGTCGGTCATTGTCGGTAGATATTACCTATTGGTTTTGAAAGCAGTAGGTCATTCGTCAGTTTATCGTGACTTCTATTTGGTTGTATACATGTTTACAAACATCTCTTGTCTTGTTATATTGTGGCACACATGTCAGTAAGTCAATTTTATAACATAAAATCAGAAGAAGCCACATATCTCCGGAATTGAAAAAGGTGAATCCTATGACGAAAAATAAGATTTTTTTATTTGTTATACGTTTTTTATGCTTAGTTTCAACCATCAAATCCGATCAATTCGAAGACTTCGGGATTTAAGATTCAGCCGACTATCAGTGATACAATTCATTGTGTTGTCATCGTCCTGGATGCTACATCATTGGAAGTTCTTCCAACTAAAATTGTCGACAAGATCAAAGGTCTGCAGAGGCTTGTTGCCAATAAAGGTAAACAATTAACGTATTTTGTAAAGTTCCGACATCTGATTGTACCCCTCTTTGCCTGTTATAGTGTCTCTCTTAGTACATGCACGTTGGGTATCACACCCAATTATAAAAGCCATAAAAAAGGAAAATAATTAAAATAATATAACTATCATAATATTTTATACAACTATCATTATATTTAAAGTGCTGTATAATAAGAACATCAAGATCTTTTTGTCGCGTTTTTGTTTCACTGGTTGAAAACGGCTTCAGTCTTACCTACAGTTGTTCTTATCTTTTTCATGTACCTGTAAACCATCTTACAACTTCTCCACAAGTGGAGGACATGGCTATGATCAATGTCATAACTTGTTCCACCCGAGATTATACTCTTCCCCGCTCTATATTTGAAATATGATTCTCTGATCTTGTTATGTCAGAGAAATCATTGTTTACGCAATAAAGGCTGCATTTTGCAATAAATCTTCTTGAAAGTTGATCGGAAAGTTTTTCTAGATAAATACTGGAAGTGTTCGAATATCGTTTGGGCCCCAAACTTTAGAACTTAGTCAAATAATAGATAAGCCATGTTTGCAATAAAGACTGATTCTTACTTTGCATCTGATGATGTTAACACTATGTCAAATGGTAGAAAAACTATGTATGCAATAAAGGCTGTATTTCCTTTGCATCTGGTGATGGAAGTTAGTTTGAATGTTTGTCTGAATATAATTTATGTTGAGGTCGCCTATGATTCATCTGGGGTTAAGTACTAGGCCACGTTGACAGCTAATACGAAGCTATTATGTTTGGAATTGAAGTTTTTCATGATTCTTAGAACCATCTTGGCCCTCTTCGCCATTGACATGAAACAGTATCAGAGTACTTATCACTGTTTTTGAAAAGGAAGAGTTCAAATAAGTTATTAGTTCAAAGTAAAATTCGGACCCACCGAGACGTGCCTTGCCGTTCTCTTATAAATAATAACCGACGTCGTATTAATTTATTGAGTATATATAACGTACTGCATTCCTTCATCTTATTCAGAAATTCCACAACTACTTTTGTTGACAAAGATCGACAAAGTTTGCGAGTCAGTTGAAAACGACACCGCTAATGTTTTCATGAGTGAAAAGGTAAAGAAACATGTTGAGAAAGCATCCGATCTGTTTGGGCTTCCTCGTGCTGATGTTCTTCCAGTCAAGAGCTACGAACACGAAACAGAATTAAATGAGAACACGAGCATTTTGGCGCTGGTTTCACTACGAAAAATCCTGCATTATGCGGATGATTATCTTATTCATCTCAAGGATAAGATGGACCAAGAATCCGAAAAGAATGAAGCATAAACATGGACACCAAAAAGTTCCAACACAAAAATAAAACGTTACTAAATTATGTGTACATATCTTCTACAAAAAACATGTAATGCTATTTTAGTCAGTTTTCAATGTCAAAGGTGTAAGCGTTCATGTTGTACTTAACATGTACTACACCCCTGTCAGAACGCAACGTCAGTTTTGTTAGAACAACAAGAATAAAAATATTAGATACGGGAAAGTGCAAGATATTCAGATAAGTTCCATATTGAGTTTGTTAGTCATAATCAGAGTTGTCAGGAATATCCATTGAACTAACTGCAATTCTGTACCAGAAATTTCTTTTGCCTCTATGCTCATGTACAACATAATTATGGCTTCTTTGGATTAGCTTTATATAGTTGTCGAGTATGTTGTATCTCTAAAGAAGTGGGTAGCAATGATCAACTTAACGATATTGTTGTATGTTACGAGAGGTGCCCAACTTATATTTGAACAACGTTGAATATTCGATATTTTCATTAATATGGTGGCACTAAACAGTAAGCTAGCTTTGTATGTTTTTGGCCGGGTAGAAATTAGGCATTTTAGTAGTTACAAGATGTTTGAAGAGCTTTTTGGACTAAAAATAATTTATGGAGAATGCTTTTGAGGCCAGATTTTAATAATTTGATGTTGTTATAAAATTTTGACAAGCGTCCAAATGACCTGATAGAAGCTTTTGGAAATAGTGAGTGCACATACGACACTAGGGATTCTCTTACTTTACTTGAAGATTTAATCTGAAAACAAGGGTGGGTCTAAATTTTGCCAATTTACTGATGAAAAGTGCTGGAGTACAGCTATAAAGCTCAATGGATTTTGATTTCCTAATGAATGAGCTTCAGGAATCTGTGCAGTGTATAGCCCTAGTATTTGCAAGTAATTTTCTGTGGCAGTCTGAATAGTTTCCGAATTGGCCATTTTCAGCGTCATTTTCCGACCGATGATGACCAACAGTTTCATAAGCCTGTTTTAAACAGTGATAATGTATCTATTAGACGACAATGTTAATTTCTAATGCCTAGTTCTCAAATAATGTAAAGTGCCTTTGGACGTGTGTCGCATGAAAAAGGCGCTATATAAATCTGGTATATTTTATATTTATTTTAGTTAATACAAATCAGACACTGATATTAGTTTGCTTCAGGCGGCTGTGAGGAAATTTTGGGACATCAAATAGTATTTTAGCTAGCGGACTGTTCACCGAGACTATAATCTACTGTTTAGTGCCGCCTATAAATGAAAGAACTCTTTTGAATCGTGTATAGTAATGTGTCAGGTAACATATGTTCTCCCTGTTGAGCATTTGGGTATTGGCTTTTTAAAGGCCACACATCCCCAAAGAAGCACCAAGAAGGTGTTGGTAGAACATTGATATGCCGTTTCTGTGAAGCCTATCAGTATTTTTCGTCACTAAAAGGGGTTTTAACGTTCTTTTGCTCTCACAAGTGAAATGACACAAAATATTAGAAAATGCCAAAAAGTGACGATTTCTTCAATGATCGTATTCATGGTTAATATAATTACTAGGACAAAGCCAATAACCAAAAGGGGAATGTCATGAAGGAAGGAGTATCCATCGAAACTATCAATCAACTAATTTCGAAAATGGTGAATGCCAAACTCCACAAAATAATCGGTGACATTAGCACAATACAATTAAAATACAAGGGAGACAATCGCCTTTAACCCCCGTATATGCCATAACAGAACGGTAATTCCGATGCCTATGTCACTTCTGATCATACAATGCTTTATTATTGTGATATTTATAATAACATACTGCTATTTGAGAAATGTCTATGAGACTAGTAAGAAGTTGACATTCATTAAGCTACATGAGTTCAAAGCCGGTTACATGACATATGCAGTTGTTCGGTATAACTAAGAAAATAGAACTCATATCTATTCTACAAAAGGAAAATGTATGCGCGCAGTACTATGCTCCTAACGTTCAAAAACGTTTTTGGACAAAACGATTGCCTTATCTCTTTCCTGGCGACACTGCCTGGAACATGGTGTCTTGTCAAGACTTAGGTTCATACCCCACCACAATCACACCATTCGGTACCTTGCGAAAACGAATTCCAACTACATGTATAATACACCAGAATAGTAAATACCGAAGTCTAACAATCATGTATACGAAGATGTCTGAATATTAATGATAAAGCAGCATTGATTTCACTCGATCAATGTTTACACCACCAATTCTATTTTTCGGTCTTAAAAGGCTCAAAATAATGCCCCTACAAAAGTGTTGATTAAAGTTTTAACTAAATCGCAAATGTAGAAAACAGTACTAGTAAGTGTATATATTTTACTCGGCATATTAATATACCCGGCTGAATAGAAAAAAATCGATTAAAGCGTGTCAACATGAAAATATCGGATGTTCAAAACTGTACAAATATAAGTGGGGCACCTCTCGTACATTGCAATCACAACAGTCAGTTTTGTCGTGTTTTAAAATGGAAAACCTTATAACATTATGTTTTCAGGTCAATATAAATAAACAACTAGATTATCACCCCCATTTTTACATACATAATGGACGCCTTTCTTAAAATAGAATATAGTCCGAGGTAAAGCATTAGTTGAAAAGTGCATGCTTTCTCTAAGCGGAGCAAGATTTGAAATAAAAGTGGTTCTATCAATTCACTTTATTGATATTCATTATATTCACCCCAAGGATAAATCGTGTATAATTAAATATTTTATACCGCAATGTCTTACAAATATAGTCGAAGTGAAGATTTTTTGCTAGATGTAATCGTTGTAAAAATCCTCGCATATTTCGCATGACTTTCTGTGAAACGTCCCTGCTTTTACCTATCTGCCCATCCTTGTTTGGTTTCCAATACCATGTTGCTCTTCAGAAAGGTGTTTTGTATCATTTCAGCAAAAGAACCGTGTATACTTTAGTTTCACTTTGCTCTTTCCAATACCCGTGACTCGTCCAAGTGGTTTATTTCTGATTCCAACGTCCAAACAACTTCATAGTGATGGTGTCATAATAACACAATTCAACAATCTTGCAGAGTTGTAGGAATGTAAATCTAATAACTAAGAAGGAAGGAAGGGGACTTAAATTCTACTGAAATGAATTCCAATGAAAGTCAATAATCAAACAACCCCGTTAATAAAGCTTGTACACTTCATGCAGGCCGGTATCGACACCGAGCCAAAATAAGCATGGTTGTGGAGGAAACAACACCCAAATATATACCCAAGAAAATCTTTACCTCAGTATATACATTATATAAATATGCAATAATACATGAATTGGTTATACTTTTAGTCATCATTGTATTTCCAAAATGATGCTTATAACACTTGCACTGGTAGGAAACCTGTACATTGTATATTATCATCATAATTTGCATATTTAATATTTGAAATCTACCAATATAATATGTATGAATACTTGTCATTATTTTCTTTTAACGTTATATCAATTGATACTGTAATTACGTATACATGTATGAAACATTATTAAAATTATTGTTCTTATTAATTAATTAATAACTATGGTGTTTTTATCTTCAATGTCTCCTTTCGTAATTGAAATGTGCACAATGTTTTGTAATTCATTATGTTACAAATGTAAACAGACTTTCAATAAATCTGGAATTTACTTCTAACTATCTGTATGTTGTATCTTTTATGTGTTTACATGTTATTAATCAATACTGTAATTACATGCATGACACATTATTGAAATTATTGTTCTTATTGATTAATTAATAACTGTTGTGTTTTTATCTTACATTTCTCCTTTCGTACTTTATATTATTCATTATATTAAACAGACTGCCAATAAATTTGGAATTGACTTCTAACTAGTTGTTTGTTGTATGGTTTATGTGTTTACATGTCAGTACAGGATGTACGGATCCGTTATTACGACTTCAATGACTTTGGTATATCGCGACAAAGACATATACATACCTATAAATCGAATCTACAAATTCAAAAGCGTATAAGTGAGAGGTGTCCCTCCTTTCGTAAACTGCATTCAAATATAATGCAGAAGACAAGCAGAAAAAAGCCACAACCTAGCAAATTTGTAAGGGCCTAATCAGGCAGATTGAAATAGAAAAACATACATAAATGTTCCCTAATCTCACTGGAAACTCTAGTCACAATCTGATGGATTATCTTAAATAGAAAATATCATCTTCACCTTGATATTTGGTTCAAATTATAGTTCGGGTTAGACACACGTCTCATATTGGAGCTCTAAAGATTGTGCCGATATAAACTCGCGCACTTGGTTGTTTTTACTATGTGGAGCTGATTCTGCGGTTGTATTTTGTGTCATCATAAAACATGTTTGGGGTGGAAATGTCCAGCGCCAAATAGATGATGGACGTTTATTGTAAACCATACAAATAAAACATACATATAAATGCTGTTCTAACATAACCGAAGACTTTGTCTCTATAGACAAAGAACAAACATAGTGTTTAGGTATTGTGTTCGATATACCGAAGAATGTGATATTATGCCGTGCAGGTAAAAAAGTGAACAACGAACAAAATGTTGAAAACCAAACTTTATTTACACATATGACATAAAAATGGACAATGAACCCGTCAACTACTAGCAACATCAATACGATAGCAGTGTAAGAACCGGTTAAAACATTTCCATACTACATTGTAATAACAATGGGCCGTGGTGGCGGACCACTCTCAGTCATTGTGCTTTTATATATGTTAGTCGGTCTCAGTGATGTAAAGAAGACACACGCAATATGAATGTGAGGTGCGTTTGAGATTGAGATATTTCAGGAAATGCGAGTAAACTTGCCAGGGTGGTATCATCATTTCATTATAAATAAAGTATTCGATCAGTTTGATTCTTGCACTTTTACTGTTGCTAAATATCAAAACAGCCAATAATTGATTTACATTATTTTGACTAAATTCCATCAATCAACGCTAAAAACGTTGGGTATACAGGTAAGGATTCGTGAAAGTTTCTCGGGAGGCAACGAGATCTACTGGACTGGATACTAGATCCCCATCTTCAAACGCCCATTATCACTGTGTGGTAGCCTGTATGCCCAAAAATGCGCTGTGTTTCACCACAAACGGATAGTCCCTTTAGAATCGCCAATTTAAGCTCTTTAATTTCATAATTCATTCACAATGTAGGTTGTCATATTTAAAAAGATTGGGTCGAAAACAAAAGACACTTACTTTGCTCGCGTTTGTCGTCCGCCATCTTGAATCCACAGCGCATTTTTGGGCATACAGGCTACCACACAGTGATTATAATTATTGATAATTGACAATGTAACAGAGGTCAAAACCAAGATTGACATAAAAGAAAGTCCAATCATTTTAATCAAAAGTATTGAAGAAATGCATGCACTCAGAATATTTTGTATTCAAGAATTCAAATATGATGACCGTTTCTTATTTTTCTAATTATAAGTATCACGAGACTTGGAAAGTTATATCCATAAAACAATTTGAAACAAATATGTCTCTAATTAGTTGTCAAAATTTGTGATACATTGATACCTGTACATAATTGTTGTTTTATCATTTGTGTAAAATTAATGTTGTTTACTTATTATATTTGTGTCAATAAAAACAGACATCACCAGGCCAGATTTTGAGCAAACAGTTGTGCGTTACTACATGGATACTGTTAGCTGGGAGTAAACAGTCCCTGACGATACCAGTCCATCAGCGAGATATGTATTATTATGTTGCATGTATACATAGAATAACTAATTCTTGGTTAAAATCAACATACCATACTGCCGCGTTTTTTAATCCTTTGTAAGTATAACAACAAGTACAACAAAGAAATAGATTCAAGATTCAAATATTTATTGTACAAATGGCCTCCGGCCCATATACAAGATATATACACAGAACATACAAAACTATACAATAGTCAAATAACATAATATTATAAAAGTTTTCGTTTTTCAAAGGCATGATACAAATACATAGGCAAATTCCTTATTATTGTATGGTTTTTAGCAGCTAGTAGAATGTTACATTAGGATATTTACAAAATTTATCAGGTATGTATTCAATTCTAATTTCAGCGTAAAATGGACAGATAAGTAGAAAATGAAATTCGTCTTCTATAGTATTTTGACAGTATGTACAAAAACGTTGAATTCGCGGTACTCCCTGATGCCTGCCAACTTCTATCATCAGGTTATGAGAAGAAGATCTAAATTTGACTAAACATCGACGATATTTCATTACAATTTACATACGTTTCAATGCAGAAATCAGTTTTAAAGTTGGTATAAAAAGTCGAAAGTTTGCCATGGTTGTTACACTGATCATTCCACGTATGGAGATAGATAAAATAGATGAATTATATATGAAATAAAACATTCAAATAAGAAACAGAAACTAACTCTACTATATTAATTTATTACAACGTTGCAACACATGTATGAGCCTTCATCGGGTATATTAAGAAACGGGAAGTGAAATAAAACAAGTAGTGAAATATCAGTCTGGCGAATATTAAGGGCCCTTATAATGTACATTTAATTATACAATGTACAATCATAATGGTCAACGGGAAATAACTCATACAGGTAACGTTATAGTCTAGGCACATGATCGGTACAAATTCGTGTAGAAATATCGTTTTCCGAAAACGAGTGAATATAGGTCAGGAGATCAGTTTTAGAAAAAAACGACGCAAACGCCTTCAAGCATCGGGAAACGAGCGTGTACTAGAGTTCTGTGTCTGATACTACTACTGTGAGGTAAGCCTATTCTTTGCATTATCAATGACAGTTTATATATATGTACATGTATAAAATATTATATTTAGATCTAGTGTATTTAGTATCGGATTCTTTCAATCTTTGTAGATACTCTTAAACACTAGTGTCTTATATTTCTTCTATACGTTCACCCCTGATCGGTGTATTGTATTAAGTTAACGTATAAATTATAATATTTCATAATTATAAGATACTTCAATAAAGTGAAACGAGTCGCCAGGCAGTTTTGTTCTAAAATAGATGTGTCTGGTTAAACAAAATAAATTCGATTAATAAAAGTTGACGAACGATATGGAACGATTAATTTTAAGAAAACTTAATGAAATTCGTCTGATATATTATGATGACTTGATATTCATATACTAATACACTTAATGTACTTTCGTTTTCCATGCACATAACATATACTTTCGGTTTCGATTTACTTTTGAATATAGAAATAAATAATGATCTTAAAAGATCTTTTAGTTGGATGAATAAGTTATCATGTTTACCTATTTACATGTTCTCAAATGTAAGTAATGAATACACAACCCTAATATATAGTATTCTTTCAATGTGTCTTTAAGGGTCATAAATTAGTTACCGACCTATTTACAAATTTTACATGTACCTTGTGTACAGTGTTATCTTTTCTGAAAGGACACCAGTTAAATTTTGTACTGTACACTGTCTCGTCATGCCAATTGTTTAATAGCTTGTTGTAGCTAGCCTTCATTGAAAAACAGTAGATGCTTCAAACTGTGATAATACCAGTCTGTTACTGCTTCTAGTAGTCTACTATTACTAATGATGTTTCAGTAACTGTTATTCTCATCTAACAAAAGATACACTTGTCGGTAACAAATAATACTAATAAATACTTCATTTAAAGAGGCAGTTTGGGTATACCCAGTCTTTCCTGTGAACCTCATAAAACAACCAAGATGTAGTCTCACGTTTGTTGGTGCTGTAAATCTGGCACGTTAAAGAACCAAGGAGTCTATACGGAAAGAGATGTTGTATGGCACCCGGATTCCTCGTATTACATAACTATTTCTACCCTCCGATCTGGCAGTGAATTAACACTGAATGACCACGCACGTACATCAGTCTTAGCCGAACTAAAACGAACAACAACATAGTAATAAGAAGAATACTATGGGGAAGCTGGTTAATACTTTCACCATTGTCTTGTTTTATTACCATAGTAAATTATTGTACTTTATATTTAAGTGATAGACAATGGAAGGAAGATTAGGAGAAACAGATAAGGATCAGTTGGAACAATGGATCGGTGATGGTCCTAAGGTATTCACCTTGTTGTATGCTATCACCAGGGATGGTTGTAATGTGACAGCTTTCCATCAGAAGTGTGATAACCAGGGACCAACTGTGACAGTATTATACAACCCACAAGGTTCCGTGTATGGTGGATATAATGGTCTAAAGTGGGACAGTACTTCACTCTGGGTGAATACAACAAATGCATTTCTATACAGGCTACACTACAACCACCAATCCAAACCTGTTAAATTCTCTGTCAAGTCATCGAATAGTCAACATGCAATTTTTAGTAAACAATCATATGGTCCACTGTTTGGCGTCGGACATGATTTGCGCACATTCACTGATACAATACCAATATTAAATGGTCAATTCACTCTCAATGGACAAATGAACTTTGGCACTACTTACGACAACCAAGGAATACCAGCAGACATGGTCAACAATGGAAGCATGACTGTCACAGAGCTTGAGGTATACAAAGTAACAGGTAATATACACAACAATTATATTCTGTTAATGGTTCAACACGAACACTAATATAATGGTCAGAAACTACAGGTTTACATTGTAGACTTTTATTAAATTCAAGATCTGTATCAGGTCTGATGCATCACTAAAGTGCCAGGAGACACAGGGTATAAAAGCAAGTATGTTAAAAATGCACGATACTTTATTGAAAAAAAAACAACATGATTTTAGCTCACCTGTCACAAAGTGACAGAATAAGTTTTTGTGAACACTCTTCGTCCGTCGTCCGTCCGTCAACAATTTGCTTGTGTAGACACTAGAGGTCACAATTTTGGCCTAATCTTTATGAAACATGGTCACAATGATCATCTCAACAAAATCTAGGTCAAGTTCGATAATTGGTAATTTGGGGTAAAAAACTAGGTCACAAGGTCAAATCATAGAAAAACCTTGTGTAGTCACTAGAGGTAGTAATTTTCATTTAATCTTTATGAAACTTGGTCAGAATGATAATCTCAACAAAATCTAGGTCAATTACGAGATTGGGTCATCCGGAGTGAAAAACAAGATCACAAGGTCAAATCATAGAAAAACCTTGTGTAGTCACTAGAGGTCACAATTTTGACCTAATCTTTATGAAACTTGGTCACAATGATCATCTCAACATCATCATGTTGCATAATTCTCACGTAGTGACGTTATTACGGCAAATATATATGATTTGAGGCATATAATAAACAGAAAATTTGTTGATTTTTGGTGTAAGATCAATTTTATTTCACTCGTGATCTCAGAAAATTAAATTTTCACGAGTGGCGTAGCTTGTAGCTTTTGAAATAAAATTTGATCTTACACCAAAATCAACAAAAATACTCTATAGACCTACTTTCCTTTTCAAGTACTAAATAATTATTTGCTGTCAGCATTGACCTATTTCCGCTATCGGTTTTTTTTTAAATAAAACAAAATATTATATCTTGGGATTGGGGGACGTTGATTATCTAGGAATCAATATGTCTGGTCTTAATTGATGGAAATATGATTGTGTAACCTTTTAATGTTCAGCTGGAGAAAGAAAGAAAGTGACGGAAAAGCCATGGCGAAAAACACGAGAATGGACAGTGCAGGTCAGTCATACAGATAATTACATATTCATAGTCATCTGCGAGACCATTTTAACTGAATGTAACATTTACGGTAGGAACATTTTATACAGTAGTAATACCGATACACCGCAAGTTAAATTTAAACACATGTTATTACCCAAGTATACAGTTTCTATCATACAAATTATACATATGATATGCATGGGTAAAGGGTCGAGCCACAAGTTTCAAAACTTAGTAACGGCTCTCCCCTTACAACGCATCTCAGTTCCATCGGAAGTTTTGTGCTGTTTTCATACTGAGCACTATGCTAGCATAACACTCAAACAGAAGTCGGAATACATGACACCTCTGTTCCTCCCGAGTATGATGTCGGTTTTCAGTTCCGTCTGAGCGATACTGATTTTGAAGTAACCATCCTCATACACCAGTGGTTACAGTCAAATTCCTAGACTGCCTGTAATATCACAGGTGAATAATACGCTTGTGAACGAGAATGGAGGGTCTGAGCATGTGAGTGTGAAGTCGTTTTTTCAGTTCCATCACAGCAATATGAGAATAGTACAACCTCCAACCGAATGGTTTTTCATTCGAAGAAGTCATGTCCTCAAGTGTGATAGAGATGTTCAATGCTCATAACAAGTAAATGAACGATACTGATTTTGAAGTAACCATCCTCATACACCAGTGGTTACAGTCAAATTCCTAGACTGCCTGTAATATCACAGGTGAATAATACGCTTGTGAACGAGAATGGAGGTAAGGAGGTATAACAAGGTAGTAGTGAGCTTGATTATAAATAGTTTGGCCTATTTATAACTATTAAACGTGGTCCCTAACATAAGCAATAAGGTTGTACATGCTTTGCAGATAACTTTTATCGCTTACAATCTTAGCAGGTCAAAATATCAATGTAAATGTTGAACTCGAAAACAAGATTAGCTATAGTGCGCTTCTTATAGCTTCGCAGTGACGTTTTATGCGAGTCTAAGCCAGTATTGTCATTCTTTTAGTGTACGTTTTTATATCCATTGTTTAACTGAAAGGTTTATTTCGTGGTAGAAAATTTGAACCCGTGCTTACAACGCTTGGCTAAGAAATACGACAGATTTTATTTAAATAGGCCTGTTGTCTCGAATCCCACTTTATATTTTTGTATATTTTAATGCTTTTTAATGTTGATTAGTATGACAGGGTATAAAATAAACCAAGTAGGAATCTAAACGAGAAAATCTAGAGAGAGAAAAAAGAGAGAACACCAGGATTCGAACCTGTGGTCTGCAAAATGAAATGTTCCAAGACAAAGAGGTTACCACTGAGCTAATTGGTCTGACAAATACAAGGCACTGAAATGTAACTAATGTAATCGTTTGTGTAACCCGCTTTGGTTGTTTAAACCATAAACACATGTGACGTCATTGTGAAGTTATCCGAAACTGTACTTGTAAGGACAAAAAATAACACGTTAACTATGTCTTATGGTACTACATTAAACTGGTGCTTCAAAGATGTTTTTAAAATTAGAAAATACTTTTACTTGCAGTATTTAAATGAGCTGAAGGAGAATGGTGTCGGCTTTAAACCTACAAGTGGTTTAAACGTCACTGAAGTTCGAACTCTGATGGTTGGACCAGTGGGTGCCGGAAAGTCCAGCTTTTTTAATACCATTGATTCAATCTACCGTGAGCGTATTACCCGAACCGCACCGAGTGGTAGTGCTGAGCAAAGCCTCACAACTTCGGTAATTTTCACTCTCTTCTTAAAACAATTTCAGACTATAAGATAAATTAATTTCAAATATATTTGTGGAGGGATATAGTTCAGCAATATTTTGCACAGATGTCTTTTCGAGTGCATCGTAAAGGAAATTATTAAAGTATATGTTATAGTATTGCACCTATTTTTATAGAATAGTCAATTTAAAAAAATAGGATAAATATGCTTATAAATGAGCATATATAATAGACATACACAGTAAAAGTTTTCATTGCTAAAATACTCATGATAGCTTGATCAATACTTATACAGTAGACGTAATATTTGTCGTTTTAAACTGTTGTCATATACTATGCATGGCGTCACTTGTCGGTCATGAAGTTCCTGCGGTGTCGTTCCGTTAAAGCTTTTACTCAGTCCTTCCTGAGATTGGTTTATGACATGATTACATTACAGTAGTTTAATAACAGTGGTCATGTGACAATTTAATCTGCCAGTAACACCACCAGTAACAATGACGTCAGACGTAATGATTAATTAAGATCGATAAACTTTCGTCATCACGAAGCCGTGGCATCTAATTCTCGCAAACATTTACTCATTTTGTTTTCAGTACAAGCCATATAAAATCAAGCCACGATCTGGAAACAAGTTAAACTTACGTTTATGTGATACTCGAGGTCTGGAAGAATCACAGGGATTAGATACAGTGGAGTTCAACTATTTACTGGAAGGCAACATTCCTGACTTTTACAAGGTTGTATTCAAGTTTGACAGAAATTTCATGTTTTATAACCAGTGAAGGGATTGTCTGATTGAAAAATTCTGGGAGTCTCCTAAATACTTGCCCGATTGGGAAATTATGCTCCAAAAATTGCCTGATCTGGAAATAAAATTGTCAATTTATACATACGTTAGAAGAACTTACCTGTGCATAAAGATATTTGAACTAGCGGTAATAATATGAACAAATGTTTCATATCACAATGGGAATATCTAAGCTCGTACTGTTCTTTAGATTGTCTAGAGCCTGATATATCTAGCCTTAAAAAGTACCAATGTGGCAAGTCTGATTCCTTTGTGTTCACTCGTCCGTTTTGGAAAGTTACCAAAGTTACCCAACATATATTTACTTGTCTGATTGGGGGTAGTTTAGGTTGCCAAAACCGGAAAGTGAATTAAATACACTAATTATCTCAAAGGCTAAAGAATTTAAGATAATTCTGAACAGTGGGATTTTAGATAACATTTTGTGATTCGAAATGTGCATTCAGATCATCTCTATGTCAAATATCCTTATGCACAGATTAGTTTTTCAAAAATGGTCGTTTCTGTTGGCCGATCGGGCAAATAAATAGTTAGGGGAATCCCTGAATTGCCCGATCGGTAAATTTCCTCCACTGATAAAGGTGCGGTTTTATTTAATTATTCAAAGCGGTATATTTCTATATTTTCGCTATATAAACATATAAAACGACGTATCAGTATTGTCTATAACCAAATTATAAGCAGTAGTGTGTTTGTTGGTTTCTGCATGTTATCATGCTGACCTGTGACTTCATCCATGAAAACATTCAAACATACAACAGAGCAATTGACTTCATTTTCCAAAATATTTACAATGTTTGTTTTCACGCCTATAGTTTACATTTACTAGTTTCATCCATCAAGTCCGATAAACCCGAAGACTGCAGGCTTCAAGATCCAACCATCTGTGAGTGATACAATACATTGCGTTGTCTTCGTCCTGGATGCTACGTCCTTGGAAGTCCTTCCAACCAAAATTGTCGACAAGATCAAAGGTTTCCAGAAGCTTGTCGTTGATAAAGGTATTTGTATTTGGTTACCATAGACAATATACTCCCTTTGTGTTGTTTTGAGTTATTTCCCCTTGTTTATTTCAATTGAGAGAACACATTAAATGAAAGGCAATCGCTTGGGGTCTGTGTTATTTTCTTCCGTACTCGGCTGTTTCTACCCTGTCCGATTTTCGTTATCTTTTTTATAATTTCATCGTATATTTGTAATTTCATATTTATTGACTCATTAAATACAAATGTACAACGTTTGTCTCGTTATTTCACAAATATGTGGATACTGATACTGGTTATTTGTGTAACCGTTTTAGGGGGCTAGCTAAGTGGTCTTATGTTTAGTTCCTACCTTGCAATGCTAGGCGATGGCACCGTACAGGATGGGTTCGAATCCCACTCTAGATGCAAATCCAACCATCAACCACAATAAGAATAATTTTGGTCCTAATGGTATATATCTTCGTCAATCCATTGAAGACCTATTGAACATGAATTAACGATGCTTAACTTTACTTAAATCTAAATATAAAGTCCTTGTTGTTTAATGAACTCTACTCATCACCAATATATATATTAACACACTCACTTACTGCGCGTTTTGTCGTCTGGCATTGAGGGGAGCAATAAAGGTCCTCCACCGAAGTCTGTCTTTGGTTTCTTCACTGCTCCAATAATTTTCAGTTCAACTTCCACTGTGCGCCTCCATTGGCAAATTTGGTATAGCCTTATAGCGTTCAGTGTAAGGTTACTTCGGGATTGAGTCGTTTACTAACTTTATCTCTAAATAAGGTTACATTTGTTATGACATGTGTTATTAGATATTCACATACATGTCTTGGTATATTGGATTTTTTATTATACAGAAATTCCACAACTTATTCTGTTGACAAAGATCGATAAAGTTTGCGAATCAGTTAAAGACAGCACCGCTAATGTCTTTAAGAGTGAAAAGGTGGAGAAACATGTTGAGAAAGCATCCGATCTGTTTGGTCTTCCTCGTGCTGACATTCTGCCAGTGAAAAACTACGAAAGTGAGAGAGAATTGGACGAAAGCACAAGCATATTGGCTCTGTTGTCACTCAGAGATATTCTGAATTACGCCGATGATTATCTTGTTCAACTCCAGGATAAGATGGATGAAGAGTCTGCTCAGAAGGAAGTGTAAGAATGTTGTTATATCCTCGCTATCATAAGATCATACTCTATTCTATTTTACAGTAATGTGTACTCTTTTTTCATGTAGATCATGAAATGTTATAAGACTATATAACTGACTAAACATGTCAAACCATGCAATAAACCTCTTAATCCTGGACAGATTAAAGAGACAACTCACAGAAGTGCTCCATAAACTCGGATTGTTTCTTGATATCTGCTCGTATGTCCCATTTTATAATTGTAATCGAAGTTATTCAAAACATGCAATTTGTGTCGCATTATAAAGAAGACTTTGTTTGACAGAGAGTTCGAAGCCATTATGAAATCGGTCAATATAATATACCAGCGTACATGTATTGAACAAAACTTGGGAATGCTTCGATGATATTCTAGCAATAATGTAAAGTTGTCATAAGTTACATTATATGAACCATGCAGTATTGTCATAAGCTAATTACAACGTTTCAAGTTTCAAAGTTTATTCATAATAACTTCCAAATACACCAATATAAGATTGTTTAGGTAAAAAAAGACCCATTAACAAGCAACATTATTAATATCAATGTAATGGTTCAATGTGAGCAATAACTGCATAATCATATACATGTAATGCTTAATGCCAATACCTTTACGCTCAATGCTGTCTTGTTTGTGCATTTGTTTGTTTTAGAGGTTGTTTTGTACATATTTATACAGGTATATATTATAAGATTGTTATTACAAGTAGTACAATAGTTGGCAAGTATTGAGTATGTGTTTTTTTCAATCAAAGTGTTCTGTTGTTTCTGTTAAAAGTGCTGCCTTCCCTGCCTGATTTGACCTTTTTAAGGTAGTTTATGCTGTACTAGCTTTTACATTGGTTGTACGAATATTAACAGCATGTTATGTAACTCGTTCTATTTCAAGTTTCAAAGGTGCTGCCTCACAGATCGGGCTAAAATGTTTGTATGACGTAACTTTCCTACCTAACCAAGTATTAATATAATAGAAAGTCACTGGTGGTTGCTTTATGAAAGATTTATGGCATGTAAGCAATTTAAATCACTCTTGATATTTGGCACTCAGTATTTTTCTGTTTGAAAATATCGCAGAGTTTCCTTCCAAAATGTTCTATGAATTATGTAATTCAGACATGATCAAACTGTAACTTCAACAAACTAAAGCCTACACATATGTGAGGTATTCGGTTAGTTTCGCAATTCGTTTTCATCGAATGCAAACACATTTCAGGCAATTTAAGTGATAGTAGTGCTAATTCTATAGGGTATTAATACCCTATATAATTCTGTGTGTAAAAATGCTAAATTACTACAAAATGCCGATGTTTCCCAAGTTATTTTTATGTCAATGTGATTGTTTATGGCATATACAGGAAACTATACCAAAATTACTTGAATATTTGACAATTTATTTTATTTTTGCAATACACCAATACATGAGGCAGTCCCTTTAAAGTATTTAACCAAAAAGATTATATTAAGTACAATGAGTATTAGCAAACAAACAGGGATGTTTTACATAAAAAAAGGTGGATGGTATGCAGCAAATAAGTTGAAATAAGTTAAAAAATGGCATTACTTTCATATATCAAATGTAAAACATACTGTTTTAACTGTTCCGATTTCCTTCGTCAGAATTAATGAGCCTGGGCTCTTTAAAGATAGCGAGTTGGTCGGTTGGGTTTACTGTTTGGAACATATCTTCATTGTT
Organism: Spisula solida; assembly: GCA_947247005.1. NCBI lineage: Eukaryota > Metazoa > Mollusca > Bivalvia > Venerida > Mactridae > Spisula > Spisula solida. Next base: position 57,198,255 of record OX365945.1, read on the forward strand.
TTGTATCTCTGTTCAGTTAGTCTGCATTCTTCTTTCTATTCTGTGCGAAGTTTTTTAAGCTATTAACCGGATCTAGAAGACACTATTCGATCAGTGGGCTGGCTGCGCATGAGACGTCAATAAACGATTGCTATCATAAGTCGCAAATGCATCCGTTGTCAAAACCCTGTGTTGCATGCATTCCCTGTCCGATTTTCTATTATCACTTTGGGGTGACATAAAGTTTATTATTTTGACCGGCATTACTCCAGGAATTCTTAGCAAGACGTGTATGTTATGTTTCTGATAATCTAAAGATATACTCTGCGCATCTGAATATTTTTATTCTAAATTTATTTGATCCTTTTTGGGATCCCATTGTCTGAAACATACATGATTACAACCATACTGTCTTTGTTAGAAATATGGGGTTTTTAATTTATTGATGTTTTTCACGTTCTTACTGATAATATCTAATGCGACATAGATATAAATATTTAGTTGCACTGTCATTACAATGAGTCGAATCATGAAAGTTGTAGTCAAGGTGATCAAAATAAGGATTTAACAAATTAAAACATTTTTTCACATTTATCGTAAAAACAACTTTGCAAAAATCTTAATTCCTGTTGCATTTATAGTAACATGGACCTGTTCAATATTGAATTCAATTTAGAAATGTTAGCGTTCCAATGGTAAATGAAAATGTCAGATGAAATCAAGCATTTTTCTCATGGCATTCGGCTGTAATGGGGACATATAATATGAAACACCCTGTATACGAGTATAAGACCATTTTTCACAGCTTTATTCGACCTCAATATAAGAACACAGTTTTCAAGTTTATTCTTTATTCAGTCCTCTATTTTGAGGTTCCCAAATCTATGTCACATTACAGTTATAAACAATCTATGCGTTCGTTCTCTCCTCGTCTCTCCGGTGTCTCTCTGTGTGTTTGTTCATATGAACAATTTCCCATTTCTTCATCCAGGGGCCAGGTATTGTCGTATCAAACTCTGGATCTTCCTCTGCATCTAAACTCTGAAATCATTGACGACATTTATATATTAACATTTATCTCGGATCTTTTAAAACAAAAATAATTGCCTTAAGACAGGCATATGAGTGTCTTGACCCGTATTTGAATCGGGGCCGCTAGATTAGATGGCAAGCGCGCTAACCATCGAGTTACGGAGGCACACACGAGGGCGATGACGATCCTTACCCCCCCCCCCCCCCTTAGTACCGCAACCTTACTTAAATATACATGTACTGTAGGGTACATAGGCCTGTGGTGATTAACATTGGCCGAATTCTGGTGTTGTTATGAGACCCTTACATATGTTCTGTAACGTGCTGGGACTCTCTATCTCTGAACCCGTCAGGGAGTATAGTTGCAAATACTAGCATTCACAACAAACGTATGTCGACAAACAACAACACACTCAATTCATTCCAATATATACAAAGAATCACCTATATACAAGTGGGATCTATAACCTTGCCAAACATATGTCTAATAGCTTAAGAGTGAAAGATAGAGAGTTGTGAACAAGTCAACTTCAGAATAAGTCAGACGTACCGTGGTGTATACTAAATATAACAGATTCAGCAAACAGATTCTCCAGACACAGCTGCGTAGCTCAACAATTCAACTTCAAACCAGTAGAACAACACCAGTGAACCTAACATAGGCTCACGTTTGACTCAGCTTTGAACAACGAGACAACCTTGTGGGACCTTGTGACGTTTCCAGCTACCACTAACAGTAGTTCGCCCTAACCACCTAACCAGACGAACAAAATCCAATGTAGTCCAAACCACTAGAAACATGCTACCTCAAACACCCACAAAAGACGTACTGGCTATGCTGCTTCTCAGATGTCACGTTATTCTAACCACGCAGACAGCAAGAGCCAAACGCTGGTTTACAGAATTAACACTTCGTTCTACCAATAATTAACTTTCACAAGCTCAACTAGTCTAACCGAAACCCAGCAGTACCATCTATGCCCAATCGAGCACCCTTGCGAGTAGGACGATTCCGTATATAGCGGCACCACACGAAGCTTCAGCCAGACTATCAACTAACTAATAACTCGGCAATACCAACTATGCCCAATCGAGCACCCTTTCGAGTTGGACGATTCCGTACATAGAGGTATCACCAAGTTCGAACCAAGACAACACAACCAACCTCAACTATACTAACCAAAACCCAGCAGTACCATCTATGCCCAATCGAGCACCCTTGCGAGTTGGACGATTCCGTATATAGCGGCACTGCACGAAGTTTCAACCAGACTAAGCTATCAACTATCTAAAACTCAGCAATACCAACTATGCCCAATCGAGCACCCTTGCGAGTAGAACGATTTCGTATATAGAGGTACTGCCAAGCTCCTATCAACAGGCTTCAACTACCTACACACTACTATCTAGCTATCCGAACAACCAAAGTTCAACAGTCTCGTAGCAGAATTACAATAAATCTAAAACTAACTACTGCAGGTAACTACTGTGTCTAATTACTACTACGTTTAACTTCTACTGCGTTCCCTCTCCGAGATCGGTGAGCATACGAATGACGAATTTCGGTCGAATAACCGCCTTATATAAGCCTATTCTATGACGTCATACTTATAGTCGGCGTATTTCAGTAACCATCGCCAAATGTTTAATAAGCGCCTCGTTTGCCTATATTTAATGAGCGTCTATTCGATAACCATGATTTTGAGACTACCGGAGGGCTCCTAGCTTGAATTATTGGTCTAGATAGCAAGAATGTAATATTCTTAATTGATAACAACCAAAACAACTGTCTAAGTACTTCTGAATTTCAATCGAAGTAAATATTTAAGAAATGCTATTTGCCTATGCGTTCAAGAACTATGACTTCCGGGGAATACGATTTAAAAGCGTCTACATGAGTATGATAAAAGTATAAAGTTTCAACGTGTTTTACGGACTAATACCAAATTAATAGAAGTATTTTATGATGCAAATACACTATGAAAACATAAATCTTGACTCGACATGCACTATTTAATTGAATATTAACATAATAGACAAATCGGTATTATGTTACTTCCTGGTACGAACAGACTTAGTGCGAATCTGGAATCAAACCACGGTGGTCTCACCTACCGAACGAGAAATGAGTAATATATAATACTGCATGGAGTTCAACGAAACCGCTGTTCGTTACAGTTCTAATGCATTAATTAAGGCAATAGGCATTCGGAAACAGTTTCATAGTATTTCCTATCCAACATAATTGATTGAATTCCATTCCATTGCAGCCATGTTTTGACGAATCAAATGATTTGTAAGTTGACCTAAACATCCCATGTATCCCGAAACTTGGCCTGTTGCATTTTTGATATTAGATAATGAATTACACATTTAATAAATTTGGTTTAAATAATTTAACTAGCTTGACCTCTTCAACTGCTGACTTTTGCTTCGCATGACGGTCTACCGCATCAAATTCTGTCCAATCTATTTCCATATTTGGTTTATCCTTTGTTCTCATGACAACCGGCTTCTTCAGTCCCCACAGACCATCTGGATCACATGCACGCTGCCACCGTAGATCTAGACTCCAGCGGACGTCACTTGAAACATTTGGTAAGCTGGAAAAGTGGAATCAAATGTGATGAAAATAAAAACGTCATCTATCAGCAGCTCAAGCACCAATCGGGACCCTCGGACATTACTGACGTAACTTCCGGAACCACGACGGAAATACCAGAGTAGCTACATTTGCTTAGCTGCGAATTTATTTTTCTTGGTACTCTGAATATTCTCTATACCAAATCGTACACGTCATAGGTCTACTCAGGTGTTGCCGTCATCAATGCAAAAGTTCCTAAATGTTACGTCAGCAACGTCAGAGGAGTTCCGTCTGTGAAATAAATGAGTTTAAACTTTAAATATAATCATATACAGTATTAGTAATAAAAAGCTGTGCTTAACGTACAACTAAGCCTCGGGTAGTATAGACCGAACACGAATATATACGCTGTGTATTACAAACACTAATCTAAATGATCGGTTGAGCACGACTTGCTCGTGGAAATTTATATCAATTAACACAAGACGATTGTTATATATTCATGTAGAACGGTCGAGGAGCACGTTAATTGTTCGGGTTATACTTTTCGTTTGTTTATTACCTGCGATGAGGAATCATATTACTGAACAGGACCAGTCCACCATATGGTACAGGACATGCTTTAATGTCATTGTCTGGATTAACCCCTGAATCAGAAATAACGATAACAATACTGACCCACACAATATAACAACTGTAACTGGCTTAGAATGAGAAGGTACGATATTTTTAGAAAACAAGACACTGAAAACTGTGAGACAACTATTCTTCATTTCGTGGGCTAAGAATCGTAAATACTATGACGCATGCATATTTCAAATCTGCACCTCAAGGCGCTTCTTATGAGCCTATTTTCATGAAAATCGGAAGTGGTCGTGTTGACCAAACTGAAGTTTAAAAATCTTGTTTTACCATAATTAAAGAGTAGTTTTCAGAGTTTTTTCTCGTTTTCTCAAAAGTAGGCCAGTATTCCCAGTAAACAGACTGAAATGACAACTGCTTATGATCCATTGACTTAAGAAAGTAAAGTAACGTTGTTCATCAAACCTACCAAGTTTTGTTGTCATTTCTTCTTCATCGAGTTCAACATACCACGTACCTCCCCAGCAACATTTATGAACAGCTGTATGTCCAGTTTTATGTCCACCTTCAGCCACCTGAAAATTAACCATAATGCACTAGTGACGTTTGATATTGCGCATGTGCCATAGCGACGTTTTTGGAATAAAGAAGCACAGGTACTTGTAACGAACTTGGTCAAACGAAAGCAAGAAAATGTCGAAATATTTCCTGCGGTCAAGAGTTATAGGCTAGCGTACAGACGAGAAAGTCGCATTGTTGAATATGTAAACACCCAGATCAAATAATTCGTTTTAGGTGAAGTTTTAAGATAGCGCTTGTGTTATGATATTGCCGGTGTAGCGGTCTTTTTTTTCCCCCGCCAGTTTTTCCCCGGGAGAAAAAATGGACAGAAGAAAATTTGGCCTGCTACTGCAGCAGTCTTTTTTTCCCCGGCCAGTTTTTCCCCGGGAGAAAAAATGGACAGGGGGGAATTTGGCCTGTTACTGCAGCAGTCTTAGAAGTTGAAGTTTCTAGTATGACGATCAAATGCAGCATTGGCCTCTCTTTTCCCCACCTTGGTCCCGTTTTTCCCCCCTAGAAGTTGAAGTTTCTAGTATGATGATCAAATGCAAACTTTGGCCAAGGGGGAAAAAAGAGGCCAATGCTGCATTTGATCATCATACTAGAAACTTCAACTTCTATGGGGGGGAACGGGGCCAAGGGGGAAAAAGAGGCCAAGGTACTGTTCAAATATCATAATAAATTTGACTTTTTAGGGGGGGAATAATTGACCAGGGGGGAAAGAATGGACCGGCCAACTTTTTCCCCGGGGAAAGACCGGGCCGGCATGTTTTTTTCCTCCGGGGAAAATATGGACAGGGGGGAAATTTGGCCTGTTCCGGTATTAAAATATATTATTCCAATTATTCTTTGATTTAAGAATTATTACTGCATTCTACAAGTAATTGGTGCCAAATAATGTTGAGGAATTCATACAGTTCACGAACATTTCTCTATATATCTCATAAACATATTTAAAGCCAAAAGGGTCACACCAGGAAATGTAAGAGTTATTCTAAAACAGAAAAAAACTTCCAGCGACACATGTATACAACCAAACAAGAGGGCCCAAAGGGCCATAGGTCGCTCACCTGTCCTAGTAGTTCATGTACCCCTAATGGTAGCCTCTATTGCATGTACAAGGTTTTCATATTGTCTTATGCTTTATAATTTACATCACATTTAGACCCAATGACATATTGAAGTGATTTGACCTTGTGACCTAGATTTTGTTAAGATGATCATTGTGACCAAGTTTCATAAAGATTAGGCCAAAATTGTGACCTCTAGTGACTACACAAGGTTTTTCTATGATTTGACCCTGTGACCTAGTTTTTGACCCCGGATGACCCAATATCGAACTTAACCTAGATTTTGTTGAGATGATCATTGTGACCAAGTTTCATAATGATTAAGCTAAAACTGTGACCTCTAGTGTCTACACGAGTAATTGTGGACGGACGGACGACGGTCGAAGAGTGATCACAAAAGCTCACTCTGTCACTTTGTGACAGGTGAGCTAATAAAACTGTCCCATGCAGCAAACAAGCCCTATCACCAATATAACTCGTAATGATAATACGCATACATGTACAGGGTGTTAAAAAGTTCATCATCAAAATTTAAATTCATATATAATTTTATTTGAGCTATGTAAACAGTAGACAATGTTAATTTCTTACTTTTATATGTATAGCTTCATTTGATGCCAAAGAGATAAGAACAATTGTAGAACCTTCTGGATTTTAGCCTGGAAAATTTACAGTCTTGTATGGTCAGAAAAATGAAATATTGAAACTCAAACATTGAGAACGAACTTTTTTAACACCCTGTATATAAATTTGTTAGTCTTACTAACCTGAAGACAACCATTGTCTTTAGTTGCATCCAGTAAAGGAACCCAGGCTGTAGGAACTAACATCTTATACGCATCGTTGTCAAGGTAACCGTTATCTAAAAAAAGGTTAAATCAGTTTTTTGAATTATCATATCGGTACCTAAACCACAGAAATCTGAAATTCTATCCATAAATACAATAGGTGTCGATTTAGTATAATAAATGTATAGAGTTATATGGGTCGACTTATATGATATGTTTTGGATAGAATTTCAAATTCCTTATCCATAAAGTTAGTAAGTGTGGTGTGACAGATACCAAAGGGGGTTCGGGGAAAGAATAAAGCCCTTTTTACTGCTATAAAATCGAAATATATCTAGGAATAAATGGTAGTTTCCAATAAAGATTAACCATATAATTACAACAATTAAAAATGGTTTTGGTGGGAGTAAATTTCACAACATATCTCTTCAAAAAATATTAATTAGACATCCGGGCAAATAATGTTTTTCATAACATCTTAAAATTCCATAATTATATAAAATTAGTATGTATACCTTGATGCCATGGCACTGTTGTAGCCTCATTTTGGGGTGTTTTAGTACGGAGATTCCATACTGGACTCCCAGCGATATCCGGTCCTATAATTTGTTCAATCAGATTCAACAGACGCTCATTGGCCCAAAGTTTCCGGTAACCCTAATAAACATTAATAAAATATTGGTAGAATACGAATATACGCACATTTAAATTTTGAAAAAAATACCTGTTATACTCAATTTCTTCGAAAGATAGGCAGCATGTTTCATTGGTCTATGATTTCCTGAAACATATTCATCTATAAAAACATTTTTTGTTAAATCCCGCATTATTTAAAGTGGAGTAATGGGTGCCTGGTTTCCTTTTAATTTCAATTTACCAGTGTTTGTTAATTTGTGATTCAATTAAAACAGAAATAACATTTAGGGCTAATTCCTAAGAAAGTAGCCCATGAATCCTTAATCAGTTATCTATAATAGCTGCAACATACCATCGGCATGTTGGGTACTTTATGTAGAATCACATTTGCTCCTGGGAAGTCCTCCTCCAGTTTTATCAGTCTGTGAAATAATCCTAACTCCTCATACAGACCTACAATATAGCATACATGATCACACTGATGAAGTTATACGTAATATCATTTGATCTTCCCTAAAATGTCGCCGTTATTTCGTCAACCTCCCATGGCTTCGTTATAAAAAGATACAAGTTATAACAAATCAGACACGATAGCCAGTTCTCAATATAAACAGCGAAGCCCAGAAACATGAGCCGACAAAAAAGCACACACCATGAAGAAAATCACAGACCTGACAAGGTCTGCAACAGGAACGTTTTTGTTACAATCTCTGTGTGTACGTCCGCAAGCTAGTATATGATTTTTATAATTACTAAATGTGTTCCAAGTTCCATTGCCCATGTTGCCGATCCGATGACAATGGTGAAAACATTGAATAGGGCGTAAACTAGATGACCAATTACATGTACATTTCGTAAAAGTGTAACTCAAACAGTCGACAATTGTAAAGAAATTCATAACTCACTTTTTATTTTACCAGCTTCGAACAATTTCTTTGCTAAATCGTCAACAAGTTTCTCGGTAGTTTTCCGACAAGGTTCTAGTTCTTCTTTTGTAAAGAAGTTTGGAATTACCAGGTAGCCCTTAAACATAAAAAAATATTGCTATATTACATTGTACCACATGCCTAAGAAATGATATCACAAAATACAGTTCTGAAATTCCCCATCATCCCGTCATGGAGTGGGAATTTCAAAACTGTATTTTGTGATATCATTTCTTAGGCCTGTGATTGTACTATGCAAGCTCAAAAACAACTTCCGTCTTTCACAGAAAATATTGAATCAGTACTTTCAATAAAATTATTGGTTAACTCAGTACTTTCAATAAAATTATTGGTTAACTCAGTACTTTCAATAAAATTATTGGTTAATCAGTCAATCTTTATGCGTTTTTCCCTGTCAGATGGACCAGTTATTTCCAACAGCGAGGAAAGAGACCGTTGTTTAATACAGGTGCGACATCCTAACTCTTTCTGAATAGATTCCTTAATGCGACGTTAAGGCGTATTTTTTTAATCGGGCAAATCCGTAAACGTGTTTCCACTTTGCGTTTATGCAGTTAAAAATTCAACGAGTCGATTTGTTCATCAATGTTTCCGACTCGCGTTCCTGACTACCAGTAGAAGAATCGGACTACAGGGTGCTCATCCTTGATATAAAAATCTATATTCGTATTGAGATTTTTCGTTTTTAACATTTTTTATTTTCATAAGACATATTATACAGCTATACACAATACATAATATACAAACAATTTTGTCCAAAAAAAATGTGAAACTAATTCCTGAATCTTTATGATATTATCATTAATGTCATTATGATTTTTGTAGTATATATATAGTGGAGGGGGGAGAGTTATGAGGACAGTCGCTTAGAAGATATGTTGTGGTTGTAGAGAGTGAGAAAGGAAAGTAAGAGAAAGATAATAAGAAATGGTTACGGGTTCGGGGAATTTACACAGTATCACTATTTGAGTTATACAAGTTATGAAAACTTCTGCCATTTTCTGTTACAGATTTGGAGTTTGTTTTTGAATAGTGCGATTGTTTGTTCCAGTTTTTTTCGATAGTTAATGTATTCTTTAAATGACTGAATCGTCGGTGTGTGTTTATTGCATTTACATTTAAATATGAAATATTTTGCAAGCAGTATAATATAGTTGGTAATAAGCCCATCTTCTTCTGTATTCTTTATAATGTTGCAAACTGAAATATTTTGAAATGTGATATTCAAGTCTTTTGAAAGTTTTTGTACTAGATATGACCTAACTTCAGCCCAAAAACTTTGTACAATATGACATTCCCAGAACATATGGTATATAGAGTCTGGTTGTCTATTGCAAAAATCACATAAGCTTGACTGGGTTATATGACACTTGTGTAAAAATGAATTGTCGGGTATTATATTCATGAGGTATTTATACTGAAATTCTCTAAGTTTAGTGTCTATTGTAATAGTATTCGTTTGTTGGAAAATTTTAACCCATTCTGTGTCTTCTATGGTGAACCTGAGATTCCATTTTTGTTTGTATTTTGGTTCTGTTGATAGTTTAGTCTTGATTAGTGAATTATATGCAATCTTACTTAATTTGCTTTTTCCATTTAGTCTATCGATTAGGTAGTTTGGTGTGTTGTATGTTATAATTTCGTTTTGCATTTGTGTCTTCCATTCTTTCGGTATGTTTTTAATGAGGGTATAGTATTTCAAGTAGTCTCCATTAGGGATATCATATAGAAATTTCATCTGCTCGAAGCTGTGGAATATTTTGTGTCTGAAGTCAAATATATGTTCTACATACTGGATTCCTTTACTGAACCAGGTGTTATAGTAAAATAACTCATTTTTATTTATATGTTTTATACTTGAATTATTCCAGATGATTTGTTTGGATGTTTGGATTTCAGTGTTTAGGGTGTTGACCCTAGACCATGAAATCAATATATCCTTCAAAAATGTTGATTTTATATTGAGACTTTTACAGTCTTTTTCAGTAATATAACATTTAAATAGTAATAATCCTCCATACTTTTCTAATTCGGTCTTGTAATGAAAACTCCAGTTGGCGTTTGAATTAAAAATTCTTTTTATCCAGCTTATATTTAATGAATCTAGAAAACATTCCATGTCTATCATTTTTAGACCCCCGTCTTTGTATTCTTGAATTATTTGTTTACGTGATATTTTATCAGGTTTTGAATTCCACAAGAAATCAAAGAAAATTGTATTGATCAATTTTATAAAATGTGCTGGTGGGTTTTGTAACACAGTAAGGGGATAAATTAGCTTTGGAAGAACAAATGTTTTTAGAACTGCTATTTTTCCAATGAGTGTTAAGTTCCATTTTTTCCATTGTTTAGGACATTATTACATTCTATTATCTTATTTGCTACATTTAGATCATACATTGAAGATAACTTATTACCGAAGGTAATTCCTAACGTAGTTGCCTCCGACGAAGTCCATTCAAATTCGTTGTCAAAGACAATATCTGTATTTTTTAGACTTCCAATGCGCAGGACTGAGCATTTGTTTCTATTAAGTTTAAGCCCAGATGTTTTACCAAAATCGTCAAGGGTTTTTATAAGATTTTCGAAAGATGTTCGATTTCCTTTAAGTAGAAAGCTAGCATCGTCTGCAAAAAGAGTTTGTTTTGTGCTTTTATTGTTTAAATTAATACCTTCTATAGCATCGTTGTTTTCTATAGAAATAGATAAAAACTCAATACATAGGATAAAAAGATACGGTGATAGAGGACATCCTTGCCGTACACCACTCTTAATGTTAAAACAGTCAGAAAAATGACCATTATTAGTTATACAGCCCTTCGCATTTGCATAAAAAACTTCAACCCATTGTATGAGCGAATCGCTAAAATTTAGTTCTTTTAAACATTTATACATGAATTCATGTTTTAAACTATCAAATGCTTTTTGGAAATCAGAAAAGAATATGAGACCTGGTTCATTGTTAAGTTGCATTTTTTCTATTGTTTCAATAATTGTTCTCACATTCTCTCCTATATATCTTCCCTTGATGAACCCAGTTTGGTTTTCGTTAACTATACTATCTACAACCTTTTTTATTCTATTAGCAATAACTTTTGAGGCAATTTTATAATCGACATTTAATAGTGATATTGGTCTCCAATTATTAATTGACAAAGGATCTTTATTCTTCTTTGGTATTAATGTTATGATACTCTGGGTTTGAAGTTCTGTTAACTTCCCTATGTCGTAAGAGTAATTTAGTGAGTTAACTAGGAATGTTTTAATATCGTTCCAAAATATCTTATAGAATTCGACAGATAACCCGTCTGAACCAGGGCTTTTGTTATTATTCATTTCTCTTAGTGCGATGGAACATTCATATTCTGAAATTATTCCACTAGTGAGTGTTTTATTATCTTCTGATAGGGTATTGTGTCCATTTGAGAAAAAAGTATTATTGCGGGTTAGACTTTCGTTAATTTTATATAAATCAGCATAAAAGTTTTTACAGTATGATAAAATATCATTGCTGTTTGTAACTATCGTGTCATTATCAGTTTTCAATTGGTGCATGGTTTTACTTTCAGCTCTTTTGCGCTCTAGATTCGCAAAATATTTAGTATTTTTTCCGCCCCTTCAATCCATTCGGCACGTGATCTTAAAATAATGCCTTTAATCTTTTCTTCAGTTATATCTTTTAATATTTTTTGTTGGTTAAGTAGTTCGTTATGTAGGTTTTCATTACTTGGTTCAGAGCAGATTTTACGTTCTAATCTTTCAATATTTTGTTGTATTTTTAATTCCTTTTCTTTGTTTATTTTTTGTAGTTTACTGGAATATTTAATGGCTTCATTCCGGACTGTGCCTTTAACTAGTTCCCATAAAGTATTTGGGTTTGAATCCTTATTTATATTAGCTGTTTCATTAATTGCCTGCTTGACTTTTGTTTGGAAATCTGTATTTAACAATATTGAGTTATTTATTTTGAAGAATCCTCGTCCACGCTCTGTTGACGCGAGTTCAAGATCAAATGTAACAACGGAGTGGTCAGATTTAAAGCCCATTTTAATATAACAATCTTTCACATGATTTAAGATGTTGGACGAGACTAAGAAGTAATCTAGTCTACAATATATTGGTGGTTTATGATTAGATTGCCATGTAAACTGTTTCAAATTGGGATGCTTTAGTCTCCAAATATCATATATATCATTATTTTCCATGATCTCTTGAATTCTTTTTGAACATTTCCTGTGTGTAGTTTTGTTACCATTTAATTTGTCAATATTTACATCAATTATTGTGTTGAAGTCACCACCTATTACAAATGTTTCATCACTATTATCCATAAGTATGTTTTCTAAAATATTTAATAGTTCCTCGTCATCTTTATTAGGTCCGTATATGTTCACGAGAAGTAGGCTTTTACCGTCGATCTCTATATTTAATGATTGGAGGCGTCCTTGTTTGTATTCTTTATAGGACTTAAGTGTAAAGTTGACATTTTCATTTATGAATATACCTATCCCTGTGCTATTTGACTGGTTACCACTGAGGAATATATCACCTTTCCATTCCCTTTTCCATTCATCATAATTATTTGATGTACAGTGTATTTCTTGTAAAAAACTTATTGCAAATTTATTAAGTTTCAACCATTCGAACAATTCGATTCTTTTTGTTTTCGATGCTATACCTTTGACGTTAAGCGTACAGAACTTAATACTCATTAACTACAGTGTAGTGTATAATTTATAATGAACAGTACTGCGCATAGAAATATTAAACTTTCTGTATTTGAAATGGAAGAATTTGTAGTTGAAGTTATTCCCCTTGATTGTAAGGGCTGAAAAGACGAGAGGAAGGGGGTCTGGGAAAAGAAAGAAAGAAGGGGATATAGAAGGATTACAGTTAGAAAAAATGCCTGTCGGACAGGGGGTTAAACTCATACAGGCGAAAAGAAACATTGCGTTTCTATTTGAAATCGTTTGTAGAAAAAGACGTCAAAATGTGTCTAGGTTGGATAATTGCATATTGTTGTTTTATGATATGTTACCTGAGATGTCTTATATACATTTTGGTGTTAACATATAGCATGTATACTTCTTTAAAAGAAGGTAGGTTGTGGCATAAAAAACGTTCCAACTGATGAAAACAAATCAGTACGCATATACATGTACAATGTACAACAACTATCAACAATTATTACCATTACTTGCATGTATATACTACAAATATATATTGCCAGTAAGATAAATAGCATGCAGGCGAAAAACAAGCATAACGTTCCTATTTGAAATAATTTGTAAAAACGATTTCTAATGTGTCAAGGCTAGATTATTACATAGTGTTGTTGTATTAGTATATGTTTGTATAAATATATTATATTCATTAGGGTCGACATTTGCGTGTAGGCAGATAGAATATAGACATGTACTTAAAAACAAAAGAATACAAAAAAGCAAAAATACATATTCCAAGTGTAGTAACATGTTTAAAAGGTACAACAAGTATCACCATGCTAACTGCAGTTACTAGATTACATTAATACTGTATATATTACAATATAGGTAAACAACACACAGAGAATTAAGATTTCAACCCTGTTTTGTCAACATTTAAGGATACGAGGAGGACATTACAACGTGATTGTGTTATTATAAAAGACCTAAAATGTACGTTTACGAGCAGGCTAATGTAAATAACCGACGTGAAAGAAATTGTAATAGGAGAAAAAATCTTATCAATATGAGGACTTTTATTATAATAAAAGCGTAAAGACGTGTTAATGTGCAACATACATGCTTAAGAACAAAACAAAACGTATTGTCAATCAGGAGTAAATATAACTGTTACGTACTGCTATATCCATCATTATTGAAGTGTAGGGATGTTTTTGTAAAAAAATAGATGTACATCAATTTTTTAATATCATTATAATAGATATGTTTCGGTACTAGTTATAAAGCATAACATTGCCATCAAAGGTATGTACCATGTTGGATATGAGAATGTAATTCTAAGAAATCGGTTGCTGTCAAGCCGAAAACGGTATTTATAATACCGCGCACTTAATCGGGTTAATACATGTAAAGCAATATATTTAATATAATTAGTACTTAAAGCATGTACTGACAAAGAAATCATGCGTGCAATATTTATATTTGCAGCTCAAAAACATAACGATGTTCCTAATGTCTAGTTATAAATCATACATGGAGGAATACGCCTCTAATACATTACAATACAGACAAAAATACCATATCTTTGAGTGTACATGTCAAGTGCGCAACGTGCCAGTATACATTCTTATATATATTTCCCAAGCGTCGTGACCTTTCATGTGTAAAGGAGACGAGAATGGAATCACAGAAAGTATTTATTAATAGAGAAATATAATCATGCAGACATGAGAACGTTCCCAAATAAAATCGCTTCATTCTAGCTAAATGTATACAAACATACAACGCACTTGAAGATTCCTGTTATATGTAACCTTGGCGAAATATCGAAATGCAAGGAAACATATTAGGAAAAAAAATAAATATCAAAAAGTACGACACCATTGTCTTATAATGTAAGCATTTAACACTATATTGTAACATACTTAAGCCATACAACACCTTTGACCCCTTAAATACGTGAACAGACGGCACTTACACACCACAGACTTGCAATCTCCAGAATAGTAATGGTTACCAGTATCCAGTGCGCAGCCATATTGAGAAAAACAAAACGTGCCCATCTCGATGGGTCAAGAAACCGCATCATAATTATACTATGACAATACATTAATTTGGATATAGACACTTCGTACTACACATATTTTGCTGATTTGTATGTGATAATTTTATTTAATCATTTATTCAATTACTCATACAGTAGCAATAGGAGTAATAACTTGTTGTGCTATGATGTGTGCGTTATGTACTTCTATCGATTTGATGGAAAAAAACAATAAATTATCATAATTTAGTACTATTGATTTACCGAAGCAATGTCGAAATGTATTAATTAAAGTACATAATATACATAATTATATAATTATTGTAGGTCGCACAATCTTATGAAGTAGGACATATTCGTTCGAGCGTTTATTGTAGTAATACATTCATGATTTCCTTCATTGACTTATATTTGTCGTGAGTTAAATAAACACAGAGAGGTATAATACCACAACTGGCTATCATTGAATTTACACTTCACAGAAAAGTATACGCGCTGCTTTTATCATAAGTATGTCCAAAGTTTGAATAAATTGATGAGATCTACTCCGATTGTTCTTTTTCTGGCAATTTCATTTCCATCCAGTGTTTGAATTCACTTTCTTTCACTTCATGTTTGTTACCATTATTGTTGAGGTAAAAGATACGTCCATCTTTAGACCATGCAGCATCTATCTCGTCCGGGGCTTTTGATTGCACGCTCGATAGAACCTCGAAGTTTAACTTGGTTAGATCTTCACTAATGAAAACTCCTGTTTTCTTCAGCAGTTTTTTGTTGTAGAAGATGAAGTTACGCAGTAGACGAGATTGAAATTTAACGATAATCTGCTGTTTGTTCTGTTTACGTCTACCAATCCTGTGAGCGATGTCGATGTCACTTAGTGCGAGATTTAGGTGAATATCTTGCATCTTCTCGTTTAAAACTTTGCAGACAAGTGACGTGGTTTCTTCGGCACTTTCGTTGGATGTAACTGGCACTCCGTTTATCCGGATACTATTTCGCCGGGAATATTGTTCAAGACTGTTTATTGATAAGTCTGATTTGTAGACTGCTGCGTCGAGATCTGACCTAAGTTGGTCCTTTTCATCTGCAAGGTTTAGATTTTCGTTTTCGAGTGATGTAATTTTCTCTTTTAGTTCATCGTTTTCTTTCTCTTTATCGAACAATCTGCCCTCGAGTACTTCTATTCGTTTTGATACTGAGTCTAATAGTTCATCTTTCACTTGATTCAATATTTCTTTTATCATGTTTTTTAGAGAGACGTCACCCTTGGTTATAACATTAGATAATTTATCATTCATTTCTTTGAGTTGTGTTTTAATTTCTGCCATTTCCGGGATGTTGTCATCAGTAGGGGTTTGTTTACCTTTCTTTTTGCTACTAGGTTCAGCTGGTTCTTTCTGTTGTTTTGCTTCAGTAGTTAGCTTTTGTTTACATTTGCGGGTTTTGATGTTTTCGTTACCGTTTTCCTTGTCTTCTACCATCGACACTTCAACGCATGTATTGTCCTCTTTACTGTTACTTTTACTCATGGTGTAACAAACTTTTGTTGAGCAGTATACTTGAAATATTTGGCGAGCGGAGATCTTGGGTAAACACGTTGGTAATCAAAACATTCAGTTCAAAATTAGAGTACATCAGCAAATATGGCGTCCACCATAACAGTATGAAAGATAGATGAGTGACGAGTATTTTCAATAATTACCAACCATAGACACAATATTATCCAATATTACATTTCCGTTCACAAGACACGTATTGAGATTTTTACCTTCTTTGATTTTTATGTTAAGATTGTTTTTATTCAATAAATGTATATCATACCGGACGTTTGGTTATACCGTAGCAATGCCTAGCATAGCCTTAATTTGCCAGTCAGCTTTCTGCTGAAACATGGCGGGCAGACGTGTGCCTCCAACCGGATTTGAACCCGGGTCGCCAGATTAGACGGCAAGCGCACTAACCAGGTAACAATTCTACAAAACTAAAACACCCACATATCATAGCCAAATTCCATTGAGATATAAACATGGTTGACATAATTATCTACACAAACAAATTGTTGTTCAGTATACTACTAGAATACAACAATAATGACAATATCCATTTCTAATCTATGACTTGTAACTATGTATCACTGCGGTGTACCGTACACCGGATATTGCTAGTAAGGTGAGTAATTGTTATCCATTTTCGCGACCTCAAAGTGTACACCAGGGTAAGTTCAGAGACGCTGTTTTGTCTTTCTGAGTGTGTTTAATGTTAAATTTATACAAAAGTATTTACTTCGATAATAGTCCCTGAAAGCAGGCAAACGACCAGGAATTACTTAAAAGGGTAATTAAAAGACCAAACTCGTATCGTTACTCACGCAAAAAATAAGCTCGGTCTATCAAATAAAGATGTTTTGTTTATATTCTTCGTTAAACTACACAACTTGAATCGGACAAAATGACATCCCATTGACCAAGTTCATGTTGTTAATGCTTTACCAGGAAATGAATCATGAATAACGGTGCATTTCAGAATAAATAAAAATGTTAGTGTACAGAGTATTGCTCACTGAAGTACGGAGTATTGCGGTACAGTGTACGGAGTATTGCTCACGGAAATTAAGTAAATTCGAGGTATAGCTAGTGTTATTCGGTAAATATTACTCACATTTTTTTTTAGATATTGATCAATAAATGAAAATTGGAGAGTATAAAAACTACATCAAAACATGCTGTAATGCACGAATCCTGAGGTGAGCCCGAACATCCCTCGAGATTTTAATTGTAATACTATAGATGTACACCAGTTTGACAGGGTTTAGAGTATGATTACTACATATTTATCGTACATATTTATGTTACTACGCCATTGTCTTAAACATAGATCTTTCTTAACGTACATTCAAATGCTAACTGACTCGCCCAGAGTGCCGGAATCATACATCCTGCACACAGCAGCGTCTCTAACCAATGGTCAGGCTCTTACCATATTTTGTGACTGCATGTTGCAACTAACCCATATCATGTTGCCAACTGATCACCATAACTGTCTTATGATAAAGGTTATTCAATGAACATAACATTTGCGGACTAAAGTCTTGGATATACCCATCAGTTCATGTGTATACAAACTGTTCAACATAAATACCTGTAAGCTATAAATAGATAAATCCCCAATGAGCACTATGTTTCTTAAAAAATGGGACGGATCCCATTGAGGAAATATCTGTACACAGGCATCACCATGTTCAATAGAAATGCTCCATCACACACAAATTATTCTTGAAAAAGCTTTTATGACAGGAAAATACAAAAATATTACAAAAATCAATAGAGCTGATAAATCCCCTTTCATTTAATAGCACTTTATTGAATATGATTTGATAAAGAATCTATCTTAGAACTGTAAAACATTACATACTTTTTCTTACTTAGTAGAATGTGTAGTGGGTAAGTCACATTATAGTGGATATTACATGAGTGTCTTTCCATATTGAATTTATTAAACGAGTTGAATAAAATAATAAAATGCGAGTCTCCGCCGAGCATTTTATCGATTTTTTTCAACGAGTTTAATAAATTCAATGTGGGAAGTCACAAACGTAATGTTCTTTTTATCACATGTTAGCCTTTTCGGCCGAAACAGAAAAAATCTACTTATTTTTCACTATAATAAACGCGCCATTTCGACGACGTCGCCTATCCTTTGAGTGACGTCGCGTGATAGCTTTATTACACTAGTGCATTATCAAAAATAAATAATGGCTTTATTACGCTACCGCGACGTCAAACATGTGATAATAAGATACATTTGTATATGTAAGGTCATCTATGTATTGAGGTAAAATTCAGTTATGTTCTGTTTAGTTTGTTTAACTTATTATCTTATCTATGACATGGTTTACAACCAATACTTACACTAAAATAGTCAAGTTCACTCGTTTGAGGTTTAAAGCAAGCACACTTTTTGAATGCAAAAGGTTGTTACAATGTTAAATAGGTACTAAGTATCATTTTTGGCTAATTTTTTAGGTTAATTTAGTGTATTTGGAAGCGTGAGCAAACGTGCAATACTCTGTACAGTTAACATCAATACTCCGTACACGCACTTCTATCTATTTTGGTGTGTATCTTTGTTGTACTTTGACCAATTTTACTTAAATTCGGACTTAAGACATTAATGGTTAAATATAAACAGAATGCTCAGTTCAAAAAAAATATACCTCGGTAAAGCACTCATTCCAAACGTATGTAAAGTGATGTGGTCAATATTTGCGTGTGAGCAGCAGCTCAATACTTGTTAATTTGAACACTTCTACGAATACCTGGTATAATATATGGCGTACTATAAAGTTATAAAAATATCCGAAGACGTTAAAACCTAGTTGGGATGATGTAGGTAGTCAATTGTTTGGGAAATATCGTCTCTGAACTTACCCTGGTGTACACGAGAATGTCACGAAAATTGATGACATTACTCACCTTTGCTAGCAATATCCGGTGTACGGTATACCGCAGTGTGTATGATAGCAGTATAAAAACCCATGAACATTGAGAAATCTACGCCTGGCTAGAATAAATACGTTTTGTATATTAATCATCAACTCCGCAATGGGTCCCACAGGCTAAGTTTGCCAAAATTCCAGGGGGACTTTCGTATCCCCCCTCTCTAAACCCCTGGAATCTTCTCGCTATAAATACATGCGTTTACCAGAGGTTAAAGCCTGGCTTTAAGTAAAATCACTGGTTGGCCCCTCTGAGCAAATTAGCTGGTACGACCCCCTCCCGGTTAGAAAACAATATATCGCTGGCTTAGAATTAGAATGTCGTAAGGAATGTCGTAAGTACTACTTACGACCTTATAAGACTCATGCATAATTAAAATCTGCATATCAAGGGGCTTCTTATATGCCTCTTTTCATGTCGACCAAACTGAAATTTAAAACGTTTGTTTTTCCATAAGTCTAGAGTAGTTATTAGACTATTTTTCTTGTTTTCTCAAAATATTGATTTTGTTCTTACGACCTTCTAATTCTAAGCCAGTGATATAGTCGGAGCATTGCGACTCATATTAGTTGTTTTATTGAACGAATACTAACCGTTGAATATTAACTTCAAGCGAGTGTACTATTAGAACTGATATGATATAATAGGCCAAAGCTAGTATGAGCTATGAGGCTATATTGTGCGCCCAGGATAATGTGATATATACAAACATGAATCGGTTTGGTCAACTGTTGCACATTTGGTTTTACATATCACTTTTAAAAAGTAAACAGATAAGGTCAGCATTGTACGCAAAACATCATTGATAATCGTGCACATCTGACTTATTCACCTTTGTCCCGCCTTTCTAATTATCGTGGGAGCACTATATATCATGTTACAAAAAGTGTGGCCAATTTGTCCACCAAAACACAGGTAACGGTTAAAACCGGCAAATGTACTAGTATTCGGTCAGCACAGGTCATTTTCACCACATGCTCTCGGTACGATTTAAGGGTCTGACAAGAAGAACGCGTACAGGTTTACATGTATTATGTAACGTACTAACGTATATTATTAATTTATACCGTACTAATGTCACAGGTGCTTGTCTGTCACGTACACTATGACAAACATCTGTGACTATGTCAGTGACAAATATGGCTGGACTTTGTGTTGGAAACAATACCACAATCTTACTATATATAACCACAGGTAAAAGGATCATTGATGAAGAGGAGTTTTTTACAGAAATTGATATATAGTTTTTTTTCAATGATACGGTTACCTGTGTGCATGTATAATTTATAACACTCACCTTTTCAAAATACTGTCGAATCAGATGATCGGGAAGTTGTCCCGGTTTCTTTTCCTTTGATTGAGGCAACATTGCCCGTATATCATACACCTCAGGGTAGGACTTGTCCGTAACCCCACTTTCAACATTCGTGTCAGACATCTTGAATGAATAAAGGACCTTAATAAAGGGCCTTTACAACTGTATCCACATTTACACAAACACACGTATTTAATCCACTAGCCACACTGTGAAGACGACACAATATGTCGTTGACCTATAATGTGGAGAGATATGATAGAACGTACGCTACCTCTGTACGTGAGTGAGTATGAACTTGTAACGCACAGTGTAAACACAGCGAGAACTTATCAAATAGTACACTCGAGGTTTTACAATATTTTACAATTATATTTATTAGAAGTATTAAACTGTTAGTGGTCGATAATTATAAATGTACTTACACGTATATGTACGTGTCGTGCGGAGATAATGACGTGATCCTTACCTTTATGCGTGGATATATAGCGAGGTTTTCGCGTTGAACATTTCAATTTCCGCGAGAAAATCATGAAGTATAGGTCCTTAAGATTTGTCATTGTATTACAGATCGAGCGTGTTGTGAAAAATAAAACCGGGGTTATAAATATATTAGAGATATTGGCTATTAAATTATGCTAAAAGGGGTCGAGGAGCACGTCAATTTATCCGTACTGTTTATCAAATGCATGCTATAATCGTTGCATAAATTTATCCGAGAAAATGATAAACATGTATGTTTTTTGCAATGTTGCATTGATGTATACGAATGCGTGCAATACATACTGCGCTGCTGCATACAAATAACGGTGATTAAGGCCTTTCAAACTGTTCTTAGTTTCTCGTCCAACGGCGTAAAAGAAGTTTCGGCTTCACTTATTTGGCGCGTTAATAAATGCAAAGTGTCACAAAACAGTTGGTCAGACGAACTTGCGACGATTTTGGAACTGTAATTTGGTATGAACTCCTGTAAACCCTTTCATTTTCGTAGAAATTAAATTTCGTGGAGTACGAGAAATGGTAATTTCATCGCATTTTAATCAAATCCTTGGAATAAATGTAAAGAAAACCCCCTATTAAGTTGTGATATAAAACCGAACTTAGTACAAAAACTACCCATTCACGTGGGTTGTTCAAATTGGAACGCAAGTGATGTTATATCTTTCTTGTACCAATGCTTTTTTTTTTAAAATAGTGAGCTGTAAATCAAAGATCATAAAATTGTATTAGCTTTAAATTGATACCTCACATTTTAAAATCCGTTCAGTGTACTGTTGATTCAAAGTTATCTGTCACAACCGCGTAAACAAACATTCAACCCGATCGATTATTACAGGTGTGTCAGGATTTAGTCCTAACATCATTAGTACATTTAAATGATCAAAACTTTAACTGCCCAATAGCCGAGTGGTTAACAGCTATGGTTTTGTGAGTCTTATTTTAAAAATGTATCAATTTACTGCGAGTTCAAATCCAAACAATGCCTAGATTTTTTTAATTTTTCTTAAACTATGTACGAGGGGTGTTCGATATGTATTGTCACTTGGGTCACAAATCAGAAAATTCGTTAATATCTTTAAATCTTTATGCATTTCTAGAACCATCAAGATTTCCGCGATATTTGGTAATAAAAATCAATAAAATTTAATTACCGGAATGTTGTTTCTGTTGTCTTTTCAAAGGGCTAGTAATAGACACTGCGACTTTTTGCGAATAACTGTCGATTAAAACTTCCTTTCGGGAAATAATCTTATTCCACAACTATCATACCGTAAATAATATAAATTCCTTCGATAAAACATGATTTACTGTACTTGATTGCCATTTTTTAACAAAATAAGAGCATTTCAAAGTCGCGAAAATAGGTGTCAAAATTAGTCAAAAAAGCATGCTACTTTTCAATGAAAAATTTCGATTAGTTTAATTGATTGGAATTTGACATATCATACTTGTATGTAAGCCATTGACCTTCAACATTGGTTTTTTTGGAAGAATTTGCGATCAAAGTACAATTGATATGAAGTTATTGGTGCGTGAAACAACAAGCATCATTTGGTATAAATAAGAGTGATCTCCCTTGTTTTGACCGTCTTACTCGTAGACAACAAATAATTTCATTTTGATTTAAAGTTCTAATGGAAGTATAAGAATCCAGTTATCGTATCGTATGTTGCAGTTTAAGGAGTACTGACACTTACTTTTCTAAACAGCTACTGCAAAGATGACACACATTTAGCTTAAAATTAACATAAGGCCAGTGTACTCGAGCATACCCTCTTCTAAGTTCAATAAATTACTTAGTTGTTGACGAAAGGCTATGTAATTTTCCAGATATAGAATAGAAACGTGCACCTTTTAGACAGTAATCGTAGAATCCTTCTAAATATTGCCATAGAAAAATGCAAAGGACAATGACAATACATATCGAACACCCCTCGTATATTAATGTTTTTGCTCAATCCGGTGATTACATACATACAATGAATAAACTAGGTCTATTCGCATTTGTATTCCAACACACAGTGATTGAGTTTATCCTACGAAGCTGGATTTTTCTGCAATTTTTGCATTCAATGTACTAGTAAATATAAAAAAAACATAGCGTATCTATACCAAGCCAGCTACTTTTTTCGCAAAGAAAAGTATGATAAAATTAATTTGTCGATAGAAAAAAAAAGAAAAAAATATTATGAAAAGCATTACAAAAAAAGCGTATCAGACTGGATTCGAACCTTCACTTTGATTTCACCAATGATGTATGCTGATATCATGCATTTAACGCACTACGCTAAGAACGCTTATGAAATATTCTACGCTTATTTTAATACATAAAGCTATGGTCAAAGATGGTATGAGAAAAATAAGAGCGCTGATTGGTCAATATATGCATTTACCTATTAGGAAATGGAACATTCTGGCGGTTTTGACAGATATCTTTGAATCGACAGTAGCTGTAACAATACGTCAATTAACACTGTCAACTCGTGTATACTAATCCTTAAGGTGATTCCCAACTCTTCAGTTGAGCGGAAGTTTAGAAATCGGTGTAAATAAGACGTATTGAAAGCGTCTGACTACCTTGATGAAATAGTACCAAAAACTTAAAATTAATGTGTCAGCATGTTCTCATGTTTTAAAATCGCGAATTTACTGTAAAGTTATTACTGTATTATACTATAATAAGCTTGCAGAATAAAGCTATAGCTGAAATGTTATGTGCCATTTATTCCAAACGTTGAAACACCAACACTCGCGAATACTAGCTACAACGTATGTGAAACGTAATATAATGCGCCCACACAAAATTGTATCCAAGTTTTAATATGTGTTTAGCAAGCATCCCGACTACTTTAGAGGAATGTTCTTTTGCATTATTTCGTAAGATTTTAGACTAGCTAATGCACAAGAGCATGGGCTTATCTTTAAATATACACATTTTTCAAAAACAAATTATCGCGAAAACTGGATACAACGTATTTAAAACGTTAATTAATGTATTTTGTAAACTCTCCAGGTTTTCGACATTTCCGAAATCACTTAAGTGTCAATTAAAAAGATCTAGCCGAGCAACTGCCATGAAATCTGGGATAAAACTTCTATAATAGTTACTCTACTTGTTGCAGGTACGTAAACAGTATGTTGTTCAACTATTTTTTTCGCATAACTTAAAAATGATAAATCACATATTTTAAAATATCATTTAAAATACATATAACATGCATGGTCTAAAAAACGTTATCGTGTGATTCCGTATATACGAAAATTCGTGCATGCCAAGTTCCATGTAATTAAATGTCAAACTTTTTCGGTGAAATCACGCATGTTAATTAACATGCGTGGTGAAATGCAAATATCAGTTTTAGGGGGGTCCCCAAAATCTAAAAATATCTTGAAAACTAGCCGAGCAAAACTGTTATGGGTTTGCACAATCACTATCATGAGTGTGTTCTTCATAAAAATCAGGTGTTTAATACCTCTTGTACAGAAAAGATTAAGAGTTGGGAATTACCTTAAATGATTCGGAAAATGTCACTTTTTCTGACCAAATTCGGTCCCATTTAGTTGTTGGTTTTTTAATGCGGGAACAAATACAATATTTTAAATAACTTGTATGGTGAAATGGTGTCATGCAATGTCTTATTCGTCAACTATTTGATAGTTTAAGAAATTCTAAAGGGTGTAATTTTATTTGGAGATGAACCCCATGCATGTCATCCAAATACCGCAACATGCTAGAAAAGGGTTGCGAATATCAAATAATTTTTGGAAACTGGTGGAGTATTTACAATTAAGCAAGTAGCTCAATGTGTTGGCACATCATTAGGAGCTATTCATACAAGTATCAAACATATTACAAATATTAGGACGATAAGTATACAAATGTAGTTTGGGTACCCCTGTTTGCTTTGAGATGCCAGCCATATGCCCTTGCACACTGTCCAAAAATAGTTTAAAACCAGATTCTAGATAAAAAAAGTCGACCGTTTGCAAATGTAATGACCACAAACGAGACACGGGTTCATTTTGTCACCCACGCTACAGATCCATAAACAAATATGGACCAGCGAAGACAGAACAAAAGTATGCATTGCCAAATGCACCATGGACGCCAGTAGAAATGTACACCTTTTTCCTATAAACTAAGTTTCACAATTGAAAAATGCCAAGCTTAACAAAGTAGAAAGGTATATTCCTTCAGAAATTGAAGAAATACTCCGATAATCGCTGCCAAGCCAAATATTTGAAGGATGGCATGCTATTGCAGAGCAATGAGTCTCCACCTGCAGCAGCCATTAACGCGTTTTTCTGAGAAGCATGAAGGGTCTTCTTGTATTCTTTATTTGTTTCAAACGACGGTTCAAATGAATTGTCGGAAAAATATCGGGTACGTTAAGATCTAGGTTTTGCTCATGTCCAGTATATGCACAGTGTACCTAGAAATGATAACAAAATCGCATTTTAAAAGAGGAATAACTGAATGAAACCTCGGCGTCGCATATATATCGGAGATGAATTCTCCATTGGGACCAAAGGCTTGTTTCATAAAAATCTATCATGGATAAATTTGTATGGGCTTAGTTTCATTCCAATTTGAACAACCCTCGCATACCGGGATTCGGTGCAACTAATGAAAGTCAATCAGACTTATTTAGCACCCCACATGTCAGTTTTAAGAAACTTTAATCGTCATTAAGTAAAAGTTATAGTTAGAGAACTAAAACATGAAGTTATCTCATTTTGTCACTCTTGTGGGCGGAGCCTGAGAGTTGAGACTGGTTTGTACCATAGTCCAATCGTGAGTGAAATAACGGCTATGCACGGAAGTTACCGCACTCCATTAATTAAGCTCCACCTACTCGGTTGAATTTTCGTAAGTGCCGCATGTCCTCCACATAAGAAAAATAGGTCAGCAGACCGCAGTATATGACTGAAAACATACTGAAAACTTTAAAACGATAAAAAACATAAAATACAACAGTTTATGTTTCTTGTATACAACAGGCAAATATTGGATACACAGCCATGACCGCTTGGAAAAGGGATATAGATTAATGTCCACACTGCGGAAAACCATCTACGTGACTAATTTATGCTAAGGTTCAGAGGCGCAGAGAGATTGGGATACATTTATGGTGTTGAACTGCTCCGAGGTTGTAGCGTGTCACATGTTGTCAGTGACGTTGCTAGTACGTGAATAATCGTGCTTCACGAATCTTGCAGCTCTGGACCATAAACAGTGGATTAATTTGGTGGTCAGGGTAGGGTGACCAGACACTTGAGGCGTTTTCCACAGTTGGTCGAACATAGGTTTCGTAAGCATTTCGAGGGCTCAGTGCAAAACTATTGTACATGCATCTATAAATTGGTTTAGTCACCATAGTTTTGCACCAAGCCCTCGATTTGCTTTAGACGGTTAGGAGGGCTGGTTCGTACGTTAACGTTACGTCTGATGAGAGAGAAGGCTGGGTTAGCTTTTTGTGATACTGATGTACATGTATGAGGGTTGTCCGTAAAGTTCGTGGACAGCCCACAAAAATTAGTTAAACTTTCACTTCAGTCTTAAAATTCATACCATATATAGAACGCCACCTTGTGAATTCGAATATCGCCCAGCAATGAGAATAATCATATACGTTTATTATAGTTTGTAAGGCAACGCATGTAGCGCGCTTTGCAGCAGTCCAAATTTTGAACTTAATGTTATTAAGTTCGCTATCATTCAGCCACCGTAACTCTTTTGTAATTATTATTAGACCGCTCATGGAAAACTGTGCAAAAGGAAAACAATTCGATTTTATGTTTCGATAATCTTTAATAAATTTCAATAAGCAAGATCTGATGAGGTATCATGCGGCTGCTGTCCGATTACACAAAGAACGATAAGCACCGAAGTGTCAATTAAGTTTTTGGAGGTATTTGGTCGAAATGAGTTAAGAAGGGACCTACACAAATGTTTTACCATCCTTGATATTTTTGCAAACTATTTCGTTTGTAAATCACGAATAGATATATACTAGTACTTAATCGGAAATGATGTGTTTATGATTATATTTTTACGGATATTAATCTCACAATGCTACTAAAAGTCTTGTCCACGAACTTTACGGATGCCCCTCGTATTATCAATGTCAGTTGTCCAAGAAAGGTCAGAAGAGATTGTGAAACCTATATATTTTGCTTGCTAAATTGTGGTGAGAGTTGAGTCGTGGAAAGAATACGTATTGTTAATAGATGTCCTTTTGTGGTGTTAAGGATGACTTCACGTGTGTCTGGATTGAAGGACATCTGTCAATCGATGTCATGGAATGAGAGGTTGTCAAGTTCTGCTAAAAGCTGGTGTGAGTTTACTTTAAGGAGGCATTCATCAACGATGATTATCGCTGTGGTTTGAACTTTGGACGACAGGTCTTTCATATAGGTCAACAAGAGATGGGTCCCTTGACGCTACCTTGGGGGCGCCAGATGTAACAGTTAAGATGGCAAGATGAAAGTCCTTAAGGCCACCTGCTGGGTTCGAAACGGCAAATAATCTTTAATCCAGGAATGGGTCAGACCTCTCTGATATCATAGTGGTCAAGTATCTGAAGAAAACGGGTGTGTGGAACTTTGTCATACGCCTTGGAAAGTTATCGTAAGGTATGGTATCGATTCGCATGTTATTGTTTTATGCCTTGCACAAAGCCATTGCTGGGTGTTACAAGTTGTGCGTCGCAGCAGGAGCTGTTCTATAAATATAAAACAGGAGCTGTGTTATCTATGTCCTGGTCGCAGAGAAGTCTTTTCCTGAACTCATACTAATCGGTACTCAGTTAGGGTGTTTGAGTTTCAAACTAAGAAGTCGGGTTTGTATTTTGGCTGAACCTGGCGCTTTGTGAACCTTATTGAAGGTTATAAAGTAATTTGTGGACACCTTTAATTGTTACAAATATAGAATTGGGACTTAGTATATGACTTTCTTACTTAGTAGTAGACTACGGTTGGGCGATGTGTTTCGTCCTCTTTAGTAACAACAGAAGTGAGTTGGTCGTTGAATAGAGTAACGTACCTTCTGTTTAAATTGTCAGGCCATCTTTCTTGTGGACAGTACGTCAACACTGTCATTATCTGAAATTGACATAGCCCCAGAAGACGTTGGTGTTTTGGTTCTAAAGTTGCAAGCATACCAGAGATTTGAACTTCATTGGTTGATATTATCTGCTTGTATTTGGTCCAGTCAGATAGGAAGACAACTTGATCTGAACACATTCGAGTTTCTTAAGTCATCTGATTCACGCACATTTTTGATAATCCAGGGTTGGTTAAATCTTTGTGAACTCTGTCGTTGAATGACTTTATCCTTAATTATGTCACTTGGTCGTTTATGAAACGCTTTTCAGTGTTTCCTACCTAACTAGAGACGAAACTGGTTGGAAACCCAGATGTAGTCTCGCGTGTATCGGTGCTATACACTGAGCACGTTAAAGAACCAAGGAGTCGAAATGAGCTAGGGTAACGCACCCGGATTCCTCGTATCACACCTCTATCTCTTGATTTTAAGTCTGCCTCTACAAATGTCTACGTCCCCATAAGGGGTTTGACATTAATGGAAGATAGATAGATAAGACTCCAGGCGAAATTGAGAAGATTGCAAAGGACAGACGTCAGAGCAGCCTTATGTGCCAGTGGGCACGAAGAGGATAAGTAAGTAAGTAACATATTTGTTCACTAATATAGTTCATAATAGAATCTAGCACGATCAATCTAAAATATCATAACAACATTCTTGTGGTTTTGTAAACTTGAAGGGGAATAACTGCTGCGAGATACTTGGGATCCGCATTTTATGATTTTCTACGTTAAGTACACTTTGTCTTTGGATTATAGCCCTTTAATGATCTTCCATAAAAAATGGCTGCAGAAGTCGCAAATAATCCTGGTAATTTATGTGAATTACAATTCAATGTAATGTATTCGTTCATGTTAAAGATTAGATAATGAAACATGGCGTTATATTTAACATAATACCGGTGTTGTCATTTCTGAAATATGTCTCACAGGCATGTTATCATGATGTGGAGTGAACGCTGTCGTGTTTTATTTTTTAATCAGCTGATTGCCTAATCGATAATACCAACACCGAAATATGGTGAAATATTCGATGTCATATAAGAAAAACTTACTTTATGGTGAATGAAAAATTGGTATGATTGATACAGAGTTTCAAATGGTAATATTTTCATTATTCTTGCCCATAGGCAGCCAGCAGGTACCTTACTACTTCCCCAGTCAATTCAGATTGAATTCAACCTTCTCATTGTTTACCTATATTTAGAAAGACAAATATCAGGAACTGGAGTGCCTGTTACATAACTTGTCGTATTTTTTTATTTATTCACTCAAATTCTATATGAGGCCTACAAAAAAGAGGTTTGTTTCCGGTTACCCGACAGACCGTATATTTTAACCCCCGACTTGAAAGTTTTTATGTACAAAAATCGTCATCCGAATTATCATAAAGATCATTGCATTAATTCAGGGTTCTCGGCTATGCGTAATTAAGCGTATTTGGACGCATACTTTTTTAATTAGACACTTAAAATAACCGATCTACGAGTTTTCAGGATGCGCCGTTTTTCTTTCGCACGCGTTTGACCTTAGGTCATAAATTTGTCGCAAACGCCTATCGAGTAATTGACAGACAAGAGGCGGAGTTATTTACCTTGTATGTGCCTTGTGAACTAATCAGTGTTCATGAGTCACCATCAGGAACTTTTAATTGATGCATCAAGATGATCTTGATTAAAGACAGATAATTATGTTATTACAAACCGTTATGTAAACACGTACGCTTTAATTGATCTATCGATTTTATTTGGTAGCCGTGAGATGATTAATATATCCGGGTAGTTTGATCATAATTGTTATTTTTGTCGTATGTATGTTAATTTTAAAAACATAGAAATGATGACTCAAAACGAATGTATCTGAAATTTGCAGTGCAAATATTGAGTATCAAAAAATTGTAATTCATATTCCGTGCAATTAATTCCCAGATAAAAATATCACAACTATCCAACAAACTTATTCCTAAATGTAAGTCGTCATTTTCATCAAAAGCATGTGCGGTGTCAATCTCTACGCTAAGGACTTTTGATGTAACCGAAGCTCTGTTCATGCAGCAAGCGAATATTGTCCCGTAAATTGTGTTTTTTATATGTGTGTTAAATCTGAGAAATTGTTTCCGATCAGAGTGATGTAACAGACTTTTTTTCTGAATTTCCTGGGAATGATTTGGTCACTTGCGAACATTAAAACCGTGTAATTGATGAAGTGGTCAGATAGCAATAAGCAATAAAGGGAGCTGGTATTATTTGAGTTTTTAACAAATTTATTGACATTCAAACATTAGCATACGCGTAAAGGATAGAAACTACCGGAAACAGTGCACCAGGGTTTTGTTACCATGTAAACAAATGATGAAACATGGCAAGTTTATTGATTGCCGTTAGATTGAACAAATGCCAACACATTTGTATTAACAATTTCACACTATTAACACTCAACAAATAATAATATGAAAGCATTGTGCAGGAACAGGAACATAACAATTCTTTGATTCTGATGTTCAATTAAAGTTTAGTCTAAAAAAAAACACGACCTACCGACCCATGTTTTTTTTGGGCATGTAGCCAGAAACAAACCTCTGTTTTGTGTAGGCCTGACAGGTATCAGAGGGTATCAGCGTGTAGCTATGATATTTTACTTTCAGGATATATCAACACATCAGGCATTTATTCATACCCTTTACACAACATAAGTTAGAATCGCGAATTTGGCCGTTCAGTATATACACCAGAAACAAACGGCAATGGCAGAGTTTTCACGATTGAACAACTATGGATGACTCGACATCCAGTCTAGCCAATCAAATGATCTCTCAGAAATCTGATGAGTTTGAAAGATTATCTGAATACTAAATAGAAATGGGAAATTGACTAAGGCGAATTTCGTACATTTTTAGCTCACCTGTCACAAAGTGACCGAGTGAGCTTTTGTGATCACTCTTCGTCCATCGTCTGTCTATCAACAATTGGCTTGTGTAGACACTAGAGGTCACACTTTTAGCTTTGTCTTTATGAAACTTGGTCACAATAATCATCTCAACAAAATCTAGGCCAAGTTCGATATGGGGTCATCTGGGGTCAAAAACTAGGTCACTAGGTCAAATCATAGAAAAACATTGTGTAGTCACTAGAGGTCACAATTTTGACTTAATCTTTATGAAACTTGGTCACAATGATCATCTCAACAAATTCTTGGTCAAGTTTGATATTGGGTCATCAGTGGTCAAAAACTAGGTCACAAGGTCAAGTCATAAGAAAAGTTGCAATAAAGGCTGAATTTTCTTACTTAGTAAATGTAAATAATTACTAAGGTCACCATAGGGGTGTGCATGCACTACTACGACAGTTGAGAGACCTAGGGCCCTTCGGCCCCCTTGTTTATAAAAATTGCCTTTGCTCGCTGAACTTTTGGGAAATATGCAAAAAATGATCATAGGTCAACACACTTATTTATCTGCCCTTCAGTATGCAAATTTGGAGAAAAACACTAGTTTCATGAGCAGATCATAAGCTAGGTTCGAAGATCTATGATTATTTTTGTATTTTTCTGAATGAGAATGAGTATAAAAACTACATACCCATGTAATATAACACATCCATATCTTAGATAATTATTCGATCATACCATGGCAAAGCACTATGCTGATTTAAATCCTTCCCTTAATTTATTTGATACTGCAGCTTCCTGATAAAGAGTTAACCCAGATAGGCTACCTAATCTGAATACATGTATATAAAGGTTATTTGAAAATAGTGTCAATTTTGTCACATGTGTAACTGCATTAATTTTGTTATGACAGTTTTGAGATTTGACAGTGCTTTGATTTATTTTAGCTAGGTAATTTACAGTAAAACACAATGTCATGTATATTACAGTCCAGTCACGGGTAAGAATACAGAAATATGGTTCGACAGACATGTCGTTTTTGGGCCCTAAATTGGGCCCAATTCCCCTATCCAAAAAGTTTTATTCCCCTATTTCTGAAAAAATTCCTCTCCAAAAAACTTCTTATTGTGTGTTTCCCAACCATCCATTTCTTGATGTGCATGTATGGAAATTTAAACTTTTAAGACGTGAGCCAATGTTTGCTTCAATCATTGACCTTTTTCGTGTGTCACTTTCATGAAAAACATTGCTTTTCTCGCTTTTCCCCTATTCAAAGACCTAAATATACATAATTATATATATTTAGGTCTTTTCCCTTTTTTAGTGGTAATTTTAAAATGTTGCAATTTTCCCCTCCTGAAAGGCCCCACCACCATTCACCCAGCAATGAAAAAAATGTAGTATATATATGGGGAGTCATTTTAAATTGTAATTGTCAATACAGTAAAACAATTGTATATCAAACCCGACATTTGAATTACCCTAACAGCATTCATCAGTTAAGGCTCTCTTCTTTAAAGTTACTTAGTTAGCATGCTGAATTCTAACCCAACCAGCCGTTTCAGCAATATACACATAGAGGAAATCTTGATGTGCTAAAACTACCGATAAAACACAGCTACAGCTGAATAACTTTAAACTGACAATAAATCTTCTTAAGAAAAAATATTGCTGTGGTTAAACTGTCTTAATGTGGAATATTGGCTATGTTAGAATCGAAATAATGAATATGTACCTGTGTTTTATCTATAATAAAGCACTTTCACTTGTTCGGATGCGTACATTAAATCACTCATGCTATGCACTCGTGATTTAATTACTACCGTATGTATTCAAACTTGTAACTGTGTTATATTCTACGATAAAACACAGTTACATAATAATTATTTCTTAAATTTATAGAAGACAATTGTTAATGTCTGTTTCAGCATCTTGTGTTATTGAGAAATGTTGCATAACATAGTCAAACAGTACAGCTAACATGTAAGGATGGAAGGAGGTGATGGAGTTACCACCCCTGCCAGTTTGACATCATCAGTGGCTTCTGGCTCTAAGGACATTGACACAGGATCTGTTGGTAAGGATACCAATATAAGTTATTTTAAAATGTTTATTTAAATCTGCGAAGGTTAACTTGCCTTAACAATAAATGTGGATGTGGTTAGTTTGCTTGATTAGCATACATGCCAGATCTCCTGCATCATGCGTGAGTCTCACACATTTGAGGCTCTACTCCTGCATGATCAGAGGCCAATTTATCAAATCTCACGCATTTCTTGGGCGTACTGGAACCTGACATTTTTTGTTAACATTATGAAAATGATCACAAATATTAGATTAATTGCTACATGAAGCATGCATGGTATTGTCATCAAAGTAAGATAAGTGAAACTGCATATTAACTTCAATAATTTAAGTTTAAAGTTTCAGCAAGGAAAATCTCCTGCATTTTAATGAAATCTCATGCATTTCCATCACCAATCTCACGCACATGGGTCTGCAAAACATGGCATGTATGTTGATTAGTAACACTGTTGATTTGGGTTTGATTCCCGGTGGAAGCTGTTGAAGACCTTTCCATGAAAATGTGACAATATTATTGATTTTCCTCCACATGTGGAGAAGTTGCTGGTTCCTTGTGGAAGGGAAAGATAATTTTGCAGTTCTGGTCAAAGGTCCAGGATACAGTCCAGGAAAACTGGTTTGGTGAGTCTGTCGTCGCATATAATTGAAAAATTATTGAGAAATGGCATTAAACCTGAATGAACAAACTTTCTTGATTCATTGAGCCCACCTTTCTTGTGTAGTTGGTAGAATGCTAAAATTGGTACTCAAACTTTGGGCGGTTCAGTGTCAGGTTATGTTACTCCATGACATTGACTACGGCCATGTCCTCAACAATGTCCAAATGTGGAAGAGCAGGTAAGTATTGATGAACGATTATTTATTATATTGTTATTCCAGGATAGTTGGTTTGGTCAACTGTCTATGATTGGCTGTATATGATGAAAAATGCTATTAAACACTGAATTATTCTATGCTACATAACTTAGTATTCAGCTTGCCTATCCTTATAAATTTAAATCATGTCATTTTGTACCACCATTAGAAATACCATGTGTGACCCTGCATCTCATTAGTGAACATATCTAGTGTAAGCAAAATTATTTCACATTGATTCATAGTGTTGTGGCAATTTGTTGGATACTTAAATTATTAAAATTACTGGAAATATTCCCCTATGAAGGTATAGTGGTACATACAGTCTGTTATACCTGGGTCACACATCTGGCTGGTATTCAATATTGATTTTATTTAATTGGAGAATAAGGATAGCCAATCATATCGCCTGTTACTGACCAAGAGTTTATTATGGTGTGAGCTAACTGGTTGTCCTTATCCGTAAGTCAAGTAAGATCAATATTGAATACCACCCCTGATCAATATTGAATACCACCCCTGATCAATATTGAATACCACCCCTGATCAATATTGAATACCACCCATGATAAACATTGAATACCACCCATGATAAACATTGAATACCACCCCTGATCAACATTGAATACCACCCCTGATAAACATTGAATACCACCCCTGATCAACATTGAATACCACCCCTGATCAATATTGAATACCACCCCTGATCAATATTGAATACCACCTCTGCTGGATACTATTTTGTAACAAATATTATTTTAGCATCTAGTGAGATGGCGACAGCAAAGAGTGAATCCAGTGAAGATCTGAGGACAGTCCGGCCCCTTAGTATGAGAGAGGTCTGGGAGATCTACATCAGAGCCGTAAAAAGTCAGGATCAATCGGCAGATAATGTGGAGGTAATAGCTGCTGAAGAGTTATCACCCTTTTTTCGTTAAAAAAATATTTTCTCATTAGGATGAATGAAATAAATTTATATTGAATGTGTAAGTGTCAAATCATTAAATTTTTGCGATAGAAATTTTGATCCATCTTGGCTGAAAATGAGTAGCTATTTTTTTCTCACACCATCAACCTCTGATATATATTAATTATATTTTTAAGCCCCGGCATCTACTGACACATGAGGCATATAGTATTTGTCCAGTCTGTTTGTTTGTTTGTCTGTTAGAAAATGTTAACCAAAACTTTTCATGTTGTTGAAACTAAATTATTTTTTAAGTACACCAAGGCATTGCTATCAAAGTTGGCATACTTGTTAACCATCATGAACACCTTACATTGTCAAAGCCATGTGACACTATCCAATTTTTTCAACAGAACTATGACCCCTTGATTAACCTAGCTAGTTTTTATGGACAAGGCTTCCACTGGGGCATAAGCGTTTCTTGAAAGCAGTCTTGTTCCCGATAAGAGATAAGTCACATTGTACAGTCAGAACTCGATATAACGACACCCGATATACTGAAAAATTCATTATACTGACATCATATTTAGGGACAAAAGTATTAAAACGCTCTTGGTATCAATTCAGTATACTGACATATTCGTTACAACAACATTTTTCTTGGAAACGAACAGCGTCGTTGTATCGAGTTGTGACTGTATACACATTATCTCCATACTAGGTTTGAAAAAAAATCTGTGCTTTTCCAAGTATTAGATATTTAAAGAATTGTTTTTGTTCTCTTTGCAGAAACAGTCCTACTTGCTGAATCTTTTGTTGAAGTTATGTGCAAGGGAATTGAAACAAGGATCCCTTCCTAATTTCTGGTAAGTTTATCATTCTGAAATAGAGTAGTTGTTTAAATCTATTTGACTATAGCATCTTATTCATGTATAATGACTGTCTGTGAATTTAGGATTTTAAACGACTTGCCTGAATCGGCAAAACTGAAGTTTTCCTATATACTAGATGTATAATTACTGCAGAAGTTACTTGCCCGGATCAGCAATTACTTGACCCGGACAATCGGACATTTGTGCTAATTTCGCAGACTCACAGTAATGACCATTCTGCTTTGCCATTATTATTGTATTTTCCAAGGCATCAGAATACTATATATATATATACACACACGGTATATATGGTGGAAAAGCTGCTGTTTAATATGTTTAGTTCACAATTTGATTTGGTTTTCCAAGAGCAAATGAAACACAGGTTATTAGGAAGATTGGTAAATAAGGATTGTTGGCTGACATCACCTATTATTAACTTGCTGCAAATTGAGTGCTATAAATGAACTAACAATCTCATTAACTGTTGGGTCCAATAGCTAAGGGGACTTTGTTAAGGGCCAAACCCCTTATTGGCAACCAGGTTGTCCCTTATGGGTACATACCCATGATCCAGGCAAAAATGCTCAAGGGCCCAATTCTAAAAACTACCAAGTTACATCCCCACCTGAGGCTCTTTGTTGCTATTTCAGCAGTAATATAAGGGGTCTTGTTCAATAAGGCCCTTTGATACCAACCCCATCATCAATTTAGCCTGATGTCGTCCAACATCTTCAACACCATCCCCTCTTAAACGCTATACCTATATTGCTACCAAACTTTACAGAAATGCTACTGGTGTTGACCTCTTTCAGATTCATATAAATATTTAATGCTCTGCAATACCAGGGTAGCAATACCACGTGGCTTTTGACTACAGTTACAAGTAGAAATTTGTAAACATCGAAACACAAATATAGCCATAAGTATTTTAATTCTTCATCGATTTCTATAAAATATACGCCACGCTAAGGGGAAAAGCATTTGCTTTCCGTGAAATATAAGATCTTTTTCATGAGTATTACCGATTTTTGCATTACCCTGTGAAACCTACACGTTCCACGGTTTCACAAGGTAATGGACAAAATGGCATAGCCGCTGAAAAAGATTTTATATTTCATGGAAAGCAAATAACTGTCTCCTTAGCGTGGTGTATATTTCAAAGAAATCGATGAAGAAATAAAATATTTATGACTATTTTATTTTCCAATGTTCACAAATTTCTTCTTGTAACTTTAGTAAAAAGTCACGTGGTATTGCTACACTGAATACATAACTCAGTTTTCCATGGCAACAAAAAAGAGAAACATGACAGAATCTGAAAATGTGCATTAATTACATTCAGATCTCAAAAATGATGATTAAGATTTAATGCTATTTGACTGCATAAGACAGGAGGTTGTCTAATTCAGGTGACCACTAACACAGGGGTAGTATATTTACTTGTGCTGTGTATCTGTATAATATTATGTATAATGATGAGCTCAACCATAAGGTACAATATATGCATAATGATGAACTCAGTCTCATGGTACAATGTGTACTTGTATGTTTCTTATCAGAATGTTATTAGATGACTTCCTGCACGAGGTTGTATCATTACACGATCGTCACATGTACCCAGATTTATTAGCATTATCGAACATGCTTGTTGCGTGATAATGCATGGCAATATTTTCTTTAATCTGTCCTTTGTGGCTGTGATCAGCTGATGTGCTAAAAAGCTTCCCTAATCTTGTGCAAATAATTATTGTACACATTATTCTTGTGCAAATTTCTTAGACATTAGTTTTATGTGAAAGTAATTCTCAGTGTCATTGCATTGATGAAATATTAGCCTGTCTGAAATGTTTCTGACAGGGGAGATGGTGTTGTCTACTCTATATCCTGTGTAAAATATATACATTACCATTGCTGTACACACTTAATGTTAGCTGAATAATTTACTGGCTTGTTGGAAGCTGCATATTACTATTGCAGTTAAACCACAACAAAAATGAGCTACTCTTTTCTATTACTGAAGAACCTTAAAATAGTGACACATTGCTAACATAGCTTTTAAACCTCAATATAAATGAGGTACACACCTTCTATTACTAATAAACCACTATAAAATGAGCTACACTTTGTTATTACTGTTAAACCACAAAACAATTAGCCACACTGTGCTATTATGGCTCAGCCACAATTAAAGTGAGCTGCACACTTTCCTATTATGCACCAGTCAAGATTTTGCCCGCCCTGGGGGGTCGACGGGCGACCCAAGGGGAATTAGACATTTTTTTCGCTTGTTTGATGTCTAAATCCCCACTCTGGAGACAATGCTAACAGTCTAAATTCCCACCGTGGGGCATAGTTTTTCATCCATAAAAACAAGTATAAAAATATTGCTGTCATCTATTGGGGTGTCGAAATTCCCGGACCAAAGTCTATTTCCGGGGACTCGGAGTCGATAAGGTTATCAAATTCCCGCCTGTGGGAAAGATTCGTCTGTCTTATTCGCCCAGTATCCCTGCCGCTACCCTGGGTGGGCATAATGTTGACTGGTGCATTACAAATAAACCACACTAGAATGAGCTACACTTTCCTTTTACTGCTAAAAAACAACCAAGTGAGCTATTACCACTAGACCACAAATAAATCTTTGAGCTACACTTTCCCATTACAGATAAACCTCAATAAGATTAGCTACAATGTCCTCTTACAGCTAACTACCCAAACTCTTTCCTATTGCAGTTAACTCTCAGTATAAAGACCACGCATGGACTCCTAGTATGGTTAAGATCACCTAAATAAGGAAATAAATTTCAGGGTTTTCAGGGTGGTCTTATTATTGATCAATTTCAGGGTTTTCAGGGTAGTCTTATTATTGACAAATTTCAGGGTTTTCAGGTTAGTCTTGTCATTGATAAATTTCAGGGTTTTCAGGGTAGTCTTATTATTGACAAATTTCAGGGTTTTCAGGGTAGTCTTATTATTGATAAATTTCAGGGTTTTCAGGGTGGTCTTATTATTGAGGTTTTACTTTAGTCTATATTAATACATTTTATGGCCACAGTGATATTATAGAACCATTCTATAAAGTACATTAGTATGCCGAGCAGAGCATAGCCTAATTCTGCCAGTCAGCTTTCTGCTGAAATAAGTGCTTCCATCCTTATTTGAACATAGATCAACAGATTAGACGGCAAGCATGCTAACCATTCAGCTACAGAGGCAGTAGATGTATCTATCATGTATCATGTTCAATAGAGTTCAGTTCAATCTTGTGGCACCAGTAATATAACATAACCTCACCTAGTTTTCTATATGAAAAGTACATTATAGTTATACAGTTGAAACTCGTTGTGTCGACATCCGTTATATCGACACTTCGGTTATGTCGACATACTTTCAAATCCCCGATTTGGGTTGCTCTAAATTCTATCTTAAATATGATGGTTTAGTCGACATGCCTGTGTTGACACTCCGCTTATATAGACACGACTTGTCTGGCCCAAATGATATTTTCGCACCTTATTGTCATTGTTTGTGTCGACATCGGGTCGACGCTATTGAAATTGAAAAGTTGTTAATTGACCAAGAAAAGAATTTTGTTTGGAACCATTGTTAATGTGTTCACAGTTTGCAAATGTAATTGAATGATGTTAAATCTAAGTTTGTAAACAAATTGTTACCTATTTCAGCGTATGAAATTTAAAAATCTGCTAAACTAGAGTGGTTCTGGGAAGGTGAACAAAATACCTTCAACAATTGTATTAACATCACAGCTTGTTGTTTTTCCGACAGTTAAATGAATATACTTTACATTGTAAACAAAGAAAAGAAAATTAATGTCATCGTTGCTTTCAGATGTCTGGCATGTTGATTGAATCTTTTGTTTACAATTAAAATGTTGCGTAAGCGAAACCGGTAAGGGCTAAAAGCCATACTTGCGGTGCTGATCCCATACAGTACTTGTTTCAAAACAAGGCTATTAACTCGACCCTCGCGTAAACACTTGGTCAAATATTTGGTGATAACTGTAAGTGTGATAGACTTGATCTTTCACCATATGCATTTTAGTCGCATATATGTATTAGTTAATGCTCAAACTGATGTAACAACGGCACCGACAGAAAGGCTCGACGACTTTGTTATCATGAATTTCGACGGGTAAGGAAATTTGTCAGAATTGTTGGCTCCTGTTGTGTCAACATTCGGTTATGTCGACATAATTTTGATGGTCCCAAAAATGTCGACATCAAGAGTGTCGACTGTATTTGATAATGCATTGACAATTAGTTCAGTTCAAACCGGGACATTACATTTATAACCTAGCTTTCTATAATATGAAAAGTACATTAGTTGAAGTACCTACATTATACTTGATAATGCATCGGCAATCAGCTTGAACTTACTTCAATTAAGTATATGATTAAACATGTTTATCTTTAGGTTATAATGGTCATATCATTATTTATTATCATATGTGTGATTAATTAATATTCGTAGATAATAAAAAATGTAATCAGGCTTGAACCGGATTAGAGTTAGTACAAATATTTTGACATCATCCTCAACGTTCTATTATAGCATAATATAATAGTAGCTGGTGATATCTTGAATGTCTATAATTAGAACCATAATTAACCGCGGTTGTGTTTACCTAAGCAGGAAGTATCTCGTAGATGCTCAATGTTTAATACATTGAAACACAAATCTAAAAGGACTGTTATTGCACGATTTGCTTGCAAAAATGGATATATTCAACACAAGAGCCTTGTAATATATTCATGCATAAATGTGTGGATCAAGTCAATTTCTCCGCTCTATATAATATCATAAAGTGGGGATTTTAAGTCATCATAAGAGTGCAAGTGATAGTAGTGACTAACTTATAAATGAAATTAATTGGATGTGTGAATTTTATAATGGATTTTTAACATAACATATTGATGGATACATGCAATGTTTCATTATGAGGTTTGTAAAAAGTTGAATCACTCAAATATTTAAATGTTTGCTTTTCATTGGTGATATACTGAAATTAGAATTTCTGATTTTTGAAAAAAAATCTCAATTAAAGATGCAAAGATTTGAAATTATCTAGTTTTTCTTTGAATTGCAAATTGGTGCATTTTTACTCTTGAATTTCTCTATTGACCCCTGATTTCATGAGCTAGCTTATTAATATCTATAAACCTCATACTTAATAGTACTTAAAACTTCCTATGAATACTTTGTTCAAAGCTTAGCTGTGCATATTAATTGTCAGGAGTTTTAGGTCAGAGTTATGGCTCTTTGTGGAAGGCATACATGTATGTTTTTGTGCCAAAAACCTTTCTAGTTACAGTCGTAGACAGGTGGTTGATTAATTCAAGTACACCCTCTAACGCAGATCCGACTGTATTTTCAGTGATATGAAGAGCGTATGTAACCAATTCTGTAAGGAGTTTATGAGTGATATTCTACACATTACCAGCAGATCCGAGAATGATGATATTGTTCCCTTACAGAAATACCTTCTTCAAGGTAGAGGCTGGATTATATTGCAGGTCATACATGACAAAGGCGTTCAGGTAACTCCTTTAACGACACCTTTTAGGCTCATGTTCCCAAATGTGAAAGAAGAGTACCATATTCACACAAGTATTGTATGCAGCCATGTATTGGATGCTGGTAATTCAAAGAAAAAAAAGTCCAATGAAAAACATTGTTGAATCCATTAGACCTTTGCTCAGTAAGTTGAAGTGTACACTTCTACCGTGCTCACCCGAGTTTTGCACGCAGCCAAGAATTGGTCGCAGGTAAAAAAGGGAGAAATTCGTAGAAAAAAGTCAGTTGCAAAAAAACTTGAAAATACCCTAAAAAATATGGTATTTCCTGATTTGCCCATGGAAGACTTGGAAAACTGTCTAAAGATGAGAAAAGGACACCTCCTTTGTTTCAGGTTACGATTCTTGGTTTATAAAATGTCAGGCAATACTTGATAGAATAATTACAGTAATTATATAGTTCATATAATTGATTCCAATTTCTTCCCATGTCATTAGCAAAATGATTAATTAGACATTCTTTGATCTGTCTTAACTGTTTTCGCTCAGTTTGATTGTAATTGATCGGTTTGGTAGTTAAAGTTAATCAACTGATATTCAGAAGTTTTGCATCAATAAATAAAAAATGTGTACATTTAATGACTATCGGAATATAGTACTGTATGTTTAGATAGTTTAGCGGGTCAAAGAGACAGTGGATTCACAAATTAAGATATGGAACTATTTCGGGTGGTATTCTCAAAGCATATATATATAAGCAGAAAACTTAGAAGGTTCTTGAAATCTTAAATTTTTTTAAAGTGTGTCAGTTAATCAAGAAGATCAAAATAATTCATTTTTTACATATGTTTCATGCATTGCGTATTTAACAGC
Source organism: Spisula solida (assembly GCA_947247005.1). NCBI lineage: Eukaryota > Metazoa > Mollusca > Bivalvia > Venerida > Mactridae > Spisula > Spisula solida. Next base: position 57,240,573 of record OX365945.1, read on the forward strand.
TACACTTATCACTAAGAAAACATTGATTATTCTTCATATTGCGGGAAATATAAGCTGTATAAAACTTTAACTTCATTAAAAAAAGTTAAGTTTCCAACTAAGATGCTTTGTGAATACCACCCTGCTGGTCTGCGCATGAATTCTACTGTGATAACAGTGAATTTATGTTATGTAATTATGATGTCAGACTTGTTATATGTATATATTTTCAGACACTGTCTGGATGTAGGGATTTTGCCAACCTTCTTGTCTCTCTGTTTCCCTGGTGTATCAAATTTCCATTGAACGGCACACCTAGTCAAAACTCTGGTAAGTGGTGAAAATAATGATGTTATTTATATACTGTCAACTCTGTTTTAAAGACCACCTTTACAGAAAGACCATTCTTACAAAACTTGTCAACACAAACCACTATTACAAAACTTGTCAACACAAACCACTATAATTACAAAACTTGTAAACAAAGACCATTCTTACAAAACCTGTCAACACAAACCACTATTGCAAAACTTGTCAACACAAACCACTATTACAAAACTTGTAAACAAAGACCACTATAATTACAAAACTTGTCAACACAAACCACGATTACAAAACCTGTCAACACAAACCACTATTACAAAACTTGTCAACACAAACCACTATTACAAAACTTGTCAACAAAGACCATTCTTACAAAACTTGTCAACAAAGACCAGTATAACAAAACCTGTCAATAAAGACCATTCTTACAAAACCTGTCAACACAAACCACTATTACAAAACTTGTCAACAAAGACCATTCTTACAAAACCTGTCAACACAAACCACTATTACAAAACCTGTCAATAAAGACCATTCTTACAAAACCTGTCAACACAAACCACTATTACAAAACTTGTCATCAAAGACCAATATAACAAAACCTGTCAATAAAGACCATTCTTACAAAACCTGTCAACACAAACCACTATTACAAAACCTGTCAATAAAGACCATTCTTACAAAACCTGTCAACACAAACCACTATTACAAAACTTGTCAACAAAGACCAATATAACAAAACCTGTCAATAAATTCCACAACTTTTATCTCCTACTATAGTGCGCCCAGGATAACATGATGTTTACAAACATAAATCGGTTTGGCCAACAGTTGCAAAATTGGTTTTACAAATTACTTCAGTAAACAGATAAGGTCAGTATTGTACCCAAAACGTCGCTGATAAAATGAGCACATCGGATTAATCCAACTTTGTGGAATATACTAAATGTTCCCACCTTTTTCACCCATATCGGTTGAATAAAAAAAGAAACATGTTCTCGAAACCAATTTTGGCAAAATGTGTAAAATTATAGTTCACATTGAATTGATAGATTTTGCTGATGGAAATTTAATGGAGTTTCAAACGGGAAAAACTGGTATTAGCTTGGTGATTACAGCGGGTGGGTGGACAGAGAGGCATCAACAATTGGTACCCGATGGATAACTTAAGTTAGGAATGAGATATCATGATGAATCTCGCTGTGCAGGTAGCTTATGTGAAAACACTGCTTGAGATTGAAAGTGGGGCCGGTGGAGTCAAGGTCGAAGTCACTGTTACAAAAAAAACAGAAAAAAATTCCACTAGATACAACTTCAGTTAAGAATGAGATATCATGATAAACCTACTGTGTAAATAGCTTATGCGAAATTGCTGCTTGGGATTCAAAGTGGGGCTGGTGGGGTCAAAGTCAAGGTCACTGTTACTTAAAATAGAAAAAAAAAAAAATTCTGCTCTAAAATTTCAGTTAGGTAATAGGAATGAGATTATCATGATGAAACTTTCCATGTAGGTAGCTTATGTAAAAACGCTTCTTGCGACTGAAAGTCACGAACCAATGGGGTCAAGGTCAATATTACTTAAAAGAAAAAAGCAGATCTGCTCTATAACTTAGTTAGGAATGAGATATCATGATGAAACTTGCTCAGTAGACAGCTTGAGTGACAGGGCTTTTTTTCGCTGAATTGTGAAGAGGCCCAAGCCCTTTTGTTTTGTGAAAATTCTGCGCAAAAATTCTCAAAATTGGGAAAAAGTAGGCGAGGAAACTATTCAAATTGTGAAAAACTAAAAGCGATAAATTATGACATTTTTCAGATGTTAGTTCATTTTTTGTCAACTTAATATAGGCCCCTCATATATAGTGAAAAAAGCCCTGTTGGAATTAAAGTGGGGCCATTGGGGGTCAAGGAAACTAAAAATAGAAAAAACAATTCTGCTCAATGACTTTAGTTGGGGTATGAGGTAGTGTGATGTAACTTGCACTGTATTTAGTGTGTGCAAAATATTGAAAGTGGGGCTGGTTGGGTCAAGGCCACTCTTACAAAACAGCATGTATTCATTATGCTTGGCTGACATGAAAATCTGGTTTTCATGGAATTTCCATGTCTTGTTCACAGAAGTCTTACAGGGAATACGTTTTAGAATGTAATTGCTAGAATTGTTTAACCAACATTTTATGAACTGGCATGTATCCGCATGACATTTATAGACAAATAATAAAAATGCGTCAGCATGAAGTACAGAATGATCATCATAGTGTATCAGTATGTAGTTTGTTAGCAGTGAATAAATATGTAGCACTGTGTGGAGACATAGTATAATGTGGCTTAAAAATATCAGACATTTATTTATAAGTCTGTCTATATTGCGTTAACAATCACAAAGAAATTAAACTTTAAGCGTGTCTTCTAAAGAGATTTAAATTTTTCGTCTGTCTGTTTCCAGAAGTTGCCTCATGATTTATGTATTTTCCCACAATTTGATCAGACTTGGAATAATTGCTAATGTTGTTCCATTAAAGAAGATGCTTTTAATTTATCCTGTTAATACCTTGCTTGCTTGACTCGTATTTTAACAAGGTTTTCCTCCCAGACTAAACTTTTATTGATTGATGAATTTGGCAGGCATTTGGTTAGGCTGCTGGATGGCCTTGGTTGTGGCAAGGATTTGGTAAGGCTGTTCGGTGGCCACAATGTTTTGAAATGGGCAGGCATTTGGTTAGGCTGCTGTGTGGCCTTGACTGTGGCAAGGATTTGGTAAAGCTGTTTGGTGGCCACAAGGTTTTGAAATGGGCAGGCATTTGGTTAGGCTGCTGGGTGATCTTGGCTGTGGCAAGGATTAGGTAAGGCTGTTTGGTGGCCACAAGGTTTTGAAATGGGCAGGCATTTGGTTAGGTTGCTGGGTGATCTTGGTTGTGGCAAGGATTAGGTAAGGCTGTTTGGTGGCCACAAGGTTTTGAAATGGGCAGGCATTTGGTTAGGTTGCTGGGTGATCTTGGCTATGGCAAGGATTTGGTAAGGCTGTTTGGTGGCCACAAGGTTTTGAAATGGGCAGGCATTTGGTTAGGTTGCTGGGTGATCTTGGTTGTGGCAAGGATTTGGTAAGGCTGTTTGGTGGACACAAGGTTTTGAAATGGGCAGGCATTTGGTTAGGTTGCTGGGTGATCTTGGCTGTGGCAAGGATTTGGTAAGGCTGTTTGGTGGCCACAAGGTTTTGAAATGGGCAGGCATTTGGTTAGGTTGCTGGGTGGTCTTGGCTATGGCAAGGATTTGGTAAGGCTGTTTGGTGGCCACAAGGTTTGGAAATGGGCAGGCATTTGGTTAGGTTGCTGGGTGATCTTGGTTGTGGCAAGGATTTGGTAAGGCTGTTTGGTGGACACAAGGTTTTGAAATGGGCAGGCATTTGGTTAGGTTGCTGGGTGATCTTGGTTGTGGCAAGGATTTGGTAAGGCTGTTTGGTGGCCACACGGTTTTGAAATGGGCAGGCTTTTGGTTAGGTTGCTGGGTGGCATTGGCTGTGGCAAGGATTTGGTAAGGCTGTTTGGTGGCCACAAGGTTTTGAAATGGGCAGGCATTTGGTTAGGTTGCTGGGTGCAATTGAAGCAGGTAAAATTGTTGGTAAAATTTACAACAAGAGAGATGATTTTCACTTTGATACTGTAAATAACCTACACTTGGATGGTGATGTTCCACATCTTATGGTGTTTACGCTTCTCAATTAATCCGTTTTGCTAGAGCTTGTTCTTTAGTGGAAGACTTTAATACTCAAAATCTTTGTATTTCTAATAAGTTACTCCAACAAGGCTGTCGCTTCCATAAACTTGGTAAAATTTTTGCAAAATTCTATAGGCGTAATTCAGATCTCATTCCTAAAAATGGTATTAATTTAAAGACACTTCTGCGACAATGTCTGTCTCAGCCTGAAATTTAAGGTGATGTGCTTTACAAATTTGAAAGATTCTGGGTCATAGCCACTTTCATGATGTGTTTATCAAGATTATAAAACGTTTTTTGAGTAGAGGATATGACCCTTATTAATTTTGCAGAGGACTGCATGCTTAGTAGTGTGTCCATTTATAGCTCGCCATTATGCTTCCTATTCCATTGCGCAATGACGGGACAATATACAGACTCTATGATATGCCTAACCTCAAGCCTTTGTGGACGGCTGGCATTGATGCCTGTCTGTTACATTGTCTTGTCGTACCCTTGCTCTCTTGTTGCTCTGACATCTGATATGTCAGTGAGTAATTTCTGTGCTACCTGATGGACGTTATTTATATAATGTTTCATGGTTACATTCCTTTATTCCTAGTCACTGTGGCCTTTTTGTTTGAGGGCATAACATGGCGGAAACATTTATTTACACTGTCCTGTTCTATAAGGTTGTCTATTGGATAAGTGTGAGGTTTGGTGGACTGTAAAACGTTTAAGCCCCAAGTGACATTTGTTGCTGTCCGCACCAAGGCGTAAGCCCCTTAATCAGCCTTCCTCTACGTATGTATTGTCCACTTTATAGTATAAAAAGAAAATATACAAAAATATTTTGCCACTGTGCCTTTTTGTGAAACTTTATTAATTTTGTATGTGCTATTCTGCACATTCATTGTCCAGCACAAGGCTGCTTCGTATCTTTCAAAATTGCATATACTGTTGTGGATTGTCCTTGTGATGTGTGTGTTGTCCAGTTGTTATTTTCTTACCACCTGGCTCTTGTTCCGTTTTAGTTTGACTGACTGAAGCAGACATTCGGGATGGGATGCCCAGTTTTGTATTGCATGTTCTTGTGCTAGTTTATTTTATGTTGGGCATGGTCTGCACCTTTTCGAGTTACGTTGTTTATTGTCTGTGCCGTTTTGTGATATATAGGACTATGACCTTCTGATATATGATAAAATAATTGTAAAAATACAATGAAGAAACTGATACCAGTAATACGGCCAGGTTATTGAGTAAAAATTATATGATAAAGTTCCGATAATAATACCAAGGATAAGCCCTATTGTTTCTATGTTGTCATAAACTAGGACAAGTTTTATGCTATTACTAGATGAAGGCTGAGTTACCCTTTGGCTTGCTTATTACTACGTCTTCATTTTCCGAGTCATTTGTAGTTTGCTGTAGGGTTGGGTTTCTGCTCATAATTCTTACTACTTAATAATAGTGTATTATACAAACTACTTTCTATATTATGGTATTCATGCTTCAGATAGTATAGACCCTCATTCCCTTCATGGTTGTACCATAAGTAGTTACAAAAAAATTATTGCCTGCCTGCAGGGTTATTGGAATCGTGTCGTAACAAGACTGACATTTAGATGAGCTCTGGAATTACCCTAATACCAGTACAGAATTCTGCAGAGATTTGAAGAAATTAGGTTTTTGTTCTCAATGGATTTCATTACAGATTTAGTTTACATTATTTTGTTAAGATCAGTTAGATCATTTGCTAACTATCAATTTAGCTGATTATAAGAAATCATTGTTGTTGAATTTTAATCAAAACTTTGCGGGACTGATCAACATCAAACATATACTATAAAATAAAAAATGTTCAAGGAAGTTGAACATGACCATAAAAATTTAATCTCCACGATTAATAGACCTCCCTAATGCAGAACATGGGTTTACCCTTCCATGTTTTGTAATCTACGAATTTACGATCCCACAAAAATGCATTTTTATCGAAATCCATTAAATTTTATACCCACGAACGTTGTGATCTTATAGTAGTTCTTTTCAGTTTCTTATGCACACCTTTTGAAATTGCGCATGTGGGTTTAATTGATTGTAGGTCAGTTGACCAAATAGTTTCTAATCATCAAAAAACTCAAAATAGTTTGCTAGGAATCCTAAAATTTGGTGTGTTTTAAGATTAACTAGTAGATGACACTATTAATTTTGAGGTCAACTGAGGTCAAAGGTCAGAGCAACCTTTAATAGACTGCTAAATTGGCTAATTGGTATTATCCTTAAAAATAATCTTCCTGCTGTGCTTGATATCACTTCGCGGTTATCTTGATATTGCTATCATTGGTCAGACAAATTATCATATACATACCTAAAAATCAGTCAGTAAACTTGAACTTGACCGTTGTAGATTCATAAAAATGTGATTGCAGGTTGCTGATAAACTCAGTGATATATTTCAAACAATTTAATCCGATCCTCAACCTTCATGCATGAATATATTACAAACGTCTTGTGCGGCGGCGGGAATATATCAATTTACACGAAAAAGTCATGCCTTGCCTGAGATTAGTGTTTGTAGTCCTCGTAAATATGTTTTTAGCTCACCTGTCACAAAGTGACAGAGTGAGCTTTTGTGATCACACTTCGTCCGTCGTCCGTCCGTCCGTCAACAATTGGGTTGTGTCCTCTCTAGTTGATACTCCCGCAATTATGAAAACAAAATTTAAATTTTAGAATTGAAATCAACTGGTAAATTATGAAGGTTTGAGGACCAGGTTAATTTGTTTGCGCTATATATTAAATAAAAAGTCAGTCATTACTGTATATATATAAAATAAACAGTCACATAATCTTGTTTTATGATTACCGGTATTCATATTTATGTTAGGATGAGCAATGTACCAGGGCTAGGATTGTACAATCAGCAACGGTCAGTTTATTATAATCAATTACAACTGATAAACTTTATCTGTATATCAAAGTTTATGTTGTTTGTTTCAAAAAAAGTACAGTCCAGTTAAGATAATTGTGAGAGTAACATTGTCATTTATGTGTACACAACAGATTACAACCATTGTCTGAACAGGTAGAGCAAATATAGTATGTTAATTTTGCATTGAAATTATAGCTGTCTGTATAAGCTTTTGTAATTTGTTTTACACCGTAATAGTGGACTGGACTGCTGTGTCACTTTTTCTACCCTGACTATCCTATAATTCAGTCTGGCTGGCGCATTCTCTTTCCCTGAACTCAGGCCATAGCGTAATGCATATTTATGATGTCACACAATTATGGGTTGAACCTTCTCTCATGAACGCTTAGACTGTTGACCTCAACAACATCTTTTACCCTGCAACTCCTGACTAAACTTGACATGAATGATTCTCAAGTGGCCCACTTTCATAGTTCAAATGGTTCTCATCTATTGTAAAACTAGGTGACAGGAGCAAAAATAGATTTAGAAGTGGCAAAAACAATTAAATGTTTCCTAAAGGGCCGTGAAAAAAATGGGTCCTTTAGGGCCGTGAAAAAAAAGGTTTCCTGTAGGGCCATGAAAAACAATGTTTCCTATAGAGCCAAGAAGAACAAATTTTCCTATAGGGTCAAGAAAAACAATAATTCCAAAAGGACAAAGAAAAACAATATTTCCTCTAGGGCGCACTAGGGTGAAAAAAGTGTTCCACATGGCCATGGCATCCAGACTGGCCTTGAACTAGGGCCATCATGGCTCTCTTATACATATTTCTGATATTATTACTGCATGTAATACTTTCATCATATGTGTGATTGTGAGTTCATCATCTAAGCCATGGCTCACATTCTTGTTAAAATAACATCATGATTCTGAGATGTGTCTGCCAGAAATCTGTCTATCTGACTTTTATACCATTACAATCAGTTCTTCCATCCATTAGGACGTTTAAAGCAATTTAATAGTCTACACATTATATAGCTGTGTCCTCGGGCACTGAATGTCTAGCCAATGGTAACTGAGGTGCCAATTCAGTTCAATACTTGGATATCAAGAATATTTGGGATTTTACTTTATCTTTCAAGCTAATAATATATGGCCCCCATCATTATTTATACATCATTTTATCCGAATACCTGATAGAACTCCTGCATCAAGTGCAAGAGGTCCACCAGTTTCCCTACATATACCTGAGTCACACCAAAGACAATGGCAATGGATACTATCAGAAACAAAATTTCGTTGTTTCACAATCAACCTCTAAAAAAATAAGGGTAAAAAAAAATATTTCTAAGTTCAATCTTCACATCAGCCTCAATAGTCTAGTGGTAAGGCGTGGGCTTCAAGTGTGAGAGGTCTCGGGTTCAATCCCAGGCCGCGACATGACAAAAGTTGTTAAAAGTTGCCCTGGTATATCTCCCTAATTGCTTGATGCTCACCATAGTTTGTTCCAGGTAATTGCTGATTGCCTAGTGTCAGCATAATATGACTTGGTAGCCTCCATGTGACTGTTGACCAGTAGGTCTAATAATACTATAAATGTTTTTATTATTTATATAATTTCAGATACAAGTCAACATTTCAGTCTTCCACCTATGTCAGACTTCTTCAAAAATATTCTGAAATCATGTCGCACAAAGCAAAGTCAGTCAAGAAACCAGTCTGTACCAGCTTCAAGAATGTTCCGAGGTTCTCCAGGAGACTCCCGCAGGAAATCCGACAAAGATTCATCTGGATCTGGAAAGCGTAAAGTTCAAAGAAAGAGAACCAATGGAGATAAGCCTGACTATGATACTGACGAAGATCCTCATCGGAAAGAAGACCGATCTAGTAAAGGGAAGTTACGCAAGAAGTATCGATATTGTCACTTAGGTGGCACTGGCATGGGCCACGGACAGCATCAAAAGATCGACTCTGAATCTGACGACGATGATATTGAAGCTATGTTAAAAAGTATGAGTCGTGAAGAGGAGAACGTTATGTCGGGATTTGAACTTTGTGTTATGATCTTGGAATTGATTCTTGATCTTGCCTTGTCTGATCTCAACGAGGTGACTAGTGGAAAAATGATCTCACCAACAATATTGCCAAATCTTTTACGATATTTAGTCAGTATTGATAAAGAGTCTGGCATAGAAAACGTGCATGATAAAAATATCAAAGACCATAGGGTAATCATCAAACGACATCTTGTTAGAGTCATTCTTATATGCAGCGGAATTACAGCTGGACATCAAAATGGTATAAATATTCTACTTGTTCACAAAGTCATAGAAAATGTTTTGAAGAGCACGGTTCATAAAGATATGCTCCAGTACAATTATGAGATGCAACCAGAAGTCTTTCAGAACCTAAGTAATGAGATATATCTACTGTCAGATACTGTTCTAGGGATATTACTTTGCCTAACTGTGGTTTTTGAGAACTTGCCATTCAATTTGAGCTTCATCAAAACTGGTTTGCATATTATTGAAGAATTTGAGGAGCACAAAGGATTCTTAGTATTGGAACACTGTGTGCTGTTTTATGATTGGTTAAAATTCCTGTCAAGTGATTCAACCAATTGTTCTGATTGGTCAGTTGATGATCCAATCAAAATCCTTGGCACATTTTTAAACACTCTAAAAGTGGTAAGGGTAAATTATGTGCATTCTATGAAGTGTGTAAAGAGGAAACATCAACAATGTTCATACTCACAGTACTTTGATCATCATCATGACATTCTTGGCATTCCAAAATCTTCAAAGACGGAAGAGAGAAAAGACAGTCTAAATCTGACACAACGAAAACGATCTCAAACCAGTACATCTACTCAACCAAGCTCTTCAACAGTCTGTCTGATATCATCGTGTACTCAGTTCTTACTGGACCTCTTGAACAAGGTCACCTCAAAAGTTGTTCAACTTGATCTATTGAAAGTAACTTATTCATCTGGTGTTTGTTGCTGTATGAGCCTAGATGGTATAGTGTCAGCTTTTGTTATGGGCATTGAAAAGTTTTCCCCAGCGGTGCGAAAATTTGCCATTGAAATCTTCAACAAAATCATGCTTGAACATTTTTCTGGTGGAATAGCCGTGTTTAAAGGCAAGACACACATGATGACTTGTCCACATTGTGAACCTAGCAACTTTGTGTGTACTACCACTACTTCTTTCCCCAGTGAAGCTGCCTGTCCTGATGTTAAAAGGATAGATAGCGGTATCGACAGCAGTGACACGAATAGGGAAGCCAAATTGTCAGTTCTTGGAAAAGTTTCCCGATGGAAACCACTGGCACTTCTGAAAAATCTTCTCTTCTCCGAGAATGAAAATCTTGCTGTGTCTATTGCTAAACATCTTATGGTCCTGGCCATTAAGGGTAATCCGTATCTTAAAGCTGAGCTGTATTTCAGCATATACAGCCATTCTCTAGTGCATTGTGCTGCCGATTCGGAACCCCAAAAGCTCTCCAAATCTGTACAAGTTCACTGCTTATCTGCTCTACCTTACTTATTGCAAGCCAACTGTGTGACCAAAGTGTTCCTGTCTAAGAAAGGGGTTAGAACATTATGTGAGCTACTAGAGGACAGTGTTTTGAGAGCACCAGTTTTGAGGATATTTGAAGCACTTGTTGTTCTGGATGGGCATAAACTGGAAGACAAGAATACAAGTTGTAACGATGATTGTCCTTGTCCATATAATGGAGGACGTGTCATTGATGCTTTTATTCTAGAACTTTCTAAAAGATCTTTTTCTGACACGGACATGTATCATGATGATTCTGAAAAATCGACTCGAGGTCGTATACGAAAAGACAGTGTTGTCATCTCTAAGTTCTCTCTACCAGCGCTTGTTGACCTTTGGCAAACATGCGCTAAATTGTGCCTTCGCAGTCATACATTTGTATCACAGTTTAATGAATTACATTGTTTTGAGAAAAGTGAAACGTTGCTATTGGAAACTGTTGACATTATTACAAGCCCTGATTTGATTGGTCAGTTGAAGTCACAAGGTAGTATTGAAGGAGAGGACTCAGGTTGGGAAGGTGATATAGGAACGGATACTGAGGCTGAGGATCAGTCATGTTTCTTCCAGAGGATATCACTGTTTGAATCTCTCATAGTGGTTACAGGAGCTGGACATAAGTATCATGGTGCAAAGGTAAGCTACCTCACTCATTGTTTGTCATTGTCAGTATAATTCAGTATCATTATTATGTCTCCCAAATACATTGTGGGAAAAAGTCATATTGATTTTGTGCTGGATGGATGTCACAAAGTTTGTAAGTATTACTAAACAAAGTCTTTATTTTACGAGGCTAACATATTTTACAATAATGCAATCTTCCATATGGGCCACAATATATGTGCTTGTTCTCCTGAAACACTGGTAGGATTTCAATGAAACTTTAAATGAATAGTTGGTACCAAGCCTAGTAAGTCAGTTTGTCAGGAATTTTAGGTAGGATGAAAGTTCTGGAGTTATATGGCTGTTTCTGGGAAACATTTTTTTGTCAAAATCTCTTCTTGTTCCAATTTCACTTTATCACCAGGGTGACGTGTAATTTCCACAATGCCAAACTCAATTATGTTTCTCAATTTACTTTTAACAGCTCACCTGTCACAAAGTTACAGATTCTGTTGCTAGGTTATTCTATTTTAAACAAGCGGGCAGTTTGTCAGAATATTTATGTCATTCATCTCTTATGTATTCTCTCAAAACATCAGCATGTGAAGTTTTGGCATTTCTTTTTGCATGAATTTATTTTGTTGAAGTGAAGTTTCTGAAGAGTTATAGGGTCTTGCTTGACAACCTTCAGTTCATTTCTCGTAGGAAAACAAGTTGTATCAGCGGGCACTTTGTAAGCTGGCAGAAATGTATACTTAAGTAAAGTATGTTGTATGCCAAAGAAGTAACTATATCGTAATCCATGTGATTACTGTTTGTGTTATTTCAGCAATGTAAACAATTGAAGACTTGGCATAAGTTGAAGGATCATTTCTCCCATCATATAGAATTACTGGACACAACAAAGTTACGTATTATATTGGATGCTGTGATGAATGCTGCCATGCCACAGTTTGTCTCCTTGATGCAGTTCTCATACAGTAGAAACATTGCTCTTGTGGTATGTACAGTACCTTTACTCTTTTCCCTATTTAGCTCACAGAATCAGAAATGACTTGACCTTTGCCAAATGAGAGCAGGGGGGCTGTTATGTTACATTATTATTCTCTTTATAGCTACATCACGATGATGAACAAGTCAATTTCCGGTGATCGCAATAAGTCATACACATTGAATTGTATAGTCTATAAATAAATCATACAGTCCTCGAAAATCACAGATGCTTTTGCTCGCAATAAGTCATAAAAGTATAATTGTATAGTATCCTAATAAGTCATACAGTCCTCGGAAATCACAGATGACTTTGCTTGCAACAAGTCATGCAAGTTGAATTGTATAGTTTCCCAATCAGTCATACAGTGACCGGCAATCACAGATGATTTTGCTCGCAATAAGTCATACAAGTTGAATTGTATAGTCTTCCAATCAGTCATACCGTGTCCAGAAATCACAGATGACTTTGCGGGCAACAAGTCATACAAGTTGATTTGTATAGTCTCCCAATAAGTCATTCAGTGACTGGAAATCACATATGCTTTGCTCGCAATAAGTCATACAAGTTTAATTGTATAGTCTGCCATTAAGTCATACAGTGATGTTGAATTGTATAGTCTCCCGATAAGTCATTCAATGATGTCGAACTTTATAGTCTCCCAATAAGTCATACAGTGCTGTTGAATTGTATAGTCTCCCAATAAGTCATATAGTGATAAGGTTTATACACTGTGTATGTGTCTGCAGCTTATAATCATTGCACATCATATTGTTATCATGCATCTTGTATAATAATATTTCACATGTATTTTCTGAAATGAAACTATAATAATTATAGTGTTTAATGTGTACTTGCTGAAGGCAGAACAATAAGAAATCCTGTCTGAAACAGGAAATTAAAATACATGCTGATATTGAACTAGCACGGAAACTTGAAGCTGATGTTAACATCATTATCTCAAGCGCTCAGGTGCCCAATAATGAACTGTATATACATGTCTGACCTCACCACATGTCTTGTAAAAATGGTACCTCATCCGAGATTTAATGCAAGAAAGCATTAGAATAAACTTAGCTCAAGACTTAGCATGTACAAAAAGCTATTGTAGCTATTTTGTACATGTGAAAGCCAGAGATTTATGAAAAATAATGAAAAATAAAATGTTATTTAACAAGCCAATCATTTTTAAAATTCCAGGCATGTATAGGACTTGCTTGTTACTTATAAGAGCTATTTTGTTTCCTTGTTAAACACTGTATATATTATATACCATATTGTGTATTTAATTATTGACATGAAACAATTACTGTTACTACATGACTGCGTGTGCAAAGAAAAAAAGTAAATATACATGTGATTGTGTGTAAACGCAGCTTAAAGAGTTAGCAATTAGTGTTTTTTTGTAAATTTGCAGATTTTATTTTTGCTGGTCTATTTTCAAGCACCAAGTAGTTATTATTGTCAAGAGAATTTGTTTAAGTATAGGTTTCAAGTTAAGATATTGAATATGTTGTGTAATGTTTTAAACTTCCTGTTTTCTAACCAAGTGCATAACCCATTATTCCTGCATTGTGTCCTTGATTACAATATTGTCTTGACTGATAAATTGATAAAATAACTCATTGAAAGAGACTGTATGCTTGCTATTAATCACTTTATATCCCACAACTTCATCCTGGTTGTTGCCAGAATTATGGCTCTTTTTGGACTTTTATAGTGAGGGTTAAGTTTTGTGTTAAGTTTTCTAAGGTTAAAACAATAATTCATTCAAGCTGGCACAAACAGTCAGATGAGCTACATGGACCTGCTAGGTGGTGCTCTTGTTTATTTGTTTGGGACTTCAAGCTGTGAATAATAGATTGTTCACAGAAGACTGCTGAAATTGCAACAAAACACTCATAATATATTGTAGGCTAAGTTTTTTGGTGAATATAAATGGTTTGATGTCGAGTTTGTCTCCCACTAGGGATTCTGTATACTGAATGGACTACATTTTGTCATGGTACGAATCAATAATCACACAATCATATTGTACTCCTTTCACTGTTAACTCTATATATGGTGTTGCACAATGTTATATTGTAATGAAAATGCTTTTATGATAGTTGTTCATGAGGCACTTCCCCAGAAATGTTTAAGGCTTGGGCAATGCTGGGATTTGTGCTAAAGGAAATCGACAATAATGGCTCAAATGTTTTAGAAGTGAATACTGCATGGTTATCCATAATTTAAAGGCTGACTAAGCACTTTTTACATATTAAAGGCCATAATGTCTCAAATAGCGCAATATTGACCCAAATATTAACACTCATAGTGATTTCAAGACACCATACTAGAGGCTTTAAGGTGCTGAGGTACCACAGCGCCTAATCTACCCCTTGGGAAGGGCCTGTTGTTTGATGGTGTTATGAAATATGATAGTATGTAAGGCAGTCATGAACGCCCATGTCAATGTTGATATACATGTATGAGTATTGGACTGAGACTTTTCACTCACTCTTCAAGTCTATATGGTATTATACAATATCGTTACAGGAGCTTTTACATGTACATGTAAACTGTATGCTTATACATTCAGGTGAGTTTGGGATGGTGCTATGCAATATAATGATACTAAGTCTGTGAGGATAAACTAAGTATATATACATGTATATCAACAATATAACTAAGCAATATTTGCATAATTATATATACCGGTACTTAATAAATGGAAAGTAAATTGTATGAGAAAAAATACACATTCGACAAATATTGAGTATGAGGTTATATGTCAAAGATCAGTACAGCCAGGAACCTAACACAGGTTCAATGTGTCATTGTGGTCTATAGACCCAGTCTATCTAGAGACTTACCATTCCCATCCAACAAGTATTAGAAGAGTTATTGCCCTTACAACTATGAAATTTGGCATGTTTCATTCGTAACTTGGAAAGTTATTTAGCTACAGTCTTCAAATTTAATAGGATTATTTAGTCAGGAAGAGTTGTTGTGCGTCTGTATATTTTCATTCAGATCTCACCTGTATTAGCAGAGTTATTGCCCTTGGAATGATGAAATATGAGGAAATTTGGCTTGTGCCGCTTATAAGTCTTTAAGTTTTTGAGTTCAGTCTTTAAATTTTGTAGTTACCCACTTTAATATTTTTATTCGGATCCAACCCGTATTAGCAGAGTTGTGGCCCTTGAGATGATGAAATTTTGCTTTTGTTTATCATAACGCTGTCAGATTGTGTGCTACAGTTATCAAACTTTTTAGGAATATTTTAGGAATATTAGTCAGCATGTGCATTTGAGTTATGACCCTGTGCAATTGGTCATATGGCAAGTGGGGGCATCCGTCACCTATTGACACATTGACACATTTCTATAGTGAAATAACAGGTTTTCATTTGTGAAGATATTTGGAAACCTGAACATGTGCATATTTATCTGTATCAAATAAACATGTTTGTATTGATAAAACATTAAAATCATTTCTATCTTTGACATCTCTCTGTAATATTGACATGACTCAGGAAATGTTGGTCTGATCATAAAGAAATATTGGTATTGTAAAATCGTAGACTGTATAGGTGGATATATCCGCGGGACAAAAAGTTTGTGAATTTTGAATTCAGACTTTCGGCGTGCAAAAATATTTAATTAAGCAAACTTTTCATTTCATTGGTAGAGTACTTTTTCTTTGCAGGCCATAAATTTAGGCTAAAGAAAATTGTACCAAATATTGTAAACTCGTGGATTTTAGTTAACAAAATTAAGCAATTTCATTGACATTGGGTAGTAAATTTTCAAAGAACAATGGATTTTTTTTAAATTTATTTTGGCCAGACAGAGATTTATTTTTGTAGTCAATTTTAGATAGATATTTTCTTTTGTGACATTGGCAGCAGTTGTGTCCTATATTTGTGGAGAAGGTGGATTAAATACCTGAGTAAATAGGTGATGATTAATGTCAGAAAAACTGAATTGGTCAAATGACGACCATATTTATTTATGAATGAAAAATGGGACTTAAAATAGACAAGATAAACTCAAAGCTTTTTAAAAAAAACATGAAAGTTCATGAAAAAATTGTCCCCATCAATTAAGAGCATGTTTTACAGTATAATTTTATCAGATAGTTTGATGTGACTTGAATCCCAGTTTTCAATGCTGGTTTAATTAATTAGGTTTGTTATTGATGGTGACCACATGACTTTGTTGTGTTGCCAGAAATCTGTTACTACAAATGTATACAGATTTGTATCAGAAATGGTAGATATCTATAAGTACTAATTGGTTATATATAGAACTACTTAGAAGTGTACTGTTGAGCTCTAATAGGAAAGAAATTGATTTGTCATGACAAGTTTTCAAATAGAAAAAAAGTTGTTTCCTATTACATGTAATTGTAATCTCCATTTAGTATTTGAGCTATGGCCATATGCTTACTACAATGCGTGTAACAACAGTTACTGGTCATAAGACTTCCTCTCACACACCTTACACAATGAGAAGGTATAGCTAAAAGCAAATAATAAATTTTAAAAAATAATAATAATAAATAAATTAATTAAATTTAATGGTTGCCTGCAAGAGTGTAGTATTTGCTCTTAAAAAATAAATAGTTACTACAGTCTTGCGAGCAACCCTCGCCATGCAGGCTTTTCGCTTAAAAGTGAAAAGTTTTATCGCCCCTCCCCTCTGCTGTTATGATTTAACTACTTCATTATTTATTGATGGACTATTGATGACAAACGTGGGAAGATTTAGATTTAAAAGTCTGTGATGTTCAATACTATTCTACTAAAAGCTGTGCTAGCTCTATTATCACATTGCTGTAACACTGTAGGACAAAAAGGCAATATCACATACAACCCGATACTGAAACATGGCAAAGGAGGATATAACACGTCAGTGACCTTTTCCAACATGAAAAATAGTTATTTGATGCAATTTCAGTAGGTGTTATAATGGCTATATTTTGCAGTTAGCTTTATATATGTGGGCGATTTTGGTGGAATTGAGCTATTGTTGATATTTTATTGTCTTAAATAAATATCACAATATTGTCAATATTATTTTAGATAAATGGTCATGAAAATTTTCAGCAATTTTCAGGGTTTTCATTATTAAACGATTACCGATAGAAATCTTTGTTTTAAATAGTGATTCAATTGGTTGTTTTTCTAAAAATAATGATTTGTTAATATTATTAATACTATAGAAAGGTTTTTCTGCCAATCAGTTGCTAAAAACAATGTTAAATGTATTTGCTGGAACTTAAAGATTCACCAGAGTTGTGGCCCTTGTTTTGCCATTTTCCTGTTGAACTTCATGACATATAACTATATGATCTCAATGCAATGTCCATATTGCTTCTATAGAATATATGCTAATTATATTAGCAAATGTTTTAAGGCTTGGCTCATCAGCTGGAGTACTTCATGATTGCGCTATTTTTGGTTTGGTAAATGTCAGCTTCTACAAATTAATGAAATCATTAAAATATTTATTAGGGGGATTAATTTTCATTGAATTTGCTCAGACATCAACTTGACCAAATAAATGCAATTCCACATGACTAATTGACCTAATTACTTAACTACATAACATGTGGTGATTCAGTACCATGTTTCAAATCCATAAATTCACAAGACTGATCAAAATTGCCATTTTTACCAAAATCGCCATTTTACCAAAATCGATCAAATTGAATATCCATGTATATGGCCAAGTATGCATTATGATCTTATCTTTCTACCATCTGTATATGATAGAGTTGCTACATTTTGCCTTAAATCATAGGGAAATATTACGATGTTTCATTGCATGAATGTTGTAGCTCAACCTTACAGGAAATAGTTAAAACAGTTTTCAGTGCCACTGTTTGTATAACCGTGTTGTTATACAAAGTTGTGCAACTATCGATAATTTCATCTTTCCAATAATTCCATCTTTTGGTATCAATTGGGAGTTGCAGGAGTATAAATCAAAGTGGCGCCGTTTTATTGGCTTTCACCAATCCCTCTTTTGGAAATATTTACATTTACTGCAGATAAGATGTATTATCATTTCATGATGAATTGTCTGACATTTAACACTGTGAGTTCATTCAGGAACTTGACTTGTGATTGCACAATATAAACTCATTGACATGTTATTATCTACAGAGAGCTTGAGGGTCATTGTGCATTGGATTTGTAACCTGGGGATCCGGGCCAATTTAAATTCTCCTCTCCAGTTTTACTGGGCTGTATCCTAGCCAGTACATTTACTTACCATAATGAACCAGCAACTTTTCCGCGTATGGACATTGTTGTCAAAATTGTCATGGAAGGGTATGACCTAGCTGCCGCTGGATTACAAATCCAGGAAATTAAATCACTGGACTACAATATAATAATATTTTCGCAGCTTCAGACTTCTTTTCTATCATATCCCTATAGACTGTAGTCATGGAATACCAATGGATAATCCAGTGGTTTCCATTGATAATTAAATCCTTTGACTTTTCACTAGACTGTCCAATTCCAGTGAAATACTGGACTATTTTAACGCTGGTAACCAACTTGGTTTTCCATTGAAAGTCCACTGGCATTGCACTTCTTATTTTCTATAATATGGGACCTTCCCTGTAGACTGACTAATTATAGGCTGAAAATCAGTCAGGATGAAAATGAAGCTGTCAGACCTGTCGCCATAAAACACAGAAAAAATAGAAAAAAGCTACTCGATGAGACATTAAGATTGATTCCAACCCTATATAATAGAATAATTACTGAGAAACGGCGTTAAACAAAAATAAAGAAACAAATTATTCCTGTCGAGATTATTATACAAAAATACAATAAAAAATCAAACAGGGAAGGCAGCACTCATCAGAAACAGGCTCAGCTGAGCAACAAAGGCACAAAGGGAACACACAAAAAGGAAAATTCACAGAGTGACACAATAAGTTTCGTCTATCAAGCTACTTAGCCAGGAACAAATTGATTTTGATTGGCCTAGCTCATCTTTTTTTGCTTCAATGAATAGGTATAGATAGCAAATAATCTGTTTATGAATCTCATAAAAATCATTAATGTATTAGGTAATCCGGTCTTTTATACTTTTCTGTGGGAGTCAGTTATCATATTTGTCTGATTATTGACGCTATTTGACAGGAGCACTGTTTTCTTGTTCTGGTGGGCTTGTTTATAATCTATATAATATCGATCAATTATAGAAATCAGGAATATATACAGTTTAGCATCACACTTACCAAGAAATGTTTTGTTGGGTTTAACTGAGAGAGTCGTATTTAAACTTGCATGTACCAGGGTCATTCGGTTTTGACTGCCAGATTGGCCAAATTTTTAATGACCTCAGACTTCGGGCTAACTAACTTAGATATTTCTAATCTAGACGGTATGTCACAGTGCTTTATATTTGTTAAATGGTATAGAAGGCCGCATAACAGCATCAAATTGCTTTGTTAGCTTCCAACAAAATCATTTGCTCTTGTAAAATTATACTTGACACAGGATTTGAATGTACAAATCTGAACTGTAAAATTTGAATCTACAAAATCCAAACAGTAAACATTAAAAAATCATTAATTTTTATGAATCTTCACCTGGTTTGTGGGATTTGAACTCATGAAAACAATGATGCTGCCTAGCACTGAAGTGACCATGACCATAGAAACTGTGCCACCAAAACAAAGTTAATTTTGAATTTCAATATTCAAGGCAATTATCAGTTGGTACGTAGCACGGTAACCAGAGTGTGAACTTAATATTCATAAGAACCTTTGTGCATACGGGCCGAGGTCTTGTGCTTTGGGTAGTTGGTTCAGAATGGCAACAGGCGCGTAGCTACCTGTACACAGAATACGCAGCTGCGTACACATGCTTCTTAAAAAGTGAAAAATTAAATGATGGAAAAATGAAATAAAAACTGATGCCTAAGCCCTAAGGGGGGTAATCCTTTAGTATTTTCAGCATTTCTTAGAAACACTTTTTAAAAGCTCTATACACAAAAAAACTGGTTTTATCAGTAAAAATAATGTTAAAGATGATGCAAAAAAACACACCAGAACGCACCAGAGACATTCTAGCGAACAAAAATTTTCAGGGGGAGCATGCCCCCAAACCCCCTAGCCTTCTTGCGTACACATTCAAATACCTCTAGCTACGCCCCTGACAGGTCTGGTTTAACTCTATAATGTTATTGTATCCTTGATCAATTCTGTCAGTCCATTCATTGACAACTGGCATAATGCATGATGTCTATTTGTAGCTGTGTGCCCAGTTCTATTTGGTCCTAAACTAGTTCTAGATAAAAGTACTTAAATTCTGGGAAACTCTCCAAGGTGGTCAAGTGCTTCTAACACTTCATAGATAACCTATCAAAACCTCATTTGGTTTTCTTTAATAGCTTTTGGATGGCACTTGAAGAACTTAGCACATTGAGGACATATTGATATTGCCATTAGTGTTCTAGCTATTAAAGACTACCCATAATATATTATAATATATTATCCTGGAAAACAAAAGGTGTGTCCCCTTGGTTATACGTATCACATGACAATATTTCATCTTTTATTAAGTCCACCATGATGTTTTTTATCCAAAATGAGAGGATTTTTTTTTTTGTGTCTAATAATTTTTATGATTTGATAGATAGAGGACTCTGGTTGCTTGATGAAATCATCAAATAATGCGAGAAGTTACCTTGAGAAACCATGAATGAAAACTGAGTGCTTGCGTAATGTATATAATTTTGTATGTGCACGCATTGCTGATGTGTTTGTTCTGTAACTGGTGCACATGGAAACTGATAGAAAAATATTATCAGTATATATAATTCCTGAACTTTGTGGCTGTTGTCCAGTGGTTATAGTGTGCCGGATTTGTAACCTGGCAATTAGGGTTTGATTCCAAGTTGCAGAAGGTCCCTACAATGAAGTTACCGATAATGTGTATTTACCTCCCCCTTTGGAAAACCTGCTGGTCCATGATTGTGGAGGGTTACAGTTTAAGTTATAATGGCTTGGTGAATCAACTGCCATATATATAACTGACAAATAGTTTGAGAAACAGCATTACAGTCAGATCTCGATACAACGACGCTGTTTGTTTCCAAGAAAAATGTCGTTATAACGAATATGTCGGTATACTGAATTGATACAAAGAGCATTTTAATACTTTTGTCCCCAAATTTGATGTCGGTATAATGAATTTGTCAGTATATCGGATGTCGTTATAACGAGATCTGACTGTATATAAACTTCAATAAACCAACAAACTTGAATTTTGTGAATAGATATGTGCCAATAATATTTTGTCTCTTCATAGAGCGTGATTAATGATGGCAAAGCACAGTGAGGAGCACAGAATGTTGTGTATGAAGAAATGCACAATTTAAGTAAAATATTGTTCCCTTTGTTAAAATGTTCCTAATTTCCATTATGTCCAAATACTTGGATATTCTAACACACATGTGCACTCGCCATGTTGCCAAATGCTATATCTCTGTGGATGTTACATGTTCTTTACTGTGTCACATGTAATATGTCTTTGTCTAAATAATTGGGGGGGAGCTCACCTTCAGACTTCATTGATTGTTATACAGCTCTACTTTTGGTAGATAATTCTGTCTGATGTAGATTGTAGTAGACAAGTAGACATACTGTCAAGTGTGTTTACTCAGCCATAGTCTTACCTGTCTTATGCAGCCAGGGATAGACATAAAATAATTATAAATCTGTTTGATTCAAGTAGATGTATTGTCAAACTTGTGTTGAAAGTTTGTACCTGTGAACAAAAATCTACCTCATGTCACAATTTAGACTATTAGCAATGATATTTAATCTATTATATTAAATCAGAGAGACCAGGTCTCTTCAAAGACAACTGTTTGCTGTTTCCATAGGTGGTCAGTACAGAAAGGCTTGCTGTATAATGATTAATACAGGATTATTTTGATACAAAATGGCCAAATGGGATTCAATAATAATTAATCTCCCTTTAAGTTTTGATTTTACTTGAAACACTGAGTTCCTTATAATGCTCGGGGGACCTATTGTTTTCAAGGACTGTGGGAAAAGTCAGGAAATTTCGGAACTAGCTAGTCGGGGAGATCACGAAATTGAGCAAAAGTCCAGGAATTCTTCAATTGCTACAGCTGTCACTAAGTGTCAATTCCTGTAAAAGATTTAGTATCAACAAACTGAAAAAATATCCTAGCTCGCTGTACTCTTCGGACAGTTCAAATTTATTTTAGCTTAATGTAAATTGACGGTTCAAAAACTGCTACCTTCAATTTTTTTGTACCGTAACCAAAATTTAATATTGCTTCCCTTTTGTTTTTTTTATTGCCTTATTTTACCCAAACAATGCTGCTTTGGAGGCTGGATCACTAGCAAAAGTCTGGAAAAATCAGGGAATTTTGATTCAGAATATTTATGGGAAACCATATTATAATGAATTTAAAATAACTTCAAAAGCCCATGAGTATATTTTCGATGGGTTGGCGGAAAACTATTGTAACTGCGTATGTTTTATATTGGAGTTACAATAGTTTTCCGCCCACCCATCGATTAAATTTTGTATTACATAAATGCACTGAATGATGAAATGTTAGCTAACCTTATGAATAGGTAATGACTGGCTCTTTGAAGTTCAGGTATACCTAAGGTAGCATAACCATAGCATAACTTACATAACCATGAATCTCTAGGGTACTCGCAGCTACCCCTGCATGGCTTCATAATCAGTATAGGTTTACAACATTATACCATTAGTGGAATTAATATTATAAAGTTCATAATTATCTTGTAAACTTATGTTGCAAATTATGGCTGAATTTGATTGTAGGTAGATGTAAATGATTAATATTTGATATTGCACTATATAAGTGCTTCTTTTTTGTGTACTGCATGTTTGAATGATCTGTTAAATTGTATATAAATAAAAAAATATATACCATATTTATATAGCGCCCTTTTCATGCGAACGCACGTTCAAAGGCACTTAATTTACCCATATTGCAGCCACAAGGGCGCAGGTGCATCCTCTACCAGTTGCAGATACAGCATGATCTGACCAGAGGGACAGACTAAGAGAAAGCCCCTGAAGAGAGAGAGAGACATTAGATACAGGCATGTCCGGCGCTGCAGAGGTGCGCCTAGCTCTTATTTCGAATAGACAGCCTGGTTCTTTAATGTGCCCGGTGTATAGCATCGATACACAGCTTCCTGGCACTTCCAGATACTAAATTGCAGACCACACGGCCAGATATAGCGGGAATATTATAAATATTTCAGAAATGTCAAGTTCCGATGCCAGGGATTGAACCCACGACCTCTGGATTGACAGCCCAGTGGGTTACCACTGAGCTAAATCCGCTTTTATATTAATATTATATAACTTGACCTAATGGTCGTGAGTGGTGGTTAGAGCATCTGTCTCGGAAGTTTGCTATTTTGACTATATACCTTTATAGCTCCTTCTTTGCTGCATTCTGTGAATATGGAATAGGAGTATTTTATTCTTCGACCAGTTTTGACGAGATATCCTTGATGCTCAAGCCAAGAATAAGTACATCATGCAAGCCAATACTTTTAAACAAAATGTCAGTTTTTGTCAGAAAATGGCTCAAATGCCTGGACAACAGTTGAGTCGGTTTCGGGCAAACTCTGTTAACTTAAGCAGACAAAATAGTAAGTGGAAATAATTGGATAGTACTCATTTTGACTTGAGCCATGTATTAAATGCCTTGTTAAAATCGGTCGAAGATATAAAAAAGATTTGGTTGTTTTTAACTTTTTGTTGACAGATTTCTATTTATGTTATTAGCCAAAAATTACTTCACATACCAAGTGGTAAGAATGCTAAAGATATTAATAATGCTATGTGGTGTGCAGCATATTGTCTCATGCACTCTTCGGGCCAACGGAAGTTAAAACAGCCTATCATGTCCAAAAGTTTACGTTTTGTACACTTTGGGAGACAACTATGCATGTTTTAGATTGTAGCTTAATTGTGTTCTCAATTTTGAGTTGAATTCTGATTAAGTTGGTCTTATTATCAAGGTAAAATGAGTAAAAATATTGAAATGGACTTGAACAAATTGTACTCTTAATTTAAGTTGGGTTAATTATTATAAGGTTGTTTTCAGTTTCAGTTTTCATTTCATCCAGACTGTTGTTGAAATGAATCAATGTTATGTATGTAAATTATTAATGTGTCACTAGCATATATGACTCAGTTTGTTTATGAAGTAACTAAACATGCTTGTATATAATACATACACTGTATGCATAATAATTTCCTCACAGGGTTAAAAAATGGAGGACTTAGTTTCAGGTAAATCCATATTAAAATTTTGTGTATAAAAATTGCTTAAGTTTATATTTGTTTTCATGGGGTTTTTACTCCATTTTTCATTTCTTTTCAAAATTTTCAGTCATATAAATTTTATGACAGTTTCTGTTTAAGCTCAACTTTTCAACGAAAAACATCAAGCTTTAAGAATTTATTGTCATTCAGTTGGCTGCATCTGCGTTTGTGAAGTTTAAGATTTTCAGGTTAAAGATTTTTTTCTCACCTGAGCACAATTAAGCATGTACTAACATGAATAAATAGACCAAATGGTTTATGATCCATCTCTCAAGAACGATTTGGCCAAGGATCTTCAAACTTTACATGGAGGTTAGTCATTAACAGTTTTCTGTGTGAGTCTTTGATTTTGATGTCAGTTGCTCTAAGGTCAAGGTCACTGTGGCTTTTAACATGAATAAATTAGAAAAAAAAACGGTTTTGCTCCCTGGATCTTCAAACCTTACATGAAGTTTGGTCAGTGGATGACTCCTATTGATTTCGAGGTCAGTGCGTCAAAACTCAAACTTAGGTCACAGTGACCTTAAACATGAATAAATAGACCAAGTGGTTTCTGATGAATAGCTCAAGAACCGTTTGGCCCAGGATCTTCTAACTTTACAGAGAAGGTTTGTCATCAACAGTCGATGACCCCAGCTAGCTGTTTATTTTGTGTTCTGTAGGTCAAGGGCACCATGACTTTTAACATTACTGACTTATAATTGGGCTTCCAAATTGGGGACATAAGTGTTTTACAAACTTTTTTGTTTGACATGCCTCAAACAACCCTCACTTTACCCTAAAAATGTGTGAATTATAATGCAATGTCGTCAACCCTCGCCCTGTAACCCTAGAGTTTAGTTGCTTTTATTTATCCTCGCCACCGGATAATCCATATGGGGGAGGCCCCCAGAAGAGGTTAGTCACTTTAGTGTTTGGGGGATAGTGCATGATACAGAAGATGCTCCAGTTCCAGAAGCATCCCTGGTTCTTTTACGTGCCGATGTAAAGCATCATACACGGGACCTCGCTTAACGTCTCGTCCGAAAGACTGTTAGTAACTTTAGTTATGTTAGGTGGGAAACACTGAAAAGCATTTCTATTTTGACCGTCTGGAGTAGGGATCGAACCCACAACCTTCAGATCAGCAGTCAGTAGCCCATACCACTAGACCACTTGTCCACCTTAAACCCTAGAGTTTGTAAATTGAAAGCCTTATATACGAAGTCAATATGTTGCCAATCACCACATGGCTGAAAGTTTGTCCCCAATGTGGATTGGACGTAGGAATACATAGATCTTTATAGTGACAGTAAGGGATATTGGTGGCCAGGAATCATAACACTGTGAGCTATAAATGTCTGCCAGACTTTCTCATGCTTGTCTGTTCCCAGTATTGAATTTTGGTGTATATTCTTATAGAACTAATTACTCTGGATATTGGATGGTCATTGAAATTGTAGCTTAGGAATTTAGAATGGACCTATATGGCTGTCCATCTGTAATGAACGCCATAACCGAAACATCCATGTGAGTCTCCGAGGTAATACAGCAGAAATCTAATACTTCGTGAAGGATTAAGTGTATATGTATAGGGGCTTTTGTAACAGAAACAAAGCCGTTATTTATTTGAAATGGTTGGAAGAATTTGTCAATCTGTTCATGATTACTTTAATATCTGGTTCTGGTATATGGTTGTAAAATAATTATAGCAGTAGTGTAGGTGGTCGACTTTACATTAACACGTTCCTTACTGGATTGAATCATCACTCTCTCTTTCTTTCTAATAGAAATGGATCTATTCACCAGCGTTTTGTTTTATTTGTATATTATTAATATGCAGTAGAGTTGGTGGCCGACTTTACATTAACACGTTGCTTACTGGATTGACTCATCAATCTCTCTACAAGTGTGATTTTTTTTCATTCTAATAGAAATGGATCTATTCACTAGCGTTTTGTTTTATTATTGGAGTATTGACATCTACATGTCTGTGAAACAAATCTGAATGCTTCTGCAATGGATTATTATCATTCTTAGTGTTTCTGTGAAATAATTGAGGTTTTTAGATAGTGACATAATTATACTATATAGTGGACTCAAATTCTGTAATGGAATTATGTAGCTGTTATCTATTATTGTCTTACCGTTGCTATGGTGACTTATGTTTTTAAACGGTTTGTATATGATTTTTTTTTATAAAATTGTGACTTGTGTTTTGAGACTAATTTTTGTCATGGATGGATACTGAAAGGGTTTATGGTGTTATTTTTTTAAAGGTTTTATAAGATGTTTTTGATAAAATTGTGATTTCTGTTTGAGATTAGTTTTTTTCATGGATGGGTACTGAAAGAGTATATCAGTTGTACATTGCTTGTTGTACACTCGTGTCTAACTCTTTACTCCAAATGTTTTGCAACATATTATGCATGATGCATAATTATTATGTTTTCATGTTAATGCATCTGCATCCTATTTTATACCGTTACTTTAATTTCCTTGTGGTCGTCAATTACTGGATACTTAAAGTAAATTGGGACTATATAATTGGAGTTATAGGTTTGAGGTTCAAGTAACAATAATTTGTTGGTGCTATTTCTCTGTAAACCTTTTGCAGGGGTGTCAATATTCCTGATTAATCTGGAATTCCGCATTTATCTATCCTGAAAAAGCTATAATTTCTGACCAAAATCAAAGTTATTTGGTGAAAATGGCAAAGTTATGGTCAATTTCACTTGCTCTGAAGGAGTTTATTCTATTCAAACTGAGTTAAAAATGGAAACAATGTGGCTGAAGTGACATGAAGGCGTCTTTGTTTGGCAAAACTAGTCAGCCGCATATGATTTTCAGAATTTTTGTTGATTTTGCTCTGTTGACACCCCTGTTTTTGTTGTATTTCAATGAAACTTTGTATGACTCATCAGTCCCTATTTCGCTTAAGTTAAATTTATAATATATGCACATAATGATTGAATTTTTAGGGAGTTTTCAGCCTTTTCACTCGTAATTGTCTGCACTTTGTTTTGGTATTTATATATGCCATTGGTTGGATTTCAGCAAATTTTGGTAACCCATCAATACTCAAAGGCCCAGCTGCAGAGCCATGCCACAAGTGAATGTCATCATGACATTTCAGGGTGACGATTGGTATTAAGGGGGAGAACTAAAAGATGTCCCATTCTCTAAAAAGTGTAGGGATTTTGTCCCTTAGACGATTAAAATATTTTTCTAGGTCATGACGTCATATATGACGCAATAAATGTCAAAACAAGCATCAGGAATATACTTTCATTCGAGGTAAAGATACATGGTAGAGAGGCGTAAATTTCTTACACCTGGTAAAAAAGAAGCCGTAGTTTGGCTTTTCTACTCAGGAATCTCACAGACGGATATATCACGTAGGCTTAGGGCATGCCTAGAACTACACTGTCAGGTATTTTTAATAGTTTAGGTGATGTGACAAAACAAAGAATCTCCCGAAAAAGGGTGTTCAAGTAAAATTTCGCTGAGCGTGACGGTCCACAACCTTTGAGGATAGTTAAAGAAAACAGAAAGCAGGCTCAATCAGCACATAAGCTGTGGTAGATTCAAACTTAAATACCAAAGGTTAAATTAAAATTCTAGAAGATAGCCTCTGGTCAGTTGTTGTACATAAATTTCATCAGAAAGCTTTTTATACCAAGGCATATACCTCTATAGATAAAGCTCGGGTTTTGAATTTATATAAGGCCAGAAATCGGTTTCATTCTATGGCGTAGCTAGCTAAGAGCCCGGACCTTAATATCATTCAGATCGTTTGGTAAAGATTGAAGAGGCAAATTAAAACTCACCCAGAAATAATTGACACTAGAGAGAGAGAGAGAGAGAGAGAGAGAGAGACACCAAAACTCGCCCCCGGAGACACCTCAATAAACACTCCTAAAATTACATTAGAAACCTGTATTGGAACCTACCAAAGCGAATTCAGAACATGCTTAAATCAACTGACTACATCACAAAATATTAAGATAAGTCTATTCATATTATTTACATTACACAGCGTTTAATTTTGAGCATATTTTTACATGAAGTCGACTATGTTGTTTTGTGACGTTCACTTATGGCACAAGTCTGTAGTTGTATAAATGATATCATCCAAACTCATCAGTCAGGTCAATATTAAAGAAGTTGTTGCTCTTTGATTTTTTAAACTTACAATTTTGTCTGCGCAATTTTGCAATAACCATTGGCCAGAGTTTAACATAACTTCATTTGTCAGAACTAATTAGTTCGAAGCCTAGTTGTGTATATCGATCATTGGCATGCAATGGTTGGATCGATTTTTAGGGAGTTATTTCCCTTGGATATGAGAACTTGACCACAAATTAAATCCCCAAGATTGATTGACCTCCAATATTGAATTTCACGTTGAGGAGTTATTCCCTGTAAATGTCCTTAAAATTACATGAATCAATGTAATATCTTACAATCTTGCCATTTGTACAAAATCTACAAAATTCAATAAATGAATTACTCTAATATTGAATTTCATATTGAGGGGTTTTGACGTTTAAATGTCCTTTAAAATTACACGAATCAATGTTACAAATATCTCACAATATTGCCGTTTTGTACAAAATCTACAAAATTCAATAAATGTTATACTGAGTGTTTGTTTTGTTATTTGATCCTTGTTTATTTTATTGGTTGACATTTCTGATAACCTCCAGTTTCCTTCAGTTTTCAAGTGTTTTGCATCTGTATTTGTTTGCTCAATTGCTGCCTTCTACCCTGAGAGATTCGAAGAAAAACTTATTTTCTAGAAAATCTTGGTAAATTTGTAGTGAAATATCGTCTTTGAGGAAAATTTTGTCATTGGAATTTAATTTAATGTCTGTTAATGTCAGTGAGTATTCCCCTAGTTATTAGCCATCAAGTTAAAATAGTTATTGAAGTTGAGAGAATGGGGCATTTTATATGTTCGTCTTTCACCAATTTCTTTTATGAACTGAATCTTTGAATCTAAAATCATAGTGGTGGCTTATGAAAGAAAGAATTTATTGCAATTTAGCTTTCTGTTGCTTCAAAATTTATAGATCGAAAACAAGTATTGAGCCATGACTGCACTTGTAGCTATGGATTTTATATGGTGTATACTCAAAGGTTGTGGCTCATTATAAGGTCATATTTTATCTATAGTAACTGTTGCTACTTCCTGACCTGGAAGACCCTGGCATATGTTGGTTTCCCAGGTCAAACATTAAATTTTCATGCTTAATTCATGATGATTGAAATAGGTGGAAAAGTTGTCAGTTCAGTATGGACGTACCATGTGATATGTGACCTAATTTTTGGTTAAGAAAGCAAGTAAAAATCTGTCAAAGTTAAAACAATCATAAGTATTCTATTCTATGAACGATTTTAAGGAGTCATCCTCGACACTCGAAAAGGCGAATCTTAATGAGGCATCTTCAACGCTCAAGCTGAGAATAAGTGGTTTCCATAAACAGCAAAAGTAATATGTTTCAACAAAAGGTCACAGTTTTTGCCCCAAACCAACTCAACCGTCTGGATCACACTGCTCAACGGCCTTGATATCAGTTGAGTTGGTTTGGGTAAAAAACTGTGAACTATTGCTCAAAATTATTAAGTTGCAAGGATTATAGTACTCATTTTCTGCTTGTCAGAGCATCAAAGATGCCTCATTAAGACCTGCCTTAATTTTCATGCGCCACTGCATACAATCAGGTATGTTAAAAAACCTGTGATATATGAGTAACGTTACACAACCTCCCCTGTATAAATATATAATGGTGGTCTATGAATTATTCCGAATAATTCATGTTGTGCCATTATTAGGTCATTAAGCTATCTATCCAACTATCATATCTCACAGAAGCTGAAAAGTTCCATGTTTCTGTATTATAATATATTGATTAGAGTCATCAATGTCCTAGATCTTACTGTTTCCAATAATTGACCCATTCATTACTGTTAAATACCATCGTAATTAATGTTTGACCCCTGTGAGGTCAGTCTGGAGGGGACAGGTTATTGATAATTATGCTTAATTGCCAAGGTGCTGTAGATGTAGTTAATGAACCACTTGAAGGTGGCACACATTTAACTCAATGTGTTGCTTCAGATCGGGTGTTTACACATCAGTGAACGTCAACAAATGGTCGTTTAATCCTATAATAGTTATTAGCTTAGGGACTGAGTTTGACATTGGGTAGAAGCGTGACAAGTCAGTAACAAGTCTTCTGCGAAAATGCCGGATAATATAGTTTAAAAATAGCCTCTCAAACGAGTTAGTACGTGTGCGAAAATTCTTGATTTTTTTTCTGTGGCCACATTTTTGTCTGCGAAAATCTCGAATAAATTGTTTGGTTGTTTTTTGGTTACGCTTATGTCAAATATGCAAAACAATTAACCTGTAATGGTTTATTAAAACGGATAAGTAGAAACACTTTAATATTTTAACCTTGAACAATATAAATATCTATAAATGGCTAATTTAAATTATACGAGGATTTAGAAAACGCAATTACGTAAAGCGAAAAAACTGAATAATGCCGCGAAATAGTCGAATAACGGCAAATGGAACAAATTTGACAAAAAATAAGAACGAAAAGCTCGTATAATCGAGTTAAAAGTTAAAGTATGGATTTTCCTTTGCTCAGCCGACACGTACATTTACGTGCATTCAAAGTGGAGTTACAAACGCTATGTTTGTGTCAAAGAATTAAATAAATATTCACTGTTAGTAAAAAGTTATTCAGTTTTTTTCGTCTCCTGAAAAGAAGCCAAAATTGATATACGAGGTTTTCGAAGAACAGCGACGATAAGTTCAATGATAAATGGCTACCATGTGAGTACATAACTTTTCTGGCGTTACATTGGCGTTATAGGATGAAAATAGGAAACAAAAGAGCTCAGAAATTAGGTATCACAGTCATAAGTCAAACTGGCTGACACTTGAAGCTAAAATATATGCCTCGAAATATCTTGGGACTTCTTGAACAAATGTGTAGATATGTTAAAGTAATTGTAACTTGTATAGACAACATTATAAATATTGTCTCGTTCTACTTCTCAAGACCTGTATTTGTGTATATCAGATAAATGTTTTTTTCCTTTTTCTGAGAAAGATCAACTGTGACATCAATACTACCTTAATGATGCAAGTGCTACCTTAAGGAATAATGAAGAGTGTTTTAATTATCTGATTTGTTGAGGTGGATTTAATGAAAGCCTTCAGGAGGATATAATAGACTTTGTTTTCAAGCTTCGTCCTTAAGGGGAATACAATAGACTTTGTTTTCAAGCCTTGTTAAGTTTGTTTGGTCTTAATTATACAAAATATTGAAGATGTTATTTTTGGTTTGTATTTGTCCATCACCAGTTCATTGTCTGCTTCATATCATTGGTTACCCCCTGGGGGCATTTCAAATAACTTTCCAGGAATATTTTGTCCTAAAGAAACAACATTAAGAGGGACGTTTTCAGCAATGTCTGTCTATGTTACAGCCATATAATGGCATTTATTGGTAGGATGGAAGGTATTAAATATGTGTGCCTCAATGACATTATTAGAGAGGTTGCGAAAGTCAACGTGTAACATGTACGTGTACGAGAATACTATTATTGGGTATTTCGTCATCAAGGTATGTGTAGTTTCTACAAGTAAAGTACGTGTGACAGACTAAAATATGCTGTGTACTATGTCACACAAGTATGTGTATGCACGAGAAACCTAATATTTCATCGCCCGAAGTAACATTGTAAACACTCACTATCGATTCACGAAGAAATCATGTTTCAACTGTCCTGTGATTTTACACGCACATATTGTGTTTTCAAGCCAATTATAATTGCAACGTGAACTTATACTTTATGGGTAGCTACACATACACGTAGTTGTACACGTTCGCATCGCAGCCTCTCTATTATCTTAATGAAACTTAACCTCTGGGTTACCAACAAGTTTATCCCAACCAACTAGAGATGATTAAACAGGTTGGTGAACCCTGAGTTTGTGAATTGAGTGTGTATCGGTGCTAAACACCGTGCATGTTAAGGAACCAAGGAGTCTGTTTGAAATGAGCTTGTGTAGTGCACCAGTTCCTGATTCATTTTATTACCAAACCTCAAAGCCAATGATCATCTGCCAATTACGCAGGGAAAAAAACGAATGATTACTTATGACCTTCTCACAGTTGATCACAAACAAACATAATTATCTAAGTACCCATTGCCATGAAGTTCAGAAGTATTCAAGCTCATACTAGCTCAATCAGCAGAGAACTAATCAGTTACTTACTAAAAGATCAAAGTTTGATGCCTGGGTCAGTGGGTGGCACAATAATGTTCTTCTATAAAATTAGCTATTGTCATGTCCGCCATATCTACCACATGTGGAAAAGTTGTGAGTTGCTTTACAGAAGAATGTGTCAGTTAAGGTTGTAAATGAGTGACTCAAAGAAGAAGATATTGTAGAACTTTTTGTGGAGTAGTTGTTCAGCATTTTAAATTGTGCGTAATAACAAGGTTTTGTAAGCTCATTGTGAGGAGTGTTTAGCCTGCAATCTATGAGCGATAAAGCCCACGTCAAAGGTGCAAGTTGTGTTCTGAAGCCATGATTGAGAGTAGTGTTGAATCCCTTGGTC
Source organism: Spisula solida (assembly GCA_947247005.1). Taxonomy (NCBI): domain Eukaryota; kingdom Metazoa; phylum Mollusca; class Bivalvia; order Venerida; family Mactridae; genus Spisula; species Spisula solida. The sequence continues at coordinate 57,273,628 of OX365945.1, forward strand.
AGGTTTTTTTTGCACTATTCTCTTAATTAAAAGGTCCTTGTTTGAAAGAGTTTATTGCTATAATAACAAAGTTCACCATGGTATATTTTCAGCATGTGCGTGATGATGATATCTATGATGAAGACGAAGTACGACATTTGTTACAGTCTGCTAGTGATGAGGATGATATACATACAGAAGTTGGTTACGATGCTGATTGCGAGGAGACACATCTCGATGATAATGATAAAGGTCAGTACATGTAGTATTATATAACCTGATTCAGGAGCAGCCTGGGTCAACATAAAAGGTTGAGTTTCAAAGTAAGTGGTAGTATTGTCTGTGGTTCAGTGGTTATAGTGCGCTGGACTTGTAACTCAGTAAGCTGGGTTTGATTTCAGGTCACAAGCAGCTCATTGTAACCCTTCAATAAAAATTTGGCAAAATTTGAGTCGATTTTCTTCCACATGTGGAGAAGTTACTGGTTTCTTGTGGAAGGGTAAGTTGGTCCTGGTTAGGATACAATCCCTGAAAACTAGGTGAATCGACCAGCATATATAACTGAAAGATTGTTGAGAAACTCACATCAACAAACAAACATTGTATTATCAAACCTGTCTTAAGCAGCCAGTCAACAGTTAAAAGGTTGCATTTCAAAGCCAGTGGTAGAGAGTCTGTTTTGAGTGAAGAAGTCTTGGGTTCAATCTCTGGCTGTAACATATCATGCTTGACACTCAGCATAATGACTGATATGAGTTCCAGATCACTACTGGTTTGCTTGTGCCAGAATAATGTGACCTAGTAGTTTCCATATGATTGAAATACTGTTGACCAGTAAATTAGACTTTAAAAAATAAACAAAACAATATTGCAAATGTTTGTCTGCCACATAAAAATTGCTGACTGCGATGGTCCCTTCACCTAATTAGGCATCTTCTCAAAATTTACTTGGAGGTTGGTCAGCAATAGCATTAATTTTGAGGTCAGTATGTTTCAGTCAATGTCAATGACTATATTTGGCTGCTACGGGTTATACATTCAGTACATGCACATAAATAAATACTGAAGCGCACAGACAATACAAAGCTGCACAGAACCAACCGCAGTGCCTAGCAACCCACGCAAGTGTCAGACATAGAAAGAAACATCAATATCCCCAAATAAAGAATCTTATAAGCAAGCCTACATTCTCGAACATTGCTTGTTTAATTTACAGAGAGGAAGAATACAGGCCGTGTATTGAGATCCAGAAGCCCGTACAAAATATATTTCCCTACCACATTCGGTTTGTTGTTCGAGTTGCTGGTCTTGGTGAATAGACACGAATCTAAGGAAACTGTGGTGGCGTCTGTGTTGTACAAAACTCTACAGAATTCTAGAATGGACATTAATCTCACAAAATCTCTTTGTAATCAGGTAAGGACTTAATTGACTTCGGTTTTGAGTTAGTTTTGTGAGGATGTTAGAATAGAATTAGAATTAGTGCTACTTACGATCCTTTTATGACTGATACATATTTGAAATTTGCATCACAATGTGATTCTTATGAGCCTTTATTCATGAAAATCGGAAATGGTCATTTTGACAGACATTTGTCTATACGTCAAGAGCAGTTTTCAGACTGTTTTTTCTTGATTTTTCAAAATATTGATTTTGACCTTACAACCTTATAATTCTTATCCAGTGATTTATAAAGTAGAACTTTGATGCCTCAAACTGTCATCTACTTTATTTTAGTATGCCATCATTTTGCCAAAACCAAAGAACTTGTTGAGGTTTCTAGGGTGTTTAAGCCAAAGGCATTGAAGTTCTACTGTATAATACTTACTGGCTGGCCCGTTTTTTCCCCTGGAGGTCATTGACCTTAACTTAAACATTTTCCTAGAATGTCGGAAAACAAAATGAATTATCTTCTTGTATATGGTTTGTCATTCATCATTTCTTGCTCTCTAAGCAATCATATTGTAAGACAGTGAATGTACTCTGTATTTATGTTACCATGGAAAAATGGAACCTACCAAGATAATAGCTCATTGAAGTACAAAACAGTTGTAGCGAAATATATGAATCCATTTCTGGTACTGTATAGAAAATAGCTCCTCACGATGATTAGACATGTACAAAACAGTTGTAGCAAAATAGAGAAACCAAGTCATATGAGATCATGATTTTCTCATGGCAATCAGTTGTAATGGTAACAAATATTATGAATCCATTTCTGATAAAGAAAATTGCTCCTAAATTACCAGGTTTCGACAAGACAGACTATACGCATCATGATATTAAGTGATGTTCAATACTGCTCTTTGTGTGTGGGGGTAATCACTTGGTTTGCTGCTGTGACTTAATTGGTGTTAATGGTGTTTACAAGAATGGTGTTATTGTCTGAACTATTTGACAATATTTCCATTATAATGCTGAAGTAAATTCAAGAAATGGCTTCAGCAATGAGTTACGCTATATTGACTTAATTGTTAAGTACTGTAAATTGATATTCATGTGATCTTTATTTCATGTATTCCATTAACATTCTTATTTTGCAACTGGACTTATTTCTTATTTCACACATTTATTAATTTGCAGTCAAAGGTTCTATGATAGGTTTTTAACCTCACCTGTCACAAAGTGACAGAGTGAGCATTTGTGATCACTCTTCGTCCCTCGTCCGTCAACACTTTGCTTGTGTAGACACTAGAGGTCACAGTTTTAGCCTAATTATTATGAAACTTGGTCACAATGATCATCTTAACAAAATCTAGGCCAAGTTTGATATTGGGTCATCCGAGGTCAAAAACTAGGTCACAAGGTCAAATCATAGAAAAACCTTGTGTAGTCAGTAGAGATCACAATTTTGACCTGATCTTTATGAAACTTGGTCAAAATGATCATCTTAACAAAATCTTGGTCAAGTTCGATATTGGGTCAACCGGGGTCAAAATGTAGGTCGCAAGGTCAAATCATAGAGAAACCTTGTGTAGTCACTAGAGGTCACAATTTTGACCTAATCTTTATGAAACTCAGTCACAATGATCATCTTAACAAAATCTCTCTGGTTCTAGGGCCCTGTTAGTATGTCATATATGCCATATAAACTTCTTGGAAACTGTGAATGCATTATATTTTATAGTTCAACACTGTTGTCATTTATAAACAACAGTGCTTGTACTTTGTAATTTTGGATAGGGATTTTTGGTGTCAAACAATCATGTTTCGTTAGTGAAATTTTTGCGGTTTATATATTTATTATTATTATTATATGCTATAATTATATAGTCACTGGAATACACAACTTCTAGTATTATTTTAACTCTATACTAAAATCGGTGTATTATACTAAAATTGGTGTATTATACTAAAATCGGTGTATATAATTAATGGAATTGTTTATCAGTCTGGGAGGAGTGAATGTAAAAAAAACAACCTCATGCAGCTTTGCTATTGTGTTCAATAGCTTGGTAAAGATTTATCATTGAGTGTTTGTATATCAGAAAAATCATCTTTTCTGTCTGTCTGTATTATTGTTATGATGCTTGCGCATCAAAATCTTTATCTGCCAGTCCGGGATAGGATTCCCTAGTGGGTTGGTGTTTATTTTGTTTTACGACTAGGATGTTGCAAATTTGATGGGATAATTTATATTTTATGTGTGTTTTGTGTGTTATAGGAGACCATGTCTGTAATACTTGATGAGAACGGTCTATCAGAGCATCTCCTAAAGTACAACATGGAGGGTGGGGGTGAGTATACTCATGTTTCTATAATATTTTCATGTGACTTCTTATAAAATTTAGTTGTAATTTTGTTATTTTGACAACAGCAACTTGCAGCAACACCAACATACAACACCACATGACATGTTTTGAATTAAAGTCCTTTCCTGAAGTTTTGTGAAATTTTCTAAACGCACATTTTTTGCCTGTAATTCATGTATTGCATAGTAAATCGGTTCATAAATGTGATGTTTGTGTTTTAACAAGTAATGGATTGTTCAGTAATTCTTTTTGTTTTTCCGTTTTATTATTTCTGAAATATGTTGATTACTGAGAATCTGAATGTTGCCCCCACTCATGGCACCATTGAGAATTTTGAGATATTTGAAATACATAATTCTTGCTTATTAATCCCAATTTTCGTGATTTTTTTATTTTGTGAATGAACTAACTTTAATACTCATGAAAATATCATATTTTACTGTAGTCAGTACTATACATGTATACAAAATATGAATGGATACATTCATAGTCCATACATCATGCATAGAGGATGTTTGAGATATTATTTACTAATGATTTTGTAATTTGACACCTCTGTCTTGATAAACTAGCTATTGATGCATTTTCTGTCTTGCCAAACAGGCTATTGAGGCATTTTCTGAGATTGTCTTGTCTCTGCTTTGTTGTAAAAATGTCCATATTGACTGGAGACTAAATTCTGTTCATTTCTGCTGCCTGTTTCTGTTATATCTGCAATATTAAGTTAGGCCAATTGTTCTGTCTGAAAGATATAACTTTTATCGAGCGTTGTGCACACACATACAAATATGAAATGTTCAAATCTGGTGCAGTGAAATCATGTTATTTTGTGAATCGTAAAGTTTTTAGCTAGCCTGTCACATAGAAACAACATTAGCCTTTTGGGGTCGGTCTTCGTCCATGTGTGCGTTAAACAATTCATTCCAACGCCTCCTCTTCCTAAACCATGCACTAGGCCAAATTCACCCAAACTTCACAGGAATTGTCGTTGGGTGGTCCACTCTCTAAATGACTTAAAGAATTGAAATTTATAAATAACTAAGTTACCATGGCAACCGATTGGAAAAACATTAAAAAATTCATAAAAAATCAAACAATGACCAGATTTTAAAATAATTTTGGCAGAAAGAGTAAAACTGTTCGCCAGTGGATGGGGCCCCATTTGTCCCTGTATACAAATGTATATCTATTATAGTTAAATCTTTAAAAATCTTCTTCTCTAAAGGTACTGTTGGATTTCATTATAAATTGGTAACAATGCTCCTTGTGTGATCCTTTCTAAAAATAGCTAAAAGAATTGTAATGCATGCCGAACTCTGGTTGCCTGCATGATGGCAACTACTTTTAAAAATCGTTTTAAAAAACACAAAAAATGAACCACTTGCTGATTTCTAAATAGTTACAGAAATAGTTGTTGAATGATCCTCTCACAAAAGTGACATTTTCGTCACAATTTGTTATAAAAACATGGCCTCCAGTGTGTATGGTTAGGTAGCTTTATCTTTTACACTAAAATTGCTCACAGCCATGTTCTCCACATTAGGAGAAGTTGCCAGTTGCTTGTGGAAGAGCAAGTTTGTACCTGTTGATAATTCCAGGAAAACTGGTTAGAACAACTTGGCACTATCCGATATATGACTGAAAACCTGTAGAAAATAATGTCAATTTCAGGCACCATATTTAACTGAAAACCTGTGGAAAAATAAATGTCAAATTGGACACCATATTTAACTGAAAACCTGTGGGAAAATAAATGTCAATTTGGCACCATATTTAACTGAAAACCTGTGGGAAAATAAATGTCAAATTGGACACCATATTTAACTGAAAACCTGTGGGAAAATAAATGTCAAGCTGTGATGAAAACATTTAAGAATCAAACAAATACCGTTCATCAGAAATCCTCTGGTTACAATGCCATTTATAATTGTTGATTCTCTTGGCTTCCCTTGTTCACAGCTTGTCTGCTATTTGAGAAAATCCTCCGAGGTATTAAATATACGATGTGATATAACTAATATGATTTTAGTGTCTGCCTTTCATATTGTCCTTTTTACTGTAATCTCATAAATTTTACCAGGTATTGAATTTTGCGGATTTTGGTAAAATGTTAATTTGGCGTTTTTTTAAATTTGTGGATTTAAAATAATGAAAGAAAAATCTCTTGTTACATATTTGGTTGTCAATTATTTGAGGGGATTTAATTTCGCGATTAAGTCAATCTGCAAAATCAACGAAAATTAATCCTATGCAAATATTAATTGTTTTACAGTATTCTGTGCATGTGTTGGATGTAGACTAACAATGCTGCATTGTTCCCTTGTCAGGGTAATCTCTCTCGAAGCTTACAAAAATGATATTTTTTTGCGAATAGTCCCAGACATAATATTAAGTCCTTAATGGATTAGCAGTTTCCTGCTGATGAATTATGGGACAGATTTCTATCCGTCGCTGTTATTAATCATTATATTTTCCATGTCGGACTAATAAATCAATTTTGCAGAAAATCAATGTATGGTCAAACTGACAAAAAAACATTTTCCTTTGTTATTAACATAGCTCTGGGAGGTTGAGTTCTTTTGTCAGTGGTGATGTATAAAAGTCATTAACCTAGAAGCCTTGTTTATCAGCACCCAATTGTATAAACATTGGTTAAAGCTTAACCAAGTGGTTAAACTAACCAAACTGGTTAAACTCTGGTTAAACGGTGGTTAGCCATTGTATAAAGCTTTGGTTAACTTTAACCAGAACAAATTTCTGGTTAAAGTTAACCCATCTCAAGGAGGCTGGTTAAAATTTAACCAGAAACAAACATGGACGCCCTTGTTGCACAGAACGTTAGACGACCGAGACAATTTCGACGAATTAACAGACAGACGGACGATTTAGACGACGAGGAAGTAAGGAGACGGTACAGATTTGGTACTGCGAACCTTGACAGGCTTGAAGCCTTGATTGGGGATCGACTGAGACCGGAGACGAGACGGAACCAACCCCTGACAGTTCGACAGCAGATCTTGATTGCGCTCAGATTTTATGCATCTGGGTGCTTTCTTCAGTTAATAGGTGACACTTTCGGCGTAGATGTAGCCACTGTGTCCCGGACAGTGACTAGAGTGACGAACGTTTTGTTCTCTCTTCGAGAGACGTTCATCAGGTTTCCGACAACTGACGATGACAGACGGATCGTGCAGCAAGGATTTTACCAACTTAGACGGTTTCCGGGTGTCATCGGATGTATCGATGGCACCCATGTGCGTATTATTTCTCCACCCAAAGACCAGGAGATAGCCTACGTAAATAGAAAAAGGTACCACTCCATCAACGTCCAGGCAACCTGCAACCACCGTGGTACGTATCATTCTGTCAACTTCCGTCTTTGCAAAGTTCATTGAGTTGTTCCCCCTTGCTAGGAGGGGCTCTTGGGGGGAAATTTATTTGTTGTTTTGTACTTATTAATTGAATAGATGTAGATCGAGTAATTCAGACACCGATATTGATGCATTTAATATCGGTAAAAACGTTAAAATGTAGCAATATCTAGATATTCATTTTGTTAGTACTTCTACTGGTTGATCAGTTTATTATGATGTAGATCTATCTAGATCTAGATACAGGCTAGCTAATAATAAATACATGTACTGTACATGTAGGCCTATACTGGTTTTTTTTAAAGTTGCAGGAACAAATAAATGTGTTCCAGTCAAAGATCTACATTATTATCATTTGTACTGCCCTATATGAGCCTGTATCCAATGAAGTATTTAACTTTTAATAAGACAACCTTAGTAATAAGACCACCTAAAACATAAAGACCACTTCAGATTGATAATACTGTTTATTTGTCCAACAGGAGAATTTACCAGCATAAACGCTGCCTGGCCTGGTAGTGCACACGACAGCCATGTATTGCGAGTATCGAGTCTGTGTCGATACCTAGAAGACAACCATCATGGTAAGTAACACAAGGTATTACATTGTGCAGTATGACATAGAGGTCACCTCATTACATGTTAAAAGACCACCTCTTATTGGATACATCAATTTCCAAGTACATTTCCAGTTTTTAAATGCTAATTTGATTTTTGAATTCAAATAAATCCATTTTACAGCAATTTTCAAGGGCCCATTTAAGCATTAGTATTGCTTTAGACCAGCTGTTATTTATGCTTTTGAACATACTGATACAGTATTTGATGTTACTGATTTAATTTTCTGTTCATGCAACAGAATTGATATCAAGTATGGATAAATTAATTCTGGATTCAATTATTTAACATTCTACCTAGGACCAGTATACAGCTTATATTTACTCCCTGAGATTCTATTAAATAGATTTCTTACACCCTTATTTTCTTTTAAAGAGTTAATAATTGCAAGATATTTAGGATCTCATTTCCTTTTCTTTCATATGTAAATTTAATTAATATCAAATGTCTTATGTATACACTTAACATAGTATTTGTAATTTGTTTAATGGAATGTATTATGCAATGACATTTAAGTTTACCTCCTGACTTTATATGGATACATTTTGCACATACCTTGATTATGTATTTATAGTATGTCTCACATTATTTTATTTAATGTAGGGTTAGAAAAAGGTGTGTTGTTAGGAGATGGTGGATACCCCTGTCGTCAGTTTCTATTGACCCCCTACCTCAATCCAGCCAATGCCAGTGAAGAGAGGTAATTTTTCTTTATGAAATTTTGGTGCAGTAAAGCTATAATGATAATATTATCTATACATGACAGTATGCTTATTTATCCATTGTTGTGCATAGATGCTTTACTTATTTAGTTATAGAATTGTAAAAATACATTTATATATATATCTGTATTTCACACCCTTTTTAGGTTAACTGTGTACTGGGACGAATAGGTCCTTGCTGTGCAAAACAGATTAATAACATATTGTGCAAGTATTGAAATTTAGTTCAATCTGCAGCCAAATTTTAAAAAACCATGGGTTGCGTCTTATATGCATGGATATAATATTGTATTTATCCTGGTAACTGATAATCCATATTGGCAAGTACCAAAATGGCAAGAAGAACATGGTGATGTTGTGTAAATCAGCACTTAGACATCAAATTTTGAAGCAGTTTTTACTTGTTTAAAATATTTTGCGAATATAACATCATGCTTCTGAAAATAACATATATATATATATATGCCAATCTTATTCAATTTGCAAAATATTCACAATGACTATTATCTTGACTCTTATCCAATTTTGAGTAGTATAGTGTATACAACATGCTTTAAGTGCCTATAAACTGTACTTCTCAATATATTATAAGGAATTATTACTGACTTGTGATTTAAGAAATATATCCTGCAATACTTATCTAACAACAATGAATTTCGCTGCAGATATAACAAGTCCCAGATAGCAACACGCAACGCAATTGAGAGAATGTTTGGGGTATGGAAGAGGAAATTTCATGTTCTGCATTCAGAGGTATTTATCTTAAACATTTACACATTTTTAAATTCTTATTATATAGCACATTATACTTCATGCATACTGATTACCTTGACTCAGCCCTGCCTCTGAATAATAAAATACATAATAGTTGAAGCATCGACTCCGCTTACATGAAGTTTTAGATCTACATATGTACTGTTGAAACCTGTATCAATGACCACCTGTTGACTGACCACTATTCTAAACAACTATAACCTGTCTAATATGTTATTAACACTCTTTGAAGATCCACCATCAGTGATAATAAATCTACAGAGAGTGTAACAGATTATCGTCATTATAGATCAGTTCTGATGCACAATTAGCTGGTGTGCTCTTTACAGACATGTTTCAACTGTATACAAATGCATTGTTTTCAAAATTGTATGATGACGCATTGTCTTTTAGATTCGTATGAAACCTGCAAAAGTCAGTAGAGTGATTGTAGCCTGTGCGGTTCTTCACAACCTGGCCATCCAGTGGAAGGAACCTGAGCCAGATGATGCCCCTGTGGTTGATGATCAGCCACAACTGGATCATTATCAGGGAGGACAAGATGGGCGTGGCATCAGACAACATGTTACAGAGCATTACTTTGTTTAAACCTTGTACATGTACTTAGTTAATTTTTTACCTGTATACATTTTCATGCCCCCATCTTTGATGAGGGGTATATTGCTTTGCACATGTTTGCGAGTTGGTTCAATAAGTCAGGAATGCTTTTTTCTAGGATCTTCAAACTTTACATGTTGGTTGGTCCTCAACAGTTGATGATCCCTATTGATTGTTTGGTTAGTAGGTCAAAGGTCACTTTGACCATTACCATTTCTGATTATTGGGTTGCCATGGGGGCATACTTGTTTTACTAAAATCTCTTGTTTGTCCTTATTTTCTATAAGTCCTACAATACAGAATCGTATCTAGTTAAACCAGTGTTTTTGTTTGTCAGATACTAGTATCTTGACTTATATTGCTAATGAGGAACCAATATTCATCTTATGATACATATTTCTACATGTATTGTAATAATGAAGCAAATAAGTCAGGATACTGTCAAGTATCATACTTGATACTATGAAAACCTATGTCCGTGCTACACAATGGGCAGTGCTCTTGTTTATGTTACAAGATAATTTTTCTTTGAGTATACTTCCAGTTGTTCAAAGATGGAGATTTAAGTTATAGTATGAACATAGAAAGTAAATTTTTAATGAATAAAAAGAGCGGAGCGAAATGAGTGTTTTTTGGTCATTAAAAATGTATTTACTATGTTCTAACTGGCTTAGAATATAACCTCATGCATTTCGATTGGCTGATAGAAATAAGCGCCAATACATGACGTCACGTCTGATAAGAGCAAAATTCTAATGATTAAATTTTAATTTTACCGAAAAATTTCAGCGTAATAATGTAGGTTATATTCTAAGGGAGCAAAAATTGACCTCTTAATTTAAATATAGGTCCAGCCATGTTTTGTTTATTTTAACCTTATAATGGCTAACCAGTCTTACCATTGTCTGAGTCAAACAAAAATAAGCAACGTTTAGGTTATATTATAACAAGTGAGGTAACATTTTATCACAATTTATTACAACAATGTTAGGTTAGTGTAAAATGACATAACATTGAGGTTGTAAATATGTAACACTGGTCAAAGAAAAACCATTTAACAGTTTATAATGAAACAAGAGCCTGTCAGAGATGGGTGATGCTCCCCAGGGGTGGTTGTCACAGAAAAAATACTCCAAAAATATAAAAAAGAGAGTTATGTTTCTTTGGCACTGCACAAAATTTTAATGAGATTCATTTATTTAACTATGAAGTTTCAAATTGATATATCAAATACTGTATGAGTTATAACCCGGACATGAATTAAGTATAAATAAGTACCAAGGGGAATAAGTACAAAAATATGCAATGAAGAGTTAGGGTTCTTGTGCACTGCACTTCCTCTCAATGAGATCTATTCACCTATGAAGTTTCAAATTCATGGCTCTAATACTGTATGAGTTATGGCCTGGGCAAGAGTTATGTACGAAAAAGTACCCAGGGGAATAACCCTAAAAATATGCAATAAAGAGTTACTTCCCCTCAATGAAATATATTCACCTATAAAGTTTAAAATTGATATCTCTTATACTGTATAAGTTATTGCCCGGTCAAGAATTAAGTATGAAAGAAAGGACAATAACAAAAAAATAGGTTATGTAGAGTTGTGGTTATTGAACACTGCACTTTTACAAATTGAGATCTGTCCACCTATGAAGTTTCATGATGATACCTCACAAACTGTTTGAGTTAGGCTCCGTACAAAAATATTGGATGGACGCAAAGAGGAAAGGGCGGACAAAGCGGTAACTATATGATCCCCCGAATTTTCGGGGGGGGGGGGGGGGGGGTGTAGCATAATAAAGGACTTAAATTACAACTAATTGACCAGGGAAGGCAGCATTCAACAGAAACAGCATTGTAAAAAAAGGCTCAATAAAGATAAGCTTACAAATTGCTAGCTATACATAAAAGAGTACACTTAAGCAAGCCAAATAGGCAACACTAACAAAGAATAACAAAGGACATAGTTAGCTCACCTGTTGTAATTGTTTATGATTGCACACATGGTGACATAAGAAATCATTTACAACTTCAATTAATCTTAATGCAGACTCAGTTGCATGCACAAGGTTATCTTATTGTCTTAACCAGCGACCCATATTTACATATTATACCAAAATTGTAACCTATAGTGCCTTTAATTTGACCTAGTGACCAACATTTTGACCTCAAAACCAAATAACAAACTTCCCCAAATGATCAAGTTTCATAAATTAAAGGCCAAAATTGTCACCTCTAGTGACTACACAAGGTTTGTCTATGGTTTCACCTTGTGATCTGGTTTTTACATTGTTAGGCCCAATATCATACTTGATCTAGATTTTGTTGAGATGATTATTGTGACCAAGTTTCATAATGATTAGGCAAACACTTTGACGTCTAGTGTCTACACAAGTAAATTGTTGATAGACGACTGACAAAGAGTGATCACAAAAGCTCACTGTGTCACTTTGTGACAGGTGAGCTAAAAACAATAGCTGTCACTAGACAGTGTGCTAGATTATTAGCAGCCATTTGTTGGTGGAAATCTATGTTGGAAACATGCTGTAATTTATACAAGAGGGCCATTGGCCCTATAGCGCTCACCTGATGACTAGCAGTTTAGGCAGAATCAGTGACCTGGTGACCTAGTTTTGGACCCCAGATGACCCAGTTGCAAACTGGACCTACATTTCATAAAGCTACACATTGTGGCTAAGTGTCATTAATATCACATTCAAAAGTGATCTCTAGAGTGTAAACAAGGTTATTGTTTGATGTGACCTTGTGACCTAGTTTTTGACCACAGATGACCCAGTTACGAACTTGACCTAGATTTCATAGAGACATTCATTGTGACCTAGTTTCATTAAGATTATGTCAAAATTGTGACCTCTAGAGTGTTAACAAGGTTTTTCTTTGATTTGACCTTGTGACCTAGTTATTGACCCCAGATGACCCAGTTACGAACTTGACCTAGATTACATAGAGACAAACATTGTGACCAAGTTTCATGAAGATTAATTGAAAACTGTGACCTCTAGCGTGTTAACAGTCAAATTGTTGACGGCGCACGGCGGACGGCGCACGACGGACAAAAGGGTGATCACTATAGCTCACCCTTAAGCACTTCGTGCTCAGGTGAGCTAAAAACTTAATGACTGCAATATAAGGAAAATTAATGTTAACTCCAATACATACAAATTGGTTGCTAAAGCATGGCAATGATAGTAACATTCAGACAACCAAGAAATGGAGTCATTAACCTTATAATAATACAGTGAGAGTTATTTTCCTTTGATCAGTAGTACTGACTTAAGATATTTAGCAAGTGTACCACAACATTTACAAAATGGCAAATAAGGTCACAGTCCATTGATAGTTCTGGTAAGATATAGCATGGTTCACACAAAATTCTTCAAGGCAGCATTGAATTTAAGTAATTTTCTTGGTTAAAATAAAATTCAAGGACTTTTCAAGGCCTGTGAGAACCTTGTAAAGCATAGATACTTTGTAAAATAAGGTCTTATGGCAATACCTTAAACAGAGATGACGTCAATGAATGGGTGAGTACAATAGCTGTCCTTATTCCTTGAATATTAGAGCTAGAAATGATGCAGAACAACTACAAAACCACATAGTGAAACCTGCAGCAATGTTAACATATGAACATTGTTTAACAAAGGTAACTCTTTCCAGGAAACATCTACTCCATCTTCAGTCAGACCATTTACCCAATTATGAAAAACTGTTTATCAACATAGGCAGATGGTTTTACATTATCTGAGTGTACGCTATGACACATGGCTTCAAATAACATGAATGAACCTTATATATAGAGAACGAAGTGCATCGGCCATGTTTAGCCGCAACGTATAGGACGTCACAGGAACTGGTATCTGTGTATTTTGTGACAACCATAGAAAAACTTGGTACCAGCTTTTGTAATGTCATATCCATTACGGCTAAACATTGCCGCTTCACAACCTTCTCTACATATAGGGTACACTAAGATAGTTTGACACCAGTACACTCATATAACCATGTGCCTATGGTTGTCAAACCAGGTCTTTACAGACAAGTTTTACCGTTCCTTGAAACATTATTTGGCAATATAAATTAAAATTGTATTTATAAGTATGTAATCACCATAATACATGTATATCTGTGTGTGCTCTAATAAACGTCAAACTTAATAAGTTAAATCATTATCTTACATTTTATATAGCATGGAGAATTTGACCTGATCCTGACCTGTATGCATAAATATCCTTTAGTTTTATGTGGGTATTACACCTCGAGCGTCTTTGTGATTCTTTACGCTTATGAAAAAAAACAATCTCGATTATAAATATAGACAAGATATCAGATGCTATATTATGCTAATAGAAGGTCGAGAGTCGTGTCAAATTCTCCGGACTTTACAAGCATTTAAAATAATTTACAACAATTTCTCCAAATATCAAACTTATTGAATAATGATGTTGGTTATTCCTCTCCAAAATGTTTAATGAATACATCTAAGGCAGTACAAATTTTCGGCAGCATGTTGGTGAATGCCATGGTCTGCTTTAATTGTTCCTTCTCCAGTTGAATAGCTAAGGTATAATATTCAACCTGCAGCTCTTTGGGAGTCTTCTTACACCTGTCATGATATACAACGATGAAATGTTATGGCTACTATTTCCATGAAACATTATGCTTCTATTAAATCCAGTTATAACTGCATGCTGCTGATATCGACTGTGAATAATGTTAATACATGTACATTCCAAGCCATAAAATTAAAGAAAACATCAGTAAAGACCTATAACAATACAAGAGGTACAAAAATTCCCTTGAGATTTGCTCAGCATAAAAATGGATGTACGGCTTCATTCTGTAACGAATACCATGTTGGGCATGAATACCATCAGGAATGAGGTGTCCAGACAAACTGATATATTAAGTTTTAAAATCGAATTTCCCAATCTACCTAAATACACGTGAGTTGTAATATAAACTAAACCAATAGCATTTTACCATAACTCTGTTTTCTAGGATATCAAATTTTGTAATTGATGTAACCAGTTCAATAAAATAATATGAAGCACATCATTTGCATGGTTATTGCACACTATGCAATATTTTTATGGCCATATACAGGAAAGTACACAGGGTGTGACAAAAGTGTACATTCCCTACTTTGCTATTTGAATAATACAATTTGATATGAGCACACTTCACCATACAATATATAGTATCATGAAATGCTTATTTTTTCCATTTTTAATACATTACATAGGTCACATATATAATAAATTATTTGTAATATTAACAAGAGTACCGCATTGCGGGTGCAGACGCTCATCTGATCATTGTCACTGTAAAAAATGCCCATTACTGACACTGATCGAGTGTTGACATTAACTCATCTTTTTTTCAAAAATCAGATGAGCTATAAATGTGAGTATTTGAGCAGGTGAATAAATTACATACTTTACTGTTTTTGCAGGCGTTGTTTCAGTTGCTGTATTAATAATGTTTGTTGAGCTTGAAGGAATTGGATTTGATGCTGCTGTAGCTGAAGAAACTGAAATATATAACATGTAAATCTAATACAAAGAATGTCATTACTTGTTACGTTGTATGTAATGCAAACAAGTGAAATAGCATTACAATGCATGATGATACATTGTGACTCATTCCTGAAACCAGCTAACTTCTAACATAATTATATATATGTCATGGATTATCAAAGTTGGGAGTTTCAAGAAACGTTTTCAAGATATATATATACATGGTTAATTGCATGAATTACTAACAATTATAAACACAGTACAACAGAACCAATTGAAAATTTAGCTTTATTGTACATGTACTAGACTTGAAACTGGGTCATCTGGAGTGAAATGGCAGGTCTATAAATATCACAAGGTTTATATGGGATCCTATTAATTAAGATTTAGTATAAAATAAAATACACCATCATTTAACACTCACAAACATGTTTCAGCCAACATGGCCTTTATCAGTGTGATGATGTTTATGACGTCACATTATTGATTTAGTATAGAATTAGTACAATTTTACAAGTACATTATTAATACAGAAATACAAGTACATAATTAATACAGATTTACAAGTACATACTTAGTACAGAATTACCAAAATATTAATTCTGTACTAATTTTGCACTGTTAAATCAATTCTGTACTAGTATTCGATGAATATTTATTTTGCTCATTTGCATGGTAAAGTCGTTTATAAATACTATACTAATTAAGTATGTACAAAATTAGTGTTGAATGATAGTAATTATTCCCATGTTTTTTTTAATTGGGTAAGATAAAGGGCACATAATTTGCATAAAATCTAACCATGTCATTGAGTTATCTGACTTGGTTGTTAACATGTCTATGAAAGCTAGGGTAATTAATAGTTCCAGCCGTCTGTGTTTAATAGTTGGGCTATACAAGGTTTTCAAAATGAGAATCATTATGTGAAATTTGGTATTAATAAGGTCAAGCAGTTTCTATTTCACTTACTAGTACATGTAGTAGAAGGTGTACTTTTGGTAGTATGTTCTGAAGCTGCAGTGTTTTCTGAATAAGTGTTTTCAGTGTTTTCTGAAGCAGTGTTTTCAGTACTGGCATTCACATCTTCATATGGCGTCAATGCTGAAATGATAATCAAAATTCAAACATAAAATTTGTTATTACCTTTTAATCAACCATATTGTTTTAAGTGCTGCAGACATATATGTTAGAGTAATGTGCACATGTTCGAAATTGTAGCATTACATTTTTTCTGAATAGGGCATCTAATGCACATGTTTGTTACATTTGTAAGTTGGTATTATATATTGTAATGATGCTTATATTATTATTATAAATTTACTATAACTCTAACCCTTCACCAGTAGTATTTTTTATTATATTAATTACACTGGTGAACAGCATAACAATTATTAATGGAGACAAACCACCCATTATTGTCCTATCATCTGAGACAGCATTTTCCTAAACTGTCATACAATGGTGATATATATATATACCCAGTAATAATTTTAATGACATTGATAGAGCCTCGTAATTTACTTACTTTGTTTGTCTGTATACCAAAGCAACTTCTCAGCACCTGGTAGAATTCCGTCCTTGTCTGGAACTGTAGAAAAAATTTATATATCCAATGATATCATAACAAAGTCAATAGCACTTGATTTAAACATTTAAAAAAAGACCCTATGTAGATTATGTAGAACTAAAATATTCTGACATAAAATTATGTACAACTTCTTTTAATTTATCAAACAAATTTCATTGAAATAGATGAATATTTAAAAAGATTTCAATAATAATTACATTGCATTACTTTCCAATTTGCTTTAACATTTAATTGCACAGTATATGCCGAGCATAGCCTTTATTTGCCAGTCAGCTTTCTGCTTAAATAAGGCAGGCCTATGAGTACCTCTACCTGTATTTGAACCCGGGCCGCCTGATTAGACAGCAAGCACGCTAACCAATGAGCTACCGAGGCATACTATATAGAAATCAAACTTTATCCTATTATCAAGAAATTCAAAAATTATATACACTATTTTTTCTCAATGTATAAATGATTGAATAAATGCAAAAACCTAAACGTAGGTCTTTGTTGCATATGCATGTCACTTTTAACCTATCAATTATCAAATACCTTAGGTCTTTGCAATTATTCATGTCAAACTTTAATATTTTAACTTATAAACACAATGCTTAGATACAATGGGATGAAATGGTTATAACATAACCATTAACATCAATTAAAATCTTATCTCTGACTTGCCACCTTTAATCAACCTAATTAATTTTAAGCACAATTAAATGTTTTATCAGTTGCAGAAGTCACACAATCACCAGCATTAAATACAGTTACTGTAGGTCCTGTTGATTGCTTGCAGGAAATACATTATATACCAATGATGTCATATACAATGTCCAATACTATTATAGCTCAATATTTGTATGATAGATGCTGCAACAGAGCTAGTTTAGCCTGCAATTCATTAATTTATTCATTCAATATGGTATAGCCATCCTGCTGAAGAGGCTTCTCACTGGCAGCAGTCTATATTTAAGACTGGTAATGAGCATTTGGATAAACCTCAGTTATCCCAGGGAGTTAAGATACTTATTTAAAGAACATGTCCTGGTTAACCTAGCTGAACACATTTTTTAAAATTATATAGTCTAAAAAATAAAATTATTTGACTGAAAACATAATATAGACTGGACATTCTTGATTATTATACTGAATTCTGTCCATAAATCACCTGCGACATAAATCTGACCTCATATAATAACCATATACATTACTAACAAAGCTACACACCTGCACAGCATAGGTCCTGTACACTTACTGCAGCTTGTACATGTAATATGATGTATACACACTTTTTCCAATTAGGCATCTGTAGTTTCATTCCATATCATTCATGAATATCATTCCATAATGATAAAGTCATTCAAAAATGAACATATGCCCTCTATTATATTCCTTTTACACTAATTGGCATTGTTTTTATATTAAGACAATTAAATAGACCCGATAAATATTTAACACAGCGATTACCCCGTCGGGAGCCTCGCTGTGCAATAACGACAACTCTGAGCGATTAAACAACTATTACAATTGATTGGCTGTTGCTAAAGGACACATGTAAACACTACTGTATCTATTTTTAGATCATTTGTGCACTGTTTTGTTTACTGGCCCGACCGAGTATGTAGGTCAATATTTAGGTAAACGTATGATTGAAAATTATTGCTTCAAATAATGGATAGAAGCTTTAGAAGTTGGATCCATTTAGCCAGGGATTTAATTCAGTAGGCCTAGAGTTATTTATTAGGCCCCGTAATTTAACCGAAAACTATCATTACGTTAGGCTTATCTACCTGTGATTTCAAAGATATTCATCATAAAGATAACAAATAAAGTGTACCTACCGAAACTGTACGTCATTGTTTCGGAGTCGCTGGCCCCTGGAATCCCATGGAATGATGCTGAGTCAGCATACATTCCGGCGATGTCCTCCATCAATGGTTTCATAGGTGCCAATGGAGGCCCACCGCCAGTCTTTATGGCAGATATTTTTTGCTGGGTTAAATCAGCCTTGGCCTGTTTGGTGAGATTACGCCATTTATCCTTAACCTCCCGCACAGTCCTAGGTGCGGTCCCCACACTATTCACTCTAGAACATATGTTCTCCCAAGCCTGTAGTGACAAAATTATGAAAGAAGACTAGATTCTAGTTGGGATGACAAAGCAAAGTCGTTTTTTGTTGGTAATCTAGGCTATATAAATCTAATATATTTAGAAGTTTATTGATTTGTGCTTCGTTAAAAACTAGCATGCATATCATCAGATATCCACTACACTACACAATGATGAATTCGCGTTCGTAAACAAAATAAATATCCTATGATCCGCTTACCAGGTCCTGTATCTTCTTCGTAACACCGGACGAAGAATTGCAATGTTTTGCTGTGATTATTTCAAACCTGTCCTTTACTGCACTCTGCAACACTTCGTTTTCCGAAAGAGAAAAGTTCGCGGAGCGCACTCTCTGTTTTTTTAACGGAGGCAACTCCAAAGATTCACAGTTCATTTTTAAGCCGGTCTGGTCGTCTGTCACATTTGACAGATAATGCGCGAACGTGACGTCATTGAGCCGGTGCGCTAGTGCATGACGGTATTATACAGGTAAGTTAACCAGTGGTTAAAATTTAACCAAATTGGTTAGTTAACCTTTTGGTTAAGAGTGTTTATACAATTGGTTTACCAAATTGATTAACTAACCAGTTTGGTTAAAGTTAACCAGTGGTTAAGGTTTAACTATTGGTTAAACTAACCAATGTTTATACAATTGGGTGCAGATGTTTAGCTTTCAGGGGAAAATAAATCTTAACAGATAATACAGCATTCAGGTAAAACAGCGGAGAACAAAAACCCCAAAAAAGGAGATTGAAAGTACAAAAGCTCAAGACAAAAAACACAGACCACAACTGCATGCTTCAAGGACAAACATAAAATGAACAGTAAAAAATGAAACTGCTCATGTCTTAAGTCTGGGTCAGAACAGTGGCACTGCACTGTTTAGTTTGCATAACTACTAGGTGTCAAAATCACATTAAAATGGTCCTTGTCAAAACTCTTTGATAATGTTGATTTGTCCTTGACCTTGAAATGGACCTTTGGAACTTGCTGGTTGTGGTCTCCTTAACAGGCCTTTTCATGCTTCGGCATCTTCTGATAGGGTAGCCTATAGTGATTGTCCTGTCCATCCTTTTCGTCAGTCCCATTGAAAAGTTTTGAAGATATTTTCAAAATCCATCAAGGCATTGCTTTTTAACTCTGCATACTTGTTAACCATCATAAACACCTTACATTGTCGATGCCAAGCAACATTATCTATCATTTCAACAGATTTATGGCCCCTGATTGACTTAGCTAGTTATAATCGCCAAGGCTTCTATCCGGGCATCAGCGTTTATTGAGCGCAGTCTTGTTCAATACCTAAAGTCACTCTGGTTGTTCAATTGGCAAATTCAGTGGACAGTATCGTAAGCATTCACATGAGATATCAACAAGTATTTCAGTTATAAAGTTTGTTGAGTACCCAGGTTTTGTTTTTCAGTAGTTTGAAAACCTATTTCTTACAGAATTTCCATATTTTTTGTTTAAACAATGAGCTCCCATTTTGTCTAAACATTGAAACTAATACTAGGTTCTACTTGTAGTTTCAGATAGCTTGCTAGGACTACTGGAACAACTTGGACCTCACAAGATAGAGTCTCATGATCTACAGAAGCTGCTTCAGCTCTTCCAGAATTCAGACACACCCATTGTAAGTCCCGTTTCATCTTCCGTCTCTTTAATAGTTTAATGCTCAGGGTTTATTCCACCAGTTTGTCAATTATTGACCAACACCTTGGAATACCAATACAAAAAAATGGTGCTTGGTCTAGAAATCCCCTTGCTAGGCGCTCAGCATGAAAGGGAAATCGTCTTGTATACCCTTATAGCAATGAATACCATCAGAAATGAGGTGTTGTGAATGAAAATAATAAATTGTAAAAACTTATTACACAAATGACTTAAAATAAATTAAATAAATGTTAAACCTAAAAAAACCTAATTGGGAATTTTTCCATAAAATTGGGAAATGTTTTCCTGTTATACTGTAGAAGTGCTATTGTAAAAATTGTATAGTATCCCACTAAGCATACAGTGACCAGAAATCACAGATGTTTTTGCTTGCACTAAGTGATACAAGTTGAAAGAGAATTGTCCAAATGATTCATACAGTGATAAGATTATACGCTGTGGTTTAACAAAAAAATCTATTTAAACATTTCTCTACTACAGTAGAACTTCGATGCCTCGAACTACCTCGGACCAGGGAAATAGTTCGAGCCATCTACCTGTTCGAGGCATCTATGGTATTCAAGAATATGCATGGGAATAAGTTACAACTTCCTATTAACTATTTAATGGATGTATAAGTGTTTAAAACTCGGTATACAATGCAGTTGAACGCAAACGATTGTTTGGTACAGTTATTATCACAACTTGTCGCTGACTACCCACGGTCGAACAAATGGTTTCAGCTGTCAATGAAAGGTGCGAAAACTTGTATTTTTCGTCTGATCTAAGGGTAAATCATAGCAAGGGACCGTGTAATCAGTTCGAGTGTTCGACCTAGATATTGTTCGAGTCATCTACTGTTTTACCATATGAATAAAGAAGGGATTTTGCTGGGACCGAAGAACCAGTTCGAGGCATCTAGGGTTTTCGAAGCAAGTACTGTTCCAGGAATCAAAGTTCTACTGTATTAATTCTTCAAACTGATTTTCAGGAGAAGTTACTGTCCGTGTTTCTGACTGTGGTGGAGAAATCTGATGTTGTATCGCATCACAGTGTAACATTTCCGGCACAATCGTGTGAGAAATCCCACAATGCTCACAATGACTTCCTTGAGAGCGGAACATTTGATATTAAACCGAGCATAACTGGTGCTGTCCCGCTGTTAAAGACGATGTCAAATTTGTTAATGACTGTCGTTAAACCAGATAAAAATGGTAGGATTTATACATTTGATAATTATACAGTCTAACTGTTTTACGCATCTAGACCATAGTAACGGCTTTGTCCTCTAAGCATCTGTAGAAGTTGTCAGTTACTTGCTGATGAGACAGTTTGTATCCAATGATTTTGCTTGAAAAAAATAAGCTGCCAGTGCCCATAAATTGGAAAAATTTAACTGGACAAATCACAAAATTGGGAATTATTAAAAACGATTGCTTTGATTATTAATTTTTCATATTTTGCTTTTTTCTACTGATTATATTCAAGTCATTTGTAGCAACTACCATGTTAAAAATCACTTGTTTTTGCTTAAAAACAGCTATGTCGGTAGTTGCTTTTTAAACCAGTGGCAACCAAAGGGGCAGTGTTTGCATTAATTTGGGGGGATATGGAGGTTATTTTGCTAGGGCAACTGCCTATATTCAGCACTTGAATACCAACATATCACACTTACCTGTAGATAACTATAATTAATGCTAGAAAATATTTTCCCGTCAACAGACTGCTATGTGTAAATGAAAAAATGGTTATAAAACTGCTTAAAACCTGCTGAAAGCTATTTATTCAAATGTTAACTTTATGTTTTAGAAGTGCATTATGAACCAATGTACCAGGAGGTTTGGGATATATGTGCTCTCCAACACGGACTCAAAGATTCTGTTGTCTGGCCCCCAATGCAAATAGGGGTTACAGTAGCCTTGTGGGTGTGCCTTGAAAAGGGATTAAATTCAGAATGTTTGCAGAAAGTGCCCGTATATGATGTTGAAACTGGTAAGTTGCTTTCTTGTTAACATTTTGACAATAGCAGCTTGATGCACTAAATACCACTGACATGTTTCATGCTATGGTAAGGTGGTTAAGTGGATAACACTCTAAACTATGGATCGAGTGGTCCATGGTTTGAATCTCTGTCAGGCACTTTGTTTTTCTAAAACACTTTTCAGTGCTTTCCATTCAACTAGAGATGAACTGTTTGGTAACCATGAGGTAGTGAACTGTTTGGTAACCATGAGGTAGTGAACTGTTTGGTAACCATGAGGTAGTGAACTGTTTGGTAACCATGAGGTAATGAACTGATTGGTAACCATGAGGTAGTGAACTGTTTGGTAACCACGAGGTAGTTAACTGTTGGTAACCATGAGGTAGTGAACTGTTTGGTAACCATGAGGTAATCTCACGTGTATTTGTTTACACTCGGTTCATTTAAGAACCAAGAAGTCTCTTAAACTGTGTCTTATTTGAAAGTCCAAGTCATTGGCCAATCTGGCAAGGGCGAAAATAGCATGACTTTGCACTTTTGACTGTGTCAATGGGTAAATTGAGAGATATTGATGACAAGCACTGTCTAAAATATAAGTACATGTCATGGAAGTTGTGTAATATTGATGATATTAAACTGCATGACCCATCTAATACATTTTCAACTTACTGACAATTTTCTACATACAGGTTATGACCCAGGTACATTGTTGACAGCAGAGTCTGAGACAGATTCAGTATACGGATGTTTACACATGGTTTCCATAGGAACGAAGGAGAAACTGTTAGAAGTATGGACAGAAGTGAACACTGGATCACTCATTTTCAGGTGTGCCAAACTTTAGATCTATGTAGTATCTTAACTACTTTCTAGCCCCCTTGCCCACAGGGGCAATGTTATTTACGAAAAACTAGGTGTATATCAAGTCAGTAATTCATTTTATCACCTGTTTGGATAGATGCCACAGAGTTTGAGCTTGTTCTCCTTTACCATTGGTGGATTTCAATAAAACCTTACATGAATACTTGCAATGGTATCAAGCCTAGTTGTGCATATTGTCAGGATTTTTAGGTCAGATGATGTTTGCCAGTGTTATGGCCCTTTGTGGGAGACATTCGTTTTTGTATAAAAAAGCTTTCTAGTTTTATTTTAGGTGGTCTTAGTAATGAGTTGGTCTTTAAATAGGGGTTTACTGTATAAACTAGTAAAATATCTTGCTAAATATCATTAATTGTTATGTTAACTTAGTGTAGACAGGTTTTAATTTTATGTTTTGTAGACTTACAAGTGAAGTTAACGAGTCTGGTGTGGTAGTACAGGAGAATAAGTTGGCTGGAGTTCTCTCCCTTGATAAGTGGCAGCAAGTGGTGGTCAGTTATAAGGAAGGTTTTGAAGGCAGCACTGTGATGGGAAATGTATGTATGATTGGATTATGATACCGTGTCTTACGAGTGCAGGTTTACTTGCAACAGGACCCTATCTCCTGAAGCTTCTCAAGTAGAAATCTCAGCTTAAATTGAGATTTTGATCAAATCAGAGTCTAAATTTTAGATACATCAGACATTTGTGATCTTGACATTTTAATGTAATAAATTCAGAATAGTGTGTCTGTTTTGTGATGCCAATTTTGAGTCGTCTCACATGGAATAAATAAATTGATTCAATGACAATATGTGAGATGAGATGTAGCTCAAATTTGGGGCCTGTTGATACATTTTTCCCTGACAGATTGATCAATGACCTCTGTCTTTAAAAGATATTTCTTTTTTTTTTAAATCATTCATTAATTTTATTTATTTTAAAAGTTGTTACTAAAAACAACAATATTAAGTCAGACAAGGAAGGCAGCACTCAACTTAACCAGCGAAGCACAGAAAATTTACGGTTGAAATACCTAGTTTTAGCTGTTAGAAGTCCTAAAAAGTTGAAAATTATAGTATTAAAAAGCTGAATGTCAAGGTTTCAGGTGAGTGACCTAGTTTTAGCAATAAAAAAAGCTGAACGCCCCAGCCGAATGACCCAGTTTCAACAATTTAATGCCTTAGCTAGATAGCCCGCCTGAACAGCTGAATGCCCCCAGCCAAATGACCTACTAAGATCTCTAGAGTACCTAAAAATCTCTTTAGTCCATTTATCAACATATCAGTGTGGTACTCATATCTCATTTCATCTTTATTCAACCGCTAACTCCTTTAAGAAGTCAAATTTGGTATGTTTCCCTTGACTGGCTGCATAAGACAGGTTATACTGTATTAAACATTGTATTGATTTGATCATTTCAGGTGAACCTAGTGATAGATGGCTGGCAGAGTCATAGTTTTATATTGGACTATCCACATTCATGTGTGAGGTCACGTCATAGATCTCATCAACTACAACCTCAGCTTTGTCTCGGACATACTGTAGAGAATATACAAATATCACAGGATGGACACTGGCATCTTGGTCAGATGATGTTGTTTAAAGGTGAGTTTATTACTTTTTGGGTTAAACACTGTTTCTCAACAATTTTGGTGGAACAAGAATAATCTGCATGCTGCACATTACCTAGTTGTATGAATAGGTACCTGAGAATTGCTGTGACTGCCAGCGGTGTAGAGTGTAACAGCCGACTTGCCACTCAATGATCAGGAAGTAAATGTTCAGTTGGCTGAATGGATGCATGTCTTTAAATAGAATTTAACTTGGTGTTTTTACTTTTTTTCAAGACCAAATAAGACCAAAAAAGACTAACTTTTTAATGACTAGACCTTTCTTCAATATGGCTTATCGACCTGTAAATCATGGAATGGTATGGTAGTGGGATAGGTTAAGCAATCCGAATTCAATTTTGATTTGAAAGTTCAGCATGAACCCAGCATGAACCTTGTGCTGACTCAATGCTTGATATTAACTCTTATTGCTTTATATTCACAGGGTCAGCTTTATCCAAGGAGTTATGTTTCCACTTATACACGCTGGGACCAAATTGTAAATCGATACTCAAGTGTGACTCCACGACAGAATTTACAGTTTATGCTCCACATTTACACAAGAATACAGTAGTTCATTCCAGAATCCCATACGATATGCTCACTGGACTCCGGAAACCCAACTTTTCTGAGCTTAGAGTAAGTGATATTGTTACCCCCTCCTTAAAGCAACATTTTGGACAATTTAAAGAGGTTGTTGTTATTTTTTGTAGAAGAATAACTTTTTTAAAGGTTGTTGAATGATTGTCTAAGATAAAAATTGAAAAGAATATTGTGGAATATTTTTGTTAAAAAAAATTGTTAGAAAAATAAGGTGCTTTGTGAAAACGGTCCCTGGTCTGTCACATTCACAGTTATAAGTAATTGAGGGGATATTGATTCTAAATTTATATTGAAATATATTTAACAAGAAAAATGCATTTATTTTCAGCATAGTTTATTACTCTCCTACCAACCTAGAAAGTTCAAGGTCATGATGGAATATCCTCCGGTCTCCAAGGCAACGTCTAATCAGATATCTAATCATACAGGATATGCACCAGACTCATTGTTGACCCAGGTACCTAGAGCAGTGACCCCTGTATGTCAAGGTCAAATCCATAGAAACTCAAACACTAGCTTAGAAATGGCGATTGAGGAATCTGGAGGAATTGCAGCTATTTTATTTCTGGTTGCCAAGGTAACTATTTTTCAGACATTTTACGAACATGCATTGTCCTATCAAAAGCTTGGTTAACAGATTTTGTAACCTCTTGTAATTTCTTTTGTTTGGCATTCTAGTCAGAAACAAAGACAAGGCATATTTGAGTTCAAATTTTCAAAATACTATTAGATATTTCTAGTATACATGGATCTTGCATAATTTTCTTATTACGTTCCTCTTGCAGAAAAGTGGTATTATGACTACTTGGCTTCCAGTTAGAGGGTCATACATGTGTTATGTAGTCTTTTTCCAGTGTGTAATTATCATATTTATGTTTTAACGGTTTTAACAATTTTACAATATTTACAGCAGCTGATTCGCCTAACTATTTTTCCTGGACTGTATATCAACCAGCACTTACTTACCCTTCCATGAGGAACCATTAACTTCTCCACATGTGGAGGAAAATCAACATTGTTGTGAAATTTATCAGTTTTCACAAAATGCCAAATGTCTTGTGTAATAGATACTTTGATATTTTAAACGGTTTCACTGGTACATACAGTTTAAACGGTTTCACTGGTACATACAGGTATATGAGAGATGTCCAGAAAGTATGGACACATCAGAAGCTGAGCGTATACAAGCAGAGGTACTGAAGGTTCTGATGTCTGTCATGCATCATTCCTCACAGTTACATGAAGAATATCTCAATATTGGTGGACATGCCTTACTATGTAAAGTCTTAACTAGTAGTAGAAGTGTGCCAGGACAACTGACCTTAAAGGTGAGTTCGATTTAGTCAACAAAATAAATACATTCTGTCTAAAATGAGACACAAGCTTAGTCTAAATAGTACTGCTCATGACTCAATTAGGCTTAATATTGTGTCTCTCATTTGTCCTTTGGACTCATAGAATCTCAATCAAACTTCACCGTATACTAAGTAAGTTTCAATTAAATTAGAAATTAGAATGTAAAAATTTTGTGTGCTTAACTTTAGTTACATAGTTACAGATGAGGGTGGCGATATTTATGTTAATCACAGGGCTGGGGGATGCATCGCACTCTTTGTCATTATATTACTGAATAGAGATTTGAATGGGTAGACTGCTATGATATTTTATTGACAGAACTTAAAATTCTTAGGTTAAATGTACAAACTTACAGTCAATTGTAAACAATAAGGGATTATGTGGAACAAACAACCAACAAGCAGATGGGTTAATCTTCTTTAATAAACCAACATTTAGGCTATGTACACATAGCCTTCATCAGGGTATGAAAATAACTAGGTAACAGTCAGTGTGACATGATGGCGTAATTTCAGTTTCAGAGTAGTGAAAAAACCCATGTTCAGATATTTTAGTAGAATATGTTGAAGCAATCTTTGCAACTTAAGCTGAATATATAGAAAACTTAAGAGTTATGTTAACTTAGCTTATGTTCCTTCTACCCTTATATAATACTTCAGGTACTTATGGATGCAGCAACAACCGAGTCTCTATACAGGTTTACTCCGGAATCTTCAGAGATGATATTGAAGCAGAAGACAGACGCCGTGATACGAGATATCTCTATAATAGAACAGCTTATACTACACTGGTTTATCTGGGAGAGATGTGGTGTGGGCGTGACAGAGATGTTATATGCTGGACTGGCATGTCTCATTCAGGAAGGACATCGGTACCAGAACTACAATGTTAAACAGTATCAAGCCATCAACATTGTCAACAAAATATTCAAAATTTATCAGGTATGATTTTATATATATTTCATTTGGTGATAGGGTTTTAATTACCTATTTACGTACAATGTATTTATTGAACCTGGCCAGATAGCTCAGCTGGTAGAGTGCTAGATTGCCACTCAGCATGTTATTAGTTACATTCTTCTGTAACATCAGCTATAGTCATGGCCCCTACATGTGAATAAGGTTGGCTGGATCGGAGGTAAGGAGAAAAAGTTTTCCCTGGGGTAACTACCGACACTAAACTTGCTGTATAGCAAGTTAGTACACATTTGTTTAACAAATTGCCGCAGTTACTTGCTCTTGTGCAACATTGTAAATGTCAGGTCTTTTTAGCTTGATCACATTTGAAATTGGTTGGATTTGGTTGGAAATGTGATTGACAGTCAAAATGTATCTTGGTTAATGGAGAATAATTGTCTCTTGTCTCAACTTCAGGAGAGGATTCAAGAAGGATTTCCATCATTATCTGTTCCGGTTGGTTCCAGTGTTGTCAGTATTATACAGAACATGTCTGGTTCCCCGCCTGACTATCATCTAATCCTGGAGATCTGTGACTTCCTGTTATTGGTACACCCTGCTGCTAATACTTACATTAACCACTCGAGATCTCAGTTCTATTTTACCCTGCCGTGTCAGAAACCTCCGTCACCGTTGTCAAAGTTGAAGATTGGTCAAAGTGTAATCACCAGCTCCCCTGTTAAATCACCTGGCATAGCTAATAGAGGTAAGTCCTGTTATTGTTACATACATAGAGTGCATAAAGAAACGCACATGCTATGTGTTCTCCATTGGGTTACATGTTAGCCTATGGCTTATGTAATACAGGAATAAAATGGCAGACTGACCAAAATGATAGGTTTAACATGTAACGCTATGGAGAATATGTATAAACATGCGCGTTTACATACTTCTATTGAATGAATGTTGATTTATTATTGATTTTATGGAACAAATTAAATAAAATGATAAGCCTTGTCCCTTGAATTACAATAAAATGAGTAATTAACCTTGTGCAGGCATCATTCAAACTAGTTTTCATTTGATCATCTTCAAACTTTGTGAAATATTTATGGGCATTGTATCTCATCCATGAACAACCAAATCACCGTGGGCCTTTTTGGATTAGGACCCTTCCAAGAAATTTAGAAATTACAGTCTTTGTTTTGGTCTCTAATTTAAAAGGTTTTCATCTTTCCCCTCTAAACTTGCTGACAATTCATGTTTATCTGCTTTTATTTCACTAACAATATTTTTCATTATAATTTATTATAGCTCAGACGATCTTATTTTGCAACAGTTCTGCACTTTTGTATGATTTATTTACATGTTACATGTAATTTAATATTTAAATTTCAGTTGTACGGAAGATAAAAAAGAACTTTTCTGATAGTTTCCTTGGTGATGGTTCTGTTTCCAAATATCCCGATGTGGAGATGTTACAGAATCATCAACTCTTGACCACTTCCGATAAACATGAGTTGAGAGGAGTTTCCAAAAAGACTTCTAAGAAGACAAACACTGCTAGAAAAGTTCCACACCAGGCAGATGAGATTAGAGCTAAAAATGGTCATTCAGATGTACTACATGTTGATGATAATGATGGTAAAGTAGTAGAGGTAGATACTCGTAAAGACAATGGAGATGCTACTGATCCGATATTAGCTGCATCTGCAGAGATAAGAGTCTCAACACAAATTCCCGATAACTTTGAAAGTCTATATAAAACAGCAATCTCTTGCGAGGATAGTGAAGCAGTTAAATTTACAATCAGTGATGATTCTTCCAAGGCTACCTGTGATGATAACACTGATAAATCTGATAACAGTGATACAGTGTATAAAGATACTAAACTTGGAATAAATGTGCCTAGTGATAGAAGTAGTGCTAACAGTTTGGTTAGTAAAGACAGTAGTGAGTCTGGTGAAACTACTGGTGAAGAGACTGATGAAACCGAAGGTGCTTCATATACCAAAGAAGATTTGTCTTTAAACTTTGATGAAGATAATGCAGAAATGTTGAAATTGGAGAAAGGATTGACTGCTCTATGTGTTGGTATGTAGAGTATTCTAATCAATGTTTTCTTGAACTTATTGTTGAGTGGCCTCAGTGTGTAGCAATGTCACATGGGTTACCATTGGTTGGATTTCAATGAAACTTTGCATGAATGATCAGTACCAAGTCTAGTTGTGCATATCGTCGGCACACATTGGTCGGATAAATTTTAAGGGAGTTATGGCCCTTTATTTTTTTTACACTTATAAATTTTGTCTGCGCTATTTCTCTGTTATTAATGGTCGGATTTCAACGAAACTTTGCATGAATGGTCAGTACTAAGTCTAGTTGTGCATATCCTCGGCACACATTGGTCGGATAAATTTTAAGGGAGTTATGGCCCTTTATTTTTTTTACACTTATAAATTTTGTCTGCGCTATTTCTCTGTTATTAATGGTCGGATTTCAACGAAACTTTGCATGAATGGTCAGTACTAAGTCTAGTTGTGCATATCCTCGACTATCATTAATAGGATTAATTTTAAGGGAGTTATGGCCCTTTGTTTTTTTACACTTATGAATTTTTCCTTTGTTACCATTGGTTTGATTTCAATGAACGTTTGCATGAATGATCATTACTAAGTCTAGTTGTTTGTCAGAGCACATTTAAGTGACTGTGTCAAGCAGTTTCTGGGGGTATTCATCACATTCAGTGATATTTCTTGTTTGTTTTTGGTTTCCATAGTTATGTACCAGTATAATTCACAGCTTTACTTTTATCTATCTTCAGGTCTTTTAAGGTTATTGTCATCAGTTATATTGACCATGCCAGATAAAATGGTTTCTAAAACATTCCAGAAGTCCATAATCAGTGCTCAAACATTTATTGTTCTTGCCCAGAACAGTTCAGCAGAGGTCAGGGAAGCTGTCATAAAGGTAGGATGTGCTTGTTTATTTAGAATTATTTTCACTCCAAAGCAAAGGTCTTAGCAAAGTAGGCAGGGATAAAACCAACTAGCCACATACTATGACTGTCTCAGTCGAAAGCAATAAAAAAATGTAGAATAATTTTACTCAGAGACGGTTCCATGGTCTATCTGTCAGTTGGTTGACAAATCTGTTTTATTCAGTAGCTCAACAATGCTCCCAACTTTACATGGAGGTTGGTCAACAATTGTAGATGACCCCTGCTGATTTTGATGTCTAAGGTCAAGGTGACCATGGCCTTAATCATAAATCACTATTTGACTGTCATGTTTACAAACATCTCTTGTTGCCTACAGGTGATGGCAGCGTACCTTGAGAGATGTAATCAACATAGTCTGGATGATTTTCTCAAGATGGAGGGTTTTCATCTGCTGTCAGCTCAATTATTTCAATACCCCACCCATCAAGACCAGATGGAAGCTGCATGTTCGATCTTATTACAAAGGCCTTACAAAATTGATGACGGGTAAGAAAAGAAAATCAGTCTCTAACATCATTTTTCGGTGACAAGCAGTTGAACTTACCTGATTTTCTGGACTCATTATCAACCAGTACTACTCTCCCATACTGTATGAAAAAGATACCTCACCACATATGAAGAACATGACAATAGCCAATGTCAATGATGCATGTCTAATGTCAAAAGTCCAAAACTCAGATCTACCCTGTATAGAATACTGATTTCTGAGTTAGGTGTAAGGGTTAAGTGATGGTCGCAATAAATTCAGAAAAGAGGTGTAGCTGAAGTAGACAATGATTAACTGGTTCTATCTCATATGCTGTCCTTCCTATACCCAAAAAGTGTGTACTTCGAACTTTTGTTGAGTGGAGGTAACAAAGTCTATCCTGTATTGTCCTCCATCTATATTGTTGCTAATGTCCCTGGTCCCAAGCACAGGCTAGTGCTAGTGGTCAATATCACCATCACACAGTATGTAAATGGAAGTAGGTAACAAATTCTACCCTGTGTTAGTCCATCTATATTGTTGCTAATGTCCCTGGTCCCAAGCACAGGCTAGTGCTAGTGGTCAATATCACCAGCACACAGTATGTACATGGAAGTAAGTAACAAATTCTATCCTGTGTTGTCCTCCATCTATAATATTATTGTTGCTAATGTCCCTGGTCCCCAGCACAGGCTAGTGCTAGTGGTCAATATCACCAGCTCACAGTATGTACATAGAAGTAGGTTACAAATTCTATCCTGTGTTGTCCTCCATCTATATTGTTGCTAATGTCCCTGGTCCCAAGCACAGGCTAGTGCTAGTGGTCAATATCACCATCACACAGTATGTACATGGAAGTAGGTAACAAATTCTACCCTGTGTTAGTCCATCTATATTGTTGCTAATGTCCCTGGTCCCAAGCACAGGCTAGTGCTAGTGGTCAATATCACCATCATACAGTATGTACATGGAAGTAGGTAACAAATGCTATCCTGCATTAGTCCATTTATATTGTTGCTTATGTCCCTGGTCCCAAGCACAGACTAGTGCTAGTGGTCAATAACACCAGCACACAGTATGAACATGGAAGTAGGTTACAAATTCTACCCTGTGTTAGTCCATCTATATTGTTGCTAATGTCCCTGGTCCCAAGCACAGGCTAGTGCTAGTGGTCAATATCACCAGCACACAGTATGTACATGGAAGTAGGTAACAAATTCTATCCTGTGTTGTCCTCCATCTATATTGTTGCTAATGTCCCTGGTCCCAAGCACAGGCTAGTGCTAGTGGTCAATATCACCAGCACACAGTATGTACATGGAAGTAGGTTACAAATTCTATCCTGTGTTGTCCTCCATCTATATTGTTGCTTATGTCCCTGGTCCCAAGCACCGGCTAGTGCTAGTGGTCAATATCACCAGCACACAGTATGTACTTGGAAGTAGGTAACAAATTCTATCCTGTGTTGTCCTCCATCTGTATTGTTGCTAATGTCCCTGGTCCCAAGCACAGGCTAGTGCTAGTGGTCAATATCACCAGCACACAGTATGTACATGGAAGTAGGTAACAAATTCTATCCTATGTTGTCCTCCATCTATATTGTTGCTAATGTCCCTGGTCCCAAGCACAGGCTAGTGCTAGTGGTCAATATCACCAGCACACAGTATGTACATGGAAGTAAGTAACAAATTCTATCCTGTGTTGTCCTCCATCTATAATTTTATTGTTGCTAATGTCCCTGGTCCCAAGCACAGGCTAGTGCTTGTTGTCAATATCACCAGCACACAGTATGTACATGGAAGTAGGTAACAAATTCTATCCTGTGTTGTCCTCCATCTATATTGTTGCTAATGTCCCTGGTCCCAAGCACAGGCTAGTGCTAGTGGTCAATATCACCAGCACACAGTATGTACCTGGAAGTAGGTAACAAATTCTATCCTGTGTTGTCCTCCATCTATATTGTTGCTTATGTCCCTGGTCCCCAGCACAGGCTAGTGCTAGTGGTCAATATCACCAGCACACAGTATGTGCATTGAAGTAGGTCACAAATTCTATCCTTTGTTAGTCCATCTATTTTGTTGCTAATGTCCCTGGTCCCAAGCACAGGCTAGTGCTAGTGGTCAATATCACCAGCACACAGTATGTACATGGAAGAAGGTAACAAATTCTACCCTGTCTTAGTCCATCTATATTGTTGCTAATGTCCCTGGTCCCAAGCACAGGCTAGTGCTAGTGGTCAATATCACCAGCACACAGTATGTACATGGAAGTAGGTAACAAATTTTATCCTGTGTTGTCCTCCATCGATATTGTTGCTAATGTCCCTGGTCCCAAGCACAGGCTAGTGCTAGTGGTCAATATCACCAGCACACAGTATGTACATGGAAGTAGTTAACAAATTATATCCTGTGTTGTCCTCCATCTATATTGTTGCTAATGTCCCTGGTCCCAAGCACAGGCTAGTACTAGTGGCCAATATCACCAGCACACAGTATGTACATGGAAGTAGGTAACAAATTCTATCCTGTGTTGTCCTCCATCTATATTGTTGCTTATGTCCCTGGTCCCAAGCACAGGCCAGTGCTAGTGGTCGATATCACCAGCACATAGTATGTACATGGAAGTAGGTAACAAATTCTATCCTGTGTTGTCCTCCATCTATATTGTTGCTAATGTCCCTGGTCCCAAGCACAGGCTAGTGCTAGTGGTCAATAACACCAGCACACAGTATGTACATGGAAGTAGGTAACAAATTTTATCCTGTGTTGTCCTCCATCTATATTGTTGCTAATGTCCCTGGTCCCAAGCACAGGCTAGTGCTAGTGGTCAATATCACCAGCACACAGTATGTACATGGAAGTAGGTAACAAATTATATCCTGTGTTAGTACATCTATATTGTTGCTAATGTCCCTTGGTCCCAAGCACAGGCTAGTGCTAGTCGTCAATATCACCAGCACCCAGTATGTACATGGGAGTAGGTAACAAATTCTATCCTATGTTGTCCTCCATCTATATTGTTGCTAATTAGTGCTAGTGGTCAATATCACTTGCACACAGTATGTACATGGAAGTAGGTAACAAATTCTACCCTGTCTTAGTCCATCTATATTGTTGCTTATGTCCCTGGTCCCAAGCACAGGCTAGTGCTAGTGGTCAATATCACCTGCACACAGTATGTACATGGAAGTAGGTAACAAATTCTATCCTGTGTTAGTCCATCTATATTGTTGCTAATGTCCCTGGTCCCAAGCACAGGCTAGTGCTAGTGGTCAATATCACCAGCACACAGTATGTACATGGAAGTAGGTAACAAATTCTATCCTGTGTTGTCCTCCATTTATATTGTTGCTAATGTCCCCGGTCCCAAGCACAGGCTAGTGCTAGTGGTCAATATCAGCAGCACGCAGTATGTACATGGAAGTAGGTAACACATTTTGGTAGTGAATTTACACAAAATCCTGGTAATTTTGATAATAATTTTTCTAATTTATTCATAATCCTTTGAACAATTTCAAATAATTGTTAAGTTTGTAATGTGAAATTATTCATTACATTTATTAGAAAAAAAATCATGAATACCTTATAAGATATGTTTTCAAAGAAATGATATGATTGACTGTTAATTCATCAGTGATTGTTGATTTTAAATCCTGAGGATTTTATATACTTGATAAATTGATGACATCTTTTTTTAGTGATTTTTGCCACACATGTGGCCAAGCTGTCAATTATTGCTCCCTTCTGTCTATTGATCTGTAATATGTCACACATGATTAACTCAGGCAAGCTTTTGATTTCACACCTTGTTTGATGGGGAAAGCTGTTAATTTGTTTGGCTAATTATCCTGGCTTGTGAATAAAATACTGATACACAATGGTTATGGTTAATTAGATTAATTAAAAAATATATTTGAACTGAAAATGAAATTTAAAATAAAAAATGATAACAATTCATTTTATTAATTTCATTTTTAATTTTACTTGAAACTTTAAATAAAAATTAAATTCATTATATAACTTATATGTTTTAATGTCTATTACATACTTTTATACAGTTATATTGAATTCTCTATAAACTTAGATATTTTAGTCATGAAATAGAAATATGCATATATGAACTTATTTTTAAAACAAATTATGATGATTTAATCTTAGTATAAAAGAATAACTTGTTGAATTTATTTAATGAGTAAATTTGTGTTGTATTTTTAATATGGAAGAACGTTTTTTGTTGTTTCTATTAAAGTGTTGTTGTCTTACAAAATGATGAACATTTGACGTATTAATTCCGGTTAATATTTTACATTTTGCACAAAAGTAATAAAGTCTATGAATTTCTCAATTTGTACATTTACAGATTCCAATCTGAGGAAAGTTTAGAGGACTTGTCGAGGGTACAGCAAGGTGTGATTCCTGTGATACTGACATTGCTTAGCAACAGCTTGGGTGACCTTGCCCTTTGTCATAACTCTATTCTATTCTGTACCAAATCGTTTGAGAATTCTGATGAGGTTGCCACGGTGATGGTTGATCAAGGAATTATAGAGGTGGTCGCCTGTATGCTTCAGAAATTGATCAACTCAGGAACAAGGTAACTAATCAATTTGTTTCTAATATGGTCCAGCCTATTCTTATTAGCACCTGGAAAGAGCTAACTAAATGCATGGCACAAAGAGTCCTGGTATCACACGATTGTCTCTTTCATTGAAGTCACAGGTCAATGGTCTATCTTCTCGGGAAAGAAAACAGATAAACTCACTTATACTTATAATAACTGAGACCAGTGGAAAGCAAACAAACAACAATACCCATATGGATTCCAATACAAGAAATTAAGGAAATATGATCATAAAAATTGTCCAATCTATTTCCTATTTCTGTCATTGTTGATACATTATATATTACAGGGACACAGATGTAGAAGGGATGGACGAGAATGAGATACTACTCAGTGATTTGTTAGAATTATATAAAGTTATTGCTATCAGAGAGTTCAGGTAAGGATGAGATACTACCCAGTGTTAGAATTATATAAAGGTATTGCTATCAGAGAGTTCAGGTAAGCGTCTCAACCACCGGGTTTTGTGACCTTTTTGTGTGTAGAAAATGTTTGAAGATGCTTACTGCATAAGTTGTTAAGTAAGCGTCATCGAAATATTAGACACTTTACAAAATTTGCTAATATTTTCATGTGAATAAAGTTTGGTCTACAAAGAACTCTCCCAATAAATTAAATAATGTTAACATTTGGGCAAGCCAAACGCATAAAATTAAAATTTACTACCTTTGTAACCTGTGGAAACATCTGCATCAATCAATCAATCAATCAATCAATCGGCAAATTCATTTCCCAATTCCTGGCATCATGCAGGGTGGTAGGCACATTGTAACCATTATGGACCTAGCTGTTGGCTTGAGGTCGTTGACATACTTAGAGCAGCAATTTTCTCCAAAAAACGAATCTTATGTTCTTCAACTTGTGTGATAACAAATGCGTGACTTTACCAGCTTGTAGGCACAAAAACGCTTAAATTTGTTGTCATGACTTGGTTTAACTACAGTAAGGTGATTTTAAGAATCTGTTACTCGTTGTCTTTGAGATCAGCATTTCTTAAACTCGTCACAACAACAAATTATTAAGGTTCCCAAAGGCTGGCTATTGAACTTGTGTTTTCTAGACTCGTTAAGAAATGTTGATCTCAAAGGTTAACTCATGACAGATCCTATATTGCACTATATTTAACAATTTTGAAACTTCCATTTCTAAAAGATCCAGAACTGCTAGAACTCGGTATAGATTTAACATTAAATACTTGTGTTCCCATGTTTCAGCTCAAGTGTTATGGTACATTATCAACATTTTGAAGATATTGTTTGGCTTCTACAGGATATGGAACTCACAGAAATTGAAACAAAAGGTACGTACACCCTGTCTGTACATGTATGTATATCCAATTACAGAATGAACTTAACAAGGTACCTTATCAAGGGAGATCATTCTTGATATTTGTCTCTTAGAAGCTGCACAAGAAATGTGAAGTCGTTCTTGCTCGTCAATTATCAGAATTGGGAAGTGTGTATGGATAAAAAGGATAATTAGTGTTTGGTGAAGTAACAGCATGTCATCATTCTTGTTCACCAGCATATTCTTCCGACACCTGAATGGGAACTTGACTTACCAGTGATATATCGGTGTCTTAGAATTAGAAGGGTGTAAGTGCTACTTACGACCTTATAAGACTGATACATATTTGAAATCTGCACCACAAGGCGCTTCTTATGAGCCCATTTTCATGGAAATCGGAGTGGTCAACATGACCAAACTGAAGTTGGAAAAGCTTGTTTTCCCATAAGTAAAGAGTAGTTTACAGACAAAACATTGTTTTTGTACTTCGACCTTCTTATTCTAAGCCAGCGGTATGACTATGTCAACTGTTGTATACATAGGTTCAATTTATTTATTCAAGGGATTTTCTGTTGTATACATAAGTTCAGTTTATTTATTCCAGGGATTGAGTCTAAAAATGTCCAGACATTGCGAACATTTACACAACATATCTTGTCAGCCATATTAGATCTCATTGAAAAGACAAGTGAGGAAGTGAGTCATCAGTCATCTTTAGGATTCTTCTCTAAACCACTGTCAGCTGCCAGAAGTCACTCCTCATATGGTAAGATTTGTAGATTCCTTGGTTCTGTTTTATCAAAGCACTTACATAATTCTTAAACTAACGTTCAGATTTGAATTCTATATAATTCTTTAACAGCTACAAATTGGGGTTAAGGGTTGTTCAATATTAATGATGATTCTATGAAGGCACTCGTACAAATCATATTTTTCCACAGTAAGTAGATTTTAAAGAGTAATTAAAAATTTAAATTTGAACATAATTTTAAGAATTTCGTAAGAGCTTTGATAAAACAATACCCTAGGTTCTACTCAGGCAAGTCTGCATGGATAGCATGGTTGGTGGAATTAGTCTGTTAGACTATCACCTTGCAAGATCTTACTTACTTACTTATCCTCTTCGTGCCCCTTAATTTTTTTTTGGCACATAAGGCTGCTACCAGATCCCTCCACCTTGCAAGATCAGAGTTTGATAATGATTCTGTATTTGGATTGGTTGTGTTATTATACGGAAATATCGGTATTTGAGCCGGTTCCCAGGAAAACCTGCTATTTTGACATTATAAATTACTTGGTGTAAGGTTTTGAAAAGACTGTAGAATAAGAAAATACGACATACCTATTGATTCAATTTTAAGTAATTTGTTTTCAAAATTTAAGATTTGTTATGAATTATATTGAAATAACTTGCTACGATACTATGGTGACCAAACTCTTGAAAAGTTGTCAGATTGATACAAATGAAGAATCAAGAATCCACTAAGCCATGGCACAAGATTTGAAAAACAATATTCTACTCTTGTTAATGTATGTTAACTTGTATTGATTGTTTGTCGCACCTTATATAATATATTATAACATTCTATCCTCTCCCTGCATTAATTAATGTCATACTGTATGTAGTCGTACTTCTATGTCAAATATAAAAGACGATCACCTTGATGTAACCCATTTGTAATGCAAAGTGCCAACCAGTAGTCTATTGGCTGAATGAACTAGAAAAATCTAGCCATTGACCAATAGCTTGCTGGTGGGCAAAGTTGCATATAAATTATCCTATATGTAAACAATGAACATCCCTATACATGCATATATTACCACAATATTTGTGCCAAATATCATTTAAAAATTATTGTTGGTTTTCCCCTCCTACTACCTACCAACCAAAATTACCACTATTCCAAACAAATATTGAGAAATCAATAAAAAAATAGGGAGGCATATGGCGTAAGTCTTTCAATATACTTTGTTAAAAACAATTGCGACCCACCTATCCAACCTGAATAGATGACATGCACCATGGAAGGGGAAACAAACAATTTTTTTGTAGCCTATTGATGATAATTATAATCCACTATATTTTATCCACAGCACCATCCCAGAGTTCCTTCCCTTCCTTCTCCACTCCCAGAAACTTCTCCGTATCCTCTCCGCACTTCTTGAGTGGAAGTTTTGGCAGATTGCCATTCCATAAAAAGTCAGGTGGATATTTTGTCCAATCAGATCATCCGTACCATGACGGATCGCCGAATAGCGGGTCCGGCGGCGACAGTGACAGCTCACAAGAATCATGGTCATTCGGAGGCTCTCACAACTCACACGTAGGTGCATCCAAGCACTTGTATAGTCTGACTAAATCTGTGGACATCAGTCAAGGTCGACTAGCCAAGGGTAACTCTCTACTCCAAACTGTACTGTCTATAGGAAAAAGGAAGAAATTATCAACAGTGCCAATAACACAAACTGAACTGGTGGAACGTTTGAAGAAAATGATCACATTTGCTGTAGATTCTGCAGTTTATGCTGGTAAGAGTAACATTACTGTGAAACATTACATATGTAACATGTGATTACCTTTAATACCGTGCCAGGAATTACAACCATTACTTACACTCAGCACTCGGCCATCAAAAAATTAAATTCACTGTTTTGATGTTCATATCAACTTTTTTTGAGAGTAAGAAGTTGCAATAATGTTAAAGTTGACTGTATTTTATATTATTTTGGCTTACTTCATAGTGTAATTTAGTGTATTTGTAAGCTATAAATACGGGCCTTGATTTTAATTACAATAGGCGACCAATAAGGAACACTGGGCGAAGATTGACTGTACAGGTCAAATAATGAGAGATGTACATTAATGTTCTTTGTCACGGATATTCATAGTTTTTAGCTCAGGTAAAAATAAATCACTTCATGCTCATGTTTAAAGAAATTATCATTTTTGAAGTTTTGTTCAAAAAAGCTTTCTTATGATCAAAAGAACATAACGCTTGTGACTAATACACTGTTTGCACTTTCAGAGAGAAAGCCGTGTGTGGAACGTCGAGTGGTGTTGTTACTAGAGATGGGATCTCATGCACCGAATGGAGAGAGAGATTATATCAGAAAGCTCTTCAACTTTTCATATCGAGCATTTGAAGTCACATTACCTCAGGTATGATATACAGCTTTTATCTTCATTCAATTTATCCTTAACATGGTTTTCTTGGACAGGTGATCTGTTGAGCAATTAAGGCTTTTACACTTTGGTGTTAGAACTTCTTCCAAATTTATTCTAGCCTCATTAATGAAACTTAACAGGAATAAGAAAATGTTGATTTTCCTCCACATGTGGAGATGTTGCTGTTATGTTGCTTCAAATGTGGAGATTTTGCTGGTATGTTGCTCCACTTGTGGAGATGTTGCTGTTATGTTTTTCCACATGTGGAGATGTTGCTGGTATGTTGCTTCACATGTGGAGATGTTGCTGGTATATTGCTCCACATGTGGAGATGTTGCTGTTATGTTGCTTCACATGTGAAGATGTTGCTGGTATGTTGCTCCACATGTGGAGATGTTGCTGTTATGTTGCTTCACATGTGAAGATGTTGCTGGTATGTTGCTCCACATGTGGAGATGTTGCTGGTATGTTGCTCCACATGTGGAGATGTTGCTGGTATGTTGCTCCACATGTGGAGATGTTGCTGGTATGTTGCTCCACATGTGGAGATGTTGCTGGTATGTTGCTCCACTTGTGGAGATGTTGCTGGTATGTTGCTCCACTTGTGGAGATGTTGCTGGTACATTGTTGAGCGGTAAGTTAGTACTGGTTAGGATACAGTCTATGACAACTGGCTAGGTGAATCCGTTGCCATATGTTACTGAAAAACTTTTGAGAATAAGTGCTAGACCAGAATAAAAAATTAATAAACATACCTACCAACCCACTATCTGAAACCCTGCCTGAGTAGGCTACTGCTGAGCCTAAGTGTTTTAGGGTTGCCTCATGCAGTGGTTTTAAGGTTCATGTTTTATGATATTTCAGGATAAGAATGTGTACCATAAGAAGACAAAGAATGTGATCATGTGGGGTGCTAAGGATACATTGAGAGTACAGTTCAGTCGTCTGCTTGGCTTTATGTTATCTGATAAAGTGGAGTTTGAACAAAGAGTATATGCCTTATCATTTATGTTGGGTGAACAGAGAGGTCTGGAAGTCCTCAAGATGTTGTTACAGTCACCCACTGAACTGGTATGTATTGTTTCTTCATGGCTCACTTTTTACAAATACTTAGGTTACTGTCAGGAAATTTAGCTCTGGTAATTAATGCTGGAGTTATGGCCCTTTTAATAGTAAAAAATAATTGTATCCATGCTGTTCTCTTTAACCACTGGTCGGATTTCAATGAAACTTCACATGAATGCTTATACCAAGCCTTGTTGTGCGTTTTGTCAGGAAATTTTGGTTGGGTCATTATCGCCAGAGTTATGACCCTTTAATATTCAAATTAAAGTTTTGCCCACGCTTGTTCTCTTCAACCACTGGTTGGATTTCAATGCCACTTCACATGAATAGTTAGTACCAAGCCTATTTGTGCATTTTATACATGTACTTCTTTTATCTTTCTAGGGTAATGACCTTGCATATTTTGCATATGACCTTTTGACTCAAGGTAAACACTGGTTGTCAAGGCAGCAGAATGAAGATGGTGCTAAATTAATCAATTGTATAAGTAGTGCAGGATTTGATGTGTTCTCTCCAAGTAAAAAATCTCTACATACTGAACAGGAGCGTGTTTTAGAGGTAAAGATAGTAAAAAATTGGATCGGGAAGGCAACACTCAACTGAAACAGTAGAACACAGAAAACACAAAAACAACACAGATCACAATTACTCAGCACAATGCCCCATACACAACTGAATGAGAATATGAACTTTACTGCTAAAAGTCCAGTTTCAGCTGTCAAAAAGTGGAAGTGCAAGCTGTCAAAAAGCTGAATGCCCTAGTTTCAGTTGAAATACCTAGCTGTCGAAAGTCGTAAAAAGTTTAAGAATCAAAGTAAGTGGTAAAAAAGAATATAAATAATTGGATAGGATTGGATACTCCACACTTTTCCAAGTGCAGGGGTCCTACACTTCCCTAATAATCCTGATATCTGCATTTGCTGCTCTAGAAAGAATGATTTTTCCTGCCGAAAATAAAAATTATTTGGTGAATATTTACTGAGTATTAACTAAGTTATGGTCATTTGAAACTCTTTAAGCTGAATTTTAACAATAGAA
Organism: Spisula solida; assembly: GCA_947247005.1. Lineage (NCBI taxonomy): Eukaryota > Metazoa > Mollusca > Bivalvia > Venerida > Mactridae > Spisula > Spisula solida. The sequence goes on from OX365945.1 coordinate 57,316,260, forward strand.
CAGTTTTTCGAAACGTTGTTAAGGTGATGTGTTGTTATTGCACATAGAACAGACTTGCATCTTATTTTCAGGATTGGGCATGATGCCTCTGTAAGACCACTGCATAATTATGTGGTTTATTTTCAAGGTTTAGCTTAGCTACTGTTTAGTGTTATATGCTTTAATTCTTAAAAGAATACAATCATCTTTCCTTATTTTATTCCACATGTTTCTTTCAGAGAAAGAAAATGATAGAGAATAGATATACAAACCATAAGAGAATGTGGTCAGAGAGAAAAAGAAACGCACTTAACAGGTAGGTAGTTAACTCATGGGAAATGTAATAAGTGACTGTTATCTTTTTATGACTCTCATTGAGAATGCTGGGGTCTATTGCTTTGCAAATGCCAAAGACCTAAATATACAAAGGTTGGAAAAATCTATCAAATCTCACAATATCTCGCAGCAGTTTTCTGAAATCTCGCGAAATCTTGTTTGTTCTTAATACCTTATATCTCCTGTTTTAATATACATAGGAAAAAACTAATAAGTTTATGCAATAGATTTATTATTCTGCTTTAAAATTATACCTAATTTATGGAAATCAGTCAAGGAATAAAGCATCATACCTCAAAGAGCCAGACCTACTCTCTTCCAATTTTATCAGAAAATACCCGATCTGCCTCATTCAAACAATTTTTTTTAAATTCTATAAGAGATAGAAACAAATAAGTTACATCATGCAGTAGAAGAAGCTTAGCTCTTCAAAATGAGATATTGGTCATTAAAAAAGGATGACAAACAAAAGTGTTCATGCAAAATATCAGAATCTGCTGCGTGTTATTTTGCATTTTCTCTCCGTTTTCAATTAAGTGTCCAATCTGTGTATATTTAGGTCTTTGCAAATGCATATGGTAGGTTGGTAGACCAAATAGTTTCTGAATAATAACTTAAAGAACAGTTTGGCTTAGAATAAATACTCTAACATTGTTTTGGGATGGTATATCAAGTTCATCATTCAAGAAAGATGGTACCAGAAATCCCCTTGCTAGATGCTCAGCATAAAAGGAAAACTGGCTTCTCTTCTCCTCTCATACCCTTGTAGTGATGGATAATGTCATGAATGAGTTGTCAATAGTGATTAGTATAACTAGTTTCACAATCGACCTGAAATAAATTGGTAAAAACGTTTCGGCTTACTACCTAAGCCTTTATCAGGGTTTATGCACCTTGATAGTTCTAGTTTGATGTTGGTGTTGTGTATATTTCAGGATACATCAGAAGTATGAGAATCTTGCAGCACGTGTCAGTGATAGTGCTATGGAAGTCACACAGAGCGTGACACATTCACAGTTTCAGGAGAGGAATAAATTTGTCAACTATATCAAACATAAGAAGACAGAAAACATTCAGGTGAAGAAACAATGGCAGGATATCGTCCAGAATCTCACACATGAAAGGTAATTATACACTTTTCATCATTCGGAAATGAAGTCAGAAGTTACAAGATTTCTTTCTAACTTCATATTTTAAAATGAAAGTTATTTTGTTGATTGGGGGATAATTTTCTTTTGAACACAAATAAAAAGTAAATTATGTCATAAGTTCCAAAATCCAGATCCTTGCTGTATTTTCAAATGCATCATTATATTCTTATGTAGATGTTTCAAATTGAAATTGGTAAATATTCAACAGAAAAAAATACTAAAAGAATTCAATATGGTAACAAATCTTCTTACATTATAGAGCCTTGTGGTATGATGAAAACTCTTATCCACAGTCTTGGCAGCTGAACCCTACTGAAGGACCCTGCAGAGTCAGAAAGAGGCTCCAACGAGGTCATCTTGGTATTTTGCCAAAATTTCTAAAGAAGGAATTACAATTTAAATTAGGTATGTTAGTTAATTATTCCTCCCATGGAAGAGGAAACAAACCTGACATTTTAACTGGCTGATATTCCCTTACCTGTTCTTACTTACCAATTGTAAAGTGTAACATTGGGTAACCTGTCTAATTTGAGATAACAAATACTGGCCCTGATAGCCTTGTGGGTAACCTGTCTAATTTGAGATAACAAATACTGGCCCTGATAGCCTTGTATCATACACCTTTGAAACAGGAAGTTGTAGGTTTGATGTCATACCTTCCGCCTCCATTGCCTAGTGGTTGATCACCTGCTTCCAGTGTGAGAGATCTCAGGTTCAATCTCAGACTGTGACATACCAAAGTCATTAACAATGATACTGGTATATCTCCTTTGCTGGATGATCAGCATTGGTTTATTCCGCACAAGACGCTGATAATATATTCGTGCATAAAGGTTGAGACCAGGTTAACTTGTTGGGACTATAATCATACAACAATTATACATTACAGCATCAGAAACTGGAGATACTCTATTGATATACCTGTTTGTTAGGACTATAATCTTACATCAATTATACATTTCAGCGTCAGAAACTGGAGATACTCTATTGATATACCTGTTTGTTAGGACTATATTCTTACATCAATTATACATTTCAGCGTCAGAAACTGGAGATCCTCTATTGATATACCTGTTTGTTAGGACTATATTCTTACATCAATTATACATTTCAGGGTCAGAAACTGGAGATCCTCTATTGATATACCTGTTTGTTAGGACTATAATCTTACATCAATTATACATTTCAGCGTCAGAAACTGTAGATCCACCATTGATATATTTGTTTGAAGATGATCATCAAATGTCCGACTCTGCTGCTTTAATATATCAACTACATAAAAACAAGAAAATCAGGTACGTGTACAATATGCACTTATTCCTGGGGAAATTCATTGTAAATTTAATATGCACAGTACATTTTGGTTGAGTGTTGTTTATTGCGTTGACAACTGAGAGAGTCATAAGTGAGTGTTCATCCGTTTATATCCTGCCAGATTGGCAAATGACCGCCAGCTTGAGGGAAGAGAGTAGTTGTGTAATACAAGAAATTTGTGTGCAATATTCTTGCTCTTTCAGAATAGACCCCTTGGTTCTTTAATGTGTCCGGTGTAGCGCCAATACAAACTAGTCTAATACACGTGAGACTACCTCTGGGTTACCAACCGGCTTGTCTCTAGTTGGATGGAAAACGATGAAAGTATTTCATTTATGACCTAGTGCCCCGGCTGAGAAGCAAACCTGAGGGACCTCTTAATCCCCAGTCAAGAGCGTTATCCACTCTACCACTGTGCCACACTTGTACAAGACTAGTTGTCCATATTATCAGGAATTATAGGTTGTGAGTTATTGCCCTTTGTGGGAGACATAAATTATGTATATCTTTTGTCTAAAACCTGTCTAGTTTTCTGGTTTCATATTAGTGAATATTGCGACTTTGTATTAAAAAAAAATTATTTTAGGTACACAAGTACATGTCGAGCTGTATCACCTGTGGGAGAAAGTAAGGGTGAACTACTGCTAGGAGAGGATAGTGTATTCTTTGTGGCAGATGAAGCTATCAGTGACGCTAATTATACTCAGGTAGGTCACTTCTGCTCATTGAGTGTCCCATATACATGTATAGTGGGGAAGACATATTGATTTTGTGCTGGATGGGTGGATATTTTCGAAGGCTGCTTTCAGCAGTTCATCCACCCTTTGACATTTTTATTTCCCCTGGTCAAGGGCTACCTAAGGAAACCTGCTTTCGATTCTCCCTGGGGAGACAATTTCTCTACTGGTGGGTGTGCAGCCAACATCGATCAGCGGCGCCCAGGAATATCAGACATGTATTCACAGAGCTACAGATAAGGTTTTAGTCAATTGGGTATTTACCCCCGAGTTTCAATTTTGATTGGGTTTTGACAAACTTTAATTGGGTATTTAATAAAACTCAAAGGGTAAATAAGCTTTTATGTACTATTTTTAGCTCACCTGATAAAGTGAGCTATTGTGATCACTCTTCGTCCGTCTTCCGTGCGTGTGTGCGTCCGTCAACAATTCATTCAATCTGTAGCTCTGCATACACCACCCTCACTTGTACCAATTCACACCTTGGTCAGTGGCGCATGTGGGTTATTATTGCTCAGAGAAGTTAACCAATGGCGCAGACATGGATTGAACCTAGGACCGCTCAATCCCGAAGCGTGCGCCCTACCTCTAGGTCAACATTAATTAAGGTGTTTTGAAATATAAGATAATTATTTTTATTTAATTTTGTAGGTTTTACTGGGAAACAAGGACCAGCTATCTATGACTTGGCCTTTTGAGGATTTCCTCGAGATACACAAGCGGTGGTTTGAATTAACAGACACGGCCATAGAAATATTTCTGACTAATGGGAAAACTTGTCTTCTGGCTTTCAAATCTGCAAAGGTAAATTGTCTGTGATTATTATCTCGATAAGGGCCATACTATAGTGCATGCTTTTTACTGCATTCATTGAAAGCGTTTACTTTTTCATGCCCCTTTGTAGAATTGGAGGCAAATTACATTGTACACATCTGTTAATCCGTCAGTTAGCGGAGGAACCATAACCGATTGATGGAGAATTTTTTAATCCAGAGTCTTCAAACTTGAAAGGGTTGTTGGTCATGTCCTGAAGACAAACCATATTGATTTAGAAGTCAAAGGTCAAGGACTCAGTGACCTTAAACATTGGTTACAGTTACTGATAAACTGCCAGTAGAAGGCTTTAATGTGTTACTGATTACTCAAAATATTCAGTAAAATTTGAAACCTTTCTGCTTTGTAATATTCTCTTGACTTTTATCTGTGCTTGGGATCTTTTGTACATTTTTTTTTTTAAATTAAATGTGGTATTTTATATATGAACTTTCAACACTTTTGTGTCATCTCCGAGGCCAGGGGATGGTTGGCAATTATCTGTGTTGCCTTCATAAATAAAGTCTTTATTATTTATTTAATTTCTTAAATTCCAGGAGCGTGATGAAATCTATCAAAATCTTCTGTTGCTGGAACTTCCTAATCGTCGTGACACAGGAAATCTTCTAGATGTTCTAGATCACTGGCAAAGTCGTCAAATCACAAACTTCGAATATCTTACATATCTAAACAAGAAAGCAGGAAGATCGTTCAATGATTTAATGCAATATCCCATAATGCCTTTCATATTACGAGATTACACTAGCCCATCTATAGATCTGCGTGATCTCTCTGTGTATAGAGATCTCTCCAAACCGGTTTCCGTTCAGGATCCAAAAAATGAACAGAAATTCAAAAATACGTATGAAGTAAGTAGGATCAGTTTCTATGTATAGGAGGGAAGTTAAATCAAAGCACTAATAGTGATGTTGAGAGGAGATCTGGTTGCTGCTTCTAAAGCTTAAACCGACTTTACACGTTTAATGTTCGTTTTCTTACTGCCGATCTTGTTTTGAATGTCAAAATAGGCATATGTGACTATATATAGGCATGTTGGGTATCTAAATAATTGTAAAAAGGGGCATATTAATTTATATGTAATACCTGTATTGAATGCGTGTATCAAAAGTGGCTTTAAAATAATACTACGCGCCTATTTATCAGATTCTACAGTACCTTCTTGTAATCACTTCCCTCACAGCGTGAGACATCTATAGAAAGCGGCTAGTAGTATATCTACACCTAGTCTGACTAATCCACACCATATGATTGCATAACAGTACTTTGCAGACAATATTATACGATTCATTGATAAAACCATCACGTGACCCTGGTCTGAAGTTTCTCCTATACGATTCATTGATAAAACCATCACGTGACCCTGTTCTGAAGTTTCTAAAAATAGCTATACAGCCGGGACATTTGATGAACACGTCATTTTCATATTACGAAATAAGTTCGATATCGACCCGGCATAGTGATTATATGCAAATATATCGATTTAACGAACAGTTTCACAATAATTGTTGATCTTAGATAAACAAATGTTGCTGATTGAATTAAATCAGTTTAAAAATTTGGAGAAACATATGTAGCAGTATTGTGAATATTGACCGTTTCTGGAACTACTTGAATGCGGATTCACATAGCAGCCTAAAGGCGGTTCAGGTTGCATTAAGAAATGGGCAATGGTAGTAATGAGAGGCTTAACGCCTCCCAAAAATTATGTGGATGTTTGCAGTGAAACAAATATACATATGAACATGCTATCTGAATTCAGAATTATCCGGCCACCTCGTATTGAATAAAATAGGAATTTGACTTTGGGAAGCTTATATTACCTTAGGATAATTGCATGGTGTACTGCCAGTGCCAAATTTTGAGTTAAGGTTTTAAATCCCACTAGTCAACAGTATTTCAGTCATATGAAGACCTCCCCATTACATTATTCTGACACAGGCTAACTTCAGTAATTTCCTGGAACTAACCTCTAATGTTCATGGGTTGATCACTTGTTTTCAAGTAACCTGAGATGGTATATATTGAACTGTTACTCTGTTATAAATCATGGTACTGCAGGTTCATTGATATAGTGTAAATGTAGGAAAGAATTGGATTATTTTAGATTTCCAATTTTAACCTTTTTTGTGTACTGGGTATACTGAACCATAATTTTCTAGATTTACAAGTTTAACCTTTTTTTCAGGATACGTAATAATACAGTAATATCACTTATGCCTTGCAGATATTGAAAGCTGAGTTTGACAAGTTTGGTAAAGAGGGTATCACAGGATTACGTGTTGCACCGTATCATTATGGGAGTCATTACTCTAACAGCGGTAGTGTTCTTCATTTCCTGGTCCGACTTCCACCATTCACAAAGATGTTCCTGAGTTTTCAAGGTAAGGTGGTTTTTTAAGGGGGGAGGGGGCATGGTTGTAACAGAGTGTGGATTAGGCTCTTGATTATGGATTGAGAAGTCACTCTTTTGATTCATGGGCAGAGCACTTGGTCATTTCTGAAACACTTTCCCCATCCAAGATTTGTGAAAAGGGAGGTAATTCGTAAAAAAGTGAAAATTTAAAAAAAATCATCAATATCTCTCATGAATTAAATGTTCCATGGTACGTTTATGTTTTCAATATAAATTATAGCTGTATTTGTATTTTTTTTAGAAAAAGGGTTAAATGTCAAAAATGGTGTTTAAGTGAATAATAAATTACGTCCCTATATATAGCGCAGAGAACACTAGCATTATAGCCTTGGTACTAATGCTTGCAATTTGGGGCTACATTCAGAGTACTTGTTACTTGAGTATAGAGCCCTAGGGAAGGTCTGAGAATAAGGTCAATAAACTCCCTAGCTGGGGGATCACTTAATCAGTGGTGTGTAGTATGATTAGAAATCTGGCCCTTACATACATGTGCATGAGAAGCCTTGTTAAGGGTGGATGCTGCAGTGTGTTAGGTTGAAAACATACATGACCAGCTAAGTAAGTGCAATATGCAGGGTGACATAATATGTCATAACTCAATTCAGACTACTCTAGTTCCAAGAATTTTACTCTTTTATTCATGAATTAGGACAATCTTGGAAGTAACGATGTACTTGCTTTTATACACAGTTTTTTTTCATTTTAATTTACCAGAATGTTGTATGATGTATAGAATGACATGACAGCCACATTATTATAATAGCACAATGTTCATCCACCCACTCTGTATACTATAAACCACTCAAAAAAAGGCATAGTGTATTTATTTACTGTCAAACTGTTTAACCGGCTGCATAGCAATGCATGGTCTAGTTTAATTTGCATGGTTAAGTGGGTAGTGCACATGAGGACAGATAAAGAGGTCCCTGGTTTGAATCTAGACGCATGGCCGTGGCACTTGGTCATCAGTTGAATCCTTTTGTTCTTCATGAATTAAAATATTACTTTTTAATTTCTTTAATTTCAGATCAAAGTTTTGATATACCTGACCGAACATTTCACAATTTACATACATCATGGCGTCTATCTAGTGCTGAATCTAATACTGATGTCAAGGAGCTTATACCTGAATTCTTCTCCTCACATGAATTCCTGGTGAACCATGAAGGTATGTGGATATTTGTAGTTTCGACACTTGTTGTCATTTTGCAGGTTGTAATGCTGGACGCATATAGTGATTGTCTGTCCGTCCATCTGTTTGTTTGTTTGTTCAATTGCAATTGTTAACCAAAACTTTCAAGTTCTTGAACTCAAATATTTCGAAGTCAATCAAGGAATTGCTTTCAATCTTGGCATACTTGTTTACCATCATAAATACCTTACAAGCTTCAATGTCATTTATCACTATCCAACATTTCTACAGAATTATGGACCCTGATTGACTTATCTAGTTGTGATGGATGTAGGCTTCCACCTGGGCGTATGTGTTTATTGAACACAGTCTTGTTCAGGATACACATGGTCCAGTGGTTAGTGTGCTGGATTAGTAAACTGGCGAACTGGCTTTGATTCTCAGTTGTGGCAGGTTTATACCCTTCTACGAAAATTTGACCACACTGTTGATTTTCCTCCACATGTGGAGAAGATGCTGGTTCCTTGTGGAAGGGTAAGTTAGTACAGACTGGATACAGACCAGGTAAAAAACTGGTATGGTGAATCAGCCACCATATCTATATCCCAGTGAGAAATTTTTGCTTCGGTATTACACAGGCAGGCAGGTTCTGCATAAACATCGGAAGATGAGGAATTTTTCTGTGGGACCTAGGTTTAATTGAAAAATAGTTGAGAAACAATGTTGAACCCCAATTAAAATATACTATTTCTCACATATACAATATTGTATGATTGTAGGTTTTGAGTTTGGACAACGACAATCAGGTGAGGTTGTGAACAACGTAGTGTTACCACCATGGTGTGATAATGATCCCAGACTATTCATGTTAATACACAGACAGGCCTTGGAGTCTGATTATGTCACAGAGAATATATCTGGCTGGGTGGATCTTGTATTCGGATTTAAACAACGTGGAGATGCTGCTGTCAAAGCTATCAATGTATTCCATCCAGCTGTAAGTTATTATTTATTTTGTTATAGGCCAGTAGAATCGGTCAAACATGCAGATTTTTTTTTTGATGTTATCAAACAATTCAGATTTCTACTCCATTAGGGAGCTGAAAAACACCTCAGACTAAACGATAAAATCCCTTAATCCACCTTTGCAGAGGTGGTCCTTTACCAAATGGACTAATCCCATACCAAAATGTTTTGCAACAGTGGACCCCACACACAAACTTTCATCAAAACACCTTATATTATTTTTGCTAAGGCTACTGGTTATATCGCATCCCTCGAACAAAACTCTGCCCATTACCTTTTGCTATTGTGAATCTAACTCCTTTTGGAGTTTGCAACTTTTCCTCTAGTGTAAACTTTGGCCTACATGTAACTCTACATGTACTAAGAAGTAGCAAATATTGCCAATATTTCCGCATGCAATCTGACATTTAAAATTTGCTAAATCTTTGACCTCCACTTATACAGTAGGTTTGATGCTATTCAGTGTAACAGTAATCTTGTGATTTGATCCTTTCATAAATGAATTTTAAAACTTTCTCTGGTTTACGTTGATGATATGCTTCTATCCTTTCTAATTAGTATTATTCATGCAAACTATTTTGTTCTGTTGTTAAAATTCATACATTTACTGGTATAACACAATTTTCTGTTTCTCTACAGACGTATTTTGGTCTGGATGTCAGCAGTGTGAAGAACTATTTAGATCGTAAAGCTATACAGACGATGGTACGAACATATGGACAGACACCTAAACAGTTGTTTCGTCATCCGCATCCACGACAGATGATGGATGTACCGTCATTTACTGCACGTCATCAGTCAGAATTCTCTACAGAAGCAAAGGTAAAGTAATGTGCTTGTGTAGGCTGCAATTATTATACCCCCAGATACATGGTATATGGGGGCTATATTGGAGTCATGCTTGAGGTTGGTTGGTTGGTCTGTTGGTTGGTTGGTTGGTCAGTACAAATTTTGTCCGCGCTATTTCTCCGCAACCGTTGGTCGTATTTCATTGAAAATTTGCATGACTGATCAGTACCAAGTCTAGTTGTGCATATCGTCGACGGACGTTTGTCGGATTAATTTTAAAGGAGTTATGGCCCTTTATTTTTTATACTTATAAATTTTGTCCGCGCTATTTCTCTGCAACTGTTGGACGTATTTCATTGAAACTTAGCATGACTGATCAGTACCAAGTGTAGTTGTGCATATCGTTGGCGGATGTCGGTCGGATTAACTTTAAGGGAGTTATGGCCCTTTTTTTTTTATACTTGTAAATTTTGTCCGGGCTATTTCTCTGCAACCGTTGGTCATATTTCATTGAAACTTTGCATGACTGATCAGTACCAAGTCTAGTTGTGCATATTGTCGGCTGACGTCCATCAAATTAATTTTAAGGGAGTAATGGCCCTTCATTTTTTTACACTTATAAATTCTGTCCGGGCTATTTCTCTGTAACCATTGGTCGTATTTCATTGAAACTTTGCATAGCTCATCAGTACAATTTCTAGTTGTGCATATCATCGGCACTTGTTGGTCGGATCAATTTTAAAGTAGTTATGGCCCTTTGTTTTTTACACTTATAAATTTTGACTGCGCTATTTCTCTGTAACCATTGGTCGGATTTTCATGAAACTTTGTATGGATGATCAGTACCAAGTCTAGTTGCGCATATGGTGGACAAACGTTGGTCTTATCAATTTTAAGGTAGTTATAGCCCTTTGTTGTTTTACACTTATTAATTTTGTCTGCGCTATTTTGCTGCAACCAATGGTAGGATTTCAATAAAACTTTGCATGACTGCTCAGTACCAAGTCTAGTTGTGCATATATGACTGTGTCAAGCAGTTGCTGGGGGTATTCATCACATTCAGTGATATTTCTTGTTTGTTCATTTATAATTTTTGTATTCATGTTTCAATAATGTACATTGTACATATTTGATCAACTACAAACTGTATGGTTTATTCTGCAAAGTTGGGCAGTACATGTTTATACACAACAAAATAAAAATTGAAAATGCATTTGTATCTGTATAGTATCCTCGAAAGTATCTCACTAATGAGCAAAAGGCTTAGAGTGTGTGTGCGACTTGATGTTAATGATGTTATTTGCGCGAATTTAGTCTATAGTCTGATAGGGCACTTTTAATGTTTTATTTTCTTTAATAGTCACTAATGAGTCTGGTAAAGAGTTCCAGTCACAGATAGTTTGAGGCACATACGAATATTTATAAGTGTCAGTGTTACTTGATGTTTGTACTACCGATTTGGAGTTTGAGTGTCTTTGTTGACGTTGGTTTAGTTCCAGGATGTCATTAGCGGGGACGGCCACCAGGTCATTTGTAACACTCATTTCAAGTTTTTTACTTACATACGTACATTATGCACTTTTATGGTTTTCCAAGTACTTAATCGAAAGAAAGTTTGAATATTTGTGTACCAATCTTAGCACTTCTTGCCATTCTTAGTCTAACAGTAAGTACATGCACAGAAGATTCAAAGCCATACAGAAACAGAGACAGCACCTAGCCACCCATGCAAGAGGCAGACACAGAAGTACTGTCTAAATAGGATATTTCAAGTATGCCTTTAGACTGCCGCTCACAATGAATTCCCAGCTATAAATCACTATAAACTCCATCTTGTCTTGTTCCGTTCCAGCTTGTATCTGGTCTGAAGTGGGGTTCATACCTAGGCTCACCAAATAGAACAGAACCAGTAGTTGTATGGTCAGAAAGTCATGATTCTCAGGTAGCATCATTGGTTGCCTTGCCAACAGGACACAGTGGTTCATCAGTGTTTGGTATCTGCAGCAACAGTTGTCTACTAGTACAGCACAGTCAGGATAAACAGAAAGGTTGGTTTCTTGTAACCCTATACTCCATAAACACATTTTTTTACTTATCTTCTATACTTCCATGCTGATGTATTTCAATGCATTTACCAAAATTGACTGAAGTTATGTAAGAGATGTCAATTAGAAGGGTACTTTTTTCTCAAAGCATTTATAAATTTTAAAATCTTTATTTTTTAAGAACTAAAAAAAGTGGTAAAGGAATTTTCTCTTATTAATAATGTTTCAGTTAATGAACTCCACCTACAAACCATATATGTACAAAATTTGTAATTGTTTAAGAATTCTAAAGATTACTGTAAGTGCTTTGATAATACAATACCCAGATGTTCAAGTAATCAGTATGTTGATAGTGTATACAGTATAACTATGTTTTAACTATTTATGCAGGATATCTTTATAAATAACATACAAAATAGGTAAAGTGTACTGATATCATCTAATTTTCAATCCATATTTCAGCCACTTTAACTGAAACATCTACGGGAGTTGTTTGGGCAGCTATTTTAACATGGGGTCAGCCCGATGGTCTCGTGCGTATTATAAATGGAACCAATAAACCTGCCTTAAACTTCATACAATACGACTTGTGTGATGAGGTAAATAGAACTGTTCAAATACCGTACAATTATTTATATGCATGGTAATAAGATTTTGTAAAAAAGTGCAATTTTGTCAGGTTGTAATTTTGTGGATTTCAAAAGAAAGAAAACTAAATCTACACACCATCTTATTGACTTGTCTTTTCCGAACTGTTACAACTGCTAATGACCACAGTGATACTCAAGCTTCTATCATAATTTCATTGGATTTTAAGACACTTATTGCATGTTTTTGCTGTGACAAACCCAAATTTTTAGTCCTGGAAAATGGGGATAATGTACTTGTTTTGCTGTGGATTTGTTTGATACAATCAATGTTTCATTTTGTATCTTTGTTTGTGTTTAGATAACTTGCTGTGTGTCTGTGCCTGATTGTCGACATCTATTCTTTGGTGGAACGTCTGGAGTAATCTCAATATATAATACTAAACATAATCCTGCAAAGGTAGGTTACTCTAGTAAAATATGATCATATTAGTATTTAATTACCTCCCTTACAAATCAACATAACAGTAACAGGGTGTTCACAAGTGAGAAGGAAGAGTCAAAATGGCACCTGAATCTCAATTTTCAAGATACATCAAAATATTGCAAGAAGATTTGTATTATAAGTAAAGAAAATTTGAAAACAGTCATAGATAAACATAGCCAAATTCATTAAGATAATATTAATATTATGTAATATTTTACATTGGAATAAAAGTTGCACGTTTAATTGCAAAAAAACTCAGGGCTTTCATTGGATTCTTGAAACAGTATTTAGACTCTTGAATTTAGACAAAAGTGACAGATTTGAATCTTAAAACTGTAAGCTGTAGATTCAAGTATACGTTTCTGTTGAGACATTTTATACCATATCTCATTCAAGAAACTGCAGCTGAATCGTAATATTTTGCAGTCTTTATATTATCATCACAAATCCTATGATTACTTTCAGGAGAGTGAGTTACAAGTATTTGGACATAAGAAATGTTTGTACGGACATCAGGGTGCCATCAATTCACTGGTAGTGTGTAAACCATACAGTATACTGGTCAGTGCAAGTCAGGACGCTACTTGTATTGTATGGGATTTAAACAGGTAGGTCTAGTAGTGTGTAAACCATACAGTATACTGGTCAGTGCTAGTCAGGACGCTACTTGTATTGTATGGGATTTAAACAGGTAGGTCTAGTAGTGTGTAAACCATACTGTATACTGGTCAGTGCTAGTCAGGACGCTACTTGTATTGTATGGGATTTAAACAGGTAGGTCTAGTAGTGTGTAAACCATACAGTATACTGGTCAGTGCAAGTCAGGACGCTACTTGTATTGTATGGGATTTAAACAGGTAGGTTTAGTAGTGTGTAAACCATACAGAATACTGGTCAGTGCAAGTCAGGACGCTACTTGTATTGTATGGGATTTAAACAGGTAGGTCTAGTAGTGTGTAAACCATACAGTATACTGGTCAGTGCAAGTCAGGACGCTACTTGTATTGTATGGGATTTAAACAGGTAGGTCTAGTAGTGTGTAAACCATACAGTATACTGGTCAGTGCAAGTCAGGACGCTACTTGTATTGTATGGGATTTAAACAGGTAGGTCTAGTAGTGTGTAAACCATACTGTATACTGGTCAGTGCTAGTCAGGACGCTACTTGTATTGTATGGGATTTAAACAGGTAGGTCTAGTAGTGTGTAAACCATACAGTATACTGGTCAGTGCAAGTCAGGACGCTACTTGTATTGTATGGGATATAAACAGGTAGGTCTAGTAGTGTGTAAACCATACAGTATACTGGTCAGTGCAAGTCAGGACGCTACTTGTATTGTATGGGATTTAAACAGGTAGGTCTAGTAGTGTGTAAACCATACAGTATACTGGTCAGTGCAAGTCAGGACGCTACTTGTATTGTATGGGATATAAACAGGTAGGTCTAGTAGTGTGTAAACCAACAGTATACTGGTCAGTGCTAGTCAGGACGCTACTTGTATTGTATGAGATTTAAACAGGTAGGTCAAGTCAGGGTTCCCACAGTCAGGAAAAGAAGGTGAATTTGAAATTAGTCAGGGAAGTCTGAAAATGTGCAAAGTCAGTGAAAAGTCAGGGAATCTTTTAATATAGCTGTCAACAAGTGTCAATTCCTATAAAGAAACTTGCCTCCTATGCTTGCTCTGGACAATTAAAAATTAAAATAACTTTATGTCAATCATCGACTGTTCTAAAATTGTTACCTTAAACTTAATATATCTGGAACCTGTAGTGGGATTCAAACTCACACCATATGGCGCCATTGCCAAGCAATACCAAGTACAAAGCATCAGACAATTCAGCCATCGCAACCATCCCCAAAAAAGATAAATAACCAGCCAATGTACAGTGTCAATGTGACTTCACCTCACGTGTAATTGGTTGATATGGATAATGTACCTGACTATATGTACAGCACAACTTTAATCTAAACATCAAATTTAATTGTGAAGTATTTTTCATTTAAACAAATTTGAATTCACGGATATCCAAAGCTTAGATACATTTTGATTCACCAAAAATACTATGATATTGTGATATATTGTGTATTTGGGTATTGTTTATGAAATTAATTCCTGTTTCAGATTGTCGTATGTACGTTCTATCAAGGGACATAAGTCTGGTATACAAGTATTGGCCGTCAGTGAAACACTCGGAGATATTGCCAGTGCCAGTCATTATGGTAGGTATAAGTGGGCATAGGTAAAGATTTTTTGTGAGAAATATTACAGTTTGAGAATAAGTAGCATTTTTAGGGCTCTCTGAGTTCAGGGTTTTCTTGCTCAGATGAACTTGAAAATAAACTCAAATAAAACTATGCAACAACCATTACAGAGCAACCCCTCTTTAGAGCAACAACCTCATTATAACAACCTCTCTGAAACCCTTGTGGCAATGGATAACATCAGGAATGAGGTGTCGATTAATATAAGTTAGAAATTGTTTCACAATCAACCTAAAATAAATCAGTATAAACTATAACCTCTTCAAAATTTCCCTAAGCTGATATTTACTCTAATTTAACCTCTGCAGAGCAACAGCCTCTATACAACAGCAAATATTTGCAGCTCCCCAAGGATGTTGTTCTACCGAGGTTGTACTGTGAATGTATAAAAGAAATACATACCATACGTATAGAGTAAAAAGGAAAAATATTAAATTTGCTGATTCTGACAAGTAGTTTCAACTACAGTGTATTTATTGACTTAAATTTCAAATTTTAATTTTCTTCTAGGAATGGGAAGTCATTTATATTTGCACACCGTAAATGCTGAATATGTAGCCAAGGTGGCGTGTGAGGATACTATCAACTGTTTGACATACTCTACAGCACCAGAGGGTGTTTCTATTAATGTGATAGCAGGAGGACTCAGTTCTGGTGTCATCAGGTAATGCTTGGGTCCCTGTGTGATCCCTCCAAAATCATTCTGTGTGTTATCTCTCCAAATGAAAACTCAGTAAAATCAACAACTTTTGGCTTATTTTATGTTTAAATTTAAGTGAAAATGTTGAATTTAGCTAAAATTGGAAAAAAAATCAAGTGAAAATTAGAATCCCATTTTGAGCCCAGCATCTGATTTATATCATGCTTCATTTACTGACTTGACATGGGTATTAGTATATCTTCTTCCTTGACAATCAGCTTACTTAGGTAGTTCACTCAGGGTAATTTATAGCTTGCACTGTGTCAGGATGATGTGACTGGGTAGTTTTAATATAACTTTAATATTGTTGACCGTGTACACTGATACATCTCATTCTTCCATTGTAAAAATCATATTGTTGACCGTGTACACTGATAAATCTCATTCTTCAATTGTAAAAAATCATATTGTTGACCGTGTACACTGATAAATCTCATTCTTCCATTGTAAAAAATCAATAACTGATACATGTAAGTGTATTTATGTGTTCTATTACATTTGTTTTGTTTCAGAATGTGGAGTTCCTGGGACCTGACCCCTGTAAGGGACCTTGTGCATTCCAAAACCATTCCTACTACACCAATAATAAGGTAGCATCTATCATAGCTTTTACCATATATTTCTTAGGCGAAAATATCGAGATTTTAATTTTTTTTGCATCCAACTCTGACAATCCTAGTGCATTTAGAGATTTTTTTTAAAATGGTACTGCAGGTTTATCTCCCTTGCTTGACGCTCAACAAAGTTAGTTTAAGGTAACTGATGGTTGATTTGGTGCCAGGATAGTCTAACAATAATGATAAAGACTTTATTTAAAGAAGCAACACAATTAGGTAAACCTATTCTTCCATTGGGGCCTCGTATGTCTCCACCATATGACTGAAATACTGTTAATCAGTGGGATTTAAAACAATATCTTTTATTTTTAAATTGATCTAACGGCGGTTGTCAACATCTTTTAGTGTGTTGCATGTATTTCTAAAAGTATCTTAACATTTTCAATGAATGTTGATCAGCATGTGGCACAGTAGCCAAGTGTTTAATGCTCTTGTCTACCAATCTGGAGATCCCTGGTTTGAATCACAGCCAAGACGCTGGAAATTTCAGAAACACTTTTCAGTGTCTGACTGGAGATATTTGGAAAGAGATAGGGTAGTGCACCCGGATTCCTTGTATCGCACAAACTGTCTCTCTCCTGGAAGCCCATGGTCATTGGGCAGGGATAAACCCAATAACTACGCACTATGACTGTCTTAGTCTAAGGCAAAACAACATGTGCATTTCAAGTTGCATTTTGTCGAAATTTCATTTCAACTGATTTATGGCCCATATTCGAAAATAACATTTCTTGAAATGTGCAGCATTTCTTGTTTTTCCTTTACAGTCTGGCATTCACCAAAGACTCACAGAAGTTGTATGCATCTAGTAGCGATGGTTGTGTAAGATTGTGGGATTATTATGGTATGCCAAGGTTGAAAACCAACAGATTATTCAAGCCTTATTTGTATCCAGTCTGAATTTCACCATGGACATGACATGTCAAATCTGCACAACTTAAACATTCATCCATATTCTGTCGGATCTTTGTCAGGATTTTGCTCCATCGAGATATTCACCTCATGACATGTCGGATCTGCAAGATTTGAATATTCTGCTATATCCTGTCAGATCTTCGTCATGATTGTACTTGATCTTTACCACGACACGTCAGATCTACAAGACTGAAAACGTTCTGTTCTATCTGTCTGTCTGACCTTAGGCATGTTTGTGCTGGATCTTCACCACGATACATCACAGATGGCAGATATAAGCATTGTGCCATATCTGTATAAAGCATCATGTCTTTGCTCAAGTACGGTCTACACCATTGATAAAACCTTGTTAACGAGTTAACCAAGCTAAATGTATAAACGCTGTACCTATTTGTAACTTATCTGATGTATATAGGTACCTAAATACCAATGAATCTATTTTTAGGTTCATTTGTGATTTCTTAATGAACTTGTGATAATTTTGTCTCGATGATTAGAATTACATAAAAGATGATCTTACATGTGTTTTGCAAGTTAACACGTACTCACAAGTGTTATAGATTAATATTATTGCATCAATTATGCCTCGACTGGTCTCGGGATCACCAAAACATTTGATACACTCAATCCAGTTAAAATTATTTACTTAAGTTGATTTTGATGATTGATTGCGATTGAGTTTGACTTCAATCTCATACTGAATTGTTAAAACTCAACTTGTAGATTATTTTAACAGTTAGTGCATCAGTTTTGTACTTATCTTGGGCATGAAATTTTGTTGAGATTTTAATTTTGAAATCAATCTCAATTTTTATAGTCTTAAAAATTTGAAATTAGATCATATCTATGCGTTGTCACTGATTTGTGTTTAGTTTATTCAATTGTATGTTATTTGCCTTTAAAGCTGATAAAATTACAGCTCATTAGTCACATAGTGTCATTGTTATACCCTAACTAACGATAATTACTAGTAGCGATGGCACATGAGAGAATATTATATATCTGATACATGTTACCAGTGATTTTCGTTTGTTACAAATTATTAAGAGTTTTATAATCTGTACTATGCTTGATACTGAAACTGATATGTAAATGTATGTTTGACTTATCATTCTATGAAATATTTACTGTACTTGTGGAATAGTTGATACTGTGTGTTTCGTTCAGTTACTGATGTATGGATAGGGCATGTCTGTGTTAGTGACAGTTTTACTGGTTATAAATGTGATATATCATGAATAGAAACTGAACAATAAATGTTTAATCCTTTACTCCATCGACCCTTAATTGATTTACAGTTTTTTTAATAAGATAATTTAACCAGGAACCTGTGATTGAATACATCAAATGTGACTGCTTAAATATGGGTGTATTTAGTTAGAAGGTGTCCTGGCTCCATGATTATTAAGCATTTTTCATGCTCACCTCAATTTGAGTAAGACATTTGATTAGCTCCTAAAAAGTCCAACAACAAAATAATCTTCACTGGACCAGAAAATATTGCTCTGTTTTTTTTAAGGCTGTCCATGTTATATAAAAGTTTCAGTAAATAATGAGACATTTTACTGTTGTAAACATTTATAGATTGAGCTCGACATTGGGTTGAGCATGAAAAAATGAGACATTTTACTGTTGTAAACATTTAAAGATTGAGCTCGACATTGGGTTGAGCATGAAAAAGCTTTATACTAGTATGTGCTAGTTTAAAGTGGGATTTAATCAATGGATAATCTTAATTGATTAAAAGGCAAGTTGTATTACCTTGATGACTAAAAAAGACATGACTGTAGATGGATCATGTACAAATTGTCTTATTGACGGTTTCAAATTCATTGATGATTGTCACCTGTATGCTGATTGGGTATGAAAGGTAGGATGAGATGAAGTATAGCCTAGTGGTTGAGCGTTCGCTTAGAGTGCGGGAGGTCTCGGGTTTGATCCCTGGCTGCGTCATACCAAAAACGAAATAAAAATGGTACCAGAAATTTCCTTGCAGGACATTCAGCATAAAAGGGAAACTGGCTTCTCTTCTCTCATACCCTTGTGGCGATGGATAACATCAGAAATGAGGTGTTGAGAGTGATTAATATAAGTTGAAAAAACTTGTTTAACAATCGACCTTAAATAAATTAGTATAAACTAGACGAAGTAAGGGGAAGTAATTTAAAATCATAACCAAGCTGTCAGTTGTCACAAATATGTTTGTATTATCTCCCTTGCTTCAAAATGAAAACTTCAGACTTTTAAAAATTGTGGATTATTTGACATGCTGAACAAGAGAATGTTCAGTTAATGCATTAATACACAGTACCTCAGATTACTTACTACAGTATTTCTCCTCAGGAAGATTATGGTGCATCTTGATTACCGTATTTCATGAAATCGCACAATTATTACTTTTTCTAGTGCATTCTTGATTTTACCGTCTTTCATGAAATCGCACAATTATTACTTTTTCTAGTGCATTCTTGATTTTGCCGTCTTTCCTGAAATTGCACAATTATTACTTTTTCTAGTGCATTCTTGATTATCGTATTTCATGATATTGGACAATTATTTCTTTTTCTGTTGCTTCACAAAATGTGTCATCCACGCTTCACCAAAATGCCATGTATTGGAATAGTGATGTTATTTATGGAATATCATTCATCCTTTTTTCAGCCTAAATTTTGTCTCCCACATATAGTAGGGATGACATACTGATTTTGTGCTGGACGTCTGGATGTGTGTCACAAAGTTTGGTCACGCTTGTTTCCCTTAACCATTGATTAGATTTCAATGAAACTTCACTTGAACACTTGCCTAGTTGTGCAGATTGTACAAAACTTAGGTCAGATGATTGGTGCCAGAGTTATTGCCCTTTGACCTTTCTAGTCAGTTTTATTCAAAGCATTTTGGTGAATTTAGTGTAAAAATAGCTTTCAGCAGATGTCTACGCATGTCAGTGACATCATGTAACTCAGTTGTATTTTTGTTACTGTATCATGTTATTAACTTATGTTACTATGAATTGGTTTCATGTATACTATATTATTACATGTAATATAATGATGATACATGTGCTCATGGTCTATAAGATCTGGTCTTATGCTGTACTTGTGTCACATCTTATACATTAATGTGATGGTATGTTTAAGTAAATCCTTAATTGTCTTCCTTGTCTGTTAACATGTATACAGTTACTCTACTTCCATTAGGATCAACTTACTGAGATAGGTGAACAGCTCTTCTTTAAGTTCTTCTGACGCCATCTTCCTTCTTCAGAGATTCGAGAATTGTTGAAACTGGACACCAAACGAGTAAACGCTATGAAAATAAATTATATGAATCAGCGCATTTACTCATTTGGTGTCCAGTTTCAACACATTGTAAATTATAGCTGTTACTAAGAGGTTGTTTGAGAGAGGTTTGGGCTGTTTAATACTGGTGTATTTTACATTAGAATGGTTAATTAGGATTCCATGCTACTGTCTGCTTAATCTGGATTCCATGCTATTGTCTGCTTAATTAGGATTACATGCTATTGTCTGCTTAATTAGGATTCCATGCTATTGTCTCCATGCTATTGTCTGCTTAATGAGGACTCCATTATATTGTCTGCTTAATTAGGATTCCGTGTGCTATTGTCTGCTTCATTAGGATTCCATGCTATTGTCTGCTTCATTAGGATTCCATGCGCTATTGTCTGCTTCATTAGGATTTAATGCTATTGTCTGCTTCATTAGGATTCCATGCACTATTGACTGCTCAATAAGAATTCCTTGTTATTGTCAGCTTAATTAGGATTCCATGCCATTATTTGCTTAATTAGGATTCCATGTTATTATCTGCTTACTTTACGATTCCATGCCATTATTTGCTTAATTAGGATTCCATGTTATTGTCTGCTTAATTACGATTCCATGCCATTATTTGCTTAATTACGATTCCATGCTATTGTCTGCTTAATTACGATTCCATGCTATTGTCTGCTAGACCTTAGGCTTTTTACCTTAACATAAGGAATAACTCCAGCAGATTAGTTTGGTTAGTTAGAACTGTTTATGATTGAGTATTTAATTGGTTTGGTATTCTGATAGTCTCCGATAAATAGATTCCTGATTTCCAGACTTACTATTAATAATAAGCATATAGTATGTTTTACTGTTTCTGTAGGTTAGAGTGTGGGAGTTGTCCGGGGTTGTCTCCCTGGATATGTTGTAAACAAAATAGTTCAATTATTTCCATTACTTGGTGGTCAGAATTAACAAAAAGAAACAAAGGCTTTTCTCATAGTCCCTCGTGGCAATAGATAAAACAGATTAGGTCAATTGACCACCATATAATAACTGAAAAATTCTGGAGAAATTATGTTAAAACTGAATGTTTTTAGTGATCCGCTGTTACAGTTGTAGTGTGTAAGGCCAATGACCTACAACTTCGAGGAATACTCAAAGTAACAAACACATCAGAATGAAATGTATGAATGGTATGTTAAACATTCCTGGATTGAAATAGATATTCCTAGGTTGACAAGCATTCCATAGTTAACTTTCTAGTTGAGTACATTATTGTTGTGGACATGTGATGTCTTTGAATGTGTATAGTAGTACTATATGTGACGTATCAATCATGGATTTTAACAGGGATGTTTGAAAAATTCTGTGGACCATAATCAAAATTGGTTTGCCAATTATATTATCCACAGATATAAGGACATTATTATAGTTATTCTGAAGGGTGTAAGATGGATGGTAGGGTAGTCAATATTTATTATGTGGCACACTTTTCATGGAAAAATATGCAATGGATGCCATCAGGAATGAGGTGTTTGAGACTGAATAATGAAAGTTGTAAAACACGTTCCAAAATCGACCTTATATAATAAATCGGTATAAATTAAAAGTATTTTGGCTATGGTGCTGAAACTGTGCGGGAATTTTCATCTGAAAATGATGATGCACACATGTGGTTTTCTTTATGCTTGAACCAAGTATGAGCAGAGTTAGGGCCCTTGTCTTAACCTAGTTTCCATGGAAGTTTTATGTTTCTTTAGTATAGTGTTGAAAACTATTATTATAGATATTCTAACCTACATGCAGTTCTTATAAACATTTGTTGTCAAGATTTATTATGACACATAATGTTGACGTGTGTTGCTTTAACTCTACATTATGCTACATGGGCCCAAAACGCATTTACCTATAGTATTAATATAATTATGGTAATCCCTACCCATATGTAACAACTACCATCATTGAAATTTAGTAAGGCCTTAAATGAAATAGTGTCTGCTACCTACCTGTCAAAATGGCCCTACCTAAATTTTACTGAAAAATCTGAAATAGTTTTCTGGGGGAACGAAATTAGCAAAATTCATTCAATTTTACTTACCATTTGTAGTATTACATTCTAAGTATTGTAAATATGGCCTATATATGATTACATTTTCCTGTACTCAAGAGACAGAATTGTGTGTAATGTACTTTTTCCTGAGAAAGAGAAAGTCTTGTAGGTGTAGTTGAATATTGTTACATGTGTATGCACTGTTACTGTCTGTGTTGAAGTACCGTTATGTTTGATGGGGGGACTGGTTTAAAGCCCAACCTACTATATTTCCGTTATATGGAGACTAGCTAGTCAGATAATGTTAACACTGGGCCAACCAGTCTGCAGAATTGCGATGATGCACCTCTTTATTCACCATTCAATACTTGTATGTTTAGCTAAGCAAATCATGTATTATCAAGTGGATGTGTCCGGTCATGAGATTGTTTGTAATGATAACTTATATTTATTTAACCCATTGTTATACATGTACACATGTATTTTACTGTTTGAGTAATGAAATACAATGCAACTTCTCCAGAGCGACCCTCCATATAACAACAACCTCTCTGAAGCAACATTATCATTTTGATGCAGAAGTTATCATGTACTATTCATTTTACCTCTCCAAAGCCACAACCTCCAAACAACAACCAAGATTTGTTTCCCCTAGAGAGGTTGTACTGTACTAATAAAAGTATAAGTCCTAAATTAGAAGCTTAAGGCAATTGTGCATTTTTGTTACATGTATTCTATATCCATGCCAAAACTGTATAAATCACTGTTTTGAGGAACCGGTCAACTTATACAAATAATGTGTCCTCTTAAAGCAGGTGTTTTGCGGCTAGTGTATTTAATTTCTACAGAAAAAAAATGACTTGAAATTTGTTATTATTGTAAGCCTTAGACAGGTGGTTGCTTAAGTATTGAATATAAAAAATGTATGAATGGTATATCAAACAGTTGGCTGTTTAAGAATGGTGGTTGCATAATTCAGCTTATTCAACTAAATTCAGGATTTATTGCTCAGTGCATCATCTCTAGAGCGGCCCTCCAATGAGCAAAATCCTCTCTTTAGCAACATTATTGTTGGTTCCAGAAGTAACTGTTTGCTATTGATTTTACCTCTTCATTGCAGCAACCTCTGTTAAACAACCAATTGTGTGTATTCCAGAGAGTGTTCTATAGGGGTTGTGTTGTACAGTGTTCTGTTGAGTGTATGTATTAATAAGATAAAATGATAGTGTTGAAGTAATGTATTGTTGGAAATTGTTTACTTTGTACTCATGAATACTCTGTTCTGATCCTCCTTGCAATATATCAGGTCTGAGATTAAAAATTAAAATATTTACAGAGCCGTATCCAGAGACAAAAAAGCACGGAGGCAAATATTTTCCAGGGTCTATTTGAGACATATTTCCCTTCAAAAACATGTTTATTTTGGTAATTTCTCAAATTTTCAATGAGGCGAGCGCCTCGGTGTACCTCAGCGTGGCTACTAGCCTCATCCGTACGGTTCAATAGCAGAAATACAAAATTTCATGAAGTACAGGTAAATAATTTCACACATTACTAAAATTTTGTGCAATACTCTATGGTTGGATTTAATGTACATGTACTTGTGTTTAATTGTTTACTTATTAAGATGTTAAACTGTTGTTATAACCATGTGTGTATAGGAATGAACTGTTTATAATTTGTTAATATTTTTTATTTGTTATAAGGGAAATGTCATTAATAAAGTTACTGATATAGTTGTGTTTGTATTCGTTTTTATCTACCTAGGCAGCCTAGTGATAGAGTGTCTGCTACCAGTGCAGAAGGTCTAGGGTTTCGATCCTAGGCCATACCATATGTAAGTCGTTAAAATGGTACTGACCACTGCTTGTTCTAGGTTACTGCTTGTTCTAGGTTGGTTTCTAGGTAACTGCCTGTTCTAGGTTACTGCTTGTTCTAGGTTACTGCTTGTTCTAGGTAACTGCCTGTTCTAGGTTACTGCTTGCTCTAGGTTACTGCTTGTTCTAGGTAACTGCCTGTTCTAGGTTACTGCTTGCTCTAGGTTTCTAGCTAACTTCTAGATTACTGCTTCTTCTAGATTACTGCTTCTTCTAGATTACTGCTTCTTCTAGATTACTGCTTCTTCTAGGTTTCTATGTAACTGTCTGATTTAGGTTGCTGCCTGTCCTAGGTTACTGCTTGTTATAGGTTTCTAGGTAACTGTCTGATTTAGGTTGCTGCCAGTTCTAGGTAACTGCTTGTTCTAGGTTTCTAGGTAACTGCCTGATCTAGGTTACTGCTTGTTCTAGGTGACTGCCTGTTCTAGGTTACTGCTTGTTCTAGGTTTCTAGGTAACTGCTTGATCTTGGTAACTGCCTGATCTAGGTTACTGCTTGTTCTAGGTAACTGCCTGTTCTAGGTTACTGCTTGTTCAAGGTTTCTAGGTAACTGCTTGATCTTGGTAACTGCCTGATCTAGGTTACTGCTTGTTCGTTCGGTTTCAGGGTTATGTGATTGAGTAGGCAACACTGTTGTCTAGTTTAATTATTTGATTTTAATAATTGTATTTATTTGATCACAATGTCATCACACCCACCCAGCTTGATTAGTTGGCAGAGAACAAGATTGTCCTACAAAAACTGTGAGCACAAATTCTTCTCATTTGACACTCTTTTTTCTCTGAAGTTTGTCAGTCTCTTTTCTATGGCTATATTGATCAAAAGTTATATAATCGCCGTATATTGTGGTGGTACTCGTACTTGGTCCGCTATTCCTTCGTCCTCCAGAGTCCTGAAAAAGTATTGTACATGTAAAGTATGTTAAATACCGAGTTAACGACTATTTACATACATACGTGTACGTGCGTTCAACCGACTGTACATTAGCCCCCCAGGCCATCCAAAGCACATTTGGTTTTGACCTTCTTAGGTACCTGTCATTCATAATCCCAAAGTTCATACAAAGAACTCTTTGATAATCCTGTATAAAGTGGAGCACGTGGGGTATTTTTGCTCAGAAAGCAATGACGCTGACGGGGATCGTACCACCATTCATCATCGTGCATCGGTGGTTAGGCGAGTTTCCAGGCAATGTTTTTCCATGTGCAGGCGATGAACGAAAAAGATACCATAATACATACTTTTTTTAGACAGTATTATATCTATATTCATTATTCTCGTATACTGAAAAAATAAAGTTTAGCAAGTTTTTAAGGGTACTAATATTTTTACTTGTATGGCGAAGTATGCATACGTGATGTAATTAACATATCGTTCATGACTTCAGTATCAAAATTGCAGTGGTCAATTTGTGTTTTCGTGGCTTTGTGAAGCCATGTCGTCATTTATAAAGGAAGCACGTGTAACACGCGCAGGAGGAAATCTGACCCCTGTAAAGGATAAAAACAAGCACAATCTTGTTAGGATTATACCACAACCAAATAAGCCGATGTAAGAATTGTAAACTATGCAACGGTTCCAGGTCCAGGAATGACAGTGAACGACGTCAAATGGCTATTTGAATGTTGAATGATGTCACGTAGGCAAGGGGGGGCAAAGCAATACATTTCAATGATAATTGATTGATCATTAGTTGCCTAAAGACTAAATGTTCGCTAACAGAAATCATCAAAGGTGGGTCATGTTCAAACAGATTAACAATAGCTACGTCACAAAGAGTGCGTAAGATTGCAGTGACGTCAATGCCTAACAGATTAATGTGAAGTCACCAGCTAGCTGTTCATGTCAGGAATGCAAACGACACAGTTTTTTGTGTCGCCTTTTCAGGCGACATATAGGTGTTACTTTGGCGGCTGCGGCGTCACAAATTGCTTGTCCGGAGCATAACTTTGTGACCTAAAGTTCAAATGACTCAATATTTGGTATGCATGTTTCTTACAATAAGCCGAAGTGCAGTGCGCAAGAACCATAACTCTACCTGTCATAGTTTTTTAATTATTCCCCTTTGATTGATTTTATTAGAGCATTTCTTGTCCGGAGCATAACCTTGTCACCTTAAGTTCAAATGACTCAAGATTTGGTGTTTCTTGCAATAAGCCGAAGTGCAGTGCGCAAGAACCATAACTCTACCTGTCATAGTTTTTGAATTATTTCCCGTTGATTGATTTTATTAGAGCATTTCTTGTCCGGAGCATAACTTTGTCACCTTACGTTCAAATGACTCAAGATTTGGTATGCATGTTTCTTGCAATAAGCCGAAATGCAGTGCGCAAGAACCATAACTCTACCTGTCATAGTTTTTGAATTATTTCCCTTTGATTGATTTTATTAGAGCATTTCTTGACCGGAGCATAACTTTGTCACCTTAAGTTCAAATGACTCAAGATTTGGTATGCATGTTTCTTGCAATAAGCCGAAGTGCAGTGCGCAAGAACCATAACTCTGCCTTGCATCGTTTTTGAATTATTTTCCTTAGATTGATTTAATTTGAGCATTTCTTGTCCGGCGGATAACTTTGTCACCAAGAGGTTGACTTGAAATTTGGTATGCATGTCATACCAAAAGTCCAAGTGCAGTACACAAGAATCGTAACTCTACCTTGTGCCATTTTTTAATTTTTCCCTTTGACTGATTTTATAAGCATTCTTGTCCGTGGCATAACTTTGTCACCATAACTATTAATGACTCCAAGATAGGTATGCATGTTTCTTGCTGTGACATTTTTTTGTCCAGAGCATAACTTTGTCGTTTTTAATTCAGATGACTAGAGAACTTTTGTGAGTCGATATGTAGCCCAACAGTGGATAGTTTTCCATGACAAATGTGCATGTCGTTAGGCGACACATGCGACTCGCGGAGCTTTTACTTTTATAAAATCGACCGGAATAGACAACCCGCCGCTAGAATTTATTGACGCCATGCTGACGTTGGAAAACCATTAATGCGACGTCATTGGTAAGGTTGGTTTGTAGGGTTAACGCATGTTTTTTCGGGCTATAACATCTGCAGAGTCCCGAGGGACGGTTGGTGCCCAAGCCCGCCAGGGCGAGGGCACCAACACTCCCGAGGGACTCTGCATGTGTTATAACGCGAAAAAAACATGCGTAAACGCTATTGTAGCATACAAAACATCAATTAATGCGTTTGTATATCAAAATAATGATATTTTGGCGGGAGATTTTGTGACGACGTCGCGAAAACAAACGTAACGTCATACCAGTTATTGTTATGCACGTCGACTTCCGGGATCGGTAAATACCAAGAAAACATGGATACTGCGGGTTTGTTTAAATATATCATTTAAATATTATAGAAAACTAATTAGTACTTAGAAATAAAATGGGAATAACGGTTCATATGACGCTGTATAACCTTTATAGTCGCCGGCGCGGCCCTGAAATGAGCATACGTAAAACTGGACGTTAAAAGCGCGTGAATCTTTATGTTAACGTATGGGCAAAATCACCGTTTTTATGCTATAATGACTGGTTTATCGCATAACGCAATCGCAATAAAATTGCCATCTCCGTATGGATCAAACCAACACATTAGAATATTCGTCGATTTACCAAATGTAGGTCCTTCTCGAGAGTGGAGGAGATGGGGCACAAAATGCCATCCAAGGTGCATGACCTTGAGCAAACATTGGACAAAAATGGTAAAACATCCCCCCTAACCGTTGTTTTAAAGCTTCGAAACATCAAGAGTGAAACGTGTTCGACTGTAATGACTCCTTAAGGAGGGCATAATCGACATCGCATTTTTGTGATTTTTCTAATCTCCTTACCAGTGACGCATTTCCGTCAGAATGAACATTTTCTTCACTTAAACAGTTGAATTTCAAATGGAATGAACTGATCTTAAGATTGAAAAACGTTCCATTTGTAAAATTTCATGCACCTTCACAAAAACAAATAAAATAGTCCAACTTGCTTAACTTTTTTTAATAAGTATATGTATTAAATTTTACATCCTATAATATTCTGATTCAGCGGTTATAAAGTAAAAACTTTATTTGTAACTTTCATTAAAGTTGTATAAAAATGGGTTAAATGCAAACCTTTCAGTTTCAGGGGCGGTATTCTGTATACATCTTAATGGTGCCAACTGCTTTCTTCCAACTTTGCTACTTTTAGGGGTCTCAATGGGCCAGTCGAAAACTGTTGGATATGCGCCCCTTTTCAGCCTTTTCTTTACAGGAAGCCAGCATGTGTAATTATCTTTTGTAAAATGCTTCCCGCAAACTACTGTTGATTTGGCAATCTATAATTGCAAGTGATACTTTTGATAATTTAAGTGGCAAATGTGGGCATTCATCATAGCGTGGGACTGATCGGCTTCGTAGGAAATACACATGTTTTGATCGGGAAAGTTTGAAATTTGCATTTACCAGCAAGTCAATTATATTCAATTCCATTCATTACTGCTATGGTCATTTGAACGCAAGCCACTCATATATCGTCATAGAAATGGCTGATATTTGTGGAGTAAATTGAAAATGCATGCCAACATTAAAAGTTACGTTAAAATTGGTATTTCAAGTACAAAAAGTACTGATATTTTTTACATTGACTTTCCTTTGTTCATCGATGTTCTTACACTGCACGGGGGACTGTTTTTCGTTTTTTGTTAAATGTTTGAAGTTGGGAATCGTGGTGATAAAGAACCAGTGCGGCCAAATAAATTAAGGTATGTGGTAACCACAGGAAACATCAAAGAACAGCGCTGTATGTTGTAAATCCCGTAACCATCCAGTCGTTCAGATTCCGTTTTCAAGGCAGTTATATCAAAGATGCTTTTTGCATGAAGTCCGTATTGTTTACTATTGAACATAGTGAATAATTATTAATAATGCATATTTGGAAAGACGTCCATGCATTGGAATCTGTGCTAAAACAATCCTGTTGGACTAATCTCCCTTTACAAGATGGAAAACGCGAAAAAACTGAGGTCAGAAATCGCGAAAATTAGCTTCGCTAAAATTAGATTTTGCCGAAAATCGCGAAATTTGCAGTGCGCGAAAATAACCCGATATACGGTACATATGCATGTTCTTGACGATGTGTCACACAACAAGTGCCAAGAAATCAAGTTCCTGAGGCCTATTAAATGCATTTCGCCTATGCATTTCAGGACTCGAACAGTATAAGTTCGGTTAAGGATGATTTGCTTAAAGGATTGTTTTAGTATTAATCGTCTGTATTTCACAGTTTCAGTCCCAGAATGTATTGATCGCCCCTCGTAATCGCGATACATTCACAGAAAGGTGCGGCTACGACCCCTGTGTTGATCATCCCCTTTGTTTAGTCTAGCGGGAAACATGTTACTATTTATACATTTTATTCAATATAAATGTTCACTTTACCTTGAATAAGGGGCCAATGTCTCTTCTGATTTTCTCAATCCACAGCTTTCTCAAGTTTTCATCGTCGTATCTTCCATTTGAATTGCAATAAGGAACGCAGCAACAATAATGAGAAACTTTCACACTTTTTGCAAAGGCTTGACTCACCGCCATTGTTAAACCGCCCAACGTTACTGATAAGCCACTATATAACTAGGCAGTGTTTACATCCACACTCTATAAACCTCATTTTCAGATGTCCCGGCAAAAGAATAATAGTCTGTTCCGCGAATTTGATTAGCAATTCAGAATTGATTCGGAAGAGTCTAAAAACATGGCTGGAATTTGAGACTGCTAGCACGGAGGCCACAGCTTTTTATCTTTAGGTTTACGGGATATATTCAGTATCTTTTTTTCTTTTGGGGAATAAGAAAATGACTTGAGGCCCTACTATGTGGCTCATGCCCCTATGACCCTTTTGCCTCTATTAATATGCTAAATTTGTAGTAACATGCAGTTTAAGATTTCAAATATATATTGCCAGATGAGATACTTTGGGGGAAAATTACAAAAAATAATAAATGGAAAGTGTGATGTTTGGGAATTGGTGTCCTAGTTGTAACTTACGACCATCGGGTACGGACATGCCTAGTCCTAATGGGTATTCAAAATTACATTCTAACCATATAGAGGCAGTTCTGGTCCTGTTGGGTACATTATTATTAAACCACTAGGTACATCCATACCTAGTCCTAATTGGTACATACGACCACCCTTTATATGCAATATTGGTTCTATTTTTGAGTACATTCCTAGTCATAGTGGGTACCCTAAACTACCATGTACATGCATGCCTGGTCCTATTGAATACACAAAACCACAATGGACAGACATTTGTGGCTGGGTTGGGCACTAACAACCACTAGGTGCGGTCATTTTTGGTCCGATTGGGTCATGATTACCACGATGTACAGACAGTCCTGACTTTATTAGGTACTCATAACCACTGGATACATACATTCCTAGTCTAGGTGGGTACCCATAACCACCATGTACATGCATAAGTAGTGTGATGAAGTACTTGCAGCTGCAATACACAACCATTTAATAGGAGCACCCATTCCTCGTCCTATTGGCTACTTAGTGCCTATGTAGAATATTCCTGGTCTTGTTAGGCAATCATAAACACTGGGTAAATCATTCCTAGTCCATGTATGTATTCACGACCACCTTGCACATAAACTCCTAGTCTTATTAGGTACTCATAACCATTAGGTACATCCATTCCTAATCCTAATATGTACCCACAACCACCATGTTCATGCATACGTGGTTGTATTTGGTACTCATTACCACTAGGTGCATCCATTAGAGGGTACTCAATACCACTAGGTACAGGTATTTCTGGTGCTGTAGGGTACTCACACACACCATGAGCAGACAGTGCTACTAGATACTCATAATCACTAGGTACACACACCCACGGTCTTATAGGATTTGCACTATCATATGGTATCTCATTTATTGCACTATGTGTACTGGAAACTACAAGGTACAGAGATTCCTGGTCCTCTTGGATACTAACAACCACCTAGAACAGCCATTCCTGACACAACCATGATGCACAGCCATTGTGTCACAAGGATTAGCTGTTCAATAACATTTAAAAAAAATTGAAAGTACATTTACCCCACCCACTCTTGGAAAATAAATATAATTAAACACAATCTATACATATATTACTGATGCCAACTATAACATACATCGCAAACAAAGTGAAAAATGTAAATAGATTTCAAAATCATATTGTGAGTACTTGTAAATAAGTAGAACGGCCGTTTTCAATATTTTAGTCATTTTGGCGACCATTTTGATGGCCGTTTTACATAATAGACCCACATTCTGTGCATTTAAATGTTAAAATACATTTTGGGAATATGCCTTTATTTGTATTCACAATTGCAATAAAAATACAGTAAGGCACAATGCGTTATAGCATAGTTAAGTGAATACATCGTTACTACATCATATCACGCAATCGAACATTTTCAGAAAATAAATGCAACTGTACATGTTTTATAGGTCGCATAATATTAAACTTGGGTTCCCAGGAAACTATCGTCCGTGAGTTTGATGCGCCTGTCCGACTTATCAATTTCTTCTAGAACTCGACAGTCTGGTAAAATGCTCAGTTAAAAAAAACAATAGAATTGATAACGTTTGAAATCTAGCTCTATAATCAAAACCTTTTAATAGTGTATCGATTTTAAAGAGGAAAAATTAGGGCATGCCAAAAAAAGGGTATGCTAATCTGGGAACTAATTATGTTAGCCTAAAACAAATACAGAAAATGACATGATGTAACCAATGGATTCCCTACAATTATGACTGTTATTTATAAATACATGTGTAACTATATAAGATGATTAATTGAAAGCTACACCCACAAACGTTGAAGTTAGCAGATGAAATCTTCTTACTCTTGGATAGTTTATATTGTAAGTTTTATTTCTGTGTTTCTTCTTTTCATTCTTCATTTATTCAACTAGATTTGTATTTAAATAGCACAAT
Source organism: Spisula solida (assembly GCA_947247005.1). Classification (NCBI taxonomy): domain Eukaryota; kingdom Metazoa; phylum Mollusca; class Bivalvia; order Venerida; family Mactridae; genus Spisula; species Spisula solida. The sequence goes on from OX365945.1 coordinate 57,348,762, forward strand.
GTTTTATGAACAAATGTAGATGTTGTGTCAAACGTGGAAAGTTAGCAAAACCAGTTTTCTCGAAGTATTTGGCAATCAGTACAAACTTACTATTACTATTAATCAGATCACCTCGGCTTTTATGCAGTGCGATAGTTATGGGACCGATAGTTGTAGTATATTTACCGGAGACACAAGGAAATGACCGATCATTCACGACTCCAAACTTACGAGTTCATCGTCTTATGTGTACAGGAGAATATGTTTGTTGCCAATGTAACTCAAGTAATGGACTTGTCCAACCCGTGAATCGAACAGGGACCTGTCCTGAATGTGATAATCCACTCTAGACTACCAAGTGCCTACGACTGTGCTGGCTAGCGAACCATGCGCAATCCTGAGTCCTGATCCCTCAGCCCTTGGAATCATCAACTTTAGTCCAATAAAATAATTTTCATGACATTTAGGGCTTTGAACCTGAACGGAACCTGTTTATTTGACCATAAATATTGCTCAGACATATCTTTAATTTTGACAAGTTTTAAAAGCTGTAATGGACTCGGGTTCAGCAGACATTTAACAGTGTTTAATTTAACATCTACAATGTTTACGTACTATAATGAGTGCCAAACGTTGATGTTTTATTGAAAGCGAGTGTCGCGTTACTGTCGATTTATATTCTATGTTAATTATCATATCATATGATTATGAATCCACTTGCATACAAATGTATACGTAATCTACACTTTGCATTTTCCCAAAATAGAATGATGATTGATACGCTATTCGTAATGTTTACACAGCGAAACTTTACAACGAACATAGGAATAGATGGGCGTATGCAAAAATGGCTAATTTTGGCACTGTTCTTTTTCAAAAAATGAAAATGCATATTTCTATAAAGCTGTCCAACATTTCTAGAAGCTGTGCAATTGGAAAAAAACAGGGCCAAGTTAAGCCTTTTGTGCATGAACCTTGTCCTCTGTTGATTACTGCTTAACCTAATAAAGAATGTTTCAAACACATAGACAGGTGGTCGTTAGTTCAGGTAATCACTAGTTGTTAACACAAGTTTGGTGTCTGAATTATTGGTAGGCGGCATACAGCATAGTCCTCGTGAAAGTGGTACTGACCCCCTTGCTTGACACTCCAGTATAGCTGGTACAAATAACGAGTATGTATTGAAAGCCCCATTTAGCCCTTAACGGCTATAACTTGGTAACCTATATGCAGAATGATGGATTTTGAGCAATTAAATTGAGCACCAAAGATGGAAAAAACCATAATATGGAAGAAAACGAAATACAGCCTCCAGTTGGTTTGTTTACAAAATAAAGGATTTTGGACGATTGAAAGTCTAAGGGAAGCAACTCTTGCGAAATAAGTATTTTGTCTTCCATACATTTTACTTAAATGTGATGTTTGGCAAACTATTTCCATAGATATAGTAATATTCTGCCGTCAGTTAACATCTTAATTTCTTGTATGTACGGGATGAGCGGGAAAAGGTTTTGGGAGAGATAATGGGTCTTTAACTTACTTATTTTTTCTTTATATTTCTAGGTTATTGTGTTGGTGATACTACAACATGAGCGTCGATACTCACGACTTCACGCATATTCTAGAATCTTGTCCGAAGAAAGAAATCGGCGGGATGAAATATTGCCCTTCAATACGTTCATGTCCCAACTGCAAGGAGGCGATTGAACACGAATCTGCGTGTAATAACATGCAATGTAGAAGCTGTGAGAAACATTTCTGTTTTATTTGTTTGGTGCCTGCAGACGACAGGGGGAATTTAAAATGCACAAATCCTCACAAGGTGGCGCCCATTCAGCGGGTAATCACGTGACAATGTCTAGGGCGATCTATATGCCGAAATCGATAAAAAACATTGATTAATGAATTGATTACAATTGTGTTCACTAAGAATTGATAAGAATTAAGTACTGCTAAAACCTGCCACGATGTTCTTCAACAACGGAATGGGATGTGCTTCCGATGGCATTTGGGAGCTTCGTGTGAGTATCGGGAGAAACGATGTGTAATTCCATGTCGCCGATGAGGAATTTCTATGTGGGACCTAGGCTTAAATAGTTGATATGAATATTTTACATGGTTTTATAGAACTTTTTAAATTGCTGCATTCATTAATAATTCTTAAACTTTGAATCATCAAGGTACGTTTAAAAGTTTTTAGTGCTAAAACATTTATACATGTATGTCATAAGTTTGTCCTATTTCTGTTAAAAATGGTAACAACCAGTGGTCTCGCTGTACAGCATCTGTTCGAAACTGCTTGTTCTTTCCGGTTCTGTTCGCGCAGTGTCTACAAGTCAGTTCATTTCAAGGGACCAGGACCCCTGGTGATAAATTATACTCGAAGATTATATGTTGTTAGGTGGTATGTTCGAGTCATTTTTTATCATCTCTTATAACTCACATTTGGATGAGTGGTATATTTATGTTTTATTGCCATATCGCTGGCTTAGATTTAGAAGGTCGTTAGTACAAAATCAATATCTAATAGTATTTTGAGAAAAAACTGTCTGAAAACTAGTCTTTACTTATGGAAAAACAAGCGTTTTCTACTTAAGTTTGGTCAACATGACAACTTCCGATTTTCATGAAAAAAGGCTCAGAAGATGCAAATTTCAAATATGCACGAGTCTTATAAGGTCGTAAGTAGTACTTACGATCTTCTAATTCTAAGCCAGCGATATATTGTATGTATGTAAACTATGTAATGTATTGATGAGATGTATATAAATTATTCATATCTATCTAAAACGTTATTAAATATTAACTGAATATTTTGACTTGGCTTGTTCAGTACTAAATTTGAGATCTAAAGTGGGCGAGGGAAAGGGCTACCTTCTCCGTTTCCCAAGGTGATGGACAATGATTCAAACCTCGACGTGGTACATATTTCATTCCACAGTCTCCCAAGAACAGGATATGTAGCTTCACAATTATTGTTGGTGTACATGTAATGTCACAGAGTATAAGCATGAATAATAATATTATACCGGCCATAACTTTTATTTATCAGTCAGCTTTCTGCTTAAATATGGTTGTGAATGCGTCCACCCGTATTTGAATCCGGATCGCCAGATTAGACGGCAATAGCGCGGAGGTACGGAGGCACACAGTTTAGTTGGTATAAACTACCACTTGGCCTGCTGTTGAATATTAATACAACAAATAAGAAATATACTAATTGTATATCAGCAAAACGATGTACTTTCGCTTTCGATTTCTAAAACTGTTTGAATCTAAATTTAGCAGCTTACGAGGAAAGCTTTGTGAATAACCATGTACACATGTCTGGACATTCTGATCACCTCGGCCTTTATGCATTGCCGGAGATAAACGGAAATGGCCGAGCTTTCACGATTGATGCCTGGATACAGGTAACATAGAAAACAGGTATATTGAAAATACAATTGTATTATGTATGGCATTGACTCATCTCTTATTTTGAACAATCAATATACGCAGATCGGAAATATATTCAGGCCATTTTGAATTTATTACTAGATTAGTGTCCAAAATCTTTTTAAAATTAAGGGTTTTTTGTCTTTAAAATCGCGTAAATTAGATTAAATGATTTAATTTCCCTTTACAGTTCTAATTTAAATAAATTTAACAGATTAGCTATCTTCAAAAAGAAAATAAGAAGTGAACAGGAAAAGATGATAGCCTATTGATTCGTTTATTTTGGCCTAAAGAGGATTTTTGGCATGACGTAACGTACTATTTATGGGCTGGGGGATTTCCCTGGGGAACCACAACCACTGTTCATGCATACATGGTTGTATTTGGTACTCATTACCACTAGGTGAATCCATTAGAGGGTACTCAATACCACTAGGTACAGGTATTTCTGGTGCTGTAGGGTACTCACACACACCATGACAGTGCTTCTAGATACTCATAATCACTAGGTACACACACCCACGGTCTTATAGGATGTGCACTATCATGCGGTATCTCATTTATTGCACTATGTGTACTGGAAACTACAAGGTACAGATATTCCTGGTCCTCTTGGATACTAACAACCACCTAGAACAGCCATTGCTGACACAACCATGATGAACAGCCATTGTGTCACAAGGAATAGCTGTACAATAACATTTGAAAAAATTGAAAGTACATTTACCCCACCCACTCTGGTAAAATAAATATAATTAAACACAATACATACATATATTACTGATGCCAACTATAACATACATTGCAAACAAAGTGAAAAATGTAAATATATTTCAAAATCATATTGTGAGTACTTGTAAATAAGTAGAACGGCCGTTTTCAATATTTAGTCATTTTGGCGACCATTTTGATGGCCGTTTTACATAATAGACCCACCTTCTGTGCATTTAAATGTTAAAATATATTTTGGGAATATGCCTTTATTTGTATTCACAATTGCAATAAAAATACAGTAAGGCACAATGTGTTATAGCATAGTTAAGTGAATACATCGTTACTACATCATATCACGCAATCGAACATTTTCAGAAAATAAATGCCACTGTACATGTTTTATAGGTCGCATAATATTAAACTTGGGTTCCCAGGAAACTATCGTCCGTGAGTTTGATAATATCAAGGGAAACAACGTAAAAATAGTGCTTAACAGGGAACTTCGATTACATAAACTTGTATATAATGCAATCTCGTTCTATCTACTTTAATTTAATTTGAATTCTTTATAATTTGTTTACAATTATAAACTGTGATAAACGGAGCTGCAATACCTATAATGATTCCGACTTATCAATTTCTGGTAAAATGCTCAGTTAAAATAACAATAGCATTGATAACGTTTGAAATCTAGCTCTATAATCGAAACCTTTTAAATTTTAATTAATCGGTTTTAAACAGGAAAAGTTAAGGGCATGCCAAAAAAAGGGTATGCTAATCTGGGAACTAATTATGTTAGCCTAAAACAAATACAGAAAATGACATGATGTAACCAATGGATTCCCTACAATTATGACTGTTATTTATAAATACATGTGAACATATATAAGGTGATTAATTGAAAATAACAGCACAGTGTTGTGAAAGCTACACCCACAAACGTTTAAGGTAGTAGATGAAATCTTCTTACTCTTGGATAGTTTATGTTGTAAGTTTTATTTTTGTGTTTCTTCTTTTCATTCTTCATTTATTTAACTAGATTTGTATTTAAATAGCACAATGTTTTATGAACAAATGTAGATGTAAATAATAATTTTGTGTCAAACGTGGAAAGTTAGCAAAACCAGTTTTCTCGAAGTATTTGGCAATCAGTACAAACTTACTATTACTTTTAATCAGATCACCTCGGCTTTTATGCAGTGCGATAGTTATGGGACCGATAGTTGTAGTATATTTACCCGAGACACACGGAAATGACAGAGCATTCACGACTCAAAACTTACGAGTTCATCGTCTTATGTGTACAGGAGAATATGTTTGTTGCCAATGTAACTCAAGTAATGGACTTGTCCAACCCGTGAATCGAACAGGGACCTGTCCTGAATGTGATAATCCTCTCTAGACTACCAAGTGCCTACAACTGTGCTGGCTAGCGAACCATGCACAATCCTGAGTCCTGATCCCTCAGCCCTTGGAATCATCAACTTTAGTCCAATAAAATAATTTTCATGACATTTAGGGATTTGAACCTGAACGGAACCTGTTTATTTGACCATAAATATTGCTCAGACATATCTTTAATTTTGACAAGTTTTAAAAGCTGTAATGGACTCGGGTTCAGCAGACATTTAACAGTGTTTAATTTAACATCTACAATGTTTACGTACTATAAGGAGTGCCAAACGTTGATGTTTTATTGAAAGCGAGTGTCGCGTTACTGTCGATTTATATTCTATGTTAATTATCATATCATATGATTATGAAGCCACTTGCATACAAATGTATACGTAATCTACACTTTGCATTTTCCCAAAATAGAATGATGATTGATACGCTATTCGTAATGTTTACACAGCGAAACTTTACAACGAACATAGGAATAGATGGGCGTATGTAAAAATGGCTAATTTTGGCACTGTTCTTTTTCAAAAAAATGAAAATGCATATATCTATAAAGCTGTCCAACATTTCTAGAAGCTGTGCAATTGGAAAAAAAACAGGGCCGAGTTAAGCCTTTTGTGCATGAACCTTGTCCTCTGTTGATTACTGCTTAACCTAATAAAGAATGTTTCAAACACATAGACAGGTGGTCGTTAGTTCAGGTAATCACTAGTTGTTAACACAAGTTTGGTGTCTGAATTATTGGTAGGCGGCATACAGCATAGTCCTCGTGAAAGTGGTACTGACCCCCTTGCTTGACACTCCAGTATAGCTGGTACAAATAACGAGTATGTATTGAAAGCCCCATTTAGCCCTTAACGGCTATAACTTGGTAACCTATATGCAGAATGATGGATTTTGAGCAATTAAATTGAGCACCAAAGATGGAAAAAACCATAATATGGAAGAAAACGAAATACAGCCTCCAGTTGGTTTGTTTACAAAATAACGGATTTTGGACGATTGAAAGTCTAAGGGAAGCAACTCTTGCGAAATAAGTATTTTGTCTTCCATACATTTTACTTAAATGTGATGTTTGGCAAACTATTTCCACAGATATAGTAATATTCTGCCGTCAGTTAACATCCTAATTTCTTGTATGTACGGGATGAGCGGGAAAAGGTTTTGGGAGAGATAATGGGTCTTTAACTTACTTATGTTTTCTTTATATTTCTAGGTTATTGTGTTGGTGATACTACAACATGAGCGTCGATACTCACGACTTCACGCATATTCTAGAATCTTGTCCGAAGAAAGAAATCGGCGGGATGAAAGATTGCCCTTCAATACGTTCATGTCCCAACTGCAAGGAGGCGATTGAACACGAATCTGCGTGTAATAACATGCAATGTAGAAGCTGTGAGAAACATTTCTGTTTTATTTGTTTGGTGCCTGCAGACGACAGGGGGAATTTAAAATGCACAAATCCTCACAAGGTGGCGCCCATTCAGCGGGTAATCACGTGACAATGTCTTGGGCGATCTATATGCCGAAATCGATAAAAAACATTGATTAATGAATTGATTACAATTGTGTTCACTAAGAATTGATAAGAATTAAGTACTGCTAAAACCTGCCACGATGTTCTTCAACAACGGAATGGGATGTGCTTCCGATGGCATTTGGGAGCTTCGTGTGAGTATCGGGAGAAACGATGTGTAATTCCATGTCGCCGATGAGGAATTTCTATGTGGGACCTAGGCTTAAATAGTTGATATGAATATTTTACATGATTTTATAGAACTTTTTAAATTGCTGCATTCATTAATAATTCTTAAACTTTGAATCATCAAGGTACGTTTAAAAGTTTTTAGTGCTAAAACATTTATACATGTATGTCATAAGTTTGTCCTATTTCTGTTAAAAATGGTAACAACCAGTGGTCTCGCTGTACAGCATCTGTTCGAAACTGCTTGTTCTTTCCGGTTCTGTTCGCGCAGTGTCTACAAGTCAGTTCATTTCAAGGGACCAGGACCCCTGGTGATAAATTATACTCGAAGATTATATGTTGTTAGGTGGTATGTTCGAGTCATTTTTTATCATCTCTTATAACTCATATTTGGATGAGTGGTATATTTATGTTTTATTGCCATATCGCTGGCTTAGATTTAGAAGGTCGTTAGTACAAAATCAATATCTAATAGTATTTTGAGAAAAAACTGTCTGAAAACTAGTCTTTACTTATGGAAAAACAAGCGTTTTCTACTTAACTTTGGTCAACATGACAACTTCCGATTTTCATGAAAAAAGGCTCAGAAGATGCAAATTTCAAATATGCACGAGTCTTATAAGGTCGTAAGTAGTACTTACGATCTTCTAATTCTAAGCCAGCGATATATTGTATGTATGTAAACTATGTAATGTATTGATGAGATGTATATAAATTATTCATATCTATCTAAAACGTTATTAAATATTAACTGAATATTTTGACTTGGCTTGTTCAGTACTAAATTTGAGATCTAAAGTGGGCGAGGGAAAGGGCTACCTTCTACGTTTCCCAAGGTGATGGACAATGATTCAAACCTCGACGTGGTACATATTTCATTCCACAGTCTCCCAAGAACAGGATATGTAGCTTCACAATTATTGTTGGTGTACATATAATGTCACAGAGTATAAGCATAAATAATAATATTATACCGGCCATAGCTTTTATTTATCAGTCAGCTTTCTGCTGAAATATGGTTGTGAATGCGTCCACCCGTATTTGAATCCGGGTCGCCAGATTAGACGGCAATAGCGATAACCATTGAGGTACGGAGGCACACAGTTTAGTTGGTATAAACTACCACTTGGCCTGCTGTTGAACATTAATACAACAAATAAGAAATATACTAATTGTATATCAGCAAACATATTTGCCTCATAGATCAAGATCATGTGGTATTGTCGGCTGGAACGCTGTCAGACTGGTTAGCGCTCTCGAATCCCAAGTTCGAATCTCGGCCGGGGCACTGGAAATCTCTAAATCGCTTTCCAGTGTTTCCACCCAGTTTGGAAACCCAAAGGTGCTAGTAGTCTCGGTTGTGTTGATGCTTTACACTAGGTTCATTGCAATACCAAGGAGCCTTTCGGAAAGAGCTTGGACAGCGCGACAGGATTCCTTGTATCGCCCAAACTTTCTTTCCTTTCCTTCGAAGCCGGATGTCATAGGCCAATTAGACAGGGACAAATCTGAATGGCCTCGCACAACGACTGACTCATTACGTTTACCGTCACCATGTTATATTTTAAAGTTAATTGTCAATTGCCTCCTTAATCCAAATCAAGCCCTTGTTTTATTAATCAAAGCACTGAAAGTACTAATGTGTGGCGTACTGATGCCATTAAATCCAATATCGAATCCAGGTTGTATCATAATTTTATGTCACAGTTCTGATAAGCCCACCCTTACTCAAACATTTGTGCTGCTAAAGACACCAAGAGAACCAGCAGTTACCTGGAACTTACTTAAGTAACTGCTGAGCATCAATGAAGGGATATTTACAAATACCATTTTTAACGACTTGGAGAATTCGACCAGTGTCAAGATAACTGACTGTTTATTCTCCGTATGACCACGCATGTTAATTAAATGACACTCTATATTAACGTATGTAAAAGGGGTAAACATGGCGTCGCTCCCACATATCGATCGGCCGATTAATGCTTTAAAAACAAGTTTTACATTTTATAAAACCTTTAAGTATTAGCTTTTAAAACAAGCTTTAACGAACAAAATCGATCGAATATTAAATTAATAATTGATGATTTTCGACCGTTTATTTGGTATAAAACGGGATATTTTAAACTTACTTTTACGCGGAACGGATTCTTACTCCTCGCCGTGGATTAACTAATTAGGGTATCGTGTTGAATGTTGTCATAAAGAGAGACACATATCTCTGCTTCATTACAAGCTTTAAATATTCAAAATCGGATAATAGATACGAAAATTATGAGGTCTTATCTATTCAAAGCGGGTGCTATAATTGCATCTAGACCATCGCTCTCCATATACAAAATATAAGATACGTACGTGTACAGGAGAGATTGGTAAACACAGAATATTTAGATGTTTGAAAATCGGCTGGTAAAAGAATATAAATAGAGATGTACTTTCGCTTTCGATTTCTAAAACTGTTTGAATCTAAATTTAGCAGCTTACGAGGAAAGCTTTGTGAATAACCATGTACACATGTCTGGACATTCTGATCACCTCGGCCTTTATGCATTGCCGGAGATAAACGGAAATGGCCGAGCTTTCACGATTGCTGCCTGGATACAGGTAACATAGAAAACAGGTATATTGAAAATACAATTGTATTATGTATGGCATTGACTCATCTCTTATTTTGAACAATCAATATACGCAGATCGGAAATATATTCAGGCCATTATGAATTTATTACTAGATAAGTGTCCAAAATCTTTTTAAAATTAAGGGTTTTTTGTCTTTAAAATCGCGTAAATTAGATTAAATGATTTAATTTCCCTTTACAGTTCTAATTTAAATAAATTTAACAGATTAGCTATCTTCAAAAAGAAAATAAGAAGTGAACAGGAAAAGATGATAGCCTATTGATTCGTTTATTTTGGCCTAAAGAGGATTTTTGGCATGCCGTAACCTACTATTTATGGGCTGGGGGATTTCCCTGGGGGTCCTTTAGATGACTTACTACCGGGTTGCATACTATATAAACTGATTTCTTGAAAATTGCGGAATATTGTGATAGTTACCGCCAAACAAACGAAATGAAGTCGTCTAACTCTTGGATCGTTTATATTGTAAGTTTTATATTTTTTTATTCTGAAATCACAGGTTAGTTATGCTAAATTACGTTAATCTAGTAGAATTCGGAATAAAAAAATAGAAAACTGTAGTAGTTTTAGCTTCATTGAATGTACAGGGTGTCTAAAGAGAAAGTTAACAGTTCCAGTGTCTATTTATCAGATCTCTGCATTCTTTTTCTAAATAATATCAAAGTCTGGTACCAGAAAAAAACTTTTATCTACACTAAGTCGCAAAAGAAAGTACACATTGTACATAGCATGACATTATATCATCTTGGATTAAAACAAACAAAAAAAAATTCATTACCGAATTGTATGTTTATTTTTAGATCTAACAATTACATATAAATAAATTTACTGTAAAGTCATAACTTTTCTTTGGTATTAAATTTCGCGGATAATGGTACAATTGTAATTAGGTGGTTTCTTAAATTCGTTGATTTGAAATATTGCAAGAAAAAAAGCACTAGTTATGTATTTGAGATCAAATATTCGAGAGGATATAATTTCGTGATCTAGTTCTTCCGCGTATCAACGAAAATTAATCCAGCGCTAACATTGATGATGTTACAGTAGTTTGCTTCTTCATCAAGGAACTAACAAATTCGTCTCTATACGTAGATGATAATACGTTTAGTCAAGTTTATTCCATATTGTCAGAGTTGATTTGCTCGTATCAGACTAAATACATCAAATTAGTTGTGGAAAATTGTTTTAGTTTATACGGGATATTGTAAGAGACATTGCTGTAGCTTTTATATACATGTATAATTATCAACTTATTTCGCCGTTTTCTTTACGACTTTATATATTGATTGTGATAATTTGGACAATTTAAGTGGTATTCAGGGCCGTAGCTACACAGAGGTGAAAGTTTAAGAATTTTGTGATCAAAATAAGCATGTTTGTGGTCCTTTTTCAAAGAAAACCCTGGTTGTTAGATTGGGGTATGGCGGGTGGGCTCGTGGGGGGTCGGGCGGCGACGTCATACAGGGGGGTTCCGGTTAAAACTTGAGATTGGATCGACATATACTCATGAAACTTTGTATATAGCAAGCTGGCATGGATACCTAGTTTGAATTGAGTTTGATTTGACACATCTTCATGACATAGTGTATATATAGCAAGCTGGTATATAGAGACCTAGCTTGGGATTGTATTTGGGGTCAGTGGGACTAGGTCACTGTTACTAAAATAGTAAAAAGGTCTTCATTCAATAACTTGAGTTTGGATTGAGACATCTTCATGAAACTTTGTGGAAGCAAGCTGACATGAACACCTAGGTCGGGATTGGGTTTGGGGTCAGTGGGGTCAAGGTCACTGTTACTAAAAATAAAAAAGTTTCCGGTCAATAACTTGAGTTTGGATTGAGTCATCTTCATGAAACTTTGTATATAGCAAGCTGGCATGGAGACCTAACTTGGGATTGGCTGTGGGGGTCAGTGGGATCAAGGTCATCGGTACTGTTTCTAAAAACAGAAACCAAGATTTCCGCCCAATAACTTTTGTTTCGATTTACCCCTCATTATCAAACTTTGCATATATAGCAAACTTGCATAGAGATCTAACTTGCGATTGTATTTGGGGCCAGTGGGGGTCAGTGTCACTGATACTAAAAAAAGAAAAGAAAAAAGGATTTTCGCTCAATTAGTTTAATTCAGATTAATCCATCTTCATCAAACTTTGTATAAAGCAAGCTGGCATGGAGACGTACCCAACGCAGCAATTTGAATGCCTAGTTTCGCGGCAGTGCCTTGTCTTGTTTGTCTCTAAAAATGGCACACAAAAACAGAACCCTGGTAATTACTAAATACTAATACAAATTTGGGGTTTATTACCGGTGCTCATATGTTTAATACAAACTGACATAAAACTATCTTAATTGATATTTATATTTCCAGATAATCATGTTGGTGATACTGCAACATGAGCGTCGTTACTCACGACTTGACGCATATTCTAGAATCTTGACCGAAGAAAGAAATCAGCGGAATGAACTAATGCACCTTCCTCCCTTCTTAGCCCAACTGTTAGAAGACAATTGAACACTAATCTGTGATATTGTACCATGAAATTTTAAATTCAAAACTCTTCACCAGGTGATCACGTGACTAAGTTCGTGTTCTGTAAGGAGGATGCTCTTTGGTTTGCAAAACTCTTCACCAGGTGGCCCCGAGACCATATGACAAAGTTCGAGTGTGTAAGGAGGACACTCATGTATAATATGTTTTATTTTGATTAGTATTGTGCTAAACAGATCTATATATTGTATAAATTAAGTTTTTACCATACAATCCCGTTTTTGTGTTGTTTTTTTTTCAATTTATTTGGTTATGAATATGAATGTATATAATATGTAATAATATGTATAATGTACATGATTTTTAATAAATATGAAGTAATTTTCTTCTTTCTTTTCTTGCATTTAATGAATTTGGAGACCAGAGTGGTAGGGAAAAAACACGCTGAGTACATATCAGAATGTTAAGTACTCGAATCTCGACTGTGACTTAGCATTTATAACTTAAGAAAATTAGAGCAGTCGTCAAAACAAGAAGACACGTATCTATCAATGTGCATGTAAATAATGTGGCGACATTTTTAAAAGCGTGCCTTTTATGCAGTTTGTACAACTGCAGTTAGCTGTTCATATAGGAAATGCAACCAGCAGTTAGTTGTTGTAAACCGTCTGGAATAGTTACCCGCGACTTCAATATATGGACGACGTCGCACTGACGTTTCCCGTAAACGCGATGTCGTTGACGGTTTAAATGGCTGCTTGCAAACTCCTACGCAGTCACCTCCCTTGTCGATACGCCGTGTAGTGCAACGCGTTATTATATGAACATAGTGAGCAGTTTGGCTCACTAGTGCTTGCATTGAGCAGGTAGTGGAATGAAATTCTTCGTATGGTAGAAACTTCTTCCTCCTCTACGTTCCATATTTTACGACTGTTTATATCTTCAGTTTGTATGTGATGATGAACTAGGTGACGTCCCCTGTAGGTCACTGGCATCTCTTCACAGCTTAGTGGTATATATGGGCAAAACTTTATGTTGTGTTTCCTCCAGATGGTTTAAACAAAACACTAGGCTCCGAGAAAATAAAGCAGTGTTCATGATCTACTCAATTTGAGTATGAAATATGATTAGGTCATTTATAGTTCAACGTTTAAATAATCTTTCCTTATCAAGAAATACAATTCTGCTTTCTTCAAGGCTGTCCATCTAATAAAACAGTTTCAGTAAATCATACAAACATGTTTTACTGTGCGGCACATTTGGAGTTGGAGCACACACTTGAGCTGAGTATGAACACTGTTTTATAATCATGGGGTAAGATCTTTCGATGACTGAATTGACGAGCATGACAAATGGGCAAAAACTGAACATCATTTCCCTAATGCTAAGGTCATATTTGCCCTACGAGCTTCTTACGAGCACCGTACGAGTTGATTTGGGCTAACCTGCACGGCGTCCGTACAGAGCCCATACGGACACCGAAGACTGGTACGAGGATCGTACGAATTTTCCTAACTCGTACGAGCATAGTACGGATTTCTTAAATCGCTTGTCAGAATACGACCAGGATAGAGATTCCCTTCACATAAATGGTTGATTTTCAAATTTAATTTAAAAAAGTTAGATTTCAACACACTTGCTTCTGTTTTTGTTTTTTTTATTGTACAACTTTACAAAAACAAAATTAATCAAACGGGCCCCGATTCCCCGAAGCATCCCAAGTAGAAATGTCATCTCAAATTGAGATTTTGCTCAAAGTAGAGTCTGAATTTAAGATACATTTGAAATTTGAGCTCTTTATCATTTACTGTAAAAACTAAGATTAATGTTTCTGTTGTGTGATACGAATTTTGAGTCTAGCCTCCCATGGAGATTATCAATACGACACATGGCATTATTTGAGATGAGATTTTGCTCAGATTGAGATGATTCGGAACATCGGGACCTGGCAAACATCCAAAACTGTATGCATTTATATATGTAGGCCTACGGGAAATCACTGTGTTGGAGAATGTATGAGAATCGGCGTATGAAAATATAGTCTCATCACCCGCAAAAATATTTCATTTCGATGAACTCAGTACACATTAAACATATACTTGATGTATAGATTTTGCTCTCATATAGTAAACAAAAGGAGGTTATTAAGCTAAAGTTTTTACTTCTTAAAAATATTTGTTAAATAACACAGTCCTAACAGAGGCAAGTACTTATATTATCAATGTGTATCTCCGGATATATAGAATGTGTGCGAATCTGCTTTAGATTCGCTGAATACCCGGCCAAAATGCAATGTTATCAAGGCTAGTATATTTCCAATTTGCAGGAAATATCCAACCTCGTGCTTCAGTTCTGTATCTACAACTTGTCCTTTAAACGTAGCTTTCAGACAACGGATTCAACTGTTTGATAAAACATCGTCTTTTTATTGAAAAAAAACATAGCGGCTCTTTATTAAGTAGAGAACCATTTAAAAAATGGAATATAAACAGGTTTCGTTAATAATTTCTGTACAACACGAATGATTTATTTCTGAAACTCCTTGAAAATACTAAATGATTATAAATGATATAAACGGGTTTCAAAATGATGTCAGTACAACACGATTGATTTATTTCTTAAACTTCTTGAAATTGTTAAATAATTTTAAAAATACAAATCGAATAAATTCTTCAAAAACAAGGTATTCGAACAAGGGTCATATTATTAATCTCACTCTATTGAAATCTGGTTCCAAATCAACGTGAAAGACTTTACATGATGATAAACGTGTCTGCCTGCAAAGTTTTAAAACCATATATAATGATACTAATTATGGTCGTCACTAAGAAATGTCCAGGCACAAAAGCTACCAATTAGTGCCAAATATATAATAACAATAATGAAAATGTTGGAGTGTGGCAAGTTTCAATTGTAACTCATTATTCTTCGACCGTGTTTGTCGAGTTCTCGTTAAGACCGTCAGAATGTTTTGACTTGTTATTCTAAAACAACAAACTTGATATGACGATGGATAAATCTACACTTTTCTAATTTGTCATTTTTCTTTCCCGAAATACCTGCAACTGTGATCATACATGTATAAGTTGATGATATTTTGCACACGTACGTTTTATGTATGACTCAACATTGATCGCATGGCTAACCATGTATACTTTGGCACGTGATTTTGATTTTAAATGAATTAAGTGTTAGGAAAATTGCATAAAACCTTTGTGTGCAAAGTATCATCAAACATTATGATCACAGTTAAACGTATTTGGGGTTTGAAAAGTGACCAATTAGAAAAGTGGTTGAGTGTATGAGTGACAATCTTGCCATACTACGATATAACATATTATACTACTCCAACTTAGATAAGGGTCAAGAAACCATTGCATCATAGTTACGATGTATAGGTTATCGATCATATATTAGAATAATAAACGAATTAAGTACAAGTGAGCGAAGCGAACGCCGTACTTAATTCGTTTATTATTCTAATATGTGATCTATAACCGGCTTATAGTTTACCCGCCCACTTTTTGGTGTCATTTCCAATGCTTTTGTTTGCAAACAATAGCATGCTCATTGATGGAGTAATGAGGGTAAAATAAGGCAAGATTGTATGTACGAGGGATGATCAACAAATACGCGGGAAAATGCTTTGAAATCTTTATAACATTGACCAATACTTAAAATAATTTGTCATATAAAAGATTGACGTATTACGAAAATTAACTATAAAACATTGAACTCATTTTTTGAAAAAAAAACATTGAAACTGTAACGTAACTATTGGTACACTGGCCCAACTGTCATCGCGGAGTTGGTACATATAACAGTATACATACTCATTTGTGGCACAATTCATAATGCATAATGCAGTAAAACATTCTCAAAAATAGCTTTACAACTAGATACTCTTCATAGACATGTAAACCGAAAATCATTTTTTCTTTTCCAACTTGCATGTAAATTATAGAATTAGCTATTGGAGATCATTAGTATTGATGACGTAATTTGTTATTGACGTCGTATAGCCAATTTGCATGTCGGCATTCAGATTTCACTCGGCTACATA
The DNA here is from genome assembly GCA_947247005.1 of Spisula solida. Classification (NCBI taxonomy): domain Eukaryota; kingdom Metazoa; phylum Mollusca; class Bivalvia; order Venerida; family Mactridae; genus Spisula; species Spisula solida. Next base: position 57,365,193 of record OX365945.1, read on the forward strand.
TGAAAGCATAATTATATCAAACATACACCTGTTTTGTATGACATTACATACATGTAGTCGTTGCATAGTGCAATATTGCCATTTGTAGGTTATGAGGTTTCAATCGCAACAACACTTCATCGCCAATTTCAGTATCGCACTCATTTTTTGACAACGACTTTGATGCAAATAGTTCTTAAACGGAATTTGACATTGAAATTTGTTTTTGAAATCATGAATGTAATATTATATCATTACATAATACATATTCATAACCCATCCTTTAGAAAATTACAAAAAACATGAATGCGCCAATGATACGTCATCGTTTGCTACGTTCAACGTTGCAAAATATGGACTGCATAACGTCGAGTGCTGTTGCCATAGGAAATCGCATCCGTTCTGACTTTGGTTAATATTGATGATCAGCGGTGAATCAACTTGAAATTCATTTATCTTCATGTATTGAAAATTTAATTCAATCACAATGACAAATAAAGAAATTGGGGCTTTTTTCCTTGTATTTGTTGATCACCCCTCGTATATAAGCTGGTAATATGCTATTATAGGAATAACTGTACAATTTAGAGGGAAGGCGGGTCTAGTTTTCCATATATGGAAACAGCCAAATTGTCCTAATAAATGGATTTACTTCATGAACCACTTACTAGATATTGTGCCCATTGCACTAATAAATGAATAAATGGTCCAAAAATTGAAAATCCCTGGCTTTTGATTGGACAAAGAAGTAGGATAAACTATAAACTTTACATTGAAGTCAGATGAAGAGATGGGACTAAATGCAATGATAATTGATGGAGTGGGTCTTATTTTTCAAAATAATGAGTGCAACAACTCTCCTTAGTCGGAATAAACAGTACTGTCTAACCACTATAGTCACCGTCTGATTACTGATTCACGTGAACATCAATTTATAATTTTATGAAAGACATTCCATTCTTACACATTTCTTATATAAGTTAAATTCATTGGTTCAATTGTGATGGGTCTTCATTTGTGAAATCACTAGAGTATGGGAAATGTCAATTATATGCACAATAGACACGCCTTACGGATCAACCTGCTATGATAAAAAATAGAGAGCGAGACTTAACACTCGGCTGTTTCATTTTAGAGAGTGTATCTCGCGTTTTCGTTAAAAATATCTATCTTTAACATATCCTTATCCGTTTAAATGAACTATACACATACATGTATATAACCGATGAAAAAAACGTGGTTCAAACATTAACATAAATATTATCATTATTGCTGCGAAAGTTATAAACACTCATGTTATGCATTTGACATTCATTGGCACAATATCGTCTCTTTCCTTGTTATTGGTAAATCATCCAGGTGTGGCTAAACTCAAAGTGACAAGACTGATTTGTAGTGTGTGTTTTTATTCCACATTTGTGTAAAACCCGAATTGCTAAAATGCGGACCACATTATGTTAATACGGAATGTAGCTCGAACATTGGAGTGGGGTTGGGCTTATCAGCACTTAGGCGGTATCACATTTCTCATGTAACATAATGTTTTCTGAATCTTCCGTCAGGTCATCTTTCTTATCAAATTTGCAAAATACCTGCAACGACAATTGCCCCACCCCCTTCATCAAGGTTTGAGTAGTATAATCATGTGAAACCACAGGTACAAGTATCATTGATGAAGCCTTTTTACAGAAATTGATGTACATATCGAGTCCCATTAGATGTATAAATTTTACACACAAAAATATTTTCATTTTATTTTAGTTCCTTTTCAATGATACAGTTACCTGTGTGTAAAACAGCGGCAAATCTAACATAATGGCGTCTGAACAATATACATATGAAATTTCCTTTTTGACAAAAACCTATTTTTTCTGTTTCCATCTACCAATGCCTTCCATGACTTTATTTCCGATATAGTTAAATACTCGTTGCCAAGCTTTGCCGACATTCCCACCGAAATCGTTACCTAGTTGCTCTTCTAATGTAATAACAATTGCCGGCCATAATTTCTGCAATGAAATAAACATCGATATATTTAATACGAGTATATAATATTTAATTAATTAAATAAGTCCTCATCAATAACTTGTAGCCAGTACTTTCCACTAATTGAATGACCACTAAAACATTTTACAATTTAAGTTATTATGAAATTTATAACACAATTTAAGGTTGTGTTATAAATTTCATAATTAATAAAGCAACATAATTATACAGTGACGTTATCAGACTTAATTCTTGCTACAAATACTCGGAATGTATATTTAATGGAAACTTAAGCTACACGTGGTATTGATAGGGGGTTTAACCCTTAAACGGTCGTCACATACCCTAACGAGATATCTGAGTGTCATAGAGTGGGATACACGGAGTGCCATACTATAATTAATGAGTCTAATCAACTGTAACTTTATAACTTAATTATTTATGAATCATACGAGATGACCGCAACGACACTCGCCACTCACTCCATCCATTTATTTCCAAACCACGTCATCAGTTCTCTTTAATCACGTCACGGAATATTTTTGTCATTATCACGTGACAATCATTATCTCCACCTATCTATCGATTCCATATAAGGCATTCTAACGCTTAGACAATGATATAATATTGACACGACAGACTCGGGTAATAACAAAATATTGTCAGTAAAAGTTGATGATTATCATACGGTTGGTGAAAAATGATGGACGACATGAAACTCAGACAATAACGTTTCGTTAATGACAAAACAAACAAATGAAAGTACTTTTCGTCTAAAATAACTATCCGAACTACCCGTCAATGTAGCGGTACGGTTTTATTTAAATTTCGTGGACACTTATAATATATCTCGTTGAGATTGGTTAAATAGTATTGTTTCGTGAGTTGTTAATTGGTGGGTTCCAATTTCCAAGGGAACTCTCTTAATATGTATGTCGGAGGTGCATTAATTGTCTAAGAGTTGATTTTGTTCTAATTACTACAGTTACTTGAATTACAACGGGACTCAACCTCAAGGAAATTACACAACAAAAAATGGCGAGAACGTGTGAATTCTTAACATCTCGCTTTCCACGAGACGTTGAAGAGAAGTAGCACATCCTTTGTATTTAGATCTTTGATTTCATGAACACATTCAGTCACGAAATTAGGTCTCTACATATCAAGATGAGTATACAGTGCACGTATTGTGTATGACGTCACGAATACAACACTGTTCGCAGAAAGCCTGTGTATTTTATAAGTTGATACCCATGTGTGGGTTTAATTATTACATTCAACGATTTTAATTATCTTAATGACATGGTTTTATTTTGTTTGTAACCGACACATATCTTCGACCATACATTGATTTTCTGACTATACAAATAGTTCGATATGTTTGTATTTGTATTAAAGTATAAAAGCTATCAAAGGTACCAACGAACTTTACGACATCAATAACATGACTTTTGTTCAAAGTGGCGTTTTATACAAACATGTTCGGAAGGTCATAATGATCTTCACACAAGTAACGGCTCAATAAAGCTTTAATGTTCAAATACATTCTTAATTAACCTTAATTTAGTAGCTTGTCATTGGAAATATTAACCTTGGTTGATCTATTTGATCTATCTGCTTGTTGCGAAAGCTTATACTTTTTAGTCTAATAACTTCACAATGCTATGGGTTGGTACTGTATAGTACAGCTTCGAACCCCACAATACGTGCAAACTATTTAAGCCGGTATAATTATGAAGTTGTAGAGCCGTAACTAAGTTTTAGAACTTTTGGTTCTACCCTTTTACCCATGCATATCATATGTAGGCCTATATGTCTATTTGTATGACAGAAATTGTATATATTATTTGGGTAATAATAGTTAATGGATTTAAGAATATTGGGTGGTTTATACAGGTGGATGTTTGATATGGGAGATCCTGAGCACAACCACTGTCCAACCTGGCAACCAAACATTGACCAGCCCAGTATCCGTCTTGCATAACACCAAAATAAGCTATCCCGCTGTCCTAGAGGACATACGCCTTTAGCCCTACATCACTTTTTAAGGGATCGAACCTACGACCCCCCAAACAGTTATCATGTGATATACCGTCTGCGCTAACTTTGTCAAACAACAGCATACTTACAGGAACCATGTCTGCTTTAACACCATACATCACGTGACGTTCACCAATTCCTGAAACAATAATATGATGTCATAATTTACATCACTAACTTATCTGAGCTATTGTGTTACTTTTCGAATTTGTTCGGGTTCATACACCGTTTCTCAACAATTATTCGGTTATATACGCCAGTCGATTCATCTAACCATTTTACCTTGTCTGCATCATAACCAGTACTTACTTATCCTTCCACAAGGAACCAGCAACTTCTCCACATGTGGAGAACATTGATATTGTCATTGAGTTTTTATGGACGGGTATGACCTTCCCGGATCGTCGGGTTACAAATCCAACACACGTATCCACTGGACCACTGACCGCGTCTATAACTTTCCAATGCATATGGATAGCAATAGCATCATATTGATGATCGAACACGTGTTTAATTTTCAACGTATCGTAATTAAGTTCAGTAACCATATTTCGAAGGCGGTTTTCAGCAATTCAGCCGTTCAGCCACCCTTGGACATTTAACTTCCCCTGGTCATTGGGCTAACTAAGGTAACCAGGGCTGGTATTCACAAAGCATCTTAGTGGAAAACTTAAATATTTTGACTTAAGTCAAAAACTTGGGTTGCGCTTATTTCCCACACATTGAAGATTAACCCATGTTTTCTTAGTGATTATTGTAGCTCTTACTGCAATGCTTTAACCCTATGTAAAAATTCAAGAATTTTGATTATCTTGTTAGGCTGACACATTTAAGGAAATATGATGTTTTTAAGAAAATTCTAAGATTTCTACTAAGTTGCTTTATGAATACCAGCCCTGCGTTTGAGTATCGGGAGACTACACGTATTTCTCTTCTAATTTCTGTGAAGCCAACATCGAGATACGGCGTCCAGGAATATCGAACATGTACAGACACCACCCAAACAGGTACCAATTCACACCTTGGTCGAGTGGAGCACTGTGGATTATTCTTGCTCGGAGAAATTAAGCAGTGACGCAGACGGGGATTGAAGCCGGGATCTCTCGATTCCAAAGCGCGCGCCCTACCATTAGGCCACCACTCCTAAATAATACAACTGTGCAAGTCTTACATGCAAATAGTTTAACATAACTAAAATATTCGCTTTAAAAGATAACATAACATCAGTCAAACCTCGTACACACATTATATTCGAATTCGTAGGATCCGAAAATTTTATTTCGAATAACGCTTGGTTTCAAAAAATCAAATACATTATTAACAACATATGTTACCATGGCAACAGACAGAATTGTATACGAGGTTCATTTACACTAAAGTACGTAAAGGGAAAACAACGTTAAAGTTTCAGTAATTGTGACAATATCAATTATCGACAGAGTGTGAACGAAAATAGTTCTTCTACATTTATTAAAGGAAGGTTGTTACGGACTGGACTGTATCTTGGTTGGTTTGTTCAATAATGACCCAAACTCTTCAGCGTGTTGTGCTACTCTTCATTACCATTGGTTACACGTTCCCACATAATAAAATTTATAATAAAGACTTTATTTATGAGGATACAAAGTCTTCCTTGTGAGCCTCTAACGAGTGAAAAATCAAAGCGCTGTATCCAGTGTAGTAATACCACGTGACGTTTGGCTACAAGTTTAAGAGGAAATTTACTTCACTTCGAAAACAATAGCCGTAAGAACTTTATTTCTTCATCGATTTCATCGACACTGATATCGTTGACCTAGAATGAGATGGTCGTAAGTACAAAACCGATATTTTGAGAAAACTACCATCAACCACTTTCCTAATTGGTCACTTTTCAAACCAGAAATACCTTTAACTGTGACGGCGAAAATGCACAATGTATCGCATGATGACCACGCATATTTTGGCTCGTGATTTTGATTTTTAATGATTTGAGTGTTAGGACTATTGCACCTAGTGGACAAGTGGTCTATTGGTAAGGGCTACTGACTGCTGATCTAAAGGTTGTGGGTTCGATCTCTACTCCAGACGGTCAAAAACAGAAATGCTTTTCAGTGGTTCCCACCCAACATAACTAAAATTACTAACAGTCTTTGGACGAGACGTTAAGCGAGGTCCCGTGTATGATGCTTTACATCGGCACGTAAAAGAACCAGGGATGCTTCTGGAACTGGAGCACCTTCTGTATCATCCACTATCCCCCAAAAACTAAAGTGACTAGCCTCTTCTGGGTGACTCGCCCATATTGATTTCCGGTGGCGAGGATAAATAAAAGCAAATAAACAAAAACTCTATTGCATAGCATGTGTGTGTGTGTCGGTGTGTGTCGGTGCATATCGTCAAAACTTATAATCAGAGTGAAACGTATTTAGGATTTGAAAAGTGACCAATTAGAAAAATGGTTGAGTGTACTCTTCACTTATAGAAAAACAAGCGTTTTCAACTTCAGTTTGCTCAAAATCGGCTCATAGAGATGGCCTTGTGATGCAGATTTCAAATATGTATGGGTCTCATTCTAAGTCAACGATATGGAGCGTAGTGCTAGGTGATCTTTGTACCTACCTATCAACAATTCCGTGAGTTGATCACTATCGTGTAGGCACTCGACGGCCGCACCCAATGCCTCCATTACAATTCGCCCGTGCATCTTCAACTTGTCATCACTAAACTCCGTACTTTCTATATTATCCAGTGTCATATTTTCACCCCGTAACTTTGTGTAAAACAACCTTTTCAAGTCTGTGTTCATCTCAAAAAATCTGAAATTGTAACTGAAAGGGATGTAAACAAAGCCTGTTTATATCATTTTCACTATAAAGGCCTAGTACATGTATTGTTTAATTTTTTTAACCTGGAACACATGTTTTAATGTTTCTGCTTACTCAGCGTCGAATCAAATTTATGGTACGATTATGACCAAACACGAGTACTGGTCAAAAGTTTTCTTCAATATCTTTTATGGCCATCAAGTGGTCTTATTAGAGATGTAAACGCGACAACTTTTAAAATATTTATCAAAGCTGTAACCATGACAATGGATCTAAATGTCCGAAAAGGGAAAACATTATTGACCATAAGTGTAGTGTATTCACCGTATGTTAATATAAATGCATACATACATTATTACAAATGTTTTGATTTGGTTGCCATGGCAACTTAATATGGATCAACAAAATTACAAGACTTTCGTATGTGTCAACAACTTTTATTATATCAAATTTAATGTAGTTTTTATTCGAACTGTTAACATGAAGAATGTTGCCAAAATATCGAACACATTTTTCAAAAACTTTTGGGGAAACTGCTGATGCTGGTGCGCATACTTGTTTTTTCAAATGTTTTATTTTCATCATGTTTCGATATACCATTTAAAAGTGTATGTTAGGATTTTAGGGAGGCGTTAGCCTCTCAAATGTACGTATCATTGTATATTTTTTAATGCCAACTGAACGCCTTGAGGCTAAACAATGTGAATCCACAATGAAGTAGTTCCATAAACTGTCAACATTCCTAAAACTGCTACATATGTTTCTCCAAATGTTTAAACTGGTTTAATTAAATCAGCAGCATTTGTTTATTCTAAGATCAACAGGTATTGTCAAACTGTTCGTTAAATCGATATTTTTGCAGATAATCAGTCCGCCGGAGCGATATCAAACTTGTTTCGTATTATGAAAATGACTCGTTCATCAAATGTCCCGGCTGTATAGCTGTTTTTAGAAGTTGTATTTGAGGTTCCAGATGTAGCTATTTTTAGAATATAGGAGGATTCACCAAGCTTCACACCAGGGTTACGTGATGGTTTTATGAATGAATTGTATATCGTCTGCAAAGAACTATTATGTAATCATATGGTGTGGCACTGACCCAGATATACACTAGCTTACTATAGACTGTCTCACGCTGTGAGGGAAGTGATTACAAGAAGGTACTGTAGAATCTGACTAATATGCGCGTATTATTATTTTAGAGCTACTTTTGATATACGCATTCAATACATGTATTCCAAATAAATTAATATGCCCCTTTTACAATTATTTAGATACCCGACATACCTATATAGTCACATAGAATATTTTGACATTCGAGACAACATCGGCAGTAAGAAAATAAACATTGAATCTTAAAAGTCGGTTTGAGCTTTAATAGCAGCAACCAGATCGCCTCCCATCAGCACTCTCAGCGCTTTGATGGTGTATAATGATACTTATGTGGCTCTTGGCCTTACTTATAACATTGTAGTTCGTAGTCACCATCCGTATCTTATCCGTACCCTAATACTTTTAGCCATTATCCGCTTTCGATCCCCACATCGTATATCGCGTTTACATCTCTACTATGAGAATTGAGAGTTTGTGAAGCTTGTAAAACAAAATAAACAAATAAACAATCAACCAATAAATGTCGTAAACGGGCTTTGATTAAAGGCATACACATAATAACACAATGTAATTTTATGATAACACATTGTAAAATTTAAATAGTATATTCAACACATTTATAGTTAGAAAGTAACAAATACAGAGTATCTCAAAAACTGCTACCCTCAAAGTAGCCCCAATCATATGTTTTGTCTTATCTGGGTATTAAAAATCAATAACTTTAATATTCATCACCGTAATTGCAGAGTTACTATCTTAGAAAATAATCATATTTATGAAACACTTAATGTGATCCACAGACCATTCGAAGCCACCTATACAAGAGACAAACATTTACCTGTGATCCACAGACCATTCGAAGCCACCCATACAAGAGACAAACATTTACCCGTGATCCACAGACCATTCGAAGCCACCCATACAAGAGACAAACATTAACCTATGATCCACAGACCATTCGAAGCCACCCATACAAGAGACAAACATTTACCTGTGATCCACAGACCATTCGAAGCCACCCATACAAGAGACAACATTTACCTATGATCCACAGACCATTTGAAACCACCAATACAAGAGACAAACATTTACCTATGATCCACAGACCATTTGAAACCACCCATACAAGAGACAAACATTTACCTATGATCCACAGACCATTTGAAACCACCCATACAAGAGACAAACATTTACCTATGATCCACAGACCATTCGAAGCCACCCATACAAGAGACAAACATTTACCTGTGATCCACAGACCATTCGAAGCCACCTATACAAGAGACAAACATTTACCTATGATCCACAGACCATTTGAAACCACCCATACAAGAGACAAACATTTACCTATGATCCACAGACCATTTGAAACCACCCATACAAGAGACAAACATTTACCTATGATCCACAGACCATTTGAAACCACCCATACAAGAGACAAACATTTACCTATGATCCACAGACCATTTGAAACCACCCATACAAGAGACAAACATTTACCTGTGATCCACAGACCATTTGAAACCACCCATACAAGAGACAAACATTTACCTATGATCCACAGACCATTTGAAACCACCCATACAAGAGACAAACATTTACCTGTGATCCACAGACCATTTGAAACCACCCATACAAGAGACAAACATTTACCTGTGATCCACAGACCATTTGAAACCACCCATACAAGAGACAAACATTTACCTGTGATCCACAGACCATTTGAAACCACCCATACAAGAGACAAACATTTACCTATGATCCACAGACCATTTGAAACCACCCATACAAGAGACAAACATTTACCTGTGATCCAAAGACCATTTGAAACCACCCATACAAGAGACAGACACAGAACGTACAATCCGTATCCCCCCAAAAAAGGATAATTCACGTAACTTTCATTGTTCAAAATGCAGTTTTGTAAGATAAAATTCCAAATTTGTGCTTCGGAAAACTTCGACATTTTAGAGAGATGCCTTCGAAATGCGCATGAAGACAAATTATCAATGTGCACATGTTATGAATCAGCGAAAATCAATATTAAAGACCAGATTAAAGTTAATCTTTATTCATATCAATGTAAAATCGTAGAAAACATATTGATGAAGCATTTAAACGAATAAAACGTTCAACGACCTAGGCTGTAAACGTTGAAGCGCTTTGTGTGCGTACCCAATCTCTAGTGATGAAGAATTTCACATTAATATTGGTCTCTACGGAATCAAAACATTGTATGATAATTCATAACAGCGCCGTAATTAATTAAGTAGTTTCCATTGACTAAATTAATATTTCTGCGTGATCATCTTGTGCTTAACATTTATGGACAACTTCCCACCAAAAAACAGGGTTGTGGAGAATGTATACCAGTGACTATTGTAAACTCACATTCCGTTTTCATTGAGGGACAACTTTTCTTTTTTTCTTCTACAATTATTCTTTAGAAGTTACATACTAGTATTCTACACTTAACAAATCTTATAAGTGTGCATGTATATATTTACCCATAACTCGGTCAATACTTGTTTGATCTTGTTGACATTTTCAACATATGCAGCCTGGACATGTGGAATTACAATTCAATTGATTTCATCAACAAAAGCTAATGTCACACGTTTGTGTCGTGTGTTCATCGGTTGTTTGTCTGGTTGTTAATGCAGCTATTCAACCTCTTTGCTGATCAAGTTTGAGTTCAAGTCTATTTACTTTCACAGAGACAGAAATAAAGAAAACAGTGATAAGAATAAAGCACAATTTAAGTTTATAACTACTCACTTTTTGTATGAAAATTCAATTTTGGAAGAGTTACCTCCCTTTGACCATAAAATTTAAATTGTATTTTTAAAAGTTAAAAATAACCATTTTGCTGAGTGAAAAATCCAATAATTTTGTGTTTTTTTAATGTAGCAATATATCTAAAAATTCTAATTGACCACAAATAAAATAATTTGCACCTAAGCGTAAATTTCTCGTGCATTTTACGTGTTTTGATGTTTCATGGCTCAGTGATCCGCTTTATTTAATTTGGAAGAAAACACGATATTAATATAATATTGTGTTATTCAATAGCATGTACACAAAATTTCATGCAGAAATATTCATAAATAAAAAAGTTATACGGAAAAATTGTATATGTTTGTCGATAATGGCAACCCCCTCGCGGCGGACCTAGATATACATCGAACTCCCTAACTTTGCTTCCGCAAGTTTTAAGCGATAAATCATCCGAAACATAATGCCATGACACTAAACACTAGCTACAGACCGGTTACACGGATTCACGAGAATTTCGATTTATAATTTTATGAACGACTTTTCACTGTTACAAACATTTTGTAACAAATAAGACAACATCATCCTTTCGTTCTTTATCTCGTATAACATAACAAAACATTAACAAATGGGATATTGACAAATTGTCAAGTCACAAGGTAAAGCAAGAACAAAATGATCAAGAAAATATCAAAACGAACAACAACAAACACACGACACTCTACTCCGAAAGCTTGCAGACTCAGTCAGTCAAACACAAACGTAGAAAGCATTTATACTTGCTCAATTAAACACTGTATATGTTGTACAACTGAAAATGTTTAAGCAATGAGCAAACTTCTGTGGTAAGGTCTAAAGGTCTAGTCCACCACTAGCCAACTTTCGATCAATTAATACTTGCAGACGAAAATCGTACGTAGAACAAGACTGCATTCAATAAACACGTACACATGCCCCGTGGGAAGCCATGTCCATAATAACTAACTAAGTCAATCAGTGGTCATATTTCTGTTAAAATATTGGAAAGTATTGCATGGTGTTTACAATGTATGGTGTTTATAATGGTGAACAAGTATGCCAGGTTTGGTAGCAATGTTAAAATGAACTTTTTGAGTTTCAAAAACTTGAAAGTTTTGGTTAACAATTGAAATCAAGGCCATAATTCTGTTGAAATGTTGGATAGTGTTACACATTGACAATATAAGGTGTTTACGGTGTTAAATAAGTATAATGGGCTTTGAAAATATTATGCGTTTCCAAATCTTTAAAAAAACTTGAAAGTTTTTGGGGAATGTTTTCAATCAGGGGCCATAATTTTGTTGAAATGTTGGATAGTGTTATATGGCATTGACAATGGTGTGTATCATGGAAATCACGGACGCCAATTTCGAAAATATTTTTGTTTCAAAACTTGAAAGTTTTGGTTAACATTTTCAATGTGACGGATGGACAGACGGACGAACGGACGGATAGAACAATTACTATATATATATATATATGCCTCCTGCATTAGTAGATGCCGAGGGCATAAAAAGAAACATGTTTAGACATAATTATTATGTCGTCTTTAATAATAAGGATATATGTACCTAAGAAAGACATGACCCATTCTGTTTTACCACTAAAGCGATTGCTTCGATTAATTGGCAGTGGCCTAATAATCAACAATATTTAACCAATAATACCCATTAAAGTGATTAACACTTCCAATGTCAATGATCAAGATCCTTAAGATCTGAAGTGCAAAGACTAGTATGTGTAATATAATGACACAAAGGATTCTAGTAATATTGGTATCTTATCCAAGTCGTGTTATGTTTAAGCTGCGACGTTAACAATGTTTACCTTAAAATTCTAACCACCTATATGCTTTAAGCAAATAGTGACCCTTATATCACATTTGACTATATGACGCCTACTGTTTAAAGTACATGTACATACACATATTGACTTTTTATACGGTATTAATCACAGGTAACTGTATCATTGATAAAGAGTAAAACAATTGTTTAATGAAAGTTATGTTATCTTAGAAAGGTGCATTTGTACTAAAGTGTTCTGATGTTCATGGTATCAAAAACAAGAATTGGCTTTCTTTATCTGCACAAAGTAATTACATTCATAGACAACATCGTTAGAACTACATCCATGCAAAATTCCATCGAAATTGATCAACTAGTTAAAAAGTTATACTATGAAATGTATAACACGGTGTCCAGTCAATCACTGAGGTGCAAACGACTATGCTATTCTAAACAAGACAAACAAGAAAAAAGAAAGTGATTTCACGCCCTATGGGTTTATTTTCTTATTTATGGACGGATTTTTAAATCTTGACATCAAATTAAATACGAATCTCACTAGTTTCTGAATATGTAGATATATTTAAAATATCAGCAGCGTTAATGAAATGTTTATTAAAAACAAACTGCACCTCAGTGACTGTGTGGTTAATTTCCCGTGTTATGAACTTTTCTAAGATATTATAAATTTCATAAAAAATGATTACTCTTTAATGATACTGTTACCTGTGGTAGTAATATAGCACATGCTGAGATATCGCCTGTATTTAAAGCAAAAGTCAAACAACATTTTAGACAATTTAGTATAATTGTTTAGTGGATTAATATGAATGTTGGCGTACCTGTCCACAGGTAACTATATCATTAATAAAGAGTAAACAACAAAATGTTTTTTATATAAAATTTATAATATCTTAGATAACATGAATTTTATAAAAAAAATGTTTACTCTTTATCAATGATACAGTTACCTGTGTGCCTGTCATTGTTATTTATGAATGCATGCATGCATAACTTGTTAAAGTATCATACATGTTGTTTTATATATATGTACCCATGTATGTACATTTAATACTGAATAAAAACACGATCTATCTATATACCTAGTCTCCGTACGGCTGGAATTGGAATTTGAATAAGTTGGTCTTAAAACAATACAAAACAATAATAGTACATGTACATACCTTTTAAATATGGTTAAACCAACAGGGTCCATGTCGTGTTGTATGAGAAGCCAACTTTCTTGGACTAGACGTATGTCCTGAGCAGAAACATAATCTGGTAGTTCCTTGTCTGATGGTTGTATAAAACCTCCAGTGGAAGCGACACAACCCATCCTTGTTTTTTTCCGCAGATTTTAAAAGAGGCGAATTAATTCCGTTTTCTAATACCTGTTGTGATTATGTTTAGCTAAAGACTAGTCTCACGTCCGGAAAAAAATAAACATTCACTATCGAGTATATGTTTTGTTTAGTATGTTCCTTTCCTGACAATTTACCTTCAGGTTGTTAAAATGACAACAGTAATAAAAAATTACGAGCAATCGTCGGAATGCAATTTTAAAAAATAACTAGTTCGCTTATAACTTTACTCGCATCAGCGTTATTGGAACATTTCAGCGTTTTTATAATTAATACGGGTTCAATTAACCGAATGCTCTCAATAACAGCAATGTCTGATTGTCTTAATTACTTCCAGAAAATCTAAATCACTTTGCTATCACATTCGAATAATTCTGACAAAAGAGCGAGCGATAAATACTGCACATACATTCGGCTATTCCATAGATCGGCTAGGTATCCATATAGATGTACTCACTTCAAATGTTCACTCCGAATAAACTTTAAACGATACTCTCTCTTGAAACATCAATAATGGAGACATTCAAATAAATAGGTGACATTTGTTAGCAAGTCTATTTCCATGGTTTCTATGACGATGCGCCTGTTGTGACTTACATTGACAAAGGTATGTATAATGTATAATATAGTGCGGCCAAGATATGATGGCACAATAACATTTTGTAAACGTCACTGGTTGGATTAGTCCATATCAAAACGCGGGTAAGAAAATAAATCATGATCATCTAAGCGCTTGTTCAGTTATTTTAACTTATTTAATTAAGGACGAAGTGCATTCTGCTTATTATATGGTCTAGCGGTAACGCTTCTAATTTCAACGCGGACGGTCCGGGTTCGAATGCCATCAGAATCTGTTTTTTTATTACTATTTTGTTTCGCGAATTTTTTTTCCGCACACTTTTCACAAAACTGTATTTGTATTTGTGGGTGTATTACTTACAACCAGATAAACTGTGTAAACTGCAACATTATTAAATTGAACTATGGCTAAAAGTATCGTTTTAACGTAACAAGGAAGAGACTTTATGTCTAACGTACTAGAATTCTGCACACGAGTGGCATCAATAGAACTGCCAGTGATTCCGTTGTCCTGTCAAAGGAAACAAACTACCGCGATGACAATAGGATTCGATTTGTATCTATTAAGATCCATTAAGTTTTAATGACGAACTAAAATGAACAATGCATTGACCACGGCTTGTGGTGGGCACCGTACCTTGACGTATTTGCCAATATATTATAGAACCATTTAAATTGATGATCGGTAAATGTATTGATGGGTAAATATATTGTATTTGGGTAAATACATTCCGTGGAAAGTGGTAAAACGTCAATTTCATTTCATGTGACCGTAAAATCTTGAAATTCAAACTTCAGAGAATAATAACATGTACGAAGAAAGAAAACTCATTAGATCTACAAACACACAAACGTTTTGACTTTGTTGTCGATGGATAAGGTCTTCGACAGTAGGCCCTACTTATCATTTTCATAGCTTTACGATATATAACTCCAACGCGATAAATTGCAGTACAAAAACAAACACTATAGTGCCTATATTTTTGTTATGGATTAAAATCAAGGACCGTAACACTTACCAATGAAAGCATTCAAACATTTGGCACAACATATAAAGTTTTCATGCTCCTAAATATTCAGAAACGATAAATATAGCGGATTTTGTGTTTGTTTTTGTATTACAATTTATCGCGCTAGAGTTATATTAAAAAATACATGTATTCTCTATTATAACAACATTTCATTTATGTATAGTCCAGAGAATTTATCTCGACCTTTAATTTGCATAATTTAAGAGGTGATATAGTGTCTTTATTTAATGCTAACTGATGAGATATGGAGTTCTATCAGTGAAATAAAACCTATATCAGTCACTGGTTATCACCTACAATGTGACTGATATAAGCTCCGCCCCCTCACAGGGACTACTTTAATTTACCAAAATCTCAACACTAAAATGTTTGTAACTTTTTTATTACTGAACGGAAACATGTCATGTGGGGATTTTTATTCTTAGTTAGACCATTTCCTACAAGTTGGTGTATGATTTAATGCAAAATTCTTAAAAAAGTCGTTTTCAACTATTCACCATAATCCAAGATGGCGGATTTTTAAGTGAAAAATATGAATGAAATAACATATTCATACGTAGCCTAACCACAGTGGTAATTTGGCATAAATAGTACCAGTTTTGACACCATAAAAGCATTAAATAAATAGAATATTTGTTTGTTTTGATTGAATATGGTTAATATCTCATCTTGTAGTTGTAAAATTTTAATATTTTCACTCGCGCTACGCGCTCTTGAAAATATTGAATTTTATCACTACACGATGAGATATAAACCATATTCAATCAAAACAAACAAATATCCTCTATATATTTATAACCTTGGTCGTATGTGTATTCATAAGCGAGGAGTATCACGAAGACGCTCAATGTGTAATACCAACACAAATCTACAGAACCGATATTGCACGATTTCCTCGCGGACATTAATATTTTCAACGAAAGAGCCTTGGAATATATTTAAGAAATAAAAATCTGTTCGCGTATTTTGTCGGTGAATAAAACATGGGCAGGAGTTCGGATGCGAAAAAATTAAATCACGAGTGCGTGGCACGAGTGATTTAATTTTTCCGCATCCGAACGAGTGCCCGTGTTTTATTCACCGACAAAATACAAGAACAGAGTTTTTATTTCGATTCTAAATACGATAATATCCCGCACTATTTAACTGCGCGCATTCCATTTCCTACAAGTTGGTGTATGATTTAATGCAAAATTCTCAAAAAAAGTCGTTTTCAACTATTCACCATAATCCAAGATGGAGGATTTTTAAGTGAAAAATATGAATGAAATAACATATTCATACGTAGCCTAACCACAGTGGTAATTTGGCATAAATAGTACCAGTTTTGACACCATAAAAGCATTAAATAAATAGAATATTTGTTTGTTTTGATTGAATATGGTTAATATCTCATCTTGTAGTGATAAAATTTTAATATTTTCACTCGCGCTACGCGCTCTTGAAAATATTGAATTTTATCACTACACTAAAATTTCGATTCTAAATACGATAATATCCCGCACTATTTAACTGCGCGCATTCCGTTTCCACCCATTTGACATTGAACATAATTCCACGCTGAAATTGAGTGGCTTATTAGCTGGTACAATTACCGCCCTCGTTAATGAAAACGACCTTCGTAATTTTCTGAAGGAAAAAAACCACCTTTTAAACATTGAAACAATTTTAATAACACGAGTATAGTGTATCTATGTCATGAAATGAAAAATATAAATGAATTGATTATCAGAATTTTTTATGAATCTTAATTTGGAGAGTATATTGGAGTTTCTAAAAATAGATGCGTCATAGCTGTAACATTGGATTCTCGTGAAACTCGCGGTCCGTTAATCTTTTTTACTATAATGTTAATGTTCATTCATTCATAAATAGGTCACGTGATACGGGGCGTAAATTGTAACAGCCAATTTGTTACCATGTTTTATGGGGGTAATAATACATAGTTAGGTCCGCTCTTTGTTTAATGGATTAATCCGCGGATCGTGTTAGAATCATGCATAAAGGTCAGGATCATGTCAAATTCTCTGTGCTATATTGCCCACAGGCCTCCGATCCATACAATACACACAATATAATATGTTTATTTCGGCATTAAACAAATACAGTTTTAGCCACAAAATACGGTACATGTAATTTAGACAGGTGAGAGTAAGACAACGTTTTGGTTAACGAGTGAGAATACAACATGATGGTAAAGTCATATAAAATTTGGTAAACAATTAACAAAACATCAACTATAATTAACTTGAGGTTCATTGATAATTTCCAAATCACCACGTGGTACATTCGAGTAATATTTGGTAAACAATGAATACAACAACTGACTGGCTATAGTACATTGTGTGTACTGTTGATTCAAAGTTATCTGTCACAACCGCGTAAACAAACATTCAATACGATCGATTTTTACAGGTGTGTCAGGACTAAGTCCTATTCTAACACGATCTGCGGATTAATCCATTAAATATTGAGCGGACCTAACAATGTATTATTACCCCCATAAAACATACCTATCAAATTGGCTGTTTCTATTTACGTCCAGTATCACGTGACATATTTATGAATGAATGAACGTAAACTTTATAGTAAAATTTTCTACGAGTCACGATGACAAGGCGAGTTGCACGAGAATCCAGTGTTACAGCTATGACGCATCTATTTTTAGAAACTCCAATATACTCTAGAAACCAAGTTTTATTAAAGCTTCTGATAATCAATTCATTTATATTTTTCATTTTATGAAATAGATACCATATACTCGTGTTATTAAAATTGTTTGAATGTCTAAAATGTGGTATTTCCTTCAGAAAATTAGAAGGTCGTTTTCATTAACGAGGGAGGTAATTGTACCAGCTAATACGCCACTCAATTTCAGCGTGGAATTATGTTCAATGTCAAATGGGTGAAAATGGAATGCGTATCGTATTTAGAATCGAAATAAAAACTCTACGCACTCGTGATTTAATTTTCCGCATCCGAACGAGTGCCCTACGCACTCGTGATTTAATTTTTCCGCATCCGAACGAGTGCCCGTGTTTTATTCACCGACAATAAACGCGAACAGACTTTTATTTCTTAAACATCATATGTATATTTGAATGATCAAATCTTTAACTGCCCTATAGCCGAGTGGTTAACAGCTATGGTTTTGGGAGTCTTATTTTGAAAATGTATACAATTTACTGCGAGTTCAAATCCTAACAGTGCCTACTCGGATTTTTTAATTTTGCTTAAACTATGTAAACACTATATTAATGCTTTTGCTATTCCGGTAATTACATACAAAACATGTACATAACTTATAATAATAAACTAAACTATTCGCATTTGTATTCCAGCACACCAGGATTGAGTTTATCCTACGAAACTAAACATTTCTGCAATTTTTGCATTCAATGTACTAGTAAATATAAAAAAACATAGCGTATCTTCATCAAGCCAGCTACTTTTTTCACAAAGAAAAGTATGATAAAATAAATTTGTCGATATAAAACATCAGAAAAAAAAATTATAATAAACATAACAAAGAAAAAGCGCATCAGACTGGATTCGAACCTATACTTTGATTTCACCAATGTTTTATGCTGATACCATGCATTTAACGCACTGCGCTAAGAACGCTAATGAAATATCCCACGCTTATTTTAAAACATAAAGCTATGGTCAAAGATGGTATGAGTAAAATAAGAGCGCTGATTGGTCAATACATACATTTACCTATTAAGAAATGGAACATTCTGGCGGTTTTGACAGATATCTTTGAATTGACAGTAAGCAATTATCCATAAAATTTCTAGCAGGCGATCTAATCAAAATCGCTAATAATAATATTTATTTGACATAAGATGTATATAACATGGCACATCAATTCAGATAATAAATAACACCAAATATAAATAAAACATGTTAAATAAATGACAAAATTACACATACAAAAATATATGAGCCAGTCTCCAGGAAAACCTGCTATATTGACAAAAATATTGACTTTAAGATTTTCCACAGTATTACAGGATAACGTGAAATAAGCAAATTGCAAAAGAAATTATGTTAATATCTTGAGTTTTAAGGAAGTTACAGTTGTTTTTGTAGAGTCCCTATTCTGAGCTTTTTGTGTGACGTCGCAAACGTCATTCAAACGTATTCAACGTAACTGAAATAAGTATGTCATTATTACACCATTTGATCAATTCTTGACATAAACTGTTCAAAATAGTACCAAATTCTATAATTATGTTTCACTTTTCAAAATATATATCAAAATCGAAATTGTTTGCATTCAGAGAAAGGCTACTTCTGTTTAAAACAACTAAATCCTCGTTTTTCTCAATCGGAGTAGTTTTCGGAAATTGGTCACCATAGCAACGAAGTATGTGTTTTTTTACATAATTCATAGGATGATTTAAAGCTAAGGAATAGTACTATATGGGTCAATTACTTAAAATAAAATCAATAGATATGTATTTTTCCTTATTTTAGAGCTTTATCAAAATCTTGTTACATATAGTAATTACATAATGTCATTATAGCAGGTTTTCCTGGAAACTGGCTCATATATTAAAAAAATTCATACGCAAGCCATATCAAACAGACCCACGCCAAGGATAACACAAAAAAGAGGAGACCTCTTATTTCCATTGTGGTCCTTGTATATAAATAAATATTTTGTGTACTGACACAGAGAGGCATGAACAAAATATTGCACCTTGTAGGCATGAAAGACAATTGTATATATACGATTTATAAAAAATAGAACATTCTCAATAGATTTTATATAAAACATTTAATTGTATACACAAATGTATATTAAATGACTCTATAAATAAATAAAAATGTAAGTATGTTATAAATACATGTATATATATATTAAAGGGTATGTAGCTATAATTTTAAAACTGATTCAGTACATGCAGTTGACACATTAAAGCTTCATCCCTGCAAGAAGATGGTCTTTAACTTTTGTTTTAAAAGTAGAGATATTGGTACTGTCCCTGATACTAGTAGGAAGACTGTTCCAAAGGCTGCATCCAACGTAAGAAAAAGTATTCTTACCAAAGGATCCAACCTTTGGCACAGCAAAACATCCATCCGTACTAAATCTAGTTTTATAAGAATGAACGGAATTTGACAAAATAAAGTGATCTTTCATATATTCGGTCTATACGTATATATAATACTGAAGGAACGCAACGCACTTTCGTCCTCCAAAATGGAATCCCGTAGTAGCCAGTGCTAATAAAATAAAAGACACAAGCGATCAAGTTAGATCATTTGACGAAGACTATTTATATGTACCTCATATACGTATAGAGCTATTTTGAATAGATCGACTGCTATGCTATTTTATGGATGGAATTTCAAATTCCTGTGGTGTAAGAAAAGTACTTCATTCGTAATTATAGATCGTTTTTCACGTGAATATGTAGCTAGCATTTATATCATTTGGTCATGTGGTATTTTAAACTGTAAATATAGATGAGGTTTCTTCTTTTGAACGAACGAGCCTTTGGCGAGCTTAATAATTTGTTTTCGTGACGAGTTTCAGAAATCTTGATCCCAAAGAAAACGAGTGGTGGATTCTTTTTATCACATTACCATAGTTATCGAGTCAAAACAACGTCAGAAATAAAGATTTTAAGCCGACGACGTTACGTTATCGCGCCGAAAATCTGGTGACGTCACGCATTTGTTATCACACGTATTGGAGAACAATGTTCCGTCATTTGTTCTCACATGGAAGATCACGATATGTATGTGATAAAAGAATATTCTTGACGCTTCAAAATATATTATTTACGTAGAATGCACTCATAAATACGCACAACGATATATATACGCCTCACAATCAGCCAGTACGAGCGTCACAATAAAACTGTGTATGTAGATCATACGCATGTAGTCTAGATTCTAACGGTTGGGAGTGACAAAGTATTGATATTTTCATTAGCAAGAAGTATGTCAGTTTTTTTTCAATTATTAACACTTTCAGGGAAGGAGCTTCGAGCTACCTTCTGCGCATGCGCGAAATTTCAAAATCATATCAGATAAGAACAAACATGAATTTAAGTTTCAATGATCGCATATGAATGTTGATTCTAACATAGCACGTGAGATTTACCTTCTTTGCGTTGTTCATTGAGCCTACCGCGATAAAATATAGCTGATTGGTGACGTCACGTTTGACATCATATAGATCTACTATGATAAATGACGTAACGGTGACGGTAACGTTCCTAGGAAAGAAAGTAGTTTGATGTCAACCTGTCTTGTTGTGCTATAAATAGCAGAGCATTGGCGATGTTAGAATCGAAATAATAAATAGGAGCTGTGCTTTGTTGTGTTATAAAATATAGGCACTCGTTTGAATGCGTACATTAAATCACTCGTGCTACGCACTCGTGATTTAATTACTACGCATCCAAACACGTGCCTATACTTTATTACGCAACAAAACATAGCTACGTATTCATTATTTTTTAATTAATGACAATAAACATAATACTATTGCACAAAATATTTATTCATTATTAGTACTTTTTTATGAATAGCTCCAAAAAAAGGCTGGTGACCCCTATTTTTTATTTGACTAAACTGTTGTTCAATTTGATACTCAACATATGGCCAACTCTAAATTATTTTCGATCATTAGATCTGTTTTGACGTTCATTTGACAATCACATTTTTTGAAGTGGGTGGGGTAACTATTTATCATGTTCAAATACAGGCGCGTAGCTACCTGTACGCAGAATACGCAACTGCCTACACATGCTTCTCAAAAAGTGAAACATTAAATGATCGAAAAATGAAATAAAAACTGATGCCTAAGCCCTAAAGGGGGTAATCCTAAATAGTATTTTCAGCATTTCTTAGAAACACTTTTAAAAAGCTCTATACTAAAAAAACCTGGTTTTATGAGTAAAAATAATGTTAAAGATGATGCAAAAAACACCCCCAGAACGCACCAGAGACGTTCTAGCGAACACAATTTTTCAGAGGGAGCACCCCCCCAACCCTTGCCTTCTTGCGTACACATTCAAATAACTCTAGCTACGCCCCTGAAATACTGAATTTGTTCACCAGCCAGCCGGAATTGTGACTAATCTTAATAGGAATGACCATTGAACACATGAAATATCATGCATTGCTTAAAAGTTGTTTCATATAGTAAAAATCTTAAAAATAACATAATGGTGCCATAAATGCAGGAAATAGATAAAATGAACAAAATGCAATGGCAGGTCATTAGAAAGCCATGTGTATCGAAAACGAGCCTAGTGACATAACATTTTTATGATTTAAATGTTGTTCTAGAAGATTTTTTTCTGTCATTTTAAGATGTTTCAAGGAAAAATCGATCATTAGATCAAAGGTGCGCGTGCCGGATTAGCGGTGTGACCGAGAAACAAAACATTTGTATTGATCTAAAGTCGTTTAATGGCGATATTCCGCAATCACACTAATTTCATACTAATTTATTGAAGGTCGATTGTTTTTTCAAACTTATATTAATCACTCCCAACACCTCGTTCTGATGTTATCCGTCGTCACGAAAATATGAGAGAAGAGAGGCTAGTTTCTCTTTTTACACTGAGCGTCTATCATTCCCCCCGATAGAAATCACAATTCCATCTTTGATTTGTGTTATATGTTTATGAAAACATACTGTAAAGAATTTGCGTTTACAGTCCTTTTGTACACAGTCCATTCGTTACTGCATTCATCCCATTCATTACTCCTTTCATTCTTTGTCATATGGTTAACGGATTTAAAAACGCGACACTTGGGTATGTTAGTATATTTAGGAAAACAAATTCATATAAAATGTATTTGTACATTTCAATGTCGTCATTTTGATACCAAACTTAATAAAATCCAACGAGTATTAATTAAATTATCGCACAAATAAGACATTGGTCCAGAAAACAAAAGTAACATGTTTATCGGTGCATTGGTTTTATCGTTGAAGATGACCAGCCTGTATAACAGAACGATTGTTTACGTAAGGCTAGTCTAACTTCTCTATACAAATTCTAAATTAAATTGAATATAATAATTGCGATATCCAACTTTTATTTAAAATGTGTCTATATGGCACGGAACCATTATTGCAGGAAACATACACCGTTGTCTCACAGACCTACATAATGTTTTATGGTCAAGGGGAGGTAACCCTGTAAGAAATTTTGGTCCGAATACGACTTTTGTTTTCTGGATCGACGTATTGATTGTACTATATATTTGTTAATACTCATCTCATTTTTATCAACTTAGTACCAAAATGACGCCAATACATTTACCTTTAATCTGCACTATTCCAACTCCGGCATAAATGAATTGTCTGCTACAAAAAACAACACACCCCAGTACCGCGTTTTTAGCAGGAGCTACTGTTGCCTCCCGTTTTGTCATTATTTGTGAGATACGCATATTCGGTGAAATAAATAGTCACTTTTGGAGTTATTGTGTGTTGTTCCTCGTTCTGTAAAATCCTCATTGCGTTTCAATACTGATTAACCCAAAATTACTATTCGACACTTAATAATTTAACTCAGGGTTTTTATTCGGTTTATGGGTGTGAAACAGCAACAAAACGAATGTTCATCTTACTTGCAATGAGACATTTTCTAGACTAGGCGACTCACCTGGTGGTGTGAAATTGGCAAATCATCAATGGAAAGTTGCTGATTTTCATAGAAAGCCTATTTCAAATCCGTTTGTATGGGTCTAACATATTTTTTAGCCATGTCGACCTTCGAAAATTCCCTACGAATATACTAGTAGCCCAGATCATATCGGGTACTCGGCTGCCATATCGACCGGACAAACGCCGATGGACCAATGGTACAAAATTGGCAACAACAAGTATCGCTGATATAATCATTTATTCATCTCATTTTTATCATTGCTGTATCATTTTTCTAGTCAATCTATCAAACTATTTGAATCTTATTTATCGAATAGATTTCAAGTAATCATATCTGATAATCAGACTTCGAAGAAACTCAAAATTATATCAGGAGTTCCTCAGGGCTCTATACTTGGACCACTTTTATTTCTCCTTTATATAAACGACATTACATTTGAATCTGAAACATGCAATATTGATTAACACACAAACAAAAATATTAATACCATATATGTATGACTTTAATTTTCTATGTTGGAAATAACGAAATTGAATATTTAAATTGTTTACTTATAGTATGTGTTTACTTTGAGTGATTGTCAAAATAACATGTTTTGTTGTTGTTTGTTTTATAGAAGGCCTTGTTTAAATTAAGATGTATGTGAATTCGTCTATTGCATATGTCTGTACATGTTACCTTCTCTATATAAAGATATTATTATTATTATTATTATGATTATTAAGTATGATATTAGATTGAAATAAAATTAATTGAAATTGCAATATACATGTCTAAGCTACATGTCGCTGGCTTAGAATTAGAAGGTCGTAAGTACAAAATCAATATGTTGAGATAACAAGAAAAAAAAACGTCTGAAAACTAACTTCAGTTTGGTCAACATGACCATACTATGCTTTGGAATGTCAATTAGTAGCAGTTTAATCAGTACGACGATTCATGTTTTCATATTTCCGTTTTTGTCGTGGTTTACAAGTTGTTTACGTTTTTTTTTTGTCTCGACGATCACAAATACTAATCAATGCGCTGGATCAAACATAAATGACAGTTTGTAGAATTTTGTCTACATATAAATCTACTAAATCACGTGTCAGTTTGCTTGTAGCGCATAACGAAGTCACGTGACGTGGAACGGAACATTGCCGACGTTAATTAAGTTAACCTTGATCGTGTCCAAAAACTCTGAAATAATTTCCGTAGGTATTGGTGACATGTCGCTAGTCTGGATTACCTCCCATGTCACTGCGTACAAACGCTACCGTGACTCGTGAAAGCTCGGCCATTTCCGTTTGTCTCCAGGAACGCTGTAGTACGAGGGGTAACCAGACATGTATGTCCCAGGGCAGGTTCAATAAACCAAAGATCTAAAAACACAAGGATTGGAAAGATGCACCAAATTTAACAATATCTCGCGGCAGTCTTCTGGAATCTCGCGAAATGTCGTTAGTTTTTAATACCTTATATCTCCAGTTTTAATGCTCTACATAGGCAAAAACTAATAAGTTTATGTAATATAATTATTATTCATATATTTTTATTCGAATAACACTCACATTCACCATGGATCTACACATTATGTCTTGGAACGTCATGGGAATTTACTCGGCCATTTCATATATTTTACATAAAAAAGGCTCAAACGAACTTTCAGTATGTGGTTCTTCCGAACATTGGCTTCTAAGTGAAAACAAACATGTGTTTAATCAGATAAGCAATGCATATGATACCCACAAACTAATTCAATGGTCCCTCCTTTTGAAAAGGAGGAGTTGCCATTATGTGGCGAAAATCACTTTAAAACAATATTGTGGAAATTGTAGACACCCCCGTCATAAAACTGTCCACTGAATCTAAAACCATTTAGAATATAACCTACATTATGAGCCAATGAAAACGCCGCATTTTCGCGGTTAAATGAAAATTTAATCATTAAAATTTTCTCTTAACAGACTTGACGTCATGCGTTGGCGCTAATTTCTATCGGCCAATCAGAATGCAGAATGTTATATTCTAAGTTAGTTAGAACATATTAAGTAAATTTTAATGACTAAAAGGCCTCGCTTCGCTTCGCTCGCTCTGGCCTTTTTAATCATTAAAATTTACTTAATATGTTCTAACTATAACATAATATTTATAATGCATGTTTATTTACATGTACCGAATGTTGGCGCTTTCCAATAGGAAGTTGATACGCTTAAGGATATCATCTCTATAGTCGGGAGTCCATACGGAGAAAATATGAGGAGCCATGGCATCGGAGAGTAGAATGTGGCATCCATGCTATATGTTATCTTTGATATGTGTGCAATCTGAAACGGCCGGATGCCATCCGTGATTTTGCCTCGTTTTCTCAGAATTAGGTCAAAGGTCAAATGAGTGTATTTTTTATATATCTCCTTCGAAATATCATTATAACTCTGTCAGTTTTCGGTCAAAAATTTTACAATGGTATCAAAATGAAGCTAATGCACTGGGCTATTAATAAAAATAACTTTTTATTAATTCATGCATTGTTATACTCATGGATATTGATGAGAACACCTAAAATTAGCAATATTTTTTCATAAAAATTCGACGTGTGTGAACCATCTATTTGTTATAATGTCGTCATTTTTGCTATTTGAAAGCCTAAATGATTCTTATTTAATGGTGAGATACTAAGCTATTGATATGTTAACTTGACACTTACCTTCTCAATGATTTAAGGGCACACATTTGCTTAAAGTGGGTGGGGGTTAAAATGACACATGAACCCAAACTAACATAATAGCGTCAACAGTATTATAAATAAGTAGTATTGTGTTTGCATTGATTTAAATGGGATTACAAGTAACAATTATTATATTGGTTTTGAAATGTACCAATTCATTTAAAATATGTCAACATTCGTTTAAGGAGGAATGAGCTACCTAAACGTTGGCATACACGTGAGCTGCAATTAGTATTTTCGAGTTTAGTATGATAAATAAGAACAAACATAAAAACTAGGTTCAAATTATGCTTTAGGAATATAAAAAGATGATGATAATCAAAATGATATTGCAAATTGTTCATACACATTTACTTGTTCCTTTGTAAAAGCTCAAAATAGGTGGGGAATGGTTCATTTTAAAGCATGAATACTGTTACATTATATTATATTTCCATACAGTACCAGATTGATATTTTAATTCATGTCTCGTTTAAATTAGAATGAATATAGAGTTAAAGCATGCTTTTCGTGTTATAACATCTACAGAGTACCGAGAAACAGCAGTTACCAATGCCCGTCCGTGGGAGCTTTGATCATTAAACACAAGGTGCATATACCCCCTTAAGTGCTTAAGACAATAACGTTCTTGGCAATTTTAAACTATGAATCTATACAGAAAACGCCACAAATCATTCATGAAACAATAGTGTATATATGTACAAATAAGACAAGTTACAATGTCGCTGTTTAGTTTTAGATTGATTGTGAACATTTACTGTGGATATATTAGCACGTGAATTTACAAACACCTCCTCAGTTCAATGCAAGTAGTATGAAGAATTAGTAGATCACGTCTTGATTTCTGTATTCATTATGGATGCATCGCGGCTTGTATCCGTATACAAGTGCCTGGTTGGTAGTTTGCTCTTGCGTGTGCAGTTCGAGCGCATCACTTCACATCACTGGGGGAGCAATGACCTAGAGGTAGGGAGGCGCGCTTCGGGTCGAAAGGTCCCGTGTTCAATCCCCGTCTCGACCACAGCTCAAATTTCTCTGAGCAAGAATAACCCACATGCTCCACTCAACCAAGGTGTGAATTGATGCCTGTTAGTTCTGGGCGCCGCTGATAAATGTTGGCTGCACACTCACCAGGAGAGAAGTAGTCTCCACAGGGAAACTCGAACACAGGGTTCCTTAGGTGACCCAATGACCAGGGAAGTTAAAATGTCAAAGGGTGGCTGAACCGCTGAACTGCTGAAAGCAGCCCTCGAATATTAGTAACTTAACTTCTTTTTTAACTTCTTGGCCTAAGTATTTCAAGCCTTGTTTTATAGAGCTTTAACAAACAGGAGTCATTAACAAGTTTGTACAACTCTCTGTCTCATCTGAATGTACGTCTCTTCTAATATCCAACAGAAATTCTTTTCAAGCAGAATAATAGTTTCACATCCCGTCAAAGAGAGAAACCCAACAATGATACGGTAGTCGTTTGGGGACATGTTCTGAGAATTATATGTACAGTACACAGTTTGGTTTTCTTTGATGTCACAACTTTAATACAGACTTGAATATTTGAATGTCCCAGATGGTGATTCTATAAACATATATATCATGCCATCCGATAATTATTTTAATACCCTTCATACTCTTCTTTAGCAAGTATGCAAACTAGGTTTGACTACAAATCAACACCAGAGAGACACAAGTCATACTTCAGACCTTTGCTGAAGACTTATACATTGATCAGGTTGACAACATTATTACACTTAATAGACAAACATAGCGAACCTTTTTTGATCAACATTATATAGATTACGTCAAATTTGGAAAATCTAAACAGTACAACCAAACAACAAAGTTGCGAATCTGCGAATATATCAAGCAAATTTAAGCTAACATGAAAATACTCATGTCAAGTTTCCACAACGGCTACCTACGACAAATCTGAAAAATATTTTGGCCCAAATATTTTTAACATATTATATCTTGACAAATTCTACCTGTCTCATTCAACTATTATAAGACGTAGGCTTCCGGTAACTGGGACAATTCCCCAGAACATATGTCGGGGCTATGCCAAGGTACACGATGCGAACTTATCAGAGAAAAGGAATTACACATTTGTCTATATCTCTCGATACTACCGATTTTCTTGCAGAACCTGATCCCAACACATCCCGAAGTCCCTAATTTCCATCGGGAGTAAATCATCGAGGCAGTTGGACAAACGTATAACTTCAGGACAACTCGGGAGTCATCCGATGTCTACCGATACCCCTACCCGATTACTCACGATGACCCAAAATGTCTCATGACATACCCGAAGTTTCCATTCAAAATTGTAATTTCGAGACCGAGAATGTGTCCCAAATATCACTGGGATGCCTAGCGCATAAGTTAACATGGTAACTGGTATTCCCGAGTCTCTGGTGCGCTTCTGGGATGCCTTCCCGGGTTATTACCGACATGACAGCGCGAATACATCGGGTAAAAATATGCATGCATTGAATTTCCCTGACGTATGTACATGTACTCGCGTTTTCACAAGATGTCTCCAGATTCCCCAAAACATTCATGAAGCTTACCCGAGACACCGGATGCCTTGTCTGAGATAAATAAGATCATAGACGCCTGCTAAGCTCTTAAATCCATCGGAAGTACATCCCCGAGGAAGAGGAATTGACGCATAACGTCTCGAGCACATCGAGAGTTTTTGCAATGCACCCCGATACTCCTTGATCATCATGATTCCTCCTGATGTCACAACTTGTCAGATGACCTCCCATATACTTCCCCTAGACCACGAGCAACCTGTTTACGATGCCTCCCAAATCCATATTGGGAGTTCATCCCCTAGACAAAGACATACGCAGTGGGAAATGTATATGCTTCAAGCGTCTCAATTGATACCTCGTGGCATTAAGAGACCGAACCGCAAGGCGAAGAACAGTAGAGGCCGAACCTGAGGAAAAACGGAATCAATGAAGAGAACTGAATAATAAATAAGTAAGGCATCCTTCGCTTGAAGCACCCAAAGCATAAAATGACCCTCGCATCTTTTGATGACATTTGGCAAACTTCACGTCTTTTCGTTGTCTCCTGTACATTGTGGTAGCTTTCTCTTACAACAAGCTCGTTCTTTCTTAGTAACGTCTCTGACTTTGTTCGCAAACTAAAGGAAAGTAACTTAGCGAGTATCGACTCATTAGGAAGATATAATCGTTTGATTGTGGCATGGGTATACTAGTATCAGGACCAGATATAATTCGACGCATCGGGCGACTTTTTCTATCTCGTTTGAATCCAAGTTGTGTAGTCTTTATTGATAAGCTTATGATTTGTAAAGTCACAATAGAAACGTTCAAAAAGGAAATTACTCATATGTGCATACTATACCGTCCTAATCATCGTTACTTACTACATATTGCTACTGACTAAAATAGCAACAAACTGTATCAACTAAGGCTTTATAAACATTGTGAAAGTACGGACAAGTCAGGGTACGAAAGAAATGAACTGCAATTGGCTAAGAATAACGTTTTCTTGTTCTCCAACACGACTCTATACATGCAACTAAAAGGACATACGTATACCCGGTAGTTTGTTAAAAATACCAACTTATTAATTAAGAGGTTAATATACCAGGCGACATTTTACGTTGACGGCACTACATGTTTTCTTTGATTGGAATTGGTATAATTTGTATAATAACGGTAGAAACTACTGTGGTTTGCCGATGATTATAAGAATAAATAATACAGTTCTACATGTCATGTACAAACATATATTGTGTAATGAGACATATGTGTTGCATTTTGTATAATTATTAAAAGGCACTGCTTGTTTATCACTCAGATATAGATCCTTATGTGGACGCTATTTGTCATACATGTTCAATACATTATCAATATTCATAAATATGCAAATGAGTTAATTAGCATAATATTTAAGTAAGTTAAAATCAATTTCCACGAATAAATCATATTTTGATATAAGGAATATGTTTAATGAGTGTTTAATGTTGATTCTGACTGTATTGAGATTTTTACGTTCTGTTTTAAATTGACCCCCACCCACCTTTGGCGGTTATTCTCGGTGGAATTAAATTATATTTATCTATAAAAATATACATTTAACGACAGCCCTATGTCTTCACATGATTTTGGTACAATTCGGATCTTTAAATAATAGAAATAAGGAAGATATGGCATATATTTGTCAACTATACTAGTAGATTTTTAACGAGAATTTACAAATTTTTGACTTCCTCATTAATATTCATGAGTATGCAAATGTGATAATTTGCATAAAATCATTGCAAATGATGAACCAATTCATTAGCTTCATTTTGATACCATTTTTACCATTCTACCCGTAGAATTGACCAAGATATGGTGCAATTTCAAGTTGATGTATGCTATATGCACTTAATTGACCTTTGACCTCATTTATGACCTTCACATAGGGTTTTGCGCGTGGCATCCACAACTGGTATTGGGCAATTCAAATATGGTATTGAAACACTTCTACTAAAAAATGCCATGGACCAAGAAAAAATAACGACTTTTGTGCTGATGGACTCCCAACTACTAGCTTTGACAATGATAGTTGCATCTATTGTTAATGGGAGATTCCCACTGCAAAATATAAATAAAAAGTTACGTTTTATATACGAGGGCCATTCAATATATTCGTAGACCATCGTTCTCATTTGATTATTATATCGTTTTAACAATAATTTCTTATATATCATTACATACGTTAACTTATTATTGGTTATTTGGACGTTGGCGTGTGAATTAAAACAGTTTTATCAAGGCGAGTCACGATTTCAATATAATGTTGACGCAAGAAAAAAATCATGAGACTATAAAATTGTGTACAGGGCTTGGAAAAACACAGCACACACATAAGAGCTGCTACAGAGAGCGAAAGGAGAACATAAAGCATGCAGTAGTATGGTGTTTAAGTGGCAAAAGCAGATTTCTGAAGCGCAGCATGGTATTGAAAACGATACAGGGATGTGCAGATAGACAAACGTAGGGAAGTTTCACACAACGTCCGTCGAAATGTGTATAAAATACTTACAAAATTACAATGCATTAAAATCCGACAGCATGTAGATCGATCTTTAGTAAAAGAGAGCTAACTCTTGGCAACTTATCAGAAACTATTTGTACGAGTTGTACTTCTTGCAAAACGTTTATATATCTGCCTGGTCGTTAAATTCTGCTCCAAAAATTGCCTGCCTGGTCGTGAAATTCTGCTCCAAAAATTGCTTGATCGGACCGTGAAATTTTGCTCCAAAAATTGCCTGATCTGACAATAAAAGGTCCATCCATACCTTAAAAGAACTGAGTTGTGCATAAAAATACTAGTATTTGACCTATATAGCATCTGATCATAAAGGGTACAAGTATATCTAAGCTCCTACCATTCAAATTGTCTTTGAAAAGTCTAGATGCTGAGATATCTAGCCTAAAAACGTATCCTTTGGACTAGTCTTAATTCATTGTGTTCATTTGCCCACTATGACAGCTTTCTTTGCCTTCTTCTTTTTCCGGCCAATTACAGGTCTTACTCTGTGGCAATATCATACATTGTTTATTACATTTATTAATTTTATTAACAGTGAAGAGTAAGAAACGTGTAAAAACGCATTATGCTGGTAAGGCTGTGAAGGCCTCAACGCTGTTGACCATGGTGGCTTGCCCAGAGAGCTGTTGCCAGAGTTGAATGGTGGAGGGGAAGGAGTGCAGGAAGACATATGTGCGACAGAATGAGAGCAAGTGGAGTGGCCCCGAGTGTTGATCAGATGGATACTTGGTAGAAGAAGGTATCCGCTGGTAAGTCCATGAGTGATGCTATAGACCATCACCAACTTGGCGTTGGAATGGCGTTCTGCAAGGGGTAGCCAGCCAATGTCAGCAATCATCTGACTCGTGCTGCTTGTGGCACGGTTTTCCCCTTTAGTAATAATAATAATAATAACGACTTTATTTATTGTGGATGACATACATTTGTATTTGGTTCTAGACCAATTTTCAATATGGTCCACGAATATGGTTTCACGAATCATGCTGCACGACGCTGAACTGATTTCTGTTGGTCCCAGTACGCGAGTCCCAGGAAGAGCTCGCGTCCTCTAGGATGGGCCTGACAAGAGTCTTGTTGCACTGTACCTTTGTATGTTGTGTATAGCTTGCCAGGTTTCACCTGAGGAAGACGAGGTTGTTGTTAGCATTCTTCGCAGAGGTGACATGGACGTTCAAGAAGAGCTTCTCATCTATGTATACGACCACGCACATTGCCATGTCGCTGCCGTGGATGCAGTACGGAGTCTTGATGGGGGTTCTCTTCCTGGTGATACGGATGACCTCACAATTGGATTTATAAACCAGTCACGCTCCCATTGTTGTAGTCTGTCCAGGTCATTGATGCAACATGATTTGTGCTTAGTAAGTCTTGTGGTTGTGATGCTTTGAAGACATTTATACAAAGGGATTGTTGAAGAATGCTGCTGTTTCTTTCTTATATGTAGATCTAATTGGATTTTTTTCTTTGTCATTGGTGTGAGTTTGTATGCACTTTTAATCTGCCAGAAAGAAGTTTCAAATTATTCGGAGTGGTTTGGGATTAGAGTTATTATTAAAAGAATGTGCATAGTATTGTTTCTTGCTTTTATATGAGAGTTGCTTAACTTGCTGGCGTCAATATGTATATGTTCCAGATAGTGTTATCTGGTTGCTTGAATTAGTTGCGGCATGTTATCGTATTTGCTATGACTATAATTAAACCAATCTAGGCCTACTTGGTCTGCGTGTTTTACTCGCTTTTGTCGTATTGGTGCATGCTTGTTACGGGTTTCTGTAAAGAGTTGAGTGAAATACTCAATTGCATTATCTTGGCTGTCAAATGATTTGATGTCGCCATCTTGGTGGGAAGACAATGTGGAAGTTTTAGATCTCCTTGCAGACTTTGTCTTTGTAAGCCTGTTCACTGTTGGGTGGTCGGTAGATTGATGCAACGATGAGGCCATTGCTTCCTTTACATGTACGAGGGGTGATCAACAAATACACGAAAAAATGCTCTGAAATATTTGTTACGTGACCAATATTGACGGAAATCGACCAGATAATAGATAGGTATATTACAAATACATAACTATAAAAACGTTAAACTCAAGATAATATTTGGTCGAAAAAATGTAGAAACCACATAGACCTGTCAACCGAAAATCAATATTTTCCTTTGCAACTTGTATGTAAATTATAAGAATAAGCTGCTGGAGAACATTAATATTGATGACG
The DNA here is from genome assembly GCA_947247005.1 of Spisula solida. Taxonomy (NCBI): domain Eukaryota; kingdom Metazoa; phylum Mollusca; class Bivalvia; order Venerida; family Mactridae; genus Spisula; species Spisula solida. The sequence continues at coordinate 57,399,316 of OX365945.1, forward strand.
AAATTTGACGTTATTGACGTTGTATAGCCCATTCGCATGTCGGCATTGATTTCATATGGCTATGTATGAGAGAATATGCAAAACAGACACATGTTTTAAGTGCTATTATATATTTGTTGCCTTCATTGGTATTTTATGACATTTCATTCGCCACACGACTTTTCGTCGCCGATTTCTGTATCGCACTCATTTTCAGACAATAACTTCGAAGCAAATAGCTCTAAAACGGATTTTTTCACGTTTAAACAATATTTGGAAATAATGAATGTAATGTTATATCATAGCATATCTATAACCCACCCTTTAGAAAATTATAATATTACAAACGCACGAATGATACGTCATCGTTTGCTACGTGCAACGTTGTAAAATATGAAAATTTGGGCCGCATGACGTCGAGTGACGTTGCCATAGGAAACAACGTTCGTTCCGACTTTGGTCAATATTGATGATCACCAGTGAATCAATTTGAAATAAATTCATCTTCAAGTTTAAATAGTTATAAGAGCTTACAATGACAAATAAAGAAACTACAGCACTTTTCCGCGTATTTGTTGATCACCCCTCGTACATCTGCCCCGGTCTACCGAAACATCTCAAGTAGAAATCTCACCTCACATTGAGATTTTGCTCAAATCAGGTGTCTGAATTTGAGATAAATCTAATGTTCGAGCTCCTGAAATTTTACAGCATGTAATAAACTCAGAATAATGTTTCTGTTTTGTGATGCAAACAATTTGAGTCCATTCTCTGGTGGAAATTAACATACAGAAACAAATTGAGATGCTTTAATAGATCGGGACCAGAGGCCCAGAACGATGCAGATTTTGATCTCGGCATAGGTATCAAGTTTCATTTATGTGCCATGATCGATTCTTTGGCGGCAATGGTGGTTCCACCATACAGTACGGTCTGTCATGGGTACGATCTTTCCTAGCTATGAAGTGGTACCTCACGCCCATAGATTGCTGGGTATAGCCATTGGTCTCGCTGTCTATGACAATGTCAGGGTCGGCTTTCTCAAGGAGCCAGCTGAACGTTTAAGTCCTTAGGGTTCTCAGCAGGGTTTTATATTTTGGGTCCCATGAATCCCTCCCAATGAAAGGGTGTGGAGAAAATATAGATTATTTTGGAACCTTACACCCTGCATTCTGGCTTTACTCGTGATCAAAAGTGTTTGTTTGTCAATGTTTTTGGTTGATACACGGTATTGCAATTTGTTATTAGTCCCCTATCGGTTTTTTACCGGAGGTGACTATTAAGTTTGCCGTCGGTCGGTCGGTCGGTCCGTAAAAAAATCTGGATCTTGACGTAACTGAAACAGTTTCCAAGCTAATTTTATGAAACTTGGTATGTGGATATGGAGCAATAATGGGGATTATGCACTTCTAAAAATATTTTGATTCTGACAAAAAATGTTGTTGCTTTGGCGACAGAAAGAGTGAAAATATGCCCAAATCTGGATCCTGCCATAACTCAACCAGTTTCCAAGCTAGGGTATGTGGATAGGGGGCAATAAGGGGATTATGCACGTCTAAAACATTCTGACAAAAATTGTGGTTGCTATGATAATATTGAAAATGGCCTCAAACCGGTAGTGGACTTTTGTATTGCTTGCAATTCTTAATTACTTGTTTAACTGTGGATATGTTTTGGATAAGATAAGCTAGTTTGTTAAATATGACATATGAATCAAGGTATGAATACATGATGATAAAACATTATAAATACAGAAACTAAGTGGTTTTAAAGTAACTATAAGCTTAATTCTGATTGGCATAAACACAATTAACACAGGCTTGAGAGGTAATCGGCTATGTTAATCACATTTCCCACAAAAGTATGCATATAAAAAGGAAAAATAGTTTTGATATAGAGCTCTAGATATTCTATATAGAGGCCAGAATAGAAATGATTACCATAATTCAATATGCATACAAATACCCTTTCTTAATGCTGAGAAGAAAATCAACTGAAAACTAACGTGATTTTTAAGTTTTGTCTCATTGGGAAATATGACCAAAGTTAACCTTTTAGTATAAACTAATATTCCACTCCTGATTGCGTAAGTTCGGGTTCAACTGCACGAGTGTCACGTGCGGCGAATGCGTGAGACTTGACAGGTAGATAAGATAAGATAAGATAAAGTTTATTACCAATCAAGGGTCATATAACATAACATATGAATCACAGATAAAACAAAATGGGTTGAAACAAAAAATAACATAACAAATAATTTCAAGAGTAAATAAGGCTTGATTTTGATTTGGTAACACAAATAAATAAGGCTAGAGGTCTAAAGAATCCTACCTCCCTTCATGCACTTGAAAAGCCGTAATTATAAAATGATGGGAGATAGGATTAATTTGACGTTATTAATATGATTTTGTAGGTAGATATAATTATTCTATTAAAATTTGTGTCCGATATTGGAATGGATGTCTGTATAATTTCTCTGATTTCGAAAATTCGAAGAATCTATAATTTATCGAACAACCCTCGTAGGTCTTATATAGTCGGGACCTTTTTAAATGGACAGGTAGATCTATCCCATTATGGGGATCAGCAACTAGTCATTGATTGGCACATTTTAATTTTGACACCAAAATACACGTCACTTTAGTCGGGTTGTACAGTGCGTTTTATTTAGCCGGCAAGTTCTAACAAGTTTGTCTGTGGATGAAAAGTTCAAGGCCACGCAGTACACAACCTGGGTCTAACAGAGGTGACACTTCTAGGAACAGAGGGGTCTAGATACATTGCGCTTACGTCATCATTATTCTGAGACCGACTGTGTTGATTCATGCATACAATGTCATGTAGGAATGCACGTGTGTATTGAAATTTGAGACTTCAATAATTATTATCCTGATTCGATTTTGTAAAATTTTACAAAATGCAGGAAGGCGGAAGTGGTTAATTAATCTTATTTAAAATCTGGTTCGTTCATTGACGTACGTCAGACTTTAAATAAGTTACAGTTAGATTCTATAAAATTAGATCTATCTATTTCTATCACGAAGTAGAACAAAATGTGCGGGGTTTCTATGTAAATTTCTAGCCGTTAATTTTGAGTTAGAACTCTCTAATAATTAGATTTAACATCATAAATGATAAAGAAATTAATCTTCAACACGAGTTAATGATGCTGTGTATGGGTAAGACTAGAGACATACGGTGTATTTATATAAACGAGTCAACTTTGGATTCTAACTTAGGGCCTAGATTATATACCTAGAATACCTAAATTACTAAAATATTCGAGAAATCTACTATGGTCATATAAAATTGAATAAGGTCTTTTTATCAAAATTCTAAAAATACAGTCGTGTGTTTAGATCTTTGATTTTTGAGTCCTATACAAAATATTTTTTCTAGAATTGAGTAGGGCCTGTCAGGGACGTATAAAATGTAATATGTATATATATTCTTCCCAGGGCCTGTGAAGAATAAATAATGTTATTCGTCCCAGGTAGGCCTTTTGGGTTATCGTTATAAATTTAAATATAGAATCTACTCGCACGTTCAAAAACTACTAATTATGGATTAATTAATCATAAAATCGCATGCAATAATTGCTCAATGGCGCGAACGGAATCAATAATATACCCCTTGTCTACCCTGTCGTGTCATAACAGAACTGAGCAGACCGCGATGAAATGTGACGTCACACATTAGCATTCGTTGTAGACTGCACCTTTATCGTGTTTTTCCATTGCAAACTTCACAGGAGAGGCTTGTGTCGCTACGGTTTTGCACATTTGTTAGAAATTAACGAAATGCTTGTGTGAGGCAATTATTGCAGGTAAGCTAGCCACAATCAACTGTTTTCGTGACATTCGTTGCTAAATATAGCCTAGGTATCGTGTTCATGATGTCAAAAATCAAAACAACTTTTAGACAGCCCACTGGGGGTCGATTTATGCTGGATTAGTGGTTTAAATCTTATCGTGTGTAAGTAAGCTTTTATACAGATGAAATATTTGATTGATATGAAGAGTGTTAAGGAATAAAACGCGTTAGACGTGTTTTACGAGGCGAAAATTCGATATTTAACTTCTAACCGGTGTCAAGGTAAAATAATCCTACCATGCTGGTTATGTTGTGTATTTGTGTTATCTAATGTATCCTCCTTCGTGGGTGAGTTTTTGTTAAGATTAGAGATAACATATTTATTTTAAATAATATGTATAGTTATTGAGTGTCATGTATCAATAAATTCAGTTGTTTCATCACATTTCATGATTTCTGTTTGAATGATTTTACATGTTGGGGGGGGGGGATTGGGTATTTGTGGATGCCATGAGCTAAGCTAATAAAATATAGTGATTGCTTACTACCAACAGCCTTGTTGGTTGGGTAACCATTTATGCACTAGTCAATTGAAACCACTCCCCCTCCCACCCGGGGAATGGCGTGGTAAAATCCCTTCTCTCAGGGCCATTCAGATCTTGGTAAACCACTTGACAGTTCCCCGCGGTTGGTGGGCCTAAGCCCTTAGTTTCAATTGACTGGTGCATTATCGATATAGTTATTAGAATGTCTGCTTGTCACCCAGGAGGTCTGGATTTAATCCTTCTTCGCTTCTTAGGATGTTTAATTATCTCTTATATAGCTATCTGAAGGCCTTAGACATGGTCAGAGTGAGATTGGGGTTCCAATGGGTGGTTGCCCTGTGGTCAGGGGGACTGGGGGCAAAGCCCTCCAGACAGGGTTTGCAAGGTGAAAGTTCAAATTCTACTGGATATTGACTATATTCAATTACCATAATGATACTAATTACTTTATGAACTGGGCCCTAAAAATAGACCGTATACATGAAGCAAGTTCTGTAGTTTGAATCCCAGGTCCCGCTCCTGCCAAAGGGGTGTGTGGAAAATTTTGATTTTTGGAACCTTACATCCTGTATTCGGGTACATTTTGGAGTAAGGATTGGCAGTACTCCTGATCAAAAGTACTTGTGTGGCATTAATCTTGGTTATTACAAGGTATCTTACATAAGTATTTGCAACTTGTTATTGAATTTGAACTGTGAATGTTTTTTGACATTTTAAATACTTTTGTTAAAATGTGTGAGTTTGGGTTCAAATTTGCTCTTAGGCCCATAACTATTAAGTAATTAATTCATATTTTTTAGCAGAGTTTCTTTCTTGAAAGGATCAAATTAAAATTGCTTGTGTAGCATTTTAGCTCTAAAAATATTTGAGCTACAGTCTGAGTCATTGAAAGTATGTATGTCTTAAGTTACGCTCCTAGGGATTTTGATTCAGATTGATTCAGTATTGACGAGAGTTACGGCCCTTGACATGGTCAAATGGCATCGTCACATGGGCTGATCCATTTGATGTCCAATGGGTGCATTTCTATTAAATCAAACAGAACTGTAAAGTTCTATGCTGCCCTAATTAAAACTAAGAAGCGCTTACCTGACAGAAACTGTTGTCTAAGCCTACTTTTATATTGATAGACACTAGACAATAGACAGACACTAGACAGACAATGTGCATACTTGGTGTCGTCCCTTTGGCGCAACAAGGTTGTATCTCTCTATATACTATATAGGGAGATACAACCTTGTTGCGCCAAAGGGACGTACTGTTGGATCACAAATAAAATGAGCCTGTCCAAGTTTGGAGTGTCAACAATGTTAGATCATATTCAAACTTACATTGACATAATAATCATATTTGACTACTTGTCTCTTGTATTGAATTATTATCAGTATACGGTCACTATACCATCTTGAATCTTCCTTTACTTGCTTATACTATAGATATGTTTATTTGTATAATTGGATTGTATTTCAATCAGTTATCATCATACATGATTTTTCAAAAAAGGCTTAAGATGACTCCAGTCAATGTCCATCCGGCCCAATTAGACCAAATTATAATTGACAGGGGTTCTATTTGACTCGGGAGAAGGGGTTTGACCCTTGAAATTTTAAGAAAGCCACATTTTCCCCCTTAAGATTTTTATTCGAAGGGTTATTTTCTCTTAAAATCATGGATACCGGTATTTTGTCTGTAAAATGGTCAAATTTAGTCAAATGTATCAAAATGACCTTTTAGATTCAGAAGCTAGTGGAACCTTTGATTGATGAATGGTCGGTCATCAAATGGGCTTTAATATTTTTAAAGGATCAGGAAGGTTTCTAAATTGTACAAAAATTCCCAACTTTAGGCAACTAAGACGAAATTAGTTGTTGAAACTAAAAATTATTCCCCGATTGAAACATCATTGCCTAGTTTCCTCAAATTTTGACATTGAAGAAAACACTTTCCCTAGGTCTAAGTACCATGGGAGAAAAACCTGGCATTTATGTATCTGACAGCATTATGTTCTGTGTACCTTAATTTATCTCTAATTTACCACCAGTGAGTCACATGGATAAACTTATAAATGTTGATCAGCCCTCTTGATTTTTACTACAGTGTCAGTGCATTTTGTGGCTAGATCTTTTTTTATTGCATCATTGTCAATATGAATAAAACCGACTTGTTTAAATAATGCAGCATAATTACTAATGAATCATTTGAATACTGATATTGTCAGCTGTCACATTATCTCGCATTGTTAACATACAGGTTTTTTTTCACATTCTTTTATTGTTTATGGTCGTTTAGCAATTACATGTGAACTAAATCTTAACATTCATCAAAATATTATACACTCTGAAAGCTTGTTGTTAACTTATTGGAAATTGAACTTTTTGTCCGTTATTCGTTAATAGCCCGACATTCCTAGTCTAGTGGCCTTTTCTATGTTAGTCAATAAATGTATCACGTTTTTGAAATAAACCTTTCACTTTTTCATTGTCCCCATTGTTGACAATGCATTAAGTGTTTATTGTAGTTGGTAAGCTAAATTTGGTAAGTTTATTGCATTATCTTTCATTCGTACAATAAACAAGTTTATTAGATTCGTCCCATTTCAAGGAGAAACTCATTTCGTTAAATTGTAAATAGTGTTATTAAGTCATCGACCTATGACTCTGTGTTGGTTGTAACAAAATATTAGTCATTGCTATTTGGTATTCAATTCTAATTGTTATTGTAAAAAATATTGTGTTCATGAGAATGAAATATATATCAATACTAGTAGGTAACTACCAATCATTGTAGTTAAAAATATCAATAGCCAATATCAGAATTCCCCTACAGTCACAAGGTCGATAGGTACCTTATTAAAACATTCGGAAGCCTACAGTTCGAGCCAGTCCATTTCTCTGTTTTGTCTGTGACTTTTGGTTTATATAGGGTACAATTGGTAGTGTCTGGGCTGTAAATTTACCTGTCTTTCAATTTAACTTGGTGCAATTTATCTTTGCACATACTGGTATATTCACTGTATCATGATGTTACGTCGCATACTAGACCTTGGAACTCCATCTCGCTGGTCTGTAAATAATGTAATTGACCTTCGTTGTCTTTGAGATGGCATCCGAGATGCCATTACTTTCATTTCTACACTCAATGTCTGATAACAGCACATGACATTTTATATAATAGTCATTGAATATCTTTGATAAGTGCCATCATAGATTACCAACCATTTAGTCAAGAGTCTGGAGTTACGGCCCTGCAGCATTTATCGTTTATGCCATTGGCATTATGTAATCAATGTACATGTACTTTGTCTCGGAAAGTATTGGCCAAACCTTCATCCAATTTGTCATTTTACATTGAAACTTTATTCCGTAGTTAGTGGTAATTATTCCATAGTTAGTGGTAATTATTTCGAGTTCTATGATCTAAATGTGAGAATATTCTTTCTAAAGATGTTGATACAGGTTTGGTGGTATCAGTTTCTCATACCAACATTATCTTACAGAATTTATATTATACTGGTTTTAAAATGTCCGTCTGGCATCCGTCTATATTAGACCAAAGGACGACATCGGATTGGATATGTGTCCCAGTTATTAGTCTAAATTCTTGCTCAGCACTCCAGGCCTCAACAAATTTTTTTCAAAGCACTCGTCCTGCAATATAGACAAAGAAGAAAACCCCAAAATCGTACTTGTCCTGCTATATAAATAAAGAAGGAATATATTGTGTAGGATGAGCGGACAATTGGATTCATTGAGGCCTGCACTCTATAGGACAGAATGACCATGTGTCACAATTTTTGGACAATTTCAAGTTGTCGAGAGGATAATATTGGTCAATATTTAAGTTTACAATCTGGGGCCTGTAAGACCTGATATCATTTCTCACGTGTCTGACTTTAGTCTTGACTGGCCATGTTTGTTTATCTTATGACCATTATTACCATGCGAAGGATAATCCCTAAACAATGTCTGCTATTGAAGATACAGGCTTAGATCAAATAAACTTCTTAATCGACGTTAAATCAACTATACTAAATTACTAATACCCAATGCGCTGGAGAATAGTCCAAATACATGGTTCGGTCTTATATTGATATACTAAAATGCTTTACCATGACGAGTTACAGTAGTCAGTGCTATATATGTCTAAAACGCCTTGGATATACCGGTATAGACAGCCTGCCCTTATTGATCTAGTCGTTGAATGTAGTCTATGTAAAACTCCACACACTGGTACACACGATTACTGAGCTGTTTATGTTTTTTTCATTTATTCTAAGTTAGTTCAGTCAGCCTGAACTTCCATGGTGATACAGTGATAGGCTGTTATATGTGTTTAGTGATTATCTTTGCTACAAGCATAAACATGGTGGATACTGTTTCATGATTCAATACTCTGGATTGGATTTGTTAAATCTAGTCTCTATTTGTGGATAGAAATTGACATATTTACTCTGAGCATTTGAGTTTATTTTATCTGATGATATACTTACAGGTAAAAATATTATGATTTGTTCTTTGGGTATCAAGTTAACAATTTGTTTTTCATGTAGCGGCTGGTGTGTATAGTTTGTTTACTTCGATTTCTCTACAGAAAAAAAACCATAAACTTCATTTAACTAATAAAAATTGAGCTTATCACTGTATTAAATAATACCTTTTAATAATATAAGTTGTAACTTAGTATATTTCTATTGATTCTTGTTAACGAACGTAATTACTGAGTATTCGGAAGATATTTATTGGTATAATTAAGTGTCGAGAATGTGGGTTTTTCCTCCATGGTATATTTCCTCGGTAGTAAATTGGTTTGTTTTTCCGTTGAGATGTCATATTAAACTTAACTACTAGGGAGTATATGATATCTCAATAGTTCAGTAATATCGAAATTATGTTTTATCATGGTTGCTAGGTGTAATTGTATTTTTGACGGATGAAATAGGTTTGTATTAGTCATAATTTCATCATGTCAACTACTTGCTGTTGCTATGCTTCATGAGTAATTGTTGTTTCACACTTGACAAAGTTTTATACCACTATTATATAATAGGTAGTGCTCGCTTTAATATTATTGTTTTAATATTTTAATGATTTCACAAGTGTTAACGTTTCTACTGTTTTTAATTTTCAATTTTTATCCTGGATTACTCGGTGGGTACCGGTAAGTGCTTATGTTTGTATATATATATATATATATATATATATATATATATATATATATATATATATGGTCAAACATGTGTTAGTGGTCATCTGATTTAAACAAAGATCCATCTTGTCTTAAGCTGACAACAGAGTTAAACCTCAAAAAATGACAATTTTGATATTATAATGAACACTTTTGTATTTAACAGCCACTTGCTTTAAGCAGCCATATTTGAAATGGACTTAATTGTCCTTGAATAAGTTAATTGACTTCTTAAGACAGGTTTGACCACAAACAACCCTGGACCAAGGATCATTGATATAAGTTTGTTACTTATTACAAATTGTTAACACACAAGTGTAATGTCATATATAATAATTCCTGGTATATTGATACAAGTGATAGGTAACTCAGTTACTGGTGTTGACTGGTTTATTGGTGTTATCAAAAACATGTGTATCTCATAATAGTTGTATGTGAATATATCGGTTATGTATGTTATATGTAGCCTAAGATATAGATGATATGTGATGTAAGGTATATTATATAGTACAGGACTTTTTCTGAACCTTTGGGATGGGGCCTTGTCTTCAATTAGGGGAAATTTATTGGTATTTTGGTAACATGGGAATTTTGTTGTTGTTGAGGTAAACTTCATTTTGGGGGAAAACTGCATGATTTTAAAGATTTTTCCAGGGGAAGGGGCCTTATAATGTCCCCTAATGAAAAAGCCCTGCAGTGCTACCTATCCAGACTCAATAGACTATAGATCAGCTACCTCTTTTAAGCAACCATTTAGTAAATTACTATAATTGGACAAGTTCTTGACTACAACCAAACTTTCTGTCTCACAATGGGTGTTATAATATATGTAACTCTACTGTATACTGTACATAGTTTATTTTACTCACAGGGCTTTTTTCTAGAGTAGGGGAAGGGGTCTTTTCTTTGAATTTGGGAAAAAAACTCATAATTTTGCAAAAGGGGAAGAAAAAACTTGATATAAATTGGATTTTAGGGGAAAACTGCATGATTTAAAAGAAATTTCCTGAGGGGAAGCCATCTGTAAACGGCCCGGGGCTGTAGAAGGAAAAAAGGCCCTAACTCATATAATGAATTGTTCAGCATTTTATGGATCTATAGTCTTTAAACACCTAGTAAAACTCCTGTGTAGTGTTACTTTAATAGTTGTGTACATGTATAACAATAGGTTTTGCCATTGGCTGCTTAAGAGAGGTGAATCATTAATTTAAATGTGTCTGATAAGAAATGGCTGCTTCGGAATTTAATGCTATAGGTTGTTTAGACAGGTGATGACCAGTGGGACTGCATAAAAAGGTTACAACACCCAGGCTTTCTACTGGGCCCTACTATTCCTACTTTTCCCTACTATTTTGATCTGAGCCCTACTTTGCCCTACTTTTTTCTAAAACAGCCCTATTATCCCTACTTTTTCATCTTAAAATGAATATAAAAATTAAATTAAGTGTAAAATGATACTTACTACTTCCTTAAGTTGTAATTTCAGTGGAAAAATATAAAGCATGCATTTTTTTGGGCTCGCACGGTCGCAATGTAATGAAAATCAATTTTATATTATCCTGTGGCAATTATTTTCTATCATTCGCCCCTGGAAATTTATGTATGTTATGCCCCTCTAGCACCAAATCCCGTGTCTGCCTGTCGTAATATTTAACTGAAAAGGTCAAAATTCTTTTTTATCCCTACTTTTTAATAGCAGAAATTCTTACTTTGCCCTACTTTTTCAATAAAATATGTCCTACTTTTGCCCAACTATTTATGGAAGAGGCAGTAGAAAGCCTGAACACCTGGCTCAACCACTTTATTTGGCAGGAGACTCTTAATTATATTCCTTCAATTAGTGTTATTTATCTGATAATTAAATATAAATTACCAGTAGTCATTTTGAAGTAGGCTGTCTGGCTAGATTTTACCTGTCATGTGGAATTGTTAAATCCTAATTATGAATATGTATACAGGCCTAGACACTAACTATTTTGGCCACTGGTCCGACAGGGCAAAAGCGCCAAATTTGTAAATAGGACAGTTACTGGTCCTCCAGAATTTTCACTGGTCCTTCTGGATTTTCACTGGTCTCGGACCAGCGGACCAGTGTTAGTGTCGAGCCCTGTGTATAGACTACCATAAAATGTTTATTTTCATGAGTAATAAATTTGTAGATTGTGTTGATATAAATTCATGGATTTTGATAAAGGCTGAATATATTAACATTCAAGGACATATTATGGTATTTCTAATATAATTATTGTAACTGGATTCCTCATGGGGATTTACTTACGGTATTAAGATTATTGTTGTAAAATTAACTAAATCAAAATTTACAAAACTTTCATGAATTGTAATGATTTTACAGCCGTATCACAATAGTTTTACTGCTAATCTACAATCTGACATTTCAAGGCTATATCCTTTTAATATCTTCTTGAATTTTGTAAAGAATATGCTAAGCGGCTGCATAACTTGATCTGTAATATGTTATGAAGTCTTACTTGTCTGTGACACTGTGTAAATATATTTAAATTTAATATTCTTGAATCATGACAGCTGTGATCGATACTGGAAAATCATTATTGTTCTTTGGGGATGTTGTTTATGAGTTTTGAGGATGCCATATCTCAAGACCATTAATATGAATTTATGAAAATGATGAAATTTTCCACAATTTTATTTTCATTAATTTTTCTTATTAAATTTGAAATCAGGAATTTACTCTCACATAAAATTACCTTCTTACTTTAGAATAACAAATCCATAAACTTTTAATGCCACAAATTTGCTTGCTTTTACAGTATATCAAATCTGAATTCAGAAATTTACACTCAAACAAAATTACAAATATTACAAATCTATGAGCTTGAATGCCACAAATATGTTTGTGTTTACAGTATACGAAGCCCAACATTAAGCCACACTGATTCTTTGTATGAATGATATTATTATAGTGTCTCATTCATGTTCATTGTGCTATGACCTTATTGTCAGGTCAGCACTCAAAATATAGTACACAAACATCTTCCAATAATGACTGACACAATTTGGCATTTTTCATGTGACAAATTTCGCAATTTATAAACCCAACACCCCAAATTGCCACAATCTGTTGGTAATTATGTGGGGGATGGAAACTGACGGTAAATATTTATGAATTTGGTAAGTTTGTCTATATCAAAATCAATGAATTCACTCACTAATACAAACTTTTTTTAATGTATTGGCAAAATATTATACATTGTGAAAATTCCCCCACTTTACAGCAGTGCTCTAGATCTTATTGTAGATTAAAGTTTATGTATTTTCATTGTCACCCATGAGCGCTGTGACTATACACAAACCTGTCTAACAAAACCTGTTCTGTCGTATTTATTCAAGGTATAGTTCAATTTTGAACCCTGAGCCATGACCTATCCGACTAGTCCATTTTGGCGGGTAGTCTATCATTTATTACGTTCGGAGCGCATTTTTAATGATATAATTCTTACAGATATCTGTATTAAATCAGATTACTGTTTAGTGCAGTCGGCTACGTTCAGAATTTCTAACCCAGAAGTCCGTGGTTCGAATCCCGGATTCGCTTATTTTTTTTAATTCATTGTTTTATATTATTTGACGAGATTATAAGTTTATGTTATCCGCAGAAAATAAAGACGTTATTATAAGTTAAAGATTTTGTTTATATTTTTTAATTTATCCATTTAAATGCGTCAATTCAATATATTTATCATTTTCACTCATTTCGATCGTTGGTGTATTTCGAGCTTACTGACATCCTGTATTCGGGTGATAAGCCTTCATAACGTTCTAAAGTATACATGTTACAGATATGGTGTGTCACATATACTAGTATTACATGGATTTTACAAGTTGTGTGCATTTAAAAAAATATAATAAAAATGAAAAACTATTTTGGTGGGATTCGAACTCGCCCTGGTCGGACAAAATGTATTTTACAATGTATCAAGCACTTTACCGTCACGACTATCCAGACACATGAAATATTTGGCCTTAATTGTATTACTTATCGTACTGGTCAAAACTATACCAACCTATATCGATTAGTGGTTAAAACCTTAAAAGTGCAGTCACGGCTCAATGCTCGAAATCGAACTATACATGTATTGGAGTAGCACTGAACCATTATAACTTATAAGTTGCTCCACATGTGGAGGATTGGACAATCACTATAGGATTAAACGACCATTTGTTGACGTTCACTGATGTGTAAACACCCGATCTGAAGCAACGCATTGAGTAAAGCCCCAAAGGGGCTTTATGTTAAATGTGTGCCTTCAGATCGGGTGTTTACTCATCAGTGAACGTCAACAAATGGTCGTTTAATCCTTATAATTCCAAACTGACGCTTAATCACATAAATATCAATGAAAACATTGAGTTTACTCCCGCGTTTTTTTTAAAAAATTGAGCTTGATTTAATGACGTCGTAAATATGACGTCATTATAACGTGACGTTTGGTGAATTACGTTAGTTAAACAAAATATGTTTAGATGCTCTGTTCAGTAAACACAAAATTAGGGGATGAACATACAGGAAGTTAATGTCTATTAATAAGTCTATAATAAAGTGGCAAAACAAAACAGCATGGTCAATGGTACAAGATATGAAAAACAAAAGATTAATGTAATTATGGATATTATCATTGTAATGTCGTAAAACATGTAAATGTTACATTATGTGACCAGAGTACATTTACTGCAAATAGGAATTTTTGAATTCAAAGTACGTATCTGTTTTGGGATGGTATTCCAAATGACTGGCCCTGAATAACTTGACTTGCGGTAAAATTCCAGCTGTTGCTTAGGAATTGTATATCTAGAAATTAATTCAATTGTGCTTATTGATGTGGATACATACATATTATTCATCAGCATTCTTTTCGTTTCTCGTTATTATTATCTAGATGGTTTTTAGTCAGAGTATCCTATGTGGAATTCATTATGTAATTGACTTGTGGGTGTTTCTGTAGTAGAGCTCTATGATAAAATGAAAAAAACATGTTATCTCGCAAGAATCAGTTATACAAAAGTATGCGTTCCACCACCACCATATTGATGGACGATACTGTTGGACTCCGGGTAGACAAAATAGTATCATTTAATTGATTGTATGCTGTTTTCCATTAGTCGGCTGTTATGTTCAAGTGACCGTCATTAGGTAGCGATTAATTGAGGACTATTGTTGTGGAAAATTTCTTGTCTCTGTTATTTGCCTAATGATACTTTCAGTACTGACCGAATGATGCTATCCGGATATTTATATATCAATAACTTTTATTGGATCCTTATTGGCTGTTGATGTCTTTCTTTGATCTGATGGCTATCTATTAATATTATGTACATTGATGAATGGAGAACACATAAATTTCAGAAAATACCAGTTGAGTATAAACATTGTACCAGGGTGTCATGAATAACTTTGCATAGTTTTCTCAAAATTTCATTTTATTGATCAATATAGTGTGCCACAGTGGATTGTCATTTTTTACACCAAAAAGGGTATAGATTAAGCCTTGTCCGTATATGTGAATAATTCATATTGATTCATTTGCAATTTTAAATCTTCTTTCTTAAAATGTACAGTCATGTACTAATTATGCACCATTCAAATGAAACCACGCCACCCCCCTATCCCGGGGAACTGTTCCATGTTTTTACCTTTCCGGTGTCCCTGCACTGCCATTTGAGTGCAAGCTTTTTTTTCGCGCCAAGGGCTGCAAGCCAAATACATTTTAGGGGACAGAATATACTCTCTCTGGACCATGTGAATTTCATGAAAAGACAGTTTAACTGTTCCAGCTGCTGGTGTTATAAGGGTATATGTCTGAAATAATGTTGAAAATCAGCATTCAGCAAAACTCATGAGCACAAAGCAACTGTTTTGTACTTTGTAGGTTACGATGTTATATTGTGTGGAGATTAACTTGATCCTGACCTTTATGCATGAATACAGGGCTCTAACTACACTTTTGGGACTGGGACCAGGGGCCCTCAGGTAGGGGAATTTCGCATCGTTTTGAAGAAAAAGGGGGAATTTTGTCTTTTATAAATATCATGCTATTATAAAAGTAATACCTATTAAATGAACAAAAAGCCAATTTCAAGCTATAACAACAGATACAGCAATGGCTGAACTGCATTAACAATGGCTCTTCATTGATTTTCAAAAAAAAAAATGGTCAAATGAGCGCCCTGGAATATATTGTTAGGCTCTAACATTGAATATACTATTTTCAGCGAGGAAATCGTGCGTTGTTGGTCTTGTAGCTTTGCGTTTGTGGAACAGGGCTCGACACTAACACTGGTCTGGTGGTCTGAGACCAGTGAAAATCCAGAAGGACCAGTGAAAATTCTGGAGGACCAGTAACTGTCCTATTTACAAATTGGGCGCTTTTGCCCTGTTGGACCAATGGCCAAAATAGTTAGTGTCTAGGCCTGTGGAACCTTTCATGCATGGTCCTTTAAATATTTTCCTCTTCTGAAAACATACAACCAAAGTTAAATATTGACATAAGGTTCACAGTTAAATTATGTTAATAGCGGGTGCGAGCTCAGGATCAGGTTAATTTCTCCACACTGTGCATTTTGGGTAAATCTATTACTGGATAGAAACAAATGAAGGCTGTCTTCTCATTGTCAAACAATTATTTCTATGTTTTATGTGAAGTTGGCTCGCCTCATCTGCCAGGATCGTGTGTTGCATGCTAGATAATTATACATGTAAGTAATTACCTCTGAGTCGAATAATGTACTGTTCTATTGGCTTAAAATCATAAATGTGTAGTTGTTGTCTCCGAATGGTTTGCATGGAATGCACGTTCCCTGTTTACCTAAGCTCTTCAGTACCAGGAGATTCAATAAGCATTTACCCGAGAAATTGTAAATATTTTCCTGTAAATGCTGTAACAGTTACCTGTGGTCTTATCCTGATAATTATTGAAAACTGTTTGAACTTTGTATGAAAACTATGATTGATGAAATTATTAACTGACATGGGGTCTGCATTCCTTCATAGTGAAATGAAACTGTTCAAACTGTTTACCTGAAATAGGAAACTTTGATAAATAATTACATACTACATGATGAAGTAGAAGAAGGGTGACTTATGTCTCTAAAAGGTAGGAATTTTTATCTGGCTTGATAAGCTAGTCAGGTAATTACTATAGAGCATCTGCTTTAAGTGCACAAGGTCTCGGGTCTGATCGCATGGAGGCCGCAAAATACCAAAGTCGGTGAAGTTGAAAAGACGGTACTTGGGTATTATCTCCCTTGACTGATTTGTTGATGCTCTGCGTTCCACGTGCCAGGTTAAGTCCTGCTGCTTTGCCCATTGTAAGGTAGTCTCCATATGTATGATTAATATTAATATAAAAATGTGCTGGAACTTTTTGGACTGATTTTCAATTTGTCAGTTCTGATTAAATCAAGGTTTTGCCAGACATGTATGTTAGACCTTTAACAGCTTGAGGAAGTCTGGTTGTGAAACTACATTGTACAGACCATTGTAGGAAGAATTCATGTTTATTAGGTAACTAAATGTAGATAAATTTCACATAAAAATGTGGTAATACCCATAATTTCTAAGGAGTAGATGTATTGATGCAATGGTATATAGTGGCACTGCCTATAATGGCCATTAAAGGTTAATATTGGGTGATTCATATCAAAGACATGCAGGCATCGCGAAAACCGTCTGTCCTGACCGACAAAAATTGCTTTGGTCCGGCGAAAATAGACTGAATGTTGGACCTTTGGACCGACGCAATTTTGAGTAATCCCACATCGTAGTTGAATATTAATGTAAAGTATGTAACACAAATGCATTTTCCTTAATCCTTGCCGAGATGCAATAAGAAACCTTCAGAAATCGTTAAAAAATGTAAACATACTCAACTGGATGAAGTCGCGAAAACTGATTACATATTTGGATGTCGATAAAATCCGTACACAGTACGATTCCGAAATTTCCGCGACGTGCATCGCGTCTGAATATTTTTTTCTTTTGACGATTTGTGACAGAGCTTTTTAACACGAAAACGTGATTAATATTAAAGATAT
Organism: Spisula solida; assembly: GCA_947247005.1. Classification (NCBI taxonomy): domain Eukaryota; kingdom Metazoa; phylum Mollusca; class Bivalvia; order Venerida; family Mactridae; genus Spisula; species Spisula solida. The sequence continues at coordinate 57,416,907 of OX365945.1, forward strand.
TTGATATTTAATGGTAAAATGATTAAATGAAATGAAAATAATCTTTCTCTTGCCAGAAAGTCCTGTCTGATATGCTGATTGAATGGGCTGAATGAGCTCATTGTAAAAAGGTAAACCATCTAATTAGGCCTATTGGAAATCACTTGTTAACTGTGTTTTAAGCTAACAATGCATTTCATACTTCTGAATTAAGCAAATAAGCAACACTTTTTTGTACTTGGTAATGCTCCCAAGTCTGGATGTTCAGAGCATCATAAATATATTAATAATAATAATAATTTAATAATAATGACTTTATTTTACGAGGTTAACACATTTGCATATAAACACAATCTTCCATGAGGACCTTATATTATAAGAACTGTTGATCACTATGGTACTCATTTGATTTGATCATATTTTGTGCAAATTTCAGAAGGAATGTGTTTATGAACAGGGTGTTTGTGAATGTTTATGAACAGATCATGATTATATCATTAGGATTCATGAATTTATGAACATCTGCTCACAGGGGAGGGGTATTTTATGATTTTGAAATTTGTTTTTGGGAATGGGTGAGAATAGAATATTCACTATTGTATAATTGCTGATGATAAACTGTTTTAGCAGGGCTCGACAAGATCTTTGATGGTAAGTTTTTGATTTTCGTAAGTGCTTTGATAAAACAGTACCCTGGTCCTTTGGGCAACTACGAAAAATAAGTTATATTATGTGTCAAGCCTTGTTTTAGCGACAAATTCAATTCAGACTTGGTGGTGTTATACTCAGTGATGTTAGTATATATACTTCTTATATCGTATTAATTTGTATAATTAATGGCATGTGATGCTGTGTATCCTGCGTACAGTAGTCGTAGTCCGTATTGTGTACAGTAGTCAGTATAACGTTCAGGAACGACTGTGGCTGATATTTGCATTGTTACAATTACTGAACTTCCACTATAATTTGCCATTCCTCGAGTTATTTACATACATAATGTTACTGTCATGATGTTGTTCATTATTGATGTTACTCCGGTGTATTTACTGTGTTGTGTGTCGGGTTAGTGCATGATTATATGTTAGTTATATGTTTCTTGTCTTCCATACATCAACGGTATGGAGTATTTTACGACCTAATATAAGGCATGTAAGGTGAGCACTCTGATAATATCCAGTTATTGAGAATGAATTTTATGACTTTGTGTTCAAGGATGGAACATTGGAGGATCTGGCATTGGATGTATTTATATATTTTACTGTATAGGTGGATATTTTCATGAGTTGAAAAGTAAGCGAAATTGAAATTTCGCAATATTGTGTGTGATTATGTTAGCGATTGTTTAAATTTCTTTGTAGCATTAATTAATTCTTTGTCGATATCCGCCAACATTTATGCTAGAGGAGGCAATATTTTTGTGTCATTAACTTAACCGCTTCTTTATAAATATGTTTTAATGTCTTGAATGATTATTTTGCTGTGCATGTCAGTCTTTTGTGTATTTTCTGCTGGACGATGCAGCCGATTGCAGCAATTTGCTCTTCCTACTGAGCGAATTGTATGGGCCTCATCGTGCATTGTATAGCTAAATGCAAGGTCATAGTGGGTCTGTGACATTGTAAATGTCCAGATGATTGTGGGCCTCCGACATTGTAAATGTCCAGATGATTGTGGGCCTCCGACATAGTAAATGTCCAGGCCTCCGACATCGTAAATGTCCTGATCATTGTGGGCCTCAGACATAGTAAATGTCCAGGCCTCCGACATCGTAAATGTCCAGGTCATATTGGGCCTCCAACATCGTAAATGTCCAGGCCACCGACATTGTAAATGTCCTGATCATTGTGGGCCTCAGACATAGTAAATGTCCAGGCCTCCGACATCGTAAATGTCCAGGTCATATTGGGCCTCCAACATCGTAAATGTCCAGGCCACCGACATTGTAAATGTCCTGATCATTGTGGGCCTCCGACATAGTAAATGTCCAGGCCTCCGACATCGTAAATGTCCTGATCATTGTGGGCCTCCGACATAGTAAATGTCCAGGCCTCCGACATCCTAAATGTCCAGGTCATATTGGGCCTCTGACAATGGTAAATATGCTTTGTATATATACCCGGTAATCCTTTTCAAAATATGTCTGATATAACAGGGATTTCCCCGACGCAGGTTTCTTGCATCTCTGACGCAATATTTTGGTGTTGGACCCACATTTGCAATTGTGTGTGCGTCCTCGGGACCCACAATTACCAACGGCCGCCGTAACTGGTTCGCTGCGTTTTTCAATTTACACATTATTGTATAAAATATTAATTGATTATTCTCCGCTGCGATAGGATTTGTTCCGAAGTAAACAGACTTTATTGTTACCCGGATGTCTGAAATGACGGCGCGGTCTAAAAAAGCAGACGACTAATAGCAATATCGCTGTCGACGCGAAGGTTTCGTACCCAACACAATTCGTACTCTGAAAAATTCGTACCGTTTGTGACAAAAGTCGGGAACAAAATGAAATTGTTAGGGTAGGCACATAGTTGTAGGTTACTCACTAGTGTATGGTACATCATACAAATGTTGAAAACAATGGTACATGAGATTTTGCTATTTTATTTATAAAATTGATCTAGTTTGATGCAGTAAACTTTATTCAAGCCCTTGAGCTAGGTTTTATCAGTTTTTAGGTTTTCAAAATATCAACAACCAAAATACATATCTGCTTATGAGGGACCCTAAAAATTTGCCCGGGACCCCCAAAATGCAAACCCTGAGGGTCCTGGGACCCCCATATGAAAATTCCAAGGGAAAACCCTGGATATATATATCATTGCTATTAAGCGAGTCATTGAAATTACAACACAAAAATGTATGAACTATGATATTACCTGATCTGTTTACTTCTTTGATAATTGAAGAAACTATTTCAAGTATTATCCTGTTTATCATGTTTTATATGTAGGTCATTATATACAGTCAACTCTCGTTATCTCGAATTTCACGGGACCGTGGAAATAACTTCGACATGACGACAATTCGAGATAGAATTTTCTGCGTCAAAGTTGCAAGTTTACTAATTTCTGTCATTTTACGGGTCGCCGCCATATTGCTACATCGTAAGAACGACATATTCGTGAGAAATGCTTAATTTGATATTTACGTACATGTATTGCTCTTTAATCATTTTTTACAAACAATTGTTTGAGGTGACATGCTAATTGATGTTTGGACGCAACTCGAATGTTCAGGACAAAAGGTCATGTTAGTGCATATTGTCGCAAACAAAAAATTGTTCAACAATGGTAGGCGCGAAAAGATACGATCAGAATTCGACCCGAATTCGACCTGAATTCGAGTTGAACAATACAATTAACGTGCAAATTAGTTAATCGGGACCAAATAAATAATTCGAGATAACGAAAAATTCGAGCCGAATTCGAGCCTTAACTTCAAGATAGGTCTCGATATTTCATATAGATGAAGAAGGAGAAGAATCGGGACTTGAAAAAAACTACGACATAACGGAAAATTCGATATAAGCGAGTTCGAGATAATGAGAGTTGACCTAACTTATCTTAACCTTTACAGCTAGTAGAAATGTATTCAGGGATTTGGGGATTTGGCCCAGTCATAATAAGCCCTGTGATTCAGGGAAAAAATCTGGTCTTTTGGTAATCTACTAAAAAAATGTTGGCAACTTCATGATTTCAAACATTTGTTCCTGGAATATAATGACCCCTACTACAAGTGTTAAGATTAATGGTAGGGCTAGTCCCTAATCCATGAACTCTGATTTATACCTGGATCACATAGGTCACATATTATACCCAGAAGTCGGATAATGTTAAAAACTTTGACACCCAACAATGTCTAAAGACTATGTATCCAATGTGTTCCGATGTCTAAGTATTGTGTAGATACCGGGTGCGGGCTGATGATCAGCATCAAATCTGGGACAGAGGGAGCCTGACCGGCATCGGACGATGATCATTCTATATGTCTGTTAGTTATAATTATGGCAATCATTGGATGATCAGTAACGAATCCCTTTTTGTTAAGCCACACATGGATTATGGCCGACAGTGCCTGGTATGCTGGCCGATCATAGGACTGTCGGTGATTGGATTTGTGACGCATAACCCATGTAGTTACTATTACTGCCTATAGAACATCATGGAAACAATAACCCGAACCTAAAACCTAGTAGTACTTAGTACAGTACTGTAGTACCCCTATTTATAAAGATCACTGATATAAATGCATAGATCACCCTTGAACAACTGATAGGTTACTATTGTGTTATATGTTAATCAGAGTTGTAAACTGGTTGTTATCTGAAAACTTATCTTTTGGGGAGCTTATTTTCAATTGTGAGAAAACATGATATCTTTAAGTTGATATAAGCCATGGTGAACTGTTGAATTGAAGTAACATACTTTATTGACTGTTTTAATGACTTCTTTCTATGGTTGATTGTCTTTGAAAGAGGGTTTAGGTTACAAGATATGCAGGGTCAGTGTAGTTTTTTGAATGCTTTTTCATTGAACTTTGACCTGTTAAAAAACTTAGAACATAAATTGCAATTACTTAGTTGATTGTGTTAGTGGATTATAGTACCTTATCAGTATACATACTGTCTAATCTGTGTTAGTTATGGTTTGGTCCTTCCCTGTATTAGGCATCTACCTACCTTAAGCAGCCATTTATGTTAAATTTGTCAGATTACCAAGGCTGCCCGGGTCAGCACAGTTGGTAGAGTGCAAGACATTCACCCACTGGGTTTGATACCAGGGGAGGACAGACTGTCATTATTTACAGTTTAAGTCACATGCTGTGTGTCCTGTACTGTAGACGACATGGTTTATGAAATTATGAGTACTAAAATATGTTGAGGACTTCAGTTTCGTAACAGTCAAAAGTGCACTTTATCAGATCAGAGCTACAGATAAGCTGCGTATTGGGGTAATTACCCAATTGATTTTCTTAAAAACCCAATTGATTTTGAGAGAAGGGAGTAAAAAAAAGCAAAGACAATCTGAAATACCAAAATAGAAAAGGGTGTCATAGTGAAAATTAGTACATAAAAGCTTATTTACCCTTTGAGTTTTATTAAATACCCAATTAAAATTTGTCAAAACCCAATCAAAATTGAAACTCGTGGGTAAAATACCCAATTGACTAAAATCTTATCTGTAGCTCTGGTCAGATATATGTCTGGATTGATCTTTATTATAAAGATGCTAATGGGCGTTGAATTATCATTATTTTCTTCACAATGTTCTCCTCTCATTTGAAACAATGTCTTGTTCTCGTCTGTTCTCATTTTTATAAAATTCAAATTAAGCATAATAAGTTATTATTATATATCTGGCAAGTTGGCAACAATGTTTGCAGTGTGCAACCTGGTAAAAACTAGTGTATGAAAAGGGTTTGTTTTGAAATAAACTTACATAATTATTGTTACTTAGCTATCAGCTGTTTGCCGAAATGTTTTTAGAAAATATTCTGGATTTTTTTATGAATCTAAAGAAGACTACATTTTGTACCAATGTGACTTCTAAGGCAGGTGACTGCGTAATACACTCTGGACCTACTGGTATCTATTCAAAATAAAATTTGATAATTGGAATTTTATAATAATATTATATTTGCTGCTTAATGAAGACAGGTAGTTGCTTAAATCAGGTGCAGATGATACATTTGTTTGTATTTAAAAGCATTTTATTTGTATTCTGTGACATATTCAATGATGGGTTGTCTATAATTCAGGAGACATTTACTGACATATGTAGGTAAACATGTTATGACTGTGATTTGGTTGAATTCTGAGTATTCTCATAAATTATGTACCGGTATGTTGATATTTAAGAAATCAGTTACATGAGTGAAATGTTACTTGTTTATAATAAACATATTTTTTTCTGCGAAACATTCTAGAAATGTTTATTTACACATCTGGTCAGGAATATACGCCTACAGAATGTTGTTTGTGCTTTCGGAGAGGTTTTTGTTTTGTATCCTAGTTTTTGGTTTTTGCCTAAATGCCTCGATTTCATTGCCAGAAAACAAGAAGCTAACTGGTGTCTAGTTGTGTAATTGGAACAAACTTGGCGTTATGTCTATACAGTATAAGTGTATGTTTTTGTGGGTCAAGAAAGTTAGCAAATTCTGAATTTCAGATATTTGGTGCGAGTAAATATTAGTACATTTGTAAATACTTCGTTAATTTCTTAGTACAATGTACCATGAGTTCTATGTTCAAGTATGAAAAATTTACGCTAGATGAAATATTAACAACTTTGTGATATTTACCAGCTATATATATTTCCACATAAGTATCTTTAAATTACCACTTTAATATAAAGACATCTATAGTCTTCAAATAGATAGTACATAGAATTATTGTTTTATTTATTAACATGTTATGGTAACTCAAACTGTGACATGTGCTATGTCATTTAGACATTGTTTTTAAGATATATAAAGATGATCACGTGGATTAAAATGAAAAGACTTTTTGGTCTATTGTTTGAGCACCCATATTTTAAGAATAAAAAGTTCAAACATTATAATTAAAAGACATTAAAAATGGTGTTAGTATATACCGGTAATTGTGTGTGTACTTTTATATTTTCAGTATTTTTACGTTGAATTTTTGAAACATTTTGTATTATTCTTAGTAGTATTTTTGTAGGCTACTAGTAATGTTTCTCTAGTTTCAGTATTAGAATTTGAAATATGTGATTCTTTTGCATAAATATTTTCAGTATTAAAACATTGAATTCAGTAATTATGTTTCTCTATTTTCAGTATTAAAATTACTAAATATATGAACCTTTTTCAGTATTAAAACCTTAAGTGCATTTTGAGTGCATTTTGTATATATTGTTGTTACTTGTATATTTTCAGTATGTTGTGTTAAGAAGCCAGAGAGGTATTTCATCATGATGATCTGATTAGATGTAACACGTTAGTATGTGATGATCTTATGTCACGTTCAATAACCAGATATCTATCAGGGGATAAACACGAGGAGCATCACTATGTTATGATGGAATAGTCATGTGCGCACTGTGTAACAATAATGAAGATGAAAGCGAATAACATGTTTCGAGATCAGGTATCGTCGGTGACTACTTGGTTTGAGAGTTGGAGTACGTGCGAACAGACTGTGGTGTTATACTCCTTATTGAAGGGGATACCACCTAGGCATTGTCGGTTCCTTGTACAAATGTTACAACAGCGGATCTCTGATGACAAGGAAGTGGAAACCCAGGAGGTGGAAGCTAATGACCCCAGTTAGTATTATTTACTGTACACATATTTTTCGCGTGGTTCCGAAAAAAATAGTGCTAATTAGGTGTGTTAAGTTAAAAGTATATTGAGCAAAACGTTAGCCCTGAATATCAAATCATTTTAGGTACTCACCTATACCGGTATATTCAGGTATTTGCCTAACCATACTCCCTCTAATGTTGTTGTGGGTTCAAGCAAAATATGCTATTCATTCTGTGAATTTTGTGGGGTGCAAACCATGCTTGTGGGGTGTGATCAAACAAAAGAAAGTACAAAATAAAACCCCATAATGTCAGATCAGTATGAACATGCATCTGCCTATCCTCCGATAAACCATCGTTTCAGTTGGTCAACCTTACATTTATTGGTGACTCTGAACTTACTGTAAGTCTGGAATTTACGTAAGAAACAACTTGGCTTCTTAAACTTTAGTCTGGAGGTCAAACGTTTATCAATGTTTTAATATCTACGACTTAAGTTAAATCAGGTATGAAATTATGGCTTTATGTCAATAGATTACAAATGTAATTGTGTTATGTTGGTTGAATACACTCATGCCCATGTACATACTGTTTAAGTCAGCTGGAATGAAATGTTAATTTCGTCACAACGTCCAAAGAATTTCGGCTTTAAGTCAATATGTGCAAGTCGAAATATAAAAGAATTAATAACTTAAACACATGATAAGTTTTGGTCAACTGAGATTTTGTAAGTATTAGGTTGCAGCTTAACTTGTTTGATAATTGAAAAAACTGACAAGGTCTAGTGAACAAGTCAAACATGATTTAGTTAATTGTATTGAAAATTTTAATTATTATTGATCACTTAATATACAGTACAACCTCTCGAGAGCGGCCCTTTGTACTGTAGAGAGACAACCTCTCTATAAGAACACTTTCAAAATTTCTCTAAGTTGGTATAATTTACTATAAGTTTAACCTCTGTATAGCAGCAACCTCATTGCGAAGGCCAATATTAGCAGCTCCTAGCTCCTAAAGGGTGTTTCTCTAGAAAGGTTCTTCTCTAAGTCTTAAAGATTATAAGTTCTAGAAAACTAGTTCCTGTATTACCATTTACTAAAAAAGGGGTGTTTTTTCCCTTTTCAAAGACCTTGGAGCCCATGATCCCCATAGTTTGTTTCATATTTCTTTTGGGGTCAGCAGGTCAAAGATCACAATCACCTTAAACATAAATGACGTTTGGTTGCTAATAGGGAGGGGGGGGGGTGATATTTACTTTAATTTCATAACTAATAACAGTATTCTTATAATATAATTCTATAACTATATTTGGTGATAAAACAATTCGGTTGAATCTTCTACCCTGTATCATGTTAAAAGTACACCATAACTCTACATTAAATTAATGCAGACATCTTCTTACCTTGATGAGTCAGAAATGAGAAATCGCCCAGAAGATCCGTCGAGTGCATCTTCAAGAACTTCAATGATATTATATATAAATAAAAAAAAAGTGAATTTCGAGGCAAAATGGCAATTCTCCAATACGCTTCTTACTGCAGTATATCTTATGTAAGTTAATGATTTCACTGTTTCTTCTTGAAATTTATTGCTTACAGTGAGAAACGTTTGTCGGTTAATTTATTTACCTGTAGAATATAAAATGTTTCAGAATCATGATTTTCTCCCCGCAGGGAACCTGTTATGTCACTGTGTACTTTTGTTGGGAAGTTCCTTCGTGATTTATGTTGCTTGAAGTTCTAACATTCCTGCAAGGCTGATCTTGATATATATAATATTTGCCTGATTTTAAATGCCATTCCGTTCACTGGAGTGCACATTTCTTGTCAGTTGATTGTGCATACTCTTTTGTAAGAGTGGGGTATCATTGTTTAGGTGTGATCAAGTCCTCAAACCCTGTCTGATTGGAAACAAGTGATTTTTTTGGGCTATTTTTGGGACCGAATACAGGCCCCTTCCCCTAGCAAAATAACCTCCATTTTTCCCAAAAAATCTTAATTTTTTCCCAAAAAGTATGCATATTTTCCCCCTTTTGTGCTCGCAGGTTTCAAAGCAACAACAGTATACCGGTACATGTAGCTGTTTTAAAGTCAAAACAATATATTTTCTAACTTGCAAAGGTCGTTGCCTCATATGACTAGTGTGTTATCAGTAGAAAATACTAAATATGGCCACTTTTAACCCAAACTAACTTTTTTAATAATTCCCAATTTCGCGAATTGTCGTGCTAAAATTTCCCAATTTTAAAGGCACAGGCCGCTTAATTTTCTTCAAGAAAAATCACTGGAAACATAGGGACCAGTTCAGTATGAAGTCCTCAAATTTGATTGGGCGAGGTTGTCCTTGAACTGCCTTTGTCAACCCTATATTGCTTTTGAGGTCAAAGTTTAAGGTCACCCTGACCTTAATGTTAAATGACTAGTTGGTTGTCCACATCTTTCTGTTTTAATATTTCATATTTTTTAACGCCCTCACTTGGTAAAGTATTTGGACAATAATTTTCAATATTGCTGGGTTTCTGTTTCAGATCTGCCAGGAACTGCCAGTTTGGCTCTTGCCAATTGCCCAACTAAATATATTATGTTTATTCGTGTATTGGCCAGTCTTATGCCCCTGACCTTCATGAGTTATGGTTCTTTAATTGTGGTACTTTTTGAATATTGATGAACTTTTTATTTGTTGGTATTTATTTTGTATTAGGCCTAAAAAAAAAATAGTTGTGTTTCTGGTGGCATGGCCAAAAATAATAGGGTCGGTAGGTAGGCATTTTTTTTTTTTTTTTTTTTTTTTTTTTTTTTTAGTGTTGGCAGGTTCCTTGACTAAGAACTATGGTATATAAAAAAAACACACAGTTGTAGTTGTCAGTTCTTTATTAACAAGACTACATTTATATTGAGTCCATAATCGAATGTCAGATTGATTCAAGTTAAATGAAGCATCTCACACAACACGAGTAAACTTAACTAAAAACAGCTGAAACGGAATTTCAATGAAAGAACCCGTGTACTGTAGGGGTTGTGGTCATGATGGTGAACAAGTATGCAAAGTACCAAAGCAATATGTCAATGCACTTCGAAGATATAGGAAGTTAAAAAAACTATACCTAAACTTTAGCATTTGCATTTCTTTAAAAACCTGTCAGTCATTCGGACTGACAGAAACAAAAAAGTTGTCTGTCCGATCAAACATTTGTCTGTCTGAAAAAATGAAGATAGATGTAAAGATAATGCATGTTTTTCTTAAATTGCCTATTAAATTCAGAGGTAAATAATTAAGGAATGCATTGTTAGCTTTAACACACAGTAAACAAGTGATTTCAAATGGGCCTAATTAGATAGTTTGCCTTTTTACAATGGACTTATTCAGCCCATTCAATGAGCATATGTCAGACAGGACTTTCTGTCAAGAGAAAGGTTATTTTCATTTTACCATTAAATATCAAACATCTTTAAACTAAATCACAATTTCGTGTTAAAAAGACCCGTCGCAAATCGTCAAAACTAAAAAAATTCAGACTGGATGCACGTCGCAAAAATTCCGGAATCCGTACCGTGTACTACGGGTTTTATCCGCTTCCAAAAAATAATAAGTTTTCGCGACCTTCATTCCGCAGAAAATTGTTACATTTTTGACGATTTCGGAGGGATTCTTGTTGCATCTCGACAAGGATTTGCCGAAATACATTCGTGTTTCATTCTTTACAATAGTCTTCAACTACGATGTGGGAATATCACCGTCCAGACTCAAAATCTCCGTCGGTCAAACGGTCCGACATTCAGTCAAATTTTGCCGGACCAAAACATTTTTGTCGGTCAGGACCGACGGTTTTCACGATGCCTGGAATAATGTCGATGTCATCTTCACACGTAATATCGAGACAAACATCGGCGATATTCGTTATCGTCTGCCAATCATCCACAATAAAAAAATACGATCGGCAGTCAGAAAATAGGGTCGGTCGGGCCACCGGAAACAGAACTATTTTTTTTTTAGGCCTTATTCAAATATTGACAACTACTGTAAAGTTTAATGAAATACAGGTATTTTATATGAAGTGGCGTATGAAGTTGAATTCATACACTTGAAAAACTCCTTTACATATAGTTCTACAAGATTTACAATTTTTGAGGTCGAGGCCATCTTGTCCAACACCAATTAAATGTTTATAGTAGTGAAACTGCCAACTTTCATGACTGCAGAGTGCTATTTTAAGGAGCTTATAAAAGTTATCTCTTAGGCATGTCTGTCAAAAATTTGCATGTGAACTTGTTTTGATAAAGACTCATGAATACTGAATAGTCTAGTGTTTAAGTTTTAATCTTGTTCCTGCATGAATTTCTTCTCAAGTTTCAGATTTACATAAATTTTTATGCTGGTTTTTCTGCTTTGTTTTTAAAACATTTTTGAAATTATTCATATCAAAGTCGGGTTTCTAAAAGGTGGATTGTGTAGAGCTAAAAAATTCTCAGGAGGTGAAGGCTGTATGCTCCTTACCCATTGTCCATATTGCTCCTTACCCATTGTCCATATTGCTTCTTACCCATTGTCCATGCTCCTTACCCATTGTCAATATTGCTCCTTACCCATTGTCAATATTGCTCCTTACCAATTGTCCATATTGCTCCTTACCCATTGTCCATATTGCTTCTTACCCATTGTCCATGCTCCTTACCCATTGTCAATATTGCTCCTTACCCATTGTCAATATTGCTCCTTACCAATTGTCCATATTGCTCCTTACCCATTGTCCATATTGCTCCTTACCCATTGTCCATATTGCTACTTACCCAATGTCCATATTGCTCCTTACCCATTGTCCATATTGCTACTTACCCAATGTCCATATTGCTCCTTACCCATTGTCAATATTGCTCCCTACCCATTGTCCATATTGCTCCTTGCCCTTTGTTCATGCTCCTTACCCATTGTCCATATTGCTCCCTACCCATTGTCCATATTGCTACTTACCCATTGTCCATATTGCTCCTTGCCCAATGTCCATATTGCTCCTTGCCATTTGTCCATGCTCCCTACCCATTGTCCATATTGCTACTTACCCATTGTCTATATTGCTACTTACCCAATGTCCATATTGCTCCTTGCCCATTGTCCATGCTCCTTACCCATTGTCCATGCTCCTTACCCATTGTCCATATTGCTACTTACCCAATGTCCATATTGCTCCTTACCCATTGTACATATTGCTCCTTGCCCATTGTCAATATTGCTCCTTACCCATAGTCTATTCATCTCCTTACCCATGGTCTATACATCTCCTTACCCATTGTCTATTCATCTCCTTACCCATTGTCCATATTGCTCCTTACCCATTGTCAATATTGCTCCTTACCCATAGTCTATTCATCTCCTTACCCATGGTCTATACATCTCCTTACCCATTGTCTATTCATCTCCTTACCCATTGTCCATATTGCTCCTTACCCATTGTCAATATTGCTCCTTACCCATAGTCTATTCATCTCCTTACCCATGGTCTATACATCTCCTTACCCATTGTCCATATTGCTCCTTACCCAATGTCCATATTGCTCCTTACCCAGTGTCTATATTGCTCCATACCCCTTGAACATGCTCCCTACCCCTTGAACATGCTCCTTACCCTTGCCCATGCTCCTTACCCATTGTCCATATTGCTCCTTACCCATTGTCCATATTGCTCCCTACCCATTGAACTTGCTCATTACCCCTTGAACATGCTCCTTGCTGCTTATAACTTCAAGCTAAGACCACATTTAAAAACAAAAGCCCACTTGATAGTCCAGTGATTGAGTGTTTGCTTTGACTTGGAGTGGTCTAATGTGGTTTGATCCCTCAGACTGACCTGTTTAGCAAATAAGATTAGAACTGGGCATGTTTTAACAAAAGCTGTTTATTTATCTTCAGTCTTGATGCCTGTAGCAACTTTGTTGCTAGGTTGCATCACCGGTTAAACTGCAGCATGGTCCACTAGCACTTATTACATATACTGGTAATCTTTTATAATTTTGACACCTTTCATTCCAGTTAGACAGTTAAAGTGAAGAGATATGCTTGTATAGAGACAGAAAGTAAACGGATCCATTGAAATCTATTAATGGGATATTTGACATGCTTTAATTGTCAGCTTACATAGATATGAATATTTTATTGAAATACGATGGCAGTTTCCCAAAAAATATTTGATGATTAAAGCACTATCGATTTTTTTTCTTTACTCTTCACGAGTTACCTATAGTAATGCAGGTTATATTTGCTTTATTTGGTATTTAAAATCAAAAGTAGTAATCACAGATTTTAGTAGGCGTGTCCAATTTTATGACCTTTAAATATACCATCATCGAGGAAATGTTCACGGATTAATTCTAAATATAGTATAATATTTCATCAGAAGTCTGTCACGTTTTCCTTTCAAGTTAACTTAGATTTAATATTCTAATTTTATTTTTTCACTACTGAATAGGCTACTGGATATAGCTTACATTTATGATGGAATATTCATGTCAGAAATCAAGTAAATTGTCAGACTTCTACCATAATGTTTCAAATAAATGCTCCTAAATGTTAAATTGATGGCTCTTGGGTTGAATTGCATTTAAATGATAGGGTTTAAATTTTACTTCTGATGTCACTCACATTTTTATGATACTATATTATCAGTCTTATGATATTTTAAATCTGATTAAATTACAATTGGCTATATTTAAACTGTTTATGTACTGAAAAACAGCTTGCTTTGAAGTAGTCATTGTTGCTTGATTCCTTGTTTTTTCTTTTTTTTTAAGTTTGTGTATATTTACTTGGTATATAACTCATTATCATATTAAAAAGTTACTAACTAGCTCAATGGCCAGGGCTGGACACTAACACTGGTCCGCTGGTCCGAGACCAGTGAAAATCCAGAAGGACCAGTGAAAATTCTGAAGGACCAGTAACTGTCCTATTAACAAATTGGGCGCATTTGCCCTGTCGGACAAAATAGTTAGTGTCTAGGCCTGATGGCTAAAACTACCTACTATTCAATTTACAAAAATAAGCAAGTAATAAAGATTACATTAATTTTATCTATGAATTTTTTTTACAGTAACCTTGTAAATTATATAAATAAATAAATAAATAAATAAATAAATAAATAAATAAATAAACAAACAATAAACCCATAGTTTCACCACCTTGTTTGATTTCTAAAGATGCTGCGTAAAAGCATAGCACCGCTTCTAGTAGTCTACACATACATGTGGGGTGAATGTATAAATGTAGCATCTAATCTGTGAATGGTAAATTCTAAGTCACTATAGTATATATCAACATGAATCAGTTCCAGAGTTTGGCAAATTGTCTGTCTACCTGACATGTCTAATAAACATATAATGGTTGAGCTCAAAATATCAATAAAATTATGTATAGTTATACTGTATTTATATATAATAGAAACATGTAAGGCTTACAGTCTAGCCTGTCGAAGCATCCTCTTCAGGGACATTATCAATATCATACATTTACTTTGGGGGGGGGGGGGGGGTTAATGCAGTTTCTCAATGATTTTTTAGTTATTATACAACAGTAGATTGACCTATAAAACCAGTTTTCCTGGACTGTAGCCTTATTAGTACAAACTACTAACTAGTAGCCCCTCCACAAGGTACCAGCAACTCCTCTACAACTAGTGGCCCCTCACCAAGGAACCAGCAATTCCTCTACAACTAGTAGCCCCTCCACAAGGAACCAGCAACTCCTCTACAACTAGTGGCCCCTCCACACGGAACCAGCAACTCCTCCACAACTAGTGGCCCCTCCACAAGGAACCAGCAACTCCTCCACAACTAGTAGCCCCTCCACAAGGAACCAGCATCTCCTCCACAACTAGTGGCCCATCCACAAGGAACCAGCAACTCCTCCACAACTAGTAGCCCCTCCACAAGGAACCAGCAACTCCTCCACAACTAGTGGCCCCTCCACACGGAACCAGCAACTCCTCCACAACTAGTAGCCCCTCCATAAGGACTCTGCAACCCCTCCACAACTAGTACCCCTCCACAAGGAACCAGCAACTCCTCCACAACTAGTGGCCCCTCCACAAGGAACCAGCAACTCCTCCACAACTAGTAGCCCTCCACCAGGAACCAACAACTCCTCCATATGTGGAGGAAAATTAGAATTATATTTCAATTTTAATGGAAGGTTATTACCTACCACAACCCTTAGGGAATCAAATCCAGATCCCTGTTACAAATCTTTTGATAAGGCCACTACAGTAGCTCAGGTTTGACTTTATTAACCTACATATCCTTGGCAAACTGTACTTTATACAGTCATGAATGTACTGTATCACACATTAAGATACTTTATCCCACCTCCCTTCATTTGTTTTTGTAGATTTTAAAAGAATATATTTATCTTTTTTGTTTTTTTTGGCCACTTGACCTGTTATCTGGGAATGTCATACTGTAATGTCCAGGTGGCTGGCTGTAGGCAAGTTTTTGTGATGATCTCAAAGTTTAGATAGGGAGAAAACTGGTGTGAATCATTATGCTTGTCAACACAGAACATTCATTCCATTCATTAAAATACAAACTTTACTTTTTGTCTTGTTTACTCTATGTATGCGAAACCTCAGTAAATTAATGTCCACATAGTCCAGTCAGGGTAAAAATTCAGTGACACAGAGGTCGAGTCCACTATCATGTGTAAAACCAATTATAAATTAGGCTTATACTGTACCAACAACTATAACTTCAATGCTTAACTAACATACTATATATATTCGTTCTACCTGTTCAGACAATGATTGTTATCTTTTGTGTGCACATAAACTGCAACATCACTGTCACAATATCCTTACTAGACTGTAGGATCATTAAATTTTGTTCGATAATTGGAAACCTAACAATTTGTTTAGGCCTGAATCTGGTTGTCAGTTAAAGAGCCAAATAGTAGATCTATCTAACTAAATGTTAATGTTATATAGACAATCAACTAAAATCATTGTGTTCTAAAATAATTTTCAAATTTTTATTCACTTCAATTTTTAAACGTTTGTTGAACCAGGTGTAAATTCTTACTGCAGGGCTTTTTTCAAAGGTAGGGTCCTAGAGGAAGGGGCCTTTTCTTTAAATTTGAGGAAAAATAACTCATAATTTTGGCAAAAGGGGAAGAAACAACTTGATATAAATTGAGTTTTAGGGGAAAACTACATGATTTTAAAGAATTTCCCTGAAAAGAAGACGCCTGTTTGGCTGTTACGCCCCTGCTGTAGAAGGAAAAAAAGCCCTGTACTGGTATGTTATATTTTAAAATAAATGCTGTCGGGTACCAGCTATCACATACAAATTATTTGACGAAGATAAAAGTGTCAATAATCTTAAAAATTGTATTCAGTGTAAGTGTTTGATATAAGTCCAAATACGTCAAAAGATTTGTCAAGCCTACTCATTACAGCTGATTGATAGACAACAACTATGAAAACACATCGAAATTTCTCTGTAGTGATGTTCTTACAGGCCTCAACAAATATTTATAAAAGCACTCGTCCTGCAATATAGACAAAGAAGAAAACCTCAAAATCTTACTTGTCCTGCTATATAAATAAAGAAGAAAGATATTGTGCAGGACCAGCGGACAAGTGGATTCATTGTGGCCTGTCTTGTGTATTTAAGTATTCTAATATTTCTACGTCAATTTTAACATTGTGGGCGTTGCTATTAGTATCATGGATGTGATGTTTGCTTGTAGGCTTATCACTATTTTCTCTTAAGTCTAGAACGTCCTGTAAATTAACCTATAGGTGTTAACCTTGTTATGCTGAAGCATTTGTTTAATCATATTTTGTCGCTAATCTTTCTAGATACTTCTTTTCACTCTGGTAATAAGCTGTGAGATAATTATATTTGATCCGGTTAATGAAATAAAGTGTTATTTGATTAAGATGAACTTCCTATTTTGTGTCCGTATTAATTTGTATCTACTAAAATACTTTTGCTATGGTCATTAAAATACTTTTGCTATGGTCATTAAATTTAACAGGAATCTTTGTCAGCATTACATTGTGAATTAAGTTGTGAGATTTTTGCTGCTTGCACCATGTTTTGACATAGTTTGGGTCCATGCTGAAAACTTGTTTTATGGTGTTTCTCAACGGACAAGCAAATAACTCTTTATGTTGGCCTTCTTATTTTACTGTATCGACTTGGGAGTCTGTCCAGGACTCTATTGTGGAAAGCCATGTTTTTCTCAGAATGTCACATCCACTTAAATGTGTAATTTTGCCCCAAACTTATCTAGTACAAGTAGTGTATTTTATATTTATGTGGAAGTTCTCTTACACTATTTTCCTCACTATCTTTAGTAATATAATAGTGTAAGTGTTGCATGGTTTATATACAGATCTACATTCTGAGACCTTTCTGTCAAAAGCTGTTTGATTTTGATATCTAGGTAAAGAAAAGAGATAAAAGTGAATGAGGCTCTCATGTTATCAACACTACTATGTGCTAAAGAGTGAAAGTCGCTACCATTTATAGGTTCTGTTAATAACAGAGTCAACTATCTTCAAGTTCTATTAAACCTACTGATTTTATTGACCTGTAGTATTGACTTGTAAGTGTTGACTTGGATTCCATGATGTAGGCCAAGCTTAAGTACATCTGATTGGTTTTACGTCCCGTAAAAAAACCTTATGTTTAAAGTTATTATTTTTTAAGCCATTTTTCAACCACCCCTTTGGCCTTAACTACTCCTTTCTTTTTAGTTGTTGGTCGTGTTGTTGTTGTTGTTATTGTATTGTAATAGTTGTTGGTCGTGTTGTTGTTGTTGTTATTGTATTGTAATAGTTGTTGGTCGTGTTGTTGTTATTGTATTGTAATAGTTGTTGGTCGTGTTGTTGTTATTGTATTGTAATAGTTGTTGCTGATGGTTTGTTGTTGTTAAGCTGTAGTTGATCCTTAGAATTTAGTAGTATACTCAGGGGTTCTACACTTCCGGATTAATCCGGAATTCCGGATTTGCTGCTTTTGAAAGAATGAACTTTTGTTCAAAAAATGAAAGTTATTTGATGAAAAAATACCAAGTATTGACTGAGTTATGGTCATTTGAAATTCTATATGCTTAATTTTGACAATATAACAATGTTTGAAACAGAGGTTTAGTGTTGGGATGTATGCTAATGGCATCCAAAACATATGTGCGTCTTATTTTCAGGATTGGGCATAAGGCCTCAGTAGAACCCCTGTATACTAGTACATGATTGTACAGTACAATCTCTCCACTGTGGCCCTACCTTTAGTAGTATACTAGTACATGATTGTACAGTACAATCTCTCCACTGTGGCCCTACCTTTAGTAGTATACTAGTACATGATTGTACAGTACAATCTCTCCACTGTGGCCCTACCTTTAGTAGTATACTAGTACATGATTGTACAGTACAATCTCTCCACTGCGGCCCTACCTTTAGTAGTATACTAGTACATGATTGTACAGTACAATCTCTCCACTGCGGCCCTACCTTTAGTAGTATACTAGTACATGATTGTACAGTGCAATCTCTTCACTGCGGCCCTACCTTTAGTAGTATACTAGTACATGATTGTACAGTGCAATCTCTCCACTGTGGCCCTACCTTTAGTAGTATACTAGTACATGATTGTACAGTGCAATCTCTCCACTGCGGCCCTACCTTTAGTAGTATACTAGTACATGATTGTACAGTGCAATCTCTCCACTGTGGCCCTACCTTTAGTAGTATACTAGTACATGATTGTACAGTGCAATCTCTCCACTGTGGCCCTACCTTTAGTAGTATACTAGTACATGATTGTACAGTGCAATCTCTCCACTGTGGCCCTACCTTTAGTAGTATACTAGTACATGATTGTACAGTGCAATCTCTCTACTGCGGCCCTACCTTTAGCAACAATCTCAATTAACAGTATCATTTTGTTTCACATTTAATAGTAGCCATTTACTTAATTTATATTTTACCTCTCCATTGCACCAACCTCTGTACAGCAACCAAATTTTGTATTTTCCAATGGGGGTTGTTGTAAAGAGGTTGTCCTATATAATCTACCGTTATACAGTTACTTTGTATTTCTCACTGAGCATACATTGACCTTCTCGGTGTTTCCAACTTTCCAGGCATTCCTTCCTTCTCAGAATATTTGAGTTGAAACAAATACCTTAACAGAAGGAATTCTCTAAGATCTGATAGAGAGTTTACTTGATGTGGGAGGGAGTGGGCTGAATTAAGCATTATAAAATACAGGCTACACTATTTTACTTCATTAAGTGAATGTCATTTCCCTCTTGATCACTTAGGATTCCAAGGATTAAATTATTTTTGGGTTTGATTAGCAAGCGGGTGGTTGTCACTCACTGTGGGTTTATGGGTGGGATATGTGGGCTGGCTGATGTTTGTGTTGGGTTTTGGGTGGCTGTGGGTGAATGGATGTGTGGGTTACTAAGGCGGGTGTCATCATTTTCTGGTGTCTCATATTATTATATTATCTCCGACAGTGCTTCAGTTAGCTATAGTCATGGAACTTAACAGGAATATTGTTTGTACACAAAATTCTTCCTACCTTCCCACCTGTTTTTAAGTCGGGTAACTATAAAAAATATTAAGATCAGTCTTATGTGCTGGTAAAGTCATGCACTTTAACATTATATAGTTCAAGTTGTATTAGCACTGAATAACTGAACAAAATAATTATTATTAATGTGATTTGTAAAACCATGATTATAATTAATATTTGTTTATTTCTCATTAAAAATGATTGTTTGTTTATTTTCAGCGTATATTTGTAACTTACGACAGGAACCGAAGGAGAAAGTGATTCAAGAACTACTAATACATCTTCCCTTGCTTCACTCGGGTAACACGAACGCCAAAAATGAATATCTTAACCTTATACCCAAGATTCTCTCTCATTCCATTGAACACAGTGTATTTATCGAGGAAAGTCGTCAACTATTGTCATACTCACTTATTCATCCTGCCATTACATCCGAGGAAAGGTCAAAGTTCAATATGTGGCTGGGCCACTTGGAGGAACGATTTAGTAACAATCAATATCATTCACCCCAACAGACTCAATGCCAACCCGACGACCTCCAAGGTCAAGGTCAGGCACCGTTTTCACATCAGCCCGAGTGTTTGAATTCTTTGCGGACGCATGTAACATTATCGAAACAGAATTCTGTTGGAAGTGCGCAGTTAAACGGCTGGAATAACGCTATGTTTCAGTCAAATGAATCATTAAACATGAATGGCGTTGACTCCCAAGGTCATTCTGGTAGTCATGGAAATCTCTATGGACGTGGTCATTCTGGGCAGCAGATTCAGACAGTTAGCAGTACGTCTGGACATACCCCTCTACAGGCAACATTGTCAGCCCCGCCTAACTTTAACACCGTCGTGCCACCAGCAACATCCCACACATGTAAGTATTCATATTTTGTGACTTCATTTTCCTTATAATGTAACTACTTTATACCACATAGGATACTGATATAGTGCATGATGATCTACTACTCAATTATTAATGTGCCCTGTCAGCTGAGGCTAAGGCACAGATGGTAGACAGCTACATGTGAGCTCTAGTCACTGTCAAGTCTCTTTACTGTAATTTCTATAAGCCTTGAAAACTTAACTCAGGGCTCGACACTAACACTGGTCCGCTGGTCTGAGACCAGTGAAAATCCAGAAGGACCAGTGAAAATTCTTGAGGACCAGTAACTGTCCTATTTACAAATTGGGCGCTTTTGCCCTGTCGGGCCAGTGGCCAAAATAGTTACCGTATTTTTGCATGTATAAGACGCACATTTTTCCTCCCAGAATCGAAACCAAAAGTTAGATGCGTCTTTTACAATGATATAGCCATTTTCCAAGTCTCCATCGGTAAAAAACGAACTTTCATGATGTCCACCATTTGTAATAAAGGGGAAATAATTCGTACTGGTTTGGTAGTGGCTAAGTGCCGTACCGTTCCGTACATTATGCGGATTTTAATACCGTTGTATTTACGATCAATATAAAAATTTATAACTAGATAATTTATACATTTTTACTAAAATAATATTAATGAAAGTGTTTATAAAATAAAATAATGTTTTTTTTAAAAGCAATCAATACTGTTTCACTCTAAATGGCCCTACTTAGCAAGTTTTGCAAACAGTCTAATTACCGATTTGGAGTTGGATGTGTGCCATGTTTGCTAATTGACAAGGCTATTAATATCCATTGATAAGTTTAAGAAGGTGTTGACATGATGTTGAGAAGGTGTTTGCAAACTTGTGTTGAAAAGTTGTGACCCATTGTGATAATAGAGTGGAGATTTCAATGCTTACTCATACACTTTTGACACATGTCACAAACATGCTTCTCTGTTGTCAATATATTAACAACACTATTCACCATTCTTGGTTGTCAATAAATAAAAACAATTGCAGTGGTCCTATATTTTATTTTGGCACCAGTTAACTAGTAATTATCACAATTTGGTAATTTTTACGGCGCGCCGAAAATACGAAAATGGCGGACGAAAATACGTTTTTTTACTGTTTTTACTCGTATTTTCACAATTATTGCTCGATTTCCTTCAAATTTTTTTCCTCTGATTCTCCTCTCATTTTTTACCTGCGTGCAATACACGACCGCGACTTTTACATGGGATTTTACGGTAGTGTCTAGGCCTGTAACTGTCCTAAAATAATAAGGCTTGTGACTGGTGACTTGTGACCAGTTGGTTGAAATTTCAACCGGTATTGGTGTGAATGTTTGACTCTTTTCTGTTTTGTTTATGAAATTCTCGTACTGATGCGATTTATTTATTGGTTTGACTGGGTTTCGGCCATTTTGAAATTTTGGGAAGTCTGTTTCCAAGACTGTTTATTGTAATCCTGTTTACAAGTGGTCATCATATAGTGATCAACAATTTAACTAAACTATTTATAAGTCTTTTCAATGGGATAAATCAATATTTAATCTTGACGAGTGAAATATCGATATGTTTATACAAATCGTCAAGTCTTTCTGTCGTAAGTTTGATCTCCTTTTGTAAAGCAACTTAACAGATAAGTTTTATTTGTCTAATTAAGCGTGCCAAGTCATTTGCATCAATAGTAAATTTTGATAATATTTGGATAAATAGGTATAAATTCAGATGATTTGTGTTTTTGATTGAATGTTTTATATATTCATGTATACATGCCTGTAGTCAATGTACCGGTTAGCTTATCTTTGTGGATCAAATAAAGTATTAAAAGAATGTGTGTCACCTGTCTATATGTAGGTAATACTATATAACATAATGTAATGTATCCATCTACATTTAGAGCTGCAGCCATGATCCAGTGGTTAGTACGCTGGATTTGTAACCCGGTGATCCTGGTTCGATTCCCGGTCACGGCAGGTCTTGCCCTTTCCATGAAAATTTGGCAACGTATGCGATGTCGATTTTCCTTCGTATGTTGATATTAAGCTGAAAAAGGTGTTAATTGCACCCGGGCCTACTTCTTTTCGTGTCATTGAACTTTTTTACCTCCCTCGAAGATCAAGGCTATTGTTCTCTGCAGTGTGTACCATGGCATGTTTTTGATTAAGGTGTAATATTACTAATAAATATCTAATTAATGTCTGTCACACTTAACCAGTTATACAGGTTTATCGCTTATATATCAGAATGTTTCTATATAAATATGTTGGGGGTACACATACGGACATCTACATACTTTATGTGGACTTTATCTTGCCCACCATCTATATATTTACATTACATGTGCATTGAATTGTATGAATTGTTTTCTATATACATAGGTGTCTATCTTAGTACTGCTTGGTGCAAAACTATCGTACCTACTTTAATATTGCAACTGATTTGATTTAATCTTGCTTGAACTCATTAAAGTCTTCACATGACTGATTTGAAGTAGTGGGGTATGTATTGCTTTGCAAATGTTGGTCTGTTCAAGTTGGTAGACCAATGTCCTATTGAGAACCTGGGTATAATCTGGACTTATAGTTACCAAATGGTGAATATCTGCCAATCAACCATTTTGAGGTCACAGCAGTTGAAGGTTAAGGTCACTTCAGTAACCAGTTAGGACCAACTGACTACCTATAGCAGGCATAATCCATTACCTCTCTTGTTATTATATCATGCTAAAATTTGACCTTCCACAAAAGTTTGACAATTTTCCTCCGCATCTGGAGAAGTTGTAGGTTTCTGGTGAAGGAGTTAGTTAGTACCTACAGTAACAGGCCAAATTTTCTCCCTGTCCATTTTGCCCCCGGGAAAAACTGGCCGGGGGGGGAAAGGACCACTACACCGGTTAGGATACGATCCTGGAAAACAGATTAGTTGAATTGGCCACTGTGTATTACTGAAAGTTTTTTGAAAAAAAGCGTTAAACTTGTAATCAACAAACAAACTGGTTAGGATACAGTCCAGGAAATTTGGTTTGGTGAATTGGCCGCCATGTTTAACTGAAGAATTGTTGAGATACAGTGTTTTAAAATCTGAATATACATACATATGTATCTGAATATCTGAAACATTAATGACGTTCTGCAGTCTATCAACTTTTTCTGAAGTAATCCCTTTATAATTGTCCCGGAGTATTGAGTAAAGAATGATTAATGAAGCAATATTTTGTCTTCAGACTTATTTATACATTTATGTAGGTTATCTTTGGAAGCAATTATGAAATGCTGCCTAGTTATTGATTAGGTGACATTTCTGGAACAATATTTAGAATAAAATTAATGTTTATACCATATCTGGTGTCCTTGAGCGGAGCTTGCTGAGCTGAGTTTTGTCTTGCTGTGCTAATTGACTTGTGACTTTGCCAAGTATTCGCAGAATGATTTTTTTAGTACTATCATTATGTTAGATGTAGCTTGTTTGTTGCACAGGCCTCAACAAATATTTATAAAAGCACTCGTTCTGCAATAAAGACAAAGAAGAAAACTCCAAAATCTTACTTGTCCTGCAATATAAATAAAGAAGGAAGATATTGTGCAAGACGAGCGGACGAGTGGATTCATTGAGGACTGTTGCAGATGTAACCTTTATAGATGTCTTGTTACCTCAGAACTCAACTAAGTTTGTTGAGTAAAAAATCCATGGCTTTACTGCAGATGTAACCTTAGATAGCTTGTTAACTTAGAGCCTCAGCTAAGTTTGGTCTGTAAAAAAGTGTGGCTTTAAGTAGGTTTATTACTGTAATTGTCTGTATGAAAAAAATGTTATCTTCAAGTGATCTCAAATTATGTACAAATTGTAGTAATAAAGTAGTAAAGGTTCGTTAGGCCAAGGTAGATACATTTCTAGATTAAAGTCTCCCCAGTGTGCCTCATGCCACTGAAGTCTTATGTTTTAGGCCGAAATGAATAAATATAAAAATTTCGGGTTCTTGTCCCGATATTTTAAAAATATGAATAGTAGACTAATGCAGGAACAGAAATTGTCAACATTCTGTGTGGATGTTTTTCATACCTGGGAACCACTAACAAATGGATAAAATGAATATGCAT
Organism: Spisula solida; assembly: GCA_947247005.1. Classification (NCBI taxonomy): domain Eukaryota; kingdom Metazoa; phylum Mollusca; class Bivalvia; order Venerida; family Mactridae; genus Spisula; species Spisula solida. The sequence goes on from OX365945.1 coordinate 57,441,687, forward strand.
GGCCTTAATTCAAATTACCACCTATAATACCTTGAATGATATGTGTAAATATAATATTTGCATAGTTTATGATGTAATAGTATTTGCATAAGTACTTGTCTTAGAAGATGTTAGCAAAGAATGGAAGATTTTCAAGTCTCCTGCAAAAGTTGAAGTGTTGATGTACGAGTATCAAAGTTGAGCTCATTTGAGAGAATACCCAGTAATCTGGCCTGTCAATCTCTGTCTAAATCTGAAGTTCGAGCTCTTGAAATTTTACTGTAATAAACTTACTAATGTTCCTGTTTTGTGATGCCAATTTATAGTGATTGTCCTGTCTGTCTGTTCGATTGTCTGATCATCCGTCCTTGCATCCATCTCGAAATGTTACCCAAAACATTCAAGTCTTTGAAACCCAAATATTTTAATAATCCATCAAGGCATTGCTTTCAAACATGGCATACTTGTTTACCATCATAAACACCTTACATTGTTAACGCCATGGTAACTCTATCCAATAGTTGAACAGAATCTATAATGGCTCCTGATTGACTTAGCTAATGATTATGCACACCTGGCTTCACCAGGGCTTATAAGCAAGCGCTGCCTTGTTCCCAAATATTACGAGTCTGACAGGGTACTGAGACACAAATGTGTATGAAGGCCGGCCTAAATGTAGATATCGATAAAATTAAATGAAATCATGATCTTGGTTTTATGTTAATGAAAATATTGATTTATAGTATATAAATAGCTGCTAAATAAGTTCATAGAATGATAAGCTTATAAATAAAGTTTACAGTGTTATATGCAGTTCAATTAATCGTTACTTATAAACCTTATAGAATAAATTACTTCAAATATTTTCATTGATACACAATTATTAAGTGCACTTTATTCACTTATAAATGGTTCAAGATTTTTTTATCAAAATAAAACAAATTTTAATGGACTCCTACTTAGTAATATTGTGATGTACTGTTTACATAATTATTAAATTAAAAGATGTCATTACGATCCTATTCCTTATCTGTAATATACATGTCGAATAAGAATCTATTTCAGACCTTCTTACTTGAATGTTGATTTCTGTTACTGTTTTAAATCTGTTGCCGTTATTTATCGCATTGAGTCAGGCTTCCAAGTTTGACAATATATTATTGGTATATCAGCTGGTCTATTGTCTGTGGCCATGATATGATTGATGATGTTTTGATGTTGGGGCCACTTAATTACTATATACATAGGTCATACTAAATCTTTGTGAAATGTCAAGTGTCATTTTCTTACTATTGAATTTATATCTTTATTTACAAACTCTGCACATGTGCCATTACCTACTTGCATGGCATGGTAGAATTTCATGCAGCCACTATGTATCAAGAACCTATTTTATCTTCGAACATTTGGGTTATCTCGTCAGAACTTGTCCAGTTATGCCTGTACACGAGAACCCAGCTTCAATGTAACCATCTAATTTTCATCGATTTGAATGTGAGATTAAACTGACTGCTATGATCACCCATGTAGGTTAACATACAAAAATATCCGACTTTGGGATGACATGTTCAACGAAAAATTGCTATGCAATGACAAGTCAATTCGTTCAAAATGACGATTGAACATTTTCAAAATAACCAGTCTGAATTTTACAATGTCCACAGTCCAGTCTGTCCAGTCTGCATTTCACAATTTCCTGTCAAGTCCAACTTTCAAAATGTCCAGTCTGGATATCACAATGACCTGAGTGTCATGCAGTTACAATCCTGAAGTTGAGATATGCTGTATGTTCATGTAGTCAACTCAGTAAAAATTTAACAAGATCTTGTATTCACAGGATGTTGGAAATAAAAATATCTGTAAATTATTATTGATTCCTAAATTGTCTTGAGAATTGCCAGTTAAATGATGACAGATAATGATAATATACCGTACATCAATAAATGTGTCTTCTTCGTATATATAGGATCTTAGAATGGAGTGTCTAAATTGAGGGAGAGTTTGTTCATAGATCATCCATACTGTCAATTTGTTTCATGTATTTTCAAAACTCTTACACACATTGTGTGACAAAGATTGTTTTTCTTTGAACTTTACAAATAACGCAAATACTCAAGTATTAAAAAAACACTTTTGACTTGTCGTTTATTTCGTCTTTTATTTTCAGTTAAAAAAATATTTTTGATAAATTTGAGAAAAAATAAAAGATTCATATTCTCTTGCCAAAAAACACAGGTGGTAATGTTGTAAGACTGTCATAATCCTGTTAGATCTTTACTAGATATTTTGTCAAGATAGTAGCTACCTCCCTCCAATGGCCGACTTGTGGTGACTGTTTTTCGTATATTGTTTTGAATATATTTGAATATATCGGTTTATATCTCCCATATCGCCTTCACAGAATTCATGACAGGTTGACAAATGTCATGTAGTGTTTTGACATTGTCAGTAACACCTTTAAACCATTCCTATTTAAAATACCAGCTTTATATTTCATGATCATATGACAGTGTGAATAATATATTATTGAGTCATCCACTCATGCTTACTACTTTTTAATTTATTCATTTTAGCAGGCTTTTGAACTTTTCCATAAAGCACAAATCTGTGCATTCATAACTTGCTAATCGGACCTTATTTCAATAAATTTGGAATGCAGCAGGGCCATCTTTTAAGAATTCTTGGGAAAGGCTGATTTATAGACATAAATATTAAAATTTAAAAATATTTTTTTCTCAATTATACAATGAGGTCCTATCAGAAAATGTCAGTTTTCTATTGGAGCTCTAGGATGGGGGTACAGTAAACAAGCATCTTTTAAGTGTGTTCTATATTTTTTAATGTTTTCTAAAACGTAATTGATTCAATCGTTGATAACCTGTATTGACATGTATCTAACGACTGGTGTGACTCTACTTGATATAGTCACATTATAGATGATACAATACTCTTAAAATGCTTTATGTACATATCCTGACAGCTAATCTTTGTTTGTTTATGAAGTTTATCAAATAAAGCACTCTTAAAAGTACACAGTGGATCAGAGGCTCATGGCTCATATATAACAGAAGTAACCATAATGATTTCATCCAGTCCTGCTTAAACCCTTGTTTTATGGCTGCAATTGTGTATAGACTCATTTGTATGTGAGAATTTAAGTTTTTAAGGCTTACTTGAGATCAGACTCGGCGAAAAGGCGTTGGTGCTGAATGACAAATGCTGATTCTGGCTGACAGAAATTTTTTGTTGTTCCTATTAAAGAAGTACTATAAATTGGATCTGACAATAGGCAGTAAAAAATGGGACAGGGAAGGCAGCACTCAACTGAAACAGCCAAGCACAGTAACATCAAAACAACACTGCCCATGATTACACGGTACAAATGCCCAACACACAACTGTACGAGAAAATGAACTTTTTTAACAGAATCTGTGAGAACATAGAACAACCATGTTGGCTACCTAATACCGATATAATATTATAACTTTAGCCTTTATTAAAAAGGCTTCGGTTGTTAAAATACCAGGATGGCAAATACAAAAAATGTGTCAAGACATTCAGATTCATTCCGATTTGTCTCCTATTTTTAGCCGCATGAGAATAATCATTCCATTATATTTATATTTAGGTGTATTTGATTACATAATAATGATTGTTTAGGGTTATCATTGTGTTCTACTGATGTGAAGTATAGCACAGGATTCAATAGCAGTATTATCAACTTCATTGAAAATAAGATACTTGTTGACGTCTGAATGACGACGTGGTCCTTGTCTACTTTATAATAGTATTACTAGTAGTTTGTTAAGGTCAGAACATTTACTGTATGTAATTTTGGTATACCGTACATTTTTGGGAGGCTTTAAGCCTCTCATTACTACCATTGCCCATTTCTTAATACAAAATTAACCGCCTTTAGGCTGCTATGTGAATCCGCATTCAAGTAGTTCCAGAAACTGTCAACATTCCCAATACTGCTACATATGTTTCTCCAAATTTTTAAACTTATTTAATTCAATCAGCAACATTTGTTTATTCTAAGATCAACAATTATTGTGAAACTGTTCGTTAAATCGATATTTTTGTAGAAAATTACTACACTGAAGCCATAACGGACTTGTTTCATAATATGAAAATGACGTTTTCATCATATGTCCCGCCTCTATAGCTATTTTTATTTAACTACCAAAATAGCATGACATTGTGATACACCATATTGTTTAAATTATTTAGTGCCAAGTGCAAACTGTCATTTATAACTCAACTGGTTATTTATTAATCGCTTTTAACCCTCACAATTGATGTATATACAAACAGCCATTTGTCTGTATTCAGTTTTTTGTGACAATATTTGAATAAAGATCAAAGACTAAAAGTAAGCATTTGTATACATTTTGAACTCAATGCCAGGATCATCAGTCAAATTTATATGTCCCATGGTATTCTTATCAAAACTATGGATGCCTGGATATATATAGTCTGGTATACTGAGTGATTTGGGTTTTAGATAGAAATTTTGTGGTATGTTATACTAACATTTTTGGAAGCAGTCCTGGATAATAGTAGCTTGATCTGGCTGTCAGCCTTCAGGTTTGGCCTATTGCAAAATGGTTTGGCAGTCTTTCTCCTGGATGGTGTAATTGGATGTTTCGGGAGCGGGGGACTTTTATCAAATAACCATTTTGACATCAAATTGTCATTGTACTGCTGCTTATTATTTAACTGAATATTTTTTTCTGTTTCAGCTGTCAGTCAACCCAATCCACAGCCTCAACCAGTCACCCGTCATGCACCTCTGCGTAGAATGCCCTCTATGGCTCCGCCCAATTCTCTGCCAATCAACACCTCCACTGTCTCTGATTGGTTGCAATCGAATGATGCACATTTAGGTCAAGGTCCTGGTCGACCTGGCTCGGTGTTATCTGACCACGCCCCCCTGTCTCCCCAGAGTAGTACAGCATCATCGGGTAGCGGTAGTGATGAACATAGAGGTGGAGAGGATAACTCACAATCTGTCAGGAATACTTTCATGGAAGAAGGAAGTGGCATGAGAGGTAGGTCACTTTATTGTCATTCTCATTTTTATAAGAGTTTACCCCATTCAAATGATGACAATATTACAGCGATCATAATCTGGAAATCCAAATTTACTGCTCTAGAAAGAATGAACTCTTCTGCCGAATATAAAAAAGCCATCTTCTTTAAGAATTCCAATTGGCTATAAATCTTACCTGGCTGCTTTAAGGCAGGTAGACTGCAATATATGTTTAGACAACTGTCAGGGCTTTTTTTCACTATATACGAGGGGCCTATATAAGGCCCCTTCACAATTTGCTATAGGCCCCTTAATTATTTCACAAACCTTAAAGGCCCCTTAATTCACAATTAGAATTTGTGTCATGGTTTTTGTAAAATCTACTTCACAAAGCACCAAACAAACAAATTACAGATAACAGTCATATATTCCTGTACAGGACTTGATATAAAGTATTATATCATAGATACATGCATGTTTGGGAAAAGTTGACAAAAAATGAACTAACATATGAAAAACTTTGTATCCTAATTTGGTGATTTAACGCGTTAAGATTTTCACAATTTGAAAAGTTTCCGTGCCTACTTTTTCACAATTTTGAGAATTTTCGCGCTAAATTTTCACAAAGCAAAGGGCTTGGGCCTCTTCACAATTCAGCGAAAAAAAGCCCTGCAAGGCTGCAACTGACTTCCACCCGTCATACTGGATGGGGGGGGGGGTCAAATGTACACAGAGAATGGAGAATGACACAATGTTTCAGGAATGTTAATTTTGCTTAATTAGTTAATAACTACATAGGTAATTGTTGGGTGGTTTCTTGTTTCCTTGTCTCAATTGTCAGATCATGACGTCAAAATTAAGGAAAAGACAGTAAAAAACATTTATTACGCTATTCTTTACATTCTTTCCCTTATTTATCCATAGACAAGTTATGCCAAACAATTTATTTTCAATTACGGCCTTAACTGGTGTACATTTACTCATATGTTCAATATATATGAACTAAACACTGGTAAAGAAATAAAGATACACTTGATATTAAATAATTGGGCGATTATTCTGGCTGAGTTCATATGTTGATTCTCCGCAGCATTCACCCTGTCAAAATGTATGTAATGATAATCTATATGTACATTGTAAATATAGGACAGAATATTATAGGACAGACAGAAATTATACATTCTGCAAAATTAGCACTTGTCCTGTTGTCATTATTGGTTCTTGCAAGTATAACTTTTGCAATAATTTTGTACAGATTGTACAGGCAACTATTCAGTTTTGGATATTCAGACAAGTAGTTTCAATATATGCTATGTATTCACAGACTGATTATAATTATTATGATTATTTACTAATATATCAGCAAATACTGGTTGGTACACGTGGTATGGAATAATCCATTGTAACCATATGGCAGTGTGACCTTTTAAGATCGGTAGAACAGGATTTTTAAAAAAAAAATATATGTCTCCTGAAAGGCCAACAATTTTTGTTTTCGTGAGTAGGTTGAGTTACTCCTTTTAGGCCAGAGTTTTTAGCTCACCTTGACGAGGTGAGCTATTGTGATCAATCTTCGTAGACCGTCTTGTCGTCCGTGCGTGCGTCAACAATTCATTCAAATGACTTCTCCTCCTAAGACACTTGGCCACTTTCAAACAAACTTCACAGGAATGTTCCTTGGGTGGTCCTTTCTATAAATAGCTAAAAGAATTGCAATCTATAAATAACTATGGTTGCCATGGCAAAACCAATAGGAAAATCTTTAAAAAAATCAACCACTGGTCAGATTTCAAAATAATTTTACATAAATAGTTGTGTGGTGACCCTCTTACAAAATTTTACTTTTTGTCATGATTCTTCAAAAAACATGGCCGCCAGTGGGTGGGGTGCTGTTTTTCCCTATATTTCTATAGTAAAATCTTTAAAAATCTTCTTTAAAAGTACTGGTTTGATTTCATGTTGAATGGGTAACAATATTCCTTGGGTTATCTTTTCTAAAAATAGCTTAAAGAATTATAATCCATACAGAACTCTGGTTGCCATGGCAACTGATTGGAAAAACACGAACAATATACAATATATACAGCCAATTTATCTTACCTTATCTCACTGCAATGAAACACTAATATAATACAACTTATTATTAACAAAATAATAAAATAATAAAACAAGGCTGGTACACTAATTTTATCATCAAAATATAATTATGCAATTTTGTTTTTTCCAGTTTTTCAAAAAAGTTTTTTGAAAAAGACAAAAATTGGGCTGGAGAGTCCTTAAGTAATGAAAAATCAAATAACTCTGGCCTTACCAAACAAAGAATTTATTTGGTCAGCCTAAAATATACTTAATAATAAATTGATACGAAGACATTCCAACAATTATGTGACTACATTCTACCATGACATTGCCATGATTGGCTATGTGACATTGGCTACGTGACATTAGCTACGTGACAATGGCTACGGTCATGCCCTCCTGTCCTCCACATGTGGAGAAGTTGTCAGCAAGCAGCTGATAATTCTCAAAGTAGGTAACTAATTCTGGGAAAACTGTTGACAGTTTCTATAATGCAACATCTGACTGTTGTTTCCCCTTTTAGAGCCCTGTCATAATGCTTCTACCATTGTTTTGAAATCAAAGATTAAACTTAAATAATGTCTTATAATTAAAGAAGTATCACACTACTATGCTTAAGTATTAAATCAAAGATTACAACTGATTGTACTATACTAAGCTTTAAGTCCATGCACTCCCTGGAGGAAACAGATGATTCTATCAGGTTGTGCTGTGTTTGTAAGTTGTAAGAACAGAGTCAATCACCTAGCCATTGTTTGTAAATATTACGGATGTCAAACCCCTGTCATCAGCTTATATCAGTGGCACCTCATGGTGATGTTATTTCTTGTCAACAGACAGTGTGTATAATGTCCTCTCTGTTGTATATAATCTTGAATCTGTTTATAAATAAGATATTGTTGGGTACAACCTCAGGCTGTCACAGCTGCTGCGTGAGGCTGGAAATTAGCCCCTACCTCTTGTAGCTTCCGTTTTAGGCTCATGTAGCATATCGTAGAACCCATCTTAATAGTTTGTTTGGTGCAACTAATGCTTCTTCTGGATTAAATAAAGCTAAGATATAATATGTGGGTCAGTTCACAGTGTTACGTAACAGAAGTAAATTGTTTCGTGATATCGGCTTTGGGAAATAATTCTAATAACCCGACAGTTGGCAGATATTACCTAAGTATTAAGTATAAGGACCTTAGGTTCTGTTGACATAAAACTTTTGCTTAAGTTTGTTGACTTGTCATCAGATGTTAAAATTCGGATGTCTTTATTTTGGGACAACAAATTACTATATTAGCATGTACTTTCTAACCTGTCTTAAGAAGGCAATCCTGGGAAACAACTAACATGACTGCTACAGGCCGGCGGTTGTTTAAGGCAAGATTTAAAAATACTCGCTTTTTAAGAAAGGTGATTGCTTAATTCAGATGATTGCTTAATTCAGGTGACCACTAATTATATAAACACACATTTATATTAATGCCCTCCTGAATTTTGACAAGATAGGAGAAAATCACCAATATGACAAACAATTAAAGTGACCTGGGTCTTTGCCATATTACCGTAAATAATTACTAGTACTTCATGCTAGTTGTTTTGGTGATACAATATGTTAGGGGATGGTTATTAGGTATGATACAGTATAAATTTTAGCTCAGTTTTGGTGTAGACACTCTGTCCTTATTTTATTCACATCAATTTCTGGGTAAATTTTCCAATTAACCCTCAGGTATGGCACATTATAATGACATGCAGTAAGTAGATGGATATCAAATTTATATTTATACTTCTGTTTCCATGGTGACAAACTGACAATTTTCCTGGAAACATTGATTTTACTGAGAAGTGTATTTTACTTAGCTCTTAAAATGAAAGCTTCTTATAGATAAAAGAGCTGTGTCCTTTTGATTCTATAAAGATAAATTAATAAATTCCAGCTGCGTTGAATTTTTAATTCCTTATCAAAATTAATTACTTATAATGTTACCATTTTGGTCATGTGTTTTAAAAATCGTGATATTTTCATTTTGTTTACATTACTTAGGCCATATTGAAGCTATTGCTAGATTATCGTCTTAATTTTTTTCGTAAAAATGCGACAGGAAGGATTTTGATAACAAAAACTAGTCACGATTTTTGTGTGCTTTCGTAACCTTTTTAATAATGATCTTTTAAATAATTAAGTATTTTAAGCTTTTTAAAAAGGTTTTAACCAAAATTGGTGGATAATCGTTTTGAAACTGGGATAGCAACACTTACTTGATGGGTAATAACAGGTCTGGTGGGTATGAAATACAGGGGTGGAGGGCATGAAATACAGGGGATGGTGAGCATGAAATACAGGGATGGTGGGCATGAAATACAGGGGATGGTGGGCATGAAATACAGGGGATGGTGGGCATGAAATAGAGGGGATGGAGGGTAGGCATAAAATAAAGGAAGGGATGATAATCTAAGAATTATTATCTTTTTATTCTGGTCTTTGCCCAGGTACTGGTATATTAAGTTTCTCTGTATATTGCGAAACCAGTCAATGTTTGGGATATTTTATTTCATTTTAATCTAAGTTTTATGAATGGCAGAGTAGGTGTATGATAATGGATGCATGCTATGTTAATTTCAACCTGTTATTACAATTACATCATGTTCTGTTTTATCCCATCCATCATGGTACAGCTATAATTTGGTCATTTTTCCTGAAAATTTACATATTATTATTTTATGGTTTAAAGAACACATTGTATTTTAAGGCATATACACCATGATGATACACAGTGAGTGCTCTAGTAGGGTGTGTCTCTCTATGTAAATTTAATGTTCTTGTGAATTTATTATAAAGTAGCACTCTTTCCTGTTTATTTTGTGACATTTTTTGCCCAATTAGCTGGTACCTATAAAGTTGAGTGCTAGAATTTCACCAGGTAGATGAGGGTTCAATTTCTCTGTTAGTTATTGTATTTCGTGCCTTGGGTCATTGGCCTCCATATGATTGTTGGGCAGTTGACATTGGTCATTGTTTTGGCAGTTCATGTTTTTCTGTGCCATTAGCCCTGGTCTGATGGCCTCCACGATGTTGAGAAGTTGTCAGTATTTGTCAGAATAGCTGGTTATTAATTTCTTGAACCTTAGTTCACCGTACATTTAATAAAATATGATCAAAAACATTTTTGAAAATGGTACAAACTCAAATGCGATGAAAACCTGTTCATGTTGACACAAGACTATAGTGGTCATCAGACTCTACATGTTGTCTATGGGATTTGTCCATTTTAAGATAAGTTGTATAATGTTGGTTAAATAGTAATTTGTTAATCAGCCAGTTGAGACAGCATGTCAACTTAACTACGGGAAACAGTGAACTGTTTGATTATTTGGGTCTCGTTACTTCAATGCTCTTTGTCAAAAGGCTTTAATTTAAATCTTTACATACAAATATAGCCTCACCGAGATTTTCTCAGAAACTTTGCTGTAAGTTAAAAATTCTTGATCGAGGGATTGAATCCTTATAAATAAAAATCTGATAGATGTACGGCATCCTCTAACAGGATGAATAACATTAACCGAGATTTATATGTGAAATAACATTCTGATAATAAATATGTTAAACTAATGTGTCTTGTCTTTGTAGATATCCATTCCTGATTGTTTGGTGGTATAAGTAAATTAAGTTACCATGGTATTATGTTTCTGGTGACAGATAATTGGTTTCTAGATTAACTAATAAACTTGGAAACATTGTGTATTAGTGACTGACTTTATTTTCCAAGCCTTGCAGAAACCCTGATCTCCCCCTGTCTGCGAATGCTTGTGTTTTGACAATAGACAGTTTCTGCGGGTGGTTTTTATGCCCTGGTATCTACTAATGCAGGAGGCGTATTGTTCTGTTCGTCTATTCGTTCATTCGAAAATGTTAACCAAAACTTTTAAATTGGTGAAACTGAAAAAATTAAACTAAAATATTTTTGAAGTTCATCAAGGCATAGCTTTTAAACTTGAAATACTTGTTTACCATCATAAACACGTTACATTGTCCAAGTCATGTGTACATTTCAATATTTCAACAGAATTATGGCCCCTGATTGACTTAGTTGGTTTATGGACTAGGCTTCCACCGGGGCATAAGGGTTTATTGAATGCAGTCTTGTTCAGTTTTCAATTTGTCAGGTGCAAGCTGACATTTAGCAAGTCACGTCTATTGCATTACATTGCATTATTTAAGCTGGGATTATTTAGTGTCTACTTGCTTAAGCTGAAATTATTTCATATGTCTGTGTTGACAAATGTCTGATTCTCTGCCTTTGAAACAGATGTTATCTTTTAATAGCTGGATTTTTCTCGACAATCCCAGAATGGGGTTCATGTAGTTTAAACTTATTTATCGCGATTTCCAACGGCAAATACACAGTAGATTGGATTGTCGAGTTCAGCTGTAGGGGCGATAATATAATTGTGGTCAGTGTGAGTCACCAATCTCATTAAAATCAGACCCTTATTACGCTTCATTACTTTACGCTGATATAGGATCGGATGACGCTCCGCATGGGGTCATGTCGATGTGAACTTAACGTCATCCAATCAAATCGCTTCTTTCACAAGTCTGAAAGTGCGGTGAAACGCGGCTGAGGCTACGTGACGTCATTATGCGCCAGAGAGGTCATTTGAACATGACCTCTTACTGAGTGTAGTCAGATATCTAACAGCGTAAAGAAATGTAGCAACTGTTAGGATCTGATTTTAGAGATTAAGTGAGTCACTTGACAAGATCATTTGGTCTCATTTACATACTGCTCATGTTTTAATTTGGTATAATACCGGTTATTTAAGGGCAGATAATTATGTAATACATATTATTATCCTATATTTTTCAGATGTACCTCTATGGTTGAAGAGCTTGAGATTACATAAGTATGCTTGCTTGTTTCAACGTATGACGTTTGATGAGATGATGAATATAAACGAAGACTGGTTAGAACATCAGGTGAGGGTCAAGGTCATTTTGTGTATGAATTAATTAAAGGTAGATGCCAGAAATTTATGATATTGAATAAAGGTAGATGCCTGAAATTTATGATATTGAATAAAGGTAGATGCCAGAAATTTATGATATTGAATAAAGGTAGTTGCCTGAAATTTATGATATTGAATAAAGGTAGATGCCAGAAATTTATGATATTGAATAAAGGTAGATGCCAGAAATTTATGACATTTTGAGCAAATTAGGTAAAGGTAGATGCCAGTAATTTATGATATTGTGCAAATTATATAAATGTAGATGCCAGAAATTTATGGGTTATATAATGAGGAAAAACTATCTCACTTGTTAATGAAAAGGGCTGATTACCAGGGAAAATGATTTGTTGATTTTCTTGTTCAGCTCATTCCTACGCTATTACCATATCCTTTCAAGTAATGCCTACACCTTTTTCAGCACTGGAAATTGTAACCAAAATTGGTTGCATCCTTTAGTAATTACTCAGCTTTAGACATTTTCTAAGTCTTTGATGGGCATATCGGCATCAGCCATATTCTTAAGTCATATTTTTGCATCAGACTTTTTGCATCTTTGATTTTTTACCTGTGTCTAATATGTAGCTGCGTGCTAGTATACATTGACAAATACGGTAGTTAAATTTGAAAGAAGTTTGACATTTTATCCAGATGAGACCAGCTTCATGCAAGAGACTGAGGATTAGGAGTCAGTGTGACTAAATATGCAGAAAATCTAAAATTTCAGCTCAACGTCTATAAAAATGTGTCTGATTTAATGTGTCAAAACCATCAATAAAAAACTAATGAAATTTGATTAAAATTCAATAATTTCTCTGGGGATCTATTAAGATCTATTATTTCTCTGCCGTCATTAAATTAAGTGAATCTCATAAATTTATATTGTAGAAAGATAATCATTAATATTGTTAGTAGAAGATAATCATTTATATTGTTAAAATTAATGCACATGTGTGGCTGTCTAGCTGTCAGTCTGAAGAGCAAATGGTTTCCACTCAATATTGCAAGAACGCTTGAACCTAAGGTTCCTCAAACTTTACATGGTGGTTGTTCAGCAACAGTTGATGACTCCTATTAAATTTTGAGTGCAGAATGTCAAGGTCACCGTGACCTTAAATGTGATGGCAGCATAGACCAAATCACCAATCAACAACTCAAGAATTGTTCTGCATAGGTTGTTAAACTTTATAGGGAGGTTGTTCATCATCAGTAGATGACCCCCATTGATTTTTAGGTCTGTAGGCCAAAGGTCAAGGTCACTACCATGATCTTGAATGTAAGTTACTGCAGGCTGCCATGGGGGCTTATGTGGTTTTCAAACATCTCAAGCTACCAGTACATTGTGATCTATTTTCTTATATTAAAGCGTGCATGATAAATGAAATTTTCTCATCTCCTTATAATGGGCTCTTTAATACAAAAAGTCCCTCTGATTTCCAGCGAAGTGAAATTGCTGATTCTGGAGTATAAAGACTAAATATGTCTAAATTTATCTCTAGATCATTCAGTGGAATTTTCGTTGTTTCGTTATCTTTATAATTTTTTATCAGTTATTTCCTATCAGAATTAGTTACACAAATCATTTCTAGCGATTTTTCATCTTGAACTGTTAATCTTTTGTAATAGAATATTATTGAACTTCTGAAGGTAATCTTTGTTGACTTGCGTTCATATTATCTTGTATGTATCAAATCAGAAATTGTAGAATTTATTATTAATTGATTATCGGGTATTATGCTTTCTTGCGGCTAGATGATTATTTATAATGTAAAAGGATAATAACAAATTTGCGATGGAAAGCAGCACTCAACAGAAACATCAGAGCACGAAATGATCAAATAAAAAAAAGAACACACAATCAGTGATTTTTTCGCTTCTTTGGGAAAGGGGCCGGTTCCGCTCAGATTGGGAATTTTCGCGTCGTGACAACTTGAAATTGGGAATTTTCATAAAGCAGAAAGGCCAAATAAAACAGAAAAAGAGATTACATGTGACTATTTACTGGTTTCTGTAAACTTTTATGCTTGACCTCTTGTTAAAAATGTTCATAACTTTGTCATTTAATGTCCGATTTTGATTTTTTTTTTTTTTTAAATCTTCATTGGGAATTTCTGCCTTCAAATTTGGGGAAATTATAGCCTTTTTCAAATTGGGAAGGTACCGTTTACCGGTAGCAAACAAAGAAGGAAAAAAATCACTGACAATAAAAGAAAAATCAGTAAGTACTGGGTGACCGACATCCCATTACAAAATTTTAAATCATAGACCACAAGCACACAACCCATTGACCAATACAAAGGTGAACCATTAAACTTTGACACTACATAATTAGCCTTTCATGTTAAATTAAAAAATCCAATTTGGTTTCGATTCCTTGTAATAAATTGGACAAATTTTAATATTCTTGCCGAGATATTTCCACTTAATTGATGGATTAATGTTTTAAAACTGAAAAAATAATTCTCAGCTTGATGGGCCTTAAATAAGTTATGGGGCTGTTACATAATGAAAAACAGCAGGCTGTATTAAAAACTGTTTGCAGAAATGTATGAAAAACAGGTAGCGGAATTGTATGAAAAAACGGTAGCGGCTGGAATGATAAACTAAGAATTAATGAATTATGGCCCTAACTGAGTGATACTCAAGAAAATCATACATTCCATACACCTTTGCATTATTGTTAGGAGAGTTTGTTGTCAGAAGGTTTTACAGAGTATGTTAACAGTAAACATGCAGTTACTGTTTTGCTTTTACCGAGTTTCGATATGCCAGAAATAAGAAATATTTCTATGGAATCCTCGTAAAAAAAAGCATTTTCAGGTTTTTCATAGCAACCACGGAGCTAAAGTAGGAGTAAGCTATGCTCCATGCATATATACACAGACTAGAGAGTTAATGCAGCAGTGTGGTAACTCTGAGTCAATATTTATATTCAGTGAGCTATAGTACTAGTTCAGACAGTTTTGCGTGGAGCTGTAACAATATATCGTAACTGTTATTTTTGCATTTTGCACAGCTGATATGATTA
Source organism: Spisula solida (assembly GCA_947247005.1). NCBI lineage: Eukaryota > Metazoa > Mollusca > Bivalvia > Venerida > Mactridae > Spisula > Spisula solida. The sequence goes on from OX365945.1 coordinate 57,456,806, forward strand.
CTACATGTAATTCTTGTACAATTTGTTCGCTTCTCTCTGAATGATGAATTATTTATAATACAAGTACGTCTTGTCTGTTCTGATGATCATAGCCTAGCTCATGCATAGTAAATTACCGAGAAAATTGGATTCTTGGTATATATGGCTTCTCTTATATGTTTAATAAACATACCAGGCCGATACCGTCATAGATTTTCTGTGCTGTTCCCCTAGTTTTAGTCACACTTGTAAATATAGTGTTAAATATGTTACATAATTACTTTTATTCAATGCCATAGTGTGTCGAGGTTTAGTTTTAATACTATATACATTGTGCATGATATCTGTACATTATTGGCCTTGAAAAAGTTTTAAGGAAGAGATTACCTGAAACTCGTGTAATTGAGAAGAATGTCAAACAACAGTACAACCTATCCAGAACGGCCATCTGTAGAACAACAACCTCTAAGCAACAGACTACAGCCAAAATATTTGAAGTTCCAAAAGGATGTTGCTCTACAGTCTTGTTGTACTGTATCAATTTTAAGTGTTAAGTCTGGATGATTAAAGGGGTTCTACAATTCCGGATTAATACGGAATTCCGGATTTGATGCTTTACAAAGAACAAACTTTTCTGCAGAAAATAAAAGTTATTTGATGAAAAAATTCAAAGAATTGACTAAGTTATGGCCATTTGAAGTTGCATAAGCTGAATTTTAACAATAGAACAATGTTTGAAGCAGAGTTTGGTTAAGTGAGGTGTCCTAATGGCACCCAAAGCAGACTGGCTTCTTATTTTCAGGATTGGGCATTATAATGGCTCAATAGAACTCTGTCAGATTTAACCGAAATTAACATACAAAGTTCTTGTAAATAGTTAGTTCCAGGTAACTAATCATTAATGGTTGGCCCGGTGTCAGTGTAATGTGTTAGTCTGAAAACTTTCATATGACTGAAATACTGTTGACCAGTGGTACTTCAAAAAATATTCTTTAGTCAAAAAATGGAATTGACTAGAGAAGATAAGGGGAGGGATTGGGATGTTAATGTTGGAATTAGTTTTTCTGGCCTTTTAATAATGCATTATAGTGTATGTCAGAAGTGTATCACTTTGAGAGAGTTAGGCCTATCTTACATCATTGTTAATCTAAATAGATGATCAAAATACAGTTTTTACCTGTGAATCATTCTTTGTTCGTACAATGTAAATCTATTATGTCTTCACCCCCTCCCCACCTGTGATGTATAAAGACATTAACAAACTTGTGTTTCATTAAAATGTCAGACTCTAGTTCAATACCTATGTATATCAATGATTTAATATACATATACAGCATCATTTTATGTCTGTCTGTCTGTGGTTAGGGCACTCAAGTTGTATTTATTCTCACGTGGGGCTGGTAACCTGGAAAACTAGAAAAGAACTTCAATGTGGTAGAAGTTTAAATTTCAACATTATTTTTATGCCCCCCTATCGATAGATGGGGAGGCATATAGTGATTCACCTGTCCGTCCGTTCGTCCGTTCGTTCGTCCGTCCGTCCTGGTTAACCCAAATTGACCGTTTCTTCTAGCATCATTATGGCTTGCTACAAAGCTTCCAAACTTGCATGGATGTTGTATATGAACACTCTCCACACACCTGTATCACCTGACCCCATTTTGACCTTCACCTTGACCTAATTTTGGACTTAGATTTATTTATCGACAAGGCTTCCACAGGGGGCATAAGCGTTTATTGAACGCAGTCTTGTTTGTCATTGACCCTGTCCCATTTTCTGATGCTGATACCCTTAGAACTAGTAAGCGAGCTATTAAGTACCATTTTAAACAATTGTATGAAGTTCATATACAAATACTCATACTATAGGTCCAGGAAGCCTTGTTCTGTAGAGACTTGTTATTGTGTAAGGTGTGTAGGACTTACTGACAAAACATATTTACTTAATTATACAGGAATTGTATAGGAATTCTGTATACAAGTAACATGAAGCTTACTTTATTAGTCCCAAGTATTGTACACAGCTGTGTATTGGATGTAGGTAACAACAAACAAAAACAAAATTAATAAATACAAATTCGATTAAAAAAACCCCATGAAATTACAACAACTTTACAATGGAATATGGCTGTACCCAATTAGATCATCTGAGACATGGAAAGTTAAATGGCTAAAGCTGTATAAAAGACACATCCAATTCTTGATCACAATTCTGGGTTGGTAAATGTACCTGTACTTGGAAGAATATGATACTCTAAAATTGTAGAATTCAGGGGTGTGATAATTTCTTCCTCCGTTAGGCTGATTTCCTCTTTTAGACTTAGATCTTTGAAACAGTAGAGTCCTGATTCAGTGTGTTACCCACTTAAACTGATGTTTATGTAAGGATGATTGGATGGGGTAGGGTGGGGTGGGGTATTTCTTTCTTGTTGTTGTTGCTGCAATCTCAACCTTAAGTATTACAGACAATAATAATGATATAATAATAATAATGACAACTTCATTTAGCAATAAATCGCCCTAAACCTAGGGCTTATCTTCCTTGGGGTCATCTAAATGTATGATTTTCTATTTTCAGAATGTTACCAAGGGTGCCAGAAATAAAATAGTACTCAGTATTAGAAAGCTTCAGGAGAGACAAGATGTGTTAAGAAATTTAGAAAGGGTAGGTATATTATGTAATAATGTGAAATTATGTCCCAGTCCCTGGGAGAGAAGATACTATAGTGCATAGACAATCCAATGCCACACAGAAATGACGGCAGCACCTAGTCACCTAGGCAAGATTCAGACTTAGAACAAACCATCCATATCCCAAAAATGGATACATCAAGTACACATATATACTGGCCCGCAATGTATGACACACTGCAGACTTTGAATTTGGTGCATAATTAACCATAAAGTGAAGTATGTTGGGGTATGTTGCTTTGCCCATGTCTTTCCATTGACACAATATTATGTGTGATTAATACAGAACACTTGAGACTACAGTCTACTAATTAGGTAGGGACATTAGCCATGGACTGCAACCGATCAGTTGTATTGTTCCGATTTTGTCGACATGTGTCCGACTGGCAGGACTATGGTTGGTCATTGCAGTGTCTGATGTTTTGGCTGATCATTGGTACCTCAGGTTATGATTGGTCATTGGTATGCCTTGGTTAAATGTTCAAGCATGTTTGCTAATCATCTAATGTCAGGCCCATAGCCACACACAGGCACGAAAAATAATAAAAAATAAGCACATAGAAATAAATGCCTCAAATATACCATAGAAAGTATTTGCCTCGATGCTTTATTGTCTCTGGACACGGCCCTGAATGTGCACACATTCTAGTGATCTAGGCATTACTGTTTGGTCTTTCTTTCTGTGTTAGAATATATTTGGCTTTTCTGTTGTTAGTTTATTTTCTCTGTTGGTTTATTTTCTCTTTATACACAAGGATAGGTTCTATGGACAAATTAGAAATCTATGTGACCATTTTGGATGTAATATAATTGCTCCCTGAATACATGTAACATATAACTCCATTATTTAATACCAGAATAATGGATTTCTCTTTCCTTAAAAGTTTGGTAATTGCTGTTGCAAGTGAGTGTAAGTGAATTTAGAATTTGCCTGAAGGAATCGTGCTAAATTCCCTGTAACATCATTACAAGCATCAATTGTTCCTAATTTTGCTCCTAGTTCTATCAACTTGGAACTTAAAAAGTGGATTTCTGTTTCTCAATACTGCTTGGGGAATGTATTATATGTTATCAAACACATATCAAAGTATGAATTAAAATAATTGTTTAGTACTGTTAGATATACATCTTACATGTTTGCCTTGATATAAAGACAGTTACAAATATGTCAATGTATGATACCATTTGTAGTTGTATTCCCTCAAGATTATATATTTTATTAATCAAACATCTTAACTTTCAACTTTCAATTTTTTGCTTGATTTAATTTTGAGCTTGTTTATCTTTTTGAGGATGTAAAGGGGAATAATTTCATGAAAAAGACCAAAAATAATAACAGCTTAAGTTTATTTTCTATGGATAACAAACAAAATTAGCAAACCAATTTTCATTTGTCTCCTGCAAACAGGGTTTCTATATGCAGACTACTATTGTTAATAACTCCAACAAATTAAACTACTTCAAAAGCTAGCATAGTTAGTTGTACTCTAGACCTTGTAGATCTGGGTTCAAGTGCTGAGCTGGTCTTTGATGTGTTCTTCTGTGACCTTTGCTAATACCTGGTACCCATGTATCCGTTGTGTACCCAATGTCTAGGCATTGTGCGGACGTTAGCCGATGACTACGTAGTAATGCATATTTCATAAGAGACTTAAATTAATCAAGCTGTTGCCCATGATCGAGCGATGTCTGTCCAGACGTCCGATGATCATTCGGCATACTTTTTGGCTAATTGAGCCAGAGGTCGGACATACTTCTCCCGGTAATCAGATGGAATTGTGACCACATAAAATAGACTAGGCCTCTTCTTCCCCCAACTCCTTAATAATTATACTCAGGTGGGGGATAAAATAGACCAAGCAAGCCTCTTCTTCCCCCATCTCCTTAATAATTATACTCAGGTGGGGGATAAAATAGACCAAGCCTCTTCTTCCCCCATCTCCTTAATAATTATACTCAGGTGGGGGATAAAATAGACCAAGCCTCTTCTTCCCCCATTTCCTTAATAATTATACTCAGGTGGGGGATAAAATAGACCAAGCAAGCCTCTTCTTCCCCCATCTCCTTAATAATTATACTCAGGTGGGGGATAAAATAGACCAAGCCTCTTCTTCCCCCATTTCCTTAATAATTATACTCAGGTGGGGGATAAAATAGACCAAGCCTCTTCTTCCCCCCCATTTCCTTAATAATTATACTCAGGTGGGGGATAAAATAGACCAAGCCTCTTCTTCCCCCATTTCCTTAATAATTATACTCAGGTGGGGGATAAAATAGACTAGGTCTCTACTTCCCCCATCTCCTTAATAATTATACTCAGGTGGGAGATAAAATAGACTAGGTCTCTTCTTCCCCCATCTCCTTAATAATTATACTCAGGTGGGGGATGAAATAGACCAAGCCTCTTCTTCCCCCATCTCCTTAATAATTATACTCAGGTGGGGGATAAAATAGACTAGGTCTCTTCTTCCCCCATCTCCTTAATAATTATACTCAGGTGGGGGATAAAATAGACCAGGCCTCTTCTTCCCCCATCTCCTTAATAATTATACTCAGGTGGGGGATAAAATAGACCAAGCCTCTTCTTCCCCCCAGGGATAAATTAGGCCTGCCTGGTTTATACCTGGGGATAAACTGACTAGGGGAAGATGGGCTGTATAAGTTATATATTGTTTTAAATGGTTATTTATTAAGTTCATGATAAACTGGTGAGGTGATCAGTCCTATAATGCGCATGACTAAAGATTCTCAGAAAGACAGCAAAACAGCAGTTACTAAGAAAAACAAACAAATATACTGTAATTGATAGATTGCGACTTGTTCATGATCGTGATATTATGCCTTTAGGTTAATAATTACTGAAAACAAAATAATTAATATTCAATTGACAAATTGGTTAATAACTCACTGCAGTGATTTGTGGTTACTGGTCGTGCATACTTACCAGTCGTGCATACTTACCAGTCGTGCATACTTACCAGTCGTGCACTGGTACAGTGATAATGTCAACCACAACTATCTGTATTATAGTGCTTCCGGGAGTAGGGAGTAGTTTGTCAACGTGACAATTTCATAAAATTATAAATTAGACATGAAATGTATCACAGTTTTAGGTAAGAATGTGTTTAAAGGTGGATGTCATGATTTGGCGCTTATAATTTTTTACGCTGCTATTAAACTGAACAAATCTCAGAATTGGTGAAAATACAGTAAAGTCATACTAGACATTAAAATGGTACCAGTATTCTTCACCTGCTTAATGTTCAGCATTCAAACTTGCAGGGGTGTCAATTTTTCAGATTTATCCGGAATTCCGGATTTGTCTATCCTTGAAGAGCTAGCTCTAATACTCTATGGTCAATTATATCCGCTCTGAAGGATTTTCTTCAATAAAAAGTTTAAAAAACTTGAGTTATATATGGTTGACAGCCTCTAGTTTTTCAAAAATGGTCAGCCGCATATGATTTTCAGGATTTTTAATTTCGCTCTGTGGACACCCCTGAACTTGGGAAACTGGCTTCTATTCTCTCATAGCCTTACATGTGTTGATATTGAAACAAGTTCTTACTTTACTAATACTAATCACTCTGAACACCTAATACCTGATGGTTCCCACTTTTGATACCTCATAACTGATGGTTCCATCATCATGAGGGTATGAGACCATATCAAACCATTGAAACTTTATTATATGCAGCAATATGCTATTGGAGTGGTTTTAGATAAATTAATAGTCATCACATATGAGAAATTTTTTGTCCCATACCTTTAATTATAAATTTGAAAGACTAAAAAAATAAAGAAAAAACAACGGACTAAAGGTTAAAATACCAAGTTGACATGAAAATAAAGCATGTCAAGACAAGGACACTTCATATGACTAATGTGGACTTTACTTGTTAAGCGGGTAATATAAATAGTCGTATAGATCATTATAATGGTTGTGGATGTAAATATTTAATATGAAAACGTACAATAGGTTACCATCCAAAGGTAAATAGTTCTTTAAACCAGCCAAGCAAGGCTTGTAAAACATAGATATGGGAGCTGTAAAAATTAATATTTCATTACATAGGGATGTGTTATGACAAAAATCCGTCTTTAGGGAATAGTTTTGTCTTTAGGGAATAGTTAGTGTTTCTATAAGCTTTGCTTCTGGCAAAATGGTGATATATTGTGTGAAAATGCTTGACGTATGTTGTAACTAGTAACTACTCACTATGTATAATACACTCTACGGGACAGTACGGGTGAATAATTTATTCCAGCATTGTGTTAACAGTTTCAAGTAGAATATTTAATGACTTGTGTTGATAATCGCATCTTTGCTTATCCTTGATAATAACTTGATGACTATATCGATATCATTATTTGTCGTTTTATCGTACTGATAATTTACTGCCGCCATGTAGCTTATAGGGGTGAGGTCAGTGATGCCTGTACAGTATACAATGTATTGCTTTTACCTTGAATAAAAATTGATTTCCACAATGGAATTCCTGAAGAAGACTTAATTAAGTCAAAAACGTCGAATAGAGCCTGGAGTTTGTTTTGTATTAACCAATTTATGAACAAAGATTTAAAGGTTCATTAGCTACTGTAATTTGTACGCCGTATCAGGTCTTTTCCAGCTATACTATTGGTCTGATATTTTGATATATTGGCTCATTCCTAAAGTCAAAAGATGTTGTGGCATTGGACACCATTAGGATTGATGTGTCGAGAGTGATTTATATAGTTGTAAAAACTTGTTTCACTGTCGACATAAAAATAAAATCACGTACAAATCCACAATGCATGTTATTGTATTAATAGCATTCAAAGATCTAACCTTTACGCCCCAATACATGTACCGGTACTTTACATAATCTCCTTTATCGTATCAGGTTTCTGGTATGTACATGTATTGTGGGATCTATGGATTAAAGGGTTACACCTTTTGAATCAGCCACATCAAAGTTGATGTATACTTTGACTAGCTGTTCTGAAGAACTAATTATACCGTACAGATGAAAAAGAGAAGAGTTACTAAACAAATCACAATTCATACCACACATGTGTATTAGTCAGTCACCAACTCCCACATCTATATTGACGAGAGACACCCACATCTGTAGCTGAATATATATTTAGGCCAAATGAAATGATATTGTACTTCTGTTTACCCAACCAACCCAATTTCTTTCCCTTACCCTGAAAATGTTGTTGGCGTTTTGCTGGTCCAGAAGTCACTGAGGATAATGTATTTTCCAGAGCATAAAATTAATGCAATAAAATTTACCTAAAATTTGTTCAGCATGTTACCATAGCCACCGTATTAATTTGTTTTGCCCTATATGTACATAATTATCTAGGCATGAATGAGTTATTTCAACAACATTGTCATACAACAGTGACTATCAAGGCCATATCTTACTACCACATATTGTAAACGTGTGTCATTCATCATTTGACAAATGGATACATTGACCTGAATGTTTACCATAAGAAAATAGGACGATTTACATGTACATTCATGGTGGTATCTTGTTGTACTGTATTGAGTACCCTGAAAAAAGTCATTCTGGTCTTAGTTTAACATTAAAACAATGTGTAAACTGTGAAGAGCTAGGATTTTATTTTCAAAAATAAGACGGGTTACTGTATCATTGAAAAAAAAAATGAAAAAAAAAATCTTGTAAAGTTTATATATCTAATGGACTAAACTGTTTCTGTGAAAAAATCATCTTTGTATTATACATTTACCTGTGGGCACAGAAACACACTATCATAATTATTGAAATTAGGTGTGGTTAGTTATAGTTGATTTGACTAATGGGTGTCTTGCCTTAAGTCATTATCCTATATTGACTTAATCGCGCTTATGAATATTTAATAAAATTAATACACACTGTGGGTGGCTCCCACACAGTGGGTGGTTTGTGCTTTCTTCAACACACTTTAATGTATATCAGTAACATCACACCATTTTAAGCCATGTTAGATGGACTGTTGATGTAACCAGTTACAGGGATTTCCCCGACGCAGGTTTCTTGCGTCTCTGACGCAATATTTTGGCGTTGGACCCGCATTTGCAACAGTGTGTGCGTCCTCGGGACCCGCAATTACCAACGGCCGCCGTAACTGGTTCGCTGCGATTTGCAATTTACACATTATTATATAAAATAAGAATTAATTATTCTCCGCTGCGATATTCTGCGATAGGAGTCGTTCCGAAGTAAACAGACTTTATTGTTACCCGGATGTCCGAAATGACGGCGCGGTCTAAAAAAGCTGACGACTTATAGCAATATCGCTGTCGACGCAAAAGTTTCGTACCCAACACAATTCGTACCCAACACAATTCGTACCGTTCATGAAAAAAATAGGGAACAAAATGGCATTGTTAGGGTAGGCACATCGTTGTAGGTAACTCACTAGTGTATGGTACAGCATACAAATGATAAAAAACAATGGTACATGAGATTTTGCTATTTTATTTATAAAATTGATCTAGTTTGATGCAGTAAACTTGACTCGAACCCTTGAGGTGTGGTTTTATCAGTTTTTAGGTTTTCAAAATATCAACAGATAAAATGCATATCTACTTAAGAGGGACCCTCAAAATTTGCCAGGGACCCCCAAAATGCAAACCCTAAGGGTCCAGGGACCCCAATATGAAAATTCCAAGGGAAAACCCTGCCAGTTTTCATGAACTTGATAACAAATACTAAGTGCTCTTCTGCACTAAACCGTCAACCTTTTCCACACTTTTCCACATGTGGAGGACATTACCGTTGCCATTGTGGTTGAAGAATAAACCTCTGGAATCAAACCCAGATATACCCGATGGCAGCTTGCTTATACTATCATAGATATTAAAGTTCTCCTCATATTGTATGGGAGACATAGTGATTCTGTGCTTGACATCTGGATGGATGTCTGTCACAAAGTTTGTTCGCGCTCAATCTCGTCAACTGTTCATTGGTCAGATTTCAATGACACTTCACATGGGTCCTTCGTACTAAGCTTAGTTGTGCATATTGTCAGTAGCTTTAGGTCAGATGACTATTGCTGGAGTTATTGCCCTTCGTATGAGACACACATTTTTGTATCAAAAATCCTTTTATTGATCTTTGTTATTTGTTTATTTCAGGATATTATGGAATCAGGTCCAATTAAGCCGTGTATCTCAGAAATGAAGGCTATGCTCAATACTCCAATAAAGGCCTTCAACAAACCAGGGTCTGACCCTGCTGGACCCTTAAATTCACCGGGCTCAGGTGGTGATGCTGATAACACTATTATGGAGGGCGATATAACTGCACAATTCACACGTCTAGTGACAAAAGGTTTGACTTTATCTGAGTTATCTGTTTCTGTTATCTGAGTCCACGAAAACATATGGCAGTCCTGAGTGACATGTGAATGTTGATTGTGATTCCGGTACATATTACATGCTCGAGATAAACCAGCCCTACGTTCAAAGAAAGTAACCTGCAAACATGTTTAACAATCACGGGTTTTTGTCGATATAATCCTTCATTGTACGCTTTGTTTGCGGCATACAATTTGAATGTACTGTTTTTTCCGTTTTCAGTTCGAAATATGTACGGATGCACAGATTTTACTATTCACATTCTTTTGTTTGCCTATGTCCGCCATTTTGTTTAATCAAATAAATACACGCACACCACCTCCGGATATGGTTAGCCAAACTTGGCGTACATGACAAACATTTTTTAAAAAATACCGTTCAACGAATAACAGGTGCGTACCAGGAGTGAAACGTACGTCACATAATGTTTCCTTGAACGCAGGGCAGGTGCCTGTAAAAGCCAAAATGCAATTGTCTTAATGATGGAAACAGAAGCTGGTACTTTGTAGGAAGCATGAATTTTTGTGTCAAAAAACCTTCTATTTAGCATAAAAATGACTGACCAGTTGGGATTAGACAATATTGATTGCTAACAATACAGCGATTGCTTAACTTGGTTGTGTCCCTGCGACCACTTACACTTGTTTGAGTGTATTTTGTATGTTTCAGTGTTTACTCAGTTCATGTTTACAAGTCCCTATGATGATGAAGTGTATTTTGTTTGTTTCAGTGTTTACTCAGTTAATGTTGACATTAGTCCCTATGATGACGAAGTGTATTTTGTTTGTTTCAGTGTTTACTCAGTTAATGTTGACAAGTCCCTATGATGATGAAGGTCTCAATATGTGCCTACAGCTTATAGATAAATGTATCAACCATGAGGTAAGACATTCTAACAGTGCACTCAGCAACATTTCATGCTTGTCATGTCTATATTTCAAATGCCCGAGCTGTAGTTCAGTAGTTAAGGGAGCTGTAACCCGAAAATCTGGGCTTATTTCTCGGTTTTGACAGTCATACTCTGCCATGAAGGGTAAGTCAGTACCAGTACTGGTTAGGATACAGTCCAGTAAAAACTGGTTAGATCGACCACCATATATAACTGAAAAATATTTGAGAAACAGCGCTAAACCAAAATAAGCAAACAATCAAATATTTATGCCCCCTTCAAACAGATGGGTGTGTCTGTTGAAAGAACCGTTCCTAATCCAGAGAAATAGAATTTGTTTGACAAATTATGGATTGTCCGTTATCTGTTACCAGGGAGAATGCACACACATGAGTAAATTTCTTCTGACGCCCCCCACTCACAGTATTTCTACTTGTCGTTTCCAACCTACCCAACAAGGTATATTTTCCAGGATCATTCCTAATGTAAATGGACAGGAACCTGAATGTCAAGAAACCTGATAGATGTGGCTTGTCTTCAACACTTCTATGTTTTCTTGGATACGAATGTGTAAATGTTTAATGTATACTTTACAGGCATTTTCTGATAGACAGAAGAGGTTGCTTGATTCATTCAAACAGAAAGCCAGGGAGATTTGGCAACCAGCACCTGTCAAGTATACTTACGACAAAAAACCGCGTGCAAAGTATGAAATGTCTTTTGTTTATTCAAATATCACTATTGTCATGGCTACAATTATGTATTTATAAGTGAGAGAAAAACAACAACAAAAATTGTTGCTTGTTTGTGTTTCACGCATCTTGTAGCCTTTAAGCTACTGGTATCCACTTTCATCCCTTTGCAGGCATGTTTTATGAGCATATGAAGTTAAGTACCAAGGAGTTTAATTGTTTTTGCTGGAGCTAAGTTTTAAGAGTCTAGAACCCTTGTTTGAAAAGCTTGATTTCATTGACTTGGTTGATCTGAAATGTGTATAGTGGAAAAAAAATGAAGAGTCTGTACTAGATGTTTGAATGGATGTACGGGGTATGTCTGGTTGGTCTGAATGGATGTACGGGGTATGTCTGGTTGGTCTGAATGGATGTACCGGGTATGTCTGGTTGGTCTGAATGGATGTACCGGGTATGTCTGGTTGGTCTGAATGGATGTACCGGGTATGTCTGGTTGGTCTGAATGGATGTACCGGGTATGTCTGGTTGGTCTGAATGGATGTACCGGGTATGTCTGGTTGGTCTGAATGGATGTACCGGGTATGTCTGGTTGGTCTGAATGGATGTACCGGGTATGTCTGGTTGGTCTGAATGGATGTACCGAGTATGTCTGGTTGGTCTGAATGGATGTACCGGGTATGTCTGGTTGGTCTGAATGGATGTACCGGGTATGTCTGGTTGGTCTGAATGGATGTACCGAGTATGTCTGGTTGGTCTGAATGGATGTACCGGGTATGTCTGGTTGGTCTGAATGGATGTACCGGGTATGTCTGGTTGGTCTGAATGGATGTACCGGGTATGTCTGGTTGGTCTGAATGGATGTACCGAGTATGTCTGGTTGGTCTGAATGGATGTACCGGGTATGTCTGGTTGGTCTGAATGGATGTACCGGGTATGTCTGGTTGGTCTGAATGGATGTACCGGGTATGTCTGGTTGGTCTGAATGGATGTACCGAGTATGTCTGGTTGGTCTGAATGGATGTACCGAGTATGTCTGGTTGGTCTGAATGGATGTACCGGGTATGTCTGGTTGGTCTGAATGGATGTACCGGGTATGTCTGGTTGGTCTGAATGGATGTACCGGGTATGTCTGGTTGGTCTGAATGGATGTACCGGGTATGTCTGGTTGGTCTGGACGGATGTACCGGGTATGTCTGGTTGGTCTGGACGGATGTCATAAAGTTTGTCCGTGTTCATTCTCATTAATCACTGGTTGGATTTCAATTAAACTACACATGAATAGTTTGTATCAACCCTACTTGTGCATATTGTCAGGAATTTTAGGTCGGATGAATATTGTTAGAGTTATACCCCTTTGTGGGAGGCCTAAGTTTTTGTGCCATAGCTGCATGTATACATTAATATGTTTTTTATGCCCCCCTATCGATAGATGGGGAGGCATATAGTGATTCACCTGTCCGTCCGTTTGTCCGTTCGTTCGTTCGTCCGTCCTGGTTAACCCAAATTGACCGTTTCTTCTAGCATTAATATGGCTTGCTACAAAGCTTTCATACTTGCATGGATGTTGTGTATGAACACTCTCCACACGCCAGTATCACCTAACCCCATTTTGACCTTCACCTTGACCTAATTTTGGACTTAGACTTATTTATGGACAAGGCTTCCACAGGGGGCATAAGCGTTTATTGAACGCAGTCTTGTTTTCCTGTTTGTTTTATCTTGTGTAACACTTGTTATACTATATTTCAGTTGGGGTAACACGTTTCCTGGTGGTAATTTATTTAACAGTAGACCTATTCAGAGAATGGGTGTGAAACCAATGTCTAAACCACCTCTTCAAGGGGGTATGCAGTGGAGCTTTGGTGCAAAAAGGTCACTGGTTGGTGGTACAAGTAATTCTGGTCATTTACAGTTACAACGGAATAACTCACATAACACGGCCATGTTCTCCCGTCCAGGGATGATCGAGGTAAGTGTATAAAGTATATATTTATAGATTTATACGTACAGTTAAAGTTTCATTGTACATTGCAGGGGTGTAGAAATGTTTTCATGTAGCCAGTTGATACTCAAAAGTAGGTGGTTGGTTTAAAAATTCACTTAAAGTTTAAGTAATAATTTGAAAGAAGAAAATGACAAAAAGTAGCCGGAAACGTGTTCGAATAGCCAGTGGTTTTTACTGTCCCCCGGCTCATTTCTACACTCCTGACATTGTGCTATCTCCCGTGGTCAAAGTGGTTAAGCATCCCAAAATTGGAGGTTGAAATTCAAGGCCGCTGGCCAGTTTGTCAGTTTGCAGCTATTTAGATAATGATTACCATGTGACCAACTGACTTATCTATGCTAACTCTACACTTCTGGATGAATTGGGAATTCCAGATTTAAACGTGTTGAACTTGAGGTGATCAACCAAACATGAAATCATTTAAAATCACTGCAAATGTTTCTTTTTTTATATATGTATACATACTTAGAATAATTCAGTTTTATATGGTCAGCATATCTTGTGGAATTTTGGTTTAAAAAATTTATGAAAATATCTTACCCGTGAGTATACTTTGTTGAATATTGACCTAATGTGACATATTTTGACACACATTTATGATGAAACAACAAGTTTCTCATTGCTACTTCAGGCTTTAAACCTAGCCTTAATTCTGCGAAACCTAGTCCAACCTATGGGTATTAGGCAATGGAAATGTTGATTACATGAAGTTTTATCAATGTTGTTAAGGGATTTTGTTTTATTTTATTGTTACAGCAACCAGTGAAGCAGCCTGTAACACGAACCCAATCTGCACCACAACGGGGACATGGTCTTCTACTGTATAATCGTCTAGAAGCGAGCGAACCACAGGCTACAGATATAGAGATCAATGCAAGACTAGACTCATTGTGTAGAAGTGTCACTGAATGTGCTCTGGCTGGATCTGGTATGTCAAACCCCTCACAGTACTTACCTTACTTTGTTCCATAACACTTAGCCAGGGCTCCGTGACAGTGTCATCATATGAGACGAATTACAAGCGTTAAAAGCTCAACAAGTAAAATGTTGGAAGTCTCTGATTAAATGGTGTGAAATAAAGTTTTGCTTTGCCTACCAGACTAAAAAATAGAATGTCAGTGAATTTTGGACAGAGAATTTCGATCATGATAAAGTCAGTGATTTAAGATTACTAATATGATCAGGCTGCAATACAGAATAATAGCTGCCCACACAATTGTCAAATGTCTTCTGTGATGTTTAAATCTCTAATAAGTTGTGAAAACTGTTTTACTTGTTTTAACCATTAAACATACATGTAGTATATACAGTACTATATATTATTCATATACAACTACCAGAATGTATGGGAATACTGACATTAAAATAAAGACTATGCCAAAAGTTAAGCAGCAAAGAGCTCAAACAAGGGAGATTACTGTGTCAAAGATTTGAACATTTTTGTGTTGAATGTATCTCTAGAAGTATTATAGCTGTGACTGAAAATCTCCACTGAGGAGTTGGGAAAATTGTGGACCTTTGTGTAATTTGCATGTTCAGGACTGTGTTCCTTATGTGCACTGTTAGGGCACTTGAAATGCCCCTTTCATAACAGCCCCTTCCCCAGTTTAAAATTCTTTCAATACATGCAGTTTCCCAAAAATGATGTTTACCTCAACAAAATCAGTTCTCTATGTTACTGAAATACCAATGTTTTGCCCATAGTTAGAAGGTCTAACTGTCCCATTCGGGATCCCCTAGGTCAGAAAAATCCCTGGAATATTTCTGCCTTACGTAAAATATTATTTATATAAATGTCTTCTAATTTTTCAGATGGTAACGAGCGGGGCTCGACTTACTGATGAACCAAGTCAGCAGTGACGATAAATCTCGAACACTATAAACACTGAAAGTGATCTTATATAATAAAACAGTGGGATATTATTGTTGTACATATACAGAGGAGGAATCCAACTTATCTCTCATTGTCTAACAATGCAGGATTTACACATTTGATGGGTAAAACAATATAGCTGGATTGGACTGAAATACGTTGATGGAAATAAAACATAACTTATGCATATGTCATAAAGCTTTGTCTGTGACAGAGTGACTATTTTACAGAGACTTAAATAATCCAAAGTGATTTTTTTTCTTATGTACCGTTTTGTGTTGCAGTGCTATTATTTTGTTGAACATTGATGAAACTTATTTGTCATACTGTAAATTTACTACTGACCAGTTAAATTGTCGACTTGGCTTTCAATTTATGAAATATTTTTTAAAAAATGTTCTTGTTTAGACCAAATGACTAGATTTAACTTTAAAGAAAATGATAGCTTAACTTTGTATCAGAAAATTAGCGTTTATCAGCAGTTGACGTTTTCACCCTGGGGTTTCTTATATTTTGGAACCAAAAGTTATATTATGGCCTTGTTTTTTGTGGAATTTCCACTTTTCTTTTGAAAAATAACAAACAGAAAAAAACGATACGAGGAATTGATCAGATATTAGTAAAGTTTAACTGGACAGTTGTATGTTTCAGAAGTTATGTATTGTGAACCTTAAATGCTCAAATTTCCTTACTTCTTTTATAAGAGTGATTAACTATTACATCTGAATGTTCTAATAATGTTGCTTTTCTGATTCCTGTGATGGTTTTATGAATCTGTTGTATTAACTGGTCCTCATTGCGATTTTAGGGTCCGGCCATTTTTTTGTCGGACCCCTTAAATTACACTGAGCACCTGTGATTGTATTTATATGTCAAGTGTGAGTTGTATGTATGATAGTATAAGGATTATAACTCACAAGAGGTGCTTATCATTTGTACGACATCATTACCATTATATGAAATACTATCAGCCTTATAGTGCCCGTTCCTCTGCCATACAGAAAGGGGGTAATATAGAAGTCACCTTATGGCAAGTAGGTTGGTCAGTATGTCTGTTACAAAAATGTTCTAACGAAAACTGTTTCTGTATTTTCAAGGGATTTCAACAGATCACCATAATGTGTCTACAGGCTCTGTGAAAACTCAGTCCTCCAGTCCTGACTGAAAATATTTGATTCAGACTGTATTAGACAAAGAGGAACATTCACTCATTTTACCAATTCATTTTAAAAACTTCGAGGAGCCTGTGTCTCCCTAATTGTGCTTATTGTCAGGAATTAAAGGTCGAATGATTATTGCCAAAGACTCGCGTGTCTGTCCATGCACTGCTGAGTTACATCCCTTGGGCTTGGACAGCTATTTGTTTGTAAGAACGTAGCATTGCAGGGGTATTAATCATGTTAAATGATAACTCTAAATCATATGTCAGTCTATATAACTTACAGTGATATCATCTCTCATTATAGACAATAGTACAATGTTGTCATTAGTCTAGAGAATGTCTTCTTACATTAGGCAAAATTTGTATTAAAAATGTAAAGCCAGTATATATACTTTAATATCAACTAAACAACTTAGACTTGTTTGCCTTATTTTGTTACTCCTATTTGTTTCTGCGTATCTTCAGTACATGCTGAATGTGTTTGTCTGTAGAATTCTATAGCATCTCACTATATATGGTAGCATTTATTTAATATTTTCTTTTTTACTATTTTTTCCATATTTTTCTATTACTGGTAATAGGAACCGTACTGTAAAGTTAGTATTAATTGACTGTGTGTCTTTATTAGAAGTACCTGATTTCATTTATACCCGGTTTTATTTCATGCATTTGTTTAATATCCTTATTTTTTTAGATAGTTCATTAAATGTGTGGATTTTGTGGTTAGGTTTATTAATCAAATTTGTGAATAATCAGCCCAAAAAATTAAGATGATTTAAGAGTTTATGTACCATTAAAATAAACAGTTTTACATTCATGTATACGTAATTATGTTTAAATTTAATGAAGTGGCTAAGAAATAAATTTTAAAATGAATTTTCTAGGAAATAAATCATGTATGTATCTGCTTTGATCACACTAGAGTTGCTTCCCTTGACAAACCCATAAGTATATTGTTTTATTTCTAATTTTTGTAAGGTGAATCAGCTGTTTTCTGCTAGACCAATTTTTATTGAGTTAAGTTTGAATCATGATGCAATACTTGCATTATGTCATACATGTTCACAGTAAGGGTTGTCATACAGTGCCTTACATAATCCTTAAATAGTATATTTCATTCTATTAAGAAAGTCTCTAAACTGCCAAGACAGTCTGCATGGCAAATACATGTACTTAATTGTTTATTTTGCTACAAAATTTGAAAGAAATAATTTTAATATACTATCTCCTTCATAGAGTCTGTACTTAATATTTAAAATTGATTTTTTTGTAATTGACTAAAGTGCTGGCGTAGAGACTTGAAATCTAATATTCATATTAGATGAATATTGACAGAGTTATGGCCCTTTCTGTGAGACGATTTTTGTGTCATAAATCCCTCTAGTTTGTAATTTCATGTGGAGTTTCTATTACATCGCCTAGTATGTTGTAGAACTAAAACACCTTAATGAAGCAAGTGTGATAAAAGGTTTATATGATATTGTAGAGTTCCTTCCCTTTGATTGTAGCTAGAATAGATGTAGTTTGTTGGTTCGTAAAATCTGTACTGTAGGGTACTGTTTTATCAGAGCACTTTCAAAAATCTTTAAGTTTTGATCATATTAAAATTCTTTATAATTCATTAACCACTGCAAATTGGTGACAGATATAGTGTGTAGGAGTTCATTAATAAGTACTAGTATTACAGCTCAATTTACCACACTTAATATTTGTAAACAATTTATAAAGAATTTAAATTTGATCGTAAGTTTATGATTTCCGTCAGTGCTTTGAAAAAACAGTACCTAGAAGTGTAACATAATTACCTTTATTGTGGGTTGCCTTTCTACGTTGTTAATGGACACCATAAATGTTTCCCTGCCTTGTCATGATCTGTATGTAATCAATTAGTACCTGCCCCAGTGTTGGTCAGTGTAACTTGTAGATGCACAGTAATAGAACCTGTTTAGTCCCGGGTTCTACGTTTCCGGTACTATCCGGAAATCCGTGATTGTTTGAAACAGAGTTTTGGTGTAGGGATGCATTTTAATGGCACCCAAAACGGATTTGCTCCATATTTTCAGGAATGGACATTATGCCTCAGTATGACAACTAACTAGTCTTAACAATCCCCTTGTCTTGAGTAGCCAAATTTAATGAATATCAGTAAACCATAGTTGTACTCAACTAACTCCCTGTAGAAAATGATTTTAACACCTATATATAATTTATGATGAATCCCTTTATTGTCTGGTCATGACTGGTTCAACTGTACTTACTTATATACTAGTATATAAAAATGGCTGAATGGGATGTTATATGTTATAGTATTATTTGTTTAAGACAGGTAGTTTTAATAATAATAATAAAAGCGACTTTATTTTAAGAGATGACACAGTTGGGCAAGTCCACTCTCCCCATAAGCCTCTAAATGTAGGCTTAGGCAGTTGCTTAGTTCACTGGGGTTCTATCATACTGTCTGTAGGTGGTTTGTAGTGTAGTTCATGTGATCACTAAGCACATGTTTGTCTCGATTCTAACATAAGATATTTCTTGACTAAGAGTAACCTTCCCTTGTGTTCTGATGTCATTTATCACAATAAATTTATAGTCATACTTAGTGCCATACAGTAAATGGAAACATGGATACATTCTGTAGACTTCATGTATAGATAGTACTTGTACAACTTGATTATATAGAATAAGTAAATGCATAGATTTACCAATTCAAGGTTTGATTCACAGTCGCAAGTCATACCCTTGACAACTTTTTGTCTATAAAAAAGTTGCTCTGTTTCCTCGTAGAAGGGTAAGTCAGTCCTGGTAATAGGTTAAGATACAGTCCAGGAAAATGGGTTAGGTGAATCGACCACCGAATATAACTGGAAAAATTGTTGAGAAATGGCGTTAAACCGTAATAAACAAACTTAGACTTACTTTATATTATTAATCATATTGCATCAGTGTATGAATTTATCATGTAGTACGGTAGAACCAGGACATGTATGGATTTATCATGTAGTACGGTAGAACCAGGACATGTATGGATTTATCATAGAGTACTAGTAAAAAGTTGAAGATATAATGAAGTTAGTGAAAGTATGAATCTAAACTGTAGAGTCAGTAAACATGTGAATTTATCATTTCTGTCATCACCTTTTATCATAGTATTATAAAAATCAGGTGCTGCTTGACTTGTGTTTAATTACTTATAGATGTGACTAGGTATCATGTGATCAATGTAGGTTGAGTTAGTATAATCTGTATGAAAAATCACTGGTAGTTTTTTGTATAGTAAACCTCCAGAATACGACCACCCTTGGTTTTATCATATGGTGAAACCTCCATAGTAAGACCACCTTTGGTTTTGTTGTATGTTGAAACCTCAAAAGTAGGACCACATGTGGGATTTTTAAAATCATTGAAAACTGGTCTTTTTGTAGAGTGTAGAGTAAGTGCTAATATTGAGGTTACCTGATGAACAAAACCGTGAAAATAGAATTGATCAAATGTGTTTGTTATATCAAGGTGGTATTTAATGAGGTTAAACTCTACTTAGTAATATAAGTAATATTAGAACAGGGGTGTTAGTGTGTGACTGGGGCTGATGATGTTAATATTTAATTAATTAATTGATCAATAAATAACGATAAATGTTATAATGTACTTAATGAAATTTCTGGCTTATTACTCTGAATTTAAACTTTTGACGACCCGTTTCTCACTTATGATCAAATTTGCCTTAATTGTGTTATGTGTGTGATTATTATATATTTGGGATTCATCTCCAATCTCCAAGCCTCTTGGGTTATGTCTGCTAGATGCAAATTTCACCAGAGTTACAGCCCTTGTTTGTGATCCTGGTTGTCATGGAATTTTCTCACTTCTTGTTGTTGTAATTGAACAAATTACATATTGATGCGACATTATTGAACTGGACTCATTATTCTGTGCATGTTTCTGTTACTGTACTGTCCGTTGCTGTAGCGTAATGATGTTTTGACTTTTAAAATAATAAACCTGATAGAATGATGAAAAAGCACTGCATATTCATGAGTTTCATTATGGAAAAGCACTGCATATTCATGAGTTCCTTGACAAAAAAGCAGTGAATATTCATGAGTTTGATGATGAAAAAGCATGGAATATTCATGAGTTTCATGACGAAAAGCACAGAATATTCATGAGTTTCATGACGAAAAAGCAGTGAATATTCATGAGTTTCATGACGAAAAAGCACAGACTTTTCAAGAGTTTCAGTGTAAAGTTGCCACACTATAGGATATATTAATGAATACATATTTATATATTGTAAAGTGCTCATTATTTGTATGATTAACTGCAGGTACGGTTTATACTCGCTGTAAACATGTTTGTACATATGTTTTGTTAGTTTATTGTTGTTTTTTCTTTGGTGTGTTTTAAATGTGACATGAGTTATATTTGGGAGAGTAAGTTCAAAGTGGTGTTTGAATTCTCCTTTGTTTTACCTTAAAGACTTATCAGTATCTACTACTTACTATGCAGGTTGCTTCTTGTTGTTATGTGGTCGTGTTTCTTACTGATAGTGATACCTGGTGCAGCAATATTGATGTGTTGGTTGTAAATGAGTGTCTCAGATACTTTAAGGCTTATTTGTTGGTGAATATGATCTTATATTATGTTGATTGTGTTTGTCAATTTGTCCTGATATAATCTTCAGGAGTGACTGTTTTGCTGTTTTTCTAGCCTCATGTTTGTCTAACCTCAACATTTGATAGGGGCTATATCGGAGTCATCGTCAGTTAACATATTGTTTACTATGGTAACATTACTATGGTAATCATTTCATGGGTAGTTTCAATATTTCTGACAAACTAAAGTAAAAGCATAGGCCTTTGATTCTCATTCTTAATCTGTATATTGGCAATAACCCTTTAAAAATGACCTTTACTGATTTTAAGGTAACCAGGTCAAAGGTCAAGGCCATTTCCTGGGTCAAATGTCAAGGTCATTGACTGGTTTAAAAGTCAAGGTCATGATGATGAGTTACCCAAGAGTGGTTGCACCTACAGTGTACCTGCAGTCTTCAAATTTCAGGTGTTATGTTGATAGTGATCTTGACCCTAGATGAAGCTTTCTGACTTTGACTACTCTAGGTCAATGGTCATAAGCCCTGCATTTAGAGTAAAGATGTAGCTGCTATTTATCTTGTGTTACATTTTATGTACGTCTAGACTATGAAGCATTGTATTACTGTAATATACCTGCTTAGAGACAATGATATGAACAATGTGCCTTTTGGAATTTACCCCAAACAATCATATTGACAGAAGCAATAACTCTTGTTGTGTCTTCATTTATTCCTCCTTTAATTTTTTTGCGATGTGAATATAATTCTAAATATAGAACAGTAAGATCACATTTTGAAATTAAAAGGGCGATCAATCTTAAAGTAATAAATGACTATGGAAAAAATAATGGTATCTTATTTTCGGGATTGGGCATTATACCTCAGTAGGACCCCTTATTTATAAAACATGGTGTTTGGTTTACCTTGTGTTGATGTTATATACATCCTTGTCCATGTTCCAGTTTGATGTATGTTCAGTCACATGGTATACCGGTAGATATTCTAATGTTCTCCGGTTATTTAAAATGTCAAACATGCTGGCAAACATTTCCTTCTTCATGTCATAGGTGGCTTTATCGATTTTTTTTTACGATGTCAGAACTCAATACATTTTCATGTAGTATGTTACACATGTACACATTGTATCTTGCTTTGTAGTTACATTTTGAAGAATGAAATACTCTTGTGTTATACAGTTTATACTTGGACCTGTTACTGATGTATGAAATATTTGATTGTGTATATTGTATGCTTACATCTATCCTTTTATAAGGCCAGAATAAATCAATTCCTTCATTCTCATCCCTGCCCGTCCCCTTACTTTCTACGCCCCATGCTGTAGTTTTCTTGACAGCAAACAAAAAACTGATACAATGGTTATAAACAATTGAGAAAGAAAGTCAATCAGTACTAATTAAAAAAACCAAAAACATAAAAACAACAATTGTTTTTTATAAAAGTAATATCTTCTTCCTACCAAGTTTTAAACTAAATAAAAAAATATTTTTGATGATAATCTAGTAGTTGATTTATTATGGCCTGACTGTGTAAACCTCATTTTGTATTGTGTGGTTAACTACCGATGCTTTTAATCAACACTTTCAAATTTCTGTTGTACAGAAAATGGTGTTGATTTGTGTTGAGTTTGGGATATGTTTTTCTCCAAGATGTATTATTGTATCAAATTATCAGTTTAATAGATTGGTGAATTCTGTAGACAAAAATGATCGGTAAGAGTCAGCAATTTTTTTGTTTCATGGATTTATATCCATTTGTGCTGTAGCTTCGGTCATGAAACTTTACTCGTTTATTTATTAACATGTAATGTAAAACAGAGTTGTTTCCCTTTATTTTTCTGGATCCAAGTTTCAGCAGAATTGTTTCCCATGTTTTTTGCTGGAAACAAGTTGAAACAGAGTTGTTTCCCTTGATTTTTGAGCAGAGTTGCAGCCCTTGTTTGAAAATCTGGTTTTCTGAAAGTTTTCCCAATGTGTCTTGTTTTGAGTTGATGTAAGATGTATGTTTGTATGCATTTGATTGATCAAACTTGAAACATAGGCCTTGTTTACTTTGAAGTGGTTGCCCTATTGAAGTATGGCTAGATTACTGTGTGTTTATGTTTAATCCAATAGATATGGTATATGTTACTATGTTGAATCATTGAACATAGCAGATGAACTAGAAATGGTATACTACTCCAACTTTGATAAGGGTCAAGAAATCAGTATTCATGTCCGTCTTACGTTAATTGAACAAAATAGGTGTAGTGCAAATATTGAAATATCATCTAATCTGCTGCTAAATTTCGAAAATTGCATGTGTTGCATTTAATATGCATTGACAGACTGTCGTCATTTTCCAGTTAACTTGATGAGCCCTATTGGCTTGAACCAAAGTGGCAAGAATAACATGGAAATATTTGACCCTTTTGTCTTCTGATATCGTGTAAGACACTAAATGCTAAAAATCCGAACTGCATTTTGTTATCACAGAGGCTTGAATGCAGCACAAACATTTTAATGAGATTGGGCTTATCAGCACTTAGACATCAAAGTTCTAAGCAATCTTTATTTGATTACAATATTACTGATGAAACATTATGTTTCTGAAAATTTCAATTAGTCAATCTTATTCAATATGCGAAATATTCACTACAAATTATTTGTCGACCCTTTACCAAATTTTGAGTAGTGTACATGTGTATGGATATACCAATTTGTAGCGGGTATGCTTTGTATGTACGTAATTCAGCGCTAGATGTGTTGCTGGTAAGTAACTAGTCTGTTGACTATTTTGAGATAGGTGCGAAAAAATTTCTGTTTTGGGCTGGCCATCACAAAATAATTGTTGACCAAGATATCAAAGTTTATAAATGAAGTTTTTTTGTGCATTGGTTTAATATTTAGTAATTATACACTGTTACAAATACTATTGACTGGTAGCTAGTAGATCTATAAACAGTATTGTTTTTCCTGCATTGACATTGCTGCAGGCTAGGGAGTGTTTTTTATATTGATTATCAAATTTAAAAATTATTTACAGATGCTATTTTCTTGCTCTGACTAAAATTAGGTGTATAAATTTATCGGTTCCATATTTAATGTAAAATAATGGTTACAATTTTTCTCTTAAAAGTTTTTATTCTTGTTCAAATGTTACAATTTTTTACAGTTACGAATTGTTCCAGTTCTATTTTTTGTTCCAGTTATATGTTATAAAAAGGCTCAATTTGAAGTTTTTGATGTTTTAAGAGTTTTTTCATAGTTCTCTACTGTTATATGTACTGTTTGTCATATTTTAATAATGGCTTTTGAAAGTTAATGAAAAATTATTGTTATTTGGATGTTTTAACAAACTTGTTTTGTGTATTTGTTAAGAATTTTGCGAATTATGGTGTTTTCAAGAAATGGCATACCATGTAACCATACCTGAACAAGGGTGGAGTTGCGGGTTTAATAAGGGAGGCATGCTTTTATTAGATTTTATCGAAAATAATCATTGAATAGCGAAATTTATCTATGACTGGAAATTATTATTTTATAAAAATTAGATTGCCAGTATGATCTAGATGGTTGTAGTAATTTAGCTAACATTTTATACCCTATCAGTGAATTATTCAAGTTTATATCATTTGTATCCAGTTTGTTTTTATTATCAAATTCTATTTCAAAATATGTTTAAAAAAAAGAAAAAAATATTTGGGGGTCAATAAATTGTCAATGCTTGCAGAAATAATAGTTTTATTAAATGTACCAACATGTATTATCCAAAATACCTGCACAGAAATTATCAATTATATATTGGAGATTTTTTGGAACTTACAGTGGTTTGTTTGCATTAAATTTGATTGGTTTATATACTGTGAAAAAGAAACATACATATCGTTCAAACTGTTTGTAGATTGTGTTTTGATTCTAAATAAGGCCATAGTTTATTTATTTATAGGTTTAAGAGAGTTTTTGAAAAAATGCTGTCTGGGGGACTGGAAAAACTACAAGTGGCCCTTTTAGGGGCTCTCAGTCGCTCACTTGTCAACAGGTGAGTCACCTAGGGGAAAAATACAAGTGGCCCTTTTTGGGCTCTCAGTCGCTTACTTGTCGACAGGTGAGTCACCTTGGAAAAAACTACAAGTGGCCCTTTTGGGGCTCTCAGTCTCTCACTTGTCGACAGGTGAGTCACCTTGGGAAAAACTACAAGTGGCCCTTTTGGGGCTCTCAGTCTCTCACTTGTCGACAGGTTAGTCACCTAGGGGAAAACTACAAGTGGCCCTTTTTGGGCTCTCAGTCGCTCACTTGTCGCCAGATGAGTCACCTAGGGGAAAAACTTCAAGAGGCCCTTTAGGGGCTCTCAGTCGCTCACTTAAGGACAGATGAGCCACATAGTGCCCTCTTACTGTTTTTCCATTCTCTATTCCAGACTGTAAAATTTTCAAAAAAAATCTTGTTAGCAAAAAACAACTGTTGCCTAAAAGACTATTTGTACTAACAGGAGAATGTCAGATATGTTTGTGACCTATGTATCCTCTATTCTTGTATGTGTGTAGAAATATCATGGGGTCCAATCTCTGTGACATGGGAATAATGGATGCCTGTTGAGTCTCTATGGGAGTCACACAAAAAATTGTATGCCAGGTGATTCGACAGTTAAGCTTAACAGGCGTCTAATTTAGACACTCGCCCGGCATCCAGTTATTGGTGTGACTGCAATTGTCACTCATCACACATTTAATTCTTGTGTGACAGAGATAGGACCCTGTGAATATACATGTATAGTCTCGGCATTAGTAAACGTTTGAATGTTTTTATATACAAACAATGATTCTAAGTGATGAGCACAGTTTTGTAGAATGTCACTATTGTTTGCTATTTATCCTCCTGTTCGAGTATGTGAACATCTTGTGGGAATTGTTTTCTTTTTTGACAAAATAAAGATGTAAAAATGTGATGTATTTGTTATTTGTTTCGGTTCATGTGTTTTAAACACCCGAGTCTCTGAATGGCATAAGAAACTCGCATAACACACAGAGTTACATTGGTTGGTAATGTGCTAGATTGTTCCATGGTTGGTAATGTGCTGAATTGTTCCCCCTCCCCTAAGAGCTTAGCTGGATTCGCAGACCAGACTGGGTATCCCTGACTCTGTCTACTGAGAATTAGGTATGAAAATATGTATCCTGTTATTGACCCATTCACGCGAGTGTAAAACAATGACGTATGCCATTTTATCCAGAATGCTGACCTACAAGTTTGGTTCCCGACATATCTAGTTTGGTTTAGGGTTGGACATCATCCATGTCATGCTTTGTTGTGACATTGGCTGCAGTGATCCAGACGACTTTTAGTACTGATCAGTGATCAGTAATCCTCCACTTCACTGTTTATTGTTAACCGACTGAAATAGGTTGGATATTTGTGTTGATATGTCATGTTTCATGAAAATTAATATGGACATGTCCTACTCGTGTAAAGAAGTTGTCAAGTTCATTGCAGAAAAGCCAGTTACAATGGTTGATAAATAATTGGATACAACAACGAATTGCTATCAGAGACAATAATAAGGTAGGACTGTAAACTTATTGAAAACGGCAAACCCTTAAAGATATAGGTCAACACATTTGACCTGTCACTAATTAATCCTCGTTTGTTTTCGTCATTGTACCTTTAGAATGTTGTGATTAGTTAAAATAACTGATTGGACAACGGATAATCACGGATATTCAAAGATTCCATGTTAAATGTTCTTAGCTATAACAAATAATGTTTTTTAAACAAGAACACATCAATCACTAGCCACTGACAGTCTCTATATACTTGTACTCTGCAGAGCTTAGTCACATGACACTATTTCTAAAATTAAGGGAATTTTTTACTTCTAAAACGATGTCGAGAATAGTCTTTATTTGTCAGTCAGCTGTCTACTGAAACATGGCGGGCGTATGTGAGCCTCCACTTGTATCGCCAGATTAGACAGCAAGCGCACTAACCACTGAGCTACGGAGGCCACGACATGTACAGTGTGACTCACACATTCAAAGGTTTTACGTAATCTGTACATTTAGACTATTTAGCAAACATCAGAAAATCTAGCGCAAGCTGTTCAACAAAAACTCACACAAACCAAGACTTAAAAACAACA
Source organism: Spisula solida (assembly GCA_947247005.1). Lineage (NCBI taxonomy): Eukaryota > Metazoa > Mollusca > Bivalvia > Venerida > Mactridae > Spisula > Spisula solida. The sequence goes on from OX365945.1 coordinate 57,484,180, forward strand.
GGGAACCTTCCACTAGATTTGATAATTCATCGTTCTAAAACTATGGAGAAGCTAAACTGACATCTAGATTATTTTTTTATTTCAAAGCAATGATTTATAGACCTTGACTATGCCGATGACATTGGTTTCCTCTCCCATACTTGCGCCCATATACGGCAGAAAACCGAAAAACTGTAAGAAGTAGCCAGATCAACAGGGCTGAAAGTCAATATTAACAAAACGCAATGCCTAAGAATCAACACAGGCAGCAGACAAGGCATCCACTTAGAAGGACAAGCCATTGATGATGTTGAAGCTTTCACATAAGTGGGCAGCAAAAGCGCAGTTACAATGCTGAAGTTGGTTTACAAGGTGAAGTTCACAAGGAAATATGGAAAATGAAAGCAACTAAAAAGGAAAAATCGAGCACGGGTTTTTTGAATGCTGGAAAGTGGACATTGGCAAATTGACGTGGTTGGACGTTTGTTGCTTCAAGATCCACTATCGCCAGATTAATTCAATGCGTAAATATCACTAGGAACATCTCAATAGCGATAAAATCAAATGAGAATTTGCAGACATGTTTGCACATCTCTATATTTTAGTCTTTGGGAAGAAATTATATTTTTACTATCCTAACGTATGAAATATCCGAACATATGTATAAGTTCATTATTTTCTCTACATAAGTGATGTTTTTTCAGAATTTCTAACTTAAAGTGCTTAGAAAAGTGTTGGGTGTCACTTAAGAGACATCATACAAAATGGCTTATTGATACTTCGTTATTCAACACTCGGTAGGGGTATAGATTGTGGTATGGAATTGCTAAATGATTAATTATTTAATCAAATAGTCCTTATCTAGTTACTTAGCTATTGGTATTCACTAATGGTCCAATCTAATCATTAATAAGATTTTAAGAATTAATCCGGTAGTCTGATACATAAATCTCAAGTTAAGAGCTACTCAAATAATGTGAACAGTGAAAAGTTGATAAATTTGTGAATTTTGGACAGTAAGATGGACATGACCTAAACACTTAACAATAGGGCCAAAAATCGCTCACCTGCGGACCTTAAAAATACCTCAACAATTGCTTGTCCGAGTACCCACAACGAGAGGGCCCTTAATTAATTACCCGTTTATCCACAACAAGAGAGCCCTACATTGCTTACCCGTTTACCGACACAAGAGGGCACTTAATTACTTACCCCTTTAAGCCCCGTTTCCATGAAGAGTAAAACCTACGCGTTTTCAGCGCGTATTAATTCGGCGCGTATTACGCGCCGAATAAATATAATTCGCTTCAGTCTACGTTGCATGATGACGTTTCCATTGACGCGTTTTTCGGCGCGTAAAATAGGACGGGCCGAAAAAATTCGCTTCGGGTAGCGAATGTTTTACGCATGGACGCGCGTAAAATGACTTTTTGGGTATAAATTGATGTAGTTTCCTCGATTCTAGTAATGTTTTATTGACGCCATTCATCTTAAAGTGCATGCATTTTGTTTTACTGGTTGACAAAAAGCTCGTAGAACTATCCCTGTCTTTTTGAAAAACATCAAATATTTTGTCTGACCTAAAACGCAACCACCATCTTCTCCACCTCATATTCTTTCTAAAGGGCTAGAAAACATGTAATTGCATCTTTTGTTATGGCCTGAAAGTCCCATTTTCTTTAAAATATTGATGAAAGATACGCGTTTATCACATAAAATAGGTTCTGGGAGTTTAATAAACCCATTACATAAAAGTCATAATACACACGTGTAATAAACATGCAAATGAGGTATATACAAGGGCGAGTCACTTTATTTATGTATTCATACACGTTGTCAAAAAAGTAAAAGAATACATTTTTAGAATAGAATAAATTCTATATCCGATTATGAGCACTCTAGGGCATGTTATAATCACACAATAACAGATGTACAAGAACTTAAGAGATATGACTATAAGTAAACATGACAGTAGGTCCGTTAAACGTGGGTACGAATAAGATCGGGACGAAATGTACCTACCAAATATCTGGCATCTACACAAACACAGCATCGGATGTTGATTTCATTGTATAAATCCGTTAATTTTGAGTATTAAAGACGATTTTCCTTGCTTACCAAGTACTTGCATCGTGTACAATCAGTTATTTTCGGCTATTCAGACGAATCGCGAATCAATTCACGCGGAAAACCTAGTTACTTCCCCTGTCCTTGGTTGTTACTAAAACCAGGAGCTGTTCTATTAATAGGAGTGTGTAACGCGCCATAGCCTCGTGAGATCTCAGCCGTGATCACGTGAGCGATACTGTCGAGTCGGCCATTTTGTAAAATCTCGCCGATAGCGTCAACAATTACAGCCAACTTATTTTCAGTGCAATTAGTTCCTTCAACCCTATATCGTTTAAATAACATAGTCTTATGTTTAGATAAGTTGACAGACAATGTATTTGTGTGAATACATTCTCAAGTATCGGTCGATTTATCACAGAAATTGAACATCACAGTTGGCTGATTCCTAGTCTGAAGCCGCCTTTGTTCTTCAAAATGGCGTGAAAACAAATTTTATGCACTTTTGCTCAACGCCAAGTGCACTTAATCTTTATGTTTTAACAGTAAAATTTTGATAATTATAAACTATTTATAATTCTCGAATGGTAGAAAACAATTGTGCCGCCGTATGAATTGAATTAAGAAATTTGGATGCGTTCAAAAATCGTCCATTTTACATATCTAGCCATCTATTGACGCATTATTATTTTTTACATGTCTGTGTTAAATTACACTTTACTACTATATTATGTGACGCATTTTCCTTTTTATTGTTTTAAATCGGTAGTACTGACATACGAGCATTGCACGTGATAATTTTTTTAATTATTTATTGAATGGACAAAAAAATATTAGGCGGGTAAAAACAGGGATTTAACTAATACTTTCACAAATATCTGGGACGATTATATTCAGTCCCAGCAAATACTGTATGTATATTAATTATTAAATAGAAAATACCAAAAAGTTTGCATATACATATATGAGAGAAATAAAGAATATAGCAAGAAACATGTCAAAAAATAGAGTGTTTAATGTTTTTTTGTGATCTATGCTAATCATTTATTTGTTTATAGCGAAGTCAAAGTCAAGTCAAGTGAAATACCCTTTATTCGCTCGATCATTTCATGTTTACATGAAAAAATGAGGTGACAAAATGTAACAACAAGCTTAGCAAGATCTGATCAAAGTTTAAGTATATAGGTGCCAGATTTTGACACCATATATTGATTGGGAATATATTGGAACCCCACTGTGCAAACTGCTTAATGGATGGCGACCTTGATTGCTTATCTCGATAGGGCACCGTGACTTATTCAGTTTATTACATAACACGATATAATTGTCAAAACCAATCATAGAAACTGCACGCAGGGGTTATGTATTGTTATGTAATTACCAAACCCCATAGTGGGATTTTGTTTCTGTGAAATATATTTTATACATGTTATTATAACGTTTTAAGAATTATGAAGGGGTCTGGTGTTGATCTATTCTGCATGTACTTGTGTTCTTAAAGTACTAAATTTTTGACCGAGGCAATTTTTAGCACTTATGGAGAAATCACAGTTTTCTAGTTGTAAATAACTTTGTAAATTATGATGAAGTATGTTTGCAATATATGCAAAGCATGTATTATATTTAACGACTTATTAATGTCAAACCTTTAAGTTTAGTCATTTAACGGATAGCACATGTAAACTTATCACTGACGGCCTTTTTAGCTCGCCGTTGTTCGTTGATTATTTGTTTGTTTTCAATAAAATGTAGAAAAGTATGAAGTTCAGTGTTTCGGCATTCTAAAACATTTTAATTTATCAAAATAGGATATGTATTCAACAAATGACGCTAATTTTACTATAGCAAATACTATACTAGGACGTTCGAAATGGTGGAATATATTTTAAGTGACGGCTTTTTGAATCGCCGTTGCGCGCTTAATAAATATTTTGTCTCTTAAAAAATTAGATAACAAGAAACTAGAATCTTAAAGGGTTTTATAACACAAAACTTTTTCGAAATCGTATAATAATTGATAAAACGATAAACAATTTCAGTAATCTGTCCGATTGTAGCGCAAAAAACGTACGGTAAACAGCGCTAGGAATCGAGCGTCTGCAATCGATCGATAACCACGTGACCAGCGAATTATCTGATTATACCAACGGCGCAGAAAGAATTCAATAATTGGTTGATAAAGAACATCGATTCATTTCCCCTTGTGTTATCTAGGCCCTGCTAAAACCCGGAACGGAACACGGAACGGAACAGAATACGTTGTGTTGCTGCGGTCCTAGATTTAATTATTTACTTTGTTAAGCGTAGTTTTACATCTGCAGGATTTTAGACACCCTAAAAATATTATTTTCAAAGGCAGAAAAATTAACATATTGGAGTATACATTGTTGCACTATTTTCTTAGCTCTTTCAATGAACCGATTTACTCCTATGGAGTTTATTTGATAAAGGGGAAGTGTGTGCATTCTTGACAAACTTTTACTGTGTATTTAGTTTATGTGATAAAAAGAATCTTACATTCGTGTCATTCCATATTAAATTTATTAAACTCGTTGAATAAAAGTGATAAAATGCTCGGCAGAGCCTCGCATTTTATCATTTTATCCAACTCGTTTAATAAATTCAATATAGAAAGACACTCATGTAAGATCCTCTATTTATATCCAAAATCGCGTCGGTTTTCAGCTTCATGGAAACAGTTTTTCAGCGCGTAATCGGTGCGTAAATAAAAAAATACGCTCCATGGAAACCCGGCTTTACACGCAACAAAAGGTCGCTGAATTGCTTACCCATTTTCCCACAACAAAAGGACGCTGAATTGCTTACCCCTTTATCCACAAGAAAAGGTCGCTGAATTGCTTACCCATTTTTCCACAACAATAGGGACATCAATGGCTTACCCCTTTATTCACAACAACAGGGCCGTAATCTCTTACCTTTTTACGCCTAAAAAGAGGGCCCTAAATCGCTCACCCTTTACCCATAACAAGAGAGGCCTTAATCACTCAACTGAGTTCTCATAACATGAGGGTCCTAAGTCTTTCACCTATGTACTCACAACAAGAGGGCCCCCAAATCACTCATCTAAGAATTTTGATTCAAACTCTCCCCAAAATTAAGCACCAACCAATCATTGGCAGCCAGTATTATAAAAACTCAGGGTGGAACGATGACCGAGTGTTTTTAAGTGCTCTCGACTACCCCAGTTCGAATCTCGGCCCGGGCACTGAATATTTCAGAAATGCTTTTCATTGTTTACACAGGCGTAGCCTTCGATGTATCTGTTCTATACGCCAGGCCCAATGATTATTAAGTATTTTTCATGCTCTATCCCATGTTGTACTCAATCTATAAATGTTTTAAATCGTAAAATTTCTCATAATTTACTCAAACTTTTACATTACTCGATAGCCTTAAAAAGCAGAGCAATATTTTCTGGTATAGTTAAGGTTATTTTGTTGTTGGACTTTTCTAGGAGCTAATCAAATTCCATACTCAAGTTGGTTAAGCATGAAAAAAGATTTATGATAATGGGTCGCAAGGGTAGGTTCATTATTGAGGTTTAACTGTATGTTGATTATTTGTTTAAGGAAGACTTCTGGTTTGATTCAGAATTTTTGAAAATGTTCCCGTGGTATAAACACGGACAGGATAATTCATAAACAAACATTGTCAAACCCACACAAAAAGATAATAGAAAGTCGGACAGGGAAGGCAGCACTCAACTTAACCAGCAGAGCACAGAAAATATAAAAAAACACCACATACCACGATTACACGACACAATGTAAACCAGAGATATAGATTTCTGACCAATCCTGCATGCCACGCAACACAGTGCTGTTCATGCATTTTTAAAGTTTCACAGCGGTAGGGTGTCCCATTCATCAAGTATGTTTGTTTATACAATATTCCCGAAATATGTATAAGAACACTATATTTAAATTGGTGTAATGTCGATGTTATATGTACATTAAATTTTGTACTATTAATTACTTGTTTAAAGTGCTCGTATTTCATTTAAAACAAACAACAAATCAAAACCATAGTCCATATAAACATACTTATAGTCCAGTTAGGATATTGTGACAGTGACGTTGCAGTTCATGTGTACGCACAAAATCACAACCATTGTCTAAACAGGTAGAGCGAAGTTTAGTATGTTAGTTCAGCATTGAAATTATAGTTGTTTGTACAGTATAAGCCTGTATAATTGGTTTTACACCGTTATACTGGACTCGACCGCTGCGTCACTGGATTTTTATCCTGACTGGACTATACATTATATGTTGTTCATCATTCGCTTACAAATGGTGTGTTAATCAACAATAAGTTATTGATTGACATGTTGTCAACTGGAACATTAAACGACACTTGAAACTGCACTCTGTACTCTATACCTACTTGTACAATGTATGTTTTTGTCTTATATAATAAAGCTGTAATTCGAATACAAATATACTTCAATGTTATATATGACAGAACGTGTATTTAATAGCAACGTGGTTCAAAAACCAACTAAACAAATCACATGACTAAAATAATTTTACTGATTTTGAGTATGAAGGAAATTAGAGAGACCAAGAGCGGGCAATGTCGCGAAATACCCTGCACTAGTCCATACATGTAAGATAGAACAAACTCGGCACTGGTCTGCGTTGTTATGCCCTAACCAAAAACTTGTCGGCACTGTGACGGAATATATACCAAATAAAATATATGACTCGGCCCTTAACATCACCAGGCCCTAATGCAATATGAAGTTGATGCATGATAGTACTTATACTTAAAATATCTTTAACAATTCCCACAACGATGACAGCCATGCATGTATCTTATTACATAAATAACGTAATTTAATATAATTTTGATCAAGGGGTAGCGGCGATTTGCAGTAATCTATAAGTCAACATATCAAATTCAAATTAAACCATCGTTCGGATTTATGGAATTACCATAATCGTTTAATATCCATGGCCTTCATTGATTTTCACGATTAACCCCGGACTACGATACGTTTGAACTATACACTCTGAAGCATTCGCTTTCAATTAAAACATGGACATACCATTATATTATGTTATGTACTTTTGTCAGGACTGAAGACATATCACTGGCTTAGTAATAGAAGGTCGTAAGTACAAAATCAATATATTGTGAAAACAAGAAAAAAAACTGTCTTAAAACTACTTTTTAGTTTTTTTCCAGCTTTTTAAACTTTAGTTTGGTCAACTTGACCACTTGCGATTTTTCATGAAAATAGATTCATAAGAAGTGCCTTGAGATGCAGATTTTCAATATGCATGAGTCTTATAAGGTCGTATGTACCTACGACCTTCTAATTTAAAAAAATAAAAACTTCAGCAGCATAAAAACATAGCATACACGACACAATACCCAAACACCTAACTAAACGAGAAGATGAACTTCACCGCCTATATGAACATTTTTATACCTGTATTTATTTTGTGATCACCTTAGCTAAACATACTTAAAACCAATGTGATAGAACGGCATCTGAAAATAGTGCATTTTCATTAAGATCATTCTAATCATGGATGTATAAGCCTATATGCGATCACTAAAAAGGGGATGAAATGAATTTAAAACATGATATTTTCGGGTGGGCTTAGTATAGCCCAGTACTTCAGGAACAGGAAGAAGACGAAGAAGAAGTGGTAGACGAAGAAGTCGAAGAAGAAGAGGTAGAAAAAGAAAAAGAAGACGCTATTTAGGAAGTTAAACTTTTAAATTGATAATTACATGTGACCATACATGTATGTGAAAGGATAAACGTTAAACTGGCAAATTCTGATAGATTCCTTTCCGCTCTGGTTGTCGACAAGACATTGCTTGAACAAGAGGTCGGTTGGCTAGCTTTTTTGTCAAAAATGAGAATTTTGCATTTGTCTCGTCTGAAATTGCCCAATGTCCTGTGCAAATACTAGGTAATAATTTCTAGTATCAAACGTTTTTTGACGGATGTCTTTTAATAGAAACACTTCTTCGTCGTGAGCACATTGGTAATATCATTTAACCAATCCCGTCCTTTATTTTGTCACGTGGTTAAATGATATTTTGATGTCCATAACCGTAGTTCCGATATAAACCAATGTTAAGATTGGCCAATGTAACGCAGTATTTTGGTCATTTTTTGTGTCCAAACTCCGGAAATACAACACAATATGCAAAACGTTCAAATGTCCAAAAAATGGGAGAAAGCCAGATAACTTAACATCTAGGTGTAAACTGTCATTGAAACACTGAAGCTGAACAGTGCAGTACTGTATACCTACGTTTTCAAAATTGACAAATTCCGGTAAACACAGATCCATTTGACAAAGTCAAATGTTCAAGCCTCATTTCCATCACAATATGACTTTTGCCCATTGCTCACTGCATGTAAGCCACCCGACGAAGTTTATTTTAAACATTTTTTTTTCGACAAAAACATTATGTAGCAGGTAGGTTGTTGAGTGAGTTTTAATGACGTTTAATCCAGTTTGGCTGTTTGGTTAGGTAAATAAATTAATCGAACACGAGTGCATTATAATTTATATTATGAAATATAGCAAACTAGAAAATAGAATGATGATGCAGTCATTCAGTGGGGGTTGGGAAGATATCAAATATTTAAGTCATTAGATATTAAATCATCTTAAAATACGATATCTGAAAGTATACTTAATCCTATTACTTATTTCTTCTTTCGTCAGCTGGCAAAAACTCCTGTATTTAATCAGAAATTGACAGCCCATAGGTACAAAGGTGTTAGTATGTATTGAGAACTTAAACCGAAATCAATGCATCGTCAACACTGGATATTCCGTACATAGATTTTCCCATGTACGTATATAATGATTTTGATCAAGAATACTAAATAATTTTCTAACTTGCGTTATTGGTATACGGACTCTGGGTTGCACGACCGCCGAATGGCCATACAACCAATTACGAGGTCCATTTTACAACTTAAAATTCGTCGTAGTGTACTAAGTCTTGAAGTTTTTCACTAAGATGCTTTGCGAATACCAGCCCTGTCATAATTCCTCTTACTAGTTGTTTTAATAGAATTCCCAATTTCTCTCAGTGACCAACAGCATGTCCACCTGTGACATGCCATTTCGTAACCATTGACACGACAATTATAGTTTTAAAGGCTTGCAAGGTTGACGGGTACTGTGTACGTCGATTTTTCTGCGAGTCAAAAACTTAGCGAATTCAGAATTTCAGACATTTGTCGTGCAAAATATAAGCGATATTTTTCAAATTTCTTAGTAGAGTTTATGTAAGCCATAATTTACGCTAGAGGAAATGTTAGCGAATTTTGTAAAAATCGCGAAATTCTTAAATATGTCTCCAATAAATCCATACCGTTAACTTAACCACATTTAAAGTATCAGTGTGTACATCCCACGTGGAATGTGAAGTAATTTTTGGCTAAGAACGCAAGTAAAATATGTCAACAAACAGTTAAAAACAACCGTAAAGTGTTTTATTCTTTGGTCGATTTAAACTAGACACCATTGATACATTTGATTTTCTTCGAACACAAAGGTCCTGATATTCAAAATAGTTCAATAGATATTTTGTGCAGGAACAACTTCAGAATATTTATTTATTAAATATATATAAGCGTCGAATTGTTAATGAAATATTAATAAGTTTATTCTGCAGACCTAGTCCTTACTCTCCAATTGCCTCGCCCGAAACTACATCGTTTCTAGGGTGAATTGTAACGGTAAGTGGAAATCAAAGCGCTGTAAGGAGCGTAACCTAGTCCTATGCGACTAGTTTTAAGTTTATATTTCAATCGCGTTCAGTAGACCATAGGTACATTTCCAAGTAACCTATGTGCTCCACCGACCGCCATATTACAGTCCTGTACCTTTACTTATGCAGATTACATTTTAACATAACTTTAATCTATCTTGAATTTAAAAGTTAAATTAGTGTACAATGCGTAAAGGAGAGTCCATTGTAGGTTTTCTGTGAGTTTCATTGTAAATGTTTATGTCAATAAAAACAGTATAGAGTAAGTTGCATTTCTTTTCGAACACTCCTCGTAGGTCACAGTTTTTGCCCGAAACTGATTCAACTGCTATCCCTCCCCGGCCGTCTGCCTATTCCGTTCTGTTAAATATGGTCAATATTTTCAGATAACTTTACCGCTTATAATCAGGTAATCGAACCCATTGATCAATAGTGTTCATCCGATCAAACAAATCACTTCGTCTTCGATTACTTGTATCAGGAATGTGACTTTTCAAGGAGACACCAATTAATGTAATAATACTGCTTATCGCAAATGAAGATCGGTATTATCGGAAAATATTAAAAATTTGGAACAGTATCATTTCTGGACCAAAATACACGCTAAACCTATTTAAATGAAGATTAAATATAGATTATATAACGCTTAATTCGTATGTTTTTGCTCACTGTCAACAGTTTGGAGTCAGAAACTAGACTGCCTCATGTTTTGATGAAAATTTAGAGATTTATAAAACAAAGTTAATCACCGTTTAGAAGAAAACGTGACAATAAGCGCTAAAGAACCTTTAGGGTATTGCCCCAATTTCCAAGATGGGGGCCATGTTGTAATACTTCTAGATAATAATAATAATATTTTGTCAAAATAATAACAGTGCCAAATTCCAAAGTACGTCATCTTGGCCGAATGGTATCTTCAATATAAACCACGTAGGTCACATAGAGAAAGTAGTTCTAATTGATTGTAGTCGTTGTATATGATCGTAACTGCTCGGGACTTTCCGTCGTTGTCTTGTACATGATCGTAACTGCTCGGGTATTTCCGTCGTTGTCATATAGTAAGTCAGTAATGGTCATGATCTAGGATGTGCACTGTATGCAGATAAACATATATTTCCAAACGGACTGATTTATATATCGGATTACTTTAGAAAACAGTTCTCACAGCGTATATACCTAATTATTGTTTCATTAATTGCGACTTTGTATAAATCAAAATGTATAATTTATTGCGAGCAAACAACTGTAGCTTCCGATCACTGAGACTATACATGTCAATGTGTACGACTTCTTCGGAAGTTGACTCGTTTTTACACTGCGGTGCTGGGAAATTGTGCGGAACGGTTATTAGCGCTATGTTGTATTAATAGACACAGAAACATTGTATGGATTCAATCATGACGACAATGCCGAATAGGTCAATTATGCACAGGAGTTCCCGAATGGTATGACTTGGTAAACCCAAAGAACAAAAATAAAATGGATAGGCAAAAGAGCGGAATTATGACTTAAAGATAATACCATTGTAAACCGCATCACGGCATACACTTTCCAAATATTTCCTAGCATAACTATACGGACATGATATTGGCATGTTGTATCTGACAACCGTAATTTACATTGATCTGCTGTACCGAGCTTAAGTCAAAATCGGGAACAATCACTTTTCATTACATACTAGCTAGTTATTGCTTAGACGATTGATTTCTCCAAAAAAGTATTCAGTAATGTAATATTTGGATTATTTCTTAAACCCAGTCCAACGATATCGAGACTGCCCAGCCATAATGGCTAACTAGCAGTCCATGAACTACCCTCATAGATTATGCTGAGTGCAAAACGAGGTACTAAACCTGTACCATTTTACAAGGATCTCACTTGTAAAGCTTCAACATCATGCAGAAGCGAGGTTGAACTCTTTAAAAATAATTTGGCAGTATAGCCTTACGCAGTTAAAATTTTGGATGAAAAATTGTTTTTATACGTTCATTTAATTATATCAGTTAGCATAATGTCCCGTCAATTGCCTTTTGCTACAGCGACCGCTTGGTCGCGCTCCCTGATGGCACTATATTAGATACAAAAATGTATGAAGAAAATCGTACTTGTTAGTACAGTGTAGCAATACCACGTGACTCGGACATCTTTAAAGGCTACAAATCCAAGACAAAATTTGTCAACATTGGAAAGCAAAAATATCCGTATTTTATTTCTATAACAATTTCTACGCAACATATGCCTGTCTAAGGAAAAAAGTAGGCTTTTCACGAAATGTAGTATCCCTATCAGCAGCTAGGCTGTTTTTTCCAACACCCTGTAAAACCTTGGAGAAGCAGACGGCTTGAAACTATTGTCCGCTCACTTACAACCGCTTCGAAGGTTTCACAGGGTGCTGGAAGAAACGTCCCAGCTGCTGAAAAAGATCCTATATTTCGTGGAAAGCAAATCAGTTTTCTCTTGGACTGGCGTATGTTTCATAGAACTTGATGAAGAAATAAAATACTTACAGAAATTTTTGTTTTCGAAGCGAAACATTTTCGTCTTGGATTTGCAGCCTTTAGTGATGACAAAGTTTCGTGGTATTGCATCACTGTAGTACTTTTAATAATAATATCTTTTGGCTTGGTACATTGTCAACATTATACAGTAGACGCCTCTGAAACCTTTGGGACAAAGGATAACTTCTACACTACGTGTCGATGGTGATACCAACTTGTAATATAATTCGTTAAACCCCGTGTCACAATAGAGTTAAAATAAATCCGTATTTAAACCCCGTATCCCAATAGAGTTAAAATAAATCCGTATTTAAACCCCGTGTCCCAATAGAGCTAAAATAAATCCGTATTTAAACACCGTGTCCCAATATAGTTAAAATTAATCAGTATTTAAACCCCGTGTCCCAATAGAGTTAAAATAAATCTGTATTTAAACCCCGTGTCCCAATAGAGCTAAAATAAATCCGTATTTAAACCACGTGTCCCAATAGAGCTAAAATAAATCAGTATTTAAACCCCGTGTCCCAATAGAGCTAAAATAAATCCGTATTTAAACCCCGTGGCCCAATAGAGCTAAAATAAATCCGTATTTAAACACCGTGTCCCAATATAGTTAAAATTAATCAGTATTTAAACCCCGTGTCCCAATAGAGTTAAAATAAATCCGTATTTAAACCCCGTGTCCCAATAGAGCTAAAATAAATCCGTATTTAAACCACGTGTCCCAATAGAGCTAAAATAAATCAGTATTTAAACCCCGTGTCCCAAAAGAGCTAAAATAAATCCGTATTTAAACCCCGTGTCCCAATAGAGCTAAAATAAATCCGTATTTAAATCACGTGTCCCAATAGAGCTAAATAAATCCGTATTTAAACCCCGTGTCCCAATAGAACTATAAAAATCCGTATTTAAACCCCGTGTCCGAATAGAGCTAAAATAAATCCGCATTTAAACCACGTGTCCCAATAGAGCTAAAATAAATCAGTATTTAAACCCCGTGTCCCAATAGAGCTAAAATAAATCCGCATTTAAACCCCGTGTCCCAATAGAGCTAAAATAAATCCGTATTTAAACCACGTGTCCCAATAGAGCTAAAATAAATCAGTATTTAAACCCCGTGTCCCAAAAGAGCTAAAATAAATTAGTATTTAAACCAGCTTATACATAGGTTACACTGTCTCATAAGATATTCGTTAAATTATTATTTAAGTTCACAATAGTTCACCATAGATTGTGTATCAATAGGTCGATATGGTCATTAGTTTTACGGGGAATGTGTTTGCTATCTGGGACACCTGACGTTCGAAGATTAACGCTATAGGTTTAGATACATTTTGGTTCATTGTAAATGTGGCCAATTATATCGCATTGGTTTGAGCATTTTAACAAGAAAAAATTAAACTACAAAAAACGACAACCTACACCGACAGCTTGCCGCCTCAGTCAGGCATCACAACCGGAGTAACAGCCTGCAGACATTAACCAATCACAAGGGCGGTCGCTCGTCACAAGAACAACACACACTTTAAGGAAGGCATAGCGAAACCGCCCGCGAGTGTCTATTCTTACGGCTGTATTATTTAAATGTACCAATCTCTTTAAAAGCATTAACTGATATATGTATGTATCAAGTATGCGACTTGTTTCACGTTTTGATGCTAGATACACATTTTCTGAACACATGACTGTGCTTTATTCTACGATAAAACACAGGTAAATCTCGTAATTTCTTAAATAAAAAAGAGACCAAAGTGTTGGTCACGTTGGCTGACAAGTAACCTGGAAAGCTAACATGTAGAATGATAAACATCATCTCAACTATCATGTTTTACAATCTATGTAAAATACACCAGTGCATGTATTTCAAAAGGCAGAACCCTACGGCTTGGGACCTAAGCACTTTTAATATGGACACAATCGGAATTTAATATAAATAACATCACCCCATCCATAACTACTTAATATTACTGGTTTGATGAGAATGTTATAAAGTGTTTAGTTCGACAAACATGATCCCATGTAAAGGGTCAGAATCAATAGAATATAGATTTAGATAGGTATATCTTTGAAACTTGAAGATACCATAATCCTACAGATGAGCTGGATTACGTGGAGACGATACAAGGCACGGACGAATTGGTGCCAGGATGTCAAGGTGCTGAGATAAAGACGGGTAACGGGTAGCCACAGCAGTGACTTTAAAACAATCAGAATAGAAACAAATTTTGGATAATCACGATCGTTGCTATTTAAACTGAAAATAAAATAAAAAAATATTTTTTTTAAAAGTATATCAGTTAATAATAATCAACTGATATAACAATAATTAAGCCCATGAAATAAAAAATATGGATTTTATTTAATTTATGTCGGAAATTATGTGAATTTTCACTGTTAATGAATGTTTTATTTTATTTGATAAAATAGACATATTTAAGGGGAAACATCTACCCAGATGACTGCCAGGTATTATTGAAAAAGTCACCTTTACCAACTAATTAATAAACTTTTTCCAAGTCGGTTATTTCGATTTAAACAACAGCACTAGTCGAGAGTTAAAAAACATTGATAAACCGACATCTTCATATTTATCAAGGTAAGTGATTTCTCTAGATTAAGTCCTGAACATATATTACATGTAATTTTATATTATTTCTTTTGAAAAGGTGTTATTAAGGACTTTAATTGATGCCTTACTGTTTTCGAAACCGTTACTGTTAACGTACTAGTTTGCCGTTCTCTGGCAATTGCTAATTTAAAATTATACTCGTGCTTAAATGACCAAATCCAGGCCTTATGAGGTAATTGATGTAGTTATGAAGTTTTCAATTTACCGGAAATACTATTACTTACTGGTTTTTCACAATTATGACGTCACGTACGTTGTATGCGTACAACCGATATTTATGTCATTATTACAATTCAATGTTTCATATAAACAACCAAATACCGCTTAAAAAGTCGCAATAATAAAACTTGCAAATTCCGCGCAGTCTGTGTTGTCAAAAAACTCCTATAACTCATCCAACACTTCGGTCAAGTAAAGCAAATAATACAAATATGCAAGCAGCATGACCATAGCTAACTGCTTGCTTGTCCGCCCAACTAACCTAACCATTTTTATTGTAAAACTTGACCATTTTAGTCTGATTATCGTTTTTCTATCTTTTCAGACATGTTTTCTAATCGAAAACCAAACTTCATTACGTCATGGATTATCATTATTGCTTTTGCAACAACATTTGTTCATGTGACCGCGCATTTCTATGGCGGATCTTTGAGTTATAAGCTGGAACTTGTCAACGGGAAGAAATATGTAAGTATAAAGAATACTTACATAATATACATTAAAGCTTGGGAGTAATATCTTATCATACTAATACGCAGTGAAAATGGAACTAGTTGTTTGGCGCTCAGTATAATCAAGGACGAACCGGCTTCTTTTCTTTCATACCCTTGTGATGACAGAAGTCATCAGAAATGAGGGGCCGATGATCATCAGTAAAAGCTGTAGAACCTGTTTCAATATTTTTACTTTTCTTTGCGTTCGACCGAGACAATCGTAGTGCGGGGCCATTCGGTTTTATCCGTGACGTATGGCCAATAACGTCCGGTTTCGAGGGAAAATAATTTTTTTTTACTAAATGCATTTTATATAAACGAAAATAAACATGTCCTATTATAAAATGTTTATTTCTCAAAGGAATGTTCACTGAATGTGTTTCACTTTACATGAAGTTTCTTTTCGCTATTAAACACGTACCGATATAATTTCAATCATTTGGTCGTTTTGGATGTATACGTTTTAGTTTAGTTTATTTCCAAAAAACATTAGGCATTATGCCCATGAGTTTACATGTATACAATGCAATTACAAGTGTAATAATATACTTACATACGCAGTAGCCTGTGATACTTATGGACGCAAAAAATCCTATCTATCTGTTACCTTGGTTGCTCATTTCGTATACATATGCATGCTTACTAACGATATGAATAAACAATGACTAATAAAAATCTTGGGGAACTTAACAACACCAAAAACGCTTTTAATAATAATAATAATAATGACTTTATTTTACGAGGTTAACACATTTGCATATAAACACAACCTTCCACGAGGACCTCAAGACAGCGCACAGTCTGAGACATTTAGAAAATGGCAGCTAGAGAATTGCTATTTGTTTCAATAGTAAACTCAACAATCTAGTAAAGCAAGATATATCCATATATCTTATTGGCTCTTATTTTTTGTAGGCACATGTTGAGTTAATTACAGGATGGGCATTAAAACATGGTCCATGTGGCGCCACCTGCACCAGGGCAAGCGTTGGTTCTTCAACTCGCGCTACACGTTTACTAATGGAACAGACAAATGGTAAAGCTTATTTCGGTACATTTGAAACCGACGTAGCTTCAAAAGACAAACGGAATCTTACAAACATCGTTCAAACTAATTTCACGGAGACAGTGTATGCTGTGGATGCCAGTGGACAATGGGAACAGGATGTGATGAAGTTTACTTTCGATCTTGAAAACGATCAATTTGATCTTAAGTAAGACAACGTTTTCCTTCGTTGCGTCATTTCATATAGGTTTATTTGAACATTTCCGTCAGTCATTAAGACGGCAAGTTGCTTTGGTATCTTTTTTCCAGGAACATTTCTCAATCAATACCGACGTATCAACCAGTAACATAAAATAATATCAAGTCCGACAGGGTAGGCAGCACTCAACTCACTAATCAGCCGAGCACAGGAAGCAAAAATATAGCGGATTTAGCTCAGTGGTAACGCACTAGACTGTCAATCCAGAGGTCGTGGTTTCAATCCCATCGGAACTTGACATTTCTGAAATATTTACAATATTTCCCGCTATATATGACCGTGTGGTCTACAAAGTTGCTGGGTAAATGTGCCAGGAAGCTGTGTATCGGGCACATTTAAGAACCAGACTGTTTATTCGAAATAAAAGTAAGTCGCACTTCTGCAGCGCCGGACTTGTCTGTTTCTAATGTCCCTCTCTCCCTTCGGGGCTTTCTCTCAGTTTGTCCCTCTGGTCAGATCATGCTGTATCTGCACTGGTAGAGGATTGACCTGTGCCCTTGTGGCTGCAACACTATAATGTAAAGTGCCTTTGAACGTGTGTTCGCATGAAAAAGGCGCTATATAAATCTGGTATCATTCTTATTTATAAAAACACACACAAGACAGATGCCCAACAACCAACTGAATGAGTAAATGATCCACCCAAGTCCCAGCTGCCGAAAAGCTGAATGAACTAGTTTCAGCAGACTCCAATTCATTTTCATACTGTGCAAGCCGGGCAATACAGAATCTTTAAAGAAATGACACTATACTTTTTTCTTTTCTACGATGGTTCTATTAATGTTTTGAAATTCTTTGCATTCAAACGGGTACATTGTTGATTTGACTTTGGTGGTTTTTGAACGGAACCCACCAGTCTATTTGAAACTTCTTTGATGTCGACATGACTTGCATAAACATAAGCATATTGCATTGTTGTTATGTCACTTTTGTACAAAGGAACGCACCCTTGCCAAATGTGCTACGTCAGAAGGCTAAAATTTCACCAGTTTGCCCTTCAACATCAAGGGTAATGAAATACAACATGTACTGTAATGCACAGACAATTCAAAGCCATTACATAAGCGGCAGCATGGCCTAGCCTAGCCACCTCCACAAGGGGACCATCCATATGACATCGCCTAGCCTAGCCACCCTCACAAGGGGACCATCCATACGACATCGCCTAGCCTAGCCACCATCACAAGGGGACCATCCATATGGCATCGTCTAGCCTAGCCGCCCCCACAAGGGGACCATCCATATCCAAAAGGTACACTAAAAAAGAAGATCAGTTTTCCCGAGTCAAAAAGGCGATTGTTTTCATGATTGTTTTAGTGTACAGTATACGAATAGTACGTTCGATCTTTTTTATAGTTTTGATGGTAAATCTTGGAGGGAAATATTACTGATTACCGGCATTGTCAGTTCCAACACTCCGTGGCATTTACAGAATCCCATCCGGGCAGATGTGAGGAGTGATACAAACGCTTTAAACAGTGTCCCAAGAATCATTTCAAAACCAGTCTATCGGTAAGTATACAGCGATGTCAATCGGACGATCTTGTTCTTAGTAAACTACTAAACCAGTCTATCGGTAAGTATACAACGATGTCAATCGGACGATCTTGTTCTTAGTAAACTACTAAACCAGTCTATCGGTAAGTATACAGCGATGTCAATCGGACGATCTTGTTCTTAGTAAACTACTAAACCAGTCTATCGGTAAGTGTACAACGATGTCAATCGGACGATCTTGTTCTTAGTTAACTACTAAACCAGTCTATCGGTAAGTATACAACGATGTCAATCGAACGATCTTGTTCTTAGTTAACTACTAAACCAGTCTATCGGTAAGTATACAACGATGTCAATCGGACGATCTTGTTCTTAGTTAACTACTAAACCAGTCTATCGGTAAGTATACAACGATGTCAATCGAACGATCTTTTTCTTAGTAATTATAAACTACTATAATCATAAAAGAGTGATATATGTTTAAGTAAGCATCCAATCGAATGCGAGGTCGTATTAATTGACCAGTCAAACGTTCCTAGTGTTCGACCAATCAAACACGTGTTCTTCGTGTAAACTACCAAACAAATACATGCTTTTGTAAGCAAGTAATGGAATGTGTTTTCGTATTACGACCAATAAAACCCGTGTTCTTATTAATCGACCAATCAAGTGCTTGTTCTTAGTAATTGACCAATCAAACGATTTTTTAAACTTGTTTATAAAGGATGTAACTTAATTATTTTTTAAATGATGAATAATATAAGTACATCGATGTTTGCAAATGGAATGGTCATTTTTGTTATGCTTGATAATGAACGTGAAGATTTTGTTCATATTTGCTGAAATGGTAAGGGTGGCTTTTTTGACACTTTTTTGACACTTTTTTGACACTTTTTTAATGTTTGTGGTCAATTTGACACGTGACTGATGTGATTTTTATTCTATTTCATGAAGCGCCAAACTTGACAGTAAAACTGAAATCCGTATAATATCCATAGATCCTGACGGGGATTATGTTAAATGCACTCTTACAGATCTTAAAGCCGGAGGTCTTGAAAACGCCAAAGGAGTTGATGTTACTGAGGTAAACTACTAATATAGGGACCATTCATCATAATTTATTCGTAAAATAGCTGTACACTGTTTAAGCTTGTCTATAAACTAAATAGAAAAATCACTCTGACTTCTTTCGATATGGAATTGTTAATAAGAACCACTGATAGTTTTCACTCTTTAATCATAACCTTTTGGCCTATTGAGCCTTTTTCAAAACAAACAAAAGTTTTTTCTCTCCATACTTCAGGCATGCATGTCAGCTATTTTGAAATTATTCCTGAAGTATGTAGAGAACGAACTTTTGTTTTTCAATATCACGTTTCTATAAATATACTATGCCCTTTATTGCGAAAGCCATTTGTTCTTGAACGCGTTATCAGTCAGTACGAACAGGCGTGTTGAATGTGCGATAAAATTTGCAGTTGAGGTACTGTTGTTATTGTATCTGATAGCTTTGTATACTGTTTTATGGTGGTGATTATAATACATGTAACTTGATTATATTTCCGTTTTCTTCAGGACTGCAGAGTAATCATTTACGCTACATCTATAATAGGTTATAGTAATAATGCTTGGGTACCTGTGGCCGTTAAATTACTCGACTACAACCGGAAGAGTATGACATTTGGAACTGACGATCTTTTACCCATCGATACTTCCCTTGCCTACTCTACAGTGCAGGTATGAAATTATCCCACATTTTTAAAGCAATCAGGGGGAACAACTCTGACTTCATTCCATATGGACTTGTGAATAAACACCACTTATTATTATTAATAAATCCTGTGGTATTCACTTCGTCCTTGCTTTCTGTAGATCACTGAAGAACGTGATCTTTGACATGATACACCAGCATCACATCATAACCAACTTTTAAAATTACTTCCTAACTGCTTTTGAGAAAGCCCAAGATTGTCTAGTAAAAATGTCAAAACTTTCGTTTCCGATCCTATTTTGATTGATTTTTCTTTTCATGCCAGGACCAGCGTTGGTATTCACAAAGCATCCTTAGTAGAACACTTAGGCTTTTCTTTACAACATCAAAGCTCCTTTAGTATGCCTACTGAACATGACATCAAAACTATTTATTGTTTGCATAGGTTTGAATTATTATCATGTGTATCTGTATGTGCCAACATTTTTAAAAAAATGCTCGAGGTAATATTTTTGACTTAGTCTGTATTGTTTGTCTATGTTGCATATAGAAAATGGGAAATTAACTCATAAGACCAAACACATACTCTTGATGTCATAGTTAAATAATTTGAAACCATACGAGCCCTTGTCACAATTCTAAGCTAATTTTAACACTCGGTCATATCAAATTGTAGGTCACACAATAACAATCTCAATAATTATGCAAACAGTGTAAAATACTCCGGTAATTGCTTTATGGCCAGTACCAGTCACTATCTTGTTTGTTTGTTTTATAGTTTTTGATTAATATCCTAATCGAAATAAATGTTCCAACATTTATTGAGCCGACATTGGAAAATGGACATGCGTTTATTATTTATGCTGGAGCCACATGGAATGCAGATATATACGCACAGGCAGCCGACAACAAAAGGTAACACTAAATTATATACATAGTCCAAAATCCGAAACTTATTATAAAATATATTGTACATTTGTACATGGCATTAAATTAAAATTGTCAGGCTCATAAGACAGCACATTATACAAATAAATGTCTTCCAACATTGGGTTAATGGATTTTTTTATATCTAGTCCTCGATATCATAGAACCAATGGACATGACCATTGCAGGTGTCGACAACGTTGTTGAGGGGTTTAATATTGGGTACCATTTCACTATTACAAGCAGTTGAACGCATATCCGTCTCTCTACGACATTTGTACTAATGGTCTTCACAGATGGTCAAATCTGACTCTATCAACGATTTCTTGATGCTTCAATAGGGGTCTCGGGCCTTCATAGAACAACAAATAACACCCTGTTCAAAATGGTCTATTTTGGTTCTAACCACAAATAACATTGCATCTTCCATTTACAATTACAGCAAAAGTTGTTTTAATCTTTTCAGTAAAATTGTTGAATTCAATATGGTAAACCTGGACCAGGAGAAGTTTATAATGTCTAGCATAAAGGATGGATCAGTACAAGGTGTGAAATACGTGGAGGTAACGTGGGAGACATCAGAAGCAGACATTGGACATCATTTAATTTGTTTCAGTGCCATAGATGACAAAGGGTAAGAACGAAGTATAAATTCGTAAAACTAAAATAATTGACATATTTTGTAAACATGGATGTTAAAGTGATATGGCTTCCCTGGAGAGGTCGTACTATAGTTGCACTAAATTGCGGTCATAGAAATTACTGGTTTGATTATCTTGATTATTGGAAAATTTCTCAAAGAGGGTTAATCAGGAGAGGTTGACCGGTAGTCGCACCTCATCGCGGTCATATTAATGAATGGTTTAATTATCTTAATTATTTGAATTTTCTCTGAGAGTTGACAAGTTTCACCTTTTAATACCAACATGTATGTTATGATAGATAGGGCTTACCAGTTGATATTCAAAGATGAGTATAATGCATTCCCCAGAAGAGGGTAATATTTCATAGATAAGTCTTAATTCTTAACTACTTTATTTCTTGATAACCACGTTTGTACATACATTCTAGAGTTACTCGTCTTTATGTTGAGGTTGATTAAAGAGCAATAAGCTTTGAAAAGCAGATATTGAATTGTACCACAGGAACTTGCATTTATAATTTGAAAAAAAAATGAAATAAAAAATTGAATTTTTTTTCACTAGGCCTACTGTACTATTAAAATATAATTAAAAATTGTTTTTCCATTTTTTTTTTCAAATTATAAATGCAAGTTCCTGTGATTGTACATTATGAATCGGTCTTATTATTGAGATAGTATTTATTGAGGTGCCACTGTATGAACTGTTAATATCATTTGCTGCTTTTCAGTGTTGATTCTGAGTATCGATGTTTTAAGCTTGAAGTCAGAGGTACGTTCATATAAACGAATATCATTATAAATTTTCGAATTTATTATTTCAATTGTGTAATATTGAATATAGTAGTTCTGATTTCCTAGGGAATATACTTGTCTATTATATGTTTTAAACTCCTTCTGTTGCAACAGTTTGTTACTCTTCCCAGATTAAATCATTTAAATATGTTATATACCTACATACTTTTGTCCCTTGATGTCAAAGGAATGTTATTATGCCGCGCAGTCTTTCCCTTGGTTTCCAAGGAAGTTACTCTTATAATACCCATTTTCTCAATCTGTTGCTACGGAGTTGAGGACACGTCTTATAATGCCTTAAAACGATAGTCCGTCCCCAATCATTCCCATATCGTAAGAGCAGTTAACCGTTAATAGTTACTTAGTGCTTTGAACTACCACGCATAAATATCCCAACACAGCACCAACCAACCTGCCAATATGATGCTGAACACCACTCAAGCTAGTTCAACTTTGTCGCGGGCTGGGTTGGTACATGTTACATGTATACATGTTTTTACCCAGATTTTAATTTGACATGTTTGCTATTTTACATAAAAATGCTCTTCATTTTGGAGTGAAATTTACTATCGATATCTAAAAATAAACCAATACCGCAACACTATTCCATATAAAACGGCAGTGTGAAGAATCTTTATTCTTTCTAATTTCAGAAAATACAATGTACTCCACAACACAAGGAGTAAGTACATTATTGTAGACTAAAATATGTAGATGCATATCGTATCATTACACGTACATGTATACACAACAAAAGGTGTTACACTTTTGTATGCATGTACTTTCATAATATTCTTTTTTCGGAAATTGTTATAAATTTAATGCAATCAGTATAGCGCTACATTGTCACCCCGACACCAATAGTTTATTCCTTGGTTCTTCGTTCTCTTTGGTCATTTTTATTTCCTTCGCAATTGAAGAAGTTGTCTATTTTTTGCAGACTAGGAAATAGATAATGATACATCAGATATAGAAAGCAGCACCCAGGACACAACTGAACACAAAGAAGCTTAACACAAAGAAAATGACAATGAACGATACGCACAATATGAAACAAACACAGAACACCATGACACAAGGACGGTAAAAGCCAACCATACTCATAAAGTCATAGAGCAATCCATGCATACAACAGGAGCAAAACGATCGTAAAAATCGGACAGGGAATGCAGATCTTAACTTTACCAGCCGAGCACAGAGAACATAAAAAACACATACCACAATTACACGACATAACGCCTAATGACACGCATAACAGACCTTTAAAAGCTGAATACCCTTGTTTCAGCTATAAAAAAGCCGAATGAACACTATACGAACACAAACGCACTAGTCATTAAAAAATATACGTAGAATCCTTATACTGACCTGTAATGATTCAAATAGCAAACAGCAGCAAACCATATCGACAGACACAAGTAACTCGGACAGCCATACACACGAATCGGGACAACTTTACGAAAAGGAAAAGTAACAAAAAGAAGAACATGTTCTTGTTAACAGTTCACTCCAGATAAACTTGGGCATCTATCAATCCCATTAAAAAAGCATTTTTGCAATTATAAGTGCATACTCCCCATGTTCAGATTTATTCGCAATTAAAAATCTCATCCAATTCTACGCTAAGCTTAGCTCATTTACTCGACGTCAAAATTGCTATTTGAAGAATTGTATTTACAATTATATGTTTGGTGCGAATCGACAGATCACAGGCCTGAGAAATTATATAATAAAATACAGAGTTTTGAAATTCCCCATCATCCGGTCATTACTACATATAAGAGAACAGGTTGGAAACGCTTTTTTTCTGCCCCCTACACGAATCCGCTGTTTAAGTTACATTTTAGGCAATATCCGTATTCGACTGGCTGTTTTGGATTTCATGACTGTCATGCGTTAAATAGCGGATTCGTGTAGAGGCCAGAAAAAAGCGTTTCCAACCTGTTCTCTTATATATACTAATGACCGGATTATAGGGAATTTCAAAACTCTGTATTTTGTGATATAATTTCTTAGGCCTGTGAACAGATAATATGCTTCCGGAGCATTACCACCCATGTTTTATAACCACACATATTTATTTCTATTTGTGTTTAATACATTGCGAAATGTATGATTAGAATATATAAATTTGATAGAATCACCAATGATTAGTCGGTACCTACTCATTATGACTTTGGACTCTTATTTATGTCATACACGTTTAAGGGATCAGCCTACTTCATCAAGGCACCAGGACCAAACCAACAACTAAGTTGTGAAGCAGATGTAACCTGTTTACTGCCGATCTATGTACGATCTCCAAGGTTCGTATATATAAGTAAATTTAAAGAAATAAAAAAAACATTACGCAATAAAATATAGCAAATTAGAAGTTGTAAGTAACAAATAAGACCTTTCATTTAATTTGTTCCGGTGTTTTATCCACATAACGAAAAATGAAGAATGTCATTCACAATTATGGTTTCGCAAACACTTTTAGTTTTGTCTTTACTGTATATAACTAAACCACCCGAACTTAGGTTTCAACATAAAATTCTATACATGACTGGACATTGGTATAGTGAACCTAGGAAGCAGAAAATGGCGTTATTTCTTTAAGTAACTTTAAATGAGCAAGGTTTTACTATTATTCCCATCTATTTTAGGGAAGTGAGAACAATCAATGTTGGTGAAAGTTACACACAGGAATCTTCTATAAGTAAGGTGCAGACGATACCATACAACGGAGCAACAGCGTACAAAGCAACGTTGTCCTTCAGTGATCCATCCTCTAACTTTGAACCTATTTGTTTCAATGCTCTAAGCGATAAACAGTTAAGTTACCAAAAATGACAGTATGTGTTTCAATTGATGCTTGCGGCGAAACGTAGTTAAATATTTTTTTCAACACTCTAAGCAGTACGAAGTAATCTTGAAACTCCACTCAATTCCGTACCTGAAGATCTTGATCATGTGCTTATTTTTATGATAATGTTTTTACACAATATACGCCTTAGTGGATTCAGTTATTCCCAACCAGACAGCCTGAAAATGTATAATTAAGCAGAATATGAACTCACCTATCCAGCTACTACAGTCGTTAGAATCCATATTATCCGTGTTTGACTTAAACGCCGTTCATACATCTTTATATTCCTTCTTGTATGTACCATATGCTAGGTACACCCGCCTTCTAGTAAGTAAATCAACTATTGTTAGTGAATGTTTATATGAGCATATTTACATAAAAACGAAGGCAATGAGTAAACAATATTAAATCGTCGCTCTGCTAATATACTGAAAGAGTCTAAATGTGCTAGTCTATTTAGAGGGCTGCATTCCCGTACGTTGTCAATCATGAATCATACAATCTATAACGTGGGTTCTATACTGTTGTTTTCAGAGAAACGCTCGCATCAACCTGCATAAAAACAGCCATTCAATCAAAAGGTAAAATATGTCATCATTTAGAAATCTATTTTAAGCCAGTTTTAATCACTCACCAGTTTATTAATAACTCTCTGCACCTTATTTCTGAGTATGTCCAACTCCACGAAGATATGAAAAAGGAAAAGTCATATTCACATATTCAATTTCCTTTTGTTTAAACATTTTTCCTTTTCGTGCTATAAATAGCATTAAATATGGTTATACTACACTGGTGGTCTCATAGCAACTGCAGAATGCTTCAATTGCTCTCAAATCATACACAGGACAATACAAACAGTGTTGTAACCAAAGACATAGCCTTCATACATGCAGAGGTGTTCTCCTTACGGTAAATAAGATATATTGTTTGATGTTTTGTGATTGATTCCAGTGTTTAAAATACTCTTATGTTTTTCTTAAAAAAATGTTTGAACTTATAATTGATTTGCTTTTTATTCTGCTCAAAACATTTATAAACTAGCAACAAGAAAGACAATAATAAGCTAGAAATGCAGAACCTTTCTTTCAATACAATTTTAACTTTTCAATAAACATAGTCAAATGATGTTTTATACCGAAGAAATTGCCACATCCAACTGAGAAGAGGAAATATTTTGATTTGCATTTGTTAAATGATCAGTCAGAAGGTCCGTGTGTCCGTTTGATAACTAGAGAGCGTTTGAGCCAATGACCATAGAAACAATATGGAGTTTGCAGAATAATGTTCCTGCATGCAGATAAACATGATTGCTTTTTGGGGTATGTCCAAGCGACCTTGAACTAAAAGTACTATTTGACTTTAAATACGGGACATTGAATTTCATAATTTCCACTTTTCAGCCATTAGTCAAATTCTGTAAGTAATGATTGTTTATTATTTTAGATCCTTGCGAGTCTTCTCCGTGTCAGAATTCAGCAGAATGTATCAGTGACAGACGAACGGGATCGTTTATATGCAACTGTACGGCGTATCACGCTGGAAAATTCTGCCAAACAAGTATTGAAATATTTCTCTATATAATGTAGCCTGTTCTAAGTGACCAATCATGCATCTTCGACCAAGTTTTCTTTTTTTTAAATCTTAGTATTGATATTCCCACGTAACTAAATAATTGATGTGCGCTTTGGGAACGAGATGTCCCTGGTTTAATCACCTTCCGTACCACAGCTTATTTTCTCAGAGCAAGAATAACCCACTCTGATCCACTCGACTATTGTGTGTCTTGGTACGTGTGAAGGCGGTGTCTGTACACGGTCGATATTCTTGGGCGCCGTATCTAGAGGTTGGCTGCACACCAACCAGTAGAGAAATTGTCTTCCCAGGAAGAATTGAACGCATGTGTTCTTAGGTAGCCTAGAGGAATTTATAATGTTAAACAGGTTGCTGAACGGCTTAATTGCATAAAGTGGCCTTCGGAAACTAGTAACTTATTTCAACTTATTTGTGTAGAATGAAAATGTATCCTTACCTTTTTTACAGAAATTTATTTATATATTAGTGCTGGTTGTTGAATAATTAGATTAACGGATTTTAGTGGCAAAACAAGTTTTACGTACTTAACATTAACTTTGTTATAACGTGACCTCAATTAGTTTGTTCCAATAGTATTTTTATTCATCCGTGTATTTCAGACACGAGTCCATGCGATCTGAACCCTTGTGTGAATGGAAAATGTTACTTCCCGCACCATAGACTGTATTGTGACTGTAGACATACAGGATTCACTGGAAAATATTGTGAAACAAGTTTGTACCTATAACAAATTGCATTTTACCAATTTATTATAATTATATCCCGGCACGTACACATACTTTCATCCTAATTATTGTCGCTGGTAATTGAACAGGTTTTAAGATTTTAAGACCGAAGAGAAATATTTTTACTGTCGTCTAGGTCCCGATCTCCCGAAACACTTGAGCAAGATCTTAACGCAAATATTGGACATTGTCTTATTGTCAATTGCCATGCTGAACTAAAAATTAGCATCACTAAACAGAAATGTTATTCTGAATATATTAAAGTAAAATTTCAAGAGCTAGAACTTCAGATTTAGCTCTACTTCCGACTTTAATTTTAGTTGAGATTTCTACTTCAGATGTTTCGGGAAATCGGGGCCTGGACATCATTGTGTTTATTACAACCAAAGTTTAACAGATCTAACCTTAGACTCGGATTCTAGTAAAAGAATAATTTGTATTTCTAAACGAGAGGCTTCTGGAGATTATGAGCGAGGTTTTACTGTTGTAACTAGGTCATTCATCGTAGGCATTCCGCCTTTTTTTGCTGAATCTTTTCTATTCAGCTTTTAAACAGCTTTCTGACAGCTAAAACTAGGCATTATAGTCCTTTTGCTGTGGAAACTGGGTCATTCAGCTAGTTATAATTTATTATACTTTTCGACAGCTTGGACGTGGGCGGGTCTGTGCTTGTTTAGTTGGGCATTGTGTCTTTATGTATTTTATGTTTCCTGTGCTAGGTTGGTTCAGTTGGGCATTGTGCTTTGTGTGTTTTTAATGTTTTCTGTGCTCGGCTGGTTAAGTTGAGTGCGGCCTTCCCTGTCTGACTTAATATAATCTTTTTTCAAAGGCCAAAATAATAGTCTGAAGTTTGATTAACGTTTCACTGTAATAATTAAAGGTCATATTAATTAAATATTGTCTTTGAAATAGGTCATACTATAATGGGGAATTCGACAATTGTTTATGGATTCTACTGCAATAGAGTACAAAAGCGTACATAACGTAGATAAAAGTATATTTTTTGACGGTTTTCTTTTTTCTCATCTAGATATCAATGATTGTGAACCTACCTTTTGTAACAACAGTGGCATATGTAAGGACAAGATCCAATCATATGATTGTGATTGTCATAGTCGATATGAAGGTAGTGAACCAACAGACTGTGCCGCAGGTAAATGTACTTTCAACCGTACGGAGAGTACCTCTTTGTGTTATTGTATTAACTTCAATGAGAACCCCTCGTACAATTCCGCGAGTCATTTACAAATGGTATTACCTTAAGGCATTCTCACAGAGATTGGATTCATAACGTGAACCCTTCTACACTATGGGTGAAGGTTCAGATGGTAGGGTATTATGTATCGGGGTGTGTATCCTATCCAAGCTGTAGAAGATTTACTTGATGTTGTAATTTGAAAATCCTGCACTGGTTATCAAAACATAAACAGTATTGTGTCCCCAGGCAACTATCATATGGAAGTGCACCAGCAACTTATACATATAGTTTATAGAAAACCGAATTCTTTATCGAAGAAGTCCAAGATTAATCACTTTCTTTAACTCGTTTAATAAATAGAGGATCTTGCATGAGTGCTAATTACATACGAGTTTTATTAAACGAGTTGACAAAATGATATGACACGAGGCTTGGCCGAGTGTCATATTATTTTTGTCGACGAGTTTAATAAAACTACATGTAGTATGTAATGAGCACGAATGTAAGATTCTATTTATCACATAACCTTAAAAATGCACATTATTGTTCGAAACGCTGCAATTGTTTCAGCTAAAATTCAGCGGTACAATGAACGCGAAGTCATTGCGACGTTGATATTATCATGACGTCATTGACGGATCAATGCATGGATTGGCTAACGTCACGTTATGCTAATTTAAATATTTATTGCACAGTCTGGGAGTGCCGAACGATATTTACGGCACAGCTTTACGACACTCATGGACCGCAGGTTATGTGATAAATGTATATTAGAATAATGAACAGTGTTTCTGTTTAATTAATATACTTTATGACATAAGTTTCAAACAAATCTACGTTTGTTTAACATAACACTACATGTACACATCATAAGCGTCATCAACAAGGACACCGTTAGTTTGAACAAATTTCAAAGTGACGTCAAAGCCATGTGTTATATATTTTGTTTCAGATAAATGTGGTGGTGAAAATAAAGACAACCTTACATGCCAAGCTGGTAAGTAAGTTCATATATATTTAAGTTATGTGTGTATATGAATAAAAACGTTTCGTGATTTGTTCTCACATGGAAGATAACTGTATTTATGTCATAAAAACTAAATTCTATATACATAAAACAACAGGTAACTGTATCATTAATAAAGAGTAAGATACCATGAATTTTATAAAACAACCTCTTTATTAATGATACAGATACCTGTGTATGAAACTGCCTAAAACCTAATCTTTATATCTTTTGCCTATTTACTGTTTTGTAATATTAGATAGTTGTCCAGTCGATGTTTGTAATGGACATGGTGTTTGTTCGAATACTGACCAATGTACCTGCATGTATGGATACTCAAATCACACAAACTGTACCACAAGTAAGTATCTTACTAGATACCTCTTTCACTAAGGTTTTTACATAATTTTCCAGCAGTGTTCAGTCATCAGGCAAATTTGGGTTATTTCAATAAACACATAAAATGACTAGTCACTGTTCCATGTTTTCCTAGAGTTAGAACATACACGTACTTAGTTGCTCTTCTACTAAAGCTGATAAGTTCTCAACATGTGTAGCCAGTAGAACATGACCATACCCAACGTCTTGGATGTCAATACTTTCAGAAACTTTCGAAGTCACATGATCATAATGCTGAAATTGGTAATCATAATACATGAACTAGTAAATAAATATACGGTGGTATTGAATGTTTATTTATTGTCACCTCCATTTTAAAGCTAATAATAGATAATAGGAATAACTACATGTATCATGTATACATTTTATGGAACTTTTTTCAGGTACAGGAGATCTTCCAGTTGTAAGTATTGTTAATTATCAAATGATACTTATGACACTACCATATGCATCTATGTCATAATTTTCCAACATTTGATTTTAGTCGTATACAATGTATACTGACTTCCTTTAATATAGGTGTTATCTCTATATTAAGCACCCATAAATGCAAGCAGTTAATGGACAATTTGCAGAACATGACAATGGCAAACTATATGAAATGCACAAAGACATTACAACTAGTCGGACAGGAAAGGTAGCTCTGAAGAGAAACAGCAGAACACAAAAGGCACAAAAGGAACAAACATAAAGAATAAAATCACTGAGTATAAGTCACAAGGACGAGCAAGCTTGGACTTGGGCGGACCTTTGCTCATTTTGTTGGGCATTGTGTCATGTATCTGTTTTATGTTTCCTGTGCTCGGTTGGTTCATTTGGGCATTGTGCTTTTTGTGTTTTCACTGTTTTCTGTGCTCGGCTGGTTAAGTTGAGTGCTGCCTTCCCTGTCTGACTTAATATAATTTTGTTTTTAAAATAAAAAGAAAAATGAAAATGAATAGCTTCACAAAAATCCACAACACTATAAGCCTGGCATAACATACTGAAGTCAGGACCTGTCATGTCATAAGGTATATTTAGTGTTACTTCAACTTTTTGATAGCTGGGATATGGGCAATTATTTTTCTCGTCCGGTCATATGTTGGGCATTGTGCCGTGTAGTTGTGGTATAAATGTGATGTTTTTATAATTCCTGTGCTCGACTGGTTATATTGAGTGTTGTCTTCCCTGTCCAACTTTCTATTATCTTTTTTCAATGTCATTTCAATTCACTTTTGTCTTTCAATTAAATCTATTTATTATGTGCTTCCAATCTATCAATGGAATAGGAAGGTTTATCAGTGAAAATAACAGTGGAATTTAGGTATTTTTTCAATGTTTTTGAAGCTGGTTCCATTACCAAACAGAAAAAGAAACGTAAAGTCAACGTCGCCGGGCTTCAGATTATGCGTAACGTCAATATGGTGCCGTAATTGTTCTAATTTCAACGTATTGTTTTCCAATTGTTTCTGGTTATGTTTCACATTTTCTTGTTCATGTTTTTTTTTGTCCCTGAGACTTGTACATTCTGTGCACTACTGTTTCTGTTGAGTACTGCGTTCCCTGGCCGACTTGTTATTATCGTTTTAAAAATGAGTATACGTACACACCGTAACCAATATCATAAAAAGTGTATATTTATTATTAGACTGGTGTAGAGTTTTTGAGATCATCACCTAAAGATGGAGAACTCCAAACATGTTTTATGAATGACACGATCGTTGATTGCCAGATTTCAGTGTATCTTATCGCAATTTCGGGGTAGGTGACTTTACTATATCAATGAACGCTGCTTTACTTTTATTCTAAATATTGTATATATGTTCAGTCAGCATTCTAAAGCCAGAATGACTTTAATTTGTGTATCAAACTTTAATATTTGAGCGTTTTCAACAGGACTTTACTAGACCTTCCGTGTTATGTAATTCACTCAACGTCACAAATTTGCATTTTACAAAATTCTCCAACTAATGCCAACAAACATTAATTATTTTACAATACAACAAAAAAAATTAAATTAATGGATACTTACATATATACTATAGATCGGAGCCGCCTGACGTGACATTTCAAACCAAGACAGAAATTCGATCGTTGGTGACGTTTGGTTCTATTCAATCATCTCAAAACTTCAAAGGTATAACAAACGTGTACAGCATTACGGCTACAATAAAAGGAAGCTTATCAGAAAATGAAGACCAATACATCTGTTTTACCGCAAAAACTGGGTAAGAATGGCAACTGTAAAAGTCTCCAGGGATATTAATGGTTCGTTCTATGTCTGACTCTTGCGTGGGTGGCTAGGCGTGGCCGTCGTTTCTGTGTGACTTTGAATTGTATGTGTGCAGAAGTATTTTACATTCTAACTGTGAATTATATATAATTAAATTTATTATATGTTAAGCTTTGGAATATGGATAGAACACTGAATACTGGGTTTAGCACGTTATGTTTTAGCTAAATGATACTGTACTTTTGATAAGCAATTCCAAGAAACTTGGTCACAAGTAGATATATATTAAAACAAAGATGGAAGTACGATAAAGACAAACCAATTAGCTCTGTAAATAGTTTACTGATATATTCGCACATAAATGTATTTTGTTAACTTAAAACTGAGATAAGAAAGATACCTTTTGAGATTATTTGTGAAGTATTTTCAGCTACATTGATGATTTGTATTACACAACTTGCCAGACTGATTGATCGATCAACACGATAATGAATTGGTAAACTTGTTTATTATTTGGTCGTTAATGGATTGATTAACTGACTGTTTATTGAACAACAGTTCTGTTAGAATATAGTGTGTATATTTCAGAACATCAGACGCAACTGTATGTTTACAGCTGGATTTTGTATCTGATCGTAAGTTTATGGTTCATCATTATAATAAATGATATTGCTGTTTTAAAGTATACGTATTATCATGTTCTAGTCAAAGCGTTTAGTTTGTTATGCCTTTTGAATAGCTCACCCATTTAATCATTGCTTAATTGATTGACCAATACCATGATTATATTTTTGTAGTATATTCCATTGAATCATTAAGCATGCTTTGCATAATCCTATAAGTTTTAAGGTATTCAGCTTGCCTAATCCCAAACGGTTAATAAAACATAAGAGTTACTTTTTATTTAGAACATGTGACAGTCTCTCTCAATACAGGTTTCGTACATGTACTTTACTTCTCATGTAAGTCTTTTTTATCCAAGTTTCATAGCATTATTTTTATTTTCAGCTTTACTGATACCTACATCAATAGCTTCTATGCAGATACATGTAAGTTACGCGTAGTACAATAACTTTTGGTTTACATCATATAAAAATATAATAGATAAGATCGCAAAATGAACAATTATTATAATCCACATACATCTCTCCAAAGATGTTTCAATTTTGGTCGTGAAACGTTGCTGGAATGTGATTGACCTCTTGTTTTCGATGTTTGAATCAAGCAACCACCATTTATATTTTAAACTGTTAAATCTAAATTAAATTCATATTGTTTTACGACTGATATGTTTCTTTATCACAGCCAACTGTGAAATTTGTTCCACCTACACTGAACGATGGGAGTAAATTGGTTTGTAATTCCACCGAAAGATGCATGCTCTTGATGTTTACAGAGGCTAAGGGATCAGTATGGTAAATATCCTTCAGTTCAGATGCATCTATGACACACGGTATAACCCGATGAATGCCCAACCGAATGATGAGTATCCAACATAGTTAAATACTGATTGGTTGGATATCCATCGGGTTATACCGAGTATAACACCCCGTCTCAGAGTTGCTAATCCTTGCCATTTTCTCCTTTTTGTATTCTTTACAATATTAGATTATATGGGCTGGCTACGGTATTTAATCGGTATTGTTACAGTATTATATTACATGGCCAGCGGTCCTCATGATCTGTCCCTGAACATTATCTTTCACTTTCGTATCACACAAACTTTCGGTTTCATCCTTCGAAGCCGGGTGCCATTGGCCAATTAGACAGGAATTAAACCGAATGACAACGCACTACGAATGTCTTAGTTGAACGCCAAAAAAACGAACAAAAGTTTAATCAACTCGTGTGTCACTTATATTACTACACCTCTCGAATAATATTTTTTAAACAAGACAACCGGCCAAGAATAATATAATACCATGCATATCTGCCCTTGGAATAGTATACACTATGTGGGCCAAGTTCTTCTTGTTGTTTTGTTTTGTATAAATGCATAAGTTGCTGCAATAAAGCTTACGACTAGTTTGATCTTACTTCATTTTCTCGTTCAGTTGTGTGTTTTTTATGATCTTTTTGTTTAGTCTTACTTGTATTTGAATCGAGCAATATTTTCATCATTTCAGCCAAGATGTGCTTTCACCAACGAAGGGTGTCACAGTTTTTCCTACACGATTGGATTCGGGTGTATGTGTTACTGAAGTTGCTTATCAGTTTTCTGACAGTAGCGCAAACAAAACTGAGATCTGCTTTCAATCCTCGTTAGTAACGTTATTTATGAATTACATATTACAACTCTTTTTACTATAGCAATGTTTTTCTATTTACACTTACTTAACTGACATGATATATTTATGAAAAAACATGTCATTATATTAGCAAATCCGGTAAGCTGAAATAATTTAGACTGTTAGGCCTAACTGGTACGGTATTAAACGTATTTGTGTCGCGCATATCTTTAAAAGTATTTGAACCAGTCCGGAATGTGTGTGCACTTCTGGGCTTTTAGAACTCAGTTAAAGCTATGGACATTGATTATGTGGTAGTGTAACATTAAATGTTTTAAACATTTCAGGAAGACAAACTTTCAACAAAGATGCTATGAAGCGGAAATCCCCAGTCCTGGTATGTTAACTCGCAAATTTGTTGTGCATCCCTATGCTTAATGATTTATGGATTATATGGAAAACTAGTATACATTTTGCTTTATTAAAAGCGCACCCTCTTTAAAAAATAAGTTACTTTATGGAAAACTAGTGTAGCCGGACCATTGTTTAGTACATGGTACTTTATAGTTTTTGTTTTATTAAAATTGCCCTTTTAAAACACAACAATTTGTATAAATTTTATAAAATACAAATATATATCTTGGTGGAAAGCCAAACTTCTTTCCTGTTGGCTTCTCGAAAATACTTGTGCATTGTATACTATCTTGATAATATAACTCTAAATGTGATATATACCAAGTTCTGTACAACTCTATCTGTACACATCCATTACTTGAATAAGCCTAGATATGACACTCATAACAGTGACATAATAGTTGTTGTCTTATTACATGTAAATTAATATTCACTTCATTTTTAATTTTCAGCATGCAGAAGTGCTCCCTGTCAAAATGGCGGCCATTGTTTCCGTAATCGTAAAAGGAATGCAGTTGAGGATATTCAGTGTATATGTAATAATGGGTATACTGGAGATCGGTGTGAGAAAGGCGAGTTTGTGCTTTCTTTTTAATGATATTAATATCATTGTAACCCTTATAAATATGGAACACATCATGACGTTCATAACAAGTTATTACGTATTTTGTATGATTTTACAAGTAATATTGCAAATTTGGCCAATACAATGGAGCTAGGTTTACATATTTCGTTTGAATTCGGAATTGGTTCTTCAGCATAAAAATGAGATTGTGTCTTATATATTATATTACCATTCCACAGGTCCATGTCCAGTCAATAATTGTCTCAATGATGCATACTGTCTAATCAACAATGGAACAGAGACCTGTCTATGTAAAGCTGGATTTTATGGACAAAAATGTGGTAAGATATTGGTAAAGCAGAAGTCTCTCTTTTGATGTAGCATTGCTGTTTGCATTAATGGGACATGTTTCAAAACACTTATTAAGTCATAAAATGCCACTAGTTGACCTAACCAGTGAGCCAGGACTTTTTAACAAAACTGACTTGCTCCTCAGGAAGCATTTTACTGACAACTGATTTCTCTTAAAAGTTTTTTTAAAAGATCGGTACTGTTTTAAAATAAGTTCATATTCTTGAAATTTAAATAAAGTCAAAATCAAATGTGTTGTCCATTTCTCGGTAACGGCATACATACAGCACGCATTATCCCCAAGTCACAATCTCACATCTGAGATAAAAATTAATTTAATTAGAAATACATACACATATATTCTGCAAATAGGTGTAGTAATTGCCACATAGTTTTAATTCTGTGTTTTCCCTGTAATAACATCGTGTTATTTGTTTCAGAACTTACTCGTAACCCGAGCCCCATTTTTAAGGTAAGATTATAAACTATTGGTATCTTGACCTTAATTAAACAAAACATATAAAGCTGTATTTACACCAATATATATGGATAGTGTACCAATGTTGTAGTTGAGAGCTATTTTATGTCTTATTGTCCGTGCTAGTTCGGCCTATTGGTGAGTCGCTGTAAGGTAAATAATGAAAAGGCAGATAATCAGAAAGTAATGTCTCCTAAGATCTCAAAAGGGGTAGAACAACGCTAGAATAAATAAGCAGTTTGACCATTAAATGGTACAGAAACTAACTACAAATGTAAGAAAGGGCTATGAACGTAATACTGACCTACAAATTGCATCATTGGGAACTCATGTAAGCTTTAATACATTTAACCCTTAAAAACAATTGACCAAGATGTGAAAATACCAACATTAATTATTTGTTATGGTGTACTATTTTAGACTTCATTCACAAGCACGGCACGACTGAGTTCGTTCCAATGTGTACAATATCAGACATGTAGTTTCAGCATCATAGCAGAGGGAACCAATGTGGACCAAAGGTACATTATGAATATATCAAATGTGGCTACTTAATGGTTGTTATTTGGGGTAACTTAACGTGGGTGGCTAGGCGCTTTACCTGCTTCTGTATGACTTTGAGAAAGGGCATTGCGGTTTCTAATAATTATACATTGGGTTGACTCTAATATTTATGCAGAATACACCTAACGGCACTTCTAACGCTACCCTTAGATTTTCCTTGATATCTCCTAAACCGTTGGAGGTAACCTCATCAATTTTTCACCCAACACCCAACTAAGTTTGATGAATGTGCATGTTTCAACACAAGTCAATTAAGAAATTGATGCGTATGGACATTCGCGGTTAATGCGTAATTTACGTCACCCGAATTTCAAAAGTCACAAAATTAAACAGCGTATTTATTAAGGGTAAATTGAGTATTTTCAATTTTCGATTTCACTACTGTTTTAAATGTTATTTAACACGTGTACACAATAAAAAAATCATGCAACTAGGAAGCGGTTAGTAAGCTAAGGCCACCTCAAAATAAACGCATTTTCTGAATAAAAAAACAATACGTTCGTAATAAACGTTAAACCTGATGGAGAGCTTCATTTTTTGTACTTGAAAGGTAAACTACACATCATTTCTAAACATCCAATATGAAAAAGTATGCAATAGAATTGAATTAAATCAGTTTGATATCGTTTGTGGTCACCATTAGTTCCAATTTTAAGGTGAGGCGACTCCTGTAACTCACAGGAATCGTATTATCTCATCATACTCGTTGGGATAACGGTTATCACTGGATTTCGCAGCAAAAACAAACGTCATTTTATTTACTAGTCGGTTGGTCTACAGTGTAAATTATTATCAAAGACATTACGGATTCAAAGCTTATTAATGTCAACCAATTTAGGAAGCAAGGACATCTTCAGCGCAAAAAACAACCAGATGACCGCCATCGTGGGCAAAATTTGTGACTTTTAATATTAGGGATTATTCTGTTGAAGGCGTGTCTTTCAATAGTCTAAGAGCCGATTTCAATAAAACTTTGTCAGAACAAGGGTCATATATTGTTGTTTAACTGTACAAAATTTCATGACAATCCATATAGCAGTTTTACAGAAAACTGACATATATGAAATGTAGCGTGAGAAGTGCCGTTAAGTGTAAAAACATAGATGGGTTCATGAAAAGTATATTTTGGTATTTTGAACGAGTTCAACATCTTAGACATATTTAATAGTAGTACAACATAACCGCCTTGCTGGAATCCTACTTAAACTGAACAATAGTCTATAATATGTAGGTCCCATTTGTAGTATTTGGTAAACATTTTTGTAATTGTTTTCTCAATATACTTTTACTACAGACATTGTTGTGTACGCGTAAATTTGTAGCAAGACATGTTTTGCCAATGCATTATACAAAATGTCCAGACTTATTTTCGTATTTCGTGTAATGTTCAAAACATATTGCATGAATATTTCGCATTAAAACACTTGGGATGTAAAAAGGTTTTGTGACAACAGTCCTGTTTGTTTTTGAACGTCCCTCGTAAATGCATGTTTACTCAAACTTTCTGTTTAAAAATAATATATTGTTTTTCATAATATATTTTTATTCATGATTTGAAACCGACAACATATTACAGTGTAATAATCATGCAATATTCATTTCATATGTCAATGAAGACCGAATGTCATAGCCGGATATGTTAGTCCATATATTCAACTAGACGACATCTCTATTGTACCAATGAAAGATGTTGATGGACATTTGGTGAATGTAGTGTTTGAATCAGCGAAAGAAGGGGCTCAAGATATTTGTATACAAACACTGGATGAATCAGGGTATGTTGGTCTCTAACACATGTTAATACAGTGAAATGATAAATATTTTTTTTTGCTGTTCAATCTAATATTCCGTTTATTATAAATACAATTTAGGCATACAATGTATACAATGCAGTTTATGCCATTCATAATAATAATTATCAAATTTGACTGCTTAGACAATCGTGTTATGTCATTTACTATTATTCTTATACTTTTTAGGACTTTAGGCGACTGTCACTAAAAAGATAATAATGAGTCATAATGACAGGGAACGGTGCACTCAACTTAACCAGTATAAAAACATACAAGGCATAATCTCAAACACATAACCGAACGAGAAGACCTAGTTTCAACAGTACATATTTGGCCCATTTTTACAGCTGAAACTGGGTCATTCAGCATTTTTACAGCTGAAACTATGTATGTCGTGTAATTGTGGTCTTTGTTGTGTCTATGTCTTCTCTGCTCGGCTGTTTCTGTTGAGTGCTGCTTTGCTTTCCCTGTCCGATATTTTTTATGTACGGAGCCTCTCCACTGGGACTCACCCTCTACTTAATATATACGCCAATTTCCACCTTCTAGCATGTCCTTCATCAATTAATTTCCACGTGTAAGTACTGAAGTTGAAAATAAACCTGTTCAATGCAGATCACTTTTTTTTTAAAGTGCCCTTGATTCTTATGCATTTTACCTTATTGGAATCGTGTAGGGTGTATGGAAGAAAGGGTTTAATCATTATTTTATCTTTTAATTAAATACCTGTCTCTAATCTCGATTATGAAATGACTTTAAACCCTTGCCATTTCACTCATCTGCCAAATTTGACCTATTCTGCAAATATAATTTCAGACAAAACTTGGATGAAGTATGTATTGAAGTTATCGTTATTACAGGTAAATATTTCTATCAGGTTTTATATTTGTTAGTTTGAAAATTTTAAATCAAACAAATGTAAAAAGATTCTTACAATAGATGTATTCTTACATGATTTATTATGTGAATATGTTGTCCTCATAGGTCTACGTATCTTCTGGATTTTGAAAATAAACTATAAAGCTATGATATTTCAACGAACTAGGAAATATAAGGATGTGCATTCACAGGGTACATAGTAAAGAGTCATTGTTTCTTTATTCTTATTTAGTGCAGACATTTAAAAGTCATTGACATACCAGGTATATCAGGTAATCATTAAGTAAATGAAGTATAGTATGTGTCCCATATGAGTTAAGGCTACATTTAGATATTGACACCCGATAATCGACACCCGATAACAAAACACTTTTCTAATTTTCAGATGTGTCTTTTATTTATGGATTCAAGGTAAGTAGTGTACCTATAATTCATCTACATGTGCTAATTATCATCCTCATAAATCAGTGGTTAGTCGAATCATAAATGAGTGAGATGGAGAATACACCTAACGGCACTTCTAACGCTACCCTTAGATTGTCCTTGATATCTCCTAAAACGTTGGAGGTAACCTCATCAATTTTTCACCCAACTAAGTTTGATGAATGTGCATGTTTCAACACCAGTCAATTAAGAAATTGATGCGTATGGACATTCGCGGTTAATGCGTAATTTACGTCACCCGAATTTCAAAAGTCACAAAATTAAACAGCGTATTTATTAAGGGTTAATTGAGTATTTTCAATTTTCGATTTCACTACTGTTTTAAATGTTATATAACACGTGTACACAATAAAAAAATCATGCAACTAGGAAGCGGTTAGTAAGCTAAGGCCGCCTCAAAATAAACGCATTTTCTGAATAAAAAAACAATACGTTCGAAATAAACGTTAAACCTGATGGAGAGCTTCATTTTTTGTACTTGAAAGGTAAACTACACATCATTTCTAAACATCCAATATGAAAAAGTATGCAATAGAATTGAATTAAATCAGTTTGATATCGTTTGTGGTCACCATTAGTTCCAATTTTAAGTTGAGGCGACTCCTGTAACTCACAGGAATCGTATTATCTCATCATACTCGTTGGGATAACGGTTATCACTGGATTTCGCAGCAAAAACAAACGTCATTTTATTTACTAGTCGGTTGGTCTACAGTGTAAATTATTATCAAAGACATTATGGATTCAAAGCTTATTAATGTCAACCAATTTAGGAAGCAAGGACATCTTCAGCGAAAAAAACAACCAGATGACCGCCATCGTGGGCAAAATTTGTGACTTTTAATATTAGGGATTATTCTGTTGAAGACGTGTCTTTCAATAGTCTAAGAGCCGATTTCGATAAAACTTTGTCAGAACAAGGGTCATATATTGTTGTTTAACTGTACAAAATTTCATGACAATCCATGTAGCAGTTTTACAGAAAACTGACATATATGAAAGGTAGCGTTAGAAGTGCCGTTAAGTGTAGGCTGATGAACCTGAATGATTAAATTTGGGATGTAATTGATTTCAGAAGTGATTGAAATAACCATATATTTGGGATAAGGATGGTTCGTTCTATATGATTGTCTGACAGGCCCTGTGTGGTGTGGGTGACTAGGCGCTGTCATCGTGTCTGAGTGGCTTTGTATTGTCGGTGCGCTACGGTATTTATAATAATGAATGAAATAATGAAACACAAGGTTTTATTTATATCGTATACTGCAGGATCGTCCACACTTTGTGCAACCAAGTTTGCCAGCAAACGCTCATCTCACATGTATAGAAGGTGAACAGTGCCATGTTTTATACCATGTGACGTCCGGAGAAGGGAAAGAGTCGGAAGGGTAAGTTCATAGGAATAACGCTATGTTTGAGATTCGTTGTCTGGATTATTAATGTATGCATAAAAGTGAGTTATTTTTTACATAAAAGTGAATATGGAAGTTGAACAAATATATTGTGCTCATGTTTCATAAGACGAGCTCTTGTTTGGGTAGTAGTTGAGCAGCTGACTCTGTCTGCCGGTGTTTGCTGGTCCATTTTCGGGTTGTAATAAAAGGCATAGTAAATGGTATAGTTCTTGTCCTTAGTAAGTAGTTGCGCAACACATTTGTATAAGGGTAGTTCCTTTACTGGTTGACCCTGTTAGCAACAGTTTTCCACTAGATGTGAAGACGTTTTCAATTGCTAGTTGATTTTGGGCATCAAATCGCCGTTTAAGACTGAATAATTGATGCAATGTTTAAGATTTGCATATTTTATATGATGTTTGAAAGAAGTAAAACAAAAACTTCCTTGATTTGAAGACATGCTGCAAATATATGTTGACAGAGTATCGGTGACAGTGAAGGAGTCTGGTGATTTTGAACAGTTTTACCTCCATTCTTCATGTGCAACATCCGGCAAAAATTGTACAGTTGACATTTCTCTGAGCCCTGGTACACATGATGTTGGACCGAAGAAACAGATTTGTATTGGAACTTCCCTGACAAGGTAGTCAATTTATTTAAAGTACATGGGAAGTCCCATCTCGATAATAAGATCAACTATAAATTAAGAAAATCACTTTCAAGTGCCTGGTATTCCACATCTCAATGCAGACCGACTTACCAGGAAAACTAGTTTTCAAATGTCCTGAGAGTGATCCAGTCATTGAGGAATTACTTTCCAAGCCTTAGATAACTCAGCTAAACTGTAAATTACCAGGTTTTGATGATATTCATGTGTTATACAAGTTATGTGTTCATCATGTAATGAAGATGCCAAGAATAATTATTATCATGATTATTGCTTGTGGAAAGATCGTTTGTACAGGTAGATAATTATCTCTAGCAAACTGGCGAAAACAGCTACTGCGTCGTTCATGTAATTAAAAAAATTGAAACAACTTTTTCTGTTAGAGTGTGAACAAACTGTCATCGTTTGATAAAATATTTGAAAAATGTAAATCGTATATGTATCAATTTTACATATACTTTGCCAAAACTGATAATAAAGGCTAAAGAAATATGCCAGACGTCAATAGAGATTATTAAATAGACAAAATACAAAAAAAATGTTTCAGACATATGGACTAATATATAGTATTATAGTATCAACTAGGCATATTTTAATTTTAGCTCAAACATAGAAGGAGAAGAAAGGTGCTTTAATTTGACAACATTACCAAGCAATGGTAAGTACAAACATTAAAAATCGTGTTATTTCGGGATCAATATTGTAGAAATCTGTTTGTTATAATATAAAATAAGTTGATGGTTATTCACTTAAGCGTTATGGTGTGTTTGCATCTACATTGTATTTAATAGACAGCATATTCAAATTTATCATATACATGTATTTATGAAAAACCTTTCCATGAAGCATTTTTTTAGAAATATTTTATGGACTTCATCTAGTCAGCTTACTGGGTTTTATTGAAATGCATTCATATATTGTAGCACGTTTTGTAGTAGCATTGAAGTTATACTTTTGAAAATTTTATATTCTCTTGTAATTTTTTGGGCCATTGTTTATTAACACCCACCCAGAAACGAAGTATATGGGGCTATACCAGAGTCATGCTCGAGGTCGATCGGTAGGTCGGTCGTTTGTTCGTTCGTTTTGTTGGTTGGTCTGTTGGTCCGTGAAAATGTTGACCGCGCTAATTCTCTGCAACCATTAGTCGGAGTTTAACGAAACTTTGCATGACTTACCAGTACTAAATCTGTTCGAGCATATCGTCGGCGTTCCTTGATCGGACCAATTTTAAGGGAGTAATTGTCCTTTGTTATTTTACACTTTTAATTATGTCTTGACATTTATGCGTGTTTCTTGATGCTGTTTAGATCTATATTGCAAAACTTAATTTGTGTGTTGCTAAACATATTTACAAAACATGTATACTCTATATTTATAGAACTGAAAGGATGTCAAACACTTCACTGTAAGAATGGAGGATTCTGTGACGGACACAAGGCATATAACCCAGTTTGTTATTGTCAACTAAGTTTTTCTGGCAAAGAATGTGATCGACGTAAGTTTACTAGTTAATATATATACATGTAGTTGGTTAAAACCGCATAAAATGCAATCAAATACAAGATAAACGTATTCACTTTTATACATTAGTAAACACGTTATTAGTGGTAAGTTCAATGAATACTTAACATATTATCTAATCATCTGAGCTTATGCTTATTCATTTCTGACGAGTCTCAGTTTAATATGGTATACTATTACGATGATATAGATGTTACTTAATGTTTTGTAGTCATTTGAAAGAAAAGAAACTGAGATGCACAAGAACTAGGTGTTCATATAATGTTTTGATACTTATTTTTTTATATCTGTTTATTCTCATCTTTATCAACATACATTTAAATACTAGTATTTGATATTTATTTAAATTTGCATTTTTCTTTATTTTCAGCCATTAGTACAAAGTCTACAGTATGTATGAGATATTTTATAATATTATCCATTCAATTTATTTTAAGATGGTCGTGCACTAATATTGTACATGCCTACCAAATCTTACCGAAAGTAATTAAAGTTTGATAGTTTTTTTGATTCATTTGAAGTAACTTTTATGGTAAATTAAATAGTTACGTATTGGATCCAGGTGCGGAATATATCATTCTGCCATATTCCCTGAATGCTTTCATTTTATTTTAAACACTGTACATGCACGGACAATTCGCAGGAACCATACATGAAACGGCGGCCAAAATACCTGGTATTATCTAAAGAAAAACTTAAGGGTAAAATATTTGATTCATAATTCAGAAAACTCAACTATTTCATTCAATGGAAAAGCTCTCCAATTTTCAGCCTCAGAAAAACTCCTGGGTGTTCATATTGATAATACACTAAATTGGAAAACACAGGTACAAATTACATTGAATAAATGCAACTCCTTGTTATACTTGCTGATGAGAATTAAACAATTTCTAAA
This sequence comes from Spisula solida, assembly GCA_947247005.1. Taxonomy (NCBI): domain Eukaryota; kingdom Metazoa; phylum Mollusca; class Bivalvia; order Venerida; family Mactridae; genus Spisula; species Spisula solida. Next base: position 57,528,854 of record OX365945.1, read on the forward strand.
TTTTCATATTCGGAAAATGTTCTTCAATACATACATTCTTCGACACTTAGACTACTGTTGCTCTATTTGGGGAAATTGCGCTATGGACCTTTCAAATGATATGTATAAATTTCAAAAACGTGCTGCTCGTATTATTTTGGATAAAGATTTTGATAAACCAACAGATGTGTTATTTTTGCAACTAAACTGGATGAAATTTCCAGATCGAGTTAGCTACAAAAAAGCCATTCTTGTATACAAGTCACTCAATAACCTTTTCCCAAATTACATGAAGCAACTTTTTACATATAGAGACAATAGGTCATTGAGGTCATTTGAACAGAGACTACTTTCTGTACCAAAACCGAGACTTGAATTTTTCAGAAAATCATTGACATACTCGGGTGCTAGTTTATGGAACTCACTTCCCTATGATATAAGAGTATCTGAAAGTGTTAACACATTCAAAAGCAGATATCTGAAGTGTTGGTTCTCTGGTGGTCAGGTCAACAAAACTTTCTACAAACCATTTATGTCAATAACTTGCTACTATTCTTTATTTATGTAAGATAGTACATTTTAAACTTAATTCTCTTTCAGCCATGTCATTACTTGTTTGCTATTGTTGTTCTTGTTAATTGTTACTATTATAGTTCGCCGTGGATAACTCTAGCCTTATCAATAAACAAACAAAGCAAATAATAAACACTGCACGGTCGAATGGCCGCCAGTTATCAGTGTAGATTTAAAGAGAATATCATTGAAAGTGAATATGCACAAGATTGAACAAAAATGAATATCGAAAATGTATTTACTTTTCATTTTTATTTGTAAACAAAGGCTAGTGTTGTCTCCGGCGACCTATATCTTCTGTTATTACTGTACATAATTTGTAATTGTGTTCATGAGGCTCACAGGGAAGACTAGGTATACCCAACTGTGTTGCCTCTTTAAATAAAGTCTTTATTATTATTATTATTATAGTCATAAAATGTAATCCGGGGCTTTCAAGTGGAAATAATGAAGGAAGGACACAATCATTACAGCAATTGCTGCCAATTTTGTTTCACTATACATTAAGGCTGGGTTTTGGCGCTAATTATAGTCTAGTCTGTTTCGATTATCCGTCTGATTTCTCCAGATGATGCAGATTAAACAAGAACAAAAGCACTTATATTTTGTTTTACGGTTTTCACGGTGTCTAGTTGATCTATGGTGACCAGGATTAGCGCCAAATTAAGTTTGGCTGCGGTTTGACGCTAACTATAGGCTAGTCTGGTTTGATTATCTGGACATGTCTGGCTTCTCCTGGAACCAAATATATATATGGGCAGTCAAGATGGCGCAGTTGAAACAATAACAAAAGCGAACTAGCGATACATCGACCATAGTTTTACCACTGAAGGGTTTTACGGGTTCTAGTTGAACTATGGTGACGATGGTTAGCGCAAAACCCCAGCCTATAGCAATATGTGTAGTACAATGGTCTTCATTGCGAAGTGATTTTTATATAAGTTTTTATGGTACCTGTATTTCAGACATTTCTGGGAGATTTAAGTATTCCCTCTGACATTCAATGTGTGGTAGGCGAGGAATGTTCAATACCTTTCGAAACGGTTATTGTTCAAAATGATACGTAAGTGATTTCTTTTATGTATATTTTTGTATTAATAATAATTTTATACATGCATACATACAATACAATACATATTATAATGGATTAAAGTCTAAGTGATATTGATTTTATTATATGAAGACCAATTGCATTTTCCTAATTCGGAGCCCGTCTAATACTGGAACTATCCTTATAAGCTGAATGACAAACAATGGATTTTTATAATACCAGTACTATGTAAACACTACTGGAGGGTCCATCATGTAATTTGTAAGCAACAGGGACTAGGCCGTTTTGAATTTCGAACTTTAAAAAAAAAGTTTTGGACAATGTAGTTTGATGTTTGAGTTTTTTATGTTTCAATCCATTTCAGAACTGATCTATCATTCACTTACGTTGACTCACGTGTATCATCGTATTCGCTCACATGTGCAATCACAGAATATTCGGACACGGTGTATATGGGTGTGACCACATTCAAGGCAACAGAGATAGGGACCTACAAGGCTTGTATACAGTCCAATGATACAAAGTAAGTTCAGGATTATAATGTTGTTTTATAATGTGTATGCGGTAGAACGGGGTGATAAAATACGCTAACCATTAAATAGACAATAACTAGTTAAAGGGGCATGCCTTGGAACTGAAGTGTCTCGAATAGCAATCAAATTTGTATCATTTTAATACCTAAGTCAAATAATGAAAACCCTGTAAAAAAGTTAAGAAATATCTCGCTAGTTTTTAAAAAAAAATTCAATAATAACTAAATATCGTTGTCATCAATAAAAGGCTGACAGCCTTTTATTCATATTGATATAAAATAAATCGAAGTGTGTGTTATAGAGTAAATTTTTAAGTCAAATTATTCTATGACTTTTTGGTAATAGTTGGTTTTACAAGTGATGAACGCAATTTTGTTGTATGCAAACCAAGACACTCGTGTTTCTGGGCATGCCCCTTTAAACGGACACACTGTCCAGTTAGAATAATATGAGAGTCACGTTTTATTTTATGTGGATACAAACGATTACAACAATTGTCTAAACATGTAACGTATTTTAGTAAAGCATTACAATTACAGATGTCTGGATAAGCCTTTATAATTGGTTTTACAACGTGATAGTTGATTTGACATCTGCGCGACTCTATTAGTATCCTAAATAGAAAGTAATGATAGTATTCCGTATGCTCTTTGTCATTAAACTTGTCGTAAATATGTAAACAAGATGTACATTTTATCCAATATTATTTTATTATCAACATATCAATAACAAGAGGGCCCAAAGGGCCCTAGGTCGCACACCTGTCGTACTAGTGCATGCACACCCCTATGGTGACCCTACACATTTTCTGTATAAGATTTAAGGAAATTCAGCCTCTATTGCGAGTTTTTCTATGATCTGACCTATAATTTAAACAAAACATATTGGAAAAAATATTTTCCTCCATATAACTGTACGAATACATGCTATAAAGACAAAACAATACCTAAACACTTAAAAAAAGTATGGTTCCAGTGGGGTTTGAACCCACGACCCTCAGGAAAATGTCAATTGACATTGTGACCTTGTTTTTGACCCCAGATGACCCAAAATCGAACTTGGCCTATATTTTGTTGACATGATCATTGTGACAAAGTTTCATTAAGATTAAGTTGAAATTGTAACCTCTGGTGACTACACAAGGTTTTCCTATGATTTGACCTATAATTAAAAAATATTTTGGAAAAAATAATTTTTTCCATATAACCGTACAAATACATGCTATAAAGACAAAACAATACCTAAACAGTTAAAAAAAATTATGGTTCCAGTGGGGGTTGAACCCACGGCCCTCAGGAAAATGTCAATTGACATTGTGATTTTTATAATTGACATTGTGACCTTGTTTTTGGTTCCTGGTGACCCAAAATCGCACTTGACCTAGATTATGTTGACATGATCATTGTGACAAAGTTTCATTAAGATTAAGTTGAAATTGTAACCTCTGGTGACTACACAAGGTTTTTCCATAGTGACCTAGTTTTTCACCTCAGATGACCCAATATCGAACTTGACCTAGATTTTGTTGAGATGATCATTGTGACCAAGTTTCATAAAGATCAGGCCAAAATTGTGACCTCTAGAGAGGACACAACCCAATTGTTGACGGACGGACAGACGGATGGACGGACGACCACAAAAGCTCACTCTGTCACTTTGTGACAGGTGAGCTAAAAAAGTATTATTATAAATGCATTTTTAATAGTTTAAATAATTCAAAAACTGTAATAAGGTTTATTGATATTCATGTACTTGGATTTTATCGATGGCAATTTATTATCATTGACCTTCTACTTTTTGTTCAAATTTCAGTATTGCGGAAATAGACGAGTTTTGTTTACTGATAAATGCAGTTAATGGTAAAAGTTTGAATACTGTATAACATTTTAACCTTTCTTATCCCAAGATAACATAATTGAATTATTTTTGAGCTTATCAAAATAAATTAATTGTCATCCAAGTTTTCTTCCGAAATTAGACCTTCGCCGGTTTCATTGTACTAACACTCATTGATTAACATGTTTTGTCGCCTTTATCTCCGAACGTATTTTACAGTGGCCATGACACTTTCGGTTGTTTTCGCTTGCTTGGGCGTTGTTAAAAATTTAGTTTTAATATTGTGGGTTTATTTTTGCAGCAATGTCATCCAAAACATTTCCGACGAATAAAAAGATTGAAGTATTGATGCATAAAAATTATATACTTATCAAAGTCATGAATTCTGAATGTTTATTTGATTCTATAAATCCAGTACGTATGTAGTACAATCGGACCCCAACACAAAATTTATATTTTTGTATATATCATTTCGCTTATGTATTATGATATCTCGTACTTATTTAAGCTTCTACATTTTATAGGTTCAAGCTCAGAGCAAACTGTTGATATGGTAAGTTATTACTGTAGACCCACTTTGTTAAAAAAGATAATATTAAGTCAGACAGGGAAGGCAAAGCTCATCTTAACCAACCGATCACATAAAAACACCCAAATGCCCGACTGAACAAATTATGATCCTCCAATGTCCAAGCTGTCGAAAATCTAAATGAACCAGTTTCAGCAATTACAAAGCCGAATGCCCAAGCTGAATGACCTAGTTCCAATATAAATCGGCTGAAATACCTAGCTTCTAAAAGTCCTAAAAGATGGACAAAACAGTATAAAAGTCTGAATGTCAAGATTTCAGCTAAATGACCTAGTTTCTGCAATAAAAAAGCTGACCACCCATCTTGTTAAATCCACAAATTTTTTAGCCAGTATCATCAAAAATAAAAACGAGGCTCCAAATTTTCCTTTAAACAGTTTAAAAGAAATAGATTGTAAGAAAATTGTTACCTTAATACCGTATAAAAGCCATAGATTGTAAGAAATGAACCCATTTGTGCTACTACATGTAGTTGGATTGAAATGAAATTTCGGAACCAACCTATTCGAATAAACAAGGTGGGATTGACTGTGTATTTGAAATTATTTCAATCACACGGTCAAGTCCACCTTGTTTATTCGAATTGGTTGGTTCCGAAATTTTATTTCTGCAAAACAAAATACATGCTATTATTGCCGTGGTACGAAATTGTTCTATAGCATTGTATCGGGAACCGTATCTGCAACGTACTATACTAAAATGTTATCAATGTCACTGACATAAGAGCCGCAAATCTGGAATGTAATTCGTATCTGCCGGGACTATTATCATTTGGAGGCCAAATGCAAAACATTATATGAATGTAGCCCGGTGAGTGTGCTAAAGGAGGAGTAGGAGACTATCATCATGGCAATTCAGGATTTGATTACTGGGTTAAGCGGGTGTGTTCTTTCCAGATATTGGCTACGATCATGACACTTCCAATTGTGGAGAACATACCTGTGTTGGGATAGAGCAAGACAATACTGGTCGATTACTTATTTCAGGACAACTAGTTATGTCCCATTGCCATCTTTGAACGATATATTGTTAAGCGACGGTCTTTAACTGGATGCAACAGACATGTCCTTGACGCATTCTAGCAATAAACTATACTGGATCTCGTATTAACTACATTAGCCTGGAAACCATAAGTATTATTATGAACTGTATCCCTTTGTAAATTAAATTTCAGACAAAGCCACATTTTGTGTCACCGACACTTCCAGGAGAATCCACAGTATTATGTTCAACAAATAAAACATGTCATGTAGATCTACATTTTATCAATGGAAACAAATATGAGAATCCAGAAAAATGGTACAGTTATTGTTCAAGGATTATTGAATTTTATTTGTAACATTTCTTTAAAATTATCGATTCAAACGTATCTTTGAATCACGTATTTTTGTGGGCTTACCGTTTATGGGAATTTGAGAAAAGGGCACATTTTGCGGTCATAATAAATCATCAAAATCATAAGAAATTTTGTATTAACAGGAATTCTAAGATCAAATGCTAAGTACTTGATCTTGTGGACAATTTTATTTTCGAAATCAAAGAAAATGTTAAAGACATATATTTTCTTTTTTCATGTTATAGCCCTTGAAGAAATTTCGAATTATCATTGATTTACTTCAAACTTTATCTGTCTTATTTGAAGTCCGACAGTTATTGACACAAGTTCAAACAAAGATGGAAGAAAGCACATATTTTCACCACGGTATGACGGCACAGCATGTGAGAGTGATATTGTGTATATTCCACCAACCACACCAATCACAGGTCAAGTGTGCGTACAGCTTGCTCTACCAGGGTAAGTTAGCCGATCCAGCTAGCTTAGTTTATAGACAATGTGCGATTGTGGTATGGTATGTTTTCTGTGCTCGGCTGGTTAAGTTGAGTCATGCCTTCCATGTCCGATTTTCTACCATCTTTTTCTGAAAAGCTAGACTGATTTTGGGAAGATAGTGTTCCACTGTAAGATCGGCTATTGTCACGTCTTGAACATATTGAGCAGTTGTAATTTGCATTCAAAATAATGAGGTAGTTGTGTGTCATGTACATACAAAATGCACCAATTGTACATATACTTTTGTACATCAAACGATGGAAGTTTGTTTCTGCTGGAAATGCGTTGTTATTGTTAAGCGATAATGAGATTGCTTTTCGCTACACTCTTTCGTTACAGTACATCGGTTATCTATGATAGGCAGCAAATCACCCAATACATGACTTCATATTAACGATTCAAACGTATTTTCGAATCGTTAATGGGAAGTTGATCAAAAGCGAATGAAACATAGCGTACAATTACCTATGTTTATGTTGTAATGGTGTAATCATAGGGCATTGCTTTTATCAATCGGTGTCGACTAAGTCAGTCACTGGTTAAAAATTAATGACCATTTGGTGCAAGTTCTTCCATCATTTATTGGTCATCATCTGAAAAGGTTATATATCTTTAGATATACATTGTACACATATTGCTTTTCTTAATACATGTATATTGCATTTCATATATTTCAACAGGAAGAAAGGTGAAATCAGATGTTTCACGATAAAAGTAGTCGATGATGCACCTAAAGAAAGTAAGTTCGCTTTAACTTAAATATATGTGATAACAATAATACTAGGCATGTGTTTTATTATCATTAATACATCATTCTGTATCAAGTTTGTATACATAAGGCCCCGATTCCCAGTATGATACTTTAATAAAAGCTCCCATCAGAGTCAATTGCTTCAAATCAATTTCCATTTACAACTTGCCATTCTAATGTTTTATTCCAGCTTCGATGCAATATTAATTAGAATGGTTTGACGATATTCTTGAAGTATGATTGAACGCACTGTGAGAGTTTCAAGACGTAGGGACAAGATCGCACACAGAGCTTAGCAAATCATTAACTTATGTGAATTGGAACCACTGGTTCAACTTTCGTGAGTTGTACAATCTGAACATAATCGCTATTACTTCATTGTTCAAACTGATACTACATTTGTATTATTGTGGTGTATTTTCTTTCATAGAAACGTCAGCTTGTATAGGAGGGTCCTGTAGTAGTACGGGTACTTGTGAAGATGGACAAATACCAAGTCCTATGAAAGACAATTGTAAATGTAGAATGAAAGGAAAACAAGGTATTGTTTATCTTAAATGTTCGGCTTCACATGAAGATTTTATTGAAACACTTTAGTTCATGTTTTGGCTTTATTTTAGGAAAAACGCATAAATGAGTAGATATATTTGAATAAAATTGTATGTTTGTAAAACATCTACGCATCCCAAATAGCAATCAAAAATTCATTTCGTATTATAGATACCATGATTTCGAAGGTTAAAGAGGTCAACTAATTTCCATGCCAGGCTCTTTCTTTCGTGTTTGTTTGCTTGTTTTCTTTTTGTTGACTGCCATCGGAGATCGTTTGAGCGGCTTGGTGGTTTGCCGTTTGCGCTTATTCTTGTGCATTTTTGTATTTTGGTGGCTGGGACTGCTGATTTCAGCTTTCTGACAGCTGAGGTTTGGACTTCCAGCTTTTTAACTGTTGAAACATGGACTTTCAGCTTTCTGATGACTGAAACTTGGATTTTTAAGCTTTGTGAAAGCTGAAACTAGCAATTTTGGCTTTTTGATGGCTGGAACTTGGACTTTCAGTGTTTTGTTATGGCTGAATATGAGACTTTCAGCGGTTTAGTTTCATTTCGATCGGTTGTCTTTGGCATTGCGCAGTGTGATCGTCCTCTGTGTTGTTTCTGTTTTATGTGCTCGGCTGTTTCCGTTAATGACAGCCTTCGCTGTTCACATTTTCATTTTATTTTTTGAAAATCTTTTGTTAAGTACGTTCAATCGGACACGGTGTCTACTACATGTATGGCAGCGGACCTACGAACCCAGGAGGCCATAACTAACATGCCTCACCTTGCAACATATTGACGAAGTCTGCAACCTATGAAACCGTAACAGACATTCCACGATCCAAAAATATTAAAAGGTCAATAATGACTGTTTGATATTGTTAGATCTTTTTGAACTGATCACCTGATGCTTTAGAAAAGAATTGTGTGACAGTATAGCTATTAAATATTGATTATGATAATGTTTAACTAATGAGTAATTTGAGTTATAATTTCATGAGAATTTATTTCCAGGCCCAAGCGAAGATGCTGCTAGTGGTGGCGTGTAAGTAATACAATTATATATAATGTTTGATTCTGCGTTTGCATTTTCACCAGTGTGTCTCACTTAAAAAATAGTTTCACTTTCGAACCAGGCAACTCTTGTCAAGCGTATTACCCATTTGACCAACGTGTTACCCTTATTGGAAACAACACAGCATAAATAAATGGAGTAAAGAATTTAATTATTGATATTTAATTATGAAAAACATATTTTTAAGGGAGGTTTTTTTTTATTTTTGTAATTAAAGGCTGCGCATGAAATGTTTATACTTTCTAGCTTGATTGTTTTTATCGAGTTATTGGTTATTAGGTAAGCAACTGTATAATTAACTGGATGGATGTTGCATATACACGTAGGACTGAAAAAAATGTTGAAAAGAAAAACTACAAAAAATGGAAAACACAATGAAGCAACTACATTATTATTTATACAAGTGGATTTATGTTCCAGCCCTATAGCTATGATAGCGGGTGTTGGAGGCGGAGTAGTAGCATGTACAGGAACAATTGCTGCCATTGCTATATGCAAAAAAATGAAGAAACCAAAGATCGATGCAGGTATGTATGATGTATTTGGATTATAACGTATACTGTGTAACCTCCACAGAACAGCATGTGGGAGAGCCAGTCATTCTGTGGATGTTTTATTTAGGCAATGACACTTACACAGATTCATGACGTTCAATAATTACATCCTTTTTTAAGAGTGAATATATAATAATGTACATTTTTACTTTATGTTTTAGAGATAAAATTCATGTGTTTTAGTTTGGTCTAGGTTGTTACGTTGTAAATTGTATCATTTTGACAAATGAGTATGCATTTTCTCTGAGGTTGCTTTTATAGATACTATACTTAAAACATTTTCAACCGGTGAGTAAAATGGTACAAGTTTGTGTCTCACAAGCCAAATCGACATGCATTTTTATTTTGGATGACTCTATAATAAATGCACAATTTACTTTATTATGTATTTTGTCATCATTTTTTCAGTCGATGAATTAAACGATGACAAGGGAAATACACAAGAGCAGCAGAAGGAACTGCCATCTAAAACCCAACAACGAACATAAAATTATTAACTTCATTCGATGGAGTTTGTAGTCTTCCGCAGAAGAAAACAAGAAGAAATAAGTACAGACTAAAGCACATAGTTGTCAAGTCGAATACATTATAAATTATTAGAATGTTCCTCATACGAATATCTCTCTATGAGTGTATTATATACACATGTTCAATTGTTCATCCCAATATACTGTTAAACATGTTGATCCTGATATTCAGTCGATTGTGAAAAAAATGATTTCAACAAATATTAACTCTTCATTCCTGATGACATCTGTGTTGATGTTCGCGTGAATTTAGCAAACATTTCACTTTTTATCATATGTTTTACATCATGGTAGAGTTAAAAAGTTATTACTTACAGATGATAATAAACTAGTGTAATAACGCTTTGACGTGACGTCACTCAGAGTATATGAGACGCGTTCCTTGAATTTGCAGGTTTATAACATTTTAATGAAGTTGCTTTTTTGATGTTTCGGTCAGAAAAAAAACTCATGTGCAAATGGATAAAATTCTCGGAAAGAGTCTCGCATTGTATTATTTTGTACAACTCCTTTAATAAGTTAAATATGGAAAGACACTCATGTATATAGATCGAAAAACGTTTATTGTGCAGTGACTCTATATACTATATACCGAAAGTTACGGGTCAAATGTCAGGCCCCAAACTTCTAAAGCATCTCAAGGGGAAATCTCAACTCAAATTGAGATGTTGCTAAATTCATAGTTGGAATTAAGAGATAAATATGAAGCTCCAGCTCTTGAAATGTTACTGTATTAAACTCAGAATAACATTTCGGTTGAGTCATGCTAATTTTGCGTCCAGCCTAGCATGAAAATTAAAATAAAGACACATGACAATATTTGACATGAGAACTTGCTCAGATTGAGATGCTTCGGAAGATCGGGGCCAGATTCTACCTATAATATTTTCTATTTATTAAAGCAAATAAACTAGTTTAGGAATCTAGGAATCTATATACATGTATTTGTATTTAAATTATTAAGTAAAGTGTATAGTCGATACAGGAGTGGTAGATGTATTTTTTAATCAAATTATACACGACACTGTTTCCGAATATTTATTTTGTTAACACTTTTTAAACCGATCACTGTTGTTACACATTTATATATGTGTAGTAATAAAAACATTTATTTCATAGAATCGAATTGTTTCTGTTCCTTCGCTTACAATAACGAGGTTTCCATCCCATTGAAGTCACGTGGTGGATAGGTGAATAAGTAACTGTGCACAGAAACTAAAGTTCGTTTGTGTATGATAGGTTAAATGGACAGGCTATTTAGTACATCTACTAGATCTACACTATATTTGGAAATTTATCCAGACTTTACTTACTCTATACGATTACATTATTGTTGCTTACTGTGAAACTGTGAATACAGTGTTTTCCGCCACAGAGCCTGTCTCAACCTGAACTTCATGGAGATGTGCTTCACAAATTTTGAAAGATTTTGGTTCATAGACACTATTATTTGTATCAGTACGATACAGTAGTAGTTTATGAGTAGTGTATATAGTCCTATAATTTTGCAAAGCGGACGGCATTGTTAGTACTTGTAATATGTTCCTCTTCTTCGTGTGTATTTGTGCCTTTTGGTGTTCTGTTGTCGAAGTCGGATACATTTAAAAAAAATTATATTAAGTCAGACAGGGAAGGCAGCACTCAACTTAACCAGCCGAGCACAGAAAACATTAAAAACACACAAAGCACTAAAACACTGCATACATGTATCTTGTCCTTATAGCTGTTCAGCATATTTGTGTTGTTGTCCTTGTGATATGAACTTATAATATGTGCCTTTTCTTTTTCGAGTTTTGTCTTTTAATTTCGTATCCTGCCGTCGGAATCGGATACGTGTACCTTGTTATAGCAGCTAGACAGTTTCATGTTTTCTTATTTATTATCGTTGTCTCTGTTGCATGTAATGTTAGAATTAGCAATTTGTTTCCGCCTTTCGTAAACTGCTGCTTGTGTGGAATGCTGCCTTCCCTTTCCGATTTATTTTGCTTTACATTTACAGATGCTATTCATAATATAATACATGTAGTCCGTCTTGTTTTCTAAATGGTCGAAAACAAGTAAATGCCAGAGAATTGACCTTTCGGAAAAAAGCCAGTTCACTTTGTTTGGCTTTGAAAAGCTTCATCATTTCTAGTTAAGTGTATACTAGAACAAAAATATTAAGTCAATATATAGAGGATATTTGTTGATTTTGGTGTAAGATCGAATTTTATTTCACCGAGTGATCACAGAAAATCAATATTTTCACGAGTGGCGTAGCCACGAGTGCAAATGTAATTTCTGTGATCACGAGTGAAATAAAATTGATCTTACACAAAAAATCAACAAATTTTCTGTTTATTATATGCCTCAATTCCTCTTAAATATGTGCCGTAATTGGCTTAATTGGAAAAATCACGTCGAAATTAGAACCTCACGACGTGATAATTATGACGTCATGATGACGTAACGCATATTTTAAAGCCCGACGCCGTTGACGTTACGTTTCTTCTTCTGCATGATACTGGAACCAGCTTCTAAAACAGTGAAAATAACAAAGTGGTAATTTCACTGTTATTTTCGCTGTTTATTTCACTGAAAAATCTCCATAATCCATTGAAAGCAAATAATAAAAAAAGTTAAATTTACTTTAACAATTTTACTACTCCTTTTGAAGACTATTACTTTATAATTAGGATAAGGTCAACACAAACAATTCCTAGATTATCATCTCTCCTGTCAAATATGTTTCTTGCTGCTCGAACTCTTCATGTGCTTTTTGTACATACAGTTTTATAAGCTCATCAAAAACTTATTTCAGAATCTGAATTCAACGTTTACACATTCAAGATGAAATAAAAAAATTGTTTTGAATGTAATGGGATTGGTTAACATTGATACTGGATATCAGGTTTTTGTAATAAATAAACAACAAAAACAGAAACGTATGGATTATACAGAAGCAATAAATTAATGATGGTCTTATTTGGTGATTTTGTTTACTAAAATTTAATGTATACTAAACGTTCTACACACCGCACTCTTAATTTTCTTGTAAATGACAGTCTAACCAGCCAAAGTGGAAGGCAAGTGATAATGTGAAAACTATCAGATGTCTGTTTCCTACAAGTAAGTTTAACATAAAAGTGGATAATTCAGATTTAATAAAATTGACTGCTTCTAGCAAAATGAAGATACCCGATTGGACTTCAGTAGAAAACCCTAAACTACTTTTACTAATTATGCAATAATGGAACAACATATTTGCGACAAGCAGTTCAACATTTGTTTCCATATGAATTATAATATTCTGTTCAATGAATAAAGACAACTTAAATACTATTCTGTTCATAAATACTAGTGCACAGTCTGACAATAAACGCTATCTAGAAGGAAGTTACGTGCTTTACAAACTTCACTACAGGTCCACATAGTATATATATATCCAAGTTGTTACTGGTTGATACTTAATTTTTTATTTAACCAAAGCAGTTAGTTTGTTTCATTCATATAACGACTAACATACGTTTGATTGTCTTCAGTATTATCATCACAAACTTCCACATAGACCGTTTCATTTTATATTATATCGTTTGTTTTTCACTTCCCTATGCTCGTGTTCTTGCTATTTTCCTTGGCATTATTGAATGCACTAACTGTAAATAGAAACATAATGCATCATTTTCATATACAATAGAGTGGTGTAGCGGTCAGTTCGAACCCAATGCTAGACAAAGGCTGACTCGACATTTTCACAATCCATACATTCAACAAAAGTAATGGTTAATAACATTAGATGCAGTTATTACTGAACATTATTAATAAGTAAATATAACATTATTTCACTATTATTCATTGTACACAAGCTATTGCGAAGCATTTTATAGTTTTGAAAATATATTATGATAATAACATAATTAACAGAACAAAAAAGACGAATTTCAAAGTCACTTTTAATATAGGAGTGGATTCTTTACATACCATTCAATGCCAAAATCATAATTTCTGCCATGGCCAAAAAAAACATTACACTGAATTTGTTTTAAAATGAATTTAAAATCCAATTTTGATTGACAGTTAATAGACAGACTATGGCACTCGGTTTTGAAACATCTCGGTTTTGAAAATGTTTCAAAACATGTGTTTACATTCATTTTGCCTTTTGTACGCTGCTATGTTGAGTGCGAGCAACTCGAAACGTCACTATTCAGGAACAGAAACCTCAAAGAACTTGCATGTGCATTTGCCAAATTGTAATAAGAATACAATATTCTATATATTGTTCACAAACTGCAACAATGTTAACCAGACTAAGTACCTTATTATGTCGACCTAGGAAGCCCGAATTATCTAAGTATACTCTACGCTTTTAACTCTCCCTTAAATGGTTTTTATTGTCTTCTGAATATGTACGATCGTACAGCATCAGGCAAACTAACCTAAGCAACATGTCACTCAATGGAGGTTCTTATAATTGTATTGCCTAAGTACAACATACAAACCTGCATTCTTTTTCTTCAATTTCCATATGAAAATGCCAACAATCGTCCCTATACAACATGCTACAAAACCAGTCCCTACACTCGCGATAACTATTCCTATCACAACTAAGGATCTAAAAAACAAAGAAAGCCGCTTGTTAAATTAGCACTATGTAAAATATGGTTTGTTTTCAATGGGTTTAAGCAATAATATTTCGGTGATATGCTGCAGCCAGCTAATTTGATCTGTTTTTCTGAAACTACAATTTAGTAACATATGTTACTTTAGTCACTACACTGTTCTGACAATAGGCTAGAATGTGCACACTTGCCAAAATGTGCAACTTCTTCAGGAAAATATCTGAAGGTATTGTCCATGAAAAGACGACTCGTTAACATCGGTAACATAATCAAGTTGTCTCACCTCAGTTTTTAATAACAACTTTTAAGGTTGGCAACGAATATCCGAATAACCGGTAATTCGTTTTCTGATCCAAGTATCCGGATAGCAAATTGTTATTCGAATATCCGTTATATCATTTGTAAAAAACCGTATCACAATACATTAACGAGAGTCAACAACTTTTAACACCTTTAACAATATAGAATCAATTTAGTATCGGTGTCACTTTGTATATTGTTGGGGTTTGTTTTTGTTTTCTATACACGAGGTCTCCGTTATAGGATTCGCTAATGCGTTATAGTCACTGCGATATATTTTTAAGTTTGTTTCCCCGGGACAATTATCAGCTTCTATGTTTATGTTAGTAACAGTCCCTAATCTAACAAGTTGTCTGCTCAATCAGTAATTAAATAAGACCCGGTTTTAATTAATTTCATCTAATTGCGCGGATTCACGAAACGTTATAAATGATGTTTAAGGGGGTTACGAATCTGGTATTTGTCTTTACGCCGTGTGTTACAAACATTCTTTTCTTATCGGTAGTTAATTATAAATTAAATCAAGTTAATAGGATTCGATAAAACCAGAAAAAAATAGCTGACTACCTGTTCTGAGACATAAAATGTGAGTCTGTCTGATATTGGTACACAAAGATGATGTTGGTCGCGAAATTAGGTTATATTTCATGCTGCGCTCAATGCTTGGTTCATTTTTGATACGGATATTCGGATATCCTTTCGGATAGCGATCCAGCTATCCGGATACAAATTTTGGTATCCGTTGCCATCCTTAATAACTTTGTTGCAATTAATAGATAATGTGGGGATAATGTCTAAAAAACAATGGTTATTATATATGGTTTGTCATTTTTTAACTATGTGTTCAACATCACTTTTATCGATTGTAAATCAATCAATGTAATGTTGTCTACTATCGGTATCAAGAAATGAATTATGTTTTATCGTAAACAGAAATATTTTTCCCGAATGAAACCAGAAACAGATAACTTTAAGGACCTTACCAACAAGAGATGTCCAAGAACAGCGCGCTCCATTATTCGCAGCGCCATGCTAGGATAGTATAACCATTATATTTTCAAAACAAAATGCTTCATATCAGCAGCATTACTTTCTGCTGTGTATAGGTTGGGGCTTCCAATTTGAAAAATGGAGACAATTTGAAAAAATGCAGGGCGGTAGTTACCTACTCGTGTTTAGGTCCTCAGTGTCATGAAGTGAACAAATAAGCATTTCTAAGTCCAAAAGGTGGCATAATTTCAACAAAATGCTAAATAATTATCTACTCCTGTGTATGGATTGGGTTTATATTAAAGGTGAAAAACCCTGTACATTAACTTTAACATGTACACTAAGTTAAAAAAGGGGGCATAATTTCACCTCAATGCTTGATAGAGTTACCTACCCCTGCATATGGTTTCGGTCCTACTGGCGAATAATATGAAAGTATGAAAGTGATACCTCAAAGGACTTTGAAAATATGATGTTAACAAACCTGTACCTAAACTTTTACATTAGCATTACGCCAACGCCGACGCCGACGCTCGGGTGACTGCAATAGCTCCCTTCTTCTACGACTAGTGGAGCTAATAACGTATGGTCATTGGGAGAGCATATGCAAATACTGTAGCGCACAATCTTATTAAAATCCGACCCTAACATTTGCTCTATTGCTTTACTCGTTTACTTGTTCGAGATCTGACTACACTCCGTTAGAGGTCATGTTCAAATGATCTCTTTGGCGCACAATGACGTCACATAGCATCAGCAGTATTTCACCTCTCTTTCAGATTTGTGAAAGCAGCAGTTTGATTGGATGACATAAAGTTCACATAGACATGACCCCATGCGGAGTGTCGTCAGATCCTATATCAGCATAAAGTAGTGAATTGTAATAAGGTTCTGATTTGAATGAGATTGTGTAGCGCACAGACAATCCAAATCTACACGGACAAGGCGGCAGCGTCTAGCCACCCACACAAGTGTCATCCATATCCCACAAAAATATTTCAAGCAAACATGGTATATACTCATCCGCAATAAATGACATACTGTGGACTTAGAATTTTATGTATAATTAACCATAAAGGGAGGTGAATATGAATGATATCTTCACTGAAGTTAAGTACGGAAAGACTTTGTAGAGCCGCCACAAACACCTACCTTAAGGAAAACAGCAGCATCAATCATTATATAGATGTATTAGATACTAGTATACTTACCCACTACCACTACCAGCAAATGCATCTTTACTCGGGTCTGGAAATAAATGTATCATGATAATAAAAAAACATTTAGCTTTAAAAAGATAAATGAACAAAGTTTAACAAAAAGGCACAATGGCGAAATATGTTTGTGTTTTTACTATGAAGTTGACAATACATACATAGAGGAAGGTTGACTAAAGGGCTTCCGCCTTGGTACGGACGGCGCCAAATGTCACTGGGGGCATAAACGAAATTAATAAATTGATAGATTGGAGTTCAATTAATACCGAACATCATAGCGATGGCTAACATTAGAAAAGTCACATGATTGCGAATAATATTCTCAGAGAATACCGCCTTGTTACATAAATTGAGTGTAAAGTTCTTATCCGTCAAATATTTTTGGGAAAGAACACATGAAGCGAAATATGGCAAATATTAAGTTGGTTATTACTAAATTAGTAGTGTGCGGCCGAAGTATAATACATACCAAAACTATTTTAATAGTATGAGTTGTTGTTCGGAAACCAAAATCCTGTCATATTTTGAAGGGGAAAATGAGCCAAAGAACCTCACACTTTAGTAAATGGTATGCAAAAATATAATAACAAATAGGACAGGGAATGCAAGACTAAATAAAAACAGAAGAGTCAAAAAGGCAAACAAAAGAAAATTCACAGACCACAAGTATAAACCACAATCACAAAATTAAAACGTTTCTGAAATTTCCAAAACTTTCCAAAAATCCTCGATTCGTCGATTTGGTTGTATGTGTATACGAGTATTGTATATAAAGAATACCTTGTTTTCCCTTGATTCTACATTTACAATTATCTATCATAGGACTTGATATTTGTCCATCTTTACAAGTGCCGTTCCTATCACAGGTCCCTCCAACACATGCAGAAGTTTCTGTGAAACAAATACATCACAGTTATGGACAATTAATTTCTTCATTAGAAAACAGCAGTAGCTCAAAAGTATACGATCATCTTAAATTATGACTGATCAATTATTCAGATAGACAAATCGAACAATGTGGAACCACTTATGTTCATTTGTTTACGCTATTCGTGTCATACAAAGGCTTTCAAGCACTATTTATCCATAAATTACGGCTAGAGTTAGAAATAATTTACAAAACAATTAGGGCTAATTTTGCGAAACATTTGGGCTATTTTTTACAAACTTATGTTTTACTTCATTGTAAACAGCTAGTATCTCGCAGATTCTTACATTGCAGCAAGATGATGCGAGCGAAGTGATCACGAAAAATGCCTATTTTGTATTGAAATAACATTACTTTCTTTCATCAGCTTCTTAATTATCCATCTTAACAAATCAAAGTGATAAGGCGAGCGTATCAAGAGTGCAAATATGCGTTAACGTCAGACAGAACTACAAAAAATGAAACTGCATGGGAAAATAAGGGATTTTTTGGAATATGGCCCTTTTTGAATATTTTTTAAGGAATTTTAGGTATACTTGAAAAACATAGGAGATTTTAAGGAATGTAGGGTCACTTGAAAGTCTGTAAATGGTCCCATCTCAACCTTAGTCAATTACAGCTAAAAATATTTTTGTCTTGGAGATTAATATTCAAGCGATAATGGACTCAAAATCAGCATCCCAAGATGTAACGTGCATATTGTTTAGTACAGAAGAATTTAAAGATTTTAAACTTAAGATTTGTATTAATAAACACTTACTTTCGAAAGGTACATCAGCTACCACTTTTATCGTGAAACACCTGTTTTCACCTTTCTTCCTGTTGAAATACATAAAATAGAAGTGAACAAAAGAAACGCAAGATGTTACGATGTGTGTATATCAACAACATGTTTACACAGAAAAAAGATAATCTTAAGTCGGACAGGGAAGGCAGCACTTAACTTAACCAGCCGAGGACAGAACATATAAAAACATGCAATGCACAATCACCAACACATAACCCTTTAAAACTATAACCTAACAAGTATTGAAATAGACGAATCCAGTAAGCTTAACTTGCTCGCATGCATATAGTAATTAATTTCTAACATAAAAAATCATGTCATGATATGGATAATTGGAAGCCATTTATGACTGATTTTCAATGAATCGCTAATCATGACTCCATAAAGATAATACACAAGGTATATCTCGTAAAATTTGTAGTTACTGCCCACTATAATTATATAACTGAGGTACGGATGAGACACAGCGAGAAGTAAGGTCATTATTGGTCAACGACATATTTCAATCCAAAAAACATCTAATATAGTAGTACAAATGTGCATGTTGTTGTTTTATGATGCTCAGTCAACCTGACCGGTTTTCCTGGAATAAAACAACAACAATATTTCTCTTCTGCAAGGAACTGATAATTTTGACACGACCAAACTTACAAAGAAACATTATCTTTTAGACCACGAAACCAATTCCGGGACAGGTGACGGTCCACAAAATAAAGGTCTTTATAAATTTGGCTTTCTGTAATGGCTTACTTACCCTGGTAGTGAGAGTTGTACACATACTTGACTTGCAACTGGAGTCGTTGGTGTGATATAGACTAAATCACTATCGCATGCAAATTCCCCATACTGGGGTGAAACTATATGCCTCCTTTCATTTGTGTTTGGCCTTGTGTCCACAACTGTCGGGCTTGAAATTAAACATTTAAATACCACTAAAGTTTAAACCATTTTTTAAAAAATTCTTTCAATGGTTAATCTAATGAATCGCTCTCTTACGAGACGTTGGTCTTTGTTTCATTTATAAGGTAATCTACTTCATTTTTATATTATATAAATTGATCTACCTAAATCAAATACATCACATGTAATTGGATGTCTTTCTGTCTGCATTTCTTTTGATATTTTAAACCCAAAACATAATAAAATCACAGACTTGTATTTTTGATTCGTTCAAAAACTTAATTATAATGATTCGACAATATTAAATCATAAACTATAAGGTACCATTTTTGTGGATTGTTAAATTTGTCTCCATTGGTAAAATGTAGATCTAGATGACATGTTGTATTTGTTGAACATAGTACTGTGGCATCTCTTGGAAGTGTCGGCGACAAGAAATGTGGCTTAGTCTGAAATATATTGTAAAAAGTGTTATTACATAATGTCCCACAGGTTAAGTAGTTGCGAATACGAGAAAGTCACCCAGTGCTTATATAAGTCATTGTATCTAGTTTAAGACTATTTTTTCAACAATGTTTCATTCATAAACATGCATTGTTGTCAATAGATCGAACCAGTCTTCGTGGAATAAATGATTGGTATCATCATGCTGCTTCCAAACATTTGTCAAATCAGAGAATCATATCCGGAATCACCAAATTAACACTCTAGTGTTCTATTTCATGCAGTAGCCAGGTAAGATATCGCCTACCGCTCATCCGATAAATTCCTCCGCTTTGCCAGATAAACTTTTTCATCCACAGCACTAACCTTTTATTCTCTATATATTGTATTTTGGCAATAGTTTCTTAGAATATCCTAACTGATCATATCACTGATACTCATCACAGAAAAGCATTTGCATCCAACCTTTAAGGCTATTTCAGAGATATTGGTAACTGATTATTGTATGACGGCGCAGATACGACTACCGTTAAAATGGTGTTATGAGTAGAACTAATATCAAAACAAAAATAGTATAAATATGATACAGTCGATCGTACCTCGTTTATTCGAATTCATCATTTTCGAACTAGTATTTGCATTCAACAGGAGCTCAAATAGTGCATATGTTATTACCTGTAGTTTATTAATACAGAAAACAAAACTGGAACTTGATTTCTGTTTTCGAATATACCGCGGAAAAGGATAGTTGGTCATTAAATCTGATAAAGTAACTGTATGTTGACAGACGAGGCATGACACCGCTGCAGTGAACTAGTCATAACTTACCATATCCACGGTTTGCTCTGTGTTTGGACCTTAAAATATTTAGATTAATTATTATAAACATTATTACAAAAGTATCTGGAATAAAAATGTGATTTGTTTGTTGGCAGTGTAAACATGCCACGTGGTACAGTCCGGTTAGGATATTGTGACAATGACGTAGTCGTTTATGTGTACACAAAATATTACAACCATTGTCTGAAAAGGTAGCGCGAATATAGTATGTTAGTTTAGCATTAAAATTATAGGTATCTGAATTAGCCTTTATAAATGGTTTCACACCATAATCACTGCATAATTATCCAGATTGGACTATATGTGACGTACTTTTAGCTGAAAAGACAAGAAATAGGCAACCGTGCGGGTTGTATTCGTTCTGTTTTAACGAGACATTATCGCATACATCGGGAACGTTAAAGACCAAGATGTATATTCGGAAAGAACAATGATTCTCGCACCCGGGTTTCTTGTATCACATTAACTGGCTGCCGCTTCTCTCGAAGCCGGAGGTCATTAGCAAATTAGGCAGGTATAAAACTACGACTGTCTCAGTCCTGCAAATGTGTTCCATGACCATTGTTTAATACGTGTTGGTAACATGTTAATTATGGACGGAATTCAAAGTCCACAGTGTGTCATTCATTGCGGGATGAGTATATAGGCTTGCATGAAATATCCATTTGTCTGGGGATATTGATGGTTCGTTCTATGTCCGGCTCTTGTGTGGATGGATAGACATCGCCTTCGTTTCTAAGTAGCTTTGGAGTGTCTTTGCGCAACAGTATTTACTAAGAATCGATATGTATATAATTAAAGGCATAATGAATTTCGTTGATGCAATAACCCGGCTTAATTGTCTTTCCTGATGAAAATATTTTTTTAGAATAGCATTGGTTCAATTTCTTTAAATAAAATAGGGTTGATGTGATCTTAGTAAAAAACAGGATTTTGTAATTAAGTATGTAAGCCCTTACCAATAACTGCATTTATCTGTAGACAAAGTTCATCAGTGTGCGAAATACTGAAATTCGTAACGAAGAGATAATGGATAGCGATATATTGCCATCTGTGAAATACGAATGCATTAGAGAATACCTTTCATGTATGTATACAGGTACATTTAAGGACGTTTGATACAGTTATTTATGCGCATCATTTCTGCGCATATACCTTAAACGCGAATAGAGACCGTGTTTGGCACTGGATCGTCATGAAAATTGGGCAAAATGGTTTTCATGATACTATCTAGTGTTAGTAAACATATGGCTATTTTGGGGTAAAAAAATAATTTCACTGAGCAAATAATATGAAAACCCTCTGCGTGAAATAGCGGTTACATTTTCATTCATTTTTTGTGAAATTAGAATTTATTACTTGGGTAACCTGTACCCATTTATAATGAGTGCTTGTATTGCCCGGGACTACAAAGATCCCCTATTACTGATATATAGGGAATGAATTAATGATATATTGACTAAAATTGTGAAGATTATTCAAGTGAGCGATTAAGGGCTCATCTGTGCCCCCTTGCTATATGGAATGCAAAGTCACTGACAAATTGGGGAAAAGGGGAGATAATCCAGTCATAATAGCACAAAGTGTAGCGTGAAAACCTATGTTTTATTTTAATTTTTAGATAAAGTACACTTGAATCAACATCTTTAGCCAAGAATAAATTTTGACAAGACTAAAAATTATGAGAAAAACATATATGCAAAATGTAATATTTTGGCCTTTTTTGCGCCATTTTACCGCCATTATACCGCACTTTTCATTGCAAAGAGACACAATTACGACGTAACTGCAGCCTAAATAATTCTTGTTACACGTCAATGTCTTCTAAGTTTATATTTACTACACTACACTTTCATGAACATAATATGCAAATTTGAGTACTCTTTTGGTATTAGAATATTTTTTACGCGCAGATATTGCGTCGTTTTTAAGCAATTTCTCTAATGTTTTTATGATATAGGGGGACAATAATGACGTCATAGCGCAAAAAGTAGTCCCGTGATCTATCTTTTTTTTTTAATATTTGGATTGAGTACACTTTTATCAACAAAATTAGCAATAAAAAATATATTGGTCATCGAGGTCGTTTTTGAGTTACGGCCGATTTTGTGTATTTTTTTTCTTTTTTAACTGTCATTTTCCGGATATTTTAACAATTCTTTTTTTGTCAAAAATTTGTGAATTTTCTTATCAATACCAAAAGTGTATAGGAATGTTTGAATAATATGTGTTTGTTCATACAAACCCATGGAAATGATTTTAACAAGAAAAAATATCGATTTTAATGCAAAAATGAATACATTGCGAAATATCAAAATTTTTGGTCATTTTCTTGAAAAGTGATGTTGCAAAAGGGCCCATGACCCCTTAAATAGTACCGCGACATAACTTTTTTATTTCACATATTGCTTCAGTATATATTAAACTATAATTGTGCCTAATTTTTGGTATCATTTAAAAAAAAAATAACCCTATGTTTTATCTTTATGATAATTTGAAGATTCTTGAATGCCTTACATCACAAACAAGTGAATTGTTCGAACTTTAATACACATATTAATCATCGACTTTATCCGTGATAAGATATTTTGGATCTTGGAACTACCATGGCGGCAACATCATGAAAAGTCTTTATTTTGCTGCATCAACATATTTGTCTACCCTTTTCAACCCTTATCCCTATACTTAATATTCACATGTATATAATGTTGTGCAGGTTTAACTTGGTCTAGTCGGTTTAAATAGTTATAATTCTTTTCTAACCATCATACGCCATTTAAAACAATATTATAAACTTGAACTTACTTTGTATCATTGGACTGTATACAAGCCTTGTATGTTCCTATCTCTGTTGTCCTGAATGTGGTCACTCCCATATACACCGTGTCCGAATATTCTGTTATATCACATGTGAGGGTATACGATGACACACGTGGGTCAACGTAAGTGAATGATAGGTCAGTTCTAAAATCAATTGAAACAGATGGTTACACTTTCCACAAGTCGTCGTCGGAGAAAGGCGAGTTCTAAATTTATGAACAGTTGGTGTGACCAATATAAACATAAGACTGGTATACTCGTAGTTCCTTCGCATGGCATTAGGTCAGGCTCAGTTTCACAAGGTTTATGCCGAGAGTCTATGGGGTCGCACGAAGAATTTGTGTCAGGATCATATGACTAGAGTCTTTATCATGTGAGTAGAGTATAAATCATGTGATTAGAGTCTATATCATGTGACTAGAGTCAGAATCATGTAACAAGAGTCTATATAATGTGACTAGAGTCAGGATCATGTGACTAGAGTAAATATCATGTGACTAGATTCAGAAGCTTATTACTACACCATAAAGTCTCAAATTATGATCAAAACACCGTCACTCAGACTTTAAATTCAAAATACATTTAGTATTGTATTAAAGACCGCCTATGACAAAGATCGCTATTACAAAAGGGCGATCAATTGTATCGATCTGACCATTTCAAATGACATTTTACCTTTTATGAGATGAATGATCACCTGTCAACAAAGATCATTATTGCTCTTCTCATGGGTGGTCCCCATAAACAAGTTTGATTGCGTATATCAATGGCTTGGCAGAAAACGATTGCAACTCCATTTTCAAAAAAAATCAGGAAGGGAGAATAATAGTCTCAAATGTTTATGCTGTGGCTTTTTTCTTATTTCCACAGTATACATACAGATAATATAATATAAATAACATAGAATGAGGAACTTTATGCAACTCTTTAATATTTTCATACATTTGAATACATTTCCAAGTTACAATAGTCTTCCCATTTAGAAGAAAAAAATTATTGTGGAAAATTTTTGCAACTCAACTTACAAGATTATCCAATGCCAATAATTGTTACTAATGTCATGTAAGTTTAGCTGAACACTATTGTATCATAAAGTAACAACTATATATTATATATTACGGAAATAGAGAAACCACTTACACATCATGTTCAACATTAAGTGTTTCGAACGGTATGGTACATTCCTCGCCTACCACACATTGGATATCAAAGGGAATACTTAAATCTCCCAGAAATGTCTGAAATATAGGTAACATGAAACTTCGTATGAATACTACTTTGAAATGAACATCACAATCGATCAATTAAATACTTCGAATAACGTGTTGAAGGACTCTAGCGTAGTCAGCAAAAAAGCTCCGATCAGGAGCTCTATGATAACAGGTGTAACTTCCTTAATATAAGTACATAAACACAATTGTTTTGCGTCTTGTTTCAATATGATTACTGTTTTAATTGTGAAAAAAATCAAATAAATACTTTCTTCAAAATAGCAGGGTTTCCTGGAGATTAGCTCATATTATTTCGGTGTGTAAACTACAATGATACAAAATTAATAATACTATTAATAATCGTGAAAATCTTACATAGAAAATCTATAAAATGTTAAATAAAGAAACATTTTTGGATATGGAAGCCATGCGCAGTATTATTGCATTATAACATTTCATATTATTGCATTTTTACATTTTGATACCGGTATATCTAAATTTCATACTTACTGTAGACGTTGATTTAATGGCTGAAAATAAAAATAAAATAGCAAAAGTAAATGAATATACATTTTTGTAATTGTATTAGGTATTGGTCTAAAAAGTATTCATGTTATTCGCCTTAGATTCTTGTTTGTTTTTCAAAATATTAAATAAGTTATCTGCCACCATTTACAAAAATCACAATTATATTTTATACATTGTTTTAAATTGATACCGTTTATTGACAATATTTCAGCCATATTTAGACGCAAGATTATCTAACCAATTCTCCTGGAATTATTTTATACCAGTTCTAACTTGCTATTTTGCAAGCAGTTGACAACATTTCCTTAGAATATTTTCATATAAAATTTCATTGAAAACATAATCTGTCACAACCAAGAAATCTTTCCCAGGTCTACCTTCCTACCAACTAGATACTACTACATACATAACCTGTCACAAACACGGAATCGTTTCAAGGTCTGCCTACTATACATAATATATAATGAACATACGTTGATCACACTCCTTCCCGGAAAAGCCAAGTGGACAATAACAAACTGGATTATCTGCTTTGTGTCCGTCACAGAATCCTCCATTCTTACAGTTGAGTGTTTGACATCCTTTAAGTTCTATAAATATAAAAATATTGTAGTTTATTTCGTGTATGTCGATGACCATCTTCGTTCAGTTGAGTGATTGTATTCTTTGAGTAGAAGCACATTCACTTCACCTTTAAAACGACTTTGCTGAAATAATACAAGACGATGTTTCAACTTAATCTAGGGTGGTCAATCCCATCTCAATTAGCTAAACCTTATCATAAGAACCATTAACAACAACTTATATAGTACAATTTATCGAAAGGTGCACATTAAAACCCATAGAAATACAATGAGTGGTTTGTGAGTTCTAGCAGGTGGATGTTTTCCAAAAAATCAGAGCCCTATCTGTGTTAAACCGATCATACCGTTGCATTTATGTAAAAACAAGACATTCTATTAATAGTCTAGGTGAAGATTTTTTTAAAATTCAAAGAGCGGTTAAGGAGTAAATTAAATATAAACATAAGGCCAAACATGTTAATTAACAGACCCGCCGCCTAACATAAGTTTATCGAATTAAAATGTATTTTGATTCATTTGAATTGTCATATATATTCGTCCAATATATACACGCCAAAATAAATTATTGATGTGTGTTGAATCAATAATCTAGAACTTACCAATACTTGGTATGCTTGGTAGTGTTGTTAAGTAGAAGCATCTTTCTTCACCTTTAATGTTTGACCTAGGATTGAACATTATTATTATACATGTATCAATACATGAAATGAAGTCGTCATTTAAAAAAATATTAAATTCGAGCTAGAGGTCTGCAAACGGATCTATTATGAAATTCTAAATATTACCATTCGTTGTCGAGTTCATTTCATCCATACAAATCAACACTATTTACAGTAGAGTATTATACACCGTTTTATCTTCCATTTTAAATTTTGCATTAATAGATACAATGCATACTAATGAGACATATCCACGTAGATAGAAGACGGTGAAATATCATCGAATTTGATTAAAATAATTGTACTATGCTATAAGTTACCAGCAACAGTATTTGTACCATTAGGTGTTTGTTTGTTCATTAATTTTAGGTGAAAATAAGCAATATTTGAGAAACCCTCAGTGTACTCCCCCTACAGTACATAAAGTACAATATAGCTATACCTTGTCAGGGCAGTCTCAATACATATTTGTTTCTCTTGTCCAACATCATGTGCGTCAGGACTCATGGAGATGTCAATGGTACAGTTTTCGCCGGAAGTCGCACAAGAAGAATAGACGTAAAACTGTTCAAAATCACCAGACTCCTTCACTGTCACCGATACTCTGTCAAAAGCATTTGTGTAACATTTCTTTAAGTGACTTCATGGAAATATGTTATATTTGCAACTGCGTCAATCACTTATTAATACCTATATAAACCGGTTAAACGCAATAGTTTGCCTTATAATATAAATCCTTACTGACCTGTCCTTCAAAAGCAAACCACAACTTCATCATAATAGCCAGCTCAATCAGTTACATCGTTACGTCAATGCGCCAAGCAGTCAATGAACTACCTATACTTATAGACTGAGTGCCTAGCAACAGCTATAGACCAGTACATTTCCACTAAGTTTAAGTATCTCAAATCTAAAATGCCCATTCCAAAAGCATTAGATCAACCAATAGGGCTGGTCATAAAGACACAGGTATGTGTCGCATAAAAATGTATACATGATAAAGTATGTATACTAATTTAGTTTTATGCTCAAAGTAAAATTCAAGCAATCTGGCCATTTCAG
This sequence comes from Spisula solida, assembly GCA_947247005.1. Lineage (NCBI taxonomy): Eukaryota > Metazoa > Mollusca > Bivalvia > Venerida > Mactridae > Spisula > Spisula solida. The sequence continues at coordinate 57,556,560 of OX365945.1, forward strand.
TTAGAATGAACACAAAATCTGTAACAGGTAATTTGAGCTTACCCTTCTGACTCCTTCCCTTCACCGGGAGTGACGTGATACAAAACGTGGCACTGCTCACCTTCTATACAACTGACATGAGCGTTTGCAGGCAGACTTGGTTGTAGAAAGTGTGGACGATTCTGCAATAGAAGGTATTAATACAGCCTTGTGTAAAGGAATTGCAATAATCAAATACCAGGCCATAGTCAATATAGTTTATTAAGAGTATGAGTCATAATTTATACCAACTTCCAATAGCTTCTTTTGAAGTACATGTAAAGTGTACACACATGTATAAAAAAAATGCTAAAACTGATTGTTTATAACTTCTTTATGGGTTGTAAAATTGGGACCCAAACTGTACAATATGATTTATTAGATTATATAGATATTGACAGTATACAACGTTCCGTAGTCATTCACTTTTGGTGATAGCATTCATATTAAGTTGGTTTTACGAAATTATATAAAGCTAATAATAGACAGACAATATACCTTGAATCCATAGAGAGAAGATACATCTGAAATGTTTTGAAAAAATGTTCCTTTAAGCACATAGTAACTGTATCATTGATAAAGTAAAAAATATTATATAAAAGTATTCTTTATATAATTAATGTTATCTTCGAACGGTGCATTTGTACTAAAGTGGTCAGATTTTCATGGTTTCAAAACCAAGAATGAATTGGCTTTCAATATCTTCATAAAGTGATTACATTCATACACAACATTTTTATAACTACCTCCATGCTAAATCCCATCGAAAGCGATAAACTAGTTAAAAGGTTATGTCATGAAATGTATATCATGGTGTCCAGTCAATCACTATGGTGCATTCAATATAAACTACAATATTATGTATTTTTAACAAGAAAAAAGAAGTGATTTCACGGTCCTAGAGGTTTATTTTATTATTTATGTACATATTAATGTATTAATGAAGTAATTAAAGTAATATGTTTTACTCTTCATCAATGATACAGTTACCTGTTCTTATAGGGTGTCAGCATTTGAATGCAGTCCAGCCAATATAACTTTCATTTTGTAAAACATAATATTATATGGCATGTACGTGTGTAGAACAAGTAGAAGTACAGAATGCCAATGATACAGTTAATATAGTGCAATAATGTGCATATTACATACTTTGAAAATTAAACAAAAAACGTCTAATTACAACATACCTTGGATGAAGTTATTTATATTTAGTCTACATCCTATATTAATCTCTTTCGATGGCTGCTTAATGTGTTACCAACCAATGTTGTGTATGTTATTACATTGTATTTCAAGGATACTGGGTGATTTATGATATATTCCCCTTTTCAAATTAGAATAGCTTTTTGTTCCTGTACAGGATACACTCGTATTCTTCAATAATAACAATTTCAACAATGCAAAAACACTATCCTTGTTACGTTAACTATTTGGATAAAAGGTATAAATGGTTAAATGATTTTCAATTAACATTTCATTCAAGATAATGTTTCCATTTGACTACGATACAACTTGATAGTAAGCCCTTACCACTAATAACGTTTACTTGAACACACCTTTCGTCCAAATTATGTCTGAAAAATCAAATATATAGGCTTTTCAAACTTGCAGCACAGGAAAAAACAAGGTTCCAGACTCATTTCATAATCAAGTTTTGTGGCAAATATTTAAACCATTACACCATACATCCGTCCTACCATATTTCGATCATCTAGCATGCATGTTTATATCATGTGTAGCTTTTCGTGACAAATATCAGGAGTGGCCTCCCTTGACTAGGTATCTTGATTGATAAGTTCATTTCTGTAATTTGATTGTCTCCAATCTTTACGCATCATTGGAATAAAATTGAGCCGTTCTCCAGGAAAACCGGGCTTAGTGACAAAAATATGAAAATCATGATCATTTTGCATTAGAAAGACAAGACTCTCTTAAATAGGTTCTGAAAATTTGAGCAAAATGTAACATTAAATTACAAAGTTAAAGGTTTTAAAAGTAACCATTCCCCCTACTTTGTTAGTGACGTCACAAAAAAATTCATAAATCCAGTATTTGATGAGTTCTTGACGTAAACTTTTCAAAATTGTATCACATTTTAGAATATATTCCTTTTTCAATAAAACATATCTAAATCGTAAATTTTAGATTTTAGTGAAACGAAGCTACTGTTTTCAACCACTAACCCCTCGTTTTCTTAATATGGATACTTTTAAAAATTGGTCACCATAGCATCGACAGAAGATATTTTAACATGATTCATGAGAAAAAATAAATTTAAGACAAAGTTTTATATTATCCAAGAACTTAAACTTAAATCAAAGAGCATGACCTTCTTGTCATTTTAGAGGGTTTTCTTAACCTAATTACATATATACTAATACAATGGCACTAAGCCCGGTTTTCCTGGAGAACGGCTCAATTGTTGATGGTCATTGGATAAGAATATAATGTATGTACGTATTTGCATCTTTTAAGTAAACGAGGTTAGAAGCTCCAATGGAAAGAACGATTACAGAACATCGTCTAAGAGAGCACCATTATATGAATACTACTTAGTTCTCTAAAGATATAAGTTAAAACATCATACCCTGATCCACTCAGTGTTTGTATACAGATATACTGTGTCCCTTCTTCCGCAGATTTGAATATTGTATTCACCAAATACCCACCAGCGTCTTTTATTGGTATAATTGAGAGGTCACCCAGTTGAATAGATGGGCTAACATAACCCGGTATGATGTTGGGTCTAAATAACAATTTTGAAATGATATTAAGAACAGTGTAATATCAATTTGATTTTGAATGACGAATTCATCTTACTTTTGAATATTATACAGAAACTTTACTTATTTACAACTGTAAAATAACTTCATCTTCAATCGTAATGAATTTACTTTTTTCTTTACACAACTAATGAAACGTTTTTCAATTGATACTTTTAATTGTGCATTATAAAAAAGAATGCTTTGCAAGTCATTTACAATTCTGCATACTTACAAGTAAAAGTATACCCAAAACAAAATTAAGACCTAGAAAATTGCTCAGTTAAAGAGGATTTCAGCTTAAAGGGATCCAGCTTAGCTTTTACACTAACGATTTGGCACCATTTATAGTATTATGTATAGGTGCGTATATATAAGTTATATTATGATATACATGTATGCGCAACATGTTGCACCAATTAGTAGTACAAAAATACGCTATGAACATACTTATCTATTTTTTCATGCTCTAACGGACAAGGTCCATTGAAGAATTATAACATGCATTTGTATTTTTTAAAACTCACAGGGCAAAAAAAGTAATGTGGAACCTTGTCCTTTTCAGTCAATCCAATGTTAATAACCATCTCAATTAAGAGTACCTGAAGTTAACTGTGAATGACTTTTTAAAACAGGTTACCATTCGACAATTTAAGAAACAACATAATCTTAATCGTATAACCTTTGGCCTGCACTGGGTCCCTCGGCTATCATTGTGAAGCTACAAGTCTGACGACGTACACATGAGAAGGAACTCAGCCGTGCCGTGCTTGTGAAGGATGCCTAAAATTGTACAGAATTGAACATGAAATGCAAAACATTTTGCATATTGCCAACTTTATGTCTATATGCTGCTTTTGTTTCTAGTTTTAACTCTTGCAGTTGCTGCCAATGGTTACGTTCATAATTATTACTAGTTACATTTATATCCAATTGTCAATTTTTTTGTAACCAATGGTTGAGTTTGTAGCATATGGGGTACATTTGTCTCCGATTAATACATTTACAGCAAATGGTTACGAATCATTCAGTCTGATACAGTGGTCGATGGTTACATTTGTATCTAATTGTTACATTTATTGCCAGTTCTTACATGCGTTTCTGTAACATACGTATAAAGGTAAACAGTTCATTTAGCTGGCGTTGCTTCATCATTATTTTTAATCGTATGAGAAATTTACTTTTTGTGCACATGTCCTCTAATGTCAGGCGCCTGGAAATAGACAAGTGGTAACTTTTAAATGTTTAACTAACTTTTGACCCACTAAAGGTCACATCATAAAGGAAAACAAGACACCGATAGCTAGATTATATTCTTACCTCAAAATTAGTGTTCGGGTTAAGTGTAAGCTCTGAAACAAACACAAAATTATTGACAAAGGACAGCACTTCAGCTATTACAACAGTTAGACAAGTTCACATAATAATTTCTATATCCAGTTCGAATTGAATAAACTTATTTCTAGCTTTGATTTTAGAAGTTTTTGACTGCTAGGGTGATGTAATTGAACATGATATCCGGAAGCGGCCCCGGGGCAAGGATAAATAAAATCATATATACCTGCAGTTCTGTTGTTGTCGAAAGGAAAACACATTGTCGATCGTTAGTTTAGTATATAATTAAAAACAAAACAAAACGCTAGGACGTACAGTTGCAACAAAATATGTTCATCAATAACTTAGGTCACAATAATCCTCATCACGTGTGACGTTTGAAGACGATTTTCTGTAAATGTTTTCTAATGATCAAGTCATGCAGGACTGGATTTACGCGATAACCATAATCACCATAGTTCAACTGGAGACTGCAAAAACCTTCAGTGGGTAAACTACCTATAGTCGGACCAATGCTAGTTTGCTTTTGTCCCTATTTATGTTGTGCCATCTTGAAACTACTCAAACTCAAACGGTTTTGGCGTCTGGAGAAACCACGCATGCGCAGATAATCGAACATGGCTCGACTATAGTTAGCACTAAAGGCCAACCCAGTGGTTGAAGAAGTCCTGGCAAACTGGTTATGTCAACTGGCTACAATTTTATGACTGAGAAGTTGTTGGAAAATGACACAAACCCTATGAAATATCAACAGAGAGGTTGAAATATCTTACCACATTTTTGTCCATAGAATCCAGCTTTACATAGACATGTTTCCTTTCCATCATTTATAAGACAATACGCACCATTGAGACAATCATTGGCAGGACAGGGACCTGAGGTATAGTTGAATAATATAATGTACATAATGTATTTGAAAAACTAATTCAGATTACAACCAACAATATATAAACAAAGCTCCAGTATAAAGGCCAAAGTTACATGTTATTTGTTAAATGTGTACAAATTACAAAATAAAGATTTATGAACTTCATGTGTTTTCATACTGGTATTTAGTAGGGTTGCAATGATATTAATACCATTAAACAAATTACCCACACTCACCCTTTTCACACCGATCTCCTGTATACTCATTGGTACATATACACTGAATATCAGCAACTACATTGCTTCTACGATTTCGGAAACAATGACCGCCATTTTGACAGGGGGAACCTCTGCACGCTGAAAAAGGCTAACTTTGTTTTATATTAAATAATTATTAAAGAACCGATATTTTGTAACAATAGTATCATATATTTCAGCTGCAGCAGCAGCAACACCAGCAGTAACACCACCTACCCCCACAACCACAGCAGCCGCCGCCACCGCCACCACCGCCACCACCGCAGCCGCCGCCACCACCACCACCAGTGACAAAAACACAAGAAGCAGCAGCACCAATACCAATACCACCACCAGTTTCCGATCTTGATTCCCGTATGCTTGTTAAGAAAATACTGGTTCATCAAACATAACATAAGTATAACTCCAGCAGTAAAGCAATAATTCAGAATACATGTACACAACAACTTGCAAGTCAACATACCAGGACTTGGGATGTCTACCTCATAACATCTTTGTTGATAATTTGTTTTCCTGAAATGTTAGAAAATAAAATGTTGCAATTCAAATAAACAATGCCCATAACTCAGCTTTAACTTGTATCTATTGAAAACAACACTCATAATGTACATCTTTACTTTTCTATTACTTTGAATAAAAAGAACAGTTCGAATACTTTTTAAAGGAATGCCAATACGAAAACTATTTAATTTGCCAATCTAATAACTAGGATATAACTAGGATGAAATATTTCTAAAAAGAAGTGTAATATATATAACAAAACTACTAACGAGGATTGAAAGCATATCTCTGTTTTATTTGCGCTACTGTCAGAAAACTGATAAGCAACTTCAGTAACACATACACCCGAATCTAATCGTGTAGGAAATACTGTGACACCCTTCGTTGGTGAAAGCACATCTTGGCTGAAATGATGAAAATATTGCTCGACTGAAATAAGCCAATGCATTACTAGTTTTCGTTCATATAGAACAAATATGAATAACTACATGTATATCGAAACACTGTATGCTGTGTACTATAGCAGGCATAACATTTTACCTAAATGTATGATTAGCATAATTATAAATTTGAATAACACAACATAGATATGCTGGTGGTACATATAGATAAATGACGTGTCAGTAAAACAGGTAAGTTGTTACTAGCATATTCTTTCCACGCCACAGTTGTTTTTTTTAAAACAGCTTAGGCCTATGTTAAATGTTATGTGACTTTTATCCGAACCAGAATAAAATTTATCTAATTTTATCAGTGTTGCATCTTGCAATTCACAATTCTCGCAATCAAATTTTACATGATGACAATACGAATCAAGATTTTTCAGATGCTTAAATTGGCTGGCAACTAAGTTAACTTTCAGATATTCTATTAAAACAAGGGTACTCTTTTATCAAAGCACTTACGGTAAACTTACAGTAACGTTCAAATTTTAATTCTTTATCATTCTTTTACAGCTACCAATTAGGGTAAAGGGATTTGCGATACTAATTATGATTCAGTTAAACATTTCATACTGTCTGTATTTGTCCCGAATTTCCAGTTGTTTAAGAATTATAAAGAATTTAAATTTGAACTTGACGATTTATGTATGTGCTTTGATAAAACAGTACCCAGGTGTTCCTAAAATGAAACACCATATTTCCTGAGGCACCATGAAGATTTCTCAACCGGTGCATGCTATTAGAATATTAGTATGATTACAAATAAAAGATATTATCAATTATAAGCAAAGTCACGGAACTTGTCCGTGTAGTGATATTTACCATGCTGATACCTTGGCATCTGTATACATCACGAGTATGCATCTTTCTGTGGAATTACAGGTCAATACACTACCTTCATTCAGTGTCGGAGAAATAAAGCGCGTAGTTGCCTATGATAAATAAACATATCATGATTGATATACAAGTGACATGAGATGTGGTTGTTTAATTCAGATGACCACTAACACTGTTTAGAATATAACCTACATTATGAGCCAATGAAAACGCCGAATTTTTGGCGGTTAAATGAAAATTTAATCATTAAAATGCAGAATGTTATATTCTAAGTTAGTTAGAACATATTAAGTAAATTTTAATGACTAAAAAGGACTCGCTTTGCTTCGCTCGCTCCGCCCTTTTTAATCATTAAAATTTACTTAATATGTTCTAACTATAACTTATGTTTGCCTATATACGCACTACAATAATTAAATAAATGAATAATATGATTTCATATTTACGTCATAATGTTATAAGACAATCAACAAATCGGACAGACAAGGCAGCATTCAGCAGAAACAACGGACAGTAAAAGGAGTCATGTAGATATATGATGTCGACCTAATGTACTTACGTTTATTTGCATAGAAGCAATTGATGATGGAACGAGTAAAGCTGCAAGTAAAATAATAATATGAACATTTTTTCGAAAGACTAGAAATGGCTGACAGGTATATAACGACAAAGGAAATGTAAATCGCGTGTCTGACTGTCATATTGCTGATGCGTGGGATAACTAATAGTCTAATGCTCATCGAGTGATTTTAACCAAGTGATTATTGGTCAGCTAATCAATTATTTTACATGAAATCATCGGTTTTAGACTTTTCAATTAGATTCCGTTATAATGATGTCCTATGGTCTGACGACCATCATCAGGTAACACTAAACATTAACTTTTATATGCCTGTAATATGTATTGAAGCAACGAATTCACCTGTTAAAATGTCTAACAATAAACTAACGATCATATGTTCTTTGGATGTTCGTAGGGAAATACAAATGTATATAACTTTACAGTTCGGTGTCAATATCTTTAATATTTCACTCTATAGTTCGGTGGAACTACTGACGAAGCCCTGTGACCGAAATAGTAAAGATAGTGAAACCGAACTGGAGACTAAACTTACGATCAGAGACGAATTCCAACCGTAAACATTGTGATGTCTGTGTTGTACTGTAACAAACAACATGTTCAAATACAGTCAGCCTGTCTATTAAACAAATTAATCAATCAATCATCCAATCAATCAGTAAGTCAATGAACAAGTCATTATATCAAACAGTAATTCAACCAGTCAGTACAAACAACCAAGCAATCAATGGACACAGAAATTCGATTGTTTTTTAAGCTGAGCAAAATATACAGAAATACACTAAAATCGATTTGTTATACTCATATTTAACGCCGTTTTTCAGTTTGTACAATATCTAAATATTCGGAAAACATAGCCGTAGCCAACGCCTTAAAATACATGACGTACATAATTCACTCGGTTGGCAAACACATGCTGATTTTACAGCGCTAAGTGGGCAGGCTTTTTACAGAGCTAAACATTAATTTAATAATACGAGTAATGTTATAATCAGTTGTAATGCTAATTCTTACCCAGTGTTTGCAGTAAAACAGATATATTGGTCATCCGTTTCTGATAAGCTTCCTTTAATTGTAGCAGTGATGCTGTGCAGATTTGTTATACCTTGGAAGTTTGTAGATGACTGAATAGAACCAAGCGTCACCATAGGTCGAAGTTCTGTCTTAGCTTCGAAAGTTACGTATGGTGTCATCGCTCTGTGGTGAGTATGCAAGTATACGTTCTGTTAAACTTATAATACTTATGCTGCAAAGTAATATACTTAAGGACAAAAGTTGTGCACGGTATGCAAAAGATAACATAAACAAGACAATAGACAGTACCTTACATGTATTGATCGGTCATGTCCAAAACATATTATTCACAAATGCTGATCCAAAATTTGAATAAATTTGGTGCACTAAATAAAGTTATATACACAGTTTTGTAACAGTACGATGAAATTCATTTTAACACGCAAATTGGTAGTACACTCGAAGCTAATCTAAGTTACAGTTAGTACCGTGTGTGTCCACCCCTTGCGTTAACAAGGGCTACACATCTTCGTCGCATAGAAGACACTAGCCTCAGCAGGAATCGTTGTGGCAAAGCAGCCCATTCTTGTCTCATAAAGTTCCTTAATTCTGCGACTTTCTGCAAATTGTTATCGTGCAGTTTCCGTTTCAGGTAGGCCCAGACATGCTCAATTGGGTTCATATCTGGGCTCATCGCTGGCCATGGCATAACTCTAACGTTGCTGTTATGCAAGAAATTCATCGTCAGCCTCGCCGTATGAGGTCGTGCATTATCTTGCTGCAGCTCAAGTCCAGGGTTTTGTTGTATGAAAGGGATAACAACCGGACGTAAAACTTCATCAACATAACGCTGAGCTGTAACTCCACGACCTCCAGCCCCTCTTATGTTATCCAAGAAGATCAATTGTGTTTTACCATGATACGTTATTCCAGCCCACACCATGGTTCTTTGGCCACCAAAACGGTTTCGTTCCCTGACACAGGCATCGGCGAACCTTTCATTACGACGTCGGTAGACGCACTGACGTCGATCATTAAAATCAACTTGAAATTTGCACTCGTCAGTGAACTGAACTTGTTGCCAACGACGTAATGACCATCTTAGATGTCGTCTAGCCCATTGTGTACGATTTCGTCGATGAATAGGGGTCAAACGCACCACAATATGGACGTCTTGCACGTACTCCAACTTCACGTAGTCGACTTCGAATGGTACGAGCGCTTACTCGGAGACGAGTTCGACCTGGCAGTCTGCTTAGGAGTCTCAAAGCGCCTTCGTTAATTAGTTAGAACAATTTGTCTGTCCTGTTGACGAGTGGTTTCACGTGGAAGTCCCGTCCTTGGACGGTCGTGAACTGCGCCAGTTGCACCGTAACGTTGTCTTAGACGTCTTATAGTGTGCTAGTGAACACCAAAATTCCTCGCAATTTGGGCAGCCGTAATTCCACATTGAAGCTGACCAACTGCGCGCTTACGCGCCTCATTTGACAGTCTCATAGTGACGTCGACGTCAACCCAGAATTGAAATAATGTTGGCGAATAATATGACCGGCCTAAACGAAGACTAGTAAACATGTACTGACATAAACGATACTTTCTGTATACACGTAGCATGTTGCACGTGAAAATCGTGAACATCGCGGTTAACCAACTGATACAACAGCACGCACTTACACAGTTATACTCGGCACATGGAAATACGTCAGGATACACAATAAATTTAATTTATCGTAAATACGTCAAAATTTGGAAAAGTTACACGCAATCAAAAACCTGTGCAAAACTTTTGTCCTCGAGTATACATTAATTTTTTCTCATATTGACCACATTGATTTGTGGATTAATAGTTTCGTGACATCAGTCTCAAATTGAATTACTACCAATTGAAAGGAACACACTACCTTTTGAAATACGATGTAACTTTTCCCCGTTGACCAATGACAAAACCTTCACAAATATGCATAGTGTTACAGCAAAGGGAAAAATAAGTCCTGCTGAAGATTTGTGATAGTCAAGGTTTAATGAAAACATTTAGTTTATTTCCAATCAAAATAGTACGTGCTTGTTTTTGCATGCAGACTCAATTACAGAATTTTACACTCTACAGTGATTCTTAAAAGTTTTAGACTTTTTGACAGCTGAAACTTGGATGTTCGACTTTTTGACAGCTAAAACTTGGACTTTCGACATTTTAACGACTGAAACTTAAACTGTCGGCTTTTTGACAGCTGCAACTGTGACTAACGAGGTTTTGACAGCTGAAACTGTGACTAACGAGGTTTTGACAGCTGAAACTGTGACTAACGAGGTTTTGACAGCTGAAACTTTCAGCGGTTTAGTTTCAATTTTCGTTCAGTTGGGTATTTGCCGTATGATTGTGGTCAGTGAGAATTCTGTTTTCTGTGCTTGGCTGTTTCAATTTTAAAGCTGCCTTTCTTGTTCGATTTTTCATTATATTTTTCATATAAACTGTAGTATAGCTACCTACCCTGGGTCTGTGATGAGAAATATTGGAATCTGACAATCAACAAAAGTGCCATTTACAAAACATGTTTGGAGTTCTCCATCTTTCGGTGACGATTTCAAATATTCTACACCAGCCTGCAGAAAAATACGCACATTTTTTACATCGGGTAAAACTTAGCCTTAAGTATGATACGTACATTTGAACTTACAATATTTACCTATCTGGTTTTGAGATGTTGATTTAATTTTGATATGCCAGTCTAATAAACGATTGATAGATGATATACACTTAACAACTCTTATAAGAGTGTGCGTGTTTACCGTTTAACTTTTTTATTTATGAATAGTGCTGCATGAAATTTTGTGTATATGCTATAGAATAACATACGATTGCATTATTAAAGTTTTTTTCTTCCAATTAAATACAGCGGTTCACTGAACCATGAATCATCGAAACAGGTAAAATGCACGAGAAATGGACGTAGATCTAAATTATTTAATGTATGATCAATTTTAGATATATCGTCACATAAAAAAACACACAAAATAATGCGATTTTTACCTCAATAACATGGTGGTTTTTAACTTTTAAAAATAGATTTTGAATATTATGGTTAAAGGCAGGTCACTCTTCCGGGCAAAAGTAGTCAATTATAAACCTAAATTTTCTCCGTGATAAGTACATACGCTGGAACACGAACGTGAGCAGCAAAGAAGGCACACATATGTATTAACAACCTGACAAACATCCGATGAACATACGAAAAAAACGTGTGACATAAGCTTTTGCTGATGTCATCATTTGCTTATTATGTATGTGAAAATTGTTATCAGATTGTAATAAAGTCAATTGAATTGTAATTTCACACCTCCAAGCTACACCTGTTGACAACTTCAGCAAGATCAAACACGTCCTGATCGAATTATGGGTAAATATGTACATGCATACTTATAAGATTTGTTAAGTGTACGTGTTTATGATAATTAAGATTGTATTAAGGGGAACCGTAAATGACAAATCTGCTACATTGACAGTTTTCATCAACTTTATGATTGTATTGTCTTTACTCTAAACTTTTTAACTTTGGTTGTTTATGTGGATATAATCTGACCTCTAAACCGTGACCTTTCGGTATATAGTATATAGAGTCTGTAGTTAAAAACGCCTCAGTACTTGTTTTCGAACGGGATGAGTACTTATCAACCTTCCATACTGATTTGCCTGGTTCCAAATACAAGTATAAACAAATGCCTTAACGCTAAGGGAGTTAATAATAGCTGAAAGCGATATTATCTGATTCGTAATGTGGGACAAATGAATTAAACAATGTGAGGGTACACTTGTCTGAATTAGTTAATTTAAGATAATTTACAACACTTACAACTGGAAGATCTCCTATACCTGAAATGATAACGATGAACAAGTAAGACTTGAAATACCTGTACTATTTTACGACGTGCTTTAACGTGAACAAGAGCAACCAACCAATCATCTTATACCACGATGCACTTTATTATCATTTCCAGGTATAAATAAGTTTCAGACCAAATTTTGCCACACTGTAATAATCATATTGTGGAGAAAAAAAATCAAATTTCAGCTAAAATCATATTTTGGTAAATTCTGATCTACTTGTCAATAACTATGGTCATGTCCTCCCCATGTTGAAAAATTATCAGTTCTTGCTAGGAAGAGCAAGTTAGTAGAAGCCTGTTATCTGTTATGTTGACTGGTCATGTTGATGTCTAAAAATGTTGAAGTTACGCTTATCGGGACTGCCATATGTATATGTGACTATTTCGAACTGCAAAAAGTATCTGTATTCGGGTACTTACTTGTGGAACAGTTTTTGCTGTTCGTGTATCCAATCATGCACGTGCATCCTCCAGTATTCAATCCAACACCATGTCCATTACACGCATCACCTGGACAACCATTTCATAGTACAAACATGACAGTGAATAGACAAAGGTTATGAAGTTATATACAAACATATAAAATAGTTTGATCAGCAAATAGAATGTGATAATGACCTACTTAAATTGACTCCAACTTTTATTCATAAATGTGAATGTAGCAACTATTTGCTTATTCATTCCAGGAGAACCGATTCAACTGCAGGACAAATGAACTTCAGATGCGAGGACCTTCCAATGTATTGTCACCAGGGTCATTAATTACAATGAATAAAATAATGTAACATTTTATGGAAGATTGTAGTTCTTTGTCTCCCGAAACATATCAAATAGACATTTCATCTAAAATAAACTTTCAACAATGGCTGGGTTGTAGCGCTAACCATTGTCACCATAGCTCAAGTAAAGACCGCGAAGCATTCAGTGGTCAAACTATGACCGCACTATCATTAGAGTTCGCTTTTATTCTTGTTTCATCTTTTTACATTAATTGTCTCCACAAGGCCAGTAACTTATCTCATCATAAGAGGTGGTCATGTTCCGTACACAACCAGATAAATGAAGGTTTTTTCGATATGTTTAAAATTTAATGCTAACTGGTGAGATATGGAGTTTTATCAGTCTTGAATTGCATTACTACACGATGAGATATAAACCATATTCAATCAAAACAAACAAATATCCTCTATCTGTCGAGTGTTAACACCATATTATACTTATCTACTAACCAGCTTGGCAAACAAGATTGTCTTTGTTTGCAGCAGAACATCTATCTGGAATAAACGACACCATATTTCATTAATTGTCTCCACTTTGAACAGGAATACATTATATGGACCCGAGCTAACAATGTTTTTTGTGAAGACCCTTACATTGAAATACTAATAAACTACGAGGGTTGTTCAAATTGGAATGCAACTAAGTCCCTAAAAAAATATCAATGATAAATTATAATGAATCAAGCCTTTGATCTCACTGCAGTATCTCCGATATATATGCGAAGTTTCATTCAGTTAGTTCATTTTAAAATGCAATTTTGTTATCATTCCTAGGTACACTGTGCATAAACTGGACATGAGCCGAACCGAGATCTTAACGTACCTGATATTTTTCCGACAATACATTTAACAGTCGTTTGAAACAAATAAAGATCACCAGGGACAATGTTTGACAGATAAGGATGGTCGGAAAGCTAAAAACTCTTCACGCTTCTCAGAAAGGCGCGTTAATGGCTGCTGCAGGTGGAGGACCATTGCTCTGCAATAGCATGCCACCTTCAAACATGAGGCTTGGCAGCGATGGTCGGAGTACTTACTAAATTTCTGAAGGAATTTACCTTGGTTGAGCTTGGCATTTACCCATTGTCCATTTCATACAACAAATTTAATGGTAAAAACTTGGTTATATCGAAAAAGGAGCACATTTCTACTGGTGCTCATAGTGCCTTTTGCAATTCATACTTTTGTTCTGTCATTGCTGGCCCATATTTGTGTATGGATCTGTCGCATGGGTGACAAAATGAAGCGATGTCTCGTTCATGGTCATTACATTCGAAAATGGTCGACTTTGTTATCTAGAAACTGGTTTAAACTATTTTTGGACAGTTTGCAAGGGCATATGTACTGGCGTCCCAAAGAAGAAAGGGGTATCTAAACTACACTTATCGTTAAGTTTTTGGAATATGCTTGATAATTGTATGCATAGCTCCTAATGATGCGCCAACACATTGAACGCGGTTATTACTTCATCGATAGTAAAAATTTCTATTTTGCTGTGAAATTAAGAGGATTTTGTGTTAATTGTACAATACGAACAGAATATATGTGAGGTACTATAGCGATATATGCCAGACTTTTCCGAAATTTCGCAATTTATTGACTTTGTCGAAGTTTAAATCTTTTGTGTATTGGTTTTCTGGACGGTGTTACTATTTATAATAACAAAAGTATAACTCTAATTATTTGTTGATTACGGTTGTGTGTATAGACGCGATATCGTCGTTGGATCGTCACGCTTGACTAAGTACAACGTTCGCTATTGGGTAGTCGATTGTGAGTCTTTACGCTCTACTTACGCGCAGTACTACTGGAGTGTTTATCTCCCTTGGTACAAATATGTCTTCAGCCACGACGAGTTCATCGTAGGACGCCGATGCTGCCGAGTATGTGGACTCAATAATGGCATCTCGGAGAATATTAAATTTGCCACTCCTACAGTGAGCAGCAGAAAAAGGCATCGTATGGTATCGGGTCCGAGTGGTACAACTGCTAAGAATATAAGCGGATTTAGCTCAGTGGTAACGCACTGGACTGTCAATCCAGAGGTCGTGGGTTCAATCCCTGGCATCGAAACTTGACATTTCTGAAATATATATAATATTTCCGGCTATATCTGGCCGTGTGGTCTGCAAAGTATCTGGAAGTGCCAGGAAGCTGTGTATCGGTGCTATACACCGGGCACATTAAAGAACCAGGCTGTCTATTCGAAATAAGAGCTAGGCGCACTTCTGCAGCGCCTGACATGTCTGTATCTAATGTCTCTCTCTCTCTTCAGGGGCTTTCTCTCAGTCTGTCCCTCTGGTCAGATCACGCTGTATTTGCACTGGTAGAGGATGCACCTGCGCCCTTGTGGCTGCAACAAAAAAAATATAAAGTGCCTTTGAACGTGCGTTCGCATGAAAAGGGCGCTATATAAATCTGGTGTATTTATTTTATTTAAGAAATCTAAGAAAGCAGTTCTTTCCCATCAAACAGTGAAGAGCGTGCTCCTTCTAAGGCAAGAAGAGACCTTGACAAACAATTGCCCAAACCGGCCCCTCGTAACGTTGTTATTACCGAGGCAGATATACATGTCAGTGCCACTCCTATAATGGAGCAATTATTTACTTAGTTGTCATCGGAAGTCAATATGATGTATATGGCGTTAAGTGAACGCTTTGATCGGCTTAAGTCTACTCTCGAACAGAAAATTCCTACGAAAGTGGCTCAATTACTAGACAAGAGAGTCAACACATAACTTGGTAAATTGAAGAAGGATGTAGACACGCGAATGGAATCGTTCAATCAGGCATTGAAAGCAGAATTAACAGCAGATCTCACTGACATCCGTGCTGAAATAGCTGCTTTATCTACTGTATACTCTAGCTCTGCACAGAAAGTCCCTGTCCAGGACCGTTCCCTCAATATTGTTGTTCGCAACCTGCCAGAAAGTTCAAGTGAGAGTACAAAGCATAAAATAGACGCTTTACTTAAGGATGGTCTTAAGCTAAATAATGTGGCAGTTGACAGTGCTGAACGGAAAAGGTCGTACAACGATAAACCCGGTGTCGTCATTGTTAAACTGAAATAAAACACTGATAAATAAACAGTTATGCAAGCTAAGCCTGACCTTCGTAAATCTCGTTAGTAGTCCAATGTATACATTCATCATGATCAACAACCATCTGAACGTTCTAACAACCGAAACTTTGTGACAATTCTAAATGCCATCAAGTCGAATTCAGGAGGGCTTGCTATGCATGGCTCCCGTGTTGTTCATTAACGAGACACCCGCAACAATAATACAACTAGAGGTTCCGATAGTGGGCGCTTTGATGGTCGTAATAATTCCTACGGCTACCGACCCAACGAGTCTGGTCGTAAACAAGGCAATGACTGTCGGAATACAAATGGGTCTTATTTTCGAGGACAATCGAATGGTTTCAATCGAAACAATAGTTCCTCTCGAGGTCGAGGACCTTATCGTGGTCGAAAATAGGTCGTAGCAGGCTTTTGGAATGTACGTGGTTGGAAAAATGACTGTCACTCAGACAATCATGTTTTTAGATCAACCTGTGTTTTAGCTTCGGACATAGACATACTCGGTGTAGCTGAAACACATCTCGTGGGTGAAGATGTTCTTCATCTGGACGCAAAGGAATGCGAAGACCGACTTTGGTGGTGTTGGATTTTATTTCCGAAATGCATTGCTTGTGGATTTTGATGTTAATGTTTTAGATAGATCTCATGAAGGTATTTTATTGTTGAAACTTAGTCACAAGTACAACGATTTAGTATTTTACCATGTGTATGTTACTTACCACCCGAAAACTCATCTCGATCTTTTGATGTACAAACTGAAGTTGATTTTTATGATTTTTTACTTTCTCTAATCTATGAGTATAAAGACGATGGTACATTTATTGTTTGTGGTGATTTTAATAGTCGGTGTGGTGGAAATGATGATTTTATACGTGGTGTTAAGAATGTGATGGACCGAAAAGTGATTGATTTTATTGTTAACCAATACGGTGCATTGGTAATTGTTTTTTATAAACGCTAATATGTGTATGTTGAATGGTCGCAATGCATTGTCTAATAATTTTACTTCTATTTCAACCAGGGGAAAATCTGAAGTTGAATATTGTTTTTGAGCCATGATCATTTGCAAATGTGTAGTAATTTTTCTGTAACTACTGTCTCTGATCTTGTCCTTAAATATGAACTGTTGGGTATCATTTTACCAATATGTATGTCTGATCAGTCTTTACTTACTTAACATTTGTTAATGCACAGTAAGTCTTAACAGTGATGATTCAGATAATCAAAAAGGTTATACAAAGTTTGATATTAAGAATGTTCTGGAAGATTTTATGTTAAATGATGATGTATTATTTCGAGTTAATGGAACTCTCCAAGCTTGAATGCAGTCATAGACAACAGGTAGATATGGATAATGTTTACTCGAATTGGTGTAATATTGTTAAACAGTGTATGCACGATGGAGTCATAAGCATGTATCGTGTACGTCAATGCATAGAATGCGGAGACATGGTAAGGTTTGGTGGTCAGTAACATTAACTGAAATTTGGAAGCAAGTGTGTTCTGCTGAGAAATTATGGCTTGCAAGTAGTAGTAGAAATGAAAAGATTCGTTAGAAATCTGAATATGTTAGTGCTCGCTTACTGTTTGACCGAGAGTTACAAAGAACTAAGCGTTTGTATTGGTACTCTTTACAAGACCAGCTTTTATATGAATGAATTTAAAGCCAATACAATAAATGATCTTTAATATACAGCTCACTATTTAAAAAATTACATTGATCATGGAAGATATAGCATCACTTGCATTCTATGCATTCCGATTTGAACAACCCTCGTACTAACGTCCCTAGTTCAAAAGCGAATATTATTTGTTCAAAGAACAAAATTTCGACATAACGATTAGAACAAACATCCAAAAATTTGAAAAACGTTATTAAATATTTGTGTTTTCTTTAATTCGGTTTACAGACATTCTGCATGGATGGACAATGTGCCCTAAATGCCATGTGTTGACGAATTCAAACTACAAACACATTGGATTAAGAAAGTAGACTGTTGGTTGATATTGGTTTCTGAAAAAAGAATTTATGTACCAGAATGCAAAATCTAATAGTTATAATAATAATAACGACTTTATTTATAATGGATGACATATTTGGTTCTAGACCAATTTTCACAAATCTAGGTATTGCGAGAGACCGATATGTTCAACTAGAAGAAACCAGTATTATATGTCTGAGTTATGTGTATTATACAGATATAAAGTAAAGAATAACTTATAAATCTGTACAGTTACCTATGGAACAGTCACGTCCTTCATACCGACTATGACAGTCACATTCATAATCGTTTACCTTGTCCTTACATATGCCTCTGTTGTTACAAAAGGAAGATCGACAGTCGTTTTCATCTATGGATGAGACAATAGAACACAGTAAGTATATATCTTTTGTACTCCAAATAGTAGGCACCATATAGTCAAATCCGCCGTTTGACCTCTTTGGGGGTCAATATTTACTAAAAAAGATATTAATACCTATCCTAGTCCTGTATGGAGTTAAACGTTATTATTTGATAAGATCCACCTTCGGACCCTTAAAGCGTGATATCTATTCTTCCAAAAAACTCTTAAAATATCAGTTAAAAAATACGGTAAGAGTATGAGCTCTTATTTTGTCATTATAAATAAACTGCGCACAATCATTAGGCCTGGTATACTTGAATAAGGATCCAACATAACATAAGTTGACATACATGAATTTGCACCAATATGAGAATTCAAAGGGGTTTCAATCCGAATTTAATATTAACATATTCTTCAAGCCAATTTATTCATATAAATTTGATAATTATGATGATACGAGAAGATACAAACTTGTTTCACAATATGTTCCTGTGAATCCTGTATGACTACAATAACAAAGAAACTTCGTATACTGGCTGACACATTTACCATTGACACAAGTATGAGGTAAGCAAAGATCAATCTCTGAAAGGCAAGGATGATTTACAGTTTAGTGAACAAGTACCCAGTTAAAGTATATTTTCTGACATGAGTCGGTTCAACCGACTGTACATTTACTACCCGACCTTGAGTCGCAAGTGTGCTGTTACATTCGGCGCCGCTGGCAGCCACAACACATAAGTCTTTGAAGCATTGCATGTTATTATTGCTCAAAGAAATGTAGCGGTAACTAGACGGGTTGAAAGCCGAACATCTAGATTCTGTGAGCGTTCCACTTCTATGCAATCGCTCCCCACACAACAAGATGGATCACTCAACTGAGTTGGATCAAAATAAAATTATTTCCTATTCATGAATCTTAGTACGTACACAGTGGTCATTATGCGCGAAAGACAAATAAAAAACTATTTAAGTTGGAAGCCTTATGTTTTCAGTGAAGTTCTCCGTAAATAATTATAAATGATAATTACCTATAAATCTGTAATAGTGATACAGAAATATATAATAACAAAATGTAGATAATGTATCACCATGAAGACGAGTTCCAATTTTAATGTCCTTTATACGTATTCAATATTGAAATTAGAAAGTTGCATATCGAATGCTGCTCGAGATAAACGGTATGCTCGTAATAACCAAAGAAGAAACGTGCAAACATGGTTAAGTTTATTATGAGATTTGGTAGTTAAGTTGATTGACATTTGGTAAGTTCAGAAAATAAAACTATCATCAGAAAACTAGTCATGTACACGTACATAGGTATATTCAAAAGAAACGTCACTGTCACTGAGACTCTATATCACAATGTATAGTAATACAATTCTTATTAACATGAAACGTTTTTCATAATTTGATTATCAATCAAAATATACATACCGATGACGCCATGTCGCCAGAAACAAAAACAACGATATTTCTTTATTTTATCATAACAATTTCCATTCATCCATTACATTATGATTGAAATTAACTCGCCAAAACAAACGACAACCACCTGACGAGGCGTAATAACTTGCTGTTGTTTGCTGCTGAAATTTCAATGGGGTCACTCAATTTTAAAACTCACCATTGGCTTTTTACACACTGATCACTAATCGAAAACAGTGTATATTTTTGATAAAAAGGTGCTGTGCGTAAAAATTGTTAGTAGCAAGTTATGAAAATGTCGATACACACAGCGGCAACTTATTCTCTTGTACATTTGATATAAGCTTTTAATTATCAGAGACGGAGATTTTCGAATCATTTTATAGAGGACCAGAGGATCGGTGTGTGGTAAATCCGACAAGAACTTCATGAGTGTTTCTGACGCCTTAAAAGCAGTTTGACGTTCAACAATGTGATCATTGTGTGAAGAGCAGCTGGATTGGAGTTGTGGGATTATCCAGTGGATACTACGATATAATTTGAGGACTTAAAAATAAATAAGTAATCGTCAGACGGACTGCACATTTTTAAATGTCGATGAACACATCGTACAACCCGTTGCGTGTAAGGCAGATCGATTTGTGGAAAGGTACGTTGTTGTTTTTTATGTGTTTAGTGCTGCTTTTGAGAGTGATTATTATAGCTAAACTGATAATTTTATCCCATATTTATCTATATATACACTATATAAATGCGCCTGCACACAGCAGCCACATGTAGTGTCGACTGACTGTTTAAGACAAATAGTATAGAAATATTTGAATACTCGTTTCACAATATTTTCCAGTGAATAGCTTCGTAATACAGTCGCATATAAACGATCCCGTCAGTCTGTCACTGATACATTCTGCTGCATGTTTACATGGAGAAGACTCGCAGGGATCTAAACAAATAGAACAATCATGCAGAATTAGTCATATGGATGAAAACTTGATAGACAAATAATGTACCCAACTTAAAGCCAAATATTAATATATGTCAAAGATCTATTCGTCCTAACCACAAAAGCTATCAGGTTTATCTGCAGTAAGTGACCATCCAAACTACTTATTGTTTGAAGGACAATTGGCCAAAACCTCTCTAGTCGTCTGACTGATCATTAAACAAATGCAAATAAATTAAAGTATTCCCACTTCTTTGATGGATGCACTAACTATTCTTCTTCAGACTCCTTTTTTAATGTTACTATGGTTATTTCAAAGAGAAATATAAAACAATGATATTGTATCAAATCAAAAACTTCAATAGGTTAAGCGTTGTTTAGTTTTAAATGGTCTTAACTGTTTCTAAAGGGGAACCCGGTTGTAGAATCTAACACACGACCATTTAAACACTAGCACTGGCCGTCTACACCCACACTAAACTATGCAAACGTCTCTATATGTTTCAAGCCCACCTGTTTGTTTGTACATATTTCATTTTGTCTTTGTTAACCGCAAGGTTCTGCTGTTGTCTTTGTATAATCAAGTATATACCTTGTTTATACTGGCTTTTCTCGTGCCCTCTTGGTGATTGATATCACCAGAAATTAGATGCCAATAGAAGTGAGTGATTAAAACTTAAAACGTATACTGTTTCACAAGTGGCCTGCAAATCACTACATGTAAAAACTACATAATTGTATAATTTACCTTTTGATTGAATGGCTAATTTTATACAGGTTGATGCCAGCGTTTCTCTGAAAAAACACAAACGAAAGAACCTATATTACAGATTGTACTCACGATTGGTTGGTGTCTCATTGGAATGCAGCTCCCTATATCTTTATGGAATGTACTAGTTTGTACATCGAAAGAGCGACTTCTTATAGATAAACACTTTTCTAATTTTATTAACGATGGCTGTTAGAACACTTAGGTTCTGTACTAATAGTGACAAGGAAAAGCCATCACCAATTCTACCGACTGCAGAAGCTGGTTAGGCACTATTAGTGCTACATCCACGCTCATATGGCGTGTAAATATATACATTTTTCAGATGACAAAATTGTTAAATACCGAAGCCGCTTCATGTTTAATTTGCAACATTTTTTAAAAGATCCTATCATTACATATTCAATTTTCGTTCAGAATAACGTGAAACTTCAAGATAACTGTTTATTGCTTAGAGTATCAAAACATAATATTTCAATGCTTTTTGCTGCGAGCATCACTTGAAACAAACGATGTAAAATGAAGTAAAAATTTCAACTTAACTGTTTATCGCTTAGAGCATTGAAACAAATAGGTTCAAAGTTGCCGGAGGATGGATCACTGAAGGACAATGTTGCTGTGTATGCTGTTGATCCTTTGTATGTTATCGTCTGCACCTTACTGATAGAAGATTCCTGTGTGTAACTGTCACCAACATTGATTGTTTTCACTTCCCTAAAATGCATCAAATTTTATTTAGCAACTTACGTCGAGAAAAGGCCACATCGAATTTTCTAGTTCATTATTCTCTGTATTTAAACTCAATAGTTAGACCTTAAACTTTATTCTAGGCTTGAGCAATGACATAAACTCTTTTCATTCATTTGTTGATTATAAATTGTACAGTGCGGCGATTTCTTTTCATTTTTTATTGGTCAGAATGTAAATAGAGAACATATGTTGTGTGGTTTATAAAACGGGTTTCAGACTTTAATCCGCTAAGATTTACTTATTATCAAACATGTTCTTGCAGAAATTCACAGAATTGTTCCAGATAGACAGGGTATGCCACAATCTTACGTTAATGTGAAATAAAACAAAGATTAACATTAGGTCTCTTAAAATGTCGACTAACGAACTGAAATTTGTTTGTACCAACCTTGGAGATCGTGCATAGATCGGCAGTAAACAGGTTACATCTGCTTCACAGATTAGTTCTTGAGTCGGTGCTGGTACATTAATGAAGTATGTCGTTCCCTTAAACATGAATCATAATAAATAGTAATAAAGCATTTAACCGTGTGTATTCTGACGCCTATCTACCGGAAAAAGCAAATCCTGCCCGTCAATTGAGACAAAAATGAATTGTAAAACCTTTAACCGCTTGTAAATTTCAACGGCAAAATATCTGTGATATAGGCTCACTTAACAACTTGTCTTTGAATAATAAATCGTCTATTAAGGTGGTGCGCGCGCCTTTTACCTAACGATCGAATTTTCTCTGAAACATCTTAAAACGACAGAAAAATCATCTTCTAAAACGACATTGAAATAATAAAATTCACATGTCACCAAGATCGTTTTCGAGATACATGGCTTTCTAATGACCTACCATTGACTTGTATTCATTTTATCTAGTTCTTGCATACATTTAAACCATCAAGTTCATTTTAAGATTGTTACTATGTTAAGCCACCTTTAAACAATGCATGGTATTTTGTGTGCTCAATGGTCATTCCTATTGACATAAGTCACACTTTTAGCTGCCTGGTGAACAAATTCAGTATTTTTACATGATAAATAGTTACCCAACCCACTTGCCAGTTGGATTTTCAAATGAACGTCAAAAAATATCTAACGATTTAAATTGTTTTAAAATTGGAAATAAGTTGAGAATCATATAGAACATCAGTTTAGTCAAACAAAATATAGGGGTCACCAGCCTTTGGTTGGAGCTTTTTACGAAAAAGTTATCATTTTGAATAAATTTGCATAAATTAACCTAATTTGCATATTGAAATGAAATAAATTTTTACGAAAAATATTTCAAAATTTATATAACTAAATCATGCACTACACATTTTATATAAAGATATGCATTTGAACAATTATAGTGACTTTTGTTTTTGTACACCAATCTACTTTACAATTGTGCCGTTCCCCACCCACTGTTTATACATGCAGAAAATAAAAATTTAAAAATTATCTATTTTGTGCACTAGTATTATGTTTATTGCCATCAATTAAAAATTATATGCGATCATTGAAACTTAATTTCATTTTTGTACTCACCTAATACGCGGATTTTAAAATTTCGAGCATGCGCACAAGGAAGCTCGGGCCTCCTTAAATGAGTCTAGAATACACAAGTCATGACGAATCCTATATATACATGCACTGCAATAAATGGCTTTTTGAGTGACCTTACCAGTTTCCCCAGAATAAGTTATCAACGAGTCCTAACTGTAAGTTTTCACAGACCACTTTGCCGCACGTATTGGACACTACCATTATAGCTAATGCCACCAATCAACCTTGAGGAATGGTTTGGCGACGACCAGCGTTACATACTGATTGGGCTAGATTTATCATAATTATATTAATAGATAGTTAAATATGTAACCCCATCATTTTGTGTAAAGGCATGCTTTAGCTTACAGAAATTAACTCACTCCTTGTGTAGTGTACGTCATTGTATTTTCTGAAATAAAAATAATATATGTATAGTATTTTTCTTAAAAAGTTGCATTTTATGCGAGATGTATTCATGTATCCATGTAATATGATATCATCAACTATAAGTATGATTAAATCGCCAACAAAAATTATTCTTTAACAAATTTCGCTTGCATAATCCAAAAGATCCAGCAGAGGCGCTTGTAATGGGTCCATTTACAGCTCACCACTATGCTTCTTATTTCATTGTGCGATGACCGGAAAATATACAGACTCTATGATATGCCTAACCTCAAGCCTTTGTGGACGGCTGGCATTGATGTCTGTCTGTTACATTGTCTTGTCGTACCCTTAAATGTTTTGCTCTCTTGTTGCTCTGACTTCTGATAGGTCATTGAGTACTTTCTGTGCTAGTCGATGGTTGTATTTTATGTAATGTTTCATGTTTTACATTCCTTAATTACCGGTCACTGTGGCCTTTTTGTTAGGGGGCATTACATGGCGGGCAACATTTATTTACACTGTCCTGTTCTATAAGGTTGTCTATTTGGTAAGTGTGAGGTTTGGTCCACTGTAAAACGTTTAAGCCCCCAGTGACATGTGTCACTGTCCGTACCAAGGCGGAAGCCCTTTAGTCAACCTTCCTCTGTGTATGTACTGTCCACTTTATAGTATAATTGGAAAAAATACAAAAATATTTGGCCACTGTGCCTTTTGTTATACTTTATTAATTTTGTATGTGCCATTCTGCAAATTCGTTGTCCAGCACAAGGCTGCTTCGTATCTTTCAAAATTGCATATACTCAGTGTCTGTTGTGGATTGTCCTTGTGGTGTGTGTTTTGTCCGGTTGTTAATTTCTTACCAACTGGCTCTTGTTCCGTTTTAGTTTGACTGACTTATGCAGCAGACTTTCGGGATTGGATGCCCGGTTTTGTATTACATGTTCCTGTGCTAGTTTTTTATGTTGGGCATGTTCCGCGCCTTTTCGAGTGAAGTTATTTATTTTCTGTGCCTTTTTGTTCTCGCGTGTCCCGCGGTTTCTGTTGGGGGCGGTGCTACTTCCGGTAGTTTCGTATTTTGTTAAATTATTATAATATGGGTTTGTATCTGGATTTAAACGCCAATTCCGTTTACAGTGGAGTTTGTCATTTTTAAATAATCTATAATATGCCATAATTTCTCAGTATTTAATTTTTTGACCGGGGCCAAAAGTTATATGGAGCTAGGAGTTATTTATTCGT
This sequence comes from Spisula solida, assembly GCA_947247005.1. Lineage (NCBI taxonomy): Eukaryota > Metazoa > Mollusca > Bivalvia > Venerida > Mactridae > Spisula > Spisula solida. The sequence goes on from OX365945.1 coordinate 57,582,300, forward strand.
ATTTGCTGGTTGTCCTCTTACCATTTCGTCCCCACGATTCGCATCCTACCTGGTTCGTTCATGAGTTTATGTACAGCTGTGGAGTTATGGATGTAGTGTTTTGTCCCATGAGGTCATTTAACGTAGTTAAGTTTTGTCCCCTGAGGTCATTTAACGCAGTTGTAAGTCCCCTGCCGGGTTTTGACCGGAGGGGACTATTGGTTTGCCATCAGTCCGTCAGTATTGGTTCTGACGGGAATTGTGGTTGCTATGGCAACAGACACATTGAATATGGCTTTAAACCGGTAGGGGACTTCTGTATTGCTTGCAATTCTTAATGACTTGTTCATTACGTCATATCTCGATTTGTTCAATTACGTCATTTTACTATTGAAAGTAGGTCATACGACTATACGGGCCTTTCAACGTTTTAATACTGTTATTTAACTTTTGAGACTAAAGGCTGCTAAAATTATGTAGTTCAGCAGTTTTACTGTTGTAACTAGGTCATTCAGCGTAGGCATTCCGCCTTTTGTTTGCTGAATCTTTTCTACTGGGTCATTCGGCTAGTTATAATTTATTATACTTTTCGGCAGATTGGACTTGGGCGGATCTGCGCTTGTTTGGTTGGGCATTGTGCTTTGTGTGTTTTTAATGTTTTCTGTGTTCGGCTGGTTAAGTTGAGAGCTGCCTTCCCTGTCTGACTTAATATAATCTTTTTGGACATGTCCACGGGAATATCGGGGTAAACTTTGAAGTAATACAAACTAGCCCTTTGATAGACACCTCATGATATGAGGCTGAGGGAAAAACAAAGACCATCGAGTGTCGAACAGTTGAGGTGGAAATGAGAGAAAATTTGGAGTAACCTGGGGACTCCATAACCAAAGCAAAAAACAGAGTTGAATGGAGAAATGTTGCGACGACATTCCTATGTGAAAGTTGGTACGTAAATAAGAAATCAGTTATAATATCGCTCTGTCTTTCTTATTCACGTATAAAATATACACGTGTAAACATAGGTTAACTGATGTGTAAAACGTCTAGTCTTAGGCAATCACAATGCATGGATTTGCTGACATTGGAATTATATAAAAATATATTAGTAGACAACAGGTGCAGGCTGGTCCAAATGGGAATCCTGAAGCTAGCGCGTTCGAAGAAGGATAATCGAATATACCACTTTAGTAAAACAACACAGAAATATACACTTACCTCTTACTTCAAGTTTGAAACAAAGATGATCAGAATCAACCCTGAAAGATAATAAATAGTTCATCTACACTAAAAAGTAAGAAGAACACCCTACAACATTTATAAATTACCAACTCATTTAGGTGGTACCCGCGCCTTTAATCTAACGATCGAATTTTCCCGGAACCATCTTAAAATGACAGAAAATTCATACAAAACAACATTGAAATCATAAAAATGATATGGCACCAGGCTCGTTATCGAGATACATGGCTTTCTAATGACCTAACATCGTATTTTGATCATTCTATCTATTTCTTGCATATATGACACCATCGTGTTCATTTTAAGATTGCTATTATGTTAAACCACTTTTAAACAATGCATGATATTTTGTGTGTTCAATGGTCATTCCTATTGACATAAGTCACAATACCAGCTGCCTGGTGAACAAATTCAGCATTTGTACATGATAAATAGATACCCCACCCAAATGCAAAAAAGAGTGATTTTCAAATAAACGTCAAGAAATATCAAACGATCGAAAATAATTTTAATTTGGATATAAGTTGAGAATCACACAGAACACCAGTTTATTCAAATAAAAATTAGGGGTCACCAGCCTGTTTTGAGAGCTATTCACCAAACAAAACCTTATTTTGCATAAATTAACCTAATTTGCATACTGCAATGAAATAAAATTTTATGAAAACTATTTCAAAGTTTAGCTACTTCATATAAGTAAATCATGCACTACATATTTTATATCAGCATGTGCTTTTGAACAATTTTAGTGACTTATTGTACACCAGTACATGTATACACTTGACGAATGTTTTAAGTACACACTATTAGAACTAGAATAAATCAGGAACATAATCATCTAAACTCAATAAAACTGTAAAGATAATATAATGTTGATGATTGTCTTTAATACAGAAGAAGAAAATCATGATCTACGTGAAAATTATTCATACGTGACGGAAATGATAAAATCACACTTTTCTAGTGCACATATCTCAAATATGTGTAAATTAGTTCAAATTATTTCTTACACCCCCAAACCTAAAGCCATAAAATATTTTGTATTATATTACGTAAATGACGCTTGAGAAGCGCGCAAGTGCGATAGAAAAGCTTGAAACTGGCATGCCAATAAGACGGGTAAGATTTAATTAATTAATTGTCTGTTTTTGGGTTCTTAACTCATGGACACAATTATTTTTATGGTTGGTGCATTGAATTCACGAAAAAACTATTTATATTTATTAACTATTCTATTTACTCGATTTAGAATTGAGACGTCACGTGGCGTCATTTACATTTAGTCGTTAAATGCGCCAAAACACGTTATGACAATATCTGACTGATAGTTGTATCACTTTAAGATCGTGAAACAATGTGGAATGGTTGAATTGAACAGAATATGTCCATTTATTTGTATGGAGCAAGTTGAGGTTGAGCATAGAAGTAACTTTCGATGGGCATTTATCATCCGAATTACTACTACACTTTAACAAAACTCACTTTTTTTCGATCAATCATGTCTTTTGTCAGATACGAGCGCATTGTCAACACATGGAATTTTATTTTGATGCAATTTCTTATTTCGGTTGCACGATGGAATGGCCGTCTTGTAGCCCGGCCCCGATCTCCCGAAGCATCTCAAGGAGAAATCTCAGCTCAAATTGAGATTTTGCTCAAATATGAATCTGAGTTTAAGACAAATATCAAGTTTGAGCACTTGAAATGTTGCTGATATAATGCTCTAAACAATGTTTTCATTTTGGTCATACCAATTTTGGGTCTGGTCTGGCTTGAAAAGTTACTCAAAAGACAATCGACCAAATTTGAGCTGAGATTTAACTGAAATTGAGATGTTTCGGGAGATCGGGGCCTGATAGATAGAATACGTCTGGGATGAGTTTGGGCGACGCATCCGACTACGACGGCAACATTAGAACATACAGAAACTCATAACTATCCCTTTACTAGAGCGGAATGCACTCCCGCAGCAATTGATACACATCTTTATCAATTCAATGACCCAGAGATGTCAGGCAGTCTTCAGGGCAGACGGTGGTCATACACGATATTGGTGTGCGACTTTGTTGTTGTGTTCAAAATTCAGAGCGATGTTTTTTTAGATAACGGACCGCCTAAAACGCAACGTACATTGTACATGAAAGTGTAACGAATCTTTACGTTGCTGTACACAGACATGTTTGTGATGTACGAACTTATCACACATACAAAAGTTAAGTGGGTCAAAAGCAAAGACGTGCAGCTAATTCCGAAAGTTTTGCATAGTTTTGTCATTTAAATTTTCTTACATAAATAATCTTTCCATTTCGATAGAAGCTTTACTTTCGTCAACCGTATGATGAGGGAAAATGTCAATACATGCAATACCCAAGAAGATAAATTCCACTTTTTGTTAGAATGCTCCCCTCTCCCCTATAAATAGGGCGTTCACACTGGTACCCCGTTTCTACTACGATCTAAAATGTGTCCTAATCATGAACAAATGTGGGACAGTCGTGGTCAATCGGGAGAGGATCGCTGTGAACGTGTAAGGTTGTAGTGGAATCGCGTAGGTTGGGAAGCTCCCCGACCTTACTACGCTTATTTTAAACATGATGAAAACAAGCGCAGTGGGATCGTGGCTAAAACGAATCGGTGTAAGAACGTAGTAAGGTCGTATTAAGATCGGCATAGTCGTAGAAATATCATGCAAGCATCATGCCAGGATCTGCATGATCGTAATAACATCGTGGTACAATCGGCATCAAATTTAACTGTGTTTTCTATTGAAACACGTACAAAATAGCGTTATAATACCGAGGTATATACTATTATTAGGATAGTCGTTTTCCTTGACAACAGTTGGACATAATCAATAGTATATTATGTGGAAAATATAAGTTTTTAACTACAAATGGTCGAGATAATATGAACTAAGGCATTGCCTAAAATAGGTGATTCATTCATCCAAAGATGATGAACTATTAAAGTTATTAATGAGTGTGTACTGTAAATGGAGAAAATAAGTTACTGTTCATTTGCTACAACCAAAGCAAATTTGACGAATTAATATCCTCTGCCTTACAGCTTATCAGTAAGATGGTAATAAAAGGCCTTGACGAGCATCATCACAGTACGAGTGTACATATTAATTTCAAGTTTCATCAACATTGCACTGAGTAATTGCTGTTAGAAAAGTACATTAGCATTTGAACAACATAACCTCGTACACGCATATAACAGCTATGTAGAAAAAATGGTTAATTGTTAACATAAAACATCATCCAATGGATTAAATGGCTCTTTAAGACAATGGGCGATGTGAAAAATATCTTCAAAACTCATTGATTATAATAGCTAGGGTTTTCTGGATAGTCTTATTATCAGATTTTAAAAGTTTTGGCACATTGGGATGATTCCAAAAATATCTTTTAATATGACATTTTCTTATTTCGTGATATATTCACTGGGCTACGCTTTAAATATGATCATGCCAATCTGCCCCCACCTGACTTAAAGTATGAATTTGGACGAGATCGGCGTCAAAACCAAGAAAATTGATAAAACTTCTTCCCCGGAACGTCTGATCGACGCTTGTGCTACGATTTCGCTACGACCACGGCGTTACCGATACGATGCTTGTACGCTTATATCATATTTCCATCGCGATCAATGCCGATCATGAACAGTTTCTAATACGATGACGCAACCATCTGCAAGACCCTAGTACGTTGGTAGACAGACCTTAAAGACCGTAGCACGATGTTGTGCCTCTCATGCCGACAATATTACGCTCTTGACATGACCATAGTACGCTTTGGTATGATGCGTGCACTAATATATGTTCTTACAGAAAAGTTTTGAAATAAAACGCAAGCCAATCATGTATGATTTTAGTTAGTACTGTAGTATATTTCACTTAATGACTCTCTTGCTCTCTCACTTTGTATATATGTATATTTGTTCATTGTATAACTACATTTACAGTAGGAGTGTATGTATCATACATTCAAACCGATATATGTTTTATGCTTTAGTTGACATGTTATAACTGATTGCATTGTTTATATGAACATATTTGATACGATTAGAACTGAATATGCTAATTATGTCACCATTAACCATTGTAAAATATGTAAAATTGTATATACATGTAGAATGAATAAACTATATAAAAATTATATATGCTGTTATATAGCTTCTTAGTGGAAAACTAAAATATTTTGCAATGCACATATTTCCCCACAAATTGAAGAATAGCTCATGTTTCCTTAGTGAATATAGTAGCTCTCTACATAATGCATAAAATGTATATAAAGAATCAATAATTGTATTATTTAGCTAATACACAAAAAGAAATTTTAATATTTTAAGAAATTTCTCAGTTTTCTTCTAAGATGTTTTATAAATACCGACCCAGGCGTTTTTGTGATGTAATAAGTGTACTTATATGATTTTGTTCTTACCCCGTGTTATCTATGGCACTGATACACAATAAATGATGTCCAATGTCTGCTGCTGATGTCACCCACGTGACCTCCACGTATTTCACACCTTGTTCTGATCCATCCTTTATACTGGACATAACAAATGTCTCCTGGTATAGGTTTACCGTATTGAATTCCACAATTGTACTGAAAATGATAGGAAACCACGTGGAAACTAATTTCTACATGGACTACTTTAAGACTAACAAAATTGTGAATATACGTATTATGTGTTGATAAAACAGAGCTCCCAAATTACAATGGTGGTATAATAAAGGCACGGTAACCTATTCGGAAGTAAGCTTTAAGCGATTAACTGTTTTGTAAATTTTAATTTTACCTATGCAGGAGTATTTTCTGGTGTCCTATTATATTTTGGGGGCGATGGTCTAGTGGAACCAAAGGGTCTCGGGTTCAAATTCCAATTGTAGGTAGGATTTTTTAATAGTTTGGCATTCATGGTTATGTTGTTTAAAAACGCGCGCATGTACTTGTTATTAAACAAGTTATTAAAGTTAAAGTTTACCGATATTTTAACAAAGGATGAACATAAAGGTTTACCTATTCTCGGCTGCTTGCGCGTAAATAAATGCATTCCATGTTGCTCCAGCATATATAATAAACGCATGTCCATTCTCCAATGTTGGCTCAATAAACGTTGGAACATTCAATGTTTCTAAGATGTTCACTAAAAACTATTGAACATGTCTATATTTATATTTTCATTAATATATGAACAACCAACAGCTACCTTTCTGATCAATTCCAATATTATAAATCATCAATTTTTATTAAGAAATAATGAAAATGCACCTGTGTTTTATCGTAGAATAAAACATGGTCACGAGTTCGATTGTGTAGTAATTCAATCACTAGTGCGTAGCGAATAATTTAATGTACGCATCTGAACAAGATACCATGCTTTATGACATATAAAATACAGGTACATAATCATAATTTCGGTTCTGACATAGCCAATATCTGCATTTGACAACACATCAAGACCTGGTAGCCGTTGCACTACTTTCTTCCTCGGAATGATATTACGTTATTTGGCACGTACATGGTATAAAGGTAAAGCTGCGGGATGTGTTAGAATATTTATCTTCCCGCGTAGATTCTATATTTAGCGATTTTAATTACAGTTATTGCATCCATCAATTCATATGCGTAAACGTGAAGTACTTAAGTATTATATAAGTGTTCATCCTTACTGTTCTATAGAAATTAGAAACGTCGACGGGAGCGAAGCGACCGGAGACTTTTTTAATTTCTATAGAACAGTAAGGATGAATACTAATATACTTAGTGTGCAGGTTTATTGGTCTGCGGTACTATGTTACATAGAACGGTACTAAGTTACATAGCACGTTCTATTAACCAAGCTTTACATAGCCAACTATCTTGTTCGTTCTACGGGTTTAAGAACACTCGAAAAATTTAAAATACAGAAATTTCATTGGCTGACAAATAAACCTGCACACTAATTTGAATTGGGCGTTGATTAAGCTTCAGTTTGACGACAAACAAACATAATAGTGAAGCTTAAAAGTCCAGGGGCTGACGTGTGCTATGAACAGCGATAGTTGTTTATAGCCACATAATACATAACTCATCAATTTCGCAAAAACATTAGTCCGTATAAAATTGAACACACTACACGTGTTAGCATGCAAGTATACCGCAGTTTTGCGTGTTATACCGTCGAATAGATGACGGTTTGACGTTGATATGCATTGTTATTTATCAATCAGGCCTGTACGGCCTACGTGATTAATTTCTACGCATATGAACTCTAAACTGTGATCTATTCACCGGTATATCAAACAAAACTGCGACCTATTTCCCTAAAAAACGATGAAATAAGAACGTCACAACGTAACAATTATGGCGCTATAATGACGTTAAGCATAATTTGAAGCCCGGTGCCGTTGACGTTTAACGTTTCTTTTTATGTATGGTTATGGAACCAGCTTCTACGACCATTGTATAATGAATATGTTATCATAGGACATAATCAACGTTTGTATAGAAGTAAAGGTGTTGAGTTTGCATTTTTGTATGCCAAAAACCTCTCCAAGTGCTGATGCTTACAATTCCCTTCTCTGATCGAAGTTTCAATATTCTGCAGATTTATATTCTATTAAAACTTCATAAGGAGACTTCGGCATTCACTGTTTTGGATCAATATACTTCCCGGTCTAATTCATACGGTACTTTATGACATGTTTTGTAGGGCGACAGGAAGTTCAGTATTGGTGAAACACCCTGTGCTTGGCATGTTACCAGACAAAGGACGAGTCACATTTCTGTCGAAAACAAACTTTTAAACCTTAGGCATGAATAAAATATGTTTTCACTTTGGTCCCCTTTTCAATCATTTTGAGTTCCGCTTTTCCATAATATCAAACACAAGACCATGTCATGAAAGCGGCCGCAAACACACCAAGCTTAACTAGCTGCAACTTATGCCTATTATCATGACCTTTTCTAAAATAGCAGACTCTGTCTATGTAATAATTTCCTCTCAGATAAAATATAAACTCCTCAGGGGCGACCCATACTTTTTCAATCACAGTCCCGTAGTCGCATATACAGCCTCCAAGACCTTTGTCTGCGTTCTTTGTTTTGCTTGGCATTGAGCTAACGAACACCGCATTTTTCTAAACTTCTGCATGTAGCATTTTTGAAATAAGTCGATTGAAAGTTGCTACTGATACTTGCAACCACAGGTATTCGTGCAAATCAAACACCGACTTCACATCACATGTAAGCCTACCAACGTTCACAATGACAGTGACATTCTTGTTTACCTTCTACTAATGTTATAAGACGCCAAGGGGATTTTTCAGATATTTAATGAAATGTTATTTTATGTTGTTCGGACACTATTTAAACAGTTTTAAGCTCCCTGTATGGGTTGTAGAGTGGTTCACTGGCAGGGGGTGGGGTCACAGCCAACATGCCGAATACCTGTGCTTGCAACTTTGGGTTATTGGAGTTGTCCTAGATACCTTAGAACCAATCTGCATGTCGATTGCAGGTTATAACCATTTTCGGTGATTTTTGATATTTGGTGCCATTTAGCCAAAACAAGCATATGAACGCATATCACCCTTCGTATGACAAATATGACTGATAATCTTCACGGACATGGATAATTCATAATCTACCAACACATTTTTATGGTTCTATAGGGACAATTTGTATTAAAATCCAAAACACAACGCCCTCTTTAAGATGATTGATTTTTGTAAGAAAAATAATGCAAATATGATACAAAATGAGTCTATATACTACTTAACTTTTCTTACTGAAACTAGGTCATCCGGCTAGGGCTTTCAGATTTTTTGTTGCTGAAATCGGACCTTTCAACGTTTTAATACTGTTACTTAACGTTTGGGACTAAAGGCAGATAAACTATGCAGTTCAGCAGTTTTACTGTTGTAACTAGGTCATTCAGCGTAGGCATTCCGCCTATTGTTTGCTGAATCTTTTCTATTCAGCTTTTTAACAGTTGGGACAAGGGCAGTTTAATATTCTTGGTCGGCAGTATGTTGGGCACTTCTTCGTTTAAGTTTTCTGACAGCTAAAACTAGGAATTATAGTCCTTTTGCGGTGGAAACTGGGTCATTAAGTTGGTAATATTTTATTATACTTTTCGACAGCTTTGACTTGGGCGGATCTGTGCTTGTTTAGTTGGACATTGTGTCTTTATGTGTTTAATGTTTCCTGTGCTCGGTTGGTTCAGTTGGGCATGTGCTTTGTGTGTTTTTAATGTTTTCTGTGTTCGGCTGGTTAAGTTGAGTGCTGCCTTCCCTGTCTGACTTAATATAATCTTTTTGTTAAAATATAAGTTGAACACCTCTCGTATAACAGCGAAAATAACAAAATGATAATTTCAAATCCAGCAAATAATAAAACGTGATAATGTACAGTCTAACTTGTATTAAGCGACCACCCAGGGGAAGGTCTGAAAACGGTCGCTTAACGGAATGGTCGTTTAACACAAATGAAAGAAACATCGAGTGTAATTAACGAATTTCCGATTTAAGGCTGTTCGAATACTATTCAACTTCAAATAATAAACATTAGTGTGTAGATACGTTTTATGGTTATTCTATACGTGTATGCATCATCTTCATAAGCATTTAATTTATCATTTTAATAAACTTACTCATATATTACACAATGCAATTAATGCAAGTCAGTTTTGCTTGCACTCGAAGAAGAAGAAAAAACGAAATAGACTAGGTTTTAGCCCAATCTAATTGGACGGTAAAAACAAGCTGATTGCAGGAAAAGATACACAACAATTAATCCGTAATAATGTGTGTAATCTGATTAAAATCACCTGGATGACATGTACACGGACACATTGGTAATTATCAATGCTGTTAATTGAGGTCCAGGTCCAGTTAACAACAGACAAATTCCGAAGTGTGAACAAACAACGTTTTATGACGAGTTAAAGGTAATTAACAACCTGTCACTATTGATGACCAGTGATTTACAATTTTTTGGTCGCTTAAAGCAATTTTACCAATCAATTATAGTGCTTATACAGTGGTCGCTGGTCGCGTAAGGCAAAAGTCGCTTACTAATAGGTTAATAAGCTATTTTACAGATATCATACCTGCACCGTAGAGTAAGCAAGACTATACTGGAAAGGTAAAAAAATATCTTTAGTTCCAAATTGTATCCTCTTCTTGTTGTAGTCTCTAACTGTAACAGACACAGGTATCCACGAATCATCCTTATACCCTAATGCTTTTGTAGCATTAATGTAGACTGAACAGCCCTGAAACGCACCAGAACACGTTTTAATCACAGTAATACGTATACAATCAAAGATGTGCATATGGGGTATTACTTTTCGTTTAGCAATTGACCTCAGACGGAAGGAGACAAACAATTAAACTTTAGATGTTGTAACCCACGTGATTAAGAGTAAACAAGAATATCCTCATCTTTAAACATAACTATGAAAAATGCCCACTATTAAAATGAAAAAGAAAATATCACAGAATCTGATTAATACTCAAATTACATACTGCTTGACACTTAAATACTCTTAACATACTGCTCGACAATTTAATACTCCTAACATACTGTTTGACACTTAAATACTCCTAAAAAACTGCTCGACACTTTGATACTCCTAACATGCTGCTCGACACTTTATTACTCCTAACATGCTGCTCGACACTTAAATACTCCTAACATACTGCTCGACACTTTATTTCTCCTAACATGCTGCTCGACACTTAAATACTCCTAACATACTGCTTGACACTGTATTACTCCTAACATGCTGCTCGACACTTAAATACTCCTAACATGCTACTCGACACTTTATTACTCCTAACATGCTGCTCGACACTTTATTACTCCTAACATACTGTTTGACACTTGATACTTTAATATTCCTAACAGACTGCTTGACACTTTAATACTCCTAACATACTGATTGACACTTTAATACTTCTAACATACTGATTGACACTTAAATACTCCTAACATACTGCTTGACACTTTAATAATCCTAACATACTGCTCGACACTTTATTACTCCTAACATACTGCTTGACACTTAAATACTCCTAACATACTGCTTGACACTTTAATAATTCTAACATACTGCTTGATACTTTAATACTCCTTACAAACTGCTTGGAACTTGAATAATCCTAACATACTGTCAGACACTTTTAATACTTCAAACATACGACTTAAGCTGTTTAGACAGTTATTTTTCTAAGATTTTGGCCACGATCATTACTTTCAAAATTGGTTAAGTTGTCAGTTGGTTGAAGTTGAAGTTGAAGTAAGATCAATATGGAATACCCCTCCAACAAGGCAGCAGGCTATCGTAAAGATGTTGTTTTTAATTTCTATGTTTGGTCGAGAAGGATGCAAGTGTGTACGCCTTCCAACTAGATAAACACGAAATCAAACTATGAGTAAGCTTTGTAAAACATAGCAGGCTATACACTGTTAATTAAATGATTATAATTTTATTTAGTACATACTAATTATACATGTTAAATGAGAGTGTACTTGCTGACATGTTGGGAATGGAATTGTTCACAGCAAAGTGTGTCGGTTATTATGAAAGAACATGTCAACATTCTAAGTATCTTTTGTTTTAAGCGTGCGAAGTCAATAAGGAAAAAATGTCGCACAACAACATATGCTAAATTGAATAATACATTTTAACATTTATATTGATTGGTTGTTGGACACCTAGGAAAAGTCCATCAAATCATAATAGTCATACTATTGGTCAGACCTAAAAGGTTTGGTGTTCCCAGGCACGTGCGCAGTTTCAAGCCTATAAAGTGTCAAACAAGTCCCAGAAGGATAAAAAATAAGACAACGTGTAAGACCGTATAGAAAAAATGTAAGACTGTATGGGAAAAATGCAAGTGTGAAAGTACTTAATACTCAACGAACGTTACTACTTATATATAATATTAAACTTTAAAACATAAGTTGTTAGGCATATTTGAAACCTGAGTTTAAAATAAGTTGGAGTTGAAATACGATCATTACCACAATCACTACGTTACACTTTTATGTTGATTTTACCTTTGTTTCGACTCCATTGGCTCTGCCAAGATTTCCAGATTCATCAAAGGAGAAATCCATACATTGAATATAATCTCCGTCGGAATCTATAGCTGTTATGCGGATTTCAGTATAAGTGCCAAGTTTGACGCTAGTTAAAACAAAATGAAAATTGAGCTAAGACCATTTGTGGTAAAGTGTAGCGGATACAATTTTACACCATACAATTTGTCAACGATACGTTAACGTTTAGATACGAGGGGTGATCAATTTATTCGTGGACTTTTCATCAAGCAATTTTGTTTTGTCAGCAAGGCTCAAAAGCAAATAAACATTATTCAGAGTAGGATATCTCCGACCGAATGCACATATAACATAGTTTTATTCATGTAATGGGTGCGTGAGGGAGACTTCCGCTTCCGGTGATGTCGGGTTGAAAATTTAGGAAGAGCAGACTTTATTTCTAAAATCGGGAAAATCCTCGTAAATGGAGACGACTCGTTGATCTAATTAATGTGATTCGTGTGTAGGAATTATTCATCTTCATCTCGACTGTGATCTGTGTACGGATTATGGATTATTTGTGAGAATATCGGTCATTGTTTATTCCTGCGATTGTGTCATTTAGGCGCGAAAGTAAATAACCGCCGTCCACGAGAAATTCCCGGAGTGAAATTATTATAGTTTGGGTATTTGTCCTGAATTGTTAATTGAATATGCGTAATTCCAAGGACAATGATGAGGGAAGGAAGCCAATGGGTGCCTCAACACCGGTTACAACGAGTATCGACCGTGACGACCTCGACCTCTACACCAAAAACCATAGGAAAATTCTCCAAAAAGGAAAAGGTTAGCTGGAATTGCGCTGTATGTAATGTTGACTTTAACAACGAGAACGATAAAGTAATTCAGTGTGAGTCTTGTAATTTGTATTATTGCGTCACATGTCTAGGTATCTCGACAGAGGATTATGCTGGGTTTAGCAACCCTTCCCTTCACTGGTTTTTTCCAAGTTGTGAATCAAAAGTTATCAGGAATATTAAGGTTGATCACGAAATTGAAGCTCGATACACAGCCTTCATGGAATCGGTGGAAACAAGAATCCTTAAAATAGAAAATGAATTGTTAAATAAGGCTAGTATCTCGCGTGTGGAGGAAATGATAGCTAGCGCGATTGGAACTACTGTCAGTACTGCTCAACCAAGTGTAAATGTTCTAACTGAAGTGGAGGCTACGATAAATAGCAAAGTAGGTGAATTACGTTATAGCAAATTTAGAGAGAATTATGTCATTGTATTCGGGGTTGATGAATCTGTCCAGGAGGACACAAAATTAAGGCAATAAGAGGATGTTTTCCTTCTTGCATGAATTGTGTGGCATAATAGAGGTGGAGCCAGTCATTATTGGCAAAATGATCAGACTGGGAAAGAAGGTTGATAACCGTCCGCGACCATTGAAGGTTTCCATTAAAGATAATGAATCAAAAAGGTATCTGATGAAAAACCTATCGAAACTGAAAAGACTGCACATTGATAACAAATTGAGGAAAATAAGCGTGACACACGACATATCTCAGTCAGAAACGTAGGAGAACAAATTAAGGGCCATGGAAGCGAAAGCTTTAAATGAAGCAGAGGAAAGTAATAAAAGTAAAGTTGAGAGTGGACTCAGAGGGCATGTAAGTGACACTAAAAGCCCAAACAATGTAAATGTGTTGAACTGTTCTAGTTTTTTTCAATTAGTTAAAACTGTTAAAAATCTTAATTCGCAGAGTTTGAACTGTATTTATACTAATGCAGATAGTTTTTTAAACAAACGTGATGAGTTTAAAGACAGATTTTTAAGTGATGAAAGTCAGTGTCCAGATATCATTTCTGTAACTGAAGTATTACCACAAAAAGTGCGTTATGACATCAACAAGGCCGAGTTTAATCTGAACGGTTATGAATTGTTTCCAAGCAACTTTCCAACAAACGCGAAAAGAGGGACACTCATATATGTTAAAAACTCATTTTCACCAGTTGAGGTGAACATAGATACTGAATTTGATGAAAGCGTATGGGTTAAAATTTCAATCAACAAACCTGAATCTATCCTATGTGGGTATGTTTATAGAAGTCCCTCATCGGATGATTTAAATTCTAGAGCTGTATTAGACTTATTATCTAAAGCTCGTGAGAGAAGGGAGGAGCATGTAATAATAACTGGTGATTTTAACATTCCACACATTAACTGGTCATCGTGGACTTATACAAATGGATTCAGTGGTGAATTTCTTGAGTGTGTACGCGATAACTATTTACACCAGGTTGTTGATTCTAATACTAGATATATACATGGTCAACGGTCTTCATTGCTGAACTCATTTTGAACTCAAATCAAATAAGCTATTCAAATCATGTTGTATAATAGATACATCCCTTTCAGAGTTTATCTGTCTATATAATTTGGTATCATCTGCGAACAAGTAGACATTTGAGTCAACATATTCCGGAAGGTCGTTTATAAATACGACAAATAATACTGGTCCGAGGACTGATCCCTGTGGAATACCACTAGTAACGTTATGGAGGCTATGAATACTTATAATGGGGAAATTACGTCCCTGAAATCAGTTGATTTCGAAAAGGACCTAGGTGTAACTATAGGCAACCATCTGAATTTTGATAAACATATTCAACTACAAATAAATAAAGCTAACCAGATAGCTGGACTTATGAGAAGGTCGTTTACTTACATGGATAATAGCATGTTTAAACTTTTATTCAAATCTCTGGTCAGACCAAATTTAGAATATGCAAGTAGTGTATGGTCTCCATATAAGAAAAAAGACATTGACGCTATAGGAAATGTTCAAAGAAGAGCGTCTAAAATGCTACCAACTATGAAATATTTAACATATGAAGAAAGATTGCGTAAACTGAAACTTCCAACATTGAAATACCGTAGGATGAGAGGGGATATGATTGAAACATTCAAAATATTGAAAGGAATTTATGACGACAAAGTTACTGGATATATTTTCAAACTTAGTGACATCTCAATTACTAGAGGAAATAGCCTGAAGCTAGAAAAAGTAAGATACAATAAGGACTTGAGACTTAATAGCTTTACAGTTAGAGTTGTTGATTTATGGAACAGTCTTCCAGAACACATAATTATTTCAAAGGACATGCATCAGTTCGAAAATAGGCTAGATAACTACTGGAAACCCCATCCTCTACGTTTTGTCTTTAAGGCGGATTATAAACTATCACCGGAAGTTAAACGTATTGTGTATCATTCTAACGAAGAGCTGCATACAGAGCACCCGTCAGTGCTGCATGCAGAATCTACATAAGGTAACATAAGGTAAGGTGACGCTGGTCGTCACTTGACGTCATTCCAAGCGTCACCGTTTGAGCAGCACCGAGCTCCTTTCTGGACTCATACCGGCCCAGTGTATACGATTGATTTACTTTTAATTCAGAAATAAGTCATAAGTAGCAGACTCAGGAATGTAAGGCGGAATAGAAAGTGTCTCGACGCGTTATTCGACTTAAAACTCTGAAAAAAGCGGTTGGCTTTACATGGTAGCATTATTACGATGAAGACGGAATCACGACCTAACAAGTTTAGGGCGCAATTTCTGAAGAACTCCTTTAAAATGGAATCAAAGATGTATTGTTTTGTAACCTATACTGATCGTAGAGTTCGCCAGTAACATATCGTTCAGAAATATGCCTCTTATTTCTCAGAAATTAAGGAGGAGCATCCATAAATCTATCTTAATTATTCCGTTTATTCTTATTTTACCATGGCGTCAGTGTGACAGAGTCCCTACAATCACATAAACAACGAAAGCATGTGTATTTCACTGATTTAGAGTGCAAAGAATCCCCATACATATTGATCAAGTCCCATTCGAGCTATCGCAAGATTTGCAAAGTTATGCGTTAATCTTAATGAAATGCCGTTGCTCTGTGATATTATTCATTGTCCGTCACGCTCGACGGCGCGCGCTGCTCCATGGTCACAATTAGTGATGTCATCAAGAACATTGTGACGTCACAATATATTTAATTAATCAAAACGCTAGATAATTGATAGATCTATATTGCCTGGTAAGTTCATTGTTCTAGAATCAGTATTTAAAAAGTTGGAAGGAAAGTCTTCAAATATATTGATCACCCCTCGTAGATCTAAATTCTGTTAATGCCGATGAATGGTAAACTACGGGTACATTTTGTTTTTGAAACACATGTTGTGATTGACCGATTGCTAAGAATAAGTGTTTGATTTGTCCATTCAAATTAAAAACAAGAGTTTTGATTGGTTCAGAGCACACGTCTGATTGGATCATTAAGGTAAAAGCGGTTGATTGGTCCATTACTAATGCCATACGCAGATTTGTTTAATTACTAAGGACGAGTATGTATTGTTGATTGGTCAATTACTACGAACACGCGTTTGATTGGTCGATTACTAAGAATAAGCACATTTGCTGTCATTTGATTGGTCAATTATTTATATCACGTGTCTTATTGGTAGTTTACTATGATAAGTCGACATTAATACATGTATACTATACCGATAGACTGGTTTTGAAATAATTCTTGGTGCGTTGTTCCAACTGTTTGTATCATTCCTCATATATGTACTGATGGTAATTTGCAAATGCCACCGAGTGCTGGAACTGACACTGCCGTTAAACCGTAAAAACCTCCAAAACTTACCATCAAAGCTATAAGAAAAATATGCAGTAAATATTAGACTGAAATTAAGGTCAGCCTTTTTTAGACTCTTGTAACATTGATTGGTCCTCATTTTGAATGTCTGAAGGGCAAGGTTGATGCAAGAACAAATCAGTGTGACGTAGACTTGAAAATTCTGTTTTAGACATCTTGCTTTCTTGGACAAGGATATTCCTTGGTATACATAAACGAACACGTCATCAAGTTATGCCATTTTATACATATCAAGTCGATATCAAAGCAACTTGGAAATTTCAGTTCGAAGTAGGTATGAAGTACAACAATTGGATGCCATGAGTTTTAATAATAGATTAATGATAATAGAGCCATCGCCGTGTGGGGAATCACGTGACTATTAAAATGATATTTTACACCGTGACAAATACGACGGCAATATAAATATTTGGATGGTTTTTTATTCTTGGTAAGTACTTCTGAATCATTTTTTGGTTTCTGAGATACCTTCGAGGTTTTATGACGAACCAGAGGAGTATTTTGTTAATGTGTCAAGAAAAACTACACAAAATGTGTGTGCAATATTGTGAACAAGTAAAGGCGGCACTATACAGTAGATTAGAGTATCGGCGAAATCTCCGCTGTCTACAAATACAATTTGATGTTCCAAAAATGTCTCACAGCAGCCTGAAGCAAATTAATATCATTTCGTGATATGTAATAACTAGGCATTAGAAAATAACAGTATCTTCCAATAGAAACATCACTGTTTGAAAACAGGCCTTATGGAACTGTTGGTCATCATCGGTCGGAAAATGACGCTGAAAATGGCCAATTTGGGAACTGATCAGACTGCCACAGAACATTACTTGCCAATACTGGGTCTATTCACTGCACAGATTCTTGAAGCTCATCCATTAGGAAACCAAAATCCACTGAGCTATATAGCTGTACACCAGCGCTTTTCATCAGTAAATTGGCAAAATTTAGACCCACTGGTTTTCGCGTCAGATGTCCATGTAAAGTCAGAGAAGCCGTAGTTTCGTATGTTCACTCACTATTTCCAAAAGCTTCTATCAGGGTCATTTGGACCCTTGTCAAAAATTTATAAAAACATCAAATTATTAAAATCAGGCCTCAAAACCATTCTCCATAAAATTATTTCCTGTCCAAAAAGCTCTTAAAACATATTGTATCTACTAAAATGCTCAATTTCTACCCGGCCCTAAACATGCAAAGCTAGCTTACTGTTCAGTGCCGCATAACAACAAAAATGCACTGAATCCTTTTTGTGATTAAATTGGAACCATTGTGATAAAATTGCAACTGAAAATATCTCTCTATTGGTGCATTAATTGGGTGGCATAACAAGCTAAATACTATATTTTATAAAAACAAGAGGGCCATTTGGCCCTAAAGCGCTCACATGATAACTAGCAGTTAAGGCAGAATCAGTATTTGTTATTATATGACCTTAATATTTGATGTAGATTTTACAAATACACACTTTATGACCAGGTTTTATGAAGATGAGGTAAAAAATGTGACCTCTAGAGTATAAAAAAGGTTTTCGTCGATGTGATCTGGTGACCTAGTTTTTGACCCCAGATGACCCAGTGACGAACTTGACCTAGATTTCATAAAGACAAAAATTGTGACCAAGTTTCATAAAGGTTAGGTAAAAAATGTGACCTCTAGAGTGATAACATGGGTTTTCTTCAATGTGACCTGGTGACCTAGTTTTTGACCCCAGATGACCGAACTTGACATAGAGTCCATAGAGATACACATTGTGACCAAGTTTCATTGAGAGTATATACAAATTGTGACCTCTAGAGTGTTAACAAGGTTTTTCTTTGATTTGACCTAGTGACCTAGTTTTTAACCCCAAATGACCCAGTTACGAACTAGGCCTATGTTTCATAGAGAAAAACATTGTAACCAAGTTTCATTAAAATTAGGTAAAAAATGTGACATCTAGAGTGTTAACAAGGTTTTTCTTCAATGTGACCTTGTGGCCTAGTTTTTTACCCCAGGTGGCCCAAACTTTACTTAGATTATATAGAGGTTCACACCGTGACCAAGTTTCATTAAGATTATGTCAAAAATGTGACCTCTAGAGTGTTAACAATGTTTTTCTTCAATGTGACATTGTGACCTAGTTTTTGACCCCATATTGTGACGAAGTTTCATTACGATTATGTCAAAAATGTGACTTCTAGTGTTAACAAGGTTTTTCTTTAATTTGACTAAGTGACCCCAGATGACCCAGTTACGAACTTGATCTAGAATTCATAGTCAAACATTGTGACCAAGTTTCATAAAGATTAAGTGAAAACTGTGATCAATAAGTGTTAACAGTCCAATTGTTGACGGCGGACGGTGGATGACGGACGACGGACGCCGGACATAGGGCGATCACAATAGCTCACCCTCAGGTGAGCTAAAATTAGTTAAAAAAGTATTTCCTAAAATTCTTTTAAGTCGTATCAAATGATACTGCTACATGTTTTGCTACATGTACATTGAAAGATATTTTCAACCGCAATTTTAATGTGACCACAAAACAGATTCAATATTTTTTGTTGTAACTTGTTCAGATAGGCATTATGAATACCTTTAAATACACACCGGGTATTTATATTTGGTAACGTATATATTTCTTATCAAAAATGAAAAGAAATCACCACGTGAAAACACATTACATGTATATGTATGTGAAATCTCTGATCTAATATATAATAATGAAGAAAAACATGTTTATACGAAGTACAACGATGGCCGATAATAAAAGTCTAAAGTGTAAATATGGCAAATAGAAAATACAAACTGTTATGAATGAAAATGAATTGCAGTTGGTTTAATTCATAAAATTACAACATAACATTAACAAATTAAAGTGATAACATCATTAAAATTGACAATTGCCATGAAATATCAATAAACACAGCTTTCAAATACTGTCCTACATGAATTAATGTATGTTTGCATTACATTCCCATCCAATACGACATAAATTTGTATTTCTACAAGTTATGTCTCTGCTTCATAAAAGAATGTTATTATCACATTCATTCCGCAACTGCTATGGAGTTTTTTCCTTCGTTTCTATTCTTTTAGTTGACCAGAACATTATTCCTTCATTCATCTGAGCTTTCTCCAAACGTTTTGCTGTTACATCTGTATAAGAGTAATGGAAACAAAATTAGACAACTGAAAACAAGTTTCATTAAACCACATTCTAAACCAAGGAAATGCGGACGAAATTGTTTCGTTCTAGAATACACATGTTTAAATATGATCCGTGTTAAGTATCACAACAGTGTTTTTGTGTGGAAATTCTCTCTAAATTACCAATAAAGTATGTTATTAATCACTGTATTTCAGTATTTCCGAGTACAATAAAGCACAAACACATGAACATGGTGTAGAAAATTGTCTTTAAACACAGGTTTTGGTTAGTTTATTTAGGAATATTAACAAAATATTCCTCTGGTTCGTCTTAAAACCTCGAAGGTATCTCAGAAACGAAACAGAGCACAGAAATGACACATGCACCAAGAGAACGAGTGTTAAATTTCGCATAGCCTGTACTATATAACTAGTCAATACAATTAAGGAGTACTTACTAAGAGTCGAAAAACTATCCAAACATCAAGATTTCCGCCGTATATGTCACGGTGTTAAGTACCATTTTAGTCACGTGATTCCCCACACTGCATCGTAGAGAATGACAAGATGTTTCATTTGAAGTGCATTCTTTGCCGATTCGGTATTGTCAGCAGTTATCGCATTCGGTAAAAAGAAATTCTGTACATGTACGTGTGAGACTACAGAATATGTTTGCTGATTATGCAGCAGAAGCTTCAATGTTAGTACTGCCTGGTTAAAATATTCCAGGAAAACATTTGCTCAACTTGCTATTGGTGACTACATAAATGTTTTAAAAAGTCGACAAAAAACCCTATTAAATAAATTAAAACGTCGTCTTACCTTAGAAGAACTTTGTTTTGTTCAAGTTCGAATGTAAACCTCATCACATCCTGTTCCCATTGTCCTCTGGCATCCACAGCATACACTGTCTCCGTGAAATTTGCTCGAACAATATTAGATAGATCAGTTGTGTTTGTACCTCTCCTACCATAGTGCGTCTTAGTCTCAAATGTACCGAAATAAGCGGGGTTATTAGTTGTTTGTTCCATTTGTAAACGCGTAGCGCGAGTTGAAGAACCAATGTTTGTCCTGGAGCAGGTGGCGCCACATGGACCTTGTGTCAATGCCCATCCTGTGATTAACTCAACATGTGCCTGGAAAGAAGTTAAATGTGCGTCTAGATAGTACATTTGGTGTATTCATTTTGACGAAATGTACTGTGTAGTTTCGTGTATTACATTTCAAACACACATTTTCTAGAGATGCATAACTCCAATGTTAACAAGTGTTTACCTATGCATCAAATCGTACTGTCTAGACGCACCTTAACGGGTCAGTCAAATAAACGTATATGTAAAATACTATTGCGTTCCAAGAATGTTTGTTTTGTGATTAAAACACAATGTTTGTTCCGTAATTTGGAAGATTCGTAGCAATGGTTACAACATGTCACTTGTGCTTTCAAATCAAGCTTAATTACGTCTCCATTGTACATTGTATGACGATTATATTCTTTAATGTGTATAAGGTTGTCAATGTCGTTAATAACGTTAATAGATCTAGGCAGGCAGGTTTACAAACGGAATGAGTTAAAGGGACTGCCTCACGTATTGGTGTATTGCAAAAATAAAATTAAATTGTCAAATATTCATGTTATTTTGGTATAGTTTCCTTTATATGCCATACACAACCATATTGACATAAAAAATAACGGCATTTTGTAATAATTTAGCATTTTTACACCCACAATTCTATAGGGTATTAATACCCTATAGAAGGGTGTTAATACCCTATAGAATTAGCACTACTATCATTTAAATTGCCTGAAATTTGTTTCCATTCGATGAAAACGAATTGCGAAACGAACCGAATGCCTCATAGATGTTTCGGCTTTAGTTTGTTGAAGTTACAGTTTGATCATGTGTGAATTACATAATTCACTAAACATTTTGCGATATTTTCAAACAGAAAAATACCGAGTGCCAAATATCAAGATTAAATTGCTTAAATGCCATAAATCTTTCATAAAGCAACCACCAATGACTTTCTATTATATTAATACTTGGTTAGGTAGGAAAATTACGTCATACAAAAATTTTAGCCCAATCTGTGAGACAGCACCTTTAAGCCCGGGCGATATTTTCAGTGCGTGCTCAGCATGATTAGGTTTTCAGTTAAATTTTGGTAACTCGTCAGAGGCATCCGTACGATGTGGGTCTTGCAGGGTAATAGCTCTTGAATTATACTAGTATACGAATTCGAAGATATTTTTGAAGTCGATAGTAGCTCACAAGAGTTCCGGGCGGACACCGCGCGAGCCAAAAGAGCTCGTACAAAACTTGTGAAAAGCTTGTGAAAAACACATACGTTCGGTGAATACTCCTTTGAGAAATAAACATTTTATGCACTAATTTTAGGTCAACGATCTTGTAAAACTTGAACTAATCAGCATCGACACACCATGCCTTATTGTGTTATTAGTAGGATCATTCTTATCATATTCATATTCCAGCACACCTTCGTTTGCTCTTGGTGTACATATTAGGTAAACTTGCTTGATATGTTAGAATATTGTATACACCACGACAAGGGTATGAGGGACAAGTCAGTTTATCCTTAAATCTAGTTTGAACGCCAAACAACAGTAGTACCATTAAACTCCATATTTGGAATGATATTCTGCAACTAGCTAATGAGCTGGGACTACAATTTACATACTTGCATTTTC
Source organism: Spisula solida (assembly GCA_947247005.1). Lineage (NCBI taxonomy): Eukaryota > Metazoa > Mollusca > Bivalvia > Venerida > Mactridae > Spisula > Spisula solida. The sequence goes on from OX365945.1 coordinate 57,605,123, forward strand.
GATACTTACGTATGTCTTTCCGTTTTCAACTTCTAGCTTATAGCTCATAGTTCCGCCATAAAAATGCGAAGTGCCTTGGACCAAAGTTGTTGTTAAGGCAACAGAGATAACTAACCATGATGTAAGAAAGCTAGCTGTACGATTAGAAAACATTCTGAAACGATAGAATGTAATACACATTACACATTGACGAACTTCTAATTTGCCACCAAATAAAATATAATATTATGCGATATATTCAATCAATAATCTTAAAGTTGTGTTATGTTTTCATTCCAAGCACAAATATATCGAGTTCCACAAATAAATCACGTATATAGTACTGCTGTACAAAATCATCCATACGTAACGGTTGGTGCGAAATGGCGTATGTGCACGTAGTACTCGTGCACGGCATGCGTGTATTCGAAATTGGTAGGAATGTTTACTTCGTGCATTGCCCTTCATGAAAGACAGTAAATTTGGCGAGAATGAGTATTGCGGAGCGCGCAAGCCAAACAAGTGTATCACTCGTCGTTTTTGAAATTGCGATGTGCTTAATTACTTGTGTTTTAGCGCAATTAAAAAAAACATGTTTCCCGTCAATATAGGTGGATATTATCAGGTTTCGAATTATTTGTATTCGACTACAAAGAGTTTTCCAAATAAATATAAAAAACAGGCGGCCAATTAGGAATTTGTTGGTGTGTACGCTTACATCTGACGGCGTTGGCGCGTTCTGTATTCTACTCATTATCGCAAAGTTTAATGTTTTTCAATGTAGGCAATCCACGAAGAACACATTCCTACCATACTCAATGCCGTGCACGAGTACCATGTGCACATACGCCATTTCGCACCAACCGTTACGCATGGATGAATTTGTACATGAATACGAGATTTCTTTCTGGAAATCGATAGATTAGTTCGTAGAATGAAGAAAAACACAATATTTATTTGTTGAATATATCGCTTAATATAATATTTTATAGAGTGGCCAATTAGAAATTCGTTGAAGTGTAGACTACAATGGTTAGTACCCGGTAACAGTTATTATAGTTTTATTGCATATTAAGCAAGTCTACGTTTACAACCGAAAGTAAATTAGATTGGTGAGTTATTCGTGTAAACATTCTATGTTGTTCAAAAATGTTTATCTCAAATAATAGTTTAGCTATGGTCATGCATTGCATGTTTGAAGTCATCGTCAACATGACTAAACACCAGCGTACTTGTTTTCTGCGGGACTTGTCTGTCGTTTCGTTGGCCATTATCGTGAAGAATATGTTGTTTGTTTTCGCTTGATACTTTCCGCAGGATATGCAGTGTGATCATCTACCGGAATTCATTGCTCCATATCGGTCTTTTTCATCGGATGAGACGAACGTGTCCGTATTCTGTTTGAGCCATGTCAGGATGGAGCTATCCGTCTCCTCGAAGTGTTACAAGAGCTGCATGAAGGTCACGCGTGGTCAAGGAAATGTTACGCGAGGTTTTGAATGGTATTTATATCTTAGTGGAAAACTTAAATATTTTGACTTAAGTTAAAAATTCTCGATGCACATATTTCCCGCAAATTGAAGAATAGCCCATGCTTCCTTAGTGAAAATTGTAGCTGTCTACAAAATGCATAAAATCTATGTAAAGAATTAATCATCTAGCTAACACTAAGATCTGAAGAAAATTCTTAGTTTTTACTAAAATGCTTTATAAATACCGGCCGTAATATTGCGAAGAATACCGGACAAATGAGTCCTGTTGTTCGCCTTCTCTTTGAAATGCGTGCGCGGTGGGTACCCGCTCGATCACCTTCTTGTCACAGTTACACCTTTCGAGCTTTCATAACTTCGATGTTCCGTCACTCGAAACAATTAAAAATGTTTAAAAAACACAACCGAATACTATTATATAATTTTGCATATTATTATTTATATTTTATAATGCAATGTGATTAAAATCAAATGTTTATTGAGGTTTAGTGAAAAGTCTTACCTTTGTGAATATGTAGATATTTTCGTATCAAACTTGCATTGATCTCTTCACAAATGCTGTTATTTTAAATAATATTGTATTATTATTGCGTATTAGTGAGTTGGCAAAGTTGATCTATTCAATTTAGCATCTATGTATGTCTGTATTGATATTCCACGGTATCTATATAGGTGTCTATTTTATAAAAAAAATAATCAAACGTTATAACAGTGAAAGTGCACATAAATTCCGAAATAAACTAAATTAAGTCCATAGCTTTTATACAGTGGTCATCAACTTGTTATCAGTATTAGTTCATTGACGAGATTATTTTTAGTGTAAGACGAAGCAAGGCTTGCTAATCAAATTTAAAGAATATTCGATATATTCGATTGTCATAAAGTTAGTACATTCAACCCGCCACCGTGACAGTTAGTATAGCATGATTAATTCGTCCGTGCTTTAGACCGACTCGACGTAATCCCCGGGCATCTGCAGAATTTTATGCAATAAACACTTGATCTTATGCGTATCAAATAAGAATTAAATATAAAAGAGAATGTTTCCGTGTCGTTTTCTTCTCTCTTAAAATCGTGTGCTGTAATCACGAGACATTGCCTTTATAAGAGGTGCGTTCGGGAAGTTTTGGGACAATTGACAATTTGACGTAAAATTTTCTGATAGTTTTCTATGAAAATTTCTACAACTGTACACGTAGCTACATGTTTAACATATTCATTATATATGTGCATACTAATGAATAGAAGAAACATGTAGCTGAAATTGTAGTACTTTCGTAGAAATCAAACAAAAATTTCACGGCACTTGTCTCGAAACATTCCGTACACCCTCGTATATATGAGCCAGTCTCCAGGAAAACCTGCTATTTTGACAAAAAAATTGATTTTGAGATTTTTTATTATTTAAAAAAGTAATCTTAATGAAGCAAAATACAAAAGAAATTTTGTTAGTATCTTGATTTTTAAGGAAGTTAAAGCTGTTTTGTTGAGGCCCTATTTAGACCATTTTTGCGTGACGTCGCAAACGTCATTCAAGCGTTATTCGACGTCGTTGTTACAAGTACTTTATAAATACTGCATTTTATTAATTCTTTACATAAACTGGTCAAAATGGTATCAAGTTTTAGAATGATGTTTTAAGTTTTAAAATATACATCCAAAATGTAAATGTTCACATTTAGAGAAAGGCTATAACTACTGTTTTAATCCACCAACTCCTCGTTTTTTTCAATCTGAGTACTTTTCTGAATAGGTCACCATAGCAAGGAAGCAAATGATTTTGACATAATGTATAAGACATTTTAAAGCTAAGATATAGTAATATATGAATAAATGACTTAAATTTAATCTATAGATATGTCATTTTTTCTTATTTGAAAGCTTTTTCAAAACCTTGTTACATGCGGTAATTACATAATGTCAATATAACAGGTTTTCCTGGAGACTGGCTCATATAAATATATAAATACATGTAGGTATAGAAAGTATGCCAATGAAGTTCGGAGTTGATTTGATCAATACTTATTATTGTTGAATTTCTGCACAGGAGACTAAAAATCATCTAATAAATAATAAATGACAATGACTCAACACAGTGACAAATTGAGTACCTTGGCATGAATGCTCAGATCTCTTCAATGAGTTTTATCTACTCATGGAGTTTCAAGTTGATATGTTCAAGTATTGAAGTGTTATGACATGATCCAGTTTTTAGACTTAAAAGTATTCCTGTAGCCTACAATAACCCTGTGTGTTCCCGGTAGAGCACCAGGTCCTGTAATTAATCATTTCAGCATTATTTTTATCCAATTCATGTTATCAATATAATAATGTCATACCGATGAAATAAAGTTTAGCAAGTTTTTTGGTGTACTAATAACGCATAAGATGTGGTTTAAATGTCGACCATGACCAACGTATCAAAATGCTAGTGGTCAATTTGTGTTAAGGTGATTTTGTGAAGTCATTACGTCATTTATGGAGAAAACACATGCAGCACGGGCAGGAGGAAATATGGCACGTGTAAAGGATGAAAACAAACACAATATTGTCAGTCTTATTCCACAACCAAATAAACCAGTGTAAAACTTGCATATTAATACATGGTTAGAGGTCCAAGAATGACGGTGAAACGATGTCAAATGGCAACTGAAATTGGAATACTGTCATGGAGATAAGGGGCAAAGCAATACATGTACATTTCAATGATAATGAATTGATCTTTAGTCGCCTTAAAATACCCTATTCGCTGGGCCAAGTTCAGACAAGCTAACAAAAACTACATCACAAGAAGTCTGAGATAGATCTCAGTGACGTCAGTTCACGAAAACAAATAAAATAGGCCAACTTGCTTACCTTTTATAAGTTATACGATGCTCTTTCATGATATACATGCAATAATAATGATATATTATATATATATATCATTTGCTATCTTTAGATAATAGAGATTAATCAGTGAAAATAACAGTGCAGTTTTCATTTTGTTATTCTCACTGTTTTAGAAGCTGTGTCGTTAACATACCCTCCCAATAATGTGGCGACAAACCAGCGTGAGTATATTAAGTAAATTTATTCACATTTTTGTCAAAATTACAGCTTGTGCCCCCCCCCCCCATCTGGAACCGCACATAGAAGAAATAGTTTATCAAAATGCTGAAACATCCTCTTTAAGTAGGCCTAGATGTTGTTGATCTTTTATAATTGAGTGAGTTTATTTATTTAATCCATCTACTTCGTCTATATGAAAGTGATTAGTCCTGAAGCAGTGTGATTTTGATAAGGCACATGCTAGGTACACTGGTGGCCACTATTAAAGGTTTTAGTTGTTCATAGTTCTAAACACGTGGATTTAAAATATCAAAAGAAGTAAAGAAGTGAATTCAATTACTTTGGGGGCATTTGATCTTGTGGACCATTTTATTTACGAAATCTAGGAAAATTTGAAGTATGTCAGTTTTTAATAAAGTGATATAATTATTAACAATAATAGACACTGTGTTTAGGGTTAAATAATTGGAGAGCGTTTTGGGATATATTCAATTTTGTTTAAACTTGGTGTTTTAACATTTCGTTTGAAGCACGACATTTATGGTCTAACGTTCATATAAAGATGGAAACCGTCGAGATGTATTCTCTAAACGTGTGAGCGTGATATGGTGTACCGTGGAGGACATCAACCACCCCAGTGACAAGTCAAGTGTTCTCGGTAGTATGGATAGTCATGTTCTGGACATGTGACAAAAAATGCCATTGGTGGCAGCATTGGGCGTGGGTCAACTTAAAGCCATATAATCAAGCTCGCAGGAGATCGACGCATATTACAAGCACAAGAGGTGTCCAACTTACATGTACATTTGAACAGTGTTTAACATCCGATATTTTCGTGTCGAAACGCTAAAATCGAAATGTTTCTATTCAACCGTGTATATTAATGTATCAAGTAACATATGATAACACACTGACTGTCTATTGTTATTGTAATTCAGTAAGAACCAAACTCATCAGTTTTGTAGGGGCGTTGCTTTTGGCCCTAATACAAAATGATGGTGTTTAACAATTCTCCGTCAGTAATTCTCAATATTCCGAAGTCTATGTGTGCAGGGTACCTCTATTATACTATATGGCATTTACCATTCACAGAAACGGTATGCTCTACCAACACCTCCAAAAAGCCAAACAGCGCACCCTCTGCAAAAATGTTGTTTTCGGTTCTGACCATATTGCAAACACATCCAACATTGAGTGTACAGGGTGCCCAAAAAGAAAGTATACAGTTCTGCGTCTATTTACCGGTATTAAATTTCTACATTCTGTTATCGCAAAGAATATTTGCCGCAGGTTCCTGCAAGATAAGCCAGGGCCACACATTTTACTTGAGGGGGTGTATGAATTACATGATACAGTTGATATCAAAGTAATTTCTAGGAAATTCATTTTGTACCACTGTTGTGTGACATGGCCCGACCACAACCCGGATCTAAATCATTGCGACTTCTTTTTTGTAGGGCTATGTGAAATTGCTAGTTGTCCAGCTCAAAGCCAACATACACGTCTATGCTCATGAGGGACATCAAATGAGAAGGTAAGGATATTAGTTAAGAAATCTGCAAATGTAATCAATAGTTTCAAAGAACGAGTGCAAGAAGGTAAACGTCAGAAGGGTAGACATCTTGAGAACGTCATAAATTACTGAAAAGACGGCACGGGCAAAATAAGGTAATTTTAGAAAATTTATATTTTTTCTAAAAAATATCCAAGTCATTATCTTGTACCAGAAACAAATTATATCTTTTGTCTACACATGTGCAGATGTTCTTTGCAATGTCAGAATAAAAAGGTTTGATAAATATACACTGACATCGTATACTAACTTTTTGGACACCCGTACAGTGTTACCTAACACGTTACTTTATGCGGTCCAAAAGAGATATTTCCTTTATTTCGTGTTGGCATGGATATATCAGATGTTCAATTCTGTGCCAAATATAAACATAGTACGCGCCAATACCCTGTGATCAAGCAGTAGGACTAAGGACTAAAAATAACCACAACCTACAGGTATATGAAGAACTAAGGTCTGTTGGAAGTTTGTTGTTGGGACAATAGTGACAATTATTGTTTCACACAGTATCTCGACAGTACATTAGTGATCCACTGTAAAAAGTTCCTCAACAATCCATTGTGAAGAGTTTGTGTCATTTCTCAAGTATCCATGGTGGACTGTTTCTGTAGTTTCTCAACAGTACATATCGATGATGGACAGTATACATGTATACCGTTTCTCTGTTATTCATGGATGACATTTCATGCCGTTTCTCAGTGATCTATGGTGGACAGTTTATGTCGTATCTCAGTGATCTATGGTGGACAGTTTATGCCGTTTCTCAGTTATCTATGGTGGACAGTTTATACCGTATCTCAGTGATCTATGGTGGACAGTTTATGTCGTATCTCAGTGATCTATGGTGGACAGTTTATGTCGTATCTCAGTGATCTATGGTGGACATTTCATGCCGTTTCACAGTGATCTATGGTGGACAGTTTATGCCGTTTCTCAGTGATCTATGGTGGACAGTTAATGTCGTATCTCAGTGATCTATGGTGGACAGTTTATGCCGTATCTCAGTGATCTATGGTGGACAGATTATGTCGTATCTCAGTGATCTATGGTGGACAGTTTATGTCGTATTTCAGTGATCTATGGTGGACATTTCATGCCGTTTCTCAGTGATCTATGGTGGGCAGTTTATGCCGTTTCTCAGTGATCTATGGTGGGCAGTTTATGTCGTATCTCAGTGGTCTATGGTGGACAGTTTATACCGTTTCTCAGTGATCTATGGTGGACAGTTTATACCGTTTCTCAGTGATCTATGTTGGACAGTTTATACCGTTTCTCAGTGATCTATGGTGGAGAGTTTATGCCGTTTCTCAGTGATCTATGGTGGACAGTTTATGTCGTATCTCAGTGATCTATGGTGGACAGTTTATACCGTTTCTCAGTGATCTATGGTGGACAGTTTATACCGTTTCTCAGTGATCTATGGTGGACAGTTTATACCGTTTCTCAGTGATCTATGGTGGACAGTTTATGTCGTATCTCAGTGATCTATGGTGGACAGTTTATACCGTTTCTCAGTGATCTATGGTGGGCAGTTTATGTCGTTTCTCAGTGATCTATGGTGGACAGTTTATGTCGAATTTCAGTGATCTATGGTGGACAGGTTATACCGTTTCTAAGTGATCTATGGTGGGCAGTTTATGCCGTTTCTCAGTGATCTATGGTGGACAGTTTATGTCGTATCTCAGTGATCTATGGTGGACAGTTTATGCCGTTTCTCAGTGAATCTATGGTGGACAGTTTCAGTGATTGGACTGTTTATGGTGTTTCTCAGTGATCTATGACGCACAGTTTATGTCATTTCTCAGTGATCTACGGTGCACAGTTTATGTCATTCATCAACGGTCTATGGTGCACAGTTTAAGCCCTTTCTCAGTGATCTATGGTGCACAGTTTATACCGTTTCTCAGTGATACATGGTGGACAGTTTTAGTGATCTATGATCAGACTGTTTCTCAGTGATGTATGGTGCACAGTTTATACCGTTTCTCAGTGATCTATGGTGGACAGTTTATGCCGTTTCTCAGTGACCTATGGTGCACAGTTTATACCGTTTCTCAGTGATCTATGGTGGACAGTTTATGCCGTTTCTCAGTGACCTATGGTGCACAGTTTATGCATTTTCTCAGTGACCTATGGTGCACAGTTTATGCCGTTTCTCAGTGATCTATGGTGCACAGTTTATACAGTTTCTCAGTTGTGTATGGTGGACAGTTTATGTCATTTCTCAGTGATCTATGGTGGACAGTTTATGCCGCTTCTCTGTGATCTATGGTAGACAGTTTATACCGTTTCTCAGTGACCTATGGTGCACAGTTAATGATGTTTCTCAGTGACAGTTTACCATGTCTCAGTTAACCATTGTGGATAATGATACAATCAAGTACATGTACTCCAGGGTTTCTAACATGCACCAGCCTATTCCATGAAATCTATGTTAGCAACTGAGAATATGATGGAAGCTCAGAGACGAAGGCAGTGATACGCAGTATCTCCAGATTATGTTTATTAATGTACATTGTATAGTGCAAACAAATTAAACAGGTCATCCACTTTTATGCAAGAATATATTACAAGCTTCTGGCGCAGAATACTTTGATTTCGACGAGATATTCTTGCCTTGCCACAAATTAAGATGATTGTATACGGATTTGTAATGCTGTCTGATTCTGAAAACATAGGAGTACGAAATTTAAATTATAGACGTGAAATCAACTGATTGATGCTAATAGAAGGTATAAGGACAATTTCATTTGTTTGCACTATATACCTGTATACATATCCTGCCAATTTCAGTATGATTTATCATAAGTATAGTGTATTATTTCCAATGCCTTTATGCATTGAATACAAGCTTCCCATTAGTGATTATGTGTGTCTTAGTGTATGCAATCATATCAACTACAGTAAAACCTCGGTAATACGAGCAGCGATTATTCGAGCAACCGGTCTAATTCAAGCAAATTTCATGTTTGCTCTATATTGTACATTAATTTATACCTCTAATTCGAGTAATGTTATAACGAGCATCCGGTCTAATTCGAGCGCAGGTGTTGGTCCATTCAACAATGTTCAACGATAATTAGTTACTTTATCTCGAGGCAATCATCCGTGCGAAATTTCACACCTCCGAAAAATTGTCAGATTTAATGTTGCTGCGGTTTGTGATTTTCACACATTGTGATTATCACATTTTATGACAATAGCGTAACCCCCAACACTTAAATCGGTTGTTTGTCTACGATAAAGGTGTCGAAAGGCAAGATTGAATAATGCAAATCAATTACGAGGCGATAATTATGAGAAATTTAATGACATGGTAAAACACAGTTACACTTAGTCTTAACATTAATTCATCATACAATTCTGATAATTCGAGCAACTGGCTTAACTCGAGCATTTGGCTCGTCCCGATGGGTCCTCGAAATAACGAGGTTTTACTGTACATTGTACTAATACTGAATAAAGTCAAATTTTTGTTCGTGATCACCTGTCTTAAACATCCACTCATGGCCACACAAGGTTTTTCTGTGATTTTACCTAGTGACATAGTTTCTGACCCCATATGACACTACATGTATATTGAACTTGTCCTAGATTTTGATAAGATAACCCTCGTGACGAAGTTCTATAATGATAAGGCTAAATTGTGACTTCAAGTTACTACACAGGTTTCTCTACGTTTAGTTCATAGTGACCTAGTTTTTGATCCCAGATGACCCAATATCGAACTTGGCCTAGATTTTGTTAAGACGACCCTTGTGACCAAGTTTCATAATGATGAGGCCAAACTTGTGACCTCTATTGACTACACAAGGCTTTTGTACGATTTGACCTAGTCACCTAGTTTTTGACCCCAGATGACCCAATATCGAACTTGATAAGCAAATTGTGGACGGACTAAGAGGAATAACAAAAGCTCACCCTAGGGACAGGTGAGATTAAAACAAACAAGACAGTGTTTATGTGAGTAGAAAGCATCCATATATTGACACAAAATAAACTGTATATCACAACATAATTATAAAGTCTGATCAAAATTAAAATAAGTTATAAATAAATTGCTTCAACGATTATCTTCAAAATTGCCTAAAATTGTTGGGCAAAGACATAATTTAAACAAGAGGGCCCAAAGGGCCCTAGGTCGCTCACCTGTTATAGCAGTACATGCAAGACCTGTAATTTGACCTAGTGACCTAGTTCTTGGCCCCATATGACGCAATATCGCACTTGACCTAGATTTTGTTGAGATGATCACTCTGACCAAGTTTCATAAGGATTAGGCCAAAATTGTGACCTCTAGTGACTATACAAGGTTTTTCTATGATTTGACCTTGTGACCTAGTTTTTGACCCCGGATGACCCAATATCGAACTTGATCTAGATTTTGTTGAGATGATCATTGTGACCAAGTTTCATAAAGATTAAGTCAAATTTGTGACCTCTAGTGTCTACACAAGGTTTTTCTATGATTTGACCTTGTGACCTAGTTTTTGACCCCGTATGACCCAATATCAAACTTGACCTAGATTTTATTGTGATGATCATTGTCATCAAGTTTCATAAAGATTAGGTCAAAATTGTGACCTCTAGTGACTACACAAGGTTTTTCTATGATTTGACCTTGTGACCTAGTTTTTGACCCCGGATGACCAAATATCGAACTTGATCTAGATTTTGTTGAGATGATCATTGTGACCAAGTTTCATAAAGATTTAGTCAAAATTGTGACCTTTAGTGTCTACACAAGGTTTTCCTATGATTTGACCTTGTGACCTAGTTTTTGACCCCGTATGACCCAATATCGAACTTGACCTAGATTTTGTTGTGATGATCATTGTGACCAAGTTTCATAAAGATTAGGTCAAAAGTGTGACCTCTAGTGACTACACAAGGTTTTTCTATGATTTGACCTTGTGACCTAGTTTTTGACCCCGGATGACCCAATATCGAACTTGACCTAGATTTTGTTGAGATGATCATTGTGACCAAGTTTTTTAAAGATTAAGTCAAAATTGTGACCTCTAGTGACTACACAAGGTTTTTCTATAATTTGACCTTGTGACCTAGTTTTTGACCCCGGATGACCCAATATCGAACTTGACCTAGATTTTGTTGAGATGATCATTGTGACCAAGTTTCATAAAGATTAAGTCAAAATTGTGACCTCTAGTGTCTACACAAGCAAATTGTTGACAGACGGACGGACGGACGAAGAGTGATCACAAAAGCTCACTCTGTCACTTTGTGACAGGTGAGCTAAAAAAAAACATGTTCTCCCTTTGATCAAGTGAGCAAAGCAAGACAGAAACAATTGTCATTATTTGACAGGTGAGCTAAAATAACGATAACCTAGCAATTAATTCAAAATGGTGTAATGTGAAAATATATAGCAGGGTTTCTTTTGACCCCTTTGCATGAGATTGATGATGGAAATGCAGGAGTATTTATTAAAATTAGAGATATCCTTGCTCAAACTTTTGACTCAAATCATTTAATTTAAATTTATATGCAGTTTTCACTGATTTTACTTGTATGACAATACCATGCATGCTTCTTGAGCAATTTATGATCCTTTTTAATGTAAACAACAAATGGGAAGATCCAGTATGTCAAAGAAATGTGTGAGATAGTATCAGCTTGCAATTATCCAGTCTCAAATGCCGTGAGTCTGCGTGTGACTCACACATGATGCTGGAGATCTGGCATGTATGGAATTAAGGTCAACTTTTCATTAAATCATAGGCATTTTGGCTTTAAAATCATGGTAAAATCCAGTACAAAATGATCGTCAAATGCAGCAACTAATGGACCATCCCTGTATGAAGATTCCACAATCTACCATATATATGTTTCCTTGCGATACATTTCGTATTTGAAGTCATTCCTTTCGTCGCAACTTTCATCATATAACAGAGCAATATAGTCAATCTCCAAATTGAACGATCCTTCAAAATCACCTGAGGCAATTGAGAAATACTTCACTTTGTCTGATTGTATCATTTCCTGTTGTGTCTGCACACGACCTTTGAAGGTCAACATAAAATGAGCCAGCGGAACCTGAAACACAGAAACAGTTTGTTTATTTGGGTTACTATTTCTCAACAATTTGTCAGTTACATTGTCAGTTACATTGTCAATGTAACGACGATAGCTTTTAGCTGATCAATTTATGATTCATGACTGATGGATCGGTTACTTGTTCATTTTTATGTACAAATTGATATACCAATGTATCGTCCATACTTGTCTTCTGATATATCAGAATTGTTGATATGACTCTGATCAAATCAATGACAGCTCTAGTACATACCGCAGATGATTCATCTCACCAGTTTTCCTATACTGTATCCTAACCAGTATGAACTAACCCTTCCACAAGGAACGAGCAACTTCTCAACATCGATATTATTGTCAACTTTTCAAGGAAGGGAAACATACCCAGATTGCTGGATTAAAAAACCCAGAGCCCTGACTAATGGACCAAGGCAATGGCTTGAAACACAGAAACAACTAGATAATATGCTATGAGGAAGCAACTACTGAGTACCAGTTACATATTGTTTGATCTTCATTTACTGAGCATTGGAATAGTATGACTCAAACGAGAGAGCATTGTTACTTTATGTCCCATCGAGGAATAAGTAAGTAACATCGTATCCTGTAATTACAACTATTTTCATACCTTAACATATTGCCAGTAAGGGCCTCCTCGTGTATACAGTGGGTAGGAGTATACGTCATAATAATTTACATCAAAGATACGATCCATATGTACTAATAACATATAATTACGACCATCTCCACGAACTTTCAGATAAATGTGACTGTATATTGACCACTCATACACTTCCACCTTTTCAAAAGCTTTCTGTAAAATAAGAACATATAATTTTTATTATAATAAAGTGTAAATAGATACTGCTGACTGATATCTAGTAAAGGTAGGTAATTCAACAGACTGCTATAATAGATGCAGTGATCTCCCTTGCTACTTTGTGCAGTAATCACTCCACTGCCACTTACAAGTTTATCAAACTCCTATGTGACGATCTCCCTTGCCGCTACACTCACAGACACTTTGGGTCTGGACCACGCCCCCCTCCCGCTACGTGCCTGGAAATATTTTTTATATTTATTATAGAAGAAGTTTATTTCAAATTCAATATTTATTATATATCCAGACCCATTCAGTAATCACACAAACATTTGTTGGATGTATTTGCTATTAATACAAAAATCTACGTAATTCCTCTACAGCTTATAAATTTAAGCTAGAGAGGCATTAACAAATATTTTTATTTGTCCCGGATACGTTTAATAATGTTTGTGTGATTAATGTATGGGTCTGGGTATACAATGTTGATGATAAAAATATATACAGGTGCATAGCTGGGGGCGGGGTCCAGACCCCAAGTGTCTGTGGCTACACTAAGTAATGAAAGGAGCAACAAGTAATGTAATCGCTGTGCTAAGTGTGACTATGCAAATTTGTATCTATCAATAATTGTTCTATTGTCATTTCAAAACCGATCTGAAAAAAAGTATGCTATAAAGCAAGTAATTTCTCAAACTACAGTTGATTTGAAATAAAAAAATTGAATATCAATAAACTGATGTGTCTGATAGAAATGAATGCCCCACTGGCAAAGCCCAAACCATTCTTGAGTTATTGTTAAGAAACAATTTGCAGTCTGCGAAATTATAATGATAGCACTTGTATGGTTATCTGAAGAAGTAATTGTTGATTCGGGCAAGCAACTTCAGCAGTAATTATGTACAAAGTATATCTATAGGTAAGCTATTCAATTTTGCCAATTTGTGCAAGTTGTTTAAAATCCTAAATTTACAGGCTGTATTAAATTAATTATAATACAGTCTGTAAATTTAGGACTTTAAACAACTTGCACAAATTTTGGTCCATGGTCCAACCGACAGACATTAGCAAAACAATATACCCCCTCTTCTTCAACGGGGGCACATTTAGGGGGTCATGGATCAATTATAGGCAGGGACAAAATCTGATGGCTATGCACTCTATATGACTCGCAAAAAAGGTGCCCTTACCTTGTTGAATGGGGAGGCAATACTACAGTATCCAGCTCTTTCAGTGTATCCATCTTTTGGTACCTCCTTATTTATGTATCCTTGAAATAATGCAGTGTTTTTATCTGTATGTTTTAAATTAGCTGAACTTTTCCCTTGGTCGGTATCACCATCAGTAGTCACAATCCATTCATCAATTCTATGCTGTGAGTCAAACTTTTCAAAGTATATAAAATCACCGTGTTCAGTAAGACTATCATGTATAGCAAATTCATCAATAAGTTGTTCTTTTAATACTGGTATATCTCGTTTGATAATTTCTAAACCATCGGACACTTCATCTAGTAATGTTCCTTCGTGTTCTGGTGTTGGTTTAGCAGGATCATACACTGATATGGTAGACACAAGCGGTGGTACCTTGTAACGTTTCTGATTCACCATGAGATCATGAGTAGTCTGTAGAAGTCCCTTACACTGTGACCATGTGTACAAACTATGAGCTAGATATTTTGAATTGTTCTTGCCAGGGTGGAAGTGTAGATTAAGAACTGTGGTCAAAGAATGTAGCTTTAACCTTGGCAAAACGATACCCCTCATTATCGCCATATCACATGTATTTGTATTGCTTCTTTGTACAGCTGCATAATAATTAACTGCAATAAAAAAGTATAGTACATCAAATCAGGCACATATAAAGACATTTGATACAGTTAAATTCACTAAAGGTTGATAGTGGAACAAGTTGGTATGACAAAGTTGGTATTGAAAGTCTTGACACAAGCAATTTATGGTTTAAACATATGAAATCAATTACCCAACCTCAAGACTGTCCTACAAGCATTGTCTGGAAGTCTGGTTACCAGGAGCTCGTTACTTAACCAAACCGCTATGGAGCAAAGCGCTATTGAGCGCTACTGAAGCAGTCTGTTGCATAACAAAACTCGGTAGCACTCGCCTAGTGTGTTAAGAAACAGTATGCTATCGGTGAGCACTGCTCGCTTGTAGCTTGTCAATGAATAAACTTAGGAAAGCGCTCGATAACGCAATTCGGAAGCGGCTTGGTAAGGGTTGCATAACCAAGTTGCTTCCAAATTGCGCTATCGAGCACTTTCCTAGTCCTACGTCTGTGTAAAGACACACTACGAGCGAGCAGTGCTCCCCGATAGCATGTTTCTTAACGATTTGCTATGCCAGCGCGTAACCTTGCTGATAGCATATAATTTTTCTGCTTTGTTAGCTTTTTTTAATCAAGCCGTTACCTAGCATAGTGCTACTGAGCGCTCGGTAGCGGTTTGGTTAGGCAATGAGCTCCAGGTCTAGAGGTCCGGTTACCGGACCCTAGCCACTTCAAACTGTACATCTGACAATTTACAGCAAATCTCTACTGTACCATTTTATAATTTTAAAAGGGAGATTTTTACAAAAAAATAACTTTAGCAACTTTAAGATTAGGTACGTTCGAACCAGAAAGTCAGATTTAGGGTACGTTTTAGCCGAGTAAGTTAATATCAGAATCGTTTTTAACCAAAACGAGGACGTTACCGAAGATTTGTTTACGAGTTAAATATGCAACAATATTAAGGGTTAAGATAGATTGTTTTAGAGATCCTGGTATGGTAATAAAGCAACGTTACAAGACTATTAAGCGTAACATTTGTTAAAAAATTACCTTTTTTTTCATGCGGACGAATTTTTTGTTAGAGTTAGCTCCCTTGATGTCCTTGTCTGCCAATGCACAAAATAATTTTAGTTAAACTTTATTTTTAAATATGAAAACAGATACTTAGCTGTTGCCTGCACGAGAAAATGTTTTCTATAAATTAAATGCATATTCAACATATTTAAACAGAGAACAAGTCAGTCAAAAAAACTTTTTTGTGCATCGCGATGTCCTTGACCTTATTTATTTGTGGATTTCCTTGTTTTGACGTATGGTACTTGTCTGACGTGTTTCTCTGTGTTTTATCCTTCAGTCATGGGAAATCGAGCGTCTATGCAGCTTCAGCAGGAAGAAATCAATGATATTCAAAACGAAACCGGATGTAAGAATTTAAATCGACTCTTAAGATGACGATTTTTCGATTAGAAAATGATTATTTTTGACAGATCTGTCACTTTCAGTTCATTGACAAATATGGTTGCAATGTGGGATGGTGAACTCATCAAATACAGAAATGGAGTTGATTTGATTGAGAATAAACCTTGTTAGTCTATCATTTTTAAAATTTAGCAGCACTGCTGGCTAGCCAAATAAATTATAAGATAGCATCTGCATTCCTAAAAAGTAAAAAAAATGCGACAATATCGTTAAGTTAAAAAAAGGCAGCACTTGGCTAGTCGTCCGGCACGGGACGACTAGACAGCGAAATTAGACGTCCGGCACCGGTTTGCTAGCAAACGCTATGTGCATTGGCTAGGGAATGGTCATTCTATTTCTATGCATTAGGCATCCAGAATTTCAGTTATTTTCTTGTGATAAGTATCACGTATGTTTCTACATGTACCTTATAATAAACTATGAATTTGGCAAGACATGTCAGTGCATTTATCTGCATCCATTTTGTGACCGGCCGTGTATCTCCGTATATTGTCTGCCAAATTGGAATTGAATAAACTGGCACGAACGAATGCGGAAATCTTTGTCAGGTTTTTAAAGCGCTACAAATAGCAATGTTGCAGCTGCATGTGGATAAGAAATGGCATTAGAAAGTAGTAAGGCTACTTACAGAATGTTGCATGACTTATAGAGTGTTTCAATTACAGTATTATGAGGATGGGGAAAGTATTACTTCATGCTGAAAAAATGAAATTGCTGTGTAAGGTAATTGACAGTTTGGAATGAGGTTATAATAGCGTGAAAACAATGTTGCCGTTTATGAATGGTATCATGGTAGGTCCTATTGTAAATTGTATTTAAAATAAGGAAATAAAAATTACAATTGTAAAGTGTGTTGTCATGAATATATGTGTCATTAATACTGCGAATGAAAAATAATTAATTGCCACATTAGCGTCGTTTGTGACACCTCAAATGTGGCTTTTTGGAAATTTCAAGGATCAAAACGCCTTCTCACGCGTCAAATGGAATGGTCCCCTTGGTGTATTGATTATTATAATATTTCATGTATTTGTTTTTATTTTCAGTTTCACATAATCAGATCGTAAGATTGTACAGCAGATTTACAAGTCTTGACAAAAATAACAATGGTTGTTTAAGGTAAGTTGTTTAGGTTTCTGTTTGTATATAATTAATATTCTAGTTTAACGTCATTTCCCAATCATTTTCGGTTATATGGTAGAATCGCCTCAAACCTAATATATGATGGCTGATTCACTTAACCACTTCCTGGTTGGTATTCAAACAAGTACCAACCTTTTCTAATACAAAGGAAGTAGCAGATTATTAATGTCAGAATTATGGCCCTTTTGCGGGAGACAAGCATTTGTTTAAAAAAACCTTCAACTAATTCAATGGTATTTTGAACAAGTATGACAAAGAAATTCATCTCTTTTCAGTCGTGAAGATTTTCTGAGAATTCCAGAACTTGCCATTAATCCTCTGGGTGACAGAATTGTTCACTCTTTCTTCTTGGAAAGGTGAGAGAATAAATATTTATACTACTGGTACAATCATAAACTTGAGGGTTGTCACAAAACTACTGAGTATTTTAACCATTTTACTACCTAAAATGAACTAAAGAGACTGAGCGATTCTAGTTTTGCACTGTACCTTGGATATGATAGAAAAGAAATGTTTATGCAATGATGTATAAAAAATGTACTTTGCTCTTAAAGTACAACGTTTCATTTTGGTGCGATCCCTGAGTCTCTGACTCATAAAAATGGCTTGGGACTCATTAAATTTTGGAAATACTTTATTTTTACATAGTGGGACTCATTGATTGTTTTAAATTGAGTAGGAAAGTACTCATAGTTTTCAAAACCAAAATCCAACACTGGAAGTCTACAGTCATCAACCTTGATAGCCTTCCAGTCTGATACGTCTTGGGTCAATTCCAGGCTATGACATTTCATAATCAAAGTTGTTAAGGAGTAGCCCTGTTTGAATCTTGGTTAGAGCACTGTAAATTTTGGAAACGCTTTTCAGTGTTTTGCACCCAACTAAAAGGCGAACTAGTTGGAAACCCAGAGGTAGTCTCACGTGTATCGTTGCTATACACCGGGCAAGGAGTCTATTCAGAAAGAGCTAGGGCAGCGCGCCAGGATTTTTGTATCACACAAATTTTCTGTCTCTTCCCTCGAAGCCAGAGGTAATTGGCCAATTAGGCAGAGATAAAACCAAGTGGCCATGCACTATACCCGTGTCGGGATAAAGGGTAGTCTCAATATGACTGAAATAATGTTGAACATAGGGACTTAAAGAAATATGGAAAACAATCCTTTCTGAAGTCATTTACTACAGTACTGTACTTGCAGATTTCCAGGGATTCACTGTTTTTGTGAATGTTTCCTTGATTAGAATGTGTATATTTTCTATCTTTCAGTAATGAGGAAACGGTCAACTTTAAACAGTTTATGAGAGTACTGGCCAGGTTCCGTCCTATCAAAACCAATGTCAACAAAAATAAACTCAACACTAGGGAAGAGAAACTGAAATGTAAGAACTTTTGTTCGTGATCAGTCATAATATAATAAATTGTTAACCCATTACTCCATAATTCTCTAAACTTTGTCTATTAAAAGATTTATGAATTTCATATATTATCATAAGGTCTCCAATAAATATTGTTTGTTTCCTCATCGGTGTCATTTAGGGTTTGGTATGTAGGAAGGAAAATATTTTTTACATAGTATACTTGTACATATAATTTATTTACGGAAATAACATTGAATGACTTCCACTAATTTCGCCCAGATTTTGTATCTGATTGCTGAATAAGAATGTTTGGATGGGGGTGATTTTTGCGGGTAGGTGGTAGGAGGGGAAACAAAATATATATCTTTATTTTAGGCCTAAGTAAAAAATATTCTGGACAAAATGTTTAATTTTGTTGATTTATCATGACTTTATTCCAGTTGCGTTTCAAATGTATGATTTGGATGGTGATGATAGGATCTCTAGAGACGAGTTACTGGCTGTATTACATATGATGGTAGGAGACAATATATCTGAAGATCAGGTGAGTGATAGAAATCTAGAATTGCCTTGTTTCTAGCAGGGCTTTTTTCCTTCTATAGTAGGGGCCGTTTACAGGTGGCTTCCCCTCTGGAAAAATATCTAAAATCATGCAGTATTCCCCTAAATCCAAGTTACATCAAGTTTTTTCTTCCCCTTTTGCAAAAATTATAACTTATTTTCCCCCAGATTCAAAGAAAATGCCCCTTTCCCTACTCTTGAAAAATAGCCCTGCCTAGCAGTTAGCATCTTCACTAGCAAAGGATTTTAGCATCTTCACTAGCAAAGGATTTGGTACCAAGAGCCTGTTCCAAATGCACTATCAAGCACTTTCCTTTGTATATGCAATAACACGCTACCAGTGAGCAGCGAGCACTGATAGAATACAGTTTCTCAGCACTTTTCTAGGTGAGTCGCCAGGTAGCTTATAAATTTTTCACATCGTCCACTACGTAGTGGTGTTTTGAAGCAAGCCATTTCCTAGCGTAGCGCTATCGAGTGCTCGGTAGCGCTATAGTTAGGCAAGGGACACCAGTAGTCTATTTTGGCAAAAAAGTGTTTGTCTTACATACATTTATATACACAAGTTGGTCAGGTCAGATTTATTTGAATGCATTTTGCAGTACATTTGTATATTTAATCTAATCCATGCCATATTTGTATTTCACAGTTGAACAGTATTGCCGATAGAACAATCACTGAGGCTGATGAAGATAATGACTCTATGATATCATTTATGGAATTTAAGAAGGTACATCATTTGGTATTTCATTCCTTTCAGTCATCCAATGTATCCAGTATTCTGACCCATTTACAGAGGCAACCCTCTTCAAAATTGCGGAAAAATTGTAATTTAGAAACTGTAGTTTTTGTTTTCATCTTTTCCCAAATTAAACTTGATTACCCCTTTTCACAGAATACTTAGAACTAGAAAGCATGAGGTTTTGGTCTTTACTGTTTAAAAACTGTCTTACAAAAATTATTTGGGGTTGCAAAACTGTCATAGGAAAGAATTTGGTGTTACAACAAAGTTGATGCAAAAGACTTTTGATGAAGTATTGAAAAATGTAATGAGTATTGATGGAAGTATCATAATTAATTTTAGTATATAATGCAGGTACTATGTTGTGTTGCAATGTAAAAATTGTCCATGTCTCCCACATATAGACCTATTAATTGGTGCTAGGTATAGATTTTGTGCTGGACGTCTGTCTGGAAGAATGTCAAAGTTTGTCCACGCTTGTTTTCCTTAACCATTGGTTTGATTTCAATGAAACTTTACGTGAATACTTGATACCAAGCATGGTTGTGCAGATTGTGAGGAATTTGAGATCAGATGATTTTTGCTGGAGTAATGGCCCTTTGCATTAGATATACATTTGTTGTGTCAAAAACCCCTTCTTATTATGTGCTAAGGCCTTGATTGTACTCTATCTGTAATTCTTACAGGTCATGGAAAGAGTTGATGTGGAACAAAAGATGAGCATTCGATTTCTCAATTAAGCAATATGTGTTGCCAATGAACTACTGCAAGAAAGAAACTCTACTAGATCTGTCACCTATCACATCTTGCCATCCTCGTTGAAATGTTTACATACATACTATGACACAATTATTCACAATCGAGACATATTTTGTACCAATCAGCTATTGAAATCAAATCAACCTCACTACTATGTCATAATGAGGATGTCATTTCTGGATTTAAATCTGTTTGTAATGATAGATTTTATATTTTTGTATCCATGAAACCAATATTAATGTTCAGAATTTGGGAAAAAAACAGGATTTGGAAAAACTTGAAATTTGAAAACTTAATTACGGTAGTGTATCCCATGCGCTGATCACAGGCTAAAGGGCTAGAGACATTGTATCAAATTGCATAGACTCTTACCATTGGTTTCACAGGCATGTTTCATTGTACGCATAGAGAGACACTTGTCAACATGATAGACACGTCTTGTTATTATCATTTTAATCAACATGCATCATATTGACAAAATTTGCAATTGTAGAATTTCATTTTTATGCCCCCGTATCGATAGATCGGGAGGCATATAGTGATGCACCTGTCCGTCCGTCCGTTCGTCCGTCCGTCCGTCCGTCCTGGTTAACCCAAATTGACCGTTTCTTCTAGCATCATTATGGCTTGCTGCAAAGCTTCCAAACTTGCATGGATGTTGTATATGAACACTCTCCACACACCTGTATCACCTGACCCTTTTTGACCTTCACCTTGACCTAATTTTGGACTTAGACTTATTTATGGACAAGGCTTCCACAGGGGGCATAAGCGTTTATTGAACGCAGTCTTGTTTTCTGTTGTAATTTAGAATTTCACTTTTTCTTATGAAATTTTACCCACTGTTGGTTAGTCATGAATCAATCAAAGTAAGTGTGATGTCACATCCTGTTGTTAGATTTGTTACAAGTGCAATATCCAAATAAACTCATGGACGGGCTTTAGAATTGCGCTAGGTTTTAGACAATTTAATTTCTGTTAGTCAGCTTGTAGTCCCATGTCGTTTTAGATTGTAACATTTGTTTATTCTCACTAGAAATGGCTTTTGTGCTTTAAAGACAGGGTACGCATATTTGAGGTGCTAAAATTATGTAGAACTTTATATGCTCCACTTTGGAAAATTAGGGTATTTTGCTTTCACATGTCCGTTGGTATGTCGGTAGTTCTTTTGTTTCATTATAATTTTCTAATTAGGGTTTCTCAGTACTAGAATTCTCTATCTTAGTAAACATAGTTAGAATTTCAGGTCAAGGTTACATCGATGGTCAGGGGAATTATATGTGACTAGGTCAAAGGTCAATATGACTAGGTCAATGTCTCATTAATTCATAAAACGGTTTTCTGATTGATAATCTAAAACCAAAGCCATTAAGTCTTGGATTATCAAATTGGAAATTCGGTAACCGATAAAGGCTATTGTAATAAGACTACATGTACATGCAGGTCACAAGTCAAGGGGGCATGCATGTCATTAGGCTAACTCTTGTCTGTACATAAAGGTATTTGGTTGCTAAAATTTGCAATGTATTCTTCACTATTATTAATACTTGTCCTTTGATAAAATTATGTGGTTGTGTTTTGAATGTTGATTTTTCTATGTAGAATGTATAGTTTGTCATGACAATTTCTATTTTGCAATAGCAGATACATTGTTATGGTTTTAGGGTATTATGCCTCCCTCATATAGTGGGGGGAGACAAATTGATTTTTCGCTGGACATCTGGATGTCATGAAATTGTTCCCCTTTAGCACTGGTCAGATTTCGATGAAACTTCGCACAAATTCTAGATGCCAAGCCTAGTAGTA
This sequence comes from Spisula solida, assembly GCA_947247005.1. Lineage (NCBI taxonomy): Eukaryota > Metazoa > Mollusca > Bivalvia > Venerida > Mactridae > Spisula > Spisula solida. The sequence goes on from OX365945.1 coordinate 57,627,724, forward strand.
TAACTTGTTAGACATTTAGGTCAGATGAGTTTACGGCCCCTTGTTGGAGACATCCATTTTTTTGTCAAATATATTTGTATTTTCATACATTATTCAACTTCCTGTAATTGCCGGTATGTTTGTCTTTTGTCTGGACTTGGCATGTGACCTATTTAGTGTATCCACATAATTGCTTTGTAGCCAACTTTGTTCATGTAAGCAAATTTTCCCCTTTTTGAAGTCCCATAAAGTGTTTTACTGGTACATGTACCGGTATTTAATTATAAAGAAATCCATGGAATTGCTGTTTTGACCACCATGTTTATTTGTATACAAGGATAATTTTTATAAATATACCAAGTCATATGTAGTTTCTATTTTATTATGTATATGCAGATATTTAACCAGCTTTTCTTGGGTAGTTGGATGGACATTATGATAACTGTATTTGTGCAACACACTTGTTTCTAACATATTTTAGCTGACGGGAACGTTTATCAACATGTGAAGTTAGGCACCTAGAATTTTCTTTTCTTAACATAGTTATGGCCTTTATTATCTACTATTACCTAGTCCTCTTCGCCCCAAGGGGGGTGTAGGGCATCCACAACTCTTCGCATCTAGGTCTGTCTTGTGCTGCTGTCTTTGCTTATTTCCATGACATGGAGATGGTCTTCAGTTCTTTTTCCATCATTCTTCTCCATGTCAGGACAGGTCTTCCCCTCTTCCTCCTCCCTTGACGGTTCCTGTCAAGGGAAGGCCTTTATTACACACCATATTTTTGTTGAATTTCAATGTTTTTGTATGTCCTACAATTTTGTATGTAATATGAATGTTATGTATTGGTATTAGGTGTGTATTGATGTATATATGTTGGTGTATGTTATATTATTAGTCATATCTCAGGAGTAGTGATTTGCCATGTTCAAGAAAATAGTACATTATTAATTGTTAATCCTGAACAGCTGATCACGATTTTATGCACTTGTTATGTAAGCATTCAGGAAGATATGTGATTTGTCACAAAATATCGGAATGAAAATTTCAACGTTAAAAAGAATACATTCAAACCTGTGTTAAACAATCAGTCAAGGGATACATGAGTCCTTTGAAAGCAAGTATTTGTTTGCTAGAGGGGATTAAGTAAATATTATAAATTGGCTTTTCACTGTTTAAGACAGGTGGGTGCTAAATTCAAATCACTTTTAATAAATATTCAACTGTAATACTGCACTTGTACGTAGGTCAAAAAGCAAATCTGTTCACTCATCAATGTGTGATAGTGTTAGTGCCATCATGGTTTCACTCAGTGTGCCAAGTATGGTTACATGTTATTGAGAAGGTTTCGTTGTCATTTTAGCTCAGTCTTTATTGAATATGAAACATTATGTCTTGTATTAGCTAAATAATCTCTTTACTTTTTTCTTGTGCAAAAAAACCTTGTGTGCAGGATTCAATCATTGTTCCATAAGTTTTCCGTATAAAAGTTGCATTTTAGAGTCTTTCCTTTAATGAATACATTTTTGAATGAAATATTTACTTTTGATCATGTGTAACTGTGGTAGATATCATCTTGTCTAACCATTCCTACTTTGAAGAAATGAAATCCATATTTCTGCTGTGTTAACAAAACAAAGACAAAACCATTTTCTTGTTTAATAAAAATGAATTATAAGTATATGTTGTTACAGAATTATAACCAGATGACGAATTAGGCAGGCAGCTGTTCACATTATTCGTAAAATTATTCTTATATAGCCAATGTCGGGAAACTTCACAGGAATGATAACGAGCATGTGTAGTTGTGTATCAAGGCGTTGTTTTGGATGGAAAGTGTGGGCAGAGTTATGACCCTTGTTTGAAAATCTGGTTTCCTTATTTTCATGTTTCTTGTTAATGCATGTTTACAAATTATTTTATGTTTTTTGTGCCATTTCTTTGCCACAACCGGCTGTTTTCATTGACTTATCTATCTTTTTTGCATTTCCTATTCTAAAACAATGAATTTTTTTTTTAAATTATTTAAATAAGAAACAATCAATTTTTGAGGAATATTAAGTTTTATTATCTATGAACGATTTTATATTCCATGTAATTTCTGTGATACGAACTCCAAACGTGTAATGTTTTGTGTTAATATGATGAATAAATTTTTTATATCACATTACAATGTTTGTATTTTTATTCTGCCATCTTTGGATATGCAGATTCTTTTTTGCACCGAACCAGTCAAGAAGATAAGATAAATTTATTAACGTCTCACTTTTGTACATGTTTGTTACAAATATACATATAAAATGATAAAGATATAAAACATGCACAAAACCACTCAATTTAGGGGCACCAACAGAACCAATTTAAAAATCCTGAAAATCATATGCGTTTTGACAATTTTTTCCAAACATGAGGCCTTCAACCACATTGTTTCCATATTTTACTCAGTTTTTAGCTCACCTGTCACAAAGTGACAGAGTGAGCTTTTGTGATCACTCTTTGTCCGTCGTCCGTCTTCAGTCGTCCGTCCGTCCGTCAACAATTGGCTTGTGTAGACACTAGAGGTCACAATTTTAGCCTAATATTTATGAAACTTGGTCACAATGATCATCTCAACAAAATCTAGGTCAAGTTCAATATTGGGTCATCCGGGGTCAAAAACTAGGTCACAAGGTCAAATCATAGAAAAACCTTGTGTAGTCACTTGAGGTCACAATTTTGACTTAATCTTCATGAAACTTGGTCACAATGATCATCTCCACAAAATCTAGGTCAAGTTCGATATTTGGTCGTCCGGGGTCAAAAACTAGGTCACAAGGTCAAATCATAGAAAAACCTTGTGTAGTCACTAGAGGTCACAATTTCAACCTTATCTTTATGAAACTTGGTCACAATGATCATCTGAACAAAATCTAGGTCAAGTTCGATATTGGGTTATCCGGGGTCAAAAACTAGGTCACAAGGTCAAATAATAGAAAAACCTTGTGTAGTCACTAGAGGTCACAATTTTGACTGAATATTTATGTAACTTGGTCACAATTATCATCTCAACAAAATCTAGGTCAAGTTCGATATTGGGTTATCCGGGGTCAAAAACTAGGTCACAAGGTCAAATAAGAGAAAAACATTGTGTAGTCACTAGAGGTCACAATTTTGACTAAATATTTGTGTAACTTGGTTACAATGATCATCTCAACAAAATCTAGGTAAAGTTCGATATTGGGTCATCCGGGGTCAAAAACTAGGTCACAAGGTCAAATAATAGAAAAACTTTATGTAGTCACTAGAGGTCACAATTTTGACTAAATCTTTATGTAACTTGGTCACAATGATCATCTCAACAAAATCTAGGTCAAGTTTGATATTGGATCATCTGGGGTCAAAAACTAGGTCACAAGGTCAAATCATAGAAAAAGCTTGTGTAGTCAATAGAGGTCACAATTTTGGTCTAATCTACAGGAAACTCGGTCATAATGATCATCTTAACAAAATCTAGGTCAAGTTCGATATTGGGTCATCCGGGGTCAAAAACTAGGTCACAAGGTCAAATAATAGAAAAACCTTGCGTAGTCACTAGAGGTCACAATTTTGGCCTACTCTTAATGAAACTCGGTCACAATGATCATCTCAACTAATCTTGATCAAGTTCGATATGAGTTCATCCGGGGTCAAAAACTAGGTCACAAGGTCAAAGTATAGAAAAACCTTGTGTAGTCATTATAGGTCACAGTTTTGGTCCGATCTTTACGAAACTTGGTCACAATGATCATCTCAACAAAATCTAGGTCAAGTTCGATATTGGTTTATCTGGGGTCAAAAACTAGGTTACAAGGTCAAATCATATAAAAACTCACAATATTGACCTAATCTGTAAAAAACTTGGTCACGATGATCATCTCAACAAAATCTAGGTCAAGTTCGACAGGTGAGCGACCTAGGGCCCTCTTGTTATCGGATAATATCCTTCAGGGAAGATTAAATTGACCATAACTTTGGCATTTCATGAGATATTTTCATCAAATAACTTTTATTTTGGTCAGAAATCATAGCTCTTTCAGAATAGAAAAATCCGGAATTCCGGTTTATCAGGAATATTGACACCCCTGTCAATTTGAGTTAAGAGAGACGAGACTGTACATTAAGAAGGTGATTATCTGGCAGGACTGGGTGAGGCAGTTTGTATGTTCTTCTAGTCAGATCCTCCACCAGTGGAGCTTGTCAGTTTCTTGTGTAAAGAGTAAGTTAGCACAGGGAGATACTGATCAAAATTATTATTTTATATGCTACAGATTAATCTCTGGATTCTAAAGTTGATAGATGGTCTTGAATAAGTTCACTTAAATATTTCAATACACTGTTGTTACCAGAGATTAGAATCTTCCCAGATCGGCAGACTTTGGTATCCCCAAGGACAGTTTTGAGATAGTTGTTAAACCAGGACTCATCTTCAAGAGGGGTTGTGTTTGTTTGTGATCGACCTATATTATCGAAAGAGGTGGTCATTCATGTTTTAACATGCCAGATTTCAAGGGATGAGGCAGTTGTGTAATACGGGTCTGATACCCTAGCTCATGTGCCCGATGTACAGCGGGACGACCACTGGGTTACCACCAATCAGTTAATCTCTTCAAGGGGTGTTGGCACTGGTCATTCTGTTTGATTGCTGGACTTTCAAAAGCTTACTGACATCAATCTTGCCCCTCACTGCCACATGTCCTACTGAATATGAGTCGTAAGTCTGTTTATCATTCATAATTATCTCCATTTATGGTTAAGTATGCACGGAATTCGAGGTCCATAGTGTGTCATTCATTGCGGAGTGAGTATATAGGCTTGCTTGAAATATCCAATTTTTGGGGCAATAAGGATGGTTCGTTCCATGTCCGACTCTTGCTTGGATGGCTTGTCGCTGCCGTCGTTTCTTTGGAGTGTCTTTGCGCTACAGTATTTGCTATCTGAGAGGACTGGTGCCATCAATAATGGAGCACTGGAGGTATTGTGTATCTTAACACAAGTAGCTGAAACACAGTAGCTGGAAGAGTTTCTACATGATCCTGGTTGTTAATGTGACTTGTATAGCACAGAGAATTTCACTTGATCCTGACCTTCATGCATGAATGTATAACAATGTTTTTGCGCTGAATTATCAATTTCTGTGAGCATATAGTGCAATTTAGAGTGTGTTTGTTTGTTTGTTATACTCAATGCTAATAAAAATATAAAACCCGTGTTATAAATATAGACAAGACATCAGCTGTTAAATTAAAATAGAAGGTTGAGGATCAACTAAAATTCTTCATACCATATCACAGGTACCATGGATCATTGTGAAAAAAAAAATTCAATGCTACAGTTACCTGTGACCTGTATGAATTAGAATAACAATAAGAATATGTATTTGTATTCATTTTAATTGCATTGTCATCTTACGAAGAAGCAAGAATAGATAAACATTTAATGTCATACGTAAACTAGAATCACATGATGACCTTTTAAAAGTACACAATCTCATACAGTGTTTTAAATGCAACACTGCCCTGACTTGCTTCATTAAATTAGTGAGTTAGGACAATTTCGTATTTAGCCCACGACGTGTCAACTAAACTACACTATAATTGTTACAACATCAAATTATCAGCATTTACATAATCACACAAGCATTGAAGACTGCATACAATAGCACTTAATAAAGTGGCACAGTTTTATTACATGAACAAGTAGAGACAGTACATGTAACGTAATATGACAGTCACTGAATCAATAAAATGTATTTACTGCATTTTCAGATAAAAATGGAAAAATCACAATATATGGCTATGGTTCGAGATACTACAATATTCAGCATGTTAAATTATGACTTAGAATGTACACATGAGAAATTGGGTAAACAGAAAAATGTTCAGTTTTACAATTATATATTAAAGTGCCAGTGTAAACCAATTCCAAAATTATCATCCACTTATCATCTCCCCCCCCCTATTTTTCAGGTTTCCCCCAACTATTAAAATGTTTTGTTATAAATAAATGTAAAACAGGAAATCGGTCGCAATTGAAATGATAAACACTCGGTCATATATCCAGGGTTCCTACTAAGGCATAATACCCAATCCTGAAAATTAGACGCAAGTCTGTTTGAGTGCAATTTGCACACATCCCTACACCAAAACACTGTTTCAAACATTGTTCTATTGTTAAATCTACTGTCTCTGGTTAAATTCAGCTTAAAAAACCCATAAAATTACTCTTTTTTTTTGCAGAAGGATTTCATTTTTCCTAGTGCCGCAAATCCAGATTTTTTTTGGAATTGTAGGACCCCTGTATATGATGTTTTCAAAATAAAATCCTATAAGATGATAATCTTGAAAGTGGCTTACCGGTATATTGGCTTAAGAAGGCATTCAGTATAGTATACATGTAGGCGCAAAGTTCATTTAACACAGTATATTTCCCTTTCCAGAAGTACCCCCAATATATCGCTTAGTTTTCAGATGCCACATTGTTTCGGCCAATGAAGGTATCAATTTATTTAATGTTAAATGAACTTGCTAGAGAAGAGTGTTAACATTTTAAGCACAAATAAAGAATGATTTAAATGTATGAAAAATTTATCAGTCGGTACTTCTACATCATGTGGCCTCAATAACGTCATTTTAGAGAACAAACAATTTAATTGTTTAAAATAAAGAATTTAAGATCATCTAGAACAATGATAATTATATTAAATCTACCTGATTATGTAGGATACAAGTTGACTTATCAGACAGTTTCTACAGAATGAAAGGTTTTGGATATTAGTTAAAATGAGTTTTTCAATAATACATTGTTGGTCGCCTTCACTTAGTGTCAATGAAAATGTCACCAAAATACAAATTTACTGTAAATATGGGGAGCAATGTCCTTGAGATAGACAGGGTGTTTACTTTGGCCTACCCTTCTAGGTTACTGCTTAATTTCTCTGAAATCCAATAGGTTCAAATAGACTGTGGCTGCCATCAGCATCAAAGGTAACTTCCGACTTCGACTCTATGATCAGGGGTATATATTAAGTCTGTTGAAAGAACACGTTTTGAACAGTAGTTACCAGTAGTATACTTTGAATTGGTTCAAATACTTTTAAATGGCACAAACTCCACATGCATATTAACCAGACAGATATTTGACCAGTTACATCTCAAACAACATCACATTAACCATTCCTGTACTATTGTACTGTACCTCTTATATCAGAGACACAAAATCATATCCATATATCAGTACGGTCCTATTTTATCCATACATGAAACTTAACACATAACCATAATAATATATCTTATATGTTCTTGAAAACAGTTTTTAACTAACTTTTGAGTTGGGTCAGCTAATGAAAACATGTTTTACAAATAATTGACCAATCAGCAATGAGTATACACACCATTCAGAATAAATGTGAAATCAATCATAACTCATAAATTTATCAAAAATTTCTAGAAATCGGTGACACAGCAAAAACCTAATATACAATGTATGTGTATTGGTTATATATATTAATACCAACACTTCTTTGAATATATGTGCCAGCCATGTATTTATATGAGAAAAGAAACGTTGCATCTCTGCTTAATTTAGTTCAAATACTGTAAATCATTAATATTTGATGGGCAATTAACTTTCACAAATAATTCATGGAAGATTAATTTTTATTAATTTTAAGGATAAATTTTATCATAAAATAAACACACCATAATTATGCAATCAACGTTTTCTTCCCAAGTGCACATATTTAAATCCAAGAATTAACGACCCAGATAAATTTCCATTTGATTAAAATCCATGAAACATCTACAAAAATCAACAATTTTACAGCACTGGTCTTGTATACTGATGTAAGGTCAGAGTAATAAATCATTAACTGGCAAGTGTAGATAATTTTTATTTAAAGATTAAGTCCAGTTAATTTATGAGAAATAACACAACGAAACGGTCACAATGAACGGTGATCACATGATCGTTATAGCGTCACCGTCTTCAGGAACTTTTTCCGCGTGTATGACATCAGAGGTCACATGATGTTGGGACCATCATGTAGAACTGGATACCGCCAGTTTCTTCAAATGTTCCATGAATACCTGTAGACTGACATCATCTGTGAGTACAGCAGCACTTCCATCCTACAATAAAAAAACAAGAAACCTGTCAAATTTTGTTGCAATTATCTTTACATGAAGTCTGCTATTTTGTCATTCCGGCACTGACAGGGGTAGTAGTCAGCGATACAGACGTATGCATGAGCGTAACATTCATTTGCAAAATATAAATACGACCATAACACGATAAAGTCCCAAATTTCAACAATCATGAGGACCAGGCCCCAACCATGATCACCAACTTCAAGGCTTGTGTTTGTATCATCAATTCAAGCCTAACTATGCCCCTGACTTATCAAATTTGTGTATCATGTGTTTAAGCTAGTGACGGGAAACATTTCAAATTTCGCGATTTTACAAAATACCCTAACATTTCCTCAAGTGAAAATTACAGTGTACAAAGAATTCTACTAACAAGTAAAAAAGTTTTTGACCCATTGAATTATCAACTTATACAGTATATATAAACGTCATCTGAAAAAGACGCCCTAAGTTACAAAATTAAATTACTCCTCTGTCTAAATTAAACAGACCAACTATACAGCTTATTACTTTGAATGTTACAAAATTCATAAAAAATATATTGAAGTGTTTAACATATGATTTTAATTTTACCACCAAAACACCTTCCTGACTTCTGAATCAGAAATGAAAATAATAGGTGTAATTGGTTCTCTTAGGCATAATTTTCCTGCCAGAAAGACTATTTGTGTCATGAATTTAGGGGGTGTACCCCCTACTGTATGTCAATTGTTATAGTTTATAGGTCTTAACTCCAAAAGCTGTTCCAGACATTCTAAAGATACAAATCATGTACAGAACATGTGTCCACCAGGAACTTTAACATTCAGTATGCATTAATTAAATTATACACAGGCTTTAACATAGATGAGTCCTCCATAATTATACCAATGAATATGACTTTCATCCAACGATACATGCATTACAAACTTACCACATGCATACATCATAACAACCTGGGGAAATGAAATATTATACCATACAAACCCAATTCTAAATCTTGTACCAAGCGTAAGAACTAAAATTTATTCATCAACTACCATAATCCTAAGCATATACAAGGTCATGCATTTTAATTTAAGAATATAGAACAATATGCATATAGTCCCAACAACCATAAATATGTATAAACGTCCCCAAGCAATCTTAACTCTAATATAGGGATAGTTTTTGTAAGCAAATAAATTACTGAACACAATTTATCTGTCATACACATCTTTAACATTAGAACGTTCAATTTTATATGAAGATTTTGTTGTTTATATTTATTAACCGGAAGAAGCCATAAAAACAAAGCATTATTAATGGATTCTAAACATAAATTTGTCTTATGTGCTTTTATGATCATTTTGATATGGAGTTCACAAATAAATTCCAAAAATTCCAACTTAAAAATTCTGTTTGACATAAATATTAAATTTAAATACCGTAATTCATTAATAACTAAGTATAAGGATCAATATTGACTTAAGTAAAATATTAAATATTTTCTGGCAAAGAAGTACATGTAGTCTGTTCTCATTTAATTATGTGTTATTAAGTGCCTTAAGTCATAATGAATTATAATTAAAATGCTGAACTTAGCACTTTAAGCAAAGGACATTCCAAACCATGTAACACTAACCCACACCTCCATATAAACCAGGTAAGAAATAAACCAATAAATACAGTTACCTGTGGACCCCCAGAGTCCCCGGACATTGGTATCTGATTGAAATAATTGTCAAATAAGCATCAATATAACATAATAGGGGAATGAGTAAAATTGGAAATATATTACGTAACTGAAGAAAAATAAAGAAAACTCAAAAATCAATCAGATGCACTATCAGTATAAAAGTATGTTTATCAATTGAAGTTGGGTTTTTGAGTTTAATGCTGTTCCACAACAATAAGTCAGTTATACATGTATATGCTTTTGAATCCTGATTTGTAATTCCTAACCAGTACTTAACTAACTAGTCCACAAAGAACCAGCAATTAATAGTTTCATTTAATTTTCATGCAAGGGCATGACCTGTCTTGATCATGATCAAACCTGATTGCCGGTTACAAATCAAGCACATAACCACTCAACCATGACTGCATCTTTTTTTTCAATTTAAGAAAATTATTCAATCAAGTAGAAAGGGGCCCATTCAAGAAACATAACTCAGACTAAAATTAAATTAACTAAAGAGAATAGTAGTTACACATATGACAAACACCATAACCATTATGTATACAGTACATGTATATGTATTAACTAAAGCTTAAACTAGCATCAGACTCAAATACATAGAAATGTAGATTTAGAGACATATAACAAGAATTTATTAGTATAGTGAAAGAAAATACATGTTATTTAACAGGAATTGTTTCACTAAAATAATGTTAGAAGCACAACAAGAGTTTACACAAAGTACTACAGTGCACGTTGTCAAATGGTGAAATCATACGATAACTAAGACAGTGAATTAACGAGATATCACAGGATGGCAGCACAGTACTAAACTTTTACTCCAAACATCTGAAGGCATTTACCTACAGTTTCCATTATAATGATAAAATACCAGTTAAATTGTGTACAGTGTACACCATCCCTAAACCAGTTATTTGAAAATAATTTGTGATTGGCAACCATAATGTATCTTCATTGAAATTATAAAATATGTAGAAATTTGCATGAAAATATTTTAGAAGCGCATAAGCGTACCACTATGGAGTTAAGGGTTGTTATATCTACATCGCAACATGTATTAGATTAAACAGTATATCATATTCCACCACAGAATACCGGTAGATTTAACTAAACAGTTCAGCAAGCCATGCTCAATAGACGATTTAAAGTACAATAACAGAGCAGTTAAGTCAGCCATGCCGAAGGGATGAATTAAAGAACTATTACATAATGTACATGTATATCTAACTTGTGTGTTGACTATTATATAGACTATGAACACAATTGGCAGAGACCTAGGTACTGTGTAACAGTTTTATCAGAGCATTTTAATACAGAAATCGTAAACATATGCTCAAATTTAATTCATTTGAATTCTTATAATACTGTAAAATCATTAAATAATTTTCGTTGATTTCGTTGTAGAACGTGACTCCGAAATCTAATCCCCTAGATAAATCGACCTAATACAGAACATAGGTTTACCCTTCCACGTTTTGTAATCCACAAACTAACGACCCCGCAAAAATGCATTTTTGTCAACACCCTGACCTCGAAATGTAATACCACGCAAATAATTATGTAATTTTACAGTACTACACATTGTGGTAATGGGATGTGCAATGTTAACCATGATTCAGCTGATGAACTCAATGGGATGTACAATGTTAACCATGATTCAGCTGATGAACTCAATGGGATGTGCAATGTTAACCATGATTCAGCTGATGAACTCAATGGGATGTGCAATGTTAACCATGATTCAGCTGATGAACTCAATGGGATGTGCAATGTTAACCATGATTCAGCTGATGAACTCAATGGGATGTGCAATGTTAACCATGATTCAGCTGATGAACTCAATGGGATGTACAATGTTAACCATGATTCAGCTGATGAACTCAATGGGATGTGCAATGTTAATCATGATTCAGCTGATGAACTCAATGGGATGTACAATGTTAACCATGATTCAACTGATGAACTCAATAATCAATATCTGTCTCCTATTTGTAGTTGTAAAAGTAGCATTAAGAATTTAAATATGAGCGTAAGTTTAAGATTTTTGATAAAACAGTACCCTAGAGAATGAGAGAAAGATTATAATATAGTACAATTGTTACAGACACTAATTGATGACCACCACAATATTACAATATAAATACTGACCCCTGCTCCTCCCTAAAAAAGAGTTAAAAGGACCATACAGTTAACATAATTGCATATATCACAGACACATAGATAATCTTCAAACTAGATGTACTAAGACCATCACATCATACGATTATACAACTTACATACGGTCAAACCAATATTATGCACCTATCAATATTTTGCCCCGGGGGACCAGCTAAAATCGGACTAAAATCTATTTTCCAAGACCCGGAATCAATCGGTGAGTCAAATTCCCACTTATTGGGAATCGTCATCTATCTAAAGTTCCCTGTAAGCCCGCCGTTCCACCCTCGCTGGGGCAAAATATTGATAGGTGCATTAGTGGTCACATGTAGGACTGTAATTAAAGTCACATAGTACAAACATGTTATTTGATTAAATGGTAACATGATTTTGGGTACAATATTATATAACCGAGCTCAAATAGCAACCAGTCTCAAAAACTTCATTCTAAACTTGCTTTAAAAATTGACCAATGGTTTGGCTGAATTTAAAACTTGGTTTTAAATGGACAAATGATAAGGCTGCATTTTAGACTTGGTTTTAAAATGGACCAATGGTAAAGCTGCATTTTAGAAAACGCACCAATGACAAAACTGCATTCTGAGACTGGTCTGAAAGTAATTTTAATTAAACAGCAAACATGCTATGTATGGGAAAACAAGCATGTTTAATGAACATTATGTATTGTTTGTTAGAATGACAATTATACATTACTTTAGAAGCAATGCTCAAACTAAACAACAAACTCCAAACGATAAATGAAAAAAAACCTATAAGAATTGGATAAGATGCAAAATGAGAATATGCAAGCAATTCTGAATGCTTAACTCTGGCATACATGGGATAACATTACACTGGAACCCCCTTGAATAAGAATTTTGTATAATATCAACTTAGGCATTGCCTATGGTGGGCGATTTAAATGTATATATCACTTTTTTGGTTCACAACATTTTTCAGTTGGAAAGGTTTTCAGCATCAGTCAATTCAAATGTCAAATATGTTGTTGAATATTACAGGAAGTTTAAAGTATCAGTATTTGTCATTTTTTTAACAAGAATCGGTCTAAAAATTTCTACAGATTTTAAATATAATCAAAGTCATCCAGGGTTCCAATGTATATAGAACAAGAATAATGTTATACTTACAGATCCATAAGCATACATGTTATTATGCGTCTGTGTTGGGTTCACTCTCGATAGTAAGAATCTTGCCTGAAAAAATACAAACATAGAAAATATACAAAATGCACTTTTTCTCCCAATATTTAGATAATCCATTCTCTGTTTCAGATTTTTTAATCTTGTTGAAGTCTCATTGGTCCGCATTATTCAGTTATATGGAGTCTACCCAGTCACAATATTCTGACACTGGGTAAACCAGTAGTTACCTGGTTGAACTAACCTATACATTCACAACAAGAGACAAAATGTCACAAAATACGCTGTCTGGGGGCATGGTGAATGAAAATAAAACAATACAACTTGGCTTATTTCTCACTGTTTTGGTGATTCAAGAGCCATAATCCAAGAAGGCCTGTGCCAATTGGGCCTATAATCAAGCATGACCTAGATCTAGATATTGTGCCCGTAAACATCGTCACCAAGTTTGAAGGCGATCAGATGAAAACTCTTTGAATAAGAATACAGACAAAATTACTGGATGCTGCCACGCATCCGCCAAGAGAGTTCACATATCAATATGTACAATTTTCAATGGGCGTATAATAATTAATCGCAATAAAAAGTAATAAATAAGCCATATTTAACAGAACATACCTGCGAGCCACCCGCTGCTGTATCGATATATCTTGGCATTGGGAATCTGGTCTGTAGAATCTCCTGAGCATCATCAACAGGGGCTTGAAGAAGTTGCTTAAAGTTCTCATATTCTGGTAAATCTTGGTATTTTTGTTGTCTCCATTGATTGATAGTCTGATAAAGGTGAAAGAAACTTGTTTGTAACATAATCAGACGTTCTACAGAGCCAAAATGCCCAATCCTGAAAAAATCTGTTGCATGTCTGCTTCTGGTGCAATTAGCACACATCCCTACACCAAAACTCTGTTTCAAACATGGTTCTATCGTCACAATTCAGCAAATGATCACAACTCAGTCAATAATTGGTAGTTTTTCATCAAATAACTTCTATTTTCTACAGAAAAGTTCCTCTTTTTCAATGCAGCAAATCAGGATTTCCGCATTATTCCGAGTTGTAGGGCCCCTGATGATATATCAATACCTGTGTAGTCCCTAATTAATCCAAGCCTATTTATTTCGAAAGAAACAAAAATGTTTGGAGATTTTGAATTTATTTGCTTGTTCAATTCAGAGTCCAAAAGGTTTAAACCTTAAGAAAAAGCAAACGAAAATCAAGATTATAGCAAAAGGAGCTATTAATAGCATGCCATGTTTTAACCGTTATAATATAATTGGTTTGAACTCATGGTTCCATGCACTCTATTGTTGTCACACAATAAATGGTCTTACCTCTCCGTGATATATAACAATTTGGAAGAATGTATCCATCAATAGTATCCTATCTGGCTGTATGCTACTTGTGTCCAATAATACAGGCTGAAATCATATACATACATGAGATATTAAAGATTAAATTTACATACAAGCAAAATACTGTCATTAGATTGGGAAAATGTCAATACTGTCAAGTTAGTAAAGTGGAAATATAGGTGAAATAGGCTATTAAGGCAAATTTAGGCCTATCAACAGGCTACAATGAAATATATAAAGTCGCTTATATTACCAAAAGCTCAATTCAAAATTCACTAACTTTTCAACCCTAGGAAATATCCACTGAATTTACAGTATAGAGACAAGTCTTATACTATCTTTAAAGTAAAAAAGTTTTGTTTTATCTGCCAGACAAAAACATTTATCTGCCAGACAAAAACAAGACCCAAACTTGACTTGAAACATGTTTATTAATTCATTTTCATTGCATCACAGGACATGCATGATTTTGCTGCATACCTATCATAACATTGTTCCATTTCAAACGTGGCTTTTTGGAAATTTCAAAGGTCAAAACCTTCTACTCCCAGACTAAATTTGGTAAATAAATATCTCACCTCCGGTGTCCCACTAAAAGAATATGCATACAATATTGGTTGTATCATAATTAAACTCTGAGTAAGGTCTTCTATATTCAACATATGCCTGAAAAACAAAGTAACACAGTTTATTGAAATGATATACGAAATACGTAAAGCAAGACTGACGACATACGGGACCTCCCGTACTCGAAGCGGATGCTTTACCAATAGGCTGTCGAGGAGAAGCGGATGCTTTACCAATAGGCTGTCGAGGAGAAGGTTAGAGCACAACAGGTTGTACCAAAGTAACTCATCAACAGAATTCGATTTTTAGCTTTAAGTTCTGATTATTACAGTAACTTGGTAGCACATAAATCTTGATCTAAGAAGATTTTCTTCTTGAATTCATATTAAATGGAAGTCACTCAAAATTATTTCAATATGCAAGTCCAATTTTTTGCTGAATTCACTAATTAAATAACTAATTGTACTAGTATATTTTTAGTTTGATGTTGATTGGTTTTTTTAGTGTAACGCCGTTTCTCAACAATTTCCAGTTATATACAGTGGCTGGTACCACCAGAACTAACATTCCTTTCAACAAGGAACCAGCAACTTGTCCACATGTTGAGAAAAAATCACATTGTGGTGGATGTTTGAATACAATACAAGACTAGCATACCTGTAATATGATGTTTCATCGGGACTATTATTGAAGACTTGTAGAAACTGTGAACGTCGTAAATGAAACATAAATTGTGGATACAAGGAGAAATTCTCAGAAAATCTGAATGAATTTTGATCATCTCTGTGATAATCCCCGAACTTCTGGCACTGAAAGATAAATAAACATGACCTTCACAATCCAGTTGAAGTAGGCATTAATTATTGTGATTTGTGAAGCACTTACTTTACATCAGAACCACAATGATTTTATTTTTGCTGTTCATTAAGAATGGAGTTCCACACAAAGTCACAAAATCTGGGTAAATATTCTTTCATATCATGGAACCTTCGACCGCAAATTCATAAAACAGAGAAATAAGACTGTACCAGTAACCAAAATTTGTGAAATAAAGATCAAGCGAAAAAATAGTGATTTATAGTAGTCAAGCTAAAATGGCGTCAGAACACACAATCAGGGGTTCCTCTAGCTTCTGAATCTGAAGCGTCATTTTGATACTTTTGACTAAATTTTACTTATTCTATAGGCAAAATACCCGTGATTTTAAAAGAAAATGACCTTTCAAACCAAAATCTTGAAGGTCAAAATGCAGCTATTTGGAAATTTCCAGAGTCAAAACCCCTACTCCCGAGTCAAACAGAACCCCCGACAATGAACCTAACTTGAAATATTGTTATAAAGGACATGTATTTTTAAATTATTAAAAGGTTAACATACCAATCGTATAAGCATTCTATCAAGCCAACGTAATACATCTGGACCATCGTCAGTCTCTGCTCTAAATACAGCTGTTCTAGCCATAAGTACCGCAGCAGCTTCCTGGTCAAAACCAGCTGATATATGCTGTATATTTGTACTGGCATCTGCCCAGCTGTAATGTGATGCATAAAGATAGTTAAATCATAGTGAATTGAGCTTTGTAGAACAACCGAAATAAGAGATGTTTGTAAAACATGAATGCCCCATGGCAGCCCAATAGTCAGAAATGGTAAATGTCACAGTGACCTTTCACCTGCTGACCTCAAATCAATAGGGGTCATCTACTGTTGATGACCAACCTCCATGGTAAAGGTTGAAGATCCTAGCGCAAAGCGCTCTTGAGTTATGTGCAAAGCAATATACCCGATACCCCCTCATCAAAGATGGGGGGCATAAATATAAGCATTTTGCAGAACTTGGTATTTGTTCACTAGTTTTCCATAAATTTTGTACTGGTCATTTTGAATAGACCAATCATCAGTGGTCAATCCTCTAAAATTTAGCGGTACATGGTACCACATGGTTGCATAATCCAATGCTTTCATCTGAAAACCTTTGCCAAACAAATTTCAACAAAAATTAGGCCAAGCAATATCTGAACCAACAACGGGTAGATTGGCTTAATTAGATAATCCGAAAGTAATACTATCTGAAAGGTCTAACACATATTTTGAAGAAATCAGAAACACATGAATCTAACTTAATGAGTTACCTTCTTTAAGTAAAGATTTTTATTATTTATTTAATCAACATTAGCTAACTATGAAATACTGTTTTGGAGGTTATTTGACTTACTTTCTAGCCACAGTGGTCACTCTGACACGTCGCTGACCACTTGAATGCTGGTATTGTGAGATAAACTGTATATAGCCACGCCCTCCTTGTGGTATTGGTGCATTGTGCTGTAAGAAATGAAATTCAGTAATAAGAACTTTTGCGGTATGATTATTTATTACAAATTTTTTTTTCCAAATTGACTACGCGACCAAGTATTTATGAACTTTTTACTGTGACTAAATTAGGTACAAGAATATTAACAAATGTAAAAGGCAGAAATTTATACTCAATGTGAAAACAAAACATTTGCATTTTTGAAAAATTTTATGCTTTATAAAAACCTCCCTTTCATAAACAACCATTAATGATTTATATTCAAAACTAAAACTGGTAAAATTCCACTGAAGATTCTCATACCTACTGAGGATTAAATCACATCAAAGGGCTTATCAGTTCATAGACTTACTTGATTGACAACTTCAAAGAAGAATGCTAATGTTGTATTAGGATAATATCCACACATTTTCCATTGACATGTCCCACCGAGACCCATCTCTGTGTCTGCAACAGAGGAGCTCTTCACTCCGAGAGATACACATGGTCCGATAGCACCAGATACCTTCAGCTCTCTCGATGTCTATAATAAACATGCAGTAGATACAATTAAACACAGTTACAACATAAATAAATTTTATACTCCTCTATTTTAGGTTCATTGTGGAACAAGCTCTTACAACTTATATTAATCACTATCAACATCTCATTCCTGATGTAATCCATCACTGTGATGGTACGAGAGAGAAGCCAGATTTCCCTTTTATGTTGAGCATAAGTCTAAAGGTTTGATAACAATGATGAAAAGACTATTAAAATAGTTTAATACCTTAACTTCTAGAGTAGCGCCAAATGCCATCTTGAATTCTGACTTGGCATCCTTTGAGAATACTCTCTGAAACGTTTGTTTGAACAGCGATGTGTTGAAGGAATCTCCCATTACCATGTGACCTCTACAACATCAAATCATATCATTAAACACTGCTTCAATTATTTTCAAATTGGATTTTACGCCATTTTTTTCTCAATAATATTTCAGTCATATACTGTGTTCAGACAATTTACATAGTACCCAGTTTCATTGGAATTGGCTAACTAATACTAACTTGTTCTTTCACAAGTAATTGACAACTTCTCCACATGTGGAGGATGTGACCTTAGTGAAAGTAACCAAGGAACATAACATGCCCAAATAGTCAGTTATCAACTGTTCTAGCCACCAAGGACAAGCTATTGTTAAGATTACGTATTGTTTAAGAAACGTGAAATAGCAGATATTTTCGCAGGTCAAAAAGTTAGAAAACTTTGAAATTCGGGAGTATGACATGTGGAAATATTAACCATGTTATAATTTCTACGTAGACTTCTTTGTAGGCCAAATTTTTAGCTAGAGGAATTTCCGCATTGCTTACTTAAACGCTTATACTATATTTCATTCAGCCCAATCACACACAAAATTCACTATTCACTAACCAATATAGTAAACCAAGAAATGTTGTAAACCTATTACCCAGTGTATCTGGAACAGAATTTCATCTCATGTAAACCAGTCTGATCCAGGGCACAGGAGTAGATGTCTATGACATGTCCATTACTGGCCGCACGATTAGCCAGGGCTTCATAATGCTGAAATATATATAATAGTTACAATTAAAGTATGCAGTTTTAGAAACTCATTTTGTCATTTTTTAACATATAAATGTTCTTGGGATAAACATTATTCTTTTCTTGTACAATAGTTACAATATAAATTAACAAATCATGGTAGGATAATTTATATAGGGAATAAATCCAATATACAACCAACATTTTACATATATCTAATGGGGTATCCAGTAGCATAAGAATAAATATGTAAATATTACTCAAAAGGTTTTAATATGATTCAATCATTCATAATTAATTTAAATAGGAAGTGATTTTCAAATGATAAAATAAAGATCATTTTAATAAATAGTCCTTCTTGCAAAAACTTTACATTACAGAATAAAAACACTGTCAAGGTGATTTTTATTTTTAAACTTTAAGTAACAATTGCCTTTTGGAATCAAATTGATCATTGGCTCAGTGGTTTCATTTGACCGGGAGTAGGGGCCAGTTTTTACCCTTGAAATTTCCAAGAAGCCACATGTTGACCCTAAATACTTTGGTTTGAAGGGTCAATTTCTTTTAAAATCATGGGTAATTTGCTTATAAAATGCTAAAATTTAGTCAAAGGTATCAAAAATGGCCCTTCATATTCAGAAGCTAGTGAAACCCTGTTTGCTTCTTTGGTACATTTTCAAATGTCTAGGCACTAACTTACTTGGAAAACAACAGCAGAATAAGATCAATTAATTTATAACATACCTTCATAGCTTTCTTCATATATTTACAGTTATCTTTCTCGATGTCATGATGTGATCTGATAGGGAACTTTAATTCCTCACCAACGACCATACCAGGTCCCTGTGTACAAGCTCCGCCCATAAACAACATAATCCTGGCACCGGTGTTGGGAAATGTGCACTACAAAATATGAAAACATTTGATAAGACATTCCCAAAGCTGATATATGCTATAAATCTAACCTCTGTAGCGCAACAACATCTTAACAACTGCTATTAATTTGCAGCTCCCAAAGGGTGTTGCTCTACAGAGGTTGTACCATAGTATAAGTAATAATACATTACAACCTCTCTTTAACAACACCTTTAAAATTTTCTTAAGCTGATTCACTATATTTAATCTATGTAGAGCAACAGCCTCTAAACAATATTTGCAGCCCCCAAAGTGTGTTCTACAGAGGTTGTACTGTATCATTTAATACATTGAAACAGGACAAACTCAATGGCAAGTTGGCAACATTAATATACTACTTCTCATACAGATTAAGCCAATAAAACTGGGTTCCATTCAACCCTGGAGTTGAGAACATTTTCTGAAATGCTACAGTTTGACTTGACCCTCACAATTCTTGCTGAAGTCTCAACATGTTCTTTAATTTTAAATACAAGTATTGTAGCTATAAGCAGGTGCAATCTGCTGAAACAGTAGCCTCTATTCCTATAACTTCGTGCATTCCTACAAGTTCGTGCGTTTTAGTAAAGCGTATATTGCTTTGCTAATAATCTCATTTCCGAGCCTAAATTAATTTTAAATTACTAACAAGACATTTATCCAGCCGAATAATGCAAACAAATCGACAAAAACAGCGTACATTACGTTTACGCGAGTTTTGTCCGAGGACGGATTTTACTGTTTACATAATCACCGGTTCCGGTCGCGAAATCTGAAGACATTTGTTCATCTCAAAATTCGCATTAGATGTGATATATTTACGAACGGAAAAAGTTGTTAATTTACTAACAAAAGATCAAACTTTATGTTACAAAACTTTTTATTAGCAAAATCTTTCTCGTTCATTCTTAATGACGTCATCAGTTTATGTGCACGAACTTACAGGTCACAAATGTTTATATCAAAACTGCAGACTGCATCTAACATTGAGGCCGATTTTTCCGGTTTTTGCAGTTTTGCATTCAATTTGTGTTTGAATTTTGTTAATAGACATATAATTGATATTGTTTAGCACATGTTTGGTCCCAGTGTAATTGTTTTTGAGCAGATGCGCCCATTTCAAATCTAAGAAGCACGAACTCGTAGGTGTAGAGGCTACTCTTGAAATTAAACACAATATTGAAATCTTGGATACTCACCTCTAGAAGACCAACAGCAATAGAGAGAGCAACACCAGTAGATCTTAGTGGTCTCTTGCCTTGCGCGACAGGCCATGGATCACGTTGAAGTTCCCCCAGTAAATCTGTCAAACTGAAGTCACATTTGTGAACTGGTTGTAGAAATCTGTTAGATGGGAGTTGTTGTTGCTGCTGTGGTCCTCGACCTTGGGCTGGGGCCGCACCTTTACCAATACCCAACATATCCTGAAATTATGATTTAGATATTAATTACTGAACATAACATTAACAAGAAGAGAGATATTAAGGAATCAAGAGTTACATTTTGTGCATGACTTATAATATAATCATGTAACTAAGTTACTCTGTGTAATGATGTTACCTAAAATCTGTATTTTTGCTGACTGAATTTGAAGCTTGAAAACAATGGATGGAGGATGATAAACATCCACAATTGCACATTTTCAAATATATGAAGTCAGAACACCTGTTGGAAAGCAGACCAAGACGGTACTGCCTATAAAAATTTTGGCTAAAACACTACATGTAACCGTCAATTATTTGAAAACAAAATATTCTCAATGTTATATTCTTAACTAACATGAATGTACATATCCTATAGTTCCACAAAATATTATAACACATTTGTTCACACGCAGTTAATGCTTTTGCTAATTTGCACCCATTATGCCAAATATCGATGTCTAATAACCATTCATTATCCGTTCAGAAGGCATAAATTCAGAAACAACAAATAGGGACAAGTAAAAGTTTACCTGGATCTGTTTTGCATTTAGATCTTTTGTTCCCCTGAACACGTAACTTTTAGAGCAACCCTCACAGCCAAGTTCATGTAATTGTACCATCTTACCATAGGTGATTAAACCTATCAATGCATTAGGTGGTAACAAACTCAACGACATTTGAAGGGATTCCTACAAAGTAAGGAAGAAAGATTATTTTAAATATGCATTATATATCTTAACTATGCCAAATATATACTTAACTAAGCTTAATATTTTAACCAAACTTATCATATATAGATATAAAATACTATTTAATTCAAGTCAATGACCATTAACAATTACAATAGTTAATCAGTTGGTGGAACAGTCACCCTGCAAAGTTGGTTTCATTACATTAGTGTCCCCAGTAGAATAGGTTATGTTCTTCCACTCCATTGCGTTGGCTACAGTCATATGTTCCACATGCGGAGTAGTTGTCAGGACTTTTGTGGAAAAAAATTTTAAGTATGTAATATTAATAATTTATTGAAGGGAAATCATTTCTGTCAACAGGTCGCTGTAAATGGCTGATAAATTATCATGAAAACCTGATCAAAACAAACAAAGTGATTTATTTAAATGAAACAACACAAACCTTGACAGCCTGTAAGTCATCATCTTCCATACATGTATCCAGCACAATCAGAAACACTGGTGGAGCACATGTTGCACGCTATACATAGAAAACATAGAAAAATTAACAGCACATGAAACACACAAAAACCAGCTTAAACGTTTACTGGTAGTCTTTATATGTACAACAACTCTTATCTGAACAATATGCAGTACTTTCACTAGATAATGAATAGTCAAGAATGGCTCTTGACTCTAATTTTTAAGAGTCACCACAATATACCAAGAACATTTACAAACTTTCTTCAAGTTGAACATAGGATCGTTCTGAAATAAACATTGTGAACTGCATATAGTAACAATGATCTACAAATAATTTTTCATTTGTTCTTTTTCAGTTAAGCCTTAAGGCATTGTTGATTTTTCTTGGATGTTAACAGTTAAGCCTAATTTTCCAAATAAGTTTTTCAAGGTTTGAGTAGCAAGAAGAATAAAGGACACCTCATACTTACTGTGATAGTATATTCAATGGTTGAAA
The DNA here is from genome assembly GCA_947247005.1 of Spisula solida. NCBI lineage: Eukaryota > Metazoa > Mollusca > Bivalvia > Venerida > Mactridae > Spisula > Spisula solida. The sequence goes on from OX365945.1 coordinate 57,650,579, forward strand.
ACTGAGGAATAATTTCTGCTGGTTGATGCTGCTCAGTGATAGCTGCATACTGTGGTGGGAACTGAAAGGAAATACACAAAATATTATCGGTATAATAAAACTAGAAAATAAAGAAACATGGAAATTTAACAAACAAACAGGTTACTAGCAGAAACAAAACCAATGGTACACAGCTCCAAATGTATTAAATAAGTAACAAACATTTATGCTGAAATAAATGTCCTGGTTGCAAATTATAATTGGAACACTTTTGTAACTACACAGTCATGCAATACCGTTATTGCCATTGAATTAACTAGTCCAATAACTACTGTTCTTCAATTGAAAAACTAAGTGCCCTTAAGTTAAGGAACATTTAGATTGTGAAACTAGGCAGAATAATTGATAGTATTTTTAATATTTTATGAGCAAAAAATTGTGAATTAAATGGCTGATATATTTCACTTACTGGATTCCTCTGGAAACAGAAATTGCAGGACCAAATCTTTGCTCTATAATCCACCTGACTGAAATATACAGTTATTCACGTAATCACTTGAAACCATAAATGTGCAGAAATAAATTAAATGCAAATCTATGTAGAAAATAAACTTGGTAAGTTGATAACATCAATAATGTTAATGAACAAATAGTCCAATTGATAATCAAATCATGCACTTGAATTAAGTTGAAAGCAAAGAAGACCAATTAATAAATCTTTCTGATATTAAGAATAAGATCATAATAGAACATGGCATGACATAGCCAGGTGTGCGGAGTTTATGATAAAATAATATTAATAACAAGCAATTAAGTTTAATATTTATTCATCCAAGGAAAAGAAAAAGTACTAATAAATGTATGTTTACCAATATGGATTCAATATTGCTCTGCATGTGGGCCTCGTACACAGGACTGGGTCATACTGGATAGGAGGAAGATCGGGTCTCTCCTTGATAGGGGTATACAGAGCCCCTAACGGTACCACCATTCTCGTAGCCTCTAGACGACTTGATGGCCATACGTTCCAACTGAATCTAACACCATCTCTATCCTCATTCTGCTGTATGAACTCTTGATATGTAGCCATCTTGGTAGAGCTGAAGTTTGTAACAACAAAAAGATATCAAATGAAATGTTGTGATGTTATAGGTACTAGGCATTAGGTAATAAGTTACGGCAGACAGGATAAAAAGAAATGAAACAGTAGGACAACCACGAATACCCAAAATATTCAATTCAAACAATTCTCGGATCGGATCCATCTTCGAAGACTTAGGATTGGATATTGATTATTAAAGGGAAGTAATCGCAAAATAACATATGACCGTATTCCAGAAATGCAGTGTTAAACACCTCACATAGTAGTGCAGGGACAACTCGCATAGTAGTGCGGGGACAACTCACATAGTAGTGCGGGGACAACTCACATAGTAGTGCGGGGACAACTCACATAGTAGTGCTGGGACAACTCACATAGTAGTGCGGGGACAACTCACATAGAAGTGTGAGGACAACTCACATAGTAGTGCGGGGACAACTCACATAAAAGTGCGAGGACAACTCACATAGTAGTGCGGGCACAACTCACATAGTAGTGTGAGGACAACTCACATAGTAGTGTGAGGACAACTCACATAGTAGTGTGAGGACAACTCACATAGTAGTGTGAGGACAACTCACATAGTAGTGCGGGGACAACTCACATAGTAGTGCGAGGACAACTCACATAGTAGTGTGAGGACAACTCACATAGTAGTGCGGGGACAACTCACATAGTAGCACGGGGACAACTCACATAGTAGTGTGAGGACAACTCACATAGTAGTGTGAGGACAACTCACATAGTAGCACGGGGACAACTCACATAGTAGTGTGAGGACAACTCACATAGTAGTGTGAGGACAACTCACATAGTAGTGTGAGGACAACTCACATAGTAGTGTGAGGACAACTCACATAGTAGTGTGAGGACAACTCACATAGTAGTGCGGGGACAATAGAAAGGTAAAAACATGAGACAGTTCCCCTGCCCTCCCCAGTCCCCGGGGTTAGGAGGAGGCATGGTTTCAATGCACCGGTGTATTGCATTCTGTTTAAACCTAGAAATTTGCTTACCTATTTTTGGTGTCAAAGTTTAAAAGTCTCATTTTTTCTACTCAATATTATATGGCAATGCCTAACAGTAACACTTCAAACAAAATTTGTGGCACTGAATTATCAGATTATGTTCACAATCTGAATATTTCAGCACAAAATGAACGTTTAAACAATTATTAAGGTATATATATATATACTCCCTTTACAGCTTTAAACACTAGATTAAATAGTTAATTTGTTCATGGGATGACACACAGACAAGTTGGATCTGATAATAATAGTTTAGCACTGAGATTTTTATAGGGATTCCCCACAAATTTTCACGATAAATCTGTCATAACCGACTACGTGGTCAAATTGATCGATGTTTTTTTCTAAGCTGTTCAATTTTCATACTCACCTACAAATCTTTGACAACAATAGATCGGATAAAATAACCTAAAACACGTAATTGATATTATAAGAGCAAAAATGACAGCCGGTTGGCCACGTCCACCATTCCAGTACAATTAATATGACGTCACGATTGGGACTGGTTCTCATTTATTTCATTCATTTCATCGCGTTCAACTTAAATTTTGGTGACACAGTCTACATTGGAATTCCCTTCACGTCGCAGTGATGCCGTCGGGAAACACCTGTTTAATCGCCGTGCATGCAGGTATGCGAAGGCTTACAGACTATTTATTGAATAAAACAACATTCATCAATACACTGTTTAACCAAAAAATTTGCGTCACGTGGCTTTTGTAGCAATATTCCAAAAAAAAAAAAATCATTCGGACCCCCACCTAATCGTAATTAAGTGTTTCATTTGGGTCTTCAGATGAATCAGGTTCATGTTTTTTCACATCAGCGAATTTGTGGTTGAAACATATAGCTTACTTATCATTATATAATTAGTTGTGCCCCTACCTGGGAGCATTTCCCTTCATTGACATAGGATCTTTGTTTCTTGACCCATTGCGCCACCATATTTGTTGTTTATAAGGATGACCACATACACAACCTGCATCGTGAAGCAGATGATTACTGAGCTTGCCTGATATCCCTGTGCACCGCGACACTTGAACACTAAGCTTGTTATGATTTGTCACTTTGTTCATAGCTTCATCATCATGCTATTATAAGCTAGTCAAACCGATATCTTGACACAGTATACCAGATACACTGTACAGCAAATGGCAGCTGTGGTCAGAAATTAAAAAGTAACGGGATAGCAGCTTTTCATCCCCCGCCGAAAGGCGAAGGGATGTAGTTATAGTATGCGTCCGTCCTTCCGTCCATCCCATATCTTGTCCGGAGCATAAGTCTTAAACTATTTGAGGTATTGACTTGAAACTTAATTGGTATGTAAATAGATGGCAACTAGGAGAAGTGCAGTGACCAACAACCATAACTCTATATGGCCCAGTTTTGAAATTATGTCCCTTTGTTTAAATTTGAAATAATTTTGACATATTCCTGAGGTTTGTGGGTTCAAACCCCACTGGACCATAAATTTTTTTAATTTATTTTTTAATGTGTTAATGTAATATTTTGTATCTAAATCATGCATGGGCACCACAGTAATTAATTATGGATGTGTTTTTGGGCATAACATTATGTCATAGTCTTCGTCCTGATAGTCTGATAGACTATATAGAGGCAGATGTGCAGTATTTGGAATTATGTCTCAAGCAAGAACTAAATGCCATCAAACCTATCTTAAAAACCACCTGCTTAACAAATACTGTATACCAACTTAACTTCTGGAATATATTTTTTTGCGTTTTATCTTATGCTGGTATTAGCGGCTACAAATGTTGTAGTATTTAAGAGTACCCCGAAATCTGTGAAACTTAAATTGTAATGTAACATTTAAATCAACCTATTGATCTATCTTGGAAGGTTTGATTAGGTAATATTTTGGCCTAGGGTTTGAGTCTCTCATTGTCTTCTTTTTCCTATGAACTTGTTGCTCTGAAGTATCTTGTTGTTTTAGGGGCTGGCTATCATTCAGTGGAGAGGGGTGCAGAATACAGGTCCCTATGTGCTCGAGCTTGCAAACAGGTAAGTCAAAAACAAAAATGAAATTCCGATTTTGCCACAATTGACTGGATAATAAGGCATATTTTGCTGGAGGACACAATGATCATTCATTTTCTTAAGTACGTACATAAAATTAACTATAAGTTTTAAAAAGCAATAAGTTTTTTCTACCTTCCTTATTTTGATGCTCCCCAAACTTTTTCTGGGGAGCATGTAGTTGCCACTTTGTTTTGGGATACCAGTACTGTTATTTTACTGAAATATTGATTTTTCCAATGAAAATACTATATATTCTATTTTAGGCCATGGCTTGTCTGAAGTCTGGAGGTACAGCTATAGAGGCAGTAACTGCAGCTGTGAAATACCTCGAGGTAATGTACATGTTAATATCTTTCCCCACCATTTTAAACTTTCTCAATATCAAATTCAAGAAAAAAATTTTTTTGAAAAATGTGTCTGTTGTTTTTGATGGTTTTTGATAGCCAAGACTTACTGTCATAGCATTGACATTTAGAATTTATCTTGGAAAATATTTTACGAAGGGGTTTTGAAAAAAATCAAAATAACACTTGCTTCAGTTTCTCCAAATTAAAACAGTTGAAATGCAACTTTTCCAATTTTAAACGGTTGAAATGCTACTTTTCCAATTTAAACTTTGAATTTAAAGGCTACTTTCCAATTTAAATTTGAATGCTTTTTTCTGATTCAAACACTTGAAATGCTACTTTTCCAATTTGAATTTTTGAAATGCTACGTTTCCAATTCAAATGATTTGCAATGCTTCTTTTCCCAGTTGGTCAGTCCAATTTCCTAGATATTGATATATTTATTTTCACATTATTCCACAGTTTATGATAGATTTAAATAATCATGATTCTTATCAGGATGCACCAAGTCTGAATGCTGGAACCGGATCTTGTCTCAACTTTGATGGTAAAGTGGAATGTGACGCTAGTCTTATGGATGGGAAGACACTTAACTTTGGAGCAGTTGGTGCTGTTTCTGGTAGGTTGGTGTTACTGTTAATCAATATACAGTCAAACCTAACAGTCCTGTGTTAAAGACAATCTAGAAACAAAGACCAGTGACTCTTACAAAACCTGTCTTAAAACCACAAATTGTATCTCCCAAAACTTTCAAGTTCTTGAAACTCGAATATTTTCAAATTCCATCAAGGCATTGCTTTCAAACTTGGTATACTTGTTTACCATCATAAACACCTTACATTGTCAACGCCATGTATCACTATCCAACATTTCAACATAATTATGGCCCCTGATTGACTTAGCTGCTTAATATTATGGATAAGGATTCCACCGTGACCTAAGCGTTTACTGGAAGCAGTCTTGTTTAGTTGGGCATTGTGTCTTTGTCATTTTGTGTGTTTTATGTTTCCTGTGCTCGGTTGGTTCAGTTGGCACTGTGTTTTGTGTGTTTTTAATGTTTTTAATGTTTTCTGTGCTTGGCTGGTTAAGTTGAGTGCTGCCTTCCTTGTCTGACTTAATATAATCTTTCTGTTTCAAAATGAGGTTAAAATAGAAAACATTCTATACATGGTCTGTTACTGTTATCCTGTTCGTCTTCAAACTGAATCTGATATTGACAGATAAGTTTATACCGGTAGTCAGTTTCAGTATTCCATGTTTTGCATACATTTAATTAACAAATGGTTGTTTAGTCATATTGTCATTATTTTGATTATTTCAGAAATAAAGAATCCTATAGTCGTTGCTAAGAAACTGATTGACATGCAGGAATTAGGATCTATGTCGCTAGGTAGAATACCTCCATGGTATGTGAGTTATCTCCCCTTTTTGCTCTTTCACATATATTGATAGATATCTATATTACAGATATTTCCGCGGGCCAAAAGTCAACAAAGATATTCAAATACCATATTTGGCAAGAGGAAATAGTTGACAGATTTGGCTGTAATTCATATGTTGAAGATTTGTTTTCTGCTAAAATGTATTGTTTTATATCTTATTTAAATGCAAGAATATATTTCAGAAAAGTATAAATAAGCACAATTTTTACAGGCATAGTAAGTTCTAAAGACCTTATCCATTTACCTACTGTATCCAGACTATATGTTGGAAAATTGGGTACACCATTTCAGTACAGGTTATTGGAAAGTATTGAGAGAAAAAATCATTTGACGTTCATCAACTGTATACTGATTGGTCATTAAAAGGCAGAATCATGCATTACAGGGCAAGACTTTTTTGATGGGTCAATTTACTTATTGCTTAAGACTACTTAAAAAAATGTATCCTATACTTTTTAGCACAATGGTTGGAGCTGGGGCAACAGACTGGGCTATAGAACATGGAATTCCAAAAATAAAGGAAGACTGTCTGAAAACAGGTTAGTACTTGAATTTAGTGCATATCATCATTTAGCATGGATTTTCTTTTCATTTGTGAAGAACATTTAAGATTTCCTTTCATAAGTGGCTGCACATTATGAAATAAAATGCAAACCAATGTGTACTACCTATTTCTTTGTTGATTTATTTATTAAATTTTAAATTTATGCATTAAAAGTAACTACAGGTCATTTTTAACTTCTTTCATTTTATAAATAAAGAAGAAAACGGACCATGAACTTTTCTTAAGATTGCTTTCTAATTGTCTGAACGAACTCTCTGTGGACAAAAAGAATGACAACCAATTAAAATTATTTTGAAGAGGGTTTACTACCATCAAAATAAATTTGTGCAGCTGCAGAGATTTACTATTTACTCTTATTCTTAAACTTTTAGGACTTTTTTACAGCTGAAACTAGGTCATTCAGCTTTTGTGTAACTGAAACTAGGTCTTGCAGCTTTTTGACAGCTGAGACTTGGACTTTCAACTTTTTATGCCCCCCTATCGATAGATGGGGGGCATATAGTGATTCACCTGTCCGTCCGTTCGTCCGTTCGTCCGTCCGTCCTGGTTAACCCAAATTGACCGTTTCTTCTAGCATTAATATGGCTTGCTACAAAGCTTTCATACTTGCATGGATGTTGTGTATGAACACTCTCCACACGCCAGTATCACCTAACCCCATTTTGACCTTCACCTTGACCTAATTTTGGACTTAGACTTATTTATGGACAAGGCTTCCACAGGGGGCATAAGCGTTTATTGAACGCAGTCTTGTTTACAGCTGAGACTTGGACTTTCAACTTTTTTACAGCTGAGACTTGGACTTTCAACTTTTTGACTGCTGAAGCTCAGTGAACTTTCTGCGGTTAAGTTTATTTTCCTGTTCAGTTGTATGTAATTGTGGCCTGTCTGTACTTGGCTGTTTCAGTTGAGTGCTGCCTTCCCTGTCCAATTTTTTACTATCTGCCTAATTAGATGGTGTTTGAACATTACCTTAGTTAAAATTCAGTCGGTATTCAACTTTAGTATGCCATAATGGCCATTCTATGCTCTAGATATCAATGGAAATATATGTATTATTTCACGTTCAAATGTTTTTGTCTGACAGATGCTTCTAGAAATACTTACAAGAATCATAAACGAAGACTTGAAGAAGCTGAAACAAGACGAAACAAGAAACGATGTAGATATCTTACAAATAAGGTAATACATTGTTATTCTCTATGATCTGACTTTTAAGTAGTTACCTTGCACACAGAAAGCTTTGTGCCTTGTATGCTTTTGTAGATCATTCAACGTGGGCATTCAGTTTTTTGATTGCTGAAACTGGTTCATTCAGCCTTTTGTCATCTGGGACTTAGGCAGATCATTTTCTTGTTCGGTTGTGTGTTGGGCATTGTGCCTTGTATGTTTTCTGTGATCAGCTGGTTAAGTTGAGTTCTGCCTTTCCCTGTCTGACTTAATATTATCTTTTTTACCTTTAGTCATTTTAACACTCCACAGTATCAACCAATTAAAATTTAAAATCTATAAATTAATTTTCAAATTGTTTCTTTATTTATTCAGGTTTAACGCTGTTTCTCAACAGTTTTTCAGTTATATATGGCAGCCAATTCACCTTACAAGTTTTCCTGGACTGTACCCTACCACCTGGAAATTAAAAATACAACTTTCAATTCCCAATTTCTCTGCCTCCATTTCAATTTTAAGACCAACTAAGTAAAAAGATTTGTTTCTAATGATCCAAAGGGTGGTCTTTCTGCTGAGATTTTTATATATTGATCATTGGCCGTTTGTCAAGATGTAGCTACCTAACTCTGGAACTAACGACAAAACAATGAAATGTGACAAAATCGTTTTATCAAATGTCGTAAGTCGAGTTTCGCAACTTAGGCAAATTTGTTTCGTAAGTCGGTAAAATTTGACACACAATTTAGAAATAGTATTTCCGCTAAGTGACGCGCACCTGTCAAATAAGAATTGTCAATGTCGCAAGAACAGCATGACACTTGGATGTTATAAAAGGGATAAGCTGTTTCTGATAGTCCGAAGGTTGGTCTTATTATTGAGGTTTTACTACATCAGTTATTATCACAGGCTGCGATACTGCATACGACTGACACAGATATAGCCAAGGAGGAAGATGACAGGAAGTTACTGAAGAACGGTGTACAGGACACTGTCTGCGACGGGAAGTTACTACAGAAAGGTGTACAGGACACTGTCTGCGACGGGAAGTTACTACAGAACGGTGTACAGAATACTGTCAGTGACAGGAAGTTACTACAGAACGGTGTACAGGACACTGTCTGCGACAGGAAGTTACTACAGAATGGTGTGCAGGATACTGTCGGTGCCGTATGTATAGATATACAAGGCAATATGGCCGCCGGCGTGTCGAGTGGTGGGATATCTCTCAAACAAACCGGAAGGCTAGGACCCGTAAGTAGAATTTCAAAGCTGTATTAGTCAAGGTTCGCACAGGCCTTGAAAAGTCCTTGAATTCGGTTTCAACCTTGAAATATACTTGAATTTAGTGCTATACCTTGAAAAAATAGTACTTGAATTTAACTGAAAATCCTTGAATTCTGGCAAACAGCCTTGAATATACATAAAAGTGTATGGATGTTGTCAAAATGGCACATTAACAATTGTCTGCGTAAAAAATGAAGTGGAACTCTTTTTCTCTCAAAAATTAAAAGTATGTGTGCAAATGTCACTGGTCTGTAATGAATTTAGCCTTCAGGTATTCTTGTGTATGACGTCACTAGAAATAGTGAATAAAATGACAGCGCATTATGTCATTTTTGTACAATTTACCCTCAGTGAATGTTTGGAAAAAATGCCTTGAAAATACCTATTCTACCTTGAAAAGTCCTCGAATAGTCCTTGAATTTGGGTGTGAGAAATTTGTATGAACCATGTTAGTCTTCTTCCTGTGTCATATCTGTTGCATGAGTATTTGGTCGCACTATTTATTACTACTGAAAATAAAGTTATAATTATGTTACGTCTCCAGGCATAACTGCTGACAGATGGAAGACATCGGAATTTCATGTTACCAAATGAAGGTGCTTTTTTGTGTGATCACATAAACTATTAGGTTACGTTTTAGATAAGATCCCAAGGTTTGTAAAATGCCCTTTTTAAATTACATTAAGATAATTCATGTGTTAAATTTGCTTAAAAGTTGAATTTTTTATTAGTCGAAAGTTTTTTAAAGTCCATAATCTAGTGCTAAATATTTATCTTTATGAATTACAACCAGTGTACCAATGAGACTCCCTTGCAGAATATTGAATAGTGGGCTAGCTATGCACTTGTTGACTGTTTTATGTTCTGCAATTGAACAATTACTATTACATGAATACTTTTCATTCTTTTATGAAGGCCGCTTTATATGGTGCTGGTTGCTGGGCGACCAATGGACAATCTGTCAGTAAACCAGGCATAGCTGTGGCTACTTCGGGTAAGTGCTGACTTTTTGACTTCCAAATCAAGTTTTGCTTTTTTACAGTCAAGATCACTAATAAGACTTGTCATACAAGAGGTTTAATACCAGAGATCAGCAGAGATTTAAATTTAAGGGATAATTAAGTGACTTCTCCCCCTCCAGAGCAAATAGGGAGAAATTTTCATATTGAAAATCGGTCTTAATGTAAAATGTTTTGATTTTTTAAATTTATTGCTAGTACTTTGTTTTTTTGCAATTGCAAACATGCACATGATCATTGAATTTTAGATGGAGTTACTGCCCTTTGATTAGATTAAAAACTTGTTCTTCTGCTTCGTCTCCTGAACCATTTTTGTTATAAATTTTTGTCTATGGTTCATTGCAATTGCTAACATGCACATTATTAGAGAAATTTGGATGGAGTTATTGCCCTTTGAGTAGATTTAAAACTTATTCGTCTGCTTTATCTCCTAAACCATTCATGGGATTTTTGTCAAACTTCATAATTACAAATCATCCATACTTGAGATATCGTTATTAATATTATTATTATTGTATTATTGTATAGAAAAAATGTAATCCACCTCGATAGCCTGGTAGTATAGTAATAATAGTCACTGTGTCTACTTTAAGTATGAAAGGTCTCGGATTCAATCCCTGGCCATGACATACCAAAGTCGTTAAAAATGGTCTGGTATATCTCCCTTGCTTCAGCATTGTTAGTTCCAGGTAACTACTGGTTTGCATGATGTCAGGATGTGACTTGGTTAGTCTCCACATGACTTAAATACTGTTGATCATTGGAACTTAAAAAAAGATGAATTTGTTACAACCAGTACTTTCATGTTTGATCCTTATTGAGAGAGTTATGGCCCTCAGACTATGGTTTATCTTGTTAATTACAGGGACTGGGGAATACTTGATGAAAACAATGCTTGCTAGACAGTGTGCTGAGTGTATACAGAGTGATAAATTCCCTGAGGATGCATTTAGACATGTGATAGAAGAGAAATTTATAGGTAAGGTCATTATAGAATAATTCTTAGACTATCATCCTACTTTTTATGGCCTGGCATCTACTAATGCAGGAGGCATAATAGTTATTGTCCTGTTAGTCTGTTAATCTGCTCGTCAAAAAATGTTAACTAAAATTTTCAAGTTGTTGAAACTATTTATAAAGTCCATCAAGGCATTGCTTTTAAACTTGGCATACTTGTTTACCATCATAAACACTTAACATTGTCTAAGCCATGTACCACTATCCAACATTTTACAGAATTATGGCCCTGATTGACTTAGCTAGTTTTATGGATAAGGCTTCCACCGGTACATATTAAGCGTTTATAGAACGCAGTCTTGTTGATTTTTGAAACTGGTTCATTTGAATTTCGACAGCTTGGACATGTGAGGATCATAACTTGTTTAGTTGGGCATTGTGCCTTGTATGTTTTTTATGTTTTCTGTGCTCAGCTGGTTCAGGTGGGCATTGTGAGTTGTGTGTTTTTTATGTTTTCTGTGCTCAGCTGGTTCAGGTGGGCATTGTGCGTTGTGTGTTTTTTATGTTTTCTGTGCTCAGCTGGTTCAGGTGGGCATTGTGCGTTGTGTGTTTTTTATGTTTTCTGTGCTCAGCTGGTTCAGGTGGGCATTGTGCATTGTGTGTTTTTTATGTTTTCTGTGCTCGGCTGGTTCAGGTGGGCATTGTGCTTTGTGTGTTTTAAGTTTTCTGTGCTCGGCTGGTTCAGGTGGGCATTGTGCTTTGTGTGTTTTATGTTTTCTGTGCTCGGCTGGTTAAGCTGAATGCTGCCTTCACTGTCTGACTTAATGTTATCTTTTTGTTAAAAGGATATTTTTGCAATGTTTATTTTTGCTTTTATTTGCAAAATTAAAAATTCAGCATAATATACATTTATAATGTGCTTAGCTATCCAGTATGCTCAAAATGTGTGAAATATTTCTGTCAATGAAATTTATTAGATAAAAAAGCTAATATATAGAGGATCTATCACGAGTTGTAAATTGATATATAGAGGATCTTGCATGAGTGCTAATTAAATACGAGTTTTATTAAACAAGTGGACAAAATGATATGACACGAGGCTTTGCCGAGTGTCATATTGTTTTTGTCGACGAGTTTAATAAAACTCGTATGTAATGAGCACGAATGTAAGATTCTATTTATCACATAACATTAGAAAACGCTCATTATTCTTCAAAAGGATGATGTACGCTGCATATGTTTCAGCCAAAATTCAGCAGTACATTGACCGCGACGTCATGGCAACGTTGATATTATCCTGACGTCATTGACGGATCAATGCATGGATTGGCTAACGTCACGTCAAGCTAATTTACATATTTATTGCACAGTCTGGGAGTGCCGAACGATATTTACGGCACTCCTGGACCGCAGGTTATGTGATCAAAACTTATATTAAACTTGTTCTGGAAATTTTGTTAAGCGTGCGTCTGGCGAGCTTAATATTTCCTGAATGAGTTTGATATATTAAGTTTGTTTCAATTGACAACGAGTGTTAGATTTTTTTATCATATGACACCAATTACACGAAAAATAAACCCCATTCTGCTGAAAAGCAGACTCTGTTATGTAAACAACGCCAAAACAAACGTCATTTACGACATATGATGATGTCATTTAGAAGGAAGTGACATCCTTTTAACATTATATTACATTAGTGTAGTATAGGAATATACATACTCACTATATTAACCCAGATACAAGGGAAGTTATGTGATAACAAGACTGCGTTCAATAAACGCTTATGCCCCCATGGAAGCCTTGCCCATAAAAAGCTAAGTCAATCAGGGGCCATAATTCTGTAATAATGTTGGATAGTGTTACATGGCTTTGATAATGTAAGGGGCTTATGATGGTAAACAAGTATGCCAAGTTTTAAGGCAACGCCATGATGGACATGATGTTAAATGAAACTGTCAATTTGGTTTAACCAAGAATTAGACGCTTAATAAGTCTAAGTCCAAAATTAGGTCAATGCGACAGTCACAATGAGGTTAGGTGATATAGGTGTGTGGAGAATGTTCAAATACAACATCCATGAAAGCTTGGTAGCAAGCCATATTAATGCTAGAAGAAACGGTCAATTTAGGTTAACCAAGAATTTGGTCCTCCAATAAGTGTAAGTCCAAATTAGGTCAAGGTGAAGGTCGAAATGGTATCAAATGCTACAGGTGTGTGGAGAGTGTTCATATACAACATCCATGCAAGTATGAAAGCTTTGTAGCAAGCCATAAAAATGCTAGAAGAAACTGTCAATTTGGGTTAACCAAGAATTTGGTCCTCCAATAAGTCTAAGTCCAAAATTAGGTCAAGGTGAAGGTCGAAATGGTGTCAAATGCTACAGGTGTGTGGAGAGTGTATATATACAACATCCATGCAAGTATGGAAGCTTTGTAGCAAGCCATAATAATGCTAGAAGAAACTGTCAATTTGGGTTAACCAGGACGGACGGACGAACGGATGGACAGGTGAATCACTATATGCCTCCCCATCTATCGATAGGGGGGCATAAAAAGTGATTTACAGTAATTATGTCCCCCGTCTTTGATGAGGGGGTGGGTATATTGTTTTGCACATGTCGGTCGGTAAACCAATTGGTTTCTCTTCAATAACTCAAGAGCGCTTTGCCCTAGGATCTTCAAACTTAATATGGAGGTTGGTCATCAACAGTAGATGGCCCCTATCGATTTTGAGGTAAGCAGGTAAAAGGTCAAGGTCACTGTGACTTTTACCATTTCTGACTATTCAAATGATTTCCATTCAATAACTTGAGAATGCTTTGCCCTAGGATCATCAAACTTTACAAGGAGGTTGGTCATCAACAGTAGATGACCCTTTTGATTTTGAGGTAAGTAGGTCAAAGGTCACTGTAACCTTCACCATTTCTGACTATTCAAATGGTTTCCGTTCAATAACTCAAGAATGCTTTGCCCTAGGATCTACAAAATTTGCATGGAGGTTGGTCATCAACAGTTAATGACCCCTATTTATGTTGAGGTCTGTAGGTCAAAGGTCAATGTCACTGTGACCTTCACCATTTCTGACTATTGGGCTGCCAAAAAATATGGGGGCATACTCTTGTTTTACAAACATCTCTTGTAAAGACAAACTTGATATATTTGTTGTCCTGGTTTCGATTTTGACTGATTGCTTTTCAAGTGTGGACAGGGAACTTACTTGTATTTTTATTTGGTGGGTAGAAGTCAAGGTGTTAAAATTCTGTGTTTTTTGGTAAAAATAGTTGAATTCATACATAATGATGGTAACACATAGAAAAAGTTGAGTTAATTTTGTCAGAATCATTTATTTTCTGCTTCTTGCTGCAGCTTAAAGTGGCAGCAAAGACTGTCTATGTATCATGTTCACAATGAAAAATCATCCATCTTGTTTCTATATTTATTCAAAAAGATAATGACAAATCAGACAGGGGAAGCAGTTATTTTTATTCAAACCAGACATTAAAGTTCATTATATTCTCTATCCACCCACATGTTTTCGATAGAATGCTGATTCTAGAAAACAAACTGTTTTTAATGACAAGCATTTCCTGATTTATCTTAAATTGATGTAAATTTTACCAATCTGATTAAAATCATCTTCAAGATACATTTGTACGTGGGTTGATCGGGAAGTTCGTGTAATTATGTTGTGAATCGTGTGTTATTGCTCATAAGGAATAATAAATAATATCATCATAATCTTCTATACATTATCATACTCTCTTATAAAAATGATTAAAATACCTAAAACAGTTACATGGTTACGTCGACTCCAAAACAGTCACTTTGCGTAGACGCCGCACACCAGAAAACTAAACGACGTCACATAACGTCAAAAGCAATTTAGGTCCAATGTATTGAGCATTTTCCCCACATAGTCTCCACACGAGGCTTCGGATATCTGATTTTTGACATGCCTAGCTCTTTTGTACAGATCCCGTGATAAGAAATATATAGTTAAAGGAGAACTATCGAGCTCTCTGATAATCTGTCTAAAGGTTCTACGTCAGTCTTTTCGGATGATTTCTCTCACTTTTCACGTACGCACGGAATCACTGTCGATGGCCCGCCTTCTCTTCTGTTGTCATCTATTGGTCTTCTGTGCACTTTACATTGTTAGTGTCATTTGTAGGTAATGCCGGACTATATGCCTTTAAATTCTTGCACATTTTTATTATTTCATTGGTTTCAGTCAGTGTTTTCAATATTCCCACGCAACATTCTGGTAACGCGCCTCAATTCAATGTCACCCGTGAACGTCGTGACGCTGTTTCCGTTCCATTGACTGTTCAGATGTACACATTGCTAATTTGATAGCGGATGTAGTAAACAACATTATATTTTATGGAAATTACCCCACAGCATTGACGTTCGGTGTGATATATTTGCTTGAATTTTAGCCACAAATAAAACTTTGAAAATGACATTGTTTCAGGACAACAAACGATGAAAAATATAGCAATTTTGGTGTGCAGCAACCGGGTGTTGCAGCATTGCCAAGGGTACCGTTAATTGTCACATAAGTTGGCGGATTTTTATTTCCATCTATAATTCAACTGCAATCAAGTTGATCGTCTTGATAGTGAAGTTTCATCAATATTTAACAAAAAATAACTTATAAGCAAATTATACGAACTTCGCAATCAACCCTCGTATATACACTATTACGCTATGCATGACGATTTTGGATAGATCGTGTGCTTTTGTCAGATTGAATTTTAAATAATTTTGGTCATGAATTTTCTTAAGTTTCAGCTGAAAATAAATTTTCCTGTGATTTATATTAGTGTTTCACGTCTAGTGAGATATTTTGAGAGTACAGAGTTTTGATATTTTTAATATTCATATTATGTATTTATTCAGGGTTTGTAACTATTTTATTCCACCATTTTGGCGGCAAAGCATTGGCCATAGTTTCCTGCCAAGTCCTTATTGATGGTATAATGATGTAAATTGAATTTTTATTCATTGATATCTTTTATCTAATGTACATGATGTTTATTCAGCCTTTCCCCATATTTACATTTAATCGTAGTCTTCTGAATTAAACTAATCTGGGTTTGATTTCCAGTCGCCTCCATGAAAATTTGACATCAATTTTGATTTTCATCCACATGTGGAGAAGTTATTTGTTCTTGGTTTAAGGATGATTTAGTACTTGGTTTAAGGATGATTTAGTACTTGGTTTAAGGATGATTTAGTAATTGGTTTAAGGATGATTAAGTACTTGGTTTAAGGATGATTTAGTACTTGGTTTAAGGGTGATTTAGTACTTGGTTTAAGGATGATTTAGTAATTGGTTTAAGGATGATTAAGTACTTGGTTTAAGGATGATTTAGTACTTGGTTTAAGGATGATTATTATAATAAGTACTTGGTTTCAGGATGATTTAGTACTTGGTTTAAGGATGATTTAGTACTTTGTTTAAGGATGATTTAGTACTTGGTTTAAGGATGATTTAGTACTTTGTTTAAGGATGATTTAGTACTGGTTAGATTCCAGTCCAGAAAAAATGGATAAGGTGAATTGGCTGCCATATATACACTTAACCAATGTTCTAACTACACCGACTAGAAATTGAATAGCTCTGGAACCGTTGTATTAATTCACACTATTTTTTGAAAACAAGTCTAAATTGTTAGTAGGATGTTTTTGCCACCCAGTCTGCGTAATATTGAGCACCAAGGCATGACCATATACAATATCGATTTTTGTGCACCTGGTTGAGAAACATGGTTAAAACCACGAAAACAAAATAATTAAGCAGCCACCTGTTCTCAGCGGACAATTTAATAAGTATTTAATCTGGAAGCACCTGTATTAAACAACCACTTGCATAAAGCAGTCAAAATTGTTGTATAGTGCAGAAATATTAACCTGATAATCCCAATTATTTTATAGGTTCCGAATTTTTACGAGATGTTCCAGAAAAGTTTGGTGGTATTTTAGCATTGAAGTTAGATAACTCTGAGGATGACTCAAGAATTTGTGGTAAGCAAGAATTATTTCTCCTATATATCGCTGGCTTAAATGAGAAGGTTGTACATTATAAGACCTATACATACTGTTAACCAATTTACTTTTGCGATTACTAACCTTCGTGGTTTGCTGATCGTCGGCATATTCGTTACTAAAATTTTTCATATTTTTCAAGTATCCCACAATGTCGATATTAATGTTTTTAGCACTTTTACGCGAAAGTGCGCGAAATAATTTCTTGGTTTACAGTATTTGAAATCTGAATCACAAGGAGCTTCTTATGAGCCAATTTTCATGAAATTCAGAGCAGGTCATGTTGACCAAAATGGGAGTTCAAAAAGCTTGTTTTTCCACAAGTAAGAGTAGTTTTCAGACACTTTTTTCTTGTTTTCTCAAAATAGCATTTTCCTGCTTCACAACTTCTCTTTCTAATCCAGCGATATAGTGGAGGAAACATATTGAGTTTGTGCTGGATGTTTGTCAAGAATCAAGATGGATGAATGTTCTCCTTAACCACTGGCCAGATTTCACTGAAACTTAACATGAATACTTGGCATCAAGCCCAGTTGCAAGCGTGTTGTCAGGAATTTTAGGTCAGATGTTTTTTCCACAGTTATGGCCCTTTGTGGATGACACATTTTTGTGTCAAAACCCCTTGAAGTTTATAGCTTCCACACTTTTAGTCATATCAGTGATTTTTCTTGAGCAAAATGAAACAGCCTGTGCCCATAAAATTGGGTAATTTTAGCGTGACATTTCGTGAAATTGGATTTATTAAAAAGATGGTTTTGGTAATAAATTTTTCATGTATTTTGCTTTTTTCTACTAATAATACTCAAATCATATGTAGCAACGACATTTGCAAGTTTGAAAATCTATTGTTTTGACTTTGAAACAGCATATTATTTGTTGCTTTTAAACCAGCCAGAATAATTGGGGGAAAATATGCTTTCTTTTTGGGAAAAACGATTGTGACCTGTGAATGATTGCTAGCATTAGGGAGGGACATACTGTATGTAATACTTTTTCTCCAAAACACCAACATTTTGTAAGCTAAAGAGAAGTGATTGTGATCACCTTAAGTTCATCGTGCACTGCACTGTTTATATTCAACGAATTAATTGTTAACTCTGTTGAAAGTCACCGTTTTCGTTTAATCTTTATTAAACCTGATATGAAGTTGTGCACCATGCATTGTGTTTGTGCTGGACCAAACTGCCATGGAAGTATGATTCTTTATTGAATGCCTGACTGTCACATAGAATTTCCAAGTTTCTTGTATTTAAAATAATAGAAATACTTTTATTTATTTATTAGATTTGTTATGGGGACACACCACTGACAGTATGTGTATTGGATTTATGTCACATGATACTAGACCCAAGGTATGTTTTATATACACAGGATATTTGTTATTTTCGGTGTAAGATTTAACGTTTTTTTCATCAAGTGAGCAACTGGGGCAATACTTTCACGAGTGATGTTACCACAAATGAAAATTTAAGTCAGATGCTTATAAAATAAATAGTTTTTAGTCCCTTACCGCTTTTTGACCGGAGGTATACTATATGTTTGCCCTCCGTCCTATTCCGTCAGTCCGTCCATCAAAAAATCTGGATCCTGATATAACTCAAACAGTTTCCAAGCTAGGTTTATGAAACTTGGTATGTGGATAGGGGGCAATAAGGGAATAATGCACATGCTAAAACTATTTTGATTCCGACCAAAATTGTGGTTGCTTTAGCAACAGAAACATTGAAAATGGCTTAAAACCGGTAGGGGACTTCTGTATTGCTTGCAATTCTTAATGACTTGTTATTCCCTGGCATCTACTGAGGCATATAGTGATTGTCCTGTCTTTTCGTTTGTCCGTAGCATTTTTATAGACAAGGCTTCCACCGGGCCATAAGCATTTATTGAAAACAGTCTTGTTCTGAGACTGAAAACAGTCTTGTTCTGAGACTGAAGTTCAAAAAATGATTAATTTCATTTAATTGTATGGATTGGCTACCTGCTGATAGGATAAATGTCAATGCGTATATAAAATATGTTGTATTTATGGGTTCAATTGGTTTGTTGTGGTTTTCTGTGTAATATTTGTTTGTCACTTGTGGTATTGTGGTGTTTGCATTGCATCTAGGATTGTTTATAATAATGTGGGGGTGCATAGTACAACGCGTTCAAAGTTAAACGAGAACTGCTATGAACATAAACTTGTCTGTCAGGTAAATTTGGTATCACTGGAAGTAAATGAGGTCAATATAAAATTCTGAAGCGCATCCCATATATCAGAGGCCCTTTAGTGTACAATGTAGTGGGAAAGGCACACATCCTACAAGTTTCAATTTTATTCCTTGTTGTAAGTTCGATCCCATCTTTTTAATGCCCCCTTTCTTTGTTGAGTGGGTATATGGCTTTGCACATGTCAATCGGTAGTCAATGGTTTCAGTTCAATAACTCAAAAACGCTTTGCCCTAGGGTCTTCAAACTTTATATGGAGGTTGGTCAGCACCAATAGATGATCCTCTTGATTTTGAGGTCAGTAGATCAAAAGTTGCTGTTACCTTAAACATTAATGAATGTTTGTGAGACTTGAATAAAATGGAAAACTTAAACCTTATGACTAGTTGACCCAATGCCAGGATAATGTGACTTGGTACCGGTGTAACAGGCCCCGTCTTCCCCCAGTCAGTTATCGGGCCGGCCCAGTTTATCCCCCGGGGAAGAAGAGGCCTAGTCAGTTTTATCCCCCGCCAGGTCTCTTTTTCCCCCACCCCAGGCCTATTCTTCCCCCACCTAAAAATTATGATTTTTTTTGTTATGGAGATGGGGAAGAAGAGGCCTTGTCTATCTTATCCCCAACCTGAGTATAATAATCATGGAAATGGGGGAAGGAATAAACTGGTCTTATTGATCAATAATTGATACAGAGGTGGGGGAAGAAGAGGCCTGGTCTATTTTATCCCCCACCTAAGTATAATTAATACAAAGGTGGGGGAAGCAGAGGCCTAGTCTTTTTTATCCCCCACCTGACTATAATTATTATGGAGATGGGGGAAGAAGAGGCCTAGGCCTGGTCTATTTTATCCCCGACCTGGGTATGATTATTATGGAGATGGAGGAAGAAGAGGCCTGGTCTATTTTATCCCCCACCTGAGTATAATTAATACAGAGGTGGGAGGAGAAGAGGCCTGGTCTATTTTATCGCCCACCTAAGTATAATTAATACAGAGGTAGGGGAAGAAGAGGCCTAGCCTTTTTTATCCCCGACCTGAGTTTACTTATTATGGAGATGGGGGAAGAAGAGGCCTGGTCTACTTTATCCCCCACCTGAGTATAATTAATACATGGATGGTGGAAGAAGAGGACTAGTCTACTTTATCCCCCATCTAATTATTCTTAATACAGAGATGGTGAAGAAGAGGTCTAGTCTACTTTATCCCCCACCTAATTATTCTTAATACAGAGATGGGGGAAGAAGAGGTCTAGTCTACTTTATCCCCACCTTATTATTCTTAATACAGAGATGGGGGAAGAAGAGGTCTAGTCTACTTTATCCCCAACTTGACTATTCTTAATACAGAGGTGGGGTAAGAAGAGGCCTAGTCTACTTTATCCCCCACCTGACTATTCTTAATACAGAGGTGGGGGAAGAAGAGGCCTAGTCTACTTTATCCCCCACCTAACTATTCTTAATACAGTGATGGTGGAAGAAGAGGCCTAGTCTACTTTATCCCCCACCTAACTATTCTTTATACAGAGTTGGGGGAAGAAGAGGTCTAGTCTACTTTATCCCTCACCTAACTATTCTTAATACAGAGGCGGGGGAAGAAGAGGCCTAGTCTGCTTTATCCCCCAACTCACTATTCTTAATACATAGATGGGGGAAGAAGAGGCCTAGTCCGCTTTATCCCCCACCTAACTATTCTTAATAAAGAGTTGGGGAAGAAGAGGCCTAGTCTACCTTATTCCCCACCTAACTATTCCTAATACAGAGGTGGGGGAAGAAGAGGCCTAGTCTGCTTTATCCCCCCACATAACTATTCTTAATACAGAGATGGGGGAAGAAGAGGCCTAGTCTACTTTATCCCCCACTTGACTATAATTAATACAGAGGTGGGGGAAGAAGAGGCCTAGTCTACTTTATTCCCCACCTAACTATTCTTAATACAGAGGTGGGGGAGAAGAGGCCTAGTCTACTTTATCCCCCACCTGACTATAATAATTAATACAGAGGTTGGGGAAGAAGAGGCCTAGTCTACTTTATCCCACACCTAACTATTCTTAATACAGAGATGAGGGAAGAAGTGGCCTAGTCTACTTTATCCCCCACCTGAAGATAGACTAGGCCTCTTCTTCCACCATCCCCATAATAATTATACTCAGATGGGGGATAAAATAGACCAGTCTAGTTCTTTCCTATCTGTGTACGATTCATACTCAGGTGGGGGATAAAAAAGACCAGTCTATATCTCCCCATCTCCATATTAATTATACTCAGATGGGGATTAAAAAGACCAAATTATGGCAATAATGAACCTAATTTATCGATTAAATCAATTTTTTTTTCACTTTATATCACTTCAAAAACAAATTCACAGGCCATATTTACTATTATTTCATGTTTCCACCAACATTTATTTATTCACAAAAATTATTTTCAGCACATTACAAAAACACTTTTTTTTTTGGTGGGGGAAGAAAAGGCCTGGGTGGGGGAAGAAGAGGCCTAGGGGGGGATAAACCGGGCCGGCCCAGTTTATCCCCTGGGGGATAAAATAGGCCGGCCCGTTTTATCCCCGGGGGAGATAAACTGGGCCGGCCCGGTTTATCCCGCGGGGGATAAAATGGGCGGGGGATAAAATTGACCGTTACACCGGTAGTCTCAATATGACTGAAAATGAAAAAGTGTTGGTGGGTCATTAAACCCTATATGAAGCATACAAAACCCAATACTTAACAAGAGATGTTTGTAAAACACGTATGCCCCCAAGAGATGTTTGTAAAACACGTATGCCCCCATGGCAGCCCAATAGTCAGAAATGGTGAAGGTTGCAGTGACCTTCGACCTACTGACCTCAAAATCAATAGGGGTCATCTGCTGTTGCTGACCAACCTTCATGTAAAGTTGGAAGATCCTAGGTCAAAGCATTCTTGAGTTATTGAACGGAAACCATTTAAATAGTCAGAAATGGTGAAGGTCACAGTGACCTTTGACCTACTGACCTCAAAATCAATAGGCGTCATCTACTGTTGTTCTTAAGTTATTGAACGGAAACCATTTATACGACCGACAGACAGACATGTGCAAAGCAATATACATAATTATTGCTATCTGAAATTTGTTTTACTCTGCAGGGACATAATTTTTCAGGGTTACCTGTCAGTGTCAGTCTTAGATTATAGAATGTTCCACATACAATGTTATTACAATAAAGAGATTTTGATAAATATTATAAAGCCAATAGGCAACACATATTCCAACAGAATTTTGTCACCCACATAGAGCAGGGTGAGACTAACTGTTTTTGTGCTGGACATCTGACAGTCCGTTTGTCTGCACATGCCCATATCTAGTACAGTCAGATCTCCATACAACGACGCTGTTTGTTTCCAAGAAAAATGTCGTTATAACGAATATGTCCGTATACTGAATTGATACAAAGAGCATTTTAATACTTTTGTCCCCAAATTTGATGTCGGTATAATGAATTTGTCAGTATATCGGATGTCGTTATAACGAGATCTGACTGTATATGATTTACAGCTAACCTTTTTCGAGTGCGGGAGGTCTCGAGTTTGATCCCAGGCTGCATTATACCGCAGAAGAAATAAAAATGGTACCTGTAATTTTGTTGCCAGACACTCAGCAAAATGACTTCTCTTCTCTCATACCCTTCTGGTGTTGAATAACTTCAGGAATGAGGTGCCGAGAGTGATTAATATTAGTTGAAAAAAATCTGCTTAAACTAGATTAGTTTCATATAAGCTAACCTCTTATCAGATTACTGGAGGTTAATAGATTTCTTTCCTTATTGAGTAAAGGGTTAATGTAGGAATGGGTTTGAGTGGGAAGACCTTGTTTTAATGTCGATAACCTGTCTATTTTTTCCTCAATAAAGCACTGATACATGTCAGACTATCATTGCAAGGTTAGACAAAGTTGCTCATCTTTTAAAGTATATTTGTCTGTACTTTTACAAAGTTCTATTTTTTGTCATTAGTTGTAACTTATTGGTTCTATAATTGTCTATATACATGATTTATCATTTATTTGTGTAAGGGCAGGAGGCCTATCTAATACAGTAAACTTTGAAACTTGTACTTGTAATTATTTCTTGTTTTCTCATATACATTTCAGACAATGATTTCTAGGTTAGATGAAGACAAAGTTGCTGGTCATACTTTCATAATGGAAGGAAAATCATTCACTCTTTAAAGTGGATGTATCTGTGTTTTAACCAATATTAAAATGTTGGTTTTGTCTATTAGAAATTACTGGTTTATATTCATTAGCAAAAAATGCAGAAGAACCCTCCCCTTAAGCTGTATGGATCATTTATTACAAATGCTTTTAAAAAAAACTTATTATTGCTTTCATCAATTTTCATCTGTGTGCATGATATTGGCAAGTTTTTGTTGTTTAAAGAAATTAAGAATAAATTATCTGTACATTTTTAGCTTCAGGTTCTCGTTATTTTTAGTCCCCTACTGGTTTTTGACCAGAGGGGACTATAGGTTTGCCCTCCGCCCGTCCGTCCATCAGTCAGTCAGTCAGTCAAAATATCTGGATCCTGACATAACTCAAACAGTTTCCAAGCTAGGTTTATGAAACTTCATATGTGGATAGGGGGCAACAAGAGGATTATGCACATCTAAAAATATTTTAATTCTGACAAAAATTATGGTTGCTATGGCAACCGAAACATTGAAAATGGCTTCAAACCGGTAGGGGACTTCTGTATTGCTTGCAATTCTTAATTACTTGTTTATATAAGAATATAAACTAGTGATTACTACTAAATTATTGCATATTGTTAAATCGTATTTTTTGAAAATCCTCGACATACTACTAAAAGTACAAATGTATATGTTAACTTGTAAATTATGATTAAATTCTGGATATTGTTTATGTCATAACGTTGCCATGGTTACAAAGAGGGCATTAGCAGAGAACGTTGACACGTTATATTTATGGCTGTACTTTCGTTAATGATTTATTGTTAATGATGAAATATATAGTACATACATAAGCCGCAAAACTTCATTATAAAGACGAAGCTTCGGAGGACATTAGAGGACACAGTCTTCATGTAACTCGATCAGACTGTTTGTTTCTATGAAATCTAGGTCAAGTTTGAAACTGGGTCATGTGGGGTCAATAACTAGGCCTCTAGGTTAAATCTTAGAAAAAGCTTGTGAACACATTAGAGGACACAATTATGACCCAATCTTCTTAAAACTATGTCAGAATGTTTGTCTGTATGGAATCTAGGTCAAGTTTGAGAGTGGGTCATGTGGGGTCAAAAACAAGGTCACTATGTCAAATCTTAAAAAAAGCTTGTGAACACATTAGAGGACACAATTGTGGCTCAATCTTCATGAAACTTAGTCAGAATGCTTGTCTGTATGAAATCTAGGTCAAGTTCGCAACTGGGTCATGTGGTATCAAAAACTAGGTCACAAGGTCAAATCATGAAAAAAGCAACTTACGCTGAATTTTCCTGATTCTTATTCATAAAATATAAATGATTACTTAGGTCACCATAGGGGCTTGCATGCACTTCTATGACAGGTGAGCGACATAGGCACCTTGGGCCCTCTTGTTTCAAGATTCAACTCAATAAGACCATTTTTCATTGGTTTTATTTCAAGATCAACTCAATAAGACCATTTTTCATTTTTTTTATTCAAGATCAACTTAATAAGTTCTAAGGGTGGTCTTTTACTGGGAATTTGGTGATCAAGCATTTCATATAATTGTACCAATGAACTTGTATGTATTCATAACATTTTTATACCCTCACCTAAGTAATTTGGAAGATGTAGATCTGCCCTTGTTTCACGTTTGTATTGTTTGCGCCGTAATGTTAAGTATCATCAATTTAAATCTGGTCAATATGAAGTGTATGATACGATATGAAAACATTTTATTTGCCCTTGTTGTAAAAGCATAGTCAAAATGAAAGTTGTATGTTACAATATGCAATCAAAAAATCCTTTTTATGGCCCCTAACGATAGATGGGGAGGCATATAGTGATTCACCAGTCCGTTCGTCCGTCCGTCCGTCCTGGTTAACCCAAATTGACAGTTTCTTCTAGCATTATTATGGCTTGCTACAAAGCTTCCATACTTGCATGGATGTTGTATATGAGCACTCTCCACACACCTGTATAATTTGACGCCATTTCGACCTTCACCTTGACCTAATTTGGACTTAGACTTATTGAAGGGCCAAATTCTTGATTAACCCAAATTGACCATTTTTTCTAGCATTAATATGGCTTGCTACAAAGCTTTCATACTTGCATGGATGTTGTATATGAACACTCTCCACACGCCTGTATCACCTGACCCCATTTTGACCTTCACCTTGACCTAATTTTGGACTTAGACTTATTGAAGGGCCAAATTCTTGGTCAACCCAAGCTACAAAGCTTTCATACTTGCATGGTTGTTGTATTTGAACATTCTCCACACACCTATATCACCTTACCTCATTTTTACCTTTACATTGACCTTATTTTGGACTTAGACTTATTAAGCATCTATTCTTGGTTAACCCAAATTGACTGTTTCGTTTTACATCATGTCCATCATAAGCCCCTTACATTATCAAAGCCAGGTAACACTATCCAACATTATTACAGAATTATGGCCCATGATTGACTTAGCTTTTTATGGGCAAGGCTTCCATGGGGACATAAGTGTTTATTGAACGCAGTCTTGTTTTACCAATTCTGTTAAATTTAACATTTTCAAATTATGTTTTGAAAAAAGAATTACATGTACAAGTTTTAATCATTAGATGAAATTTTGCATGAATTCGGCGACTCAGACTGCGGAAGTTTTAGTCATGATAAGGACTTTTGTATTTATATTATAAACTGTAAAATCACAAATTTTCTTGGGTGTTAAATTTCGTGGATTAAGATTAAAATGCAATTTCGTGGGGTCGTAAATTTGTTGATTACGAAACATGGAAGGGTAATCCTATAATCCATTTTTGGAAGGTCGATTATTAATTAGGATTATATTTCGTGGCCGAGTTCAACAACGAAATCAACGAAAATTAACTTCCTAGAAAAATAATTTTTTACACTATTATGTTTTATGCTATTCTGCATGTGATATTATAAATTGTAGATGCAATAATTTACAGTGAAACATGTAAATCATTTAATGACAGTCAGATTTATGATCTCTATCATTGTTGTATATTTTATTATTGAATGTTAAACAGTTGATTCACCTGAGTACTGTTTTATCAAAGCACTTAAGGAAATCTTACACTGACACCAAAATTGAAATTCTTGATAATTTAGTGAAAACCTACAAATTATGATTAATAGGTCTGTATTATTAATAATGTTACAACTAATGAAACTCTTCAAAAGATATATGTCCTGAACTTGTAGCAGTAAAATAATTACAAAGAATTTAAATCTGGGTGTAAGTTTTGGACTTCTGTTAGTGCTTTGATAAAACAGTACCCTTGTAATTCAATTTGCGTAAATGTGGTGGGTATTTGGACAGGTTTGCGTCCACACTTTTTGTAGCATGATTTATCAGCTTGTTATTTAAGGGTTTTGTTTTTACTGGAACCTAGTTTCAGCCACATGCCCTTGTTTGTTAGAATGGAGTTTACATCTACATTGTATAAATCACATCTTAAAAGGTGTTAGGTACTATCACAGTTTGTACAGCTTTCCATATCTTTCCTTTTACATTTTGCTTTTTACTTTATTTATGTATTTTATGCCAGTCATAGCTTGTGATGCATTCCATTGTTTAAAATTTCTTAGATCATTGAACAGAATTTCTACCATAATCTAGAAGTTGTTTGTTTTGTATTTTTGTTTTTTGATGTTGTCAACATGGTAAATAAATGTATGTGTCAGTCGAATGTCTTGATTTGTTTGTACATTTATAGTAGTTTAGTTTAATAAACTCTCTGACCAGTTTGTGTGTTCCAAACCACAAATATACTAGATGATGACGTTAGTAGGTAAACTCTTTGACCAGTTTGTGTGTTCCAAACCACCAATATACTAGATGATGACGTTAGTAGGTAAACTCTCTGACCAGTTTGTGTGTTCCAAACCACAAATATACTAGATCATGACGTTAGTAGGTAAACTCTCTGGCCAGTTTGTGTGTTCCAAACCACCAATATACTAGATGATGACGTTAGTAGGTAAACTCTTTGACCAGCTTGTTGTTCCAAATCACAAGTATACTAGATGATGGCGTTAGTAGGTAAACTCTTTGACCAGTTTGTGTGTTCCAAACCACCAATATACTAGATGATGACGTTAGTAGGTAAACTCTTTGACCAGCTTGTTGTTCCAAATCACAAGTATACTAGATGATGGCGTTAGTAGGTAAACTCTTTGACCAGTTTGTGTGTTCCAAATCACAAGTATACTAGATCATGACGTTAGTAGGTAAACTCTCTGGCCAGTTTGTGTGTTCCAAACCACCAATATACTAGATGATGACGTTAGTAGGTAAACTCTTTGACCAGCTTGTTGTTCCAAATCACAAGTATACTAGATGATGGCGTTAGTAGGTAAACTCTTTGACCAGCTTGTTGTTCCAAATCACAAGTATACTAGATGATGGCGTTAGTAGGTAAACTCTTTGACCAGCTTGTTGTTCCAAATCACAAATATACTAGATGGCGTTAGTAGGTAAACTCTTTGACCAGTTTGTGTGTTCCAAACCACAAATATACTAGATGATGGCGTTAGTAGGTAAACTCTGACAAGGTTGTAAGTTCCAAACCACCAATATAATAGATGATGAAGTTAGTAGGTAAACTCTTTGACCAGTTTGTATGTTCCAAATCACTAATATACTAGATGATGGCATTAGTAGGTAAACTCTTTGACCAGTTTGTTGTTCCAAATCACAAATATACTAGATGATGGCATTAGTAGGTAAACTCTCTGACCAGTTTGTTGTTCCAAATCACCAATATACTAGATCATGACGTTAGTAGGTAAACTTTCTGACCAGTTTGTTGTTCCAAATCACAAATATACTAGATGATGGCGCTAGTTGGTAAACTCTTTGACCAGCTTGTTGTTCCAAATCACAAATATACTAGATGATTGCATTAGTAGGTCAACTCTTTGACCAGTTTGTTGTTCCAAATCACAAATATACTAGATGATTGCATTAGTAGGTCAACTCTTTGACCAGTTTGTTGTTCCAAATCACCAATATACTAGATCATGACGTTAGTAGGTAAACTCTTTGACCAGCTTGTTGTTCCAAATCACCAATATACTAGATGATGGCGTTAGTAGGTAAACTGTTTGACCAGTTTGTTGGTCCAAATCACAAATATACTAGATGATGGCATTAGTAGGTAAACTGTTTGACCAGCTTATTGTTCCAAATCACAAATATACTAGATGATGACGTTAGTAGGTACACTCTTTGACCAGCTTGTATGTTTCAAATCACCAATATACCAGATGATGGCGTTAGTAGGTAAACTCTTTGACCAGCTTGTTGTTCCAAATCACAAATATACTAGATGATGGCGTTAGTTGGTAAACTCTTTGACCAGCTTGTTGTTCCAAATCACAAATATACTAGATGATGGCGTTAGTTGGTAAACTCTTTGACCAGCTTGTTGTTCCAAATCACAAATATACTAGATGATGGCGTTAGTAGGTAAACTCTTTGACCAGCTTGTATGTTCCAAATCACAAATATACTAGATGATGGCGTTAGTAGGTACACTCTTTGACCAGCTTGTTGTTCCAAAGCACCAATATACTAGATGATGGCATTAGTAGGTCAACTCTTTGACCAGCTTGTTGTTCCAAATCACCAATATACTAGATGATGGCATTAGTAGGTAAACTCTTTGACCAGTTTGTGTGTTCCAAATCACCAATATACTAGATCATGACGTTAGTAGGTAAACTCTTTGACCAGCTTGTTGTTCCAAATCACCAATATACTAGATGATGGCGTTAGTAGGTAAACTGTTTGACCAGTTTGTTGGTCCAAATCACAAATATACTAGATGATGGCATTAGTAGGTAAACTGTTTGACCAGTTTGTTGTTCCAAATCACAAATATACTAGATGATGGCATTAGTAGGTAAACTCTCTGACCAGTTTGTTGTTCCAAATCACCAATATACTAGATCATGACGTTAGTAGGTAAACTTTCTGACCAGTTTGTTGTTCCAAATCACAAATATACTAGATGATGGCGCTAGTTGGTAAACTCTTTGACCAGCTTGTTGTTCCAAATCACAAATATACTAGATGATTGCATTAGTAGGTCAACTCTTTGACCAGTTTGTTGTTCCAAATCACAAATATACTAGATGATTGCATTAGTAGGTCAACTCTTTGACCAGTTTGTTGTTCCAAATCACCAATATACTAGATCATGACGTTAGTAGGTAAACTCTTTGACCAGCTTGTTGTTCCAAATCACCAATATACTAGATGATGGCGTTAGTAGGTAAACTGTTTGACCAGTTTGTTGGTCCAAATCACAAATATACTAGATGATGGCATTAGTAGGTAAACTGTTTGACCAGCTTATTGTTCCAAATCACAAATATACTAGATGATGACGTTAGTAGGTACACTCTTTGACCAGCTTGTATGTTTCAAATCACCAATATACCAGATGATGGCGTTAGTAGGTAAACTCTTTGACCAGTTTGTGTGTTCCAAATCACAAATATACTAGATGATGGCATTAGTAGGTAAACTGTTTGACCAGCTTGTTGTTCCAAATCACAAATATACTAGATGATGGCGTTAGTAGGTAAACTCTTTGACCAGCTTGTATGTTCCAAATCACAAATATACTAGATGATGGCGTTAGTAGGTACACTCTTTGACCAGCTTGTTGTTCCAAAGCACCAATATACTAGATGATGGCATTAGTAGGTCAACTCTTTGACCAGCTTGTTGTTCCAAATCACCAATATACTAGATGATGGCATTAGTAGGTAAACTCTTTGACCAGTTTGTGTGTTCCAAATCACCAATATACTAGATCATGACGTTAGTAGGTAAACTCTTTGACCAGCTTGTTGTTCCAAATCACCAATATACTAGATGATGGCGTTAGTAGGTAAACTGTTTGACCAGTTTGTTGGTCCAAATCACAAATATACTAGATGATGGCATTAGTAGGTAAACTGTTTGACCAGCTTATTGTTCCAAATCACAAATATACTAGATGATGACGTTAGTAGGTACACTCTTTGACCAGCTTGTATGTTTCAAATCACCAATATACCAGATGATGGCGTTAGTAGGTAAACTCTTTGACCAGTTTGTGTGTTCCAAATCACAAATATACTAGATGATGGCGTTAGTTGGTAAACTCTTTGACCAGCTTGTTGTTCCAAATCACCAATATACTAGATGATGGCGTTAGTAGGTAAACTCTTTGACCAGCTTGTTGTTCCAAATCACAAATATACTAGATGATGGCGTTAGTAGGTAAACTCTTTGACCAGCTTGTTGTTCCAAATCACCAATACACTAGATGATGGCGTTAGTAGGTAAACTCTTTGACCAGCTTGTTGTTCCAAATCACCAATATACTAGATGATGGCGTTAGTAGGTAAACTCTTTGACCAGCTTGTTGTTCCAAATCACCAATATACTAGATGATGGCATTAGTAGGTAAACTGTTTGACCAGCTTGTTGTTCCAAATCACCAATATACTAGATGATGGCGTTAGTAGGTAAACTGTTTGACCAGTTTGTTGGTCCAAATCACAAATATACTAGATGATGGCATTAGTAGGTAAACTGTTTGACCAGCTTATTGTTCCAAATCACAAATATACTAGATGATGACGTTAGTAGGTACACTCTTTGACCAGCTTGTATGTTTCAAATCACCAATATACCAGATGATGGCGTTAGTAGGTAAACTCTTTGACCAGTTTGTGTGTTCCAAATCACAAATATACTAGATGATGGCGTTAGTTGGTAAACTCTTTGACCAGCTTGTTGTTCCAAATCACCAATATACTAGATGATGGCGTTAGTAGGTAAACTCTTTGACCAGCTTGTTGTTCCAAATCACAAATATACTAGATGATGGCGTTAGTAGGTAAACTCTTTGACCAGCTTGTTGTTCCAAATCACCAATACACTAGATGATGGCGTTAGTAGGTAAACTCTTTGACCAGCTTGTTGTTCCAAATCACCAATATACTAGATGATGGCGTTAGTAGGTAAACTCTTTGACCAGCTTGTTGTTCCAAATCACAAATATACTAGATGATGGCGTTAGTAGGTAAACTCTTTGACCAGTTTGTGTGTTCCAAATCACCAATATACTAGATGATGGCGTTAGTAGGTAAACTCTTTGACCAGTTTGTGTGTTCCAAATCACCAATATACTAGATGATGGCATTAGTAGGTAAACTGTTTGACCAGCTTGATGTTCCAAATCACCCATATACAGGGTGTCCCAAATAAACGGGGACCTACCTAAATCCTTATAACTTATTTATATTGCAATGAATTTGACTGTTCTTTTGTGAGAGTGTGTAAAAGTGTTCTCTACTTCTAAAATAGGTATTTATTATTATGTTTTGCTTTAAAACGGGATGTGATGTTATCATTTTACTTGTGTGGTGATTTCCTGGGTTTTTTTGCTGACTTATTTTATTTATTTATTTAGGTCTCATCTTTGTACATCATACATACACTATACATATCAAATCACAGTAAAACATTGCACAAAGCCATTCTAATAAGAATTATAAGAGACAAAAAATCACAGTAACAGTAATATAAAATTGTTACTCTACACACATTTACTTAAACGGATACTATAAAAGTATAATTACCATAAAGTTATTTACATAATTATGTAAAATCAAGGAGCAGTTGTTAATCTTTGAAGCAAAATGTTTTGTTAAAAAAGAAAACTATAAAAATTGAAATAGAAAACGAGTAATAATGCACAATTAAAAAAAGGTATATGAAAGCAATTTTTAACTCGGTCAGACCGTAGTTAAACTGATTAACAGCTGCTTCTTAACAGGAAATAAAACATATCACAAGGTTCATGTAATCATAAATAATATGGGAATTATCTACAGAGGTAAATATTTCTCCTATTTAAAATATTATGATAGGTTTTGGCACAAATTCTAATAACTGCCTGATTTGTAAAAACAAACTTCAGTTTGTCTTGATCAGAAAATGAGTTAAAATCGGATTTAATCGTAAAAGCTGTCTGCATTAGACGTGTGCGTTCACTATTATATACAATGTAATCAAATAAAACATGGATCTCCGATTCAACTTCATTACAAAAGGGGCATTTACGCTCAGATATACTTAATGTATCATATCTGCCGGTTTCAATCCTGATTGGTGGAACTCCACATCTAAATTTGCTGAACGCCGATCTATGACTTGGTGGAAGTATCATTTTACAATAAGGCTCTACCTCAAAAACAGTTTTATAAGTACAGTAATTTCTTAATTTATTACGACCTTTTCCTGATTTACTGACAGATCTTGACATGGATTCTTTCCAATTTTCAATATATAAAGACATTAAACGTTCAACAATGGGTTGACAGCTGCTATATTTAAAATTGAGATTTTGACAAGCGTTAGGGAAAGGGAGTTATAATTACCCGGAACACGCCGTTTTATTACTTTACCTAAGTATAATGTTATGTATTTGTTGTCGTCTAATTTGCTTATATAAGTGCTATGTAAAGACTATTTGTCAGTCAGAGAGGAGCGAGGGGACGAAATAAACGTTGAAACTGCTATACTTTTGTGTTATCACTACGACCAAGCCATTACGCTATATCTCGTTCACTGTATGATATTATGCCGAAACACGTGATTGAAAACAAGGGAGGTAACTCTGGGTATTGGACTAAATAATCACAATAATGATGCTGGTATTTTGTACTGTGTTTATCACTTAATGTTTTGTCATATTGACAATGTGTTATTGATAAAAGAAACAAAGTTACGAATGTTTAACCTAGGTCCCCACTTTTTGGGACACCCTGTACTAGATGGTGTCAGTAGGTAAACTCTTATGAAAGTGGCAGTGCAATAGCACGGATACAATCGTGACACATGGCTGTAAATTACATGCAAAACGTCATCTCAAGTATGACACCGTAGCGCTAGTGAGTATACTTGCTCTTATTTTTTTAATACATGTAATCGAACTGAAATTGCAAAGGGTGACAAAGGTAATTTTTTCTCCTTTTTATATGTGACAAAGCCTTAAGGCAAAACTGATCAAAATGACGCTTCTTATCAAATCCTCAAATAAAAAATATACTCCAGTATGTCATCGTGACATGTCATTCAACTTGAAAAATCATATCTAGAAATAGTATTTGAAATGCAATCTACCAGACGCATTAAAGAATAAATAACCGTTTTCAACGACGGTAATCCCCTGTAATGTTAATGTGAGCCAGTCAATAACCTTGCGAACATTAAACCTTTCAAAAATAGACATTGAAGTAGCACTTGTGGGAACCGTACATAGTCTTTAAATGGCGGAGGAAGGGAGTGAATGTTGCTTTAACTGTCTCAAGCATAGGCACATGGTTTCAAATTATCTGAGAAATCATCGATACACAGGGTACACTCAGATAGTTTCTCAGATAATTTGAAATCATGTGCATATGGTCTGAAGAAACGATTGGTTTTATATGTTATTACGTATGGCCCCGAGGTCTATTGGAACTGCTTGAAGTGATTTGGCTATGTATGATCATGTGACCAAGCATCAATGCCCGCTTGGCTAGTGTCTCAATCTCACTTTCGACTTCAAGTTAAAAGTAGCATTTTTAACACTACTTGTTACTAGTCCACCTCTTATCTCATGCAACACTCAAACAACTATCATCACACCAGTGATCACACGACAGCCATACAATGTCCTGGACAGTCACAGCACAGCGACGGATGAACACCAACCAACACGAAAGAAACTTTGATAAACGCAGATCAACCAACACGGACTTTTGACTACTCTTATTTGATGGAAACATCTTGAAAGGGATATTTGAGAATAATGACGAATACATTTCTAATAATAATGCAAATATTTTACTTCAAACAATTTTATTGAGTACCTTTCTTGTTACCTTATTATAGATATAAAAGAATACATAACTATCAAATATCTAAATAAACTATTTTAAATTGGCGCCTCTTTAATCTGCTCTTTTGATGTTGGTAAAAACTGAAGAACTACGAGGGTCTTATAATTCATACCATATGTACAATGTCATTTGATGAATTCCAATGTGGCTAAACAATGTTGCAGAGTACACACACTAATACGTAAGTTATCGTTGCTTAAGGCAACGCCTGTACGGCGCTACGGAGCAGTCAAAATATCTAACTAAATTTTATTACGTTCGTTCATCATTCAACCACCGTCTCTTTTTTATAAATAACGTAATTTATTTAATGCTTATTGCTGAGACACGCCTTCTATCTGATTCAGTGAAATTAATCCTATATCTTCACTGGTTGCAGTGACTGATATAAGCTTCGCCCTCATATGAACTACTTTAATTTACCCCCCCCCCCCCCCCCCAAACAAAAAGTCGCATTCTGACCAAAATTTCTTACAAGGTTACCCCCCGCCTTGTCCATAGAAACATTATGCAGGTCTATGAGACAACGGTGTATGTTTCCTGCAATAATGTTTCTGTGTCATATAGACACATTTTAAATACAAGTTGGATATGTCATTTATTATATTCAATTTAATTTAGAATTTGTATATAGAAGTTAGACTAGCCTTACGTAAACATTCGATATGTTATACAGGCTGGTCATCTTCAACGATAAAACCAATGCACCGATAAACATGTTACTTTTGTTTTCTGGACCAATGTCTTATTCGTGCGATAATTTAGTGAATACTCGTTGGATTATATTAAGTTTGATATCAAAATGACGACATTGAATTAGCCTTTACGAATGTACAAATATATTTTATATGGGAATTTGTTTTCCTAAAATATACCAACATACCCAAGTGTCGATAATACAGTTACCTGTGAGGCTGCGCTGTTCAATTTGTAGCAAGGTCGTTAAGAGGAGGTTAATGTCATTTTTTAGGTACATAAAGGTCTTTCTGATAATTTTAATATTGGCATTGACCGACATACACTCAAATTACAATTTAGTAATTGCGAACTTGATACTTTTAGGATTGACATTATAAGTATCGACGGAAGTGCGTAGGCAGGCCTATCAAATTTTCAAAAAAAAAAAAAAATGTTTCTCAAAGCAATGAATATTGTAAGCTTTATACTCGAGGTCAATTGAATTAGATTTATATTTAACAGGAACTTTTGTATAGAACCTATGCGCCGGTTGTGTTTTGTTCTGAACTCGTGCGTTCCTCGCTGTTGGTACCACAGGCTCTCGGTGCGATATTTGGGTCCGGCAAAACTCTAATATCTCCTGTGGTTGTCCAGAAATATTCTTGTTACACTTCAGTTCGTATCCGTTATTTGCCTGTAACCGGTATCTGTTATTGTCGTTTGATTTCATTGTGGCTCTCCGGAAATCACGTGATTGGCGTGGTTAGTTTAGAGCGTTAAATGGCGCCTTGAACAGTAGCAACGTGGGCGGATTTTCATCACCAGCTATCACATGCAGTATAACTTTCTGTTTACACATTCTGTACCCGGTAAGGTGCCAGTTAAATCTTTTGACATGTGTATATAGTTATTAAAAAGCGTGTCACCATGTTCTAACATAAGTAGCAAGTACGCTAGATATATTAATTTTCTTAGGCTTTCTTGTCAAGAATTGTAAGCAACTAAATATTGATGCATTTCAAAACAGCTGAATGCATACGGTAATACGAGTACTGTTTTATGTATAGATAAACTAATCATTATACTGTAAAAAAAGTGTGTATATATGTAACATCACATTTTTATATAGATCTAATATTAGCCACCTTACATTGTCAGTCTGTCAGCAGAGGCTGTAAAAGACTTTCTCACCTCAATGTACAAATGTATTTACTTTAAAGGCTTTAGAGGCGTCATAAAAATTGAACGTTGATTTTATGATACACACAGCATGTACACTTGTTACACGTATGAAAGAAGTGTGGTATGTGCCCAATGATAGCACCCTATTTTTGCAGATATAATTTTAGAACTTTTGACGAAACAACCCACGCATCAATTAGAGAAGTACTAGTATTGCCATTTGACGGCTTCATTCAAAATGTGCTAGTGACAAGTGCTCAGTCTTCACGGCATTGAATGTTCTACGGTCAAAGGAGATAAACTGTATAACAACACTTTTGCTTGCCAGAACACGAAAGCATCAAGTTTTCGCCAGCCATGATAACATTTCTAATTAAGGACAGATAGAGATGACACATAGAGACATGCAATACCTGAAGTACATGGTATTTGTTGAAAAAAAACGACTCATCCCTTCAAAAAATTATTATCATCCCAATAAGCCTATAGAATAGAATATAGTTTATTGCAAGGCAATATATTGCATTAAACATCAATGTACCTTGTAAAGGTTTGCACCTATAAAAGTGGCTCGGAGTTGGTTTCCTTGTCTTGACAAAGATTTTTTCTTTTTCTGAGGCTTAGCTTAAATAAACGGACAGCAGTGACTTACCTGACGAAGTAACGTTCAGGGGGACCTTGGTGGAAGTCGAAGGGGGAGAGATACAGGGTGTCCAAAAAGAAAGTATACAGTTTCAGTGTATATTTATCAAATATCTCCATTCTGCTATCGTAAAGAATATTTGCACATGTGTAGACAAAAGATGTAAGTTTTTTTTCTGGGACCAGTTTAAAGATTATAACTTGGATAATTTAAAAAAAAATGTACATTTACCGAATTACCTTATTTAGCCCGTGGCGTCTATTCAGCAATTTATGACGTTCTCAAGATGTCCACCCTTCTTACGTTTCCCTTCTTGTACTTCTTTTAAACTATTGATAATATTTGCACATGTGTCTAAAATGATGTTCTTACCTTCTCTTTTGATGTTTCTCGTGAGCATAGACGTGTATTTAGTACATTGTACT
The DNA here is from genome assembly GCA_947247005.1 of Spisula solida. Lineage (NCBI taxonomy): Eukaryota > Metazoa > Mollusca > Bivalvia > Venerida > Mactridae > Spisula > Spisula solida. Next base: position 57,687,845 of record OX365945.1, read on the forward strand.
GTGCACTAGCAATTTTACATAGCCAAACAAGAAGAAGTCGCAATGATTTGGATCCTGACTGAGGACGGGCCATGTCACACCACAGTGGTATTTCCTGGAAATTACTTTGGATCCAACTGTTTCAAGGAATTCATCCAACCCCTTATAAATGCAACTTTTACAATCAAACGTGTCTCTAAAGACCATCCAATGATAAATGAAAACATGTCTACGCTACAATAACGAAAACACACGAGGATTAATTAGCGTCAGGTCAAATGTTCTATACTATATCAAGTATAATCATTATTTTCCACGTGAAGCTCAAAACTGAGAGCGACCACTATCATCAAAATCCGACGTTTTTCATCAAACCTTGTTTATCCCACCTTTACTGCTGAAATATCGCATCAACCAACTAACTAAAGAATATTTTACTATAAATCATTGTGTAATTAAATCGTGTTGATGAGAAATGTTACAATGCTAGCAATGCGACAATTGTTCGTGGAAACAACATTTGGGACATTGGGACGCTCATTCTTTCCACGGGAAACAAACAAACTTTTCACATATTCTCTTGCATCACCGTGTGCGGTCTCAGTACGGTTGTTTTATGTTTTATGATGTTTTTAAGTATTCGTGGACAATATCGGGGACATCACATGGGGTATGTAATAATCATAATAACACATATCAATACGCCTACACAACACCACGTTAATATTCGTCAAGTGATTATATGTATTAATACGTGCATACTGTAACATACTTCTAAAGCAAACTTACTGTAAAATAAATAATTTTCGCGGAAATTAAATTCGCGGATTTGGTAAAATGGTAATTTCTACTAATTTCAAGTTTTTTTAATTCGTATTGAAAAAAGAATCCCATGTTAGGATTTTTGACGTCAATTATTCGAGGGATTATATTACGCGATCTATATCTACTTCATCCGCGAACATCAATACACCGCAAATAAAACTTTTTTCAGTATCAGAAATGTTTCCCCAACACGTCAGCTTGATACACTTATAGAAAATTACTTGGTTATGTAGTCAAAGTCGACTGATCTTCAATGTAAATAACTGTGGCACGAGGGAATATACGAGCAAATGATGGATTGGGTACTACGACAAAAAGAGAGATAGGTTTTGCTCACCGCCCGCCCACAACTAAATATATCTGAACATTGATTCAAAGCCTATACGTATCAATCTAGAACTTCCCCACTTATATGTGAGCGTATTTGAAGGGCTTCCAACGGAAAATGTCATGATTATTTTCACTAATTGGGTGGGCAGCGAACGTCAACATTTATGTATCATACGTCTTACAAAAATAAAGTAATTGTCATGAAATTTAGCAACCCTTAAACTGAAACTGTATATAATTCATCATAAGGAAATAATCAATCGAAATGCCAAATCATATGCTTCAACTTATGACAACAACTCGATTAATGGAGGCCTATTAAAGTCTAGGATCGGGACTTCGTGACTTATTAGTGTAGGATGGTAAAACCAGCAACATACAAACTTATTCACTTTTAACTCCTGGAACATCGCATACGTCATAATCTTCCATGGTTTCTTTTGCAGCTATAGCATCCACGGAAGCCTCCGATCCGAGTTGGACTTATTTACCCTCTCCACCGGTATAACCCATATGGGCGAGCATTCTCTATTTTTATAATTTTCTATCTTAGAATGTTTGCGTGTGTACTAATACTATTTATAATGATTCCTGTGTTTAATTACATAAACCTATTTGTTTAAATAAAACTGTGTAATTGTATGGCTATATGTTAAAACTATTTGTAAATTAAATTGACTATGTTGGTTTGCGTCCGAGCCGAAGTGCCCGCTGTAACAACGATTTTGATTGGTTCATTTACTATCCGATTTTGCAAACGAAAATTTTATACAGTCCAACTTGTACTAGCGACCACGCGTATTAAGCGACCTTTGTCTTAAACGACCAGTTTCAAATCCTCCCGACCGTATTTGCTCTATATGTCTATTGTATTAAGCGACTTTTGTCTTACGCGACCAGCAACCACTGTTTAAGCACTATAATACATAGGTAAAATTGCATTAAGCGACCAAAAAATTGTAAATCACTGGTCGTTTGTAGTGACAGGTTGTTAATCTATACCTGATACCTCGTCATAAATCATTGTTTGTTCACACTTCAGAGTATGTCTTTTGTTAATTGGGCCCCAATTAACACCATTGATAATCACAATTGTGTCCGTAGGGCATGTCATTCAGATGATTTTAATCCGATTACTCACATTATTACGGATTAATTGTTGTATCTTTTGCTGCAATCAGCTTGCAGTCTCCGTTCATTTAGATTGGGCTAAACCCCGGCCTATTCCGGTTTTTTTCTTCGAGTGCAAGCAAAACTGACTTACATTGATTTCATTGCGTAATATATCAGTAAGATTATTAAAATGATAAATTGAAATGCTTATGAAGACCATGCATACAAGTAAGAATCATCATAAAATTTATTTACAAACTAATGTTTATCAATTGAAGTTCAAAAGTAATCAGGCAGCCTAAAATCGGAAATTCGTTAATTACACTCAATGTGTCTTACATTTGTGTTAAACGACCGTTCCGTTAAGCGACCGTTTTCAGACCTTCCCCAGGGTGGTCGCTTAATACAAGTTAGACTGTACTTAGTTTAATTTATACTAAATTATTTTAGGATGGTTGTGAAACAAGTTTTTCCAACTTATGTTAATCAATCTCGACACATCATTCCTGATGTAATCCATCGCCACGAGGGTATGAGAAAAGAGAAACCAGTTTCCATTTTATGCTGAGCGTCTAGCAAGGGGATTACTGGTACCATTTTTAGTTGTTCGTAGAACAACTGTAGTTACATCACACGTTTCAATAATCGGTCCTAGTTAAGTTGATGAAACTACTGTTCTTCCTACGCCGTTTTGCAAAACATTGACCGATAAGCCATTTTACCTGTAAATGTTGTATCTGAAGGGAACTCTATTATTTGTTTTTAATATGGCATAGTTAGAAGATTTCTAGTCTAAACTTCTAGATTAATATATATGAGCATGCCAGAAAGCTATATATTCCATAACTAATAAATGATAAATCCACAATTAAATCTTAAGAAAAATTAAGAACAACTTTATTGGTTTCGGAGCTTTGGTTATTTTATACTTAAATAATAGTATATTACTAGTTATTTACTCCGTGTATATTGATTTTATATTGACATGTAGGTGATACCCTATCCTTCCGAAAATCATTTAATTTTCTATCTACATGACATCCATGGACGAGGTGTAGGCGGGGAATACAAGTGACATCTCGTCTTCCGTGTCTTACGAATATCATTACAACTATGACGTCAGACGCTTAGTGCCAAGATCGCGTGTCTGTCACAGTTGAAAATCAGGAACATTATTTGTACAATGTGTCTTGTTCATGTTATTGTTAGTTAACCTCAAAATAGGACATAGAACATAACCATAGTACAATGTAATTTTCACAAACATACATCGAGGGTTGAACAAATTGTCTAAAGCAAATGACAATGTACACGAATGAGTAAATCTGTTCCTTTCTAATGTAGAAAACCGATTGTGTACAGTCAGGGGCGTAGCTAGAGGTATTTGAATGTGAACGCAAGTAGGCTAGGGGTCTGGGGGCATGCTCCCCCGAACACAAATTTTGTTCGCTAGAACGCCTCTCAGCTTTTAATATTGTTTCTAAGAAATGCTGAAAATAATAAAGGCTTAACCCTTTTAGGGCTTAGGCATCAGTTTCTATTGAATTTTTCGTTCATTTATCTTTTCACTTTTTGAGAAGCATGTGTACGCAGTTGCGTATTCTGCGTATAGTGCGGCCAAGATATGATGGCACAATAACATTTACACATGCTAATTAGCCGACAGGTTAATTTTCAACAGAAAGGAGTGCTTATTTACAGCCAGGGTCAATAAACACTTGTTTCGTATTACGTTTTCGCAATATGAGCAAATATACGAGACATTTTCACATGTGCCTCGCTATCATAGTTGGTAAAGCTTTGGATTAAAATACTGTTATGGATGGAGGTTACTAGTTCGAGTCTCACTTTTGTGCATATTTTTATATTGATTTGTTTTTTTACAGTTCTAGTAAACTTTTTTCTTAGTATAATTATACCGGTTATCTTGTTACATATGCTTTTTCTATTCTGTATATTTATTATATCATATTTTATTATATTTATCTAGAGTAATCAGTTATAAATTAATATTATGTACGTTTACATGAAAATACAAATTATATGAATTAACATTGCTCATCAGCAGTGTCTGTGACAGAATCGTTTAAGAAATCTGCAAAATCATCATCACTATCACCAGCTGCCTCGTCATTATCACTGTAATTATCATCATCATCATCACCAACGTCCGAGTCTGTGTCATCTGAGTCATCATCTCATATATTAACGATACGTTTAGTCATATAAATGTAGTTCGATTAAATAATGTGCAGTTTACACAGTTTATCTGATTGTAAGCAATACACCCACAAATACACGAGTTTCGTGAAAAGCGTGCGGAAAAATAATTTCGAAATAAATTAAAATAAAAAAGATTCTGAATGGGATTCGAACCTGGACCGTCTGCGTTGAGATTAGAGATGTTACCACTAGACTATATAGACCTTGAGCCGACAATTGACCCTGCTCCCCCCAGGGGGAATTTTCAACACTATGATTTTCTTAAACCTTATGGTAGGTAGCATTCACAGACAAAAGTTTGCAAGTTTCTGTTGGGGATTTAACGAGTTACGGAGGTTTGAAATACGTGACTTTGCGATTTTCTACAGGAATCACTAATTTTGCTTATACATTGTATGATATTATAATCATGCCAATTGTTCAATAAATCATGTGAATAAGACATTTATGTATGTTAAATGTATTTAAAATTGAAACTATCAGTTGTACAAATTATTATAGGCAAAAAATGTGATATAACATACGTAATTTACGTTACTTTGCATGAAATTACTAGAATATTAAAAAAATAGTCAACGTATATGACGTTTTTAAGTTAAGAAATGATGATACTGATTAGTATGCAGCTCAATAATGTATATAGCTATCGTACAACTACACAAATAGTTAATTGATATGAAATGCCATGTAAATTACGTTACCTTTCAAAAATATTGTTTTTTTTCAACAACATTTCAGTTAAAATTTCGGTATAACACATATATTGGGGTGACAATGGGTGATTTTCTGGGGGTAGCTAGGTGACAGCTAAAGTAGAACAAGCAATGTTATATACCAAAATGTTTGCCTATGTATGTACTATATGGAACTGCCGGCATAAATTGTCAACACGTGGTGTGGACCCGGAAATTCAAGATGGCGTCCAAGATGGCCGCTATAATTTACAAATACACTTAAAATTCTATGTTCTCACCCTTTAGTTTTATTTATGTATATAGTCACAAATATTTGCTTAGATATTATTCATTTGATAATGTGCATCATATGGACATACAAGACTGACCACTATGAAGTCAAGGTCAAGGTCATTTCAAGGTCAAGTTACGAAATATATGCCCTATAGGATATGCAACACTGCAAAGTACAGGCATCCCAAGACCATATGGGGTACATTACACTTGTCAAGTACAACCACCCAATGTCACATTCGGTACTCACCATCACAGAGTACAGCCATCCAATGCCGTATGGGGTAGTCACTACCACTTAATATAGCCATACTAAGCCATAAGGGGTACTCTCAACCAAACCCTTTGTTATGCTTACCACTACCAATTACACCAGTATCAGGCATGACTGGGTGCTCATCACCATCATATATTAGGCCTGCATAGGGTGTAACCCACACCGAGTACACCCATATCATGCCCTTAGGGGTTCTTAAACCACTTAATAGTCAACCCAGGCCTTATGGTGGACTAATTACACTGTCTATACATACATTCCGTAACCAATGGAGTACTTACAACTACCCAATACAACCATTCCTATTGAATTCTTAATGGCATCAGCTATATCTGAGGCCCTATGGGATACTTAGAACCAAGAGGACAGCCAACCAAGACCATATTGGGTACTCATCACCCTTAATTATAGCCATAGTATGCCATAAGAGATACTCACAACACCCGAGTAAAGCCATATACATGTAAGTCTCTACATGGTACTCACTATTACTGATCACAGCTGTACAAGGCCCTATGGGTTACTCACTAGTACATATAAGTCATATAAGGCCCAAAAGGGTACTCATCCCAAATAATTACAGATTTCATACCCCATAGGGGTGCTCATAACCAATGACTTACAGTATCACCAAGTTGTATAGGGTAAAAAGGAGTCACAACAACATAGTACAGACATCCAAGGCCCAATCACCACCACCAATTACAGTTTATATTTTGCACTAAGTGGTACACATAACCATTGAGTACAGTCACACCTGACTGTGGTACTTACCACCAGCGGTAACAACCATACTATGTCCTAAGGGGTACTCGGACCAACTGAATACTGCCATACCCGGTGCAATATAGCCATCATTGGCTCTATTGGGTAATTCCCCACCACGAATTATGTTCATACTAATCCCTATGTGGTACTTACCACTACCAGCCTTCTTAGGCCCCGTTCCCTACTCACAACTACTGTGTACAGTCATACTATGCCTGAGAGATACTCATAGTCACCGAGGAAAGCCATTCAATGCCCTATTTGGTACTTAACACTGCCTAGTACAGCCGTCCCGGGACAGCTTATGTACTCACCTCCACAAGTTCAACCATCTCAGGCCTAATTGGGTACCCACCTATACAGAGAACAGCCATCACAGGTCATATTGACTACCCTATACCACTGAGAACAACCAGCTTGTGACCCATTTGGTACCAACCACCTCAGAATACAGTAATCCCTGTTGGGTACCCACCACCTCTGAGTACAGACATCCTGGGCTGTATTGGAAGCCCATCACCACAGAGAACAGCCATCCCAGGTTCCATTTGGTACCCACAACCTCAGAGTACAGTCATCTCAGGCCCTATTGGGTACCCACCAAATCTGAGTACAGTCACCAAAGCCATTTTGGGTACTCAACATCACAGATGAAGCCATCCCAGGCCTCATTGGGAACCCACCAACACAGATTTCAGCCCTCCTAGGCCATATTGAGAACCCACCAACACAGAGTTTAGCCCTCCTATGCCATATTGGGAACCTACCAACACAGATTTCAGCCCTCCTTGGCCATATTGAGAACCCATGAACACAGATTGCGGCCCTCCTATGCCATATTGGGAACCTACCAACACAGATTTCAGCCCTCCTTGGCCATATTGAGAACCCATGAACACAGATTTTAGCCCTCCTATGCCATATTGGGAACCTACCAACACAGATTTCAGCCTTCCTTGGCCATATTGGAAACCCACCAACACAGATTTAAGCCCTCCAAGGCCATATTGGGAACCCACCACCACAGTTTTCAGTCATCCTAGACCAAATTTGGAACCCACCAACACAGATTGCAGCCCTCCTAGGCCATATTGGGAACCCACCAACACAGATTGCAGCCCTCCTAGGCCATATTGGGAACCCACCAACACATATTTCAGCCATGCTATGCCATATTTGAACCAATCAACACTGATTTCAGCCATCCTATGCCATATTGGGAACCCACCAACACAGATTTCAGCCCTCCTAGGACCTATTAGGAACCCGCCAACACAGATTTCAGCCCTCCTATGCCATATTGGGAACCCACCAATACAGATTTCAGCCATCCTAAGCCATATTGGGAACCCACCAATACAGATTTCAGCCATCCTAGGCCATATTGTGTAACTACCCCACTTATTAAAGTCATACAATGTCATATGATGCAGCAATTGACTACATGGCATATGTAACACATGCAAAACTGGCTCTAGACAGATATGGAAATATAAGCAAAGGCTTTAAACTATGAACAGTAACACAGTTTACACTATTTTAGGAGTAGTTTACCTTAAATGATCCTGACCTCTCACTGGTCAGTATTGCACAACAATTCAGGTAGTCGCCATAAGATAATTATGCACCTATCAATCTTTTCCTCCAGTGGGGGAGTGGCGGACAGACCAAGAGGAATTGGACAATTTTACTTTTGGGGTCTAATTCCTGGTGCACCCTAGAGAATGTTTCAAACTTATTTTCAAATATACACTGGTTTTTAATTTGTATGTAGTTTGCTTAAATAACTGACATACAATTGTATATAGTAAATGTTTAAAAGGCATGAGTGTGCATAGTGCATTAAATCGAGGGACAATCTGTATTCTAGTTTCATAGTTTTATTATTAAATTTGTGTGTCTTTATTAAGTTAAATACATATTGTATAAAGCAAACAACAATACTTGTACGTTTGGGATTTTACAAAGGTAGGTTAACATTGTGTTAAAATTTTATATGATATTGTAAAGTTTGTAAGTAAGGTAACGTAAATTGAAACATAAATTGTTTTTTTAAATACATGTGTTGAAAGTTCAAATGGAAACTGCGATAAAAGATATTTTGATTTGAAAATCAATTATTTTTTAGTGGTAAAGTTTATCTAAAGTAACAGATTACAATGCTAGTAAATTGTAATTTTATTTGATATTTAAATACATGTACACGTTGTTTAGTTAAATATACAGTTTGAACTGCAAACATATAATAATTTTTGAGTAGTATTAAATTGTTATTTTTTTATTTTTAATTGTTTTAAGTACGTTTTTAAGACACTGAAGACATGAACTTTAATTTGTATGTTTGGTAACGCAAAGTGCAATGTAGTATTGCCTTAACATATCTTACAAGTAAGAGGCTTAATAATATATATAATATAAATCATTATAAATATATAAAGTGGTATTATATGTAACTGAAAAATGTATGATACAGTTTGAATACTTGAAATTATTGAAGGAATGAAAAACGCACATGTTTTGGAGAATGGGTGACATTTTAAGAATCGCTACCAAACATTTATCTCTTAACCTATATTGGCAATCTATACATCATTTTTTAGGTTGAATGTTGAACTTCATAATGGTAACTTCATTATTTGATTGCCTGGTCATCTAAATTTGCAATAAAAAACTTTATGCCATAAACCTTTTGTTTTTTTAGGGTAACGTATGTTTTCCCATATTTATCTTCTTTAACATTGCATTTTGGCATTGAAATTCTATCAGTTTGCAGCTACTAGTTTACACTCTTGAATAATATATGCAAACTTGGAATTATTAAATAGCATAATGGTGCAATTCATCTTTAAAAATTACAATTTTTATTTTTTATTTTGGGGGTAACGTATTTTAAAGCTAGGTAACGGAGAAAAGCCCCACCCGCCAATTGCAAACTTTATGCCAAAATGTTCGCCAGACCTTGGGGTTTCAAAAAATTATGGTCCACAAAATTCCCCCTGGGGGGAGCAAAACCCCCTCTGGCTAATATAATAAACACAACGATCTTCATCCTTAATTATGTAGTTTAAGATAACTGAACAAGCGCTTAGATGATCATGATTTATTCACTTACCCGCGTTTTGATATGGACTGATCCAACCAGTGACGTTTACACAAAGTTATTGTGCCATCATATCTTGGCCGCACTATACAGGTAGCTACGCGCCTGGACAGTGGATATATAATTATATAACTATAGTGTTTATGCAACGATCTACGCACTGCACACTTAAATGCTATTACTAGTGGTCTATTCAAATTTTAAGATGACCACCTATCAAAATACTTACGACGAGTTTTCTTCGTTGAATGATGGTTTGTTGATAATATTTTTCTAGACGCTATACCCAAATGTGACGTCATAGAACACGTGATTGTGCATCCACATTTCTCGATTCTATGACTTTGCCAAAATACGGCTCAGATTTTGTTTTAAAAAATTCAAAAACTATTGATAATCCCTTTAGGAAAGACGTTTTTATTTCCCGGTCATTTCTCTGTAATAAAACGGAAGTAAATACAAGTGACAGATTTTTGGCACAACCAATTTGGTTAACTTGATCCACTGGTGAAGATCGGAGGTAAATTAGTTAGTTACAAACATTTTGAAACAAAAGGTATTATATTCATCTCAGATTTAATCGATTCAAATGGAACTTTTTTTAACTACAACTACTTGAGAAATACGCTACATATTAACACAAACTTCCTTACAGATCATGGACTAAAACAAACATTTCTTTAGAAACATTAGAATTTCCAATTGAAGAAAGAAATATAACAAAACGCTTTTGTCATCCGTCAATTCAAATTTTATTGCATAATAGAAAAGGATGTCACACTATCTATAAAAAATCATCACAGAATAAGCAAGTACCAAAAGCAGAAAGTTAATGGCAAAATGATTTAATATTAGTACAATACTTTAAATGGCAACAAACTTACAATTTAACACATAATATTAATTCAGACATGAACTTGAGGTATTTCCAGTTCAGACTAATACACAGCTATCTGGCAACATATATATTTTTGACTAAGATAGGTATAAAAGACTCCATCAACTGGACTTTCTGTGATGATATGCATAAATTTCTATGAATGCGTTATATTTCAACAGTTCTGGTTAACTTTTATAGCATGGATCAAAAGTAAGTGTTGATACAAAGTTTCAAAAGCATGCTTCGAAGTTACTATAACACAGAGGAATATACACAATATTCAGTATGTAACTTAGAATAATTTGATAAAAAATGGTCAAACTAAAACACCCTTATCACAGAAGACATAACTCATTAAATATTAACACCTCTTATTTTGATCATAGACATTTGACAAAAAGGTTTTTTTTTCGTTTAAACCACAAAGTGTATTTTTATGTACATGTATCTGTCGTCGTTGTCCTGTTTATGTCTTGTTCATTATTGTGTGTTATATTTTCAAATTATCATGGGAGTGGTATATGGTCGAATGTTGTTTTGCTTCCATAGAGCATTATAATGATTTACATAACCTGTCTTAATATATGTGTGTCTAAGTATAAATACATACAATCAATTTATCAGTTCACCGACCTTTCTATTTCGTTTTGGAAAAGGTGGTCCTTACACTGAATGCATCAACTGACGTGTGGCCTATAAAATGTCTGTTCAGCTGTTCTGTAACATAGCGTACCAACCTTTGAAGCCATCCAAAGACTCCACCAAGGAAAAGCGGGATCTTATGGTGTTCTTGAATCCGTTTGTGGCTATACCAAGAGCTATTTCGAGAATTTTGATCAGTTTGGCCAGTATTCCATCAAACAAAAGCAGATCGGGACATATTCTTGGTTGTCAGGGGTCCGCATTGATATAAGGACTTGCAACATACATATTTGACAAATATGCGTTACAAAATACTTACGACGATTGTTCTACGTTGAATCGATGGTTTGTTGATAATTTATTTCTAGACGCTATACCCGAATGTGACGTCATAGACCACGTGGGCACAAACGATATTAACTTCAGGCATGATTTGTCGGTGGATCAAAATATGAGTAGTTATTTTAACAATCTTATTACAATAATTAGGGATGTGTCTTCAACACAAATAGTTTTTCAAGTTTCCTACCGAGATTTGTGGGTCAGACCCCAATTAAAGAAGGGGGGGGGGGGGGGGGGTAAGAACAGGTGGTAATGGAAACATGACGTTACTCATGTCCTTATTGAGGTTCTCGTTTGGTGTCCTTCTCTTCAGGTATTCATGAGTTGTGGCTACGAGATAGAACGATATCTGAGCATGTTTGTTAAGTATGTGTTTTCTGTTGAACAGTGTAATATGACAGTGAAGCAGATTATGTAAGTGTTTGACAATAGTTGATTATTATTATGTTTCTGTTGTTATTGTGCATGCTTGTGTTAGTTTCTTTGCATGAGCTTTGTGTTTGTACATGTATATATCATTTACACTTAACAAATCTTATAAGACAATGCAGTACATAAAAGTGTGAAATAAGTTAACAAATGACTCTTAGTTAATTTAAATTATTACTACATGATTAGTTCTAGATGACCTAGACTTGCTCGTGCTATCCTTGTCATTCAACGAGTGATTATATTAGTCTATTGAATGTTTAGGACTTTATTCAGAATCATTAGACCTTCATTTGTTGTGTACATGTATATTAAACTGACAAACACTTTCAAAAATGCGTGTTATATACAAGTCTAACGCCTTCCATATTTGTTTTAATGAACAATTGTTAGGTATTTCATTTTAACTATTTAATTGTAAATCTACCAAAAATTACATGATTGTACCATCATCCGAGGTAAATAAAAGCATAGTCGATAACCGTATACGTAACATTGTGTATTAAATACAAATTATATGTCTCTCACGGTGGGGATAACCACGTGACCAAAAGTGGTGGAGTGCTACCTAAACTTTTCGCAAATTTGGAATCGATTGGGCAAGGCTTACGTCAAAACGGAGTAGAATTGCATCAAGTTCTATAAAGCCAATGAAAAAGCTTTTTTTGCATGCTATCTGACTGAAAACAATGGCGTATCAAAAAAGTTAGAGTGACAAAAACCTGCGGTCTTTGGTTGCTTTGATTTGTTATGGTACATCCGATATAGAGGAACATGCTTGTAAATATAAATGTACAGTTAATGCTAGGAATAAGATATGTTCAATGTACTTTATAAACTACTGACATAATTATTCATAATCTTTAGTAGAGATGAAATCGACCACAAAAAGAAATATCAAATCATTACTAGACATCCGGCATACGTATCAAATTATCAATTGAGAGTTTCCTGTTTGAAACTCACGCATTAACGATCCTACTAAAGTGTTGATATCAAAGACAATTATTGGGTTTACAGTTTCATACATTGACGTAGCTGAAAATTGTCACCCGTCGCAACTAGGAATCCAACCAAGATCGCCGGATTACAAAGTCAGCGAACAATAATAGTCTAAGAACAACTGGACATCGATACAAATACTCTTCAAGCCTGTTCAATAAAACGAGGATAATTATAATATGTAGTTAAGGTACATTGAACATATCTTATTAACAGTACATTTATAATTACAAACATGTTCCTTTAGGTTGGATGCACTGTAACAAATCAAAGCTTTTAACCAGAGACATATAATATGAAGATGCGTAATACATCACTCTGATTTATGTAAATTATTATCAATGTTGTACTTTAATGGCTGAAATATTTCATAGTTAGGATCGTCTTTCAAAAACACTATACGAACTTATCTGATTATGCATGTATGCACTGTCTAAAATAGCAACTGACTTCTCAGATGTATAGGGTGCGATCTTAAAGTCAATATTGTATTCGTGAGATACATGATAGATGTATCCGTGCACGAACAAGCAACAAAATACATGTAAAATACTGTTTTTTCTCCCAAGAGAGTAACATTTCTTTAGCAACAGCACAATTAAAGTACACATCATTACCATAATATACGCATAATAACCATTTGTTATGTGCTAGTACGTAAATACATGTATTTGCTGTTGATAAATGTTTATACGGCAACTCCTATATTAGTGAAATCTAAATATATTGCTTTGACAATCATATTTATTTCGTCAAGCTACTAGTACATTCCATTGTTGACATTCATCAAACATTACATCAAGTTCGCTCATTTGTCGACATTCACTATTAAATCATTACGTCACAGTCGCATTACTGTATACCGAAAACACACAATTGTCAACATCTACTAAACCTTAGGCCAAGTTCGCTGTTAAAAATAAACACCAAAAAACCCAGTTGTCGACTTCACTAAGTTCGCTGAGCTGAAAGTCAAATCACTCAATTATCGATGGACTATACCACTATTATATGCATGCCATTTACACACATGCGTACATGGCCAAGACAGGAAACACATTTGACGTAGGTAATTCTCGTTGCCATGTACTTTCGACCACTTGAGTACGTCATCTTTCCAAGAAGAAAAACAAAATCATTATACATGTACAAACGTATGTCCGTAAAACATCTCTAGCTTCGACACTCAACAAGAGAGGTCAATTTTGTTGACAAAAACTCGATATGCATTGTACACTATATTTGCGTTAATGATTTTGACGTATTTTCCAATTTTTTAAATACTTACAATTTATGATTTTTGCACAGTTTTCAACCACTTACTTTAAATGATCCAATGGATATCGCATGCCCTCAAGTTTTGATGTTACTAACTTTCTCCAAGTTGTTCTTGGTCTGCTGTTTTTTCTTTTGCCATGTGGTGTCCAGTGTATAGCAATTTTGGAGGTTCTGTTTGGTGCCTTTCTCATTGTATGTTCTAACCATCCCATTCTGCTTCTGCTTTTTATAAGTAGGTCTTTGTTTGTTGCTCATTGCCTTTGGCCAAAGATTTATTTTTCTGAGACAGCTGTTGAAAAATACTTTTTCGATATCGTTTTCGATCACACGCAAACATTCCGAACCATAGATTAGAACTTGGACTTGATATTGCTCTTGTACAGCTGTATTTTGGTTTTCGGACTGTTGATTTCCAGATTGGCTGGAGTTCGGCAAAAGCTTTGCGTGGGACTCATAGATGTTTTGTGAGTTTGTACACCGTGCTCATTTCTCCATGCGAGACTGCATACTCTGCTACTTCTGACAACCACCATGTTTTAAGGGAAACAATTGGTAGGGGTTAACATACGAGGGTCAGTGAAAACTACCTGAGAGTTGGTAATTTAAACCTTCAAAATGTGTTCGCAGTTGTACTTTCTAATATTCATTGTCTACTATTATTCCATGTGGATCTTCTGACATATGCTAATAAATATAGTTGCCAAGCAACCAAAGAACGTCATTAAGGTGTATGCGTTCGCGCCAGCGACATGGAGATTGAATATCTTGTGAATTCAATAGTTTTATTCAGGACAGACAGTCTCATTTTGAGTTAGACGTCAATAGCGTAAAATGTAGCGTTTTTAATAACACTTAAATGTTTTAAAATATTGTAGAATAACATTTCTCGAAATAATAATGAGCAATTATTTCAAAATGCAGTGTTATTTTGTTGCCTAGAATTTTGTCCACATGTTATCAATTTTCTCGGCATGTATTCTTTTCGTTGCCATGGTGGTCTAAAACTGATCACTGATGTATCATTAGATTTCATTAAGATTCTAAATATATCTCAAGGAGTCCAGTAACCGTAAAAGAAATAGAGTGTATAGCTTTGTTTTGGAAAAAATGATTCGTTCTTTTGGGTGGGGTAAAATTGTGGTTTTAATACCATCAAATAAAAAGTATATTTTCTATAGGTTGGAATAATAACTAGAACTAAGTTTATCTGGTAGATTAATGTATTCCAAAATAAATATTGAACTATAATAAATAATAAAGAAAATCTCATATAAAATATATCTTTATGTGTCCATAGCAACGCAAACGTTTGTTCTAACAACGTGAACGCATGCCCTGGAGTTGACTTCTTTGATTGCCTGGCAACAATAATCAAATTGTCATAACCCAGGTTGGTATTCGCCATAACATCAGTGAGATACCATATTTCACGATAATGCATAGAAAATATACGAACACTTATTTTTCTAAGCAGTATTAAGCAACTCTCGGTTATTTTTGACTGACCCTCGTATTATTACATATATTTTAGCGTAATATCAAAAATAATTTTACTTCGCTGAAATAAATATTGTCCTAGAAAAATAACACTAGACATACTTCATTTATGTGAATAGAATGATGTTGTAAAGTACTTGTTTTATAAACTGCAATTTATGATTTGGTCCTAAGTTACAAGGTGCAACGTACCTAGACTGTTCCATGTTGTTTGGTCCTAAGTTACAAGGTGCAACATACGGTGGCTGTTTTTTCCATGTTGTTTGGTCCTAAGTTACAAGGTGCAACATACAGTGGCTGGTTTTGTCATGCTGTTCTAGATATATTGCCAGTTTAGAGAAACAAAAAGAGCGACAACAACTACCGGCGTCTATAGTGTAAACATACCACGCGGTATGTGACGCAAATTTTGGCTAAGAATGCAAGTAAAAATGTGTAAACACAAAGTTTCAGATAACCTTATGTAATTGTTCTTTGTCCGATCTTACGACATATCCACGACTCTCATGCCGAGAATAGGTACTACCCACGAAACTTAATAGTTTTCTATAAAAGGTCATAAAAGGAAATCGACTCAACGGTCTGGAGCTTAGTTGGGTTGGTTTCTGGCAAAAACTGCGGCTCTTTGCACTAAACATTAACTGACATGGATAGTACTTATTCTCGGCTTGAGAATATAATAATAGTCATGCGACATCTTGCGACAACATTGCTTCCTCTGGTCTGTGTTTTAGTCACTTACAATCTGTGTATAATTCAAGTGCTACAATTGGTCTTAATAAGGCCAATACACTTGTGGAATGTGATGACCTACATCTACTGACGAGAGGAAACAAATATATCCAGCATTTTATAAGAGTTATTTCCCTTTTCTGATTTTTTTTCACAAAACTGTCAATTTCTTAAAGACTATCAAAGGTATCCACTTGAAACTCAACATCACAAGGGGAGTTCATACTGACAAGGCTGGTAACCTTGCGACTTATGTTTATGATTTATCTGCCCTTGTTACTCATAGAAATTTCACTCACAGATGAGCAAGGGTACTATCAAGTACGAGAAAGTCGAGCGTCCAGCACTCATAGGCGGTGCTCTTGTTTAAATTTGCCATGGTATTTATGAAGGTTTTGTCCATAGTTCTGTATTTCCTATCTTAACTTCATTTGCGCGAGTATGTCTCTAAAAAGAACGTTTTTACATACGTACTGACGTACCTCATAGGTCATTGACATTCAGATTGAAATACTGTAATGTCATCTCCACTCATTAGGTCTAATATGAAAGACTATTCATGTAAACTACGTAACCGCTTTAGATGATCATAGTGATAAATTCCATTATCAGACCTCAATATAATTAAATCGCAAGCAATAGCGTTCATTTGTACGCACATTTAACTCTTCTTGTGAACTAATCATTGCGTCAAAAACAACCGGCGGCATTGATTGCATCAGCTAAGCATAGTTTACACATACAGTAAACGTATAGAAGGTAACCTTTTTTCTATTTTTTTACACAAATAAAATCACTTTTTTTGAAATTGTTCAACAGTGGTTCTATTTTTAATCAATTACGACACGAATTTCCATTTAAGAATAGGTGGCCTACGTAAGTTTATACTAATTTATTTAAGGTCGGTTGTGAAACAAGTTTTTCCAACTTATATTAATCACACTCGACACCTCATACCTATGTTATATATCCTATGAGAAAAGAGAAGCCAGTTTCCCTTTTATGCTGAGCGTCTAGCAAAGGAATTTCTGGTACCATTTTTATTTCGTCTTTGGCATGACGCGGCCAGGGATCGAACCCGATACCTCCCGCACTCGAAGCGAACGCTCAACCACTAGGCTATCGATGACGTAACGTGTTGCGTCACCATGACATTCAGCTTTTTAATACTGCTTTAACCTTTTAGGACTTCGGACAGCGACAACTAGGTATTACAGCCGTTTAACTGTTGAAACTAGGTAATTCAGCTACGGCTTCATAGTTTTATTTGCTAAAACTAGATCATTCAAGTTTTTGACAGCTGGGAAATGGGCGGATCATTTTCGCGTTCGTTTATGTAATAGATACAGTACTAGTTATTCGTTAAAAGTGTCTTCTTACAAGGGTTATTGTACAGTTTTGTGAGGACAAAGAACATAATTGTCCGAGGCGAAGCCGAGGATAATTTGTTGTTTGTCCTCACAAAACTGTACAATAACCCTTGTAAGAAGACACTTTTGACGAATAACTAGTACTATATCTGACTTATACTCCGACAAAAACAAAACGATCACCAGAGTGACAATGATTGTCAAAATCTATTCTGGCACAATTCAAGAACAGAAGATGTTTTGCATTTTAGAAAATATAATTCTAATGTTCAAAATAAGCTTGGCCTAATGATCCTTATGGATTATCTAACTGTCCATTCATACAGTGCTGAGCATATATTAGCATGTGAAAATTTACTGAGTAAACATCAAGTGTGCCCATATGTTATTACACCCAACATATAAAAGAATACACATCTATAGGTTTCCACATTAGTGACTGATGATACAGGCTTGATGCACAAAGGTACATATCTGTGCATATTATTTGTCTTTTATTTTGTATTTAAAAATAGACAATCCATGAAAATATTTTCAAACAGGTTCATATAAAAAGCTTCTAATAGATTGTTAACTGTTTTGTGAATGTTAAGACAATGTAATTGGTTTATACGTGAAAAAACTGATTGTATTATGATATGATCCTTAACATAATGACATATTTTCTAGTTTAAACATACATTTTTCACATGGATTTATTTATTGATATAGTGTTGTATTGAAGTGATACTTAATGGCATCACCAATTCTCATGAAAAAAATGGAAAAAAGGTTGATCTACTAGTATATAATTCCGGTTTCGTGCAATTGATTGTCAATTTGCACAATGCATGTTTCAAGCTTACAAATGGTTTTTAGTTCTGTTTCAATTGCTACCGATAATAATACTGTAAAATCATTCAATTTAGAGAAGTTTTACTCTGAGGATTATAAAAAATAAGCCATTGTTGTATAGTTGTTTGGGTGTAGATAAATTGTGAGGATTGAATTTGATGGATATAGTTCAACCAAGACATTGGATGTAATTTAACACCACAAACTTGATGTTTTTTACAGTAATGCAGCATATTAATCCATGCTGTGTGTTTATACAATTTCCTAGCTCCAAGTTTTATGCTTTAGGCAATCAGTTACTATGTCGTTTATTTAACTGTTACAGATGTGTCAGTTTTCGTCTAATTGACCATTTATGGCAATTATTTTATGAGTGAAACAGTTTTCTTATAGCTCACAAAAGTGTCCGCTTACGAAAATAATGTACACTTTTTGAATGGAATCAGTGGGCGTGTCGGAGTATAAATGTTGGGCATTGTGCCTTGTATGTTTTTATGTTTTCTGTGCTCAGCTGGTTGAGTGCTGCCTTCCCTGTCTGATTTAATATTATCTTTTTCTATAGAACTCATTGTCCGGTTCCCATCCCCAAATCTTACATTACGTAAGATTGTAAGATTTTAAATGGGAACCAGACTATAGAACTCATCGTAACGGTAAGGGAGATCACTGCGTAGGAGTTTTAGAGTTTTAGAGAATATACTTTAAGAACGTGTCTGTGTGTAGTTTATGCGCATCCGTTCGCGCGTGTGCTTTATATTAGAATAAAGACCACATCTTGTACTGGAAAATGATGAAAATATGTGCAAATGTTAGTTTTGATACTATCTACGTTTAGTGGGAATATGAGTCATCTGAGGTAAAAACTAGAGAATATTCTTTTAAGGTGGCGAAACAGTCTTTTTGCAGAACATCAATGTGTTATTATCAGGATACCAGTGAATGTTATATTATTATCGTTATAGCGTCAGCAGAACTCCGATGTTACGTACAGTTGGTGCTATATCCCGTTTGGGTAATTAGTGAAACTACTGAAACGCCCGAGCAAAGATATTCGGGAATTCATACTGGCAGGCCTTTGCATACACCGATCTCTAGATGTCGTTTGGACGTCATGTTGTTTCTAGGTCACAGACGTCAAAAGGTAACAGGTTCTACGCATCTCCATGAGCACAACCACTCATACGTATAATATGTAAAAGTTTCATTCAAAGTTTAACTGAGTTTCTTTTTTTACGCGACCGATATCGCGAACAACCTTAAGCAGCTATCTGCTTTAACCTGACATACAAGACATGTTCTGATTGACTGATTATTTAAGACAGGCCTGTCGATATTTTAAAGACAACAAAAGTATGGTTCTCAGTGGATACCGGATCTCATGATTTCGAATGGGGCTAACGAAATATAAATTTACATTGACTAATTTGATTCAGTCGTTTTGATTTCTCAATAAGTTGTTATGTGACAACAATCTCCGATTTTATATGGGGAATAGCAGATTTTAGTTACGGAGAAAATGTCAACACTTTCTTAAAAAAAAACTGGAATTCCAATTAGGTTAATTAGCGATCTTACGTGACTAAAATGAAATACGTGCGTATGTCCTGTAACAAAACTTTTACATAAATACTAATGCTTGTATAAATTGCACAGGGACGTCGGTCTCACGTATATATTATCTACGACTACAAATTCCCTAATTTCAGGAGAATCAAACAGCTGATTATAATGCTTTGATGGAAGACCAGGTTGTGCGTAACTGTAATGTATAACGAATCTACATAATTATAACGGCGGTCACGCTCCGTTGCATGTGCAAGTACGTGATGGCTACGTACAACAACGTAGGCACAATTTCGTACTTGATAAGTACGGCCTCTGTACGTATTTGGGAGCATGCAGACACTTTTCGTGTATGAGAAACTTTCGATGCGTTCGATCTGTGTTTGGGCCGCGGATTCGTCCCCGTACGGGAGACGCGCGTGCCTTTTACTGCCAACTTAAAACGTAAGAACAACGTACGTGAGCAGCACGTGTTAGGACGGTCTCCGTACGATAGCGTGACAATAGAGAGGTTGCGAAAGGCAACGTGTAACGGGTACGTGTACGTAAATACTATTTTTGGGTATTTCGTCATCCAGGTATGTGTAGTTTCTACAAGTAACGGACGTGTGACAGACGACGATATAATGTGTACTACGTCACACAGGTATGCGTATGCACGGGAAACCCAAGATTTTATCGCCGGTAGTCTCAGTGAGTTTATATAAACACTCATTATCGATTCACGAAGAAATCATGATACAATTGCCATGTGATGTTACACGCACACGTTGTGTTTCGCAAGCCAATTTTAATTGTAACGCGTACGTATACATGTACGGGTAGCTACACGTACATGTAGTCGTACACGTTCGCATCGCAACCTCTCTATTATTATAAACAACATGTACGTTATGAATGACGTCATTGGTAAATATTCTTGTATCATATGTTTGACGTCACTCGAGTGTAATAAACTATTACATGAAAATGATAATACACTAGCGAAATAAATTTGTGGTGTTGGCGTTTTAAATGTACATGTAGACGACGTTCGTCAAATCGACTGGGATATGATAGTTTAAGTAGCATTTTTGATGTTGCGGTCGGAAAGCCACCATGTGATAAAAAGAACAATACAATCGTGACATTCCATGTTAAAATGCTTATACTAGTGGAATAAAATAAATAAAATAAATGGTTAGTATCAGTTCATTGATTTAGGAGGAGAAGTCATTTTTTTTTACTGGTAAAATGTATAATTTGCCACATGACCAAGATGTGCAGCGGACCAGGAGATACTATGGTCGTTTTAGGATCTTTTTGGTCGAAATACATTCCTTTGATTAGGGGAAGATATCATTTTATGTAAATGTTGATGCGCGATGGACCAGGAACGCCTGACATTCAAATAACGTCAAATTAATCCTATCTCCCATCATCTTTCAAGTGCATGAAGGGAGGTAAGATTCTTTAGACCTAAAGCCTTATTTATTTGTGTTACATAATCAAAATCAAGCCTTATTTACGTGGGTTGTCCCAGAATAGCGTTCTTTGTTGTTATGTTTATTTTTTCAACCCATTGATTGGAATTAAACTTTATCTTATCTTATGTTCAACCATCCTATAAGCTCACAATGTGCACTTGGCGCTCAGGTGAGCTAAAATAGTCCTCTATGTTGACACCGATGACGTCATACCGCGCTGATTGAACGATTTATGGCAGACAAAATTACCGCATGTTTGAACTAATTTACAAATAGAGAAACTCGGGTCACTGTCCGGTGAGAACAATGTTATCAGGCGAGGTGATATCGTTCAGGTGACGAGTCTTATGTTTTTCTCATAGCCATAGTGTTACAGTTTATCCATTCATTGGGAAAACGCAAGAACGCCACTAATATACTACATTTGAATAGCCAAGGAGTGAGAAGGCGAAAGTATTGCCCATAAAGAGCACACAATGTTCGTTTATCCCATGTCACAGAGGAGCACACCCTGTCTGACAGTTGTGAGACTGTTCTGTCGGGTAACATTCTAGCGGAGTACTAACCGCGCTATTTGTGCGGGGTGAGTTTTAAAGCTCCTTACGATAGAGAAATGGATATTTGTATAAATATGTAACATGCAACATAGTGAAGAAATTATGCTAAAGATACAAAATACATAAATCATTGCTTACAAGCCATTGGTGTTTTGTCCCTTGAAATAATCAGTCGCTTTTATCAATGATGTACGCGCACCATTCCGCGATAGACGACTGTAAGTGGCGACTCTATAACACCCCCGCAAAATTCTCCGAAGTATATCGGTAACCAATAAAATTGATCGCCGTAAAGTGACGAAACTGATACGGTCTAGATAAGTGGCGTCTGACTGGCGTAAGGAAGTGGGGACAAAAACAGAATTATATGTTAATGAAAAGCATTATGTATTTTAGCCGGAGTTTTGTTCCAAATTTCATTCACCATTGCTGGTTACTAGACAATGGAACTACGTGATCATATAGTGATAGTTGTTACATGTATTTTTGTACCAAATTTCTGTTACGGAAAACTTCCAGGTAAGCTGTTTTTTTTATAGAAAAAAATATTTTAATAATCCTAATTACGACAGAACTCAATGTGAGGTCATACACATTATAACGATTCATGTATATGAACGTTATAACATAAATGCGGTATTTTTTGTCTTAATTGGAACATATATAGTTGTAATGATTAGAACTACCGGAATCTTTACAATACTCGTCTTTATTGTACATGTACCTATATATACATTATATTTATAATTTTCAGTTTATTCAGAAATTAATGCATAATAACCATTGGTCATATTTACAGAATTTCTATAAGTTACACGATATTATTCTAGAAAAAGACTAAACACGCTGGAATATAGTTTAAGTTTGTGTAAAATGTATGTACGTAAAATTAGTTTCTTAGGGTGTTCGCTAATTTGTGTTTATGATATATAATGATTTTACGGGCACTGTGACTGTGGTATAATGTAACCAATTCGGTTTTTGACCTTCTGATATTTTTTTTACAAAAGTTGTCAAAATTGATTCGACAATTTCATTTTTTTGCACGTACACACTTTTATGTAGCAATATGTTTATGTAAAAATATAAAAGAGTAGCGAGAATGTCAATGATTTATCGGTAGCTTTCACGTTATAAATCGTCATGAGTAGGTTTTTAAAAAACAAAATGTTTTTCGCAAAGCATGACTCGTTTGCTGTGTATTTTTGTACACACTGTGAGGAACATTGGGGTATGATTATATAAGTTCATGAAATGTATCGTAGAGTGTCAGGGTTAGAAATACAGGACATATTTATAGGAACATGCAGTTGTACGTTTTTTATTCCAGCGGTTAGTGTACCTTGTCATTTGATATATAAATACCCCTTTTTTCGTTACTAAAGGGTGTAATACAATTTAATGGTTAATTTATGTTGCCATATACATAGTATGTGAATGATACTGTAATAAGGAGTACTAATAAATTATTTCAAACAATAGTTAACATATAAAGCGAATGTGAAGTTCACATACACAAACTGTAGAGCATAATGTTAAATGACAATATAATGAAAATGAAAAATTGGTCAAGGAATCACGGTGAATTTATATATATATAATTAGCAACTTTTTTAAGTCCTCACTTATATTTTTGATAATAACTTTGTCAATTTTGTATATATCTCAATGAAATTTGGCTTTAATATGCGTGTGTTATCGTTTTGCAGAATTGTAAATCAACACGTCGATTTCGATATATATTTATTGAATGAAAACAATCTTAACATAACAACTAATGAAGGTAAAAGTCACAAATACAGATTTCGATATCTGGGATAACCACCATGTTGTCTATTTATTCTGCTAGCTGTCACAGACGAGACTCGGAAGCGTTGTTGAACGAATTGACTCGTATAATTTTATTGTCTGAACTCAAAGTGGTATCACGTCTCCGGAGTAGCCCGATGTTACGTCATAACGTCACTTCAAATTGACAAACGCTCTGGCAACCTGCATTTTACGACAGACAACCAATAAATGTACCTTGAACTAAACACTCGAAGACATGTATATGTAGTAAATCAATCAGACAGTGATGTTTTAGGTAATTATTCTGACTTGTCGACAGAAAATGACACACTGCACCGTACCGACGTCATGTCATCTATTTTCTGATATCGTCGGACGCATAACTGTGATATAAAATTGATTTTTAAATGTGTTTCGTACGTTGCGAGTCTTTGGGCATAATTCGCAAGAGTTTGGAACAAATTCCGGGGATGTGAAACTGCGCGCAGGCAGAAAAACGCAAAACGTAGTTCGTCTAACAACGGCAAAACCACGTGTCACACGGCCAGTTTGTGAAATGGATTAGTTTGTCTGCCGCATACAAACAACAGCTGCGAAATTTGGTTGCGTCACTGTTTATAATAAAAAAGTTATTAATCAATGAAAGTGAGGACTTAGAAAAGTTGTTAAGTTTACAAGTATAGGGAATAAAATAAGGCAACATTATATACTGGCGAAACCTAAAGGAAATTGTTACTATAATATCTAATCACGCAAATTTGTAGACCTTCAACTGTAATATTACTTTGTCTAAGGCTTAATTCGCGGAACATTTGTTTTTTATAAACAAGGTGTAACTTTCATATTACTTGCTGGTGGAAATAGGGGACTATTTAACTTTAAACAAACTTCTACATTGTCCGTTATATACATTGTATATTCCAAATTGGATAAAAGTTAACGTATTTGTATAATTATGGTATAGTTCGAGGTGAAGGCTTTCATCTTACCTTGATTTCGTTATGTGTAGTACACTTCCGCCAATAAGCCTACTTCAATTATTTGAAAGGATGCATATTTTTGCAAGTTTAAGGTACCAAAGTATAAACCCATTCACAAAAAAGCTCCATCATTAAGACCAGTGTTGACTGCTCCAATTATTAGTAGAACGTTACCGTAATATGTTTCGCATTATAATGAAGCATCAGTCTATTCGCCAGTTTTTAATTAACGAATTTGAGACAAAAACTTGTTTTTTTTTAATTTTCTGTTTAACCTGAAAACATTCAAAATTGCTGTTTTGCCTTATTGCGTTCACTGGACGATGTCACGGGGTCACGGTCCTTCTTTACAGCCGGTGACAACAGTATAATTATATGATAACAATTTTGATGTTGTTTAAATTGCAGATAAATGCGACGGACATAAAATGGCTCTTAAATTTCAGAAGCAAGATATGTTTTACCGTGTACGGTATTATATGTTCACATAAAGAAGACTTTTTTTCGTTTTTCAAAATTTGAAAGGCCGCATGGCCCATGGGAAGATAAGTATACAAGCATACAATTTGCAAATTATAAATGTTAAAATAAATAACCGTTTTATACATTATGTAATTTATATAAATATAATACGTTACTATAAATAGTATTTACTTCATATTTCTGCGATAAATATACTTATACTACTATTTGACTAAAGATAATTATACTTAGTCGGATCGTTATGACGTCACGCGACGGGTCATTATGATATCACGCGATGGTCAATTACTGGTAATTGAACTAAATACTATCTGCGTAATTATCATAAAATAATTACGGTTACTGTACTCTAATAACATTGTTACGTATTTGGCGTAGTCTACAGTATTGCAAACGTTCAAAAATTGAAATTACAAAATATGTTCAGCAATTGTCCAAACTGATCCAAACGAAGTTCGTTAAACTACGTTTTCCTACGCTGCATAGAACTCAAACGGAGATAACATACTAATCTAAATCAAAATGCAGATTAATCACAAACGAAATAACAGTGTTACAAACACGCACGTACCCAATTTACCACCAAAATTCAGACAAAATTGTCTACGAAAGATATAGCAAATTTAAACTGTCTCGAATGATTCTTCAATCACATTTTGAAATTAATTCAACGTAATTATACCTCTCTATCTAAGTATTGTGTCTCTATATAATCATTATATTCTAAATATCACAGAAACTAAATTATTCAATATAGTTTAATATATAGTTGCGTTTACATTTCTTTGAAGTAGCAACTCTTCATTCTACTCATGATATATAACATTATTTGGTTTACACATCAATGTTGTTAAAATTGGTGTTAGCACAATGTTAGCACAACGCTAGCATAATGTAATATTATAGCATAAAAACGGTGATTTTGCCCATACGTTAACGGGACAAAAACCATGCGTAAACATAAAGATTCACGCGCTGTTAACGTCCAGTTTTACGTATGCTCATTTCAGGGCCGCACCGGCGACTAAAAAGGTTGTACAGCTTCATATGAACAGTTATTCCCATTTTATTTCTAAGTACTAATAAGTACTAATTAGTTTTCTATAATATTTAACTTATACATTTAAACAAACCCGCAGTATCCATGTTTACTTGGTATTTGCCGATACCGGAAGTCGACGTGCATAACAATAACTGGTATGACGTTACGTTTGTTTTCGCGACGTCGTCACAAAATCTCCCGCCAAAATATCATTATTTTGAAATACAAACGCATGAATTGATATTTTGTATGCTATAATAGCGTTTACGCATGTTTTTTTCGCTTTATAACATATGCAGAGTCCCTCGGGCACCAACTGTCCCTCGGGACTCTGCAGATGTTATAGCCCGAAAAAGCATGCGTTAACCCTACAATACTGTTAGCACAATGTTAGCACAATGTTAGCGCAATATCAGCACAATGTTAGAGTAATGTTAGCGCAATGTTAGCACAATGTTAGAGTTAAGTTAGCACACTATTAGAATGATGTTAGCACAATCTTAGAGTAATGTTAGCACAGTGTTAGCACAACGCTAGCATAATTTCATCCGGTAGCGGATTAGGTAGAATGCTATACATAAAAATCACTATTTCGTTCCTGGTTTGTTTCTTAGGTTCGGTAGTGTATTGTGTTCTGTGACATCGGGCACGATTATGACCGAAGTTGTAAGCTCTTTCCCTTAGAGCAATTTTGTCAGTTATTTTTGAAATCGTGAAAAATATGGTCAAATGGTGCGTATCGGCATCTTTTAATTTTTTAAAATTGCAATCTTACTGTAGAGGAATTACTTAGTTATATTTATATTAACAAATACAAAATACACTGTTATTATATTATACGGTTTATTTATTCAAAATGCCTTTAACAACGGACAGTCACGCAGACTGGTTACACATGATATACAACCTATGTCAAACCTAATAGTTTGCACCCTCACAATTTTTATCAAAGTCTCAGTAATTTTTGTAAAATCACCTGTTATAAATGATTCTTTTATAAGAATATGCATGCACATGTACTAGTATTGCGTCATACTGCAATGTTGATTTAGAAATTTCAGTACCTATTTACAGTACAATCTGGGGAGGTTGTAAAGTGTATTTATATTTTTTTAACTTTTACTTTGTGGATAAGCATGTCTATATTCAACATAATTATATTCTTGGAACTTTTAACATTTGAAACAAATACAGGCGAAACGAACGAACGAAAATTTGTACTATCTGGAAAAAAATCTAAAAGAAAAACGAACGGAATACCATAAAAACGACAAGACGGCCGCACCTTTATTTTCCCATTATTTTCGATAGCATCATCTCATTCATGATTGTCATGAAATTGTTCAGTATGGGGAGTTACCACATTATTCTTTTTCAATCAATTTTGACACTAATGATATATGTCTTGGGAAATCTAAGATGCAAATCATACGTTTTTCATTCTGTTAAAGACGTCCAAATTGACTAAATCACGAAATGGGTGCAGCCTGGGCAAATCGTGGAGGTTCAAACCAATAAATGATTTTTGCAACAGAATCCCGTGCGGCTACAGGCTGCACGAACTTTTTTCTTTTTTTAACAAAAAAGTTCCACAGCTTATATTAATCGCTCTCGACACCCTATTCTCGATGGCAAAGAAGGTGTGAATTATTTTTTAAAACTTTTTTCTGATGTTGTTAATACTTGTTTCATTTTAGTTCGTTAATGGTAAAGCATATGCGTAGGTTGTAAAGGCGGTGATGTAGTGTAGCAAAGTACTCAGAAGGGTACATGTTGTACGTGCCATTTTCCTCTGTACAAAAACAAAATCACGGTTATGGTGTTTTATGAATTAAATGTATTGTAGAATTTTATTGATCTATCAAAACAAACAACCGCATGCTTAAACTGTTGATAAGCCAGAATTACTAATTTATAGTGAGTAGCTACCGTGTAATTACGTTAATTCTGACAGGTAAAACAACCCTCTACAATCGTTACGCACAAAACTTGTGCCTTTTAGATAAATCGAATGTAATCTCATGAATAATGGTGTCTAATTGGTGTAAATAACGCACTACTATCAAGTCCTGTATATCGACGGAAAGAGCATACATTGGGCTTTGTTTTATGTACATACGTACAGAGGTAAATAGACTATGCCACACGTTTTGTCAGTAAGCTAAAACATGCAGTATCACGATTTTAAAATTGACCAAATTGTTTCGCGATGACTTGGCGACGTTACACCATGTTGTTCGTGAATATCAAATGAAAATTATAAGCGTTAGGTTTTGGTTTTTAGGAAACCAGCACCATATGTCACAAGTAAGACTAATGCAAGGATCTGTATAGAAAAAACAACACATTTTATCTATCGCTAACAACTGTATGTACACTTTTGTTTTGATGAATGTGTATCTAATATATATATATATAATCTTTACAGTAATATCATAGTTATTTTAGATATGACCATCACTGAGAGTTATACTTATGGTATTTGTAAACACGTAACCACGAATTGTCCCAACGTTATTACTACGTCACGGATGAAGGTATAACGCAAAATATTTTGAATAAAAATGTATTATAAAGATTTAATTTCATACGGTAAAAAAATAATTGAAGTAGATGTTGAATACATACGCACATACTTTGTGTTAAACAACTGGTATACATATCAACCGTATTGCCTGAAAATGATGTATAAAAGAAATAAAGACGTTTGTCCCAAGAACGGTTAATATGACAAAATATGGGCTAATGCGTGGACATCAGATCTAATAATGAATGATTCGTTTGCGGTAACTACGTTTTAGGTTTCTGTATAATAGTGTCATCTTCTAAAAAGCATCATTTGATGTTTATAATATTAATGCGTATCTGGTAAATATCGCAGACAAACTACTGGGGAACCGGTTCACGTAGCTATGAGTAGAACTGTAGTTTGTAACCCCTGCTCGATCTGTGTTCGATATCTTGGTTGGGTACATTATGCACCAGTTACATTATCTAAGTCCATTTAGAAATGTGGAGAAAGCATCAGTATCTTACGGAACAACAAGCTTGTACTGATTGAAAACAATTGATTACGCTCCAGTTACATTGGCTATGCCCATTTCTCCACATGTGGAGACATGTGGAGACATGTGGAGACATGTGGAGTAAGCATCAGTATCTTACGGACCAATAGGCTTGTACTGATTGATAAAATTGATTCTATGAAATCTGGATCGGTCAACTAGTTGTTATAGATGTCAAACATGTTGACAATTGTCGTCAAACCCGACCGTAAAACAAACAGAGCATACTATAAATATATAAAGCCCTTACAACAAAAACACACTTCAAAAATTGATGGAACATAATATTCTTGTCGGAAATAACAACGATACATTTTCCTTCAACATCAAATGGTAGTTATATGGCCACAAAACTCATTGAACGTTTTTTTATAGTAGCTAATCTGATATTCACTTGTTTGGCGTAATTTCTGAAGTCATTTTTTTTAACAATTTATAGCTAAATTATGGCCGGGAGAATCTTTGAAGCACATTTAATTACTTCTATGGCAAGACAAATAGAGAATTTTCACAGCCTCGGAAAATTGATCATCAACATTCATGATTTGATTTTCAGCTTGGAGCACATATTATTTTTGAAGTGATCAACTATTTTTAGCTGGATTTACTAAGCATTAAACGTACAACCACAACATAATGACCACTTGTGGAAGCTAGGAACTGATTTAAATAGTGTGTTTTCATTTTTGATTATGTCATATCATTATATCATTTAGTGGACCATATTGAAAATTGATATTACTGTCAAATATGTAATCCACAATAAACGTTATTATTATTGAGATTGATGTAATACTGAGATGGTCTTTTAATTGACATGGTATTATTATTGATGTGGTATTACTATTGAGATGGTCTTATTATTGAGATGGTGGTATTATTGAGATGGTCGTATCATTGAGATGGTGGTATTATTGAGATGGTCGTATCATTGAGATGGTGGTATTATTGGGATGGTCTTATTATTGAAATGGTTTTATTATTGAGATGGCCTTATTATTGAGATAGTCTTATTATTGAGATGGTCTTTTAATTGATGTGGTATTATTATTGAGATGGTGGTATTATTGAGATGGTGGTATTATTGAGATGGTGGTATTATTGAGATGGTGGTATTATTGAGATGGTGGTATTATTGAGATGGTGGTATCATTGAGATGGTGGTATTATTGGGATGGTCTTATTATTGAAATGGTTTTATTATTGAGATGGCCTTATTATTGAGATAGTCTTATTATTGAGATGGTCTTTTAATTGATGTGGTATTATTATTGAGATGGTGGTATCATTGAGATGGTGGTATTATTGGGATGGTCTTATTATTGAAATGGTTTTATTATTGAGATGGCCTTATTATTGAGATAGTCTTATTATTGAGATGGTCTTTTAATTGATGTGGTATTATTATTGAGATGGTCTTATAATCAATTACGATCACGCATTATTTGAAAATTGCCATTGTGTTTGTAAAAGCTTGTATTGAGAACTATTCAAACTTAGATCAACGACTCGGAGTATATTTGATTGAACAGCCATTATTATAGCTGATAGTATTCCATGGCCTATCCTCTGATTGCAATGATCACTTGTACAAATATAATAAATATTATCTTGTATACAAATGTTCATACAAAGATAAAAATATATAGTCCAAGATCTGAGGGCCATTTATTTACAATTATTGTCCAAAATCTATGATTGGTATGAATGGAAAGCATATAGTGTCCAGTGTACGAAAATCTAATTTTTATAATCTACTTTCACAACGCTAAGAAATCCAAGATGGCCGCCAAGAAGGCCGCCAATTTTTAATATTTAGAATTCGAAGGCCTTTAGGATCGGGTGAGTCCCAGTAAAGTACGTTTCATACCGATCGAGGCAGGGTAGAATCCAGCATATACCCGAAGAATGATTAGATGCGGTAATGACCGGTAGAACCGCGTTTCGTTACGGATAATAATAATTATACTGGTTTCATCAGGGCCAGGGTATGTGAAGTTGCAGTTCCGTACTAGGGTGTTACTGCCCGGAACAATGCCTAATACGCTAAATAATTATGTGAAATATAGGTGACATTCTGTTGAAATCAGTGCATTTTTGTTCATAAAAAATAGTACTAGTATCTAGACCTAAACGATGAGCTACCTTATTTATCATAACAAAAAAACAAACCGAGTGCAATGATGCATTACATATCTCCTAACAACATACATCATGTACCTATAGTCTGATCATGCCCCGTACTACATGGTGATCATCAATACACCAGAGGAACGTCGCAACCATGAGAACGTGACTACTTTTGTTGGGAAAAAGCCCCGGATTATTTCGAGTTGGTGTCTTTAGGCCTTTTCGACTGGGCTGTTTCGTGGTGCAGGTTACAGTCTGGTTCCCGTTCTAATTTTACAGTTGTATTACTGTAGTAGTGCTGTGATTGTGGGGACGGGAACCAGGCTAAAACTTGCTTCACGAAACAGCCCAGTCGAAAAGACCTTTTCTTTTACCAGGGCCTGCGCCGTAACGGTTTTACCCCAGTCATTATACAGAACCCGAGAATCTCGGAAATCGTGGATCATAGAAACTCTGGCCTCATACATACGTCATTATACGTACAAAGCACGGGAATCTCGGAACTCGTGGAACATAGAAACTCTGGCCTCATACATACGTCATATTATACGAACAAAGCACGGGAATCTTGGAACTCGTGGAACATAGAAACTCTGGCCTTATAGATACGTCATTATACGAACAAAGCACGGGAATCTTGGAACACGTGGAACATAGAAACCCTGGTCTTATACATAGTATTACGTCATTATACGAACAAAGCACGGGAATCTCGGAACTCGTGGAACATAGAAACCCTGGTCTTATACATACGTCATTATACGAACAAAGCACGGGGATCTTGGAACTCGTGGAACATAGAAACCCTGGTCTTATACATACGTCATTATACGAACAAAGCACGGGAATCTTGGAACGCGTGGAACATAGAAACTCTGGCCTTATACATACGTCATTATACGTACAAAGCACGGGAATCGTGAAACATACAAACTCTGGCCTTATACATACGTCATTATACGAACAATGCACGGGAATCTTGGAACTCGTGAAACATACAAACTCTGGTCTTATACATACGTCATTATACGAACAAAGCACGGGAATCTTGGAACGCATGGAACATAGAAAGTCTGGCCTTATACATACGTCATTATACGTACAAAGCACGGGAATCGTGAAACATACAAACTCTGGCCTTAAACATACGTCATTATACGAACAATGCACGGGAATCTTGGAACTCGTGAAACATACAAACTCTGGCCTTATACATACGTCATTATACGAACAATGCACGGGAATCTTGGAACTCGTGGAACATAGAAACTCTGGTCTTATACATACGTCATTATACGAACAAAGCACGGGAATCTTGGAACTCGTGGAACATAGAAACTCTGGTCTTATACGAGTCATTATACGAACAAAACACTGGAATCTCGGAACTCGTTGAACATAGAAACTCTGGTCTTATACGAGTCATTATACGAACAAAGCACGGGAATCTTGGAACTCGTGGAACATAGAAACTCTGGTCTTATACGAGTCATTATACGAACAAAGCACGGGAATCTTGGAACTCGTGGAACATAGAAACTCTGGTCTTATACATACGTTATTATACGTACAAAGCACGGGAATCTCAGAACTCGTGGAACATAGAAACTCTGGCCTCATACATACGTCATTATACGAACAAAGCACGGGAATCTTGGAACTCGTGGAACATACAAACTCTGGCCTTATACATACGTCATTATACGAACAAAACACGGGAATCTTAGAACTCGTGGAACATAGAAAACCTGGTCTTATACATACGTCATTATACGTACAAAGCACAGGAATCTCGGAACTCGTCAATCATAGAAACTCTGGTCTTATACATACGTTATTATACGAACAAAGCACGGGAATCTTAGAACTCGTGGAACATAGAAACTCTGGCCTTATACATACGTCATTATACGTACAAAGCACGGGAATCGTGAAACATACAAACTCTGGCCTTATACATACGTCATTATACGAACAATGCACGGGAATCTTGGAACTCGTGAAACATACAAACTCTGGTCTTATACATACGTCATTATACGAACAAAGCACGGGAATCTTTGAACTCGTGGAACATAGAAACTCTGGCCTTATACGAGTCATTATACGAACAAAACACGGGAATCTCGGAACTCGTTGAACATAGAAACCCTGGTTTTATACATACGTCATTATACGAACATTACACGGTAATCTCGGAACTCGTGGACCATAGAAACTCTGGTCGTATACGAGTCATTATACGAACAAAGCACGGGAATCTTGGAACTCGTGGAACATAGAAAATCTGGTCTTATATATACGTCATTATACGAACAAAGCACGGGAATCTTGGAACTCGTGGAACATAGAAATTCTGGTCTTAATCATACGTCATTATACGTACAAAGCACGGGAATCTCGGAACACGTGAATCATAGAAACTCTGGTCTAATACATACGTTAGACTATAGATCTCAGTAGCTAGCCAATCAGCATGGAGAAAAAAGTGTTGAATAAATCCCGTATACAACACTTTGCTGTGGTATATATAACAATAGATTGCTATATACTATAGTAGGCCAAGCAAAAAAATTGAGCATAGCTATAATAATGTATACATGCATTTTGCATAGAAAATGTGGATGCCAAACATTTTTGATACCAAGCTTAGTTTAGTCTATTTTGTAACAATACTATATTTTAAACAAGTAACTAATTGGACTTATTAGAATACATGTATATCAAACTTTTCTACATTTGTTCATTATTACTGTCATAATCTGAGACAACAGTTTTGATAGATATTTAACCAATTAAGGTATTGCCAACATCTCTGCTGAGTGCTAACAACATTATTAGTAGAGGGCGAATGCCTAGGGGACATATATAGTGCAACAACCTCTGTATAACAAAACGTTATTACATGTATATACTTTTGTAAATTCTGTAGGGCAACAACTTCTGAACAATGACCAATATTTGCAGCCCACAAAGGGTCTCACTCTACAGAGGTTGTTCGGTACTATTGTGTCTTCAATAATTATGTGCAGATTACCCCTCTCTTGTAAGACATCATTTTCACAGAGTAGAACTTAAACCAACTAAACGATTAAAACAAATTGTAGGGGTTCCAATGATGTCTGGTGATTGAAGTAAATGACTTTCATACTATCACAAACCATAATTTACAAATGAAGACCTCACCTTCAAGACCACCTTAAAATAAAGACCACTACATTCTGTTCAATGACTTGCACATTATTCAACCTCAAATTTACAGTGAAATTGCACCTATATGAAGACCACCTCTTTAACAAGATTGGCTCAGAATTAACCATTATTCGTTCCGTTTTCATGTGTTTGCTCTTTTATAGAATGATGCAATCACTCACCATTATTGAGATAAGTTTTTTACAGTCCCAAGAAGGAGTTTCATTATTGAGGTTTTACTGTAAATAGCTTAATTTTGCCACTTAGATCTATATATGCATCATGCAACACTTAACATATTACACCAGCACTTAAATGGTTTATCATACCCTATGTACTGGTCGATTTATAGGCAAAGTGTACCTGATAAACAAAGATTATTTATCTATAGTCTAAGTCAGATAGAACGGCTTGTAGGTGTTGATACGGGATTATAATTCTCGTTTCACTCGGAGTTATAAATCCCATATACAACAACTACTCATGTTCTATCCTATACTTATTATACGTACAACGCACGGGAATCGTGAAACATAGAAACTCTGGCCTTATACATACGTCATTATACATACAAAGCACGAAAATCTCGGAACTCATGAACGATAAAAACCTTTGCCTTATACATACGTCATTATACGTACAAAGCACGGGAATCTCGGAACTCGTGAATCATAGAAACTCTGGCCTTATACATACGTCATTATACGAACAAAGCACGGGAATCTCGGAACTCATGAACGATAGAAACTCTGGCCTTATACATACGTCATTATACGTACAAAGCATGAAAATCTCGGAACTCATGAACGATAGAAACCCTTGCCTTATACATACGTCATTATACGTACAAAGCACGGGAATCTCGGAAATCGTGAATCATAGAAACTCTGGTCTTATACACACGTCATTATACGAACAAAGCACGGGAATCTTTGAACTCGTGGAACATAGAAACTCTGGTCTTATACACACGTCATTATACGAACAAAGCACGGGAATCTCGGAACTCGTGGACATAGAAACTCTGGTCTTATACATACGTCATTATACGAACAAAGCACGGGAATCTTTGAACTCGTGGAACATAGAAACTCTGGTCTTATACGAGTCATTATACGAACAAAACACGGGAATCTCGGAACTCGTGGAACATAGAAACTCTGGTCTTATACGAGTCATTATACGAACAAAGCACGGGAATCTCGGAACTCGTGGAACATAGAAACTCTGGTCTTATATATACGTCATTATACGAACAAAGCACGG
The DNA here is from genome assembly GCA_947247005.1 of Spisula solida. Taxonomy (NCBI): domain Eukaryota; kingdom Metazoa; phylum Mollusca; class Bivalvia; order Venerida; family Mactridae; genus Spisula; species Spisula solida. Next base: position 57,723,969 of record OX365945.1, read on the forward strand.
GAATCTTGGAACTCGTGGAACATAGAAACTCTGGTATTATACATACGTCATTATACGAACAAAGCACGGGAATCTCGGAACTTGTGGCACATAGAAACTCTGGTCTTATACGAGTCATTTTACAAACAAAACACAGGAATCTCGGAACGCGTGGAACATAGAAACTCTGGTCTTATATATACGTCATTATACGAACAAAGCACGGGAATCTTGGAACTCGTGGAACATAGAAACTCTGGTATTATACATACGTCATTATACGAACAAAGCACGGGAATCTTGGAACTCGTGGAACATAGAAACTCTGGTCTTATATGAGTCATTATACGAACAAAACACAGGAATCTCGGAACTCGTGGTACATAGAAACTCTGGTCTTATACGAGTCAATAGAGAGGTTGCGATGCGAACGTGTACGACTACATGTACGTGTAGCTACCCGTACATGTATACGTACGCGTTACAATTAAAATTGGTTTGCGGAAGACAACGGGTGCGTGTAACATCACATGACAGTAATATGTTGTAACACGATTTCTTCGTGAAACGATATTGAGTGTTTATATAAACTCCATGAAACCAGTGGAGATGAATTATTGTGTTTCCCGTGCATACGCATACCTGTGTGACATAGTACACATTATATTGTCGTCTGTCACACGTCAGTTACTTGTAGAAAGCACACATACCTGAATGACGAAATACTCAAAGTAGTATTGACGTACACGTTACACGTTGACTTTCGCAACCTCTCTATTACTAGAGAGGTTGCGATTCGAACGTGTACGACTACGTGTACGTGTAGCTACCCGTACATGTATACGTACACGTTGCAATTAAAATTGGCTTGCGAAACACAACGTGTGCGTGTAACATCACATGGCAATTGTATCATGATTTCTTCGTGAATCGATAATGAGTGTTTATATAAGCTCACTGAGACTACCGGCGACAAAATCTTGGGTTTCCCGTGCATACGCATACCTGTGTGACGTAGTACACATTATATCGTCGTCTGTCACACGTCCGTTACTTGTAGAAACTACACATACCTGGATGACGAAATACCCAAAAATAGTATTTACGTACACGTACACGTTACACGTTGCCTTTCGCAACCTCTCTATTATACGAACAAACACGTGAATCTCGGAACTCATGGGTCATAAAAACTCTGGCCTTATACAAACATGTCATCCCTGAGCAAGGTCGCTGGTCGCCTGTTATAATATACTGACGGTCGCTTTATGAAAGATTTATGACAAATAAGCAATTTAAACCACTCTTGATAACGCGCACTCGGTATTTTTCCTTTCCCTTCCGACATGTTTTGTGAATAATGTAATTCACACGTGTTCGAACTGTTCACTACGTTTTGCAATTCGTTTACAACAAATTTCAGTCAATTTAAGTGATAGTAGTGTTAATTCTATAGGGTATTAATAGCCTATAGAAATTTGGATGTAAAATTACTACATAACTACAAAATGTCTGTGTGGTTGGTTATGGGATATACAGGCAACTCCAAAATTACGCCAATATTTGACAATTTTATTTCATGTTTTTTGCAACACACCAATATGTGAGGCAGCACCTTTAGCGTACTAACCAAAACTCCATAATCATCCGTTTAAGAATTTTCAAAATTAAAAGTAGAAGAACTAATTGTAAAAGTCGAAATGCAAGGATGCGGCACAATACTGAACATTTCAATAACGACTTTGTTTGCTTCAATTAGCGTCAGTTCACTTTATGTGGGTGGTTTAATAATGGTACACCGTTAAACTTCGTATCAAGAAAATTAAAAAACGCGTTAGCTTTTGGCCTTTTGGTATTTTGTTAAATAGCAAATTATTGATATCAATCTAGGGAATTAAATAGACGAATAAATAAGACGTGAATGAAGCATTGTGGAGCCCCGTCCCTGAAAAATGCCATGCAAATGTAATATAGTGCTACCATACTGTGATTAAATCTCAAATTCACACAAATTATGTCTAAATAACATATTGCACTGAAATTAATTAATCACCCTCCCACGCCGCTGCAGTTGTTCGTCATGTGACACGACCTTCAGATTACGGCCTGAAATTTCCAATTTCTGCCTCAAACTACTGTAATATACATTTCGAAGGTTGAAAGCGAAATCGCTATAATGTCACTGTTTATTATGTTTGTCCTCTTTCTATGTAAAGGTATATGCACTGTTTGGATTGGTTCATTTTTTTGTATTGCCTGTTAACCATATTATTCATGTTTGTAAATACATGTATGTTTGTAATTTTACTTTGTACAAGTCTTTGAAAATAAATTCTGTCTCTGCTCGTCGCTGCTCTCTGCTCTGCTCTCTGCTCTGCTCTGCCCTGCTCTGCTCTGCTCTTCAATCAAACATACAAAGAGGCGGATCATCTTCTTGATTGACAATTTTTGTTACAGTTAGTGAAACTATTTATTCAAGGAGTTTTAACCTAAAGGAACGAATTGAGTGTGGTTATAAATCCTTGAAGAAAACGTTTCAAGAACTCTAACCACCGACTTAGTGTTTGCTCTACCCACAATAAGTAGCACCCAAAGAATCACGCGTTTTACGTGCCTCTATATTGTTCTGAACATGGACATTTTGCGCGAAAAAAGCGTGTATAATGACTAAATGGACGCTGACTGTATAACGGAAAGGAGTTCGAACCTTGTCAATAACAAACTCGCGAAATTATGTGAAAATATGTTATTTCAAGCATACCGAGACTCAGAAATGTAGTGATTGCATTCTTTGGTTGTCAATTTGTTATATGGGTTAATATTGTTTAATGTCAATATTGTTTCAGGATTTTGCCTGAGTTGGGTAAATGTAATTATATCATGATAATATTATATGGTTATCAATATAAACACAAAGTCAACATGCGGTCGCCCACGTCAGAATAATAACAAGATATTAACGACTTTATTTAAAGAGGCAACACAAAGAGCAACCCCATTCTTCTATGTGAGTCTCTATGATGAATGGTCACATGAACGGTTTGTAGCTGTAACATAGAATACCTGTTTCAGACTGTCCTCGCTTTGCATTACGGGTCTGAAGGTCTATTCAACTGATAGAGGTATCCATAATTATAATTATCGACCCCAAAATCCAAAAATCGTTGCAAAATAAATATAATTATATATAAAAATACAAACAAGAGCTGTTAGTACAACATGTATACCCCCATTGCGCAGCCACATACTACATGTAGTAATCATTTTTTATTACTATCATTTATGTTGTACGTAATAGCGACTTTGAGCTTTGATCTACTTGCTTCGAAATAAGTAGGGATCATCCACAAATAGTGACCAGCCTCACTTAAAAATTTAAATATCATCGGCACAACCGTTCTTTAAAAAGAACGTGGTTTTCATTGCAGTGTTTCCTGTCTTGCTGAGTGTTTGTTTGATTAGCTCAATTTTAAGGAAACATATCTACAGTTTAGTTTGTAAATATCCAACAACATTGACAACATCAGGGTTAAGAAAATGCAAACCAACAACTAAATTATATGTGTGTGCCAGCACACTTTAGTAATTGTGAAAACAATAAGCAAATAACGACATTGAAACAACAATGTTTGGCAACGATTGGTTAGCTCATTTGTTCCTGTAGTAGAAAGCTGCGGCCAATCCAAGACCAAGAACTGGAAGTCCATATTTGACAATCTTCCAGATTCTAGAGGATGATGGTGAACTGAATCCAACAGTTGGTGATGGAGTAATTGCTCTCTCTGAAAGATAAAAAACAAAGAGATTATTGAAATCTTCAAAAAAAGAAATATACTAACATTAGTTTTACCAAAAAATGTATTGTTTGGATCGTTCACACAAGGTCCACATAAGAACAGAATGGTTAAGGTATCATTATACTGGTTAATAAAGAATCTACGTAATTGCATTGGAGGTTCAATAAAACAATTTGAATTACTTTGAAATAAATTAGGGACAGTAAGTTCATAAATCCAAAAAACGTGAAAAATCGCTATGAAATAATTGCATCTTTATTGGTATTCGTTGATTTTGACAAATACAAATAACACGAAAAGCTGTCTTCATCAAAGCGAATAAAGTCACAATCATGCATATCACATATTGTAACTTATTAAGTTAGTCTAATATGTACTCGTTTTCTTATAATGTATTGTGTTACCTGGAATGTTTCTGTCAGCTTCAGTCAATGCTATTAGAGATGTGTCTTCACACTTGTCTGAAATATGTAAATAAGTCACAGGTAAATTTTTCATTTCAACAGATTTATGGTTTAGACCCTTACATAGGGTCGCAACTTACCGCACTACTACCTAGATTCGTAACTGACCAATCGCTATACCATACTTCAGAGAGTGACAACATTGCCTCGTTCTGGTAATGTCCGACTTATAATTATACACCAGTTAATTGAAACCACGCCCCAACCCCGGGGAAGGGTGGGGCTTTTTACTTTGCTTTTCAAACCTCCGGTATAATCCCTGCCCTCCAGGAAAATATAGATGGTTAACCCCCAGCTAGTTACCCCACCCTATACCTCGCGGGTACATTTCCCCGCTATTTTGGCACCACAACAAAAACCCTGCACTCACACGGCAATGCCGGGACATCGGAAAGGTAATAACACGGGCCAGTTCCCCGCTATCCCCATCCCTTCCCGGGGTTGGGGGCTGTGGTTTCAATTGACTGGTGCATTACTTCTTGGCCCAAATTTACTTACGCCCGACAAAATAGTTCCGCAGTTCTTCTTACATAGGCTTCAAATTGGTAAGGACAGTTAATGTACATAATTTATCGAAACAGAAATTAACTGAACTATTCATATGCTGAATAATTATTTGTTTGCTATAGTTTCATAAATATATAAATCGCATTCACAAAACTGACGTTTTACGCGAGAGAGTACATTTGTCAATGATAATAATATTACCATTGTCTGATTCCTTGTCAGGGTCGATGATGGTGTGGTATATTATATCATGAGCAGCTCCAATCTTTACAGAGCAGAGTTTGTTATCTGGGATGAGGTTATCTTTATATTCCTTGTCAATAAAGTGACGAATGTTTGGCTCGTAGAATCCTGCAAAGGTACGAATACGTGTCGAATATTCAATCAGATTAAACAAGGAAACAATTCAGACGCACCCTTTGGTTTTATACACATTAAAGGCGGTGTTATAAATAATTTAATATTCAAATACTTATTAATAATTATATAATAAACTAGTAAAGACGGAACGACGCAAAGATTAAAAGTAAAGAAGGAACACCAACGAAGTATACTGTATAATTACATTATTAATTAGATATAATAGATTTTATACAAATATATATAGTTTTGTTTACTCTTTATTAATGATACAGTTACCTGTGAGGGTGATGGTCAATTTTTAACAATATTTTCTTGAAAATTTTTTACTGTCACAAGGTAAGTTTTAATAAAATAAATAACACATAGCTTTGTGGTAAGCAGTAAAATTGTCAGCCTGAGGAAAGTAGTGTTACCCAAGTAATCAAAAAGTTAAATGTATAACCTGTATCTTCGGGCAAATGGACCCGGACGCTCACAGCATCTCCATTAGGGGTCAAGCGGGATCTCATCTCAGTGACCTTGACCTCATCTTTACCATAATTAAGGTCAATTCTCAATGATTTGTCTGCTACAACAAGCTTTCTCAGCTTACATTCCTCCTGGTGGATTATGTTGGTCAGGTGATCCTGGGTTTGAACCTTTTGAGCCTCTGGTGGTATAAGCCAAGGATGGTTGTCAAAACTGGCCACTGGTGGTGGTAGGTACAAGCCTCGTGTGTCGGTAAAATTAGCCACTGTGCTCTTAGGAGGTACGAACAAACAAACATTGTATTGTAATGTGGAACCTGGTGACACACTGAAACAAGAGTATATATCTACGCGTACTAATTTTTTACTAACTGCATTTACATGTATGCACAAATCCAATAATAAACCAGTAAATAAATTGAATCTATTGCTTGTCGGTATGCAACTAATGTGAATGTATCAACAATGTTATATTATATTATATGGTCGCGTATATGACTTACGTACGGCCCCAAATTGAGTACTGCTCAACAGTTTGGAATCCCTGGCAGAAATACCTCATACACAAAATTGAAATGATACAACGATCCGCAGCACGATACATACTTAATGATTACCACCAAACAAGCAGCGTCACAAACATGATAAAATCACTTAACTGGAAAACACTAGAACAGAGAAGAAACCACTCAACACTTGTCATGTTCTACAAAATTAAAAACAAACTTGTATCAGTAGATCACAATCACCTCGCACAGACCAGAAACCTAAATTACCTAATCCCACATTCAAGAACAGCCTACCACATGAACACCTTTTTCCCCCGATCAATCCGCCTCTGGAATAGCCTGCCACAACATGTTCAGTCTAGCCCCACATTACAGACATTTGTCAGTAGGCTAGACGAGCATCACCAATAACCCAATATCTCTTGTTTTTAATTGTACATACTGCTCTTTTTACCTTTTAATCTATACTGATAACTCTGCACATAATATTTAAATTTAATTTCATCGTCTCCGACAGCGCCTGCCAGTAATAATCAGTATTGATTGTAGTCAGTATGAAGTTGAAGTTGAAAATGATTATCAATATTTTGCGTCTACAGTAGGATTCAAACCCGTTTTGTACGGTGCCATCCCCTAGCAACGAGAGGTACAATCGCACTTAGAACACTCGGCTCTCGCAACAACCACCTCCCCCAAAAAGGTTGCGCAAATAATCAGAAACTACATCACAACACACTAAATCAATAGTGGGTTAACAAGTATGCAGATTATGAGGAATCGTATTGACAAATTATTTGTATTATTTTTACATTTCACTGTTGATATTTCTAGCCCTAATGTTATGTTTCACAAAATCTTAAAGGCCGCAAATATTCTAAAGCTAACGATATTATAGAAACTATAATACTACAAGTGTGTACATGTGTTACAAATCGTGTTTTACTACATCCATATAAATACAACTTACAATAGTTCTAAAGACCATTCATTGAGTCCCATATAATTAGCTGTCCTCTGTATATCCGTAGAGGTTTCTGTATCATTCTTAGTATCAATAAGAACTCCGGATACACCGACATGTTCATCAACTGCATTAAATGTTGATTTGTTGACGACCATAAACAGTCGCACTGCTTCGATAGCTCTAGATGTTGGTAATATAGACTGAAAAATACCGAAAGTATTGAAATAAATTTCGCAAAAAAAACCCTATTTTTTATAAATGTAAACTAATTTGCGGAAACCTCACAATTTAAGTATAAACTACTCAATTATTTCTTTATGATTTATTTCACCATTGTGCAATAAGACAATTTGAATCATAGGCCTACGTGCATTCAAACTGTCTTTAAAACAAACTCCGATTATAAATCACTTGATCTATATTAATATCGTTTTTAATATTGCTTTGAATAAAAGCAATACAATGAATATATTATTTCTGTTTGAAAAAGTTAAAGTCGAACGTACACATACTACTATAATAATTATTACCTTTTCTGCCATGGCTTTATGTTGTTGCTAGAAACGTCAAATTACAAACAATAAATGACGTCTTGACAACGGCGTCAAGCGCAAATAAAAAAGTAGGCCGTCAGTTAAGGAGTTTTGGTTCAATGCGACTTTAGGGGTAATAAACATAAAAAGCTGAACTACCTTATTAACAAAAAACCTGTAAAAAGTTCCAAGAACACTGAATATGTTCGACAATGTGTATGAATAAACATCTATTATGCGAACTATTTCCTGCGCATAAGACCCGTCGTTGACGACGTCAATAAGACGTCAATCGAGATCCCTCGGGTATTACTGACGTTACGATATTCGGTAAAGACGGAACGACCCGAACAGTTTCGACTGTAGTGACGCTCCGGGAAATCGCCCTTCATTGAAAGTGCGTACACAAACAGCATACACGGAATTTAATCATTTTAGGCGGAGTATTCCTTTTTCTCTGCTTCAGAAAACTAAAACTTCATTTGAAGAAATAGCTGAAATATTTTTATTTGCCATGCACATAGTTCAAAAGACAAGACTGTACAATGGGTCGACTTTTAAGATAATGATGTATAACATAATTCACTTATCATGAACCCAATCCGATCATCACATTTAGGTTGTTAAGTATAAATTAAATAACAATTTTAAGAACATTAAGTTGTTTGAGAAATTGTAGACATGTCTTCTTTAAACCGCAAACCTATTTTGACCATGACGAATGATGTACTTAGTAGCATAACGAATCTGAATAAAAGCAGTTTCATGGCAAAGTTAACAATAATTTTGACAAAAGAAAACAGTTATTACGTAATTTTGAAGAGACATGTGATATCCTTTCCGCTACCACGATTTGGGGGGGGGGGGGCTATGAGAAATGCATATGGTCCCTATACCCCGTCCTTGAAACACTATTGACTTGCAGCACTGATAAAAACTCGATACATCCGGATGCTACACACCTGCCCCAAACTGAAAGTATGAACAATTGTCAACATTTCGACTAAAGGTCACCGGAAATGACGATGTGGCGGTGACCCTCGCGCGAAAAACTTCTTTTTTTTTTTTTAGCTTGGCAGGCCAACTTTTGGGCCCCTTTAGGGCATTGATCCTGACCCCTTTGTCCAGCCTTATATTCTTTCTATAGAAAAATAAAAACATTTTGGCGCTAAATGTTAATGCAATTCCACAGTAATCGTACCGCAATGGCGGGTAGGACCAGTGATTTCAGTTTTGGAAAATCTACGTTCAAAGCCCTCTTTAAAGGGGTCAAGTTGGCCCAAAAACCTGTGCACGACCCTGTGCCCGTAATATACTTTAGTCTGGGATGCCTGGGTACCCATGGCAGCAAAATTACCGAATTTGGGCATTTAGGTCGAAAACTGCGGAAGGCCGAAATGGCCATCCCGGCGAGTCTGTATTAGTACGCTATGGTAGCGGAAAGGATATGTACTAATAATAACGTGGTCGTATCTAAGACCTGCACGGATTGTTGAGCAGAACGCGAAATACTATACATGTTTAATGAACTACAAGCTTGTACTGTAGCCTATTTTGTAGATGACCTAATTATTTCCTGGAATCCTGATTACGTTCGTACGATTCGATGAATAATTTATTGAAATATTATAAACACTAGCTATCACATTTAGCCGATATCGTAAACATTTATAGGGCGTTACGAGAAAACTAGCTTCTACAAATTGTTGAATCGAGTGGTGTGTACATTTTCATTGCATGTTTGTAACCCGCCCAAAAATAAAGAAAATAAACCAAATATTTTTAAATATACGCCCGTCGGAGGCGAGACTTTAGCAAATACACGCCCATAAAATGATTACACTTTGCAAATATACGACCGTCGGAAAACAAACCTATGCAAATATACGTCATTCGTAAGACCGGCCCTTTGCAAATACACCCCGTCGGAAAACCAGACTTTTGTAAATTTACGCTCATCGGAAGACCAGACCTGTGAAAATATATACACCAGTTGGAACACTATACCATTGCAAATAAACATCTATCCGTCCCAAATAGACGCCCTTTGGATGCCCACACCATTGCAAATAATTAAAGGCCCATCGGAAGTTCTGACCTTTGCAAATGCATGTCCACAGGAAAACCAGACCTTTTGCAAAAAGACGCCCTTCGGATGACCGAACCATTACGAAAAAAGGCCCGTCGGAAGCCCAGACTAATGCAAATATATAATCTATGGAAGAACAGTTCTTTGCAAATACACAAAAACCGAAGACTATCACACATACGACACACGTTTGTCAGGTAATGTTCTGTAACAATAAACACTGTCATGTTTTCCACTTCCACATGTGGAGATATTATTAATTGCATGCGGAAGAACAAAGTTTACTACATATTAAGTCCAGAACAACTGATTACGACGGCCTGTCTTAAAGAACACAACGCAAATACCTCTTTAGAACTTTAATATTTTACATGACTGGGAGATTTTGTCATGACTAGGCATTGATTTGAAGGTGTTATTGACAGACATCGCGATAATTATTTCGCGTCTTACTGCCTCATTCGACAGACAAATTTAATTGATACTTTATGTCCATTATATGGTCTGTTTTAATCATGGTAGAACCTAATGATATTACCATTCCTTGGGATAACAATAAACACTCCAAGCAGTCGTTTTGTCTAGAAGAATGTGAAGACACGAATATGTGAATGATTACAGAAATCCATTCATAAAAGACTTGGACAAAGCAGTGTTTTGTTTAGAAGAAGAAATACATTGGCAGTACATCTATACTGACGGCTACAGAAGTCCATTCATACGCAATTTGAACAAAGCAGTGACTTTGTCTAGAAAGAGACTTGCTCATGGAGCATATTTTTTGGCGCTGATGTTTTTCAACTGTTTCCATGCAGCCGAAACAGACGCCCTTTTAAAAAAACTCGTACACCTTTTACCAATATTTTAAATAAAAATGGGACTTCCAGGCCGTTTCAAAATATGTATTGCATTGCATGTTTTATAGCCCATTTTAAAGACAAAGAGGTGGAGGAGATGGTGATTGTGTTTTTGGTCAGACAAAACGTTTAATGTTACTCAAAGAAACAGGGATACTTGTAAACATGTAACATGTAAACCTAAATTCATGTAATATGAGACGACTGGCGTCAATTAAGCAATACTAAAATCCAGTAAACAACGTCAATTTATACCTCGAATGTCATTTTACGCGCATACATGCGTAATATTTCGCTACCCAAAAAACGCGTCAATGAAAACGACAACAAGCAATATAGACTGAAGCGAAATACATTTATTCGGCGCATGTTACGTGAATGAATAAAAATGCGCCGAAAACGCGTTGGTTTTACGCTTCATGGAAACAATATTTCATTGACAATGCAATCATATGAATGGTTTCAGAAGTCCATTCATGCGAAACTTGGCAAAGCATTGGCTTGTTTAAATAAGAATTGATAGAAAATATAAATACATAAAGTATATAATTTAATTCATCAGAAACTTGAGCAAAGTTGTACGTGATTTTGTGTAGAAGAATTCGTAGACAACTCAGCTATATGAATGATCACAAACTTCCATTAATAAGAAACTTGACATTTACATTTGTTGACTTTGGCTAGAAGAAGAATTCATTGACAATAAAGCTATATGAATGGTCACAGAAGTCCATTCATAATAAAGAGTTTGTCTAGAAAAATAAGTCATAGACAGTACAAAATTTATATATTTATTAATAATGGCAGATTGTCATTCATTAGAAACTTAGACAAAGCCGTGCGTGGTTTTGTGCAGAATAATTAATAGAAAATGCAAATATATATATGAATGATCACAAAATTCCAGTCATAAAACTTTTTTTGTTGACGATTAATGTATTGGCAGCAAAAAAATATGAATGAAAATGATTGCAAAATTCCATTCACGAGAAATTTGAACAAAGCAATGACTTTGTTTAGAAAATTAATTCATTGACAGTGCAACTATATAAATCCATTCAAACTTCCATTAATAAGAAAAGTGAGTACAGGTGTACGTGAATATGTAAATGTCCTTAACAACATGTTTTTTCCTGTTAACGTTGAATGTTTCCCTTAATTACAACAGACATGTGTTCAAGTAATTTACTACTGAATAAGACTAAAATATGTGCATGCCGTATCAAAATGTATTTAATTTGAAGCGGATTTTTATGGCAACAACTTGAAAACAATGATGTAATAATTTACGATCTTGTAACATAACGTGGTGTAGTTTAACTTTGTTTTTCACTATGATTATGTTGCCTACACGTATAACCGACATTTGCGATGTAAATATATTGTACGAGTACATGATTTGACAGCAGGGAAGTTAATAGATCTTTTGCCGTAACAACATATTGATGCATATTTACTTCGTGATGGAACCAATGTACACACCCACTATTTGCTAGCCTAAGTTCTGTTTCTGAGACACGAACCATCTATTTTTGGTAACAACAATGAAAAAACATGGCTTGTCGATTTCCGAACTATTGTTTTTTCTAATCTATCTCTGCAGATAATTGGCAGATAATTGAGCAGGATAAACAGACAGTAAAGTAGTTTGATTCACGCAAACTTTGTGTTGTGTAGGATGAAACAGTTTTCACAAATGAAAACAAGCGGTACATAATTTATTAGGCGAATGAATGGATTGTAATTGTTATGTGAACTTTTAGTTGTTCCACCACGGATGTCCAGCGTCTAGTAGTTCTACTAAGGCAATTCCGATACACCACGTCTCAGTTCCGTTGAGCGTCTATTAGTTCTACTAAGGCAGTCCCTATACATCGCTTCTCAGTTCTGTTGGGTGTTGTATGTGGGTTGTCCTTGTGGTGTGTGGTCGATCATTTTAGTTTGTTGTTGTCTTTGAGGCGGCAGGCTGTCGGCGTAAGGTATTGGGTTTTTGTAGCTGTTCAGTATATCATGCTGTTTCAGATGAGTACTGCCTTCCTTGTCCGATGATTATTATACCCGAACTGAAAACACGCATAACCCTGGAATGGAACTGGAAAACTGAGTTTCGTCAAAATTGCATGTGTTTCCATTCAAAAAATTAACGCCAGTTTGATGTTTTTGAAACGAAGTCTGTCTTATTTTGACGTCGGACGAAAATTCTGTGACGTCATTTTAAGCTCAACGAAATTAAGTAGGAGTTCGCCCATGAGAATGTCATTTTATGCGAATATCTTTTATTTAGTTTGATGTATATGCTTTCATTTATCCTCGCCACCGGGAGACACATATTAGCGACAGTCCTCAGAAGATGTTAGTCGTTTTAGTTATTTAGGGATAATGCATGCTACAGACGAAGCCCCGGGTCCAGAAGCAGCTCTGGTTCTTTTCCGTGCTATGATATAAAGCATCATACGCGGGATATGACGTTTAAAGTCGCGTCCACCGAAAAAATGTTAGTAAAGTTAGTTATGTTACGTGTTGGAACTACTGAAAAGCAGTAATTTTCAATTTTTATTGTGCATAGAAGTAGCTGTAACAATGGTTTGCAAAAATAAGATAATTTATTGAAGATACCAGTTCTTGTTTTGACATATTGAACATCTAAGCTCTTTTATTCCAATACGCCTTCTTATATGATTTCGTAAAATAAATTTCTGTATTTTGTATTTACTAATGATTCAGTGAGAATCTACCTGATTTCATGACCGATAAATCTAAACATCGTTGACAATATGTTGCTAATAATAATATTAGTGTATGATATATAGCAATGGTGAAGAAACAACACACGGTATGATTGGGAAATTCTAACATAAATAACCAAACAACATGTTGTATTGATGACATGATGACGTCAAAGCTACCTAGAAGAGCTTATTTCTATACAATTAACTACTTCCGAACAGTTACAGTAAACCTATATAAACAATGTTGAATATAAGGAAGGTTCTGTCTTTCGAGATACGAAATCTACTGTAAATAGAAACCATACCTAATACAAATACTGCAACAGAGAGTAAATAGTCTTAGAGAACAAAGAGCCGGCTAAAGTGAATGTGACGCCGTTGATGTCGTGTTTCGTTATGATTTAACGCAGTTTCTTAGAAATTATAAATATGGTTGTAAGATGACTAGCCACTTAAATTGTGATCCCGGTTTAGATCGTTTCGTGACGGCATTGATATTGTGTTTGCCTTGATTTTACTTCGTTTCTCAGAAGTATTTGAGTTATAAATACGGTTTCAAGTTTACCTAAAATGTGCTTCCGGTTTACCCATCCTTCGGTCACGCCATTGGTGGTGTGTTTGCTTTGTTAACGCCGTTACTGAGAATTATATGAGTTATATACGACATTTAGGTGCACCTTGGCAAGCAACTACTAATTTATTAGTTTCCAAGTTAGTGTCAACTGTTCCTTTGCAAAGAACTAGTCATCTGCTACTCCACAAGCAATTATCAACCGCTCCGTCTGAGGCAACTACTCATCTGCTCCTCTGCAAGCAAATAAAATGTAGTAACCTCTCCTTTGCAAGTAGTTGCTTACATACCTGTTAATAAGCAACAAGCAACTTCTCCACGTAAGTCGGTTAAACATTAACGTTTTATGCTGCCGTTTGCAGAATGTATTTCAGAATGATGCATTGATGCTGTGATAGGTTGACCTAATCAGTGCTCATGGGTAATAAACCAAAATTAGCCCGCTAATCCGCAACGTATGACAACTATATAAAGCACAGTAACAACATGGATCGAAGAAAACGAGACATTTAATTAACATGAGGAAAATTGGTCGTACGGTTATCGTTAACATTATAGGCCTATTATGTTACTCATTATAACATAAACAGTTTAATAACAGTTTATTTAATATATACATTAGACAATGTGTCCATGAGTACACAATTTTACATTTATAAATATTTATACGTAGATATTACATCCAAAGAACATTACATAACAGTGCATGACAAATTTGATGCATAGGTACATAATAGCTTACAGTACGCAAACAGATAATGATATTAATAACCTTCAAGAAGTAGCATGTATACAGCAAAGGTAAAAAAATAAAATGTATTAGCGATGTGCTTGTCACTTAAATAGGTATAAAATACACAAAGACAGTACATAAAGTACGATTTTGCTATTTGCCTTTAAATTTGGTTAGAAAATAAGTTATTTATAATGATATATTATACATATATAATTTATTGATTTAGTTCAACATTCAGATAGTTTGTTACGGATGTCAGCTTAGCCTTTCTTGTACATGTGGGTACGAAGGTGGTCAGAACGAATATAACAGAGAATGACTCATACGACACTAGTCTGTCTGACTGTTTTAAACTTTAAATCCATTAATGGACGGACGTGTTGTTTTCGAAGTAAATAAGGTGACGTCACGGACCACGTGATAGACTGTCGTATATCACGTGGTGGACAGTCTATATATGTAGGTCGTTACATAACAAATGACCTGCACAACACATAAATTATTGTTTTGTAGATCTGACAGTCGTGGATAACAATCGAGTATTGTTATAGATTATGTCGCTATCATGCCTTATTAAGCGCTATCTCGTATCTAGACAACCAGTTTAAGAAGTTCATGCAATTTCAGTAGTACATCTAATTGTTATATATAGTGCTTTATACCCATCCTTGTTTCTGTGTGTTATTAATAATACAATACAATACAATCTTTATTTCGTCATGGTTACATGAGTAACAACAAACATATTTGGGCATATATGTGTGATATTAACGTTATTCCATCCTTTGTACCCATCCTTATTTCTGTGCGTTACTAACGTTATTCCATCTCTGTTATGAAAATCAAATTGAACAATACCAACATAATGATTTTTTGATGGTAATTATGATCGGTAGTATTTAATATGACTAGGTGATTTAAAAGTTCAATGCCTATCATTCTGAATATTTATAAAGTCAACATAAATTACTAGAAAATGTTGCAAGATCTGATTTTACGCTCTAAAACTCTTAAAATCCGATGGTAATATTCAAGCTTGAATAATCGATTAAAAGTCACTAAATCTCAGTACATTTGTATACTCATTTTGACCGGTACTATGGTTAACGGATTTAAAAACGCGACACTTGGGTATGTTGGTATATTTAAAAAAAAAATCCATATAAAATGTATTTATATATTTGTAAAGGCTAATTCAATGCCGTCATTCTGATACCATACTTAATAAAATCCAACGAGTATAAACTAAATTATCGCATGAATAGGACATTGGTCCAGAAAACAAAAGTAACATTTATCGGTGCATTGGTTTTATCGTTGAAGATGACCAGCCTGTATAACAGATTGAATGTTTATGTAAGGCTAGTCTACCTTCTATATATAATTTTAAATTAAATTGAATATAATAAATAACATATCCAACTTATTTAAAATGTGTCTATATGACACGGAAAGATTATTGCAGGAAACATACACCGATGTCTCATAGACCTGCATAATGTTTTTATGGTCAATGGGAGGTAACTCTGTAAGAAATTTTGGTCAGAATGCTACTTTTGTTTTCTGGATCGACGTATTGATTGTACTATATATTTGTTAATACTCATCTCATTTTTATCATCTTAGTACAAAAATGACGCCAATACATTTACCTTTAATCTGTACTATTCCAATACTGGCATTAACTTGAAGTGTTTGTTATAAAACAACATACCCCAGTGTCGCGTTTTTAAGTCAGTTCAGTATAGTACACATGAAAGTCAATCAACCAACAAAATATGTTTTTAAAATAGCAGTCTCAGCGGAGCAATAAGTTTTTCGCGGAATTGGGGCCAGAACCTCCTCAATAGCATAGGGGTAGTCGAACGCCCGCATGTGAGTGTAAAATGTCAGGGTTTTGCGCTAGTTTTGTTATTCCGTAGAGGATGCTTTATAAATTTCCGAGCTGTGCATCCTCTATAGTTTAAACTTTGTGCGGCGGATTGGTTCAACTAGTCTTTGCTCCGAAGATGTCTTTAAAGTTTGAAACAATGCTTCCAATAGTGTTAAGGATAAGAGGACACAAACCATCTAACGGGAAACTCGTTTCTATACGCTGACACCATTGCTCTTGGCGATGGATACCAAATGGATTAGGATGTAGATAAGTATTCTTATGAGTTGTACGAGCTTGTTTCCAATCGACATAAAGTCATATTTGAACACGAAAACGTAAATAGATAAGTTTTACAATGCGAAACATGGGATTATAACAACCGATATTAACGCACTAAAAGAAATGTTTTAACAAGTGTTCTATGGGTTGGGTAATAATATGTTAAACCACATACACTTTGTTGATACAATATCTGTATCCGTTTATTAGTTTTTTAATAATCTCATTTCTTTGATTATTATAAAGTTTTAATGCGCTGTTCGTGGTGCATTGGGTCCGCCATATAAGATCTAATTGCAACTTGCAATTGTGAATCGTTTTTGTCATGAAAGTCCATTTCTTTAGGGTTATTTGTTTGAATGATACTATCGTCGTGTTTTGCAATGTCTATAGTTTATCAGCATTTATAACCAGAAAATGTCTTGAAAATAAGAACTAGATTAAAAAGAATAAATTTTGTAGTAATTAAACGAAAATAACAACTTGCTCAAAGAAAAGAATAATTGTTCCTGTAGTACATTAATGACGATATTCGGAAAATCTAACCAAGTTTATGAGTAAATTTAAAAAAAGCTCGTGTGACATAATTTCTCGAAAGTGTATAATTCCGGAGACTCGTTTTATTTTAGGTTGAAAAGATCCATCGCAAAATAACGATATATGTGGTGTATTAATGATTGAATTATATAAGATTTCCAAATGTGATAGTTTACGATTGGAGCGCATGTGTATTTGATTGTTTTCATAAGATTACGCGCCGTTAAGTAATGTAGAAGTGTGGCAAAATCGAAATGGCAATCAAGAATAATGCGTGTTTATCCACGGTCTTATCAGTTTTTGTTGTTTGTTTTTAGGAAGTTAAAACAATCTTATTAAACAAAAACAAAACACCCTCGAAGAATAATGAGTTTTTCTTTAAATGTTGCCACACTTTTTAAAATAGTTATCATGTACGGTTGGCATGACGGCTGTTTTCCTGGATTTTATCATTAATTGCATGCGGATAAACAAAGTTTACACATTAAGTCCACAATAATTGATTACGACGGACGGTCTGTCTTTAATACCTTGTTGCAAGAAACGCAATACCTCATAAGAATTTTAACACCAGGTGAGTTATTTGAGGGTCTGTTTACATAGGCTAGGAGATTATTTCATGACTTGGCATTGATTTGATGGTGTTATGTACAGACATCGTGGCAATTAATTCGCGTTTTACTGCCTCATTCGACAGACAAACTTGATTGATACTTTATGTCCATTATATGATCTGTTTTAATCATGGTGGAAATTAATGATATTATCATTCCCATGGATAACAATAAACACTCCAAGCAGTGGTTTTGTCTAGAAGAATTTGTAGACAGTACCAATATGTGAATGATTACAGAAATCCATTCATAAAAGACTTGAGCCAAGCAGTCTTTTGTCTAGAAGAAGACATTCATTGACAGTACAGCTATATGAATGGTTACAGAAGTCCATTCATATGCAGTTAATTTGTCAAGAAAGAGATTTGTTTGATAGTGCAACTTTATGAATGATTCAGAAATCCATTCGTTAAATCGTGAGCAAAACAGTGTTTTGTCTAGAAAACCTTTGGCAATCGTATAATGGTTACAGAAATCCATTCATGCGAAACTTGAGCAAAGCATTGTATTTGTCTAGAAGAAGAATTGATTGACAGTTCAACTACATGAATAATCACAGAATTCCAATTATAAGAAACTTGAGCAAAGTCGTACGTGATTTTGAGTAGAAGAATTCATTGACAAGGCAAATATATGAATTATAACAGGATTCCATTAATAAGAAACTTGAATAAAGCATTTGTTGACCTTGTCTAGAAGAAGAATTCATTGGCAATAAAGATAAATGAATGGTTACAGAAGTCCATTCATAATAAACTTGAGCATAGCAGTGTTTTGCCTAGAAAAACAATTCATAGACAGTATAAATACATTCATGAATAATGGCAGATTTCCATTCATAAAAACTGGAGCAAAGCTTAACGTGGTTTTGTGTCGAAGAAATCATAGATAATGATCACAAAATTTCATTCATAAAAATCTTAAGCGAAGCAGATTTTTGTTAAAATGAATAATGCATTGACAGTAAAATGTGTGCAAATAGTGACTATGTATACAAATTGACCGTGCAACTGTATGGATGATTTCAAAATTTCATCTTCAGAAATTTGGTGAATACGTACACCAGTAGGAGAACACTGCATGAGACATCAAAATCTAATACATTGATGCGGATCTATATGGCAACAATTTGAAACGATCGTAAAACGTAACGTGCTGTAGTTTAACCATGTATTTCAGCAGTTTTACTGTTGTAACTAGGTCATTCAGCGTGAGCCTTTTTTTGCTGAGACTATTCCATTCAGATTTTTAACAGGGTGGATCATTCTCTTGTTCGGTTGTGTGTTGGATACTTCTTCTTTTTAAGATTTCTGACAGCTAAAACTAGGCATTGTAGTCGTTATATTGTGGGAACTGGGTCATTCAGCTAGGGCATTCAGCTTTTTGATTGCTGAAATTTTTCTACTTTTCGTCAGTTTGGATTTGGGCGGATTTTTATTTGTTTATTTGGGCATTGTGCCTTGTAGGTGTTTTATGTTTTCAGTGTTCGTTTGGTTCAGTTTGGCATTGTGCCTAGTGTGCTTTTAATGTTTTCTGTGTTCAGCTGGTTGAGTTGTGTGTTGCATTCCCTGATTGACTAAATATGATCTTTTTGTTCTTGACTATAATTATGTTGCCTACACGTATATCAGACATTTCCGTAGTAAACATATTGTATATGATTTGACAGCAGGGAAGTTAATAGATATATTGCCGTAACAACGTATTGATGGATATTGTTTTCGTGATAGAATCAATATACACACCCACGATTTGCTAGCCTAAGTTCTGTTTCTGACACACAAACCATCTATTTTTGGCTACAACAATGAAAAAACATGGTTTGCCGATTTCCGAACTGTTGTTTTTTGTAACTATCTCTGCAGATAATCGCCAATAATTAAGTAGGATAAACACACGGCAAATTAGAATGTTCACGCGAACTTTGTGTTGTGTAGGATAAAACAGTTTTTACAGACACGCAAATAAAAACAAGCGCTACATTGTATTAGGCGAATTAATGGATTTAAATTGTTATGTGTACTTCTAGTAGCTCTACTAAGCAGTTCCGATACGCCGCTTCTCAGTTCCGTTGAGTGTCGTTAATTGGTTTTGTGTGGTCATTCTTTTGTCCGTTATTGGTTTTGAGGCGGCTGGCTGTCGAGATGGGTTGTCGTGTTTTTGTAGCTGTTCAGTATATCGTGCTGTTTCTGATCAGTGCTGCCTTCCTCGTCCGATGATTATTATACCCGAACTGAAAACAGGAATAGCACTGGAATGGAACTGAGGTATCTGGAAAACTGATTTCCGTCAAGATTGCATGTGTTTCCATTCCAAAAATAACGTCAGTTTGATGCTTTTGAAACGAGGTCTGCCTTGTTTTGACGTCGGACGAAAATCTGTGACGTCATTTTAAGTTCAACGAAATAAAATAGCAGTTCTCCCATGAGAATGTCATGTTATTCGAATACCTTTTATGTAGTTTGATTAATATGCTTTCATTTATCCTCAGAAGAGGTAAGTCATTTTAGTTTTTGGGTGATAGTGCACGAAACAGGCGGAGCCCTAGTTTCAGAAGCATCCCTGGTTCTTTTACATGCCATGACATATGACATCAGACACGGGAACTCAAATTTTTAAAGTCTCTCCACCGAAAGACTATGATGACGTCAAAGCTGCATAGAAAAGCGTATTTCTATACAATTAACTACTTCCGAACAGTTACAGTAAACTTATACATAAACGATGTGGTATATAAGGACGTTTTTGTCCTTTGGGATATGGAATCTACTGTAAATAGAAACCGTACCCAATTCAAATACTGTAATAGAGAGTCAATAAAGAACAAAGAGCCGATTAAAGTGAATGTGACGCCATTGATGTCGTGTTTCGTTATGATTTTACGCCGTTTCTTAGAAGTATTTGAATTATAGATATCGTTGTAAGAGGACTAGCCACTTTAATTGTGCTCCCGGTTTAGATATTTCGGTGACGTCAATGATATTGTGTTTGTTATGATTTTACTTCGTTTTCAGAAGCAGATTCTATTTGAGTTAGAAATACGGTTTTAAGTTTACCTAAATTGTGTTCCCGGTTTACCCATCCTTCGGTGACGTCATTAGTGGTGCGTCGGCTTTGTTTACGCCGTTTCTGAGAATTATATGAGTTATATACGTTATTTAGTTTGACCTGATTAGATCCAGTGTTACTGATTAATAACAAAAATACTAACTTCAAATAATCTGTGTCGCGATGCTATGAAGATAATTTCAGCTTTCAGGTGGGCATTGTACCTTGTGTGTTTTTAATGTTTTCTGTGCTCGGCTGGTCAAGCTTAGTGCTGCCTTCCCTGTCTGACTTAATATTATCTTTTTTCCGACAAAATGACTCATCTTACACAAGTCTTTCTGACTGTTTAAAACTTTAAATACATTAATGGACGGATGTTTTGTTCTCTTGGGTACTGTTTTATCAAAGCACGTACGGAAATATTAAACTTACGTTCAAATTTGAATTCAAATTTATTCTTTAAAAACTACACATTGGGCTTAGATGTTGTTTGTTAGGTTTCGTTGACTGAATACTAATTAATATGGAACAACCCTTTACCTTGATTTGTTGCCCTAAAGAGTTATAAAGAATTTAGATTTGAACGTAAGTTTCCATAAGTGCTTTGATAAAACAGTACCCTGGTAAATAAGATGATGTCACGAACCACGTAATAGACAATTGTATAATTATATAACAAATTATCTGCACAACACATAAATTATTGTTCAGTTGATTTTGTAGATATGTCAGTGGTGGATAATAAACGAGTAGTGTTATGGATTAGGTCGCTATCATGCCTCATTAAGCGCCATCTCGTATCTAGACAACCAGTTTAAGAAGTTCATGCAATTTCAGTAGTACATCTAATTGATATAGATAGCGCTTTATACCCATCCTTATTTCTGTGTGTTATTAACGTTATTCCAGCCCTGTTATATAAATCTAATAGTACAATGCAAACATGGTGATTTATTCAATGGTGATCGGTAGCATTTTATATGATAGATGATGTTAAAGTCCAATGCCGATTATTCTGAAAACTCGTCAAAAAAGTCAACATAAATCAGGCCCGGCCCAGAAATTTGAGAGTGGGGGCACAGCTAGATTTGAGTTACCAAGCTGGGGTATGTGCAAGAGAGGTGTCCCCTCCCGGCGAAGATTTTTTCACTTTTCAAATTAGAATCATGCAATTTCCAGCACTTAAAGTAGTAAATGTATTAAAATTTAACCGTTACATCATCATAAAATAGCACTAATCACACAAATATTAAAAAAAAAATATTGTTTCTTCAAATGTTATTTTTCTTCCCCATCAATTTTAAGATCGGATGAAATTATTAAAATTGTTTTGCTACCAGACAAACAACGTTTAAGTTTATACAATAACTTCCCAAATGCATGTGAACCCTGTTGAAGATTTTCAATTAAGAATGATAAAACCGTTCAATTTCCTGCATTTGAAACTTTTAGAATCAGTCTTAATAATATTAATATTGAACTGCTGCACAATCACAGTATATAGACCATGAAATAAAAATAAAATCTAAAAGTGATAAGGTACCCACAGGTTCAGATCGATTTTTTTCTAAACCTTGCAATTTACTGCATCCTACGTTTAACAAAATATTAAAAATTCACTGCTAGACACATGAACATACAAACAAATAGATCATTCAAAGGGGTCTCTTGCAAAAAAATCAATTTTGAATTAAAAAACCTTTTCCACAACTTTTATGCTTTTAAAAAGCAGGCTTGGATTTATTATAATGCACAATGCTAACTAATCAGTAACAAATAAATAAATTGATCAACGAAAACATTTCGATATCTAAGTTCTTTCTTGTCACAATTTTTAAATATATTTATTCAAACGTTATATTGACATAGTTCCATGGGACAAACCGCAGTGGTCACCTAAATCATTATCATTAAGGCGCTTTAAAACATTTGTGACAGCGTCTGACTGATTAGATCAAGTGTAAATAGAGCTTGGAAGTCACGCATCAGGGGCAAGTTTTATTGAATTCGCTTCCGCAGTATGTAAAATACAGAGACTGTTATCACAAAATATCGATCCATAGCCACATTTATTGATAGTAGTTTAAGGATTGTAACATCAAAGGGATGTAAAACAATAGGTCAATCCGAGGCCAACTGTATTTGTACACTGGATTTTGTGTGCCTTTCTGCAATACGTGCTTTGCTGTTTTTTTGTGAAATGCTTTCTTTCCGGGTCGTCTTATAATGTCTGTATTTATATGTGATTCGGGATGAGAAATTGCTAATTCACGTTCCATGTCAGAATGTGTTTATGTCGACTTTCAACTGTACGTTGGTTTACATGTATAAGAACCACCTCGATAGCATAGGGGTAGTCGAACGACCGCATGTAAGTGTGAAAGGTCAGGATTTCGTGCTAGTTTTGTTGTTCCGTAGTGGATGCTTTGTAAATGTCTGACCTATGCAGCCATTACAGTGTGTGCGGCAGATTGGTTGGAGTAGTCTGTGCGCCAAGGATGGCTTGATTGTTTAAAACAATGCTTCCAATTGTGTTCAATAATTGACACAAACTTTCTAAAAGGAACCCCGATCTTTATCCTGTCACCCTTGCTCTTGGCGATGGATACCAAATGGAAAAAGGGTGTCGATAATTATTCATTTGAGTTGTGAGAGCTTGTTTCCAATTGACATAAAGTAATATTTGAACACGTGAACGTTAACAGATAAGTTCCAAATTGAGAAACATATAATTATAACAACCGGAATTAATTAACGCGCTGACCGAAATACGTTCACAAGTTTTCTACTGGTTTGGTTATAAGATATGTTTACACTTTGTACATACAATATCTGTATCCGTTTATTAGTTTTTAATGATCTCATTTCTTTGATTATTAACAAGTTTTAATGCGCTGTCGTGGTGCATTAAATCCGCCATATATAGATCTAATTGCAACTTGCAACTATGAATCCATCTTGTAATGAAATTTCATTTCTTTAGGGTTATTTATTTGAATTATTTTAATAGCTTCTAGTGTTTCGATGTCTGTAATTTATCAGCATTTATAAGGAAAATCAGAATTAGATTGAAACATTTTGTAGTTATCATACGAAAATAACAAGTTGTTTAAAGATAAGAATAAATATAAAAAACATTGTTCCTGAAGTACTATGACGACATTTAGAACAAGAGGGCCATTTGCCTTAAACCGCTCACCTGATGACAAGCATTTTAGGCAGAATCAGTATTTGTTATGATATGACCTTAATATTTGACTTAGATGTTAGGTGCCATATTTGTGGGAGTATTTACAAGGTTTTACTTTGATATGACCTGCTGACCTAGTTTTTTACCCAAGCTGACCTGATTCCGAACTTGATTTACCTAGATTTAATAGAGACATATATTGTGACCAAGTTTCATTACGATAATGCCCAAAAATGTGACCTCTAGAGTGTTAACGAGGTTTTTCTTTGATGCAACCTAATGACCTAGCTTTTGACCCCAGATGACCCAATTACGAACTTGACCTAGATTTCATAGAGACATACATTGTGACCAAGTTTCATTAAAGTATGTCAAAAATGTGACATCTAGAGTGTAAACAAGGTTTTTCTTTGAAGTGACCTGGTAAAAAAGGTTTAAGTGAAAATTATGACCTCTAGAGTGTTAACAGTCCAATTGTTGACGGTGGACGACGGACTACGGACGACGGACAAAAGGGTGATCACAATAGCTCACCCTGAGCACTAGGTGAGCTAAAAACTGATGAAATTAATGAGCATATGGTTTGGAATGAAACCTGTACTGGTAAATCTATAAATAAAACGCTCGTGTGGCTTAAATGTTCGTTTCTGTATAATTATGAAAACTGATACTATTTAAGGCTGAAAAGATCAGAAAATGACGGTATAAGTGGTGTATTAAGATTTATCACATAAAATAGGCTCTGGGAGTTTAATAAACCCATTACATAAAAGTCATAATACACACGTGTAATAAACATGCAAATGAGGTATATACAAGGGCGAGTCACTTTATTTATGTATTCATACACGTTGTCAAAAAAGTAAAAGAATACATTTTTAGAATAGAATAAATTCTATATCCGATTATGAGCACTCTAGGGCATGTTATAATCACATAATAACAGATGTACAAGAACTTAAGAGATATGACTGTAAGTAAACATGACGGTGGGTCCGTTAAACGTGGGTACGAATAAGATCGGGACGAAATGTACATACCAAATATCTGGCATCTACACAAACACAGCATCGGATGTTGATTTCATTGTATAAATCTGTTAATTTTGAGTATTAAAGACGATTTTCCTTGCTTACCAAGTACTTGCATCGTGTACAATCAGTCATTTTCGGCTAATCAGACGAATCGCGAATAAATTCACGCGGAAAACCTAGTTACTTTCCCTGTCCTTGGTTGTTACTAAAACCCGGAACGGAACACGGAACAGAACAGAATACGTTGTGTTGCTGCGGTCCTAGATTTAATTATTTACTTTGTTAAGTGTAGTTTTACATCTGCAGGATTTTAGATACCCTAAAAATATTATTTTCAAAGGCAGAAAAATTAACATATTGGAGTATACATTGTTGCACTATTTTCTTAGCTCTTTCAATGAACCGCTTTACTCCTATGGAGTTTATTTGCTAAAGGGGAAGTGTGTGCATTCTTGACAAACTTTTACTGTGTATTTAGTTTATGTGATAAAAAGAATCTTACATTCGTGTCATTCCATATTAAATTTATTAAACTCGTTGAAGCCTCGCATTTTATCATTTTATCCAACTCGTTTAATAAATTCAATATAGAAAGACACTCATGTAAGATCCTCTATTTAAATTATATAAGATTTCCAATTATGAATATTGACGTCTGGAGTGCATGTGTACTTGATTGTTTTCATAGGATTTTGCCCCGTTAAGTGATGTAGACGTGTGTGACCAAATTGAAATGTCCTAAGAATTTCTGTGTGTATCTTATGGCACAGTACCAAAAACACACAAAGGATAATGAGCGCCAAATCAATGATCCCACACTTGCATTATTTATTAGTTATCATGCGCAACAACCAGCTATCATAACCTGATTCCTGAATTTGAATATCAATCAAACTTTTACTACAAACAAGTAACTGAAGTATGTGCACATGTACTAGATTGTATAACTCATTTAATCAGGTCAGTCACCTGTTTACATAACATTGTGTACATAAACATTGTTATTGCTCTTATTAATTCATATATTTTACAGATATTGTATATGGCTTGGTGCAAAATATATGGATTGTCATTGCCACTTTATCCCAGTAAAGTGTTTTAAACCACATACACTTGGGCTCTGGACCACGCCCCCTCCCGCTACGCGCCTGGAAATATTTTTTTTATATTTCTTATATATCCAGACCCATTCAGTAATCACACAAACATTTGTTGGATGTATTTGATATTCATACCAAAATCTACGTAATTCCTCTAGTGCTTAAATAACACAAAGATAAACATTTTCGCTGAATTTTCTCTCGCACATAATCTTTCGACAATTTGAACGGTGGTTCCAAGCCTGATACATAAGAACCGTGTCGCGCGTTGAACGTTTGACCCAAACGAGGTATTCCGAATTGTTTATTTACATATCTGGTTCCAATGTTTAACGCGTGGCGCCGTACTTTCGTATTGATCAGGCAGGAAACCAGCGTCGAAAGATTATGTGCGAGTCGTGTTTTGAGTTGAAAATTGCCAACTTTCTCGAAAATTGTGGAGGCAGGGGCGGAATCTGTTTCTGTCACTATCATCATCGTGAAGAGTAATGTGTACTTGACCAAAGGACACCAACTATTGGCAGGAATGTTGCACAGTGAGTTAAACACGACCCGATATTCGAGGAAGGTGTGCGAGAAATCTCAGTCAAACATTTTCATCTTTGTGTTATCATTTACGAATATTTTTTTATTTGTCCGGTTACGTTTAATAATATTTGTGTGATTAATGTTTGGGTCTGGGTATACAATGTTGATGATAAAAATATACCCAGGTGCGTAGCTGGGGGGGGGGGGGGTCCAGACCCAAAGTGTATGTGTTTTAAACAATGCAAATGTTTTGATATTACATTGTTTGTATGTAAATGACAGACCTGATTAAACGGACTACAGTATATAAGAAAGCACCACCAACGCTTCAATCTGACCGGCGCATATAAACCTACCTACCTATTCCTAATTATACCCGGA
Source organism: Spisula solida (assembly GCA_947247005.1). Classification (NCBI taxonomy): domain Eukaryota; kingdom Metazoa; phylum Mollusca; class Bivalvia; order Venerida; family Mactridae; genus Spisula; species Spisula solida. Next base: position 57,751,121 of record OX365945.1, read on the forward strand.
GACACTTGGGACAAACACTAGAACTTTAGAACTTCCCTGCCAATTGCTTTCCTCTCCAACTCTACTCGTACCAATGTCCTTGATACCCACCTCTTTTATTTACGCCTCCAACATTTTGTTTTTGGGCGACCTCGCTTTATTTTCCCGTCCTAGGATTGCTTTCTTGTTTTAGGGTTTTCGTTAGACTTGGGAAGTTAATTAAGCTCTTTAGTTCCTTTTTCGTTTCTCACTTTTTCAAGTAACTCTTAATTTTACGGCATCTCTTAACTATGTCGATTAATGAAGTTGTTTCAGTTTTAATTAATATCCGTTTGTTATGTGTGTAAATGATACGCATGTGAAACAATTGTGAGTTAATGTAAGTGTATTCATGTGATTGTTCATGAGTCTCTTGTAATTCTATATAGAATGGCAATATGGATGTTTTATCTATGGTATAATTATATTATAATATGTATTGTCATGTATATATGGATGAGACTGAAATAAACTATTAAACATATTAAATATGGCTAATCCATTGATAACGTTTATGTTTTGGTATGGTCCTCATATCTGTCGTAATGGCATTATTATGCAGGTCTTTGTGATTTTCCTTGGCCAAATTATTTTCAAGATCTTTCTGAGACGTCCATTGTGAAAACATTTATTTTAATTGCAAAGAATGCCAATTAACTCTTTAATTATTAGGTCACTAAGACATATCTCACATATGTGTTACCGTACAAAAGTGAGATGCTCCCAAAGTAAAACACACCAAAACCTTTCAATTTCTATATTGCAATAAGGACTAGCTTTAGACCTTAGCTAGATCAAAGGTTTTCTCACATAACCCAAAAATAGCATGACCTATCATGGCGTCCCCAAGTTGCAAGGCTAGTTCTAATGTCGACAAACTGCGGTTTCAACTAATCAATTTACATTTTCAACTCAAATACGCGTGATTTTTGTGTCTCAAGCGACGTGATTGGTTTTTAAATACAGATATTTTAGGCCAGCTTCATTTGATATTGATATTGCTGTTGGAGACCTTCGAAAAATAACAATAAGTTTTTTCGGAAGACAAGTTAATTATGCGGTATATGTTTAACACTGTGGACATACCACGTGACAAAATGCTGTGTTGGTGAGCTCGAAACGGGCGAAAATCGCTCGACTCAGGTAACATTTTTCCTTTTTATTTTCTTATAACTGGATGAATTTTCATGAAACAAAGACGAGAGTCGTCTCCTTAGCGAGATACACACTGTGCAGTTTCAAATATGTACCAAAATCCCTTTATTTTCTCAGAAAGTGCAACCGCGCATTTCCAAAACTGAAAACGTAATGCTGTGTAAGTGAGCTAAACACAAAAATATGCCAAAAGGTTCGGTTCTTTGCCTTTTCTAGTGATTCTGTGGACATAATATCTTGCCAGGCATTGTATTTTATATTTATACGACTAGAGAGACACTTGTTTTGTCAATAGTTGCATGTATTCACGACATTTTTTTAAAAACATCAACATGCTGTTGACTTGACAGTATGGTCTGGAAATCATTCCATGCGTGTGTGAAAATATGTTTACAGCGATTGGCAAACATGTTTCTCTTACACCTGATACGCAACCCACTGTTTTTATTTCTATTTTCGTGAGGCTGAGAGCTATTTCTTGTATTAATTTTGTTGGTGTTGAGAGGTCTCTATGGACGAAAATGTAATATTTACTGGGTCTGATATCTAATCACTTTAAAGGTGCTGCCTCACAGATTGGGCTAAAATGTTTATATATCGTGATTTTTCAACCTAACCAAGTATTGATGTAATAGAAAGCCACTGACGGTTGCTTTATGAAATATTTGGTGCAAATAAGCAATTTTAACCACTCTCGATATCGCCCAGTGAGCATTTTTTCTTGAAAAAAAGTGCTAAGTTTCCTTCCAACATGCTTTGTGAATTATGTATTTCACATGTGATTGAACTGTATCATCAACAAACTACAGCGTAAACATTAGTGTGGTATTTGGTTCGTTTTTCGATTCTTTTTCATCTAATGCGAACAAATTTCAGGAAATATAAGTAATAGTAGTGTTAATTCTATAGGGTATTAATACCCTATAGAATTTTGATGTAAATATACTAAATAACTACAAAATGCCAAAGTTTCTCAAGTTATTTTAGAAGTCATGAGTGTGGTTGTTTATGGGATATACAGGCAACTACTAGTATTCCAAAATTACGCGAATATTTGACAATTTTATTTTATTTTTGCAATACACCAATATGTGAGGCAGTCCCTTTAATATTCTGTGTTAAAGAACGAATTCAATTAGTGGTGTATAACCTAAAAGAATTAGCCGAGGGTCTCGGATTACAGGACCAACTGACACCATGTAAATGGAGAACAGCGAACTTTGCGTTTTCGCTGATATATGTCATAACATCTTGAGAATGCCAAGGTTATGTAAGTTACCACCAATTAAAAATTATACTCAAACGTTAAATTCATCATTTTGACAACATGAAAACCAAATTGCTATAAAATATTGTCATTAGATGCAAAATGTTATAATAAAATATAATTTACACTCGTAATATACGATTACTATCTAACCATTACAATATGTAACTTAGACTGATGACTTGCTGTAATTTGCAAATACAGCAGAATCACTATCATATTTCACGATTAAATGTGATTTAATGACAAATGAGTACACGAGTACTACAAAACCTCCATTAAAGACTAAAACTGCGATTTTTGGCGGTAGATGGAATGCTAGAAAAAAATTCTTTTATAAAATTTATGCTATCTAAGATACTACAAATTTTATAAAAAATATATTTTGCTTTGTTAACTCTTTGTTAACAACACCGTTACTTGTGGATTTTACTCCGTAGTTCGTAGTAATCAATGAGAACAGAAACTGTTAAACTGTTCGTTGATTTTGTGGACACACCTATTCATATCTTCATAACAAAGATAACATGGCCTCTTTTCTGCCCATATCCTTGGGGCGTTGAAAACCATCAGGAATAAGGTACCTTTATAGTAGTGATTAATATAAATTCAAGAACTTGTTTCACAATATCTAAGTGTATATGAAATAAATAAGCATAAACTAGTCCATCAATACTTACCGATAGCTAAAGCTGGTATTAAACCAACGGGACATGCTACTAATATTGATAATGCATTAGAGATTATTTTATTAGTCAAAGTTAAAATTCTGTTTTAATGCCTAGTTGTTACATTTAATGTAATTCAAAGGATATGACCAAACAAATCGATATGATACAAGTGCATTATCACTTTATCAACTAAGTTAGGATTATACACTATTTTATACCATGGAACCTATATAAAATATTCATTTTCATCGGCAAAATATTATGTGCATTTTTTAAAAACAATGACAACTTTTGTGGGGATATTAATGTTACGGTTAAAACATTGAAAGGAAAAATAGTTTGGAATTCGTACGCTTTCCACGGAAGCAACGAAATTTACACCCCGCGAATATTAGTGACTGTCTTCACTCAACGGAACTGACCACTTATTTCAAAAGGAGCGTTAGAAGATTCATTAATGTGTACACAGTATTTAGTTCATCTGGCTTTTTGAAAGCTGAGTAAATCATTGCAACTCATTTTATGGAAGAAATATTCCAGCATGACTGAAAAGGTGTGCTAACTTGCACCTAGAAACTGATTTATCTGTACATATCATAGCTAACTGAATGATATTTCATGTGAAATGCCAACAGTTTTACCGAAGGCGTCACTGTAAAAGCTTCTCATTTATAGTTTCTTGTTGTAATGTTGTATATACAAATCCTTAGTTGTTAAGATCTATAGATAATTATTTTCACGTCTGGGAGACACATTTTTAATATTTTAAACAACAATTAAAAGAGGTTGACATTTTGAATATACAATGTATACGTTTAGATTTGTTTTTAGAGAATTGTGTTGATATAAAATATAATTACTGTTAATGATCTCTGGACAGAGATATATTTCTTAATGGTCTCCTTAATAATTGCACACGATTCTACTATAATAGTAATAATCAAAATCTCAATTTAATTGCGTGTAGAAAAGTTTGATGAAATTTCTAAAATTATTTCCTGCCGTCGTGTTCATTATTTGCTATGAATGGATTATGGAGATTTTTCAGTGAAAATAACAGTGAAATTATCATTTTGTTATTTTCACTGTTTTAGAAACTGGTTCCAGGTTATTATTTGCTTTCAATGGATTATGGAGTTTTCTCATTGAAAATAACAGTGAAAATAACAATGAAATTACCACTTTGTTATTTTCACTGTTTTAGAAGCTGGTTCCAGTATCATGCAGAAGAAGGAACGTAACTTCAACGGCGCCGGGCTTTAAAATATGCGTTACGTCATCATGACGTCACAATTCTCAAGTCGTGACGATCCAATTTCGCCGTGATGTTTTCCAATAAGCCAATTACGACACATTTTGAGAGAAATTGAGGCATTTAATAAACAGAAAATGTATTGATTTTTGGAGTAAAATCAATTTTATTTTACTCGTGATCACAGAAAATTATTTTCTGGCATCACTCGGTGAAATAAAAGTCGATCTTACACCAAAATCAACAAATATCCTCTATGTCATGCAGAAAAAGAAACGTAACGTCAATGGCACCGGACTTTAAATATATTTGACGCCATAGCGTCGTCATAATTGTCACGTCGTGACGTTCCAATTTCGACGTGATGTTTTACTTATTAAGCCAATTATGGTACCTTTTTAAGAAAATTGTTTGATTTTTTGTGCAAGCTCAATTTAATTTCATTTGTGATCAAAGAAAATTAAATTTTTACTCGTGGCTACGCCACTCTTGAAAATATTGAATTTCTGTGACCAATTGGTGAAATAAATATCTAGCTTACACCATAATCAACAACTATCCTTTATTTAACTTTTTGCATATTAATTAAATTGTAGAATGTGAGAATTAAAATAAAGTTCGATAAATAATAATAATAACTATTTTTAATTAAAAATAGCTTAATATTTCCATGACTTGGTAATGATTACGGTCATGTCCTAGTTGAATCATTTATTACTGGTTGATATGGTGACATAATTCTAGAATCTCATGAATTCTTGTAGACGAGGCGTCATGTCGAAGGCGCAAAAGGTCAACATAATACTCATTTGTCATATCGCCATTATTTGCCTTTCGCCCTGCGTATCTAGTTGAACGCACGATGACACGAAATATTTTAGGTGAAATGACGATTTTTTTAGGCGTACACAGTCACGAAGACGAAGACATGCTTGAATGTTTCATTTACATGCATGTAGGTAGCCTATATGCAATCAGTGTGGGCGTCTAGCCCTTTGAAAGAACTATAATTTACACATGATACTTTTCTAACTATATAAATGAAATGCGCTTAAATTGATAAATCAAACATTTGTCTCGTTTATCGACATTTAGCTAAAATGCCCGAAACCCAATTGAGGAGCTGATGTGTAAAGGTAAAGCGCTGCGTGATCTAGTTGTCTAGGGAACATGTGACATGAAAGTCAGTTTTCGGTTGATCACGTGTCCAAAAGGTTGGAACTGCCTTTGACAGTCAAATATCTGCTTCTGGGGAAATGGGACATTAGCATTATCGATAAAAGTGAGGTATACTTATGCACAATGCTACCCTTTACCCAGCTGTATGCATGATTGCACGAGAGAGTCAAACGCTATGTCACATGGCTGTCATCAGCACTCAGAGTAACAGCTGACTTTTGATCATTGGATCGGTGGTATATGTGCAATTTAATATATATAGCTGAGCGGACACATGTCTAAAAGCAGACTGTACATTGCGTCTTACTCTTTTCATATAAAAACATGTTTCGTTATGAGAACTTTACTCTTTTCACATAAGAACATGTTTCGTTATGAGAACTTCACTCTTTTCAAATAACAAGAGGGCCATTTGGCCCTAAAGCGCTCACCTGATAACTAGCAGTTAAGGCAGAATCAGTATTTGTTATGATATGACCTAACTATTTGATGTAGATTTTACGAATACACACTTTATCGCCAGGTTTTGAATTATAAAGATGAGGTACAAAAATGGGACCTCTATAGTATAAACAAGGTTTTTCTTTGATGCAATCTGGTGACCTAGTTTTTTAACCCCAGATGACTCAGTTATGAACCTGACCTAGAGTTCATAGAGAAAACATTGTGACAAAGTTTCATAAATGTGACCTCTAGAGTGTTAACAAGGTTTTTCTTCAATGTGCCCTTGTGACATAGTTTTTGACCCCAGCTGACCAAGTTGCGAACTTGACCTAGATTTTATAGAGGTTCACATTGTAACCAAGTTTCATTAAGGTTACATGTATGAAAAAACTGTGATCTCTAGAGTGTTAACAATGTTTTTCTTTGATTTAACCTAGTGACCTAGTTTTTTACCCCAAATTACCCAGATACGAACTTGGCCTAGATTTTATAGAAACAAACATTGTGACAAGGTTCCATAAAGATTAAGTGAAAACTTTGACCACTATATTGTTAACAGTCAAATTGTTAACGGCGGACGGTGGACGACGGACATAGGGCGATCACAATAGCTCACCTTGAGCACTTTGTGTTCAGGTGAGCTAAAACATGTTTCGTAATGAGAATACGTTATGAGAACTTTACTCTTTTTTTCATATAAAAACATTTTTCGCAATGAGAACTTTACCCTTTTCATATAAAAACATGTTTCGTTATGAGAACTTTACTCTTTTATATAAAAACAGGTTTCGTTATGAGAACTTTACTCTTTCATATAAATACATGTTTCGTAATGAGAACTTTACTCTTTTCATACAAAACACGCTTTGTCTCTTCATGGACTTGAAGTATCTCAATATGTCATTATTCCTCGTTGTTTACCACACCCTTGGTGAGTGCCATGTAATGGACATTGTCTTTAATGTAATTACAAGATAAATAGGAAATTCTCATGTAGTTTCAATTTTATGAATGGGTGCAGCGCCATCTGACGTCAGTCTCGTTTGATATGCGGAAATGTAAAATCAAAGTAGCGAGAGAAACCCATTAATCTTGCCAAATCATGAATGAACGTTGGGGAACATTTTCTCATCCAATGGTTTGCCGTAAATAGAACAGATAACAAGCTATATACGTGTTTTATAGCCTACTGCATCATTAACTGGACTTTCTATGAACTCAACAAATATTTTCCCTCGTAGAGACGATAAGATGATAAGATAAACTTGGTGTTAGATTGCTGTGACACTTAGAAAGCTGAGACAGCCGACACCTCGGTAATTATTGTGTCTACTAAAACTGATAGTTCCCGTGTATTTGACATTATGTATTAAACACCGCGCGCGAATTGTTGAGAATAATTGTAAAATAATTATTAACGACGTCGAACTATCGGTAGAACGTCGCTACAATCTTAGATTATGAAAACCAATTTCGTGCGGCGAGTTCCATTCACAGGAAACTATTCATTCATAAGAAACAGTTCATTCACGGAAATAATGAAAACATAACGACACTCGTAGTACGCATCAACGTTTGGCGTATCATAAACAGTACCAAATAGTACAGAACGAAATAAAAGTTGATTAACGAATAATGTGGACATACCACGTGGTATGTGACGTAATGTTTGGCTACGAACGCAAGTAAAGATCTGTCAACTTAAAGATAAAAACGACCATATTCTATTCTTTGGTCGATTTGAAAGAGAAATCATCAACACTGAAGCCAAGAAGTAATTCGGGAAGCTACGACGATTTTCGAACTTTAATATTGATTTTAACTGCCAAATGACGTTAAAATATTACATCTTAGACAAAAATCAGTAACAAGTTTGATACAATGGATTTCCAAGAAAAAACGATCGTGTAAATGACAAATGACAAAGGTGTCACGATTTCAGGTTACTCGACGGTACGTAGTTAAGATCAATTTTAGGAACCCTTACTTCCTATTTGAAATGTATAAAACCATCCAATGACGTACTTCCGAAATATAATTCGTCCATAAACAAAACCACATAACTGTTTTGATCGAAGTAATAATTCAAACAAAGCTATTCATATTGACTATAATCGGACAAAGATAAATTGGCCCGGCTATAAATAGTAACAGGACATAAACATTTTTATTTACAATTTCACATATAGTTTACCAATTTGATTGGAAAACTTCATGATAGTCGATTAGAAATTAGCTTAGTGGGTTCAATGGAGGTGGCCGTCGCAAAGATTCGTCTTTTTATTCCGCTTGAGTTTAAATCCAATTTAAGACTTTTTAAATGTTTTTTTTGTTAGACCTTTATTATATTTTATTGTTGGCATTGATTTTCGTACATATCTTTTTAGATTTCGTAGTTTAAAAGTGATAAGAAATTTTAAAAAATAAGTTAAAAAAATCATAAATGATACTTTTAGATTCGAACTTGCGATCCTAAAATAGCATAAGGAGTGTCTGATTTATAGACTGACGCGTACCACTGACCCATTTACTCGTAGCCACTACGAAAGGGATGTAGCAAAATCATATCTACAAAATATGCTGGTAAATTGGATGATAAGGTCACTATAGTGTTTACTTACTATAGCTAATTTTAGCTCGGCCAATTTATATTTGTCCAACTACACCATGTATGATTCTAAACGAACAGCACTCTAAACCCCTCGAAGCCTTCTTTTCAACGGTTTTAGTGACATCAGAAAAATCGTTTTGGACTCGCTTTTAACTATTATCATATTGCAATTATTTGATAGAAATGAGGCTTCTTATCGAACAATTACTGCATGACTACGTTCTCTGTGAGTCGTTTATTTACGAATGAACTCGTACAGTACAACCTCCCAAGATCAACTCCTTGAGTCACAAACCATACCACTGGTCGTGTTAAGAAGTTGTTGTACAAAGTTAAAATTGACAATAAATACTTAGAATCCGAAAACTTTGTAAGTGGTTATGTCACAGTGCAGCAATACCACGTGCCTTTTGGCTACAATTACAAGAAGAAATTGGAAAATAACACAAGTATTATATTTCTTCATCGATTTCTATGAAATATACGCCACACTAAGGGGGACATTATTATCTTTCCATGAAATATAATATTTTTTTCGTCAGCTTTACCGATTTTTCCATTACCCCGTGAAAGCAAATACTTTTCCCCTTAGCGTGGCGTATATTCCATAGAAATCGATGAAGAAATAAAATACTTATAGCTACTCTATTTTTCAATGTTTACAAATTTCTTCTTGTAACTGTAGCCAAAAGTTACGTGGTATTGCTACACTGTGTTAGCGACGTGGAAATATTGGCGAATTTCGCGAACTTACAACATTCGCTAACATTTCCTCTAGAACACATAACTGTACGAAGAAATAAAAAAATCGCTAATATTTTTGATCGGCGAATTTCGAATGTCTGAAAGTTTCAATTCACTTACTTTCTGACCCACAGAATATCCGTTGATACTTTATAGCACAATTATGTTGTTGTTGGGGTGTGGGGTGTACAAGAGAGGTGGCTCCGGAGAGGTTGTACTGTAGTTCAACAATAATTGACACTGTACAGTATATATTGTTGCTGGTGTCCAAGAGAGGTTGTTCCGGAGAGGTTGTACTGTAGTTCAACAATTAATACTGTACAGTATATATTGTTGCTGGTGTCCAAGAGAAGTTGTTCCGGAGAGGTTGTACTGTAGTTCAATAAGTTAACCAACTCCCACTCTATGGTGTATTTCTGACGTCTTATTATTCCCAAGCTTATATAATTGAATCTCTTAAATAGCCTGTAGCCGTATGTTATACGTAGACTTTGAATTTTATATTATATTGGCATTAGTAACGGTTCGCCTGGTGTCATTTTTGTGCCGTAAAATAGAGAAAATAGGACCATAGACAGAACAGAAAACAAAAAATCTTGCGGCACTTTCTCACAAAGTTTCAATTCGCCAGATTTAACTTAACTGTGTTTCATACAGGACATGGTATGAATCATGCGGCGGTGGACGTTAGGTGGCGATTGTTGTGTTCTATTTCACGTAGTTTATACGCATTTATAGGATTCGAGAGTAGTGACACACATTCCGGCATGAATTATTAAGTATATAGGTTAGAGTTGGTGAAACGATTTCTTCAAGGATTTTAACCTAATTGAACGCAGTAACTGTGTTTACAAATCCTAGAAGAAAACGTTTCACAAACCCTAAAGGTGTGTCTAGGCGGTAAATCCTGGTGTATAAGTCGAAGAAGTACATTTCACAAGAGATACATCATGCCTAACTACTGTACTAGGTAAATCATGACTTATAAATCACACGCTATTTCTCTCCGAACAACTGTAAACAGAGGAGTCGATTGAAGAAAAATACCATTATACATGTAGTTCAATTTTGAACTCTGAGCTATAACTTATCCGACTAGTCCATTTTGGCGGATAGACTATGTTTTATTATGCTCTAAGGTCATTATTTAATGATGTGATTCTTACAGATATGTGTTCCATATCGAGTGACAGTTTAGTGCAGTCGACAACGTTCATTATTCGGTGGTTCCAATCTCCAATTCGCTCATTTTTTAATATTCATTGTTTGATGTTATTTAATGAGATTATACGTTAAAGGGTATTTTAATTTTTAAATTCATCTATAAAAATGTGTAGATTCAATATGTTTTCATTTTCACTTATTTTGATCGTTTGTGTATTCCGAACTTACTGACAATATTAATATCATATTACGTTGTTTAGCAGTCATAACGTTCTACAATATACATGCAACAAATATGTTTTGTCACATATACTGGTATTACACGGATTTTGCAAGTTGTGTGCATTTAAAAAATAAAATTAAAAAAATATGTTGGTGGGATTCAAAAACAAAATTTATTATACAATGTATCAAGCGCTTTACCGTTACGACAATTCAGACACACGAAATACTTGGCCTTAATTGTATTACTCATCTTAGTGGTCAAACCTATACCAACCTATATCGATTAGTGGTTGACACCTTAAAAGTGCTGTCATGGCTCAATGCTCAAAATTTAACTATAGGGATGTGTTTATTAATCATTTGTATAATTATTGACGAAATAGGAGGGGTAATTCGAGAGGCAGATAACGGGTAAGACCCCGTTTCGGTGTTACACCATGGCCAAGCCTGTTTCGACTATCCAATGACTTTGTCGTACATCCCCCGAAAGTGTGTAATAGAAGTGTACTACTCGTAACAACAAGGTACATTTTGACTTATATGTCAATTTATAAACACCAAGATGCACCGTCTAGATGCATCTTAACCGACTAAGTGTTTGCCCCGCCTACAATAGTTAAAACCAAAGAAACACGTGGTTTACGTGCCCGTGCCTCTATAAATTGTTATACAAATGGACAATTTGCGCGAGAAAAGTGTGTGTACTGGCCAAAATGGACGATATCATTTCATAAGGGATGTTCTTCAAAGCGTGCATAATTATAATGAATTATCCTTGTGTCGATACCACCCATTCGAATTCCAGGTTATAACCACAACCCATTTACTTGCACGGGCTTCACGAAGAGGCACGGACTACTTGCACATGCGCAATGACTTCAAATTACGTCTTGGTTAAGAAGCATGTTTGTGAAAAATAGAACGTTCTACGGGGATATGAAGACGAAAATCAAGTCCGCTGATTGTTCGAAAAAGTCGAACAAACACTTACAAGTCAAATAGTTCCTGTGAGCAAATGATGTACCGACTTTATTTGACAGAGAATTGACAGGATCCTCGACCTTCTATCTGCATAATTCAACAGCTGATGTGTTTAAAATTAAGCATGAAAATCTCAAAATTGTGCAAAAAAAAGAAGCGCGATAGGCCGGTAGCTTTCAAATTGGGAAAACTATATGCACGATAATTTGACATACGAAATTTATCAACAAATTGTTAAATAATTTCATGTATAACAAACCAATTTTCAAGACACATAATTGCATAATTATTATGACTCCCTTGTTCCATATAATATTTATATCCTCGTATCAGTCAATAAAAGGGTATTATCATAAGACATGTTTTCAGTGTTCAACAATATCAAAGATCATAAACCAATTCCGATAATTCCATGACAATAGGCAAGAGACATTTAGAATGTTAAGTCTCAGAATAGACATTAACTCTGAATGGTAAATCACCTTATATGACTCTGGAGACCAAAATGTCTGCAACCATTGGTCGGATATGAACAAAACTGCGCATGACTGATCAGTATCAAGTGTAGTTGTGAATATCGTCGGCGGACGTCGGTCGGATTAATTTTACGGGAGTTGCGGCCCTTTATTTTTTACACTTATAAATTTTGTCTGGGCTATTTCTCTGTAACCATTGGTCGTATTTCATCGGAAAAAATTGCATGACTGACCAGTACCAAGTCTAGTTGTGCCCATTTTCGGTGGACGTTGGTCGGATCAATTTTAACGGAATTACATCCCTTTATTTTTTACAAATGAGTCAGTCTCCAGGAAAACCTGCTATTTTGACAAAAAAATTGATTTTGAGATTTTCCATAGTTTTAAAGAATAATGCTTATGAAGCAAAATGCAAAAGAAATTGTGTTGATATCATGATTTTTAAGGAAGATTCAGCTGTTTTTGTAGAGTTCCTATTCAGAGTTTTTTGTATGACGTCGCAAACGTCGTCTTTCAAAACGTTATTATAGACGTAACTGTAACACATATTAAATTTTCATAATTACACCATTGGATGAATTTTTGACGTAAACTGTTCAAAATAGTATCATCTTTTAAGAATTATGTTTTAATTTCTAAAATATAGATCAATTGTTTGCATTCAGATAAAAACAACTAACTCCTCGTTTTTTCTCAATTGGAGTATGTTTCCGTAGTTGGTCATCATAGGAACAAAGAATGTGATTTTGACATAATGCATACAAATATTGAAAGCTTAGATACAGTACTATATGGGTCTATTACTTAAAATGATATCAATAGATATGTATTCTTGCATTATTTAGAGCCTTATCAAAACATTGTAACATATGACAATTACATAATGTCAAGATAGCAGGTTTTCCTGGAGACTTGCTCAAATATATTTTGTCCGGGCTTTTAATCTGTAACTATTGGTCGTATTTCATCGAAATTTTGCATTACTGATCAGTACAAATTGGCGCACATTAGTTGGATCAATTTATGAGAGTTATTGCCCTTTGATTTTTTACACTTATAAATTATGTCTGCAATATTTCTCTGTAACTATTTTTCGGATTTCAACAAAACTTTTAAAGCCTCATCAGTATCACGGCGAGTTTTAAATAAAGTTGGCACTCGTTGGTCAGTTAAGATTTTAGAGAGTTATGGTCCTTTGGTATTTTCACTTATGATTTCATCATAATGTAAGTCATTGTCTCAAGCAGCGTCTTGGGGGTATTCATCACATTCAGTGATATTTCTTGTTTCTGTTAGATACAAGAGTCGCATCATCGGCGACTACCAGCTTCACTTTTTATGAGCTTATAACAACAGGTTTCAATAAAATTAGGACGTTGCATATTCAAACAATTATTGAACTTAGGTTGCAGATTATGTCCTGTGTCCGAGTGTACGTCACAATGCATCATCGCAAATCCATGTTTGAAATTAAATGTCAGTTATATCAAAGTACCAATTGTTTGGTCTATGCTGCAAAAATGCGGCGTTGAGCTGTATTTAATCAACGCATGAAATGCTTCGATTTTCCAGTACATAATCAATGTTCGAGAGTATAGTTTAGTTTTCGTGTAATAAGACTTGTTTTGTTTAATACGTATGACAATTACTCAAATTGTAAAAATACAGCCTTATGGGTTAAGGGGAACACTCTGCTTATCAGGGTTACATATAGTTGAGTGCGTCGGCAATGTTGTGGGTGGGGCTGATGTCTACACGTTTGTGCCGAACGTATCCTATGGCTCCACCAATATTTTGTTTTCTTTGCTATGGCCAGGAAACGTTTTTATTTAACAGAATGTGAAATTGTGCTCCTTGTGTGGTGGACTTTAACACGCAAATGCCCTGATGTCCTTGCCACAATGAAATTGTAACACAACACAACAAGAATAACTTTTTATCATTTAATTCGTTTCACAATTTATTTATTGTACAAAATGTAATCAAATCTTATTTAAAAACCCCAAATTTATTATATTTAAATTGAAAGAATGCCCAAGTTATAACTTCAAATAATACAGAGGTTCATTTTATTTTGATCCTAAAACGTTTCTGCTTTCTTCACTGTCACACTGGGTATTTATACCAGTTGAAGAAGTGCACATGAAAATCATGAATCATGAAGGGCTCCTAACGTTAGGAGCATATATTATGAACGTTAGGAGCACACATGTCACAGCATGAAATACATGCTTCCAGATTTATGTAATGAGGTCATCAGGAGCAAATATATGAAGGAATATTGTAAACACGTGTATTATGAGAAACATGAAATCAGCTCCTAATAAGATTTACATTACCCTTGACCTTGCTGTCATTAAAATATTCAATATAATATAATATACAAACAAAATATTCGCGGATTCGCGACACTCCACCAGGAGGAAAAAGTGCAATTATAATATTTAGCAATAGCAAGTCATATTGACTAAAATTATTTGAAATTTTCACAGAAAAGACAGTTTTACAATTATATCGTCAGTATCATTACATCAAAATTGACAAATAAGTAACATAAGCACTGTTCATTATAAAATTATTGTCAGTTTTTTATTTACTTCGTCAGACACCTGACGCAATGGCTGTAACACTTCATGTTTGAATCTGCGTCTTCCATTTGATTTTGATTGTCATCATTTGAATACTATCCTGTATAACAAGCTCGTGGGTCTGCAAGTGCAACGCCCAGTTGCAACTTTACTTTTGCAGACCTTACACCTTTGTACCGACTCAATTTCACGAGCACGGTAAGCGTTCCTCTATTGTTAAGGACTTCCGGTTGTTTCAATGACGGCGTATGTTCCATATTAATCCACACACATCTTTGAATATGCGTCGTTTGTCGGTCTCCATTGAATTTATCCAAATGAGTCTCGATGGTTGCTCCGAGAATTATACGGAATGACACAGCACTAAACAGAACACTACACATTATGTATTCCTGGATATAGCACTGATGCACTGAATAATTGGCACTATATATTAGACACATAATCCTGGCAACATCCCATTGACTCGGTTTTAATCCAATCTGTAAGAATGCTTTCTTGATGTTAGACACTAACGTTACTTTGTGCAGTGTAAATATCACAAGAACACCACACAAAATAAGTAACTTACCTAGTCCTATGTACATACATTTGTTGATACCTTTGTATTCTGGCTCCTTTGTTGCAAAGGCATCACACTCAACACGATTGTTTGTTGATTTTTCCTTTGGTTTGTTGAATGCATGAATGGGGATGTTGTTTAGAAAACTAGCTTTTGTAGAATAATGATCTTTTTCGGCTATTCCATTTCTTATTTGATCTTTTATAACGTAGTCATACCTTTTTATGACATCCGAATTCGTTTTCACTATAACACACGATTCCAAGGGGTGATTACTCTTAAACGGCTGTTCTGAATTTTCTTCTGGAACTATAGGATCGTCCTTAACACCTATAGTTTCCATATTCATGACGTCCTGTAGTTCAGGTTTTGTAGCAGCTAATTTATCTACACACTGGAAAACACCATTCGTTATCTGCATAAGTACCATTTCATTTGTAGATACAATAGCTTTCTCTTCGAAGGCAGAACAACTATTCTTTTCAACGTACACCTCTTCAGAAAGGCTAACATGTTCACTTGTTGGATTATGTTTAAACTTTTTGGAACACAAACTTCGATGATGAGCATTTTGCTCACCACAGTGAACACATATCCTATATAATTTGCACTGATTTGCCTTATGACCATCCTTAAGACACTTGTAACAGCTGCCCTGGATTCTCTTCTTTCTGTCGGCGATTGTTGTATACGCTGGACATTCGTCACTCCAGTGACGATCTTTGCAATACCGGCAAAGGTTGAAGTATCTCGATGATGAACTCGGATGTGTATTCGCAAGGAGTGAACTTGCAGTCCTAGAGAGGTCAGGCACGTGACTTAATTGCTGGCTCTTTGTACGAACATTCCACGGTTGTGTCGTTTGTTTATTTTCTTTTTGTTCATTTGGTTGACATCTTTTTTCCGCTTTCTCACAAGCAAACACATATTCATTTAGTTGATACCTCAGTTTATCAACAGTCCATTCTATTTTGCTCCCCTTACTGAATTCAAGCTGACGCAACACTTCTTCTGGTAGTTTGGATCTAATTATAGATACAAACAGGTTTTGGTTCACATCTTCATGTAACACCTCTAAACTTCTCAGATTCTTCTCTAACACATCCAGGAATGCACGAAGGCTTTCCACTGTCTGTGTTGCTGGTAGGATACTCATTAATTCTTTATAATGTAGATCCACCATTTCTTGTTTATTTCCAAATCTTTCTTGCAATATTTTAATTGCTATTCCATAATTTTCATTTGATAGTGCTAGCCCAGATACTGCACTTTTAGCAGCTCCGCTGAGTTTGCTCACCAGATACGTGAATTTTTCAACATTTGAGATTTTACTATTTTTGTGCACTGTACATTCAAAAGAATCCCAGAATTCTATCCATTTGAGCTTATTGCCATCAAATGAACATAGCTCTAACTTTGGTAAGTTTACAGATTGTGACTCTTTTATCTGTCTTTTAGCATTTCGTTCGAAGAATTCTCGTTGGTCTTGCATTTGAGAAATAATCATGTTTTGTAGTTTGTCTTGCATATCCAAAAATCTCTCTGTTTCTGGAAGTACTATTTTCCGTTCTTCCTTTGCACTTTTTATGGAGTCAATGAACAGTCCAATCTCAATTGTGCAATTATCAACTTCATAAATCAATTCACAATCTTCATCTAGCACTTTACTGACAAATTCTGGATCACTTTCGCTGATAGAATCTGTCAGTCGTTTCATTTGCTCGTCAAGTTTTCCACTGTATGTATTTAGTAAACTTAGACACTTTTGTGCTTCTAAATAACATACAGACTTGCCGTCGGTTTCACTTTCTGAACTAGACATAATACTCTTCGCATTATTCAGTTCTCTAGCAAGGATATTTCTATACCTTGTTCTAACTCCTTTCATTGATGTCATGTTAGCCATTCTCCTTGTGAATTTTCCAACACTATTATTAAATCCAAATTTGAAGCACTAAATTTCAAACACCATTATTATATCCAATTTTTTAATCACTTACTTTCAAACACTAAATTAATAAATCCAATTTTCGAATCAAAGAATTTCAAACACTGTCATTATATCCAATTTCGAATCACTAAATTTTAAACACTATTATTAAATCCTAATTCGAAACACTAAATTTCAAACACCATTATTATATCCAATTTTTTAATCACTTACTTTCAAACACTAAATTAATAAATCAAATTTTCGAATCACTGAATTTCAAACACTGTCATTATATATAATATCCAATTTCGAATCACTAAATTTTAAACACTATTATTAAATCCAAATTCGAAGCACTAAATTTCAAATACCATTATTAAATCCAATTTTTGAATCACTTACTTTCAAACACTAAATTAATAAATCCAATTTTCGAATCACTGAATTTCAAACACTGTTATTATATCCAATTTCGAATTACTAAGTTCCAAACACTTATTATATCTAATTTCGAATCACTAAATTTCAAATACTATTATTAAATCCTAATTCGAAGCACTAAATTTCAAATACCATTATTAAATCCAATTTTTGAATCACTTACTTTCAAACACTAAATTAATAAATCCAATTTTTGAATCACTGAATTTCAAACACTGTTATTATATCTAATTTCGAATCACTAAATTTCAAACACTATTATTAAATCCAAATTCGAAGCACTAAATTTCAAATACCATTATTAAATCCAATTTTTGAATCACTTACTTTCAAACACTAAATTAATAAATCCAATTTTTCGAATCACTGAATTTCAATACTGAATTATTAAATCCAATTTTTGAATCACTTAATTTCAACACTGAATTATTTAATCCAATTTTTGAATCACAGATTTTCAAGCACTATTATTAAATCCTTTTTCGTTGTTATTATTCCGTAAGGTAAGTAATTCCCGGGTTCCGGCGCCATTCAATGTGGTGGACTTTAACACGCAAATGCCCTGATGTCCTTGCCACAATGAAATTGTAACACAACACAACAAGAATAACTTTTTATCATTTAATTCGTTTCACAATTTATTTATTGTACAAAATGTAATCAAATCTTATTTAAAAACCCCAAATTTATTATATTTAAATTGAAAGAATGCCCAAGTTATAACT
Source organism: Spisula solida (assembly GCA_947247005.1). Taxonomy (NCBI): domain Eukaryota; kingdom Metazoa; phylum Mollusca; class Bivalvia; order Venerida; family Mactridae; genus Spisula; species Spisula solida. The sequence goes on from OX365945.1 coordinate 57,769,557, forward strand.
TCAAATAATACAGAGGTTCATTTTATTTTGATCCTAAAACGTTTCTGCTTTCTTCACTGTCACACTGGGTATTTATACCAGTTGAAGAAGTGCACATGAAAATCATGAATCATGAAGGGCTCCTAACGTTAGGAGCATATATTATGAACGTTAGGAGCACACATGTCACAGCATGAAATACATGCTTCCAGATTTATGTAATGAGGTCATCAGGAGCAAATATATGAAGGAATATTGTAAACACGTGTATTATGAGAAACATGAAATCAGCTCCTAATAAGATTTACATTACCCTTGACCTTGCTGTCATTAAAATATTCAATATAATATAATATACAAACAAAATATTCGCGGATTCGCGACACCTTGTGATTTTTTCTTGAACAAAGTTTCAGCACAGTTATGGATCTTGTTGGGAACATTGCGAATGCGTAATTGACATGTTTTCGTTTTTTATATTTCAGAAATATTTGCAAGTTATTATTTAAAAGGCTTATATCAAGAACAACAACAATTTGAAAGGTGGTCCAGAACGACCATGTTGTATTTACCTGATTATCCACGCAACAAAACATCATCTCTTCTACACACACCATCATTATTGAATATGGTAAGTTAGTTATAGTACAACTTCATATATTGACCATCCGATAAGGCCTTAAATTAGCTATTGTTTGCTTCCCTTCCCATTACAATACCGCGTAAATCGACACTACCCGAACATATTACTGAGACGTCCGAAATTAATGAAAGCCATCCAATATTACTACTGTAAAATACGTATGTATAAAGATATAGCTTTCCTACCATCCTACCCAACCATAAATGACATTGGAGGGGAAACTAACAGTATTTTCTTTCAATCAGTCATGTTTTTTGGCTTTACAGGTTTTTATGTTTTTGTAAATGGCAATGTTTTGCGTTATTCATAAACATCGAATATGTTCTCAGCCTATATCCTTTCCGCTACCATAGCGTACTAAAACAGACTCGCCGAGATGGCCATTTCGGCCTTCCGTAGTTTTCGACTTAAATGCCCAAATTCGGGAAATTTGCTGTCATGTGTACACAGGCATCCCAGACTAAAGGATATTACGGGCCCAGGGTAGTGCACAGGTTTTTGCGCCCACTGGACCCCTTTAAAGAGGGCTTTGAACGTAGATTTCCCCAAACTGGAATTTCTAGTCCTACCCACCATTGCGGTACGATTCCCTGTAGAATTGCAATAACATTTAGCGCCAAAAAAATTTTATTTTTCTATAGAAGGAATATAAGGCTAGACAAAGGGGTCAGGATGAAGTTATTCGCGCAAGGGTCACCGTCACATCGTCATATCCGGTGACCTTTAGTCAAAATGATGACAATTTTTCCTGCTTTCAGTTTGGGACAGGTGTGTAGCATCCGGATGTATCGAGTTTTTATCAGTGCTGCAAGTCAATAGTGTCTCAGGGACGGGGTATAGGGACCATATGAATTTGTCATAGCCCCCCAAAAAATCGTGGTAGCGGAAAGGATATAAAGAAAAACATGTGTTAATTTATTCCAGTGTTTCCCATATTTAAAGTGCTTAGACGGTTGGATTTGGAGATGCATATCATTTCGTGGTACAAACTTACTCCCCAACTCCAACTCTATCACTTGTAAAGATTCACCAAGCAATTTATGTACACAGTGCTAGTCACACGCCAAGGCAGTTATCTCCCTTACCGTTATGCTAAGTACGAAACATTGCGTGGCACAATTGCTGTATGAAGAGTTTAGCTTAAACCTACACATTCATGTTTTATCATGAATTGTAAGTGGCAAAGTTCTTGCGAGGGAGTCAACATTAAACGGCAGCTTTAAGTACTTACTATCACAGAAATCGGTAATACATTCCAGTTTAACCGAATAGAAAGTAAAAGCATGCTTGCGTGCAAACACACATGTCTGACTGTCAGGAAAAAACAAAAACCTTGTATATTCATGAATGTGTCTGATTCCGTTCTTAATTTTCTTCCGGGACACATGCAACAGAAATAGAACGTCGACTTTGATTTTACATCATGTTAAACAACACGCTTTAAATAACAACACAATCGATTTTTAGGAGATGTTGTATTATGAAAATTAAGTGCTTCTTTTGTTAATAATACACCTTAGCTTTGATGCGACACTACATCATGATATTACGCATTTATAAACGACGGTAGTAACATTTTAAGTAATGTCGTGGGCGGTGAATTGTTTTGGAACATTATAAGCGAGCGTATGACCTAGTCTGGATTAACTAATACCTAGTACGTCGGGGACAAGGTAATGAACGACTCACAGTGGCAAACGTATAACCTTTTTAGAACACCGTGATTATATCGTGTTATTAGTGATAGAGTATTTGAGCTCAGCTGTGCGATTTCAAACCTCTTCAAAAGAGTTATCTGGGAAAACCACATTTAGTACTGAGCACAATTGTTTTAAATATAGGTCTAAAGTAGTATGTAAAAGTCGATTTAATGTATTTAGCGTTGCAAAAAGTAAAAGCAAAGGATGATGTTTTTGAATCTATAGAACATATATCACTAATTGTTTTTGTTTGGGGACCCATTCGGGTAACCCCGTTTATTTCTATAAATTTGTATACGTAAATGACATTGTACAAATGTAATACATACAATCATAATGTGACAAAATATAGTTGTACTAAAATATCGTTAGGTGTTATTTTCCAGTAGTTTTATTAAATGTATTATGAATAGGGTTGCCCGAAATGTGACACTTTTTGGTTGATACTTTTTAAATTAGATGTTACAAAGTAAAAGTATATTAAACTGAGATAACCAAATTGTTATTTAAAAAGTTTCTTTTCTTCTTTTCTGTCTACAGGTGTGTGTATGTGTGTGTAGGTGTATATGCGTATTTAAGTAGAGCAAGAATGAGAAACAAGTAGGTTGGACAAGAGAACGATAGTCAAAACGGATAAATAAAGATATATATATATATATATATATATATATATATATATAGAGAGAGAGAGAGAGAGAGAGAGAGAGAGAGAGAGAGAGAGAGAGAGAGAGAGAGAGAGAGAGAGAGAGAGAGAGAGAGAGAGAGAGAGAGAGAGAGTTAATTTCCTGATCATGTTATGTTGTTGTATTATGCTTATCAAATTCCATTTCTTATAGTGTGATGGTAGTTTTCCTTTCATGAAAACTATATGTTTTTCAGTATTTTTCCGACCTTGTAGAAACTGAATGAATTTAGGAAACAATGGTAGTAAATTTTCCAGTTTGCTTTTGAATAAAAGTATTTTCCAAGAATAATTAGATAGTTAAAAATACTATTAATATTTGATGGTTCATTATATCCTAATGATACAATTTGGTAATTTAGATGTACATTTATATTATTTTGCTGTAGAAATAAAGAGCATCTATTCCAAAATACTTGGACTTCGTGGCACTCCCAGAACAAATGTTTAACTGTTTCAACAAACATGTTACAAAATGAACATGTACTTGATTCCACATAACCACATTTAAAAAAGGAATTGATTTGTTGGTACAATATTTTTTAGATATTTATACTGAAATTCTCGTAGTTTTGATTCGATTGTTGATCTAATTGGTAGTAAATATGTGTATTTCCAGTCAATGTTTTCATAGTTATTGTTTCATTTAAGTTCAGCTTTGTCTATCTTGTTTTGTTGAGCGTATTTCAGACAGGTGTTATATATTAATCGAGTGGGCTTTTTGCAAATTTTAAGTCTGTTTACTAGTGCTTCTGGTTCGTTACCTTCGTTTTCGGAACTATTTATGTTGAAATTTTCTTTCCAGTTTGTTGGTATACTCCTTACCAGTGTTACATATTTAAGAAGATCATAATTCGGTATATCATATTTATTTTGTATTTCTTCAAAAGTACAAAATCTATTTTCCTCTGTTTTGTACACATGTTTTAAATATTTAATTCCATTTCTGTACCAATTTTTGTAAAATAGTGTGTTGTTGTTTGTGGTAATCAGTTGGTTATTCCAGAGGATTTCAATTATCTTACTTGTTTGATCATTGTTTTGTTTTACTTTAGTCCAGCATAAGATCACATCTTTGAGAAAAGTATTTCTAAAACTGCGTTTAATTTCTTTTTCCGACATGTTACTCTCGAACAAAAATTGCCTCCAAATTTGTTCAATTCTTTTGTATAAATATGTTTCCAATTTCCTTTATTTTGATTATCTTTTTAGTCTTTTTACCCACCCAGACTTTAAGCTATTGATAAAATAAGTTATGTCCACCATTTTAAGACCACCAGCTTCGTAGTTTTGAATGATGATATTTCTGCTTATTTTTTCTGGTTTATTGTTCCAAAGAAAGGTGTAAAGTGATTTACTTATATCATTTATCGTAGATTGTGGTGGATTTTCTAAAACAGTTAAAGGGTATATTAATTTTGGTAGTGCATATGTTTTTATGACGGTAATCTTTCCTAGTAGAGTAAGGTTATGTTTTGACCATTGCCTTAGAGAAGATTTAATTTTTCTATTTGCTTTGTTAAGTTGAGATGAATTCGTTTGTCATCATTTGTAAATATTATACCAAATGTTGTTGCTTGTGTGGAAGTCCAATTAAATTGTTTCATTTTGCAAAATATTCGATTTGTGTGTTTTAATGGTCCAACTCTTAGTACTGTGGATTTCCTGGTGTTGAGTTTAAGACCTGAAATATTACTGAATTTGTCGTTGTCAATGAGTTCAGCGAAATACTTTTCATTGTCACCCTTTAGTGCAAATGTGGCATCGTCTGCAAACATTGTATTTTTTATTTCTTCACCAGCGTTTGTGATTCCTATAATGTTATGGTTATTTCTTACAGATATTGATAGTAGTTCGATTGACATAATAAATAAATACGGAGATAATGGACAACCTTGTCTTACTCCTCTCTCGATTTTGAAGAAGTCTGACATAAATCCATTATTCGTGATGCATGCTTGCATATCATTATAAAAGGTATTTATCCATTGTTTAAAAGATTCTCCAAAATTGAAATAGTCAAGAGTTTTGTAGATAAAATGATGATCTATACTGTCGCAAGCTTTTTCGAAGTCTGCAAAGAATAGTATGCCTGATTTTTTGGCGTTATTTGAGAAGTCTAATAAATCATAAATCGTTCTTATATTTTCACCAATATATACCTATTTTGTACAAAACCAGTTTGTGAATTATGTATTATTGATTCTAATACTGATTTAGTGCGGTTGGCAATGGCTTTTGAGGCTATTTTGTAGTCAATATTAAGTAACGAAATAGGTCTCCATTTATTTAAGTTCATAAGATCTTTGTCTTGCTTTGGTAGCAGCGTTGTAATACTTTGTTTTTGTAAGTGGGTTAATTGTTTAGTTTGATATGAGTAGTTTAATGAATTCACCAAGAAATGTTTAATATCGTTCCAAAATATTTTATAAAATTCAGTGGTCAGTCCATCTGATCCAGGGCTTTTATTGTTTTGCATTTTGTACAAGGCTGTTGCACATTCTTTTTCTGTCAGTTTGCCTTCACAAGAGCGTTTTTGAACTTCATTTGTTTGAAGGGTTGAGAAAAAAGGAGTCATCTTGATTTAAATTTTCCTTTCGATACAATGTTTGAAAGAACGATTTACACTCTTGTAATATAGTTTGTTGATTTTCTATGTTTCTTTCATTCGGTTTCTTTTCAAGATTAGAGAAATACAAATGTATTTGGTATTTTTGTCCATCCCATCAATGTATTCCGCTTTTGATCTAATCAGGTAACCTTCTGTTTGTTGCTTTATATGATTTTCTAGTTCGTTTGTTTCACTTTTAAGTTCTTCCTGTAAGGCCACTATATTTGGTTTTTGTGTGATTAACGTCCTTATTCTTCTATTCGTTTTGTTAAATCTTTTTCAATTTTGTTTTGGGTTTTCTTCTTATTTTTGCAGTATTGTATGGTTGTATTTCGTATTGAACCCTTAATTATTTCCCAAAGAGTATATGGATTTGCATTTATGTTCAGTTCTGATGTTTCTTGTATTGTTTGTCTAATTTGAGTTTGATAGGGTTCTTCTAAGATTACTGAGTTATTTAATTTATATATACCTGGTCCCTTTTTTATTTAATTGAACTAGTGAGTGATCAGATCTTAGCCCAGCTGATATTTTACAACTTGTTACTTTATTTGCGAGGTTTGTGGATATTAAAAAATAATCCAGTCTACAAGAAATTGGCGATCTATGGTTTGAGTGCCATGTATATTGCCATGTATCGGGATGTTTTGAGCGCCATATATCTGTTAGATCGTTTTCTTCTATGAGCGTAGTTATTTCTTAGCGTGAGTTTTTGTGTGATGTGAGATTGCCATTTTTCTTGTCAATATTAGGGTGAATGACAGTGTTAAAATCGCCACCTATGATGAAGGTTCCGTCGTTATTTGTTGATACGTAATTAAGTGTTTGAAATAGTGTTTAATCTTCCTTATTTGGCCCATATATATTTATTATATTTAGATTAATTTTTTCGATAGTTATTGACAAACTTTGAAGACGGCCCTCGATTAGTTCAGTATGTTTTTCAACACTTAAGGTATCTACATTTCGTATTAAAATTCCGACCCCTTTGCTATTGGAACTATTTCCACTGAAGAAAGATGAATATGAAGTTTCATTGTCCCACTGTTTAAAATCGATACGTCTACAATGTACCTCTTGCAACAAACACATATCATATTTATTATGCTGTAACCAATAAAATACTTGTTGCCTTTTATATTTATCAAATAGACCTTTAACATTAAATGTGCATAGTTTTATATCATTTACCATAGTGTAATGAAGATGGGTTTATATAGCATGTTTCCGTTATGTGTATTTTATGTTCAGCTTCCAGTGTTTGTACAGATATGATCAGGAAAAGACATAAATGTAAGTTTTCTGTATGAGAGACGGAGAGGGAAAAGGTAAAAGACAGTGTTTGCAATGCTCATTGCAATGTTTAAAAAAAGGAAAAGAGTGCATACAATGGATGTATACAGGAGACGCTGCAGTGGTAACATTCATATACATGTATAGATGTGAGTTATCGTATGTGTTGTAATGTGTTATGTATATATAGACTGTTTAGCTATGAGTGAATCTTAGGGAATGTGACAGGAATATGCTGTGACATATACAAGACTTTACGTTATTTTATTATAATTTGCGCTGCACTGAGGTGTGATATGTATTTTGGTGGTTTGTACACGTTCAAAGTGGGGTATACAATTTGATATAACATTACTGAAAACAATTCATTAATGACAAGTTATGCGCAATATGTTCTGCGTTTTGACATTATTCAGTTAGGAATTGACATTGACTGTACATATGCATAATCATGATAGACAAGTTTACATGTTGAAAAGGCACAACCTACATACATCATGTATTAATCGTTGTCATGCCTTGTTTTTATCATGTCATAGCATGTCACTAAGTTGGAACGTTTTGAAAAGGTACCTTTTTTTGAAAACCTTGAACATTAAACTACATAATTCTATCAAAATGTGAAGGAGTTAAATATTGACATCAGATCGTACAGGAACTGTCTACAGGGTGATTAGATCATCTCCGATTATAAAATAGCATAATGCTCTGTCATTTTTTGTACAAAAGTTATGTTAGTACATTATTTTTCAATTATCAGTGAACTATGTAATATTGAACACAGATAATTAGATTGTGTTAAACAAAATTGAAAACAAAATTCAATTATATGTTGACAGCTCTGCTCTTTAATCAAACTCTATATCAAAACAATCTCAAATTAAATACCAGCTATCGAGATCCCAATGGTGACTTTGATATACATAATAGCCCCGTATTTTGATTTACTATAGGCATAATTGCCTTAAAAACAAAAACATTGTCTATATTATATTGGACAAACTAAGTCGGAGCTAAACAGGAGCAATAATACATATTCGCCTTCTGTTTGGCTGAGACACTGGGCCAATACGAACATTTCCTCTTCAGTTTTGATGGGCGCCGTCTTGGAAAACAAGTCGATTCAGAATTTCAAAACTGTTTATTGTGACTTTGAGTAGTATAACTATTCAAGTGGGATTTTTGCTTACGATTTGGAGTCTGGTGCGTTGGAAATGAATTTATAGTGGTTAATAAAGAGTGTCAAAGGACAAACCGTTGTTAAACGACCAACCAATCAACCAATTTGACACCTTTTACACGTTTCATTTCAATGCTAACATTATGGTTAAGGGAGTAAGTCTGTTCGAAGCGACAGTTTGATTATATAACAACCAATGCATGCAACAGTCATCGTAAATATATCTTCTTATTACTGTGTCGAAACTAGTAAATTAGCGAAACACGAAACATTCACAGAGAACCACCAGAATCCTTGAATCAAGCCAATATGTAATTGTCTTGCTTGTCATATAGAAATCTGACAGGGTGATAATGTCAATTTTAGGAAGGGGAACATATATAGAGAATTTGTAATTTTATTTACCCATATCCATTCGCTGACATTACCAAGTAAATACTATTAGAATGACACCTTCATTGAAATGCTTTGTACACGAGTTTCACGAGTAAAGATCATGGGAAAATCTGGTTTACTGTGGAAACTGGGACATTCAGCTAGGGCATTCAGCTTTTTGATTGCTGAAACCAATTCATTATACTTTTCGCCAGCTTGTTCGTGGCTTGATCTTTCTCTGGTTAAGTTGGGCATTGTGCCTTGTATGTGTTTTATCTTTCCTGTGCTTGGTTGGTTCAGTTGGGCATTGTGCCACGTGTGTTTTTAATGTTTTATGTGCTCGCTGGCCGAGGGCTGCCCTCCCTGTCTGACTTGATATGATATTTTTGCTCTAGATAACAAGCAATACTACAGATTGGTGTTTATCAAAAGAAAATTAATTTTACATTTTCTTGTAACCAGTATTGTACAGGTTTAAATAAATAAAATTGGGCGAAGTGCCCGAAAAAATATGGACCCTCACCAAGTTCTTTTATACCAATGTTGAATGTGCAGTGCTCCTTAACAACAAAGCTACTGAGTGGTTTGCAGTCACATCTGGAGTAAGACAGGGTTGCATCATCTCACCACTCCTATTCTTAGAAATACTGAAGCGCACAGACAATCCAAAGCCACGCAGAAACGATGTCAGTGCCTAGCCATTCACGCAAGAGTCAGATGCATCAGCTCACCTCTCCTATTCCTAGAAGCCATGGAATGGGTTATTGGAAAGACAAACAACCAGAAAAATGGACATTACATGGTCCACGTTTACAACATGAAATGGCCATGACTTTCCAGACGATACAGCGTTTCTGACATCTAACCACGATTATATGCAGGAAAAACAAGTTTTGCAAACCAAGTTAGATCAAACCTAGTGAACATCAAATGCTGGACTAGTTGCTGACAACCTAGAATTAGAAAAAGCTTGAAAATTTTGCTTATCTGTTGTCAGCATCGAGACACTAAACATAAGGCCGCCAAGAACATACTAGCTAAAGCAAGATCCGCATTGCATATACTAAGGCCAATATGGAAGTTTTGAACAATACAGCCGAAAAAGCAAGTCACTATTTTACAGCAGCAACATTAAATCTTTATTACTGTATAGGAGTAAACGCAAATTTGAAGAATATTTTGGCCTAACAAAATACTAAATAAATACCTTTTAGATTTAACAAATTCCACCTGAATCATCAAACAAACCAGACAGAGAATTTTAAGAATGTCTAGGACATGTCCTCAAAATGCCAGGGTCAAACAACACCAAAAAGTATTTCTATTGGCCCCTAATGGAAAAACGTGTTAATAAGTGTATCGTTTCTGAAAAGGGCGATTGCTATAGACGATAAGCGTGTTTACACATTTTTTAACAAAACTACGCCATATGCTTGAAAAATAAAATACTATTGGTTTAATAGTACCGACTAAACTTTTACGAGAAAACTTATTTGGCAATTTTCCTCTTGAAGATCCACGTCAATGAACAATTTAAAATTTGTTTACCAATGTTTTTTTATATTTATAGAATACAGTTCCAAGATTCGAGTATCCTTTGTTACAATGGTTGATATCTCCTGTGATAGATAGACACACTATGCGTGATATGCCTTCTACCTCTCTTCGTCAGAACCCATGTAAGTCATCAACAATATTAAAAAAATGTTTTGTAAAATTGCAACACATAGGCACATGGTTTCAAATTATAGTGTACCCAATATAAAAATAAGTTAGTGCAGCGTCAATGTTCAGCCGAAACGGATATGACGTCACATGAACTGGTATCTGTGTTTGCTGTGACAACTGTAGAAAAACTGGGTACCAGCTATCACAACGTCATATCCGTTGCGGCTAAACATGGCCGCTGCACTGCCTTCTCTTTGTATTTGGCAATTCAATGCGTAACAATAAGGACATGGCAAAAACCGAAACCATGTGCCTATGTCGTAACACTCCTCATTTTATCGTACATTTGTCCAAAGACAAGCATACATAGTCGTTCCTTTAAAAACGTCACCGCCTCCTGATCGCTGCCAATTACCAAGTGACACAATTCATATTAATCGATACATTTATGTCCGTACGGTTTCAATCACAGTTATAAGGTGGGTAATAACAATAATGCCTCTTCTCATATTCATTCCATTCCGTATGTGAAGTTGTGGGGTGTGCAACAAATTCTAATTCTAGATTCTAGTCATGTCAGTGCTCGCGTGGTACGAAAGTTACCTGAAGCAAATGAAGGCACAAAAGAAACCCCCGCAATGACTCTTGATAAAGACCGTCCGTCAGTCTGTCTGTTCGTCACCCGGTAAAACAAACCACCTACCAATGATAAACAAGAGAAGGCAGGAATGTTTGCCATGACCTTAAGATAAGCCTTGTCACTTTAAATATCAGGAGTTCAAACGCCAAGGTCACTATGATTCTTAGCGCATCGTTACTATTTGACTTCCAGTAAGGAGCATGCATACATGATTGACTGTTAATACAATGTAATATTAATTGCAAGAATCATGTTACATTCCTTAGCAAGTCAAAAGGGTTTACCTCAAAACGTACGTAGAGAAAAAACAACAGACATGATACCATGTTTAAGGTTGGGAAAACTATGTCGTGGAAAAGCTATTCATTTATGACTTCATGAGATTCAACAAGAATTACTGCCTAACGAGTTTTCAATACTGTTTTCAGTATGAATTATTCATAATGAATTATCAGTACTATTTGTTGAAAATACATTACCTTAAACACTATTCTACTTTTTTCAGATACGTTTCAGAATTCTTTGAGTAAAAGACATAATTTAAAACATACCGACTCTACAGTTGAGCTTCTTCTAGTGGTTGATTATTCCATATACAGAAAATATCTTGTGGAGAATTTGTTTGATGAAACACAAGCAATTAAAGAGATACATAATTATCTAAAAATATTAATAGCAATCGTAAGTATGTGTTTATAATATAATCGTTGCTCGGGATCTTTTAAAGTTAAAGTCAAGTTAAACCAAGCATTCCAATAGAGCATTAAGTATGGTTCAAACTCATGGAACGCCATAGCTGTAACTTTAAAACCTTGTATTTTGAATTAAACCGGTGTAAATGATTGCCTTTTTTAAAAAAAAAACAACAACCATGTTGTTATGTCAAATGGCATGCCATCTTATCAAAGAATGGTATGAACTTGTCTATGTTATTTTGCCAACAGGTAATGGCGTCTTATCAAAACATCATGTTAACTTGTCTAAACACTGTCTTATCATGCCCAACAACATCTCGCTGACTTAGAAGAATAAGGTCGTAAGCGCTACTTATGATCGTATAACACATATATTATGTTTGAAATCTGCATCACATTGCGCATCTTATGAAACTGTTTTCGTGGAAACCATCATAAATTTCATATTGACAAACTGAAGTATAATATATCGGTGCTATACACCGGACACATTAAACACCAAGAAGTCTATTCAGAGTGGGGTGGGGTAGCTCGTCCGGATTTCTTTATCACACAAGCTTTCTGTCTCTTCACTCGATGCCGGAGGTCCTTTGCCGACTAGACAGAGATAAAACCGAATGGCCACCCACTACGACTGTCTCAGTCTAACGCAAAAATAATAGTGACAACAAACAATAAATGCAGGGTTCCATACAAACTTCTTAGTTTAAACAATATTTATTTCTTTATAAACATATAATATGATAACATTCATTTACACATATTAAGGATTGAGTAGAAAGCTAAACTTCTTAAAGGGGTGTTAGTATTATTCGGCACAGGTATTTTATTCGCACGATACGACTTTCGACGGAATGATTAGAAAAACAATACATGTACAGTCTTTAGAATGCAGTACTAATGTTATCACATGCATATATTATCTATATCTAAATAATATCACATGCATATATACATGATATATGTCTGAGCTAGTACACAACATTCTGAAGTCATTGAACTTGATTTAGTGACTTGTCATAAAAGTCTTCTAAGATTTATTACTATTAACCATCAAAATTGCATGTGTTTGTATTTTAATTAGTACCGTTAAGATCAGTTCAGTGTTTCTAGACGGAACCCGTCTATCATTTTTAGCCATCGTATCAAAAGTGGGAAAGTTTCTGGCGTGACGTCACAATAACATCTGACAAAAACACAGTTTTTTTTATAAAATATACCGATTTCAACGTACCTAGTGAAGATAACTTTGCCGGTAAGAATGACATTTGATACATATTGCGTCATTTAGCTATCATCGATCACTGATCGAATTATCGCATTCATTAATATAACCTGATGTCGTAATCATACAGGATCATGACGTCATAAATAAGTATGTTTTCGAAATTTTTCTGAAAGTTCTCACGTGCGTGCGAATTAGCGCTGGTTGATGATAAATCCCAGGATAATCGGTTACATCAACTGACCGGGGTATTATGACGGAATGTTGTTGCAAAATGACAGATGTAATCATTTGCTCACGATTTGTGGGAAAAAAACAACATATGCGTTGTTAAGAGACATGATTACTTAGTTTTAGGTCGGTAGGTCAGCAACTACTAGTGGATCTAATTTATGTTATGACGTTTGTGCCATTACAAAAAAACAGGATCGGCTTAGAAATTGAAGGTGGATTTTCTGAAACAGCAAATACCATTTATTTGGGTCCAATGTTATATTGCGGGAATATTCCCGTTTTTCTTTAATTAATTAATAGTGTATTGATTATGTTTCCAGGTTAATGAGCGTTATCAGACCATTAAAGATAAGACGTTTTCTATACATGTACAAATTTGTGATATATTGATTGCAAAGGTAAGTCATAATAATAATAATAATCAATAATAATAATAAAATTGATTAACCCACGTTCTCCATTTTCTCTATAACAGTGTAGTAATACCACACGACTCTGACATCACTAAAGGTATTGATTCAAAGACGGAATGCCGTAATATTGGGGTGATATGTGTTGTTTCTTGTTGCTCTGCTCGGCTGTTTCAGTTGAGCGCTGCATTCCCTGTCCGATTTTGGATAATCTTTTTGAGTTGGCGGCCAACGGAAATGTCTTTTACAAACTTGATCAATAACCATTGCGCACACATCTAAAAAAAACATTCCATATTTCAGACGAAACGTGACATAGCATGGTTTGAGTATATGGCACGTTGGTCAGACTCTAGGAAAGACCATATCGTGAATGCAAGTAGAGCATTAAAACGGTTCCATAAATGGTTGCGTGATAATAGAGCTAATTTGAAATATGACCATGCTGTTATTTTAACAAGGTAAGTTATTTATAAATGTTTGAAGTGCTTGTTTTTAAAGCCCCACCCCTATTTAAGTGCCAGCCAATTTAACAGACGCCTGTGTTGAAACCATTGACTCAGACCTGTCAGCCAATTTGTTTGTCAAAGGTATTTGTCGAATGTTATCACACGCCACTCCATACTCCATATTTACATATCAATTTAACCGACGGATGAAAGAATTTAAAATTGATTATAATACAATTAGAAATTGTGCACATGTTTGTATAATCCAATAGATTCTTTTGATAACCTTCGATAAAAACCTTCAACAAACAAACAGATGAAGCTTTTTCTACTCTGGCGTCTGTTCAAGTGTCTTTGACTCCTACCCTTTAATCTCCGGCACCAGCCAACGATAAGACATTCGGTAACCATTGGTTAAATATCGTCTGGCGGCACACTACCGGGCATATTAGAACTGACTCAACAACCGGGAGTCGAACCTTTGATTTTTCTCTATTTATCACTTGGTCACGTGGATATGTGAGGCCATTTTGCTAAATTTAACTGAGACATTTACTTCCTGTTAAGCGTCAATCTGTCGACACTATAGATCTATATATCGTACAACGCATTTTTATATGAGTTAACCAGTAGGTTTAGTAACTGAACTGCAACATTGTTTTGTTTCGAATTTGTAGTTATGTTCTAAGTAAAAGAAGAAGACAAGTTGAAGGTAAGAGTGTTTTCATTTACGTTGGGAAACAAAACAATACAATTGCACCCATTATCCTTCATTAATCGTTTCGTACCCTGTTCCTTCACATTGACAGATAAGATATCATTGTGTTTCCGTCTCCTGCCTTGATCATTCGTATTTTATTCAGTAATGTATCACCAACTTTCTGTCCCGTTTAAATCCGTTTTCTGAAGAGTTACAGTACATTCAAATATAGAGTTCTACATCAATGGAGAATATGAATTTCACCCAGCTTGTAAAATCTCCAGCTAGAAGGACAAATAGTTCGGTAACTTTAATAGACCATGTTTTCAGTAACATTCCTAGTACACGTTGTATAACCGTATCGGTACCCTCTCAGTGCAAAATGATATATCGGTACCCTCTCAGTGCTGGCACCGGTCTCTCTCAGTGCAAAACAATGAATTCGATTGACGAAGAACAACAGGAGAGGTAAGAAAATCATTATTTGTCCAAAATACCGGTTTATTACGGAATCCTGTTAGTGCCATTTTAAATATCGTGTATCGCCCTCCAAGGGCGAGACACGAGAATTGCGCGAGGCAAGAAACGAGACACGAGAATTAGACGCGATATTTAAAACGAGACACGAGAATTGCGCGAGGGTTGAAACGAGACACGAGAATTAAAAATTGAATTCTCGCGTTTTTAATCTCGCCCTAAGCCGACAACTTTTGCAAGTTAATATCTAATATCGTGCAATTCTCGCGTATCGTATCTTGCCTCGCAGTTGAATATCGCGCTCGTTTCAAATATCGCCTCCTTATCTCGTGTCTCGACTTCCAAGGGCGAGACACGATAGTTAAAACGAGACACGAGAATTCAACGCGAGGCACGAGAATCCAACGCGCGACACGACAATGCTATCGTGCAAATATCGCGCAATTCTCTTGCCTCGCGTTTCTATTTGGTCCGCGAGACACGAGAATTAAAGCGAGACACGAGAATTGAAGGCGAGGCACGACAATGCTATCGGGCAATTCTCGCGTCTCGCGGCGATACACGACAATGCTGTCGCCCAATTCTCGCGTCTCGACCGGTGTGCCAGTTAAAATTTCTAACTGACACCGCCTAGAATTGGGCGACAGCATTGTCGTGTCTCGCGGCGAGACGCGAGAATTGGGCGACAGCATTGTCGTGTATCGCCGCGAGACACGAGAATTGGGCGACAGCATTGTCGTGTATCGTCGCTTTAATTCTCGTGTCTCGCTGACCAAATAGAAACGCGAGGCAAGAGAATTGCGCGATATTTGCACGATAGCATTGTCGTGTCTCGCGTTGGTTTCTCGTGCCTCGCGTTGAATTCTCGTGTCTTGGAGGGCGATACACGATATTTAAAATGGCACTAACAGGATTCCGTAGTTTATGCATAAAAATCGATAGCCCACGGAACCCCCCGATGATTAACCATTGTGTTCCTGTTGTTAAAATCATTTTCACAAGTTCTGGCGTGGCTGGAATGTTGACCGAGGGTCTTTGTGCGAATGAACATCAAGCCATGTTTATGAAGCTTAAATGCAACTTTTCTTCAATATTGCAAATATCTAGTACCTCAGACGTAAAGCCGTTGATCATATTTTGCCCCTAAAAGCCTTTTATTCGGTAACTTCCATCACATTTCTTAAAAACACCCTACTTTCGGTTTAGACGCGGCACCGGTACCCTCTCAGTTCTGGCACCGGTACCCTCTCTGCTCGTTGCAGCTGACTGGCACCGGTACCCTCCCTGTACTTGCAATCAAATTGATCGTATTCTATAGCTTTACGAGCAGAGAGGGTCTTATGATGTCCCTTTATCTAATTAAGCTTTATAGTGATTAATTATAAATTTAATTGATTAGCATTTTTATTTATACCTTCCTTTTATTGTAGATTCCATACATATCGGTTTCGCACATCCTTTCACTGAAACTCTTTTATGAAATCCCCAATTATATATAAAATTATGATATTGTGGACGTCATATAGGCCAAATTGCCATTATGCTTTTTTCATTTTATGTACTAGTGTTCTTGTTCAACTGTTTATTGTTGAGGATCTCATGGAAGATTGCCATTTAATTTAATTGTCAAATGAGTTTCCTCGTAAAAAAATCGCATGCAATTTCCACCACCAGTAAAATACCTAGACAACAAATCGAAAAAGCTAGATATTCATAGTTTGCATGTAATAAATTGTTACACGTTTACATCCTCATAACCTGATATAGTTTATATGCTTATATGAGTACATGAACTTGGTTGGCATCTGATGTTAGGAGGCAGTGACTTGTTAATGGTAATTTAATCCAACGCTTGTAAATGCAATCCTTAAATATCCATTGTAATCTACGGACAATGATAGACCTTTGATATCACAGTTCGCTAATTCAGCTTGATTTCTTTTTATTAATTACCAGTACCATCCGTAACAAATTAACTTGGGTTGCTGGAAATGTCAAACATATTAAGCTATATATAATCAGCTCGGATGTCTGACATTTGCTAAGCCTGATCAACCACTCACTTATCTAGGGTCTTTCTATGTTAATGTAATTGTGTTAAGCTATCCTGAGATAAAGCTGTATTCAAAATGTGTGTGGGTGTTATTGGTTATTGAACGAACATATGATAACGATGCCAATTACAAGTTGTTACGGTGACATGTCAGTTTGTTTGTTTTTTGTCTGGTATCAATAGCTAACAAACTCGTTTCCAAGACGTTGTTACGGTATGTTCTTTCGACTGTCAGTCAATGACGACACTATGTACACATTGACGTCACTATTTACACATTGATATTATACTCTGCTTTGTGGTACTACAGCGATGTTCACAAATGGTTTAATTTCGTCCTGTGTTATTGTTCAAAAGAAAAATGCATGTTCCAATGTTCCTTTTAATTGGTAGACAAATCCACTGAAAACAATGTCATGTTTAGCAAAATTGACCAATTGTTGCCATATTCATGACAATTCATGACGTAAAACCTTCCCAGTGCTTCCTGATTTCCGAAAAAGTAGGACCAAATGAAGCCTTTCGTGAACCAACTTTGATTTTGAATCTTGAAATGTTTTTATCGAAGATATACAAATTGACTAAGACTAATCGATGCACTTATAATTGAAGGTTTGGCATATGTGGGTACAATGTGTGATATCATGAAGGGTAAATCTGCTTCTATTGTACAAGATGTTGGTGACTTTCAGTCTGCTGGCGTTATATCACACGAACTGGGCCACAGGTAATTATACATTTATTATATTTATCTATTAATTTATTATTTTTTAATTATTTTTTATTACTAGTATCCATGTATTGCAACGGCATAGGAAGCTTAATGACTATTAAATTCGAGTGTTGGGGGCAAGGTTATTTGGTTCCATTGCCTTGTCATATCAAACACGAAAAAAATGGTCACAGTATATTTCCTTCGATTAACTCACAACATATCAAACGAGACACTGGCTTCTCTTATATGCGGGTGGCGATTGGCACTAGCAGAGATCGCAATACATCAATGGTATTTGTAATAAAACGCATTGCACAATCGAACTGAAATGAATGAATATAAGCTACACTATCCGAAGTAGTATTTATGACCCCCTTTTTTCAGCCCTTCATATAGTACGTATATGTGCGTATTATTATTATATATAGATATAATGATAATAACAATACATATTATGAAGTTCGTGAAGAGCTGAGAAAAATTGGTTACAATGGTTAGTTAACATGGAAGCGATGGATTTTTAAATTACTCGATGGTTTTGATTTGAACGCTAAAGCTAAAGTTAGGTTGGTTCACACTCTGGTGTTTGGACCGACGTTTACCGACGTTTGGGCAAACGTTCAGCTACGCTAGTAAAAGTTACTAAACGTTTTGAAAAGTTGACGATCGCTGGTAAACGCTGAAGAACGTTGTATTCGTTGACAATTTTTAACATGCAAAAACTTTGTTGACGTTTGTGAAATAAACGATGATGTAAATTGTGCTCCGTTTGTAAACGTTCCTGAACGCTGAGTTAAGTTGATTAAAGTTTGCTTAAGTTAAACTCCGTTGGCAAACGTTTGCCGAAACGCTGGCGGTGTCGATGAATTAAGGCTAACGTTTTTCTAGCGGAGACCAACGGGTAGTCAGCGCAATGACCGCGAAAGTAACACAAGGGCTAGTGTAAGCGAATTTTCCCCTGCGCAAGTGAATTTTTGTCCAACGTAGGCCAACGGTTATCAGGCGCAATGAACGCTATAGGAACGCAGGTGGTTAGCGTAGACGAACGTTCCATAACGTTTCCATTACTTAGGTTGACTTTGTGCAACGGATCCTAGCGTTTGGCAAATCGTTCGTCTAAGTCAGACTAAGTTAGGGACCGCTGCACATACGCTAACCTGCGTTGGCTAAAGCTGGGTTCACACTCTAGCGTTTTGACCGACGTTTACCGGCGTTTGGGCAAACGTTCAGCTCCGCTAGTAAAAGATACTAAACGTTTTGAAAAGTTGACGATCGCTGGTAAACGCTGAAGAACGTTGTATTCGTTTAAAATTTTAAAGATGCAAACACTTTGCCGACGTTTAGAAATCAACGCTCATGTAAGTTGTGCTCTGTTTGTAAACGTTCCTGAACGCTAGATTAAGTTGACCAAAGTTTGCTTAAGTTAAACGCCGTTGGCAAACGTCTGCTGAAACGCTCGTGGTGATAATGAATTTAGTCGAAAGTTTATCTAGCGGAGGCCAACAGGTATCTGCCGCAATGGACGTGGTAGTAACGCAATGGCTGGCGTTAGCCAACTTTCCCCAGCGCAAATGAGCGTTTGTCCAACGTAGGCCAACGGGTATCAGGCGCAATGAACGCGATAGCAACGCAAGTGGTTAGCGCAGACGAACGTTCCATAACGTTTCAGTAACTTAGGTGAACTTTTTACAACGGATCCCGGCGTTTGGCACCTCGTTCGTCTAAGTCGTACTAAGTTAGGGACCGCTGCACATACGCTAACCTGCTATGGCAAACGTTCACATGCGCTAATAGAAATTAACAATAACGCTGGTAAACGTTCTCAAGCGCGAGTAACCGCTGCCAAACGCAGTCAAGCGCAAGGAAATGTTCGCAAAAGTTTGCGTGCGCCAGATACACAACGCTCGTAGTGTGAACCAAAATATTCCTCCTCGCGAGCGTAATTTCACCGACGTTTAGGCTCATTTTTTCGACTTTTGAAACGCTGACCAACGCTGGTACAAACGTTCATAGTGTGAACCCAGCTTAAAGTACACATACGCTGATAAAATAAACCTACAACACCGGCAAACGTTGTTAAGCGCTAGTAACCGCTGTCAAGCGCTCGGCAACGTTCCCAAAAGTTAGTGCGCGTGAGATTCACAACGTTCGCAGTGTGAACCAAAATATTCCTTCTCACGAACGTAATTTCACCGACGTTTGTGCTCATTTTATCAACTTTTGAAACGCTGACCAACGCTAGTACGAACGTTCATAGTGTGAACCCAGCTTTAAGCATGAGGGATACATTTGGAAGAAAGAAAGAACACAAGAAAACAGGGACGGAATTGTGGAGATTTTCGTCATTCGGATCATTATTGCATACAGTGAACTTACTATGTTTTCTATTTCAGTTTAAATGTTACTCACGATGGTGAGGGAACCAGTCGTAATTGTCCAGCAGCAAGGAACTATATAATGGCTCCATTCAATTCACACGACGCTGCCGTATCAACCAATGTTTTCTATTTCTCACAGTGTTCCGAACAACAACTGAAATCATTTGTCATGTAAATATATATATTTATGTTCATTGGTTTAATTAAACTACTCTCAAGTAATTTAACAACGTCGCATTCGTTTATGTACCTACATGTACTCTGTAATGACGATTTTGACCCAATATAAAACGTTTTGGTAAATATACGTCACAAGACAAACCAGTAATTTGAATAAAGTTTAGTTACAAAACAAATATGCGATACTCTCTACATAATAACACTCGAGCGTACACACACACATACATCCCCAAATATACATCATTACATTACTCAAAGCTGATTAAGTAGAAAACAAAGAGTGACGTCATAATGTCTCATACGAGTATATGATGTCACAGTGTAAATATTATTTACAGTTTGCCACGTGACTACTAACTTAAATATTGTCGATGATACTCAAGTTTCATTAAGATTGAAACCAAGTTATAAGATAAACGTATAATGTCTACACAGCCAATTTTAGGCGGACGGGCGTCTGACAACGCACAAAAAATCATGTAGTCATTGTTTGACCGACTATCTAAAACATATTTCATGACACACGCTAAATGTTGCTGAATAGTGCAATTCTATTTCTATAAATAATACCGTATTTAGCTATAAAAAGAATAATAATCTGATCGGTTCTAGTATCTCTTTGAACTCTATTTCTACTTCAATTATACGAAGGTTGTTGGCTTGTTCAAACTACCGGATCCAAATCTTGCATTCCGCTACCGTAGCTCACAACAGCTAATTAAATATCTAGATTTGGATTTAATGAGATCTGTCGAAAGCTGGTCATATACCGGTACATTGTACTTATAATTAAATGAGTTATGTTCGCTATTTACATGCTGGTTTCTTACTGACCGTTAATACCATGGTAATGTGTTATTCAACAGGTCTTCAGAAGCTCGCTGCTTAATGAACTCACCTAAAGAAGTATTTCCACATGATTTGGAAAATGAACCGCCTGGAAAATTGTTTAACGAAGACAGACAATGTGAGCTAGCATTTGGAGCCGGGTCAATGTTCTGTGAAGGCGTGGTGAGTGTAATTAATATATTCATTTGTCAAATCACAGGTGAATGAGTTTTGATTGCGGTATATATTTGCCGTAACGGTAATGACTTTATGCCTTTCAACAATGTAGTATGATAAACTACGACGCATTGGCATCGAATGGTAAGGTTATGTGATGGTGAGGTATTTGTATACTGTCAAACATGTAGTGTTTGTATTTAGTAAAACATGATATTCGGCCTCTATAGAACTACAACATGGACATTTTTCTCGCGTTCATACAGTTTCAAGTCTGAAATGAAATGGTGTGTTCGAGTCGGGACTGATAACAAGGCATTTACCAATTCTGGTATGACATAGGCAGGAATAAACGGCAAAAGAGCAATCAATTTAGCGAATGTAATTGCAGTAGCACGTGAACTTAGTATCCTAGATCAATCAATTTCCCGTCGCGGGGGTGGATACCTAATTCACTTAATCAATGAGTTTAATACTCTACTTACCGGAAATTACAACAACCAGCTTAACTTACAATATCTTATCATTATGGCCGCCATGCAAAACAGTATGCTATAATGAGCTACTTACGACTTGCTGGGAATTCTCAATGAAGCCAATGACGGTCGTTAATTGATTGAGATTGGTGACCTTTAAAATCTTAAATCACCCAAAAATTGATCACGATTAGAACCGCAGCCCACGATCAACGGCCAAAAATCAACATTTCTCAAGAATGCAAGAATACTGAAGATCATTATATACTATTAGTAACTGTAGCCATTTTAGTAACAGCAGTGCCAATGTTTTGCAAATGTACATTCGTTGTTGTGGAAAATACACGAGTAAAAATATTGCACCTATACAATGTCATGAGCATCCCTTCATAAGCATAGAAATGTCCGTTTCTCAAATAAAATATTGATGTTATTTTGATTTAAAACCAGTTATACATGTAAAGTTCTTTGATATGGACATTATAAAATACGAGAGGTGCCCGGCTTATATTTGAAAACTGTTGAGTATCCGATTTTTTATGCTAACCCGATATAAATGAAATAACTATTTTGAACTGTGTAAAATAATGTGTCAGGTAAAATATGCACTCACTGTTTGGTCTGTTCGCAATATGATTCGAGCCGAAATCAGCAATTCTGTAGAGGGTGTGGCGTTTTGCTTTTTGAAGACCGAAAACCCCTATTGATGGTGTAAACATTGATCAAGTGTAATCACTGCCGCTTGATCGGTAAGAATCCAAGTCGATGAATGCAGGGTTGTTAGACTTCGGCATTTACTATTCTGGTGTAATATACTCGGAATTCGTGTTCTTAAGGTATCGAATGCTGTAATTGTGGTGGGGTATGAAGCTGAGTCTTGACTGAAACACCATGTTCAAGACATTGTCGTCAGGAACGAGATGTGGCAAGATTTGTGTCCGAAAACGACTTTAAACGTTAGGAGCACAGTACCGGACGATAATATTTCCCTTTGTAGAATAAATATGAGTTTTATTTATTAGTTTTAACAAACAACAGCACACGTCAAGCAACCGAATGCGATCTCATGTTGCTTAACGAATGTTAAGTTTTTGGTTGTCTAGAAGACATTTCTCAAATAGCAATCTGTTCCTCTGTCGTAAATATCACAATGATTACCATTATCTCATCAGAGGTTACAAAGTTATTGAAATTTCCGTTCTGTCGTAGCATATACGAGGGTATAAGACGATTGTCTCTCTTGTTTTTTTTGTGAAATCGCTGCTGAAAACCAATTGTTTTTCAGAGTTTAACATTCACCATTGTCGAAATTACTTAATTGTAGTGCCGAAGGATACTCCTACCTTCATTGAAATCCTTATTTTGAGTATTAGATTTATCCTAATTATCATATAACCAATGGGTACGATTATTGAAGGAATTGTCACTTTTTTGCATTTTTAATTCTATGTGTTATTTTACTTATTAGAGCAACAGAACGTAAAACACCCTTCTAGTGTCGAACAAAATACTGACATTCTTCGCACAAACGATATATCAATGATCTATTAACACCTTCTTGTATTTGGCCGTCAAAAGGCCGAACGCCACACCCTCTCCAGAATTGCTGATTTCGGCTCGAATCATATTGCAAACATACCAAACAGTGGACGCACATGTTACCTGATACATTACTTTACGCGGTTCAAATATTTATTTCATTTATATCGGGTGAGCATGAAAATATCGGAAATTCAAAGGTGTTCAATATAAGTGGGGCACCTCTCGTATATAGTTTGGTTACTTCCAATTCATAAGACGTTAAGTCTTTGAGTACATAATGCAAAAATTTAAAATATAAATTTAAAAATATTATGGTAAATAACAACGGTAATAATGTATGATCACTGGGTCACATCGAAATTTTTGCAAATACAATTTATGGTTTATTTCCAAAACATTAGGCATTATGAGCATGAGTTTACAACAATACAAAATGTAATAAATTAAATATACTCACATACTGTCACACACGTACACATCATACATGCACGCACACACACGCACTTACATGCACGCATACATATGTCACAAACACACTCATATATAAACATTGTTGACATTATGTACATCTTCAAAAATTATAGAATCATTGATATTAACAGTACTTGTATCTCTATTTTTGTACATCAAATCATTTGAAAAATGTATATATATTTTCATAAATATGTGCTTTGAAGTGAGGAGAAGATAATGTTACTCATAATAAGTATCTCCTGTTTCTTAAATAAAAAGACTTATAAATAAACATTGAGAGGTTTTTGAGAACAGTGGTATTTTCTGAAGTTAGTAATTCGATAAATTTAGGTATATTGTAATTTCTTCGGTAGTAATGTTTTAGGTATTGTTTACGTAAATCATAATATAGAGGACATTCAAATAGAAAGTTAAATTCATCTTCAATGAAGTTACATACTTGACATTTTCTATCATGGAAAGGTATTTTGTAAGGTTTATGCCACCGACCAGCTTCTATTTCTAATCTATGTGACGATACTCTTAACTGTGTAAGGGATTTTCTGAATTTTTGAATTTTTATCATATCAAGGTAAGGTTGAAATCTAAATTCAGCGAACAACACATAACATTTTGCTTTGCTAGAATTTTGCAGTTCAGACTTCCAATTTTGAATATAAGTATCCTTCAGCCTTTGTCGTAAAGTAATTATGAACACGTTTTTGTTCCCAACCCCTTGACACAACCACACCTCATTAAAACCTAGTCTTTCTCAAATATGTTTTACCGATTTCGCCCAATTATTGCAATCTGGATGAATTTCTAAAACATTTAACATCATTTTATATACAATTTTCACGTATTTATTATTATCGCACTGCATTATTTTTAAGCTATATTTTACTACATTTTCCAGACGTTTAGTAATCAGTGTTGTTCTTCCAAGTTTCCCATACACAAAATTGTTTTGAGTTTGTGATTTGACACTCAGCAAGTATTTACAATAGTTAAGATGAACCCTTTCAATTGTTATACAATCATTAAAGCCCCATACTTCGCTTCCGTAATTCAAAATAGGAACAATAAGTTTATCAAAAAGGTCCAAACAATGACTTATATTCATACAAGGGAATCTTACCAAATTTGCCTTTAATTTATATAATGCCTTTTGTGCTTGTCCTGATAACGTGTCATAAGTACTTGAAAACAAGTCCCCTATTGTAAATACTATTCCTAGATATGTAAATTTTTGACAATTTGTTTACCACCAAAACTAAATTTTAACATATTTTTATTTCGCCCGCCCTTCTTAAAAATCATAATTTTTGTCTTATTGATATTGACCGTCAGTTTCCATTTAATACAATACTCGTTTAATACATCTAATCCATGTTGTAGCCCTTGTTCAGTTTCCGAAAAGATAACTATATCATCTGCATATTATAAAAGGAACATTTTTAAAACTCCGATATCTACTCCTTTGTGTCCATTTAACATTAAATATTCTTCTATATCGTTCAAGTACATGTACATTGAAAATAAAAACGGCGATAACGATTCTCCTTGTCTATCGCCTAACAACCAATTAAAATCATCATTGCTTATATCATTGTTATATTTTATCTTAGATTTTACACAAACATACATATATTTAATAATATCAATAATCTTACCCCTAAGTCCGATTTTTAACAATTTATACCACATATTCTCACGTACAACGTAATCAAAAGCTTTGTGAAGTCAACAAATGCTGCATATAATTTTTTGTTTTTGTTCAATAAATGTGTAATTATTCCGTGTAGGACAAAAATATTATCGACTGTGCTCATGTGCTTCCTAAATCCTGCTTGTGACTCAATATAAACATTATATTTTTCTGCCCAAATGTTAAATCTAGTATTGATTACTTTCATGAATAATTTTCCGAGTGTACTAAGTAATGTTATGCCTCTATAATTACCCGTATCATCTATATCCCCTTTTTGTGTAACGGCACAATAAATAAATAATATATATTGAAACATACGTTCAATTACAACATTAATAATGAATAAATTATGTATGAAAACACGAAACAAAATATACATCCAAAGTTAAAGTAAATAAAATCAAATACCTATCAATTAATTGTAGTACAATGATTTCACACAAAAACGTGAAATGTGGATTGAAAGTTGCATAAGAGTGTATTGATGTGTATAAACTGTTTTGTTTTTATAAGTTTTCATGGCAATATTTCTGATGATAATTTTATTTTCAGTATTTATCAAATCTATAAACGTTTTAAATAATATTCGGGCGCTTCCAATAATAGGGGATTTATCCCCGGCCTCGCAGCGGCCTGGAAAATCCCCATTAACGATTACATGCGAAGTACACGTGATTGTTGTTGTTTAGTTGCATTGGCTATGGCCTATTTTTTTCGACAGACCGGATGCAGAATAATGATTTGGTAGACTGAATTTCACGTCCCACTTCCGGTAGAGGCAAGTTGTTGTTCAAGGTTTGAGGACTAATCTTGTTTAATTTTTTTTCCTATATGAAATATAAATACAGTTCCACTCTTTTAATAACGTTTCGGCATACAAGCCTGATTAAAACCATGAACATTATTGAAAAATACACATCTTATTTAATCCAACGTAAAAAAAAAACGGCAACGTCGGAAACGACGCCACATCATTTAACGCGACGTCATCGCGCGTTACCGCGACGTCGTCGCATGGCATAGCGCGCCAACTTGTGAATAATTACGTTGAATTGAAATATAAATAACAAATAAAAGACGAGTGTAAACTATAATTACTATATTTATAGGGCATATCTGTGCAACCAATCTCCTAGATCGAAAAATACTCTTTTCTAAGTATTTGTTCGCCTGGTGTGCTATGTGGTGCTGCCTGGCAGCCAGAGGCTAGATGTATAGTCTCTGTGGAGCAAACAAATTCCTTAGCCATTTTTCCTTAATCAGATTATCCAAAAACCTGATGGGAAATCCCCGATGGATGCAGTGCATTTGTTCATATTATTTCTTTAAATGCAGTTTCCGAATTTCATTATATAATGGACATTCGAACAAAAAATGAAACTCATCTTCAAGGACATTACATAACCTCCATTTTTGTTCATTATATGATGTTTTACCGGTTTGTGCCACGTTCCAGCTGACGTTCTAAGTTTACATAATGCAATGCGAAATGTTTCGATATTTATAACATCTAAATAAGGTTGTTATCGTATCAAAGACGGGAAATAAGTTTTAAGATACTAGATTATCAGTCAATTGAAATAGCCTAAAAGCTATGAGCGATTTATTATAAATTAGAGCCCATCTCTTAAACTTGAACCAAAGTTGGTTATATGACCGAACATTAAGGAAATCCATTATATTACAAAGTTTCTCTTTCACTACGCTTCAGAATCCAAGATGGCGTCCAATTTTGCCGCCATTTTTACACAAAATTGGAACTAAGCATTTCACTTCCTTTTTATTATTATTTACAGCAATTTAGTTCCCAAATATGTTCAAGATTATGGTGTACAATTCCGGGGGAGCAGAATACTTGTCGTACAAATAACAGATTATTGGCACTCCCTGGTACACCTTGTGGTAGAATGAAGGTAAGTTATGTCGGAGACAGTCGAAAAACCTTGGTCATTCTCAAAACATGTTTTCCAAAGTCTGGTATCCGTAATTTGCGATAGTCAAATTTGACCAATGCACTTTTAATTGATTTATCTATTTATTTCGCTGAAATCAGTATTACTTTTAGAGAAATGCTATGTTTATCTAGTCAGATATCCCCATGGTTATGTTCGATGTCAATTTTACTGTATACGTCATTGTGGCGACATCTTAAAAAAGATTAGCTTATTTTACTCCAAACCAACCCAAAAGAAATACAGATACACTTATGTATGCGAACAACTGCAATATTGGTGGTTTTAGTCAGTAATGAAACGGCCACGGGAGAAACAAATTATGACGTGACCCTTTAATTAAAAGTGTTCTACTCGAGATAATAATAAATTTCTCAAATTGTATAAACAATGGATACACTTAACCAGAGCTAGATCTATAATGGCATGATATCCTGCGAAATGCCAGTAAAACTATAATATCCATGCAACCCATAAAAAGGTACTTGCTAGCTTATGTCTACCAGGCACCATAGTCATCGAACATAACGTTGACATACTTTTGTAATTTCAACATTAATGAGATTCCAATCATTGTCCAATCGGAATTTGTTATTTGCAATTGATTTTCAAACATTTCATTAATTTTACAACCTGGGGTTACCGAATCTTCAAACAAGTCAATATTGTTACAGCATCTTGAAACATTTCATTATTTTTATCACCTGAAGTTCAGCATCTGTAACTATTTCATTATTTTAACCACATAGAGTTCAGCATCTATAACAATTCAATATTTTTACCACATAGAGTTCCGCATCTTTAAACATTTCATTATTTTTACCCCATAGAGTTTAACATATTTACACAATTCAATATTTTTACCACATAGAGTTCAGCATCTTTAAACATTTCATTATTTTACCACAAAGAGTTCAGCATCTTTAAACATTTCATTATTTTATCACATAGAGTTCAGTATCTTTAAACATTTATGATTTATTTTCAGTTTTGTAACCTTGGCAAATGTGTGTCTTCGTATAGAAAGATTCTGTATAGTAAAATCCCCATGAGAGACGGTAAGTACGGCTTTTATTCATACATCATCACTGATAAGTCTACGAAAAGACATAAATATGATTTTTAGATCTTTGGTTTACGTAAAATTTAAAATATGATTAATTTGGTCCGGGTCAGGTCGAAGCAAGTAATCAATGTCTTTTTCCCCGGAATGATATTACCGTGGGAGCATCATTTAAGCATCAAACATTATAATAGGCCTACAGTAACCACACTGTGCCACATGCTTAGCGATGTAGATTCTTATAACATGTTTGGATAGAAGTATTATTATTTGCTGGGGTAATAAAACATTACAACTTGAATTTCAGTAATACACAGACTACCTAGCCACAATTTTCCTGACACTGGACCAACCAGTACCGGAACTTTTCTAGTTTATTCTATGGACGTCATGATAGCGCCGCTGACAATATTCCTTTGTCTGTCACTAGCAATCCGCCCCTATTCACTGAATGGCAAATATTACAGCTTTAACATTACCATTTCTATAACGACTTTGGTATGATGTCGCTTTTATGATATGTAATTAGAATCTATTATATTTTTCAGATGTTTGTCCGCTAGGTGATGTATTTCCTTTGTGCCAATCGTTGATAAGTGGATCCCCGTATCTGTGCACATATCTTTATTATGGTAAACACTGCTGTGAGTCGTGTCGAGATATTGGTTCGTAATTTTACCATACCATCCTGCAAGCGCCTGGCTGATGGCGCTATAATTTACACCATACCATCCTGCAAGCGTCTGGCTGATGGCGATATAATTGAAGGCAGCGGAATGAAGAGACGCCGGGAAAGGGGACATTAAACAGTGTGCAGAGGCGGTTAGCTGTCATCATAACCTTTCATCTCTTGCTTGAATGATAAGCCTTTCATGGTTTCATATAGATAATCAACCTGATACGGGGTTTTACGACAGATTGTCCGGTGAATCCATGTCATTTGGAAGCTTGCTGAACACGTCATTAGAATAAACGACATCCGCCGCCCACAACTGGTGAGCTTAAGGCAATTGTTTGACAGTGAGTTTGGTATTTTGAGATAAAGGTCTGTCTATTTAAGCATACTGAGATAAGAATGATGGATTGTGTAAGCTTCACTGGATACTTCAGTCATTTATATAGTTAATTGATGGTGGTACCGGAGGGTTGATTACATTCTTGGACGAAACAACGTATATTTTCAGTGCCAATACCTGACTGTGTGAGGTCATTGACTCGGATAACACATTAATATATTGTCAAGATGAGCGGAAACTTCCTGTCTTGGAAATCATCAATACACAAACAATAAATAGTATTTTTTGAACACAAAGAACGATTGTTTCACAAGTCGAATAAGATCAACAATTGACATTACATTTTATGACGTCAAGTCAGTTTACAGTAGAGTGAAACATTATTCTAAGAAATGTTCAGGCGATATTGTATCACATTTCTCGCGTTATGTTTACATTCACTTGCCGATATAATCTTTCGCTGTGACATGAATACATACAATTATATATGTACACCCTTCAGTACTTCACTGTGTCACAGTGATTTGTACTCTTAACCTAGAGGGATATGATGGTGGGTGTATTTATTTCTTAATTTGAGAAACTCTGAAAGCATTTTCTTCGTTCATTGAAAAAAAAAACATCAATGAATGGATCTGCATACATCAAACTGATACTAAATATGCTTTCACTTTTATATCTACAACAATGTATTTTATTTACCATCAAGAATCCAATAATATGAACGTTGTCTAAACTCCGTTGCCAATGTACTGGGGTTTCACTAGCTTCTGAACCTAAAGGGTAATTTTGATACTTTTGACTACATTTGACCAGTTCATAGGCAAAATACCCATCATTTTAAGAGAAAAAGACCCTTCAAACCAATATCTTGAGTGTCAAAATGTGGCATGTTAGAAATTGCAAGGGTCAAAACCCCTACTACCGAGTCAAATGGAATCCTTGATGTAAATCTAATTCATTGAATATTGGGAGATCAAAACAGTTGTCCTAAGTATGGGATAGCTTTAGGACTCGCCGATTCCCGATTGTATCTAGGGACAACAGGTTTAAAGGTCATGTTAACGTTCATTATTATTATTAAATTAAATTTGAATAAAATGATCTTGTGAAAATCGAGCAATCCATGTGTGTTGTCTTGTTTCAAACAGTAGACCCATATAACCCATACAACCATAGGCAGTCAGTACTTAGCTATTTGGACCTCAACACTCCTCCCAGCGAACTCAGTATACCAATGTGTACCTAAAACCTTATACGTTCATGAAATAATAACAATTCAACAATTTCACACTAATTAATTTTCGATTACATGCAATGAGGAAAGCACATAGAACGGTGACAGCTTATAGCTACCGGTATTTCAATCTCACAGAAGTACTACAAGATACCATCATTGTCGCGTATACTGAGAATATTAGTTTAATGTAAATTATGTTATTTTAATGAAACGTTTATTTTAGTAATATAGACGTCCACAGACTAGACCAGAACAAAAAGGATTGTAAGTACTAATAGTCGGTACATTCACGTCAAAACATGTTTACAGTTATTTGTCTAGACAAAGCAATAGTGCTGTCTTTTCTTAATTAATGTAAGATTATTTCAACATACTGAATACTGTATAATTGGAAATGAATTATTAGTAGAACAGATTTATGGTGTTCCTATTTGTTTTTACGACATTTTTACCCGAAATACTCCGTGATATGTTATCGCATGGCTTCGCACTTTCTCCGAAATTCAATTACAATGTTAATTATTTTTTAGAAAATCTAAATATCGACGCAACCTCAGGGTGCAAGAAGACACATTTAGGAATTGGAGATATATTGCTCTCCCGCCACTTGAAGGGCTTCAAATGATACCCCTTACAAGTGCATACCATAAAATTTGTGCATCAATTCGAAATTAGACTTTGATTCATATATATAAAAAATAATTCACTATAAAAGAGTTCCGGGACATATACCGTCCTGACGCCCACCCCGTTACATAATTCTTCAAGTTCAATGGAATATAAACAAGATCTTATACAAGTACACGTTAACTATGAATGACTGAAACGCAGCATTTTAATTCAAACATATATTTAAAGTATTATATCATGTGTCCATGCCAGTTGGTACTCATGGCGAAATGCACACCAAGGGGTATTCTCTGAGAGTACCATGTCAGTGGGTGCTCATGAAGTAAGCCAGGCTAATGCGTATTCACTCACAAGACCATGTCAGTCGGTGTTCACAGAGAAATGCAGGCCCATGGGTACTAACTCACCAAGTCAGTCGATTCTAACAGAGAAAACGTGACAAATGGGTATTTGACTCAGAGGAACCTGTCAGTCGGTGTTCGTGTAGAGAAATCCAGGCCAATGGTAATTCACTAAGACGACCACGTCAGTCGATGTTCATGTACAAACCCATGTCACTAAGTACTTACTGAGAGGGTCTATCCTGCGAAACATACAGAGAACCTAGCCAATGGGTGCTTGTGGTGAAGAGAATACCTTTTCAATTGGTACTCACAGAGGATTAGGCAAGCGGGATTCACAGATGACATTATTACCTAGCACTCTATATAACGAGTAATTCGTTATTTTTGACTGTTTCATGTCTTAATGTTTATTTTTAGATTCAGGTATGAAACAGTTCATTGCTAGGAGGGCAACAGTTTTGACTGTTACACCCCTGGGTGAACTGTTACCTGCGCACTACGATGCGCAATATAAATTCCTGCAAAAACACCCTGCTAGATCTATAGCGTATTTCTAATAGTGGTACCTCTCTTGAGCGACATTTGTGGGAGACAGAAATAGTGTTTGTTGTAGAGAGGGAGCCGTTGTGGAGAGGGATTGTTCTTCTCACAGACCGTTGAATAAATAGCATGATTTAACCTCCAAAATATGTACATGGTGTACTGTAAACAAGCTGCGTGTCATAATTAGTAAAGATGAGTACAGTGTATTGAGGTTGCTAACTCCTGACCAGATTATGATCTTATTAATTCAATAAAAGTAAATTATTTAGCCGATTTTGTCATGAAAATAAGTACTGACTACAATGTACATACAAAATAACAGAATGTTCGTGCACACCAATTTACATACATGACGGTCCGGATCGGACGGGCTTTAGACGGTACCGTATGCCCGACGCCATTTGTATTAAAATAAACAAACGCTTTCCTTTTTCTTGTTAGAAAAGATGCATTAATTGTCACTTTATTTTAATCAGAAGTAACAAGTTTTCTCACCTTACCCTGACCAAAGTTATTATACAGACCACCAATGAATGAAAACAATCTAATCGTCGTAATTATCCAATTAGACCAAGCCACAATTTGTTAATCGTGTCACAATGCAAGTGTGAAAAATAGCGATTTACAAGCTTCTCAATGAAGATTAGTATACCATATTCACACATTTTGGCAGACACTGTCAATACTTATGAAAACAATCAAAAACTGACTTAACCTATGCCGGTCCGGAGAGGTAATTCTTAGTGTCGGTACGACTTTTGAGTGACGTTTGTCGTTGAAGGGAGGTGTCGTTTCTCGGAGGGAAATTAACGTTAAAATTGCATGGGAGGAATTTTGAATGTCGTTTAAAGGAGGAAGTCGTTTGAGAGAGGTGACGTTACGAGAGGGAACACTGTATAACTCTTGAACAATGTTTTGTCCCTTTTTGCTTTATTACATGCCGATTTTATTTGTTTGATAATAAAATCATGGGGATAATGAAAGTCTTGAATTTATAACAAAAAATATCCGCTGTTAGTATGACAAAATGTCTTAGAAATATCCTGTTTGTTTGTTGTATAAGTCTAACTTTACTGTAGTTATATAGAGTATTAGGTAATAAAACAGTTATTTCATGTCTGTTTTGGGTTAACAGTCAAAACTATTGTCCCTCGGTATCGGGGAAGACAATGTTAATTATTTTTTATCGGCCTCGTGCAAAAGTTCAAAAGTCTTCCCCGATACCTCGGGACAACAGTTTTGACTGTTAACCAAACATACATGAAATAAGTGTATAATGTCAATCGGTATACACAAGGAAGACCACACCGAACAATATAATGGTGAACACCTGGTCAATCCTTACTCACAAAGAGGACAGCGCTAGTCGGTTACAAAAAACACCTAATATATTTATATTTAGCAATAAATACACTGTTTCACGTAGTAATCTTCATCAAAAGATTACAATTGTAGTTATATTTTCATATATAGTAAATTAAAAATAACAGCCTTAGCTAAGCAATTACGTAAGTATTTTCGTGGGATTGGGGCCAGTAGAAAATGTTCGAACCAGCCCGACGTGATCAGATAATATCGATTACGGGATTGGGTCGGTTATATTTTTCAATAACACTTCCTACATGTGGAGAAGGGGTCAGTTGCTTGCCTTAGTGATTGTAATACAGGGTGATTGTCAATCCAAGTACATGAAAGTATCAGCATAACATATTCAGAACATGCGAAGTTCAAATAAATGTAAATGGCAGTTTTGACATAATGTACACGTCACTCCAACAGAGAAGTCAATACCAGACGCAAGCTACGTTTGACCTCTTTTCTATTTTTGCTTCAAGTTAATAGCTGAGGGTTGGATGTAGACGTTACTGCTGTTATGTTTATGGCATTCCACGTATAAACGGTATGCTTATTCAATACTCCCCCGCCACCAATGATTTCATTACTTTATCATTCTTGATCATCTTTGAAAGACAGGAAGATGAGTCGTTTGTGTGTCTCGATGAGGTAATTACGGCTATATTCATATTTAAATCGAGCCGCTTATTCCACTTATACCATTTTAGGTTTGGCTAATTTCTACTAGTAGTACGGAACACTTGGTGTACCGTTCATTCATGTATTCGGGTTTATAGAGTGTACACGTGCCGTGGTCTTAAATATAGAATCCTCCACCACTGATACGTCTTGATGTATGTGCGTAAAATATTTTTAATTGATGATCAATACTAACTTAAGAGCCACTTCTGTTTCTCACAAGAAAAAGCCAAGCTCGATCTGACAACACATTAAAGGAGCGTCAAAGAAAGATGATGTTTTCAAGAATTCTCGAAGGTGAATGTTTATCTTGGTTTCGCCAACTACTTTGAAACAAAATCGCGTCGACTGAGAAAGGAGTGGTTAACCACGTGTTATGCTTTACATAACGGGCAGAGATATTTTAATGGCTGCTCACACTAAAAATCCTTATAAAGTACAAAATATGTACAGCAACATCCTTTAGGAAACACTAAGTACATGTTACATGGTTGTCGTGGGGTTAACGCTACAGGAGATCACTGGTTCGAATCCCGACCGGGGCACTGGAAATTTCAGAAACACTTTTCCAACAAACTAGAGATGAACTGATTGGTAACCGAGAGGTAGTCCCATATGTAATGGTGATGTACTAAGTGCTTGTACTTTAATGGGTTATCCTTGACTTAATGGTGAAAATAATTACTCGCAATTACACCCACCCACAACACCTACAAAATCGGACCTAGTGAACAAACTTTTAAGCACACTATGCGTGTACAATAAAAATGTCAATAATACGACTTCTCCAAATAACATTTTGAATTTCATTTTCAATGTTTTGCTCCATGTTAAGATCAACGTAATAAAAATACCCTTTTGTCAAGGGCCCATATGGTTTTATTATTTAAGATGTGCATACTTACACGAGTAAATAACAAAACGTCAAACGGTGGCTGAATTGCTGAAAGTGACCCTCGAAAACTGGCAACTTAACTTTTTAAAACTTTTTTATCAGGCTATCTGGATTATAAGACGCACAGACTTGGCACTCAGCACAGACAATTGTATAAACATTGGAGGATAACCAGAAGCTATCGTTAAGCTAACGATCATTGTTATGGCTTAGTTTTATCATTGATAATGAGGATCGTAACCAAAGCGATAACAGTTACTACTGTACATTAACCTCTGGTCGCCTCGTTATATAAGCGGATTTACGTTATCGGTGAAACAAAAACCATGTGTATTGTAACAATTGTTAGAGTAATTCTGAAACATTAGGTATGAAATAAAATATTAGGGCCCCAATTTCACAAAAATCTTAAGTTAATGCTTAGTTAAGACCGCTATTTTAAAACATATTTTGTGAGTTAAATGACTGAAATGTATAATAGTATTTAATATATTAGTCCGGCCCCAAACCCAAGATACCTTGCATTGGAGTATAAAGTTTTTTTCTTTGCTGATTTCAGTAGACAAGACCTTTCGAATGGAATTCCTGACGGGTGACATTGTGTCACCCTTGAGCATTTTGAGAAAATTGGGATAAAAGTTCCAAAATATAAACGAAACTGCGAATTTTTGGAATCGGTGTACTACATTGTTATTTATAATCATATTTTATAATAAATCACATTTATATGTAGTTATTAAGTTGCAATTGAAGACTGCAAATTTTATTGCCGTGCATTTATGCAAAAGGAGGTGTTTTTGGGGTAAAACGTTAAAAAGTGCGTGAAAAAGTGCGAATATTTGGAATCGGCGAACTATAACGTCATAAACCGTTATATTTGGTAAATAACCGTTGTGGTAGTTTAATAGTGTCTTGCAATGACGATATTAAACATCTTAAGCAAGACTTTGGTACAAAATGTGGATTTTTGGGGGTAAACACTAAAGAATATAACGGAAAGTGCGAATTTTCGGAACTGATAGACTTTAATGTCATGGATCATTTTATTTGGTAATTACAATTGTAATTACTATAATATAATCTATAGTAATGTGTTATTATTTATAAACTTATTAATGATAACAATCATCTTCAATCATGGTATGGTGCAAAATATATACAAATGTAATCTTAGGATAGAACATACACAATTGTCACGAAAAGTATGATTTTTGGGAATATGTTTACTACGCTTTTATAATTAATTTAACTTGATAGTAAATCCCTGTGAGAGGTACATATCACCATGCAGTTCAAGTTACCTATCATCTAATGCCATGCTTTAAGCTAAATGCGATGTATTTGAGTAAAACATCACTAAACCTTGTATGAACATTTTAATCTACGGACAAGTCAGATTTTATTACATAAATCCATTTCCGGTCTTATCATTATTTTGTATTACTCATCAACACTAAGTCCACCATTATTGAACATACGAGATACCCATTAGAACCAGATAAATGCATCACAAGTCATGCCCTATTGAGTACCCACCACCACTGAGTACAAGCTTTCTAGGCCGAGTAGGGTATTAAAACCAACAGTGAGTCCACCATTCAATGTCCTATGAGTACAAACATCTAAGACCTACTGTAGAGCACTGACCACCATTTAATAAAAGCATGCCAGAAAACCTACACATAACCATATAAAGTACTCACCACCACCAGCCATTACTCATCTAATTGGGTACAGGCCACTGCTGCTTATCTTATGGTATTGGATACATGTTTTTGTACCTTCAATTTACGTACGTAACCTTGCATGACAGTCATCTCTAGCGCTATCGGTACTATATACTGCTGTGTACAGTCATTCCTCGATAGCCTAGTGGTAGAGTGTTCGCTTCGATTGCGGGATGTCCCAGGCTCAATTCCAGGCTCGTCATACCAAAGACGATATAAAAGGCTACCATGGAGTAATTCCCTTGCATATATATATATATATATATATATATACTTAGCATAAATACGAAGCTGGTTTCTCTCTCATACCACCGTAGCGATGAATAACATCAATAATTAGTCGCCAAGCGTGATTAATTCATATGAGTTGAAAGAACTTGTTTCACAATCAACCTAACATAATGTTTTTATGCCCCCGTATCGATAGATCGGGAGGCATATAGTGATGCACCTGTCCGTTCGTTCGTCCGTTCGTCCGTTCGTTCGTCCGTCCGTCCGTCCGTCCTGGTTAACCCAAATTGACCGTTTCTTCTAGCATTAATATGGCTTGCTACAAAGCTTTGGCATGGATGTTGTATATGACCACTCTCCACACACCTGTATCACCTGACCCCATTTTGACCTTCACCTTAACCTAATTTTGGACTTAGACTTATTTATGGACAAGGCTTCCACAGGGGGCATAAGCGTTTATTGAACGCAGTCTTGTTTTGTAAAAAGAGTCTATTCCTGGAGCTCACGGGCCACCTGACACTGTTTGGCACATGCCTTCTGTGGTACCTAGCACTGCTCTATTAGATAGCAAATACTATCAGACACAGTCATTCATGGCTTTATATGCTACATTATATAACACTGCAACATCGCAATTTATGACCTAAAAGGGTTACCTAATACTGTTGGAAGCATGGCAATGATTATTCCTGAATGTATAAGGATTATACATTACCTGTCAAGCCATCCCTGGTTGAATATTGCCTGACAGAGTCATTCCTGACTTTATTTGAAAGTTGAAACACAATATTACTGGACGCAGCCATTTGTAAATCTATAGGGTATCAAACAGTACATTTGACATTTAAAGTTAAAACGTTACAGAGTTTTGGAGGGCCACTTTCAGAAATTCAGCCGTTCAGCCACCCTTTTACATTCATTGGGCTACCTAAGGATACTTGCATTCCAGTCTCCCTGTGGAGACTTGTTCTCCTCTGGAATGTGTGCCGCCAAAATCGAGATAGGGCGTCCAGAAATATCGAACATGCACATCATCAAAAGCACCAATTCACACTTGTGTCGAGTGGGCATTGTAGGTTATTCTTGCTCGGAGAAATTATGCAATGGTGCAGAGTGCGATCGAACCCGGAACCCATTGATCCCAAAGCGTGCGCCCTACCTCTAGGCTATTCCTTGCTTAATTCGGACACATACATGACGTGTAACAGCCATTCCTTGCTTTAATTGGTACCCAACACAGTTTGCAATTGCTCTTTGTTGCTCTGTGGGGTACTAATTATTTAACATACACTTTATTAACTTTATAGTGTACCACTGATTGTCATTGTGATGTATGACCCACTGACCAGAAACGTATAGATTATAAGCCAAGGCCATGTATAGAGTTGTTTGTCTGGTCGAGTGCCAGTGATATGATCGTATGGATTAGTAACCTTGTACTGCTGTGAACAGCCATTCCTTGATTTATTTGGGTTGTTCTGACTCTACCTGGTACAGTTTCGCCTTGTTTTGTGATGTCTAAAACTGTCATTTCAGGCTTTATATGGCATTGAACACTGCATAGAATAGCCATACTATGATCTATATGATACCTAACATTGCTGTGAACAGGTATTCCTGGTTAGGGTGACAAAACACTGCCTGGTATATCAGTATAGTTATTCCTAGCGGGATAGGATATCAACTACGGCGCCTGACGCTGCTATTGATTTGATTACTGTTTCGGGTACTCAGTACTATGGCGAAGTCATTACTGGCTCTATTAAAATCTATATTTGCCTTGCCCAGCAACATCTCCTAGTCTATATGGGATAACACATACTAGGTTTGTTGGGCATTGCTAGTAATAGTTATATGATGTAACTTACACACAGCTAGAATAGTCATTTCTATGACCTTGAAAACATATCATAAAAATATCTAAGGGCAACAAAGTCTACGGATTCCAAAAATCACTTTTTTCGTTTATATTTTATAGCATTTTATCCCAATATATCATATTTATCTTAATGACATTACACATAGGTTTGATATCTTAAACTCTACATGTTAATAACTACATGTTACATGGATTTACGATGAAATAAAAAGAAAAGATACATGACACTGTACCTGGTCTACCTATTCCAAAAAAAAATTGCAGTTTTTCTCCATACATGTACTATTTAATGTTTTACCCCAGAAATACCACATTTTGTACCATAGATTAGCTTAAAATGTTTGATATCTTAATGACAAGTCACTATAAAATTACCACAGTGATTATTTACAAAATATAATGGCCAGTGACGTTAAATTTCATCGATTAAAAAATTCGCATTTTTAAATGCACTTTTTAACGTTTTACCCCCAAAATACCACATTTGGTACCATAGCATAGCTTAATGTGTTTAATATCTTCATCGCAAGTCACTATAAAACTATCACAGCGATTATTTACCAAATAAATGGCTAATGACGTTAATGTCCTACGATTCCGAAAATTCGCACTTTTTCCATGCGCATTTTAACGTTTTACCCCAAAAATACCTCCTTTTGCATAAATGCACGGCAATAAAATATTGCAGTCTTCAACTGAAACTTAATAACTACATATAAATGTGATTTATTATAAAATATTATGATAAATAACAATGTAGTTAACCGATTCCAAAAATTCGCAGTTTCGTTAATATTTTGGAACTTTTACCCCAATTTTCTCAAAATGCTCAAGGGTGACACAATGTCACCCGTCAGAAATTCTATTCGAAAGGTATTGTCTACTGAAATCAGCAAAGAAAAAAACTTTATACTCCAATGCAAGGTTCAGTCAAATTTCGGGGATTTCGGGCCGGACTATATTGTTTCATCTTAGCGAGATGCCAATTTAAAAGAGCACAACAAGTCCGATTGTTACAGAATATACCGTGTTAAAGTTATAAACATCTAAAGTAAAAAAATTAAATCTGTTATAACAAGCTTAAGTACGAAATTGATTACTGCTGGAATTCCATAAATTACAAAAATTACCTTCTATATTATTATTTAGCAAAAAATACACAGTTTCCGGTAGCAATCTTCATCAAAAGATTATAACTGTAGTTATATTTTATATATAGTAAATTCAAAATAACAGCCTTAGCTAAGCATTTACTTAAGTATTTTCGTGGAATTGGGGCCAGTAGAAAATGTTCGAACCAGCCCGACGTGATTAGATAATACATGTATCGATAACGGAATTGGGTATGTTATATTTTTCAATTACACTTGCTACATGTGGAGAAGGTTTCATTTGCTTGCCTCAGTGCTTGTAATACAGGGTGATTTTCAATCAAAGAAAACTGACCTATAAGATGAAAGGAAATATACGGCTTCGTTTCCTTTGTCTGGCAATATATGATGCCATGTGTACATTACATTCCAATGACTGAGCGTGTTACCACTCCCCCGCTTGACTTGACTTCATTATTGGCTCGTAACAGATGTTATTAGAGACAGGCAAAATAACCAATTGCGAATGGTAATTTTCTGTAATGGCTGTATTTAGCAAGTACAGACTTTTGTGATTTCTGGACAATGCTCATATTCGTCCCGACAATATCTGCTATACGTATCAAATAATGATTTTCAGTTTTCCTAATAAACCGACATAAATGGTTACATATTACGTGCAAAATGACCGTGACGCTGGTGTAGCTACTAGAAATAAACCAGACACATGTTTTCTTGAGTGGAATGAAGTAAAATGTGAACATAGCACGATCGCTGGTACGTAATACCGACACTGTTCCTTTTAACATTGCGTATTTACGTAACTTCATTCGTTGCTTAACTGCTTCGCACTCAGTTAAACGTACTTGTATCTATGACGAAATATGAAAAGTCGCGTGTGTAACTTACATAGTTAATAATATAATAATATTTTATGGGAACTATGCTATGTGAATAGATGCTAGAAAGTGTCAGTGTGCCATGAGCTCATTGCACTTATCATATCTATCAAATTATTCCTCTTAATATCAAGCAAATCTTTGACATCTTTTGGGAGAATTATATCCCTCTAAATGAAGAGTTACAACCTTCTAAAGAGTTGTAAACAGACTTCTTATTTGATATTGACAAACTATGCATTAGCACATTGAGACAAAGCACAGAGAAAAACGGCTAATGATTATTCTGTATGTAACATGTTTACAGCAAGGGATTAAAAGCTTAATGATTCTAAACTTCTACATGAAGAGTTACTGAATTCTGAACAAATAGTTAAAGATATCTAAATGAAGGGTAACACACTTCTATTTGAAGAGTTAGAAACTTTTTAATAGAGAGTTGTTGACTTTTAATTAAGTAACAGCATTGAAATGGAAAAGTTACATACTTCTAAAGAAAGAGTTACAGCCTTCGTATGGAAGAGTTACATACTATTCTTATGGAAGAGTAACATACTATTCTAATAGAAGAGTTACAGCCTATTCTAATCAATAGAAATAACTTCCAGATTCACGAAAAAGAGAACAAATCAGGGGTGTGCGTATCATATAAGATAAATTTGGTTCGTCAAATGCGATGAACATATTGTCTCATATCCGTTAGCCCCTACTCTACTTTTCCTTTATATGTAAGTCAGAATGTCAACAATTGTAAATACAACGTGAAACAGCTTACTACATCATATACATGTGTACAACGCATTTAAAACCAATTTCCTGATTCGAATGTAGATGTGTAAGGACAAGTTTTTAACAGGACTACTTGAGTGCGTTACCTCTAATCAGAAGCGACGGTCAGTGTATATTGCACATAAACTCGCAAGTAAAGTTTCTAACATACCCGGAAATCTAAGCTTATTGGTGAAATTGTCTCCCTTATTAAAAGCTGTAATACTTCTAAATGAAGAGTTTCTGATGTCTAAATGGTTATTAAGATAATTGTTAAGGAGTTCCGAATGCTTTTATGAAGAGTTACATTCTTCGCAAGAAACAGCCACACAGAGTTTTAAGGCAAGTGATAAACAGGCTTCTAATTGAAGAGTTACATATTTCTAAATGAAGAATCACACGATTGTTTTAATGAGGAGTTACAGATTTCCAAATGAAGACGGTTGCAAACATCTAAATGAAGAGTTACATTGAGTTTGGAATCAAGAGTTACACAGACCTCTCATTTCATAGTTAAACAGCCATATTAATGAAGATTTCCACATACTTCATGAGTCCCACACTTATAGTTGAATAGTCATATACAACTAAATCAAGAGATACACATACTTCCAAATGAAGAGTTACACATTGAGAACAACCCTTAATTGGAAACGGTCGATTTTCCCGTGTTTGTCTCTGTTAATTAGTTAACATTTCAGATAAGTAAGACGTTGATTGATTATAGTCTTGGGATGTTTAAAAAGTCCTAATATATATGCAATACAATGGCACATTATGTGATTTTCAACTAATATCTAGACATCTATATGTTATTTGAATGCGTATTTTCCAGTCTCACAATGACTGAATTCTTGCGTTGAATGTTGCCATAAGATGTCAAGGTGTTAAGATGCTATTTTTAATTTTGTGTCAGCGTTATGGAAAATTTAATAATCATATTAGCTTTTGGAGTTTTCTATTATATGATGATATGATCTTGTGAAAATCGAGAAGTCCATATGTATTGTCTAGTTTCAAACACTGTATACCCATATATTTAATCAAAGCGCTGCAAGCACAGTATGTCTGGGCTAAACTTTATTCGATATGGAAGCTGTTTACTGACTTAACTGAAGTAAATGTAAACGGATCAAACATTTTTGTAGAAAATATACGTCCTCTTTAACTGCCAGTTATGTTAACCTTAGAAAGTTGTAGGGTTAATCTATGGGTCATGCTTAATTTGCCTCTGTATCTTTTTAAGGTATTACTAGTAATAAACAATGTATCTCAGAATCCCATTATTGACCCGCCCCCACATACATGCACAGTCACATATTGAACTACATTCACCATATCGACATTACAGGGTAAAACCCGTTTTCCAGGATTACGGAATTAATTGAGCGACAATACGCGAGATATTCCGAATATACGTCAGGGTGGGGGCTGCATATTGCGTATAGAGCAACCAGGTACAAAAATCGCGATTATTTTAGGCAAATTATAAGAATTTGCAAAAGGTTTTCCTTGAACACAATGACAACATTTTTTGTACGACCTCGCTGACAATATTTTCGCGTAAATTATAATTATGTTTAACTTAAAAATGCGTATATTTTCTCGCCATCGGTATTTAGCTACGGAAGCGAAAGTGCAATACTTCAAATATAAAGCGTTTTTAGGATAAAAACAAAGATGTTAAACAGATAATGTTCCATATGTGTTTTATATGTTTTTCATGTTTAAATGATGAAAAAAAAGAATAATTATATACGCTCCCGCTATACGGCCTATTGCCCGCTACCCACTTGACCGTAAAATTCCGGTTCAGAAAAACGAATTTAACCGTGTAATGTCGATATCGAGAATGTAGTGTTATCTTGTTAATGTTTTAGAAAATAATGCGAAAAGCATAGCGAAATTATCAATGGAAATCGTAATTATGGTCACCTTTTCATGCTTCCATTTCTGCACTATAACAACGTGATCACCAATTATCAAAATAAACTTCGTAATCGGTATACTAAATCATATTAATTTGCCAAGCTCAGCAAATGACGATGTATTCTAGTCTAAGAATGATGCAATCGGTACGGTCTGTATGGCATTTATACTCCTACGCAGTTATCTCCATTGCTTCTTTAAAAGGCGAAAATAACTACTTTTATTGCGCATGTAGTTTTGTTGTCAATGCCAATTTTGCTTTCATACTATTTCTGTTACACGTTTACATTTAACTGTCATGGTAAATAGTGATGTTCTGCATTTTTAAAAGTGGGTTAGTAAGATATGAGAGACTACTTTTATTGCGCATGTATGCACATGTGATGTAATTGGCAGTCAGTACGTAGCCTTTTTGGACCTCAACACTCCTCCCAGCGAACTCTAATTTTACCACTTGTCTACTTTGTTATTGTATACGTGTAAAAGACTACTTTGAACTTATGGCGTAGATGTCATTTTACTAGGTGTCAGATAACTAGCCGAGATTGTTTACATTATTCAACAAAATGCTAAGTTCCAGGTACCAGTGTTTAAATTAAACCTTATAATTTCATGAAACAATTTCACACGCGCGCATCAAACATACAACATCAACCTAAATCAACAAACGAAACACCTAATTTCTTAGTCGACCGGGATCGCGCT
This sequence comes from Spisula solida, assembly GCA_947247005.1. Classification (NCBI taxonomy): domain Eukaryota; kingdom Metazoa; phylum Mollusca; class Bivalvia; order Venerida; family Mactridae; genus Spisula; species Spisula solida. The sequence goes on from OX365945.1 coordinate 57,813,980, forward strand.
TAGTTCATACAGTAACGCTGCACGATTTATTAATTCCACTGTTTACACTGTGTACTGAACGCGATCTCGGTCAACTAAGAAATTAGAAAATAAAAGGAGTGTTTTAGTTCCGAAAAGGCTACGTACTCACTGCCAATGTTAAAAATCGTTAACTCTAGTGGAGCAAGCGGATCATAGTAGAGCAATGCAGAAGTATAACCAAAAAAACGACACCCAAAGACGTAGCTATTTAACTTTCGATTACATGCAATGAGCAAAGCAAATAGAATGGTGACAGCTTATAGCTACCGGTATTTCAATCTCACTAAATATAAGATACCATCCCTGTCGCGTATACTGAGAATATTGTTTTTTTTAATGTGAATTTTGTTATTTTAATGAAACATTAATTTTAGTAATATAGACGTCCATAGACTAGACCAGAACAAAAAGGATTGTTAGTACAAATAGTCGGTACATTCACGTCAAAACATGTTTACAGTCATTTGTCTAGACAAAACAATAGTGCTGTCTTTTCTTAATTAATGTTAGATTATTTCAACAGACTGAATACTGTATAATTGGAAGTGAATTATTATTAGAACATATTTATGGTGTTCCTATTCGTTTTTACGACATTTTCACCCGAAATACTCCGTGATATGTTAACGCATGGCTTCGCACTTTCTCCGAAATTCAATTACAACGTTCATTATTTTTTAGAAAAACTAAATATCGACGCAACCTCAGGGTGCAATAAGACACATTTATAAGGTATTGGAGATATATTGTGCTCCAGCCAGGGCTGCAAATGTTACCCCTCACAAGTACATACCATAAAATGTGTGCATCAATTCGAAATTGGACTTTGATTCATACATATGTACAAAATAATTTACTATAAACGAACGAAAGTCTGGACTCCAGAACTTCCGGGACATATACCGTCATGGCGTCCACTCCGTTACATACTTCTTCAAGTTCAATGAAAATATATTTATCACATAACTTGCGGTCCAGAAGTGCCGTAAAGCCGTTACGTAAATATCGTACGGCACTCCCAGACTGTGCAATAAATATTTAAATTAGCTTGACGTTACGTTAGCCAATCCATGCATTGGTCCGTCAATGACGTCAGGATAATACCAACGTCGTCATGACGTCGCGCTTATTGTACCGCTGAATTTTGGCTGAAACATATGCAGCGTACATCATCCTTTTGAACAATAATGAGCGTTTGCTGAGGTTATGTGATAAATAGAATCCTACATTCGTGCTCATTACATACGAGTTTTATTAAACTCGTCGACAAAACAATATGACACTCGGCAAAGCCTCGTGTCATATCATTTTGTCCACTCGTTTAATAAAACTCGTATGTAATGAGCACTCATGCAAGATCCTCTATATAAGATAATCGTGTACAAGTATAATGTAGCAATTTAATTCAAAACAGAGACATCAACTATTTTATGCTTATGCCAATTGGTACTCATCGAGAAATCCGGACAAATGGGTTTTCATTGAGTAGACCATGTCAGTCGGTGCAGACGGAGAAATCCAGACAAATAGGTATTCACAGAGAGGGCCATGTCAGTCGGTGCAGACGGAGAAATATAGACAAATAGGTATTCACAGAGAGGGCCATGTCAGTCGGTGCAGACGGGGAAATGCAGACAAATGGGTATTCACAGAGAGGGCCATGTCAGTCGGTGCAGACGGGGAAATGCAGACAAATGGGTATTTACAGAGAGGGCCATGTTAGTCGGTGCAGTCGGAGTAAGCCAGGCTAATGGGTATTCACAGAGAGGACCATGTTAGTCGGTGCAGACGGAGTAAGACAGGCTAATGGGTATTCACAGAGAGGGCCATGTTAGTCGGTGCAGTCGGAGTAAGCCAGGCTAATGGGTATTCACAGAGAGGGCCATGTTAGTCGGTGCAGACGGAGTAAGCCAGGCTAATGGGTATTCACAGAGAGGGCCATGTTAGTCGGTGCAGACGGAGTAAGCCAGGTTAATGGGTATTCACTCAGTTGACCATGTCAGTCGATACTAACAGAAAAAGCCTGGCAAATGGAAATTCCCTCTCAATACCATGTCGGTCGGTGATCACAGAGAAATGCAGGCCCATTGGGTACTTACTAAGTCAGTCGATGCTAACAGAGAAACCAGGCAAATGGGTATTTCACTGAACCTGTCAGTCGTTGTTCACGTAGAGAAAGACAGGCCAATGGTACTGAACCTAGCCAATCGGTGCTCGTGGTGAAGAAAATACCTTTCCAATTGGTACTCACAGAGGATTAGGCTAGCGGGATTCAATGCCAATCGGTATACACAAGGAAGACCACACCGAACAATATAATGGTGAACACCTGGTCAATCCTTACTCACAAAGAGGACAACGCTAGTCGGTACAGTCAAAGTGGACAACACCAATCAGTACACACGGAGAACACGTGACCATTCGGTACGTGGGACGACTCTAAGAAAACCGGTTTAGTGCGGGCTTACATGGTACCAGGCAAATTGGGTCTCACAGATGATTATACAAATGAGACGAGAGTTAATATGTAGCTAGTTGACCCTGCCCCCCCCCCCAGGTGGAATTTTCAACACTATGATTTTCTTAAACCTTATGGTAGGTGGCATTCACAGACAAAAGTTTGCAAGTTTCTGTTGGGGCTTTAACGAGTTACGGAGATTTGAAATACGTGACTATGCGATTTTCTACAGGAATCAATAATTTTGCTTATATGATATTATAAACATGCTAATCGTTCAATAAATCATGTGAATAAGACATTTATGTATGTTAAATGTATTTAAAATTGAAACTATCAGTTGTACAAATTATTATAGGCAAAAAATGTGATATAACATACGTAATTTACGTTACTTTGCATGAAATTACTAAAATATTAAAAAAACAGTCAACGTACATGACGTTTTTAAGTTAAGAAATGATGATACTGATTAGTATGCAGCTCAATAATGTATATACATGTAGCTATAGTACAACTACACAAATAGTTGATATGAAATGCCATGTGAATTACGTTACCTTTCAAAAATATGGGTTTTTTTCAACAATATTTCAGTTAAAATGTCGGTATAACACATATAGTGGGGTGACAATTGGTGATTTTTTGGGGGTAGCTAGGTGACAGCTAAAGTAGAACAAGCAATGTTATATACCAAAATGTTCGCCTATGTATGTACTATATGGAACTGCCGGCATAAATTGTCGACACGTGGTGTGGACCCGGAAATTCAAGATGGCGTCCAAGATGGCCGCCATAATTTACAAATATAATTAAAATTCTATGTTCTCATGCATTTTTATTTATTTATGTATATAGTCACAAATATTTGCTTAGATATTATTCATTTGATAATGTACATCATATGGACATACAAGACTGACCACTTTGAAGTTAAGGTCAAGGTCATTTCAAGGTCAAGTTACGAAAAATATGCACTATGGGATATGCAACACTGCAAAGTTCAGGCATTCCAAGACCAAATGGGTACATTACACTTGTCAAGTACAACCACCCAATGTCACATTCGGTGCTCACCATCACAGAGTACAGCAATCCAATGCCGTATGGGGTAGTCACTACCACTTATTATAGCCATACTAAGCCATAAGGGCTCTCAACTAAACCCTTTTTTATGCTTACCACTACCAATTACACCAGTATCAGGCCAGACTGGGTACTCATCACCATCATATATTAGGCCTGAATGGGGTGTAACCAACACCAAATACACCCATATCATGTCCTTAGGGGTTCTTAAACCACTTAATAGTCAACCCAGGTCTTATGGGGGACTAATAACACTGTCTATACATACATTCCGTAACCAATGGAGTACTTACAACTGCCCAATACAACACTTCCTATTGAATTCGTAATGGTACCAGCTACATCTGAGGTCCTATGGGATGCTTAAAACCAAGAGGACAGCCAACCAAGACCATATTGGTTATTCACCACCCTTAATTTGAGCCATAGTAGGCCCTAAGGTATACTCACAACACCTTAGTAAAGCCATATACATGTAAGTCTCTATATGGTACTCACGATTACTGAGCACAGCTGTACAAGGCCCTATGTGTTACTCACTAGTACAAAACTACAGTCATATAAGACTCAAGAGGGTACTCATCCCAAATAATTACAGATTTCATACCCCATATGGGTGTTCATAACCAATGACTTACAGTCTCACCAAGTTGTATAGACAACATAGTACAGACATCCGAGACCTAATCACCACAACCAATTACAGTTTATATTTTTCACTAAGTGGTACACATAACCATTGAGTACGGTCCCATCTGACTGTGGTACTTACCACCAGCGGCAACAATCATACTATTTCCTAAGGGGTACTCGGACCAACTGAATACTGCCATACCAGGTGCACTATAACCAACATTGGCTCTATTTGGTAATTCCCCACCACCAATTATGGCCATACTAATTCCTACGGGGTAGTTGCAAACACTAAATATAGCCATACCAGACCCTATGTGGTACTTACAACTACCAGCCTTCTTAGGCACTATGCCCTACTCACAACTACTGTGTACAGCCATACTATGCCTGAGAGATACTCATAGTCACTGATGAAAGCCATTCAATGCCCTATTTGGTACTTAACACTGCCTAGTACAGCCGTCCCAGACCAGCTTATGTACTCACCTCCACAAGTTCAACTATCTCAGGCCTGATTGGGTACCCACCTATACAGAGAACAGTCATCACATGTCCTATTGACTATCCTATACCACTGAGAACAACCAGCTCAGGCCCCATTTGGTACTAACCACCTCTGAGTACAGTAATCCCAGGCCCTGTTGGGTACCCACCACCTCTGAGTACAGACATCCCGGGCTGTATTGGATGACAATCACCACAGAGAACAGCCATCATATGTTCCATTTGGTACCCACAACCTCAGAGTAGAGTCATCTCAGGCCCTATTGGGAAACCACCAAATCTGAGTACAGTCACCAAAGCCATTTTGGGTACTCAACATCACAGATTAAGCCAACACAGGCGTCATTTGGAACCTACCAACACAGATTTCAGCCATCCTAGGCCATATTGGGAACCTACCAACACATATTTCAGCCCTCCTTTGCCATATTGGGAACCCACCAACACAGATTTCAGCCCCCTAGGCCATATTAGGAACCCACCAACACCTTTTTCAGCCCCCCCCCCCCCCCATTGGCCATATTGCGAACCCACCAATACAGATCTCAGCCATCCTATGCCATATTGGGAACCTACCAATACAGATTTCAGCCATCCTATGCCATATTGGAAACCCACCCTCACAGATTTGAGCTATCCTATGCCATATTGTGAACCCACCCTCACAGCTTTCTGTCCTCCTAGGCCCATTGGGAACCCACCAACACAGAGTTTAGCCCTCCTAGGTTATATTGGGAACCCAACAACACAGATTTCAGCCATCGTAGGCCATATTGGGAACCCACCAACACAGATTTCAGCCATCCTAGGCCATATTGGGAACCTACCAACACATATTTCAGCCCTCCTTGGCCATATTGGGAACCCACCAACACAGATTTCAGCCCCCTAGGCCATATTGGGAACCCACCAACACCTTTTTCAGCCCCTCCCCCCCCCATTGACCATATTGCGAACCCAGCAATACAGATCTCAGCCATCCTATGCCATATTGGGAACCTACCAATACAGATTTCAGCCATCCTAGGCCATAATGTGTAACTACCCCACTTATTAAAGCCATACAATGTTATATGATGCAGCAATTCCTGTCTACATGTCGTATGTAACACACGCAATACTGGCTTTAGACATATATGGAAATATAAGCAAAGGCTTTAAACAATGAACAGTAACACAGTTTACACTATTTTACCTTAAATGATCATGACCTCTCACTGGTCAGTATTGCACAACAATTCAGGTAGTATAAGATATAAGATAATTATGCACCTATCAATCTTTTCCTCCAGACAGTACAAGAGGAATTGGACAATTTTACTTCCGGGTCTAATTCCTGGTGAACCCTAGAGAATGTTTCAAACTTAATTTCAAATATACACTTTGGTTTTTAATTTGTATGTAGTGTGATAAAATAACTGACATACGATTGTATACATGTACATAAAAAATGTTCAAAAGTCATGTATGTGCATAGTGTTCTCATAAAGATATTAAATCGAGGGGAAATCTGTGTTCTAGTTTCATAGTTTGAGTATTAAATGTGTGTGTGTGTATTAAGTTAAATACATATTGTATAAAACAAACAAAAATACTTGTACGTTTGGGATTTTACAAAGATAAGTCAACATTGTGTTAAAATTACAGCATACATGTGTATATGATATTGTAAAGTTTGTTAGTAAGGTAACGTAAAATGAAACATAAATTGTTTTTTTAAATACATGTGTTGAAAGTTCAAATGCAAACTGCGATAAAAGATATTTTGATTTGAAAATCAATTATTTTTAGTTGTAAAGTTTATCTAAAGTAACAGAATACAAGGCTAGTAAATTGTAATTTTGTTTGATATTTAAATACATGTACGTTATAGTTTACATGTTGTTTAGTTAAATATACAGTTTGAACTGCAAACCTATAATAAGTTTTGAGTAGGACTAAATTGTTATTTTTTATTTTTTATTGTTTTAAGTACGTTTTTAAGACACTGAAGACATTTAATTTGTATGTTTGGTAACGTAAAGTGCAATGTAGTATTGCAAGTAAGAGACTTGTTAAAATATATAATATAAACCATTATAAATATATAAAGTGGTATCATATGTAATTGAAAAGTGTATGATACAATTTGAATACTTGAAATTATTGAAGGAATGAAAAACGCACATGTTTTGGAGAATGGGTGACATTTTAAGAATCGCCACCAGAAATCTATCTCTTAATCTATACTGGCAATCTATACATCATTTTTTAGGTTGAATGTTGAACTTTGTAATGGTAACTTCATCATTTGATTACCTGGTCATCTAAATTTGCAATAAAAAACTATATGCCAAAAACCTTTTGTTTTTTTCGGGTAACGTATGTTTTCCCATATTTATCTTCTTTAACATTGCATTTTGGCATTGAAATTCAATCAGTTTGCAGCTACTAGTTTACACTCTTGAATAACATATGCAAACTTGGAATTATTAAATAGCATAATGGTACCATTTATCTTTAAAAATTACAATTTTTATTTTATATTTTGGGGGTAACGTATTTTAAAGCGTGGTAACGGAGAAAAGCCCCACCCGCCAGTTGCAAACTTTATGCCAAAATGTTCGCCACACCTTGGGGTTTCAAAAAAATATGGTCCACAAAATTCCCCCTGGGGGGAGCAAACCCCCTCTGGCTCACGGTCTATCAGCATAACATATTCAGAACATACGAAGTTCTAATGAATGTAAATGGCAGTTTTGACATAATGTACACGTCACTCAAACAAAGAGGTCAATACCAGACTCAAGCTACGTTTGACCTCTTTTCTAATTTTGCTTTAATTTAATAGCTGAGGGTTGGATGTAGACGTAACTGCTTTTATGTTTATGGCATTCCACGTATAAATGGTATGCTTATTCAATACTCCCCCGCCACCAATGATTTCATTACTTTAACATTCTTGATCTTTTTCGTAAAGACAGGAAGATGGGTCGTTTCTGTGTCTCGATGAGGTAATTACGGCTATATTCATACTTAAAACGTGCCGCTTATTTCACTTATACCATTTTAGGGTTGGCTAATTTCTACTTAAGTAGTACGGACCACATGGCGTATCGTTCATTCATGTATTCGGGTTTATAGAGTGTACACGTGCCGTGGTCTTAAAAATAGAATCCGCCATCACTGATACGTCTTGAAGTATGTGCGTAAAAATATTTTTAATTGATGATCAATACTAACTTAAGAGCCAGTTCGGTTTCTCACAAGAAAAAGCCAAGCTCGATCTGATTACATATTAAAGGAGTGTCAAAGAAAGATGATGTTTTCAAGAATTCTCGAAGGTGAATGTTTGTCTTGGTTTCACCAACTACTTTGAAATAACATCGTGTCGACTGAGAAAGGAGTGGTTAACCACGTTTTATGCTTTACATATTAGTCAGAGATATTTTAATGGCTTCTCACACTCGAAATCCTTATAAAGTACAACATATCTAGAGCAACACCCTTTGGGAAACATTAAGTACGGGCTACATGGTTGTCGTGGGGTTAACGCTCCCGGAGATCACTGGTTCAAATCCCGACCGGGGCACTGGAAATTTCAGAAACACTTTTCAGTGTTTTCCACCAAACTAGAGATGAACTGATTGGTAACCGAGAGGTAGTCTCGTATGTAATGGTGATGTACACCGAACACATTAAAGAACCAATGAGTCTGTTCGGAAAGAGCTAGGGCAGTACACTTTAATGGGGTTATCCTTGACCAAATGGTCAAAATAATTACACACAATTACACCCACTCACAACACCTACGAAACCCAGACCTAGTGAACAAACTTTAAGCACACTATGCATGTACAATAAAAAGGTCAATAATACGACGCCTCCAAAAAACATTTTGAATTTCATTTTCAATGTTTTGCCCATGTGAAGATCAACCTAATAAAATACCCTTTTGTCAAGGGCACAAGTGTTTTTTTATTATTTAAGTAGTGCATACCTACACGAGTATATAAAAAATCGTTTATCAGGGGAATTTAAAACGTCTAACAGTGGATAAATTGCTGAGAGTGACCCACGAAAACTGGCGACTTAACTTTTTAAAACTTTTTTACCGGGCTATCTGGTTTATAAGACGCACATGGGACTCAGCACAGACAATTGTATAAACATTGGGGGATAACCAGAAGCATCGATATGACATAGTTTTATCATTGACAATGATGGTCGTAACCAAAACGATACGTTCTGTACATTAACCCCTGGTTACCTCGTCATATAACCGTATTAACGTTAACGATGAAACAAAAACCATGTGTATTATAACAATTGTTTGAGTAATTCTGAAACATAAGACTGCTATTTTACATATTTTGTGGGTTAAATGACTGAACTGTATAATAGTATAATATATTATTCCATCTTAGCGAGATGCCAATTTAATAGAGCATAACAAGATTGTTACAGAATATACCGTGTTAAAGTTATAAAAATTTAAAGTAAAAAATATTAAATTTGTTATAACAAGCTTAAGGTTGTACGCGCACCTTGGATCTAACGATCGAATTTCCCTCGAAATATCTTAAAATAACAGAACAATCATCTAGAACATCATTCAAATCATAAAAATGATATGTCACCAGGCTCGTTTTTGACATACATGGCTTTCTAATGACCTACCATTGTATTTTGTTCATTTTGACTATTGTATGCATATATGACACCATCATGTTCATTTTAAGATTTTTATTATATGGAAACACTTTTAAACAATGCATTATATTTTGTGTGTTCAATGGTCATTCCTGTTGACATTAGTCACAATTCCGCTGCCTGGTGAGCAAATTCAGTATTTGTACATGACAAATAGTTACCCCACCCACTTGCAAAAAGTGTGATTTTCAAATGAACGTCAAAAAATATCTAACGATTGAAAATAATTTAAAATTGGATATAAATTGAGAAGCAAATAGTACACCAGTTTAGTCAAATAAAAATTAGGAGTCACCAGCCTTTTTTGGGAGCTATTCATCGAAATGTACTAATTTTGAATAAATGTTCATAAAATTATCATAATTTGCATATTGGAATGAAACAAAAATTTATTCAAAGTGTAGCTCCTTTTTATAACTAAATCATGCACTTCATATTTTGTATAAGCATATGCATTTGAACAATTGTAGTGAATTGTTGTACACCGTTATATTTCATAATTTTGCCGTTCCCCACCCACTTTTCATACATGCAAAAAATAAAAAGTTAAAAAATGTATATTTTGTGCACAAGTATTATGTTTATTGTCAATAATCAACATTCATATGCGATCATTGAAACTAAAACTCGTGTTTGTTCTTATCTTATTCGATTTTTTTAATTTCGCGCATGCGCACATGGTAGCTCGGGCCACCTTAAGTGCGAAATTCATCACTGCTGGTAATCCATAAATTACAAAAATCACCTACTACATTATCATTTAGCAAAAAATACACAGTTTCTCGTAGCAATCTTCATCAAAAGATTATAATTGTAGCTATATTTTATATAAAGTAAATTCAAAATAACAGTCTTAGCTAAGCAATTACTGAAGTTTTTTTCTTGGAATTGGGGCCAGTAGAAAATGTTCAAACCAGCCCAACGTCATCAGATAATATCGATTATGGAATTGGGTTGGTTATATTTTTCCATAACACTTGCTACACGTGGAAAAGGTGTCATTTGCTTGCCTCATGGCTTGTAATACAGGGTGATTGTCAATCCAAGAAAACTGACCTTTTAGATGAATGGAAAGAAAATAGTCGACTTGACGCGGTGTAACGCCCAATGAAGTAGAAGTTATACAAATATTTTAAGGCGTCAATATAATAAAAGACAAAAATTAATGCATCATTTTGCTATCTATCATTTCATTAGTAAACTGGATAAGTTGTCATAGCATTTTTTTTAATTACAATTATACAGCTTCGTTTCTTTTGTCTGGCAATATATGATGCCATGTGTACATTACATTCCAATGACTGAGCGTGTTACCACTCCCCCGCTTGACTTGACTTCATTATTGGCTCGTAACAGATGTTATTAGAGACAGGCGAAATAACGAATTGCGAATTGTAATTTTCTGTATTAGCTGTATTTAGCAAAAACAGACTTTTGTGATTTCTGGACAATGCTCATATTCGTCACGACAATATCTGCTATATTTATCAAATAATGATTTCCAGTTTTCCTAATAAACCGACATAAATGGTTACATATTACGTGCAAAATGACCGTGACACTGGTAAAGCTCCTAGAAATAAACCTGACTCATGTTTTCTTGTGAGGATGAAGTAAAATGTGAACATAGCACGATCGCCGGTATGTGATAATGACACTTTTCCTTTTTTAACATTGCGTATTTACGTAACTTCATTCGTTGCGTAAATGCTTCGAACTCAGTTGAACGTACTTGTATCTATGACGAAATGAGAAAAGTCGCGTGTATAACTTCCATAGTTTATATTTTACGGGAACTATTTGCTGTGAAAGGATGCTAGAAAGTGTCATTGTGCCATGAGCTCATTACACTTATCATACCTATCAAATTATTGTTTTTAATATCAAGCAGAGCTTTGACTTCGTTTGGGAGAATTATACAGTATCCTTCTAAATAAAGAGTTACAACCTTCTAAATAAAGAGTTGTAAACAGACTTCCTATTTGATATTGACAAAATATGCATTGGTGCATTTAGACAAAGTACGGAGAAAAACGGCTGGTGGTTATTCTTAATGTAACCTGTTTATAGCACGAGTATAAAAGCTATATTATTCTAAACTTCTACATGAAGAGTTACTGACTTCTAAATAAACAGTTACAGATTTCTAGAAAAATAGTTACATACTTCTAAGAGTAACAGACTTCTAAATGAAGAGTTGCCAGTTCCAAATGGAATAAGACAGCATTCTAATGGAAGTGTTACAGTATTGAAATGAGAGAGCTGTACAGTCTTCAAAAATGGAAGAGTTAGAACAATTACAGCTTATTCTAAAGGAAGCCTTCGAATGAAAGACTTAAATCCTTCAAATGAAAGATGTACAGCCTATTCCAATGAAAAAGTTACAGCCTTGAACTCGATTTAGACAAGCTTGCAACAGAACATTTCAAATGTAGAACAAAAGTAATGAATGAACATGGCATAAATAATGTATGTACATGAATTAAAACAGTATGCAGAATCGTGTTTAATACTTTTCGTCTCAATTCGCGTCTTTCTCTTTTTACACTATATATATTTTAATAAAGAATAGCATACTTCTCAATGAACAATCACACAGGATTTGGTTTAATTCAAGATTTACAAAAACGTCTAATGTAAAAGTTACAGATTTGTAAATGAAGAATTACACATACATGTACTTCTAAATAAAGAGTTAAAATATTTATGAAAGAAGATTTACTGACATCTAAGTTTATTGGCCGAATGTATCAAATGAAGAGTTGCAGGTATTCCAAATGAAACATTACATTGAGATAAAAACAAGAGTTCTCATTTAAGTGTTTAACAGCCTTATTAATGAAGAGTTCCACAGTCTTCTAGTTGAAGAGTTATATATATCTAAATCAAGAGATACACATACTTCCAAATGAAGAGTTACACATGGAAAACTTTCCTGAATTTGAAAATATCGTATTTTCTCTGTTAATTAGCCATTTTTTCAGAAAAGAAAGACGTTGATTAATATTTGACTTATTAATTAAATTTATTTAAACATTTTTTAAACAATTTTCCCAACTAACCCAGTATTAATGTAATAGAAAACCTCTGACGATTGCTTTATGAAAGATGTATGGCAAATTAGCAATTAAAACAACTCTAGATATCGCACACTTGGTATGTTTTTCTATTAAAATTGCAAAAGAGTTTATGAATTGTGAAATTCACATCTGATCGAACTAAACATCAACAAACTACAGCGTAAACATCAGTCAGGTATTCATTCCGTTTTGCAATTCATTTTCATCAAGTGCAAACATAAGTCAAGCAATTTAAGGGATAGTAGTGTTAATTCTAGTAATTAATACCCTATAGAATTTTGAATGTAAAAATAATGAATAGCTACAAAATGCCGATGTTTCGCAAGTTATTTTTAATATCAGTGTGGTTGTTTATGGCATATACAGGCAACTATACCAAAGTTACACGAATGTTTGACAATTTTATTTTATTCTTGCAATACACCAATACGTTAGGCAGCACCTTTAAATAGTCAATTTAATTAATACAAAACGTAAATATTAGATGTTTCGTGTTACCATAGCAACATTATTAATTGAACAAACCGTGGATTATTAGTGACGTTCAAAATTCACAGCGTATAAACGACTGTACGTCAATATAGGATGTCGTGATTGGATTTAAATGATTTGAGTAAAAAACACAACGATGTTGGTAGAATAATTTGAAATACTAAGCTTATATCGAAAACATAATGACAAGTAGTACATATTCATAATTAAGATTGAATTTCCTATCGTTTGCATACGCTTTATATCGCAATGTTTGCTAATTTTATCTAAAAGCATTGAACATCGTTTGACTTTTTGTGAGAAAAATGTACACCGGCTTTTTTTAAACATCATTTTTATCGTGCTCGGGACGTGTCAGTTGATTAATTGTACATATTATAACAGGTATAACATAAACATATAATTTGTACGTTTTAAAATATTTTCAAATTGTGTTTTTACTGAGATAGAGGCCAAAAGTGATACAGCTATGTAGTCTCATTACTGTATGTTTACTGATAATTTTGAAAAATGATTTGTATGTTTATTGTGATAAAGATGTATGTTTATTGTGATTGAAATGCAGTGATTTGCGTTGTTTCTTAGGACTCTTCGGTGTATTTCAGTAAATTATTTGGTCAAATACTTCCTAAATATTGTACCGAACCATTTTCAAAACGAAATTTAAATTTATTTATCGATTGTGAAACCGTAAACAACACACACAATATTACTTTTTATTATATCATACATCTCAGAAATCATTACGATTTTAACGATGTAATTTCTCCACAACCAATCCATCCGAGCAAGAAACTAGTTCCAGTCAATGTCGCATTATTCAACCATTTTAAAGAAAATTTGTTTATATTAATTAATTGTATTAATTTTCATTTGTTTGTATTGTGTGAACTTTTTGAAAGTTTTTGTCGATGACTTAATGTATTTGTGCGAATAAATTCCTACGCGCTGTAAAATGACTAATGATTTTTGAGGGGCGATCAAAATGTCGCTGTTAAAAGTAACCCGTTTTGCAGACGAACTTTACATAATTCATGGTTCTAACGTGCATGTTACAGTTTAGCTAGAAACTCCTAGCCTAGCGTGTGCTTATTTTTCACTATTTACAATATTTTGCATTTGTTGATAGTATTAATCCACGTTTCATCCATTTACTTACAAGAGATCTTCAGCTAAATATTTTGAGTCTACCGTTAGAACAACCCTTTTCCCAGCGTTGTTACATAAATATTTCCCCGCCGAAAACCGAGACCATATCAGTAATTTGTGTTTCGTCCCCATCATTTTCGTTCGCGCTATTCGTACTTTATCCAGTTCGTATGCAGGTAGAGTTATAGAATAATGACTCTGTTAGTTTTTAGTTACTAGTTTTTTTATCATTTTCTTGTGCCCATGTAAAAAGTATTGATCGACGTTTGAACCATTAAGTTAACACAGAAATAGTTTGCGTCTGTCGTAAGGACTACTCTTGTCCGAGCGCCTCGAGCTGTGTATACAATTTTCCCACCGAAAGTCTAGACCATACCACGTATTTACGTTTCGACCCCTGTTTTATTAGTTCTCGCTTATCATACCCTGTCCGGTCGTTTTATAATTTATATTTGCAACTGAAGAGTTGTGGAATTATGACTTTGTGACGCTGGATTTTTAATTTACTGCGCCCATTCATTCAATATCCTATTTCTTATATTTTTTGGTTTACTACCATCAGAATAATTCGCGCGGAAACGTTTTTACACAATTTAATGTTTTTACTCTTTTCATTACGCGAGTCTGACCTGTAATATGGTAAGTGTTGATGTCCACGGGCACATTCGATGTTTGATAATTCATTTAACGAGCATCTTATAACGTGAGTAAAAAACGGAAATCACGGTAAATCGAACACACACTGTGATATATTACTTAGAACTAGGGTATTGCCTTAATGAGTTCTAGTATTGTGATGGACCCGTTGTAGTGTGATTTAAATGAGCCACTTGCTATTGCGTCTCAGAAACCTTGCCACAATATTATCTTTTTTGAAATTCATTATCATTAAAGGTGAAACCCTACATTACGAAGAATTACGATTTCCCCCAGTGACAGTCTTCAGTACTTTGATTGAGCCGTGTTATGAAACAACCTAGATGTGCCAATTATCCATATCAACGGCTTAGAATAATAAGGTCGTAACTACAAAAGCCATTCTGAGGAAAGGCATTTTTAACTTCGGTCTGGTCAACATGTCCAGTACCATGTTTCACAAAAATAGGTTCATAAGATGCGCCAAGCGGTGCTGATGTCGAATGGGCAAGGGCCTTATAAGGTCGTTATTGTTGTAAGCCAGAGATATTTACTTCTCTATTAACATTTATTTAATTAATCGTTTACGCTGTGAGAATGTCATTTGATGGCATTGACCCGTATCGGTTTTGTGTGTAATGTATATGGTATTCCTCCATAATATCTGTCCACATTACAACCGAATGTCTTTACTTAACGCTTGATCACACCTGATAATTTCGTATACCAAAAAATGCTTACATTTATTTTCCATGTTCAATTATATAGCTTGTAATGTATTGTTTAGAAACAAAATATATCGTTTGGAAAGTTTCATCCATTTGTGATGACCTAAAACCTACGAGAGCTACAGTTGCTTTGGTTACCAGTTGCTAGGCGACGAAACTTTAACACAAACCATAGTTTCTGGCTTTTTACCAAGTAAACAGGCGGCTGGTTTTAATTGTTTTCTTTCTAAATCATTCTTTTAAATCCACCCATTGCATAAGGTGGTTTAGTGTAGACTCTATGCTTCTACTGGTGAATTTAAAACGATCATTTGAAAAGAATGATAGTCGAAAAGCAGTCATATAAGCGAGAACGTTATGTCTATGTCAGGTTCTGTCGTTGCCTAGAAACGGGTAACCATAGTACACGTTTTGTTTCAGAATTGTAATGCAAAATTTTGATTTTCGAAGTGAGCTTTTCATGGACTTCAGTGTAATGTATAATGCAGGTACCGAAGTTTTCTGTTGAAAATGTGCAGTATAAGCACTTGAATTGGTGCGTTGTACCTGACAGTTTGACTCAAATCGCGATAAAAAATTGCAATAAGCCGTACACATTAAATTTTAATAATCGCAATAAACATACATAATCAATACAGTAAACATACAGTAGCGGCATCACATAGCCGGTTTGTTTTTCACCTCTATCGCAATAAAAACACAGTTTGAAAATATTTGAAAACATGCAAATTATACGTTAATGTTATATCTGTTATAATGTGTACATTTATTGAAACGAAACGTGCCCAATCACCATGTAAATGATGTTTAAAAGTAGCTGGTGAAATTTTTCTCACAAAAAGTCGAACGATGTTCAATGATTTTATGTAACATGAGCAAACATTTCGGAATAAAGTGTATGCGAACGGTAGGAAAGTTAATCGTTATAATAAATATGTACAGCTTGTCATTATGTTTTCGTATATAAGCTTAGTATTTCAAGTTATTCTACCAACATCGTTGTGTTTTTTACTCTAATCATTTAAATCCAATCACGACATCCTACTTTACATACAGTCGTTTATACGCTGTGAAATTTCATAGCAACCACAAATGTGTTACGTAAATTGGTAATCTGCTTTATGGATTTATCAGAAATTGATTATTCCAGTTAATGATAAGACATTAACAAAGTCTAATAGTTATAGGGTTCATTTACCTTTGATATGTTATTTCATAAGAGTAAATTAACCTTACTTATTACCTCGCAGGTATATCGGATAGCTGAAAATTTGCGATTTCAAAAAAAAAATCCAAAAAAAGATGCATTTTGTAAGAATGTTGTGAACCAGACTAATCAAACCGGTCGTTACAAGATTTCAAATTTTTCTTGAACAAAACTAGGTTAGTTCTATGGTTAATGTGTCAGGATTACGGAATTTTGGGTGTTAACCAACACCTGGTCGGTATTTTTTACGCAACCGATAATTTTCTTACGCAAAAAGATAGCTGACGCGGTTAAGTCGAAATTCTTAGAAAGAACTACAAATGTATCCTCAAAACCCGTCCCTACGATAAAAATGTACACACAACTCGATTAAAAGAGTATAAATGACGAGTTTCGATCGTTTTATCGTTGGATAAATTATTCGCTAACGTTTCATACTCAACACTTTCGTACCACTTCCCACCGTTCGTCCATAATATTTTTTTTCGTACTCAACACAATTCGTACCCGGCACTTCGCTCCGTAAATTATTTTTAGGATGTTTTTAGGATCAGCGGGTAAAATTAGTGCTGGTTGTTTCCCTTGATAAAATTAACATCATATACAGTTTCTTTTGGTCTCCAGAGTCATACAAGGAGAATTACCATTCAGTGTTAATGTCTATTCAGAGACTTAAAATTCTAAATGTTTCTTGTCTATTGTCATGGAATTATCGGAATTGGTTTATGATCTTTGATATTGTTAAACACTGAAAACATGTCTTATGATAATACCTTTTAATGGACTGATACGAGGTTTTATTTATAAGCATATAAATATTATATGGAACAAGGGGGTCATAATATGCAATGATGTGTCTTGAAAATTGGTTTGTTGATTTGTTGATAAATTTCGTATGTCAAATTATCGTGCATATTGGTTTCCCAATTTGAAAGCTATCGGTCTATCGCGCTTATTTTTTTCACAATTTTGAGATTTTCATGCTTAATTTTATACACATCAGCTGTTGAATTATGCAGATAGAAGGTCGAGGATCCTGTCAATTCTCTGTCAAATGAATCTGTGCGGCATAAAGCCTATTTGAACGAAATAGAGTACATTGCATCTCTGTCAAATAAAGTCGGTACATCATTTGCTCGCAGGAACTATTTGACTTGTTATCTGTTGAGAAGTTTGTAGGTGGTGACTCACGTATGTCACTTGACTGTAGTCTGAGATATTATCTTTATACTACAATCAACGTCAGATGGTGACAAATTCTTCTTTTCTTAAAACACTTTTGTAAACACTTCCTATAGTTAGAGCAATGTAAATACTTGTATTAAATATTGCCAGACTTATACTTAGGTCACAAATCAGCAGGACGCCGGATGATGTTGTGTACTCGATGTGTACCCGATCTCTAGGTATCGTGCAGACTCTGGCCGATGAGTAACAACACTATAAGTGTCAAAATAAAAGAGATTCAAATTACTCAAATGTCCGTCTGGCCAACAGCCCTATTAGACCTACGTATGCCGTCCGATGATCGGACCTTTAGGACTGCACTAAAGTGCTCAAAATTCATGGCTCTTTAAAAAGGTTACCAAGTTATTGCTTTTTGAAAATAATCTGTTTAAGGCCTAATGTGGCTTTAAGACTTCTTAGATATAACTTGCATCGTAAAGTTCAGTGTTCTCGTACAGACAAATTCCCCACACTGTGATCTGTACTTTAGCGGAAGGAGAAGAAGATGAACTATTATAAATTTAACGATTTCCAGCGATAATGTGTTGCGTGATGATTGCTCTTAACAAACAAATGCAGTGGTTTCTTTCCTGAAGTTACCCAAACATTCAACCCACACATTCAATGGAAGGACTTGTCATATGTCCAATTTATTTAAGAACCTTTATTTCAATCAATGTAAATACTGTAGTTCACAGTCAATCCAAAGCCACACAGAAACGTTGGCGTTGTCTAGCCAACCACGCAAGAGTCAGACATCGAACGAATCATCCATATCCCAAAAAGGGAATATTTCAAGCAAGTTCATATACTCACCGCACAGTGAATGATATACTGTGGACACATGATACTGTGTTAATCTGTGCGACATAAAGACTATTTGAACGAAATAGAGTACATTGCATGTGTGTTTCCTGTTTTAAAGGCTTCCACGTCTGTCGCGTGAGAATTGGATTCATGTCGAGTGTCTATGGGAGTGACACAAGCAACTGACAACTCTTCCAAATTCCGCAAGCAACTGACAACTCCTCCAACTTCCGCAAGCAACTGACAACTCTTCAAAATTCCGCAAGCAACTGACAACTCCTCCAAATTCCGCAAGCAACTGACAACTCTTCCAAATTCCGCAAGCAACTGACAACTCCTCCAAATTCCGCAAGCAACTGACAACTCCTCCAACTTCCGCAAGCAACTGACAACTCTTCCAAATTCCGCAAGCAACTGACAACTCCTCCAAATTCCGCAAGCAACTGACAACTCCTCCAAATTCCGCAAGCAACTGACAACTCCTCCAAATTCCGCAAGTAACTGACAACTCCTCCAAATTCCGCAAGTAACTGACAACTCCTCCAAATTCCGCAAGTTACTGACAACTCCTCAAACTTCCGCAAGTAACTGACAACTCCTTCAAATTCCGCAAGCAACTGACAACTCCTCCAAATTCCGCAAGTTACTGAAACTCGTCCACGACTGTCTCAGCGGATTGCAAGCAACAACAACATTAGCATCCAAATGAGGATCCATTACAGAATATCATGACTTGAACAATCATATAACCGAAGCCAGATTACCTAGGCGCATGGCAGGATACATGCCATGTGAATTCCGTCAGAGCGTTACATCGGGTTTCAGTTCCCTCATAGCCATATGAAAACATCACAAAGCTCTATGATGTATTGGATTAAGTACCGTGATTTGTGCCTGTTAAGATTATCAAATAAGACACCGACGTGCAATGTAACCACCCAATCACAAGGCTCGTTCAGTTTATCCTAATTTATTTTAGATCAACGTTTAGGCTTTCACAAAGCCTTCATCAGGGTCAGAATTATGACGAATTAATTTTTTTCGTAAGTGCTTTGATGAAACAGTACCAAGGTGTATACGCCCCTTAACTTTCACACAAAATCATTCAATGTATTGGCTTAAGAAATTGTAAGAGACAACTTTGTCACCTTTATATTTAATAGATTTGAGGCCCTATAAATGGGCATGTATACCTACTGATAAATTTGTAAGAGAAATGTACTCCATTAGGCCTCATTTGTGCGTATACCACACCTCGCTCGTTGTCTCCTGTACTTGACTTAACATGGTCGACTTGATGTATGTAGCAATGCCAAGTTTGGTGCTTTTTAAACCATGTGAACATTCATATCCTTAAATTGTCAGCCAACAAAAGATACTGGAGTACTAACTACACAGGTTACCAGTCATCTAGAGTAAAAACGCCCCTAGTCTCTAATTAAACATTTACACACGGAGAACAGTCATACAATGCTAGGTTCATCAAGTGGTATCCGAAAATAAAACGACAGAAAAACAGACACGACGAATATCTAAATAATTGCATCTTAAAAAAGAATAAAGTTCAGTCAGTCCAAGAATCTGTAGAAATAGAAACCTATACATAACGTACTGGGGAATGTCATGCCAACCGCTTTAATTCATGAATACGTATGATTTATAAAAACAACGTCAGCTGAACAAGTATTTCTGAATGGTTTCGTTCGGTTCAAACAAATCAATTTAACTCAGAAATCAAATCGAGCGCAGACTAGTTGTATCATTAAGCTTAATTTCTGCGTGTTTTAGAATGAACTTGATTTTTACAGGATTAAATCATTGACTGCTAAAACTGAAGTCAGTGACGCTAGTTACACTAATTAATCACATTTGGTGTAATAGCGGACAATACGCAGGCCGCAAGGCCTGCGGATGTCGTTCCGCTTTACGATAACACGTGTGCACGTGGTTTGGTCAGAGTTTGAATTCACTAATGGATCTAAAAATTTGTGTTAAAATCCCGCACTGAAGCAAAGATACTAGAAAATGGCTGCTAATAGAATAACAAAAAAAATAAAATGCGATATTCGGCAGCTCATAAATTTTCTTTTATTTTTTAATGATGTTTAAAAATATTCCAAAAACTAGCGTATGCCCCTGTCTAGAAAAGATAATAATTATCAGTCTTCAATGGTTGCTATGCAACCTATCTTTTTATATGGGGAGGGCTATTTCCTAAATGTTTGGACACAAAAAAGGCAGCCATTTTTTGCCCACTTCGGAAGGAAATTTTAACATTTTCAGTGCATAAACGATGCTACAAACTGTTATGAGACACATGATTACTCTGAGATAACGAATTAAGTCGAGCGGGAATCGTTCTTATGCGCGAAATATCAACCAATCTTAAGAAAATCTAATGAAAAAGACACAAGTTTCGGTAATTTCCCATCGCAAAGTTTGCAATACAATTAATTAAAGTCCGTTTCGGGTATTTACGTATCTAGACCGGACGGTGATAATCCACATCGTAGTTGTAGGTTATTGTAAAGAAAGTAAAACAAATGCATTTTCTTAATTCCTCGCCGAGGTGTAATTAAAAAATCCCTCCAAAATCGTCAAAAAATATTCGCGGGATGAAGGTCGCGAAAACTAATTACATGTTGTTGTTGTCGTTATTGGATACAATAAAACCCGTAATTTTTCGTCTAAATCTCTGTTATGTTGTGACGATTTGCAGGGTTTATTTAACGAAAAAAGGTGATTAAGATTAAAGATGTTTGATATTTAATCGTAATATGATTAATTGAAATGAAAATAGCTTTTTCTTTTGAACAAAAGTACTATCTGGTATGCTCATGCAACCCATTAAAAAAGATAAAATATCAAATAAGGCCTAGAAATCAGTTGTTATCTGTGTTTATATCTAATTATTCATTTTTAAATTAGTTACCCCTGAATTAAGTAGACCTAGAATTAAACAAATTGAAAAACGTGTATTATTCGTGTTCAATCGGACTGACAAACGATAGCAGGTTTGTATCGTCTTTCGTTACTTTGTACCCAATATTTCGTATCAAACCGCTATCGCGCGCTTTCTTGTGCAACGAACCGCTTCGATAGGTTGCATAGACGTAGGAAAGCGCTCGGTAGCGCCTTTTGGAAACGGCTTGCTCCAGATTCGTAACTTCGTAACCAAACAATTTTTTGTGAAGTTATGCATCACCAAAAAATCCAGTGCTAGATGAGCATGTTACAAATAATGTAGGACAACTGACATAGTCCGCTACATATGCTGTGCATTAGTTCATATTATTGTAATATCCTATCCGTGGTTTCTTAAAGTCGTGCACTTTAATTGTCGAAAGAATAATTATTATAACATATTTATACTATCTTGTTAAACAGGTTTTTATTTGATTGAATTTAATTTTACGATCTAGTTCATTAGAGAAATAAACCAAATTTAGTCCACCGCGAATATTAATAATGTTACAGTATTCAGTGTCATAAAATAACAGGAGATTGGTGACGTCATAGCTCTCACATCACACTTCATAGATATAATAATAATTAATATAGTTTTAGCAGAAGCCGAAACCTTTGTCCACTGGTTGGTGCGCTACCTGCGAACCGGCTTCGATTCCATGAGAATTTGGCTACAGTATCGCAGTAAGTTAATATTGGTTAGTATACAGTCGAAGCAAACTGTTTAGGTGAAAAGGCCAACCTACATGTATATAACTGTAAAATTGTTGAGAAACGGTGGTAAAGGTGCTGAATAACAGATCGGGCTAAAAATTATGTAAGACGTAATTTTCCAACCTAACCCAGTATTTATGTACATGTACTAGAATACCACTGACAGTTGCTTTATAAAAGATTTGTTGCAAATATGCAATTTAAACCATTCTCAATATCATGCTCAAATAACACTTTGTGATATAATACGACATGTTCTTTAATCTGTTCTGTCACTTCCGCTTAGTTGTTGAGGGCGGATTGACAATGTTACAAGACAAAGTGGTAAAAACACGATGCGAAATCACTCATGATAGAATGATGCAAATAAAAGACACGGACTATGCTTGTGTGATATGAACGCGTATCAAAAGTCCGTATTTCATCGTGCCTTCAACGAGCGTGTTTTCGCATATACTCAGCATCTTATTGTTATAAATAATATTTATTCATCAAAATATGTAAAAACTAAAAAGTTTTATTCAGTCGATAATATGAAAATTGTTGAGAAACGGTGGTAAAGGTGCTGAATAACAGATCGGGCTAAAAATTATGTAAGACGTAATTTTCCAACCTAACCCAGTATTTATGTACATGTACTAGAATACCACTGACAGTTGCTTTATAAAAGATTTGTTGCAAATATGCAATTTAAACCATTCTCAATATCATGCTCAAATAACACTTTGTGATATAATACGACATGTTCTTTAATCTGTTCTGTCACTTCCGCTTAGTTGTTGAGGGCGGATTGACAATGTTACAAGACAAAGTGGTAAAAACACGATGCGAAATCACTCATGATAGAATGATGCAAATAAAAGACACGGACTATGCTTGTGTGATATGAACGCGTATCAAAAGTCCGTATTTCATCGTGCCTTCAACGAGCGTGTTTTCGCATATACTCAGCATCTTATTGTTATAAATAATATTTATTCATCAAAATATGTAAAAACTAAAAAGTTTTATTCAGTCGATAATATGAAGAGCTATAAGTTTAGCTTCCAGAAATGTTAGAAAGTAACTCTGTTATTTCTGTGTCTCAAATACAGTCCGGTGGCTTTCCGATCATCGCACGGTGCTATTTTTGCCTAATCGGACCGGATGCCGGAAGGACAGCGGCCGGTCTTCAGGACATTGTAGAGCGTTGGGCGTAATTATAAGTCTCTTTTGAAATACCCATTGCTACTCATCGGCCGGCGTCCGCACGATGCATAGACATCGGATACACATATCATACACGGACATCGACCGGCGTCCGCATGATGCATAGACATCGGATACACATATCATACACGGACATCGACCGGCGTCCGCATGATGCATAGACATCGGATTAACATATCATACACGGACATCGTCCGGCGTCCGGCGTCCGCACGATGCCTAGACATCGGAAACACCATATATACGAACGTAGCCCGGTGTTCGCACGATGCCTAGACATCGAATACACATATCATACACGGACATCGACCGGTATCCGAATGACTTGTGACCCTTGTATAAGTTAGAATACTGTCATTACTCGTAAAACGCATAGAAACCTCGTATTGACTAAAAACCCACAAAACTAGACAGTGCAATTTACGAGCGCCGAAGCAATCGTAACTACTCGGGTCTTTCCGTCGACACCGAAGATCGCTACGTCAGTAATGTCCGAGGATCCCGGTTAGCGTCATTATTGACGTCGTCAACGACATGTTGAGTCTTACGCGCAGGAAATAGTTCGCAATGCTTCATAGTATAATACAACTTGTCGTGTAAATTCAACGTTTTTTATAACTTACAGCTTTTTGGATAATACGATATTTTAACTTGTTTGGTATTTGCCCCTTAAATGTAGTTGAACTAAAACATCCATCATTGACGGCCTTCTTTTGAGCTTGATGCCGTTGTCAAGACGTCATTTATTGTTTAGAATTTGACGTTTTAGCAACAGAAAAAAGCTATGGCAGAAAAGGTAATACATTAAATATTCACGTATATATTTAGCTTTAATTTTATTTAAACAGAAACGATGTTTTCTGTTTTGTGATTTTATTATGATATTTTAATGATATTAATATACACAGATAGATCTAGTAAATCCGTTTGATTTAATGACAATGAAGAAGGATTCTACGCCTCGTGTATAATAATTTAACTGGTAAAACACGGATAAGACCCTTTTTCTCGTTTAGTGAAATTAATAATTCAGAAATATACAGTACAATTAAATTTTAATACCGGTATTAACTTAGATTCTGAGTTTTCCGCAGATATATTAACATTGGTACAAGATAATAAATCTTTGAGAAATTATATTTCTGAATCGCAATAAATTTACATAACGAGGAACAACACACAATAACTCAAAACTCGACTATTTATATCCACGAAATATACGTATCTCATATATGATAACAAAATACGATCATATACAAATGTAAACATATAGCAAGGAACAGAAATCCGATCCCATACATGCTTAAGGGTCTAACTCTTTCCTCAGTCTCCGCTGCAAAATATCTTGGTCTCGACACCAGTGACGACCTCAGATGGAACACCCACATATCCAGGATTATAACAACAACAGCAAACAAAACATTTGGCTTCCTCAAATGTAACATCAAAACAAATAATAAAATCCATAGCTTACAAAACTTTAGTTAGACCACAACTAGACTGTGCGTCATCCGTCAGTTCACCACACACACATGTCGATTAGAAGGGTCAAGCTCACTTGAAAACAGACGCCTTGTCTCCAAGCTATTTTCCTTCTACCAGATCTATACTAATGTTGTATGTACAATGTATATCTCTCCGGGCCTATTTAGAATTCCCAACAATGACAACAAGGCATATGCACCCGATTATAGTCTCCGCCAATCAAAGCCAACTCGGACTTTTGCAAGTTTCCTTCTTCCACCATACCACAATCCTGCGGAATAGGTTACCCTCCCATATCGCGACCCTGACTGATCTGGAATCATACAAGCAGTATGTGGCCAAGATATATCGGTAATACCCGGCTAAGGCCTGGTACATGTAGTTGTTTTTATCTTTTACTTTTTACTATTTTAACATTTTAACCATATCTAGCTGGAAATTCTCTCTTTCAGTTTTTATCTTTAATAGTTTTCTTTTATCAATATAATTATGACGTGCACCCTGCCATTATTACTCACAAGAGTCGTTAGGCAGTATGAAAATATAAATATATAGATAGACGTGGTCCTAAAAAGAGACTTTGTTTGCCCCTGTGTTCCTAGAGGAGACTACAATACATTTTGTTGTCCTAACAGGAGACCACATTCGCTTAGGACTGCACTTATTCATAGAATACAGCAATACAAAAAAGAAGTAAATATGATACGAGTAATGAATGGACAAAGCAATAGTTATATTTTATTCAAGGCTGAAGGAGTGAAGGCTCAAGACTGGCGAGCCGATGGTCATCGATGGATAAATCAAGGAACAGTTGAGTTGCCGAGAAAATGCCCCCAAAATAAGAAAAAGTAGTTTTATATTGCTACTGAGAATGGGGCATCGAAGGAATTCGTAAAGTTCGTTTTCCATGAACCTGGCATGGATAAAACAGGACCGTTTTTAATCCAGTACATCGGCAATGACGGAGTTTCACAAGCATTATCACACGGTAATGCAAAAATACGAACAAATACCAGCTCTTTGGACAAATGGTTGAAGCATACTAAAGCTGATGACCCGAGTGCTGTATACCAAAAAGAGATACAGAAAGAAGACATGCCAAGAAACTTAAAACAAATTCAAAATCTGCGACATAAATGCAACAACGATATGAGAATTTCCAGAGACTCGCTTTTCAATATTCACGCAATCGCACGAGATACAAGCAATCATTTTGTGCATGTCATCAATACATTCCCAAATCTTCTTTTTTAATTTTTAATAATACTGCAACAACTGGAACAAGCTCTGCACCAAGAATGACAAAATGTATCTCAAAATCGCATTAGACGCCTTACTGGTAGTATGAGGAGAAGGGTTGAGGCTGTCATCCGGGCACGTTGCGGTTACACGTTATTAAAGATTTGGCTACAGATTGTCATTTTAGGTTAAGTAATCGTCAATATTTACCAAAAATATCCACCAGTAAATGTTTTGTAAACGCTCCAACACCATACATATAAACACCTACATTTTTGGTAAAAACAACACATTTTCTTATGCTTCAATAATTTGGATAAGAATAAACTGAACTCATACCTTTACTGGTTTATGATTACTAAATAGCTATCGCTACTTTTCAAATTACTATTTCTTAGCTCAATTAAGTCGTCATCTCATGACAGTGCTTTCAATCACAACCAATTTTAAATTTCCGGGGTGTGCTTAACTTATTTCTTTGTGTATATTTTAAAACGTCACGGGTTTTAGTAGATGGGAGTAATGAAAGAATTATGGAGTGAAAGAAGTAACAAAGGACCGTGTATACCAGGAGCATAAATGCAAACTCGTTACATTTCAATAATAATCAGTTGTCTTTTTTTTGGTATTTTTCAGTCTATATTACCAATATCTACAGCTATCGAAGCAGTGCGACTATTTATGGTCGTCAACAAACCAACATTTAATGCAGTTGATGAACATGTCGGTATATCCGGAGTTCTTATTGATACTAAGAATGATACAGAAACCTCTACGGTTATACAGAGGACAGCTAATTATATGGGCCTTAATGAATGGTCTTTAGAACTATTGTAAGTTGTTTTCAATATTATTGTGTAGTCAGTAGTTTAAATCTAATTATTCGTATACACCCCAAAGGGATTTTTTAGAAATCCATTTCTCATGTGACAAATGGGTCTCTGTGGGATTAATCATATGTTACCCTAAGTAGTCCATGTGACAGACCGAATTTCATTACCAAAAAGGTGAACAGATCCAACAATGATTTTCGGTTAGCTTGATATCTCAGCAGTCTGAAAATGGTTGATGGACTTGCGGGTCACTTTGCCAAATGACCTTTTGGCGGCCATCTTTAAAGATGGCTGCCATTATTTTAAGCAATCATAAGCTTTGGGAAAACTTGAATTATTCCTCACTCAATAGGGCTATCGGCTTGCAATATGTCTTAAAATGTTCGTATTTCAACCCAAAATATGTTGATATATACATGATAATATTATAATAAAGTAATAAGTTAGAATGTATTGATATTCTAAAAAAATCTTGATGTTTTTCACTTTTTGTCATTACTTTTTGTCTTGTAATTCTGATTGGGATTTTTATTTAGCCATTTTTTGTTTGTTACATTCAGAGAATATTTCTAGTCATCCATTATGTACATTACATTGATAGATTTTAACTTCAACTAACTAAAGTCCACAATAGGTCAGGACTATATGACAACTGATACCTAAATTAAATAAATATTTTAGGGCATATGAATAGACCGTTTCAAACAATCTCAGGAAAAAACAATTAGTTTTTTTTATTCCATGGCTACTTTGTTGATACGATGCGTATATATATGCGTAGGTGTCCAGTACCGTGCCACAAGGGTATTAGTAGGTACCTGACCCCTAGCTGGATGGTTTGGAGGCTCGGATCCGGCCAGTTGTATGAGTTCACATGACATTATTTTCAAAACAATGGTTATTGGCAGGAAAACTTAAATAACTATTCAGCGAAACGGAAAATCTACATAAAGATGACTCCAAATGATTCGAAAATAATTTGATACGAGTTTATACATTTGTTTATAAAGTTTCAAATATTACAGTAAAAGTACATTATTTTCATAAATTCTTCTTTAATAATAGTGGAGCATGTTAGGATTCATACCTCCCGCTGTTAAATTCTGTTTGTTCCATTGAAACAATACAGTAAGGGATAGAGGGGATACAAAATAAACAACATTAT
Organism: Spisula solida; assembly: GCA_947247005.1. NCBI lineage: Eukaryota > Metazoa > Mollusca > Bivalvia > Venerida > Mactridae > Spisula > Spisula solida. The sequence continues at coordinate 57,842,318 of OX365945.1, forward strand.
ATATTGAATCAGTTGATGTTTGTCTAGTGCCTAGGTTACTACTTTTCTGACTCAGGTGGACCTTAGTAACCTTTAAATAACCGTTCTGGATAGAATTTGTAAAAAATATAGACACACACTTAAAGCCGTCACAACCCTACCACAACTTAGGTTGTAATTGGTGACACGATGGTGGCTGAGGGGTTAGTGCACTTGACTACCAATCCGGAGGTATCTGGTTCGAAATTTCATTGACCAGTGTTCAGTATTTCCCACCCAACTACAGATGAACTGGTTGTTAACCGTGTGATAGTCTCGCGAGTATCGGTGCTATACACTGGGCACGATAAAGAACCAAAAATGAATATATTCGAAAAGAGCTAGGGTATTCCATTCAGATTCCTTGTATCACACCACTGTCACTTCTACTTGCTGTCCCTTCAGCAAAGCAGAGAACCCCATATGAAATATTAAGAAGTTATCCTTGACTGAAAGGTTTAAATAATTACAACTACAAATACCACTACAAGGTGTCAACCACGGGGATATTTATCCTGCGAGTTATGAATGTTTTCAGTATCACCGCTATCTCTGCCATGCCTGCAGGCACTACCTATGGGTATACTTTTCTTGTTGGGTTGCGTCATACGGTATTGCTCCGTTATGAGCATACTTATTCCTGAACTCATGGATTACTAGTATGTGTCGGCTACAGTCAAACCTGTTACGACATATTACGGATGGACAGCCTTATTCCTGACTACAATGTATAAGGGTTATAAATGCATACCGGTACGACATATGGGTACAGTAATTTGTAACCATAAAAGATACATAATTATTACAGATAGGCTCATTTGCTCCTGACCATATTGGGTACATACTACACATGAATACAGATATTATTGACAACATATGATACTTAGTACACGTACTAACCATATGAGTACTAAATACGCTACATGAAGGAACATTCATTCCTGATCATATGAGGTACATTCTACTGATAGATACAATTGTTCTTGACCATATGGAGTCTGTAGTAGATGGGGACAGCCATGCCTTACCATATATGTGGAACGTACTACATATGGGTACCTGAATTCCTGGCCATATGGAGTGCGCAGTACAGATGGCGACAGTCATTCCCAACCATGTGTGGAACAGCCTACATATGGGTACATACTGTAGATTCCTGGTCATGTGGGGCACATATTATTTATAGGTATATCAATTCCTTATCATATGGAACCCGTAGTACAGATGGATATACAGCTATTCCTGACCATAACTATGTCATACATATTACATATGGGTACACCCATTACTGTCAATACTTGATACATACATATACATGCATACAGCCTTTCGTAACTATGCAGTTGGGCACGGGCATTCCTGACCATATGGGGTACATCATACAGAGGGGTAGAATGAGTACAGCCATTCCTGACCATATGTGGTACATTCTGCTGATGGTAATCATTCCTGGTCATATGGGTAATAGAACATGTTATTAATAAAGATAGGAACATCCATTTATGTCTATATATATCCCTGCATGTATATTTATTTCACCATTCTTGTCTGTACACATGCTCTTTAGAAAATCTGTTCACTTCTGCCTACTGTCTGTTTGTTTATAATACTGTTTTGCTATAAGCATATGTATGTATGTTTTATGCAATAAACATTTTGTATTGAAAAAAAAATATGAAGTACAATCTACTGATGGACACATTCATTACTGATCTTATTGGGGGTACTAGAACATAACCATATTTATATGAGGTATATACTACGGACATATTCCTGGCAACAAGAGGTACATACTATACAAAAGTGCAAATGGGAACATCCATTCCTGACCATATGAGGTACATGTAAATGATTGTTTATATAACAGAAGGTCACAGTCATTTCTGATTTAATACTAGTAGGCGAATATACAAGACCATTCCTTACCATATTGGACTTATTATTTTATCGGTATAGTCATTCCTGGTCCTTAAAGTACACAATATTTCTAAGTAAACCATTCGTAACCCCATTTGGAACATTCCACCGATTAAATCCGTCCATTTTCTTAATATATAGCAGAACCTTCCTTCAGAAATGCTTCTGTCCATTCCTGTCCCATTGAGGTATATTCTACTGCCCGTACATCATTTTCTCTCAATGGGAGTAAAGTCCACCTCATATTACATCCACTTTGGTTTCTATGGGGTACATTCTGCAGTCAAGTTCAGCTATTACATGTACTGATAAGGAAAACGACCACTGACAGGAACAACACTTCCTCTCCTAATAGGTACCCCTACATCACTTCTTCTGTGTTTGTGTCATGGGCTATTCATATTCAACAGGCGAAGCTACACGGTTTGATGCTATTCCTGTCTCCATGATGTACATGTAGATAAGTAACTATCCGCCAGATTGGGTGCAACTACCACTGGTAACAGTTACCTAATATCATTAGGCATAGCAACTCCTAGTCCTACTGCTTTCCTACAATCAAGGGGTACGACTAACGCCGGTCATGAATACCTACAAAACAGTGTACATCAACTCCTAGCCCTGTAATCAAGAGGTATGACTTAATATAAACACCGGCCATGAATGTAGGAACAAATGACTTGAATGTTCGACATTAAAATTATATTGTATGTAAAAAGCACCCAGTTAAAGTCAATTTTAAGACATTCGACCATTCGACCGACTGTACATGTACTCATTGAGTCTCACGTCAGCTGTTACACTCGCTCGGCGCTGTTGGCCGCTGACTGCTGACAGGCTTTTAACCACCTCAAGTACCTAGTTATACATTTGGCAAGTCGGGCATGTGTATTATTCTTGCTCAGAGAAATTAAGCAGTGGTCCAGAAGGGGATTGAACCGGGTACCTCTCGATCCCGACGCGCGCAACCTACACCTAGGCTCCCCACAGGTATCGTTATAATTCACGCAGCAGTATTTAATATTTTAACTTAAACATAACGTCATTGATGGCAATTACATAGACCAAGATCGTCAGTCTGGTGATGCAAGATTCAGAACCCTTCGCTTGAAACAATGATATATTGCATTATGACCTCTGTAAAACGTCACCAAAACATACTTTTCAGAAGACAACAAAAAACTTAGGAACCTAAAATTTGGCATACATTCGTGTTGAAAAATAAGAATGCAATTCGCTAATGATTCACTATTTGGGAAAGAAAGAATCAAAGATTAAGTTATACTGAATCAAAGGCTTATGACGTGTATGATCCTGTACTAATAGCCGGACCCTCGCCTGCAAGACTTCTAGCTGGGGTCCGGTATCATACTCACAGCCTATTAGGCATAGGATTCGATTTCCGGATATATACACATGTTTAAATATGTACATATGAACAAGCAAAGTAACTTTGAAATAATAAATCGAAATGTTTGTTCCTGAGATTATGCGTCTTAAAAATATCCATTTAATATTATATCAGTTGTCATATATTCCTGACCAATTTTTGACTTCAAAGTGAAAATCTATCAATGTAATGTATATTTTGGATGCCTAGAATTACCCCCTAATATAACAAACAAAAAATTGCAATACATAATATAATGACAAAAAGTGAAAAATATCAAAATTTTCTTAGAATATCATTAATTTTGAACTAATACCCTTATTATAATATTAACATGTATATATCAACATATGTGGGGTGGCAATATGAACATTTTAAGACATATTTCAAGCCGATAGCCCTATCGGGTGAGGAATAATTCAAGTTTTTCCAAAGCTTATGATTGCTTAAAATAATGGCGGCCATCTTTAAAGATGGCCGCCAAAAGGTCATTTGGCAAAGTGACCCGCAAGTCCATCAACATATTTCAGACTGCTGAGATATCAACTAACCGAAAATCATTGTTGGATCTGTTCACCTCTTTGGTAATGAACCTTCAATTTTCAAGGCCTGGGACATGGACTAAAGAATGTATAAATCCTTAATATGACTTGGCAAAAAATAACATTACGTTAAAAACAGTGACTTATTAAAATTGTACTAGAATAATAGTTATCAGACGGGCCTCACAATCGCAATACTTGTTATATTTTGTCTTACAACATAATGTTTTATACTAGTTGATAAATGCATGAGTATTGCATTTGGTCAAACAATAAATTCAATTTATTTACTGGTTTATTATTGGATGTGTACATATATGTATACGCAGTAGGTATAAAAAGGGGGTAAACAAATATTTATACGCTTATTTCAGTGTGTCACCAGGTTCGACATTACAATACAATGCTTGTTTGTTCGTACCCCCTAAGAGCACAGTAGCTAACTTTACCGACACACGGGGCTTGTACCTACCACCACCAGTGACCAGTTTCAACAACCATCCTTGGCTTATACCACCAGAGGCTCCAAAGGTTCAAACCCAGGAGCACATGACCAACATAATCCACCAGGAGGAATGTAAGCTGAGAAAGCTTGTTGTAGCAGACAAATCATTGAGAATTGACCTTAATTATGGTAAAGATGAGGTCAAGGTCACTGAGATGAGATCCCGTTTGACCCCTAATGGAGATGCCGTGAGCGTCCGGGTCTCATTGCCAGAAGATACAGGTAAATATTCTAACTATATCATTATGATTATTATACTGCTTGTATTCTTAAAGACAGTTGACTGTTGATAATAGGATTAATTGAATTAGTGCTATATTGTACATGTAATATTATAATGTACCCGTCGGTGTTTTTCTTTATTCTTTTACTTCACGTTATCTGTCCTAATTTGTTAAACCCGATTATTATTCTACATGTATTTGTTATTTGAACATTGTAAACGCCTATAATGTGTATAAAACCCAAAGACGAGTCTCTGTTGTATAATTAATTAATTATGTTCTAAATCTTTCATGGGACGTTCGTATGTGCAGAGTTTATAGTTGTCTAAAATTATATAGACTAGTTAATCTATTGTTTCCTTGTATAATTTGATCGAGTATTCCACACGTATTCGAACCTTTGCAGGATTCTACGAGCCAAACATTCGTCACTTTATTGACAAGGAATATAAAGATAACCTCATCCCAGATAACAAACTGTGCTCTGTAAAGATTGGAGCTGCTCATGATGTAATATACCACACCATTATCGACCCTGACAAGGAATCAGACAATGGTAATATTATTTACATTAAGACAATTATAATCTCCCACGTAAAGCGTTGGTTTTGTGAATGAGATTCATGAATGAAAATATAGTAACCAAAAATTAGTCAGCATATGAAGTGTAGACCAGTTAATTTCTATTTCAATGAAGTACGTACATCATCTAACTTTCCTAACCAATCGGAAGCCTATGTTAGAAGCACATGCAGAACTATTTGTCAGGCGTAAGTGTGAACTTTGGTCAAGACGTAAATGGCACATTACCAGAACGAGGCAATGTTGTCAGCGCCTGATATAATTATGGTATAGCGACGGTCAGTTACGAACACAGGGCTAGTATTCACAAAGCATTTTAAGGGCGAACTTAAATAGTTTGACTTAAGTTAAAAATGAAGCTGCGCATATTTCCCAAGAAACGAAGAATAATCCATGTTTTCTTTTGGATTATTGTAGTTCTTTACATAATGCTTCTAAACTACATGTATGTAAAAATGATAATCTTGATTTTCCTGTTTAACTGATACACTTAAGGACATTTTAAGAAGTGCTCCCTTAAGATGCTTTGTGAATACCAGCCCAGCTAGGGGTCCTGTAAGTTATCACCCAATGTAGAGGTCAAGGACAAATCATCACTTGGAAAAAGAAATGTAACTCTTAATCATTTGCATATTTCAGACAAGTGTGAAGACACATCTCTAATAGCATTGACTGAAGCTGACAAAAGCATACCAGGTAATATTAAACCACAGGAACTTGCATTTATAATTTGAAAAAAAAATGAAAAAATATATTTTAATAGTACAGTAGGCCTAGTGAAAAAAGTTTTTTTTCAATTTTTTTTTAATTTTTTTTCAAATTATAAATGCAAGTTCCTGTGATTAAACACACTGCTACCATACGAGTACAAGTTAGATTTACCTACTCACAATATTACCTAAAAACTGTGTCCCTTCGAAACAATACACTTTTATGGTTAATGTTAGTAGTAGTAATAATAATAATAATGAGACTTTATTTTACGGGGAAACTCAGTTGACAATAAACATCCATCTTCAATAAGATCTTTGACATTCATCTCTCGAATAGTTCAGTGTTCTGATTTTTATGGGTTTTTCATCTTTCAGAGAGTGCAATGATCACTCTACCAACTGTTGGAACCAGTTCACCATCATCCTCTAAAATCTGGAAGGTTGTCAAATATGGACTTCCAGTTCTTGGTCTTGGATTGGCCGCAGCTTTCTACTACAGGAACAAATGAGCTCACCACATATTGCCAAACATTGTTGTACGAGTATTATTATGTTGTTTTTTTTGCTCATGTTTTTATATTACAAGTGTGCTGGCGCACGAATTTAATCAAGTAGTGTGTTTGCATTTTCTTCACTCGGGCGAAAATCATCAGTATACAGTACGATCACATATTTTCGCAAGCTCCAAATGTTTTGAATTTAATACTCTGCGTTAGTTCGCGAGATTAATTATTTGCGATTTTACACTTTAGAACGAATTACTGTCTGTATGTTAATGTCGTTGTTGAAGTTCACGAGCATAAACTATTGCGAATATGATGAAAATTATTCCCTAGCGAAAATAAAGTATTTTACAGTATGCCCTTTATCATTGGCATGGTGATTAAATCTACATAAACCATTCATGTACGCCATGCTTATTTGTGCTTGGATAATTAAATTTGATGTTGAGCATCAAATTGGTTAAAACGCCTACCACTTTAAGGTAAAGGTCAATGACATTACATGGTCAAAGTGTAAACGTCAGCACTCTATGTTTTCCTTACTTTGCATCAAAGAAACTGCGAGAAAGGGGGTAACTGCTACTGCAATACTCTTTTGTACTGAAAAAGAAAATAGCACAATTACTGCAATACTGTTCTTGGTGTGCATCATCACACTTTGTGTTAAACAACGATGGTACATTGTACGATGATAAAACCCCGATATTACATCGCGTTCTCACCATCGTACCATCGTGCCTTCACCATCGTACCATCGTGGATTCACCATCGTACCTTCACCACCGTGCCATCTACCTTCACCATCGTACCATCGTGCCTTCACCATCGTTCCAACGTAACTTCACCATCGTACCATCGTGCCTTCACCATCGTACCTTCACCATTGTGCCATCGATCGTGGTTTCACCATCGTACCTTCACCACCGTGCCGTCTACCTCCACCATCGTACCATCACCATCGTTCCAACGTAACTTCACCATCGTACCATCGTGCCTTCACCATCGTGCCATCGTACCTTCACCATCGTGCCATATATCGTGGTTTCACCATCGTACCCTCGTGTCTTTACCGTCGTGCTATCGATTGTGGTTCACCATCGTTTAATTTTCGTGCCATCGTTCATCACGGTTAAGGGAGAGAAAAAATAAGTTTGTCCATTGTTTTTTCTAACCTCCTCACATGCAGTGATTACGTCATGAGTTGCTACTTTAACTGTGCGAGGCTGCAAGGGATGTCACTGCCATAGGCACATGGTTTTAAATTATCCGAGTCAAAATTATCTGAGTGTACCCTATATAAGGAGAAGATTGTGCAGCGGCTATGTTAGCCGCAACGGATATTACGCTACAGGAACTGTTATCCAGATTTGCTGTGACAACTGTAGAAAAACTTGGTAGCAGCTTTTGAAACGTCATAGCGGCTGATCTACTTTCTCTCTATATAGAGTACATTCATAATTTTGACTCAGATAATTTGAAACCATGTGCTATGATCATTGCGTATGACATTATGCTCCAACATTGGTAGCATGTATCTTCCTACTGTGGAGAAATTGTCCGTATACTATTATAGCAAGTCGGCGATATCAGGATCACTGTATCTGCAACACCAACATGTGTTTACAGAGTAAACGAAATCGGTTAAATGAGTCTACACAATATCAAAACACGTATACTAAAGAAATCAAAGCACTGAGAGTACCGTTGGGAGGCGATCTGGTTGCTGCTACTAAAGCTTAAACCGACTTTACACGTTTAACGTTTTCTTACTGCCGATCTTGTCTTGAATGTCAAAATAGACATATGTGACTATATATGCGTATATCAAAAGTGGCTTTAAAATAATACTGCGCGCCTACTTATCAGATTCTACAGTACCGTCTTGTAATCACTTCCCTCACAGCGTGAGACAGTCTATAGAAAGCGGCTAGCTAGTACAGCGACACCATATGATTGCATAACAGTACTTTGTAGACCGTATACAATTCATTGATAAAACCATCACTTGACCGTAGTCTGAAGTTTCCAAAAATAGCTTTACAGCCGGGACATTTGATGAACACGTCATTTTCGTATTATGAAACAAGTTCGGTATCGGCCGGTGTAGTAGTTTTTTTGCAAAAATATCGATTTAACGAACAGTTTCACAATAATTTTTGATCTTAGAATAAACAAATGTTGCTGATTGGCTTAAATCAGTTAAAAAATTTGGAGAAACATATGTAGCAGTATTGGGAATGTTGACAGTTTCTGGAACTACTTAAATGCGGATTCACATAGCAGCATAAAGGCGGTTAATTTTGTATTAAGAAATGGGCAATGGTAGTAATGAGAGGCTTAAACGCCTCCCAAAAACCTGATCAGTACAGATCAAAAACGAGTATGGAGCCGTGACTGCACTTTTAGCTACAATAAAACCTCTGTAGAGCCACACCCCTTGGGGGCTGCAAATATTGTCATATTGTTTAGAGGTTGTTGCTCTACAGAGGTTATATTTATGACTTAGGGAAAGTTGGAGGGTGTTGTTACACAAAGGTTGCTGCTCTACAGGGGGCAACTCTAGAGAGGTTGTATATTGTATGCATTATATAGTGGATATTCAAAGATTAAGGCTCAGAGGTCAGATTATATTCTATAATATAAGTCAATAGCCATATCATTTATAAAATGCGTATCAAATCTGTACATGTAGTTCTATTTTAGTTCTTGACCTTAAAATGTAAATTCTATTTCGGAACTAATCTATTTAAGCTTGTGGGGTTCTTGTGTTACAAATTATTTTAAGTAACAATTGGATCTAAATTGAGAACAATTCGATACAATAAGTACAAAAGGATATTGAAAAGATGCCATATAGATTGACGTAGATAATCTTCCTCAAATATCGTATTGAATTGGGACAAATATAATCAACCAAATTAACAGGGGATGTTAACAAGTGAAAAGAAAGACTTCTCGAGAGTGCAGTCACAATTGTAAACAGATATTTGAGACTCAGATCATTTGAAAACATGTGCCTATGGTTAAATCGGTCAAAGAATAAAATGCTTAAGAGTGCAGTGGCAAGGGAGGGCACTGTGTAGGAGTTTGGGTATCGTATCATAGGCCTACCCACAGGGTATTGACGCATATTATTTTATGCGTGTGCGACCGAATATTCGTATATGAGATATAAGGCGGTCGCACACGCATAAAATAATATGCGTCAATACCCTGTGGGCCTACCGGTACACTTTACACTTTACTTCGTGTATATTTTGGGAGAAATAGCTTAACGTTATAAATGTTTAGTCAGGTTCGTCGCTGACAAGAGCGTTGCCAGTGCCAACAGTTACAGTAATTACTGCCATCACAAAATATCACGTGGTGATAACAACGTTACATGACATTCTATAAGTCGTCCTCGTGACTTTGTAAAATGTCAACAACATACGTGTATAATGAACGCAAAAAACAAATATAGCTTAGGTCGACAGTTTACCCTAATGATCACAACGGATAATATTGTATGTAACAGGCATGCCAGACAGGCGGAACATACGAAAATAGTTGATGAAATACAAATCCATAGCACAATAGTTAAAAAGTCAATGGAAATAATAAACTGAGGGAGAACTTCAGTGCAACATTAAGAGCACATAGTCGACCTATGCTGGCATTGAGCCTAACGCAAGAACAATACATCAGATTTGAGCAAGTAAATCGGTCAGAAATTCAGTGAAAATGCATATAAGCATGTACAATGGAGAATCACGGTGAGATTGCATAAGTTACTTGTTATGCGGCGAGACATAATGGCATGACAATTCCGCCAAAAATAGAAATAGCACAATGCTAGTTGCTAAATAAATCATATATTGATACTTTAATAATTACCATGTCGACATGAAACGACAAAGATCAAAAGCAATACCATGCAGCGTACCATACCAGTGCAATTATATTCGATTACCGGGTAATTTTAAGACACTATAAATCAAAGCTAGTAAATCATGCCACAGTAGACGATGAGTTTAAAGCAGGCAATTAACTAATTATAAATAAAAATGGCCGCAGCTCAAAGGGGTTAAAAAGTCAAGGGAATGGTTATTTGATAACCAAGGTTATTTACGCTATATTCGTGATTTTTTTATATCATGCTGGTGCGGTGAATAGGTCTCTTGACGATTTAAGTACGAAGCAATGTGAGTACGATAACTCGTAACATTAATAGAGGGTGATCAAGCATTATATAACTAATTATCTTTCTTTGAACTATGATCGATGTGTAATAATGTTATGTTCAATATAAGCTGAAGACCAGAAAAGTGAGTTATAAATAGATCCAATGACATTATATTAGTGTACGTTATTGTGATGCACAGTTTTCCGGCATTCACTGTCGTTGGAATAAAGTAGAACTAACGACTGTTCGGATTTCCAAACTTTGTATTTTGCGCATGAGAATTCTCACAATTCCACAATCATGAATATAATAACAATATATCGTCATGCAGTGTTGGTAAAATCCAAACACATATAATATTAACTGCGTAATTGAATGCTAATGGAAAACCATTGATACGTTCAGCTTGGAGAACCAAGTTCGAATACTTCAAAAACCTCTACAGAACGTCCACTACAGTGTGTGACTTCTATTTTAGCCAACCAAATAATTTCATACAGATTATGCAAATTTGCATCAACCAATCATATTTCAGTTTTTTATACACATAATTTAAGTTAACTTGAGCCGCGAGCTAATAATAACAAAATGGCTTCATGATTATTTATGTATAGGATAGAACATGAGTAGGGGTTGTATATAAAAAATAACATCGAGCGCAGCGAACTGTTAGTTTTCATATACCACCCCTACGAAAGGTCTATCCGACTTAGACCGCTAAAATTGTTAGTTTATCAGATACATTTTGCGCATTAATCACCTGCTGAATACTGTAATGAAAACAAAGTACACACAATAAACACAAACCATTCACATTGACCGTTCAAGTAATTAAATCAAGGTATTTTGGTGCATGTGTGTTTTTATTGGTGACATTCCATTGGTAAACCTTCATTCTTAAACATACATGTTTCACAATTGCCTTTCAACACCAAGTGGCATGCTTGTTTATCGAACAAATTAGAATGGAAGATGGAGAATTTGGCTTACTTGATGAAAATATGTTTTTGTAATTTGAGGATGTAACTGTGACACAGTTAGAGCATTTTCCTACTCAAGATTTATTAGTCGTGCAATGAAAGTAAAATATTTAAGAATGCTGAAGTGCAATATGTTGAACAAGTAAGATAATAACTGCATTTTACCATGTTTAAAATATTCTTTTCAGAAATTGTCAGAACCAGTGATTGTGCTTGATTTTAGTTCTTAATATTTCACTTTCTGTAATAATAAACTCAAGTTCCGAGAACATTTATTTGGAATTCGCCGTAAACGTAACGTTCTTTGAAGTAAATGTCAGGTTTAAAGAAATGATCGTTCAGGTTATTCACCGCTTTAACCAAACTGAAATTTAAAAAGCTTGTTTTTTTCCATAAGTAAAGAGTAGTTTTCAGACAGTTCTTTTCTTCTTGTTTTCTCAAAATATTGACTTCGTATTTATGACCTTCTAAGCCAGCGATTTAACAGTTTCCAATTTAATTTTGCATTTTTATATTTGTATGCATGTTTCTAGTGTATTGTCGCACTTGTTCAAATACAATTTCCGGCCAAATTGTAACGAGTTTTTAAAACCTGACCGTGCTTTGACAAGCAAATCTGTTTTCATGGGACATATGATTTCTGTAAAAGCGAGTCATCGCAGTCATCATTATACCAAAAGTTACTTTCACGTTTGATATAATTATATATTTTCTTGTTTATCATTTGAATAATTTGTCCGTAGCTTGACTCACAAACTTAGAAAAAGAAATTAAATTATACAGTCCGTTTCAGATAACTTCGCAGTGACGTTTTAGACGAGTCTAAGCCATAAGGGAAATCGATGTTATCATTATTTATCATTATCAGAAAATTTAAGCAGTGGCACAGACGAGGATTGTATCTGGGACCTCTCGATCTAAGGCGCGCTACCTACCTATACGTCACCTCATAGCCGCATCATGCAGTATCATCAGAGTCTGAAAGTTTTCACTCGGGACGAGTGCCACGATTTGTAGTGCCACGTATAAAAATCATTAATTATTGCCAACAGAACGTTGTTTGAGGTGTTATTGTATCCGTGTCAATGGTCTCTAACAGTAAAAATGAAACAGGGATTGTCGAAACAGAGACGTTGTAATTTCAAAAGCATTTAATTTAACCCAATAAACAGAGAATATGTGCGTGACGTTTTAAACAAGGTACAAATTTAATGACGTCTTCCTCAATGATTTTCGTCAGAATATTAACGAGATCCCATACATTGTCTTTCGGTAATTTGTTACGCAATGTTCCACGCAAGGGAAACATGGAGACGTTTTATATTTGTTCCAAAAGTGCAATACTGTGTTAATTCTATTTTTCTTTGTGAACATTTAGTCTGGTTCCCGATCTGCGCAGTAATGTCAGATTGTGAAACGGGAACCAGACTAGTAGACATTGTGCATATATTTTACAATGGGAAAATGTGTTTACAATCAAAATGATTTAGAATTAGTCAAACGTTTTATGGTGTAAAGTACTTGCAATCGAAACATCAATCTTCTATTTTTATTATACATCAAACTTCCGATAGTGTTTCCAGGACATTTGATATTGCTGAAATGTTCAACACATATGTTGCTTGTATAGACGTGTTAATTTCTCGTACATTTTACTTTTTAGCTCACCTGAGCACGAAGTGCTCATAGAGGTGAGCTATTGTGATCACCCTTTTGTCCGTCGTTCGCCGTCCGCCGTCAACCGTGCGCCGTCAACCGTGCGCCGTCAACAATTTGACTGTTAACACGCTAGAGGTCAGAGTTTTCATTTAATCTTGTAACTTGGTCACAATGTATGTCTCTATGAAATCTAGGTCAAGTTTGTAATTGGGTCGTCTGGGGTCAAAAACTAGGTCACTAGGTCAAATCAAAGAAAAACCTTGTTAACACTCGAGGCGTCACAATTTTGACATAATCTTAATTTAACTTGGTCACAATGTATGTCTCTATGAAATCTAGGTAAAGTTCGTAATTGGGTCATCTGGGGTCAAAAACTTGGTCACCAGGTCACATCAAAGAAAAACCTTGTTAACACTCTAGAGGTCACATTTTTTTACCTAATCTATATGAAACTTGGTCACAATGTTTGTCGCTATGAAATCTAGGTCAATTTCGTAACTAGGTCACCTGTGGTCAAAAACTAGGTCACAATGTCATATCAAAGAAAAACCTTGTTAACACTATTGAGGTCATATTTTTATCAGAATGAAACATGGTCACAATATGTGTTTTTATGAAATCTAGGTCAAGTTCTCAACTGGGTCATCTGGGGGTCAAAAACTAGATCACAAGTTCACATTGAAAAAAACCTTGTTAACATTCTAGAGGTCACCTGCTTTACCTAAATGAAACTTGGTCACAATGTTTGTCTGTATAAAATCGAGGTTAAGTTCGTAAATGGGTCATCTGTGGTAAAAAACTAGGTCACATCAAAGAATAACCTTGTTTACACTCTAGAGATCACATTTTTAATGTGATATTAATGACACTTAGCCACAATGTGTAGCTTTATGAAATATAGGTCCAGTTTGCAACTGGGTCATCTGGGGGTCAAAAACTAGGTCACCAGGTCGCTGATTCTGCCTAAACTGCTAGTCATCAGGTGAGCGCTATAGGGCCAATGGCCCTCTTGTTTTATGTTTTATGGTTCAATGAATCGCTGTTTTTAATTTTGAAGAAACAACTTCATTAATCCAAGCTTGTGGTAGTCAATAACATGTCAATAACAAAATTTCATGCAAGAATAATAATAAATAAGTTATATGGTAAAAACACGTGAACACTCATTAGATTGTTAAGTACTCATTATATTGTTTAGTGTACTTTGCTTGCAATACTTACTTCGGTTTGTTGTTCTAGTTGGAACATATACTAGGTCACATATGGTATTCCTCAACCTCGTCCTGGCCTTTGCTAGCCTCTCGAAATCCACCAAATTGTCACAATTATTAGCTGCTAGATGACGTTTCTACTTCATATGTTTCTGGTCGGTCGTCACTTGTTTCCCCTGCAGATTCCACTTCTGTCTTCAGCATCAGTTTAGTGATGGAGTTTTTTTGTTTGCTCAGTGTGTAACCAGCCCATCCTCATTTTCGTTTTATAGTTTGTTTCTCTATAGTCCGCTGATGTGTTCTTTCGTGAAGGTCTTCATTTCTGATTTTGTCTAGCTATGTATTCGTATCTTATGAGATGGATATATACATCTGGGCAGCTGTTTACAAAGACTTCCAATGAGCTATTTGGGGAGGCATTTTGTAGTATTTCAAGTCTCCGATCCATATGACGTTACTGTCATAATGTTGTTGGAAGTGTGGCGTTGCCTAATTCTCCCAGATGGTGTCCAACATGCCTATTACTGTTATTGCCCTGCCAATTCTGTTTTTGTTTGGTGTCTCTGTTCCACCAATAATGTCCGCCTTTGCGACTTCCCAGGAATGTGAAGGCAACTACCTCCACAACGATTTGTGGCGTCAGTTATGTTTGTTTGCATTCAGCACATTGGTCTTCTCAGTGCTTAAATAAATCTTTGTTCCAGCTTTTCTGTTATCTTTTCTTCCACCTGTAAGTGGTTGTATTTTTACTATATAGAACTTTAGCAGGTTAAACAATATAAAAAGATCGGTTTGTGTCACTGTGCATTTTCGTTAACTGTTTCACTCATTGTCTGTGCTCTTTTGAAATTTAAAATGTAAACTTACATAAAGATTGCGAGTTGGGTGTTGCTTTGCTTGCTGTTACACTGGTTATGTTTGACTGATCCGAGTAGGGTGTCAAGTTCAAAATGGTCGCTGTGTAATTTCATTTATATTGTTCATGTTTTTTCTTGTGACTTAGCTTTTTGACAGCTTGGTATTTCGATGTTTTGACAGCTAAAACTGGGACTTTCAGCAGTTTAGTTCATTTTCTTGTTCAGTTGTGTGTTGGGCATTGTGCTGGGTAATTGTGGTATGTGATGGTTTTTTGTTTTCTGTGGTCACGGATATATACACAGACTATGGTATTCTTTGCTGTGGTTCAGTTGAATTCTGCCTTTCCTGTCGTATTTTCTATTATATTTTAGGTTTATAATGTGTTGCTTTTGTGCATATCATGTCATTCTTCATTTTGCGTTAAAATTGTGTTCTGTTATTGCCGAGTGCTGCTTTTCCTCTGCAATTGCATTATCATCTTTTTGTCAAGTGGTTTGGTCATAAATCGTACACGACCCCTTTCAACTGTAATATATCAAGGTTCAATGTAAATATGACCTTACACATGGAGGGCAATTTGGCTGTGATGGGAGAACACAAAAAAGCCATACATATTTTATATTGTACCTTATTCAATTTAGTAGAGTTCATAATAATGTAAAGTGTGTGCTGGGGACAACTGGTCATCAGAACCGTCACTATTTAACATATGCATCTAGAGACAAATGTGATCTCAGTTTTTTATAAATGAATACAAAAATGAACTTTATTATTCTTAAAAAAGAGAGCCTTTAATGTGATCACCCAATTGCAAGGATGTACAATAGGACACAATCAGTAGAATGGCTGAGGTTTTGACTCCATGTGACCCTATATGGAACATGGCCAGGATTTTCATTAGTTCAAAACCCTGCCATGCATATTGCTAATCAGGCTTTTCTTTGATTGGCGTATAGTAACCTAGTTATTGGCTGGCACCAGGTGACTCAGTTGGGCACTAGACTCAGAATTTACCAGGTTTCATGAAGAGTAGGTAACAAATGTTACATAAGCGTGTAACAAGTTTTTTTCTTTTATTTGACCTGGTGACCTTGTCATTACCCTAGATGACACTCCTGCAAATCTGACCTAGGTTTTATAGAGACGAACATTGTGGCCAGTTTTCATGTTGAAAGATCAGATTAAAATTGTGACCTCTTGTGGGTAAATTCCTAGTTTTTTACCCCCAGTTGCAAAATTGACCATAGATACAAACATTGTGACAGAGTTTCGTAGATATGTGAAACCGACAAGAGATGTTTCAGTTTGTGAAACATGTCGGCCTCCATGGCAAATTGGCAGTCAAACAGTAATTTATGTAAAAGACACAGTGACCTTGACCTTTGATCTCAAATTCAGTAGATGTCATCAACCTCAAAATAAGTTTGAATATCCCAGCACCAATTTTTTCTTGAGCCAATAATTGGAAATCATAAGGTCCATTCATTTTCATGTTAAAAGTCATGACAACATTGACCTGCGGACCTCAAAATAAATGATCTACTGTGGCTGATCGATCTCCGTGCAAAGTTTGAGAATACTAGGGCCAAGCGTTGTCAAGTTATTGATTAGTAACCATTCTATAGGTAGGCACACATGTGCAATAAAGAAATATACTATGAGTACTATAAACAACTAGAACATGTTGGTATATACTGTTTTATTTAACCATTCTCTCCAGTGACAAACATATGAACCGATTTCTCTGAATGTATCATCTGTTTAGCTCGATCTGTTCCGACAACTTCGGCCAACCTTAGAGCATCAAACTTAGAATACAACACGGTACATGTTTGATTGTCCATTGTAGCTTTAGTCTTCACATCATTCAACATATTACACATCTCACTATACATGTACGGATATTGTGGTAGCCCGTAAAACACTATGTGACGAATTCCCCGTAAAACAACTCTGTAAAGTAAAGTATTTATTCATTATAACATTATTTTAGTGTCATATCAATGTTTGTTTACATTCGACTGACACAGTGGTGTGGTACTTCAATTTTATCCCTCCAACATACCAATATAAAGGGCCAGCTATTCTTAGTAACTGTAAAATTGCCCCTACCCGAGAAATCAGACAACAATTATGGGATGAAATTAGCCAAGTCATTCAATACTATTTCGGTAAAAATGTGTGTTCTTCCTACATTTTGAACCTTAACTCAATCCTAAATGAAATGGGTTACGGAAAGGGAAACAAACAATACCTTATTTTAAGCCTTAAGTTAACCGACAATAGATATAAGACATGGAATTCCACAAAAAGCAGATTTTCATGTCAGCCAAGCATAATTTGGCAGAAGTGGATATATGCTGTTTTGTAACAGTGGCATTGACCCCACCAGCCTCATGTTCAATCCCAAGTGGCGTTTTTTACACAAGCTACATACACAGCAAGTTCTACCAATAATATCTCATACCTTAGTACATTTGTATAAGTTCTTGAGCAGAATTTAGTTCCAGTGACTTTGACCCCCCCCCCCCCCCCAAGGCCCCACTTTCAATCCCATGTGTAGATTTCACACATTGGTATCTACGCAGCAAGTTTCATAAAAATATCTCATTCCTAACTACAGTTATTTAGCGGAAATACTTCTTCTTATTTTAGAAACAGTGACCTTGACCTCATCGGTCCCACTTTCAATCCCAAACAACCTTTTCACACAAGCTTGCTATGCAGTAAGTTTCAACAAGATATCCCAATGCAAACTAAATGTTTTGAGTGGAAAAATTTTTTTCTTCTATTTTTAGTAACATTGACCTTGACCCCTCCAGCCACACTTTCAATCCAAAGCAGCCTTTTCACATAAGCTACCTACACAGCAAGTTTCATCATGATATCTCATTGCCAATTAAAGTTATTGAGCCGAAATGTTTTTTTTATATTTTTAGTAAAAGTGACCTTGACTCCACTGGCCCCCAATTTTAATCCCAAGCAGCCTTTTCCAATAGCTTACTACACAGCAAGTTTCATCATGACATCTCATTGCCGACTAAAGCTATTGTGCAGAAATGGTTTTTCTATTTTTAGTAACGGTGACCTTGACCTCACTTTCAATCCCAAGCGACCTTTTTACATAAGCTACCTACACAGCAGGTTTCATCATGATATCTCATTCGTAACTTACGTTATCCAACAGACACAAATTGTGGACACCAATCCGCTGCCCACAGAAATCTCCAATTTAATAACCAGGTTTTTTTCCATTCTGGTTCAAATACACTTCTTGAGAAACAAAACACTAAAACACCAAAATGGCAACTCTTGTTTTCCATTGAGAAAACCTCCCTGGTTAAATATAATTACAGTAAAACCTCTCCATAGCAGCCAAGTGTAACGCAACAATCACTCTCAGGAGTGTCAACAGAGCCAAATCGAAAATCTAGAAAATTGTATGTGGCCAACCATTTTTGCCAAACAAGAGGCCTTCAATGACATTGTTTTCATAACTAACTCAGTTTGTATTAAAGAAAATCCTTCAGAGCATACCAAATTTACCATAACTTTGCCTTTTCTTGAGCTAATTTCATCAAATAACTTTTTATTTTATTTAGAAGCCATTGCCCTACCAAGAATGATAAATACGGAATGCCGGACAAATCAGGAAAATTGACACCCCTGCACTCTACAACAACACCTTCAAATTTCCCTAAGCTGATACACGGTCGGGATCCTGGTACACCACTTCTCAGTTCCGTGAGAGCATTGTTCTGTTTTCATATGGCTCTCACGGAACTGGAAACCGATGTAACGCTCGGACAAATTTCATGAGTGTAACATTGGTTTTGAGTTCCGTCAGAGCCGTATGAAAATTGAACAAGTCTCTCACAGAACTGAAAAGCGGTGAATCAAGATTCATACCGTGCGATATTTACTATAAATTTTACACCTGTAGTGCAACAACTCCTGAATGACAGCCAATATTTGCAACTCCCAAAGGGTCACAGTTGCTCTACAGAGGTTATACTGTTAACCAAAATATATTCTCTAACAAGTGTTGCTCTACAGAGGTTATACTCTTACAAGTGTTGCTCTACAGAGGTTGAACTGTAAACCTAAATATATTCTCTAACAAGTGTTGCTCTACAGAGGTTGAACTGTAAACCAAAATTTATTCTCCAACAACAGCCTGTCAGATAGAAATATCTTAAACGCCTACACATAAATCGTAATTGAAAGTCTTGTCATGATTTCACCAGAAAAAACATATATTCTTTGTCATATAAATGCCCATACATCATCATTATCAACATTATTTCATGTAAAATATACTGATACCCCTTGCAGGATAGAATCCAACACACAGTATATAATTATTATCATCATAGCACAGGGCCATTTATCATGTATTTATCATATCAGAAGAAACATTTGGGGTCTAAGTATAGTAAGTTGCTTCATATTTGCAAGATCTTATTTTCAAGAATGTCTCATTTGGAATGTTTATGAATTCTCTGACAAAGGCTCCACAAATGGTATTTACAGAGACTATAGATATAGAGTTATACGTATATAACTGTGACTCATGTAGGTAATCTGTAGTCTCTGGTATTTATGTAATGAGAGTATATTTCGCAGATTTTTGATTTCCAGACAAGCTCAAGTGCAAAAAATAAGGAGATAATGTGTGTTTATTCATGTTTTAATGCTTTTTCTCAAAAATATTTTATTTATATTCAGTGACCAATTCACCTATTAGCTAACCAGTTTTCCTGGACTGTAGAATATTCAGCCAGAAACTTCTCCACATGTGGAAGAAAATTGACATTGTAGTCAAATTTTCATAACAAGGGAATAAAATAAAAAATTGCAAATAATACCCGACATACAGTATAATATTATATTTAGCTTTAAGCCATTTATGTACACAATGCCTAGTTTACTTCCATTTTCTTCTTGAAATGATAATAATGGTGTAGACTGCTACATACAGTGTAGACATTTATAATATAAGTATTAGTTAATTCTACACCAGAATCTCATCTACAGTATTTTATCATTATCTGAAGACAACCAAGTCACGTAATCAGGACATCAGGATACTGCATTATCAAAGCACTCAAATTTAACGCTCAAATTTAAATTCTTATTTATTCTTTAAACAACTGCAAATTGGTGATGGAAATGGTTTGTAGGAGTTCATTAACTGAATCGATATTAGTATTGCAGCTCCATTTACCACACTATAATTGTAAACAAATTATAAAGAATTAAAATATGATCGTAAGTTTACGATTTTCGTAAGTGCTTTGATAAAACAGTACCCGTGACATTGCTTTATCCAATCCCTTTTGGAAAACTGACATCTAAATTTAAGTTATTTTTCATTCTTTAATAAATACATACGGAGGGACATATATGGTTGAAGGGTTCATCACATGAAGCATTATTACTATTGCAGATCTATTTATCACACTTTGTAATTGTAAAAGAATTATAAAGAATTTAAATTTGAACATAAGTTTAAGATTTCTGTAAGTGCTCCGATAAAACAGTACAATGGAGTCAAGTTCATTTGATTAGCGCAATACTTCAAGGGCTTTTTTTCAAAGATAGGGAAAGTGGCCTTCTCTTTTAATTTGGGCAAAATAACTCATGCTTTTTGCAGAGGGGGAAGTAAACACTTGATGTAAATTGAATTTTAGGGGAAAACTGCATGATTTCAAAGAAAATTCCCTAAGGGAAGACACCTGTTAACGGCTCCTCCTATAGAAGGAAAAGAAGCCCTGACCTCAAGTAATGATTTATCTCACAATATCTCACCTTTTATAGAAATGAAATCTCTCTGTATATAACATGTAAGGAACTTTCTTGTGATAAAACAGGTTTCTAGCTGTATTCACTGTTTTCTCTTTGGTATACCTATAATACATACAGGTGATAAATCAATGATATAGTGCAAGGGTTTCACTAGCTTCTGCATCTGAAGGCTCATATTGTTACTTTAGACTAAATTTTACCATTTTCTAGGCAAAATGCCCATGATTTTAAATGAAAATGACCCTTCAAACCAAAAGGGTCAAAATGTGGCTTTTTGGAAATTTCAAGGGTCAAAACCACTACTCCTGGTCAAATGGAACCCCTGATAGTGTGGAGAATTTGACGTGATCCTGACCTTTATGCATGAATATATTACAAGGTTCTTGCATTGAATACATAAATTTACGTAAGCAAATCGTGCAATATCGGTCATGAGATTTATGTTTTACAACACCTCGGGTTTCTTTGTAATGTTCCCCCCTTATGAAAACATACAATCAGGGTTATAAATACAGGCATGATATCAGCTGTTAAATTATGCTAATAGAAGGTCTAGGACCGAGTCAAAGTCCCTGTGCTAAAACAATATAATTTACAACATTATTATACAAGACGTGTAGGGATATTGTCCTTCCACATCAGCATTCATTTTTCTGCGGTGTTTTAGTAAAAACAAGTTGCTTTTTCAGCATACTCTTGTTTCTACAACTCTAGACATTGTTCAGATGCAAGTCATATTCAGGCAAATTGCAAAGAAAAGTTACACGGACCAACCAACCAACTGACTTTAAACATGACTCTAATATAGCCCCGATATACTTTGTATCTGGGGATATTTTACTTGAGATTTTTTGTGGATTTTTTTTAATCTGGCCACAGGTAAAAAGCATTTAACAATTTAATGTGAACACTTATACTGTTTTACAGTTAACATACAGGTACACTTACTCGCAAACTTGAACATAGTTGATTTCTTCTCTTTGAAAATAGTTTCTCAGTCGAACAAAGTCAAAGTATGACGGTATAAATACAAGAGTTTGAGTCATTCCAGCGTTGGAATTGTGTGGCAAAATCTGAAAATACAGTGAAATATGGTCAAGAAAAAGTAAAATATTCAATGGACCATCCAAATGGTGTATGAGACATAAGGGATCAATTATGAGTTGTCAATTGATATAAACTTTTATCACATAACATGCGGTCCAGGAGTGCCGTAAAGCCGTGACGTAAATATCGTTCGGCACTCACAGACCGTGCAATAAATATTTAAATTAGCTTGACGTGACGTTAGCCAATCAATGCATTGATCCGTCACTTATGTCAGGATAATATCAATGTCACCATGACGTCGCGCTCATTGTACCGCTAAATTTTGGCTGAAACATATGCAGCGCACATCATCCTCTGTACAATATTGAGCGTTTTCTAAGGTTATGTGATAAATAGAATCTTACATTCGTGCTCATTACATACGAGTTTTATTAAACTCGTCGACAAAAACAATATGACACTCGGCAAAGCCTCGTGTCATATCATTTTGTCCACTCGTTTAATAAAACTCGTATGTAATGAGCACTCATGCAAGATCCTCTATATATTACACCAGTTCAGAAAATTGTATTAAGGGAACCTCTGGCAGGCTTAATAATATTTAATGAATGAGTTTAATATAAGTTTTATCAATTGACAATGAGTGTCAGATTCTTTTTATCATGACATTAATAACACGAAAATACCTATCTTTCTGTTGCAAAAGAGACTTCTTTATAGGAGATTAAGTGACGTCATTTTAACGTGGAAGGTCATGTGATAAATTTATACCTCAACTTCTACATTTTAGTGCCATTAAGCACAAGGTATAGCACAGAGAATTTGACATGATCCTGACCTTTATGCATGAATATATTACAAGGTAATTGCATTGAATACATAAATTTCCGCGAGCAAATCGTGCAATATCGGTTCTTTAGATTTGTTTTGGTATCACACCTCGAGCGTGTTCATGATACTCTCTGCTTATGAAATACTCTCTGCTTACGAAAACATACAGCCGGTGTCATAATTATAGACAATATATCAGCTGTTAAATTATGCTAATTTAAAGGTCGAGAGTCGTGTCAAATTCTCTGGACTATAACCATTGTTTAACAAGTTTGCAGATCATCAACTAACTATAACAGAAGGGAGCTTTTATAGGATTTTAATTTATCACACAAACACCCCTACACAAATGCTTGACTTTCTCAACTGACACTACCAGCATTGAGCAATCAGACAGTTCAACTACAAAAATACATTTTTTATTACTAGTTGAAGCACATACTTAATTAAAACACCATAAACGAAAGGATTTTCACTGTTTATTTTGTTAACCCGTAACAAATTGGCTACCTTAGTGGGCTAACATTATCATGAATCATTTCTTTAAATCTTGTCTTTTCGTCAATTTTTACAAAACATGTGAGAGAAAAAACCAAGACGAATAAAACTCACTTTTTTGACAAATAAATCAAATCTGTCATCAGGTAAATTACTATAGGAAGCACAGTCTACTCTATGAAACACCTGCAAAAATAAAAAAAAACAGACAAATTAAGAGACATAGAATTACTTGAGCTATAATGCAGTGCCTATTATGTCAATTTATGCTGTTTTTATCAGGTTTAACGCCTCTCAAAGGTCAGTGACACACATCAACAAGTTGGCATACAGAAATCCACCTCTGTCTATATACAGTAACCACTTGTCACAAGCTTAAAGGAGAAAGAATCACAGTTATGCTATCAGCACTAGGTTAACTTTGAAATGGTTATGTTTGCTTGCTTTCATAAAGTTTTACAACTGTTCAGACAAATGACAATATACAACAGACAGTGTAGTGGCCTCCGTAGCTCAATGGGTAGCGTGCTTGTTGTCTACTCTGGCGACCCGGGTTCAATTTCTGGTGGAGGCATACATATGCCTGCCATATTTCAGCAGAAAGCTGACTGGCAAATAAAGGCTATGCTCGGCATTTAAATTATCATCATCGTGTCGGAACCAAGAACCACATTTCAAACCCAGATCTACTGAATGTGAAGAGGCAAGCAGACTCAATACAGAGATATAATGTGTGAGATTTACTACAGTCAAACCAGTGTTAAGACCACCTGAAAACAATGGCCTATCTACTATTACAAAACCTTTTTATCTCCCATCAGACCATTTTCAATAATACTGAACATTTTATGAGAGGCCACCTGTCCATTGGCCTATACAACTAGGCTGTTCTTTGGATCATGTTATGGCCTGGTTCCTGACTCAATGTTACAGTAGTAGTACAGTAAGAGTACTGTAATATTGGGTACCGGAACCAGACTACAACATGTTCCACAAAACATCCCAGTCAAAAAGGCCTAATGTATCTTACTGATCAGAATAGAAAGGTATGAGTGTAGTTGGATACATAATATACTGGGCGTCACTGAAAAGTTACCACTTATATATACCTCTGTATTTTGTATACAATATGACCAATCGGTACAAAAGTTTTATAGTGTGTGCATTTGAATATTGTAAATAGGATAACTGTGACACAGTAAGGTCAAAACATAGTTATGTTTGGATTTTAACACAGTGTGATGTGAATTTTAAAATATAAGAGTCAAAGGGGTGGTAACTTTTCATTGACGCTGAGTATATATGTATGTTACCTGTGGGAGCTGAGCAGCTATCTGACATATTGTACCATTGCTAGGCAACTTCAGTATCTCAACTTTCCCCGCATAATCTAATACATAAGTTATGGAGAAATACAACGCAGAACATAAATGTTAAAGGTGATGGCGACCTTGACCTTTGACTTCTGACCTCAAAATCAATAGTATCCCTGATTCTCGTATTGTGGTGCTTTCTCGTATTTCCGGCAAGCATCATAACTTCGTTTCTGAGTTATGATTTTGAATTATTTTGATAGTTGTAACAGATATTAGTTGATTTTCACAAAAAATGCATCAGATTTGGGCACCAAAGGAAATTTTTCGAAAAACCAAAAAAATGGCGAACATTTCAAAAAAGGGAAACAACCCATATTATTCTTGCTCAAACATTTTTTTCACTGTTTGTGTTTTCAATCACAAATGAGAATTTACATGTGTGGCTGAAGGACAATACTACAAATTGGGCCCCATATAAAGTTTGTAAGAGTACCAGTCGAGGCACAATACGAAAAAGACAATAATACGAGAAAGTGCTCTTGAACTATAGAGGTCACGTGATATGATGCTAAAAATAGACCATTCAAATTATTGTTTTGGTGTTTTTGTTGGTTGTATGTTTTGCTTAAGCGGTTAAGTCATATTTTCCTCTAATTAAAATAATTCAAAAACTTTTTTAAAACTCTTCAAAATAAGTTTTGTGCTTAGATGCCCGGTTATACGGAACAACAGGATATCATTTACTGATGATGATTTACCTTCCAATTAAAATCATAGGCCCAATTGTTGAGTTATTGAATGGAAATTATTTGATCTACTGTAAACCAATTTACTTTCGCAAATACTAACTGTTGCATTTTGCTAATATTCGGCATATTCATGAATACAAATTTTAGCATTTTTAAGTTTCCCGCAATGTCCATATTTAAAATGTTTTAGCACTTTCGTGGCAACCTAATTTCACGAAATTTTACCTCTCGCGAACTCCACAAAATTAAATTCTTGGTTTACAGTATTCATTCATGTTAAAGGTAACATCTTGAAATTAAACCATTCCTACATTGATACATCAAATCATGCTCCTATCTGTTTCTCCAAATCACAAAATCATTTTCCAACAATGGAGGGGAGACAATCCAATTTCAGAAATGGACTTATCAAATCATCTTATCAAGGGAAATCATCATAAAATTATGACAAAGTGTACATATGCTAGCTGATCTCTAATCAGAATAGTATAGAATGCATGGAGTCTAGGGTTAATACGTATACCATGTAGAACAATTGATGAGACATTGCAAGATAGAAGGATACTGTGACATTGTTTATTGTACAGTGCCGTAACCTCGGGGATGTGAACAGATCGGAAGATCAAACTCTGTCGGTAGTACTTGGACCTGAAATATGAACAGAACAATAAAATCATGATACAATAGCATCTGTGGTATATAACTTGTAAATTCATTGATGATTTAGTGAAACAAAATTTGATCTTTCGTAGGTCAACATTGACAATTATGCCCTATTTATTTCTAAGCAGATGAGACAGTTAATATAAACTATATAAAATAGCACCTGTGGTATATGACTTGTAAATTCATTGATGAGTTAGTGGAATAAAATACTGTAAAATCAAATTGTTGGGATTTGATTTCAAGGTTGAGGTCATCCACGAAATTTAATCCCCCACGAATATTAATGATTTTACAGTATGGTCTTTCATAGGCCAACATCCACAATTATCCTCTGTTTATGTGTAAGCAGTTGAGATAGTTAATACAAACTATGAACATTACTTGACTTCAAAAAAATTGTTGCTTAACAGTTTGACAAAAAGTGTTCTTTAATATGTACAATAATTAAACATTGCTTTTTCCATACAGACATAAAACTTATATATAATGCCAGAAGGCAATGTTCTTTGCAGATTATGCCAATAAACTTTTAACTTTGTTTGTTGCCATCACTAAGGTTAATCACACATTTCTAAGAAGATTGAAATGCCAACTTGGTGCTGTAAATTCGTTCCTTGTGAACTTACCATCCATTGAGTGTCCACATTCGAACTCTGGAGAAATCTACACCATGTGCTTCCTGGGGTTGTAGGTGTAGATGTTTCACTATGTGCTACAAGTAACAAGGAAACAAGGTTTGATAAGGAAACAAGGTTTGATATTGTTTTCAAAATATGTTATAAGTCCCTTTGTCAACAGTTTTTTTGTCAAACAGAGACTACCCAGTCGCTTTATTATGACAGCAGGCTAACCAGCAGATACCTGGAACTAACTATGCCGAGTGTCAAACAGTACCATTTGTAATGACCTTGGTTTGTCGCAGCCAGGGACCTTTGAAGCAGATGCTCTATCACTAAGCTATCATGGTTGATAGATAATGTTACAAGAAAAACATCTTCATTAAACCTAGTTTTTTTTATCTCATTAAAAAACAGAAAATCAATTCTTTGTTGATGTTTTTTAACACTGTTTCTAAATAGTTTTTCGTTTTTACAATACAAACGATTCACCTCGTCAATTTTCCTGGACTGAATCCTAACCAGTATTAACTTACCCTTCCACAAGGAGCCATCAACTTCTCCACATGTGGAGGAAAAATCAAAATTATGGTCAAATTTTCATGTAAAACATTACATGCACGTTCAGGAATCAAACGCACATTTCCAGGTTACAAATCAAGCATTCTAACCACTGGACAACATCTGCGTATTATCTAGTTAAAACACAGAAAATCTCCAACCATGACTAGGTTATAGTGATCTTGGCTGGTATTCACAAAGCATCTTAATTGAAAACTTAAATATTTGCACCGCTCATATTTCCCGCAAATCGAAGAATAACCCATGTTTTCTTACAGATTATAGTAGCTGTTTACATAATGCTTCTTAAATATGTAAACAAATATTTGTATAGATTGTTTAGCTGATAAGCTAAAGTAAATTTCAAGACTTAAATTTTAAGTTTTCTACCAAGATGCTAGGTGAATACTACCCCTTGACTTGTAGACCTCAAAAATCAATTGGGTGCATCTGTTAGTCATGACCACCCTCTCTAACATGTTCCATTACAAACAGACACACGAAAAAAACATTCACTTACCAAGACATGGTCCCAGTTCTGCATCATCAAGATATCTGCCTGATCTATAATTAACATTTCTATCGAGTTCAGGAAATCATAGTCTCGTTCTTTATCCCTGGAATCATAAAATTACATAACATTTAACGAAACTAGAAGGGTTTATGACACAAAACGCACGTCTCCTACAAAGGGCTGTAACTCTGGCAATATTCATCTGCCCTCAAATTCCTGACAATATGGACAACTAGGCTTAGTACCAAGTATTCATGTGAAGTTTCATTGAAACAGGACAAGAGGTAATGAGAACAAATTCAGACAAACTTTGTGACATCCATCCAGAAGACATCCAGCATAAAATCAATATGTGCCACCACTACATGTGGGAGACGTAAATACAGGTTTTCAAACAGAAGTCATAACTCTGATGCATCTTGGTCCCAGAAAAACCAAAACATCAGGTGAACTACTTCACATACTGATAAATATTCCTGAGAAGTTTCTTGATCACAGAGAATAAGTGGCCATCGTGGTGGCATGATGGTCGAGTGGATTTAACTCTGGACTACAGATTGTGTGGTCCTTGGTTCAATTCCTGACCGGAGCACTTAGTCACTTCTGATAGCTTTTCAGTGTTTTCCACCCAACTATAAATGAAGTGGTTTCTAACCCAGAGGTAGTCTCGCATGTATCAGTACTGTACACCAGGCACATTAAAGAACCAAGGTGACTATTCAAAAAGAGCTAGGGCAAGGCGCACACCAACTGTCTCATCCCTCGAAGTTCGAGGTCATTGGTCAGTTAGGGGTGGAACCGGATGACCACCCATTTACAACTGTCTCATTCAAATGTAAACAAACATCTCAAAACTAACAACTCACCCTTCTGAACCAACAAGAGTTCTCAAGCCAAGTGGAGAGGCCATGATGATATCGGTTGAGTAGAATTTAGTGTATAGCTTCAGTGTCTTCTTTGAAACACTCAAACCAATACGGAAATGGTCATCTATATGGCCTGCAAATGTGTCGGTAAAATCCTCTGAAACAAGAAATGAAACTCACTTAAAATAGCTAAATACCATACAAGGGCATTTGTTTGTTTGTTTGCTTTTTTGTCTGTTTGTTTGTTTGTTCTGATTAAACGCCGTTTCTTAACAATTTTTCAGTGATAAAACGCAGGCAATTCATCTATTAGTAACCAGTTTTCGTGGACTGTATATTAACCAGTACTAACTTACTTCTCAACAAGGAACCAGGAAGAAAATCACCATTGTTTTTTATGGAAGGTATGACCTGACACAGCCAAGATTCAAACCCAGATCACCTGGTTACAAGTCAGGGTACTAACCATTGGACCATGGCCAGTTGGCCACTGCTCCTACTGTATAATCATGCACAGATTTCCTCTAAAACCATAGTGGGAGCCTGACAGATCATGTCAGAATCATAATCAGTTACATGTGTTAAGTAGTAGAAGAACTTACGAGGTTTATATCCTGTTTTAGGTTCATCTTCTGGAGCAAGGCCATACTCCTTAAAGAATCTTTTCTTGTTAGCAACAAATCCCTGTATAAGAAATAGACATGTATATAAAATCTAGGGATCCATCTGAGGTAAAATGCTTAACCCTGAAAATAAGATACATGTCTGTTTCCGGTGTCATAAGCACACATTCCTACCCCAATACTGTTTCAAACATTTAACATCGTTAAAATTCAGCTTATAACATTTAAAACGACAATAACTTTGTCATTGCTTTGAATTTCTTTCTAGGCCAGCTAGTCTGGATTTCCAGATTATTCCTACATTATAGGACCCCTGACGAGTTAAGAGTGAATACATACATACCTGATCATTGGGGTTCAACAGTTGTATAAAGGTGTTAACTACTCTCTTCGCAGAATCACGGAAAGGTAAAATCATCAACACTTTAGGTCTCGTCAAGCCTTGGTCACGGTATTCTCTGTTGAAATAATACAAACCACATGATTGAAATAATGTCAGTCAAAGTTGCTGGTCAAACAATATAATCAGCCAAAATTCGTAATAATATTATCTTGAATAAAATTACAATTTATTTCAAACAAAATCAACAGTAACAAGGAATTAAGAATTGCAAGCAATACAGAAGTCCACTACCGGTTTGAAGCCATTTTCAATGTTTCTGTTGCCATAGCAACCACAATTTTTGTCAGAATCAAAATATTTAGATGTGCATAATCCCCTGATTGCCCCCTATTCACATATGAAGTTTCATAAACCTAGCTTGGAAACTCTTTGAGTTATGTCAGGATCCAGATTTGGGCATATTTTCACTCTTTCTGTCGCCATAGCAACCACAATTTTTTCAGAATCAAAATATTTTTTAACTTGCATAATCCCCTTATTGCCACCTATCCACATACTAAGTTTTATAAACCTAGCTTGGAAACTGTTTGAGTTATGTCAGGATCCAGATTTTTTGACGGACTGACTGACGGAATGACTGAAAAGAGCATATCATCTAAATTTCTCACCTCTGAAAATAATGATGGAAAATTAGAAGGGTTTAGGACACAAAAATGCATGTCTCCCACAAATGACCATAACACCAGCAAACATTACCCAGCCTAAAATTCTTTACAATAGCACAACTAAGCTTGGCACCAAGCATTCATATGAAGTTTCAATAAAATCTGACCTGTGGTTAGGAGAACAAGAGTGGAAAAACTTTGTGACACAGCACAGATTCATGTCTCCCCTACCATATGTGGGTGATATAATAAGCATACAATCAAAGAGAGATAATAATTAAATATTAACTTACTCATCCACTCCAAGTTGTCCCCCTTTCTGTTTAATCTTTGTATTGTGTGCTATCACTCTTTTTCTTGTTCTGAAAAACAATATTTCAAAACAATTTACAAAACAAACATGCAGAGTGGCCAAAATACTAGAAGGTTTTTGGACAAATTTGTATGTATAATTCTAGCGAAAATATCCAGACAAAAAGTCCTGATCAAGTGCCATGGTTACCTTGATCTTGAATCTACTGACCTAAAAATCAATAAGGGCCATCTGCTGGTCACAACAAACCTGTCTTACTACCTAACCATGGAGGGAACACAAATAATATTTTATTTAAGGTCCGAAAGGGGATAATAATCTTGGACTTATCTCAAGCCTAAATATTACCTTGTTGAATGTCATATTTTATGACATCATAATGTAGTTTATGTTGTTTACATATTTCTACATAATGATATTCCTGGAGAAGACTAAATATAGTCAGAATTTTTAATACCAGCTGGAGTTTGTGTTGTATTTACCAATTCTTGTTGAACAGAGAAATCCAAAATTTCACTTTCTAAAGAAGCAACCAAGAGAAACAGTGCCCAGTAAACTTTTACCGAAACACCATCTTAAAATTCAGGTTTCATAACAGGAAGACAACAATGAACAGGCATGTTGTACTTACTTCAATATATGATTCAGAGCATGAAGACAATATACAAGTCTAATCTCCTCTCCATTTTTAAATGTTCTATCTGAATATAATAAATCCTGAAAGAAACAAGAAATATCACTGAGTGTGATGAATACCTTCAGATACTGCTTGACACAGTCACTGCACTGTGCTCTGACAATAATTAT
The DNA here is from genome assembly GCA_947247005.1 of Spisula solida. NCBI lineage: Eukaryota > Metazoa > Mollusca > Bivalvia > Venerida > Mactridae > Spisula > Spisula solida. The sequence continues at coordinate 57,873,812 of OX365945.1, forward strand.
GCACAACAAGACTTCGTAATTATAAATAATGCAAACTTTCATTGAAATCCAACCATGATTACAGATGAAAAGTGCAGACAAAAAGATTATTTTAAAACTTATAAGTGTAAAACTTAAAGGGCCATAACTCCCTTAAAATCGATCCAGGACCGACCGACCAACCAACCAACCGACCTCAACCATGACTCCAATACAGCTCCATATACTATGTATCTGGCGGTGTAATAACATAAGAATCAAAGTATTGAATAAGATCCGGAAATGATGCATGAAATAATGTACAACCTCTCTAAAGCAACACCCATTGGGAAACACAAATTTTAGTTGCTATTGAAAATAAAACATAATAGTGTTACTTCTGAAACAAAATTATAGTGTTGCTATGGAGAGGTTGTGGCTCAAGGAATTGTGGCTCTAGAGAGGGTTTATAGATGTTTTATATGAAGGTTTCAATCCACAACTGGTATGTAATGGATACTGTTAAATATACGCTTGCATGCCGACACTATGCACCAATCCCAAAGCATTTTACAATCCTAGCTGAGATTTATTCAAACCAGTCTTGAAATTTGACAAACTCTGCATATTATTTTTATTTTGCGATACCGTAATTTGAATCTAGTCACACATAAAAGTTATCTCAAAGACTTGTAACAACATTTGAGTTGAAAATTTATGACATTTCATACAAATGAAAGCCATTTTTCATATAAATTTTGTAATGTTTTTGTTTGCATCCAAAAAATAGAAAAGTGGCATTGTTACTTTAACACATTGTTCTATTTTGTAATTTTGTAATTAGATATGTTTCTAATTAGTTCACCAATTAATGTGTACAATATATAACCCATACCTGGTAGTTGTTCATCACAGAAAATAGTCCACTCTGTAATGGTGTTAGACCATCTGAAGTAAATGTATACAGCACTTAACTTATAGCTCACAATCAAATAGCATTTCATTCATAAGCATTATTCATGCAATGTAACACTATATTTAATTCATTTCAAATTATTATTTTATTTTAGTTTAATGAATTTTATTAATTTATAAAAGTGTGCCTATCCATTTAGTCGAATTGGTTGAATGCTCTTAAGTGTCACCCTGTTAAAAAACTACTAATGTTTTTACATTGATCTCAAAGAATGGATTTCAGTGGATTCCCACAATAAAATAATAGTTGAACATTGAAGTTTACCTGTCTGCACACCACATAGTTTCTCATTAGCTGCACTAAGGTTCATCTTTAATGACTGCTTTACCTAAAATAACAAACAGAATTAACACATTTATTTACTTATGATGCAGCAACACAAGCAATTAATCCGAGACAAGAGAAGTGTTTTTTCTATTAAGTAAAGCATTTGTAGGGATTGGGCCTAGAGGAAGGGCACACGCTCCAGGATCCAGAGGTCCCGTATTTGATCCCCGTCTGTGTCACTGCTTAATTTCTCTGAGCAAGAATAATCCACAATGCTCCACTCGACCAAAATGTAAAATGGAACCTGTGAGGGCTGTGTATGTACATGTTTGATAATCCTGGGCACTGTACCTTGATGTCGGCTGCATACCAACCAGGAGAGAAATGGTCTTTCCAAGGAGACTCGAACACATGGTTCCTCAGGTAGCCCAATGGCAACGGGAAGTAAAAATGTCAAATGGAGGGGGTCCTAAGATTCAAATTGGATGAAGAACACATTTTTTATCTTTATTTGGAATATTGTAATAACTACTAGTAAACGAAAGCATAAAATAGGGAAATTCCATGAAAATCATGTTTCAAACAATGGTCATAACTCCGCCCAGCACAAGTTACAAAATGTACATACTAATAAATATTTCCTGTCAAGTATAAGGACTTCAGTAACAGCTGTTTTGGACCAACAAGAATTCAGCTATATATTATGTAGACACATTATCTGGACACGGGCAAACCACCTGTGCTGAGTGTCATTTCAGGGAGATATACCAGTGCTATTTTAAAAGACATTGGCATACCTTGGCATGAGATTGAATCCTAGACCTCTCGAACTCGAAGAAAACATTCTATCACTAGGTTAATGTGGCAGATTAGCTTTCCATCACTGATATGTGAACTATATTTTAAATTTCAGAGTGACATTTTCAAATTTTGCTATACAAACAAACTTACATGGAGTTTAGTTAAATCTTTCTCTTTTCTGTGTGGGATTTTTTGCTTCAATTTGTCATTGGGCCATTGATAAACAGTTTGTCCTAGACCATGTATCTGAAATAAGTTTTACCATAGAAATAATACAGACACGTTTGTATACTGTGTAACCTGTCTGTAGCAGCCAATCTCAAGTTATCTCTTTATATAAAGCAGAGCAAAAATATTTTTATTCTATCGATGGCTAACAAGCGAATTCAAATAAGATCTAAAAATTTCACTATAATTTCTTTGTAAACTGACCAACGCCTTTACGTTGTTGCCACTGACTGCGTAGGCAATATGTTATTTGGTTATTTTGTTACAAATGAAAATATTGATGTCCTATTAGAATAAGAAATGAGCTATAGCACTAACCTGTATTGTTTCTCTCTGACATTTCTTACATCCACTTAAATCTTCCACTACATTATCCTCAAGGTCCGTCTCAAAACGTTTGGTAAATGGGTCTACAAAATATATAAACATTCTGTGTTGTTTATATGTTGTCTGTGCTCGGCTGTTTCAATTGAGTGCTGCCTTTTCAGTCCAATTCTTTACTATCTTTTGCAATTTTGTATTCCAGTAAAAAATACTACTTGTACACTTTTACCTACTGATAAGCATTGATGTTGTTTATTGTATATGTAGGATAGCTGATTTGACATAAAATCTATTGTGTCATGTCTATGATATGGTTAAAGACTGTAAGACAGAAATCCTGTGTTATAAATATAATGTTACCTGACTCATTGAGTGTTTCATCATCCTCATCATCATCGTCAAAACCAGGAATAATTTCATCATCATCATCAGTATCATCATCTGACCCACTTTCATCATCCTCTAACTCACCATCATCATCACTACCATCATCATCATCGTCATCACTTTGGTCTACATCAAGTGCTTCTGATTTATCATTCCCAATACCGGTGTCACTTTCATCACCGGATTCCTGTGCCATAAAATTCAATAATAAAATCAGTAACAACTTTCGAAATTTATTGACAACATCACATTATTTAGAAAACTCCTTCCCTTTGTCAGTTTGATTTATATACTAATCCCTAAAATAGCATACCAAAATTAAATCTGCTTAAATTAGGACCCCCATACACTCCTTTATTCAGTTTTATAAAAAGTACAGAAGTCCATAAGAACCATTTAGGAGGAACAAAATAGAGTTGAAAAGTATTGAGTACAAAAACAGGGTTAAAACTTTTTGAAATGAAATAAGATTGATACTCATAAGTACTGACTAACAAATCATTTTGAGCATGAATATGGGGTTATGAGCTGGTTGGTAACCCAGAAGTAGTCTCGTAGGTATCAGTGCTATACACCAAGCAGGTTATAGAACCAAGGAGTCTATGCAGAAAGATCTAGGCTGTGCCTGGATTCCTTTGATCACACAACTGACACTTATCTAGAAGCTGAAGGTCATTGGCCAATCTGACCAGAAAAAAGCAAATGTCCACTCACTTACCACTGCCTCTGTCGATCAGAAACAAACAAACAAGCAAACAAACACAAGCAAACAAACAAACAAGCATAAATATAACTTACATCATCAATAGTATCCTCTACAATTTCAGCATCAAGAGATTCTGAGTCACTTTCTTCATCAGAATCTGAAAGAATATCAAAGTACAATTTGCTGAAAATATTTCAGGGAATAAACTGCCCCTAGGCTAATATCAAACATCTCAATTCAAGCTGAATTTTAGCTCAATTTGTGTTGTATATCTTTGAGCTATTAATTTCCATGCAAGATCAGGTAAAAAAATAGGTATCAAAAGACTAAATTATAGTGAGGAGGTTAGTACCGCAAACATTCAAGAGCTCTAATTTGGATTTGCTCTCAACTCTGATTAAAAATTATTTTAACAAAATATCATTGGAGCCAAGATTTCTCCATGGCTTTCTACAGGAAAAACTGAGAAGACAAAAATTGATTTTGCAGACGTGAAAACATTCATGTGCGCTATACGTTGTACATGCTTCATTCATACAGCGGTATAAAAATTTACAAGAAATTTGCACAAATTAAGAGCTCAAATTGCAAGGCCACTTGCACTGCCACATAGAATTCTATTATCAATTCACTCAGTTTAATTACTCGGTGAAAGCAGATCAAAGGGAATATTGAGTCAGTCAGGGTTCCCACAAATATTCTGACAAAATTACCTGACTTTTCCCTGATTTTTCACATAGCAGTTTTCCCCGACTTTGTTTATTACCTTTATGTGTCTGTGGACCAGATTTGGATGTTAACGTTTGAACCAGTTGTTGGTACGGGTTATTGATCTCCTCATCAGATGACACGTCGGGGTCTGATGCTGCAGCCTGAAACAGAAAACTAGTTTGGTTAGCTTATACACAAACCCTCCTCGTTGAGGACATGTCGGCAACTGATACTGCAGCCTGTACCAAGAAATACCAGTAGTCAGATTGTCTTAAACACAAACTTGGAGCTGGCAGCAAAATGAAAATATGTTTTACGATGAACTGACCAATGAGCATCAAGTATACATCAACGAGAACCCAGCCAGTCAGTGAGAACACGTTTTACATAGAACCGACCAATAAGATTGGAGTACATTTTATCTGATATTCAAACCTTGAGCTGGCTAGCCAATGAAAACAGGTTTTACAAACAATTGACCAATAAGCATCAAGTACACTATATCTTAGAACCTTGAGCTGGTGTAAGCCAATGAAAATGTGTTTTACAATCAACTGACCAAAAGCCATCAAGTACACTTAATCTCAGAACATTGAGCTGGTTAGCCAATGAAAAAAGGTTTTACAAACAATTGACCAATAAGCATCAAGTACTCTTTATCTCTGCACCTTGAACTGGCTAGCCAATAAAAGCATGCTTTACAATCAACTGATCAATCAGCAACGAGTACTCTTTATCTCTGAACCTCCATATATTCCGTCAAACCCTCATAGAACTACAAATTGTCAAAAACCACAACACCTAATTAGCAATGACCTTGCTTGTAAGAATTTTTAAGTCTGCCAACAATGTACAAGTAAAACTGATGTAAATATTGAAGCCAGTAGCAAATTGATGGTTGTTCCACGCCAGTAAAAACATCCAAAAATAGAGAGATGATTACAAGGTTTCTGTGACCTGACAGTGTTTCATTAACTCTGAGGTGATCAGTCAATGAAAAACAACTTAAGTAAAAAGCCAATACCTCATCTGCTAGACACATGTTGGCATAGATACGTTGGCATAGATACGTTGGCATAGATACACGTTGGCATAGATACATGTTGGCATAGATACATGATGGCACAGATACATGTTGACATAGATACATGTTGGCATAGATACATGTTGGCACAGATCTGAGGGAACATGTCGTAAAAAATAATCATGTGTTAACATTCAGTACAACAAATTTATCAAACAGTATAACTATCAAGTGCTGCCTGGTAAGGCCAGTATAAAATCCAAATTGTGATCCTCATGGTTGAACAGGCTGAAAGGTTATTTTTTCCTCAACATATAGACATTTTTGGTAAAATTGGTGAGTATTCAGTATTTAAACTTATCAAAATGACACGCAAGAATCAGCCCAAACAAAAACCCCAGATAACGATGCTTTGATGACAAACAATTACTTCCCAATTAAAACGATTCCAAGTTTGTATAACATATAATGCACACAATGTAATCACTTGCATGGAGACATTTTTAATTAAGCATATAATGGATAGAGTTAACAGACTACTAACATTAACCAGAGAGATCAGGTCTGACAATAACTGCTCCACATAATGGGAACTGACTGATCCCCGTCACATGGGACAATTAATAGTAGCTTTATTCGGTTCAACCCTGACTAGCCTTGTACTATACAATGCCAATATAGTTCATGGATGCAACAAACTGTCGACTTGTTATTAAATTTGTCTGTACTGAACATATGCACATCTGCAGTTCATTGTACCCGGTACTTTTCTGACCACTAGCCATTACAGTACATTGGGCCAAAAATAAATTATTGTTTGATTCCCCTTCCCGACCCTGGCTAATTAGGGCTGGGTAGGTAGGTAGGTAGGTAGAAATATTTTTATATTGTCAATAACTTTTGTTTTGCCTCTGCACTTAACTAGTTCGACTGTTTTCATTGATATTAATTTTGAATACATTGTGACATTCACACTTCATTTTTTCATACTATTTTTTTTATAAAATAAAATAAAAAATTTCCGAGGGTGAAAAAAAATATTTCGGGTAGGGGACGTTTTGCTTGGGTAGGTTGGGAAGGGGAAACAAACAATACTTTATTTTTGGTCTTGTAGTTCCTGTCACACCAGGTCATGCCCTTCCATTAAAATTCGACCACAATGTTGATTTTCTTCCAGACCATATACAGAAAACTCAGTTATTGGTACCTTGGGGAATGGTTAGTAGCAATGCAATGATAGGATACAGTCCAGGAAAACAGTTTTATAATAACATGGGAATCAGCTGTGGTTTATAAGGAAAACAAGAGATGTTTGTAAAACACATGTGCCTCATGTCAAGGCCAATAGTCAGAAATGGTAAAGGTCACATTGACCTTGACCTTTGACATACTGACCTCAAACTCAATAGGGGCAATCTACTATTGATGAACAACCTCCATGTAAAGTCTGAGGATCCTAGGGTCAAGTATTCTTGAGTTATTGAACAGAAACCATTTGGTCTCCCGGCAGACCGACCAACCCAAAGACGGACGGACCCACATGATTGTGCACAGCAATATACCCTTAACATAACTTTTATTTTCAGAAAAGTTAATTCTTTCTAGTGCAGCAAATCTCTGGTTTATTTCGGATTAATTTAGTAGAAGCCTTGACAAATACAAACTAACCTCTTCCTGGTTTTCATCATCTTCCACATCATCAATCACATCTTTACCGCTGGAAATGATAAAATAGGTCATGTGACAATCATGTGACAAATACCAGTACATGGAATCATGCAAACACGTACATGCAATATGTCACCTTGATTACAGTTTGTCATACACACTGCCTACACACTAATGTATTATTCACAGGAACCTAGTTTTTGTTATTGTTGTAAAAAAATGACTTGAAACATGCTCACAAAAAAGGGGGAAAAAACTCGTTTGGGTATATGAAGAATTACTGAAATGCTGATAGCCTGATACTGTACATACAAACATCATTGAACTATAGTAAAGTTCTACTAAACCAGGCATATTATGGTGGTTTGTTCTTAATTGTCAATCAGGCTATTTCGGTTCAATTCTGGCAGAAAAACTGCTTTTTTGCCCATGTTTTTAAGGGATTTGTTTCTTTTTTGCTTATTTTTGATCGACCGATACGGTTTTAAGTGTATGGTAATTTGTTATTACCCAGCCAGATTGGCTAATGACGTTTGACTTTGAGGGAAGAGACATTTGTGTGGTACAAGTGATCCAGGTGCGCTACCCTAGCTCTTTCTGGATCAACACCTTGGTTCTTTAACATGCTTGGTGAACAGCACCGATACACACGTCACTACCTCTGGTTTACCAACCAGTTCATCTCTAGTTGGATTCTAATTCAGAAATGACCAATGACACAGCAGAGAATCGAATCAGGGACCTTTCAATGCATAGTCAAGAGCAGTATCCACTTGACCACCATGACACACTTTTAAAGAGATGAAAACTATGTGTCAAGTATTGTTTTGTGCATTACCAAGCCTGACAAAGTCAACAATAAAATATTTGAAGCGTCACATGAAAACTTTCTTTTCAACAACGAAGACTATTTTTTATTCAAACCATTAGTCTGCTGAATGATAAGAGACAATGTGTCTGGAACTTCTGGAAAAATACCCAAATGTGACTAAAAATAGACATACATGTAATTTTCATGGTACATGTAGGTCACCAACCAAGGTTGATTAGAATTAATTAAGTTGGCCAAAATACTTCAAAGTTGGCTAAAAATACTTCCAGATATATTAGCATTCACAAACAACCCAGTGACATAAACAAGAGATTTCACCCACAAAATACAAATGCCAAAGAAATGGGAGTGCCATTCCCTCTGACAGTTGATCTCTCATAAATAATTATGTTTTACACTAAAAAAAACCATTTTTCGACTAAAAATAAAACTTGGTTTTACTGACATTCTGCTAGCAATGGACATTGGACTCCAGGGCCCTCATTTCAGCATTTTTGGGGCCGAATTTCACCCCATTCCCCTCCTTTTTCTGAAAGTCAATAAGGGCCTATGTAAATGTTATTCAGCAGTTGTTGTAGCTGTTGTTATAGCTTGAAATTTGCTTTTTGTTCATTTAATATGTATTGCTTTTATAAAAGTATTGATACTTATTAAAGACAAATTCCCCTTTTTCTTCGAACTGATGCTAAATTCCCCTACCTGAGGGCCCCTGGCCCCGGTCCCAAAAGTGTAGTGAGAGTCCTGGACTCACTCACACGTGGAGAACACAAGCATAGCCAATGCCATAAAAGAAGAAAATCCTGCACAACTCTCACACAGATTCATGAAAGCCCATGCATACACAAGGTAACAAATGGAACTAAGTGTCGCCTACGAAAGTAAAACACACTTATATTTTGATTAACTAAGTTTGATATATGAGAATTAACAAAAGAAGGAGTGTGTGAAATTTGACTAATCTATCACTATTTTGAGAAATTTATTTCGTTCTATTTTCAATTGAAAGGGAGGTAATTTCACATTTCCTTATTTTCAAAGCTGCACAGATTTATGACGTGATATTATTTTAGCAATGTTTGGTGTTTTTGTTTTTGGAGTCATACTTTTTCACATTATTTTGCATTTCCTCAGACAAACGCTGGATTTCACATTAAAAAAAAAAATTTTTTATACAACGGGCAATAACTGCAGAGATGACGACACTATATAAAACATGAACATTTATTGCTTAAGAGCGTATAATGACGATTGAGTTTATAAGTATCTATATTTCCCTATTGCCGTGAAGAAAAATATGAGAGTTTGAAAAGTGACCGAGTAGCATATAATATAAGAGTTTTAGAAACCAGTATGTTTATGTCATAAATGATATTTAAAACAAACCATGTATTACCAGAATATTTGGTCAGTGCTTAAAAACATGAATTCCTATTTAACAGTTTTATTACTCAGACTCAGATGGCTGAGGGCCAGTAGAACAAGACAAATAAGTAATGTCTGTAAGTCCAAAATGTCTGACACTTTAAGAGTTTAAGTACTATCCTGGTAACCATGGAATAATCAATGACCAGGCCTGTCAGTAAATAGCTTGAAACAAAGTATATATACAGCCCATACATGTATAAAGTCAAACAGAATTAGACATTTTCAATGTTTTCATGTCTAAATCCCCACCCTGGAGACAATGATTACTGTCTAAATCCCAACCGTGGGGCATAGTTTTTCATCCGGAAACTTTAATAAAAACTTTCCTCACACCTATCCTCTTCACACCCATTGGTGTATAAGGCCTTGATGCGCCGTCTCCACTGTGGTCTGTCCTTGCAACTGTCCTGGCTGTTGCCCAACTGCTCCATCCCAGCTCTTTCCTTTCCTGTTCGGTTGTTCACCTCCATGTCGTTTTCGGCCGTCCAACTTTTCGCTTCCCTTCTGGCTGCCATGTAAGTGCTGTACTGCAGATGGTGTTTTCTCTTCTTAATAGGTGACCAATCCATTTCCATTTCCTGATGTTGATTGTTTCGCTGGTTTTGGCTCTATTGTGTAAGTCTTCATTTCTAATTCTGTTTGACCACCTTATTCTAAAGATCTGTCTAAGACATCTGTTTTGGAATGTATCTAACTTCTTTTTGTCGTGTTCTGTTGTTTTCCATGTTTCACTCCATAGAGTAGTACTGACATGACTAGGCTGTTGAAGAGCTTGACTTTAGTCTTGATGGAGAGGATGGAAGATGCCCAAGATTTCCTAAGTCTGCGGAATTGGTTTCTGCCTTTACTTAGCCTGCTGTTGATGTCTTCGTCACTGCCTCCTTTTGATGTCATAACTCCATCCAGATATGTGAATGTATCTACGTCTTCTATGTTTGCTTCGTCTATTTTAATTGGTGTTCTGGTTCTAGCATTTAGTCTCATCACTTTTGTTTTTCTTGCATTTATTTTCAGCCCAATTCTGCTTGCGTTGTCTTTCAGTTTCTGCGTTTTTGTTGCATGTGTTGGAATGTTGATGAAAGTAGAGCTAAGTCATTAGCGAAGTCAAGGTCTTCTAGCTTTGTTGTGAAATTCCATCGTATACCTGTTGGATCGCTTTCAGTGGTTCTTTTCATGATAAAGTCTATCGCCAAAAAGAAGAGAAAGCCTGACATTGTGCATCCTTGTTTGACTCCAGTTCTAACTCTGAACCATTCTGATTCTGTTCCCTCATCAAGTACTGCACATTCGAATGAGTCATACTGAGATCTGCGAATGTAAGGTTTCTGTAATCGCTGTTGTTTAACAATGCCTGGTGATTGGCCATGCAAGAAACCCCCTAGACCTGGAGGGCCGGTAGTTTTTCTGTCGGGGTGTCCTTCCATTAGCCACAGGTTCCAGTTATTTAAAGGTGCCGGAGACTCGCCTTTCGCCACTGCCACTCAGCTGCTAAAGCATTTACAGGGTCACCGAACGTGAAGGTGTGACATGTGACTTTCTGGTAGGACCTATTTGAGACGGTGGGCCTTACTCAAGGTTTTGGTTGGTGTAGCCTAGTGACGTTGGCTACCCCCCTCGAGAACCATGCCAGCATTTGACCCCTGTCGTCTTTCACGGTGTCGAAATTCCTGGACCAAAGTCTATTCCCCGGGACTCGGAGTCAAAAATGTCGTCTAATTCCCGGCTGTCTGGAAGATTCGTCTGTCTAATTCTCCTGTATCAGCGCCGCCCCATATATTGAGTTTTAAGTGGATATCTTTGATAGTCTTTGAGAAAATTACTCTGAGGCCAAAAAAAAAAAATTGTGTGTTTCGGGTAACCCGACCCTACCTAGCCGAAAGGCGCCGACCCTAACGATTTTTTAACGTTCCCACAACGATAATTTTATGCTTTGGTCCGGCAAAATTTGACTGAATGTCGGACGGTTGGTCCGACGGAGATTTTTAGTCTGGACAACGATATTCCCACATCGTAGTTGAAGATTATTGTAAAGAATGTAACACGAATGTATTTTCGTAAATCCTCGTCGAGATTCAATAAGATATCCCTCCGAAATCGTCAAAAATGTAAAATAATTCAGCGAAATGAAGGTCGCGAAAACTGATTATTTTTTGGATGCGGATAAAACCCGTACTACACGGTACGGATTCCGGAATGTTCGCGATTTTTTTTCTGAATATATTTTTATTTTGACGATTTCCGAGGGGGCTTTTTAACACGAAAAAACGTGATTTAGTTTAAAGATGTTTGATATTAAATGGTAAAATGAAAATAAAATTTCTCTTGACAGAAAGTCCTGTCTGATATATGCTCATTGAATGGGCTGAATGAGCCATTGTGAAAAGGCAAACTATATAATTAGGCCTATTTGAAAACACTTGTTAACTGTGTGTTAAAGCTAACAATGCATTTCTAAATAATTTACCACTGAATAATTTAAGAAGAACATGCATTATCTATACATCTCTCTTCATTTTTTCGGACTGACAAATGTTCGTTCGGACTGACAATTTTTTTGTTTCTGTCAGTCTGAATGACTGACAGGTTTTTAAAGTTTTCGCGAAGCCTGATATGGTCCAATAAGGATACCGCATTGAAAATCGGGTAGGCTTCGTATGGAACATGGCGTCTATTGTGCAGATCATTCATCCCAAATGCCAACATGCGGCCGCATTACGAACCTTCCGCGTTCTATCGGATGAAGTCACTTTTTCTAAAGTCGCTTTAAGTTTCTTCATTCTGAAGATTTTTATTCATAAACTCTATCCAACATAAATGTTTGTGTCAAAAAATGTTTTCAGATGTTTCTAATACTATAAAGTACATTACTTTTGTCATCTGCAATTTGTGTCAACTGTCTTTAGGATCATACATGTATATGTTGGTTTGTCAACCCTTATGTTTTCTTGTCTGGTTGGAGCAAAATCATGAGAGTAGCATGTAACCATTTTTATAGATACTTTTAGATTATTTGCATCATATTTACAGTAGAACCTCATTTGTTCAAACTCTTCAGTACTGAAAATGATTTGTAGATAAGAAAGTACATATGCGCCTGGTCACAAGAAAGTGTATTCTGACCTCCCCTTTCCATGCCAATGAAGGCCTAACAGTAAAATTAAGACAGCTATAATACTGAAATGAAATAGCTCTTTCGTTGCTATGAAGTAAATAGTTTGGACCCTGGTCTGGCTATGTGAAACTCATTTTGGTCGACTGGACCCATACTGGTTGCATAATACTGAAGATGTCATAAAGGCATATTTTCTTCTGACATGACATAGCTCATATATATTTTCATTTGTTGATATAAACTAGACTAGTGATAAAAATACTTTGTAAAAGACAGAAAGTCTGTATAAGTCTGACATTACTATTATAAAATGCAAAACCAGCATTAAATACTGAACATATTTAGTATATTCATGTTTGTGTTTCTTTAATACGCTCTAATCTGAGCACAGTGTGCTGTTGCGTTTTTTGACAGCATCCTGTCCGTCAATATTATGTCAACTAAACAGACCTGCGGTACTAAATTTCCAGAACAAATTCGAACAAAACCCTTGTATAGTTGAATGTATTTGTAAGTCAAAATATCAAATGTGCTTTCAGTCAGAATAACAGTCATCTAGAATGATCTGAAATCAAATATGAAGCTAGATATACATATAATTTACACAGATATATCATCTTAAGCCACCACAAATTCATGACTGGTTTCCCGGCAAGCAAAAAAAAAAAAAAAAAAAAAAAACCCAAAGCCTACCCTACCTAACTTTTTTCAGACCGTTACCCTAAACACACAATTTTTTTTTTTTGGCCTGACAATAAACTTAACCAACGCAGACACTGACGATCCCGTCACAAAAATAGCTCGGCCTTTAATTTTGAAAAGGTGCCTAACGCAAACAAGAGGGCCCAAAGTGCCCTGGGTCGCTCACCTGCCGTAGAAGTGCATGCAAGCCCTTATGGTGACCTAAGAAATCATTCATATTTTACGAAAAAGATTCAGGAAAATTCATCTTCTTTTGCAAGCCTTTTTATGATTTGACCTTGTGACCTAGTTTTTGACCCCAGAATACCCAGTATAAAACTTTACTTAGTTTTTGTGGTGATGATTATTGTGACCAAGTTTCATAAAGATTTATAGGACAAAGTTGTGACCTGTAGTGACAACACAATAGTTTTTTTAAGATTTGACCTAGTGACCTAGTTTTTCACCATACATTACCCAGTTTAGATCTTGGCCTATATTTCATAGAGACAAACACTCTGAGTCTGACCATGTTTTATCAAGATTTGGTCATAAGTGTGTCCTCTAATGTGTTCACAAGTGTTTTCTAAGATTTGACATAGTGCCTAGTTTTGAACCCCACACAAGTCAGTTTTGAACTTGACCAAGATTTCATAGAGACAAATATATTGACCAAGTTTCATCAAGATCGGGCCTTAATTGTGTCCTCTAATGTGTTCACAAGCTTCTTCTAAGATTTGACCTTGTGACCAAGTTTTAGACCCCACATGACCCAGTTTCACACTTGGCATAGATTCCATAGAGACAAACATTCTGACCTAGTTTCATGAAGATTAGGCCTAATTATGTCCTCTAATATGTTTACAATCATTTTCTAAGATGTGACCTGGTGACCTAGTTTTTGACACCGCATGACCCAGTTTATAACTCGATCTAGATTCCATAGAGACAAACATTCTGACCAAATTTGATGAAGATTGGGCCACAAATGTGGCCTCTAGTGTGCTCACAAGCAATTGTGAATGGACGACCAGACTGAAGACGGACGACGAGTGATCACAAAAGCTCACCCAGTCAAGGCAAGCTAAAAAGGTGCAACAACTCCATCAAAACTATCGATAGGGTAGCCTCCTCAAGTCTACAGAATGAAATCCTCAGTGACAGACTCATCCCTGTGATTAAGTTTATTAAGTTACAAGTCAATATCTTTTTAAGGTTTCAAGAAAATTGACCAAAAGCAAAAATTCTAAGTTGTCAGGGGCAATTACTCTGTAAAAACAAGTTCTATCATTATCACCTCTTGATTTCACAATGGGATCATCACCTTAAACAAGTGTCTGAAGTTTTAAGATAGTATCTTTGATAGTTATTGAGAAATGTAATTTTAACAACAAAAGTTACCACAATTCTCAGATATATAAAGCGCAAATAACTCTGAAAATACCAATGGCAGTGTTATCTACCTTGTTGTAAAGGACTGCCTTTTCTACAGTGACAACTTTTTCAAATTTGATGATTTTTTATGAAATGGACACCGACAAAAACTATAATGCCCCTGCACAGCCACAGGAAACATTGTCGCGACAAAAGATTTTTTCTTTGAAAAATCACACATGTTAATTAAATGTATATGACACTCTATATTAACGTAAATATGCTGCCGCTTACACATATCGATCGGCCGATAAACAATGTTACCGCGTTAAGCGTAAAACGCACTAGTCAAATTCTACCCTGCTTTATGTAAGACCTCATAATTTTCGTATCTGTTATCCGATTTTAAATATTTAAAGCTTGTAATGAAGCAGAGATATATGTCTGTCTTTTAATACAACATTCATCACGATACCCTAATTATTAAATCCACGGCAACGAGTAAGAATCCGTTCCGCGTAAAAGTAAGTTTAAAATACCTCTTTTTTTACCAAATAAAAATACAACCAACGGTCGAAAATCATCAAATATGCATTTAATTTTCGATCGATTTTGTTCATTAAAACTTGTTTTAAAAGCTAATACTTTAAGGTTTTATAAAATGTAAAACTTATTTATAAAGCATTTGCGAGTTGTCGACCGCCAACGATTTGATTAAACTTCGTGCATTTATGTACTAATTATTGCAAATAAATCTTCAAAATGGCGGAATCACGTCGAAACGCGTGTGAAAAGGGCACCTGCACACCTTCCATGCGCTAATTGAAAACATATTTTTGATTGAAACTTGTTTAAATTGTGAGATTAAATACGTTTTGAGGTACTGGTTGTACTTTTTTCTGGTTTCTATTGGTTCTGTCTTTACAGAATGGAGTCAAAAATAGTGATTTTTGTCACGATGCGGGACTATTTTTTTTGGTAGCTGTATTGAACTTGCAGACTTATTGCCGAATGTTAATTATAAAATGGCGATTATTTACAATATAACCTGCTATTAAATGCATTTTGAGAGGTATTGGTTGCATTAAATTACGAACCATGATGCTAGCCTTTGAAAAAATCGCCACAAAAGATGATCAATGGTCGGCGTAGTTTACATCAAACATTATTATGAATACGTCCGTTCTGTTTTATTTCATTGGCAGTCGACAACTCGCAAATGCTTTAAAAATAAGTTTTTACATTTTATAAAACCTTACAGTATAAGCTTTTAAAACAAGCTTTAATGAACAAAATCGATCGAAAATTAGATTAATGTTTGATGATTTTCGACCGTTGATTGAATTTTTATTTGGTAAATAACGGGATATTTTAAACTTACTTTTACGCGGAACGGATTCTTACTCGTCGCCGTGGATTTAATAACTAGGGTATCGTGATGAATGTTGTATTAATAGACAGGCATATATCTCTGCTTCATTACAAACTTTAAATATTTAAAATCGGATAATAGATACGAAAATTATGAGGTCTTACTAGACAGATAAGCTGTCTGCAAGTGGCTGCTTAAAATTCTGACGGTCCAGCCACTACAGACAGACACTAACTAGACCAAAACACGGTCGGAGATTGCGCACGTTTTTTAAGCGCACTTTCAGCTCTTAAAAAATATATGAAAACGTCAAACCACTATGTAATAATATTATATAGCATGTATACGAAGAATGAACCTTTATCTCGCGATAGACACCGATAACATTTTAAAAAATGCACAGCACCGTGTCCATCCGACAACTGAAACACGACTATATCGCAATTATGACCTCAATTTCAGCCATCGTTCTGGTTGTTATTGTTTGCGTCAAACGTCATTCGCTTATCGACCAATCAGAATACTCAGAAATTGGCGCGCTCGATTTCTAACAAACGGACACGTTAAAAAAAGTAATCGAGTCGAACCTTTAAATGAGCTCGATTAAAGCTAAAACACAGAAAATTAACGAACAATTGTAGTGAAATTAAGATGATTTTGTTAGAAAACGACAAACAAACAAAAAACACCACGAGTAATCGCTTTTTAGGCTCGTTTTAACGATTCGAATAATGTTCCGGTCGAATCCGGTCAGTACGGATAACGGTCTTTAAACTTGCACTGTTTACATGAGATTTACGGACACGGTGCGCGCTAGTTTTTTTATTGTTTTTTTTATTATAACGGCCAATTATACCAGGTATTCAACGGGTTTCGTGTTCTTTTATTGTATTTAACATGTAGAGAGCCGAAAAATGACAGAATTTGGCTTAAAATGCTAATTTCATGAAAATTTAAAATGCACCGGATTTTGGGCACTTATGGTTTCGACGCTTATACGGGCATCCCTGTATAGATTGCGTCGAAATGGTTTGACTAGAGGTCTTACATAAAGCAGGGTAGAATTTGACTAGTGCGTTTTACGCTTACCGCGGTAACATTGTTAATCGGCCGATCGATATGTGTAAGCGACAGCATATTTACGTTACTATAGAGTGTCATATACATTTAATTAACATGCGTGATAAAACTCAAAGGGTAAATAAGCTTTTATGTACTATTTCTCACTATAACACACTTTTCTATTTGGGTATTTGAGATTGTCTTTGCTTTTCCTTACTGTCTCCTTTCAAAATCAATTGGGTTTTTAAGAAAATTAATTGGGTAATTACCCAAATACGCAGCTTAACTGTAGCTCTGAAAACTTGAGCAAATAAAAATGGGATGTTATCAGGTTATCATTATGTTGTTTAGAGGTACCGAAAGTGTTATGTTATGACCACCACACCAGGCAACCAAAGATCTTAAGTTAGTATGTGCATGGTACAGTCAAGGAAAACTACAGTAGATGAATCAGACACCGTATGTACTGAAAAATCGTTGGTGTTAAACTCGGGCGAACAAGAATATCCGAACATCATGTCGCATCCGAATTACATACACTTTAATGTAAACAATGCGCTACAAACTTTGATTTTGACACCTGATAACAAAATATGATCCGATGGTGATAATTACCTTTTAATATTCGGTTTCCCTTCTTCTCTATAAATTTTTCTCTGTTTCCGTGATAGATTACTTAAGTCAATCACTCGCCGTTTTTTTCCTCGACTGTCATGCCGTCCCATTTTGCCTGCGTTTGATTCATTAACAAACACATCGTCTGTAGTGCTAATCGATCTAGTCTATATATTGGCCATCTGTTGTAGGATTCAGGCAGTAGAAGGGATACATTTATACGACATTTTTGTGTGGGCTTCAAATATCGGAGATAAACTATCGTTTCAGGTTTGTATTTAAATTACATAGATGTTACAAAATATCAAAGATCTAAATTGTATTTTTAGATCTTTGAACATATTAACGGTAAATAATTTTCATTGCTGGACTACAAATTCTACTATATATCCGGTATTGGTTTCCATCTGGGACTAAATATACATTTATGTATGCCTCTAGCTAATACTTTTATCTTGTTAAAATATCCCTAAGTGGATCGCAATAGATGTGTTTCTAAATCACTCTATGTCTCAATATTTTGACCCTACTTTGTACTTTTAATATATGAAGCACTAAATGTCCTTTACATATCTTTGCAATACTAATAGCATGAATGTATAAATTGTTATCATCTCTTGAAACATACCAAATAGGGTCGAAATATTGAGACATAGTGTGATTTAGCAACATATATACTACTTTTAATTGTAACTTTGTAGGGTATCGATTATTATAATAAATATTTACTTTATATTAAAGATACATAAATGCCGTTTTCTGATTTATTCCTAGAATAGTGTAAACATAGCATTGTATTGTTTCAAATAATTGTACATATAATTTTACAAGTTGAATAAACTATTTTCCCAACGCATTATTGCACTGCAACAAGTTGAACTAACATATACCAGTGTATTTAGAACGAAACTTGAATAAATCGGTGATTTTAGCTATGAAACAAGGCTATCCGAAATACCGTATCCTTAATACAAATGTGCTTATAATTGATTACTCAGTAAAATTGATGACACGCTTAGTAATTAGGGTGCGGACTCCATTGTATCGAACATACTCTGGCTGGGCACTGAATTTCAGAACATACATGCGCGAGGCTTATTTAGGTCTAAGAGAGCTGAAATGCATAGTATGGTTTTCAGTTTACATTAAAAAGGTGAATTAAACGTGTATTACTTTCGTTAATTTATTGTCATTACACCGTCGAATTAAAACACATATTATAAGTTCCACACTCCAAGATATAATTATGATTAATTATATGTACTTATATATTCAATAACCTTGGTATGGAAAGCGAAATAAAAACGTATATGACGATTTTAAAGGATGTTATATATATCTAGCGTTTAAATTAAGCTAACGAAGTATTGGGAAAAGATTAAAAGGAATGAAAACATTTTCGAGAATGGTCGTAATTGTACTAGACATTATTAAAAGTGTGGAAGCGTTTGTGTTTAGATATTAAAATGTTTACTGGATTCGTGTATTTTATGTCATTTTAAGCAATCAACTACCGGTATATGTACACCGCGACTGATGGACAACAATCGGCAATTTGAAAATCGGCGTTTTTCTGTTTCTGTATTTCGTTGTCAGCCAATTTCCTTGACGTTTCGGTTTCCACCGTTTCGTTCTAGAAGTAAGTAAAGCGTAATTAAATTCATCTACATTGAATTATATTCGGCGTAAATGTTCGATTTCGCAAATAAGTTGAATTTAAGTATTTGAGTGCCGACTCAGAAACAAAATTAATAATTTTATTCTTCACATATACATGACTGTATTAATTAAAGTGCTATATAAAATTGCTATAGTTTAAAAGTAGTATTCTTAAGAATTATGCTTCCTCCGTGGTTGATCGATTGAACGATTGCGTCCGTAAAGTTTATCGTCGAAAAATATGTAAATGTTTTGTAATTCCGAATGATCTCCAATCACATCGACAGCATTTTAAATTAACCTTTAGACCATGATTTATATGAAATGATGATACCAAGAATTATGTTTATCTATTTTCAGTGGAATAATGGTTAGACGGCCTCCTTCACTCAGCTGTGCTCACCATTATATTAAAAAAGACATGGACATATATACACAAATATCTATACGGATGGATCGTATATACATACAGACGTATACACATGGTCGTCTTCTTTCGAACTTCAACAATGCTGGCTAGGTACGTCATCACAGACACGAAAACAATCAATTTATTTCCTCATTTTTTTCTTTCGGCATATTTTCGACAGTTTTTGTTACTGACATTCTCTTATGGGTAGAAGTTAATAATATAGCTACAATTTGTTTGCATATCGCTTACAATTCTTCGTGATAATTGGTATAGGAGTCCGAAAAGAGAATGAAAATGTGGCTCCATTAAAAAGATTGAATCTTCACTCACCGGATCCATTGTGCTGTGATTAAAAACCGAATTACCAATAAAATACGTTAAAACATACAGAAAAAGTGACAGTCTTGAAAATGTCGGTGTAAATTCTGGTGGAATCAACTACAATTTTAAGCATTTAATTATTCTTTTACGCTGAAAGAACTGTTGCTGTCTCGTTGGTGTGGACACAATATCACGAAATGTGTTTACAAAAATAAAGTTACGTATAAATATATTCACATGTGTTGACAGTACCTGTATTAACAGTATTTGTTGACGAAATAAAAATATGATGCATGGTGGAAACGTTTTGAACAACGCTGAGGTCGTGGTTGTCCTGCAAAGTGTTGGAAGTGGCGAAACTCTCGATAACTCAGAATGACTGTTTCAGGCATAGCATTTATGCAATCGTTACACCAGACTACATTATAATATATACGTGGGACGTTCAAAAATAAACAGGACTATTGTCACAAAACCCGCATGGTTAAACAAAATAAATCAAATTATATACCGTCAGAAATCGGAATCCTTTTTCTACATACAGTAAAATTATGAACTAAAACAAATACGCGGTCCGAGAGTTACAGATTAATAAACATGGTCACTAACGCCCACCCGGCGCAGAAATTGACGTCGCTATTTTACAAGGCGTTCGTGCTTCACATAGGGCTATTAAATACAATGTTTATAGTGATATATGGTGATGAAAAAAATATAGTACCACACTAAACCACCCAAGTAAAGCGTTGGCGAGAATCGCATGTATTTTTCCAAATCCTACATCGAATATTTGGTCGAGGGAACGTACCATGAAACGTTGATATATTGCAAATGTCTCAGTAACTTACGTCACAAACGTTATATGATTTTCTATTACTTCCCTGTCTTTCAAAGCTGAACAGTTATCACTCAAGCATTTATGCCATTCTAAAAATGATAAACGACTCGGAGAAATGTTTCCCAACGTAGCTACGATAATTTCATACGATTCAGAGGACATAGTCATCTTGCTGTTGACAGAACTTGGCGTTTGTCCACTTTTCCTTACGTTCTGCAGACGTTACTTTTGCGTCACGACGTTGTCCCTCCTCGAGCCCAACTTGCATTTATTTCCGTACATAACGTCCGAAATTCCGTCATTTTTGCAGATATCGTCCAATATGTAACATGCAATGTCATGGCGAAGTTTGAAAACTATCGATATGATAGTATAAAAGATATACCCTATTACGTAGTCGCCATCAATGGTATTTGGTGGGCTGCGCCGGGTGCGTGTTACCATGGTTTCATAATTGAATTTTAAGAGCGGCTGTGATAGTGTAACTCAATAAATCAGATATAAAATTTTCGCAAGTGAATTGCGATTGAATTGCGATTCAATGTTAAATGATAATATTTGTATAATGTTTAAAACTGTACCCGTGAGGGCCCCAGTCCTATTTATTTTTGAACGTCCCACGTATATAATATCAAAAACTGTTGAGGTGATCGCACAATTGGGTACACTATATGCTGTATTTTCAACTAGTATGGAATCGACGACGGAGTAGCTTCACTGTTTCTACAAATTGCCTCTTGACGGAATACAGTCGGCATCGTAAAAGTCTGATAATGATTGTGATTAAACATTTAACAGACTTTGTAACTGGTGTTCATCACCACCAGAAACGACATGTGTGTGTACATGTAATGTACTTTCCCTAGCAAAACACTATTGAATTATGTGTGTATGTTCTGCCATAGATCATGGACGGGTAAACCTACATCCTCGTTAAATTCAAAATGATTGTTATACATCGCATGCTCTTTTTCTTTGGTCAAAATTATTTTATTGTATGTTTTATACCGGCAAATCATAAGTTATATTGTATGTTTTATATATTTTATCGTATGTTTTATATAAAAAAGGTTATTACTACAACACGTGTTAGTGCTGTGTGGTGGCTGTAAAAAACTATGACCGTACTTCGTTTCGGTGTCACGGCATTGCGAACTTTCCTGAGCATTTTACTGGCTTATCGATGAAATCGTCTCCCATGTTAACTACATTTATATTGATCGGCTCGATAACGGCTCTCGATACATTTTTTACAATAGACATATAGGTAAACAAATAGTCACACGGTAATTTGCTTAACCAAGTCACCCTATTGGCAAAGCGTAAATAATTTTTGTTTACAGCTAAAAAAACCACGTAATTGACGGTATTGCTTTATTTTTGTGCATTTTGTGTATTTATTAAATCAAAATATTAATACATTGTTACATAGTTTTTATTGTATGTTTTATACCGGTAAATTGTAAATTAAATTGTATGTTTTATATAAAAATGTATTACTACACCAGTTGTACACGGGACTTTTGAAGGAAGGCTGTTCCCGATAGGTGGGAATTTGACAGACAGAATGGTGCCGAGTCCCGGGAAATTTTGACTTTGGCCGAAATTTTGATCGCGGGGGTATGTAAAGCATCTCCCAGTGAGGGGATTTTGACAAATTGCCCTTGCTCTAGGGTAGGAATTTAGACTTTGAAAAAGTAAAACTGTCAAATTTCCCTGGGTCAGCCCGCCGCCCCCCTCCTGGGGGAAAAATTAATAGATGCATTGTTAGTGCCGTATGATGGCTGTAAAAAATATGCCCGTACTTCATTTCGGTGTCAGCAGGCCAGGATCCACCGGGGGGCACAGGGGGCCCGTGCCCCCCAGTTGGCCTCGGAGTGACCATTTTGTACATCCCAAAAATGTTAAAATCCTTAAAATAATACAAATCGATCTGGCTATGGACCGATATTTTGTGATAACAGCCTCTGTATATTACACATAACGGAAGCGAGTGCAATAAAATGTGCCCCCTGTTGTTAAACCATTACTAAAAATGTCGAGTCACTGAATCAAGTAAAGCAGGATCTCAACGAGAACATAGTAGATCTTCAATCGCGCTCTATGAGAGACAATCTATTATTTTATAATTTTGATGAATGTGTATCATCACAGGAGCGTAAAGATGAAAACTGCACCTCCAAAATATTAGATTTTTGTGAAAACTCGCTGGAAATTGAAAACGCACAGACGAAGTTCAGAATCGACCGGGCTCATCGTGTTGGCAAATACGATAAATCGAAGACCAGGCCGATTGTTGTCAAATTTAATTATTTTGGTGATAAAACTGAAATCAAGTCCCTGGCAAGGGACAAGCTTACTGGATCAAAATACGGTGTTGGCGATCAATTCCCGGAAATCATCAGAGAACGGCGACGCAAACTTATTCCGTATTTTGTGGAAGCAAAATCGAATAACAATCATGCTGTGCTATCATATGATAAACTGTACATGAATCAAACAACCTACACGGCTGATAACCTCCCCCCTTGGCCAGCTCCACCCCTTCCGAAACGTAACTACACAAATCGTCAACAGACACGTGAATAGGACAATCAACCGAAGCAGCTACAATTTATACTCCTGAATACACAGGGACTTTGTAGTAAACTGAATGACAGTGACTTTTTAAACTATATCAATAATTATGATGTGATTTTGCTGACAGAAACATGGCATTCCTCTATATCTAATATTAACCTAGATGGTTATACTAGTTATTCCTGTCCTAGACCTAAATGTAATAAGCGTGCTAAACGTCACAGCGGTGGTGTTATTGTCTATATTAAGAATGTGCATGCTAATTATACAGATCTTGTGGAGCTAAATGCTAATGGAATTATTTGGTTTAAATTTAATAAAGATTATCTTGGAATTCCTAAAGATCTATATATTTGTACATGCTACATTCCACCACATGACTCTACTGTTTATAAAAAAACAATCATCACCGCTATTTGAATATGACTTTTTTAAAGTCCTGGAAGATGATATCTTAAAATACAGTAGTGAAGGTGATATCTTACTTTCAGGTGACTTTAATGCACGAGTTGGCCAAAAACAGGACTATGTACCGAATATTGATTTAGATAGATTTATTGATTTGCCACATAATGATAACGATGTACGTGATATTCCTGTACGTAAATCATGTGATACTACGAGTAACTCTTTCGGAAATAAACTGTTATCTTTATGTAAACAAGCTAATTTGTGTATTACCAATGGTCGTTTGGAACCAGGTCATTACACGTGCTTCAATGGATCTAGAAACCGCACAGGGGCTAGTGTCGTTGACTATATAATAACGGAATTCAATAACTTTTCACTATTTGATGATATGCATGTACATGAACTTTCTGAATTTTCAGATCATTGTGCTGTAGACTTTTCATTGTCATTTGAACATATGTCTTGTTTTAACTGTGTTAAATCTAGTTTTGATAAGATTGTCTGGGATTGTAATAACACTGAATTGTTGTATGAAACTCTCCATGAGAAAAAAACTTGTTTTGACAAAATTTCAGAGAATCTGACATTAGGAGAATCTGCCGTAAACAAAACTATCGATGATTTTTCAAAACTTGTATATGATGTATCATTTCAGTTAAATGGCAAAACGATTACAATTGATAATTCAAAGAAACGTATAATAAAAAGATCACCCTGGTTCGATGAAAGTTGTAAACTCGCAAAATCAGAGTTCTATCGATGTAAACGTGGGTACAAGTGCAATCCTACTATTGAAACGCGAACTCTATTTTTAGAAAGTAGATCATTATTTCGTAAAGCAAAAAATAAAGCGAAGAGAACATATAATTTCAAAGAGAAACAGTCACTTTCCAAGTTAAGCAAATCCAATCCTCGTAAGTTTTGGAAATATATTAATAAATACAAAAATACGTTGAATAGTACCACTCATGATGTTAGTAGTAATGACTTCGTAGAGCATTTTAGCAAACTTTCAGACATACAGAATGAAAATAATTTTCGTTTTGATGAACATGAAGAAAG
Organism: Spisula solida; assembly: GCA_947247005.1. Taxonomy (NCBI): domain Eukaryota; kingdom Metazoa; phylum Mollusca; class Bivalvia; order Venerida; family Mactridae; genus Spisula; species Spisula solida. The sequence continues at coordinate 57,898,618 of OX365945.1, forward strand.
AACAGAGGAATTAAGCATTGATGAACTAGACCGTCCTTTCACCATAAGTGAAATAAGTAAAACACTTGCTTCCCTTAAAAGAAACAAAAGCGCTGATTATGATAACAATATTGCAGATTTTTTCATAGACTCTCGGGAGTTTATATCTCCATATCTTGTGACTATCTTTAATCATATTTATGATAGCGGTACTTACCCTGAATCTTGGTACAAAGGTGTCATTGTCCCGATTCATAAGAAGGGTGATAAGAAGAACCCAAATAATTACAGAGGCATAACATTGATAAATGTAATTTCAAAAATATTCTCTTTAGCACTTCGTAATAGAATAAATTCATGGTGTGAAGACTCATATATATTTAATGAATACCAGTTTGGCTTTAGAAATAATCGGAGTACTGTTGACTGTGTGTTCATTCTACATTCTTTTATACAAAATATCTTATCGAAAAACCGTAAATTATTCTGTGTTTTCATTGACTACGAAAAAGCATTCGACACTGTCATCCACGATGCCCCGTGGATTAAACTTGTTCAATCAGGTATTAGTTGTAAAGCCATTTCAATGATGCAGTCTATATATCGTAGTGTCAAATCATGTATTAAAGATTGCAATACAATGACATATTCCAACTTCTTCGATGTAACATTGGGCCTGAAACAAGGAGAACCACTTTCACCTCTGATGTTTATCCTATTTTTGAATGATATATATGATTCTGTTAATTTTGATAATCTTACTGAAAATGATGTTAATTATCTATCTATATATATGTTACTATTTGCTGATGATATAGCGTTATTCACTACAGATGCAGTTAGTCTTCAGGCACAACTAGATAGTATTTATGCCTACTCTTGTAAATGGGGTCTAAAAATTAATGTATCAAAAACAAAAGTATGCGTTTTTGAAAAGCGTAGATCTCAAAATAATTTCAACTGGAATGTAAATGGTGAACAAATTGATATTGTAGATAATTTTTGTTACCTTGGAATAAACTTTACATATACTGGCTCTATGGGTTGTGCTGTTAAAACTTTAAATGAGCAAGCTATGAAAGCCTATCACAATCTTCTATCCGTCTTTAACAGAGTAAGTCTGGATGTTAAAAGTAAACTTTCGCTTTTTGATTCTTTAATAGTGCCAATTATTCTATACGGGTGTGAAGTCTGGGGCGTATATAATTATCATGAGGTCGACAAAATCCACCTCAAGTTTTGTAAGCGTATATTAGGTGTACGTCCCCAGACTTCAAACGCTGCAGTACTTGGAGAATTGGGTCGTTTTCCGTTGTCTCTCATTTGTATTGAACGTTCTTTGAAGTACTGGATAAAAATTATGAAATCGCCAAACTCTTTAATGTTCCGCTTGCTTGAAGAGCAACGCAATTTACAAATACGGAATACTCAGACATGGTCTATGTCAATACTATCTAATATAGAACGCTTAGGGTTTGGATTTATTCTAAACAATTTTGATGCTTCGGCAAACTATTTACCTAAACTCAGGCAACGTCTCCGAGACCAATATATTCAATCATGGCATGATACCTTATCTACACAAACTAAAATGCAATATTACTTAAAATTCAAAACTATTTTTGAATACGAAAAATATTTAGATGTTGTATCGAATGAAAATTATAGACAAGAAATGTCCAGATTTAGATTAAGTTCACATTCTCTTGAAATTGAAAATGGAAGGTATAATAATGTAGATAGGGCGGACAGATTATGTAAAATTTGTAGCCAAAACGTTGTTGAGTCAGAATACCAGTTTTTATTATGTTGTTCTTTATATAGACAATTGAGATCCCAATACTTCAAAAACATATCATGGGTCTCTTTAAATAAATTTGCAAATATTCTTTCATCTAAAAACAAGAAGGTACTTGTCAATACAGCGACTTTTATTTTCCGTTCTATGAAACTGAGACAGGAAAGACTGTCAATGATCGCTGCTTTGTAATAATTATCTTAATACTGTAAATCACAATTTTGATTTTGGTTGATATGTATGTTACTTTGACATACATGTATGTACATGTTTATGTGTCTATGTTTACCTAGGCCATATTTTTTTCTGATTTATGTAAATGGCTAAAGGTATGCTTATATACCGATTTGCTTTGAATAAATGGTAAAATGGTTAATCCAGGCCCTAATTACTACTGATCTGTATCGTTCAGACGCTTAACAAATGATTTTGAATCGTCTGAATGATCATGATTTAGGGAATCTCTGGAGTTGGATACACTTATCTATGTTACTATATAATGTGTGGACTGATCGATTTAATAATAGTGACACGATAGAGCTTAAATTACATTTCGAAATTTTCTTGTTGATAGATTTATTACTGATTATGTAACAAGCAATTTTAATATAATAATAACATTCACGTGAGTTGTTAGAACATAAAAGCTGCAAAAACGATTTGAATGCAAAATTGACAAAAATCTTCGCAAGGGGGGGGGGCACATTTTTAAAGTTCATGTGTCTAGCGTTGAATATTTTTTTTATTTTTTAAAAGTTACAGAGCGGAAATTTCATGATTTTTATTAAAATGTTACAAAAAATCGATCTGAACCTGTGGAAACTTTCAGTTATAGATCTAACTTGTTTAGGCCTATTCCATGGGTTATGTGTTTTGATTTGTAGCAGTAGACCTACACTTTAATAATTTAACGTCTAACTCAAAAAAGTTCTTATTTGAAAAAAATCTTCAATGGGGTAAACATTTGTTAAAATAATTGCATAAAAAAATTCCGATGTCTGATTATGTAGCGTGAATTTTAATAATTTATCGCCTTTTTGTAAATTTTAGGGAATTGAAAGAAATTATTTTTAAATAATTGTTAAACTCATCGTATTTTCTGTTGATGTAGCAGTACAATTTTAGTACCTTTACTTCTGATTTTAAAAGCTTAAAGTGCAGGATATTGCATGATTTTAAGTCGAAAAGTGAAAAAATCTTTGCCGGGAGGGGAAACCCCTCTCGCACCCACCCCACAATATCATCCCAATAGCTAGCTGTGCCCCCCACTCGAAAATTTCTGGAACCGGGCCTGTGTCAGTTATCATTTACAATGATCTCCAATTATGATACTATGCTAATTAAATAAAGCAAGCAGTGTGTCATTTATTGTGAAAGGCAATATATAGACTTACTTGAAATGTCTTTTATGGGAGATACGGATGGTACGTTGCCCTAGCTGAGTGACCCAGTAAAAAGGCTGAAATACCCAGTTTTAGCTGTCTGAAGTCCTAAAATGTTAGCAAGTTAACATGCGCCGAAAGAGACCACTACATGTATGTCTCAGACATGTATGTGGGTAAAATCAGAAGTTTAATGAAAGTGCTGAGTGATTGTAAGACTCCAAACCATACAGAATGATGTCATTGGATATACCGTTGATCGAGTCGGACAGAAAGGCGGTGAACTAGTACAGCGTTGAACACCAGGGACAAATGTTACCTGCCAGGAGTGAGTTCCGAAACAGTTACTGTACAGACTAGCTGAAAAACTTAATGTTTGGTATAAATGCATGTTTTAATGTCATTACCCATTGGTTTATATGTATTAAAACGCCTCAGCATCACAAAGAATGTTTAAAGAAGTAGACGTTGAGCAGTATTTACTTTTTTCAAACGACGTCATACCACGTCATTGTATGTGGCCCCGCTCAGCGTTCACCTACTGTGTAGTTTTATGTATTGTGCAATTGTTATTTGAGCAAGATACAAGATTTATTTCAATAGTACAAGGCCACCGGCCTAAGATATAGAAAGCATGTTCAAATAGCATAATTATAGTGATCATTTTTTAACAATGATATTTACAAGGCGATTTATAAATTGATATTGGTTTGAATTGTTTTAATTCAATGTTTTAGTATCTAATTGCTTTGATCTCACATACAAATGATCTAGACACATAGTACAAGTATTATATTAGATCATACAATACATTTCATTCGACCATGATCATGATTGTAAGTGTAATACACTGTAAAAGAGTTCACGTTGTACAAAGTATCATATTGCTAGCATAACATTAGTACATACCAAACATTTCATTTTGCATTCAGCGTCTTAATACAATATTTACAATAATACATAATTATAAACTATGTATTTCATTTTAACACGGGATCTCATAGCACAAGAGTACACTGATGTCACTTAATATATCACAAAACAAGTGTCGTATTAAACCGAATCACTCGAAATATTAAGTAAAAATATCAAGCAGACATTGCATATGTTGATGTGTTGTTTAATGCATAGCAACAAAAAGTAGTGTAGTAATCGACTCAGTCTATATAAATATTATATTAAAATATAAATAAATTATTATTAAGCTAAAAAGTTTATAGACTATATCAAGTGTTCAGACATTTACAGTGTTGACTGAGCAGGCAGTCGTGATTCTAAAAGATACTATTAAGTCAGACAGGGAAGGCAGCACTCAGCTTAACCAGCCGAGCACAGAAAACCACGCATGTTAATTAACATGCGTGAGAAAACATAAAAACACACAAGGCACACTCATCATCCCAGATTTGAGCTAGCATCTACACTAATTATTCGTAAACTAATGTATACGTACATATTACGTAAGATCAATATCTTATAAAATATAATTAATATATAAACTTTAAATATTTAAAATCGGATAATAGATACGAAAATTATGAGGTCTTACATAAAGCAGGGTAGAATTTGACTAGTGCGTTTTACGCTTAACGCGGTAACATTGTTTATCGGCCTATCGATATGTGTAAGCGGCAGCATATTTACACCTTTTACATACGGTAATATAGAGTGTCATATACATTTAATTAACATGCGTGAGAAAACATAAAAACACACAAGGCACACTCATCATCCCAGATTTGAGCTAGCATCTACACTAATTATTCGTAAACTAATGTATACGTACATATTACGTAAGATCAATATCTTATAAAATATAATTAATATATAAGGCCTATATTTGTTAATTAAAAAATATTATTCGATAGTTCTGAGCAGCCACGAGCAGACGAAAATCGGTCCGAAGAAGAACATATTCCGAGGACACATTTTATTAACCGTTTGCTTTTTGTAACACTCTTTTTGATTGGTCAATGATATTCTGACAGCCAATCATAATTTACAAGATAATGCGATGTTTTTTCCGTCACCTCCGGTGTTCCGTTGCCGCCATTTTGAAGCACGCTGGTGAATATTTTACGGTCAAAACACCATTAATGAACTAACATTTATTATATTATTGGTAAATAATACATGATTAGACATTTATTAACTGAAACCAATCGATTTTCTTTGTATGCCTTTGTTATTTACTTGAATATCCGCTCCTGAACGCCGACGCTTGTCGGGTCACTGAAATCCGATTGTTACCAAGATTTTTCGGTCATATATTCCAGTAAATACCACTCAATTACAGTACTAGTGAAAGGTTTAACACGTTCATTATTTATTATATCAATACTGCATGAAAATAAATTAGACCTTTTGCCTGTTTGGTGTTCTTATGGTTTTGTCATACGTTTTCGCGAGTCTTTATTTGTTGCACGAATTTAGATGACCCATGCTGCTTTGCAAGTTTGTTCTAATTTGTTCACAGTTATTTAAGGGCATAGTGGTACTGTAAACAGTAAACATACAAGCTTGATCATCAGCCAAAATTGAAAATGTATCTGCGAAAACATATTTTAGTGGACTTTATTGTAATGTACAAGGCTAATACAATTAAACATTTCGTAGTAATACTAGTATCAGAACCCTGTTGTCTAACCAAGCGCCAAATTGCGCAACTGAGAGCTTTCCTACGTCTATGCAGCAACACGCTATGAGCGAGCGGTGCCAGTCGCTGGTATACTGTTTCTAGCCACTTTGCTAGGCGAGCGCGTTCTTGTGCAACAGACCGCTTCGGTGGCGCTTTGCTCTACAACAGTCTGCTATCAGCCAGCGCTCGCCGGTAGCATATAACTTTTCTGCTTCATCTGCTGTGAAGTGCTTTTTTGAAGCTAGCCATTTCCTAGCATAGCGCTAGATAGCGGTTGGTAAGGCAATGGGCTCCAGGATATCTCGAACATGTGATCAATACTCAGCTGTGTGCTATATTATGTGTCTCATTTTGCGGTTACTTACTGGAATGGTCTGTATCCTGTACTTATGCTTTCAGTCGGGCTACAGGGAATGTCCTTCCGACTGTTGTACCAAATTGATGTGCATGTAGCTTGCCAACTACAACTTACAAGTCTTGTACTATTAAGTTCACTTGTTCTCTTTTTGCAATGATGCCCTGGCTTCGTGCATTGTCTTCCTTGCTCTCTATACACTTGTAACAGGGTGAGAAAAATGTACAACCAGACCGGGACTCTTCGCAAACAGGGCGCATACTCTGCCGACTGAGCTAGCCGACTGCCTACACAATTTTCTCCCCAATCAGTAACTAAATCCTATACATCCTTATACTTACAGTACTTAATAATAGTTATACATGCGTGAGTTTTTCAGTTTTTGCGAAAATAAACTGTTAGTGTTCAGTGATTTTGCTTCTCTGGGAAAGGGTCAGGGTCCATTCAGATTGGGAGTTTTCGCGTCGTGACAACTTGAAATTGGGAATTTTCATGAAGCAGAAGGGCCATATAAAACAGAAAAAAGAGATTACATGTGACAGTTTACTGGTTTCTGTAAACTTTTATGTTTGACCTCTTGTCAAAAATGTTCATAACTTTATGAAATTTTTTCTTTGAATGTTCATTGGAAATTATCGCTAGCAAACAAAGAAGGGAAAAAATCACTGGTAACCTGGGTGTTACAATACTTTTACCTTCAAATGTATAGTTTGGTTATGTAATTATATTATTCCAGAGCAACACATAAGGTTTTAGGTCATTGGGTATTTTACCCCCAAGTTTCAATTTTATTTGGGTTTTCACAAATTTTAATTGGGTATTTAATGAAAAATAATTGGGTAATTGGTCTTTTATGTACTAATTTTCACTATAAAATCATTTTCTATTTGCCTTTTCTTACTCCCTTCTCTCAAAATCTATTGGGTTTTTAAGAAAATTAATTAGGTAATTACCCCAATACGCAGCTTATCTGAAGCTCTGTATTCATTAGTTTGAAACTTCCAATTATGGAGTGGTCCAATGAAACAGTGGTATACAGAATTACCTAAAGTGCTTTGTTTTTATCTGGAGATGGATGATGCGATTACAAGAGGAAACTCTGGAAAGTTCCTGTTATAAGATTGTGACTACTTGCTCGTGATGATGAATGTTTGGCCACCCCCAACATGATTAATTTATTTATAGTACATTTTATAATATACATGTTCATGCTTTTATTTCAGATGGTTAGTAGGCAATAATGCCGTTGCCTACCAAAATATTTGTTGGGAACCTGTCATCAGATACCACAGATGATGACTTGCGGCCCTTATTTGAGCAGTATGGAAGAGTAACAGAATGTGACGTATTGCGCAATTTTGGTTTTGTGGTAATTATAAATGTTACTTAGATCTATAGAATTGTTTGTACTTAAATGTGACACACATTTGGTCCTACAAATGCTGAAAACATGTTGGATCAGCAATAAGATCTGTCTAATTTAAACCAAATATAGAAAAAGTTAGTGTACATGTTGACCGGTGAAAGTTTACATTAAAAACCAATAGTTTAAATTATAATATTAATTCCGAAGCAAAACAACTTTTTTGATGACTGTTTTGAATATAACTTGGCTTTTATTGATAAAAAATTTCCATTTCATGAGTACCGTTAATTTGGCATTTGACCAGTGGAGGAAATTGCCTGATCGGGCAATTCAGTGATTCCCCTAATTACTTGCCCGATAGGGCAATTTACTGCGAAAATTGACTGATCGGGCAATAGAACCGCCCACTTTTGAAAAAACTTCAATTTAATTAAGACAAGTCCTTTGTGCAGGAAAATTGAGGATTTTGAGTGGTTTCATTCATTATCCATGTATAGATATTTCAACATGGGAATTGATAATTAATTGGCTAAAAATATCGTCGATGCATCAATATTGCTTCTATCAAGGGCAACTCTAATAAGGCTAAAAAAAAAAATATCTGTGGTTCAGGTAACCCGACCTACCCTATTTTTTAGGCCCCGACCCTACGACTTTTTATTGAAATCGCGGTTCGAAAAATATTGAGTACGAAACTGAAACGCGAGTACGAAAGTACGAAACGCTCGTAATGCGTCTATTGACTTTGATCAAAACAATGGCCGCGGCCACAGTGTTTGCACTGACGGTCGAAACATGCATCCATATGCCGGCACAACGGCTGATGAAGGCCATTCTCCACTCGTCCTCTGTCGGCGATATATTTTCGGAAGTTCACGGACAGTCAAAGCCGGATAGCTTTGTTTGTTTCGCCCATCGAACGATGGAAGACAGTCAACCATTCGAGGTAGCCGTACGAACATTTTAATAAAATTATGTTTATTTACTGATTCAAAGGGCAGTTAATATTCGAAAAAAAAGTAAAGACAGAAGTATGAAATAAATCTTTTTACATTTTAATGCCAACCACATGACAGATTGATACATATGAAGTATTTTGAGGAGAAAAAAGCCAAGGTCCCAGCTGGGCTCGAACTCACGACCCCTGGTTTACAAGGTGACCACACTAACCACGTTGCTAAAGGGTTAACCCATCCTCGTCGCCAATGAAGTATTTTTAGGAGAAAAAAGCCAAGGTCCCAGCTGGGCTCGAACTCACGACCCCTGGTTTACAAGGCGACCACACTATGGTTGGGGCGTGAGTTTCCCTTTGAATGATTTGTGCAAATGTGTAGGACGTTCTGGTTCAAAGTCAGTTGTTTTTTTAAAAAATATATTAATCTCAAATTGTAAACTTTTTTTTTTGTTTTTAACTTAAAAAATCCATTAAATCAATTTATACAAACACTTGTTACATTCTTATAGGTTGAGCCCAGCATGCGTCTAGGTGAATTGTTAAACTTTGGGGTCAAACATTTGTCTGTATTTTTGGCTCACCTGAGCACACAGTGCTCAAAGGTAAGCTATTCTGGTCACTTGCTGTCCGTTTCCCTTTGTCATCACTCGCCTCTGAGAAAAAAAAAAAAAAAAAAAAAGCCTACCTACCTACCCTATTTTTTTCACCTATGTTACCTGAACCACACATATTTTTTTTTTTAGCCTAAGCTACATACTGATAAGTAACTGTCATCTTGGAACAAACATGATACTAGAATATCCTGTTAAATCATTGTTAATGGTATGATATTTGTTTTGTAGCATATGTCAGTAGACGATGAGGCTAACCAAGCTATTACAGAACTCCATGGATCTCTGGTCAAAGGACAGCGAATCAATGTGGAGGTATGAATATTGTCAATTGCACTTTACTGTTGTTTTAGTCGGTATTTATAAACAGTTTCTGTATGCCCGTCTTGAGACAGGGCTTATTATGGGATCTCCTAGCAGGGCTAGCTCTGGCTCAAAATTCTGTTGGGCCAATTTTTTAACCGTAATAGCGGCTGGGGGCCAGGGGGCCGCGAGGATCCCCGGTGGGTCCAGGGCGAAGCCTTGGCTGGGGGAACAGGGGGCCAGAGGTCCCCGGAAGCTCCTGCTATTTTGCTGTTTGAGAACAGTAAAATCCACTATGAGATATATCATTTCACCTTATATTCAGTCTTGAGAAACCCTGAATTGTAACTATTTTAATAGTATAAAACTTTATCAATTTGACAAAGATGTATATTCATGTATGTTTGTTTCTATGTGAAATTTTGTTGTTGTTCATTTGAATGATTCAATGAATGTAGACTTCTGTTAAAGTTATTATTTTTTCCTGTATCTCCATGTCTAAGAAACTTATAAAAGTTATATGTATAATGAATGACAGAAACAAAATAGCATTTTAGAACTTTTTCACGTTTATTCTCTATAGCACAACACAAAGTGACATTTCAAAAGTGGCATTAAAACATGCATCCTAAATGATTCACAGTCTACCAACAATAATTAAATTAGTATAAACTATATGGGTATAAGTTCTATCTTGATGATGACACATTGTTTTTGCGAGGGGTCTTGACACACAAGTTATATAAATTTTGTGAAGATATTTTTTAACTCGAGACTAAAGTCTACATCCCTTGTGCGATATGCTGTAGCCAGTCAGCAAAGTTCTGTCTTTGATGCAGCTTCTGCTGCTGACCAACAAACTTGCTAAGTTCCAGCACAAGTCCACATAAAGTGTGATCATGAACAATTGCAAATTGGTTGGTTTAAGTGGGAAACTTGTTTAGAAGCCTGTGGCAGATTTTGTTGGCATCCTGACATCTAGAAGACTTGACATCACAGCTGATCCACCATTTATCACAATACACTGTTGAATCTGAAACAAAATAAGACCAATACAAAATTTAACAGAAAATATAAAGATGTAAGTGTGTGTGAGCTGTACAACCCTACTTAAAACTGCATTGTCCGAAAATACGAATATCCGAAAATGCGGTCACTTCAGAATTGACAAATTTTCTTAAAAAGTTGACCGTCGAAATTTTCGAGGAATATAAGTCAAATTATGTTTTAAAACGTCATAGGCTATCCACACACAATGTTTATGGGTTAATTTATCGGGTAAAACACCAAAACTAACGTTATTTTAGCTTAGAAAATGCACGAAAATGAAGTCACGTGATCCGCTGTTTTTTTCACGTCAATTTCTGCACAAATAAATACGATTCCCTGAATAAACTGGCGTAAAAAAACTTTTTAAATGGTAATATAATGATTAAGACTGAATAATTCAATGTTGAAAAATACGATCAATAATTACCTGATCATGCGTTTATCGCATTTCATATTCGTGACCCGTGACGGTCAATCGACAATTTCTTTCATCAGTCAATCAGACCGCCTTTGATTACTGATTAGACAATCATCCGCTAATTATCTCACAAACTGTCATAAACACAGCCGCCGATGTATAGTTTGTTTGTTTAACAAGCTGTTTATTGACCAAATTTTATGACACGTGGACTGTGTCTACCTGCTTTCGTTCATTTAGCGTCGCCCGTAGCAGTTGATCGTAAAACCAGTCTAGAAAAAATCTCGAGCGTGCTATTTTTAGTAACTGGATTTTCCAATATTTGTAAAGTCATACTTTTCGATGGTTCGGGCCAATTTGATTTTTTTCGGGCCAATTTTGATTTCTTCGGGCCATTGGCCCGATTGGCCCGCGACAGCGCGAGCCCTGCCTAGAGTGGAAGACATTGGTGTCCCTTAAGTTTTCAGCTTGCTAATGCTTACTTAAACGAAAGCCTAAATAACTAAAAACAGGACTTTAAAAAACATATCAGTTTTTTCCCCAAGAAAGCCTCGGGTCAACTACAGATTAGATTAAAGCAGATAAGAGTAAAAATCCACTCGAGGATTTCAGTATTCATTATTCTTTCTTTATTTCAAGTTTTTCTTTGTGAATTAAATTTTACAAATCATTTACAGTGTACCAATTTCAAACTGAATTCTAATCTTAGTACAGAGTAAAAACTACGAGAGTTATAACTCGTAACGGTACCATATTCATGTGCATCAGTCTAGACTTTGCAGAGATGATCTAGTACAAAGTATGAGAGTAATGACTCATACCATGTGCATCAGTCTAGACTTTGTAGAGATGATCTTAATCTTATACAGAGTATGAGAGTAATGACTTGTACCATGTGCATCGTCTCTGTCTAGACTTTGCGGAGATGTTCTGTCGATGCCTCTTCAATGTTGAAAAAAACCCAACTGAAATGTGTATCTATGAACAGGTATGTTTGACTGGTGACAATAAGTCAGTTAATTCCCTCCACCTGTGAAGAAAGTTGCTAGTTCCTTCTGGAAGGGTAAGCTGATCTTAGTTAAAATTCTGTCCAGGAAAACTAATGAGGTGAATCAGAATCAGCCGTCATATCTAACTGAAAGAATGTTGAGAAATGGTTTTAAATCTGAATAAACTGTCCTTTAATATTACCTTTGATCCATCAGTTTAAGTGAGTTCACACTTCGCCATCACTTGAATTTGTGATATAATTGACCATATTGTTTACAGAAATCTACAGGATCCCGTGGTGGAGGTGGTCGCGGCGGTGGTGGCCGAGGAGGTGGTGGTAAAATGTCAGGGTATGTGCAACATTTGTTCATCTGTTAATAGCCGCTTTTTAGCTCACCTGTCACAAAGTGACGGAGTGAGCTTTTGTGATCACTCTTCGTCCGTCCGTCAGTCCGTCCGTCAACAATTTGCTTGTGTAGACACTAGAGGTCACAATTTTGACTTAATCTTTATGAAACTTGGTCATAATGATCATCTCAACAAAATCTAGGTCAAGTTCGATATTGGGTCATTCGGGGTCAAAAACAAGGTCACAAGGTCAAATCATAGAAAAACCTTTTGTAGTCACTAGAGGTCACAATTTTGACCTAATCTTTATGAAACTTGGTCACAATGATTATCACAACAAAATCTAGGTCAAGTTCGATATTTGGTCATCCGGGGTCAAAAACTAGGTCACAAGATCAAATCATAGAAAAACCTTGTGTAGTCACTAGAGGTCACAATTTTGACCTAATCTTTATGAAACTTGGTCACAACGATCATCACAACAAAATCTAGGTCAAGTTCGATATTGGGTCATCCGGGGTCAAAAACTAGGTCACAATGTCTAATCATAGAAAAACCTTGTGTAGTCACTAGAGGTCACAATTTTGACCTAACCTTTATGAAACTTGGTCACAATAATCATCACAACAAAATCTAGGTCAAGTTAGATATTGGGTCATCCGGGGTCAAAAACTAGGTCACAAGGTCAAATCATAGAAAAACCTTGTATAGTCACTAGAGGTCACAATTTAAGCCTAATCCTTATGAAACTTGGTCAGAGTGATCATCTCAACAAAATCTAGGTCAAGTGCGATATTGCGTCATATGGGGCCAAGAACTAGGTCACTAGGTCAAATCACAGGTCTTGCATGTACTGCTATAACAGGTGAGCGACCTAGGGCCCTTTGGGCCCTCTTGTTGGATAATTGGGTCATTATCTGTCTGTAGAAATCTAATAATGTCAGTGTGCTATTACTGTAATGACTAAAATTGTGTCCTTTGGTTGGGGGATTGCCTGTGTCAATGATCCATATCAATTTTATAGTCATCAGATCAAAAACAATACCAAAATTTTTAGGAAGAGATTTTTGTCACGCTGGCAACTTAAAATTGATTGCGACTTTCGGACTATCCAGATAAAAAAGACCATTTTGGACTTGTTTATATATATTTACCATTATATAAATGATGATGTATTATTACATTACAGAGGTCGAGGAAGAGGAGGACCACGTGGAGGTCGAGGTGGAGGTATGAGAGGAGGTGATAGAGACTATGATCCATATCCTCCACCAAGGTCTCATCCATACAGCAGGGACCCATACTATGATTATTATGATAGACTATATGCAGATCGTTTACCACCTCCTAGATCATTACATCATGACGATCGTCGTTTACCTTACGACAGAGAAGACAGACTACCCCCTCCAAGGGACCCTTATGATAGATACGCTGCAGCTAGATACCCACCACCTGCAGACAGATACCCCTCGGCCTATGATAGATATCCACCTCCTAGATCATCAGCTGATCCCTATGAAAGGCCACCGCCAGATTATTATAGGTACAGATAGCTGAATCATTCATCTCCAGTCTTTATGTGGCATTGTGTGTTTGCTAGATTAATCTAATTGTGTGAAATTATTTACCTGGATCTCATAAATATTCCGTGTATCAATCGTCCTATCTGATTTGTTACAAAATGTTAAGTTAGCAAGTCAAAACAATTGTACAGTACAATAAAGAAAGCACACACGGTTTAATGAGTTTCTGGTAAACAATTTTGCACAATAATTGAACCTTCCTTCCTAACAATGTACTCTTAACTTTCTGTAGTATGCTATAAATAACATGTCCATTGACATTATTGCATCAGCATGGTTACTGGTAAAGGAAAAAAACTTTTGTAAGGCAACTGTTGTTATATGGTATGGCAGTTAGGCATGTTTTGTAAATATTAACTTCCTTTGATTTTATGAATGAACTCTAACATGAATCAACTTCTATTTATAAATACATCTTCCAAGCCGTTTCCTACCAATGTTTTAAATCCATGAATTTACAAAGCCTCAAAATTGCCATTTTACCAAAACTTACCATACCCATGAAAATAGATGATTTTAAACAGTTTTTACACAATTAGCAAGTATTGTCAAAAAACAAATATTGGCACCGTAACTACACACTCTAGATTACTACTCCTCACCTTTCTGGAGAAGAACAATCTACAGTGTGTACCCAAAGGGATTCAACCCGATACAAATATCTTTCACATATATACTATAAATATCTAAGACGGGGATCTTACTTTATGACTGGCCCTCATATACCCAACTCAACATTATGTCCAATATTTTAAACAAGCCGAATACAATCATTTAATTTCTACTGCACACTTCAAGACAGTATAATATTATACATAAAAAATACAACTTTTATCAATACACGTACACAATGTCGCCTGTGTCGAGCATTGAATGTTCACAAAATGCGTAAAACCCGGTTTGATGACACTACCCTGCACAGACAGAAAATAGAAAACGGCCTTCGATAAAGAAGAGAAATCATTATTTACGCACGATCTCTGGAAATTAGTACGGCGATTTGATTGAGGAACATATTTGGAGCAACTCACCGACACTCGTCCGTTTCTGTACCATTTAGCTAGACGAAAGCAGCAATTCAACAACATTGACTGAAAACAATTCGCCGACTTTTGACAGTGACAGCACGGCTTTTGGTACGAGTAATTTGATTGGCTGAATAGTTGCATGGTATTACCGGAACACCAATCATTTTCTATATTGTCGCATGATCCGTCACGTGATACTACAAATGGTCCAAATGAATGTAAATATTAGAAATTGAATATCAGTTCTCCCTGAACTCGGGATTATCGTCTATTTAAGCGGTAAGTTGCTCCAAATATGTCCCGCTATCAAATCGTCGTACTAATATCCCGAGATTGTGCGTAAATAATAATTTCTCTTCTTTATCGAAGGCCGTTTTCTAGTTTCTGTCTGTGCAGGGTTGTGTCGTCAAACCGGGTTTTATGCATTTTGTGAACATGCTATCCTGACACAGGCGACATTATGTACGTGTATTGATAAAAGTTGTATTTTTTATGTATAATATTATGTTGTCTTGAAGTGTGCAGTAGAAATAAAATGATTGTATTCGGCTTGTTTAAAATATCGGACATAATGTTGAGTTGGGTATATGAGGCCCAGTCATAAAGTAAGATCCCTGTCTTAGATATTCATAGTACAGATGTGAAAGATATTTTTATCGGGTCGAATCCCTTTGTGTGTACCTACCGTGAAATAATAAATTGCAATACTAGTTGTTGATGAAATAAGAACACTCCATGTCTTATGTGCTTCAGTTTCTACTGATGTCACATATTGATTTGTGAGTGATAGAATTATCATATCTACTTGCTTGCTTCTATGATGTATGAAATACCTATGCATGGGACAATATACTGTTATATATATATGTTCCATGATTGCGTTATTTCAGAGCGTATGATGGTTATGATGATACCCCTAGGTGAGATATGTATACCGTATGTAGTAGTGTGTGATGTGGTGCTTTTCTCTCTCATTGCTTTGTTTATTACATTGTGCAGGGGTGTCAATTTTCCAGATTTATCCGGAATTCCGGATTTGTCTATCCTTGAAGAGCTATGCTTTCTGACCAAAATAAAAGTTATTTGATGAAAATATCTCAAGAAATGGCAAAGTTATTGTCAATTATATCAGCTCTGAAGGATTTTCTTCAATAAAAAGTTTGAGAAACTGAGTTATATATGGTTGACGGCCTCTAGTTTGTCAAAATTGGTCAGCCGCATACGATTTTCAGGATTTTTAATTTGGCTCTGTTGACATCCCTGATAGTGCGGAATCCTACATACAGGGTGTTAAAAAAGTTCGTTCTCAATGTTTGAGTTTCAATATTTTATTGCTCTGACCTCAGATGTCTGTAAAATTTCCAGGTTTAAATCCATAGGATTCTACCATTGTTCTAATCCCTCTGGCATTAAATGAAGCTATTAGAGTAAGAAATTAAGATTGTCTACTGTGTACATAGCTCAAATAAAACTTTATATGAATTCAAATTTTGAGAACGAACTTTTTTAACACACTGAAGATCTACAATATTTTTATTTACTGGGATTTTTCTAACCTTCAGGATAGGCCCTTAGACCTATTATTAGGGGATAGAATGTTTGTATTTTGGTAACATTGGGAACTGGTTTTGTAGATGTTAACTTAGAATTCCGGAAAAATTGCATAACTTTAAAGATGTTTTCCTAGATAAGAGGTCTTGTAACGACCCCTTCTATATGTATAAAGGAAAAGCCCTGATATGCCTTCAATTGTTTTGAATTGTCTGCCATATTTAAGGGCAATTTCGTTATATTACTATCAGAAAAAGGCTATTATTAAACTACCAGATTTATATAAAGGTCTAGTCTGGTTATTAAAGATAGCAGGTTTAAGAACATGTGGTTGTCTACTTTTTTTTCACAAAATATGTATATCCTACCAGCTATGTTCTTAATTAACACATATGTGTAAAAAAGTGTATTACATAAATTGCGTATCAACATTGCTAGAACAATTCAAAACAATGTAGTAAAAATACTTAAGAACTATGTATTATATAAACTTGATAATAGAACCAAAATATTGTAGTTGAGCTACAAGAAATACATGCATGGGCAAAATCCACAAAATCCATGTTTTCAGAAAAAGCCTATAACTCTGCCAATACTTGCTTCCTCGACAATGGCTTGATTTCCTATAGAAGATAAATGACACATGAAATAACGAAAAGTACAAATTAATCTTGATGCAAGATCTGGTTTAAGTGATGTCCATTATTTGACTGACTTTTCCCCATTTGACTGTTATGGTGCCACATGTTTGGCCAACTGTCAACTGGCTGTCTGAACTCCGATTCTGCTGTTGACTGCTTGGCTGAACTCTGTTGAACCTGCGTAGTTTGTTACTTTATACTGAAATTTGGACAACATGGTGGGTTTCCATCCCAAACACATGCTGAGTACTTGCTTTTCCTGTTCTACAAAGCGTTTTCCAAAAGCTAATAATTACTATATGGTGAATTTGGAATGCAATTGAGGTCAACATGTTTTCAATGAAGTGTTTCAGTCACCTTCATACCAGGTTGTTGGAATATTTATCATCATGCAAAGTTGTTCCATATTGGGTTTGTTTTTCCTGGAAGCAAGTTGTAGCAAAGTAACAGGCTTGTTTGATTACAGGGTTTTTTGGGGTAGAATTACCATGTGTCTTGCTATTATTATTACTTGTCTGCTTTTGATATATACAGGAGATGTGTCTATCTTGTTATTTTCCTGTAATAATTTGCCTTGCATTGGAAGAAAGATGTTGAGATATCATTACAGCAGCGTTTCCACTAGCTTTTGAGTCTAAAGGGTCATTTTGATACTTTTGACTAAATTCCAACATTTCTTAGGCCAAATACCCATGTCTTAGAGAAAAAAATGACCCTTCAAACCAAAATCTTGAGGGTCAACATGTGGCTTTTTGGAAATTCAGAGGATCAAACCCCCTACCCCTGAGTCAGATTGAACACCTGTTACAGGCCTATGATTCTTCCACTTTTATGCTGATTTCCTCCTTTTTGTCCTAAAATCTTTGAAACAAAAGGGTACATATTCAGCCTGACCAACTAATAAATGATGTTTTTGCAAGGGTGATTGTGTGGGAGAGGGTGTATCAGCCAGTTTGCTCTTGGATCAATCGGAGGCCTGGACTATGTTTAAATCAATCAATGGCAGTGTCCTATTCTTTTGTATATACTGAGCAAGTGTTAACTATGCTCTGTTAAAGAAAATGTATACATGTGAAAGTTGTTACAGTATATTATGTTATAAGCCCTGTAATTGAATATAATCATTCACAAAATGCTTGTAACTTATAAGTAGAGAGTTGTTTATGCAATTTGTATTGCCATCTATTACTTATAACAACGCAACTGGCACCATAACAATATAGTATGTCAGAACAACATGTATAACAGGTGACAATCAATGTTAGACCTAGAATTATGATTTCTCTCTTTATTGCAGTAGACGTCCTGCTCCACAAGAAGATGTAGCGCCTCCTGGTGTTCGTCCTGCCCCAGCAGCTAATGGTTTCGATGAGCGCCGACAGGATGGAGCGCCACCTAGTGCCGATAGTTACAGCAGTTCATACTCAAGCTATTATGATCGGTTTTACAATAAAGGTCCAGCAAACGGGTCTGCCCCACAGCCTCCTCAGAGACCAGGCGCTCCCTTAGCTGGCCATGGAGCGCCACCTGTACGAGGGGCATCAGCCGTAGCCGCCGCCGCAGCTGCACGGAAGCAGGATCAACAGACAATGTTACAAACTGGACCAATATATTTTTAGTAGTTTATTTTGAAGGTTTATGTGAAAAACTTTGTCTTGGCTATAATTAATGATACACGATCAAGTAGTTGGAACACTACCTAATCGGATGTCGACATTATAAAATGACACGGTGTATGAATGTTCCACATCGTTGTATTACAGATCTAGGAGTTAACGGTACTGACTGTAAGAGTACTGTAATACGGATTGTTGCTATTGACAGAGATAACTCCACAAGTTTGTGAGACATAGATAGATGTTGTGTGCATCTTACAAACGTACTTATAGTACCAAAGCTGACAATATTTGTTACATTCATAATTAACAGTGTCTGCAGGACTGGTGCCACTCTGCCAAATAATCTTGCAGTGTCGTTAAGATGTTCGTTTTACTGTCTGATTTACTTTTTATGTTAATTTTTTACCAAATCTCTTTTTTATACTTTAATACTTATGGTAAGGCCACAATTAATATGTCATGATCCATGTTAACTTGTCATGGTCAATGTTAAATTTTTCGCGATCCATGTTACCTCACCATGGTCAATGTTAACATGTCAAGATCCATGTTAACTCGTCAAGGTGAGTTGTTGCCAGTCGGTTAATCTGTTAGCATAATTTCAGGGTTGTAAAGTGTTGTATATAAAGTCACCATCATTGTCTACTTACGGCTCATAAAATGTGCGATAATTTGTCATCAATGGACTTTCATATGCTAGTAGTATGATATAGATCTGTGTCTTATCACACGGCCCTCATTTCACCAATTTTCTTCATTTGCAAATGCTGTTCAGCAGTATCTGTTATAATAGCTTGAAATTGGACTTTTACTGTAAATATGTATTACTCATATAATAGTATGTATATTTATAAAAGAATAAAATTCCCTTTTTCTCCAAAATGATGCGAAAGTTCCCTACTTGAGGACCCCAGTCTCCCAAAAGTGTAGTTAGGGCCCTGTATCAAACTCATTACAAGGTTGATTGTTGATTCCATGGTCCACAGAAATGCAGCCTTTCCATTGGTCATATGTTAAACTGTGTTCAGAACCAGCCAATTTAATTTTATGAAAACAGTTTCCAACAGTATGATCCTTTCGATTTGTAGTACATGCCTAGAGAAGAGTGAGTTGGTACTAGTTGATAAATAATTCCAGGAGATCTGGGTGACTCGACTGTCCCAATGTGAATTCCTGGAAAATGGAATAATACTCCAAACTAAACATCCATCTCTTAAGCAATGTTGATACAGATCTCCCTTATATCAGACTGATCAGAGACGAGGGACCATCATCACGTGTGTTTGTATATTGGTTGCCACCGTTTACTCATCAACATGGATTCTAATTATTCAAACATATTGTTTAGACAGTTCCTCGTAACCGCTGGTACTAAAATCAAATGTTACACTGGGAATTAGGAACAGTAATCATTTAAGCTGCCTTGCTTGCTGCTGTTTGATCATCACTTTATCAAATAAGTAGAGTCCATGCCAGACCATGGTTGTTAATGCAAATTAAAGCCACAATTAAAAATCACGGATCAGTCAAGTTTCTGATCTTAGGCCAACTAGTTAGAGAGACTGCTTTATTCTTAATTTATGCGCTGATTATTAGCACCTTGTAGAAAATGAATGAGTGAAAATCTTTCTCATTTCATTGTCTTTTAGTTTGAATGGATGCACCAACTATTACGTTTTGCAAGTGATTATAAATATTTTCAAAACCTACTCAACTAAACCATAGAAATGGTTACATCAGTTTATGTTTACATTTGTGTAACTTTGATTTCCCTTGTACATAAAAACCTTGATGTTCACTACGATGTGTGACTATTATTTGAAGTCATTAATGAAGCATTAATTGAGGAACTGCATTGCGGTAATTATACAGTACATTTCGTATGAATTTGATTAAGCCATGTTGAATAATTTGTCCTTCACTTTGGAAGTTACATGGTACTTCGTTATAATAGTTCTTTCATCAGTAATCAAATAATTGGAAACATAAAATTAATGTGTTTTGTTTAATAACAATTGTTGTTTTCAAGCCATTATCATATTTCTAAATCATTGCTATCACACTGTTATCATCATGACATAGGGTTATTACTGTACTGTTAGGGGAGGTAACTAACTTGCATAGTTTTGTCCATTTAGTTACGTCTAGTTATTTCCCTTTGTATTCATGATCATAGGCAATTATAGATTAACAGCTAGATAATCTTTCAAATGCTTGTTTAAAATCGAGAGATTGTCTTGAATTAAGTAATTAAATGATTTCCCTTGCACGATTTTGACCATGGATTCCCTTGATTCCCTCTGTCTAAATGTGGCCTCCGTAGCTCAATGGTTAGCGCACTTGCCGTCTAATATGGCGACCCGGGTTCAAATCCGGGTAGAGGCACACATATATGCCTGGCATATTTCAGCAGAAAGCTGACTGGCAAATAAAGGCTATGCTCGGCTCGGTTGATTGTTTTTAAACTGTAAAAAAAACATGTTACATTTTAAGATTCAAAGCAAATTAAGAAGTGATTATAGGTAGTGGACAAGGATTATCTAGCTTTTAATTTTTTCTGGTCTGAATGTTTCCTTTCTGTGGCAAATTAGTTGAACTTAGAAATATGTATTACAAGTTCAAGAAATATGTTTGCTATTATATGTTTTTTGTGAAAGTTTATATCTTCGCTGTTGTATTTCCTTTATACTGTGTGTTTCCTGTCGTGATATGTTCATAGTAGTATCATCTAATCATTTCTCTGTATATTTTAGTCTAATGTTGTGTTCTTCGAAATTTATCAAAATGAGCTGTAACTGATCGTTGTAAGCCACAATATCGACAGAAGCGTATACACTTCATGTACCCTATATAGGGTATTGTTCGCAATGTTTTATTTTTGCTATCATTCGTAAATTCCCCTTGGGAATTCATAAATCCATGTTAATATATTTTCTAAATAAAAAGATCCATCAAGAAACCTGCGACCGCGATTTTCAAAAATCAGCAAAAAAGTTACTGAAAATCCGTGTAATAAAGTTCAAAAGATGATAAAACGATTTACAATAACTTGTTTATTTCGTACTTTCTCTCTGCTTTGCTAGTATATTCTGCACACAGTTTCTGTCAGATAAAAATCCATATTAATCTACTAGGTCAACCCTTTATCACATAGACTCCTTGGTCCATTTACCGCCTGGTAAGACTTTGTTTGAATCATCACCATACAAATTATTAGAAAATAATTAGTGATTAAATGATTAACACCAATTGTGTTTGTATACTGGTGGAATATGGAATAAAGGGTTGATTGATATAATTCCTAATCAGCAATAAATGGGAAGTTAATTGGGTAATATAGGACTGTATATGCATTGGGTATTACCATATATACTGAATTCTGTGTCGGATAGAAATGGCAGCATATATATATCTATTGTACATTCATCTTCATTGTACTGATCATTGTGAGTCAGGAGATAATTTATACATGTATAACTGTATGTTTAAATGTTGTTTTTGCCGTGGAAGTTAAATCATGGAAGTTCCTCTCGGGAATTCAAGGACTTTATTGTATGAAATTCAAGGACAATTAAGGACTTATTGTCTGGAATTAAAGGACTTATTGTATGAAATTCAAGGACAATTAAGGACTTATTGTCTGGAATTCAAGGACAATTAAGGACTTATTGTATGAAAATCAAGGACAATTAAGGACTTATTGTCTTGAATTCTAGGACTCCAGTGTCTAGTATTAAAAGACAAGGACTTAGTTATCTTGAATTCAAGGACTTGTTACATCTGTGTGATTCTGTTTAGAAATATCATTTTTGACAATATCTACCTTCGCACAATCAGCAAAACCACATTGTTCACTTCATATACTGTATGTTATTAGCAGGCCTTGTTCACTTCATATACTGTATGTTATTAGCAGGCCTGGTATATTTCAGGTCCTTGCCTGATTTCAGGTTTTTGAATCCTGAATTTTCATCATTAGGCAGTCATTATTAATGTATTGATCTTCCCATTAGCATGATAGAAGATGCTTTCATCTTACATGATCTGCACTATGCACTGCCTGTGCACTGTCACAATTTATTGATTTGATCAAGCTTCATTTATCACTTCTAGACTGACAGAACATGTGCAATTATAGAAAACTGTGTGTATTACATAATCAAGGCATCTTATTAATCACCAAATTGCCAGGTATGATTCAGTAACGAGTCACGACATCTGAGAGATTATTCATTAGAAGATTCTTGTTTATGTAAAAGAACCTGATGCATGTTTGTATGTTGTTTTTACGTGAAGATTTTATGGTATTCTAGTGAATATTGCTTGTGTATAGTGCAGTTCTTTGAACCTGTCAAAACTAACATGATGACACGGCAGCTGTACACTACAGATGAGTAATCCACACCTTACTGGAGATGACTTGTCTATAGTGGTCACAAACCCGTGTTATTACATGTTCTTTGACATTTCAATAAAACTGCACTTAAATTGCTGATTTTGTCAATATTTTTGAATGAAAAGGGCAAATCTCAATTTTTGTTTAATTGCAGATATGCATTCTAAGGTGACCTATTATTCATTGCCAGGGGTTCTACAATTCGGAATAATCCGGATGAGCTGTGCTAGAAAGAACAGAATTTTTAGCAGAAAATAAAAGTTATTTGATATAAATATACAAATGATTGACTGAGTTATGGTCATTTGAAATTTCATATGCAAAATTCTAACAATAGAACAATGTTTGAACAGCTTCATTACAGTAGTGTGTGCGTAAAGGCATCCGAAACTTGCCTCTTATGTTCATGAATTAGACATTTATGTCTCAGTCGGACCTCTGAGATATGCATTCTAAGATTACGTATTGTCCATTGTACAATCTCTGCTGTTATATGGTCAATAATGGAGCATCAATAGTTTGTATCCATGATAGTTGTGTGTATTGTGTCTTTTAATCATAGATGTTTAGTTAGGTGTTATGTTCTTAGTTTATACAATTGTTCCCTTAGCTAATATCATTCTTATATGTTCCATTATATAAACTGATTTCTAAAATCATGTTATATACCGAGACGTTCGTAATTTGATTGAAGAATCTGCAAATTCTGATTCAGTAATAATCATTAATTATTTTTGTAAAGTCACGTCTCGATAGAACAATGCTGCTTGGTCCCATGCAGAATGTCGTCCTAATGAATATGTCCGTACATAAAATTAATACATAGAGCATTGTAAAATATTTGTCCCCTAAAAATGACGTCAGTATATGAATATGTCATTTTATCAGGCATTGTTGTATCGTGACATGACTGTACCAGTTATACTGTTTCACATAACACGTGTGTACTATTGTAACTCAGTAAGTCACCATACATGCCTCTGAGAAATTTGCTTGGCATTATTCTTGCTTATTAAATTTTGTCAACACATAGTTTATATAATGCATTTAATTTAGCATAGCCATGTTTCCTCATATCATGTGTGCAGCATTTTAAAGAAATCAATCATCTTGAACAAATCATGTAATAAATGACAAACATTGGTATTGTTAACGTTTTTTGTACATATTTCTCATACCAGTGTTGTTGATATCATCCGTGTAATATGTCCTCATTTCTCAGTCAAAATAAAGTAAAAAAGTGAGTATTGTGTGTGTTATGTCTTAGTATACTTTAGCACATCGGCCATCTTGAATATATAGTCTGCCGATGATAACACTAACCTTTGTTCACAAATAAAAAACGCGAATTTAATACATTTTAGATGTCCTTTTTTGTGCATACAGGGTGTCCAAAAAGAAAGTATACAGTTTCAGTGTCAATCTATCAAACCTCTTCATTCTGCTATCGCAATGAAAATTTGCAAACGTATCGACAAAAGATGTAAGTTTTTTCTGTGACCAATTTTAAGATTATAACCCGGATATTTTTTAGAAAAATGTCAAATTTCTAAAATTACCTTATTTTGTCCGTGACATCATTTTGTAGTAATTAATGACGTTTTCACGATACATGTTGCCTTCTGACATTTCCCTTCTTGCACTTGTTCTTCGAAACTATCAATTACATTTGCACGTATGTCTTACCTGATCTAACATTCTCTTTTGATGTTCCTCAGCAGCATAGATGTGTCCGTTGGCTTAAGATTGTACACTATCGATTCAGATAGCCCAATAGAAAGAAATAAACTCAACCCGTTACTTGCTTTGTTAAACCAGCTCATTCCTAAACACCGCAGATAATTTATTATTTTGAATGATGCATAGCTCATGCAAGATGTGCCAGGGCCACACATTGTACATAAGGGGTTGGATGAATTCCTTTATGTTGGATCCAAAGTAATTTCCAGAAAATATCACTGTTGTGTGACATGGCCCGCCCACATCCCGGATCTAAATCATTGCGAATTCTTCTTGTGGGGCTATTTGAAATCGCTAGCATACAGCGCAAAGCCAACAGACACGTCTATGCTCACGAGAAACATCAAAAGAGAAAGTAAGAAGATCAGTTGAGACACATGTGCAAATGTTATCAATAGTTTTAAAGAAGTGTAAGAAGGAAAACGTAAGAAAGGTGGACATCGTGAGAATGTCATAAATTACTAAATAGACGTCACAGGCAAAATAAGGTAATTTCAGTAAATTTACATTTTTCTAAAAATTATTCAAGTTATAATCTTTAAACTGGTCCCAGAAAAAACTTACATCTTTTGTCTACACATGTGTAAATTTTCTTTAAGATAGCAGAATGAAGAGATTTTATAGATATACACTGAAACTGTATACTTTCTTTTTGGACACCCTGTAGTCACTTCATGCATATACTCTTTCAATCTACACTGATAACAGTCAGTCGACCGTGCAGTGTTTATAGTATCAATGTTTATTTTTAGCTCACCGGTCACATCTAGGTCAAGTTCAAAACTGGGTCATATGGGGTCAAAAGCTGTGTCACTAAGTAGAATTTCAGAAAAAGCTTGTGATCAATTAGAGGACACAATTATGGCCCAATCGTCATAAAACATAGTCAGAATCTTTGTCTTTATGAAACTGTCATATTGGGTCAAAAACTAGGTCACTAGGTCAAATCTTGCAAAAATCTAGAAAAACTTGCAATAGTAGCTGAATTTTCCTGAATCTTATTTATAAAATATAAATGATTTCTTGGGTCACCATAAGGGCTTTATTGTTCTACTACGACAGGCGAGCGACCTAGGGCCCTCTTGCTTGATAATGCTAGAGTTATTTCCAGCGAGTAATATCACGGTAAATCGCCATAGTTTGGATGGTGCCAGACCTTAACCTGGGAATATTATAAGGCAACCTGTCACCTGCTGAATTCACACTGTATACTACATGTAGTACAATAGTTCATGTATAGCGTACATTCCAAAGAACATGTTGTTTACTGATCAATTCATTGTCTTATTTGGTAACAATACACGAGGCTCCCAATTCATATTTGAACAAGTGTTTTCATGCTAGCTTGATAAAACTGGAACTATGTCTATACAACTAATTCTGGTAATGTGTCAAGTAAAATATACACACATGGTTTATGGTAATTGAAATGTGGTTAGAACCAGAATTAACATTTTGTAGAAGACCCTGTTATTGGCTTTTTGAAGGCCAATCAGATTCAGAAACATCTAGAATGACCAATAAATTAAATTCCCTTGGGCACAACAAGGTTGTATCTTACTATTATACTATACATGTACACTTCCCTCCAAAAGTTCCTTCACATTCATCAAACTATAGGATTTACTTCAATTGACCCAACACCTATGTAAGATTTACCCATTTTCTTGCAATTGTATACAATGTACTATCATAGTATCAAACAAAAAAGAAAACGATGAAAATCTATCATTTCCAAAGGTTTTGAATGAAATAAGTTCCGACACTCGAGTATTTGAGCAATAAATAATTGTTCGACCATCAACTGGATTAATTTTTTGCAACCAGTCACCTTCCTAAAGACATTACCAGTTGTTTCCATGTTTCAAAACAATTATTCATCCAAGTTTCATGGACATCGGCTTCCTTGGTATGTCGGCTTCTAGAATTCTGGCGCTTAAGCAGAGACTCATTGTCGAACAACATTTGTTATCCCCCGCCGAAGGCGAAGGGATATAATATTAGTATGCGTCCGTCCTACCGTACGCGCCCACTTGACGTTGTGGGGTGTGGAACAATAGGCTATATTTAGATTCTATTCATTCCGTTGCTTACGGGGTGCAAAATGTGGGTTTTACAAACAAAAGAAAGAACAAAAGAAAACCACACAACGTCAAGCCAGTGAGTCCGTCCTTCCGTCCGTCTGTCCCATATCTTGTCCGGAGCATACCTCTTTAAGCTATTGACTTGAAACTTGGTATGTGCATAGATGGCAACTAGGAGAAGTGCAGTGACCAAGAACCATAACTCGTATATGGCCCAGTTTTGAAATTATACCCTGTGTTTAACTTTGATATAATTTTGACATATTCCTGAGGGTCGTGGGTTCAAACCCTACTGGAACCAATTTTTTTAAGGGTTTATGTAATATTTTGTATTTAAATCATGCATTTATACTGTTATATGGTGAAAAATATTTTCTCAAAAATATTTTGTTTACATTATAGGAATTTATACATCGTTAAAACATGAAATATGGTGGGTGGGGTCATACAAAATGTTATATCTTGATAATTTGAAGATGAACCTGTATTTTATTCGGTCTAAATATGTGCATAACAGTATAAAGAAAATGTTTGGGTAATTGATAGTGATATAAGCCCATTAATTGGAGTTTTATTAAGGAATTTAGTCATTATATATTTTGTCATCACGAAATTTTACAACTATGTTGGCAATATATATGAACATAACTATCTTAAATCGAATCTTCTGCTTGTTATTGATTTTGTTTTTATTAATATAACTATTAGGCACATGGGAAATCATTTCATTTTAAAAATTAAATTAAATTTGATGATTTTATAGACATTTTTGTCAGTATAGTCCTCACATTTTTTCGACAAATAGCAATTATGGGGGTGATCAACCAAAACATTTTCCCTTCTATTGATCTCTTCCTGGTTCCATTTCATTAATGAACTATTTATTTATTTTCCCTAACATCTCTTTCCTTCTTTTTATATCTAGTCATGTTTCTATTTAACACCTATTAGTGGCAATCATATACGGCGGGGATGGCCATGTGATCATGACTCTTGTTAAGTCTTGTGACTGTGGTTACCCATCTAACCCCATAAGGTAATTATTCTGTTTCAATTCCTTCACCATGTTAGCTATGATGGAATGGTACCAATCTCGAGACCCATGTGAGGTGGGTCGATGTCATTATACAGTCTCTTGAAATGTCCATGTGGTCATTGCAAATTAACCTACCAGGTACTACACTGACATTACCAGTGTCCACCCCAACAATCA
The DNA here is from genome assembly GCA_947247005.1 of Spisula solida. Taxonomy (NCBI): domain Eukaryota; kingdom Metazoa; phylum Mollusca; class Bivalvia; order Venerida; family Mactridae; genus Spisula; species Spisula solida. The sequence goes on from OX365945.1 coordinate 57,926,669, forward strand.
AATTTCCTCAATGAAATCAAGCTGTGGGCATCACACACTGGTCAAAATCTTACTATGGGTATTAGTCGGGAGTCCATACGGAGAAAATATGACGAGCCATGGCATCGGAGAGTAGAATGTGGCATCTATGCTAAATGTTATCTTTGATATGTGTGCAATCTGAAACCGCCGGATGCCATCCGTGATTTTGCCTCGTTTTCTCAGAATTAGGTCAAAGGTCAAATGAGTGCATTTTTTATATATCTCCCTCGAAATATCATTATATCTCTGTCAGTTTTCGGTCAAAAATTTTACAAATGGTATCAAAATGAAGCTAATGCATTGGGCTATTAATAAAAATAACTTTTTATTAATTCATGCATTTGTATACTCATGAATATTGATGAGAACACCTAAAATTAGCAATATTTTTCATAAAAATTCGACATGTGTGAACCATCTATTTGTTATAATGTCGTCATTTTTGCTATTTGAAAGCCTAAATGATTCTTATTTAATGGTGAGATACTAAGCTATTGATATGTTAACTTGACACTATTACCTTCTCAATGATTTAAGGTCACACGTTTACTTAAAGTGGGTGGGGGTTAAAATGACATATGAACCCAAACTAACATAATAGCGTCAACAGTATTATAAATAAGTAATATTGTGTTTGCATTGATTTAAATGGGATTACAAGTAACAACTATTATATTGGTTTTGAAATGTACCAATTCATTTAAAATATGTCAACATTCGTTTAAGGAGGAATGAGCTACCTAAACGTATGCATACACGTGAGCTGCAATTAGTATTTTCGAGTTTAGTATGATAAATAAGAACAAACATAAAACTAGGTTCAAATTATGCTTTAGGAATATAAAAAGATGATGATAATCAAAATGATATTGCAAATTATTCATACACTTTTACTTGTTCCTTTGTAAAAGCTCAAAATAGGTGGGGAATGGTTCATTTTAAAGCATGAATACTGTTACATTATATTATATTTCCATACAGCACCAGATTGATATTTTAATTCATGTCTTGTTTAAATTAGAATGAATATAGAGTTAAAGCATGCCTTTCGTGTTATAACATCTACAGAGTACCGAGAAACAGCAGGTACCAATGCCCGTCCGTGGGAGCTTTGATCATTAAACACAAGGTGCATATACCCCCTTAAGTGCTTAAGACAATAACGTTCTTGGCACTTTTAAACTATAAATCTATACAGAAAACGCCATAAATCATTCATGAAACAATAGTGTATATATGTACAAATAAGTCAAGTTACAATGTCGCTGTTTAGTTTTAGATTGATTGCGAACATTTACTGTGGCTATATTAGCACGTGAATTTACAAACACCTTCTCAGTTCAATGCAAGTAGTATGAAGAATTAGTAGATCACGTCTTGATTTCTGTATTCATTATGGATGCATCGCGGCTTGTATCCGTATACAAGTGCCTGGTTGGTAGTTTGCTCTTGCGGTTTGCAGTTCGAGCGCATCACTTCACATCACTGGGGGAGCAGTGACCTAGAGGTAAGGAGGCGCGCTTCGGGTCGAAAGGTCCCGTGTTCAATCCCCGTCTCGACCACTGCTCAAATTTCTCTGAGCAAGAATAACCCACATGCTCCACTCAACCAAGGTGTGAATTGATGCCTGTTAGGGCGATGTCTATACACGTTCGATAGTTCTTGGCGCCGCTAATAGATGTTGGCTGCACACTCACCAGGAGAGAAGTAGTCTCCCCAGAGAAACTCGAACAGAGGGTTCCTTAGGTGGCCCAATGACCAGGGAAGTTAAAATGTCAAAGGGTGGCTGAACTGCTGAAAGCAGCCCTAGAATATTAGTAACTTAACTTCTTTTTTAACTTCTTGGCGGAAGTATTTCAAGCCTTGTTTTATAGAGCTTTAACAAACAGGAGTCATTAACAAGTTTGTACAACTCTCTGTCTCATCTGAATGTACGTCTCTTCTAATATCCAACAGAAGTTCATATCTTTTCAAGCAGAATAATAGTTTCACATCCTGTCAAAGAGTGAAACCCAACAATGATACGGTAGTCGTTTGGGGACATGTTCTGAGAATTATATGTACAGTACACAGTTTGATTTTCTTTGATGGCACAACTTTCATACAGACTTGAATATTTGAATGTCCCAGATGGTGATTCTATAAACATCTATATCATGCCATCCGATAATTATTTTAATACCCTTCATACTCTTCTTTAGCAAGTATGCAAACTAGGTTTGACTACAAATCAACACCAGAGAGACACAAGTCATACTTCAGACCTTTGCTGAAGACTTATACATTGATCAGGTTGGCAACATTATTACACTTAATAGACAAACATAGCGAACCGTCAAATTTGGAAAATCTAAACAGTACAACCAAACAACAAAGTTGCGAATCTGCGAATATATCAAGCAAATTTAAGCTAACACGAAAATACTCATGTCAAGTTTCCACAACGGCTTCCTACGACAAATCTGAAAAATATTTTGGCCCAAATATTTTTAACATATTATATCTTGACAAATTCTACCTGTCTCATTCAACTATTATCAGACGTAGGCTTCCGGTAACTCGGACAATTCCCCAGAACATATGTCGGGGCTATGCCAAGGTACACGATGCGAACTTATCAGAGATAAGGAATTACACATTTGTCTATGTCTCTCGATACTACCGATTTTCTTGCAGAACCTGATCCCAACACATCCCGAAGTCCCTAATTTCCATCGGGAGTAAATCATCGAGGCAGTTGGACAAACGTATAACCCGGGAGTCATCCGATGTATACCGATACCCCCACCCGATTACTCACGATGACCCAAAATGTCTCATGACACACCCGAAGTTTCCATTCAAAATTGTAATCCCGAGACCGAGAATGTGTCCCAAATATCACTGGGATGCCTAGCGCATAAGTTAACATGGTAACTGGTATTCCCGAGTCTCTGGTGCGCTTCTGGGATGCCTTCTCGGGTTATTCCCGACATGACAGCGCGAATACATCGGGTAAAAATATGCATGCATTGAATTTCCCTGACGTATGTACATGTACTCGCGTTTTCACAAGATGTCTCCAGATTCCCCAAAACATTCATGAAGCTTACCCGAGACACCGGATGCCTTCTCTGAGATAAATGGGATCATAGACGCCTGCTTAGCTCTTAAATCCATCGGAAGTACATCCCCGAGGAAGAGGAATTGACGCATAACGTCTCGAGCACATCGAGAGTTTTTGCAATGCTCCCCGATACTCCTTGATCATCATGATTCCTCCTGATGTCACAACTTGTCTGATGACCTCCCATGTACTTCCCCTAGACCACGAGCAACCTGTTTACGATGCCTCCCAAATCCTATTGGGAGTTCATCCCCTAGACAAAGACATACGCAGTGGGAAATGTATATGCTTCAAGCGTCTCAATTGATACCTCGTGGCATTTAGAGACCGAGAACAAGACTGAAAACCGCAAGGCGAAGAACAGTAGAGGCCGAACCTGAAGAAAAACGGAATCAATGAAGAGAACTGAATAATAAATAAGTAAGGCATCCTTCGCTTGAAGCACCCAAAGCATAAAATGACCCTCGCATCTTTTGATGACATTTGGCAAACTTCGCGTTGTTTCGTTGTCTTCTGTACATTGTGGTAGCTTTCTCTTACAACAAGCTCGTTCTTTCTTAGTAACGTCTCTGACTTTGTTCGCAAACTAAAGGAAAGTAACTTAGCGAGTATCGACTTCGGTTTAACTCATTAGGAAGATATAATCGTTTGATTGTGGCATGGGTATACTAGTATCAGGACCAGATATAATTCGACGCATCGGGCGACTTTTTCTATCTCGTTTGAATCCAAGTTGTGTAGTCTTTATTGATAAGCTTATGATTTGTAAAGTCACAATAGAAACGTTCAAAAAGGAAATTACTCACATGTGCATACTATACCGTCCTAATCATCGTTACTTACTACATATTGCTACTGATTAAATATCAACTAAGGCTTTATAAACATTGTGAAAGTACGGACAAGTCAGGGTACGAAAGAAATGAACTGCAATTGGCTAAGAATAACGTTTTCATGTTCTCCAATAAGACTCTATACATGCAACTAAAAGAACATACGTATACCCGGTAGTTTGTTAAAAAATACCAACTTATTAATTAAGAGGTTAATATACCAGGCGACATTTTACGTTAACGGCACTACATGTTTTCTTTGATTGGAATTGGTATAATTTGTATAATAACGGTAGAAACTACTGTGGTTTGCCGATGATTATAAGAATAAATAATACAGTTCTGCATGTCATGTACAAACATATATTGTGTAATGAGACATAATTATGTGTTGCATTTTGTATAATTATTAAAAGGCACTGCTTGTTTATCACTCAGATATAGATCCTTATTTGGACGCTATTTGTCATACATGTTCAATACATTATCAATATTCATAAATATGCAAATGAGTTAATTATCATAATATTTAAGTAAGTTAAAATCAATTTCCACGAATAAAACATATTTTGATATAAGGAATATGTTTAATGAGTGTTTAATGTTGATTCTGACTGTATTGAGATTTTTACGTTCTGTTTTAAATTTACCCCCACCCACCTTTGGCGGTTATTCTCGGTGGAATTAAGTTATATGTATCTATAAAAATATACATTTAACGAAATCCCTATGTCTTCACATGATTTTGGTACAATTCGGATCTTTAAATAATAGAAATAAGGAAAATATGGCATATATTTGTCAACTATACTAGTAGATTTTTAACGAAAATTTACAAATTTTTGACTTCCTCATTAATATTCATGAGTATGCAAATGTGATAATTTGCATAAAATCATTGCAAATGATGAACCAATACATTAGCTTCATTTTGATACCATTTTGATCATTCTACCTGTAGAATTGACCAAGATATGGTGCAATTTCAAGTTGATGTATGCTATATGCACTTAATTGACCTTTGACCTCATTTATGACCTTCACAGAGGGTTTTGCGCGTGGCATCCACCCAAACCATATACAACTGGTATTTGGCAATTCAAATATGTTATTGAAACACTTCTACTAAAAAATGCCATGGACAATGAAAAATAAGCGACTTTTGTGCTGGTGGACTCCCAACTATATCTTGCAATGACACAATCTGCTCGAATTACTTCAACCGGTATCACTTTGAAACAAATTATTTTTGCTCTCCTCCATTCACAGCAGGACACGGCAGCACACTCTGAACCCAACTTGTCACACTGTAACATTCCGTGGTGTCAGTGAGTTAGCAACGGCTACGTAACAGCTTTGTTGCCATAACGTAGATTATGACGACCAACCACTTTCAGTACGTCCTATCGAGTCATTTAACCAGATTGTGTGAGGCCCACAGCTTGATTTCATGGAGGGCATTTGAGGTTTTGGTGATGCATGTCATTCAGGGTATTGTTAGTTAAGTGCCAGACAGGTTGGTTTGCAATGATTACATGGACATTTCAAGAGACTGTGTAATGACATCGACCTACCTCACTCTGGTTTAAATATTGGTACCATATATGCCATCTAGCCAATACAGAAAAGGAATTGAAACCAAAACATTACCTTATGAGTTTACATAGGCAACCAAAGTTGACATAGTAAAAATTCTACAGAAAATTTGTGGTTTGAAATTGCGTTGGCGCTTAAGCATCCGAATTCTGGCAGCCAATAGGTCAAGGAAGCCATTGTCCATGAAACTTGGCTGGGTAATGGTTTTGAATGGTAATGCCAATGCCAAAGTTGATAGTGACAAAATGTAATCCAGTTGATGATACACACATAATTTATTGCTCACATACTTGGGAGTCAGTATTCTGATTTTCATTGGTTTATAGATAATGTTTTCCTCATTATTTTCATTCAAAACGTTTGAAAAGAATTGCTTTTGTACCATTTTCTTATTTGGTTGGTATTATGTAATTCTAAACTGCAAGAATATTGTAAAATTACATAGGTGTCAATTGAAGTCAATCATATAACTTGAAAGGTGTGAAGAAACTTTTGGAGGGCCATGTATACAAAAATGTAATAAGATACAACCTTGTTGCAACAAACGTGATGGTGGTGTAACTGTAAGGACAATTGTGGATTTTATCATAAGAGTGCTTTGCGTTATTTCCGGTATGGTAAAATGGCATGCAAGATTCAACTGGAGCAACAGGTCCTTTGTCGCTCACCAGTCGAAGTGAATGCATTACATATTATACCAAACTAGAGGACTCTTGGGTCAACTGAGTAATTATTCTGACTAAATAAACAGGAGGGTCATGTCGTTCACCTGTCATTGTAGTGTCCAAAAGACCACACGCATGCATATGCATACACTTCTGGTGGCGCCTATGTCTCACTTACCGCGAGGGGCACGAGAGAAATCAGGGAAAACTGCTCTGTGGTCAGTGAACATTAGCTGTCCACCAACAGCGCGCTCCACTATTCTCAGTGCCATGCTTTATATTCAAAACAAAATGATTCATTGCTGCAACATTCCTGTCTTCTGTGTCTTTCACTTAAATTGCTCCATTTTGTATTTTATATTGTGTTTATGGTATCCTTGTATATTTGATCAATAACATATGTTTAAACTACTAGTAAATAGGTTTTATTGCAAGGCAACATTGCCTATGAGCATACGTAATACATGCTATGTACAAATATAAACATGAAATGTGTACGGGCGAGGGATGATTGGGAAGTTTGTATAATTTTGTTTTGAATCGTGTTTTTTGCTCACAATGAATAATAAATACACCATCACAATCTCCTATACATTATCACACAGTCTTCTAAAAATGATAAAAATACATCAAACAGTTACATAGTTACCACGATTCCTAAATAGTCAATCTGCATAGAGGCCGCACACCAGAAAAATAAACGACGTCACATAACGTCAAACGCAATTTAGGTACAATGTATGGAGCACTTTCCCCACGTAGACACAATACATACATTCGTACTGATTTTCGGCATACCTAGCTCTTCCGTAAAGAACCCATACATAGTTAAAGGAGATATCTCGAGCTCGCAGACAATCGGTCTAAAGGTTTTACGTCTGTCTTTTCGGATGATTTCTCTCACATTTCACATACACATTGAATCACTGTCTCTTTTGTTGTCTTCAATTGATCTTCTGTGCACTTTGAATCGTCTGTGCTGTTTGTATGTAACTGCCGGAATATACGCTTTTAAATTATCGTACATTTTCATTATTTCATTGGTTTCAGTCAGTATTTTTTCATATTTCCACGCAACAATCTGATGACGCGCCTCAATTCAATGTCACCCATTGACGTCATGACACTGTTTCCGTTTCATTAACTGTTCAGAAAAACACTGTGCTAATTTGATAGCGGATGTCGTAAACGACATTATATTATAGGGAAATGAACCCATGACGTTATCGTATGATGTGTTGTATTTGCGTGAATTTTAGCCATACGGAAGACTGTAAAAATGGCATTGTTTCAGGAGAACGAAAGATGAAAAATATAGCTAATTTGGTGTGCGACGATCAGGTGTTGCAGCGTTGCCAAGGGTACCGTATATTATCGCATAAGTTGGCGGATTTTTATTCCGTTCTATAATTCAACTTCAATCAAGTGTATAATCTCGATACTGAAGTTTTATCAATATTTAACTAAAACTAAATAATTTCTAAGCAAATTATACGAACTTCCTAACCACCCCTCGTATAATAAACATTCGGTTGTAGAATCTAGATGTTGATCGAGAAAAACATACCACAAACTTCATGTTATTAATATGTAAATAGAGGCATGTTCCTTGGATGGTCGTTTCTACATAATAAATAAAGGCAACTGATTGGAAAAAACGCGAAAAGAAATCATCAACCACTGGCCAGATTTCAAAATAATTTTACAGAAATAGTCGTAAGGTGACCCACTTACGTTAATAGCGACATTGGTCTCCAGTTATTAAATCTATCTAAAAACCACTTTTTAGGGGTGTTAAAAACGCGTACATCCCGACACAATATCGTTGTTATTTATATCATTTGTCATCCTCATACATCAGTGGTTAGTCGAGTTCCTTGGACACCTTTTTTATAAAAATAAGTATACAGGGTGATCTATTAATTCCGCACATTAGTAAATGCCTATAACTTCACTATTTCTTTACTTACACGTATACATTTGGTATTGATAAAAAAGGTAAATACAATTTTTTGCTGAAATTAAAAAGTATTTGACATTGTGCCGTAAACATTACCTTATGACGTCATAATTATAAATTCAGTCTTTCAAAGATGTCCGAAACTCAGAAATCATAAAACTTTATTAATAATTGGAAAAATTTGCGAATTTAATGAAAAGAAAACTCGCAAAGTGTGTCCAAATACACATGTGCCTTCGAGAATGAATATTGTTGGATAAGTCCAATAAAATGAAACGTTTGATTAGTCAGGAAAAGAGACTGAATTCCTAAGCTGCACACAACAACGTCATGCACAAAATTTGAAACAAGTTTTAGAAAAATGGGTGGTCACATTGAGCGCCTGTCTTTGATAAGGATTCTATCGTTGAACATTTGTTTTAGATCAGAACAAAATTTACACATATACTCTGCAAGCCATTACATGTTTTTTTTAATATGATAGCTTAAAAGATATTAAAGTTATAAGCATTTACTAATGTGTGGAGTTAATGGATCACCCTGTATGAGTCTGTTGTCAAAGGAATGCACTGGTTGGCGAGAATGATCATTGTAGTGTTCCGACTAATCTTCGGGATAGCGCATGCGCAATGGCACACCGGCTAGTATAGCGATACTGCACAATGTTTCAAAACCCTAGTCAGACATCTGTGACGTTTTGGATATCCAGATCAATGTTTGTCAGGGAATTTCTAACACAATTACATAGCCAGTATGTTCTTGTACTGGACTGTGCTGTCTGAAAACATACCAGAGTAAATGTTAACTTTGCATTCTGAAAAGTGAACAGTGATGATTTTCAAACAAATTTAGCGATTGGCATAGTAGATTGACATTATCTAAAAAATGTTAAATCAGAAAGCAATCTGTCATATACTGTAGAAGGCATAATGGAAGTCATAATCGCAGCCAATGCCATCGGAGAACAAAGCGTTCTAGCTTGCCATTATAGCGCTCTACTTATCTAGATGAGCGTGGTATGCATCGTGAATTTCGCTTATAAAAACGTGCATGCTAGAACAAGCGGGAAATATTGTTGACAACAGTATAATACATGATACCACTTCCGCGTGAGTATATCGTTAAATGCACTATACTTAGCAACCTTATCTAAATGTACATTTTCATTTTTAATATATCAGTTATTATACATTTCAAATTACGTGTACATTTATTTCACTCATTGACCCGTAAAATCCTACCCAATTACAAGTGTTTTGTGACGTTATAATGCATTCAAACTGAAGCCAGCTGATTGGAAGATTTAAAAACTACATTATTTTTAGAATATATGCATCGAGTGACAATAAACTAGACACGGAATGTTGGAATAGTGTAGTGTTATTTTTCATAATGCTGAAAAACATCGTATTCTTCTGCAAACAAACTAAAAACTCACGACTGAACTTCCAAATAGCACTTTACATATTTACAGAAAGTTTCAAATTAATAAGTCCATTACTTTTTAAAATATTTTAAATTTAGTTGCTGTATACATAGAAAAGTTGTTATTAGTATATAATTATACCAAATCCAATCTCACCTTTCTACATACGTCATCCCGGACACGTGTTATAAACATTTTCGGTATTAAATTTTTGACGACAGATTCTGAGAGCTGTATGTAGGATGCTGGAAGGGAATAAAATATAATAGAATAAACAGGTACATGTACATCTAAAACTTGGTATCAAGTATGTTTATCATGAGGGAAACATATCCCTAAGTGTTTTAGGCCATATGTTTTTATTATTAGGTTTACGGGGGTACGGGAATGGAAGAATAATGAGATGTCCATTTGGAGCAGGTGAGCGATATAGGGACCTCTTGGCACTCTTGTTATTTTTTTCAATTCCCGTCTCCGGACAGCTAAATGTTTAACAACAAAAAACGTAAACCTATAAATAAAATGTTTGGCCCTAATGGGATACATAATGCAATGATACTGCGTTTATACAAAACATGCCCTGATTCTTTTAAACGTAATCGATGAAAACAGATTCAGACAGTTGTAAGCTAGAGACAGTAAGAGGTATAGAAGAAGAGAATAGAAAAGCACATGTTTCCGTTTAAACGTAATCATTAAAATATACTATACATGTATTAAACTATTTTTAGCAGGCAAAAGGAAATGTAACAACCAATATGTTTTGTTCGAGTTTATATTGTCAAAACGTATCCGTGACTACGCTCATACTCATAGGACGCCGGTTGGCTCAAATAGTGACCAAAGTGCCAAACTCATGTTTTGGAGAAAATGAAGCTTGAACATTTGACTTTGTCAAATATCGTTTTTTGAACCGATTTAAAAATTTAAAAACGTAAATGTAGTACAATGGCTTCATTCTTCCTATTGAATCCACATTTCAGTTAATCACATGATAAAATAAAGGACGGCAATTGATCAATTTTATTTGTTTTAGTTTAAGTTGCTCTTAGAGTAACCAATCTCCGGGACATTCAGCAACATGCACGCTACAAAGTAGTTCAAATACTGGACTTAAAGCAAAACATTACTGCCAAAAAGCATATTGCAATTATGACGTAATATTTCACAGGGCATTGAGTAAATGTAAAATGAGCCAGATAATGCAAAAATCTAATTTTTGAAAAATGGACATTGGAGACCGTTATAGCCAGCCGACGAGGAAATGATGTTTGGCAATTTCCCGAAGTTAAGTCAAACCTAAGTTAGTGTAGACCGAATTCATTTTATTCTCCGTTTTATATGAAAAACATTACACATATCACATTATATCATATTTTATAGGGTGGCCAATTAGAAATTCGTTGTATAGTTAAAGAAACCAAATGAGTTCATTTAGTGAATGCTTAGAGCAGTTCAGATTGAACTTACATAGCCACATGAATCAAGTATTTTCCGAAACATGCAGGACATTAATGAAGTTTACTAGAATTTCTACTATAACACAAGATCCCGTCGTCCTGATGACGGCGCGCGCACTGCCGGTCCGTCTAAACCGCACCGTCAGTGAGTCTGGCGGCGATAGGGGAGGTAATCCAGACTAAGGGTAATATAGTCTGGTTCCCGATCTTAACACACACCTTCTCAGTTACAAATGTAATGAAAGATTAGGGACGGGAACCAGACTAAGGGTAATGATACTTACGTAAGCACGTGTCCATCATCTGGAAGGCTTCTATTACCGATTTTCCAAAAAGACAATATTTCGGCAATTTTCCACTCACCACACCGCCAACAACGGAACCTAAAATAGACATGATATCGCCTTAAAGGCTTTAACATTGTTTTTGGATTTTCAATAAGATACACGGAGAGATATGTTTGACCCCTTGTACACGCACAGCACGCGAGTACGAGCTGACAACAATACACATCGTATAAATCGATCGTTCAGGTCAGTTATTTGTTTACATAATATTGCAATTTCCCATATTAATGTCTTAATTTATAGACATCTTGTGTATTAGTATGTATGTACCTTGGTGAATAAGGTATGGATTTTCACTGCTTTTTTCTCCGTTTAAAATGTTTAAAACAATAAAATACAATGTTATGATATTTCAATGTTTTTATACAAGTGACAGACCTGAATAAACGGACTATACCTTCTTCTCTGTCCAATCGTTGTCGAATGCACATTAAGACTATAATTATTCTGATTCAGAGTAGTCGATATATGGAACCAACTACCCAGTGAAATTGTAAATGCTGAATTAGTGCACTAATTCGAACATCGATCGGACAAATTCCCCAATGATTAGCCAGTTAGTATATCCAATGTCAGTGGAAGTTAGGATAAAAATTATATCATCAATGAAGAAAAGGTAGACTTGGTGTTATGGGCTGATGACAGTCTTCTAAATATATAATATATGTTTGTATATTGGTCAAATAGTTTGCATTAGATGTATCCATTAGTCAAATGCATGTACATGTATGAAAGTACATGTATGGAAAACGTAATCGTTTCAAGTACGAGTTCCTCACTTAAGTCACTTTACATTCATCCAGAGCGCAACACCTACGTATAGGTTTGAGTTTTTGAAACGATTTCTTCAAGGATTTTTAACCTGAAGGACTGTAGTTACAATTCCTTGAAGAAATCGTTTCACAAACTATAAAGGTGCGTCTAGACAGTACATTTTGATGTATAATTGTATACATTTTGACCTAATGGTCACGTGTAGTTACGTGTATTGCACTTCTATTTCACATTGTCTGGAGATACAGGTTACAACTTACAAATGTTATCAAGTGATATTTATGTGTTTAATTAAAGAGAAATACCTTCATTAGTCATGTTAGCCTTGATGTACATTTTGTGAAATGTACGTCTGAGACTTATACATGTACATCAAAATGTACTGTCTAGATGCACCTTAACGCTGTATCATCGTGCCTTTCCGTGAAGCTCGTGCACGTGAACGGCGTGTTTTTTAACCATTTAATAAGAATTGGCGGTATCGGCAAAAAGAGAATTCCCAATACGTACGCTTTATTGAAGGACATCACTTATAAAATGAGACCATCCATTTGGCTATTAATCACGCTTTTCTCGCGCAAATTGTCCATGTATTGAACAATATATAGAGAGACGTAAACCACGTGTTTCGTTGGGTTTTTACAAAGGTGCATCTACACGGTCAGTTTTGGGTATAGTCCAGAGAATTCGACACGACTTTCAAACTTCTAATAGCATAATTTAACAGCTGATATATTGAATTTGCCTATATTTGTAATCCCGGGTGTATGTTTTCATAAGCGGAATTATCACGAAGACGCTCGATGAGTAATACCAACACAAATGTGAAGGACCGATGTTGCACGGTTTGCTCGCGGAAATTTATATATTCAACGCAAAAACCTTGTAATATTTTTTATGCATTAAGGTCAGGATCATGTCAAATTCTCGGTGCTATATACATCTGTGTGACTTATAAGTCAAAATGTACCGTGTAGTACCACACATTTTCGGGAGATGAACGACACATTCAATAGGCCTTTTCGACTAGTCTGTTTCGTTGAGCAGGTTACAGTCTGGTTCCCGTTCTAATTTTACAGTAGTACTATTGAAGTAGTGCTGTAATTGTGGGGGCGAGAACATGGCTATAACTTGCTTCACGAAACAGCCCAGTCGAAAAGGCCTATTGTATAGTCACCACAGTACAGAAATGGCTAGGTGTAACACCGAAACGGGACTGCTCATAGAATTTTACCATACATTATGATACATATCAACACTACACACAGTCCTATCAATAGGTCTTCCTCAACCGACTCCATTGTTAACACGTGTTTGAAGAGAAATAACGTGTGGTTTATAAGTCACGATGTTACGTGTAGTTAGGGAAGATGTACATCTGATGAAGTGTACCTAGTTTCGCGCACTAAAATTCAATATACGCTAGAATCTCAGGCATTGGCATGATTTTACTATGGTAGACGACAAATGCCACTTTGGGCTTAAACGTTTTACAGTACACCAAACCTCACACTTTCCCTATATACAGCATTATGGAACAGGACAGTGTAAATAAAAGTTTCCCGCCATGTACATGTAATGCCCTCTAACTAAAAGGTCACAATGAAAGGTGATAAAAGAATGTAAAATAATGAAATACTGTGGACTTCTCGCATTGTTACTTAGAAACCTTAGGGAAAATTATTTATGAATGATAACTACATTGTACACTTAAGTGAAGTACGGGGGACTTTTTAGAGTCGCCACATGGCACTTGACACTTGATGTAGAGATACTTATGCCCCTCATCTTTTATGAGGAAGTATATTGCTTTGCACATGTCGGTCGGTCGGTCGACCAAATGGTTTCCGTTCAATAACTGTAGATGACTCCCATTGGTATTAAGGTCAGAAGGTCAAAGGTCGAGGACACTGTGACCGTTACAATTTCTGACTATTGGGCTGTCATGGGGCCATACGTGTTTTACATACATCCCTTGTGAAATACTGTAGGTAGCGCCCAGACAATCCAAAAACATTTAAGCTCACTCACCCATGGATGCTCCAATCTTCAGTTTCACTGTCTCGTTGAATGCTGGCTTCATTTGAATCTGGTGTACTTTATCCATCAAATCAAGGGACAAATTAGCGATCTCGTCTGAGTGATACCGACTATTCTTCTGATGCAAACCGGAAGCCGCCATTAACATATTACCTGACGGAAGAGAAGATCGATTAAGTAAACTCATAACAAAAAGTTTAGCTAAGTACCTATTAGGAACTTATTTTGTATGAATTGATGGAAGCGAACTTTCGTAGATTCTGTGGATAATTTCAGTTGATCACGAAACAATATCGAATTTCTTTCTTTGTATAGATTTCTACTTTTTTCTCTTTGAAAATTTCCAAACAACGAATTTATGAAAGAAACACAGAAATGACCTCGTCACGAAAATGACAACAACGTCTATAACCAGCATTCGCAGGTTCGTGAGATTGATTTTCGTTATTCTAGTATTTTGATAGGCGCTTTACATTCTGGGTATGCAAAAATACGGTAATAAAGCCAAGCTGTTGGAAAATGATTGCATACAAGAATTGTCAAGACTTTGGTGCTATTTTAGTTGTCTGTAAAAGTCATACATTTATGTGCGAAAGGACAATTGTATTCTTGCACGACTACTTTGCATTTCATTCGCAATGAATTCGGCTTAATGTTGTTTATGCACTTTTGTTGAATGCAAATGTTACTAAAAACGAACGTAAGGTGTGTTATGGTCTATGAGAAACATCGTGTCACGAAACGAAAAATGACTTGTGAATTCAGTGTGGACATACCATATGGAATGTGGCGTAACTTTCGACAAAGAACACAAGTAAAATATATCAACACAAGGTTAAAACAACCGTAGGTATAAAAGTATCAAAATGACAATGTTTTATTTATAATCCGCCGACGATAGGATTAGCCTTAAATCAAATGCATTTTCATTGTTCATTTTTGTTCTGATATAGTAAAACATCGTTATCTCGAGGGGAGACCGGAACGGGGAAAATGCTCGAGATAAACCAGATGCTCGTAATAACCATTGTCCAATTGTGATGATGATACAAACTGAAGTTAAACCAGAGATATGTAATTTCTAATACGGTAGTTTTCTTCCGGAAGTTTACGGCGCTGCATATGGGAAGGCGTGGCTTATTCACAGTTCAATAAAATAATGAAGGAAAAGTGTTTACCTGCAAGTACATTGTACTAACAATGCGTTCATTTTTAAAATAGGTTACTCGCATAGTTGAAAAATTGTGTCAGTGATGGCGCGGCTTCTTATGACCAGACACTGTAGCTAGAAGATAGTTTTAAAAAAACTGACGACACCCTTGACAAGGAAAGATGAGTAAGTTCACCTGTGTTATGACTGTCATTACGTGTGGATAAAGTCAATAAACATAACAAGTATCTTTCAACTATACTACTCAAAATTTGATAGGGGTCAGGAAATTTTCCGTTTGAATATTTTCCGATTTGAATAAGATTGAGTGGTAGAATTTTCAGAAACATAATGATACATCTGCGATATTGCAAACAAATTAAGATTACTTTAACATTTAACATTTAAGTGCTGATAAGCTCAAACCCATTAAAATGTTCGTGCTGCATTCAAGCTTCTGTAATAACATTTTGCGGTCTATTTCTTGGCATTTTGGATGTTACTCGACATGCGAATAAAAACGGGACAAACATGCTCATGTTATGCTTGCAACTTTTGGCCATGCAAATAAGGCTTATCAGTTACCTCGAAAACGACGCCATTTTGTCCATGCTTGTCAAAAGCAAGACATGAATTTATCGACATTTAGCAGCAGATAAGAGGATATTTTCATAACTGCACAACCTTTTCTGAATCGGGTTTGTTCAGTTAACATAAGATAGACATGGACATTGATTTCATGACCCTTAGCAAAGTTTGAGTAGTATAGTACACACTGTGGGGAACCCACGTGACCAGATGCTAATGTTCGGAGCCAATTTTGTAAACAAACCGCCTGGATTCAGGTAACATTTTTGCTTGTAACTTTCTTAATAATTGATCGATCTGGATGAAATATAGACGAGCGCCGTCTCCTTTCAAAAACAAATCATCGACGCTCTTACCTGGGTGACAAAATTGTGTACTTTTTGTTATTTGGGCAACGGCGCATTTCGTAAACCGCAATATGCTATGCTACGGTTCGGAGCAATTCACTAAAACATGTCCTTAACAAATTACAGCTTCATTAAAAGTTACAATTTAATAGCGATAATGTGGGTCGCAAAATTTAAGATCGACAAGCAAAATATTTCTGATAAATATGAGCAACAGACAAAATGAGACGACATTAACAAAAATGCTACAGTTCGGAGCTGAAATGAAAATGCTACAGTCCGGAGCTATTTTCATAAAATGCTACGGTTCGGAGCTATTTTGAGAAAATGCTACGGCTCAGAGCTAAGACTATGTGCTATATGCCTTTTTGAATATCAACACTGTTAAGATCATCGACCAAGTATGAACATTCAATTTTTTAACAGTTTCACAAAAATAATAACACACACTTGTCGATGCCGGACACCCCTTATAAAATGTATTCGTGTAGGCATCTTCCGCACCATTTTGTCATGTGGTGACAAATTTAGAGGCACAAAAACAACGCGTTTCTTGGAGTTTGAACTATACTCAGTACATCTAGAAAGTTCTTTTATTGTAAATTCCGTTTTCCAGAGGCGTCTAATCATTTGTAAAGTTGTTATAGTGCGCCTAGGATAAGGAAAGGTGATGAAATGTGGTATATTCCACAAAGGTGGATTTTACAGATGTGTACGATTTATCACTGATGTTTTAGTACAATACTGACTTTATCAGTTTACTTCAGTAATTTGTAAAACTAATTGTGCAACAGTTGACCAAACCGATGTTTATTTGTAAATATCACATTATCTTGGGCGCACTATAATGGAAAGAAAATCACAACATACGAGTCACGTGTTTCGGAATAAAAATGCCATGATTGTCCAAACATGCGCATATTCACACCTTTGGGACGCTTGTTCAAAGAAGCACGGTGACCTATCTTTTTTTCTTAATATTCTAATAGAGTACACTTTCATTAACATCATTTGGAAAAAATAAAAAAATTCTTGGACCAGATTTTTTATTGGCCTCTAGAGTACTATTTTGCGTCATTTTCATGCCGTTTTCTTTGAAAAGGGAGACACTTCTGGTTAAATGGCACAAAAAGAAATACGGTGACCTATGTTTTTCCTTAATATTCTGATGGATCACTTTCATCAACATCATTTGCAAAAATAATGGACTAGATTTTTTTTAATTAGTCAATAATGTATCTTTTTTTAATTTTCGAGCTTTAATTTTGGGCACATTTTGAAAATTCATTTGTTGTCAAAAATGTGTGAATGTTATTAAAGATTCAAAATGTGCATAGGTATATTTAAGTAGTATGTATGTTTTTGTACATCTGAACTAAAAAAATATCTAATGAAAAAATGCGATTTTTATTAAAAAATAAAAAACTATTTGAAAATTCATGATTTTTGTCATTTTTATAGAAAAGTGATGTTGCAAAATCTCATTTTCTGAGAAAACGAGTTCGGTGACCCCTGTTTTGCTTTAGCTTATTGTTTTCAGAATAAAATTTACCATACTATAAAGTGAGTTAAAACAATCTTGGAAGAAAAAACTATAGACAATGTCCTTAATTGTCATGGTTTGGCAACGTTGCGTCTTGAGGCACGCTACTAGCACACTGACACCTTTCGCGACCGTCCCTGTTCAGGTCACCCACATTTAAAAACTGCCCGACAGAACCAGTAACCCCGCGTGAACATCCTCCGAAACAGGTTCACAACTGCTTCAGACATTGCGTCGTCATGGGAAAGTAATTAATCAATTATTAATCGATATTTTGCATATTCACTTAGAACGACCATTCTGAAAAATGAGGATTGTTTTTGCTTGAAGTTAAAGTTGTTAGTAGACTCAGTGTTGCGTTTCTAGATGCACTCAGTATATTTTTGGTGGAGCATACACGTATGTAACATGATTCACAAACTTTAACGTGTGAAACTATTGGTCACACACAACATGTTTAAAACGAACAGTGCTAGTTGTCTTGGTAAAATATTTATTAAATATAATTATAATCAATTCAATATACATGTAATGTTTCTTAAAATATTTATAACCTTTACATCATGATGTATATGCATATCGGACCCCTCTGTGCTGGCACTGGGCACTTTTGTGCAAAACGATGGTTTAACAGTCGACTCTGAATCAGAGATGTTAGAAAACGTTTTGTCCGAATCATAGTTTTTTGCTTACAGCTGTATTGATCACGAGTTGACGCAGGGTTTTGTTGTTCTATTAATTTTGTTTCATTGGCTGACATAAGTTCAAACTAAGAATGTAGGTCGTGCTACTTTCTCGGATGAACATCGGGTCGTGTTTACGAAGCTTGGAGAGTTGTCGTTGTGTGTACATGGTTCTGTTAAAATGTGTTCGGCTGCCATGTTATATTCCTTCTCATTCATTCCCATACCTTGATATAACAGCATATTACACTCTATATAGCATGTGACACTTGTCAGACTGCATAGGGCTCTGCTTCTTTTCCTACATATGGTATACTTTGAAACTTTGCTCCGAACCGTAGCATTTTCTGAAAATAGCTCCGGACTGTAGCATTTTCATTTCAGCTCCGAACTGTAGCATTTTTGTTAATGTCGTCTCATTTTGCCTGTTGCTCATATTTATCAGAAATATTTTGCTTGTCGATCTTAAATTTTGCGACCCACATTATCGCTATTAAATTGTAACTTTTGATAAAGCTGTAATTTATTAAGGACATGTTTTAGTGAATTGCTCCGAACCGTAGCATAGCATATTGCGGTTTACGAAATGCGCCGTTGCCCAAATAACAAAAAATACACAATATTGTCACTTAGGTAAGAGCGTCGATGATTTGCTTTTGAAAGGAGACGGCGCTCGTCTATATTTCATCCAGATCGATCAATTATTAAGAAAGTTACAAGCAAAAATGTTACCTGAATCGAGGCGGTTTGTTTACAAAATTGGCTCCTGGTCACGTGGGTTCCCCACAGTGACCACAGCACAATACGACTTCGTGTAGCGAGAATGAGGTATAGGTGATAGTACCCGCAACAATTTCACGTTCTATAATAATAGGAATGTGAATTAAACGCTATTAAATGAAAACTAGATACCAAGTTGAACAGTTTTCTTCACGCATCTGCCACATCACTCCACACTTATTTGTATAACCCTTATGCTGTGTGCTTTAACTGCAGTTTTATTCATTTTGTTCTATTTATGTTTGTCACATACTGGTATAGGTGTTGACTTCATTATTTTATGTATATAAATCGAGGATATTTGTTTATTTTGGTGTAAGATCGAATTATATTTCACCGAGTGATCACAGAAAACCAATATATTCACGGGTGGCGTAGCCATAAGTAAAAATTTAATTTTCTGTGATCACGAGTGAAATAAAATTGATCTTACACCAAAAATCAACAGATTTTCTGTTTATTATATGCCTCAATTTCTCTTAAATTGTACCGTAAATGGCCTGATTGGAAAAAAATCGAAATTGGAACGTCACGACGTGAGAATTATGACGTCATGATGACGAATCACATATTTTAAAGCCCAACGCCATGACGTTACGTTTCTTTTTCTGCATCATACTGGAACCAGCTTCAGAAACAGTTAAAATAACAAAGTGGTAATTTCACTGTTATTTTCACTGTTATTTTCACTGAAAAAACTCCATAATCCATTGAAAGCAAATAATAAATAAATTCTAGAAGATATTTGTTGATTTAGGTGCAAGATCGAATTTTATTTAACCGAGTGATCACAGAAAATCGATATTTTCACGTGTGGCTTAGCCAAGAGTGTAAATTTAATTTTCTGTGATCACGGGTGAAGTAAAATTGATCTTACACCAAAAATCAACAACTTTTCTGTTTAATATGCCTCAATTCGTCTTAAAATGTGCCCTTATTGGCCTAATTGGAAAAAAATCACGTCGAAATTGGAACGTCACGACGTGAGAATTATGACGTCATGATGACGTAACGTTTATTTTTAAGCCCGGCGCCGTTGACGTTACGTTTCTATTTCTGCATAATACTGGAACCAGCTTCAAAACCGATATTAACAAAGTGGTAATTTCACTATTATTTTCACTGTTATTTTCACTTGTTATTTTCACTGAAAAAACTCCATAATCCATTGAAAGCAAATAATAAAACGTGATATTAATTATATATTAGATTCTAAACGATATTATAGCATAAAAATGGTGATTTTGCCCAAATGTTAACGGGACGAAAACCATGCGTAAACATAAAGATGCACGCGCTGTTAATGTCCAGTTTTACGTATGCTCATTTCAGGGCCGCGCCGGCGACTATAAACGTCATACAGCGACATATGAACAGTAATTCCAATTTTATTTCTAACTACTATTTAGTTTTTTTATAATATTTAAACTATAAATTTAAAAAAACCCGCAGTATCCATGTTTTCTTATCTCGGAAGTCGACGCGCATAACAATAACTCATATGACGTTACGTTTGTTTTAGCGACGTCACCATAAAATTTCCCACCAAAATATCATTATTTTGAATTCTAACATAGCACGTGAGATTTGCCTTCTTTGCGTATATTGAGCTTACCATTTTTTTACCGCGATAAAATATAGCTGATTGATGACGTCACGTTTGACGTCAAATACTATGACTAATGACGTAACGGTGACGGTAACGTTCCTGGGAAAGATAGTAGTTTGACGTCCATCTGTCTTGTTGTGCTATAAAAGGCAGAGCATTGGCGATGTTAGAATCGAAATAATAAATTGGAGCTGTGCTTTGTTGTGTTATAAAATATAGGCACTCGTTTGAATGCGTACATTAAATCACTCGTGCAACGCACTCGTGATTTAATTACTACGCATCCAAACACGTGCCTATATTTTATTACGCAACAAAACATAGCTACGTATTCATTATTTCTGAAATACAAATTCATTAATTGATGTTTGGTTTGCAATAATAGCGTTTACACATGTTTTTCGCGTTAGAACATATGCAGAGTCCCCCGGGGGAGATAGTGCCCTCGCCCTGACAGTGTATGAGTACTTACCGTGTGCAAGATTTTTTTTGCATTGTGGTTTATGATTACCGATTACTATGTTTAGCCCTGTTATTACTGCTGTAGATACTATTCTTCCATAAGGAAACGGACATATTTCAACTCTTGTTACACACACTATCAACTTTGATCTCTGTTATATATATTTTTGACTATGGTTAAATGGAAACAACTACATGTATTTTTACAATTAGGCGATACTAAAAAGCGACAAAAAAACGTAATTCAGTGGCTAAAAAATCAGGCGTTTTCTATCTATTTATTACAAGAAACACATCTAAATGAACAAAAAACTGATAAATTTAGATTAGAGCGGGGTGGCGAGATAATATGTAGCGGTAACAAATGCGATAGGAGTAGCGATTTTAATCCATCCTGATGCAGACTGCAAAATACTAGAAACACAAAGAATATTATTTGTAAAAGTGGAACTAAATGGAAATATCTTAAACGTGATTAATGTGTATGCACCGAATGATGATAATGTTTGCTTCTTTGAACAACTATCCAAAATTATTGAAACTCTAGGTTGAGAAAACATGGTAATAGGAGGTGACTTTTATACAATAATGGAATCTAAGCTTGATAAGAGAAACGGAAGACAAAATACTCATAAAAATGCAGATCAAAAGTACAAGAAATTCTTAATAACTTTTCATTAATAGATATATGGAGACACAAACATACAAATAAAAGACAATTCCCTAGGCGTTCAAACCACAGTATACCAATATATTGTATATTAGACTACTACATCATATCCAAAGAACTAGAAATACAGGCGACTAAATGTGTTATCAAGTATGGCTATAGGACAGATCACTCATCGGTATTATTAAAACTAGAATTAATTAATAAAAAAACGAGGACCTGGGTACTTTAAAGTAAATAATAGTCTTTTACAAATTGAGGAGTATGGAAATAAAAAAACGAACACAATTAAAGAAGTCGTAGATATCAATAACAATGCTAATCCAAATACTAAATGGGAATTGATAAAAAGAACCATCAGAAATGAAACTATAAAATATGCTTGCCAGAAGAAGGAGAAAAAACATGAGAGAAAAGGAATTAGTAGAAAACATATCAATATTAGAGAAAGGGCTCAATGAAAATAACGGTGCTCATAAATATACAGAACTTCAAGGAAAAAAGTTAGAATTAGACAATTTGTTAGATATAAATGGAATATTAACACGAGCAAAGGCAATCCATGTGGAAGGCAATGAAAAAAATACTAGATATTTACAAACTTGGAAAAACACCATGGTCAGAAAAAATTGTGGAAAAATTAAAGATGTATATATCACGGATACAACAGAAATACTGAAAGAAGAAGTTAACTTTTTCAAAATCATTTATCAAAATAATAACAACAATAAAATACCTAATATTGACTTCTTAAGTGAGCCAATAGAAACACTAAAAACGGAAGACAAGGAGGTATGTGAAGGTTTGCTGACTATATATGAATGTTTTAAAGCTCTCATGAAAATGAAAAATAACAAAAGCCCCGGGTCAGATGGTATTAACGTAGAAGTATATAAAAGATTTTGGGATGACATAAAACTTATTATATTGATTCACTTAACTACTCCGTTGGTAATGGAAATTGAACGGACATTCAACAGCAGGGAGTCATATCATTAATACCAAAGTTCGATAAAGATACTACTTTATTATCAAACTGGCGCCCTATTACATTGCTAAATGTGGATTATAAGATTGCTACCAAGACAATAGCTAACAGAATAAGAAAAGTCATAGGTACTATAATAGCAAACTCACAAACCAGTTGTATTAAAGGAAGATACAAAGGAGAAAACGTTAGACTTATATTTGAAATTTTAGACTACTTAAATGAAAACGATAAACCAGGATTATCATTTTTTTCAGACTTTGAACAGGCATCTGATACCCTTAAGCATAGTTTTATATTCAAATGCCTTGAACATTTCAATTTTGGAAACGATCTAATTCGTTTAATATTCGAAGGGGAACTCTCACAAATTGAAATACGCAAACTATGTATAAACATTCATTTTGAGAAGATATTCTAATAAGTTGGTTTGTATACAAACCACAAATTTCAGTTGGTAGAGGAGGCAGCCCTGATATAATGTTTTTCTTGGTATTTCAGATACATCAAGGGTTCTACAATTCCGGAATTCCGGATTTGATGCTTTACAAAGAAGAAGCTTTTCTGCAGAAAATAAAAGTTATTTGATGAACAAATTTAAAGAATGGCTAAGTTATGGCCATTTGAAGTTGCATAAGCTGAATTTTAAC
Source organism: Spisula solida (assembly GCA_947247005.1). NCBI lineage: Eukaryota > Metazoa > Mollusca > Bivalvia > Venerida > Mactridae > Spisula > Spisula solida. The sequence continues at coordinate 57,950,367 of OX365945.1, forward strand.
AATAGAACAATGTTTGAAGCAGAGTTTTGTTAAGGGAGGTGTCCTAATGGCACCTTAAGCAGACTGGCGTCTCATTTTCAGGATTGGGCATTATGGTTCAATAGAACCCCTGATACATAAATGGTGCAGTGAAAGGAACAGTTCACTGAATATTGACAGATGCCTTGAAGAGAACCACTTCTTCTGTTTCCATGAAACTTCATCCAGTTAATCAACTGGACTTTGCTTTTAATATATACCGAGCTACATATTGTACGCTGTGACGTCAAAATAATAACAGGGATCCTACAGTTGCGGAATAATCCAGAAATCTGGATTTGCTGCTATAGAAAAAAATGAACTTTTCTGCAGAATGGAAGTTTAGGCAGTGTCTAACAATGACTGTTTTGTTCTGGATATTGAGGTATGAATATTTAATCCATACATGCTTTATTAGCTCACCTGTCACATAGTGACATGGTGAGCTTTTGTGATCACTCTTCGTCTGTCCGTCGGACCACAATTGCTTGTGAACACACTAGAGGCAACAGTTATGGCCCAATCTTTATTAACCTTGGTCAGAATGTTTGTCTCTATGCAATCTAGGTCAAGTTCGAAACTGGGTCATGTGTTGCCAAAAACTAATCAAAAAGGCAAATCTTAGAAAAAGCTTGTGAACACATTAGAGGACTCAAGTATGAACCAATCTTCATGAAACTTGGTCAGAATGTTTGTCTCTATGATATCTAGGTCAAGATCGAAACTTGGTCTTGCGGGGTCAAAAACTAGGTCACAAGGTCAAATCTTGTGAACACATTAGAGAACACAATTATGAACCAATCTTGATGAAAGTTACGTCAGAATGTTTGTCTATGAAATATCTATATAGGCAAAGTTAAAAATTGGGTCATATGGGGTCCAAAACAGGGAACTAGGTCCAATCTTAGAAAAAGCTTGCGATCAATTAGAGGACACAATTATGGCCCAATCTTTATCAAACATGGTCAGAATCGATGTCTTAATAAAATCTAGGTCAAGGTTGAAAAAGTGTCATATGGGGTCAAAAACTAGAATCATGCAAGTTCACCTCTCGGTTATGACTTGCATCACTTGGCGATTATATCACCGTAATTATCATTAAACATTTACAGCAGTGATTTATGTATGTATAGTTCATTGAATATCAGTAAATATCATCATCTAACCTGTTAATATAGCTCGGCAAAGCTTTTCGTCTGTTTTACTGATGTCGACTTATCCGCCCATGGAAGAACCTGCTGTAACCATAGCATAGTAATATGGTTGACATTGAAGTTATTATTGAAATGTTAAAGATGTGTAAATTATATTGAGTTTATCTTTGCATGTATGTTTAGCAGTATTATTATATCCCCAGATACAAAATATATGGGGGCTATATTGGAGTAATGCTTGAGGATGGTTGGTTGGTACCTATAATATTGTCCGTGCTATTTGTCTGTCACCATTGGTCAGATATTAACGAAGCTTGGTATGAATGATCAGTATCAAGTCTAGTTGTGCACATCGTCAGCACAAGTTGGTGGAATCAATTTTAAAGTAGTTACGGCCCTTTGTATTTTTACATTTATAACTTTTGTCCACGCTATTTCTCTGTAACCATTGGTCGGATTTTAACAAAATGTTGTATGAATGATCAGTACCAAGTCTAGTTATGCATATCTTCGACACACATTGGTTGGATCAATTTTAAGGTAGTTATGGTCCTTTGCTTTTTTACACTTATAAATTTTGTCCGCGCTATTTCTCTGGAACCAATGGTCGGATTTCAACGAAACTTTGCATGAATGATCAGTACCAAGTATAGTTATGCATATCGTCGGCACATGTTGGTTGGATCAATTTTAAGGTAGTTATGGCCCTTTGTTTTTTTACACTTATAAATTTTATCCACGCTAGTTCTCTGTAGTCAATGGTCAGTTTTCAAAAAAAATGTGCATGAATGATCAGTACAAAGTCTAGTTGTGCATATCTGACTGTGTCTTGAAAGCAGTTTCTGGGGATATTCATCACCTTCAGTGATATTTCTTGTTGATAATAACTAAGTTGCTACTTCTGAATCTTACATTGAGTTTATTCTGTGTGTTGAGGCAACACACCATTATGTAAACAGGTTTGCCAAAGGCTGGGGCATTATTTAATTGAGCCGTTCTCCAGAAATTGTATTAGTAATTATGTAATAAGGTTAAGAAAACCCTCTTAAATGAAAAAAAAGTCATGCTCTTTGATTTAAGTTTTTGGATAATATACAACCATGTCTTAAATTTATTTTTTCTCATGAATCATGTTAAAATATCGTCTGCCATTCCTATGGTGACCAATTTCTGAAGAGTATCCATATTGAGAAAACAAGGGGTTAGTGGTTGAAAACACTAGCTACATTTCTCTAAAAGGTAAAAATCGGGATTTAGATATGATTTATTAAAAAAAGATTATAATTCTAAAATGTGATATAATTTTGATAAGTTTTCGTTAAGAATTCATCAAATACTGGATTTATGAACTTCTTGTCAACGTAACGTCAAATAACGTTTGAATGACGTTTCCGACGTCACTAACGAAGAGGGGCGGGGGGGGGTAGTGGTTAGTTTTAAAAGTCTGTAACTTTGTAATTTGATGTTATATTTTGCTCAAGTTTTCAGAAACTTATTAAGAGTCTTGTCTTTCTAATGCTATATTATCATGATTTTCACATTTTTGTTTTTCTGGAGAACGGCTCAAATGTATTATATTGCACCTAGTCTACCTAACTATTAGTTGTTTGATCTATAAAGCGTACTTTATAGTAACTTTGTGTTAAGCTACTTGTATTGTTTAACTGTACTGTCGTTTAGCGCTATTATACCAAATGCTATGCTTAGCCCTATAACCATCATTAGCTGGCACTTTATTACCTGCAATCTGATTGGCTGCCAGCATAGGCCCCAGCATCTCGCAGACTAAGGCGCACTGTCGCAAGCATTTATTTCCTGCAATCTGATTGGCTGCCAGCATAAGCCCCAGCATCTCGCAGACTAAGGCGCACTGTCGCAAGCATTGTCTGCCCAGCTTAGATCTTTGCATCTAGCACTTGAAACTTTGTTTACTAATCCAAGTTATTACATACATTTTACAAAGGCCAACCAATACAAGCCTTCTTCAGGTATATAACTTGGGTATAATAGAACCATTTTAAATCCTTTACGATATTTTAATTCTTTATTTTATTCTACTGAACAGTGCTTGCTGCGGCTCACCTTCCCCACCCCTTTCTTTGTTTATTATTGTTGTCGCTTAAGACTATTTCCGTCATTGTATTTACTGGATTTATGGCATAGATCTATCTTTGGTATTTGTTAAGAATCTATTCTGTTACATGTATGTGAAACCTTAGATACAGGCAAATAACAATCCTGTCTATTAAATACATATTCAGGTTATAAAAGTTGTTTTTCCATATTTTCTTAGTTTGTAGACCTAGTGAGAAGTGGCTCAGAGTATTGGCTTCAAACACACAGTGATCACAGTGATGTTGCCAATAATTTTGGACAAAAAAAAAATTTACCCATCATCATTATTGTACATTTGGCGTACGAACAGCGTATACTTTGGACGGCGTATGCTTTTCGTACGCATTGCGTACGAACGGCGTACGCCAAAGTAAATTTTCACCTATATCATTATTGTACATTTGGCGTACGAAAAGCGTATACTTTGGACAGCGTATGCTTTTCGTACGAACGGCGTACGCCAAAAAATCAGTGCGTATGGAAAGCGTACGCTGTTCGCACGCTTTTCGTACGCCAGGCGTACGTGGACCTTAATTTACGCCGTTCGTACGCCAAATGGCGTACGCCAGGCGTACGCTTTTCGAGTGAAAATCGTACGCTGAAATTTTTCCTGTGTAATTCATAGTTCGATATCGATCAAAGTATTTATGTTATTGCAATATAATTTGACGTGTGTATTAATTGATCATTTCTACATGTAAATCAATTTACTTTGTAATAAAATGTTGTCTCGTTATTTTCTGGGAATCTTGCAAGCGCACTCACCCTAAACAAAAGTGTGGGATTTTCAATACCGACTAAGGTTGCAATTTATCCTAATATGCGGGATCACATTCGTCTACGAAGTCCTAAAAACGAACCTCCTGTCACATATACAATGTTCACAATAGTTTCTACGCGTGTTCAAGTTCCACAATAACCAGTCATTTTGTTTTAAAACAAGCATAAATACAGTCATTAACAACAGAATGCACAAACATTTCACAGACATTAAAAATCATCAAGTTTTAAGTTGTACTACTAAAATTGGCAAATTCAAAATCCTATCTTTTTAAACATGTTTAAATGCGGTAGGTTTGAACGTGTGTAACAGTAAACTAGCATTCTGAGAACTTGCAGATGCTTTAATAAAATGATAGAAAACGATTAACAAGTGTATTCCACGAATTAGTGTGTCTACACCATCTCACTAATAGAATCGCATTAAGAGTATAATGTATTGAATATCCCACACTTTTGCCTAGGGTGAGTGCGCTTGCAGGATTCCCAGAAAATAACGAGACAACATTTTTTTCACGTAGGAAAAATCAATTAATACACATGTAAAATTATATTGCAATAACATAAATACTTTGAGCGATATTGGACTTTGAATTAGGTGAGGTGTTTTTAAAGTCCTTGAGTGTATTTAATATAAGTATTGTAAATGCGATTATATGACATTTTATTGATGTGTCTAGGCAATCTCTTTATATAAATTTATGTTTTAAATTGAAAAAATAAAATTAATTATTTGGCGGACAGTGACTTCTATGTACATGTATAGGTCAGAATTTGTGAAATGATTTCTTCAAGGATTTTTAGCCTAAACGAACGAAATGACTATGGTTATAAATTCTTGAAGAAAACAGTTTCACGAACGAAAGGTTCATCTAGACGGTAAATCTTGTGTATAAGTCAAAGATGAAGGCTTCACAAGATGTATATCTTGCCTAACTACACGGTAAATCATGACTTATAAATCACACGTTATTTCTCTCCAAACCCAGTGTTTGGATAGAAATAACGTGTGATTTATAATTGAATCGATTGAAGAAGACATTGTTCGGGATGTTTGTACTGATGATTTGTATAATTATTGACGAAATAGAAGGGATATCATAATTTGAGAAGCAGATATCGGGTAAGACCCCGTTTCGGTGTTACACCAAGCCATTCGGTGCACAGTCTATCTGCATATCCGCAGTGGCTTCAAATTACTTCTTGGTGAAGACGCATTATTTTGAAAAATAGAACGTTCTTCATGGATTAGACGACGGAACTCAAGTCCGCTGATTGGTTGTCGTATGAACTTATTTAATCCCCTGTGTCTTTATTTTGTAAGCACTGATTTCTGTTGCTCCGCAAACAATTATTAAAACTCCGGGAAACCGTAGTTTGTGTGTCTCTGCATTGGTCAGATCACGGAATATGGCGCGAAATAATCTTGTTTAATTGTGAAATAGACGGGCAAATTTTATAAGGAGTGTCCGATAATAGAATGTGTTAGTTATGTTTTTTTTCTTTACTGATATAGCATTGAGCCGTGACTGAACTTTTAAGGTTTTAATCGATATAGGTTGGTTAAGAAATAAAAATCTGTTCGCGTATGTTGTCGGTGAATAAAACACGGGCACTCGTTCGGATGCGGAAAAATTAAATCACGAGTGCGGATCACCGACAAAATAAAAGAACAGAGTTTTTATTTCGATTCTAAATACGATAATACCCCGTACTATTTAACTGCGCGCATTCCATTTTCACCCATTTGACATTGAACATATGGTAAACGGATTTAAAAATGCGACACTTGGGTATGTTGGTATATTTAAGGAAACAAGTTCCCATATAAAATGTATTTGTACATTCGTAAAGGCTAATTCTATATTGTCATTTTGATACCAAACTTAATAAAATCCAACGAGTATTCACTAAATTATCGCACGAATAAGACATTGGTCCAGAAAACAAAAGTAACATGTTTATCAGTGCATTGGTTTTATCGTTGAAGATGACCAGCCTGTATAACATATCGAATGTTTACGTAAGGCTAGTCTAACTTCTATACACAAATTCTAAATTAAATTGAATAATATTATAATAAATGACATATCCAACTTTTATTTAAGATGTGTCTATATGACACGGAAACATTATTGCAGGAAACATACACCGTTGTCTCATAGACGTGCATAATGTTTTAATGGTCAAAGGGAGGTAACCATACAAGACATTTTGGTCAGAATGCGACTTTTGTTTTCTGGATCGACGTATTGGTTGTACTATATATTTGTTAATACTCATCTCATTGTTATCATCTTAGTACCAAAATGACGCAAATATATTTACCTTTGTTCTGCACTATTCCAATACCGGCATAAACTTTAATTGTCTGCTATAAAACAACATACCCCAGTGTCGCGTTTTTAAATCCGTTAAGTATAATTCCACGCTGAAATTGAGTAGTTTATTAGCTGGTACAATTACCTCCCTCGTTAATGAAAACGACCTTCGTAATTTTCTGAAGGAATTAACACATTTTAAACATTGGAACAATTTAATTACAAGAGTATAGGGTATCTATTTCATGGAATGAAAAATATAAATGAATTGATTATCAGAAGTTTTTGTAAAAACTTAGTTTCGAGAGTATATTGGAGTTTCTAAAAATAGATGCGTCATAGCTGAAACACTGGATACTCGTGCAACTTGCCTTGTTCGCGACTCGTGGAAGATTTTACTATGAGGTTTACGTTTATTCATTCATTAACATGTCACGTGAAACGGGGCGTAAATAGTAACATCAATTTGACAATCATGTTTTATTGCGGTAATAATACATGCCCTGGTTTGCTCTATGCGTATATGGATTAATCCACAGATCGTGTTAGAATATAGATTTGACCAGTACGATAAGTAATACAATTAAGGCCAAATATTTCATGTTCAGGATAGTCGTGACGGTAAAGCGCTTGATACATTGTAAAATAACTTGTCTGACCAGGGCGAGTTCGAATCCCACCAAAATAGTTTTTCATTTTTATTATATTTTTTTAAAAAACACAATTGTAAAATCCGTGTAATACTAGTATATGTGACAAACCATATACATGTATGTTACATGTATATTGTAGAACGTTATGAAGGCTAATCAACCGAATATAGGATGTCAGTTAGCTCGAAATACACCAACGATCAAAATGAGTGAAAATGATAAATATATTGAATCGACACCTTTAAATGGATAAATTAAAAATATAAACAAAATATGTAACTTATAATCTCTTCAAATAACATAAAACAATGAATTAAAAAAATGAGAGAATCAGAGATTCGAACCACCGTCTTCTGGGGTAGAAATTCTGGACGTTGCCGATTGCACTAAACTGTAATCTGATTATAAAAAGATATCGTAAGAATCATATCATTAAAAAATGTGCTCCGAACGTAATAAATGATAGTCTACCCGCAAAAATGGACTAGTTGGATAGGTCATGGCTCAGGGTTCCAAATTGAAATATACCACCCATTAATATTTCATCGAAGTTCACGAAGAGGCACGGTCTACTTGCGCATGCCCAGAGACTTCAATTACTTCCTGAAGAAGACGCATTTTTGTGAAAAATAGAAGTTCAACGTGCTTCTTGGATAAGAAGCCGGAAATTAAGTCCGCTGATTGATCGAAAAGTCGAGCAAAAACTAAATGCTCATCGATCGTTCGTTAACCGCTTAATCTTACGTCATTAGCGCATAATGATTCAAGTAACATGTGAACTGTGATGTTCATTATCGGAAACATCAGAAGCCGCCTCACTGAAAAGAATGTTTTAGTGTAAACTTACATTCACCTATTTGTTTCTTTTATTTTATCAAGATGTTTGAAGATTTATCGGTCAAGACAAGACAAGACAAGAAAACTCCATTTGTGACGCATAAAAATCGGTTATTGATTACATTAACGAACAGCGTACTCTTGGTTTGATAGAACTAAAGCATCATTTGTACCGACAACAACCAGTCAAGCAACAAGATTAGTTAATTAAGAGACACTTTGATGCTGACAAACAATATTAAGAATTAAGCTTTTGAGGTTACATTACACTCATTACTTTGTTAAGTACACGTACAAAAATGTAAAGTATTTCTGCTGTACTACGTCATAACACAAATGTCATAGACTTTAACGATCGTCGAACGCTGGCTTAATATGACTACATGTATGTGAATATTATGATATGAAGACACTATAGGACGATGTGACGAATATATAGGACGATGTGGACACAATAAGACGATGTGACGAGTTTATATGACGATGTGATGACATGATATGACGATGTGAAGGCATGATAGGACGATGTGGTGGCATGATATGACGATGTGGAGACATGATAGGACGATGTGAAGACATGATATGACGATGTGGTGGCATGATATGACGATGTGAAGACATGATAGGACGATGTGAAGACATGATATGACGATGTGAAGACATGATAGGACGATGTGAAGACATGATATGACGATGTGAAGACATGATAGGACGATGTGAAGACATGATATGACGATGTGAAGACATGATAGGACGATGTGAAGACATGATATGACGATGTGGAGACATGGTAGGACGATGTGGAGACATGATAGGACGATGTGGTGGCATGATATGACGATGTGGTGGCATGATATGACGATGTGAAGGCATGATAGGACGATGTGAAGGCATGATAGGACGATGTGGTGGCATGATATGACGATGTGAAGACATGATAGGACGATGTGAAGACATGATATGACGATGTGAAGACATGATAGGACGATGTGAAGACATGATATGACGATGTGGAGACATGATAGGACGATGTGGTGGCATGATATGACGATGTGATGACATGATAAGACGATGTGATGACATGATAGGACGATGAGACTACATAAAATCTGGCGATGTGATTGCATAATAGGAAGATGTGACTCGCTATCGTCATTCTTCCTTGTTCTATTTGTTAATAAGCAGCCTTTCGTAATCTGCTATTTCTGTCGAGTGTTGTCTTCCCTGTCCGATTTGCTATTAAGCCTTTTGTGATATATGGCTTTGTCGAGTGTTTTCTTCCCTGCCCGATTTGCTATTAAGCCTTTCGTGATATATGGCTTATTTTAGTGTTGTCTTCCCTGCCCGATTTGCTAGTAAGCCTTTCGTGATATATGGCTTTTGTTGAGTGTTGACTTCTCTGTCCGATTTGCTATTAAGCATTTCGTGATATATGGCTTTTGTTGAGTGTTGTCTTTCCTGCCCGATTTGCTATTAAGCCTGTCGTGATATATGGCTTTTGTTGAGTGTTGTCTTTCCTGTCCGATTTGCTATTAAGCCTTTCGTGATATATTGCTTTTGTTGAATGTTGTCATTCCTGTCCGATTTGCTATTAAGCCTTTCGTGTTATATTGCTTTTGTTGAGTGTTGTCTTTCCTGTCCGATTGTTATTATGCCTTTGATGTTTGCTGTTTCTGTTGAGTGCTACATGCCTTCCCTGTCAGATTAGATTAGTTATTATCTTTAATGGAATTTAAAGTCAATACAAATAAAACAAACCTGTGGATGTAATTCGTGTCACATTGTGCTTGGCTAGACTGATTTCCATAACATCATACACGTCATTTATCATCTCCAACAGCTCACTGGGTGTGCATCGACTTATGAACGTATCCATATTGCTAATATCTGCAAACATTACGGTTACCGACTCAAACATCTCAGGTTCCACCAATTCTGCCCTCATTCTCTTGGCAATCTTTTTTGGTACTAGCTGCGTCAACAACGTCTCTGTCCGTTGTTTTTCCTTCTCTAAGTGAATCGTCTTCTCCTGCAAATGGTCTTTTACTTTCTCGATTTTTACCGATATCTTGTATATAGCTAATGTCACTAGAACAGCGACAATAAAGGTGATGACTAGTAGGGATACATCTACTGACACTGTAACTTGTTGCATATCTATTTCCTCGTCTGTTTTCTAAAATATGTTTATTGTCTATTTATGTCTCATCCACGTTTACAATTTTAAAAATCATCATACAAAAACAAACAAAATATGAGATCATTCTGACTAGAATTTGAAGAGCCTAGCAAAATAGTCCTACTATAGTCCGTTTGCGGCGAACAAAATCGTCTTAGATTTCTCAGTATTTACTGCACCTACAAGTATGAAATTTTGCATGAGTAAATGAAATGTATCTACCTAATATACAAACAAATCTAAGCAACATCGGACATGTGTGAAAAAAGTTTTGTTCATAAGTTCTATGTAAAATATTTGTAGTTTACAATGAAACTTCATGTCAGAAGACTCGATACACACAACAGCCAATTTTATGGTCACGCGACAAGTCTAACGGTAGATTTTCGTATTTGTAACCTATTTAATATAGCATAATTATTATATGAGGCCCGTCTGTACATCTATACTGCCAATGTGTATCATATTTCGGGTTTAAACGTAGAAATGGCTTGCGTCTAGCAGCCTCCTTCTCGAACTATAAAAACACGGATTTTACAGCATCTTTAAACGATTTTGACGGCTTAATATTAGGCATTCTTCAAACGTGTTCATGAATGTCGATTTCAGACTAATCCTAAAGGTTTGGGTAGATGTATATTACTCAATTGTTTAGGACTGGTTCAGTCATAAGACTACTTGTCATTGCGCACATAAACATTACAATGCTTTTATTAAGTTCTTAATTTAACATTACTATATACGTGTATGTCCATGTATAAGTATATACATAGCTTATGCAGCTTAGTGAATAAGGGTTTGGTTGTCACTGCTTTTCCGTGATATTACATGTTTTATCTGTATACCCACAAGCGACATACCTAAATAAATCGACTTATATGGGCCTCATAAATTTCGCTTTCATCACAGCAATGTTAATCTCGCTGATCACGGATTATAACAGTTAATAAACGACAGTTAAACATCAATGGAATACCAGATTTCCTCCCTATGTTAAAGTGTTCAAATGCAAGTAATATCAATATGCAATAAAGAATAAACTTGTTTAAATAAGTAATTAAAAATTATGAAATTTAAAATGGGAGTAGGTAGAATGTAATTATGATTCTACGTAAATTTGTATCAACATCTGATGAATAGATTTTTAACCAGATTTCCTCCCTATGTTAAAGTGTTCAAATGCAAGTAATATCAATATACATTAAAGAATAAACTTGTTTAAATAAGTAATTAAAAATTATGAAATTTAAAATGGGAGTAGATAGAATGTAATTATGGTTCTACGTAAATTTTTATCAACATCTGATGAATAGATTTTTAACCATTTGAGTCAAAATTTAGACGATTTTTTTCGCTGCAAACGGGCTATACAATGTTAATAAATCTAGGAAACCCCAAACAAGAATGATTAAATCAATGTTAAACACGATTCAACACCCGATTAATTGAACCATTAGAACATATTGCTATAGTGCGAAGATCTTTACTTGAGTCTCGACATTAACCGCGGATACGTGATCTATATTTATACACCCGTTGTGTTTTCGTAAGCGGGGAGTATCACGAAAACGCTCAAGGTGTAAATACAAACACAAATCTAAAGTACCGATACTGCACGATTCGCTCGTTGAAATTGACTTCTTCAACACAAGAACATTGCAAAGAATTCATGCATAAAGGTTAGGATCAGGTCAAATCTCCACCACTTACCACGTTTATGTAATCTGCCATTGCACTTTGGACATCGTGAAGCATATTGATATAAGATGTCATAGTGTCAAACCACATTATACCCTTTTCCGTGGAGAATGTATCAGCTCTGTTTGCTAACACCGAGTGTCTCAATATTCGAACAATCGTGGAGGTGTCGTTGTCCATGTGTTTACGAAATAATTGAGTGGCTATTGAGGAATATTCCATGACTTGGTCGAGATAATGTTCCGACTGCTCGTGATGTCCCTTGTATTTTAGTAGCAAATCGATATCCATGTCGCCTGCCAAGACAGAACATAATGGCACGCTATTATAATGTACTCATGTATATATATTAAAATTAAATGTATTTTTGATGTCCATATTTCTTTAATCTTGTGCATGATCACTTTTAATACGTTATCTTCTTTCAAACGGTCTGAGTTGAATTACGCGACCATTTCCGAACTCTTACATTTACGCCGGAAAGGTGTACTATTATTACGATGGAAGCATCCTGTACATTCTTCTAAGTCGACCAATTAGAATAATTATACACATTATAACAACATCATCGTGTATAAAGTACATATAATATGAAGTGTATCATAATGGTAAATTAAGCCTATTAAGAAGCAGATAAAGCATCTCGAGTCTTTCATGTTCTACTGAGACTGTTATTATGCGTCGCAATTTTGTTTTATCCCTGCCTAATTGGCATGACCTCCGACGGAATGACCTGTATAATTCGCTGGCTTAGAATTAGAAGGTCGTAAACTTGTACAAAATCATTATTTGAGAAAACAAACAAAAACTGTCTGAAAACTACTCTTTACTTATGGAAAAACAAGCTTTTTAAACTTCTGTTTGATTAACATGACCTTCTTATAGGGCGTTCACACTAGGGCCTCGCTTCTACTACGATCTAAAATTGGTCCAAATCGTGACCGATCGTGGGACAGTCGTGGTCAATCGGGGGAGGGTCTTTATTAACGTGGTACAGTCGTGGTGGAAACACGAAGGTCGGGAAGCTCCCCGACCTTACTACGCTTATTTTGAACGTGTTCAAAACAAGCGTAGCGGGATCGTGGCTAAAACAAATCGGCGCAAGAACGTAGTAAGGTCGTATTTGATCGGCGTACTCGTAGAAACATCGGGAAAGCTTCTTGTCGGGATCTGCATGATCGTAATAACATCGTGGTACAATCGGTATCAAATTTGACTAAGTATTCTATTGAAACACGTTAAATTGCGTTATAATATCGATATAAAGTCTTTTTTCCTTTACAACAGTTGGACATAGACAAAAGCAAATTATTATGTGGAAAACAAGTTTTTTAACCAAAAATGGTCGAGACATTAGAAAAGTACATGAACATTTGAACAACTTGATCTCGTTCACGCATATAACAGCTATGTAGACGAAGTTGTTCATTGTTAACATAAAACATCATCCAATGGATTCAATGCCTTTTTCAGGCAATGAATGATGTGAAAAGGGTGCACAAACTCATTGATTAGTGTACGCATCATACCAAAGCGTACTATGATCATGTCAATATCGTAGTATGGTCGGCATGAGCGGCGCAACATCGTGCTACAGTCTTTTAGGTCTGTCTACCAACGTAGTAGGGTCTTGCAGATCGTTGAGACATCGTAGTAGAAACGGTTCATGATCGGCATTGATCGCGGTGGAAACGTGGTGTAAGCGTACAAGCATCGTATCGGAAACGCTGTGGTCGTAGCGAAATCGTAGCACAAGCGTCGATCAGACGTTCCGGTGAAGAAATTTTATATTTTTTCTTGGTTTCGACGCCGATGTCGTGCCGATTCATACTTTTAGTCAGGTCGGGACAGATCGGCATGATCGTAGTAAGAGCGTAGCCCAGTGTGAACGGGGTCTTACGACCTACTAATTCTAAGACTGCGATATAATATGAAGTGTAACATAACGGCAAATTAAGCATTATTTTTAAGAAGCAGAAAAATCATCTCGAGTCCTTCATGTTTGACTGAGATGGTCGTAATACGTGGTAATATTGTTTTATGCCTACCTAATTGGTAATGACGAATATAGTTCAAAGTGACGCCTATGCTAAAATGCTTATAGTGATAGGTTGTTTAAAATAGATGCTCTGTGCAGTACGGATGTATAATTATGTAGGCCAGATTAAAGTATAGTGCGGAGATATTGACGTCGTTCTGCTTCATTACCCAAATAATATATACAGTTTCAGCTTATTTGAAGAGTACTTGTTGTCAGGTCGAACTTTGAATGCATATTTTCCGATAAAGTGTTTATAAATTAAGTGATTAAAAAACTGCCTTCATTCATAACAGAAAAATACGGACGTTTTGTAGGGTCTTATTGTCAAAATGAGCCAGGTGGTAAAATGACATTGCCATTGGACATTGACAACGTCTGATAAAACTCCGTTCACACTTAGCTACGCTCTTACAACGATCATGCCGATCTGCCCTGACCTTACTAAAAGTAAAATAGGGACGAAGCGGCGTCAAAACCAAGAAAGTTGATGAATATCATCACCGGAACATCTGGTCGACGCTTGTACTACGATTTCTCTGTTATGACTACAGCGTTTCCGATACGATGCTTTTACGCTTGCATCACGTTACCGGCGCGATCAATGCAGAACAGTTTCTACTATGATGTCGCAACGATCTGCAAGATCCTACTACGTTCACAGGTAGACCTAAAAGACTGCTACACGATGTTGCTTCGTTCATGAATGCCGACAGTACTTCGATCTTGACACGATTATAGTACGTTTTGTTATAATTTGTACACAAACCAATGAGTTTGGAGCATTTTTGTTCATAAAGATCCTCAACCGATTGACCACGACTGTCCCATGATTGATCATGATTTGGGCCAGTTTTAGATCGTAGTAGAAGCGGGGGTCCAATGTTAACGCATCTAAATGGGTTAACATACGTATACAAATGTAGTCTGCTCATTCGATAAAAATATACATAGAGCACTTAATGTATTAAGGCAAATAACTTAATCCACTCAAGTAATATGATCCATTTTTTGGCTTTTTAAAGCAGATAGTTTTTAATTGGTTGTATTTTTAATACAAAATGGCACATTGGTATTTAATCGGTGTCATATTGGTTCCCAAAGAAAGGTTCTAGCTCAATCTCGGTCTGTATACGCATAACGTAGGCTTGATGCTGATGAATCAATATCCTCTCAAGCCTACATGTACATTATGTGTATACAGGCCGTGTATATAATAATATGACCAATAATGACAAGTGCAAGTGGCTGATTTTTAGGACGACCACTAAAACAGGTGTTTGCTTGATACTAAAACAGGTGTTTGCTTGATTAACAGGACCTTTAAAACAGATGCTTGCTTGATTAAGATGACCACTAAAACAGGTGCTTGCTTGATTAAGACGACCATCAAAACAGGTGCATGCTTAATAAAGACGTCAATCAAAACAGGTGCTTACTTAATAAAGACGACAATCAAAACCGGTGCTTACTTAATGAAAACGACCAACAAAACAGGTGTTTGCTTGATTAACAAGACCTTTAAAACAGGTGCTTGTTTGATTAAGATGACCACTAAAACAGGTGCTTGCTTGATTAAGACGACCATCAAAACAGGTGCATGCTTATTAAAGACGACCATCAAAACAGGTGCATGCTTAATAAAGACGACAATCAAAACAGGTGTTTGCTTAATGAAGATGACCACTAAAACAGGTTGCCTGTATATTTTTCAGGTACATTGAATTTAGAATACATTTTAGACAGTCTCCAGGAAAACCTGCTATTCTGACATTGTAATTCGGTCTAATTATTGCATGTAATAAGGTTTTGAAAAAGTTCTATATTAAGAAAAATGTCTGTAGATTCAGCCCTAAGTAATTTACCCATAATTATAGTACTGTAACTTAGCTTTAAATTTGCTCATGAATCAAGTTGAAATAACTGACTTCGTTACTATATATAGTAACCAATTTCAGAAAATTACTCTGATTGCGAAAAACAAGGAGTTGGTTGTTGAAAACAGTAGTAGCATTGACGTTTTTCATTTAAAAAAATAAAGTTTAAAACTTCAAACATACATGTAATTTTAAAACTTGGTACTACATTGTATTTTCAACAAATTATGTTAAGAATTGATCAAATTCTGCATTTATGAAATAATTGTTACAGTTACGTCAAATAGTTAAGTCAAATAGCGATAGAATTACGTTTGCGACGTCAGCAAAAAGGCTCTGAACAGGGCCTCTACAAAATCAACTGTACCCTCATTAAAAATCAGGATATTGACAAAATTTGTAATTTGTTTCATTATGATTGCTCTTTGCAATTATGGAAACCCGAACAGGGTTCCGTATGTTATTTTTTTATACTTCAGTAAAATTAATTAATTGATCTAATTAATTAATTAATTAATAATTGTTTTGATATTTACCACGTGAGAAGAAGTAAGCACCCAATGCTCGCTCTATACCGACATTCTCCTTGCCATATGTGAGCATGTGGTAAGCCACTAGGTCCGCCCATATATCACTATTCTTCTCTTCTTTCACTATGTCAATCATCCATATACATAACACATTGATCTGCCGAATGTAATAATTGGCAACTTCTATAAAAGTCACGTTGTTCCTACGGTCTCTGAAATCTTGCAGATCGTGCTGGTAAATTTGCTTTGTCGCTGGTTTAGAGGGGTCGCTGCTATCCATCCAACCAGAGAGGTGCTCGAACATTTTATCTGTGTTGTTAAACGCATCACCAATCTTTGCTTCCAGCGTGGCCCCACCATTGACACTGACATACAACGTGTACACACCTCGTTCTTTTTGCATCATATGAATGACGTCACCAATCTCGAGTGAAAACGCTACGTTATGTTTCATCAAGTGACGTCCTTTCAAAAACTAAAAAAAAACATAATAAAAAACGGTTGTTTAACATAAATAATTAAATATCGATTATAATACCGCGGTACTGGGATGATAAATTAAACACACTTGCAAATGCATCCATAACAGGTGCTTTGTACGAGGGGTGATCCAGACTACACCGGACTAGATTTCTATTTCGCTTACCACCCTGATAAGTTTTAAGCTAAAAAGCAACACGTACAATATCTACTTGGTAATTCTAGAAATTTTAAAGTGATATGTCCATATCCTTTCCGCTACCATAGCGTACTAATGCAGACTCGCCGAGATGGCCATTTCGGCCTTCCGTAGTTTTCGACCTAAATGCCCAAATTCGGGAATTTTGCTGTCATGGGTACACAGGCATCCCAGGCTAAAGGATATTACGGGCCCAGGGTCGTGCACAGGTTTTTGGGCCCGCTAGACCCCTTTAAAGAGGGCTTTGACCGTAGATTTTACAAAACTGAAATTACTGGTCCTACCCGCCATTGCGGTACGATTCCCTGTGGAATTGCATTAACATTTAGCGCCAAAAAGTTTTTATTTTTCTATAGCAGAAAATTAAGGCTAGACAAAGGGGTCAGGTCCAATGCCCTTAAGGGGCCAAAAAGTAGGCCTGTCAATAAAAAAAAAAAAAAAAAAAAGTTTTTCGCGCAAGGGTCACCGTCACATCGTCATTTCCGGTGACCTTTAGTCGAAATGTTGACAATTCTTTCTACTTTCGGTTTGGGGTAGGTGTGTAGCATCCGGATGTATCGAGTTTTTATCAGTGCTGCAAGTCAATAGTGTGTCAGGGACGGGGTATAGGGACCATATGAATTTCTCATAACCCCCCAAAAAATCGTGGTAGCGGAAAGGATATGACGATAAAATTATACATCAAACCACAAGTAGATGAACGCTGAGCGGGGTACATAAATGACGTCATAAGACGTCGTTCGCAAAATGCTCATATTTCACAATGTTTACTTCTTTATACAGCCTCTTTTAATGCCGACAGAACCGTCATATTAAATATGTATGGTAACACAATTATAAAGTTTTGAAACTTCTGACAAAAGTATACTTGTACATGAAAATCAGACGCATCGTAAGTCTCATTAAAAAAATATGGACCTATAAAAAATAGCATCTGTCCGGCTATTCTGGATCACCCCTCTTACGACACACGATAAATGGTTTCGTGGCGAGTCTCCATAAATGTCAAAAAAGGAAATGAATTTCTGTCGACTATAATGGCATCCTTACCCAGTTCATAACAAAAAGAAGATAATAAAAATATGTTATACAACAAATACTTAGTAGTTGCGATTAATCAACTACGACGTTTTCTTCTTGAATTATCACTGAAATTATTTTTAAAATGAACAATAATGTCTGGCATTGAAGATAAAGAAATGATGTGACACAATGGTGTTAATCACGTGACATAATGATTTTAATCACGTGACATAATGGGGTAAGATAATTTAATTTTAATCAACACGTTTTGTAAATTGCACGTGAAATTTAACACTTACATAACACCGTCTATACAATTACTGTTGGTGGTTCATCTAACCAAAGAAATCAATAGAAAGAAGAATTTTAAATAAAATACTATAAAACTAACTATACTTAAATAAAATGGATTTAAGATCGCGACAGTGGGTGTATATTGAATTGTTATGCCATAAAAATTGTGATTTTTTCTTTTACTAGGCACGGCACGACAGGGCACGGCACGGCACGACAGGGCACGGCACGGCACGACAGGGCACGGCACGGCACGGCACGGCACGGCACGGCACGGCATGACACGACACGGCACGACACGGCACGGCACGGCACGACACGACACGACACGACACGACATATTATATTGGACGACTACCAATGGCTTACTGCCCTATATGTTGACTCAATTGTCCAATGTAATTACACAAAACAACGAAAACGAAAAGTGCACATACTGATAACTACTGTTTTACTAGAGATGCATGCATAGCCCATATTAAATAATACATGTTACATCATTGTGATGGTATATCAGCACTCACGATAGTCCATTGTTTAGAACTGTACATGAAAGGTGAAACCATTTTCCGGAAACTTTTCCTCAATTTTCTGTACGATGTTATCATCACTGAGTTTATTTTGTTTTACATTCTAACACGATCTGCGGATTAATCGTTTAAATATAGAGCAGACCTAACAATGTTTTATTACCCCCATAAAACATACCTATCAAATTGGCTGTTTCTATTTACGCCCAGTATCACGTGACATATTTATGAATGAATGAACGTAAACTTTATAGTAAATTTTCCTCGAGTCACGATGACAAGGCGAGTTGCACGAGAATCCAGTGTTACAGCTATGACGCATCTATTTTTAGAAACTCCAATATACTCTAGAAACCAAGTTTTATTAAAGCTTCTGATAATCAATTCATTTATATTTTTCATTTTATGAAATAGATACCATATACTCGTGTTATTAAAATTGTTTCAATGTTTATAATGTGGTATTTCCTTCAGAACATTACGAAGGTCGTTTTCATTAACGAGGGGGGTAATTGTACCAGCTAATAAGCCACTCAATTTCAGCGTGGAATTATGTTCAATGTCAAATTGATGAAAATGGAATGCGCGCAGTTAAATAGTGCGGGATATTATCGTATTTAGAATCGAAATAAAAACTCTGTTCTTGTATATTGTCGGTGAATAAAACGCACGAGTTATTTAATTTTCCGCATCCGAACGAGTGCCCGTGTTTTATTCACCGACAATAAACGCGAACAGATTTTTATTTCTTAAATAGACACTAATATTATATAAATATCAGATGCCTGCCTGCGTGACATTGATATTGTCAACCCGAGGGCAGAATGTCACCCTGAGGCGAAGCCGAGGGTGACATTCTGTTTCGAGGGTTGACAATATCAATGTCACGCAGGCATCTGATATTTATTTTATTATGCCGAACAATACCATAAGTCTAGCAAAATGTTCACAGCCATGCTTGTGATAGTTATAAACAGTAGACATGACTGTGCTTTCATATAATGTTGTGTTTATTCCACATTCTATTTTTAGAAAATCGTGTATATTTCAGCAGTCAATTAATTAAAATTGACGCAGTTACTTGCCCTTGCATGACATTCTAAATGTCAGGTCGATCACATGACCTGGCCGTCAGTTTTCAGTCGATCACGTGTCTTTTAGGTTATCTGCCTCTGGGGGTAATGGGACTTTAGCATTGTAATATAAAGTGAGGTATAATAACACTAGTTATAGTTCGTCGGAGATAACTCTAGCTTTATCACTTTATCTAAACTCCTACCGTTTAGAATCATTTCAATTTGTCTAGATTCTGAGATAAGTGTTGTTGTTCACTTTCCCGTTTTGGCAACTTAAATTTCCCGATCAGGCAAGTAAATATATTTTGAATAGTAGAAAGTTGCCCGAACGGTCAAGTCAACACATGATATAAATGAATTTAAATTTAGACTGGTCAAATTGGTAGTTTTCAAGGCCAAATATCTCAGAATCTAGACAATTCAAAGACGTTTGAACGGTAGGATCTTAGATAATATTATACACTTTGTGATATGAAACATTTGTTCAGATTACAGGTCGGTCAACTATCTTCATGCGCAGGTCAGTTCTTCTAAGGTACATGTATCTATAAATAGACAATTTTATTGCCCGATCGGGCAATTTTTTAAGCATAATTTCCTGATCGGACAAGTACATGTAGTCAGGGGAATCACCGAATTGGGCAATTCTCCCACTGGTTATCATCAGCAGACTGAAAAGCGAACTTAAAATGACATAATAATGGCAAGAATGTACATGTATTTGTTGTTAAAAGCTTTGTCTACACCTTGTAGATGTATAGTCGCTCGGAGAGTTTGTTGTAATGGACGTATTTCATAATTGACAGTTTGAGTCATATATGTGAATTAAACCTTTGTTTATAAACTGTAGATTGTGAATAATCGTTTTGTCGCAACAAAATGCCCACTCCTACAATAGTTGGCAGTACAAAATAGATAGCAATGGAACTGAAAGGTCAAAACAAACATCAATCATTCTTTCAAATGCAACAAAATGACCCCTTCCCTAACCTCATTTTTGTTAACCAATTAACATATTAACTAGGCAAAAATGTATGTAGAGATCGCCATCAACCATAACAAATTGGCATTAAACGTAACGAATCGACAACAAGGTATTTTACAGACCGGCAACAAACCGACTAAATTCAACAACTCAGTAACAAATTAGGCTTGTTGCTTTTGATGCCGATTTATAAATGTGTTACATGAAAATCTGCTGATTTGTTATATATTGCCTATTAGTTATGCGTTTTGTCGGTGTTAATGTGATGCCCGTTCTGTCATTCTGATCATCTCGGCCTTTATGCATTGCAATAGGAGATAAATACTTACCGGAGATAAACGGAAATGGCCGAGCTTTCACGATTGGCCGTTCTGTCTCATATTTGCCAACTTGTTTGCTTTTTGCCGTAATTCTATGTACATCGGCTACATTTTGCTAGCTTAGAATGAGAATGTCGTAAGTGCTACTTACGACCTTATAGGACCCGTACATATTTGAAATCTGCAGCACAGGGCGCTTCTTATAAACCTATTTTAGAAAATCGGAACAGGTCATGTTGACCAAACTGAAGTTGAAAAAGCATATGTTTCCATAAGTAATGAGTAGTTTTCAGACATTTTTTATTGTTTTCTCAAAAAGGCGTTTTAGTACTTACGACCTTCTCATTCTATGCCATCGATTTGTTGCCTGCTGGTCGGTTACCTTTGTTTTGTTACATTTGTTGACGTAACAATGGTCAGCTGTTAAAACTGTGTTGATCGTATGAACACTTTATTAAGAACGAACATTTTGTTTCATAGCAATTTATCGAAGAACAAATCCACAATATATAGCCATCTACCAAATTATCTAACCGAATACATGTTGAAGTTGGCAGTTATTCGCTGCAGCCAGTGGGTCAATTACTCGACACTATCGGTAGTTAAGCATTAACGAACGCCCTAACGAGTGGTGTAAGGTTGGATAACGAGAGACTTCCGCGGGTATCTCCAAATCTCTCTTTCGTTACGTTACGCCTTCAATAATTACTAACGACTGAGCTGTGTATTCTATTTTTGCGCATTTTCGCGTGTATTGAAACATAAGTAACATGAATCATGGACGTAGGAACGTCTTCAACATGGGGGGGGGCAAATATTTGGGAGGGGGGATATTTTTTGTAGATGGGGGAATTCATTGACATTTAAAGTTATCTAATAACGTACAATGAATGTATGTGTACATTATTGTGTGTTTACGGTATATCCCCTGTGTTGTCGTATGTTTGTAAGAAAATAAGTGCATCCTGAAGTCCCTAATTTAATATTAAACAGAACAGCTGTATTACAAAACCAAGCAAATTACAGTCCTTATTTTGTTATTCATCTGACTAATTCTTGCACAAGTGACCAATTTCTGAGACTTTTTGTGGGAAGGGGTTCAGCCAAATCAATTTAACACAGCAGTGGTAAAGTCTTATTAAGAGCAATAGAAGAGTTCATGCCAACTTTATCTGTCAAGTTCTTTCTCTAATAGGGTGCATAGCTCTTTCAACAGACACGTAATGACATCATGTTTTCCTATACATATGAATTAAAGTTGTTTTGCGAGCGTAGCGATTACGAAAAATTCACATTTTATATTCTGTCACCTTAACAAAAGGCTAATTTTCTATTATGCCAAAAATTATGAATGTGGTCGGAATTATTGGGGTTGGGGGGGGGGGGGCAAACGACCCCAGCTCCTACGCCCATGTGAAAGGAAATATAAGTTTGTGTTTTGGCGTTTCTTTAGTTCCTTCTTTCGTTTGGTCGTACCTCACAAGCGACGTTTGAACCCAAGTAATTAAGCAACGGAACAAATGCAATCTAACACGTTCTGTTGTTCCGCATCCAAAACCCCGTCTGAGGGCTCACAGACGGAAAGACATTTTGACTTTTCAATCATATATGGATGTAATTTAACCACATATTTAGCTATTAATTGTATAATATGTACAAAATGATTGTGAAATTAAAAACGACTGCTTTATAGCAAACGTATACTTCTTTTTTAAGTTATTCCTGTATTTTTAAATAAACTGTCACTAATATGAACAAATGCACTGCATCCAGCGGGGATTTCCCATCAGGTTTTTGGATAAACTGGCAGAGGAAAAAACTGACTAAGGAATGTCGCCATATTTACGTTTGATAAAATAAGAAATTATATTTTTTCAATAATGTTCATGATTTGAATCAGGCTTATATGCCGAAATGTTATTAAAAGAGTGGAATTGTATTTAAATTTTATATTGGAAAAAAATAAATTAAACAAGATTGGTTCTCAAATCTTGAGCAAGAACTTTCCTCTACCGGAAGTGGGACGTGAAATACAGTCTACCGAATCATTTTTCTAGATCCGGTCTGTCAAAAAATATAGGCCATTGCCAATGCAAAACTACAACAACAACAATCACGTGTTTTTCGCAAGTAATCGTTAATGGGGATTTTCCCATAAATCCCCTATTACAGTATACATGTACCATGAACATATTTATAACATGGAATCTAGTTCAAGTCACATACATGTACACATATTCCAGTGATTGTCAGTCGTATAAACTATTGGTACATACTATATAGTTTGTTCCGCCAACGACAACAATTATACAGTAAATGCATCGCGTTTGGTGATGGCTAGAACTATTCTTGGTAAGAGGATTGTTCGAGGCATCGCAGTTCTACTGTACATAACCTCATTAACGTTTAAGAGAGAATGGTTTATTTTATACTTACATACATTTCTAAAGGTCGAATTCTTACGTCTTGTATTAATCACTCTCGATGCCTCATTTCTGTAGAACACTAATAGTTATCACCATCATTATTATCATCATCAAATGTTTAAAGTAGATTAATAAAGACTTGCTGATATTATTGTGACCACCTCTTTTGTGCGTCTGTTTCAGTAAAGTAATGTGTAGTTTGTTTCCTATAGCTTCCGTTACAAAATGATGGTAACGAGAGCTTTACGACAACCCCTTGGCAGTCGTTAAAAAGTGGCAATATCGATTATTCGTTAAGCTAGGTTCACCCTCTAGCGTTTTGACCGACGTTTACCGACGTTTGGGCAAACGTTCGGCTCCGCTAGTAAAAGTTACTGAACGTTTTGGAAAGTTGATGATCGCTGGTAAACGCTGAAGAACGTTGTATTCGTTGAATATTTTTAACATGCGAAAACTTTGTCGACGTTTGGAAATAAATGCTGATGTAAGTTAAACTCCGTTGGCAAACGTCTGCCTTTAACGCTGGTGGTGATAATGAATTTAGTCGAACGTTTATCTAGCGGAGACCAACGGGTATCCAGCGCAATGAACGCGGTAGTAACGCAAGGGCTGGCGTAAGCCAACTTTCCCCAGCGCAAATGAACGTTTGTCCAACGTAGGCCATATTCGTTATGCTAACGAGATCTTCGCGATACTTACCCCTTGGGTAAATTTATGACAATCCCATCAAAGCTATCCTTATGAAGTGATTAGTGTTACAGTCAGATCTCGTTTGTTTCCAAGAAAAATGTCACTGTAACGAATATGTCAGTATACTGAATTGATACATAAAGCATTTTAATACTTTTGTCCCCCAATTTGATGTCAGTATAACGAATTTGTCAGTATATCGGGTGTCGTTATAATGAGATCTGACTGTAATAGACAGAACGCGTGGAACTATGTTACTTATTCAACAGGTTCGGTGAACTATGTTTTAAACTGACG
Source organism: Spisula solida (assembly GCA_947247005.1). Taxonomy (NCBI): domain Eukaryota; kingdom Metazoa; phylum Mollusca; class Bivalvia; order Venerida; family Mactridae; genus Spisula; species Spisula solida. Next base: position 57,974,887 of record OX365945.1, read on the forward strand.
CATTCGAACCGTAGGCGTGTGAATTATGTTGTACTTGGTTACAGAATATGACACTTTTTACACGTTTGATGTCGCGTAAGTGTCATAAAGCCATTGCATTTTGTACATAAAAATGAAAAAGTATCAATTGACAGATCCTTGTTAGATTCTTTATATCATATGGCATTATTAACATGCAAATACACAATCTTTCTGTTGAAAAAACACTGTAATATATATAAACGACGCCAAAAATATTGTCATTTACAGCATATTAATACACTTGTTACTATATATATTAACAACAATAAGCATATTTGCGGCTGATTATGGCCATCACGTGATTGATTATCGCCTATCCGCCCGGTCCGCAATCTCATAATCATAATCAGAGCAGTTGAACGAGCGCACGTTACGTTATCCATGTAAACATGACGTCACGTTGGAGCCAAAATTACGTTACGTTGCTCATAAGCAATATTTCTTTGCCAATTTTATTCACACTAAGTGCATTTTATTGGTTACATCCTTAGTGTACATATACATCAGTAAAATTTACATTATTTGTTATTTGTAAATCGAACAATTGTATTAAAGACGTTAATACACTTCAGAGCCTGGCCGGAAGTTGATAATCCGCCCGGTATGAATAATCACCCTCGGGCTGAAGCTCTAGAGGTGATTATTCATTTACCGGGTGGATTATCGCCTCCCTGCCCGGCTGTGTCGTGTATTTTAAACCTCTAATTATGACGCCATTAAGGAGTTAATTTCACGCCAAAATATTAGTTTTAGATAGTTATACTGTATTTTTGTAAAAAAAATTGTAAGGTGTAAAATCTGAAGACTATCAAAGTCAAAGTCGAAAGCTAATTCATTATTTCTGTTTGTTGTTTTAAAGAGAAGTATATAAAAAGGATTATTAAATTATATTAAATAATTGTATTGGACGGCGATATCAATATCGTGACGTCATAACAATACATTTTTGTAATTTAAAATAAATAATATACCCTGGGTCAAAAATCTATATAATTTCAAACTTACTTCGAAGCTGTTATGAAGGTTGATACCATTCTGTATTGTTAGAATGATTCCAGGTATTAAAGATAGAATAATTATTTTCCACATGGCGTCCCCACTGAATCTGTTGTCGTGTTATACTTAGTATCATTGAATGGAACACGCACTACTGCAATATTGTCGCAAAGAGCAAATATTCCAATACCACGAACTAAACACAGTCTTCACAAGGGGTTTATTTTCCTTTAGCAGTGTCTACTGTAACTCTAATGAGAATCGATGTTGCAAAAACAATAAAAAACACAACTCACATTGAGATAGAGTGAGAACAAAAGTGGGAGAGGTGGTAAACAATAATTCAGAATTCGGTATTAAAGAAAATAAAAAGGCTCAAGCAAACAGACTTGTAACATTTCAATACTGGTGTTATTTTAAATATTATTACATAATCAGAAACTGGAGAGCTTCGTCTTTAATTTGATGTCAATATTTTAAAAATCCGTACATAAATAAACCCATAGGGCGTGAAATCACTTTCTCTTTTCTTGTTTAGAAGAGCATTGTTGTTTCTATTGAATGCACCTCAGTGATGACTGGACACCGTGGTACATTTCATGGTACAACTTTTTAACTGGTTGATCAATTTCGATGGGATTTTACATAGAGGTAGTTCTAACAATGTTGTCTATGAATGTAATTACTTTATGAAGATATCGAAAGCCTATTCCTGTGTTTGAAACCATGAAAATCTGACCACTTTAGTACAAATGCACCTTTCTAAGATAACATACATTAAAAAAATGTTTTACTCTTTTTATCAATGATACAATTACCTGTAGTAATAACAGAAGATAATAGCAATTACCAAGAACAAGAACAAACAACATAATGACATGGCTGAAAGAGAATTATGTTTAAAATGACCTATCTTGCCTAAATAATGAATAGGTACAGTAAGTTATTGACATAAATGGTTGAAGCTAATTTCTGATTATCGAATGATCTTTCAAATAAGTAAAAGGTTTTATTGACCACCAGAGAACCACCACTTCAAATATTTGCTTTTGTATGTGTTAGCATTTTCAGATACTCTTATATCATGTGGAAGTGAGTTCCATAATTTAGCAACCGAGTATGTCAATGCTTTTTCTGAAAAACTCAAGTCTTGGTTTTGGTATATAAAGAATAATTTACATCGTTATGAGATCACTTGGCTGGTCAATAGCTGATCGTACAAGCAATAAGCGATGTCCATGGTTATTACCTGCGGCCCCGCGGGTTCATTGCAATGCACGAAGCGATTTGGCTATGGATGAGCACGTGACAAAGCATCACATCCCGATTGGCTGATGCATTAGTCTGGCTTACAACTTCAAGTTTAAAGTATCATTTTAATACTACTAGGTACCTGTCTACCTTTTAGCTCGTCTATTTTAGTCTTTCTACTGTAAACAAGCGGTATGCGGAAACGCAGGTAACACTGTGTAGATGTGTACATAAACTGTTACATACATGTTTTAAGTAGAGTTTGTTATGTAAGATGAACCGGTAATAAAATCGGTAATACTGGTCTGTAAATTACTTGGCCGCCGTAAAAACATCTGACTTGTACAAGTTATGGATTTTGGTGTTGGACCGTGACTCTGAACCATCCGGTCATTCAGACGTACATCTCGGTAATAACGCTTGTTCTTAAACATGTCTGTTTGTACCTAAGTAGTTAGACGTTGTAAGCATAAAAGGAGTTGTATAACTCACCGGATCGTGTTATCAGGCGTGTTATCAGTGTAGATTGAAAGGGTATATGCATTGAAAGTGTTTTATGCACAAGACCGATGGAAATGTACTTTTAGAAGTCAATTTATATTTAAAGATCGTCCATGGACTATATTTGTTTTACTGTTTGCAATTTATCGCGCTAGACTTCAAAACAGCATAATAATTATTGAAGCCCTCGAGGTGATTTTCCGGGCGGATTATCAACTCACGGTCAGGATCTGAAGCGTATTAAGTAATAGATATTGTACTAGTTATTCGTCTTCTTACAAGGGTTATTGTACAGTTTTGGGAGGACAAACAACATAATTGTCATGAAATGAAAATCATGTACACTTTTTGAATGGAATCAGTGGGCGTGTCGGAGTATAAAGTCTTTAATACATATCTGTGAAGAACAAATAAAGTAAATATTACTGATATAGATATACACTAAGGGTGCAACCAACTAAATGCACTTACATTCGATAAAATTGTAAACAAAATCGTACACCTAGACAGCGTACGTCATTTTGGCTTCAACGTGACGTCACGTTTCATGGTAAAACGTAACGCGCACCCGTTCAACCGGTCCGAATATGATTATAAGATTGCGGCCCGGGCGGGAAGGTGATAATCAAGCAAATGAGGGTCACAATCAGCCGCAATTACGCTCATTTTGTGTATTAAAACACAGGAATTTGAAATTCCATCAATAAAACATCATAGCAGTCGATCTGATCAAAATCGTCCTATACGTATAATATTATAATCATGTGTACGTATAGAGCGATTTTGATTTGATCGACTGCTATGATGTTTTATGGATATAATTTCAAATTCCTGTGTTTAAAATAATAACTGTTATCAAGCTTTAAGGTAGTCAACCAAGGAAACATCGTTTTACAAATGATTAACCTATAGATACTGAGTACACAATCCACCAAATTGTCAAAAAATTAAGACAAACGTTTTGATTGGGCTGTTTGGTCGAGCACGTTGTAATCTGGTCTCCAACCTCTACTACTATGACATTGATACAAGTCCAGTAGTGGTATTCAATATTGATCTTACTTGACTTAAGGATAAGGACAACCAATCCGCAGATCACACCATATTCAACTGATATTGGTGCAAGATGTGCTAGACAGTGGACACGGTGAATACAAACATCAATATGATTGATGCAGTTACCTACTCTGTTGGAGGGGTTGGGGTCATGATGGTGTACAAAAAGATTATATTAAGTCAGACAGGGAAGGCAGCACTCAACTTAACCAGCCGAGCACAGAAAAATTAAAAACACACAATACCCACCTGAACCAACCGAGCACCGGAAATATAAAACACATAAAGACACAATGCCCAACTAAACAAGCACAGATCCAAGCTGTCGAAAAGTATAATAAATAATTACTAGCTGAATGACCCAGTTTCCACAGCAAAAGCAATATAATGCCTAGTTTTAGCTGTCAGAAATCTTAAAACGAAGAAGTGCCCAACACACTACCGACCAAGAAATTTAAACACCCCTTGTCCCACTGTATACAAAGTATCAAAGTTCATTGTACTCAATTAATAAACTTTGAAAATGTTACTTAAACTTTAACATTAGCATTACGCCGACACTGACGCCGACACTGACACCAAAGCCGACGCTCAGGTGATGGTAATGGTCGCCTTTATTTCTTCGAATATAGGTGGAGCTGAACACATTGTTACGCCATTCTCCGTAAATATGCAAATGACCGACTAGTTTTACGAACGGCAGTTTGTTAGATAAGCAGGCGTCGCAAATCACTTCAACGCTGCACTTTTTCTCCATCGCGTTTATTAGTTTTAATGCGGGGAGAAAAGCTATGAACACGCATATGCCCAATATATAAATGTCCAATTTTGCTGTTGACATTGATTTCTGGACAATCTTGACTGTCGCGATTGGCTTTGATAAAATAATTCGATTATAGTATGAATTCAATGCGGGCAATTTACGTGCGTTGCTAGTAGTTGGTGAAAAAATATCTAATACATGTAATGAATATGTGAAGTAATATGTGCCATCATTTAAAGTCCCAATAAGGTTTAAATTGGTAGTATTTTCTGTCTACAAAGACTATCGAAAGATCTAGATATTAAATTAAACCAAAAATGGTACAGAATTAAGGGACCCATATCTGATCTCAGGTCGCTGTTCCTTCTTTGAGAAATAATCAACCGAAAACGCTAATTAGTTTTTTGTCCTCCGTACAAAATACTAAATAGTGTTTACGTTCAAATTTTCCGAAGAATTCCGAAAACTTCGTCAATGATCGGATGTACGCACAAACGGGAATCTTTCACTTAAGAAATGGCACCAGTTCTTAAGAACTGCATGGCGCTAGGGATAAGAACTGGCCCTGTAACTCAAAAACCAACCACAAATACGAAGTTTGTATCCTTAAAAATGATAGTATAATAGAATTTCGGGCTTCATATGTGAATTTTAGTACAATTTGAACGATAAAAAATACTTATGACCTATTTTGGGATAACATACATGTATTACCTCCCTTTCAATAAGAACTGGAGCATAACAATCGATAGATACGAAGAGAACAGGCGCTATAACTCAATCATAATGCGTACATAAGATGATTTAAAGGTTTTAAATGGGAGCTGATAGTATTTGGGGCTTATTTTGAATTATTTGACAATAAGAATGATAAAACATAACTTATGACAAATTTTGTTATCACCATTGTGAACGTCACTTCATGTAAAGCAAGGCTCGGCAATATTAGAAAATTAAACTAACTCGGCTTAAACTCATGTTTTAACAATCAAATAATATTTGTGTTTGGTTTTTGAATTATAGGGCCAGTTCTTATCCAAGTTTCAAGTTTTATTTTTCAAGTCAAGGTCCTTTAAGGGCATAAGACATTTATAATAACAAACAGTACAAAAACATTATAAAATTCAAAGAACAAATAAAATAATTATACAAACAAGCTGCATTAGAACCTGAGAGCCTACGAGGGTCCCGCATCCGTCGATACCCGTGTCCCTCTACAACATAATCCACTCATAGATAGATAGAAGCATTCACCTAAAGAACACACGAGCACCAACAGACACGGAACCCCAGCCGACCCACAGGACTAATCAGCAAAACTTATGGCAAAAATAAATTAACAAATAACAAAATTTACTACGGTGGAGACTGAGAAATTATAAATAAAATAAGATTACAGTTAGGTACAGAGTGACATAATTTTCTTACAAAAAATTGCTAGTTTTAGTAGAGTATTTCTATCAGTATTGTTCATCAATTCTGAAAACTTTATTGCGTTGGGGTATGTGAAGTAATATTGACTTAAATAATTATTCCGATCATCATTAAAATGAGAACATACAAATAGATAATGAAACTCATCGCCCAAAAGTCCTGAATTACATAAATGACAATGTCTAGAATCTCTGTCAATATTCAAAAATCTGCAATTTTCAATAGGTAACTTGTGATTAATACATCTAAATTTGCAAAATATATTCGCCAGGTCAGATGGCAAAAAATGCAAGTATCTTTCGAACTTAAAAGCATGCTTAAACATCCTATAATTCAAACATTTACTTAACTCATCTACAGAACTACTCAAGTTTTGAATAAAGTGATCTTTCAGTCTTTCATCAACAATCCTTTTGAAGCTTGCTGGAGAATCTACATTTTGTTCCAACCAATAATTTGATAAACCAAGATTATCTAGAGTGTTTTTAATGAAACCTTTCCATTTAAGATTAACAATGTTCCGAGTGTGGAGACCATGAGATGTTCTGTATAACACATTACAAATCTTATCTTCCTTAGCACTGATTAATTTACCCCAAAAATTCAAAATTCTGCTCTTAATTTGTACAGAAAGGGGAGTAATACCAAGTTCACAAAATATCATACAATTTGGTGTAGAACGCTTCAGATTTAATACAATTTTACAAAACATGAGCTGGAACTTATCAATGATATCAACATTTTCAATGCCCCACACTTCAGATCCATACAAAAGGATAGGTGCTACCATTGTGTTAAACAAATTAAGTTGCATATCAATAGGTAAAAAGAGTTTACGTGCCTTCTTCAATACTGAGAACATTGCCTTTCTGGCTTGATCAACAAGATGTTTCTTTGTTCTGCCAAACGTTCCATTAAAGGAGAACTGTATCCCAAGATATGTAAAATAGTCTGCTAGTTCTAAAATATTTCCTTCATATTGAAAAGCAGGTATATTGCTAAACGACCTCTTAGTCTTACAAAACACAACAACCTTAGTTTTAGCAGCATTTACTTGAAGATCCCATAGCATTTTCAATGAAAATATGTGGTCTGTAGTACCATATTGTTTTCTAAACCCAGCTTGTTCTTCAATCAAAACATTATTTTCTTCTAAAAATTTATTCAAACGTACATTAAGAACAGAGGTAAAAAGCTTACCGAAACAACTGAGTATAGTAATGCCCCTGTAATTATCAGGACTGTCGATATCACCTTTATTTTTATAAATCGGTACTATTATACCTTTACTCCAAACATCAGGATAAACACCAGAGTCCAAAATAATATTGAACAACTTACAAATAACTGAGTACATTGAAATTGGAACATTTTTAAGGTACTCATTGAGAACATTATCAAAAACAGAGGACGCTTTATTGTTTTTCAAAGTATTCAATGCCTTTTCAATGTCATGTTCTACAAAAGGAGCACTAAGTACTTCGTTATTTTCAGGGAAGTTTCCAAGTAAAATATCATCATCTTGGTCATCAACATTTAAATGATTCTCATTCAAATTACAAAAATGTTCATAAAAAATTTGATCATTAAAAGATTTGAACTTCTTATTTAGCATCTTCTTATAAACTTTACTACCCTGTTGCATAGATTCGTAATTATCCGTTGATCTATTTTTCCTGTACTTATTTTTACATTTAGTGTATTGCTTTCTGGACGTTTTACACTCATCATCAAACCAAGGTTTATGTACCTTTTTGGACTTATGTATTCTGTCACCAGTAACAGTTTTATGTGTAATGAGCTCAAAACTATCAGCAGCAACTGTAATTATACTAGAAACTTTCTCAGTTAACTCATTTACAACAGTATTAGTGTACACCTTCGTATTAAGGATATTATCCAATTCAACAAGTATGTTGTTAATACTATCATTGTCAAAATTATTAACAAAGTTAGCTTTTGTCTCTTTTACCCAGACAGGATTACTTGTTACTGAACCTTCATCGTTATTATCAACTTGTTGGTCAGGGACAAAAGGTACATCTCTGTCAACAATACTAAAACAAAGCTCAAGTGCACAATGTACATCAGACAAAAGTGGATCAAAATCTAAAATGTTAAAATAATTCACTTTTGGAAACTGGGCTCCTGATAGCAAAAGATAATCTATAACACTACCTGAAGTACAAGTGCTTATACCAATATAAGCATCCGTACCACATCTTCCATTGGCTATACATAACCCTGTAAATTTGCATAATTCAACAAGTATATGGCCATAATTGTTAATGCTATGGTTATCACAAGAATAGTGCTCAACAGGAAATCCACATTCTTCAAGATTATTCATACCAATAACCTGATTTGTTACATAGTCAAAATTGTGTCAGCAATATAACTGTTAACCTCAGCAAAATCTGGTAATTTACCACTTCTATGATTAAAATCACCAAAATACAAGATGAACAATCCTCATTTTTAGTATTGAGATCTAATAAAATATCAAAGCTTATCAAATAAATCCAAAGAACTATAGGTAGAGCTCTCAGGAGGAATAAAGACTGTCCCCAAAATCTGGTTCTCATTTCTGAATTTGAACCATAAAAAGTTCTCACTACATGATTCATCTAGTAGAACAATTTTATTACAAATACTATTTCTAATAAATGCACCAACTCCTCCAGATTTACGCCAACAATTATTTCTGTTATTACAATAAAAGGTGTACCCTGGGATATGCACATCATCATAAGCATCAAGTTTTGTTTTAGCAATACAACAAATATCATAGTTATTAACAAACTCATTGAATTCTGGAATTAGCAATTTGGCAGATAATCCACAAACATTTATAAATACGCATTTAATAATACTGGAATGGTTAGGTAAACAGTATATATGATCATGAACTACGAAATCAAAAGATTCACTTAGATCCTGAATAGTGTTACTAGATTCATTCAAATTATTAACAGTGTGAATGTGATTGGAATCAGAGTTTTCAACTGGAATATACCGAGTATCATTTATCAACGACCTGTCATTTACATCCTGCACAATGCCATTGTCAAAAGATTCTGTCAACGCTGTATTGAGAATGTGAGTATCACTGAAAAACTGGAACAAACTGGCTATCATTTGCCAGGGGGGCTGTCAATGTGATGAGTATCACTGGAAAATATATTAACTGGAACAAACTGGCTATCATTAGCTATGGAACTGTCAATGTGATCAGTATCACTGGAAAAAATATTAACTGGAACAGACTGACTAACACTGTCAGGAACACTGCATCGGAAACAACCGAATTCCCAGTCTCCTCGTCTCCCTAGATGAGCTCCTTTAGACCGAGGGCATCAAAATCCGGTTCGACATTTATCAAAAAGAGTTAATCCGGCGAAGCGATAATAACGTGGTCACTGTTGAATGTACAGTGGATATTTACATCCTTCACATACACCTTTGTAACGCCGTGTGATTTCTTGACGATTTCCCTAAGCTTCATTCTCAATGGGGTGAGATCATCCGTTATGAAAACATCATTATAAACTTTGGAGTGTTTTATGTGTTTCTTCACACGAAATACTTCATATACTTTGCTACGCGAAATAAATCGCACAACAGCCTGTGGTTTGCTGGAATTATTCCGCAGTTTCACGGGGTGGCATATACTAATGTCACCTGAACTGAATGGTGTGAATGACGTATCCAAATCATCTTCTATAGTGACAATTGGGTCTACACCATGTGTAGCAGTGCGAATTTTCCTGTCCATCCGCGCTAAATGGTTTAGCAAATTTACAATTTTATCAGTAAGGTGATCCTCCTTGGAAATGGGCAGATTATGGATTTTTATGTTTTCTCTCCTTGTGTACTGTTCCAACTTTCATTCCCAAACCTATTGATCCTCACATTACGAGGGGTGATCAACAAATACGCGGAAAAATGCTCTGAAATCTTTATTACATGACCAATATTAAAGAAACTCGGTCAGATAATAGATTGGCGTATCACAAATACATAGTTATAAAAACATTAAACTCAATGTAACATTTGGTCGAACAGATCTAGAATCCGCAACGTCACTATGGCTACACCGGCCCAAAGTCATCTCGACGTCGTTACATATTACAGTATACAAACTCATTCGTGGCACAATTCATACTATATAACGCATTGAATGATTCTCAAAAAATAGCTGTACAACCAGATACACTTCATAGACCTGTCACCCGAAAAGCAATAGTTTTCCTTTGCAACTAGTATGTAAGTTATAAGAATTAGCTGCTGGAGAACATTAATATTGATGACGTTATTGACGTTGTATAGCCATTCGCATGTCGGCATTGATTTTACATGGCTATGTATGAGAGAATATGCATGACAATCCCATGTTGTATGTGCTATTACATATTTGTTGCATTTTGCTATATTGTCATTGGTATTTTATGACATTTCATTCGCCACACGACTTTTCGTCGCCGATTTCTGTATCGCACTCATTTTCAGACAACAACTTCGAAGCAAATAGCTCTTAAACGGAACTTTGACAATAAACAATTTTTAGAAATAATGGATGTAATGTTATATCATTGTATATTAATAACCTATCCTTTAGAAAATTATTATATTACAAACGCACGAATTATACGTCATCGTTTGCTACGTGCAACGTTGGAAAATATGAAAATTTGGGCCGCATGACGTCGAGTGACGTTGCCATAGGAAATCGCGTTCGTTTCGTCTATGGTCAATATTGATGATCAGCAGTGAATCAAGTTTAAATAAATTTATCTTAATTTTTAGAAAGTTTCAACGACTTACAATGACAAGTAAAGAAACTGCAGCACTTTTCCGCGTATTTGTTGATCACCCCTCGTACATTTAACTTTGTTGCACACATTTCCAAGCAGTCATTAAGTTTATCAAAACGATCGTCTAGAATGTTGGACACAGCCTCTGCCACCCTGATGATGTCCTCATTTGACAACCTTCCGGCATTGTTTGGTTTATTTCTGGTTGACGCCATTAGATATATATTACACGTAGATGTTCAACCTATTCAGTATAGCAAACTAAAGTTCTTGATTCCCAGTGCCAGTTCTTAAGTGTAAGATAGTGCAATAGGTGTGCTATCCATCCATTGGTTATCAGCAACTGGCGGAAAATTCTCGGTAGTCTCCGGAAAGTGACGGAGAAGCTGTTAAACGCCATATTTGTAAACAAACCGGGCTCGTTATGCCAATCTTCCAGGAAAGATTATTTCACATCTATGACAGTTAGCGCGTGTTTTAATTGTTCATTGTGTTAATTATGTGTCCCTCATCAAATCAGTAACACAGATTTGTGTTTTCTACCTGAAGAAAATACGTCATTCCGGAACCTTATTGTGGCTTTAATTATGCGTAAAATTGAGAGCATTGAGAAAGTGGCAAATCGAAAGTGAATAATTTTCGGAAATGGACTGAGTGGAGAAATCGAAAGGATTTTTATGAGAAAACAAACTGTGTCAAAAATGTTCTTCCTGCAACGTATGCCGAAGTTAGCAGATTTGTAAACATTTAAAGTGTTTTGAATTATCTGAAAACTATATTTTTGTATTTCCTAAACATATCGTAAATACTTAAATAAAGCAGCCTGTTACAGCACTGAACCATAAACCCGATAGTGTGATACATTGCAAAACAAATACTAAATATATATTTATTCAAATTTGGTATGAATCCACTTACAATACTGAAGTCGCTGTAGTTCCCTTGGTTGGACGATTGTTCCAGTCCATCAATGTTGGGGAAATTGTTGTTGAGAAAGGTCTAGCCAGTGTGGCGCACATTGAAAACACGTTCCCTGCCTGGGTACTGCCGTCACTGAGCTTTTGGTAGCTGTATGGTAAGATATCTACAAGTTCACAGGGCACATTGAACCTGATACCAAGTATACGACTTTCAGGAGTTTCCCAATTACGGTTATGGTTTGCATTATTGAAGGTAAATTTATATTGATTGTTACAGTAGGTAATAAGTTAATGTCTGTAATGATATACTAGTACCGGTAGATAAGACATTATTTTTTAACATTTATGTTATCTTAAAAAGGTTCATTTGACGGGAAATCGATCAGACAGTCACTGAGGTGCATTTTGTTTTAATAAACGTTAATACTGATGTTATTTTAAATATGTTTACCCTACCTCTGACAAATTAGTAGCTAAATCAACGAATGTGATTGGTCCATTGCGATCACGTGGTGACACGATGTGATCCCATACCAGGTCACTAAATTCAATACCTAGTCACTAAATTCAATACCCGGTACCCACGTGACCAGGCCTATTTCAATACCTAGTCACTAGCGCTAAGGGAAGAAACTCTAGCTGTACTGTTAACATCAGTCAAGGTCGCTCGAACAAAAACATTACACCCTGTGCTCAACGATGTACGAGTTAAATTAAGATGAAAATCAGACGCCTACAGTAGTGATCAATGGGTAGGATCAAGGAAGCGTTTCCCTTTGCTTGTCAATTAACACACTTATTATATTTACATCAACACCGTTTACGTTAACCCATCAAGTAGTGACGTCACACACACAGCCTTACGACGACAACCAATTTTCGTAAGACCCGTCATTTGAAATCCTTTGGTGCATTCGGCGATTATCACCATATTCATGCTAAAGCGTCCTTATAAATGAACTTCTCGGAATTAAAATAATTTAAAATGCAATAAAAATAAAAGTTAGTGATAAGAAATTTAGAATATAAATGTAAAATAAAGGAAAACCGAAGTGTCCGAAGTTTAACCCTATAATTTGCAACGTAGTCAAAAGTCGGACGTATGAAACTGAAGCTTTCCAAAACGCTGTGCTAATCAAGACAACGATAGACTTGTTTTGTTTAATAATATATCTGTGTATATAAGAAGATAAATGTGTGTTTTCCTTGTATCATTATATACTTCAATTTCAAATATACCGTGAAGTGATTTAAAACGTGTAAAACTTCTATGAACAACGATAAAAATAGGAGTCACTTCGCACACAACATATACCTTATAAATACACAATAAATAGGCCTGTAGGGCCTATTGCTTATAAATAAACACGATACATTGTTTATAATACTCTATCAACCATAATTAAAGCACCAGTAGTACTTCGCCTCGCCAGGTACGAATTTTACTGACCATGTATCATCCCGTACCAGGTCACTAGATGACCATGTAACTAATATAATATATCTAGAAACTTTCATCTTTAATTTGATTCCAATATTATAAAATGCCTTGAAATTACTTTTGTTCTTGTTTAAAATAGAATAGTCGATTTTAATGAATGCACCTTATTGAATGACTGGACACTGTGGTACACATTTCATGGTATAAATTTTAAACTAGTTGATCCATTTCGATGGTATTTTGCATGGAGGTAGTTCTAACAATGTTGTGTATGAATTGGATAACTAAAATTAATATGAGGATATCGAAGGCAATTCTTGTTTTTGATACCTTGAAAAGCTGACCACTTTAGTACAAATGCACCTTCTGAGATAACATACATTTTATTTAAAAAAAACAACAAAATGTTTGTTTTTTTACTCTTTATCAATGATACAATTACCTGTGGTCTGTACCTGTTCCATGGCCAATTTATGCAGAACTCCTGAAATGCGTACATGTACCCTACTTCTATGTCATTAGTAATATTACGAACTGGTTTTTAAAGAACAGATTAATAATAATAACAGCAATTTTCTTGGATTACACATGTAGACCTTCTAAGTCTTATAAATAAGGAATTTTCTGCAAGTCAATGTCACGTGACGTAATACGAAATATCGGTAAAGTACTATTGAACTACATGTGTGTACTCTTCAGCGTTGAAAATGACGGTGGTATAATTGTACGGAATTCCTTTAGAGACATTTCTTTATATGTATCATTCTGTAGTCATGACATTACGATGACAAAAACACGAAAGTACGATGACAAAAACACAAAAGTACGATGACAAAAACCACGAAAGTACGTTGACAAAAACACGAAAGCACGATGACGAAAACATGAAAGCACGATGACAAAAACACGAAAGCGCCATGACAAAAACACGAAAGCACCATGACAAAAACACGAAAGCACGATTTGTTTATGCTTTCGTGTTTACGTCATCGTATTCTTGCGTTCTTTTCGTCTTTGTACTTTCATGATATCGCGATTTCGTAGTCACGTTACCGAAAGACGGAACGAACTTATTGGAATCGTGATATTCGTGAATATTTTGGCAAAAAATGGCAACGATTGTCTCGATTCATCATTAATCTTGAGAGAGAGAGAGAGAGAGAGAGGGGGGGAGGGAGAGGGAGGGAGGGAGAGCGCGCGTTGAAATCGTTGTAGAGCGTTAAAATACTTGAAATACCTTACCAAAGGCAATTACCCATATATAATAGAATTCCAATTACAGGTATAAATAATTATAAATATGAATACCAGACTATCAGTAATAACATACTTTGTAGTTGGCCAACCGCAAAATCTCATTTTGCGTTTTTCTCGGATGTATGTAATTAAGACTTTGTATGTACAGCTTGAATCAATGTATTGTAATAATTCCTATATACCAGTGTACATGTACAATAACTTCTGTATAGTTTTCGCCGGAGAGGTTTGTTTTTTCCCAAACATGTTCAATGTATTATGTTTGCCCGACAGACAGTTGCTCTAACCTATTTTCAACCACGGCAATGAAATACACGTGGACCTAGAATACACTTAACGAGGCTAAGGTTATATATAAGTATTTCTGATTATGGTACTACAAAAACTGAAGCCCTACTAATGACTGCTCGAGACTCAGCTAATCATATATGACAGTTTACTAGTTGAGCATGTACGATATAAGCCATGACTACGTCTTAAAATTAGTAGTTTTGAACTAAAACAGTGTAAGTGTGTCATAATTAAGGAAGTTATAAAGAGAACGGTGCGTTTACAGTCAGCACGATGCCCATGATTCCATAAGTATCGTGGTGATCGTAAGTAGGCAATTGTCAATAAGGAGATTATGCCAATCCAAATATGGTTGCTATGGCAATAGAAAGATTGAAAATAATTTAAAGGTCATGGCTTAAAACCGGTAGGGAAATTCGGTAATACTTGCAATTCTAAGTGACTTGAATTATTGCTGGAAAACAATTATCTCCTTCATCCTATTCAGTCTGGGTTTCGAGCTCACCATTCATGTGAGACTGCACTGACTGCCATTATTGACAACTGGATAAAGGCAATAAATGAAGGAAATATTGTAGGATCTATTTTTCTTGATCTTACTAAAGCATTTGACCTTATCAATCACAGGTTACTACTTGAAAAACTACAATTATATAACATTGATGAAAATGCCATTAATTGGTTTAATTCATATCTAACAGATCGCTCACAGCAGGTGTGTGTTTCAGGAAAAGTGTTCAACATGTACCAGCTGGTGTGCCACAAGGCTCTGTGCTGGGACCTCTCCTGTTCATTATTTATATTAATGATATGCCCTTACACCTAACAAATTCTGTCTCCGATATGTTTGCCGATGATACCACTATTTCATCTTTTGGAAGCACAATAGACTCAGTTAATACTTACCTTCAGTCAGGCCTTGATTCAATACAAAACTGGTTAAAAAGAAACTCAATGATAGCAAATGCAGAAAAAAAAGCTATGCTCATTTCACCTTCAAATCGCATAAAACAATCCATAAATTCAAGTATTCCATTCAATGAAAATACTATTCAATTTTCTCACACAGAAAAACTTCTGGGAGTTCATACTGATGACATGCTAAATTGGAAAACTTAAGTACAAATGACACTCAAAAAATGCAAATCCTTATTGTACCTACTGATGAGAATTAAACAGTATCTAAATCTGCATACTCGAAAAATGTTTTTTCAATTCCTATATTCTACCCCATTTAGACTACTGTAGTTCTATTTGGGGAAACTGCACCACTGCGCTTTCAAATGATCTGTACAAGTTTCAAAAACGTGCTGCGCGAATAATTTTAGACAAAGATTTCGATACACAGACAGATTAATTATTTTTGCAATTGAATTGGATGAAATTCTCAGACAGAACTAACTATAAAAAGGCCATTCTAGTATACAAATCTTTAAACGGCTTCCTCCCAAAGTACATGGAGCAACTATTTACTTATCATGAAAACAGATCATTGAGATCATTTGAACAAAAGCTGCTCGCAGTTCCAAAACCAAGGCTAGAATTTTGCAGAAAATCATTGGCATATTCTGGTGCAAAATTATGGAACTGTCTTCCTGACGATGTAAGAACATCTGCAAATGTTAACTTATTTAAAAGCAACTACTTGAAGTGGTGGTTCTCTGGTGGTCAAACAAACTTTTCTCCCATTTGAGAGATACATTAATTAATTATCAGGACCCATGAACCATGTTCTATGCAATATTCCATCATTTAATGTGTATATATAGCAGGTTAGATCTTCTGTCTTAAATTACATCTTATATATTTACTTTCTTTCAGCTTTGTATATATGTAATTATGTTTATAGTTATTATTTTGCCTTTCATGTAACTTTTATAAATGCACAATGTCATATATTATGTCAATGTTAATAATGATGACTCTTTCAACAATCAAGATGATGAAATAAATATCGACTATTTAGATAAATCTATTACTGTAACAGTGGAAGAAGTACAGAAAACTATTGCAATGATGAATCGTCACAAAAGCTGCGACTATGATAATAATGTTGCTGATTTTTTCATAGATTCCAATTCAATTATATCACCGTACTTATGCACTATTTTTAACCATATATATGATAACTTCATATATTATTATACCAATTTATAAAAAGGGAGATACGGCAAATCCTGACAATTATAGGGGAATAACGCTTGTCAATGTTCTAGGGAAAATATTCTCGCTCATTCTGAGAAATCGTATTAACAGTTGGTGTGAAATGAACAACGTTTTTAATGACACGCAGTATGGATTCCGTGACGGACGTTCTACTGTAGATGCAATATTTTTATTACATTCTGTCATTCAAAAGATTTTATCAAAGAAATTAAAGTTGTGGTGTGTTTTTATAGATAAACGAGCTTTTGATACAGTAAATAGAGATGCATTGTGGGTAAAATTAATCCAATCGGGCATTAGTTGTAAAATGACTAATATGGTAAAATGTATTTACAATGGTGTTCAGTCATGTGTTAAAAACTTAAATACAATGAAACTTTCACATTTTTTGACGTTTCGATTGGATTAAAGCCAGGAGAGCCGTAATCGCCGCTTTTATTTATATTATTTATCAATGATATCATTGAAAACATAAATTTTAATACACTTACTTAAAATGATCTTGATCTTTTGTCAAGATTTTTAATTTTATTCGCTGATGATATTGTCTTGTTCACGACTGATCCGGTTAGTCTGCAATCCCAGATTGATAGTATCTACCAAAACTATGTAAAATGGGGCTTAGAAATTAATATAGATAAACTAAAATATGTGTATTTGAAAAAAGAAAACAAAATCACTATCCAGATTTCTATATAAATGGACAAAAACTAGAATTAGTTGATAATTTTACATATTTATGTATTAAATTCACTCATACAGGGTCCATGGCAACAGCTGTAAAATCCCTTAATGACCAGGCTCTTCGAGCATATCATAATCTATTGTCAATTTTTAATAAAGTTTCATTATAGACATAAAGACAAAACTAAATGATGACTTAAGAAAATGGTTGACTCGTTCAAGATTAGGATCTCATACTTTGGAAATTGAAACTGGAAGATATGATGGAACTGACAGAAACAATAGGATATGTAAATTATGCACCCAATATGTTGTTGAAAATGAATATCACTTTCTTTTATGCTGTAATAGATTTTTAAACATTAGAAAAACATATTTAGGTAATATATCATGGCCCACTACTAATAAATCTATTTCCCTTATGTCGAATAAAAGAAAATCAAAAATGCTAAATATTGCTAAATTCATAAAACATGCCATGTCTATGCGTACTGACACCCTTAACGTCATAACTGTCTCTTAAATATTTTATGTTACTTGTTATTTAAGAAATAATGAATACGTAGCTATGTTTTGTTGCGTAATAAAATATAGGCACGTGTTTGGATGCGTAGTAATTAAATCACGAGTGCCTATATTTTATAAAACAACAAAGCACAGCTCCTATTTATTATTTCGATTCTAACATCGCCAATGCTCTGCCATTTATAGCACAAAAAGACAGGCTGACGTCAAACTACTTTATCCCTAGGAACGTTACCGTCACCGTTACGTCATTTGTCATAGTAAATGACGTCAAACGTGACGTCATCAATCAGCTATATTTTATCGCGGTAATAAAATAAGGTAAGCTCAATATACGCAAAGAAGGCAAATCTCACGTGCTATGTTAGAATATGTCATTATTATACCCCCAGATACATAGTATATGGGGGCTATATTGGAGTCATGCTTGAGGTTGGTTGGTTGGTTGGTTGGTTGGTTGGTCTGTTGGTTGGTTGGTTGGTTGGTTGGTTGGTTGGTTGGTTGGTTTGTCCGCGCTATTTCTCTGTAACCATTGGTCGGATTTCATCAAAACTTTGCATGATTGATCAGTACCAAGTCTAGTTGTGCATATCGTCAGCATACGCCGGTCGGATTAATTTTAAGGGAGTTTGTTTTTTTATACTTAAAAATTTTGTCCGCGCTATTTCTCTGTAACCAATGGTTGGATTTCAATGAAACTTTTCATGAATGATCAGTACCAAATCTAGTTGTGCATATCCTCGGCAAACATTAGTCGGATATATTTTAAGGGAGTTATGGCCCTTTGTTTTTTTACACTTAAAAATTTTGTCTGCGCTATTTCCCTGTTATTAATGGTCGGATTTCAATGAAACTTTGCATGAATGGTCAGTACTAAGTCTAGTTGTGCATATCCTCGACTATCATTAATAGGATTAATTTTAAGGGAGTTATTGCCCTTTGTTTTTTTACACTTATAAATTTTGTCCGCGCTATTTCTCTGTTACCATTGGTTGGATTTCAATGAAACTTTGCATGAATGATCAGTACCAAGTCTAGTTGTGCATATCCTCGGCACACATTGGTCGGATAAATTTTATGGGAGTGATGGCCCTTTATTTTTTTTACACTTATAAATTTTGTCTGCGCTATTTCTCTGTTATTAATGGTCGGATTTCAACGAAACTTTGCATGAATGGTCAGTACTAAGTCTAGTTGTGCATATCCTCGACTATCATTAATAGGATTAATTTTAAGGGAGTTATGGCCCTTTGTTTTTTTACACTTATGAATTTTTCCTTTGTTACCATTGGTTTGATTTCAATGAACGTTTGCATGAATGATCATTACTAAGTCTAGTTGTTTGTCAGAGCACATTTAAGTGACTGTGTCAAGCAGTTTTTGGGGGTATTCATCACATTCAGTGATATATTTTTTGTTGAATTTGTGCTTACATGTATATATTTTTGTATATATTTTTTTGTAAATATGTTTTTGCCATATTTATTTGTTATTTGTAAATGGCCAAAAGCAATGTTCTGTGCTGATTATGCCAATAAACTTTGAACTTGAACTTGTTATATGAGGCTCACAGGGAAGACTGGGTATACCCAACTGTGTTGCCTCTTTAAATAAAGTCGTTATTATTATTATTATTACTTGTTAATTACGATATTTTATTCCGTTACAATACGACTTCCATGATAACAACATTTATCCTACCATTAGGCCTTTATTAGCCCGAAATCGACCCGTCGTGTAAATTTTAGCTTTATTATGCCTAGTGAGCTTTATTAGGTTATGTGGTCACATGACATGCGACTACTTTCGACCTCAAGTTCAACCAAGTCATTTAGTGTTACTGTAGAAGGCGAATCTTACATAATTATTGGAGCGGGTTCTGATATATTTGAATCCTAAATACGTCACGGTCCTGATTTATTCTATTTATCCTGTCAATGAATCTGTTTGGTAGGGGAACATACTCGTATTGTTACTTAAAAAACGGGAAACGTCACGTAGATCTACTGTGTGACGTCATTTAGGTTTTGACGTCATTACAACTTCAGAATGCCATTGATATATTTTGGAGAGATCGACGTTGAAACACAAAATTTGTTTACATGTAGTGTATGTTACGTTAAATTGTAGGTTTGTGTTTATTGCTTGTATTTGAATTGAAGCTCGTTAGTGAATTCTCGTTCAGATTTTCAGATTTGCCTTTTAATATGGAACTAGATTTCATTTGGAGACCTTGGAAAGCCGATGTTTCGATATCGTTGCGCGGGTTCCACAGGGTTTTGTGTACGTATTTTAAAGGTGTAGAAATCATTTATTGTGTTAGAAAAGTTTTGCAGGATAAATAGAACACTAGGATTAGTGCCTTATATATTACTTGAATTTAATAGGTTCGTCTCCGAAAAGGCTCGCCGAATAAACTTTCTCCAACTCACCCAATAAATTCAAGTAATATAAGGCACTAACCTAGTATTCTCTATGTAAACAACAAGCACTAGTTCGGTATAAGCCTGTCGGAGTGTAATCCTATACAATCAAAGATCAAAAATGTATTTT
This sequence comes from Spisula solida, assembly GCA_947247005.1. Taxonomy (NCBI): domain Eukaryota; kingdom Metazoa; phylum Mollusca; class Bivalvia; order Venerida; family Mactridae; genus Spisula; species Spisula solida. The sequence continues at coordinate 57,995,560 of OX365945.1, forward strand.
TAGATCTTTCATATAATGTAACATATCAAATGCAATCGTGTATATGCACAGGTATTATATCGTTTCATGGGGTACCTATTGTTTTCATTCAATGTCTGAATACAATAAATAGTACAACTTCAAAAATGCTTATAAATCATCAAACAGTTTATTCAAATCGGGTATTAACAGTAATGAATATTGCAAGAGTATTAAACATTATGGACATGCGCCAGAGATTGGAGTCTAGTGTATATGCAAACAGATCATGGTGTCCTGATTTAACATTCAGTATATAAAACAATTAACGTGTAATATCCAAAATAAATCGTTTAAAATTATCCCCTGTCTGGTCTGGTGCAATGTATGCTTAGACACTGTCACAACCATGTTGTAATATACAGTATCAGAGACTAGCCTTTATTATATAGATAGATAGAAATTATCTATAATCTCTAACAATATACAGGAACAATAAAACGTGCAAATGCTAATGTTCAATAGAATCATTATACACCCAACAATTTACATATTATATAATCCAGAGACTATAGATACCTTGATCGACTGCGCCAGTTCTTTCATCAATCAGACTCGGCAATACAAAATTGGGTCTACGAAAATTAGACAAACTCTGCTTGAACTAGAATGAGAAGGTCGTAAGTACAAAAAACGTTATTTTGAGAACACAAGAACAAATTGTCTGTAAATTACTCTTTATTTATGGAAAATAAGCTATTTCAACTTCAGTTTGGTGAACATGGCCTGTTCTGATTTTCCTGAAAGTAGGCTCATAAGAAGCGCCTTGTGACGCAGATGAAAGATGTATTATGTCTTATAAATCAGGTACGTCCTTCTAATTCTAAGCCAGCGATATTCTAGCGTACACAATGTACGAGGTTTTTAATAATATCTGACCCCATTACAACCGAATGCATGCTTAAAGGTGCTGCCTCACAGATTGGGCTAATTTTTTTGTATATCTTGATTTTCCAACCTAACCAAGTATTGATGTAATAGAAAGCCACTACCATCACTTAAACTGCCTGCAATTTGTTCGCATTTGATGAAACTGAATCGGAAAACAAACCAAATACCTCACTAATGTTTGCGCTATAGTTTGTTGATGTTACATTTCAATCACGTGTGAATTACATAATTCACAAAGCATGTTGGAAGGAAACTTAGCAAATAAAATACTCAATGGGCTATATCGAGAGTGGTTAAAATTGCTTATGTGCACCAAATCTTTCATAAAGCAACAGTCAGTGTTAATTCTATAGGGTATTAATACCATATAGCATTTTTGATGTAAAATACTTAATATCTACAAAATGCCGAAGTTTCTCAAGTTATTTTAGATGTCAGTGTGGTTGTTTATGGGATATACAGGCAACTATTCAAAAATTACGCGAATATTTGAAAATTTTATTTTATTTTTGCAATACACCAATATGTGAGGCAGTCCCTTTAATCTCATCTGATGTTTTCAAATACCAATGGAAAGCTTACATTTAGGAGTTTTATTCAATATATTACAACACCGGAAAAATAATGCGAAAATTAATGAACGGAAAACATCAGATAACGTTATGTCTACATCTACGTTATGTTATATGACGTTTGATGTCATTTATGTACTGTTACTGCGCTTGAAGCGTTGTTTAGTGACAATGAAATCGAATTTGCTAGGAAAACACGGATTATTATACTATTTCGTAAAAGTATTGGTCATACACCTGTAAAACTAAAGACTCTATTTAAGAGAAGCCTTTTGGGAATATTCGTATCGGTGGATTTATGCTTATAAACGGTTCCCTGATGACAAGACTCCGAAAACGATGATCCGAGGCCGGGTCAATCTAACGTCAAAAACAGGAAAGTTTCATCGGTTTAACACCCGCTGGACGTTAAACACTACTTGAAGAATAACTATATCGTGGATACAGCATTTAACATCACTATAATCATTACTTACATCCTAAAGGTTTTCATCAAAAACAGTGCATTAGTTTTCCAGTAATATCGATCGTCCGGGTATTAAATGAACGACCCTCATATTGGCACAAAACACCGGGAAAATAATGCAATAAACAAAATACTGGGGGAAGTACTGAGAATACACATAAGGATAAACAATGGGAAAACAAAAAAAAAAACTATGAAGAAAATATTTACAAAAAGGGGAACAATGATGAGAAAAATAATGAGACAAAATGGGGAAAATGAGTAAAACAATAGGAAAATAACGATAGACGAACACGAGAAAACATTACATAAATTATAAAACTACACAAGGATGATTGGAAAGTATTTATATATAAGAATGAATAACACCACAATACAATATATTGAAAACAGTATTTCACTGTAAATAGTCTCGATAGACTATTGGTATCTAGCGTCCACATCGTGTGCGGAGGGTCCGGCTTCTCTCTGTAGTCAAGCCCTATGCAGTGCCTCCCCGTGGTGACACACGTCAACTGGGTTCGATACTAAGCCGCGTAAGATCGAAGCCGCTCAGCGAAAAAGGGTCAGTAGCGGGGCCCCTATGGTAGCGATGGATACCACCAGGAATAAGGTATCGATAGAGATTAATATAAATTGTAACATAAACGTCAAACTAGCACTGAAATAAATTATATATAACAGCACTGTGAAATAAGTAATGATATCGAAGGATATGCAAGTACAAGACCAACTATACGAACATGTATACACTACTCAAAATTCTATAAGTTCAAACGAATTTCTATGCAGATAGTTCGAAAAAATTAGATTAGATGGAAACAACGCAACTGTCCTCTCGAAGTCAGAGGTCATTGTCCAATTTGGCACGGAAAAACCTGATGACTAAGCAGTTAGGACTGTCTCAGTCGAATACAAACAACAAAGGATTTACTAGAAAACATAATGCAACATAGAAATACAGATTGCTTCAATATTGATGTCAAAATGCTAATAAGCCCGTCCCCACTCATGAAAGTTGTATTAATTGAGTTGTAAAAATGCGATTAGCCTATCCAAAGATGATGTGCTTGTTTGATATTATTTGTTGAAACATGAAATTAAGTACATGGATTGCCTGGGTACCACAGTATAGAGTAGTAGGATTATTCCAAACGATTGAATTGCAATATATATTGCATTACGAGTCATATTCGCCGGACACCGCCGTCAAATTACCGCCACACGTATAACTATGTAAGATACAACAAAGACAAGAAAAGAACCATTGACGGATATCCGTAGTGCGTGACTCTCTGACTTCCACTGACAGATCCACCGAGATCCACAAGTCTGCAGGTTTCATTGGAAAACAGACTTGACATTGCCGATATTTCACTGCCGTCCGTTGACCTCTTTCGTCTGGCGCCAATATTTGAACATTCTTTTCCAACTTGTAGATTGAAGTATCGGGTGTGATACCTTATGTAAGATTCGTAATCCAATGGATTGATGACCGAGGAGACACTGTTCACACATTCGTCATCTTCGTTACTGTGACACACTGTGTATGTTGAATTTGGTGGCATGTCATCCTCGGGATAGTAGACCTCGGTTTTATGGTGGTAAGGTTGGCTGCCTGATAATGGATTTACCCGCGGTGGTACACGTGGAACGAAATCCATGTAGTGAACAACGCGCCAACTGTCGCCGACTAGCTTGTCAAAAGCGAGAGCGTATTGCTTATCTCCTACTCTTGGCATACCTAGTGTATATAGAGACATACTGTCCTTTGGAACAATCTGGTCATTTATCAAAGAAGCGGCCATAAGTGACGCCATTGCTCCCCCTAAGGAATGTCCGGTAATTACAACATCATAATCAGGCTTTGTCTCCAGCAATGACTTCACATACTTTTTTGCACAAGGGTACAGTAGTTGAAACGCGTCGTAAAAATATTTCTGGACATATCCACCCGATGCAAATTGTGTCTTTGGAGCAAGATTTGCAGCAATTTCGTCAGCTAATTGTAGCCCGCTGCTTGTACCACGATACGCGACAACAATAAGTTTAGAATGATCTGACACGGCAACCACAGCATAACACTCCTTATATGTAAACGGGAATTTGTTACATCTCCTTCCGATAGCCTTAACTAGTTGAAAACCACTTCTAGGCAATAGCTGGTCCATGCATTTCTGAGGATGATCGGAGTAGGCTACTGCTGACAGAAGAGTGGTGATGTAGGCATTATCAGGGTCGTAGACACCGTTATGTTTCTCGTAGCATTGATCGGTTGTAGTTGCGCTGTCCCCAGAAGGGCACGGATTAACTAGCGATCCAGAAGCATGACATTTTCTACTGAGTGGACACCAGCGACAACTTACATCTATGTAGGGTATCCAGGAACTATTCGACACACACGTTATACAGTCCTCTATAGAATAACACGTTGAACACCATATACATCCAAAGTAGCTTAGAAACAGCGGTATGTGTAAAATGTACATTCTTTCGTCGTGTGTGAAGCTGTAATAATTGTTATGCAAGCTGCAAGTGTTATAATGAATCCGTGTCTGAAGTATAAATTACGTTTAGATTCTATATAATTCGCAATCGTACTATACGTCCTAAAGTATACGTCCTTGAAAATTGTTTGTTCTTTGGTATACCGAATAGATTATTTCAATGAGATTGCGTCAACCGTACCTAAAAATCGTTTAAATCTTCTTTACGGGAATATGTCTATTTTAGTTATAAGGCGTTACATAATAATGATATTGGTTTCAAGTTTAAATGTTTAATTGTTAGGGTAGTGTAAAGGTGTATTTTAAACTAGTGATTTAACGTGCATATACTGACCTCGATTTGGAAACTGTTGTGTAAATTGGCACTGAAGGTAAAATGTGATATGGTAGGACCTACTTCGGTAATGTTTTGTCATATTTGTTCAAACACGTGGCACAAAGAAGTTTTTTTAATAAGTTGAGAAGTCTAGGTCGTTGGCTTCTTACGGGATTTCGGGGAACCAGAAAAATGACCTGTTAGGCCGCATTACAATTACATGGAAACAGAAAATTCCATAATGACGTGTTTATTTGAAAATGATAACCACATACTTATATAAAAAAATCAAACTAGAAGCTATATCATTGTAAATTTTCTTTAAAAGTACATTATCTGATCCTAATATCCCACAGGTAATACAAACATTAACATGTGAAGCTGGTGTAACAAGATACAACCGCAATGCTGATCTGAGTAATGAAGGGTAGACAGAAAAGTATTAGAACAAAAATATTAAGTTGCACTATTACTTATGCAACGCAGATGGGTGTGATATACGTCCGTACTAATTTTCAAGCAAGCAAGTATGTCAACTTTTAAATTCGACCACGGAAAGTCCCGAGCTGACCACGGATAGTCCCGAGCTACCTTAACTTTACAATATTTTTTAATGATCGTAATTGTTTTTCGTTCTTCAATATTTGTGTTTAATATAATTAATAGAGGATATGTGTTTGTTTTGATTGATATATGGTTTATATCTCATTGTTTAGTAATAAAATTTTAAAAAAAGTGTATTTGTGTTATGCACCTTTAAGAAAATTCTATGTTAAAAAGGGGCCTAACTCAAATAAAATTTAAAAAAAAGTTTTACACGCAAATTGTGTTGAGACCATATCTTGGTTACTTACTTATTGATACTTACAACACTTGCTTACCATCTTTAGTCAATGGTACTGGTCAAGTGCAAATACCCCGTTTTGAATTTAGTTATTCCCCTTTCCAACTAAACTTTTCTTGATTAATGTTTAGGTGCAAGTTGTATTGAGACCATATCTTAGTTAATATTTATGACATTGCATTCAAACTTACAACACTTTTTAATCATTATCAGTCATTAAATGATACTGATCAAGTCCAATAACCCTTTTTATTTTAATTTTAGTTATGGCCCTTTTTAAGTTATACATATCTAGTTTTACGTGCAAGTTTTATTGAACTGGTGAACGCCAGCTTCCGAAAGTTCAACTTTTCAATGCAAATTATTGTCCTTTTATTACTAAATGAACTACTTTCAATTTGTGGGCATAGTTTTACTAACCATCACTAAAAATAGTCGAGTGCGCTGTCCGGGGACAGACAGCCTTTGTTATTGTTGTTGTTTTTATATACTTGTCACTTGTTGCTTGCTTCATATATTTGTATATTATGCCAGATGCCAATATTTCAGTTTGTACATACATGTAGTTACTTCCTTTGAAAATCAGGGTAGTTTCTAAAAAGAATCAAAAAAGAAAACTCAAAACTACAGAAATACTTTTCATGGTAGTCAGGGGAAGAAACTACGTTTGTCTAATTAAAGAGTAAGAGAAACTTCCCCGGAAATCAAGGAAGATAATTCTGAAGTACAGAATTACCTTTAATTCTGAAGTACAGAATTACCTTCCTTTTCTTCTCCAGCGTTCCATCTTCTATATATAATGTCTGTATATATCTACAGTTTGGATATTGTGATAAACTACACCGTCTTCAGTAGTTTACTTGCAACTCCTAACAGTTTGGTCAAGCTGGACATGTCTGTTGATCGAACCTTTTGTCATGCTTCCTCCAGATTGTGGCAGAATTGTGTCTGTTCCTCTGCCAGCAAGAACTAGTTTTTTCATATGTTTCCATAAGTCACAGTGTCTAGTGGGGGGACAGTCTTCTGCCCAATAACAAGGCCATTATGAAATCACTTAATTATGACCAATATACTACACTTATATCCGATTGATTTCCGAAGACAGGCCTAACATAAAGTCATGATCGTAACCGAGTCAAGGCAGATCTGCGTGAAGACTTTGTGGTGCACACTTTGTTCCTATGTTCATTTTGGAATAACCCCCTGAATAAATAACTAATTGCCAAATTCACGGATAGACATGTATTTACATAAGTTTCATAAAAACAGTTAACAACTTTATAAACGTGTCCGCCGATATAATATACACAATACATCATAATCATATACCACTGGCTTAGAATGAGAAGGCCGTTCGTGCTATTGATTACCTCATGAGACCCATACTTATTTGAAATCTGCACCACAAGGCGCTATATATGAGCCTATTTCATGAAAATAAGAGTTTGGTTATGTTAACTAAACTGAAGTTGAAAAAGCTTGTATTTCAATAAGTAAAGACTTTTTTCTTGTTTTATCGAAATAGCGTTTTTGTACTTACGACCTTCTTCTTCTAAGCCAGCGATATGTTCATACATGTAGTACAATTTACAGTTGGCTACTCTATGTTACAGCTCAGCATTACATACATATTGAAGACTAAACACAAAACCTTTATTCTTTATACATAGATTTATGCCAGCTTCAAAATACATTATACTGTTATATAGTTACTCATAATATTACCAGATAACTAATACTGAAGTGAACATGGGCAATCTGCTAATGGTACACCAAAGTACATAAAATTATATCAAATATAGCACAATCTCTGTACGGCGATCACCTCTTTATAGCGACCATCTCTCTGCAAAAATAACAGTCAGGCAGACACCAGATAACAATCACACTGATTCCATTAAATGGTGGGTGTTGCACACAAAGTTTGTATGTGGTTACTAAGATTTCGATGGTGGCTGCTCATTGTCAATAATTCCATTTTCACTATCGGTGTATGAATCTCTCCGTTTCTCCGTCGTTGGGTTCTCGCCGTTCACTGCAGCAGGTGCACGGGATTTCCTCATTTCTCTCATTTGGTCTCTCGACTTTCTTTTGAAGAATCCAAGCTAGAATTTAAACGAAAACGATCGCAAGCAATTAAATGACCATACATACCGACAACCCGACCTTGTAGAGAAGGCAAATCGTCACGTTAATTCCAGAAACCAGTAACGCGATTTTAGTCGTTTTGAGAAAATCGCGTTTGAAGTTTTGAACAACAATATCTCGGTGATGGTACGACGAATTGTCTTGAAAGTTTACATGCAAATGTAGTACTATATTTTGTAGTCACAAACCAAATTTCATACGTTAGTAACGATTATATTTGTTAAAAATTGAAAAACAAAATTTACGTTACGGGTTCGAAGTTAGAATTTGAAGCTTAAAGTTGAATTCCAGAAAGACAAACTGAGATACGGGGTTCTGAACAAAAATATTGTATTTTAAAACCAAATTACGGGATTATGGAACTAAAATTGGCAGACATTTTGTCTAAATGCACTAGTATTTGGATAGATATATTTAAACTGAAAAGCCTTAATATTAAGAAACGTTGTAAAATACAAATGTAGTGAACAATACATGTATGATATGCATTGACAAATTCAGGTGAGCACAGAGAAAATCTGATACTCATTACCAACAAATTAGCAAGGGTAAGAATTCAAGGGAAAACTTTATGAAATGCTTTAGACAGTAGATGTGTACAAGTGAAAGCTGGGTACAAAAGAAACCACAGAGGGTTGGTGGGGAGTAAAGGTAAACTGGACTACATGTACAAATTGTAAGGGAAACAGAGTAGAACTTTGGATATAACAGGAAACCCTAGATAAGATGGTAAAGCACAAGAAGGTGAATAACGTCCTAAACAATGCCAGAACCAAAGTATCGAAGAAAAAACTCGAACACGAGTAACGACAAATATCAATACGTCAAACGAACAGTAAGAAGAGACATGGGATGCTTCATAGAGGACAGTATCAATCAGTTATGAATTCAGCAGTGTCGTTGAAAGCAGACTTGTTATCAGTCCAAATTCCTTAACCTATTTTCTTTTTTGTTGACCATCATCACTAATCATGTATGTTGCTGCAGGTTTATACAATTTGCAACTATTCTTAATCTGTTTATGACTTTTTGACTGCTGAAACTAGGACTTCTAGCAGTTGAATTTTGAGTTGGGCATTGTGCTGTGTGATTGGGTAATTGTTGTTTCTGTTGTCTGTGCTTGGCTGTTACTGTTGAGTGCTGCCTTTCCTGTCCGATGTTTTAACATCTTGATATATTCGGTAGACATATTTAATCTCCTTTTTTGAACACGTGTGAGAGGGGGAGAAAATGTCAATGGACTGGAAGGAGGGATACATACTACATAATGACTATCGAAGATGGTGGTCGAGTACAAGAACTACAGGAAGAGTATTAATGTTACTATCAGATCATTGCAAGGTCTTCTGAATCAAAAGCATTCTACTAGATATCGACTGAAAACACCAGTTTTGTCCATTTCTGAGTGATGGAAAGTAGGAAATAATGGTCTTGCAGTAACCAGAATATCAATCTGAAATCAATTTAGAAAATGCTCTTTTGTAGAACAACAGCTCTCTGTATGTCAACTTTATATACTTTGAAACGGCGTTTGACAGTACAGGACGACAATAACTCTCTGAAGTCTGATGAAGCATTATGGGATCCCGAATATGTACATGTATGTCCATCGCAAGTATTATCTATGAAAGTGTAGCATGTTAAGTTCTGTATGATGGAACAGCAACTGAGAAATTCAGTATTTTGACAGGAGTTAGTCAGGGATATCTCATGTCTCAGTTCCTCTTTCTATTGGCCACTGTAGGAATAATGAACGAGTGAACATAAGACAAGATGAATTGTATTCAATAGGAACTATGTCAGCAATTAGATAATCTCTTAAATCGCGCATAAATCAACATATTCCAGAAACGACTTCTATCTTGGAAGCCTACGGCATCACAGACAGGACAGGTCATCAACACAGAGAAGTTATGAGGGTACCGACTCCACCACCAACCTATCTAAATGATATATAGAAGTGGATAGAAATTTGACGGCACAGGTGAAACTCAGCAAGAAAGCAATGATCAGACTGAGTCATTTTTATGTTATTTGATATGATATTCAGCGAAAATTTGCATTAATGTCAACGATCATCCGAAAATCGGATATTCGAATTGACGTAATATTGACAAGATCGTATATTTCGAGGTTTGGCTTTGAAATACAATAAAAACACATATGTTTCTTTGAGTTTACACATAAATCACAACAATAGGCCAGGTATAAACTACTTACATTGTTTAGATATCACTCTAAATGATGGACAAATATTGTGTTTGTGTTGGAAAGGGGAGATTAGCGGAAGCTTACAGAGTAACACGTGGTACAATACTGAACATTTGATTGGTTGCCTCATTACCTGCATCTGGAATTCAGTTTTGACGTTTATAAACGACTTACGGGGTCCTGGAATTGAAAGTTTTGGTCTTTATGTTGATTCCATAGACATGTAAGTTATTTGACTGTAAAGAGCGTGACAAGGCGAAAAGAATGATACCAAACACTCCATATCGCCAAAAATTGCGTTACGGGGTTCTGGAATTAGGGTGACGAAATGCTCAGTGTTCGTTTAATGAAATACTCCAGTGTACGCCATCGGATGGATTTAAAGGAGCTAGTGCACATACATGAAGGAACGATAGACTACACTAGGACTATTTGGGTTTGCTCCTTCCGTTCTGCGGTCACGTCCTAGATTAAATTATTTATGTTGAAGAGTGATATATTGCGTGTGAAAGATCAAGTTTATACTGAAGGAGAATAGCAGAAAATCTTATTAGGTCTTTAGCGTAATTATGAAGCTTGAAATCAGTTGAAAAGCTTAAAAAATTAGAACCGAATAGGATTTGCTCTAAAAAGGTGAGACTGTATTACCTATATTAGCTACCTACTTTAAGGATTCCACATAATAAACCTCAGTCATCGGGTGTACCAGTGGCTAAGTGGTAACGCTCTGGACTCCATGGTTCAAATCTCGGTCTGGACAATGGATATTTCTGAAACGTTTTTCAGTTTATCCCACCCAACAAGAGATGAACTGGTTGGAAACCCAGAGGCAGTCTCACGTGTAGCGTTCCTATACACCGGGAACGTTGATTCCTTATACCCGCCAGTCTCTTGTCTCGAAGCGGGTGTCATTGGCCAATTAGGCAGGGATAAAATCGAAAGGCCACGTACTACGGCTGTCTCAGTCGAACGTAATAAAATCCTATTTTTAGAATACACACCCACGTGCTGTCAGATATCACGTATTGACTGGACACTTGATTGGTGTAAGTGACATACCTTCCATAAGATTAGAACCATGAGAGCAATCAGAAGAAGTCCAACAAGTACGCTAACCACAATGATCCACCAAGGGAATGCTTGTTTTTGTACCGTCCTTTCCTTCACTGTTGTCATCAGCTGGTGAAATATAAATTACAATCAACAAATTCAAGCCTATTGTAATAGAGCTCGCCCCGCAAACTGCCTTGGCAGAACACAACCAAGAACCCCTGTGATCGATTCTCAGGATGAACGGGTTATGTTTTTCTGTAACGTTGGACAATAATGCCATCCACGTTTCACTTTGAATAAATGGTCACTTGTTTGCGACAGAGATTGATATAATTCCCGGATTTATAAAATTAATATAATGTATATAGTTTTGCAATAGTTTTGGAAAAATGCTCATGAAATCGTGAGTGTTGGAAGCCCGTTGGAAAAAACTATATCCAGATATATACACCGATCATACATTAACATATATATAAAACGAAACGATTTTAATGCACCAGACCACTGTTGCTTTGTAATACAAAATGTATGTGATTGGTTGTTCAAATATATCACGAGTCTTATTCATTATGATTGATGAGTTGAGAACAAAAGTAAAACATATAGAATAAGTATCAAAGTACAATTAGAAACGACGAGAGAAAAGCACAATGCAGTACAAGGTCTCTATGATTAAAGACCAACTTAAATTTAAGACCAATCCCAGTACATGTATTTTGATGAAGTTTATCTCCTATGCTCTTTATTCAACCTCAAAGGCAAGACCAGTTTCTGGTGGTCCGAAGGACATATATCAGTTCGTATTGTATTAATTGTACTGGGTACCGTTATAGGCACATTGTAGCAACGTTAAATGTCGCATCGACGCTAAATGTCGCACCTGACGTTAAATGTCGCAAGGCTGACGCTGAATGTCGCAACCGACGCTAAATGTCGCAATCCACCCTGACGCTAAATGTCGCATCTGTGACGTTAAATGTCGCAACAAACTGGCCTGACGTTAAATGTCGTAACATTAACGCTAAATGTCGCAATCCTTTATAAACACTCATTTGTAGTATTACTGTTCTAGTTTAAGTCCAGACGTATCCACAGTTCTTAGGGGTTTACCCAAAGGGGTACGACACATAAGCATTTAATGATAAAAAACTGTTTTCAAAAAAAAAATTTTTTTTTACTTCTACTATGTAAATGTATAGTGTATGAAATTTACACAGTAGAAATAAAAAAATATTTTTTTTGAAAAAAAAATAATCACTGCAGGTTCATGACTGTGTCGAACTCGTAAAAATGCCGTGCGGACCTTTCGGATTGATAATCGCCCTCGGGCTAAAGCCACTCGGGCGATTATGCTTCCTGCGGGCCGATTATCTAGACCCCGTCCTACATAGCCGTGCATTATCCTCTAAGTAACTCATCGTGCGGGTTTGAATGCTACTTTTCGTAAACACAAATAAATTGATGTCAACAAAATTTCAATTATGATTTACATAATTATTTATTTAGTGTATTTTGCATTGTTCGACAAATACTCGGTAACTGGAACTACACAGACCTTGGTCGTGATGAAACCAGTATAAGTAAGTATAATCCGTAACGAAACGGGTTTCTACCGGGCATATCGTATATAACCATAATTCGGGTATATGCTATGTTCTTCCCTGCCTCCATCGGTATGAAACGCACTTTACTGGGACTCAACCGGTGTAGAGCTAGGGTTCAGCGCAGTCCAAATAATGCCGGTATACCACGGTTTATAAATAAATAAAATACCAGAATAGGTTTGCACCTATAGTGGATATCGAACCCATCCTGTACGACGTCATACGGTCGTAGCAACACGGCTCATCACGGTTAGGCCGAATCGACTAAGAACTTCACGATGTCTCTAAGGTTCATACAACGGGACAAACCGGGGGTGCCAAACCGGCACAAGGTCTGCTGTCAGCTCAGAACCGGGATACACTGTGGATACAGCGGGATAATCCGTACTGAGACCGGGATGCAACATCGCGGTAGAGCTAATGTGTAGCAACGGTTGTAATCCAGTTTTGACTCCATATTTCGATTCTGTTGAAATTTTGACCATTCCTCCCGGTAGCTCCTGATGACTACATGAGGCTTTAAACATTTTAAAACAATCGGGTCTCTTTTGCCAGTTTGATAAGAGTATCACGGTTCACCATAGTTCGTCTTGCCGATCCAGCGTTGTTACGGTTGTACGACGGTTCACTGAACCGGGTATACCGAGTAAGATTCGGTTCATCCCGTTAAACCTAAAGGGGTTCGACACATAAACTTTCAGTGATTAAAAACTGTTTTCAAAAAAATATTTTTTATTTCTACTGTGTATATCATATACAACATACATGTACTTAGAAGAAATAAAAAAATATTTTTTTTGAAAACAGTTTTTAATCACTACAGACTTATGTGTCGAACCCCTTTGGGTAAACCCCTAATAACTGTGGATACGTCTGGACTAAAACTAGAACAGTAATACTATAAAAGAGTGTTTATAAAGGATTGCGACATTTAGCGTTAATGTTGCGACATTTAACGTCAGGCCAGTTTGTTGCGACATTTAACGTCACAGATGCGACATTTAGCGTCAGGGGGGATTGCGACATTTAGCGTCGGTTGCGACATTTAGCGTCAGCCTTGCGACATTTAACGTCAGGTGCGACATTTAGCGTCGATGCGACATTTAACGTTGCTACACACATTATGAATACTAGTGATGTTCCAATTAACGTAGTTTGCATCACCTGTTGTTCAAAATATGTCCGGTTACTGAGTAGATTATCCTCGTTTATTCTAGCTGTGGCTTGTGATATAAAAGGCATGGTTTTGTCCACCTGAAACAAATAATTAAGATGAACAGAACCATAAAGAACGATACATAGTTTTTGTTATCAATAAATACACATGGAAAGCATCGCACTTGTGGGGTTATCAATGCATCCGAAGAGGGTTCATTCTGATTTGGTAGTCAGTTAGGTAAATAATGATAACCGTGTACTAACACTCCTGTCTGATGCCTGGTTGTCATTGAACTGCAACTTAAGCCAGATTGGGTGGTCCTTTAAGCTTTCTCCCCATTTAACAACAACTGATCACGGTTTATAGCTATCCCTCGATACCCTATGCCTGATTAGTATGTCAGAAGAATAGTCATCTTCCCTTTGAAGGCTGAGCGCCTTGAAAAAGAAACAATCACTTGTAATGTTTATTTTATCTTTGGTATGTTGCTATTCCACTATGCTACCCATTCTGTCGGCAACAGTTTGATAATTGGTCTAAACTGTATTCAATTACAGTATCGAACATTTATTTTCAAAAACAATGTAATCAAATATTGCGTAGAAAGCTTAGCTCGTTTAAAAAATCGTTCCTTAACACACCGTACAACCCGCTGTGTGTAAGGCAGTTCTGTATGTCGAAGGCAGAGACACACGCGTTTTGCGCCACTAGAGTAGGGTAAGTATTTGTTATTTTATATGTGTTTTGCGTTGCTTGTGAGAGTGATCACTTACATATATCGTTGACGCGATTAATGAACAATAAGTATTATACAATTTATGTGCCCACAAATGTCATTTTAATCGAGTAAATAGGTTTTAGGTATGCGATGTTTGCCAAAAGTTCGAAACTATCGCCTTTTACATTGTATTCTCAACTTAATTCGTGGTTTGGAACAATTCTAAAACATTGAATACAAACTTCAATCCTTCCTCAATATATCTGTCGTTTCTGCTTTGGAAAATGTGTTTAGAATTCACTCTCACAAGCAACGCAAAATACATATGAAATAACAAATACTTACCCTACTCAAGTAGCACAAAACGCATGTGTCTCTGCCTTCGACATAAAGAACTGCCTTACACACAGCGGGTTGTACGATGTGCTTAAATTTGGTATTCATACACTATTTACCCCCAGTGATGTTCGTATCTCCTTCTTCAAGACAAACTTCAGGTAGATAACTGCGCTCTTCTGTGCCTGTATATTCTGTACGATACATTGTAACATCGGACAGGTCTCAACGAGGCAATCCTGGAAAAATAGTATTTCGGCAAAAACAAAATACATGTAAATTAATGTTGTGGTTCTGATCACATGCTGAGTATAGGGTGGGTAGATAGGAAAACATTTTATTTTTTATTGATTTTACGCACTGAAAATTAACGATCCGCGATGATTTCCAGCAAAATGACAATACAATGTTTAGAGTAGGGGCTCAAATAGGGCAGGTATGACTAGAACCATGAGATAGTTTTGCTCTCATGTAAAATCATAGGTGTAGACGTACTTGTTTATATACTTGCATGCTTAAACACCTGATACTGGAATTGACGGATATAATAGAGATAACAACTGACCTGTTCTTTAATCGTTTCTAGATCCCCAGTGTACGTATCGCTCACAGAACCCAGTCGGCCATTCTTGTATTGATATACAAGCGGTGCTGTATGTGTATTCAATATAGAACAGCTAATGTCACATCTACCCAGGCATGTGGTCTGTGAAAATAGAAAATAATTCAAAATATGAATTAGAAAGTGACACTGTTTCGTCATTATGTATGTGCTATATTTAGTGTGTTGGTAAACTGACTGTAGTTTACATCCACTTGAGATCACCAAACCTTAAGACAAGATACTAGTCAAGCAGCAATGTCCTGTGAGCATGTCGCCCTCTAAATAGTAAATATCATTTGTAAAGAAACCGTTTAATGTTTAAATCCACCGTCCTTATTCATCTTTTGATTTCGGAACCTTGCAATTGTATGACTTTCATCATCCAGTCAAACTGCTTAGCACACTGACATAAGCACTGTTGAACCGAATATGTGGTTCGCGGCGAGCCATATTCGTATGGTGAAAAATATTGCCACGAATATGGCTCGCCATATACGCGAGGAAGAAGAAGATATAGCTTGTATTAACTGAATTAATTACCTCTGTAGAATTGAGGTGCATCAAAGGTTTCCCCTCTAGAAAATATGACGGGTAGGAAATATTCAGGTATGCTTCCACCAGGGTACTTGGTCCTCTGTTGTCTAGTTCATAGATGTGTTCTATAGGTATACTTTCTTTGCTGTCATCTTTGATATACACTGTATCTTCTGTAGCGATTCTGTGGATATAATACTATAAGTAATGAATGACATTAGTGAGTTACCTCCCCTTACTACTCTCTTAAACTACATTGATCCTAGAATGGTACCCGTTCGAATATTAAATATATTATGACGTAGGAAGCAATCGGACCGAGGCACCAGTCTACGTTGGTCTGATCATTAGGATTACTCTGTTTTTATCGCTGATGTGTTTCTTATACATAGTTAGGCTGCATTGGTAGCAACTGCACGAATCAGATTAAATGATATTGTGTCCGTTGCGGCGGACCTATGTCTAATATCAACTTCTGCATTAGGCTAGATTACAGGACGAATATTGATAGAGCTGATTTTGTTACATTCTGTGGAGATTTTGAACAATATTTATCTGATTTAGGTTCAGATCATCGCAAAGTTTGGTTGATCTGTTCAAGAAGAAAAATGAACTGTTTTCATTGATTGGAAAATCCCTTGGTAACCAATTACCATTCTAAGTACTCACCCAGAGAATATTGCCTCCACGTGATGTTTCATATTGATTGTGACGTCACGTTGATTGTCTCTAGAGTCGAGTTCAATACTCATAGTGTTCACAGCCAGTCTCAGCTGTATGGCATGTACGGAGACTATCGGTGGTACCTTCATGTGTAGCAGGAATCCAACTCCTTGTTAAAACAAAAGAGATGATTATTATGACATTTCAAGACAAATGATGCAACGAGTCGATTGTTGTTTTATAGATATAAATGATTTTAGTTACCCTTTACTTAAAACCCACTTCTATAATAACACAGTCACAAAATAAAGACTCTTCATTTAGTCTCGATATTCAGAGGAACTCAATATGAGTTGTAAAATAAGGTCCAAATAGTTTCGTATTACAAAGTAAATCTATAATTGGTAAAACAAATGGTCTTAAGTATAATGATGTTAAAGAAACCTTTATGCTTAAGGGAGGGCCGCTGTGGAAAAGTTGCAATGTACATAATTAGAAAAAAAATGTATAATCTGCATTTAAAAGATTAGTATTATCATATATGTGTTATATATAACGCTTGATGCTTATACTCGCCGGTATCATTTGACATTGGATTTCCATAGAAACAATTAACCCCTGACTCGTCTTCAGTCAACGGAAAATCCACGTCAGTTTCATTCGAGGTCTTGTCAACCAATGAACACGTGACGTCTGTTTCGCCAAATACTTTCTCCAGCTTGGTGTAACCAAGGTATGAGGGATAGGCTAAATGAAATGTTGAGCCGTACGAAGGATCACCGGTTTTAGTGACCGTTACATCAAGAGTCAGATCTTGATTCCCGATCAGGAAATTCCCATCGGAGTTCACATAGTCCGCGTTGACTGCTAGACGGAGGTCTGTACGGCACGTGTTGTTGGGACATTGCTTCCGGAACTGTACCTGTGTGTCAAAAAGGCACAGCAATCAGTTATTCCAAAGAAACTGAACCGAACGATTTGTCATCGATACAATATTCGGCATGTTACTAATGTGTTTGTCACTTAGTTATAGTTCTACAGTATAGTTTAAACTATGTCGTGATATGAACTACATGGTCGCCTATTCCTTCGTATTCTACAATTTCAGCTTATCACATAAGAGCCACATTTTAACAGCACTGCCGCTGCCCGAGTAATACAGTTTGTAACCTAGACAAAATTGTTTAAGAACATACGCTCCGAGAAAGACGGTTTCGGGTTCGATCCCAGACAACGATATAACAGTCATTACAAGGGTGTGGTATAACTCCATTTCTTGTAACTCAGGGTATAAGCGTAGTTCCAGGACTGGTTTGCAGTTTGTCAAGAAAGTGTGTATGGATAGTCATCATGCCAATGACAAAAACATTGTGGCTAAAAGTTTAACTCAAAATATATAAAATTTATTATTTGCCTCTTTTTGAAGTATCAGTCTTGGATCTTGAGGGTTGTTGCCATTGAAACGGCTTACAGTAGGTGTGACGTCATAACTTGGACACTGTATTTCTTTCACGAGATATTCAGCAGTAATGATGATGTCACTGACGTAGTCAATGGTTGGCTGTGAGATAGAAGAACATGTTTGTTTGTTAGTTTGTTTTTAGAATGTTTTAGCGCCGTTTTAAAAAAAAATAGTCAGATACGACCGGCTGCTCGCCCATCCCGTTTTCGTCGAGTTTTCCAGTACTAACGTCCTCTTCGACAAGCAACTGACAACTTCTCCATATGTGGAGCACATAACCGATGTCAATTTGTAATTGAAGAGCAGAGCCAGCCCGATCTAGTTTCGAAACCGAATCGATCGATTGACAGACAAGCAAGTGCTAGATCTATATCAACTATGTTAACCGGATGGACTTTGACCGTTATAGAAAATACATAGAAATGACGAGGGTCACTATAGTGTTATAAAACATCTATTCAACTTCATGTAATAACATTCAAACGGTAAAAGACAACAAACAAATACGACTTAGCTATGTCACTAAGTTCAAACATTCAAACTCAAATCTTCATTTTTTATCTTAGTATTTTTGTTTAAACCAAAATATTACAACCCAAGAACTAAAAATGCTACATGACGTAACGTCAAAAGGTGAGGCCCACTCGAATATGGCAAAAATCACAAACGATTATATACGATTACTTTCGCAAAACTAGGCCTAGAAAAACACGGATATAAGAAAGGTACACTGTAACATGCGTCGCTTTGAGCGATTTTTTCGCCAAAACGCAGCGAGACTTGTAACAAAAATGCATGGTCTAATAGGTAACAGTTTCAATAAAGTACTAACTACGGAACGGATTTGGATGGAATCAACGTTGTCTGTTGTCAGTTACAACACCTGATGTCATATTAATTCCGTCGAGAAAATTTAAAAAGGAGCTAAGAAAAGAGAAAGTTAAAAAAGCGAGACGTTTGTATTTTTCTGACGTTAATTTCAATTTTCTTTGGTTTAAAGTCGATTTGCTAAATTATGTGTGTGCGTATGTGAGTCATTTTTCACTAAAAATACGTTTTTTCCACAGATTTGTTTGCACAAAAATATGCCGGGTACACACTAAATGTAGTGAAGGGTACTTCGTCTGGATAGGTGAGTATAACTGCTGATGAGCAATTATAAAGCAAATCACTGTATATATAACTGTTGAATATAGGTCAATGGTTGTTGATAAATAAATGTCCAACAAACGTTTAACTTACCACAGCATGTATTTTGTTATATGGTGTACAAATGAAGACACCACTATATAAGACGATGTTGTCTGTGATTTCCCTATTGTTGTTTTCAGCAAACTTCACCCGTGCTTGTTTCATGTTGTCCACGTCCAATGTTGTTGTGATCGTCAACTCTAGATTCAAAATACGATAAACATTCGTTTAAAGACTACCTCGATAAAAAGATCACTAAAAATAGTGACTTTAGTCCATTTGCAACTTTGGCTCTTTATTCAAAAAGATACTATCAAAACATAGAAGGCAGTACTCAACAGTAACCACAGAGCATGAAAGGTACAACAATGAACATACAATAAATACATAATATGGTTATTAGTCATTAGTTCTTGAACGTGCCCGAAGTATAGCACCATACACACGTACCTATGGTCATCTCATCCCTAATTGAGTTTTACAATAAAAAGCGTTACACAATTTATCATAAGCGCCTATAGGAACCTCCTAATCCGTAATAAAAATAGTTATCTACTCGACCACACTGTCACCAATGGAATTATAATTATAATTTCAGTCACCCAAACAGCAACGGTCGTGTATTGGCTTAGGAAGAAGCGTATGAGTACAACTGGACACCAACCGTAAGTCAGCTGAACGGCTCCTAGCGCATAAGCAAAAACCTTATTGTGATTCAAATCAGCAGCAACTAAGTAATTTGAATATAAAATCAATAAATTGTTTTATTCTGGTCTGGTTCTATATAATGTAACTTGTGAGTTACTTACCAACATGGCTGCAACGTCGGTCCGAGAACCGGAAACAAATCTGGACTACTTTCTCTCGCTCTTCGACTTCAACAAAGTCAGTGTTGCTATGATCCTTGTCCAAAACATTCAGTTCCCCATTTACTGATAGGACGGGTTGTCCATAGAATAGAATTACAGCGTCAGACAAGTAGGAACCAACAAGTACATCTAGAATCATATATAATATATAGTCGGATCATTGTTAACTCTTATCCGGACAATCAGATGATTCTTGTCTATAAAAGAGTGTTTACTGAAAATGAAATGCACGCAAAGACAGTGTCTCATACACCTGCACATACAAACCGACATGATAAACATTGTTCAAAATCAAAATTACAAGGTGCTATATTACTAAATATAACGAAAGTTGATAGCCACGGACATCAATTTATTGCAAACGCTTGACAACATTTCAAAGTTTAAATTCGATCATTTCTAATCCACGAACATTTTAAGCCTGTGTCCCAATGAGCATTTTTGCCTCGGCGATGTACTCCCGATTGAAATTAATGAGCTATCAGGACATCGGGAATAGGTCGCATAGGAAACGTGGTCCAGGGGACATGAGACAGTTTGTGATATCGGAACGAACTGTGATGAATTGGGTGGTATTGGGAAAAATCAGGAGAACATCGCCGATGTGGAATTTCTCAGTGGGACATAGCCTTTAAATGATAAGATTTCAGTAATTTATGTTTCCATACCATTGATTTTATCTGAGTTCAAGTCCTTGCCTGATGATATAGATATACCAAATCCAGATATTCCTACATTCAGTTCAGATGCTTGTATCCTCTGTGAATATGTTGGCCACAAACCTTCAGAGTAACCGTTGAATATATACACGGTTCCCTTAAAGTCGTTCTCATACGGTGCTCCAATCGCAACATCTATAAAAGTAAGTTACATTTTAAGGGACATCCGTTTGTAAGTAGTATCCCATTATACATATGTCCGTGAAAATTTGAAGTGCGGCGTACAAAAGCACTTGTTTGTGCCTCACATGAATACCATTATTTTTATAATGTTATAGACACAGGTTTCATTTCGAAAAAGATTTGCGTATAATTTTGCGTACATATGCTCCAAACATTTGGATTGAATGTATATAATTTTGCGTACATATGCTCCAAACATTTGGATTGAATGTATATAATTTTGCGTACATATGCTCCAAACATTTGGATTGAATGTCAGTGGAATTTTGAAACTACATGTAATACGAAAAAAACAAGCAAAATACAAGAATTAGCTACCTGAAAGTCCCTCGTACGTACAGACAATCAAAACAAGAAATCAGAACAATTAGAAAACTTCGACTAATCGAAAAAGAGAATTAATAAAACAATATGTTTCTATGGCAACAACAACCAATACATGTATTGCAATAGTCAAACTTACCATTATACAAATCAAGGTTAATATCACCTAGACTTTCTATGGATGTACCGAATCTACCATATGGCTCTACACCTTTCAGTATCCTCGGTTGAATTGGGAAACCTCCCGCCTGGTAAACGAATACGCATATAAACACGGAATTACAAGGTCTGTGAAGTTGGCAGTTACTTCTAAGTTGTTCATTCAGCAGTTCATTCAAAATTTTATTTTTGGAATGAATTTCTGAGTGAACTTCTGTGAGAAGTTTATTCGAAAATTAAATTTCGAGTGAACTACTGAATGAACAACCGACAACTAACTGCCAACTTCACAGACCTGAAATTACAAATTTTTTATTTGTAATATTTATCATTTACGAAAATGAATTGTGTACTTCTATTAATTTTTCTACAAACGGTTTCGTATACACTATTTTTTCGAAATTTCAAACTACATTGAACGTGTTACCTAAACGTGTACTAGTAAATAATAATATAGTACTATCAATCACTACACATTAAAATTTACCATCAACAGTCACTGGCTGACTAAAACTGATAAACTATATAGCTATTTTTTTAAATTATTTATTCAAACATTTCCATATGTCTCCTTATTTAAGACTGAACATCTTTGCCTAGTTTCGCCAGTGTTAAAGTAGTCAAAGTGGAATAACAACTGAGAGTTGTAGCGATCGTATTTGCTATGGTCTCCCTTTACTGCAGTCAGGACATTAATTAGTATAACACTATTCTGTTGTTTGTAGATGGTTTCCTTTAGAGCTTATGTATATTTGAAACAGTACAGACTGTTTGTACATTTTCGATATAAAATTATGTGAGCATAATAATGGTTTAAAGTCATAATCATAACAACATAATCTCTTTTACGATGATAATTTACATAAATGTATTCAATTTAATAACATCATACCAATGTTGTAGATAGATTATGTAATACAGTTTTATTTATTTATTAGAGTCTCATCTATATTTACAACATACACAACATAAAACACAAATCATGTATAGCCACTCTTATTAAGAGTTATAAGAGCCATTATCTACATTATAATAAAACATCTAATTATCACAAGGTACATTGTACCGTATATAAAAATCTGATATTATACATTTTTACATAGTATTATATTTAAAACTGAAAAAAGTTGTTAATCCTTATTAAAATATAAATTAAAAAGTAGACATTGTTAAGATACTGAGAGTTACCGTGCACTATAGCGCATACTGAAGAAATGACTTATAGTGAACATACATGCCGAGATCCCATATACACAGCTACAAGACCTAGATCTACGTCATCATTGAAGATACCATTGGTCAAAGGACTGTAGAGTGGAGCACCAACCAGCAAATCATCAGCTACGTCATTGTTGACGTCAACAGTACACAGCGTCGCTCCAAAATACGCATTCGGTGGCAACTCCTGAAAGTCGTAATTAAATGTCAATATACAACTATACTGGTATACTGTTTACAATTAACACCAACGGCGCACGGGTAACTGTATCATTAAAAAGAGCATAAAAACAAAATGAGTTTTTTCTGTAAAACAATATTTTTAATGATGCATTTCCTTGGCGTTGCAAGTGCAACAAACAACACAATTGTATGAAATACTTGACGCCGGAACTGTTAAGCAAAGCATTGAAGGGATTTTAAAGGGGGGAAATAAACACAATTAACTAGGTTAAGATCTACTCGACTGAATTAGACCACCATCCTTTTTATTTTGTGAATCTTAAGACTGTACACCAGCTCTTGAGTCCTCAATCAGGTACCGTTTTGAGCACACGCTAAAGGGTGGTGCCTCATGTTTACTTTAAAAGAATACTATAATTTCATATTTCATTGAAGAGGAGCTGCCTATTGCAATTTAGCATAGTTTCGTATCAATAAGGACAAAGTTTTTTTTCATTTTTAGGTAACGGGAAATAGTTGAACATTTACTGTCGGGAGAAAAGAATAGAAAAAACAAGAGACAATTAAATGTTTAGCACTATGCCACTCACACAATGACAGGTGGGTGCCATAGGGCCATCGTGGCTCTCTTATTTATTTATCGATCCCTCCTCCCAAAAGCCAATTTTTCGAAAAATAACCTAGAACTAAAAACTGGTGGCCTTAATCATGAATAAACTATTGTAATAGTTAAAAAAACAGTGGCCTGACGAACCTCGTTATCTTCAGTTTTTCCTTGTAAAACTAATGCTGCATTTTGAAGAACAAAGTCCCTGGCGTAAGATTGGAAAAGCACAACCTGCAAAACACGTAAATATATAGTATAATAAAGAATATATATATATAGTATAACATCAATTATAAGACACCGGTATACGATGTGTTATTCCTACCGACATGAGAGTGACATAAAATGTTTTCGCACGTCGAATTTAGCGATGGTGCTATGCAGCGGGTTCGATTCCCGCTATAGGTACACAGTATTACTGTTAAAGCGGTTAGAGCGTCACCACAACAATGAGATATTGCTAGTTCAATCCCAGACCGCGACATACTTCCATACAATCCCACTTTTATCCCATGAGAGTGTAATATAGTCATGCCATTATTTGTGATTATACGTTATAGGCATGATCTTTATAATAGTCAAATAAAGTAGCTATTCTGAAGCTTCGGTCTGAAAAAACTAACATATGTTAAAGAAACATTTCATGTGTGACTTTCAAAAACATATATTTATTAAACTCGTTCAATAAAATTAATGAAATGCTTAACACTAACCCATCCTCATACATCAGTGGTTAGTTAAGTTCCCAGACTATGAAATCACTGGTGAAGAATACTCTAGTAAACGAGAATGCCCTACCACCGCTTTTTTACTTTATTCAACTATTTTGATAAATTCCATGTAAAAAGACACTCATGCAATAAGACGCACGCAGACATTGGAACAACAAAATAAGATTGTTCAATATATCGTATAAGTAGGTCGACTTAAAAGAAGGTATTAACAAAATGTGTCATATATCGTTGCAAACGGTGCTGTCAAAGCTCGCTTGCTTTGCACTCAGTGTGTAAGGATTGCCACGCTAATTAGGAAAAAGATTTGACTGAAAATATGCATACCCAACTTTCATTTTTGTATCGATTACCCGCGCGTCGATAAAATTTACATTAAAAGTAGAAGGGGAAATTTAGTTTAAGGCTTATAATTCCTTAACGGATTAAAATATCAAATTTGTATTTATCACAAAAGTTTATTTAATCTTTACACGATACTATGGTTATTTTTACTTATTTTTAAATCTAAAACATTATGGGCCAATTTAACTTTGAAAATTATCATTCTTGAATTACTCTATATTCTATGTAAAATTAGCGAATTTGACAGAAATTGTCCGTTAAACTTGGTGTTTAATACTCTATATTAAATATATCACATATAATATCAAATATGTATTTCCCACATCAGAAAGTATTTATTTTACTTTCGAAACATACAAAAATTAAAAAAATATTTTGAGAATATTACGGGCCTTTGTAACTTTGAATTTAATTGATTACTTATATTTATTTAGCGCTTATTCATTCGGTAAAGTTCGTTAGCTGCCGGAATTTACCGAGCTAATTATCTGCGCGCAGCATGACGTCCAATTTAAATGATCGGATTATACAGCCTGCAATAAAACATATCTGATCTTATCTATATCTGTACCCTTAGACAATAATGCTTTTCTGTTGTAACATACATGGATTTGTTTTTATAACAATTTAAATTTGAAGTGTGAAGTTAATTTACACAGCAGACATTTATGAATAATTTCCTTGATAACTAACTGAAATAATTGTTATGGTTTTTAACCCGGTGATGTTAAATCCACGAAATTCGATTAAAAATTCCTATTTTTTAAACATGGATGCATATATCGTTCCTTATTTAATAGCGGCAGTTTCATTTTTTATTTATGCCTCATCTATATAACATCATAATATAATTAAAACAGATACACCTGAGGTCATTCTCACTAGAAATTCAGAATTATAAGAAACTAGACACTTTTAATACAGCTTTAAGAACCACTAGATATAATCAAATTGACTATAATATGAAACTACTTAAATACAAAGACCTAAATATATTTAGATCTTTGTTAAATACAAGTAGGGTAGAGCGACCAATTATTGAATGAAGTTTTACCTTTTATTTGGATAATAATACTGTGTAAACTTTTGATTACTTGACTTGAAAACGTATATAAAAAGGCGACTTTTACAACTCAGACAAATCCTAAACTCAGAATCACGTTGCAGTATCACGTTGCAGTGTTTTATTGATTTGGACTGAGCAACCACCTGTTTTGAACAGCCATTATCATACAATTAAAAAGTGTCCTAATATTAAAATCGCTGGAAAGTCACTTAAATGTCATAATGCCTATTTGTGTGACATTTCGGTTTAAATCTATTATACCACGGATATACACTATACACTCCCGTATTCTTTGATTATACATAACATAACATTTATACAGTTAATTTCATAACCCACGGAATATAGACGATACACATCACACAAACGCATAGTTAAGTATATTTCCCAATGTACATTGTAACAACACACACAATCAACGAAGTCTTAATCATACATGGTCTAAAAAACTAAATTATTTCATAAATACAGAAACAAGTACCTTTCGCATACATGTACAAAATGTCTAAATATAAAATGTATAATTATTATTGCTGTGAGGGCAAAACCCCCTTAGACAAATGATAGGCATTAATTACATTCCGAATACCCGTGGAGTTTGCACAGCGTGATTACGCAATCAAGATAAGATCGATCAGATTAAAACTGGTATAGCCCCCAAATAAGGAAGATAAGTGTTGTTACTTGTTAGTTAAGGAAAATGGGAATATTGCCGTGATACAAATTGTTGGACATGTTGATGGCACTGTTCACACAAAATAGTTATATCAGATAAACCGCTTTTAAAAATGTGAAAATCATTATGTTTACCATTCCGGTCATTTCATCCCTAGGTGCCCCGAACGCAAAGTATACAACACCATCACTGAAGTACGTCCCACTGGTTGTCGCAAAGCCTACAACACAATCTAGTCATGCTATAATAAAGCATCAAGGAAATGTATTGAATTGTGATCAAACACCAGCGGTGTCATTGTCAGTAAATCAGGAATCTCCTTTTCGTCCCACTCGTTGGGTAATCTCCTTTTCGTATTTTAGTCATACCTTTGAATTATAAATGTCCATAGTTGTATAATTTATGTATATTGTTTTAACCATGTCTGACTCGTGATTGTACAGCACTTTTGAACGTGTATAAACATGTAAAAGGGGCTATATAAATATGGTATAATAATGATAATAATGTTTATTTCTAACACGTTTAGAGTGTCTTTTTTGAGTTTGGTAAATTTTATTGTAATAGCTCATAAAAATAAATTACAAACAAGCTCTAGGGCTTTTTTCAAATACTATCTTAACATTTGGTAATTGAACTAGTTTGACATAACTGTACAATATGCTGAAAAGATAGAACAATAAACAAGAAAAGATTTAATTTAGACGTATGGACATATATAGTAATGGTTGTTCCACATAGTAATTATATAAGTGGTTATAATTATAATATTCAAGTGTTTTAAGGACTATATGTTATATAATATAGACAACATGTACAGTACATACATATATAAACACATACATGAAACAAGACACATATATTATGTTTTTGCTTACATATGAAAGCATATAGCATATACAAAAGTTATGACAATTGAAAATGTTTTGAGTTAGTCTAGCTTAAGTATAAAATCTAAAGCGAAAGCAGTCTAGATTAGCTCGATGTGTGGTTATAGGTTGAATGAGGAAAACAATTATCAATGCTTAAGAATTAAGCATGTAACAATTGTTATGGATAATAAAGAAGGGGATGAGTTGATATTGGAGTTCGAATGCTATTAGGTTAGGGGAAGGTGTTTGTTAAAAAGTGTTATGAAGTGATCTTTGACCTTTAGTTTTTTAAGGTACATGGCCAAAGTATTACATTCGTATGTGAATATGTGGTATATGTTGTTGGCCTTTGTCTAAAGTGTCTAATACTAGGTAACAAAATAATAACAATGTAATATAAAGAATAACCATCAACTCAAACCTTTCAGACGACCATTCCTTTGGAATCCCTCACCATTGTTTGTAATGAAAGCGACGACTAAATGGGTCTAGTCACTAAAGTAGAAGATGTGCAATTGGGTCTAAATCCATTCAGTTGTTTAGGAGAAGATAGCATTTAAAGAAATTGTTGTTACATGACACACAAGTGGCAGCGTACGACGGACAACGATAATTCAAGCATACTTCATAAAAGCTCATCTTAAGCTATTTGTACACAGGTGAGCAAAAGAACATAAAATGATTAAACTATTTCAGTCTAACCTAAGTAAGGTCGAGTGATGGCTGTGTTCGTTATAGCATTTTGCATATACCGATCCTGGTTACCATGGATATCAACAAATCCACCAATCCAATCTAGTATACCAGATGCCCCAATAAGTAAGTGATCTAATTCTCCTTGTCCTCCCTGTAAAGTATATAGCTGGGCATGACATACTAATCACTATGTATAGTAACCCACATGTGTATACGAGTCAACTTCAGGTTATCGCAATAAGGCGTACACGTTGAATTGTATAGTCTTCCAATAAGTAATACAGTGATCGAAAATTATAGATGTTTTTGCTCACAATAAGTTATACAAGTTGAATTGTAAATAGTATCATTATAAGTCATACAGTTGTTTGGTTTATTCGCTGTGAACACTAATGGTCCCGAAAATTGAAAGCTTAACAAAAATTTAGAAATAGAATTATATTAGAAAAACAAATAGCTTTAAAAAAAGGTTTGCCATTTTTAGACAGATTTGAAAACGATTCCGACATGCTTTGTTACACTTCACGTATTAAAATATATTCATAACTTCATAGATGATACGGTCAGACCCCTTCCCCCATACTTTTTACTTTATGACTTTTTGAAAACTTCTATTATCTTATTGATTTAAACTTCATAAATAATATGCTAAAATAAGTGGGACAAAAGTATATATGTAAAACATTTTTGAACCTACATTTATTAGCAAAATTATATAATGTTAGCATTTAATTGAATTATTTTATCTATCTTGTTGTTCAATGTATCATACATGAAAAATAAACGTGGTTACCCGAAAGGGGCCTCAAATGAAAAAAAACAACTTGGCCTCTAATTGGTAGACGTGTAGTATACATGTGCAGATGGTGGGTCGTGTATCTTGCCGTTATCTTAATATCTCACGTGGATTAATATTATTACGAGGGCTTCGTATACAATTATACAGATCGGTTAAAACATCATCTTAGTGCACAAAGGGAAATTGTGGAGGCATGATGAGTTGAGTGTCAAGCCAGGGATATGCTGACATATTTGTTTTTACCTCATACCAATGTCATTTAGTGTTTACCTTTGCGTAATGCAGGGATGTCCCTAATCCTCCGTATGCATAATTGAAGACGTTTCTACCCCCAACACTTGCAACTAGTTCGAGACTGTTGACTAGCGCAGGTAACTTTCGGACGTTTTCCATATTGAAATCCAGCGGTATTTCATAACACATCCCAGCCATGTAGTATTCATTTCTAGCTTCAAACTGTCTGTTATACCATTTAGGAGCACATGTCTGAATAAATAATAAATATTCGTTAATAAAGTTCTACTAATACATATTTCTAACGTTAGCATTTTTTACAAATAGTCAACCTGATTTTCATGAATGTTATCTATAGCTTTAGACTTTCACCTTTGCAATGTGCGTTTGATTCCCGACTTCGGCGGGTTAATGTTCTTTTACGTGGCACTAACTATGATCACGTCCCCTATACGTATGAGAGTAGAACTCAGTCAGTTGTCTTTGAGAGAGCACATGAGTATTGGAGTTCGCTCACCTCGATAGGCTATTAGCACAGTGGTAGAGTGTCTGCTTCTGGTGCGGGGGTTCCAAGGTTCGATCCTTGGCCGGATACAAACTTAAGACACAATACCAATTGTAAATGCTCTTGCTCTTAGCGTGCTAGAGAAAGTTTGCCTACACTCCCATACCCTTGTGGTGATGGTACGATGGCTTAAGCTATCGACTACCGGTATTTAGCAAGTACATGGATAAGTCATATCGATGCATTATATGTATAATAGGTTTTAACTGTTCATATCAATAGAAGCTCGTAAACTCTGTAAATACATACGGCGAATCCAGAAGTGGACTCCGGACCGACGGCAAGAGATCCACCTAGCCACGCATAATCTTTTCCATGAGTTAAGGACACACTTCTACCACCGAATGTTACCGATTCATAGCCTGTTTTGTCTATAATGTACGTATATGCATGCATTGAGTTGTATGCATCAAAGGGAAACATTTAACATTCTGCGTGTCTTAAATACTCATTGGCTTCCAGTTCTAGTCTGGGCCGGTTATATTTGTTCATTACGGTCATGAATGTGCTCCACACTTGGAGAAGTTTTCTGATGCATGTGGAACAAGGTATTACTGGTTGATAATTCTCTGAAAACTGGACAGGGGTGAAGTGTCTTGAACCATGACGTAATAACAAAGACACACTATCTCACAATCAAGACGTTTCACAGTCTCACTCATTTGCTTACTGGTATTCTTCACCTGACACATATGATATCAGGGATCTTGACTAACCACAGATGCATGAGGATTGTGTTTCAACGCATGTATGTCTAGTTTAGCAAGTCTTAGCCTTAGTCACCAGCATTGCTGAACCACTGTAAGTGCAAAACTGCACGATAAAGTGAAAATGTTAGGGTATTACACAGTTACATATTGTTTTCGATGCGGACATATTATAGTGACACATGTGAATATTTTATGTCTTGTTTGGTAACTCTTAGCCATAATGGCCAGCATGGCTGAACCACTGTAAGTACAAAAACTGCACGATAACCTGAAAATGTTAGGGGATTACACAATAACACATTGTGTTTAATATTGACATCCTATTACATATATCATATTAAGACAAGTATGAACGGAACTGATATAAGTACGAGTAGTCCATTCTCGACATTCCAGTCGTACCTTACCAATCATTGTATTAGTAAACCACAAAATATCAGTTTGTATCGTGTTGTTCAGCTGTTTGAGGTAGAACTCGATTATGGAGCATACCAGTTGAAGACTATTGTCCAGTATTGAAGTGGTGTCATCCTTATTTCAAACCATAACTGGTGCAGTGTGATGAAGTCACATTGATACTGGTTATTTGCGTAACATTTTTGTGTGTTGTTGCTAAGACCGATTGGACTAAAGTGTTGGTACTTCGCATTGCTCTAAGTGATGGCGCCGTGGGTGTGGGTTCGAATTGTGCAAACGTCTATATTCCGACCGTGTACTGTTAACAAGTCACATAAGTCTGATGGATATGTGACATGTTAGGAGAAGCTACATAACATCCATCAGACAAATTCAGTAACATAAGTGTTACATTATACTTGAACTGGTTTCGTATTTGTAAAACGGCATTTTTGTCAGGCTTAGTTTAAGCAATATTGGTCGTTTGTCCCACAACATGTACATATATCCTGGGTCAGTATTCCTGTCTTGGCATTGTAGTCTAGGCTTGACTAGGATATGA
This sequence comes from Spisula solida, assembly GCA_947247005.1. Taxonomy (NCBI): domain Eukaryota; kingdom Metazoa; phylum Mollusca; class Bivalvia; order Venerida; family Mactridae; genus Spisula; species Spisula solida. The sequence goes on from OX365945.1 coordinate 58,026,771, forward strand.
AATACTAAAACCATATAAAATATCAACCGGTTACATACACACTTCTCATATGTTTCTGAACTATATACATGTACTTAACAAAATTGAACACCAATGCTACTGAATGTCTACTCTGGTACACGATGTCGAATTAACAATTTATAGCATGCTGGCTAGGAAATAGACCAGTATAAGATCTATCAGTATTTTTTAGTATAAGTTCCTGTCTTAAAGCAGCGCCTTTTGAAAATCAATGGTGAAAACATGATGATGAACAACGCCTGTTGAAAGACATTGTTAAAAATATTCACAACAGCAGTAAATGTGTTTATGCTGGATTAAGTATTAATACATTGAGTAAGCAAATTTAAGCAGTAGAATGAAATTACTGTCTATGTTCAGCAGCACACAGTCCGGTCCTCCTCCGCTATCAATGTTACATCTATATACACCACCGGGCCTCTGTACTCCGGGCATGTGGAAGTCATAACTTCTGGGTGATCCAACAAGAATCCTGTGGAAATGTATTACACGTTTTTTGAGTATCAAAAAGGTGTGCCTTTATAAAACATTAAATATTAAATATAATATTTAAAAATCTGCATACATTGTATTACTAAATTACATGCATTATTCATGCATTTTGAAAAATGAAACTGCATATTTCCAGTAATAACTTATAATCCTTACAGTAGAATCGTTATAATTCTTTTAATTTTTGAATATCGAACATAATTGCTTTTTCTTTTATAAAACATGGGGTATTTAAAGTTCTGAAAGTTACTACTAAATTATATAATAGTATCATCGTTCCAGAATTTATGACCTACACATTGAGACGGTCTGGTTTGATTAAATACATGTACATTTGTCTTTGGATTGTTGTCGCCGACAGGGTTTAGAAAGTTCACTAACCAATTGCATTTACACTTACCAATTATCAGTGCTGGTTTGTGCTAACGCCACAGTATATCCAAAATAACTATCATTTGGTGCAAATCCAGTTATAAACGTCGGCCTCTCAACATTGATATTAAATCCAGAAACAAGATACCGGAAAATAAAACCAATAAAAACAAATGGCATGCCACGTCCATACCAATACATTCTTATGAATAAAAATAGACTTATTTAACAAAATAATTCCTATGGTCCATGCATCGATGGCTTGGATTAACCCCGAGTGTACAAGTAGGGCATAGTATTCAAAGTACTCTCACTAAACAAGCGTACAAGTATGGGTAATCCAGGGACATGTGAAGAGGACAGGCTGTACATGTGAAGAGGATAGGCTGTACTATCATGAAACAGGATGCACGATATACCGCATCACTTAGGACTGAGATGTCATGAACGAGGATAGTAGTGAACGTTATCGTGCAATCGACGGTGCATTGTGAATTATATTTGTAAATATAGTACATGGCGTTCGTCTTACTATGTTGTTAGTGTTCGACTGAAACACTCGTAAGTGTGTGGTCTTTCCCTGCAATCTGATTGGTCTGACAGTCGTAAGTGTGTGGTCTTTCCCTGCAATCTGATTGGTCTGACAGTCGTAAGTGTGTGGTCTTTCCCTGCAATCTGATTGACCTCGAGGGAAGAAACAGTTGTGTGATACAAGGAATCCGAATGCGCTACCCTAGCTCTTTTCGAATGGACTCCTTTGTCTACACCAACATCATATAATAATCATATAATGCGAGGCTACCTCTGGGTTACAAACCAGTTTGTCTCTAGTTGAGTGAAAAACGTTTCAGAAACGACTTGCATGTACTATAAATACGAGGGTTCTTTACAAAGATGTGTTGTTTTTGTTTTCAGCTCACCTGAGCACGAAGTGCTCAATGTGAGCTATTGTGATTACTCACAGTCCGTCGTCCGTCCGTACGTCCGTCGTACGTCAGTCGTCCGTCCACACTTTCAAATGACATCTCCTCTGAAACCGTTTGACCAATATTGATGAAATATTGCCTGAATGTTCCTGACATAGGGGGATTTAAAAATTGCTCAAATAAAGTTGATCAATCTAGAACTCTGGTTGCCATGGCAACCAGGTAACAAAACCTTTAAAAATATTCTTCTAAGAAACCACGAGGCATAGAGCTTAGATATTTAGCATGATACATTGCGTAGTGGACCTTTACCAAGATTGCTCAAATCATGATCCCCGGGTCAATATTGGCCCCACCCCGTGGGTGCCTTAATTTTGTATAAGAGATATAGAAAAAAAATTCTTCTCTGGAACCACAAGGCATAGAGCTTAGATATTTAGCATGTAGCATTGCCTAGTGGACCTCTACCAAGATTGCTCAAATTGTGAGCCCCGGGTTAATATTGGCCCACCCCAGACATCTCATAATTTTATATAAGAAATATATAGAAATATTTTTTTAAAAATCTTCTTCTCTGGAACCACAAGGCATAGAGCTTTTGCTAGTAACATTGTCTGGTGGACCTTTACCGAGATTGCTAAAATCATGACCCCTGGGTCAATATTGGTCCCACCCCGTGCCTCCCTTAATTTTACATAAAAGATATATAGAATTGTTTCTCTTGAACCACTTGATGGATCTTCATAAAATTTTGTCTGTAGCATCCTAATAAGGTCCTTTCTCAAAATTATCTTCTTTAAGGGGCTACAGTTTCATATATAAAAATATCATGAGCAAGGTGATTCAGGTGAGCGATTCAGGGCCATCATGGCCCTCTTGTTTATAAATATTGGTGCGTTGTAATCCAAGTGCTATCCATCTGTGTCTTTGGTTGGTTAATTCAGCCAAGGGTTTCAATGCACTGTGGTTGTATTGGTGGCGCCGTTAGCTCTTGAATTTCATCGGCGGGTTGACATCAGACTCCTCGTGTTGTAGCGATGACGTCACGAGTTGCTACCTTAATGGGCGTGGCCACAAGAGATATACGTATTAGCGAGTCATAATACCATCTTTTTTATTTTACGTACACGATGCATGTAGTTCCAATTGTTGATGTTGAGTTGTTGATGACTTGTACTGTATTGATACCATACGAGCGTATAGAAGTATAATGAAACATGTCCTTGTTTTGAGTTTCTTGCCTTTTTGTTGAATTTTGTTCATTTTATATGTGCCATTCTGCAATTTCGTTGTCCAGCACAAGGCTGCTTCGTATCTTTCAAAATTGCATGTACACTATATATGTGTTGTAGATTGTCCTTGTGGTGTGTGGTGTCCGGTTGTTGTTTTCTCGTCACATTTCTCTCGTTCCGTTTTGGTTTGACTGGCTTAGGCGGCAGACTTTCGGCACGGGTTGCCGTGTTTTCAGTGCTTTGTGTGTTTTTAGTGTTTTCTGTGCTCGGCTGGTTAAGTTGAGTGCTGCCTTCCCTGTCTGACTTCATATAATCTTTTTTTAAAGGCTGAATACGGAGTATTGAGATTCACACACCGGCAGGAAATTAGACAGTATGAACTTTTTTTCTGTAAAGTACATTTCCAGATTGAGTATTAACTTCTTTTAGGAATGTCAGAAGAAAAGCTGATAAACTTGTGTACCGATTGGCAGAAAATTGTGTTCATTAGATAATGTTAAAATTGAATTAAACCTTTGATGTTGAATGTTTAGTGTAACAAGTAAAACTGAATCTTTCTATGGCTGTGTCCCTTTTATACCCTTACGCCGGGGTACATTGCAATAATAAAGCATAACTACTATACAATATGACGAAACTTTGTTTAATTAAAATAAAAATACAAGGTAAATTAAACATAAAACACAATAAAGAAAAACACACAACACACAACACACCAATACCATATGTTATACAGACAGAAAATCAATTTTTAGAGGGGCGGTCAGAAAATATCCGAACTTTTGGATCCAATAAAGTTGTATGACAAAGAGTTCGAAATTAAACATATTTTATTAAATATACGGTATGTAACCTAAGGGAGACAACCCTTCAATGATATTGTCAAAGTATCTCCCATATTGCTAACTAGAACCAAACTTTCAACACAATACATAATTGATACTTCCAACTGTTGATGTTGATGTAGTTTATTGAAAGTGTATGGCTTGTAACTCTTTCTTTATCACCGGTACCAAGCGACTATTCATATTGATTGCTTATATTCCTGTGGTAATCCACAGGAACTTGCATAATTTATAAAAAAAAACAATTAAAAAAAATATTTGTTTTTTTTTTATTTGTTTTTCACTACTGTAGAGCCTGTATTGAGTAAAATATATATACATGTATATATTATATTTTATAATGCAAGTTCCTGTGGATAATCATAGGTTCATAGCCTCTTGTGGTGAAGTCACTTCAAAACAAATACCTTAATTTCGTCATTTTCCTTCTCAGTAACAATTAACTTGTTACTGCTAGAATGAAAGCTCAACGATAGAGGCTCGTGTAACCCATCAGACGCTGACAAAATCACACCTTTGATCTTACCGTCCAAACTCATCTGGATCACATTATCTGTTTTATGTCCACATACAAACATATTCTTACGGCCATCCGCACACACGCCATAAGACATTGGCATCTGAGGATCTTTAAAAGAATGTAAGAATTTTCCTTCAGTGTCAAGAATTGTTACACCTTTGCTGTTGTCACAGTTGTCAACGTAAAGTTTATTGCCTTGACCAGATAATGCTATATGACGAGGGTTCCGAAAAAGCGAATTTCCAAACCCGTCCTTTGTGACTTTATTTAGAACTGTTCCGTTCATATCATAGACATATACCGAATGTCCATAATCAGTAACAAAACACCTCTGCCCATCCGAAGCTATGCCGAAGCAACTATGTTCCACGTTGAACTGTTTTGTAGATGTCATCTGTTTTCCAAGTTCGACAAATCGTATAGTCCGACTTCCTACGCAAGCAACGGCAACTTGTTTGTCTCGAACGTAACAAACACCAGTAGGAAAAGAATGCATTTCACATTGGTCAACAAATGAGGAATTTGTGATATCAACACGCTTCAACTTGGCATTATTGTAATCAGTTATCAGAAGAAATCCATCTGGAGTAACACATGAACCTTCAAAGCAACATTGAGTATCATCATCAGGCAGTTTTAAGTCAATACTATACTGATTCTTTACCTTGTAAGTCGTATTTCGGGGTGACTTGACTTCAACTTCATGAACATGTATGTCACCAAAGCTCTTGCATTGTTCAAATATTGTTCCGAAGTTCCGGTTGTGATCGAATGCGAGTTCAACAACTTTGTCATCCCATAATGCGCTGTCCATCGAGCCCAATTCTAAAACCTTTGCTTGGACGAATTTCGTCCAAACGAACTCCTGTGTTTTATTCCCATCGGTTTCGGATAATTTATCATTAACTTCGTCCACATTGGACAGTTGGACTTCTAATTCAGTCTTACTTGAACTGATACTTTCTTTTTTACGAGAATACGTGAGTTTGAGTTGTTTGATAGCATCCTCTTCCAAGTCAGCAAGAATTACTTTCATATCTTCTTCAAGCTTTATCTTGAAATCTTTTATCGATTCTTTAGTTTTATTCTTGGACTGTTTCAATTTTATTAACATCTCTGCCTTTTTTGTTAGTTGTTCTATAATCAATGACTTGCTGCCTTTAAGATCTTTCTTCGCTTGGTTGAAGTCAGCAACAATGTATAAACTATCTATCTCATCCGGGATGGAATGAAGGTGAATACATGATCTGAAATAACAATGCTATGAAATTATCTACGAGCAAAATAAAACAAATTCACAAAATCGTGAGGAAAATATGTATGATCGGTGTACAACATAAGCTCTCAGTAGTAGCCGTACGTCTAGTACTTTGATTTCATGTAGTAAAGTAGTGTTACCTTTTCGAAATAAAATTATCATAAATTACCATTACCATCATCATCAGCATCGTTACCATCAATTATAATATATAATGCATATTATGAAATTCCCCAATTATATATAAAATTATGATATTGTGGACGTCATATGGGCCGAATTGCCATTGTGCTCTTTTCTTTTATGTACTTGTGTTATTGTTCAACTGTTTATTGTTGAGAATCTCATAGAAGATTGCCATTTATTATAATTGTCAAATGAGTTTCCTCGTAAAATAAAGTATTTATTATTATTATGTCAGTCAGTTGTCAGTACCTCTCTTCATATGTTATCATTTTACTACTACTTGTATATTATAGTCTATATAGTTGATCATAGTAGTTCACGTATTTTATGTCGGCACGGTGACCGCGTGAATTACGCTCTAGTCTACTGATCGTGAAGTCCCTGGTTCGATTCTCGGCTGGGGCCCTTGTTCTGAAACGTTTTTCAGTGACCCCAGATGAACTGGTTAGCAACCCAGATGTGTGAAGGTACAGTACACCTGGAACGTTAAAGAACCTAGGAGTCTTTGTATCACACAACAGTCTCTCAGTCTATCTTCTAAGTTGGCCACAAACCGAATAACCTCGCACTCACTATATCATAGTAGAAAACAAACACGTGCATGTACATGTCATGATAGGAGATCCTTAGGGCCTATAGTAGGCACTAAGTGTCAGCAGGCACCCAAATGCATCTTATATTAGCTTATTGACCAAAACTAATTATTGTTCCCATACACCCACTACAGTATATGTAGTCACAATAGCTATTACGTTTCATTTAAAGTGCACATTCATGAAATAACTTAAACACCTTACAAAATAATATGTACAAAATCCAAACAATACCATGGCCTTAACATGTAGCATTTGAATGAAATATAACAAAGAAGACTACAATTTCTTGATATATGATAGCTGTGTCGTATTATGTAATTATAAATGTGTACTGGGGCATGTTAGTTAGAAAATGAACAAAAATTTTTTTTACTTGATTGTGCATGGGTAATTATGTGTGCACACTACGTTAATATTTTTGTTCGTGGTTTAGAATAAATAATCGACAATGAAGCATTAATATCTTCATTTCTAAGCAATATTTTATTCATATATGGCGTCCGGTTGACCTAACCAGATTTCCTGGACTGTATCTTAACCAGTACTATCTAACCCTTCCACAAGAACATCATATAAACCTAATCACTGTATGACTTATTGGGCGACTATAAAATTCCACTTGCATGACTTATTGCAAGCAAATGCATCTGTTATTTTCGATCATTGTACGACTTATTACGATGTTGACTCGTTTATACACTACAAGGAACCATAAAGTTTTCCTCATACGGGGAAAATCGACATTTGTTTTCAAATTTATATAGCAGGGTAAGACCTGCCGCGACAGGGACTCGAACCAAGGTCGCCGGATTACAAAACCACGCATTAGCCACTGGACCACGTTGCGGAATCACTATATATTTAAAAAATGGTAAATAAATAATTGTCAAATTGTTTGAAGGTATTGGTCTAATGGTCTCACCTGTGATCAATGGTCATACAAGTTGAACAAGCTACAACGTCATGGTTACCACAGTACATGTCAACTACCTTAGTCGGATGTTTTCGGCACCTCTCTGTAGGTAAGCTTGGTAGCTTATTCGGTTGCTTAGCAGCCACTGCTGAATCTAGACAGGCTTCGGAATCTAATAGAGTATGCCCCATTAGAACCGGAAACGTCGCATGAGTTTCGACACAACCCTGGCAACAATAACTCTGGCATTCTACACAATACTTCACCGCATCCAGTCGTATGTTCTTCCTAGCACAAAATGTACATTTTAAACTAGATTTTTTAATAGTTTCCATGTTCACTACAGTAGCCATTTTTTCTATAATACGTACCCGTTGGCAAATTCAAAATAAACACAAAACTTTATAAACGTCACACTAAAATGCTATTTTACTTCCTGTCAATAACAAACTGAATAATATAATAATTAGCTGTGTTAAACTAGCTCTGCACATAATTCATGTCGATACAACTAATGGTCTAAATTAAAGTATGTACTTGAAATTCTCAAATCTTACATCCTGCACATGGGCATATAGCCTACACTGTCCATACCATTATACGATTACGGTGGCAAAAACATGACATTTTATCGGGGTTTTTTGTATCCATCAACATACGTTTGATGTTAAAGTAAGTCGTGTGAACGAAAATGCTAAATCATGCACACACTGATCGAGGTAACTTCATCAAATTTTAGCCATAGGCATTTGGTTTCAACTCGCCGTAAATTATTGATTTGCACTAGTCAAAGATCGACCGAGTACTGAAGAGAATACCCGGTAGATCTTTGACTAGTGCAAATCAATAAGCGAGTTGTAACCGAATGCCTATGAATTTAGCAATTGGTGTGTATGAAACCTCGCGGTAAATGCGTAATTTACGTAACCCCGAATTTCAAAAGTCACAAAATTTAAAAGCGCAGTTATTAGACGTAAAATGAGGATTTTCAATATTTTATTCTATTCTGCTTCGAAAGTTAAGTTACACGTGTAAATAATTAAAAATATCCACAAAAGTCATGTGCATTACAAATCCTTAGGTAGCGAACTAGAAGTTGATAAGCTAAGAGTATCTCAAAATAAACACCTTTTATAAATTAAACCTGATTCATTCAATATAAACCTGAAAAAAGTATTCTTGAAAGTTAAAATACACGTCATTTCTAAACACCCAATAGTTAGTATATCTTTCCTAAGAACTGTATTATCTCAGTTTAACTCGTGTGTTTGGTCGCGATTAGTTCCATTTTCAGGTCGAGCTCGACTTCCGTTACGCATAGGAAACTTATCCTCTCAACAGACAGGTAACAGTTAACACTGTATTTCGCAGCAAAAACAACATTTTGTATTTACTTGTCTGTTGGTTAAATGATTATTAAAAACATGAGTAAACATGCAAGTAACAACCCGGCGACCAGTACCCCGTGCAAAATTTGTGACTTTCAATACTAGGATTTGTTCAGTTGAAGACGTGTCGTGCAAGAAACAAGATTCCGAAGTAGACAAAACTGGGTCATAACTAGTGTCATCTATTGTTATTTTGGTGTGCCAAATTTCACGACGATGCAATGAGGATTTTTTAGATAAAACAGAAATATATCAAAGGTAGCGTTAGAATTGCCGTTAAGTGTATACAATTACGGTAAATCGAAAGTTACTCGTGCGCACGAGATAATTATGAATAATTTGCACCTATATTGGGGTTCGAACCCATATTGTACGGGGCACCATCGCTTATAGCAATGAGAAATGCGAACACTAACTAGTATACTCACCCATGTCATCTCTGTACCACCTTACCTCTTCGTGGAAAAATTGTTTTTCAATATGAAATTATAAAACTGGGAGAATTTTATCTCTATTTGAGATAACGTCAACCAAACAATACACTTCAGATTACATAATCAAAATTTGTACCCATCGGTGATAAAAAGTTGAGTTTAACAGCAGTTGCGTTTTAACTGTTAATCCTGTGCGTATTGATGCAGTCTATCGCTTTAATGTTATTTTTGCTGAAGTACAGTAGAAAGATAACTAACAATAACTAACGTATGTGGGTTGTCGAAAAATTGCGTAGACTTTTGTAATAACTTTCATCCTATTCATTATAGGAACATATTAGTTTGCGTGGAGTTGAGAGCATATTTATAAAACATGCGCATTAAATTTCAAAGTTCGCAACTGAGTCGAATTCTGAAGGCTTCGGGGAGAGATAGAGATACTGGATGCGGTGCAGGTAAATGCAACGTCACGACGTCGGCTAAACGTTAATCAAGTTTCAAGTTTTATTTTCAAGTCAAGACCCTTTACGGGCATAAGACATTTATAATTACAAACAGTACAAAAACATTATAAACTTTAATGAACAAAATAAAAAAAATATATACAAACAAGTTGCATTAGACCCTGAGAGCATAAGCACGGCAGTATCTTTATTTCCATTATGAAATGACGTTACATAATTGAACGTCTGTGTGACGTCACCGTTACCACAACGTCTGTGACGTATTGATCACTTGGATACGTCGTACCCAAATAGAAATCAACGATGGCGCGAGGAAAGCGTAAAAACACGATCATACAAGTTAAATCGGCTCCTTCAAACAGCTGTGTAGCTATTAAACCTGTGAAACCTTCCAAGGATGTCACTAATCATATTTGTGAACCAGAAACGACACCAGTTGTGGTAAAAGCAGCTCCTAACAATGTGGAAAAGCGAACAGGACACATCAACATCTCATCTACCGTAGCAACCAACGTTGCACTGGCTGATACTGTTGCGAGAACGCGACATTTTGCTCCTCGTCATCAAAATAAGAAGAAAAAGATCGAGGATGCATTCATTGAAATTGAACTGAAGATCACAGAACCAACAGATAACGTTGCTAGAACAGAATTACTGACTGATGGTGTGGAATATGAAGAAGAACGAAAGAAGGAGACTTATAAGAATGTAAGCATTTTACAAATTGTACGTCTATTATTTACATGATGTAGGCAAATGACACTGATTTATTGATACATTTTCATCTGATTTTTTGTTTCGTTAAAATGAGAAGGTGAACGCATTTGTTTTATGTATACGTCAAATACATTTCAGTATAAACACCACACTGATGAAGGCAATATTTTGCCGAAATGTGATTGTGATAAATAATTAAAAATACTTAATGAAGTTACTACCTTCATCTTCAATTGGACTGTATAAAGCTCGGGCAAAGCTATAAGTATACATACTTATGCGTAACAACTAAAAACTGCCACATATTCGCTCCTTAAAACTGTTAAAGCTATGTACAGTAGGTGTAGCCAAATATACCAGGGTTGGATTAGTGTCTGGAAGCGCTCCAGTGCGTTAGCTGTAGCGACCTTTGTTGGGAGCAGGTTCCAGTCCCTAACTATCCTGTGTATAAACGAAATTCATGAAGTAGAATCATGTTATGATGTCGCTCCTGGAAAAACGTCAAACGCCCTCTTGTTCGTGAATCTCCTGGTTTCAGAAGCTGGCTTGACTAAATTTCCACTATTCTGCAACCTCATTGTCTCCAACGGCATGTCAGACATGCCCACACTAGCATTTTCGTGGCTTGTCTAGTTTTTTTAGTCGAATAGTCGTTGGCGACATACCTTTATGCTCGCCTTTGTACTTGTTCAAGGGCTCTGATGTTGTTATGGATAGTGGTGTCCATACTGCAGCAGTGTACTCCATTGTGGGCCTGGCTATTGTTTTGTAGGCGACCGCATTGACTTCTGGAGTCCACTCCCACAGGTTACGTCGTAGGAATCCCACAGTCTGGTTGCCCTGGTTAACAATATTGCGAACATTAATGTACCAGCTCCATGTGTCGGCTAGTGTCACCCCTTGGCTCTGACTCGACTGTCTCCAGGTATGGCCATGTAGTTAGTAGGTGGTTTCAATGACCTTGATTATCTTTGGTGTAGTTCTGAGTACTTCAAAGTTTACAGGAAGGAAGCTCTCTTGTTTCTGACACCAGAATGCTTCATCTTCAGAACTAGACGAGTATGTGGCACTTTGTCAAAAACTTCGGCAAAATGTTACAGAATGGCATCTACGACAGGTGTTCAACGACAGGTCATTTTGTCATGCCGTTATTTCGATTACTGAAAGTGAATGTACATATAGTAATGAACAAGTTAGGATAGTATCGTATTCAACTCGTTCATACTAGAACAGAAATGTAATCAGCTTGTTCATACAATTTTCAAATTGCAGAAAAATGAAACCACTGATGTAGAGATTCAAAACGAGGAAATACAAATATCAGGGAACTTAACAAGACAGGAACCAACACAAGAAGATACTCTTGCTACAAAGATTTCACCCAGAAACCACTCTGGTTGTTTCGGCTTTATTTCAACCTGGCTTGCCAAGAGGAAGGAACGAAGACGTGTGAAAAAGAGGAAAGCTATTCAAAGAAGAAAGACAAAATCTAATGAATCATTAGGTATGTATTCCTTAGAACCAGTCCTCAGAGAACAGATAACTGTATCATTGATTAAGAGTTAAACAAAACTGTTTTAGTGGGGGTTTTTTCAAGTTACTGTTAATCAATGATATAGTTACTTGTGCCTCAGGTATATGTTTTCTTCAATACCATTATCGTTTATTTCCGCAATGATTTTACAACCAACCGTTACTGAGTGCGAAATCAGCTGAAATTCAATCACTCAAAGAGACTGCATTATAAGTACTCTGTGGCCTTTATAAAAACGAAGTACATTGGCCTCTCCCGATAGTATAAGTTATTATACGTTGAAATACGGCTCGATATAACTTGTGCTCGATATTTATTACCAATTACGGTGGGTGAGTGCTTTTTAATAATTTCATGCTTGGTTATAATACCTGGTGCTGTAAAATGGCTTGAACAGAATACAAAGTGGTCATGTTCACGTCGTCATGACAGCATCAAAGGTGACGTTAACGTCATATAATTATGTTAGGTAACTTCAAGTTTCTAACAGTACCAATTATAATAACAAAGCTTTATTTCCTTCCACCTTAAAACGGGCATACACTGTTTATTCATTCGTGAATCTTCGATATTCAATGTTATGTCATTTTAAAGGAAACACCAGTACTGTATAATGCTTTTCTGCAATCAGGTGACACACGGATAATATTCTCATGTCACAGTAGAACATCCTCTGTCAGGTGGCAGTCTAGCACTCTACTAGTTGAGCTATGAGTCTGTCAGGTGACAGTCTAGCACTCTACTAGTTGAGCTATGAGTCTGTCAGGTGGCAGTCTAGCACTTTACTAGTTGAGCTATGAGTCTGTCAGGTGACAGTCTAGCACTCTACTAGTTGAGCTATGAGTCTGTCAGGTTGCAGTCTAGCACTTTACTAGTTGAGCTATGAGTCTGTCAGGTGACAGTCTAGCACTCTACTAGTTGAGCTATGAGTCTGTCAGGTGGCAGTCTAGCACTCTACTAGTTGAGCTATGAGTCTGTCAGGTGGCAGTCTAGCACTCTACTAGTTGAGCTATGAGTCTGTCAGGTGGCAGTCTAGCACTCTACTAGTTGAGCTATGAGTCTGTCAGGTGGCATTCTAGCACTCTACTAGTTGAGCTATGAGTCTGTCAGGTGGCAGTCTAGCACTCTACTAGTTGAGCTATGAGTCTGTCAGGTGGCATTCTAGCACTCTACTAATTGAGCTATGAGTCTGTCAGGTGGCAGTCTAGCACTCTACTAGTTGAGCTATGAGTCTGTCAGGTGGCATTCTAGCACTCTACTAGTTGAGCTATGAGTCTGTCAGGTGGCAGTCTAGCACTCTACTAGTTGAGCTATGAGTCTGTCAGGTGGCAGTCTAGCACTCTACTAATTGAGCTATGAGAGGCATGTGATCGTTATATAGATTCTACGTGTTTTAATAACGACTACATACGTATCAAACTTGTATCAAATATGACTACACGTACAACACCTAACAGTTTGAGTTACCATTTCAGTGGTACATGGACAAAGAAGTACGAGAGGTGGTGTTGCATTTACTGTAGAATTGGACAGCCGTCCAATGAGAAAACCCCCTACTCGACAACGCCCAAAACATGTCAGTATAATTTGTTTTCATTAAATCATAATTTCCCTTCTCACATACATTTTTCTTCATCGATATTATAGTCGGGAGTCCATAAGGAGAAAATGTGACGAGCCATGGCATCGGAGAGTAGAATGTGGCATCCATGCTATATGTTATCTTTGATATAAGTGTAATCTGAAACGGCCGGATGCCATCCGTGATTTTGCCTCGTTTTCTCAGAATTAGGTCAAAGGTCAAATGAGTGCATTTGTTATATATCTCACTCAAAATATCATAATATCTCTGTCAGTATTTTGTTAAAATTCATACAAATGGTATCAAAATGAAGCTAATGTACTAGACTATCAATAAAAATAACTTTTTACAAATTCATGCATTTGCATACTCATGAATATTCATGAGAACACCTAAAATTAGCGATATTTTTTATAAAAATTCGAAGTGTATGAACAATATATTGGTTATAATGTCGTCATTTTTGCTATTTGAAAGCCTAAATGATTCATATTTAATTGTGAAATACTAAGCTATTGATATGTTAAATGGTCACTAACCCCCTCGTTTGCTTAAAGTGGGTGGGGGTAAAATGACACATGAACCCAAACTAACACAATAGCGTCAAAAGTATTATAAATAAGTAATATATGTTTGCATTGATTTAAATGGGATTACAAGTAACAACTATTATACTGGTTTTGGAATGTACCAATTTATTTAAAATATGTCAGCATTCGTTTAAGGAGGAATGAGCTATCTACACGTAGGCCTACATATGAGCTGCCAATAGCAATTTCGAGTTTAGTGTGATAAATAAGAACAAATATAAAATTAGGTTCAAATTATGCTATATGAATATAAAAAGATGATGATAATCATACACTTTTACTTGTTCCTTTGTAAAAGCTCAAAATGGGTGGGGACTGGTTGAATTTAAAGCATGAATACTGTTCCATGATATTATATTTCCATACAGTACCACATTGATATTTTCATTCATGCCCTGTTTGAAATAGAAAAAATACATGCATAGAGTTAACGCATGCTTTCATGTTATAACATCTACAGAGTACCGGAAAAAGGCAGGTACCATTGCCCGTCCGTGTGAGCTTTGATCATTAAATACAAGGTACATATACCCCCTTAAGTGCTAAAGACAATAACGTTCTTGGCAATTTTAAACTATGAATCTATATAGAAAATGTCACAAATCATTCATGAAATAATAGTGTATATATATATGTACAAATAAGACAAGCTCCAGTGTCGCTGTTTAGTTTGATATATTGTGAACATTTGCTGTGGATATATTTGCACGTGAATTTACAAACACCGTCTCAGTTCAATGCAAGCAGTATGAAGAATAAGTAGATCACGTCTTGATTTCTGTATTCATTATGGATGCTTCGGCTCGTATCCGTATACAAGTGCCTGGTTGGTAGTTTGCTCTTGCGGTGTGCAGTTCGAGCGCATTACTTTACATCACTGGGGAGCAGTGGCCTAGAAGTAGGGCGCGCTACGGATCGAAATGTCCTGTGTTCAATACCCGTCTGAACTACTGCTCATTTTCTCTGACCAAGAATAACCCACATGCTCCACTCAACTAAGGTGTGAATTAGTTCCTGTGAGAGCGATGTCTGTACATGTTCAATAGTTCTGGCAGCCGCAGATAGATGTTGGATGCACACCCACCAGGAGAGAAATAGTCTCGACAGGGAAACTCGAACGCATGCTTCCTGGGGTAGCCTAATGAACAGGGGAGCTAAAATGTCAAAGGGTGGCTGAACAACTGAACTGCTGGAAGCAGCCCTCGAATATTAGTAACTGAATTTCTTTTTTAACTTCTTAGCGGAAGCATTTCAAGCCTCGTTTTATAGAGCTTTAACAAACAGGGCTGGTATACACAAAGCTACTTAGATATTTTCGTAAGAATAGTTTCACATCCCATCAAAGAGAGGAACCCCACAATGATACGGTGGTCGTTTGGGGACATGTTCTGAGAATTATATGTACAGTAAACAGTTAGGTTTTCTTTAAAGACACAGCTATCATACAGACTTAAATACATGTATTTGAATGTCCCAGATGGTTAATCTATATCTTGCCATCCGATAGTTATTTTAATACCCTTCATACTCTTCTTTAGCAAGTATGCAAAGTAGGTTTGACTACAAATCAACACCAAAGAGACACAAGTCATACTTCAGACCATGTGCTGAAGACTTAGACATTGACCTGGTTGAAAACATTATTACACTTATTAGACAAACATAGCGAACCTTCTTTGATCGGCATTTTATAGATAACGTCAAATTTGGAAAATCTAAATAGTACAACCACACAACTAAGTTGCGAATCAGCGAATCTATCAAGCAAATTTAAGCTAACGTGAAGATACTCATGAACTGTCAAGTTTCTACAATGACTACCTACGACAGATCTGAAAAATATGTTTGCCCAAATATTTTAACATATTATATCTTGGCAAATTCTACCTGAACCATTCAACTATTATCAGAAGTAGGCTTCCGTTGGCTAGGCCAATTCCCCAGAATGCATGTCGGGGCTATGCCAAGGTACACGATGCAAACTTATCAGCGACGAGGAATTACACATTTGTTTATGTCTCTCGATACTCCCGATCTTCTTGCAGAACCTGATCCCAACACCTCCCGAAGTCCTTAATTTCCACCGGGATTAAATCATCAAGGCAGTGGGACAGACGTATAACTTCAGGACCACATAGGGAGTCATCCGTTGTCTACCGATACCCCCACACCGATTCCTCACGATGACCCAAAATGTCTCTTGACTTACCCGAAGTTTCCCTTCAGAATTGCAATTCCCAAGACAGCGAATGTGTCCACAAAATATCACTGGGATGCCTAGCACATAAGTATCCCTGATACTGGTATTTCCGAGTCTTTGGTGTATTCTGAGATGCCTTCTCGGGATATTCCCGACAGGACAGCGCGAATACATGTACATGTACTCGCGTTTTCACAAGATGTCTCAAGATACCCAATAACTTTCACGAAGCTTACCAGAGATGCCGGATACGTACCTTCCCTGAGATACTAGTACATGGGATCCTAGACGCATTCTAAGCTCTTAAATCCATCGGGAGTACATCCCCGAGGAAGAGTAATTGACGCATAACGTCTGGAGCACATCGAGGGTTTTTGCAACGATACCGATATTCCTTGATTATCACGATTCCTCCTGATGTCACAGCTTGACTAATGATCTCCCCGATACTTCCCCTAGACCACGAGCAACCTGTTTACGATGCCTCCCGTATCTCCATCGGGAGTTCATCCCCTAGACAAAGACATACGCAGTTGGACTTGTACATGCTTCAAGCGTCTCAATTGATACCTCCTGGCATTAAGAGACCAAGAACAAGACTGAAAACCGCAAGGCGAAGACAGTACAGTCAGAACCTGAGGAAAAACGGAATTAATGGAGAGAACTGCATGATGAGAAAGTAAGACATCCTTCTCTTGAAGCGCCTAAAGCATGAAACGACCCTCGTATCTTTTGATGGCTTTTGGTATACAAAATGTACTTTGCGTCTTTTCGTTGTCTTTTATACATTCTGGTAGCTTTCTCTTACAACAAGCTCGTTCTGTCTTAGCAACGTCTCTGACCTTTTTCGCAAACTACAGGAAAGTGACTTAGCGAGTATCGACTTTGGTTTTACTCATTAGCAAGATGTAATTGTTTGATTGTGGCATGGGCATACTATTATCAGGACCAGATATAATTCGACGCATCTACCTCGTTTGTTTCCAAGTTGTGTAGTCTCTATTAATGAGCTTATGATTTGTAAAGTCAAAATAGAAAAGTTCAAAATGGTAATTACTCATATGTGCATACAATACCGCCCTAATCATCATTACTAACTACACATTGCTACTGATTAAAATAGCAACAAACTGTATAAACTAAGGCTTTATAAACATTATGAAAGTACGAAAAAGTCAGGGCACGAAAGAAATGAACTGCATTTGGCTAAGAACAACGTTCTCTTGTCTTCCAATATGACTCTATACATGCAACTAAAAGAACCTATGTATACCCGGTAGTTTGTTAACAAATACCAACTTATTAATTAAGAGGTTAATTTACCAGGAGACATTTTACGTTGACGGCACTACATGTTTTCTTTGATTGGAATTGGTATAATTTATATAGCGCAGAGAATTTAACAAGATCCTGACCTTTATGCATGAATATATTACGAGGTGCTTGCGATAAATATATAAATTTCCGCGAGCAAATCGTGCATTATCGGTTCTTTAGATTTGTGTTGGTATTACACCTCTAGCGTCTTTGTGATATTCCCCACTTATGAAAGTTGAGTTGATTATAACGTTTATCCACCGGGATTATAAATAAAGACAATATATCAGTTGTTAAAGTATGCTAATTGAAGGTCGAGAGTCGTGTCAAATTCGCTGGACTATAATAACGTTAAAACCTACTGTGGTTTGCCGATGGTTATAAGAATAAATAATACAGTTCTAAAGGTCATGTACAAACATATCTTGTGTAATGAGACATATGTATTGAATTTGTATAATTATTAGAAGACACTGCTTGTTTATTACTCCGATACAAATCCTTTTTGCCATACATGTTCAATAGATTATCAATATTCATAAATATGCAAATGAGTTAATTTGCATAATATTTAAGTAAGTCAAAATCAAATTCCACAAATAGATCATATTTGGATATAAGGAATATGTTTAATGAATGTTTAATGTTGATTCTGACTGTATTGAGATTTTTACGTTTTGGTTTCAATTTACCCCACCCACCTTTGGCGGTTATTCTCGGTGGAATTAAATTATATTTATCTATAAAAATATACATTTAACGAAAGCTCTATGTCTTCACATGATTTTGGTACAGTTTGGATCTTTAAATATTAGAAATAAGGAAGATATGGTATACATTTGTCAACTATACTAGTAGATTTTTAATGAAAATTTACCATTTTTTGACTTCCTCATTAATATTCATGAGTATGCAAATGTGATAATTTGCATAAACTCATTCCGAATGAAGGACCAATTCATTAGCTTCATTTTGATACCATTTTGACCATTCTACCTGTAGAATTGACCAAGATATGGTGCAATTTCAAGTTGATGTAAGCTATATGCACTTAATTGACCTTTGACCTCTTTATGACCTTCACATAGGGTTTTGCGCGTGGCATCCACCCAAACCATAGACAGCTGGTATTGGG
The DNA here is from genome assembly GCA_947247005.1 of Spisula solida. Taxonomy (NCBI): domain Eukaryota; kingdom Metazoa; phylum Mollusca; class Bivalvia; order Venerida; family Mactridae; genus Spisula; species Spisula solida. Next base: position 58,045,493 of record OX365945.1, read on the forward strand.
CAATTCAAATATGGTATTTTAAGTTATATATTTTATTGAAATTCAACCGCAGATTTGAAATTTTGAGAAAATAGTTCATGTTCGAGTATGCTGACATATATTATAATGCTTTCTACACAGATTCGTTTGTGCACGAAACAGAAGATGGAACGTGCTGAGAATAACAGATTGCGACATATCAATAAGAAAATAGAGGCTGCTCAAGCACATGACATACATGTGTAAGTTATTTTTATAGATGATAACAAGTACGATCGAAGTCATTAGTGTGCATGACTAAACACATTTTTTAAAAAAGTAAAATATTAATGTAAACCAAAACATATCTATGAGGTAGTTACGTACATAGTTTATGGAGAACAATACAGTTTATTTCTGAAGACGACTTTGTTACAAAGTCATTACCTTTTTTTTGTAAATCTAAACTCGAGCATTTTAGTTTTTACTATCAATGTAGTTTAAAAACTGCATTGCTAAGTAGTCAATGCAATCATTTTAATTTACAAACATTCATCCGTGCTGCTGTGTTGCTGTCTGGCATATTAGTACCCTGTCTATTACTTAAAACATGCTGAATGTTTTATTCTATGAAATTCATTCTGACGTACGATGCATTGTTTGATTACTCATTCTGACGTACGATGCTTTCTTTGATACTTATTCTGACGTACGATGCTATGTTTGATAACTCATTCTGACGTACGATGCATTGTTTGACAACTCATTCTGACGTACGATGTTTTGTTTGATAACTCATTCTGTCGTACGATGCTTTCTTTGATACCTCATTCTGACGTACGATGCTTTCTTTGATAACTCATTCTGATGTCGATGTTTGTTTGATAACTCATTCTGACGTACGATGCATTTTTTGATAACTCATTCTGACGTACGATGTTTTGTTTGATAACTCATTCTGACGTACAATGCTTTCTTTGATAACTCATTCTGACGTACGATGTTTTGTCTGATAACTCAATCTGACGTACGATGCATTGTTTATTAACTCATTCTGACGTACGATGCTTTCTTTGATAACTCATTCTGACGTACGATGTTTTGTTTGATAACTCATTCTGACGTACGATGTTTTGTTTGATAACTCATTCTGACGTTCGATGTTTTGTTTGATAACTCATTCTGACGTACGATGCTTTTGTTTGATAACTCATGCTGACGTACGATGCTTTCTTCGATAACCAATTCTGACGTACGATGTTTTGTTTGATAACTCATGCTGACGTACGATGCTATGTTTGATAACTCATTCTGACGTACGATGCTTTTGTTTGATAACCCATTCTGACGTCAATGCTTTGTTTAATAACAGGATGAAGGTTGGTGTAACACGTGATCAGAATGAATATATCTTCAAACTGAAGACCCTACAGAAGATTGAAGCTAAGGCTGAGAAAGCACTACGAGCTACAAGTCAGTTAGAGCATTACTGGTATATGTATAGCATCTATGGACGCGAGGGTCTCATGGTATCTCCGTGCACGTCAACAATGAAGGATGGTGATGACGTGGAATCTGACGTCATAGTTTCACCAGCAGACGGATATTGTACAGACGAAGATCTGTTTGTAGAATGTTCTATTGAGCACGAATTTGTAGATGTTGTCACGTGAATCATTTCTTGGACTGGCTAGCATCAATATTATGTGTCACTGTGGACAACGCTTGGGTCATCTATGGTCGTGTATGTTATACATGTACTTGGAAACACGCACTTTCTTACTGGAAAACTTGTGTTGCTGAATAGATTGTAAGGTTGTTATACAACCTTAAAACGATAACCAAGAGTATCACAATTGTGGTAATGATCGTGTCATTACAAGAATAAGTCTGTAATTCATCGTGGTGTCTAGTCGGTCCAGGATAGTCAGGAAATGTTTTAATTTAATGTACATGTTTGTACATATATAACATATGTATGCATTTATATGTTTCAAGAATAAATCTTTAGAAATGAAATATAACGTTTGCTTATTTATAGCCGGTTTGTTAGTGAACTGGTACTGTAATAAATATACAATACACTATATATGTAGAGTATCCATGTATTGTGAATTATTTAATGTTATATAGAGGATATTACATGAGTGTCTTTTCATATTGAATTTATTAAACGAGTTGAACAAAATAATAAAATGCGAGGCTCTGCCGAGCAATTTATCGATTTTGTTGAACGAGTTATGTTAGCCTTTTCCGACAGAAATATATAATAGCTACTTATTTTCACTATAATAAACGTGCAACTTCATCGACGTCGCCTATACTTTGAGTGACGTCACGTCAAAGCTTTATTACACTAGTGTATTATCAAAAATAAATAATGGCTTTATTACGCTACCACGACGTCAAACATGTGATAAGCGTATGTATGCAGATCTTCATGTATACATTCTGACTTAGACGTCTTAGAACATCAGTTTACCGTGTATAATTCCATGCCTGCCTGGTTGACACATTGTCTGAATAATGTCACTGGGTAGTCTCCATGTAATGGAAATAGCGTCGGTGGAATTCGAATCCCCGAACACATTTCCATCACAAGCAGTCGGCTGACATATTTGTAATAAATAGGATGAGTTTGTTAGTATAACGTCAGTATTTGATGAACAAAACATTCAAGAAGTGTCTATTGATTGCGTTGGAAAAGAGCACAGCCTCTCCAAAGCGACCCACTCTGAGTTCTCTCTCTGACACGCCTTTTTTTGGTAAAATACTATATTGAAACTGTTGCAAGGATTTTAACAGATGTTCGAGTAGACTAGGACTACCCTCTCAGCAAGACTAAGCTATGTAAATTGCAAAGGGTGTTATTATAGCGGATTTAGCTCAGTAGCAACGCACTGGACTGTCAATCCAGGGGTCGTGGGTTCAAACGCCGGCATCGGAACTTGACATTTCTGAAATATTTATAATATTTCCGGCTATATCTGACCGTGTGTAATGCAATGCATCTGGGTAAAGGTGCCAGGAAGCTGTGTATTGGTGCTATACACCGGGCACATTAAAGAACCAGGCTGTCTATTCGATATAAGAGCTAGGCGCACTTCTGCAGCGCCGGACATGCCTGTATTTAATGTATCTTTCTCTCCCTTCAGGGTTTTTCTCTCAGTCTGTCCCTCTGGTCAGAGCATGCTGTATCTGCGCCTGTAGAGGATGTGCACATGTGCCCTTGTGGCTGCAACACTGTAATGTAAAGTGCCTATGAACGTGTGTTCGCATGAAAAAGGCGCTATATAAATCTGGTAAATTTATTTTGTATCGTGCAATAATAGGGAGGTTGTGGAGGGAACGTGCACGAGAACCTGTATATACGTGTAGCTACATGTATACGTCCAGGTTTAACCGTTGCAATTTAAACTTGCTTGTACAATCACGTGACAGTAGTGTTCACGTAGACGTGCACGTAACACGTTCATTTGCAACCTCCCATATATATAACGAATTATTAACGATGTGAAAATCTCTACGTGAAACATTTAGACCATTTATTTCGATATAGAAGTGAATGATACATGCATACACTTAACTATCAGACGATATCATATTACTATGATGTATTGCATGAAACAACACAAAAAATGCATTTCCTTGTTTAGGGACCTGTAATGCATTGAACAAAAAGCAAAGGGAGGCAATCGATGAGAGCTTAACAAACATAACAAAGAAGGCAATAAACTACGACTTTTACACTGATAGACAAAACTATATATCTACATACAGTACCGTACAATAGTATTGATTGTCACAATATAACCAAGTTCTGGTAAAACAACAAGTATCCCCACCAAGTTATCATAAATTCAATTTACGGACGTTATTTCTATTACAAATATGTACTAGAACTAGTTGTCAATACACAATATTTATATGATACCGGGCTCACAAGTCACCCAGACGCGTCTCGTGATGTGTCCATCGGGATGCCGGTTCATGTCCATGTATCAGATCGTGTACTTGCCGGGTAGTCGAATTCAATTCTGGACAAGAGGTGACTGGCGACGTCGGGCTGACACCACCCGGTCAACGGATGGTCACCAACAAATATCTTTGTCACTAAACCAGTAGTCCGATAACGCCAATATGGCAGGCCAATGTCTTTGCGGCATCCTGACCGATTAGCCGAACAATAGGCTACGCCGGCCCATCATCGGACAGCGATCTGATTGGATTCGTGACCCAGGAATAAACTGGAGCCTAATTTACATGTATAGTAGTATGGTATTTGTGTCATACAGCAAAAGTTTTAATGTACAAGTGATAACAAGTGATAACATATTAAATACAATTCAATACATGAAATCATGATATACCGAACACATGTAAGGATAATCTAGAAATGTGCTGACTGATGATTTTTCCATACGCATGTAGTGCTGTAGGGTATTTGGACACAATAAAACATCAAACAAATCTCAAATATAAGACCACCTCAAAATTAAGAACGCACTTTTTTCTAGTCCCTTTTTACTTTTTTTTGTTCTCTAAATAAATCCTAAGGATCAATGAATAAACTTCAGACAAATTCTAGCAAAGTCCTTACAACGATTACGCCTCGTGTTGTTACTTTTTTTGTTCAGCGTGGTGGCAAGGGAATTCACTGTGTCGGAAACTCTCCCAGTCGGAGGTTACGCATCCTCCGTCAGAGTGGTATTAGTCAGGTCTTTTTCCAATTCATTCAACGTTGCTTCTTCTTTGTCAACAATCTCCGCATCAACATAATCATCTGCTGGCTCGGTGTTACTTGAATACGATTCGACCTTAGTATGGCTGTTATATAGTCGACGTAAGAAGTTAAGGTTGTTTGGTTCCAGTATTGTTTCTTTGATGAATCGGTCTGATAAATGAAATATAGAAAATACCGATTTTTAACGATGCTTGGAAATGGTTTGCAAAAAGAAACAGGGTACGGGAGAAGTGTTATGACTGGCCAAGTTTTAAAACTATGGCAAAAATTATGCTGCCTTATCAGATATGCGTTTTAATTATGACTTAGATCAGTGTAGCTATACCAATACCATGTTACTTTGAAATCACTAAAGGCTACAAATCCAAGAATTTTGTCAACATGGGAAAACATAACTAGCTGTGTAAGTATCTTATTTCTATACCGATTTCTATGAAACATACGCCAGTCTAAGGGGGCATGTAAGCTTGTCACGAAATGAAGCTTCCCGCCGTGTGAAACATTGGAAAAGAAGACGACTTGGAACTGTAGTCCGATCGCATACAACCACTCTGAATGTTTCACAAGGTGTTGGGAAAAACGACACAACTGCTGAAAAGATCCTATATTTCGTGGAAATCATATAATTTTCACCTTAGAACGGAGTATGTTTCAGAGAAATCGATGAAAAATAAAATACTTACGGCTATTTTTGTTTTCGAAGCGAAGAAAATTACGTCTTGGATTCGTAGCCTTAAGTGATTTCAAAATCTTGTTACACTGTTAGATGCCATGGCATTGAACCTCGGACTTCACAAATGCTGACTTTGCCAGACGACATTAAGGATATTAGCAAACCTTTTTGTGTTGTAAACGAGCATACGTACCCATAATGTCTTGTGTAGATCCTGCACGTTCACCCGTATAACCATCCGGTAGATACTCATCAGGCAGGTTTTCATGGTCAATATAGTTAAACACAGAGTCATACTCATAACCATGCAGTTGAATCTGAAATATGTAAAATATCATATTAAGTCAGGCAGGGAAGGCAGCACTCAACTTAACCAGCCGAGCACAGGAAACATTAAAAACACACAAGGCACAATGCCCAACAGAACCAAATGAGCACAGAAAACATAAAACACATACAAGGCACAATGCCCAACTAAACAAGTAAAGATCCGCCCAAGTCCAAGCTAGCGAAAAGTAGAATGAATTAGTTTCAGCAATCAAAAAACTGAATGCTCTAGCTGAATGTCCCACTTCAATGGCTTAATACATACGAAAGCATAATAATGTTATATTGAAAATTGAGTAATGCCCCGGCTTCTACTAACGCGGGAGGCATATAGTGATTGTCCTGTCCCGTTGGTCAAAAGTATTTCAGTTAGGCTTCTTCAACACAACAAATATTGTATTGTTTCTGTAAGTGTGTTTAACAAAGGCAATAAATAAAGAAGGGAATATTTAGCAATCATTGTCTAACTATGTTTCCTCTTTGAATAAACTGTAGGCCTACTATGATACTTGGTATTAGCCTGCCGAAAGTATTTGTGCTTCTTCATTTTTCGTGTTCATTTTGAGGGGCTCTCTTTCCGATTTGATCTGTATAACGTTAGTAATTTTACAATTTTGTACAATATGTGTAATCAAGATATTGTAAACTTACCCGGTTTGCAAGTTTGGTTGATAACACAGTTTTCACGAGTCCCAAGAAAAATGCAATCACTCGATTATTGTTGATGTAGTGAACCTGTTTGATTCGTATAGGGTACCCGTTCTAAAAATAAATAAAACATCATATTTTATGCACCATGTTTCATAAATTATGGGAACTACACTAGTCGAATGTTCTAAGTACACACTTTGTAATTTTCATTTAACATGAAAAGTATTAGACCTATCAGTGAATCGAATATACCATTGGAATCAGGAAACTATTGTCTATCAAGTTGAGTTAATCACCATTCTTAAATATAATAACAACATACCAGAAAATGACCATTTAGTTCACTGCTTAAAACAACAAAGTCGCACATCAATATTATGTATGACCACCGTCTGCCCTGATGATAGTCTGACATCCTCTGAGCCATTAAATTGATAATGATGTGTACCAATTGCTGCTGGGGAGTGCATTCCGTTCAAGTAAAGGGTTCGTTGTGAGTTCTTGTACGTTATGGTGTTGCCGTCGTGCTCGGATGCGCCGCCCCAACTTATCCCAGACGTATTATATCGGATTTTGATCCGGGCTACAAGGCGGGCATTAAATCGTGCAACCTAAATAGGAAATTGCATCAAAATCAAATTCCATGTGATGAGAATGTGCTCATATCTTACAAAATACATGATTGATCGAAAATAGTGAGTTTTTGTTAAATTGTAGTAGTAATTCGGATGACAAATGCCTATTGAAAGTTATTTCCATGTTCAACTTCAAATTGCTCCATACAAATAAATGGACTTATTCTGTTGAATTCAACGATTCCACATTATTTCACAATCTTTGAGTGATACAACCATCAGTCAGATGTTGTCATAAACGAGTTTTGACGAATTTAAGGACTAAATGTAAATGACGCCATGTGACGTCTCAATTTTAAATCGAGTCAATATAAAACATGCAGCTTTTTCGAGAATTCAATGCAACGACCATAATAAAAAGTTTGTGCATGTGTTAAGAACCCCAAAACAGCCAATTAATGAATTAAATCTTACCAGTCTTATTAGCATGCCAATATCAAGCATTCATATCGCACTTGCGCACTCCTCAAGCGTCATTTGCGTCAAATGATACGAACTTTTTTTATGGCTTTATGTTTGGCGGTCGAATGTTAATCGTGTATGAAATGATTTAAACACATTTACACACATTTGAGGTGTGGTCAAGAGAAAAATGTGATTTTGTCATTTTCGTCACGCATCAATGATTGTCACGTATATCTTGGTTTTTCTTCTTTTGTATTAAAGACAATCACCAACATATGCTATCTAAACAGTTTTATTGAGTTGAGATGATTATGTTCCTGGTTTATTCTAGTTCTAAAAGTGTGTACTTAGAACATTCGTCAAGTGTATTTCGTCAAAAAACTTACAAAGCATGTTGCAAGCCCACTGAGACTTTTGCACAAATATACAATGAGAAACAACAATATCATTGCATGTCTTTGATATACTAGTTATAGTTTGTCAATGACCAAAGGCATTATTGAGCTGATTGCCAATACATTGGGATTTGTTTGGAATTATCGGGGTGAGGTATGTTTGACCGTGTCGTGTTAAAATGTGTGGTATAATGTTTTGTATTTAAAGACTAGGTATGGAAAGACATTTCCTGTGAACCATGACACGACAGAGTAAAAACAACCAAACGTAAAGTAAAATTCTTAATCATTACCACATTGACCCATCGACCCCTAATGCATAAATCGACAATGTCCTGACACCTGATAAGAGAGGTATGCACATCACATCCATACATGTTATTAGGAACATATCTAGTGCCATCGATACATCTAGCAAGAGAAACGTGCAAGAATGTTACCATAGAGTAAAGGGTTAATACCAACTTGCCAACATACAGACATAAACAAGTTTAAGTTAAGTTACCAGTTATCGAATCCAGCCGTTCAGCCACCCTTTGACGTTCAAATCCCTGGTCATTGGGCTACCAAAGGAAACCTGCGTTCGAGTCCCCTAGTCTCCAAGGGGTGTATGCAGCCAAAATAGAGATACGGTACCCAGAGAAATTATGCCAATGCTTCCTACAGACATGGTTCTCGTCCTATATGTTCATGAATGCCTTGTTATGCCTGGGACAGTATTTATCCATTAAGTAAATGTCTTTAAATGTTGGCCGAGGGTTAATGGACGATATTGGCAGGAAATGTTACCAAGCAATATAGATTCGAACCCCACAATAGCTGGCCAACTTTTTATTATAATTATACTACATGTATGTCATGTAGTGTCTAGTTTTAAATCATTAATCTACACATTGCCCAAATATATAACCAATAAGGCTTACCTGCATTACGACAAACTGTTTACGACAATTGTTGAAGCCGAAAAACGTGATATGTTTCATGGCAACGTCCTTGGCGTCCATAAGAAACGTGACGCCGTTCACCATAACCTGTTCATCCAGGAAGCACAATGTATCAAATATAACCGTGATTGCTCGGAACCATTCGTTGAATGTGTAAGACTCTCCTGTCACGTCCAGCTGATCTAAAATAGTCAAACATGTGTTATATTCCAACTGTGTGTAGTGAAAACAAATCAACAACTAACTAGGTCATCGAACCTTCTTTTATCATAACCTAAAAGTTGAATTCTTGTCCATAAGTTGATTTAAGTCTCTGTTTTCCTAAACTGACATTATAACGAATACTACATTATAATGTAACTTGTTTTGTCTTTGCAATACACCATTTCATCACCGGACTAAGTTTCCTCAATATTAGTCACGTATATAAGACTTAAGAGCATTTTTCCGCAAAAATGTTTAACACAATTCCTAAAACTTGAACTATATTTAGTGTACTCTTGAAAAGACGATGTACTACGCACAAGTCGTTATTTGTTATGTGACTATATTGACTTATAAGTTACGTTGGATGGTGCCTTGTGTGGGACAAAATGGTCAGGTACAGCACTCGTGGTAGTTATACCAGTCAGCATAGGATATCTCCTTTGTTTTCCGTAAGGCCATACCAAATCGTTTATCCGTTTAGCGTCCACCCTAAGTTCAAAAACCTATCAAACTATCCTGCTTGAAAAAAGTCATACCGACTTCTATCCTCATCATTATATGGCTAACAAATATAGCTTCCATGCATTTTCAATCATAAAAACTCACTGAAATAACTGAAAACGTGTTTGTGTGAAATTACACACAATATTTACCAGTCTCAATGAATAAGAGGGAAGGATATGATAATATAGTAAATATTTATAACTAAAAAATTGTTTTTTTTCCTTCTCAAGACGCCCAAACCTGTCAATCCGCGGACGCTAAACCAAGAAACCGTTTGGTTTGGCCTAAGGCATAACGCAATCATTGACTTAACTTCAGCTATACGGTAAAATGTAGGAACAAATCAATGTTTAATAATGGTAATTATAGCTTCGTCTTTCAGCTTCGTAGGAACAAAACACCTTAGACCAATGCGATGAGCGTTAAATCTGCCAACCACACCAAGTAAATGTGATTGGTAACTTAATCACTTCGTACCATCGGTTTAATAATGGGAAGATAGCCGGTTTGTGTTCCGTTGACATATGATACCATATAACTTAAATAATGTGCTACATTTTAACGTTTATCACACACCCTGTCTATCATATCAAATCAATGACCTTTTATCTCAAAACAACTACTTATATTTTTTCTACTGAGTACCTAATACATGTGCGATGCCGCAGATCATGAAATTAATGTTACTTTTAAGAAATTTTCTAATTCAAAAAAAAGAAAATATATTTACTCCACTGTGCAAGAATCACTTTCCTTCCTTCGTGGTCATATCCAGGCAGAGGGATGTAAACAGCACTGAAACACAAAATATAATGCACTTATCAATTTTTCCCACAGAGGGGGGTGCACGGGGAATTAGACATAAAGACTTTCCCGATTTACGGGAATTTAGTAAACCCTGTCGTCACATGGAGCGGGAATTAGAATTGACTGGTATTTATGGACCGGGGACACCCCAAGGAATTAGACTGCACATGGGAGGGGAATTAGACAACCAATTTCCAAAAATGTCTAATTCCCATATATAATTGCTCATTGACATGGGTAAAAGTCAATTGCCACATACATGTACATGTACATGAGAATAAACAAATGGTGCCATACTAGTAACTCATCTGGTAAATTATTTGGAAGCACACAACTTGATCAAAGGACAGGCGTTAGAACTTCCGAAAACCTTTACTCTACTGTTCCAACCTTGAGCAATGCCTTACACAGTTCAAAAAGATTATAAGTCAGACAGGGAAGGCAGCACTCAACTTAACCAGCTGAGCACAGAAAACATTAAAAACACACAAAGCACAATGCCCAACTGAATCAGCCGAGTTTATTCAAGTTTATTCAATTAGTGAAATTATTATTGTTAAAACTATTTTGGTTTCCAGTCAATTGTGGAATCACTATATATATAACTATTATGTTTTTCACTATGAGTGCCGCACGGATCTAGGACAGTCGTAGGAGCGTCTTGCAAGCTCCACACGACTAAATTGCTTGCAAAGTCCGTAGAGAAACGCGCTATTTCATATTTCGAAAATCGTACGAGACCCGTACCAGCTGTGCCCAGGCGCAACGATTGTAGTAGGACCACTAGGAGCCTAACATTCGACGACTCGGACGAATTCTTAAAAAATCTAGAACCTTTACACTTAAATATCATCTTATTGAATTGGATGTCGGCCATCTTGGGCGCCATTTTTGAAAATTTGCAATTGATGCGAGCAGTCTGATTATCTCCAATCTGTTCCTAATATTTTTATATAATACTCTTGCTGCTTCATTTGGAGTCCGTCTTAAATGTTGAAATTGTGGCTTTGTTGCTATACGGGCAAGATACGAGTTTTGTGAAACAGACTTAACAGGAAAGCAAGTCAGAAGTTGTTAGCGTCAAGTGAATGAATATGTTAGTAAGGTATGCACCACAAGTTATTCGCATTACGTAAATAATTACTAAATATGTTTAGAATTTCATCATACATATGCTATTTGTGTTTCTTTTCGATCATATGGTATCTAATTACTCGAATGACTTGTTAAGTAGACGAGTATAATATTATTCTTTATTAAAGACTCATCAATGTACATATAAATACAATTATTATTACTTTTGCACTTATTAGAAAATGAGTGTAAGAAAACATATCTACATTTGATCAGATCATATGTAGTCTGATTAACTGAGGTGTTTTAGGTGAGAAATAAGAAGAGAATATACAATTAATTAAGACACATTGACATTATCTACATGATAAAAAGTAATTTGTGTATCTAAAAATAATTCAAGACATGTGCTTACACATGTACAAATTTATATAAAATATGTACACCTATTATTATTACTATTATTTAGTCGATGATTGTATAACCAATTTAACATAGGTGTGGCATCACTATGTTCACACATTGTAGTTATATAAAACAAGACAATAGTGTCAGAAACATCGGGTTTCTTGAATTATATAACCCAAGGCAATGGTGTCAGAAACACCAGGTTTCTTGAAATTCTATAAACCGTGATAATATTGGCGACAACATCAGCCGTTCCTTGGAATTATTTACTAGCAACAGACAAGTTCTCAACACGTGGATGACAAGACCGTAGTCAAGGTCACGGACGAACATAATCATTCCGACACCATATACCAGTGTTTGAGTCCGGATTACCGGGATGAACTGCATAATTCCATGCTCAAACCAGGCGGGCTGGATGTAAAAGGGCCAATCACAGCAAATTAATGTCCGATCACGTCCTCAAAATATCGACGAAACGGACCGTTCAGGTTTGACTAGAGCGTATTTTGGCCTATCAAGTTTTACTGAGTCTGAAAGAGGAGATAATGAGGATATTCTTTCACTGTTCACTATAGTTGATGTGCACACATACTGCCAATTGACATCCGACCAAAAAACGTCAACAAATGTCCTAGTACAGTGGAAGTGCGAAAGTTCAGTTCGTAGTACTTTGACCTCGTTTTTAGTACGTTCAACTCGTTTTAGTACGTTGCCATTCCGGAAATATTAGACATGCGAATGGTTAGTACTACATGATTTATATGCTCTTGAAATAAAACAATATACATGTACTCCAGACAGGTAAATTAATTTAAATCGGAACAGCTGCAAGCCTGTGCAAGGAATATGTGTCTCATTAAATCATACTGAAAATGTGAAATAAATTCTAAGAAATTCATAAAATAATAAATTATAAATTCGGTAAATATACAAAATAGTGTGAGCTGTGTTTTGTTGGGTTACTTCTGGAGGGTTCTCCAAAGGCGAGTATTATGGTCGCTGTTCCTTTATAGCTTGTACCTCAACATCGAAGGGTTGACTCCGATACGACACATTGTAGGAACACCTTCACATACAAGTGATGATTGAAAGAAACAAAGACACCTGGAACTTACTTCCGGCTGCGCAGAATATTCAACACTTCCGGTGACGCTGGATCTACGTCATTCATGAGATGCATTATAGCTTTACGTCTGGAGTACCAGTAGTTCTCTATCCTCTGTCGAGTGGCCTTCTGCTCAAACTTCGAAGCTCGTAGGAAGGCAAGAATGTAGTTAGTATCTGCAAAATAAGTTGGCGCATTACTGTAAATTGAACTAAATTCATAAATATTCGCGATTGTTAAATTTTCGCTATATTCGCAATAATTTCGCGGTGGACATGGGCAATCGTAATGTAGCGCATAAAGTAGTTTTTTCTAGAGTTCGAGATTCCCGAACATCTAATGAAAACGCTTAAAATAAAATTTATTGAGCATGTAAATATCGCGAAAACACATCAACACACAATAAACAAACATTACCAAACGAAACTGACTCCCAAAAAAGTCATTTGGCATAAATAGCAATATTTTTATTTTTTACCCCACCCACCTATTTTGTAATGTAATATTTTTCTCAGAATGGAAACCGTCATTTCGATAATAATTTTCTAATTTTATTGCATAATACTTATCCAAACTGTTCAATTTGATTTATTTTAGATTATTTTTACACATTTTTACATTTATAAGGCACATAACGTACTATGACAAATGACGCATGCGCATTAAACCGATCCAGCATCCTTAAATTGTTTAAACCAATACATTATTATGGTTATTGTGCTGGATTTGTTCGGTTCTTAGTTACTGGTTCCTTATGAATAACTGAAAACTTGCTGAGAAATGTCTTTTGACCCGAATAAATAAACACACAATAAAATAATTATTTCCTTACGATTATCTTCCAATAAGGATTGGTTACTTTGAAGTACCCCACAAACAGTTGCCATGGTAACTGTCAAAATCACAGGACATTACCACGTCATATGACTGTACAAGCGACGAGGAAATATTGAAGAATTTCGCTAATGTACAAATTCGCTTACATTTCCACTAGCATAAAGTTCGGCATATAAAGAACGCTATAATTATATTGATGTAAAGGCACTTTTATGCTCCTGTGACTGAATTCAAGTGCTAATGTACGTACGAAACTTTGTGATGTTCTCGTTTATTAAACCAAAATGTTGTAAATTATAGTTTGACATTCTCGTTTAATCTCTAATTCCGGTCTGTGTACAGAAGTCAGGTTTCCGACTGCTTGAACCCACAGGTAAATGTACCATTAATAAAAAGTAAAAAAAGATATGAAATATAAGACAACAATTTTTTTATAAAATATGTTTTTACTCTTTATCAACGATACAGTATCTGTGCTTGAACCCACTATTGGTCAGAGCAACGATTGAACTTGTATACATAATACAATGAGTTTTACAAACCTGTCAATGTCGGTACTTGATCCTGCTCGTGTTCAATCCATTGCACGAGATCATGCGTTTCCTCGTGTCTGGACATATTCGTCTCGTGCAGTTCATCTTCTGCTTTCTCACGTAAATGTTTGTCTTGTAGAACGCCACTCAATATTGATCTGGTACTAAATAAATAAATCAAAACAATAGAAAACATGTGGAATTAGCAGACGACACTTCATGATGCAAGGTACTGTACATGCAGTTGCAGTGGTTCAAATCAATACCGTCTGCTGTTTGCACCGAAGGGTTGTCCAAAAAGTACGCGGACAACAGCATTGTAGTAAAAAGCAATGAAAATAGGACAGGGGAGGCAGCCCTAAACTGAAACAATCACTATCAATGAACAGAATAATGTTAAAAGGTTGGCTGGGGTTTTACACAATTCAAAAACTGTAAATCATTATTGTTCGTGGGATTTGAATTATCGTTGATTTCGTATTACACTCGACCACGAAATCAAATGCCACGATTAATCGATCTCTTAAATATCGAACATGGGTTTATCCTTCCAATTTTTGTAATCCACGAATTTACGATCCCACAAAAATGCATTTTTTATCAAAATCCACGAAAATTAATACCCAGGAAAATGTGTGATTTTACAGTAATAAAAATGTATGTACGAGTATAGTTATGTTTTTTCTGGTATTTCATTACATTAGACTTAATAATATATCCGTACATAACATAAATGCTGAACAACACAAATTTAGAATTATGACAAATGACAGCAGTATTAGTTGTTTAATGATGAAGAAGTCCGCTTGTCAACAGTATTTCAGTCATATGGAGACTACCCGGTCAATTTATCCTGGTACCGGGAGAAGCAGCAGTTATCTATAATTTACTACGCTGAGCGTCAAACTGGCGAAATGTACCATTACCATTTTAACGACCCTGGTATGTCACGGACTGGGATCGAACCCAATACTTCTCACACTCAAAGCGGGTGCTCTACCACTCGGCTATCGAGGCGGACGGTGACAGTTATATGGGTGTACAGACATTTTCACTGCGATAGTATCAGAATTTGATGATATATTATCCAAACAAAGGCATACAACAGTACGAATTTCTCCCAAATGTCGCAAACAGACGAATGGTTATGACATAAAATACAAGTGTATTACATAAATGTGACGTAGAAAAACACACACATTTGAGTCGAATGATAAACTTTGGCAGGATTCAAACCGTCAAGTTACGACAACATATTATTTTGACACAGTACAATCTTTGATTAATCGATCTGCAACATTTCATCTCTATTGTTCAAACAGTGTTTTCACAATCATAGTTTGAAGTGAATTGGTCGTAAATAAAAAATCACAAGTTCAAAAGTTTTGCTGTAGTAACTTGTTTGAATCATGCTAAAAATTTAAAAAATGAATGCGTTCAAGTTCAAATGTACCCAGTGTATATTATTTCTATTAGAATGACTTAATCGTGAACCCTATTTTATACATTTGTTTGATAAAGTTGTGTTTTATGTCTTTTAAAATAAAAAACGCTAAAAACGATTAAAAGTAATAGTTGCAATTCACACGTACAATTACGACAACTGTGGTCATAACCATCTCCATGTTGGTTTCTATGATATATATAATATTGTGAAGGTTATTGCACTGTCACCAAATGTTTCAGGAGCAGACGATATATGCATGTACATAATCCGTGTTACAGTGTCATTTAAATCTCGCTAAACCCAGCAGCACGAGAGCAATTTTAGCTTTATTCAAATGAGTGTGAAATAACCGTTTAAGATGAATATTGTCGTGTCCGTAGTCAGTAATATACATTGAGGATATGCTCTATCCGACCAGCTATACTTTCTAGGGTTTCATAACAGTTTAGCCATCAATTTTCTTGACACTTCGTCCATGTTATTTTACATAAGTCGTTATTATAAGTTTCTAGTACATTCCTAAACAATCCGTTAAATAACGTTGGAGATACAGACGATCGATTGAAACAATCTAAAAACTAGAAGTCACAGTTTTGATTTGTGAATTATTTCTCAGTTTTTTTAAAAAGGGTTACCATAGCAACGGAGTACGTTATTTCAACATAATTCATGTGAAATTTTATATCTTATATATAGTACTACATTGGTAAATAACTTTAAATTTAATGAACAGATATTTACTTTTGTCTTATTTAGAGCTTTTTGAAACCTAGTTACATAAAATCGTAATACTCAAATAATGTCAAAATAGCAGATTTTCCTCGATACTCGCTCATAATAATTACATGTATAAATATTGAGAAAATACAGGGTTATTCATAATATCTGTCACAGTTTCAAACTATTATAACTTTTCGTTCCTGTACACGATATGTATGTATCATATATCATTTGAAAGCTGATATGATGAAGTTTTATCTGATTTAAACGACAGTAATCATGTTGACATCATGGCGTCATAAACGATGTCATAAACAGATGTGCAATTTCCAAGACGTCGTTTTCAAAGCATAATTAATTAAATGCAGCATAATTTTGATCAGCTCTGGTTTGAAAGCCATTCTCCTATAATGTAACCATCGTAGCAAGGCAAAAATAGCATCCTGGTTATGATAAACTATTTAGTTCAACGGCACACTGGCTTATTGAATGGTTTTAGTAAATTGTATCTATAGAAGATGGCAATATTTAAGTCACATTAAAATAAGCATTGACGTCACCATCGGTCATATAGACGTCACATTGAAAATATGGCATAAATTTCAATTCTACATCCATGAAAGTATGTAATATTGTTTATCAAATAAAACTTTAATGTATTTGTGTTTCGGATGTGCAAACTACTTGTGGTTATAATAAAAAATATCAAAACTGTTTCATTTGAAAAGTGTGACATATTATGAACCACCCTGTACAAAATAATAATACATAAAACAGCCGCTTTTCAAGACAGCAAGCTAGAGTTCTTTAATAAAGCTGTCGAAAATAAAATAAAAATACCACAAGTATTAGATGGAAAACATAAAAAAAGTATCAACAAATGTAACCTGAATAAGGGAAACGTGGTCAATTTACATTTGGTGTTGAAATTATTATTTAATAGGTGGAAGATTTAAACATACGAAAGGTTCCGCCCTTATTTTCACGCCAACACGATATTAAGTGAAATACTGGTTTCTCTTTTGAAGCTCGTAAAGCAACTTGTGTGTGAAGGTAACATTACCTGCAACTAAAATATTCATGCAGCAGGTTAAAGTTAGAACCCAAATCATAGTATGTATATAGGATACACTTAGATAGTGACGTAACGACCCAAAAGCGTAACACAAAACGCGTAACGTCAAAATTTTGCAAAATTCTGTAGTTTGTACACGGTATGAGGGGTCACCTAAATGCCATAATTTCACACCAGGCATATTTCTAGTTCATGTTATATTTTTAATACATAACATATTAACATTAAATCATATTTCAAATGTAATACAAACACTATAAAAGTATATATTATTCGCTTTAATAACACCTAAATATCAGAGTGTTTTTTTTTCTTTCAAATGGCGTCAATTTTTTTAAGGTGGGACAATTTTAAGTACTCGCTCCTCTGTATATAGAAATGTTATTATTGCAGGCATTTAAAGACAATACCCTTATTTTACACAGGAAGATAAGCGAAATTGATAAAAACATTAAAATACAAAAAGCAAAAATGGAAAAGTGTTTATTTTTGTATATTAAAATACTTGGGGTATTTTTTAGTTAATTTGTTTAACGTGGGACAATTTTAAGTACTCGTATTCCGGTCACAACAAACAAAGCAAATGCTTATATTTTGTTTATTATTACTTATACAGATTCATTGAAGAAAGCGAACGAAACGTATCTAACAATCATTGAAGTTTATGTGATAATAAATTTTTGTCATCATTTTAAGGCTCAACATGTCTTTTTTTTTTAGCTGTTTTTAGGGGAAAATTACATAACACGCTAGCTCCGGAAAACACATCCATCTTGTTTATAAACGTATGCACAACCATCAAAATTACACCACTAACGTATTCACGTTCTAAGACAACGCATGCAAAATTTGTTGAATTTTCAGTTCTGCTAAATATAATAATTTAATATAAAGTACTGCGTCTTTAAAATAAATGTTACTGCATAATTATTGCATACGCTTTTCGGCATTTTTTACACACAGTTGGTGTGTTTTAACATATTAATGTTATTAAACTATAAATCTTTTAATAATTTATTAAAGCATTATTATTTCTGTGTATTTTGATACTTTTGTGACGAAATTAGGATGAATAGTAATTAAATACTTCACATTTTTAATTATCACACCAACGAATTTTAGCATGGGTCGCAACTTTTGGCGTTACGTCAGTACACTAGGATAATTTGAGACCACGTGACTTTGACCAAAATCAACAAATGAGGGTCTAGGCTCGATTGTGAAACAAGTTTTTCCAACTTATATTTACCACTCTCGACACCTCATTCCTGATGTTATCCATCGCCACGAGGGTATGAGAGAAGAGAAGCCAGTTTCCCCCTACCAAGGGAATTTCTGGTACCATTTTTATTTCGCCTTTGGTATGTCGCGGCCTGGGATCGAACCCGCGTCACTCCCACACTCGAAGCGGACGGTGATATTTAAAATAGATCAAGGAAAAATTGAACAACCAAAAGTGTGAATGGAACGAAGTTGTGAGTATCAATCGGAACAGCCAAATCTATTAATTGTTAAGTGTCAGGCTTCGAAAAAAATCAGTACATTACCTAAAGCATACAAGGACAGACAAAGTCCCTGACGCAGTAAATGTTACTGTAGAATGATTATTGGAAAACCTCTGTCACCTCTGACGTGACAATATTTTTTTATTAAGAAAGTTTTGGTAAAAGAATAGACATAAAAAGAAATGTTCATGTCACTATATTCCGGTCAGGGTAAAAATCCAGTGACGCAGTGGTCGAATCCACTCTTTAAGGTTTATAACCAATTATAAAGGCGTATACTGTACAGACAACTATAATTTCAATGCTAAACTGACATAGTATATTCGCTCTACCTGTTTAGACAATGACTATTATATTTTGCGTACACATAAACTGCAACGTCACTGTCACAATATCCTAACTGGACTGTACCCACATTATATTGGTCGGATAAGGTTCACGAATGGCTTTATTTGGCAGTGTGTTTATCTCATTTGCATGTTCCCATAAAAGGGTCCTATATTTCTAATAAAACTTTACAATGCCTATCAAAAAATCAAGCATGTACATACTAATTCTTCTCGTATTCTGCAGACAAATCCACGGAAAATTCATACATGTATATCATATTTATCAACAAAATACCATTTCATTTTTAGCCATTGTTCATGACAATCCACGACATAAAATCTTCCCGAAAATTAATGATAACATTTATGCTACACCTTCAGTCTGCACATACATTTTGTTATGTAGAACACTGGTTATGTAAAAATTAAAGTGTAGCATGACTGCAAATATGATTTTTGTAAGATTCAAGTTACGTCATGCACTATCTTGAAAATGGCTAAAACTGCCATTTTTGCTGAGATCCATATAAGGATAATTATTGTTATGGTTACTGTTCCAACTTAACATTAAAATTTACATACACCAACAATATTTTTACATGCACATTTTGCTGAGCTGATATGCAGCCGTTTTCGTTTTGTGCGTTATTAGATATTTCTAATTTCTCATTATCATAATTGAAACCGTTAATTAATAAGTCGTGCACCTTCGTAAAATAAATGTAATATTATTTGTATTTATTGTTAAACCATGTTTATGCCTTATCTATCATGTCTGTTATTTCTCTTTTTGTTATTTGTGTTTTCCAATCAAAAATCAAGCTTTTGTTTTGTTACACTTGTAAATGTATTTAAATATGATTTCATGCTAGAAATGGCCCACAATTGAAAATAAAAGTACTATTTTCCATTCTATTCGTGTTGTGTTTCATTAATTCTAGCCATCAACTTAAACCATCTAGCGCACATCTAAATTTATTCGATAGAACCACGAGAAGTGCAGACTAGTTATTCAAAGCAGAAGGCAATATGATTTACTGTCACCGCAGCTATTGTGCTATTATATTACAACTAAATAAAATAAAGAAAATAAGGGACTTACCACGGCATGGCTATGCTGAACCATTAAAGTATCCCCAAACAGAAATCCTGTCTATATAGTATAACTTTTATAGAACCGATAATCGATAATCCAGACTGCTAGTATAATGTCAAGGCGAAACCAAATAATTAGCAAGTACCGAGTGTTGTTGTGTTGTGATGTAACAACATGTCACACACAGTCATAATATTCTGTACCGTTCCAATATTCCCTTCTGTCAGAGTGGTTAAGTAATGCCGTGTTCAATTCTAGACCGGGTCACATGGTCAATAGTGAAACTATTTTAAGTATTTCCCACCTAACACGAGCCTGACAAACCCAGAGATTGGCGCAGTACACTGAGCGCGATAAACATGTTTGAGGACCAAATACTCTATTCGGCAGTTTCGCACCCGGATGCCTTGTATCACACAAAGTCATTGGCCAATCTGACAGGGGGAAGCCTGAATGACCACGCACTTACGGTAGTCACAGTTTCAGTCGAACACAAACAAACTACGTCGTGTATTCAGGCTGTGCATTTTCTAATTTCCACCATGCATTTCAATGTTATTCATTTTTGTTCAGTTGTATGGTTTTATGTCACATACACACAAGGGCCCTGACGCATGATATCGAAAATAAAATATTGATAAAGTACATGACTGTATAAGCCGAGTTCGGTTGAATAGACACATACATACTGCACACGTGTACATGTTTTACATGCATTTGTTACATACTTTCAATATACTATATAGTATTACATCTTTTTGATGAATGCCATTATCTAGAACACTAAGGTCGTCATACAAGTCGTTACTTAGAATATGATATTATTCTAACAAACCTTGCAAGAGATTCGCAATCGTAAAGCATCGGCAATAAATATACAAATAATGTCCATTATATAATTATGTCCAATCCATGTTTGAGTACTAATATAGAGGATATTACATAAGTGTCTTTTCATATTGAAATTATTAAACGAGTTTAATAAAATAATAAAATGCGAGGCTCTGTCGAGCATTTTATCGATTTTATTCAACGAGTTTAATAAATCCAATGTGGAAAGTCATAAATGTAATGTTCTTTTTATCATATGTTAGCCATTTCCAGCATTTCTAGCCGAAACATCAAATAGCTACTTATTTTCACTATAATGAACGCGCAACTTTGACGACGTCGCCTTTACTTTGAGTGACGTCACGTCAAAGCTTTATTACACTAGTGTATTATCAAAAATAAATAATAGCTTTATTACGCTGTCGTGACGTCAAACATGTGATAAATAATGGTATGCATGTGTATGTGCACCTAATTACTGAAATTGTAATAAGACGGAACTTAAGGTATAGAAGTGTTCGGTGCCTGTGTATTCATTTTTTATTACACAATTCACATTTTAAACAGAATTATCAATTGGTGAAAAAGACATCTGCTTACAAGGCCAATGACGAATAGATATTACAAATGTACATGTATGACACCAACACATATTAGCTACCGTAAAATATTCGTTAACAACAATAAGACACTGTGTCTGTGTTACCATACCGAAAATGTCAACAATATTTCAGGATAATCTTTTTGTTGTGGCTACATGTATTTCTTTCAGCAGATTGGATTTTCGGTCTTCCCATCTAGACAATAGGCTTACATCGACCATACGAGTAAATATTTTCTTCCTGGAACTATTGATAACGCGATCTACCAGTAGAACACTCCACAGCACCAGACAAGTAACTCGGCATAATGTTTGCTTAATAACGTACATCAATGTCTAAAACGACTAGATCTAGCGGTATTGTTTTCATTTTTTGTAGCAAGTTTTGTTTGCCGAATGTCGTCTGATTCTTATAAGAAATTAGTCTGTTCCACTGACCTGAAAACGCTTGGAAAAGTCTAAAAAATACAGTCGCCGTTGCGTTAACGTAAGCTTACTTCCGCGTTCTATAATTCTATGGCAACGATGCCCGTATTCATGAACTGAATCCAGAAAAAAACTCGACAAGCTTTATCTTCATTCCAAAACTTGTGATATTGGGTTCGATAAAAATACGTCATATTTCAGTTAAGGACCGGAACCAACTAAGTTTACATACTTTAGCTCAAATAACAATAACACAGGGGGTATGCTTATAAGCACTTCTTTTGAAACCATCTTCATTTGTTTGTAATATTTCGCATTTAACATTATTTTAAAACATCTAGTTCATCTTGTCATAAATTATGTGCAAAATATATGCATGGAAAGTTTCTGATGACCCTTATCAAGTACTTATAGTGCTTCATCGAATAAAGGCTTGCACGAGCGGTGTTAGGCTGGTGCCACGTGTTTTACTATAAATGTAGAAGTAGTCGGAAAATGAGACACTGGTACCAGACTAAGTGGTGTGGTCATTTTGATCATCTCGGTCTTTATGCATTGCAATAAACTACGAACGAATACTGGAAAGACCCCACCTCCAATCGTGAAAGCTCGGCCCTTTCCGTTTGTCTTCGGTAAAGTATACAAACGGAAATGGCCGAGCTTTCACAGTCATTATTTTAGAATTTTCTGAAAATTTCTATTACATATAAATTTGCTTAAAGACTTTTAGTGATGTGGCTAGAAAAGTTATATAATTTTATGCAGTAATCATTCGTTCAACCATATGCAAATATCTCAAATGGAATTGTGACTCTGACAATACGAGTTGTTACACACTCCTTAGCGGATTCCGACTTCCATGGTCATCGCCCTGCTGTCTATATCAACCGACACCTTTTATGGTATCTGATTAGCGTCAAAAATCGGATATTTTAATATTGTACATTGTATTTTTACCATCAAACTGTCAGTCGCATTGAACTGTTGACCAAGCTAAGATTATAAAACAAGTACAAAAATAGTTTAGCTTATGAAACTTGTTGTTGTTTATTAGTGATCGACCTTTTGAGATAGTCGTAAGTGCTGGTCATTATGTTTGTCTCTTCCCAGATTGGTCAATGACCTGCGATTTAGAGGCCGGAGAGTCTGCGGGATTGGAAACCCCTCCCTAACATAAACCAGTGCAATACATGTACCACAAATAAGGACCACGTTGTGTCTTCTTCTTCTTCTTCTTCTTCTTCTTCTTCCACTTTCTGGCCACCATCAACAGGTTGAAGATTTTGCCAGTGCTTGCGCAAGAAAAACAAGTAAAGATATAAAGATAAAAGTATGAAATAAGAAAAAGATTAAAACTTGAAAGGTTAAAAACAAGGCTATTTAGGAGATTAGATAGAGAGTGCGGTCAGTCGTTGCTTGAGGGCATCGACTGACCCGACTGACTAGATGTCTGGTGGTAGCTTGACGTTCCAGTCCCTGATTGTTCTTGTGAAGAAAGAGTTGAGTTGGTACAGGGTACGGCATTGTGGGAGCTGGAAGGATGTTTTAGGGTCTGTGTGTCTGGAATTTCTAGTTACTGGGACGAAATATTCTGTAGGGTTGGTGAAGTATACTTGTTCATTGTTGATCTTACACTTAACCGATTTAGAAACGCAACTATTTTGGGGGTCGGTATTTTTTGTATTAATTATTATTTAAATTTATTGGAGTATAAACCAATGAATTGGGACGCTAGGACAACATCCTACAACACTTTATTTTCCCGCCAATGAGGCAAAGACGCCTGATTTTAATAGCAGGTTGCAGCTTATAAATACACTATTGATTTTGCGAACTTTTACGATATTCTACGAAAAAAATATTTCAATTTAGCCCATTACGTCACAGTGGCGTCATTTTCATTATTTACACGTGACGCGTGAGCAAAACCACTGGGCGTGACGATTTGACCGACAATTGATAGGGAAACGATACCCTAACAAAAAAAACATTAAATTAAATTTTGAAGTGCGTTGTATACGGTGCCACGCTTTTAGGATACATAACATCCTGGCGCCATCGACTTGCTTTAAGCAGTTATGTGACGTTTTATCATGACAAAGTAGATTAACTGTCGTCTGTCGACGATATTAAGACTTGCATAGTGTTTCCAAGAGGCAGGTTACACCTACGATTGTCTTCGTCAGGTATGCCGACGATACATGCGCGTAAACATTATGGCACCAAACGAATGTTTTTTAAAGACGCCACATCCGGTCAAACATATTTTTTGTTATACCTACAATTTGAAGGCAATGATACGTACGATTAAGTAATTTTGCTAAAATATACATTCCGTAACATTTTTATTAATGTTTATTATGACCCATGTTGAAAATCGCTTCATTTTGTCTGTCTTCTAATTTATCTTGACATATTCCATTATCCACTTCCGGTTACGGGTTTGAGATGCCATAGACATAAGAAATGTACATTCTTAACAATTGGACACAATGCAGCCTATGCTATATGGGCAAAAACTTGCTGACAGCTCATTTTGAGGCTGTGGAGGTCATTGCATTTTTACTCGTGAAACGAAATTTGAAGGCAGACACAAATGGCGTCAAGAAGTGCATCATCAAGCAGAAACTTCTGAACGTTTGGATTGATATGTGTTTTCCTCATAGATGTGTGGAACAACATCCTACAACACTTTATTTTCCCGCCAATGAGGCAAAGACGCCTGATTTTAATAGCAGGTTGCAGCTTATAAATACACTATTGATTTTGCGAACTTGACATTGTCGATCAATACATTTCGTGGTTTGGTTTTGTGACCATCTATACCTTGATTACAATGAAATTTGCACATCTTTGACTTCATGTATTTCAATAGAATTGAAGTACCTTAACTGACTTAAATGTATCAAAAACACACTGTTGCGTTTTTAAATCGGTTAAGTGTATATAGCATGATGAGGCGGTCTTCTCTACGGCGGTCTTCTAGCTATTTCTAGTTTAGGTTGGATATCATGTCGGATACACTTGATCAGTTGTGGTAGTTGTTCTTTACGAATTGCGCTGGTCTTCTTTGTACCATCTCAAGTTTATTTATAGTATTTGACATTTCTTGTACGGATCCCATACTGAGCTGGCATATTCAAGTGATGGTCTGATGATGGCCTTATAAGCTGTAGTTTTGGTTGTAGCAGAAGCAACATTTAGATTTCTGATGAGGAATTTCAGTTTCTGGTTAGCTTTGTTGATGATGTTGTTTATATGTTCCCCCATTCCATGCTGTCGCTGATCGTACATCCTAGGTATTTGGCAGATTTTACGTGTTCTAAAGTGTGTCCATTTAGTTTGTAGTCGTGCATGATGGTAGATTTCTTCTTTGTGACTGATAGGACTTGGCATTTCTGAGGATGGAAGGCCATTTTCCAACGTGTTTCCCATTCTTGTAGTTTACTCAGGTCGGTAGGGAGGCTCTTGCAATCTGCGTCATTTACAATTGCGAGGTACAAGTCATGATGGTGTCGTCGGCGAAGAGACTGATTTTGGATTTTATGTTTTCTGACATGTCATTTATATAGTACAAAAATAGGCTTGGTCCGAGCACGGATCCCTGCCCTGTGGTACGCCTGATTCTACGCTTGCTGTTTCGGAGCAGGTGCCTTCAAGTACGACACTAGATGTGTTCTATTGCTGAGGAATATTTTTATCCAGCTATTTGTTTTGCCCCTGATGCCATAGTGGTGAAGTTTGCGTGTGAGAAGATTATGGGAGACTTTGTCGAATGCCTTTGAGAAATCCATTATTATGATGTCAGTTTGTTTTCCATTGTCCAAGTTTTGAGATAAGTCATCTATGAATTCTAGTAGTTGTAATTCGCAGGATCTTTTCTTTCTGAAGCCATGCTGAAGTGAGTAGAAGATGTTGTTTTTCTCTCCATGTGTCATGATTCTGCTGGTAACGATATGTTCCATTAGGTTACAGCATATACACGTTAGTGATATTGGGCGATAGTTTTCAGGGTTATATTTGCTTCCTTTCTTGTAGACAGGTGAGACTGTTGTGTGTCTCCAGTCGTCTGGGACAATTCCTGTGTCGTAGGATATTTGAAATATTGTTGTCAGGATTGGAGCAATCTGGGTTCCTAGTTCTTTGGGGACTTTGGGGCTAATCTTGTCTGGTCCGGGTGCTTTATGGGGATCCGGTGAGGTAAGTAATTTTTCGATGCCTTTTACACTGAAGTTGATGTCATCAGCAATAGGATGGTTTTGTGATGATACAAAGTCTTGGTTGAATGTTTCTTCATAGATGGATGAGTTCTTCGTGAATACTGATTGGAATTGGCGATTTAGTATGTCTGCTTTCTGCTTGGCCTCAGTGAATAGTTGGCCCGGCATTTTCTCGTAGTCCTGGAATGCTGGAATTGTCTTTCTTCTGATGGTCTGATGATGGCCTTATAAGCTGTAGTTTTGGTTGTAGCAGAAGCAACATTTAGATTTCTGATGGGGAATTTCAGTTTCTGGTTAGCTTTGTTGATGATGTTGTTTATATGTTCCCCCATTCCATGCTGTCGCTGATCGTACATCCTAGGTATTTGGCAGATTTTACGTGTTCTAAAGTGTGTCCATTTAGTTTGTAGTCGTGCATGATGGTAGATTTCTTCTTTGTGACTGATAGGACTTGGCATTTCTGAGGATGGAAGGCCATTTTCCAACGTGTTTCCCATTCTTGTAGTTTACTCAGGTCGGTAGGGAGGCTCTTGCAATCTGCGTCATTTACAATTGCGAGGTACAAGTCATGATGGTGTCGTCGGCGAAGAGACTGATTTTGGATTTTATGTTTTCTGACATGTCATTTATATAGTACAAAAATAGGCTTGGTCCGAGCACGGATCCCTGTGGTACGCCTGATTCTACGCTTGCTGTTTCGGAGCAGGTGCCTTCAAGTACGACACTAGATGTGTTCTATTGCTGAGGAATATTTTTATCCAGCTATTTGTTTTGCCCCTGATGCCATAGTGGTGAAGTTTGCGTGTGAGAAGATTATGGGAGACTTTGTCGAATGCCTTTGAGAAATCCATTATTATGATGTCAGTTTGTTTTCCATTGTCCAAGTTTTGAGATAAGTCATCTATGAATTCTAGTAGTTGTAATTCGCAGGATCTTTTCTTTCTGAAGCCATGCTGAAGTGAGTAGAAGATGTTGTTTTTCTCTCCATGTGTCATGATTCTGCTGGTAACGATATGTTCCATTAGGTTACAGCATATACACGTTAGTGATATTGGGCGATAGTTTTCAGGGTTATATTTGCTTCCTTTCTTGTAGACAGGTGAGACTGTTGTGTGTCTCCAGTCGTCTGGGACAATTCCTGTGTCGTAGGATATTTGAAATATTGTTGTCAGGATTGGAGCAATCTGGGTTCCTAGTTCTTTGGGGACTTTGGGGCTAATCTTGTCTGGCCCGGGTGCTTTATGGGGATCCGGTGAGGTAAGTAATTTTTCGATGCCTTTTACACTGAAGTTGATGTCATCAGCAATAGGATGGTTTTGTGATGATACAAAGTCTTGGTTGAATGTTTCTTCATAGATGGATGAGTTCTTCGTGAATACTGATTGGAATTGGCGATTTAGTATGTCTGCTTTCTGCTTGGCCTCAGTGAATAGTTGGCCCGGCATTTTCTCGTAGTCCTGGAATGCTGGAATTGTCTTTCTTCTGATGGTCTGATGATGGCCTTATAAGCTGTAGTTTTGGTTGTAGCAGAAGCAACATTTAGATTTCTGATGGGGAATTTCAGTTTCTGGTTAGCTTTGTTGATGATGTTGTTTATATGTTCCCCCATTCCATGCTGTCGCTGATCGTACATCCTAGGTATTTGGCAGATTTTACGTGTTCTAAAGTGTGTCCATTTAGTTTGTAGTCGTGCATGATGGTAGATTTCTTCTTTGTGACTGATAGGACTTGGCATTTCTGAGGATGGAAGGCCATTTTCCAACGTGTTTCCCATTCTTGTAGTTTACTCAGGTCGGTAGGGAGGCTCTTGCAATCTGCGTCATTTACAATTGCGAGGTACAAGTCATGATGGTGTCGTCGGCGAAGAGACTGATTTTGGATTTTATGTTTTCTGACATGTCATTTATATAGTACAAAAATAGGCTTGGTCCGAGCACGGATCCCTGTGGTACGCCTGATTCTACGCTTGCTGTTTCGGAGCAGGTGCCTTCAAGTACGACACTAGATGTGTTCTATTGCTGAGGAATATTTTTATCCAGCTATTTGTTTTGCCCCTGATGCCATAGTGGTGAAGTTTGCGTGTGAGAAGATTATGGGAGACTTTGTCGAATGCCTTTGAGAAATCCATTATTATGATGTCAGTTTGTTTTCCATTGTCCAAGTTTTGAGATAAGTCATCTATGAATTCTAGTAGTTGTAATTCGCAGGATCTTTTCTTTCTGAAGCCATGCTGAAGTGAGTAGAAGATGTTGTTTTTCTCTCCATGTGTCATGATTCTGCTGGTAACGATATGTTCCATTAGGTTACAGCATATACACGTTAGTGATATTGGGCGATAGTTTTCAGGGTTATATTTGCTTCCTTTCTTGTAGACAGGTGAGACTGTTGTGTGTCTCCAGTCGTCTGGGACAATTCCTGTGTCGTAGGATATTTGAAATATTGTTGTCAGGATTGGAGCAATCTGGGTTCCTAGTTCTTTGGGGACTTTGGGGCTAATCTTGTCTGGCCCGGGTGCTTTATGGGGATCCGGTGAGGTAAGTAATTTTTCGATGCCTTTTACACTGAAGTTGATGTCATCAGCAATAGGATGGTTTTGTGATGATACAAAGTCTTGGTTGAATGTTTCTTCATAGATGGATGAGTTCTTCGTGAATACTGATTGGAATTGGCGATTTAGTATGTCTGCTTTCTGCTTGGCCTCAGTGAATAGTTGGCCCGGCATTTTCTCGTAGTCCTGGAATGCTGGAATTGTCTTTCTTTTTATGCTTGACATAGGTCCAAAAACGTTTATTTGTGTCTCTGTTGGAGTTGTCTTCAGAATCTGGCTGGATGATATTGTCGATATAGTTCCAGTACGCTTGTCTGATTTTTTTCCGTGTACAATGCGTTTTAATTCTTTGAAATTGTTTATGTGGTTTTGGTCATTTGACTTTTTCATCTATTTATATTGGCGATCTCTTTTTTTGATGAGCTTTTTTATTTCAGCAGATATCCATGGGCAGCTGTTTCTATTCTTTGCAGTTTTGTGAGGTATGTGTTCTTCAGTCGAGGCTTTAAGTGAGGAGCAGAAGGTGTTCCACAGACTGTTGATGTTTTCACCAGATGTAGCCATCTCTTTAATTTTTGTGTTTAGTTCAGTCATTTCAGTCTATCCCAGTCGTTCAAATATTTAACTTTACGACACGATGTGTAGCTTTGTAGATTCATTAATCACCAACAGGTATACCTCATGCCATACTTATAATAATGTGCGTAGCATCATTTCCAGCCTGGCTACGCCCCTGGTTCCCATAGTTCACGATACATTTACAACTCTGGTGTGATTTATGCCCATTTAGTAAAATACCTACATCACAATTCTGTCTCATGTGCCTCAAAACGCCCATGGCCAGTTTTCACAAATATCCAGAGGAGCATTACCTAAACCCCTATCACACTTAGTATGCCGGAATCCTAGCTACGCGCCTGGCTTTGTGTGCTTAATTCGTCAGAGAATTTAATGGTAGACCTGAGATATGTCATAAACACCGAGTTGACAACAATTATTCTATATTTTTATTTTTCAAAAGGGGCGCGCCCACCCCACATGCCGCCTATTCAATGCAATATTTAATTCACCGCGTACACATTACACAACAGTGAAAACACAATATGCATGGGTTTAAAAATCAGGTGTTACTGATTATGTCTTATGATCCTAATTAGTGCCGACAGGTTGTTACAACTTTGTGACATTCATATGCAACCAAAGCATAATTCGATAGAAAAAAATCAGGTGCGGGACTTTAAACTGCGGTGCTGTTATCTGGGCAATCGCAGCGGAAGTTAAAGGCTATCTACCAAGTTAGAATTAATATCTAGCCGAATTTTGGTACATCGCCAAGGAATTTCGTGCAGTAGTTCTCAGGGAAAACCTATTTTTGGAACGATGCTTTGCAGACACTTTTCGCAGGTTCTCAGACTTGAGGCCAGGCGGCGTTGGAGAGTATATGAGCGTAATTTAGCAAGTTTTGGGGCAGTTTGGACACACAAAAATACGTCAATAGTTGATCGAGTCTACTTTCATTTTGAGGTAGGTCATTGATAGCGTGTGATAGAACTTTAATAATCGACCGCAGTGTGTTTATCTGTAGTTTTATTTGTCGATCAGTTATGTTTGTTTGAGTCACCATTTTATTGTAAGCTCACGTTTACCGCATTTCAGTTTTATTCGTGGGATAGTTTTATGCTTTATTAACCAGAGTGGAAACTATGGAATCAGGGACGCTTGTTCAAGAATTCCTGGCAGGAATAAGTGGAGGGAGTCATGTATGTATAGTTCTGGTTGTGACAGTAGATTTAAATACCAAAATAATGATCTACATCTATATTCATGTTTTTAGATCGTATAAAATGATTTGTCAATAACAAACTTCAATATTAATTGACACAACTTTCAGGTCTAGACATGTGTGATGTGTGATGTAATTATCAATCTATTCATGACCTAAAATATTACATTCTATAACTTAATGATAATAATGATCTTAATAAATGTATTGGTAGATCTATTTTGTCTCGGCACTTGAACCTGATTAATTATAATGAGTCAATATTCACCAGGTATTTTACCAACAATACCTGTGTACACAGACCACCAATTTAATTGTGTATCTTTTGTATGGTCATTTTCAGTTACTATAAACCTGTAATGAGAGACCTGTCATGTTTTTTTTTAATAGATGGTCTCTATAGAAAGGTTTGACTGTATGTGATTGTATTGTAGGCCTATATACATGCATGTGAATTAGAAGTAATCAGGATTCCACTACCTCTTCAATCTGAAGGGTCATTTTGATACTTTTAACTAAATTTTACAACTTTATTATATAGGCAAAATACTCATGATTTTAAGTGAAAAAAGCCCTTCAAACCAAAAGTGACAAGTGGTTTCTTTTAACAGGTTAGAAATAATTGAGATGATATGTGAGATCTATGAAATTGGTGGTTTTTATAGACAATTTACACAAACTACATTTAGTAGTCACTGCAGATAGGTTTGTTGATTTGGTGGTCTTTGTAGACAGGTTTGTTGTAATAGTGGTGTTTTAATACAGACAGTCTTTTAAGCTACTTAAACTCAGGTTGGACTGCAAATATAATTCAAATTGATATTAAACTCAATTTAATGTAAAATCAGGTATGACTGCAGGTATGAGGTACCTGAGGTTATATATTATTGATCTTAGATAGTTTAGTTTTGTCAGTTGGATTAGGGTTTAGCTATTTATCTTATTAAGACACTGTATAAAAACAGTATATATGTTTACATCAGAAATATAAATATAATCCGTGTGCAGATCCAGAGGAGGGACTGTGGCGTAGACTGGACCCCCTGAAGTATGATGTATTCTATTTCACAAGTTTAATAGGGCTTAAAGTCTGCTCACCAAAGAACTCTAAGAAAACCAGCATGCTGGAACCCCCTGAGCAAAGAAAAATAATCATTCAGAGCCTCCCCGCTCTTTCTGAATAAAAATTCTGGATCCATGCATGCGCTTTGATAGCCTAATGGTAGAACATCAGCTTTGAGTGTGGAAGATCTCTGGTTCCATCCCAAGCCACTTCATACCTAAGTTGTTAAAAATGGTTGACATTTTGCATTTGGCTTTGTCCCTGCCAATTGCTAATTAAACATAAGTTTGACCCCTTGCTAAGTTTGACTTATTGCTTTCATTTATGATAACTTATATTTTAGCCCTCAATAACAAGCCTTATGTTAGATCCGTTAAAGACTGGTCTTATTGTGCTGGTCTTATATTGAGGTTGAAATAACAGTACTTACAATTCTGCTAATAAGACCATTGCAGACAAAAGGTCTTTCCATCTAAATATCGGATTGGTCTTTATAGCAGACTGCTTCTGTTAAAATTCAATACTAGTACTTAGGTTATTTTCAATTGAAAATTCTGCATGATTTTATAATAATTCAAGTGGTCTTTAAGTAGCAAACCTTTAGTGTACAGTACGGAGAATTGGACGTGATCCTCGACCTTTTATTAGCATAAGTAACAGCTGATATATTCTCTATAATTATGTCCTCGTCCTATGTTTTCAAAACCAGGGAGTATCACAATGACTGACGGTGTAATACAAACACAAATCTTAAGGACAGATATTGCACGGTTTGCTTGTGGAAAGTGATATATTGAATGCAAGAACCTTAATGTAATGAATTCATGCAGAAAGATTAGGATCAGGTCATTATCTCCATACTACACTATACTGCCTGGTATAATGAAAAAATATATGTGTAAATATTCAAATGTAATCGTGATAAAGTAAGAAAATACAGACTTACTTATGCATGTTTGTTTGCAGATTTTCTTGGACTGGTACTCTGTACACATTGTATAAATATCCTTGAATTGTTATTTCTATTGTTTGATTAAAAAACAGAAGCACCGTCGAAATGTTACATTAATCCATAGGGGACTGCTTTCTCGTCCCATAGACTAATCCTCACTCCATTACGTTAAATTGAAGAGCTTATAACCAGAAAGTGCTCACGAATGACAAAATTCCAACCAATACCGTAATACCAATACAGTAATCACACCTTAGAAATTTGAAAGTCTACGTATAGTAGTTGCCTTGCCGATCAATAGGAACACATTTCGACATTTCTGTCTCTGAATCAGATAATTAACTTCGTTCGGGAGATTATATGTTAGAATGATTTCCGTTAGAATGGTTTCCAGGATATTTCCATTAAAGTGCCCAGGCTGAAAGATGAGAGGGCTTTAGCATTAAACTATCATCTTCCTAAAGTCAATAATAGGGATTTTCTCGCCTCTAGTGGTAAAACAGTCTTATTTCAAGTGAATTAATGAAGTCGTTTGAGATTAATGAGAAAGTATCAGTTAGAAATTATTAATTATATTAGAAAAGTGCAAATATAGACTAGGGAAGGTTGATTATAATATATATACGGCTTTAAGGCCAAAGAAATTTATATGGTGGTTTTCCGGTGATTTGTGGAAAAAATAGTGTATGGAGGTAGGAAAAATATTTTATTTTTGAAAATTATTTGATTTATAGGAAAATTGACTATCAGACTTATATAACTTTGAGCAAAATATCACATAATGATTTAGGGTAGTGGCAAAAGAAGGAAGGTAGGGTTATCAGAACCTCAGTATTATTGTTTGGGCCTTAGGTGGCATCCATGTTTAAAATATGCTGATTAAGTGCATTTTCTGTTTAACATTAATTATGGTGTGATGTTTTCATCATAATGTTGCAAACAATTCATTTATGAGTATATGTCGTGTTAATGGAACCTAATGTATTGTGGTTGAAAAATAACGGCTACAATTTTTGTGTGATAAAAATATTGCATTGTTACGTCTGTCATTAACTTGGTATAATTGGCACTGATTTATCTCATGGCGCAGTCATCATTCTCGGTGAAGTGGAAATACGATCATAATATAGTACTGACAATTGCTTGCCACATTTTGCTAATTCTACCTAACAAGATATATTAAAGTGTTCTGTTGAAGTGGATTTACCATCATAATAAAGTTGTGACAATTTGCTGTCCACATTTTGCTCATTCTAACTATTATAACAGGATATTTAAGTATAACATTCTTATTTTTCTTCCGTGTACATTTATCTCAAGCAGTAATGACTTTAATATTATTTGTTTAATTAAGGGAATAAATATGTACATACACTGACTTATTGATCTCTACAATTTCTAGGAAATGTTCATGAGACTTAAATGCTAGGGAAGATTCAAGTGTTGGATAGTCAGACAGTCAGACTGTACAGACATTTTATGGAAATGAATGCTTTTAGTGATATATTTCAGAATTATATTTGCATGGGGTTAAGGGGATTATATTACTGCAGAAATTATTGGCAGAATCAGTAAAAGTGATTAGTTTTTCTTTGTATCGGTAATTTGGCTGACTAATATCACTGCGACATTAAAGTTGTGCTACATATTCTATTTTCAGAGACATTCATCAACGATGTCAAGACAAGGGATACCTGTTGATGAAGGCGTGCTGATGGGTATCGGGAACTCGTTGTTGGACATCACCGTGGTGACCGATCAGAAGTTCTTGGAAAGATTTGATCTATCAGCGAACAATGCTATCATAGCAGGAGACAAACAGAAAGAGCTTTATCATGCTATGGTTGATGAATTCGAGCCAAGTTATCTTCCAGGGGGTGCTACTCAGAACAGTATCCGAGTGGCACAATGGTTGCTAGGGAGACCTAAAGCTACTACATTTTTTGGTAGCGTTGGCCATGACAAATTTGCGGATATTTTAAAATCTACTGCTGAAAGTGTTGGTGTGAATGTTCACTACCAGGTTGTGGAAGGTATGCACACCGGTCGCTGTGGCGCGATCATCACCGGTGAGGATCGTTCATTAGTTACTCAGCTCGGAGCAGCTGAACACTTTTGCGCCTCATTTCTCGACGATCCAGACAATTGGAGTTTAGTTGAAAAGGCAAAGTATTATTATATTGGAGGGTTTTTCCTTCCAGTGAGCATGGATGCAGTATTAAAGTTGTTAAAACATGCTGTTGAAAATGATAAAACCGTGGCAATGAATCTACATGCCACATTTCTTTGTAAATATTTCGCTGATCCAGAATTAAATTTAATGCAGTATGTAGATGTCCTGTTCGGTAACGGCGATGAGGCGGCAGAATTTTCAAAGCTAATGGGATTTAACGTTTCCAGTGTAAAAGATATGGCTTTGAAAACGGCTCAACTTCCAAAATTAAATAAGTCTAGAGAAAGAATTGTGGTTTTTACACAGGGCAGGGATCCTACTATAATTGCTCAAGGTGGTTCAGTTGACGAATACAAAATCACCCCTGTGGAACATGAACTCATCAAAGATACGAACGGATGTGGGGACGCGTTTGTTGGAGGATTTCTCTCTCAGCTTGCTCAAGGCCAGTCTGTGTCAGATTGTTTGAAATGTGGATTTTACGCTTCTCGAGTTGTTATTCAGTATTTTGGTTGTAGTCACCCAGAAGTACCTGACTTTTGATGGTTGTTGTCTGCTTAAGTTGTTTTTACAATAGTTGAACCAAAACACACAGCTTTTTGCTTACCGTAAGTCTTAGTTATAAATACAGAGATTTGCATAATAAATTAACATGATTAATGCATAGCAAACTTTTGACATAGAAGGGCGTATGTACTTGCCAGTAAGGAAATTATTTTTCTTCTCATGAATTAAATGTACACTCAACATGTTCAAGACAGATTAGGCCTGACACCTCGGCTGTCATTGACAGACTTGATTCATTCTTTATTAACAAGTTTTCTGACGTAACATAGATACGAAAACAATTTTGATGTACATTGTATGTATAATAACACCTCAAGTCGCAAGAATTATAAATCAACGAAACGTCCTTATTTGTCAAAATTCAGGATTAACGTCCCCGCAGACCTCATTTTTCAGCGTTACACATCTGATAAAATTCCTTCTGTCATTTTCATATACGTATAACTTAATAAGATGGTTTGAAATGTAGTTTCAGCTTTTTATTCACAAAAATGTCTGTATCAATTAACATAATTATATTAAAATGATTTTTTTGTGAAATGATTGTTTGTGTGGCGTAACGCCACACAATGTAATTACCACTTTTCAGCTTACGACCAATTTAATGCATTAGGCCTCGGCAAATAAATAGTTTTATGATTTGAACAATATTACAAGCATGCAACACAGGTTACACGTATCATTGGACCTGATTTGTTTACATTACCAACATTTACTTATATTAAGACCAACAATTATATCAGACTTTTATTTTTAGAGGATAATTATAGCAAATCATTCCGCAACGGACTATATTTTTACTACCAAAGAATGTTCTCACTGGTGGCGGGAATCTAAAATAGTTCCCACGGTTTTCAATCGTATACTGTAACGTATGTAAATTACTCCGCCGCTGCACATTGCAGACGATGACCTAATTATGTTGTATACAAACATTGATGCTATATATAGCTGGTGGGGGAACTGAAATAGTTCTACGTACATATCGATCGGTCGATTAACAATGTTACCGCGGTAAGCGTTAAAGGCACTAGTCAATGTCTACCCTGCTTTATATAAGACCTCATAATTTTGGTATCTATTATCCGATTTTGAATATGTAAAGCTTGTAATGAAGCAGAGATATATGTCTCTCTTTTAGACAACATTCAACACGATACCCTAATTATTAAATCCACAGCGACGAGTAAGAATCCGTTCCGCGTAAAGTTTAAAATATCCCGTTTTATACCAAATAAAAATTCAATCAACGGTCGAAAATCATCAATTATTAATTTAATATTCGATCGATTTTGTTCATTAAAGCTTGTTTTAAAAGCTAATACTTTTAGGTTTTTTAAAGTGTAAAACTTGTTTTTAAAGCATTAATCGGCTGATCGATATGTGTGAGCGACACAATGTTTACCCCTTTCACATACGTTAATACAGAGTGTCATATACACTTAATTAACATGCGTGGTCATACGGAGAATAAACAGTCACTTATCTTGACACTGGTCGAATTCTCCAAGTCGTTAAAAATGGTATTTGTAAATATCCCTTCATTGATGCTCAGCATAGTTACTTAAGTAAGTTCCAGGTAACTGCTGATTCTCTTGGTGTCTTTAGCAGCACAAATGTTTGAGTAAGGGTGGGCTTATCAGAACTGTGACATAGAATTATGATACAACCTGGATTCGATATTGGATTTAATGGCATCAGTACGCCACACAGCTGTACTTTCAGTGCTTTGGTTTTAAACTATAATGAATCCATGTCATATCTAGGTGAGAAAAAGAGGGCATTCAGCATTGTTATATATATCAGGTATATTTACATGTAGTTTGGCTATTGTTAAATAATTATTAGTTTGTCATAATCCTATAATATACTGGAACATAGATCTCAACCCATGAACATTGCATTGCCAAATGGTGGTTTTCACCAAAACCACAAACTTTTGCCCCATTGAAATTAAATGATTTTATAGTACCTTATTGTACCAACTGTGAAGGTTCATATCAACGTAATGCACCCGTCAATATTACGCCCGCCGGGGGGATACAGGGGGAATTAGACCGATTAATCTTCCCAACAGGTGGGAATTCCACTCCGAGTTACGGGGAATAGACTTTGGTCCGCGAATTTCGACACCGCAAAAGACGACTGTGATACTTCTATTCGTGTTTGAACCCCGATTAAAAACTATGCCCCATGGTGGGGATTTAGAAAGTAAACATTGTCACCAGGGTAGGGATTTAGACATCAAAAAATTGAAAATGTCTTATTCCCCTGGGGTTGCCTGCCACCCCCCGGGCGAGCAAAATATTGACTGGTGCATAATGATAGTTTAAGGATAGCCTTACATTGTCTGTGATATGTGATATTGCAATTATTCTCATATACCCGTATACTAGCGAAGATATAAAATGAAATACTGCAATTATGTGTTAAATACTCGTACACCCACCAAGATATTTAATACATATTATACAATATAAGCATAGATCTATATGTATGTTTGTTAATTAATATCTTGTTAGTCCCCTACAGGTTTATGACCGGAGGGGACTATAGGTTTGCCCTCCGTCAGTCCGTCCGTCAAAAATCTGGATCCTGACATAACTAAAATAGTTTCCAAGCTAGGTTTATGAAACTTGGTATGTGGATAGGGGGCAATAAGGGGATATTGCACGTCCAAAAATATTTTGATTTTGACCAAAATTGTGGTTGCTATGGCAACAGAAACATTGAAACTGGCTTAAAACCGTTAGGGGACTTCTGTATTGCTTGCAATTCTTAATGACTTGTTTTAACTAGTTAGGCCAGAATAAGTCAAGAAGGTTTCTGAAGGTTTTTATCCAATAATAGTGCCAGAAAAATTTGCACAAACTTAGTTTAAAATTTTCCTGATTCATAAGTGATATAGTAAAAACTTTTCTCAAACCATGACATCACAGTGACTGATCGTAATCCATAAAATTGTACCATATACTTGAACTATATATCCAACACAAGAACTATTTGTATGATATAATTGCAATGTGCATGTTAAAAGTTTGTGTATGTGCATAACAGAGCATTATTTTATGTGAACTTAATTCCATCTGACATTTTCATGCAATTAAGTCAATTATTTTTGACATTTTCTGTGCTATAGCTAAGAAATATTTTTTGGGTTATTTATCCAGATAATACTGTTAGTACAGTTGCAGTACGATAAAGCTGTCTCTGTGTGGTTGAGTTGTGCAGGGGTGTCAACAGGGTCAAAATACAAATCCTGAAAATCAAATGTGGCTGACCATTTTTGTCAAACAAGAGGCATTCAATCGCATTATTTCCAGGCATATTTAACTCAGTTTGTATTGAATAAAATCCTTCTGAGAAGATTAAATTGGTCATAACTTTGCCATTTCTTGAGATATTTTCATCAAATAACTTTTATTTTGGTCAGATACCATAGCTCTTTCAGGATAGCTAAATCCGGAAAACTGACACCCCTGGTTGTGATAGCTGTCATAATTTCACCGTTTGTTTCATGCACAGATCCAGGGGAGGGCAGGGGCAGGGGTCAGACCCCCTGGAGTATTATGGAACTTGGTAGCTCAGGGTACTGCTGATTATACTAAGTATTAACTTCTTCATATTCAGGGTAATTGTGAATTGTTTATCACATTTTATTGATAGATTCAGGTACTTCTTGACAATCAAGAATAATGTTCTTCTATTTTAGCCAAAAATGCTTGAAAAAACATTTGTGATAGATCTACATATTTGTCTGTGGCGCTGCCCATGCATGTTAACTATTATTTGCCTTGTAAATTGTTGTGTTATTTAATGTTTGGTGAAATTAACAGAAATATTTTTATTACGGGTTGTACATGTTACTCGTATTAATGTTTCTGTACATGCACATAGTATATTTATGTAATTTATTTAGTTACAGTAAAACCAGTGTTATAAACCATTTGTCAACAGAGACCACAAATAAAACATGGCTGCAAACGAACACGGACACACCAGGCTATTTTCAATGATATTTAACCTGTTAAAAGAGACCGTCTGTTTCTAAAGACCGCTTATCTTATCTCCCGCCAGGCCATTTTCAATATTTAACATATTAAGCGAGACAACTCAGACCACCTATCAACAAAGACCAGCATTCACTGTTCCTGTGGATAGTCTAAACAGACAGGTTTTTATTTTATTTTATTACCCACTTGTTGACTTAGGTTTTTATTTTATTACCCACTTGTTGACTTAGGTTTTTATTTTATTACCCACTTGTTGACTTAGGAATGTGATAGTATTGTTGAATAAACCTTACTGATTGTTTTGTAAAACATGTGTTGTTATTGTTATCATCAAAACACTGTTCTCCAAATACCAGGAAGGGTTTTTATGCCCTCACCAAATGGGGGCATATAGATTTGCCCTTGTCCGTTCTTTCAAGAATGTTGTGTCGTCTGTAAGTTGGTGCCAACATGCTACATGTCTTAAAAATTCATAGCAATATTAGTTGTGTACCTTTATATTTTTTTTCGGATCCGAACAGTATTAGCATATTTATTGCCCTTGGAATGATGAAATGTGATGACATCTGGCCGGTATCAACTTGAAAGGCTGCGGTTATCAAACTTCATAGAAATGTTAGTCAGCATGTTTTGTTATTTAGATCCAACTTGTATTGGCAGTTATGGCCCTTGAAAAGATAAAATTTGATGATTGTTTTCATTGTGTCCCTCATAAACTCTAAAATTATTTAAGCTGCAGTCTTCAAATTTTGTAGGAATATTGTCAGTATATGTGTATGCCCACCAAAATATTTAATTTGGATTTGACCTCCATTAGCAGTAGAGTTGTGGCTCTTGAAATGATGGAATTTTGCATTTTTTTTCCGACAACATGAGTTTTTATGCTATACAGTCAGAACTCGATACAACGACGCTGTTCGTTTCCAAGAAAAATGTCGTTGTAACGAATATGTCAGTATACTGAATTGATACAAAGAGCGTTTTAATACTTTTGTCCCCAAATATGATGTCAGTATAATGAATTTGTCAGTATTTCGGATGTCGTTATATCGAGTCCTGACTGTAGTCATCAAAATTTGCAGGAATATTAGTCAGCCTGTGCAGTTGAGTTATATCTCTTGACATTGTCATATGGCAAGTGGGTGCATCCATGTTGTATGGACACATTTCTAGTTGGCACAAAAATGTATGCCTCCCACAAAGGGCTGTAAAGAACTCATATATTAATGTGAAGTTCTATTAAAATCTGACCTATGGTTCAGGAGAACAAGCGCATGACAAACTTTGTGACAGGAAGTCTAGCACAAAATCAATATGTCTCAACTAGTGTACAGTATGTCAGGGTTCCCACGGTCAGGGAAAAGTCAGGGAAAAACATCATTTTTTCAAGGTCAGGGAATTATGAAATTAGTCAGGGAAATTTGGAAATTGAGCAAAAGTCAGGGAAAAGTCAGGGAATTTTTCATTGAAGCTGTGGCTAAGTGTCATTTTCTATGAAGAAAATGCCTAAGACTGAAAAAAATTTGCGCTCGCTATGCTCGCCCAGAGTATTTCTAAGTTGTATTAAATTAATGTTAATCAACATACTGCTAACCTAAACTCTCTTGTTCTATATAGAGCAAATATAGCCTCCTTTTCTATTTTATTGCCACATTTTGCTCTAACAAAAAGACGCCGATGTCGCCCGATCGCTCTAAAAGGTCAGGGAAAATTGCTCTGTGGTCAGGGAAAAATCAGGGAAAAGTCAGGGAATTTTGTCTTAGAAAATTTGTGGGAACCCTGTATGTGAGAGACGTAACAAGCCAGACAAATCATTGTTCTAGCACTAGTATACATAACATAACACAAGTGTTGATATGCTAGATATTTATTTCAAATATATGTAGGGTATACTACACATTGCCAGTATAACATTTAACACATACACAGGATCCGAGATTGTCAAACTTGAGATCCATCAACGTGCTCAATACTTCAACATATTTCAGTTTAACACATACAGTTGTAGTGAGGCAACATTGAACTGGAAAACATCACATCTTTGCAAACTTTCGTTATAGTACCATAATTACATTTTGACTTCTTAAATAACCAACCTGACACGATGACAGAAAGGCACAGAATAATCAAAAGCGCTATCTTGCCACACTATACCATATTTGTATATTATGGTAATTCACGAATGTCATGATCTAGGACGTTTCCCTGCACACCATCCAAACTAGTCACCACCTATGGCCCTGTACAAAATACTAGTACAGTTTTCATTAATGAAGCCTGAATTTCATCACAGACATTGAGATTGGAGATCAGTCTCAAGTTCAATAATCTCAGGCCCAGGGAATTCTGAGTATACAAGGTGACTTCAATATGTAACAATCCAGTACATGATAAAGTACAAATTTTATATAATAAATTCTGAATCATCAATTTAGGACAGAAACCCCGCATGAGCTAGACTGTTAAACTGATCTTTATCATATACTTGATGTCAACATGAAAATATTGTCAAAAATGCATTTTTACTCATGATTTTATATTTGATACCCAAGCATTTTCCTTTTGTCATATTTTGAAATAAATTATTTTTGTAGGTGGTAGAATATTTGTTCACCCTTTTCTCCATACATCCTACACTTTTCTGAAAAGAAATGAGCTAAAGTGTATACACATTTCATGTGCAGCTTTTAAGGACAAATATCAAGGATGACCTCCCTTGATAAGGTGTTACAATAAGTTTATTTCTGTATGTAATGATTGTCTCCCTTACATTTCATTATTGGAAAATATATGATCAAAGATGGAGGCATGTTCAAATATTTATGGAGAAAATGTCAAGTATAAACAAAATATTGACTTTATCAAGTTTTATCATGAAGTACAAAAACTCTCAAATCTTGCCGGTGCAGCATGCAAATAAAATGACAATGTTAGTAACCCATATTTTGTAAGTACTACACATATATACAACTGTATTGCAATTGTAAAGAACACTTAATAATAATTAAATTTATATTATAAGCTTTATTGTAAGCAATATGTTGAACTTATTGAGCAAATAAAAAACCTTCTGATTAGCACATATAATTATACACAACCTATACAAAACAAAATATATATTAAATGTGAGTATTTGGGGGGTATAAATATATACCAAGAGCACAAACATTTCACTGTAATGAGCAGTTACTTAGAGATACAACAAATGATATGTAAATATTTTAAACTGATCTCTGAACATTGAAATAGAATACTAATAATAATTTGTTAACTCGCTTTTCAATCTGGTGAACTCACAGACTTGAAGGAATATTCACAAATGCCAGGAAATATTGTCGGACAATAAATTTACAATCCCACAATTTCTTAACCAATTCAAATACTGTACAAGTGTACAAGAAGTTATTTCAATTAGTCGAAAAGTTAGCGAACTTTGAATTCCAAACTTTTAAGATGTGGAAATTTAACAGCAATATTAGCAATTGATATCTTAGTAACATTCTTTATAGGCCGAAATTTTCGTTAGAAGAAACAATAATGAATTTAGTAATTTCTAAGAAATTTGTCATGCAGTACAACCTCCTGAGAGTGGCCCTCTGTAGAGCAACAACCTCCTGAGAGTGGCCCTCTGTAGAGCAACAACCTCCTGAGAGTGGCCCTCTGTAGAGCAACAACCTCCTGAGAGTGGCCCTCTGTAGAGCAACAACCTCCTGAGAGTGGCCCTCTGTAGAGCAACAACCTCATGCAGTACAACCTCCTGAGAGTGGCCCTCTGTAGAGCAACAACCTCATGCAGTACAACCTCCTGAGAGTGGCCCTCTGTAGAGCAACAACCTCATGCAGTACAACCTCCTGAGAGTGGCCCTCTGTAGAGCAGCAACCTCTTGCAGTACAACCTCCTGAGAGTGGCCCTCTGTAGAGCAACAACCTCTTGCAGTACAACCTCCTGAGAGTGGCCCTCTGTAGAGCAACAACCTCATGCAGTACAACCTCCTGAGAGTGGCCCTCTGTAGAGCAACAACCTCTTTATTACAACACCTTTAAAATTTCCCTAAGCTGATATTTACTATAAATTTAACCTCTGTAGAGCAGCAATCTCTGTACAATGGCCATTATTTGCAGCTCCCAAAGGGTATTGCTCAACAGAGGTTGTGCTGTATATATATATAGTGCCAACTCAACCAATTATAGTAAACCGAAACACAACCAAAGATAGAATGAGAGATCAATGAAAAAACCCACATTAATAACATAAGATAACCTACTACAAGCTAGGCCTTAACAATTGTTTGTTTCTATTATACTGACCCCTTAAACTTCGCCACTAACCCCAAATGTTTTTATGGCATTGGAAAGAACGATTTTTTCAGTACTTTTTTATATTTTGAAAGGTAGTTGGTCTTTCTTCATGGTACTAAAAATTCTGCCAAAGATTATTTCCTACCCACAAACACTGGCTTTTTTAGCAAGTTGTCGGTCACAAACAATATTTTTTTAGGCCAAACATACAAGTATTGAGGTATTAAGTAATTGATAACAAAGGAACTAATATAAATCAGTAACAAAAATAACAAATAATAATTGTATGAACTTGTTCACAAACTGAAAATGCACCAAGAGCAACATAGAATCACCAAGAATTGGAACTATGTACAAATACAAACATCATTTTTCAACAAATTACATGATTGTAGAAAATCTTCTCAGAAGTCATTATCCCCTGACAAAGTTAAAGGTGCC
Source organism: Spisula solida (assembly GCA_947247005.1). NCBI lineage: Eukaryota > Metazoa > Mollusca > Bivalvia > Venerida > Mactridae > Spisula > Spisula solida. The sequence goes on from OX365945.1 coordinate 58,089,791, forward strand.
ACTTGGCCAGGCCTCAACAAATATTTTTAATAACACTTGTCCTGCAATATAGACAAAGAAGAAAAACCCAAAATCTTACTCGTCTGGCTATATACATAAAGAAGGAAAATAATTTGCAGGACGAGCGAACAAGTAGATTTATTGAGGCCTGTTGGCCCTTTTAAAAGCCTTAGTTAAGTAATTAAAATTTGTAGACAAAAATGGAATTCACCTGTTAATTAATGAATTGATGTATACATCCATTATGTTGAGGGTTAATGAATATGTAGCAACTTGACAAGTTAAACTATATGTCAGGTATTCTTCGCATCACTTATTTTCACTAATATTTGCGAAAATATTAGTTCTTTAACTTTTTACAAATTCTTGTAAATATACTTTTATAACATGAAGACATATCTTATTAACACAAGTTCATAAATTAGCAAAATTCCTGAAATATGATCACATGGATATAAAGTGATTTACTGTACATACCCCCCTGATTAACATTACATAACAGGGTTAAATATGGAAGATCTGTAACATTTAACCGGAAACCTCTTTGATCAGAAACTCTAACCTTTTATACATATTACAATATCACACCTTCAAGTATGAGGGGTGAACAGAAAGTCTTAAGACACACACTATCGATTGAAAACGAATGGTGAAAAAAATAAGTAAGTTTTTTAACAAGTCACAAAAACTTATTCTGTAAAATTTTGTAAATATTACGATCTATTCGTAAACTGTGCAGTTTCATAAATTATACATCAACTATTTGTAGACAAATTTTCTTATTTGTTTCACCATAACAGTTTTAATTGTGACATCAGATTATAACATCAGAACCTAACATCTGAATTCAACATCAGATTGTAACATTATATTGTAACATGAGAATATAACATCGGATTTAACATCAGAAACATCAGATTGTATCATCACATTATTCCGTTTTTCCACAGGGGTTTGTTATAACGAGGTAAAGAAGTAAACAAAGTGTTGATGATGATTGTTGTATTAAGACACATACAAGATGGTATCAAATGAATGATTTATAAAATTTCGTTGACATTTTGGCATAATGAGTAAGCGTCACCATAGCTACCAATAGAATGATCTGAATGAGTATCACAGTAATAGTAAGGCCACAGTTTTTTATTTTTAGGTTGACGGTAAAATTGGATGATGGAAGCAGAGAATGGAAAAATGATAAGAGGCCCTTTTGGGGACCTAGTTTGCTCACATAATAGTCCCCTTGTTACATTTCCAGTCCCAGCCTCCTTTTTTGAAAAATCCCTTAATCAAAAGATAAAATAACTGTGGCCTAATGGAAAATGTGTGTACACAACACAAATAACAAATGTTATCAAAAATATTTACAGCTTTTCAATTCAATAGTTCCTCCGTCTGTAAAATGCATTGTTCTAGCATTGAACACACAATTTTAACATTATTATACTTTAATTTAAAAAATATAACACAACTACCATAGACCCATGACGCATGATGATTTTCCATGTTCACAAATTGAAATCACAAAATTATATGAAGTAGATATCCTGAAATACAGAAGTGAAATTGTGAAATACTTCAGCGAAATTTCTAGAATTTGTAATTACACTTTAATATTGCATGGTCTTGAAATTGTGTCACTCAATGTCACCACTTGATTTTAGTACATGAGATAATCAATTAACTGCATGAAGTAGGCTTCCCCTTCACAATGAAATAATGCCCAAGGTATTTCTTAGATGAATCACTCTTATGTATCCTGCCATAACTTACAAAATCAACACATACAGAGATCATGTGACCAGGTAACCATAGTAACCTATCTATTGTAGAATGGTTTTTGTTTTTATACAAAAATATAAAAAATATAACTTATAAATGAAGAAATTGCCTGTTTTCTGTTAGCATGTGAACTAGGAATTGGTTCACCATCTGCCAAATATTGTATTACAACACACTAAATGATGAAACAGTCCAACAGTTATTGAAGAATTGAAATTAGTTGGCTGTTTTCCAAATATTTTATATCCAAGTGAAACTTTGTTAGAATTTGATGTGTACAGCACTGCTGACTGTACATTTACCCCCCCTCCCCCTATCATTGGGTTGCAAGTCAGCTGTTTTACTAGCAACAAGAGATGTTTGTAAAACATGTATGCCCCATGGCAGCCCAATAGTCAGAAATGGTAAAGGTCACAGTGACATTAACCTTTGACCCGCTGACTTCAAAATCCATAAAAATAATAAAATAATAAAGTTTGAAGATCTAGGGCATAGCGTTCTTGAGTGAAACCATTTGATCTACTGACAGACCGACCTACTGACCGACAGACATGTGCAAAGCAATATGCCCCTCATCAAAGATGGGGGCAGAATTATATTCTTTTGCAAACAGCCCATCATTGTCAGACAAAGGTTTGTTTAAAAACTGATTATATAAAGCAGATCTGTAGATATCCCAAACATTCTCTTCACTTTTTCACGGACATGTGTTACAACTAGGAATAAAAGTCTTCAATTGTCTCCGCATATTTCTTCACAACGATCGGTCTTCGAAGTTTCAATGTAGGGCCTAGAAAACAATACAATAATCTAAGTGCATGCATATTGATACATTGCCGCAGCTGAAACATCATTAATCAAAGAGTATAAACTTAATAAGTGGTGTTTATTCACAATTACCTATGGAATGAAGTCAGACATGAGCTTATAATTTGTCATTAATATGTATTAAAGGGACTGCCTCACATATTGGTGTATTGCAAAAATAAAACAAAATTGTCAAATATTCACATAATTTTGGTATATCCCATAAACGACCACACTGACAGCTAAAATAACTTGAGAAACTACGGCATTTTGTAGTTTTTCAGTATTTTTACATCAAAAATTCTATAGGGTATTCTATAGAATTAACACTACTATTACTTAAATTGCCTGAAATGTTTTCGCATTTGATGAAAACGAATCGAAAAACGAACCAAATGCCTCACTGATGTTACGCTGTAGTTTGTTGATGTTGCAATTCAATCATGCGTGAATTACATAATTCACAAAGCATGTTAGAAGGAAACTTGGCGATTTTTTTTCAAGAAAAAAATACTCAGTGGGCGATATCGAGTGGTTAAAATTACTTATCTGTACCAAATTGTTCATAAAGTAACCGTCAGTGGCTTTCTATCAAATCAATACTTAGTCAGGTTGGAAAATCACGATACACAGAAAATTTAGCCTAATCTGTGAGGCAGCACCTTTAAAAGGTAATAGATTGATTATTATATTATTATTATTGACAGAAATAGTGTCAATTGTTTGCAGTGTGGTTTTACATACAATTTCATTGATCAGGAATTGTTGAAGTATTTTTCACTCTAACAGTAAGAGATACAAACCTAATTCACCGCCTGGAAGAGAGAAATCACATGGTAGGAATGTCCATTTCTGTATCTTGGCTGCCCTGGAAACAGCTTTCTCATTGGCTACATCAATACCCTCCTGTACAGCCTATATAAATACATACAGTCAGTTATTGCATGTGATACAGTATAAGTGGTAAATTTAATGACTTTGAAATATTGACTTTACTAAATTTGCAAATATTTCATCCAGCATAAATTTTGCCAACATAAAACTCTACTTAAACATTTGTAAATTGTTAATTTTTCCCCATGCAAAATCTTGAAAATTCAGAAGTCACTCAACCAGTTTTTAGCTATATACACTGCCCACCAAAAATAAGTATACAGATGTTATTTGCCCACTTACTTGAGAGTAATAGTACTATTTGCATAACAGTGAATAAACAATATATTTGTGAAGAAAAGGTATAATTTTGTTTATTAAATGGAAAGGCCATACATTAATTTCTTAAAGTTTCTTTGTCCCTCTTGAATGGTAACTTCGTCACAAAAAGATGGAAAATTCAGCCTTTTTAATCGCATGATTATTTTAGTTCCAAACATCTTCATCTTTATTTCTAACTCTATTTTGACTCATTTAGTAACTGTAGTTTCAGAAACTAGTAAAATTATGACCATCTGATAAACAGATATTGAATAATTTAACCAAGTTTAATTTTGCAACAATTATTTACTGTATACTTATTTTTTGGTGGGCACTGTAGTTTGTTTTCCTGGACTGTATCATAGGTCAAATTCGTATTTACTTAATGTTCCACCAAAAACCAGCATCTTCCCAACTTGTGCAGCAAAATGAATATAGTTGTCAAGTTTTCACAGAAGGGAATGATGTAAGGCCCCAACTGGGAAACAAACCAGAATTGCCAAGTTACAAATCCATCCTGTGCACAAATCACAGCCACGACTTCACTTTTAAAGGCACAAATAAAATTCATAGATAATTCACAGTTTATACCTTTAAAACCTTTTCATCAATAATTGCTTCTTTTACAGTGGTAGCAGAAGAGCCTTTAGATTTACACCATGTAAGAGATTCAGGAGAGAGTGTATGCAATGGTTCCATAGTGTCTACATTCACATCAGTCTGAAACCAATAACAGATGTATCATCACATTAACCATCAATTAAAATACATACACCTTGCACCAACACAAAATTTCATCTCAAACACACTGTACAAACTAGGTTGACCTTGATCAATTCTTTGGAGTTAACCCTATTTCAATTCATTTTGACACAAACATGCATGTCTCCCACAAAAGGCGATAACTTCGGCAAAAATCGACTAAACTGTAATTCTTGACAAAATGCACAACTAGGCTTGGTACCAAGTATTCATGTGAAGTTACATTGTAATCTAACTAATGGTTAAGGAGAGCAAGCGATCAAACTTTGTGACATCCATCCAAACCTCCAACACTAAATTAATGTCTCCCTCTCTATCATGTGAGAGACATAACTTCCCATTAATTCAAATGTATGCAACATCACAAAATGTTCATCTGGAGCTATCACTAGAGTTGATTCATACCTCTGCTATACACTTGTGTTTTATGGTCAAGGACAATAACTCTGCAACACCTGGATAGCAACCCATGAACATGGTATGGTATAGGTATAAAGCAAACTATAATATTGGAAAATATTATAAATTTGCACGAGTTGTACTATAAACACTAGTCTTAAACACCGACAAGGCATGAGCTTTCCCATGAAAATATATCTATTTTGCACGAGCTTGTGATATATTCATGCATAAACGTCAAGTCCAGGTTAACTTGTTTGGAGTATATATGTTTAAATATTAGAAATGTTACCTTTAAGGTTATGAGCATTGAGAGGAATTTCTTTTTGTCTCCAATGAGCATACAGTTACTGACACACGGTAATTGTTCTTTCACAGCATCCTCTATCGCTACAGGTGCTATGTTCTCACCACCAGCAGTAATAATCAGTTCTATAACCAAACAATAGATGTTTGTAAAACATACTAGACATGTCTATATAATATAGACAAATTCACGATTATCTTTACAGAAAGCCAATATGTTCAGTGGTTGTGTTGATTTGGGCGCTTATATTCCTGGTTGAATAATATTGAGTACTTATTAAAGTGTTTGATTATTTCCCTTGTTACCACAGTTTAACTTGGTTGTCTCTATTCCACCCTTCTACTTCCTGTCAGAACAGACTTCTACTTCCTGTCAGAACAGACTTCTACTTCCTGTCAGAACAGAGACTTCTACTTCCTGTCAGAACAGACTTGTTAGTCCCCAACAGTCCGTCCCTCAGTCAGTCCGTCAAAAAATCTGGATCCTGTCATAACTCAAACAATTTCCAAGCTAGGTTTGAAACTTGGTATGAGGATAGGGGACAATAAGGGGGTTATGCACGTCTACAAATATTTTGATTCTGACAAAAATTGTGGTTGGTATGGAAAATGGCTACAAACCAGTAGGGGACTTCTGTATTGCTTGCAATTCTTAATGACTTGTTTTACCATAAACATTTGGGCGGTTATCCCTGAACACATGGTATAGTGGTCACTGACTCAGTCTTCTAAAATCAAGCGCACTAGGCTAACACATTAACCACATTGGGTCAAATCTCGAGACAAATTTACCCTGATTAGAAAAATAAATACAGTCAAATTGGCGTACTCGTACTGTAACTGGGGAGTAAATCAAGTCAGTCCAAAGTGGGTCTAGGAAATAGTATTTGAGTTAACATACCTTTTATTCTTCCAGTTATATACAAGAAACCAGCATCATCTTTTTTACCGATATCACCGGAGTGTAACCAACCCTCGGGATCTATGGCTTCCTCCGTCTTCTCTGGTTGGTTCAAATATCCCATAAATACATGACGACCCCAGTAACATATCTGTATAGATCAAAACAGAGTTTCTTTATAACTCAATAAGTGGTTACCTTAGTGACATAAAAATATTGGCAAATTTCTCAATCTAGCATTTATTATTTCTGCACACCAAAATTCGATATTCAAAATTTGCTAACTTCTTGACTCACAGAAATATCTATTATAAAGTCAAACTTTAAAACATGACACACTGAGAACTCCCAGGGACACAAAAACCTACAGATAAATGAAGGACTTATGATGAAAGAGCCATAACTCTGAAAAATTCATCCCACAAGAAAGCCAAAGCAATATGCAATCTCATTATGATGATGGAGCTTCCAGTAAAATTTATTCACACAAGACATATGACTGTCAATGAATTACCTAAAGTTACCAAAAGATAGACGAAGAGAGAGAATCCTAAGACAAAGGGAAAAATCTTGAAATGAAGGGAGAGAATCCCGAGACAAAGGGAGAGAACCCCAAGACAAAGGAAGAGAACCCTGAGGCAAAGGGAGATAATCCTGAAACAAAGGGAGAGAATCCCGAGACAAAGGGAGAGAACCCTGAGGCAAAGGGAGATAATCCTGAAACAAAGGGAGATATTCCTGAAACAAAGGGAAAGAAACGTTGATTGACATACCTCACCATTACCATCTTTATCTGGTTTGTCTAACTTTGTTTGTACACCCTCCATCTCCTTACCTACACTAGTCAGTCTACATGATGAGTCTGTACAGAATGTATGTGGTCCTGTAATATATACAATACCATAATAAACAACTGGTCAGCCTACATGCCGAGTCTATACAGAATGTATGTAGACCTGTAATATATACAATAACATAATAAACAACTGGTCAGCCTACACACCGAGTCTGTACAGAATGTATGTAGACCTGTAATATATACAATAACATAATAAACAACTGGTCAGTCTACATGCCGAGTCTGTACAGAATGTATGTAGACCTGTAATATATACAATAACATAATAAACAACTGGTCAGTCTACATGCCGAGTCTGTACAGAATGTATGTAGACCTGTAATATATACAATAACATAATAAACAACTGGTCAGTCTACATGATGAGTCTGTACAGAATGTATGTGGACCTGTAATATATACAATAACATAATAAACAACTGGTCAGCCTACACACCGAGTCTGTACAGAATGTATGTAGACCTGTAATATATACAATAACATAATAAACAACTGGTCAGTCTACATGATGAGTCTGTACAGAATGTATGTGGACCTGTAATATATACAATAACATAATAAACAACTGGTCAGCCTACACACCGAGTCTGTACAGAATGTATGTAGACCTGTAATATATACAATAACATAATAAACAACTGGTCAGTCTACATGCCGAGTCTGTACAGAATGTATGTAGACCTGTAATATATACAATAACATAATAAACAACTGGTCAGTCTACATGATGAGTCTGTACAGAATGTATGTGGACCTGTAATATATACAATAACATAATAAACAACTGGTCAGTCTACACACCGAGTCTGTACAGAATGTACGTGGACCTGTAATATATACAATACCATAATAAACAACTGGTCAGCCTACATGCCGAGTCTGTACAGAATGTATGTGGACCTGTAATATATACAATAACATAATAAACAACTGGTCAGTCTACACACCGAGTCTGTACAGAATGTATGTGGACCTGTAATATATACAATACCATAATAAACAACTGGTCAGTCTACATGATGAGTCTGTACAGAATGTACGTGGACCTGTAATATATACAATACCATAATAAACAACTGGTCAGTCTACACACCGAGTCTGTACAGAATGTATGTGGACCTGTAATATATACAATAACATAATAAACAACTGGTCAGTCTACATGATGAGTCTGTACAGAATGTATGTGGTCCTGTAATATATACAATAACATAATAAACAACTGGTCAGCCTACACGCCGAGTCTGTACAGAATGTATGTAGACCTGTAATATATACAATAACATAATAAACAACTGGTCAGCCTACACGCCGAGTCTGTACAGAATGTATGTAGACCTGTAATATATACAATAACATAATAAACAACTGGTCAGTCTACATGATGAGTCCCTACAGAATGTATGTGGTCCTGTCATATATACAATAACATAATAAACAACTGGTCAGTCTACATGATGAGTCTGTACAGAATGTATGTGGACCTGTAATATATACAATAACATACTAAACAACTGGTCAGTCTACATGATGAGTCTGTACAGAATGTGTGTGGACCTGTAATATATACAATAACATAATAAACAACTGGTCAGTCTACATGATGAGTCTGTACAGAATGTATGTGGTCCTGTAATATATACAATAACATAATAAACAACTGGTCAGCCTACACACCGAGTCTGTACAGAATGTATGTAGACCTGTAATATATACAATAACATAATAAACAACTGGTCAGCCTACACGCCGAGTCTGTACAGAATGTATGTGGTCCTGTAATATATACATTACATAATAAACAAGTAATTAAGAATTGCAAGCAATACAGAATTCCCCTTACGGTTTGAAGCCATTTTCAATGTTTCTGTTGCCATAGCAACCTCAATTTTTGTCAGAATCAAAATATTTTTAGACGTGCATAATCCGCTTATTGGCCCTTATCCATATATCAAGTTTCATAAACCTAGCTTAAAAAATGTTTGAGTTATGGCAGGATCCAGATTTGGGCATATTTTCACTCTTTCTGTCGCCATAGCAACCACAATATTTGTCAAAATCAAAATATTTTTAGATGTGCATTATCCCTTATTGCCCCCTATCAACATACCAAATTTCATAAACCTAGCTTGGAATCTTTTGAGTTATGTCATGATCCAGATTTTTTGACGGGCAGGACTGACTAACGGACTGACTGACGGACAGACGGACGGCAAACCTATAGTCCCCTCCGGTCAAAAACCGGTAGGGGACTAACAACTGGTCAGTCTACATGATGAGTCTGTACAGAATGTATGTGGACCTGTAATATATACAATAACATAATAAACAACTGGTCAGCCTACATGCCGAGTCTATACAGAATGTATGTAGACCTGTAATATATATACAGTCAGATCTCGTTACAACGACACCCGATATACCGACAATTTCGTTATAATGACATCAATTGATGGGACGAATTCTATTCAACGTTAATTGCATCCGTTATAACGACATATTCACTCACCGACAGCAAAAAATTGGGAACAAATCGAGAGTTTACACAGTAATTAATACTCGATATACTGACAATGTCAAGGGACTATATTTTTAAGTTTTATGAAATTCTACCCGCTAGTTATTCGATGAAATTAGTCAATAAACCAAGAGCAGTACAAGGGCAGTAACTTTAAGGAAAATTGACCAAATTGAATAAACAAGTGGGCTAAGATGGCCATGTATCCCTCACCTGTGCACATTGAACTAGAAGAACCATATTCAAACAGGACCTTGATTTCGGTTGCCATGGTTCTGTATGAATTTCAATTATTTAGCTATTTATAGAATGGAGCACTTAAGAAATATTGTTACCAAGTTGTGATGAAATCCAGTCTGCAAGTAAAAGTCTTCACTATTTATATATAGGGGTAAACGAGCCCCATCTACTGGCGGCCATGATTTTTGATGAATCATGACAAAAAGGTCAATTTTGTAAGTATTTCTGTAAAATTATTTTGAAATCTGGCCAGTGGTTGATTTTTTATGAATTTTTTAAAAGTTTTTCCAATTGGTTGCCATGGCAACCAGAGTTATTTATAGATCAGAAAAAAAAATGACGGGCATCATTCAAGTATGCTAGTTCACATTTAATTTAAGTTTCATGAAATTCTACCAGCTAGTTAGAGAGAAATGGCCGCGGAAGGATTGACGGACAGACTGAAGGACAACGCCATTTTAATACCCCCCTACTGATTTCAACAGCGGGCGATAATAACTGGTCAGTCTACATGATGAGTCTGTACAGAATGTATGTAGCAATCGAACCCTAATGACTGGGTTACAAATAAAGCACAGAACAGCACAGCTAGAACTCAAATCATTCTTGCATGTAATACTGCTTCACCATAATGCTTCACAACACATGAATATTTCCATATTTCTAACAATAAAACAAACACAGATATCCTACCTGTACATTCACTCATTCCATAACATTCATCAAGTCGAATATTTAACGATGCAAAGTAATCTAAAGTTTCCCGCATTATTGGCGCCGCAGCTGAACCAAACAGTCGACATCTATCCAGACCTAACTTGGCTCGTACATTCTTGAATACCAATGCATTAGCAATACTCCAACCCCATGGCATACTTCCACTGCAATGTAACATACAACAACTTGATATATGAGTCAGCAAACAAAGATCACAGGCTAAAAACAGAGATGTAAAAGCTGTATGCCTCATTGCCAGTTACTGTTCATGAGTTTGTTATAGGAACCATTTGGTCTATTTGTTCATGTTAAAAGGTCACAGCGACCTTGACCTGCTGGGTATTTATAGGGGTCATCTACTGCTGCATGCTGGCCAACCTTCATGTAAAGTTAAGGATCCCAGGGCCAACTGTTGTTGAGTTATTCATCAGAAACCGTTTGATCTACCGATTTACATAATTTGCTAACATTTCCTTTGACCTACAAATAACTCGCAAAAATCGCAAATTATTCCACGCACCATAGATCTGAAATTCAGAATTTGCTAACCTTTTGACCCACGGAAATATCTACTCATACTGTCAGGTACCAGTCTGCGAAATTAGAGCTTGTCCGGTTGTCAGGGACAAGTAATTGTTGATTCGGGAAAATAACTTCTGCAGTAATTATTTATAGATTATATAGGAAAACTATTCAGTTTTGCCGATTCGGACAAGTAGTTTAAAATCCTGAATTTGCAGACTGATGTACAAGTAATGCAACACAACTCATTATTCAAAACATGCTCACCCATTTATCTGAGCTTCCATGCCTTTTTTACCCTTGGCCTTTGCCCAGACAGCAATCTTTTTCTTCATGTTTGAATTCTGTGCTCCAAAAGCCACAAGTTTCTCCATCAATTTCTCCCACAATCTGGGCACTGCCAACACACCGGTAGGTCTTACTTCTTTCCAGGTGTCTGCCAATGTACCCTGTATAACAGGTAAAATAGTGTGTAATATATACTATAGTGTGACTCCCACAATCTGGGCACTGCCAACACACCGGTAGGTCTTACTTCTTTCCAGGTGTCTGCCAATGTACCCTGTATAACAGGTAAAATAGTGTGTAATATATACTATAGTGTGACTCCCACAATCTGGGCACCGCCAACACACCGGTAGGTCTTACTTCTTTCCAGGTGTCTGCCAATGTTCCCTGTATAACAGGTAAAATAGTGTGTAATATATACTATAGTGTGACTCCCACAATCTGGGCACTGCCAACACACAGGTAGGTCTAACTTCTTTCCAGGTATCTGCCAATGTACCCTGTATAACAGGTAAAATAGTGTGTTATATATACTATAGTGTGACTCCCACAATCTGGGCACCGCCAACACACCGGTAGGTCTTACTTCTTTCCAGGTATCTGCCAATGTACCCTGTATAACAGGTAAAATAGTGTGTTATATATACTATAGTGTGACTCCCACAATCTGGGCACTGCCAACACACCGGTAGGTCTTACTTCTTTCCAGGTGTCCGCCAATGTACCCTGTATAACAGGTAAAATAGTGTGTAATATATACAGTCAGATCTCGATACAACGCCACTGTTTGTTCCCGAGCAAAATGTCGTTATAACGAACTTGTCAGTATACTGATTTTCACTAGTGACTAGAATTTTGATTGGGGGAATTGTTTTACAAAAATCAATTAATGATGCACATACAATTTATTATGTCATAAAATTATATTCAGCAAAATCAGCAGTATGAAATACTCATAATTACATAAAAATGATATTTAAATTAATATATAATGTTTTGAGAGTGCTCCAAATAAAGTGCGTCCTAATTTAAAGGTGTCAGGATAGTACTACAGTAACCTATAAAATATAACGCTCTAGGGAATAAATTGATAATTTTTTTAGAATTATTACATATCTTTAAGATTTGATGAATTAATCAATCAAGTCCAGAAATCTCGATTAACATATTTTTTTCGTGAACCGTACAATTTCGAAAATACGAATATATGCGATGACTTCGCACTTATCTCCCTTGATTACGAATGCGCGAGCCGTAGTACCCAAACTGTGATTCGACTGTGAAAGGTTCAACTATTATAATGAGAGCAATTAAGGTGATTTTCACAAGTATAATTACATAATTAGGCACCATGCTTAGACGGTGGCTTTATGTAAAGCTGATAAATATGTCATGTGTGAAAATAGTCCCTGGTCAGTGTCAGTATATCGAGTAGTAATTACTGTGTAAACTATTGATGCGTTCCCTATTTTTTGCTGTCAGTGTCGGTAAGTGAATATGTCGTTATAACGGATACAATTAACGTTGTATAGAATTCGTCCCCAGCAATTGATGTCGTTATAACGAAATTGTCGGTATTTCGGATGTCATTGTTACAAGATCTGACTGTACTATAGTGTGACTCCCACAATCTGGGCACTGCCAACATACCGATAGGTCTTACTTCTTTCCAGGTGTCTGCCAATGTACTCTGTATAACAGGTGAACTAGTGTGTAATATTTACTATGGTGTGACCCCTAATTTTAGATAACAGTTACTTCCAAAATGCTACTTTTTAATGCCAGGCAGTATTGCAACAATATGCACTACTAGACTCGGAACCAACTATTCATGTGAAGTTTCAGTGAAATCCAGCAATAAGGAGAACAAGCATGGACAAATTTTGCGACATACATACATCCATCCATACAGATTTCCAGCACAAAATCAATATGTCTCCCCCATAAAGTTGGAAAGAGACATATCAATCAGCCCTCAACAACTACTTTTAAAAGCACTCGTCCTGCAATATAGACAAAGAAGAAAACTCCAAATTCTTACTTGTCCTGCTATATAGATAAAGAAGGAAGATATTGTGCAGGACAAGAGGACGAGTCGATTCATTGAGGCCTGTCAATTTTGAATGGCTTGATGTATATTTACATAATGATTTTGACTTTGTATGACACCGTATGAACCCTGGATGTCCTGTACTCGAAGCAGTCCCTCTACCACTAGGCTATCGAAAATTTGTATCTTACCTTTAAGGCATCTGGTTGAGCAAAATAAACGGATACACCACTATGTAGGGGTATCAGAATGTCTAACATCTGCGCAGCGATGTGACTTAATGGTAGAAACGTAACAATGATTTCAGTTGCCATCTTGTATCCAAGTTTTGAGGCAGCTTGCCGAGCTGTCCATGTACACTGAAAGAATGTATGCAATCAAATCTTACATGAACACAAATTCTAACATAACTAGCAGTTTCACCTGTATACACATTAAGGAAACCAAGGTGTGCACAATAACTGTTAATACACAGCTACAGCAAATAACTTCATAGTGTTCCGAGAAAGAATATAGTGCTGTTGTTACTACGTCTCAATTATTGTCAACTGCCGAATATTGACTGTGTTAGAATTGAAATAATGAATATGTACCTGTGTTTTATCTATACTAAAGCATGGTCACTGGTTCGGATACATACATTAAAGTAAAAACAAAGAGATATTTGTAAAACATGTATGCCTCCATGGCAGCCAAATAGTCATTTATGCTAAAAGTCATTGCAACCTTGACATTTGACCGACAGACCTTAAATCAATTTGTTATTCTGAAATACATGTAGTTAACAAGGTTAAATGATTCTGATTTTTACACTATGGAAAGAAATGCTTTCTGAATTTTACTGTTCTTGAGCATAAATTTCCGTTAACTAACTGAATTTGCGAACATAGCGAAAATCACTTCCTTGCGAAAACTTCATGATTTTATATTAATATAATCAAAACAAAGTTAAGACAAGATCATATTAAACAAAAACAACACTTACATTATCATGACTGATCATGACAGCTTTAGGATTTCCTGTTGTTCCAGACTACAAGAAAACAAAGACAATCATTTTCAGATATATCTCAAATTATAAGACTGGAAACCGATTATAGACTGACACATAATTGCAATTACTCAGGTATAATTACAATACTTGAAAATAGAAGACCAACTTAATTTTACTTCAACTACATATTTCGTAATATAAATCTATTCTACTCTAAGAGAACAAACACAAACTAACTTAACTTTACGACCATCCAAACAGACGTCTAATTAAAATTTCTCCCCCACTATACGTGGGAGATATAATAAGCTACTATACTTACAGTATAAATCAATGAACAACAAGTGTTTGGTGCTTGTAACAAGAACCTCTTCTCTAGTTCTATATCAGCAACATCCTTAGATAACGACAGAAACTCTTCCCACTGAAATACAACAAATACAATCAATGTACTAGAGTTTTTTGAATAATCAATTTAGTCAATGCCTAATCATTTTTGGGCGAAAATTCATTAATTGGCTAACAACTTTTGTAATAGATATCAAATGATTAATTTAAAAGCACCTTTAGTTCATTTTTGGATGGGGATGACCATCACATTCACTTTGTAACCCAATATAGTCCACACATGATGCTTTCACTTGGCATCTACAAGGAGAAGATCAAGGCTGACCAAATATGGGTTAATCTCGGACAAGGCTCGCTAAAGTTTCTTACCCTGGTACAAACGAATGCTAATGCTACATGAATATCAAAATCTGGGAATTTAGTTGATTATAAGTCACTTATTTTGGAGTGAAGATCCATCATAAAATGTCACCAATTATGGAATGTACAACATGTAATGCAACTTTGAGTTTAGCTACTAGTAGAAATGAGTTTGATTTATAACCCTTTCCCTAATACACCCCATCCTATTCCATACATGCCAGATATCCTGCATCATGCGTGAGTCTTATGCATTTGAGACTCTAGTCAAGCATGATCAAAGGCCAATTGCTCAAAACTCACGCATTTCTTGGACATACTGGAACCCGATACTTTTTGTTGACATTATGAAAAGGATCATAAATATCAGTTTAAATTGCTTCATGAAGCATGCATTGTATTGTCATAAAAGTAAAATAAGTGAAACCTGCATATAAACTTCAATAATTCAAGTTTAAAGTTTTAGCATGGAAAATCTCCCGCATATTAATAAAATATCCTGCATTTCCATCAACAATCTCACGCAAAAGGGTCTGCAAATTATGACATAGTAACTATGCTATTCTGATAAGAGATGTGCTAGAACATAATATTGCTAATATTTCTGCTGATTAAATGTCGAAAATTCAAAATTTACTAACTTTTCGACCCAGGAAAATATACACTTATACAGTATCACTTACAGAATATATTTCAGGTCTTCTTTCAGCCACTTCCCCAGTGTATTGTATGACAGCTTTGAGATGTGGAAGTTTTTCCCAGATGACGAGGATTTTCTGTAACTGTGCATGATTCTCTACGACTACTATATTAGCCTGACAATCACTCAGAACATACTCACAAGCTGCTGGAGAATTTGTCGTATATATACCTGTAGCTTTACCACTGAAATATAAGACCATTATTGTTATTACAACTATTGGTATGCCATATGATACCTACAGCCAACTACACTTTTCTTTTTTTTTGTATTTGACTGAGACAGTTGTAGTGCATAGTCATTCAGTTTATCCCTACCTAATTGGCCAATGACCTCCTGTTCTGAGGGAAGAGAAGTTTGTGTGATAAAGAAATCGCGGGGCGCTAACCTAGCTCTTTCTGAATAGACTCCTTGGTTCTTTAACAAGCCCGATGTATAGCACTGTTACATGCGAGACTACCTCTGGGTTTCAAACCAGTTATTCTCTAGTTGGGAGGGAAACACTGAAAAGCGTTTCAGAAATTATCAAGTGCCCTGGCTGAGATTCAAACCAGGAACCTTTCAATCTGTATTCAAGAGTGTTACCTACTCGACCACCGTGGCACATTAAAACATTTCACAGTTATAGATAATACCCAATAAACAAATCTAGTTTTCATTTAACACTGTTACAGTATCCCTATTGTCAACCTAATACATTTAAACATGACTTTGGCCTGCTGGAGTATGACAACGTCATCTAAACAACTGTAACAACCTATTCTTGTGCAGCTATCTCATTACCAAGGTTGATAATACCCAATATCATGTTGAGACTACCATCTAAATTATGCATTTCAGTACCTGAATGTACCTTGTGGTTTAGACATAATTATCTCCTAACTTCCTTTTATAGATTTTAAGAAAGTTTGTGGTCTGAATAATGTTGAGTCATTGAGTGGGGACAAGAAAATACTATAAATGGAAGTCGATGTACACCTGCCAGTCTGTCTACCCACTTAGAAATGTTTATTGCTATAGGCCACCTTTCACTATAGTGCAGGGCCCTAGTAATGTATATGCAGGTTTTATGTTGTTTCTCGACATTTTTTCTGTCATAAACAGTGGCTGATTCATGTAATCTTTTTTCCTGAATTGTATCCTAACAAGTACTTATTTACTGTTCCATAAATAATCAGTGACTTCTCCACATGTGGAGGAAAATCAACATTATTGTCAAGTTTTCATGGAAGAATACGACCTGCCGCAACCCGGAATCACATCCAGGAACAAATTCAGTGCACTACACTCAGGACCATGACAGCAGCTTAACCACCCTAATGAACACCACAAACTGTAGAATTGTCAGACAGATCTAATAACATGATAAACTCACCCAGCAAATATTGCTCCAAGGTAGGAAATAAACCATTCCGGAGAATTGAAGCCCAATATACCTACACCATGATAGGGTTCTAACCCCAGCTGAAATAAAATACAAACATTAAAACCCTCTATTCAATAGACTCCCGAATCTATTTACATACAGTATATTGATAACATGTTCATAATCACCATACAGGTAATTGGAAACTAATTGGTGAGCAACATCTGTTTTGAAACTTGCATAGAAATATGATATAGTAAAATCACTTTTTTGGGGGGCATTTAATTTTGTAGATTTTTGTAAAATGCCATTTTCGAGGGGTTTATAATTCATTGGTTAGAAAACAAGTATTTGGGGGGTCAATTATTCATAGGGATTAAATTTCATGGTTCAGCTTAACCATGAAATCACGGAAAATTCAACCACCATGAAAAATAATAAATTTACAGTAGTTAAATATACAGTGATTTACAGTATTTATCAAAATGCACGCGTTAAGATGCATTTTTATGCAGTTAAGGGTTAAATACACAATGACAATAGACCAACACTCCATATAAAACTGCGTCTTAGGCTGATGGCCATACTGAAAACACTATAATATACCATTCCTATACATAAAATATGAACTTGTTAACCACATTTCTCCATTGAACAAACTGTGAACACTGCACAGCCCACATATTATTCTTTGACATAAAACAGTAAAACCAGTCTATATGAAAGCATCCTTCCCAATTGACTCGGGGGTAGGGGTTTTGACCCTTGAAATTTCTAAAAATTTTGACCATCAAGATTTTGGATTGAAGGGTCATTTTCTCTTAAAATCATGGGTATTTTGCCTATAAAATGGTAAAATTTAGTAAAAAATATCAAATTCCGAAGCTAATGAACCCCTGACCATGTGATACTTGAATTAGTGACTGAGACAAACAACTTGAGATATGAATAATCACCAGAACAACTTCCATAGAGATTATTTGTATTCAGTAATTACCTTAATGAAACTTTTAGCAGCCATGTTTGCCTCATTGTAATATTCTTGATATGTCCATTTTACCCACTGTCCATCTCTCTTCACCGCTACAAAATATAACAGAGGCAATTTCAAACACAATATAACAATTCAACCCTATTAGAAGGAAAACTACAGGTACAGCTCACCCAGGATAATCAGTGGTCCTACTGAGGCATAATGCCCAATCCTGAAAATAAGAGACAATACTGCTTTGGGTACCATTATCATAGATCCCTCCACCAAAACTGTTTTGAACATTGTTCTGGTGTTAAAATGATGGTTATTAAAATTTATATGACCAAAACTTCAGTCAAGACTTCGATTATTTTCATCAAATCAGTTTCTTTTGCAGAAAATATCATTCTTTCTAGCAGGGGCGTAACTTCCTATAGGCCATATAGGCCGCGGCATACACTTTTTCACAGAAAGTCGAAACAATAAAAATGCCAAAAATGCAATGAAAATCAATGGGGGTATGGGTATAGGAGTTTCAAACTCACTTGGAATGTTATTGATATTTAGTTTGAAAACAGCCCAGAGAACACACACACGACAGAACATAATTTCAAAATATTCGGGGGAGCATGTCCCCGGACCCTCATACAATAAGGCAATATATGTTTATATTGAATCTAGACAATACTGTAGACTCCTACTTGTGTGATGTTCATTCATGTTAATGATTTAGATATTTTAATGAATTATATTTACCCTATCACAATTGAGAGTCGTCTTGTTTTTTAGTATGAAAACGGCTAAGAATGCACCTGCGAGGATATAGAAATTAAAACTTTTCTGGGGGAGCATGCCCCCGAACTCCCCTAAAATAACGTGGCCTACACATTGATTTCGACTAAGCTACGCCCTTGTCTAGTGCAGCAAATCCTGAATTGCAGAACCCCTAGAACAATACACAACAGTTACTGCTGAATCTCTCGTCTTTTATAAATTCAAATTATATACACAGAAAAGTTCATTCATTGGTACTGTGTTAGCCAAGTGGACAAAACGTCTTGGTAACAAGAATACTAGGAAATCATCACATGACAGATGAACATGACTAAAGTTTACCAAGAGCGAGATGTTTGGGTACGGCTTCCACTGTCTTCTTTACCATGGTAGGTAAAGTTGTAGGCTTTAATGCCGGATCTCCAGATGTACCCATACGTAACTCCACCTTCCCATCTAATGCTGTCGTAGTCATACTCGTAGCAGGGAACAGGTCTTCTATACCTGTAACAATAAATATATGATTCTATAGGGCCAGAAATGAAATAAACAAGATGTGTGTAAAACATGTATGCCCCCATTGCAGTCAAACAGTCATTAATGTTAAAGGTCACAGCGACCTTGACCTTTAATCTAATGGCCTCAAAACAAGTAGGGTTCATCAACTGCTGCTGGCCAACCTCCATGTACAGTTTGAAAATCCTAGGCCGAAGTGTTCTTGAGTTATTAAACAGCAACCATTTGGTCTACCGACCGACCAACAGACTGACTGACATGTGCAAAGCAATATACTCCGTCATCAAAGATGGCGGGCATTAATATTTTAATTAACAGAACATGCAACATAACCCAGTTACTCAAATTTCCACAGAAACTGACCTATCAATTTCAAAAGATGAAATCTGAAACTCGCCAAAAATGGTTTTTTACCATCACTTGGTAATTTCTTTAGATGTATTGAAGCTCAGTCAGACGCGAAAATTCTATGTTTTCATTTCCATTTGAGCATAATAATTTATTGAGACGGTTATTTGTTGTTTTTGCTGCATGAAAAGAGGGAAAACATTATTTATATAGAAACAAACAATTTCATATATTTTATGACCATATAAGGTGCGAACAAATTAACCTGGTCCTCAAATCTTCTATTAGCATAGTGGAACAGTTGATTCATTGTCTATAATTTAATTTGACCTTTGTTTTCATAAGCGGGGAGGAATAATACAACAGTTACTATGAACAAGGTGTACCTAAACACTTAAGGATGTTGGAGCGCTTAGGATCCCAGCTTCAGAATTTGCTCAAATTTTGCCAGGAAGTAAAGAAATCTATACTGACACAAAATATGATGAAAAAACACTAGGTCACGGAACTCGTTTTTCGGGTAATCAGCCCTAATTGAAGTGTGTATGAAATATTTTTATAATTCCATGAAAATTGGTAAATTGGTGGTGGTGTTCAAATTTGACATTTTAATTTGATGTCTGTGATCTAAATAATAAAATATTTTTCAATATAGTTTGGGTACACATTGTTATACATGATCAAGATACCAAAAATTGTATATTTAATTTTGGTCTAATATATATTGCCCTTTTACCCCACCCACTTTATATTTAATGCAGCAAAATAGCACCCAGGTAAAATCCTAATAACTTTTTTCCCACCTTAAACTTTTTTAATATTGTGTTAAATAACTCTAGTGACATAGATCTTCAAAATTATGAAATAAAAAATATATGTCACCGAGGTTTCTTTTTCGCAATTTTTGTTTTAATTTTGGTTAAATGTGCCAAAATGCTGAGAAAATCAATGAAATCGCTTAAAATAAAATTTCTTGAACATGTAAATATCGCCAAAACACATCAATACACAATAAACAAACATTACCAAACGAACCTGACTCCCAAAAAAGTCATTTGGCATAAATAGCAATATTTTTATTTTTTTACCCCACCCACCTATTTTGTAATGTAATATTTTTCTCGGAATGGAAACCGTCATTCCGATTAGTATTTTCTAATTTTATTGCATAATACTTATCAAAACTGTTCAATTTAATTTATATTATTTTGACACATTTTTACATTTATAAGGCACATAACCTACTATGACAAATGACGCATGCGCATTAAACCGATCCAGCATCCTTAAGGACGTTTAGGACCTTTCTCCGACCTCATCGGGTAAAAAATCACTTTTTCGCCGAATCTAATGAAAATCTCCAGAAATATGCTTTAACATACTCTTCGTATTATGTCGTTTTTAATTTTTCAAAATATCGCTTCGTTTCCTAGCAACGTAACGCTACATAGGGCGTAAAATTGACGTTTTAAGCGTATATTTCTGTTACATTAAGGTCTACAATAATTTTCAAAACTCTATTTGTTATCTTACTGTAAACCTAGAAATTATTTGGCGCTATTTGTTTTTGCAGAGTTCGCGAATGGTAGAGTTTCGCGAAATAAAGTCGCCGCGAAAATGCTAAAACATTAATATGGACATTGCAGGAAACTTAAAAATGCGAAAGTTTGTAGTTGCGAATATGCATACGATCAGCAAAACGCGAAAATTAGTATTCGCGAAAGTAAATTGGTTTACAGTAAACTTCAACTTTCTCATATATTCCACACAAGAATGCAAACAGGTTGATGACCAGACTAATGTGTACATGCTATACCAGACAGAAAATGTTTATGTTATAAATTTAATTGTTGAACTTTTGAACTATTGTTTTCTTCTCTGTTAAACAATTTGTAACACATGGTTTATAACGTAAAATACCTGAGGCAAAATCTGAGTACTTTTTAGGACACCTGAAGTAACTGTCAAGGACTTTTCAAGCACTTCCAGAAGTTTCAATGACTATATATATTGTCAAATCGACCAAAACAGGTACCAGAAATTACAGTAGGTTGTAAATTTCTCTTTTAAAACATGAACAAATATATAGACAGTCATACTACAAATAGTACTTTGTATAAATCATGAAGACACTTACTAGACAGTTCCAAAGTAGCAATAAACTCTTCTCTTTTAAATCTGGATTTTTGTAACACCAAAATTCCAACATTTCACAGGGAGTAGCTTTTGTCATAATATCAAGTATATGATATGTATAAAAGTTTCAAAAGATTGAGCAATTGTCAATGAGTTATCAAAGACAAATTTCAAATTCCAAGATTTGCAAGGTGTGTGTAAACACTGAACGATCATTGACCTTTTATTCCATAGAGAAACAAAGGGTTCAGTATATGAGGGTCATAGGTCCAATACTGAACACCTTTTTAGAAAAACATTTTAATGAATCTACTTTGTACCTGTATTTTCAAGAATTATTATGCATTTTCAACTTGTAATACTAATCAAATATATGGTGTCAATTCCTAGATATCCTTTAAATAACCGATATGGAGAGTGTTGTAAGTATTTTACAAGTCTCTTATAAGGATACTGTAGATGAAGAGGTTAGAGGTTTATGAAGTGAAGGGTTAAACTTATACCCACTTTTCTTCTCCCCAGACAATTTCTGTCCTGTATCTCCATGTGCTGATGTTCCATTTTCTGTGATAGGATGGATCGCCGTGGTTACGACGGGTAGTGATGAATTACCGCCCATATCTGCTGGTAGGTTAGTACTTATATCTCCGCCGGCGCCAGCTGCTGCAGCATCTGTAGGTGTGACTACAATCTCTGCTGTATCATCACCAACATTTACATCATTCTGTGTAGACTTCTCTCTGTAATATACAGTACATTATGCGATATAGGTGTGACTACAATCTCTGCCGTATCATCACCGACATGTACCTCTGTAATACACAGTACATTATGTGATATAGGTGTGACTACAATCTCTGCCGTATCATCACCGACATGTACCTCTGTAATATACAGTACATTATGTGTTATAGGTGTAACTACAATCTCTGCCGTATCATCACCGACATGTACCTCTGTAATATACAGTACATTATGTGATATAGGTGTGACTACAATCTCTGCCGTATCATCACCGACATGTTCCTCTGTAATATACAGTACATTATGTGATATAGGTGTGACTACAATCTCTGCCGTATCATCACCAACATTTACATCATTCTGTGTAGACTTCTCTCTGTAATACACAGTACATTATGTGATATAGGTGTGACTACAATCTCTGCCGTATCATCACCAACATTTACATCATTCTGTGTAGACTTCTCTCTGTAATATACAGTACATTATGTGATATAGGTGTGACTACAATCTCTGCCGTATCATCACCGACATGTACCTCTGTAATATACAGTACATTATGTGTTATAGGTGTAACTACAATCTCTGCCGTATCATCACCAACATGTACCTCTGTAATACACAGTACATTATGTGTTATAGGTGTGACTACAATCTCTGCCGTATCATCACCGACATGTACCTCTGTAATATACAGTACATTATGTGTTATAGGTGTGACTACAATCTCTGCCGTATCATCACCGACATGTACCTCTGTAATATACAGTACTTATGTGTTACCTCACCGTAGCTCAATATATAGGGAAAACAAGACAAACATACTTACTTTTATATTCAAAACCTCTGTTTAGGCATATGCCTGAAATTTCAATCCACCTGTCTTTAAGTGGTCACCTGATGTCTTATACAGTCAAACCTGAGTTAGTGCAACCACCTGTCCACATATTGCTGTCTATTTGTAAACAGTCAAGCAGGTCAGTAAAGGCCACTCTTGGGGCCAGCAAAAACTGCTATTTGTGGACAGGTGGTTTCTCTCAAGAGGTTAACTATTATTGAAAATGGTCAGTGGGTGTTGCTGGCAAGTTTTCTAATAAAGACCTTCTTCACAGGTGGTCTTTTAAACACAGGTTTAACTGTATTTTAATTAAGTTGCCTGTTTGTATACAATATTGTATTTTCAAAGTGTATGCATAATTGATAATTTATCTGCAAGTAACAGCAGGTGTTGACTCCAGTACGAGCATAATTATGAAACATTAAGTATACAAATATATATTCCATTTATTGATGTTGTTTGTCATGTTGGATTTATTTTCCGCCAAAATTTTTTTTAACTTCTATGAAACGACTTTAACCTGGAAAAACATATTCACTTCATTGATATAGCAGTGCAAACAAAACAACCTGTTCCTCAAACCTTATATAAGCATAATTTAACAGTTGACTTCTTGTCTATAATTTTATTTCCGCCTCATCATAAGTGGAGATAATTTGTACCAGGTATACTGAACACTCTCATTTAAATCTCAAGCAAAGCATGACTTTCTCACAGAAATTGATATATCGTCCATTTGGTGCAACAAAGTAGCATCTCACTATATATTATATTGTAAGATACAGCCTTGTTGCGCCAAAGGGAAAAAATTCCGTACAAGAAGCTTATAATAATTATATTCCTGCGTAAAGGTCATGGACCTAGTTAATTTGTTTGCACTTTATACACACCCAATGTTTAAGCTGTTTATAATAGATAACTCCTGATCCTACTCTATTTTTCTTAAAATTATCTCCCTTGGATTTCTCAAGCTCAAAATATCTACCTATAATATATTGCCCACCTGTAAAGTTTGGTTTAAGTCCATTCATAGGTAGAAAAGTAGATGTCATTCAAAATGTTCGCCAGTTTACACTTTTAAGCTGTAACCTACATTTTGTGCAGGGAATTAGAACATTTTTTATACAATCGTTTGAAGACGACCATTAAGAAATAACTTAGGAAGTAACCGACTAGGACAAAATCAATGCAGCGCACATTAACAATGTACATTCAACTGTTCTAAAATCTCAGCTTGATACTCCTAATAATAAACTCATGGTGCGCCATTTCAATATCACTCAGAAATGGAATTGCATTGAGCATAGAATGAAACACTGACTGCATTATGCCAATTATGCCTCAATTACATGCATCAACAATGATCATTCATCAAATATTTAACATATGTTTACTTGGTGGGTAACAAATTGATTCAACTGTCAATAGCAAAACCAGCGAAACATAATTATAGCCATCCGTGTATACATATATAATATATCAGGTAAGCAAAATATACTATTTCTGAATATTTAAGAGCACTTAATAGTCTATTTAATCAGGTCTGTCACTTGTATACAAACATTGCAATATATCTTTTATTGTTTTAAACATTTTAATTGGAGAAAAGGGCAGTGAAAACCAACACAGTATTCACTAAGCTACATACTAATACACATGATATCTACTAAAATAAGATGTTAGTAAGAGAAATTGCAATGTTATGTAAACAAGTGTCTGACCTGCCCTGCGTTCAAGGAAAAATCATGTGACGCATGTTACGTACCAGGTACAAAACGCTTCGTACCTGGTACGCAAACGATATGAAACGTTTCGTACCTGGTACGCACACGGTATGAAACGTGCGTCACGTTTTTTTTCCTTGAACACAGGGCTGATTAAGCCATTTATACAATCAAACGCAAACAAATAACATTATTTGAGCATGTAAATGTTACATTTTATGCTGTGAGCATTCAAGGATCAATGATACAATTTTTTAGTTCAATTCATAATCGTATTAAGCAGTCTTGTCTTTGTTGTTGTATAACATTTATTTCGCTAAACTGAAAGCATTGAAAACAAAATAGTTTTTCTATGAATAATGGGAACTAACTAACCTTAGTCAAGCAATCCATAGCTTGTCTTAGTGTGTGAAGTTTCTACAGAAAACTCATTAAAAATTAAAAGTTATTGATTTAAAATCCTCAATCTACAACTACAATTAACTTGTTTACTGAGCCATCATTGATTGTTCCAATATTAAGCAACAGTGACCCAAGGACAAACCTCAAAAGCAATCAGAAACATCAATATGTTTTAATCACAGGACCATTGACCTGGTGAAAAGGATTTAGCTTAAGGTGAACTAGTTTTTGACCCCAGATGACCCAGTGACAAACATGTCTTAGATTTTATAGGGACAAATATTGTGACAAAGTTTCATGAAGATTATGTAAAAACTGTGACCAGTCGGACACCTCTAAGATTCACTGAGTGTTATAGTACGGAGAATTTGACATGATCCTTGACCTTCTATCATCATAATTAAACAGCTAATACCTTGTCTATATTTCATAAACAAAGATGCCTGAGGTGTAATACAAACACTAATCTAAAGGACCGATATTGCACGATTTGTTTGTGGAAATTGATATATTCAATGCAAGAACCTTGTAATATAGTCATGCATAAAGGTCAGGATCACATCATTATCTCCATACTATAACAGTCAAATTGCAGACAACCCAGAACAACACTGACAACATAGGGTGATCACAATAACTCGTCTTAAAAATTTACAATGGTCTCAACGGTGAGATTTATGTTACGGACCTTTTCAAACGTCAGAGTCCTATATATATATATATAAATATAAAGCCTACTCAAACCATAAATTCTTCAATTTTTTACTTCTAAAAAAATCTATTTTTTGTAGCATTGCATTTACATCTTAAAATAAACTTAGACTTACTGTCCTTGTCAGAAATCCGTCAAACTCACATAAATGTCCACCTACTCTTTAGTACAGTACATGAAAGCAATTAGATAAAATAACTTCAAACGTTTATATATATATCACCAACATGACTCATTGTTTATTATCGTATTGATAAAGAGATGGGCTGATTATATTTCACAATAGCCTACTTTTACTAATTTTATCTACAAAATTTTGTCAATTTTTCACTCGTTCAATCACCATGTTTCATATTTCCACATCACTGAATTTTTACCTCAAGGCCATCATAGTCTCATCCCATTGAACATAAGTCATTATAGTCAAGAAAAATATGTTATTGATGAAAATTAAAAACCACCTTCATTTCTATAATATAATTGCCTGACATAACAAGTATGGCAAGACATAATGCATAACTGTATACTGTATAAAGAATAGCTATACTGACAGACATAATGCATAGCTCTAGACTGACATAACAAATAGCTATACTGATTGACATAATGCATAGCTTTAGACTGACATAACAAATAGCTATACTGACAGACACAATGCATAGCTTTAGACTGACATAACAAATAGCTATACTGATAGACATAATGCATAGCTTTTGACTGATATAACAAATAGCTATACTGACAGACATAATGCATAGCTTTAGACTGACATAACAAATAGCTATACTGACAGACATAATGCATAGCTTTAGACTGACATAACAAATAGCTATACTGATAGACATAATGCATAGCTTTTGACTGACATAACAAATAGCTATACTGATAGACATAATGCATAACTGTAGACTGACATAACAAATAGCTATACTGATAGACATAATGCATAACTGCCGACTGACATAACAAATAGCTATACTGATAGACATAATGCATAACTGTAGACTGACATAACAAATAGCCATACTGATAGACATAATGCATAACTGTTGACTGACATAACAAATAGCTATACTGATAGACATAATGCATAACTGTAGACTGACATAACAAATAGCTATACTGATAGACATAATGCATAACTGTTGACTGACATAACAAATAGCTATACTGATAGACATAATGCATAACTGTAGACTGACATTAACACTATCTTTATTGACATATATAATACACAACTTTTACCAATGTAACAAATAACGATATCTACAGCCATAACACATACATATAATATTATCTATATCCACAGACATAAATCATGAATATTGACAGGAATAATGAAATACTACCAGTAGCTTTTGACAGCAACAGTAAAGACTGACCAAACATTACATTACAAAGTTTTATAATTATCAAATACAGTAAACTTTGATGTCTCAATCTGCCTTTTGACTGGACAATAGTTGGAGCCATCCACCTGTATGAGGCATTTATTTACTGTATACTAAGTACATCATCATTTTGCTGGGAGCGAAGAAAGAACCTATTTAAGATTTCTAACGTGTTCAAGGCTTAACTTTTCAAGGCATCAAAGTTCTTCTGTAGCTAGATTAAAATTCTTTAGCAAACATTTTATTCAAACAAATTTTTATCTAAAATATGCTTACCATATTCAATATTGAATTTCTCATAAATTCAGTGAAACACAGATTTCACCAGATTTTACCATTCAATTGCTGCAAACTTTTAATAGCTTTTTCGAAAAATTTGAAGTGAATGAATTGCAACACTCGTAAAATAGTTTAGTTATATTTAAATAGTTTGAACAAATCACACAGACAATAGAAGGCATACTATAAAGTTGAAATAAAAATTTATGCAAAATATCCAAAAGAAACAAAATTTACTTAAGCTATAAAACAACTGCCTAACATCTCTGAATAACTATCGAGACTAACAAGTCAATTTGTATCCAATCCTATTATCCCATTATTTAGGTCTAGAGACTTGTATAGATCAACCACGAGTTTTGAGCCGTGACGGGAGATTACACTATTTAGTCATGGTGTGTGAATATACTGGTTGGGAGGCATTTAAAATGCATTGATACATATTTTTGTATGACATGACATTGTCAGTATCGCTGGCTCAATCGGTAGAGAGCTTGATTTTCAGTCTAAGACATGCGGGTTCAAGTCCTGATAACTGCACTTTTTTCTCAACTACTTTTTTTGGTTTCTTTTTCATCAAGAACATGCAGTCATTGTTTTAAAATCATTTTATTGTTATGACTTTTCAATCTACATGCTATGGGTTTTCATGTTTCACTGTTTTGATTTCTTTCCACGGACCCAGTATTAATTTACCTTTTACTGGATTCAATACTTAATCTTGTGTCAAAGATTTTCGACTTGGTGTATTGGTTGGCAACCCGTCAGTTGTGTCTGTCTTCGAGTCGGATGATGCATTTGAATTTATAGTTGTGCTTAAAGAAAGTGTATTGCAATATCTAACGCCAGTGTTTGTGTCCTGCTGGCAATACAAGTTCAATACACATAGACTATTTTATATATAAACTCCTTGCAAAATTTCTGTAAATAGGAACCATGTTTAATATTCTTTATCATTGGAGCGTCTTCATCAGTAATTTTACTTGTCGCAGCCAAAATGATATAATTACGCGCGGTTACTATGACTAAGGACACTTAATTTTGACTAATAAAGACTCATTATTCAATAAATTCCAGGACCTGCATAATATAACTTTCTTGTGTAATATTACTTGAACAAGGGGTTTGAAAAAATATATAAAAAGCAACTCTACCGAGGATCGAACCTAGAAAAGTAAGTCTTATAGATCATCGCCTTATCCATTGGGCCACATATTCAGCTACTTAATGAAACAACTTATTTAACTTATGTTGGTATTGCTTACCCTTTTAGGGTGAATAAACTTTGCTGCATAAATTAGTCACGGCTCAAAAAACATGGTTTATCTATAGTTGAAGACTAGAGAAAGCTGTCCATATATCTGATGTAGGTCAACAAGCAATTAACTGCATTCGACATGTTTAAGTAAATATTTATCGAGTACTCTTGACCTCCGGTGGTAAAAAATCAATTGACTTAAAATTCCTACAGCATTGTAAGGTCAAGAAAGTGAAATAAGAAATTATTGGACCTATATTAAAAGTGACTTGCATTTTATTATGAATAATGTTATATGATGATATATGAGAAAATATTTTATATAAAAAAATTACGTTGTTAAATTTTACATGTTTTATTTACTAATTCATAATTAATCATGTAGTTTAAATTGTATGTGACATGTTACTAGTCTGTACATCATGTATTCATAATAATTAGGACTAAGAGTAATATAAATTTAAATCCCATCAATTTTTAAATAATCTTTGATATATTAACCCTGTACCTGAACCATGACATACATGAAAGTCATAAAAATTGGTACAAGTTAATATATCTCAGACCCTTGCTCAGCATATGTTCCGTAGTTCTCGATGACAGGATAAAGTGACTGCATATTCTCCATATAACTGAAATACTGGTGACCAGTGTGACTTGAAGTTAGAACTATTTTCATTTTATTATATTTGCTATGTTTGGAGATTACAAAGGGCGATAATTGCATGAACAAATATTTGAGACTATAAAGGGAGGTAATTTCATAAACAAACATTTGAGACTATAAAGGGGGTTAATTTCATGAACAAATATTTGAGACTATAAAGGGAGGTAATTTCATAAACAAACATTTGAGACTATAAAGGGGGTAATTTCATGAACAGATTTGAAACTATAAAGGGAGGTAATTTTATGAACAAAGATTTAAGACTATAAAGGGAGATGATTTCATGAACAAATATTTGAGACTATAAAGGGAGATAATTTCATGAACAAATATTTGAGACTATAAAGGGAGATGATTTCATGAACAAAGATTTGAGACTATAAAGGGAGGTGATTTCATGAAGAAATATTCGAGACTATAAAGGGAGGTAATTTCCTGAACAAAGATTTGTGACTATACAGGGAGATGATTTCATGAACAAAGATTTGAGACTGTAAAGGGAGGTAATTTCAAGTACAAATATTTGTAATTCATAAACAAATATGTGAGACTTTTAAGTGAGGCAATTTCATAAACAAATTTTTGAGACTAAAACGGGAAGTAATTTCATGAACAAATAGAGGAGTACAAGTGTTATTTCCAATAAATCGTCTAAAACACAATATATGTATAGACAGACTATGTAACTAGATGACTAGATACAAATCACATCTTACCCAGACTCCACCTCTGTCTGCAACTCTATGCCAGAAGTTTCCATGTTGTTAATATTCCCTCAAATCTTCAATACAATATTTCAACTTTCAACATCTATTTCACGCTTCACATTTCAGATATTTACCTGCAAAAAGAAGACAAGAGATTTTTGTAAAACCTGATGCCCCCATGGCAGCCTAATAGTCAGAAATGGTGAAGGTCACAGTAACTTTGACCTTTGACCTACTGACCTCAAAATCAATAGGTGTCATCTAATGTTGAAGACCAACCTCAATGTAAAGTAGGGCAAAGCGTTATTGGGTTATTGAACAGAAATCATTAATTTTGGTATTCCAATGTTATTAGGCAAGCTACAGTGGTGGTTGGGAAATTTTTAGTTTTAATAGGGGAGAGTTAAGATTTTGGCAAGTAGTATACTCAGGTCCAGATTAATTGAACTAGAATGTCATAAAAAAAATTTTTCATAGATTTGGCTAGTTATTTGATTGTATATTCATGTTTAAACGCCTTTTCTCAACAATTCTTTGATTATAAATGGTGATTGATTCACCTTACCAGTTGTCCTGGACCTTATCCTTACCAGTAATAATTTACCCTTCCACAAGGAATCAGCAACTTCTCTACTTATGGAGGAAAATCAACATTGTCAACAAGTTTTCATGGACAGATATGACCATCCGCATCCAGGATTCAAACCCTGATTGCCAGGCTACAAATCTAGCTCACGCAACCACTGGACTACAAGTCTTCAACTACACATGATTTGGAGACCATGTTTTTTACCCCAGCTAGCCCAGTATTGAACTACGCTATTTATAAATTCTATAGAGACAAACATGGTTGACTAAATTTCACAAAGATTTTAAGTCAATGACCGAAAATAAAACTATGTATACGGACATTCAATACGGACATTCAACTACCATAAACCCACTTCAAGCTTGTATAATATACTGGCATAAAAAGATAGTATCTAAGGTTGACTCAGGTAACAATGCCCATGAAATACTAGCTTTTCTAATAAAAAATAACCCCCCCCCCCCCCTAAAAAACTATTTAAAGTGGATGTGGCAGTATTTTTACCAAGTTACAATACATTTTCTCAAAATTGTCTTTTAATTACTGGAGTATTCTATTAGGAAAATACATTATAATCTAATTAAATGCTAAAAATGTAATTATTTATTCTTAAATTATTTTTGGGGTGGGCGTAAAATTTTATGTTTAACATGAATGTTGTATATAAACCAGTATTTGCTACGCTTATTTTTTCAAATATAGTAATTAGTAATGAAGGTTCTTCAGCATTTTTTTTCGAAAGAGAAATAATTCACAATGGCAGTAAAATCACAATTTTAAGACATAAAAAGATGCTACCACACCCTCTTTAACACATATTTTACTACAGTTTAATATGCTGTTAACATTGACCTCAAAAAGGTAAAAAAACAGGCTAAGGGTATAGTACAGAGAATTTGACTAACTCTGAAACTTCTATTAGCATAATTTCACAGCTGATTTATTTACTATATTTATCACCCCTGTTGTATGTTTTCATAAGCGGGGAGTTACATCACAGAGGTGCTCAAGGTGTAATACCAACACAAATTTAAAGGACTGATTTTCCATGATTTATATATTCAACGCAAGAACCTTGTAATATATTCATGCATAATGGTCAGGATCGTGTCAAATTTCTTCGTATTATAGACAAATTGACTGTCCCTGCGGTACTATACTATTTGGAGTCTTATAGGGGCGGGGGGCTGGGGGTGGGGGGATTAACTGTATAAACTCTATGGTTATTAAAGTACATAAACATGCATAACCTAGAAAATCAACTATAGTTGGTCAAGCAAAATAGCTTGAATACAAGTGTATAATGTGAAGATATTGATCTGATCCTAACCTTCATACGTGAAAATATCACACGGTTCTTGCGTTGAATATAGATTTTTCTAATTTCTGCGAACAAATCGCGCATTATTGGTCCTTT
Organism: Spisula solida; assembly: GCA_947247005.1. Taxonomy (NCBI): domain Eukaryota; kingdom Metazoa; phylum Mollusca; class Bivalvia; order Venerida; family Mactridae; genus Spisula; species Spisula solida. The sequence goes on from OX365945.1 coordinate 58,122,379, forward strand.
TGATTGCGTCTTTGTGATTCTCCTCGCTTATGAAAACATACAACTAGGGTTACAAATATCGACAAGATATCAGCTGTCAAATTATGCTAATAAAAGGTTGAGGATCATGTTAAATTCTCCGCACTATGCTATAGTCAATTGAAAGAGTGAGAAAAATAGATACCCAAATTATGCTATTTACACAATATTCCGTTTTAAATGAATTTAACACAGCAATGACTGTAAAACACTGAATAAACAGTAGTTTACCTTTTACTGACTATAGAAATATATATTGTATATGAATAAATGCAATATTACTGAATACTACATATGAAGAAAAATCAATTTCATGCAGCAGTTAATATTTAACAGTCTCACGGTTTACATTTCCTACATACATAAGTACAGTACTGTTATCAATACTAACATACCCTACAGGCTACTGTAATTCATTTTCACCAGCAATCAACTATTTGTTACCTCTATTTGCGAAAAAAATCTCCATTCATAATCACAGAATATTTCCTTTGCAGCTCTCTATTGCAACAAAACATTAACACATTTTGTAAATATTAATAAAATCTATAAATAATTTTATGTTCTTCTAAAAATTCTAAATTGCATGAAAGATGAATTACCTTGAGAAGTAACTAAATGGATGTTTTCACACTAGCAGCAGCCTTATTTACCTTCTTAACGTTTAATTGAAGAGTATAACCTTGTTATTCCCAGGTAATATTGATATAACAGACCCGTTTAAGCTATCATCCAGCTAACGAAACCAACCATCCTTGTCGACAGATATATTTAAAGATTTTGTAGTAAAAAGTGATTATGTAAAATTAAATAGTTGAAGTCAAGCATGAAAATAACATATATATACAATAATTTATAATAAGTTATAAGCAAATTTTGTGTGAGAATGTATATCAGGAATGTGTAAGAATGAATAGAATCTAAAGTATGCAAGCAGTTAGTTTGTTGGTTTAAACTTTAAATGCCATTCATTCTAAATAGCTGTCCAGTCATAATACAACCAGCATTTGAGCTTGTTCTGCAACTCTTGGGTGCTAAACTACATAAATCAGTGTGCAAACCTTCTTCACTGCAAGTTTAATCCGGGACCAATTAAATGCAATCTGAGTTATCCACACTAATCCTTCAGTACAAACAACTTTTAGAGTTATCCATTCTGCCTATACAATAAATATTGAAACAGGTAATGCTGATTTAAATCAGAAAAGTTACAAGTGGATTATGCAGTATTAGAGGAGAAAACCAAAATTTTGTGAATTCCAGATTACATTTGATTCTCCACAGAAGTTCAAATGTTGAAGACAATGAAATCCTACTAAAACTGAAGGAGCTGTTGAGTCCAAAAGAGCAATTCCAGCAAAGATCAAAGCAGCAAAACAATATTTGGCAAACATTTCTTTAATGCACATCTATATATCAAGGGTGCTCATCTGTATAATACCAATTAAACTGCTAAAAATGCAGAAGTTGCATCCACAGGACTGAATGAAAAAGTGGCTAGAAACAGACAAATTCACAAGACTAAAAAAAGAAGGGGCTAAAGACGGACTGATCCACAAGACTTAGTGAAGAAGCAGCTAGAAACATTGATCCACAAGACTTAATAAAGAAGGGGCTGAAGACGGACTGATCCACAAGACTTAGTGAAGATCGAAGCAGCTAGAAACATTGATCCACAAGACTTAATAAAGAAGGGGCTAAATACAGACTGATCCACATGACTTAGTGAAGAAGCAGCTAGAAACATTGATCCACAAGACTTAGTGAAGAAGCAGCTAGAAACATTGATCCACAAGACTTAATAAAGAAGGGGCTAAAGACGGACTGATCCACAAGACTTAGTGAAGAAGCAGCTAGAAACATTGATCCACAAGACTTAATAAAGAAGGGGCTGAAGACGGACTGATCCACAAGACTTAGTGAAGAAGCAGCTAGAAACATTGATCCACAAGACTTAATAAAGAAGGGGCTAAATACAGACTGATCCACAAGACTTAATGAAGAAGTGGCTAACGAAAGACTGATCCACAAGACTTAATGAAGAAGTGGCTAACGAAAGACTGATCCACAAGACTTAATGAAGAAGTGGCTAAAGAAAGACTGATCCACAAGACTTAATGAAGAAGTGGCTAAAGAAAGACTGATCCACAAGACTTAATGAAGAAGTGACTTGAAACAGACTAGTCCACATGACTTTATGAAGAAGTGTGCTAAATACAGACTGATCCACAAGACTTAACGAAGAAGTGGCTAAATACAGACTGATCCACAAGACTTAATGAAGAAGTCGCTAAAAACAGACCGATCCACAAGACTTAATGAAGAAACGGCTTAATATAGACTGATCCACAAGATTTAATGAAGAAGTGGCTAAATACAGACTGATCCACAAGACTTAATGAAGAAGTGGGCTAAATACAGACTGATCCACAAGATTTATTGAAGAAACGGCAAAATACAGACTGATCCACAAGATTTAATGAAGAAGTGGCTAAAGATGGACTGATCCAAGAGACTTAATGAAGAAATGGCTAAATACAGACTGATCCACAAGACTTAATGAAGAAACAGCTAAATACAGACTGATCCACAAGACTTAATGAAGAAGTGGGCTAAATACAGACTGATCCACAAGATTTATTGAAGAAACGGCAAAATACAGACTGATCCACAAGATTTAATGAAGAAGTGGCTAAAGATGGACTGATCCACGAGACTTAATGAAGAAATGGCTAAATACAGACTGATCCACAAGACTTAATGAAGAAACAGCTAAATACAGACTGATCCACAAGACTTAATGAAGAAGTGGGCTAAATGCAGATAGACCCACAAGAATTAATGAAGAAGTGGCTAAAGATGGACTGATCCACAAGACTTAATGAAGAAGTGGCTAAATACAGACTGATCCACAAGATTTATTGAAGAAACGGCAAAATACAGACTGATCCACAAGATTTAATGAAGAAGTGGCTAAAGATGGACTGATCCACGAGACTTAATGAAGAAATGGCTAAATACAGACTGATCCACAAGACTTAATGAAGAAACAGCTAAATACAGACTGATCCACAAGACTTAATGAAGAATAAATTAAAAAAGATTTAACTTATAATTTCTCAAAAATATCTTAAAACAATGAATTTAAAAAAGTGAGCGAATTGAGGATTCGAACTACCGAAGTTTAGGTTAGAAATTCTGAACGTTGCCGACTGCACTAAACTGCTATTCGATTTCAAACAGATATCTGTAAGAAACATATCATTAAATAATGACCTCCGAACGTAATAAATCATAGTCTACACGACAAAATGGACTAGTCGGAAAGGTCATGGCTCAGGGTTCAAAATTGAACTATAACCATAGAGTTTATACAGTTAATCCCCCCCCCCCCCCCTGTTTTAACTACCCAAGTTGGAAACTTACCTTATAATAGTGTCATAGGAGAAAAAGATAACCCTTTCGTTCACCACATGCACACTAATTATATAGACCTCACTTCTGTCCTTCATAATGCCTACTTGAAATAATTACATGGTGATTCAGTAAAAGATGTCATGGGGTGATAATCTAGCCAAAGTAAAGGTCATTGACAGGACATTGACTCACAATGGAGAGATGTAATGAAGGCCCAATGCTCAGCTTAGTAATACAATGTTATATATCTATATAAATAGCAAAGGCCCTGTGCTTTATCCAGTTAGAGTAAGTAGGCACAATGTACTGTTAGTGCAGTAACCTTAAATTGAACAGCTAACAAGCAAATAGTATGAAGAATTTGCCTTGATCCTCGACCTTCTATTAGCAAAATTTAACATCTGATATATTGTCTATATTTATAACTCCAGTTATATGTTTCCATAGGCAGGTTACAGTATCAGGAAGTGGCTTAAGAAGTAATAATGTAACAAACACAAATTTAATTTAGGACCGATATTGCACAATTTGCCTGCGAAAATTAAGATATTCAACACAAGAACCTTGTAATATATTTGAACATAAAGGTCAGGATCACATCAAATTCTCCAAGCTATAGGCATCGTGCATGATTTCAGTCTTGATGGTGTCTCTTTGTAATCACCCTTCTCACTGGTTTAAAAAAAATTCAAGTGGAAATTTGTCGTTAATGTTTGATACCATTGCTCTAAGAAAACCCTGATTGCAGCCTTTGCTTACTTTGATTTTATTTTCTACAGACATACAAAGCATATGTTGTAGCAGAGTATTTAGCATGAAACTACAAGGTACATCAATGTCGACTGAAAATAGCAAAAACTGCATTTTCTTGACAGGTGATCTAGATAGCAATCTTTGTTCACAGGTACTCTTTAGCACAGGTTTAACTGTACATGTATATATATCTGTATTTTATTACCCTCCCATCCATCCTATACTTCAAACATTTTCACATCCCCATCATTCCTTGATAGCTCTATACAATATTCCAATCAATAGTTTCAATACTTGGGTTTGTATATTGTAAGTCTAACTATGAGGTACCTGTTTCTGTGGAGCAGTTTATATTGTGTAAATAATTCTGAGTAGTAAAAGAACAATTTTGCTACATTAAATTATTTATTCACATGAAGGATTCCCAGGATTGTGTATCATATATACATTACAAGCTCAATGTCAAATTTTAAACTATTTAGGCCAGAGTTTTTTAATGTTTTGTTACTCGGACATTTTTGAGAAAAAAGTCCATAGGAGGAGGGAAAAAATAAAAATAAAAACTCCCAAAATGTAGTTGATGGTGGATTGTAGTCAATGACAGTCCATTATTGAAAGCAACAATGTTAGTTCTAACAGCAAATTTTTTTTATAACAAATACAGTGCACATGTATCTGTATCATTGATAAAGAATTTTAAAAATCTACAGAAATTTAACTACATGTACATTTTATTTAAAATTAAATTTCAGTTAGATATTTTTTCAATGATACCTGTGGCACAGTGGTAAATGAGAGCACTATACCTACTATTCATTAGTAAAATATTGAAATACATAATAACAATTTTTTTGAAAATGCCAAAAAATAGGGCAGGAGGGTCCGAGTAACAAACAAGACTGCGTTCAATAAACGCTTATGCCCCCTGTGGAAGCCTTGTCCATAAATCAGTCTAAGTCCAAAATTAGGTCAAGGTGAAGGTCAAAATGGGGTCAGGTGATACAGGTGTGTGGAGAGTGTTCATATACAACATCCATGCAAGTTTGGAAGCTTTGTAGCAAGCCATAATGATGCTAGAAGAAACGGTCAATTTGGGTTAACCAGGACAGACGGACGAACGGACGGACGAACGGACGGACGGACAGGTGAATCACTATATGCCTCCCGATCTATCGATACGGGGGCATAAAAATCAAAGAACTCTGGCCTTATGGTCACATTTCAATGTATAAAGTTACTTCTAACACAGGTTCATTTGAAAAATGAGGGCTATGAATAACCACTCATTGGGGATCTATGGAGAAAAGGGTAAAGCCAGACTGGACCCCATACATGCTGGAAATTTTCACATAATGCACTTATTGGTTATAGTCTAGAGCTTTACGTATAATACCCTGGGCTGTATTCCAATGCCACTGTGGTCAGACAGTGCTGGGTTTGTAAACCATGGCAGCAATCAAGGTTAAGATTTCCAGTCCCGGCACACCATGAGTGTCCTTTCCATAAACATTCAATAATTCAGTAAATTGTTGCAAGAATTCAATATTTACGGTAGCTACCAAGACTGTGTACAAATGTCCCATTTCACATTTTAAAAAACATTCCTGCATAAATTACAAACATAAATGTATGTGTATAAAATTTACTATAAATGTACAGTAACAGAATACTATAATTCTATACCCTGTATAACTGGTTAAAAAATAGGTCAGGTTGATAATTCAGCGACCTTTGAAATATGACCCTGGGATGAATCTTATTATTAATGTAAGGAATACTTTCATCAGTGTCGCTATACATGACATCACTACCAGCAAATCCAAGACAAAATTGGCTTCTCTTCGAATAACAATAATAGTATTTTTATCCATTTCTATGAAATATTATGCCAGTCTAAGGGAAAATTATATGCTTTCCATGAAAGTTAGGATCTTTTTCTGGGTCTCTTTAACCAGCACCCTGTGAAACCTTCAGAGTGGTAACGTATGCGATCAGACTACAGTTCCAAGTCAGAGTGGTTGTATGCGATCGGACTACAGTTCCAAGTTATCTTCTTTTTCAAGGTTTCACAGATTTTTCTTGGGGGATTTCCCCCCAAGTATTGTTACATCACTACGATTTTACCCATGTAATTTCTCCACGACCAATTCATCCGAGCAAAAACGAGTTCCAGCCAATCTAAACCAAAATCATAATTTTCAATCATTTTTAAGGACATTTGTCCCTAGCAATTGAATTATTTTTATTTCTTTGTATTGCGAGAAATTTTGGAATGTTTCTTCTGTGAGTTAATGTTTTTGTGCGAATAAATTCCTACGCGCTGTAAAATGACTGATGGTTTTTGAGGGTTGATAAAAATGTCGCTGTTACAGTGAGTACCTGGTTAAGCAGACAAAACGTACACTGTTTGGTTTCATAACGTTCGTATTACAGTTTAGCAACAAACTCCTGTTATAATGTATTTATTTTTCACTATTTACAATATTTTGCATTGATACAGAGTATTGATCGACGTTTCATCCATTAATTTTACCTCACATCTTCAGCTGAATAGTTTGCGTCTATCGTAAGAACAACCCTTTTCCAAGCGGTGTTGTTTACACATTTTGCGCCGAGATTCGAGACCATAGTGTTTCTTCTCCTTTATGAATCGTTCGCGCTATTCATACCCTATCCGGTTCGTTTGTAGCTAGAGTTATGGAATTTTGACTTAGTGTAATTTAAGTTGTTATTTTTTTCATTTTATTTTGCGACAATTCATCCCGTATCCAATTACTTATATTATTTTTGTTTACTACCGTCAAACATTATTTATGCAGATGCATGATATTACCATTTACTGTTATTCTTTGTCTTTTTAATACTTTTTCTCAGCTAAAACTAGGTATTTCAGCCCCACCCCCCCCCCCCACCCCCCCCACCCCCTAAAGATTTGCGTTATCCCCCAAGTAATAGTACTTCAGTACTTTGATTAAATTTAAATTCTTTACAATTTGTTTACAATTATAAAGTGTGGTAAATAGAGCTGCAATATTAAAAATGATTCAGTTATAAACCATATCTGTAACCAATTTGCAGCTGTTAAAGAATTTAATATAAAGAATTTAAGTTTGAGCATAGCTTAAGATTTTTGTAAGTACTTTGATAAAACAATACATCTTGATGAGGACTTTTAATAATGATGAAACAGGTAGTGTGGAACATAATTGGAGTTTTTCACTTTTAATATAGTATGATAGTACAATATTGCCCCAGAGTTTCGTATCTGGTATGTCATAGGTATGTACTGTATCTGGTATGTCATAGGTATGTACCGTATCTGGTATGTCATAGGTATGTACTGTATCTGGTATGTCATAGGTATGTACCGTATCTGGTATGTCATAGGTATGTACTGTATCTGGTATGTCATAGGTATGTACTGTATCTGGTATGTCATAGGTATGTACTGTATCTGGTATGTCATAGGTATGTACTGTATCTGGTATGTCATAGGTATGTACCGTATCTGGTATGTCATAGGTATGTACCAGGTACTAAACTCAAGTCACATAATTTTCCCCTGAATGCAGGGCTGTACTTTAATGGAAGAGAATGAGACCTGTACTATACCCAGCGCTTTTTTTCGAAAGTAGGGGAAGGGGCCTTTTTAGCTCACCTGAGCACGAAGTGCTCAAGGTGAGCTTTTGTGATCACCCTTTTGTCCGTCCTCCGTCGTGCGCCGTCAACAATTTGACTGTTAACACTCTAGAGGTCATAATTTTCACTTAATTTTTTTTAAACTTGGTCACAATGTATGTCTCTATGAAATCTAGGTCGTGTTCGTATTTGGGTTATCTGGGGTCAAAAACTAGGTCACTAGGTCACATCAAAGAAAAACCTTGTTAACACTCTAGAGGTCACATTTTTGACATAATCTTAATGAAACTTGGTCAAAATGTATGTCTCTATAAAATCTAGGTCAAGTTCGTAATTGGGTCATCTGGGGTCAAAAACTAGGTCACCAGGTCACATCAAAGAAAAACCTTGTTAACACTCTAGAGGTCACATTTTTGACATAATCTTAATGAAACTTGGTCAAAATGTATGTCTCTATAAAATCTAGGTCAAGTTCGTAATTGGGTCATCTGGGGTCAAAAACTAGGTCACCAGGTCACATCAAAGAAAAACCTTGTTAACACTCTAGAGGTCACATTTTTTACCTAATCTATATGAAACTTGGTCACAATGTTTGCCGCTATGAAATCTAGGTCACGTTTGTAACTGGGTCATCTGCGGTCAAAAACTAGATCACAAGGTCATATCAAAGAAAAACCTTGTTAACACTATAAAGGTCATGTTTTTGATGTAATCAGAATGAAACATGGTCACAATATGTGTTTTTATGAAATCTAGGTCAAGTTCGCAACTGGGTCATCTGGGGTAAAAAACTAGGTCACAAGGTCACATTGCAGAAAAACCTTGTTAACACTCTAGAGGTCACCTGCTTTACCTAATCTATATGAAACTTGGTCACAATGTTTGTCTGTATAAAATCTAGGTCAAGTTCGTAAATGGGTCATCTGTGGTCAAAAACTAGGTCACAAGGTCACATCAAAGAAAAACCTTGTTAACACTCTAGAGGGCATATTTTTTATGTAATCAGAATGAAACATGGTCACAATATGTGTTTTTATAAAACTAAGGTCAAGTTCGCAACTGGGTCATCTGGGGTCAAAAACTAGGTCACAAGGTCACATTGCAGAAAAACCTTGTTAACACTCTAGAGGTCACCTGCTTTACCTAATCTATATGAAACTTGGTCACAATGTTTGTCAGTATAAAATCTAGGTCAAGTTCGTAAATGGGTCACCTGTGGTGAAAAACTAGGTCACAAGGTCACATCAAAGATAAACCTTGTTTACACTCTAGAGGTCACATTTTTATGTGATATTAATGACACTTGGCCACAATGTGTGGCTTTATGAAATCTAGGTCCAGTTCGCAACTGGGTCATTTGGGGTCAAAAATTAGGTCACCAGGTCACTGATTCTGCCTAAACTGCTAGTCATCAGGTGAGCGCTATAGGGCCAATGGCCCTCTTGTTTATAATTGGGGGGAAAATAATTCTTTTTTGCAAAAGGAGAAGAAATCAAAGCACTGAAAGTACTAATGTGTGGCGTACTGATGCCACTAAATCCAATATCGAATCCAGGTTGTATCATAAGTTTATGTCACAGTTCTGATAAGCCCACCCTTACTCAAACATTTGTGCTGCTAAAGACACCAAGAGAACCAGCAGTTACCTGGAACTTACTTAAGTAACTATGCTGAGCATCAATGGAGGGATATTTACAAATACCATTTTTAACGACTTGGAGAATTCGACCAGTGTCAAGATAAGTGACTGTTTATTCTCCGTATGACCACGCATGTTAATTAAATGTATATGACACTCTATATTAACGTATGTAAAAGGGGTAAACATGGCGTCGCTCACACATATCGATCGGCCGATTAATGCTTTAAAAACAAGTTTTACATTTTATAAAACCTTAAAGTTTTAGCTTTTAAAACAAGCTTTAATGAACAAAATCGATCGAATATTAAATTAATAATTGATGATTTTCGACCGTTGATTAAATTTTTATTTGGTATAAAACGGGATATTTTAAACTTACTTTTACGCGGAACGGATTCTTACTCGTCGCCGTGGATTTAATAATTATGGTATCGTGTTGAATGTTGTCTAAAAGAGAGACATATATCTCTGCTTCATTACAAGCTTTAAATATTCAAAATCGGATAATAGATACGAAAATTATGAGGTCTTATATAAAGCAGGGTAGAAATTGACTAGTGCGTTTAAAGCTTACCGCGGTAACATTGTTAATCGGCCGATCGATATGTACGTAGAACTATTTTCCCCCACCAGCTATATATAGCATCAATGTTTGTATACAACATAATTAGGTAATCGTCTGCAATGTGCAGCGGTGGTGTGACTTACATACGTTACAGTATACGATTGAAAACCGTGGGAACTATTTTAGATTCCCGCCACCAGTGAGAACATTCTTTGGTAGTAAAAATATAGTCCGTTGCGGAATGATTTGCTATAAATATCCTCTAAAAATTAAAAGTCTGATATAATTGTTGGTCTTAATATAAGTAAATGTTGGTAATGTAAACAAATCAGGTCCAATGATACGTGTAACCTGTGTTGCATGCTTGTAATATTGTTCAAATCATAGAACTATTTATTTGCCGAGGCCTAATGCGTTAAATTGGTCGTAAGCTGAAAAGTGGTAATATCATTGTGTGGCGTTTACGCCACACAAAAACTAGATATAAATTGGATTAGAGAAAACTGCATGATTGTTAAGAATTTTCCAGAGGGAAAGCCACCTAAACGGCCCCTGTTATAGAAGGAAAACTAGAAATGTGTCCACAAATGGGTCTTGTGCATGACACATCGCCTTGATAAGGTGAACATTTGTACTAAGTAATATAAATGTTCAATACGAAATGACATAGTTACAGAGTGGACACGATTTCACAATTTTCGAACACACACACAAACACACTAACACACACACAGACAGGGTGAATACTATTTGCCCTTCCTCCATAGGCGGGGTGGGGGGGAATGGCGGGGGGGTGGGGCATAAAGAGTCCAGATACTGGAAGAGAGTGGAACCTGTACTATACTCATTACTCCATGAAAAGACAGTGCGGCCTTGTAGTAAATCATCCAGGGAGAAGGTAGTACTGAGAGGTCATGATTTCAACAGGTGGTGTTTATCAACCTGATGTTAATCAACAAGCTAATCCAATTAATGGTATCAGTTTCCATTTGATAACAACAACTGAACATAAAATTCAATTAAATACTATATGTCAGGTATTACTTGCGATGCTTTTATTTTGGTTATTATTTTTGCAAATTCAGTTTCTTGAAAATTTATAAAAGTTCCTTTCATATGATGCATACCGATCCAGGAACCTTTCGAAATAAAGATTGCATGAATATTTGTGATTTACTGTTACTGCTTGTGATTTACAGTTACAGCTAATGATTCTGCTAGTCATTTACAGTTACTGCTCGTGATTTACAGTTACTGCTCATGATTTACAGTTACTGCTCATGATTCTGCTCATGATTTACAGTCACTGCTCATGATTATGCTCGTGATTTACAGTAACTGCTTGTGATTTACAGTAACTGCTTGTGATTTACAGTAACTGCTCGTGATTTACAGTAACTGCTCGTGATTTACAGTTACTGCTCAAACAGAGTTTGATCTCGTTATTCCTCTGCAAATTGCTTAAGTTAATGTAACATTATATGGGATTACTAGCTGTACTTCAGTCAATAATACAGGTGACCAAAACATGTAAAAGGATTATTGTATACATGAATTCAATTGATTAAAGTAGTAGACAAATAAAATCAAATAAATAGGTAGTGTGTCAATTGAATGCACTTGCCAACATCAGACACCAATAACATAATTGAGCCGCGATCTGAGAAAAGGGCCCTTAATGACATAGACATGAAATAACATAATAATTATGTTATTTCATATATATATATATATATACATGTATAGTGTTCGCAGGATATACCATATAATAATAATAATAATAATAATAACGACTTTATTTATAGTGGATGACATATTTGGTTCTAGACCAATTTTCAATATGGTCCACATCAACATGGGATATATACAATCATTTACAGGAATACATGATAATTATGAGCAAAAGAAAAACATAACAGAAAAACTCATGGAGTCAATAATAAAGATGCAAAACAAAGCACAATGTTAAGGTAATGGTAAATAATTATGATATACAAAATTCAACACTGTAATTTGTAGATATAATTAATAGCGTAATGTTGTGAAACATGTAAACGTTCACGTATCGAACAAATATCAATCGCAACAAAAACAGATACTATACAAAACATGTTTTGCTTGGATAAGTTTCTGTTTGAACACATAAATTATACTGGTACAAGGATGTACCACTTTTAATACTTCCATACATGTAGCATTTCTATGTTGGCAGAATTGTAAACAGCTTAAAGATATACAATGTATACGGCATGCTGTATAAAACCAGAGATTAAATAAGTTTTAATTTACGAGAACAATCCATTTTTTAACATTATACATGTAATATTATATATTTACCTACGTTATTGTAAATTTAGAATGAAGTGTTTATCATTATGATTTTCTATTTGCTTAGCGGCTACTTGTTAAATGTAAAAGCAGGTTTATAAAACATTATGCAGACAAATTTTGCAAACAACTAGGGGGTTTGTAACAAGTGCCTAACATGTTGTACCTTTTAAGTACCAAAACCATATACTTAATATCTTTCCAAAGTCACAGCATTCAATTATCATGTGCCCATATGTGTAATGATGTGCTGTCATGTGGTAGGAAGGGATGTAGTACAGAGAGCAACCTGTCTCACATTGATATCATAATTCATAGTGTTTATGCATATATACAACTGCATGAGAGGACATACCTGTATTCAATTTAACAAGAGCACCGCCTATGAGTGCTGGATGCTCGACTTTCTCGTACTTGATAGTAACCTGACTTATCTGTAAGTCAAAATTCTACGAATAACAAGGGAAGATAACTCATATAGGTCCCAGGGTTACCAGCCTTGTATGAATAAACTCCCTTAGTGATGGTGAATAACTATGTAGAATTTCCGTGGATACCTTTGATAGTCTTTGAGTGAATTGACATTTTTGTGTAAAGATTCAAAGTCAGAAAAGTGGAATAACTCTCATAAAATGCTGGATAGATTTGTTTCCTCTTGTCAGTAGATGTAGGTCATCACATTCCACAAGTGTATTGACTTTCAAGTTGAAAGCTCAGATACATGTAGTGTTTGAGAAAATTCAGTTTATGTGTAAAATGTGCTACTATTTCTATGTACTAAGTCCAAACAAGGGCAGATAACTCCATACATATAGGTCACAGAGTTATCACCCTTGTCAGTATGGACTCCCCTTGTGATGGTGAATAACTATTATGAGTTTCAAGTTGATTCCTTTGATAGCCTTTGAGAAAAAGGCTCTGACAATAAACTTAACCAAAGCAGACGATCTCGTCATGACAATAGCTCTACTTTTTTTCTTTGAAAAGTCGAGCTAAAAACTTGTAAATGTTAAAGCCCAATAATGTACCTGCAGACAGATAATAATATTATAGAGAGGGACTGAAAACCAAGCCTATATTATATACCATTGATAATATTTTAGCCACCTCTCACATTTATTCTTCGTTGCTTTCAATTACCTTGCCTGAGAGACTCAGGCTTGACATTTGTTTATATTTCAAGCTCGACTTTTAGAAGAAATAACAAGAGCTGTCCATAAAACAGTGTGCTTGACTATTCAAGCAGTTTGTCACATAAATCGAAGTTCAAAAAAGGCTACAAGTTATACAACTTACTACCACTATTCAAGACAATATGGACTGGAAAGGAAATCCAAGACGATTGGTCAAAAGGTACCATTATAAAAATCCCCAAAAAAGGTACACTGAATGATTGTAACAACTGGCGTGGCATTACACTCTTATCCATTCCTAGTAAAATACTCTGCAAGATCATCATACAGAGATTATCAAATGCCATTGATAAACAACTACGGCAAGAACAAGCGGGATTTAGAAGAGGCAAAGGATGCACAGACCAAATATTTGCTCTACGAAACATCATAGAACAATGTACAGAATGGCAGAGACAATTATATGTAAACTTCGTTGACTTTCAAAAAGCATTTGACAGCATACACAGAGAGAGCCTGTGGAAAATCCTAAGAGCTTATGGCATTCCTCAAGACATCACAGAAATAATACAAAGTTTCTACAAAAACTTCACTTGTTGTGTCAACAACAGCGACATCTTCTTCGAAGTAAAAACAGGTGTAAGACAGGGATGTGTGATGTCTTCTGTCCTTTTCAACCTAGTCATAGACTGGGTGATGAGAAGGACAACAGAGGACACACCTAGAGGCATACGATGGCAACTCCAATCGACGCTAGAAGACCTAGACTTCGCAGATGACCTCGCCCTTCTCACCAACACAAATAAACATATGCAAGAGAAAACAAACCGATTATCCCAAACTGCCAAGCAAGTGGGTCTAAACATCAGCAAGACGAAAACTGAAATCATGACACTTAACATCGATAATCCACAGCCGATCCAAATTGATGGAACAGTCCTCCCCAACACAAGCAAATTCACTTACTTGGGAGCTGTTATAAGAAATGATGGCGGAGCTGGCGATCACATCCAGGCCAGACTGTGCAAAGCCAGAAACATCTTCATGTCTGTAAACAACGTATGGAGATCTACACAATACAGCAACAACACTAAGCTAAAATTATACCAGAGCTGTGTTCTCTCAACCCTTCTATATGGTTCTGAGTGTTGGAGAATGACAGAAAGTGATCTCAACAAGTTATCAACATTTCATACCAAAAGCTTGCGAAGAATATTAAGAATATTTTGGCCCAGAACAATTTCAAATGAAAATCTACTCAATCAATGCCACCAAGAAGACATGGCCACCATATTGTACAGAAGGAGGTGGAAATGGCTGGGACATGTCATCCGAAAAGAAAACAACTCCATTCCGAGAGTAGCCCTACACTGGACGCCTGAAGGCAAGAGAAAACGTGGACGACCGAAAATCACATGGAGGCGCACTGTGGAAACTGAACTGAAAAGCATGGGACAGTCCTGGGGAACAGTGGAGAAACTAGCCAAAGACAGACTCCGGTGGAGGACCTTTGTTGCTGCCCTACATGCCAGAAGGCATAACGGGCAGTAAGTAAGTAAGTTATACAACTTTAATGCAATATCATTGATAGTATGTGAGATAATAATTTGTCTGAATGTAACTTGCACATAAAACTTTAACCAAGAAACGTCTAAGTAAGAAACTGGCACAACTCTACTTAAAATCAAAATGGAGATATTGCATTTGACCAGTACTGTTGACTTACGATGATGAACAAGTGTTGTAAGTTACAATGTGCTATAATATCATTGATAGTACATGCGAGTATGAATGTAACTACTCTACTAAAAATCAAAACAGAGTTATTTCACTTGACCAGTAGTGTTGACTATTGATGGTGAACCAGTGTTATAAGTTTTAATGCAATAGCATGGGTTTACTTTTTAAGTTGTTCAATAGACTTTTATCCATAATGTACTTAACTACTTTAGGCAAGATACTACAAGGCAATGGTCCTAGCAGTATGTTGATATTGATACATTTGTAAATATAGTCTGCCGATACTAACACTAGCCTTTGTTAAGAAATAAAAATTAAATGGATGTCCATTTTTGGTCAATCTTGTGCATAATTACTTTTAATGCATATACTCTTTCAATCGACGCTGATAACAAGCTGTCAGTGGACCATGCAGTGTTTATATTACCCATGTTTATGTAATAGTTAGAATATATTAACTTCAATTATTATTAAGTAAATTTTTAATGATTAAAAAGGGTGGAGCGAGTCATTTTTAGTCATTAAAAATTTACTTAATAGAGCGGGTGCAACAATTACCGAACACTTAAGCCACTTTTTATGCTTTTCGGAAATAGGAGTCCTTCCAAGCGAAGGGAGGCAACTTTTAAGAAGATGTGTTTAAAAGCTACACGTTCGTCCATTACCGAACGCTCCATGTGTATAAAGTAGGACGTAATCGTCATTACAAAAGTGCATCCAACTGCCCCTAATTCCGAACAATGATTCTAATTCCGAACATTGATATTCCTAATTCCGAACATAGAAACATTTTATTAAAATAAAATGTCTAAATGATACAGCAAGAATATACATGTACATAATAATTAAAGGAGAATCTATGTCCTTGTACTTCCCTTGTTATAAACATAAAAACAGAAGTTTAAGTAGCCTTTATGATTAATAAAAATCATACTGCAAAATTGTCAAACATCATGTGTAGTCATAATTATGTCTTGTATGTCTTAGTAGAAATTACCTTTAAACAAACAGACTCCAGTTAGGGCTGCGATCAGTCACATATACTTTATAAGCACTACATGTATTATGTTATGCTACCAGTCAAACTACGCGTAAGTGAATACTATGAGGAGTTTTTGCTACCAGTATCTTCTACTCCAAAGGGCGTCAACATAAAATTTAGGACTCACAAAACATCAAAGAGTTAACACATGAAAGGATTTGTTTACTGTAGTGTTATTATAAAGCCAACCTGAATATGTTAAGTGTATCTACTACAACAGCCTAGGTCTATGTGATCATTGGTCATCTCAAGTCACAAGAAGGAGTAACAGTTTACACGATCGATCGACAGAATCAGAACCTTTTTTATGAAGAGACAATTAAGTATTGTCAATTATTAATGACTCGGTTGTATTACAAATGTTATGTGGATTCAATATGAACATTGGTTACATAGTTTATATTGCTAGACTGAAAATTTCATGCAATTATAATGTCACATTACTTGAAAGGTTTGTATTTTAATGAATTGTAATCAATTTCCAAGTAATTTTCACTTGAAATATCATTTGTTCGGAATTAGGATCAGGTCTCGAATTTTGTATGTAATTCCGAACAGAGACAGTTCCTCATAAATGTGACCTTCTTAACTGACTATCATTGTCACAGATGATACTTGCATGTATCTACATCATTTATTTCTATAGAACGTTACTGGAGCAAATATACGAATGGTTGTATGACCTTAGCAAAAAAGTGCAAAAAATAAGTAAATTGATAATTTTACTTGATGGAAAGCTAAGACTATAGGTGAACGTGACAAAAACAATCACTAGTACCACCTCGACGATCAAAGTTAGCCACAAACAAAGAGAAAGGATGTGCTGTCGAAATAATGACGACACATTATTAAAATCTGTTAAATTGAATCATTAGGTGAGAATTATATATTTTGTTCGGAATTAGAAGCATGTTCGGATTAAGGTGCACCCGCTCTATGTTCTAACTAACTTAGAATGTAACATCCAGCATTTTTAATTGGCCGATAGAATATAGCGCCAAGACATGACGTCACGTCCGTTAAGAGTAAAATTTTAATGATTAAATTTTCATTAAACCGCCATAATTCAGCGTGTTCATTGGCTCATAATGTAGGTTATATTCTAATTTTTGATATAAAGGCTATATTATCTTCGGCAACTATACATACATAATAATAAAAATTATCAAATCATTTGTCTCAAATAATACTGAACATAGATCACATATTTATATTGCAGTTTCAAACTTGATTTCCTGCGATGATTTTTAAGTGACCATTGTTTTGATCCTTTGACTATCAACTTAAATCAGAATACTTGCACTTAATTAATATTTCAAATGTTGGAAAATCTGCAGAAATCTGTAAAATTCACAAAAAAATCATTTCTACAAGCATTCTAGGAGTAGACAATCCATCAATCAGTTAAAATACACCATTAGTTTAGTCACTTCGCAACAACAAGCTGATTATGTAGTTTGTCCTTTCCTGTCTTATATTCATTTAGCAAGATTCTTAGTCTAATAGTTATATTACAATTCGCTCATTCTAATGGCTTGTAAAAACAGAATCGTCTTCCTTCACGTAGAAACACTATAAATGTGTGCATACTCACGACGGTATCCAAAATGTGGTAATATCCGAAAACCTGCAACTACAATTAGCGCCTCAGATGAAAGTGAAAAAATATGTTGCACTGCATATGGTTTGCAATGATTACATAATTAATTGTCAAATATAAAAAAGAAACAAACCTATATCGAATGTTCTGTGCTAAGGCCGTCTACTCCATGAACTCTAGAAGTGAACTTGCAGAATGTGGCTGAATGTAAACAAACTCTCACTTAATATAGGGGAGGTAACTGCGTAATTCCCGGATCAATTACCAGCAGAAGTTGTCTCCCATTTAAGAAAAAAAATATTGATCAACATTATTCATTAGTTTTAACCCCATATTTCTATTTGAGCAGCTGGTGTCATGGCAATTATTAACTCAATCTGTTAGAAGAAAATGAAACTCGGTAACACTTGAAGTAGTCTTAATTGTCCGGTAAAATATGCTTTCCCTTTTGATCATCAGAAATTGAGTATTGTGCAAAGTTTTGTGATAGGCCATGGACTTATATCTCACACATTTCGTAGATAGGCATATGTGCAATGCACACATTATGCGGCAAATACTTTTGTTTCTACAGTATTCTCAACAGTTGACTGATATTAGCCACCAACATAAAGGGCCGAAACTCTGGCAATAATTATTGTACCTAAAATTTGCATAGCTACGGCTTCGTACTAACATGTGAAGTTTCATTGTAATTTTTGAAAGGGGAATAAGACAGACAATAATCTTACGGGCCCGTTAGAATAGCCACTGCCAGGACAATACATGAGATGAGCTGTCTCTAACCAGGTATTGTATTATTTTAGAACAAAACACAACATGAAAAAATAAAATATTTATTCAATCAAACATATTTGTGCCCTATCTACATAACTTATACAACAATAACATATAATGTTTAATAAATAAATTAAAATATAAGAACATTACAATAACTTTTTTCATAAATAACAAAATCAAAATATTGTAGATACAATGTACATACAAGTTTAGTACATGTTTTACCTGTCAAAATAATCATGATTACACTGAGTAGCTTCCCACTGCGTGTTAGTAATCCTCATGTTTTAGGGGAGATAACCTATCTATAGTGTTCATCTACTGTGTAATTATGTTAGTTTTGAAAGCTAAAAAACTCCATTATACATGTATTGGTTTGACAGGTAATTGAAACATTATTATCCCTCAAAATGTAGAGATCTGTCTCCAAATTTACATAGTCAGTCACCATTCAATATCAATACACCATTCTTGCAGAAATTTTAAAACGAATTTCAAACAAAGAAATAAGAAATCGCCACCCACTAGTCAATACCTTACTCAATTTATCTTCCTCGTTTTCACCTTTTGATCAATAAGTCAACATTACACCACTGTAGGATACTATTCGTAATCCCCATCACTATTGTTCTTTAAACTAGAAAGTTATTGTGACTTGTTCCCATACACAACTGGGTCAAGATGGCACAATGTCGCTCTTCCAAGTTATTTGACCCAGTTTACCCATATTCACACTAGACCTAGATTTTATCAAAACAAACATTCTGACCAAGTTTGATGAATGTCTTATGCAAAATGCAGTCCTTAGTTTTATCAAGATTAGGCCAAAAATTGCATGCTCACAACCAGATGACGGGACAGCAGATGAGTTATAATCACTACATTTTCACATTAGTAGAGGAATTATTTCTGTATGACAATCTATCTATCTACTTATAATTAAATAGGTAACAGTAAACAATCATATATGATCATCCACATTATACTTCATCAGAAACTCAAAGTCCTTGTAGCTAACTCTGCCATCACCATCTTGATCAATTTCCCTGTAAAATATTATACATGTACATAGAAAAATTAAAGTTATATGTTAACTTCACTTAAAACAATAGAAGATTTTTTATTCACAAAAGTATGCCTCCCACAAAGGGCCTTAACTCTGGAAACAATGACGTAAAATTCCTGACAACAAGCACGACTAGACTTGGCACCAAGTATTCCGGTGAAGTTTTATTGACATACCAATGATTAAGGACAACAAGCGCAGATAAACTTTGTGACATCCACCGAGCACAAAATCAGTTGTTAAATTTTCATGGAAGGGTATGACTTGTCACAACCATAAATTGGACCCTGCTAGCCAAGTTACAAATCCATTGATGTGACACAAACAAAACTTTGTGTTAACAGCTTGAAGCCCATCAAGAATAAACTAGAAATTTGTGCCCTCGGGCAAATTATGTCGAGCCTCGGCGCACGTTGAAAAATGGCTACAACTTAAATCTTAAATAAGCCTTCAATTTGACATTTGACCTCCAACTGTGACCTTGAACTTTGAGATAGGAACCTAGGGGTTGGGCATGACACTCCGCCTCATGGAGGTGAACATTCATGCCAAATATAAGAAAGATTGGTCAATGTATGACAAAGTTATGGTCCGGACAAGCTTCAAATTGACATTTGACCTCCAATGGTGACCTTGACCTTTGAGATAGGAACCTAGGGGTTGGGCACGACACTCCGCCTCATGGAGGTTAACATTCATGCCAAATAAAGGAAAGATTGGTCATTGTATGACAAAGTTATGGTCCGGACAAGCTTCAATTTGACCTTTAACCTCCAACTGTGACCTTGACCTTTGAGATAGGAACCTGGGGGTTGGGCAAGACACTCCGCCTCATAGAGGTGAACATTCATGCCAAATATAAGAAAGATTGGTCAATGTATGACAAAGTTATGGTCCGGACAAGCTTCAATTTGACCTTTGACCTCCATCTGTGACCTTGATCTTTGAGATAGGGACCTGGGGGTTGGACATGACACTCCTCCTCATAGATGTGAACATTCATGCCAAATTTAAGCAAGATTTGTCAAAGCATAACAAAGTTATGGTCCGGACAAAATCGGACACACGCACTAACACGCACATACACCAAAAGTGGCAACTAAGTCTCGCTCACCGCAAGTTGGCTCGACAAAAACTGGATAAAACCTTACATGAAATACACAAATATTATTGTTGAGTATGCAAGATGGGGTATAGTATAAAATATGTACCACCAACCTGAAAGCTGAATGTATAGTATGAGAAGGTACATGTGGTGCTACATGACTGAATACTTTCTTCACATCCTCCAGTGTTAGAAACCCACGACCTGTAACATACATGCACAAGTCAGGTCTCGATACAACGACGCTCTTTGTTTCCAACAAAAATGTTGTTGTAATGAAAATGTCAGTACACAGTCATGTATATTGAATTATAAAAAAAATTTGGTTTTCATTTATATGATTGTATTTCCTGATGAAGGCAAAATGTCGAAACGTTGATTATACAATATAACTAATTTCAACACGTGTTTTTGTTGACATTTATCTTAGTATATATTGAATTGATACAAAGAGTGTTTTTATATGTTTGTCCCCAAACATGATGTCAGTATAATGCATATATCAGTATAACAAGTATCGTTGTATCGAGATCTGACTGTATTTATACATGTATATGTATACCAGCTACATCTCTACACCTGAAATAAACTATGTTTAGTTTCCGCTACAGCAACCTGTGTCATTTAGGCTTGGGTTGGTAGACAAGAAAAAATTCATATATTTATTAACAGAAGTTATATTAAACGACTTAAAAAATTCTCACTTCTCAATTAAATTAATACAGGTATGGGTGATTTTTGAGGGAAGGTAGGGCCACGGCCTACACCTTTTCAGAGTCAAAAAAATAAAAATGCAATAAAAATAAATGAGGGTACGGGGTATAGGAGTGTCAAACTCAACTGGACTGTTATAGATATTTAGTCTGAATTCATACAACAGTACCGGGTATATATTTTTAAACCCCCTAAAATAACTATAATGCAACATGATTAAACTCACACTGGACATCAAAAGCCATAAAAGTATGTCTTATTTCATCCTCTTCATCCATTGTTGACAATTTCTGTTTCATACAAGATACAAACTTCTGCAAACATAGCCCTACAAGTACAAACTACAATGAACATTGTTTGATAAAAGGAAACAGGGGTCCTACTGAGGCATAATGCGCACTCCTGAAAATAAGATGCAAGTCTATTTTGGGTGTCATTTGCACTCATACATTTTATAAGCGGATTTAGCTCAGTGGTAACGCACTGGGCTGTCAATCCAGAGGTCGTGGGTTCAATCCCTGGCATCGGAACTTGACATTTCTGAAATATTTATAATATTTCCCGCTATATCTGGCCGTGTGGTCTGCAAAGTATCTGGAAGTGCCAGGAAGCTGTGTATCGGTGCTATACACCGGGCACATTAAAGAACCAGGCTGTCTATTCGAAATAAGAGCTAGGCGCACCTCTGCAGCGCCGGACATGCCTGTATCTAATGTTTCTCTCTCCCTTCAGGGGCTTTCTCTCAGTCTGTCCCTCTGGTCAGATCATGCTGTATCTGCACTGGTAGAGGATGCACCTGCGCCCTTGTGGCTGCAACATGGGTAAAGTGCCTTTGAACGTGCGTTCGCATGAAAAGGGCGCTATATAAATCTGGTATATTATTTTATATTATTTTACCTAAACCAAAACTCAAATATTGTTCTTTTGTTAAAATTCTTGCATATGAAATTTCAAATGACCGTCACACACAGTCAATACTTGGTATTTCTTAGCCAAATTATTTTTATTTTCTGTAGAAAATTTCATTCTTTCTAATGCAGCAAATCCGGAATTCCAGATTATTGCGGAATTTGTAGGATCCCTGACTGGTAAGAGAGATTATCATAAATATGTATGATAATGGTGGTTTCATGAATATATGTTGTATCTGAACGTTAATGAAACCAAGAGTTAAGTGTTTGATATCATACAGCAGTGGTGTATATACGGTCACTTGTTTTTTCTGGGGGTCATGGGTTCATGCATGCAAGCACCACACCATATTGCCTTTGAATTATATTAACGATGGCCAGGGATGGGCCGAGTATAGACCACCAGTACTTGAGTAGTAATTAGACATTTTCAATTTTTTTATGTCTAAATCCCCACCTAGGAGACAATGTTTACTGTCTTAATTGCCACCGTGGGGCATATCAACGGGGTACTTTAATAAAAACATGAATAAAAGTATCACTGTCATCTTTCGCAGTGTCAAAATTCCCGGACGAAAGTCTATTCCCCGAGACTCGGAGTCGTAAAAGTCATCTAATTCTCGCCTGTCAGGAAGATTTGTCTGTCTAATTCCCCCTGTATCCCTGTAGCCCCAACCCCCCTCCCCAGGCGGGCATAATATTGACTGATGCATTACCTTTCACTGTGACATCTTCTTCTCCATATTTATCTAACATTTCATTTAATTCATACTGAAACACACAATGTACTATATAAACAATAAACACATGTAACTTTACCATGGTAACCATGACGATAATTATGTTGAATATAGTAGTGTAGATAAAATTATAAACTAACAACAGACAATACATGGAATGTTACACCAAATCGACAAGCGATAATTGGAATATTCTATGAAATATAAAACAGAAATTAGCATGATTTGTATTATGTTTCCATTTTTCTTCACCAGCCTATTCTTCACCTGAAATTGGATCAGTCTGGGAACTTGACTAACCACTGATGTATAAGGATATGTATTGGAAACATTTTCATACCATATAATTTCGAGAAAAGTTCCTGTAATTAAAACAAACCTTTGTGGGTTCATATCCAAGCAATTCCACCAATGCAACTTTTAAATCAGATCTTGATAAATATCCCTTTCTTCCTTCATCATTCGCATGAAAAACCTGAATACAGACGAATCAGTTTAAACAGTAGCACCATTCGCAGATTCGGGGTCTGAACCCCCTCCCTAGAATTTTGGCAAAACTGTGTTATGTGCACTGGTTTGTCATTGCTAAGAGTCTGATCAAGACAGCCCCCTAAAATGCTTTGGAGTGACTCCCTATAATAAAAATATCAGCAGCACAAATTTGTGATCTACGCATGAGCAAGATTCAACATCTGGTGTTTAATCTACCGTATTATGTAATGTTTAAATGTATAGACAAAATAAGTGTTAAAGACCATTTTTGAATAAAGGCCATTTAATTACAATTTGACCACCAAATTTATAACTGATGATCAATGCTATTCAATTTTTAAAGACCACCTGTTAACAAAGTCCATATTTTGTAGATCCTGTGGATGGTCTTAACAGGCTGGGCTGACTGCATACATACCCCATACTCCATAGTGTAAGTAATCTAATTTTAATTAATTGATTAAGATTAGATGAGTAAAGAACAAAAGAAATGAGGTATTTATTAATTGAGCGAGTGAGTGATCAATCACATTTTTTTCCTGTCAATTTTTAAAAGCATACTGTAAATCAGTTTATTATGAAGAAAACTTGCAATCAAAATATAGAAATTATGCAAACTTATCAATATAATGGAAATCAGGTTTGAAGAAACCATGACAGAAATCATCTTTTAATAACAAAAAATAATCTATAGATTCTACCAATGAATAATTATATAGATTGTGTTTATCAAAGACCTAAATATACATATATGTATATTTAGGTCTTTGTGTTTATACATTAATTAATTAATTAATTAATTATTGATTATCATAAGACAATCACATGATGTCATCTAAATTGTTTTCTAAAATTTTGGATTCAATTTGGATAGGTTTTGAATTTCTTCCTTTAAATAATTAGAAATTAATTCAAATTATGGTCTATATTGACATGATGATGATTGATAGATTAATGTTTTTCTTAGTATTAACCGGTTGAGCGCTTAATTAATTGATTTAATTGCCTTAATTAGCTAATTTTAGTAATTCATGTCAATTTTTTGTTTTTGTTTTACTGAAATAAGTAAAACTCAGCATCAAAACAATTAAATGAAAGTTAATACTTTGCAAAAGTATCTGATTTTACAGTAGGCCTGTGATAATTTAGGCCACAAATTACTGTAAAATCAGGTGTTTTTGCAAAAAAAATTTTAATCTCATTAGAATTGAATTCAAATAATCTAGAAATTAATAGTTTAACTTAATGCTGCAGACAACATTGAATTACCTACCCTATTTAAAATGAATAAATAGATAAATGGTGTGTTGTGTACATGTTGATTGACACAGTGACAGTAAACATCCAATTAAATTCATGAATGAAAAACTTCAGATTGACTAACCTTGGCTATTTCAGCTTCTTTTTGTGCTGTCACATTTCTAATGAATGGTTTATAGCCAGCAGATCCTAGAACAAACCCCGATCTTGTGCTCATCTTACTGTATTTTGGTTGTTTTCATTTTAAACACATGCAAGCATGCAGTGTCTGTGGTACATTACTGAACATGTTTATCTCAGC
This sequence comes from Spisula solida, assembly GCA_947247005.1. Taxonomy (NCBI): domain Eukaryota; kingdom Metazoa; phylum Mollusca; class Bivalvia; order Venerida; family Mactridae; genus Spisula; species Spisula solida. Next base: position 58,147,625 of record OX365945.1, read on the forward strand.
TATCTTTAGTGGAATTCCTATGCAGCGTGCAGTGATTGGTCAGTTACAGACACGTGACGATGTCAGTTAACCATTCGCGTGACAAATGTAAATTTCAATATGGCCGCCGGACTGAGATGTCGATGTGAAGTCGTGTAAATAAATTAACATTTTAGGATTATCTGTGGTCAAAATGCCTCCACAAGGTGGACGTACAACGCGACTAAGCTCAAAGTTAAGGAGAGGTAGGCCTTCTGTTAGAAGAGGAGCTCGCACGGTCTCTAATTCAGGTTAGATTTTTGTTTATTCTTTTCAGATTTCCTAAGCCCTGAGCCAAGACACGATCAATAAAATGGAATATGGCCAACATCGCGAAAGAGGAAGTTGAAATTATGCATCTTGCAACTTCTTAATATATTCAAAGTCTGAACATCGAACGAATGTACCAACATGCACATGCGATCGCTTGAATCAGTGATTATGTCAACAAAGGATATTGTTTTTCAGTAGGTCATCAAGGGAGGTAATCGGCAATACATGCCAATATTTGTGTTATGGTTGTATTTGTTTATCTGCTTTCCCATTGCGTCATTTGTACTGATATCATTGACCAGTGTGTGTATTATTAAATTGTCAAATAACTATCATGACTAACATCTTTCTACTTTCTGTTTCAAAACAGCTTTTTAATAGCAGTTTTGTTTTAGACCAATTAGTGAGAGGAAGTTCCAATTAGTAATTACAATTTCAACACGCTTTACAGTCAAAACGCCCCCACGTGAAAACGCCCCCACGTCAAAACGAGCCAAAATGGTTGAAACGCCCCCATGATTTTTTGTAATTGGTTAGAACGCCCCCAAATAACGCCCCCATATTTTTTGAGTTTATTATTATCAATATTGAATTTTTTTATTAAATAATATACTTATAATTTCCAGTGTTATGTGTATTTTAAACAACGTTCAATTGTTTTAAGGTGTTTTACAACCATGTGTACCGTTGATTTTGTGAATAACCGTATGGAAATTGCTTTGCTCATGAATTGTCAAATGTATTTTTTGTTAGTAACAATTTTTATTTGTTATTGTTTCAATTATTATGTATGTTTGTACTGTTTTCGATGTCAACTTGTTGATTATCCAACATATATACATATGTTACCCTTGGGGGCGTTTTAACCTTTATTGATTGGTTGATATTTAATAAGCATCTTAGTGAAACATTATAATTTTCCTTACTCATTTAGTTATTCTGTAATCCAGAAAATTAATATTTCAGAATTTCACTAAGTTGCTTTTTAAATACCGACAATTGAGTCATTATGTTGCAGATGATTTGATTTAATTAAAAACACGAACGAACGTATTGAACATAAAAATACTAATTTATTGTCAACAGTAATTAAGCACTTAAAGGTAATAAAGATAGTTTGTTTAAACTCTAGCATATCTACATGAAACATTCACAAACACGCACGTGCAATTAACAACGAACGTATAGAAAATAATATACTCAAATATTAACATTTGGGAATCAATTTCTGTATTATGCTTTTACAGATTGGAATGAATAATATGAATAATCTACTATAAAATTATCCATATTTAAAAAGTAATGTATCATTATTATTTATTATGCCCCCGTATCGATCGATCGGGAGGCATTTAGTGATTCACCTGTCCGTTCGTTCGTCCGTCCGTCCTGGTTAACCCAAATTGACCGTTTCTTCTAGCATCATTATGGCTTGCTAGAAAGCTTCCAAACTTGCATGGATGTTGTATATGAACACTCTCCACACACCTGTATCACCTAACCCCATTTTGACCTTCACCTTGACCTAATTTTGGACTTAGACTTATTCATGGACAAGGCTTCCACAGGGGGCATAAGCGTTTATTGAACGCAGTCTTGTTTATTAAGTTATTCTCAAATTAATTTGACATAGTACAGTTTCTATGACAACTCACTCGTTGACTGGTTTGTCAACATACTAGATAAACTTAATCTTATCTTGTATATTGCATCTATCTAACTGTCAACATGTGTATACAGTGTCGAAATATATAATTATAGTTACACTCATCATAACAATTAATTGTTATTGTCGTTGTTAACAAGTATAAATTGAAATGTTGTTTATAAAAGAGTATGTGTATCCGATGAAAATACGTAGAAAGATAATCGCCATTAAATATTGGATCAAAATATTAAATCTAGACAATAATACATTAGTGAAACGTACATACAATGTCCTAAAAGACGATGCCAATAATAACATCTCGTATTCAAATAAAAAATGGGCTTATCAAATAAAGAAATTATTAGAAGAACTAGGCTTTAGAACACATTAGAAACAGAAATGCATTTCCTATTATTCTGTTCAAAATATACTAACCTTCGAAGAAAAATATTTAGCCCTTATTATTGTCACTGGTCACTGGCCAACAACTCAAAAATTTGAAAATTTATTACTATAAAAAATAGCACGATTTTTGTGTTATGCTTTTAAAGAACGGGATTCAAATGAATAATATACTATTAAATTCTCCATGTTAACGTTTAAATTAAACCTTGTACTATTTATTGTCACCAAACAAATCGTATAAGTCTAACACTATGTAACTTTGAGATGTATTGTCAAAATTAAACGAAGTTATTAAATAAATTAAAGTTTTTTAGCACTACCCACTGACTATATTAAATGAATGCAGATACAGAAGTTAATTATGTTATGTAACTTATAAGTGTGTCTGTGTTATTTTTTTTTGTCTGTGTTAACCAATTCTCATACTATATGTACGGGTAAAATTTCTTTATTTTTCACATTTTTGAATGCCCGCCGCCGACGAGTAAAGGACCTTAATTACCCATTTTTTTTACGTAATAACAATTAAAATTGAATGTCCATCACCGACGAGTAAAGAACTATAATTACGATTCCTATTATGTTACATGAACCCAGTAATTATCTCTACCATAATTGGGTGCCCATAATAGCAATTAAAATTCTTAAGCACGTGTCCAACTGTTTATTTTTCACACTTATTTTATAATTGTTAATATGGGTATCTGATTGGTATTGTATTATGTGTTTGTTGGTAACGCATCAAATTGACCAATTAAAGTCAATTAATGTAATTGACAAACATGCATTGAAAAGAACTGTTAAAGAAAATATAACACACAAGAATAAAAGAAAAGTAGCAAAGTTATTTGAGGAAAATACTTATGTTATAATGTTAAGGTCAGAACGCCCCCCCCCCCCGAATGTCTGATCACTTTCAATCGAAAAAAAAACATAATAAATAATAAAAGGGTAAGGAAACAAACTAAAAAACAAAGTAATAATAATTTTTGAAGAATATATTATTATATTTCATATTAATTTGTTATGTCATTTTTACTTTGGGGGCGTTTTAACCTTATGGGGGCATTTTGACTACATGATGCGGGCGTTTAAACCATTTTGGTTCGTTTTAACGTGGGGGCGTTTTCACATGGGGGCGTTTTGACTGGATACCTTTCAACACTAGGGATTGGATTAAGGCAACAAAGGCCCCTAAAATTTCTGCCAAGAACCAGCCAACGGCAAAGAGGGCAATCCAGGCAAAGATGTTGCCTTAATTAGTCTCATGTCGCTTAATTAGTGCTTCAAAGTGAATTCAAAGGGGCATTGCACGATTTTGGGATTTCAGACAACATTTCATTGTCACCGATTGTAATAAACCAATATATTACCAATTGAAACTAACTAGCACCTTCTTTAGGCTTCTTAAGTGTCACATTGTATATTGTTTACCACATGGGGTCTTAATCCAGTTAATTAATCAGTGTCCGATTTTATCAGTAGACCTGTCATGTTACTTTGGTTTTGTATACCAGTGGGTATTATAATTAACACAGGTGTGAAAATCACTTGTAAACAGTACATTTTCTAAGAACCGGCTATTCTTCAAATGAATAATTAAGCAATTACTTCAAAATTGCCATCGCTTTTGATATATTGTGGATAAATGTTAAAGATGCTTTTGATATAATTTGTTTATATAATTTGTTTACATTGTCAATTACTGTAGAGAATATGTGCATGGGTATGATTAAACTTGTGTGTAGAGTTGTGAAAACAAAAGTTGCTATAAATGACATTGAATTACCCTTACACTAGTGTTCTTAAACCTAATTGAACCCTGTTGAGTAATTTTGACATTTTCTTGCAACTTCAGTTTATAAATCATGAGTATGTAGAGTATAATTTGTTATATTCCATTATGCAGGTCTTTTTAGTTTATTTACTTAAAAATGTAATGCAAAAATACATTTCAATTAAACTATATAATTAAATAAAAAAATTATATAATTAAACTAAATTAAGTTCATTTCAAGACTGTGAATCTATGTCCCCTCACATCTCCCTGAATCTGAAAACTTCTCCCTATTAGCTCTGGAGGGAGAAGTCACTTCTCCCCAAAATTTGGTTCTGTGTCGATCCCTGAGAACATGCCATCACAGGTTGATACTATTAGTATCAATCTGTGACGGCGTGTTTCTTGGCATAGGCCACATAATAAAATTCCTAGAAACTGGTGTTTACAACAAAATGTATACTATGTTCATTTAAATTTTAGCAAATTGTGAGTCCAATGATGAAGTTGCGTCCACATCCGGTGAGACGGGTACCCGTGTACAACAGTATAATCTACGCAGAAGACCGGGTGATTCTGGTAACACCGCAGTACCAGCAAAACGCAAGAAAAAATCCAGACAAAACACCCCAATTATAAAAGGTAAATGGTTGTGTCAATGGATTGAACTAGTAATTTAATTACTTATTTCCTATCGACAGTGAGTATCACTGGAACGTTCTTTTGAACTTCCTAGCTTTCTTTTCATGCTTCAACTTTTGGAGGTGGCATATAAATTTGTTACTATTTTTATATAAAATTCATTATACCCGGTAGTCACACATTGCAGTGTCGTTAAATTTAAATTTAAATTTTTGTTTTAATTATTTAGGGTATGATGACTGTGTTATTGGACTGTAAGTAACTGAGAGTATGATGAAAGTCATGTATATCATCTCTCATACCCTCGTGGCGATGGATTACATCAGGAATGAGGTGTCGAGAGTGATTAATATAAGTTGGAAAAACTTGTTTCACAATCGACCTTAAATAAATTAGTATAAACTATATATATCATCTCAGTATAGATACATAATAATGATTTCTATTGTTTTATCAGGTGAAGCAGTCGGTGGGAAATATTTGCAGCAAGATTTACCTGATGAAGTGTTACTCAAAATATTTAGTTACCTACTGGAGTTTGACTTATGTCGAGCTGCACAAGTCTGCAAGAGATTTAGGACCATTGGGAATGATGTAGAATTATGGTAAATATAATCTTGACAAGTAATACTAGTTACTCCTTTATTAAGTTCAGTACAACTTCAAAGGACTGCCTTAGGATTGGGGCAATCATTGATCCATCTACCTGTTAGTTTCTAGAGAGGTTGAGGCATCAAAGTATTTTTATGATGGGTGTTTAAAAGTTTGCTAACAAGTGCTCTAAAAACGTTATGATTTTATAACTTGACCTATATTGCTGAAACTGATCAATGGTAAATCAGATACCTACAGTTTGTGCAAGTTTTGTTATTTCATTACATTTGTATGGACTGTTTTGGTTTCTGTTATAATAAATTGTTTTTATTTCAACTGCTGTGATGTCACTAGTCTAAAAACTTCTTGTGAAAATTAATAGCCTTTTTAGGGGATTAATTATTATTAAAACTTTAGCAGGTTTGGGCGTTAACTTTTCCCATTGTTACACAGCACATTATGTTGTATTGTAGGAAAAAACTATATCAAGAACTTTTTGAATATGATGTTCCGTTATCTCATCCTGAACCCAAAGTGTTCACATTTATTGATAAAGACAGCAAGGAATATGAAAACCAGTGGAAGGAGAGTTTCCGTCAATTAGTAAGTTCTTTTTCTATCATCAAGTCATCACATACATCCTTGGTTAAGTCAGGGGTGGTTGTCAAGGCCTGAAAGGCAAGGCCATTGCTATAATTTTGTACAAGATTTCAGCTATGCCTCACCATTTTGATGAGCAAACTTCATAATCTTTGAGTTAACAGAAATAATGGTTTATAAAAACAAAACTAACATAAGAATAAAAATTAAGATCATCTGGTGATCCGTCGTGTTTAACCTTTTTAAAACTGAACTTGAATACCTGAGTTTAAATTAATAAAATAGCATAGTTTCAACATTTTTATGCCCCCGTATCGATAGATCGGGAGGCATATAGTGATTCACCTGTCCGTCCGTTCGTCCGTCCGTCCTGGTTAACCCAAATTGACCGTTTCTTCTAGCATCATTATGGCTTGCTACAAAGCTTCCAAACTTGCATGGATGTTGTATATGAACACTCTCCACACACCTGTATCACCTGACCCCATTTTGACCTTCACCTTGACCTAATTTTGGACTTAGACTTATTTATGGACAAGGCTTCCACAGGGGGCATAAGCGTTTATTGAACGCAGTCTTGTTTTTATTGTTGTAACTTCTACATGGGGAGAAGTTGCTGGTTCCTTGTGGAAGGGTAAGTTAGTTCTGGTTAGGATAGAGTGCAGGGAAACTTGCTAAGTGAATCCGCTGCCATATATAAATGAAAAGTTGTTGAGAAACAGCTTTAAACTTAAATAAATATTAAACTTTTATAGTGGACTTGTGAATGCCTCTGTATACTGTAGAATGGGAAATACTGGTTTTGTATTTTGTTACAGTACTTTTTGTAACTTCTCTATGCTAATCAAAACTCATGCACTGTTTGATTTTGTTGTAGTATCAAGGTGTTCATGTCAGACCTGGATATTATGATCTTTATTCATATCGAGGCAAACGATTACGGAGCCGGGATCTGGTTGTAAGTACAAATTTTTATTTAAAGATTATGTGGATTAATTCAGTCTTAATTCTGCCCTGATAAATCCTTCAAATTTCGGATGAAATATTTATCAGGGTTGTCAGATTTCCTGATTTATCCGGAATTTTTAATTCCCGATAGAGCAATGGCTTCTGACCAAAATAAAAATTATTTGATAAAAATATCTCACGAAAGGTATTAGTTATGGTAAATGTGATCTGCTCTGAAGGATTTTCTTTAATACAAACTGAGTTAATTATGGAAACAATGTCATTGAAGGACTCTTGTTTGACAAAAATGGTCAACTGCTTACGATTTTCCTGAAGTTTAACTTGACACCCTTGATTTGTACTATTATTCCAGAATTTATTTTCTAGTTTTATAAAATCTTTGGTATTGTGACAATCAATAGAAGTGCCCTCTTTATGAAAGCAGTAAAAAATCAATGTCACTACTGATCTACCTGTTGCTGAGTCAAGGATATTATTTACTGTACTGGATCAAATATCATATCCAATGTGGCACTGCATTATAAGTAAATTAACATTATTAGTACAACTAATATTCTAGCAGTTGAAAGATTACCATGCTTAAGTTATCAGAATAGATAGATGAATATCACTATTAAACATACTATTGTCTTTTTCAGTGCTTTGATACAATCGAGCAAGCTTACACATATGTAGATACTGAAGACATAGAGGATGCCATTATCTTTGTACATTCTGGACTTTATGTTGGAGAGTTCTTGTTAATTGACCTCAATGTGTCGATTATAGGAGCAGGTTAGTTCATTTTTAATACTCTTATTGTAATTCTATACTTGAAGGGCCGTAGTCCAGTGGTTAGTGTGCTAGATTTGTTACCCAGTAATCAGGGTTCTATTCCATGTCGCGGCACATTATACCATGAAAATTTGACAATAATGTTGATATTGCTCCACACTTGGAGAAGTTGCCTGTTCCTTGTTGACAGGTAAGTTAGTACAATATATAGTCCAGGGATACTGCTGAGATAAATCTGCTGCCATAAATACATGTAACTGAAAAATTGTTGAGAAACGGGGTTAAACTCAATGAACAAACGTATCAAAAAAGATGACCTTCGTTATTCTATATTATCACTTGTGATAATTTCACCATGTTTATTTTGAGGAACATATCATAACATTACTCATATAGTGGTGTATGGCCACTGACTCACTGTCCTTTACACTAATTATGTTCTTTTTCTCGTATGCTCAAATAAGCAATGTGTTTATGGAGAATTGTAATATTGATGTAAATATTTCAGCTCCAGGAAACGTAATGGATCATGTGATAATAGAACGTGCCAGTGAATCAACAATAGTGTTTGTTGAAGGGGCAAGAGATGCTTACCTCGGTTATGTTACTCTTAAAGTAAGTTCACAATGTTGTATGTATAGCGTCTTAAGTCTCTTATGTGATAAATTTCATGTGATTGGTAGAAATGATGAAATATTTGTTCGTTTCACTATTCAAGTATGAAATATAGTCAGGGCTTTCATTTGACCCAGGACTACGGATTTTCACACTTGAATTCTACAAACGCCCCAATTTTGCTTGCAATATGCTCATACACGTGCATGTGTATTGATGATGTCCAGGATTAGATTACGACTGGCCAGTAAATAAAGTCAGTCAGAAATAGACTATTTGTGAAATTGATTAATTAAACTGAACACTGAAGTCATATGTCAAATCGCATCAATGCATAAATTGCGTATCTTGTACACTGAAAATTAAATTGCTGAATGACTTGCAGTCATGTATTTATGAATTGCAATTCTCTTGCTGTTAGATATGTGTAGTTGTAACATTATTCTAAGCGACTGGTTAAACTGTATTTATTTCAATATTTGTACATATATACAATAATACAAACATGTAATAAGTAATGGATCGGAAAACAAGTTTTTGAAAACTTATATTAATTCCTCTCCAAGGTTTTTGTTAATACGAGAGGAAAGATCAAGTGATGACGGGTTTGAAGGTATAGTTCAGTTTGCCTTTGGATATCACAAACCACACAGCCTCACAGTCGGCTCTCTCGCATTAGATAGAAGTACATAATAAATCGTGTGCGCGAAATGAAAGCACAGATTGCAAGGCTATGTATTCTGCGACAGCCAACGGCAAAATGACCTTAAATATAATTATGCACTAAATTTATGTTTATATGATAGTATAAAGTTAGTATTGCCATGTTTATTTTATTTTCAGTTTACTCCTGATATTGCGTCATCAGTCCCTCACCACAAACATTATGCCTTGGAAGTAACTGAGAATTGTTCACCTACTATAGATCATTGCAGAATTAAGAGTACATCTGTTGGTAAGCTATTTCGATTTTTTTCATTAATGTTTATAAATTCCTGTGATTTATTGGAAATGTGAAGTTAGTCGCAATGATTTGTTGATTTCTTTCTACATTTTCTTTTACTTTTGAAACTGCTATTGACATAAACTATTGACCTGATTTCGAAATTATTTCCTAGAAATTTTTATTGGGTGATTCTCTGTCAAATTTCAAATTTTCTTTTGATTCCAAAAAACATGACTGTGGCTAATTTCCTTTATACAGCTATTTATATAGATAGAAATCTTTGAAAATCTCAGAAACTGTTGGCTGGATTTGAAAATGATTTCACAGTGGTTCCATTAGACTTGAGAGTAGGGGTTTTGACCCTTGAAATTTCTAAAAAGCCACATTTTGACACCCAAGATTTTGGTTTGAAGGGTCATTTTCTCTTAAAATCATCGGTTTTTGTCTATAAAATGGTAATATAGTCCAAAGAATCAAAACGACCCTTCAGATTCAGAAGCTATTGGGTCCCCTCATGTCACATGAAAATTCTTTAAGTTAATTTTAAACCGCAGCTTACTGTACTGTATGATATATTGGGTTTCAGGTGCTGCTGTTTGTGTGTCAGGATCGGCTGCTGATCCATTTATACGACATTGTCTTATCAAAGATTGTGAAAATGTTGGTCTTTATGTTACAGACTATGCACAAGTAAGTTTACTCTGTAAATTGCTACATTGTATTTGATATCAAAATAATGTTATCTCTGATTTTAAGTTGCTATTTAGTAAAAAAAATGTTACGTTGTTCACATGAATACTTGTTACTGGGCATAGTTGTGCCTGTTGTCAGGAATTTTAGGTTGTATGATTTTTGTCGGAGTTATGGCCCCTCCTTATGGGAGACAAGCTTTTAGTGTCAAAACTTTTTTAGAGTGAATGATTTTTGTCGGAGTTATGGCCCCTAATGGGAAACAAGCTATTAGTGTCAACACTTATTTAGAGTGAATGATTTTTGTCGGAGTTATGGCCCCTTATGGGAGACAAACTTTTAGTGTCATAAAACCTTTGTAGTTTTATTACTGTAGTTCATTTTTCATTGCAATTGACATTGTGTTTTCAGGGTACTTATGAGGATAATGAGATCAGTGGGAATGCGCTTGCTGGTATATGGGTAAAGAATTATGCCAATCCAATTATGCGCAGAAATCATATCCACCATGGAAGAGATGTTGGAATATTTACATTTGATTATGGACAGGTAATATAATTGTCATTCATATAACTGGCGGAATTTTAAGGAGATGTTGTGATTGAGGGTATTGCACTCATTATGAAAGCTTTTAACAACTTAGGCAATAGGGCCCTTACCCTGTAATTGGAGATGTCACAAAGTTAGTCTAGGCTTGTTCTCCTTACCCACTGGTAGGAATTCAATGAAACTTCACATGAATAGTTGGTACCAAGCCTAGTTGTGTTTATTGTCAGCAATTTTAGGTCGGATGAATATTGTCGAAGTTGTAGCCTTTTGTGGAAGACATACATTTTGGGGGTAAAAAACTTTCTAGTTTTTGGGGAAAACTGCATGATTTTAAATAATTTTATCTGGGGAAGATGTTCACTTAAGTGAGTAGATTGGATGACTAACACCTTGGAAAGCCCTTACTGTATTTATTTTATTTGGTATATTTTGGTATATTTCAGGGTTATTTTGAGAGCTGTGATATACACAATAACAGGATAGCAGGATTTGAGGTGAAGGCTGGTGCTAACCCAACTGTGATTCACTGTGAGATACACCATGGTCAAACTGGTGGTATATACGTACATGAAAATGGACGAGGACAATTTATAGACAATAAAATTCATTCAAATAATTTTGCTGGTGTTTGGATTACTTCAAATAGTGATCCTACAATCAGGTAAGTTACAACTGCTTGATAACTTCCAGCATTTACTATGTTGTTTGTATCAGGGGTGATAATATTCAGAATATATCCAGAATTACATGTCCTTATTGATTTAATATGTCCAAGACACATCGCTGGTTTAGAATGAGAAGACTCATACATTTTTGAAATCTGCATTATTAGGCGCTTCTTATGAGCCTATTTTCATAATATTGGAACTGGACATGTTGACCCAAACTGAAGTTGAAAAAGCTTGGGTTTTTCATAAGTAAAGAGTAGTTTTCAGAATGGTTTTTTCTTGTTTTCTCAAAATATCGATTTTGAACTTACGACCTTCTCATTCTAAGCCAGCGATATATTGTTATACTAATGAACAATAATACTGTGTCCTAGATGAAATGCAGCAATTATTTTGTATATAAAAATGTTCTATCATTGTATATTGACATTTGCTTCAGGAAAAATGAGATTTACAATGGCCATCAAGGTGGTGTGTACATATTTGGAGAGGGTAGAGGACTTATAGAACACAACAATATTTATGGTAGGTAGAACTATAGTTTGAGCATTAATTGTGTTATAAGCATTAGATATGTTGACGTCACTCCCCGAGAGCGTGTGTCTTATTATTCGATCCCTGGCCGCATCATACCAAAGACGAAATAAAAATGGTGCCAGAAATTCCCTTGCTAGACACTCGGCATAAAAGGGAAACTGACTTCTCTTCTCTCATACCCTCGTGGCGATGGATAACATCAGGAATGAGGTGTCGAGAGTGATTAATACAAGTGGGAAAAAACTTGTTTCACATCGACCTTAAATAAATTAGTATAAATTGTAAATTATTGCCATGTAGGGTCACGCATATATACCTTACACATTTATAGATCTTCCACTTAGAGTGTGAGTAGTCTCCGGTTCATTCCCATGCCTCGACATACCAAAGTCGTTATAAAAGGTACTCGCATACACATGATGTGAGAATATGATAAAGTTGCAATGATCTGATGGGTGAAAACATAAAAATGTGTTACAACCGTTAGTGCCATTAATGAACTATTGATGGGGATTCAAGCCAAACCAGTGCTGAGGTATATAGGATCTGCCATTAGTTGTCTTCAGAGATGAACATTTCGTTAACGAGTCTAGAAAACACAAGTTCTTTAGTGATTTTGTTTTCGTGACTAGTTAAAAAAAGGTAGATCTCAAAGACAATGAGTAACAGATTCTTTGTATCACACTTCCATGGTTATGGAGTGAAAACAACTTAAGAAATAAAAAATTTAAGCAAACAACGTTACTTTTTAGCGCCGAAAACTGTAAACGTCACACATTTGTTATGACACATATTCGGAGAACATTGTTCTGTAATTTAGTCTCACATGAAAGATCAAAGTATTTTTATGTGATAACAATGGATGAATTATTAATATTACAGGTAATGCTCTTGCTGGAATACAAATCCGAACCAACAGTAATCCTATAGTACGGCATAACAAGATTCATCATGGTCAACATGGTGGAATCTATGTGGTAAATATATCTTCATTTCTTACACTCAATTAATACAAGCTTTGTTGATAAAGAACATTATAAAAAAATTGTAGTTTAAGAGAAGAAAAGCTGTTTGCTTTTTATGCCCCCCTATCGATAGATGGGGAGGCATATAGTGATTCACCTGTCCGTTCGTCCGTCCGTTCGTCTGTCCTGGTTAACCCAAATTGACCGTTTCTTCTAGCATTAATATGGCTTGCTACAAAGCTTTCATACTTGCATGGATGTTGTATATGAACACTCTCCACGCGCCTGTATCCTCTGACCCCATTTTGACCTTCACCTTGACCTAATTTTGGACTTGGACTTATTTATGGACAAGGCTTCCACAGGGGGCATAAGCGTTTATTGAACGCAGTCTTGTTTGATACTAGTAATAAGGTGAAAACGCTTGATCAAACTTGTTTTTTTTTCAATAATTATTTGATGAAGAAATTTAAGTATTGCTTATGTTATGGTCATTTGAAATTTTCCATGAGCCAATTTTGACAATAAAACAATGTTTGAACAGAAATTTGGGTTAAGGTCATGTGCTAATGGCACCTGAAACTTATTTTAAACTCATTTTAAGGATAGGGTATTTTCCAAAGTGAACATGTGTGCATGTTCATTATTTAGCTAAACAATTGTGATGTTTTCATTGTCGGTTTTGAAATCTATATTTTTATGCTTATGTTTTTATTAGCATGAAAAAGGACAAGGCCTAATTGAGGAGAATGAAGTCTACTCAAATACATTAGCTGGTGTTTGGATAACAACTGGTAGTACGCCTGTATTACGTCGTAACAGAATACACAGTGGAAAGCAAGTATGTAACATAAAATTTTATTTTGTACTACATGTATAAATCACTTTACATTCACATGGTCTTTTATTTCGCAATTTTCAGTTTAATGCAAACTTATTTTACAAATCTATGAATTCCTGTTTGAAGGTTCAATGATGGGGTTTGATGTTATAAAAGTATATTTACACAGATTTATTAATTTGCAAGAAATTTGTGGGACATACATTTGATACTATAATACATTGACTTGCGATGATAAATGGTTAATCGTGTCAACCATAGTCATTTGTAAGTCTTCATCCAATGAGGCCTTATTTGGTGATTGATAGGATCATTGTAAACACTAATGGTTTCTGATATATGCAGTCTGTTGAATTTTACTGATTTAACTGTTTATATACAGATGCATAATATGGAAAGCTTTGTATTTTCTGTAACTCATTCTTGTAAATTATGTTGTTTGATCGACTTCGACACTTGAGACAGTCCGAATAGTGAGGTCATTCTGTTTTTCCCTACCAGATTGGTCAATGACCTCCTACATAAGGCTACCTTGAAGGAAGAGAGGAAGAGACAGTTTTGTGATATAAGGAATCTGGTTTCAATACCTAGCTCTTACCGAATAGACTCCTTGGTTATTCAATGTGCACAGTGTATAGCACCGGTACACGCATACTTGTAAATGATACAACATGTCAGGAAATGTTCATGAATTTATATATTGGATTGTAAGAGCGACATCCGGCGGAGACAGAAAAAACTGTCGCTCTGCGGAGGTGTCGCTCTGTAGAGGTTGATTGTTTCAGAATGTCATTCATAGAGTGTACGTAATCACGGTAATTTTAAATTGACGTTGTTTGTTGCTGATTAAATGCATACAATTAGATCTACTCGTAGCCGCGCGTTTTGCGAAATAATTCTGAGGATTATTTAATTAAGATCATTGATTAGATACAAAAATGCGTACAATTCACGGGTCTAGTATTTATTAAATAAAAGTGCCGCTTCTCGGAGGTTGTCGCTTCTCAGAGGTGCCGTTTCGGGAGGTTATACTGTACAATTATTTGAGCATTGATTGTGTATATCAGTATTGCGTATAAAGATCATTATTGATGTTGTACATTGCAGGTTGGTGTGTATTTCTATGATAATGGACATGGTGTACTAGAAGATAATGATATATTCAACCATCTGTACTCTGGTGTTCAAATCAGGTAACTTGTCATAGCTTTGTACTCGTTGAATTATAATGTCACCCATATATAGTTGGGTAGACAGATTGATTTGTGCCGGATAGATGTCACAAAGTTTGTCTCCACTTGCTCTTCTTGATAACAACTGGTCGGATTTTAATGCAAGATCACATGAATACTTGGTACCCAGTCCAGTTGTGTAAACAGTCTTAGTTGTACCAGCAACCAGCTGTATCAAGCCACCTTTGTCTTAAACGACCAGTATTTGTTCTATTTTGCTTTTGTATTCAGCGACTTTTGTCTAACATGACTTGCACAATTTGGGCACAATTTGATTGGTCAAATTTAATAAAGCGACCGTTAAATTTCTAAATCACTAGCCATCAGTTGTCACAGGTTGTTAATTACTTATACATCGTTATACATCACGGTGTCAAAAACCCATCTAGTTTAAGAATTTTTTTCCGACTTCATTCACTGGTCATTCAATATTGGTGTTCTTATTTCAGAACTGGGAGCAATCCATTGATACGAAGGAATAAGATCTGGGGAGGTCAGAATGGAGGTATATTAGTGTATAATAGTGGACTAGGTATGATAGATAACAATGAAATATTTGACAATGCAATGGCTGGAGTGTGGATTAAAACAGACAGTAATCCTGTGTTAAGACATAATAAAATTCACGATGGAAGAGATGGTGGAATTTGTATTTTCAATGGTGGAAAAGGTAATCCTTTTGATAATATAATAATGTCTGTCTTGGTTGAACTGCTAAGTAATAGTATCTCTCATGATTTAACTGCTAAGTAATAGTATCTCTCATGATTTAACTGCTAAGTAATAGTATCTCTCATGATTTAACTGCTAAGTAATAGTATCTCTCATGATTTAACTGCTAAGTAATAGTATCTCTCATGATTTAACTGCTAAGTAATAGTATCTCTCATGATTTAACTGCTAAGTAATAGTATCTCTCATGATTTAACTGCTAAGTAATAGTATCTCTCATGATTTAACTGCTAAGTAAAAGTATCTCTCATGATTTAACTGCTAAGTAATAGTATCTCTCATGATTTAACTGCTAATAATTATACGTTAGTAGAAACATAACACATGTATGAGTGTTGCCATTGTAGCAGTTGTAGACTGGGCCCGGTTCCCATGGGGAATAGTTATGGGAAAACATACAGTATTACTTTGTTCAAAGCTTGGGAAAAGTCAAGGAATTTCAGAATAAGTTGGGAAACCTGGAAATTGGAAAAAGTCAGGGAATAATTTATTATAGCTAGTATGCGATATTGCCTTGGTCAGTGAAATATTTATAAACATGTCTGCATGTGTAATTGATTGGCTGGATTATTGATATTAGGTTGCCACGCAACTCATAAGGTGTTGGACTTCCAATAGGTTCATCATATTTCCCGAGATTGTCGTAAAACAAGCATCAACCTAGTAGAAATGGTTTATAACAAGTTTGATATTATTTGCAGGAATCTTGGAAGAGAATGACATATTCCGTAATGCACAGGCAGGTTTGTTGATCAGTACACAGAGTAATCCAACATTGCGGCGAAATCGTATATTTGATGGTCAGGCAGCCGGTGTAGAGATTACAAACAATGCAACTGCAAATTTGGAGGGTAACAAGGTGTTTAACAACAAGTTTGGAGGATTGTGTCTCGCAAGTGGTGTAAATCCAATCATGAAGGGTGAGAAAATGTTTATTGGCCCTTAAATGGACCCTTTGACCCATGAAATTTGCAAAGAGCCGTATAAATTGACCCTTAGGATTCGTACTTTGG
Organism: Spisula solida; assembly: GCA_947247005.1. Taxonomy (NCBI): domain Eukaryota; kingdom Metazoa; phylum Mollusca; class Bivalvia; order Venerida; family Mactridae; genus Spisula; species Spisula solida. The sequence goes on from OX365945.1 coordinate 58,164,113, forward strand.
GAACAATTTTCCTTTAGGTATTTTGGCTGTGAATGGTTAAAATTTTCTCAGTGTATTACTTTCAAATTACCATTGAAGTTGAGATTTGGTCCTAGTGGTACCCCTGCATTCATATGCTTTATTTTGATTGTAGAAGTTTGAACAAGTTTATTTACAAATTACCTGTAGGTCGTAAGGCTCCTCAGGTTACAATACATAGTATGGCAAGCAGTTTAACTATTACAAGTACGTGGAAGTGGAAGTGAGTGTAGATATATATTGCATTGCACATTTGACTTGATCAGTCATTTGATGCCGAGCATATCCTTTATTTGCCAGTCAGCTTTCTGCTGAAATATGGCAGGCATATATATGTGTGCCTCCACCTGGATTTGAACCCGGGTCACCAGATTAGACGGCAAGAGCGCTAACCATTGAGCTACGGAGTGTGAGCATGTAGTCAAACTTATGTAATAATGTTTCTATTTTAGATAATCAAATCTATGGCAACCACAATATGGTACAGAAAGCCGTCTCATCTGGTCAGTGCCTATACAAAATATCTAGCTACACGAGCTTTCCAATGCATGATTTTTATAGGTAAGTAACTTACACATAGCTCTGGAGTATGCTTAATATTGTGAAACAAAAATCCTTTAAATTATGATAGAAGTTGTTGACTGTTTATCGCTCAATATGATCATCAAGCGTACATATGTTACTGACTGGTTAATCCACGAGTTAGATGTTGGGTTTCAATCCTTGCCCAGCTTTGATATCATTAACTAGTGGAAATCTGCTACTGGTTTCAAATCGACTGGGAAGTTTTACATGTGAGAAAAGTTTCAGCTCTTGGGTCTATGGTTTTCCCTCAGTTGCGGCTTTTGTCCATCACAGTATTATAATAAAGATAAGCACCTAGCATGTAAATTTTAGAAACATTTTTGTGAAACTTGCCGACGACCTTAGTTCGAAAGGGAAATAAGGCAGTTATGACATTTCCAAGAAAACTAGTGACATGCCAGATTAGTCTCCCTTTGATGAAGTCAAAATCTACTCCTAAGTTCCTCCTTAAATAACAAGTACTATTATTGTAAATAACAAATCCAATAGTTTTCTGCGACCAGATAATTGACTGACCGGTATTACTGTCTTTATTATAGTTTAATCTAACCTAACCAACACTACTTGAAACCTGTATGTAAGAGTTTCCTTGTTCCGCTTGTGGGCGGTAGATAGTCTCAAAATAGATGAGATAAAATTTAGACTGGTACCTAGTAGTGTTAAAAAAATTGGTCTAAACTTGAAGTTGAAAGCGAGATATCAATTAGTCAATCAGGCATTGATGCTTGGTCACATGCTCCTCCATAGCCAAGTCGCTTTATGCATTCCTATAGACATTTGATCTCGGGACCGCAGCCACATTATGAGGCATTATATCAACTGTTTGAAATATTTGTATTACAGATGTAAAACATGCAATACTACAGAGAGGAATGCAATCTGTGTTAATTGTATAAAGACTTGCCATGGGGGACATGAGGTGGAGTTTATCCGTCATGATAGATTCTTCTGTGATTGTGGCGCTGGAACATTAAACAATGCATGTAGATTACAGGGTGAACCAACACAAGACACTGATACTCTATATGACTCAGCAGCACCAATGGAATCTCATACATTACGTGTTAATTAATAGTCATTCACTTACAGTGCCACTTGTTGCTAAGTGTGTTGTGGAATATTTATGTGCATTACAGTGTCAATAGTGTGTTAAAACTACAGCATTCTACTATTTGTATGATGTCACAGCTTTTGATGGTTCCTGTCGACAGTCCTGCCATTTTTACGTCGCCATAGCCATAACTGGTACCTGTTGTCAGTCCTGTCATCTGTATATTGTTGCAACCACCGACGGTTCTTGTCGACAGTCCTCTGTATGACATCACAGCCATTGCTGGTAAATGTGCATAAATGAGAAAAAAGGAGCATGTGAGGAGAATAAATAGAAACAGGAGTATACTATCATTGCATTTAATATTCACTATATAAATGATGGTAATATGTGTTTCTCACAGTAAATCCACTGCCAAACTTTATAATGTGCTTGACACGTCGCCATCGACTGTGAGACCATGATTCAGACCTCCTCTTGCATATAAGCACAGACATTCTGTTTTGTATACTGTACTTCATTTAGATACATTTAGCATTTTTTCATTAGAAGTAACGAGTTTCTTTGTACTTTTTAGACTCTTTGATATTTAGAACATCAATATTTTAACTAACACTGTACTATACACTACATTATATTGTGTGTGTTTTTTGCCATTTAAATCTTAAATAAACTGCTGACACTCTCTATTTTACTGGAGTATGCATCACTGCATTATACATGTAAATACACATAGTGTAAAATCGCATGCTCTACAAATACATAGCAATGTGTACAAAGTACACAATATGACATATATTTGTATAGAAATTGTTGTGTATATTTCTTTGTATAAAGATTTTAACAATGTGTTCAAGCTGTGTTTGAACATAACTTTTGAGCATTTGTACATGTTTTCTTACACTAAAAGTGCTTAACATGTGGACCTATCTTACACAATTTTATATAAACTATACCTGCTATTAGGTACACAAAAAGTATATCAACATACATACTGTAATGCTTTACCTACACTGAGTTACATACTTTGATGCCTAACTCGCAGTACGTAAGCTTAGTAGATGAACTGTATGTTGTTACACAATATATGGTATTATATAGTTATATAAAAACCCATTTCACAGTTTGGTTCACTGTGTAATGTATGGGAAACACTACTGTGTCTGATGGTACCAGCCGTTATAAACTTTAATTTGAAAACCAGTCTATCAATTCTAGCAGTTAATTGGTTAGTTTTGAGCAAAGTGTTAAAATTGACCTATGGTGTGAATGCATACATAGACTGGTTTTCAAATTCAGTTAAATTGCTGTAGTACCTTGAGGCTCAGTTTGTCAATAAATTGTATTATTGCTGATAAATGATTGGTTTACACACCTGTAGATGTAAGTTTGTTTGTTTTACTCTATCATCCAGTATTATGAGAATGCACACAATCCATTCATATGATTAGCATTATACACTGTATTAAAACTTCTCACTATTTGTTGGCTGTTGTATTAACAGAAAAATACAGCTTTAATCTTATGTTTTCTTGCTGTTATAGGGATGGTCTCAAGTTATCATACCTAAGAGATATAATAAAAGTCTTCTAAATTCAATTTATCTGACGTATTCCAATGTTGGTAGGAGTAACTGGCTGAATCAAGTTCCAGGTGCTATTATTTATTTACCTGAGCAAAAGAAATGTTGGCCATGTCTGTCGTTAATTCAAACTTTTAAGTACAAATGTGTTAGTATGAAAAATTAAATTGTAACACATTTATGTAGTATTGTGTTCAGCACAGCATGTGGTGTTTTATTATTTTCTTCTGTTGTTTTGAATGTACATGTACCACAATGTATGTGCACTATATAGAAATTTAAACTGTGACCTTACGTCGTTTCCTTATAGAAGATCACACTACGTTTTGTGGGTTTGTTGTTTTGTTGGAAACTGCTTATACCAGAATGTTTTCATGTTCTGTGGAAGAATATTTTCTGGGCACTTACTGTACACTTCATGTAGTATGGCAGCTATATATTTAAATAGGAAGAAGTGAACAAATTTCCACACTGTATAGTCAGGTGCTGTAGTATATATCTGTACACATGTTTTTATTTGTTTCACATTTGTCTCATGAATGCATTTAAAACACTCGTTAACATAAAATAGTCAGATGGTCTAGTCTGAAAGTCTGATGTTAATATAAAATAGTCAGATGGTGGTTTAGTCTGAAAGTCTGATGTTAACATAAAATATTCTGAAACTCTGGTTTAGATAAAGTTGATAAACTGATATTTTGTATCCATGGTGTCTGTGCAGGGTACAGTTTAACATTGTGTATATGGACTGCCATAAATGATACTGATCTTCTCTTAAAAACGTTTGTAAATGCATTTGTTTTTCATACTGGCGATTTTACCTTATGTCTAGTCCAGTCCTGAATTGTGCATGGATAAACATGTATAAGTGTATGCATATGAACGATTATTTTATTCAAACCTCAATATTACAGAACTGTACTGATCTTAACGTTAGTGCCTTTAAATCTATTTGCTTTATATTGTATTGATATTACCAATGAAAAAATTGTCTTTGTTTTATTGGTGAGTCCCATATATACTTCATAGGTACGAAGCTGACCCATTTATTACAGAAGATATTTTAAAGTCCAAAAAACATTCGTCAATATGACTAGATGAACGTATATATAGTTGATGATCATTATTTCTTCCAAAAATCAGTATTTTAGAATATCAATTTATATAAGATTGGTCTTTTAGTTGTTTTATTATACCACAGACAACTACGTGTGAACGAGGATGATATATAGGTGTCGTTTTGTCATTGGTCAGTCTGTTGCTAAAAACATCCACAGTATTAATCAGGTTTCTATGAGGTTTCATGCCAATGATCACCATCAATTGTAGATGTGGGTTGACAAAATGTTCATCTGTACAGGCAAGGCAGAGTAATTGCCCATGGACTTTCGTTATGTGTTCTGTCTATTGACGACAGAGTTATTGCCCCTGGACTTGGGTAATTTGTTCTGTCCAGGCATTGCAGAGTTCGTGGACTTTGGTTATTTGTGTTTGACAACATAGTGGTATTGTCATTGTATTGATGAGTATATATAATTATATTGTAAGTATTTTATTGGGAATATTTTAGGCACACTCACAGTGGCCATCACTGTAACGCAATTATGGCATCACTTCATTTCTTTCATCACAATGAAATATCAAACAATAATAACTGTGAATTTGAGTGTGTGTTATTACAACTTCAGAGTCACTATTGGTGTTAAAAGAGGTTCTTATATAGAAATTTGTGAATATTTCTGGTAGATGTTTCACTATATGGCACTTGTGTATTGTATATCTATCATCCACCACTTATACATGTAATCATTTTATTTCCGTTCCTAGGTGCTAGCTATTCTGTATATTGTACAGGTGCACATATTATAAGCCAAAGGCTCGTCAATGAATTTTAATCCCTACTTCCCTATTTGTTGTGATGTGTATGTACAGTAAATATGTCGGGGTATACACGTTCTTACTTTATCTCTATCTCTCTCTTTATAGATATATATATGTAGACATAGATACATCTATATGGTCTGTTATAGTCGTCTTTGTTATAGTTTTATATTGTTGTTCTTTATTGACAATTTTGGTTAATAATAGTAAACGTTTTATATGTATTAATTTTAGCATTTTTGTACAGGATATGTTTGTCTGTTTTACTTTTCTCGGTTCATGTTTGAATGTATGGTACAGGTTAGAGATTAATTTCCTTGTCGTTGTTTTATTGTGATAGATCGTGTATGTTCGTGTGTTCTTGTTACCTGTTTACTCACATTCTAATCAAACGCCTGTTCTACTTTACTGCTGGGTAATACTGAACTTTGTCAACTATGGTCCGAGTTTAAATTATTTAACTCTTTGTATTATAGCCATTTAGACACAGTGCTGCATATCAACTCATTACTAATGTCGTGTGATGTAGTCCCGCTGATACTGGTTATTTGCGCAATAATTTTTGAGTTGTAGCGATAACCACATGTTCTAATGTAAAGCGTATTGTTTGTCAGTAGGTGTCCGGTTAGACTCATTAACTGCTTCACTAAAATGTAAAAATTCAGATTTTTAAAAATAATGTATGTATTAATTCATAATAAGGATTGTAACTAATTTACTCTCTTAAACTTTCTTCTAGTTGAATTAAAAAATTCTAAATTAAAAGACAAACCTTTATGGTTACATACAACATCAAGCTGTAGCGTTTTCTTGCTAGGCAAACATCTTTCTGTTTTTATTCACCAATTTACTTATACTATGGACCTTGATTACTGACGAAGTATCAACGATAGCATTCATGTTTAAAACGAATGTATTCATAATACAACATGTGTATTCATAATGCATTACACACATATTTACAGTACTGTAGTAGATGTAGTCCCTTCCTTTGACTTTGATTATCTTCTGTCTTCATAACAGCGGTGGTAAAATTGGTGTTTATTATTTAATCGAGAGTCTGTTCTAACATTCGGATACATTTGACTGGGCTTCATATTTTACTGACAGAACAATGTCAAGGTTTTGTATCTCAGCTTTTGGATCGACATCAAATATGTTTATCTCATTGGTTGTTGCTAAGGTCTGTTTAGACCAACTGAAAAACTGTAATTTAAGGCAAGTGACCATGAACGGTGTTATAACCTTAGATCAAGGTGCTTAGTAAAATCTGCGCTTAGTGTTAAACTGGAAACAAAATTTGAATATTAGAGTCCATGTTCTGCTCTTAATGGGTAAGCATTTGTAGATTTTAATGTATCATTATGAGGTTACTTAGGTTTCTCCTTTTACTGTTAATTGTATGGTTGTTATACATCTTGCGGATGGGTGTTCAAACTGTTTATTATTAATAAATACTTAATTTTGTGGCATTTTATAATCTCATACTAACGTTAATATAATTAAAGAACCAGAAGAAGTGTTGATTTGACGACTGTAATATGTTTTTTAGACTGCTTTCATTATTAAAAAACCCACAAAGTAATGAAACAATATCTGCTTTAAGGTCGCCGGCCCATGAAACATAAGTAGATGACAACATTTGTGGCAAACATCGTAAAGAATGATTTTAATAGACAAATGTTGCTTTTTTCGATTTTTTGAACCTGTGCATAAATGGTCTGAAAAATTCACGAAGTAGCCAAGGTAAAGAATAGTCAGACTGATAGATTACAGCATCAGATACTGTGTATAATAATCTGTTTTTCTCTGTCTGTGATGATCTATATATTTAATACAATTTTACTTGTACTTTCTATCTACGTGCGTTCACTTTACATATCTATGTACTGTCCTCACTGTGTAATTGTTTCCAATGAAATGTTAAGAATGCTGTCTTACCCTCCCCAGTATCAGTATTTAGTAGTTTTTAAAGGGGTTAAACATTGTATTTTATACATGATTGATAATATAAGTTCAATCATAACTGGTCCGTTCTCATTTTATACAAGATCATATTTTATATTTTGTTCTTAGTTGTCAGGTACACAGCTTCAATAAATCATTTACATATGTTTATTAATTAATGTGATTCATGTTTTTTGCAAATGTCATAAATACAAAAAGTTAAAACACTTTACCTCATTGTTGTTGTATGTTTTAAACGTATTACTGTAAAATCAGACAGTTTTTGCGAGGAATCTGTTTTCGTTATATACGCGAATTTGACAGGTAAGAACAAATATAATCTCGTTGACAAAACGGCAGTAAAACACAGAAGGTAATTTCTTATGAAGTTGACATTCAACGTCGACAATTACTTCAGAGTAACAAAATCATGAAATTTTGACCTCGCAAAAATTTGATTTCACAGAAATGTGACATCGAGTTTGAACAATTTGATCACTGAATATTTGTCTGTGATGACTGCTTCCAGTGTAACATATCAGAGACCATACCGGTCACTCCATTGCTTGGTGATCAGCATTAACACACGTTTCTCTTTTTGCACGCTGTCATGTCGATCAGGAGTTCTGTGTGGAAAGTGAGTACTAGAAATGTAAGCTGTATGACTGGCTTCAATAAATACCTTACTAAATAGACTTTTGCACGGACTTTGACCGGGATTATGAAGATCACAGTTCAATCTGATCCAAAAGGGGAACTGAACGCACAATCTAAGGAGCAGAAATCAGACACTCATGGCACTCATTGGATGCTCATAAAATCAGACTGGAAGTACCTGGAGTAGAAAAAAAACAACGGAAACCAATATCAGTCTCTATAGAAATCTCATACACAAGCTACAAGGATGGATGCATGAATGCTAACCAAGTCACGCCAGGATACAAGCATTCACTGATGGATCAGCAGAAAATGCAGTTAAAAAATACACAGAGTGTTTTTACACCGAATTCTCGCTGTCTCGCCCATAATGCAAACGGTACTTTAACTTTAGTGCAGTGATGGAAGCCATTACAACAACCACTTCCAACTGTCTAAGCGAAGGGAACTGAGACAAAATGTGGTATTTCTGATGGACTCAAGTCGGCTCATCAGGTGCTCTCAGCAGAAACATTGGATACCTAACAAGACAACATCAGTCAAACATCAGCCTCCTGTTCAAACACAACAATGTAGTTGCTTCAATGTGGAGATAGCAGGAAATAAAGATGCTGACAACATTACGAAAGAAGCAACCATGAAAACACAACCCCATCTTCCAATATTACATGCAGAAGCATTGTCTCTGCTGAAAAGCTACATATCAGATTGGAATATCCAGTACGGAGGCTATATGCCTGATAAGGACACACACATTACAGGCACATTCTAACCATCAATTTGAACCAAGATGGGATTCCAAAACAGAAATCGGGCATTCACATCACACCATGTTTTACCATCAAGAAAAAAATGTGTTTTTAAGTCTCCATTGCCGAACCCAAAAATGACAACGTTTGAACCTCTCAAAATCCACCAATCAATAGAAATAACTTACGGAAAAATGAGCAGGTTGCGTAACATAAGAAACATGTGTCAAACATATTTTCTCACTTACACGGATTGATTCCAATTCCATTAGTCCCTATCGTACTGTCACTTTCATATCGAAGTCAGAATGTCAAAAAAAAATTAAAAAACCACACAAGAGTTTCAACAACATCACACACATGTGCACAAAGCAGTAAAAATCCTATTTAATGACATACCACTATTTCTAGTCCAAGATTTTACAGGACTACTCGAGTGTATCTGATTTTGTTCCTCGTAGTCATTCGGTGTTTTGTTCAACGCGTTTCTTATTTCAAAGGGAAGTAACTCTGTACATTGTTCTCTCCATTGGCTGACACTCACCGACTCAATTAGTCAAATAGAGTTCCTTTCCAGTACAATGGAGGAACCTCTCGATCGGGCAAGTCGGTGATTGCCCTATTTCACAGCAAAACTGATCGATCAGGCAAGTAAAAAGTGTAATCACACCACTGTAGTATAACAAAATATACAATCTCTCGCAAACAAAGAGGAATACATTGTTAAACGTTGATATAATTGATATATTTGTATTTACGTTGATATAATTGATATATTTGTATTTACGCTAGTATTTGAACCTTACCATTGACAGTCGACTAAGTGTCACCTGCTCTCGTCTTTACAAAGTCATTACAGTCCGTATGCTAAAATTCCTGGAATTGCACGTACATCACCTGATTCCGTTATTAGAGGTCTACTGAGGCAAAATGAACAAGTAAACGAATACAGCTAATATTAAGTAAGGCAGGGAAGGCAGTACTCAACTTAACCAAGCAAGCACAGAAAACATAAAAATCATACAAGGTACAATGCCCAACAGAATTAGTAAATGATCCGGCGCTGTCCAAGCTGTCGAAAAGCTGAATGATCTAGTTTCAGCAACCAAAAAGTTGAATGTCCAAGTTCCAACAGTACAACGGCTGGAATACATAATTTAAGCTGTCAGATGTCCTAAAAAGTTGCAAAAGTGCTAAAATAATTCAATGCCAAAGTATCGGCTGAATGACCTAGTTTAAGCAATAAAAAAGCTGAACGCCCCAACCGGATGACCCAGTTTAAACAAGTTTAATAACTTAGCTTGATGGCCCGTCTGAACAAGTCGAGCGAAACAGTAGAACGACCTAGCTCCAATAAGCTGAATGCCCACAGCCGAATGATATATATAGTAAGTCCTGAGTCTGTTTCGGTGCCATGAGTACAAGCCTCTGCACCAAAACTCAGATAAAAAATTGCTCAATAACTTTGTCAATACTTCCATTGTTTTTTATCAAGTAACTTTTATTTTCTGTTGAAAAGTCCATTCTTTCTACAGTAGTTCAGAACATCATAATTGCAGGATTCCTAGATCATCATAATAACACTACTCTCTCGTCTTTTACACATTTGAATTATATACACATAATCTTTAAAATACCGTCTTTAAATGGGCACCAGAAGGTCTGTGTACACACGGCAAATCCTTCTGATGCTATTGTAATGCTCCGTACAGACGATAGGCACCTTATGATTGCACGACATTGAAATGGTAATAGAACGTTGGTAGACTAGGTAAGAGACCGACATACACTCAGAGACTTAATAAGCGCACAAATATTTCGGGGGGGCTATAATTTTAGATAAGTACTAGGCATTTCTTTGTTTAAGTATTCATAGTACGTGGCTTACAATATTAACCCAAGTATAGTTTTGAAATGCATTAACAATATATGTTTAATTCAAATGTTTTCACCTTTTTAACAACATGCACTTCAAGATCGACCATTATCATACCCATATTTGGCTACTACTGACCATGTCATGGGTAGGTTCCTTGTGTGTGCTCCGCCACAAAGTAAGTAAGTAAGTACACCGGGGGCTTATCCAAGAGTGGTTAACGTTACCAGAACAATGTATAACAAACATACCATTGATATGACATAGATATATATAGAATACCACTGTGTCAAAGAAGCATTAAAAGTAACGAAAATGTGAATTGAGACTAGCTGGACTGGAAGAATTTTGCTCATTAGTGAGATACTTTCGAGGATACTATACAGATATACAGACTCCTACATTGAAATCATGGTTGAAATCTTATTTGTTGACCCTTTTCGTTTAGATTTTTGCAATGCTCTGATTGATAGCTTCTTCTGGAGTGTGCGAACTATGTACAGTTTTAATGAATGATAACATTGTAACTTTTTCTATTATAGAAAATGTGCGTTTAGTAAGTCCCTGAGTGTAATGTTATTCGATTGGTTAAATAAATACACAGAAGTGTAAGACCAAAGGTAAATCACTTGATAAACCAATACCTAATCAGGGTTACATACCTTCGTAACATTTTTATGAAGAACTGGTGCGAATAGCAGGAATACTGGCACGCCCCACCACATATTAGGAACTTCCCACATAATTGAATAATACAATATTTAAAAAGCAGCACACATCAGCGAGTGCGGTAACTGTTACAAGGGGTTTTAAATGTCTGAAAACATATGTGCGGTAGTAGTGAGGTGTGCTCAAATATACAGATAAACAGATGCACCATCTCGCAAACAGGATACTTAACCTCGAACAAATTAATCTGATCCTCGAACCTTCTTTAACATTCATCTTATGTAACAGTTGACTTCCTGATTATGTTTAATTTCGGCGTTTGTTTTCATAAATGCCTTTGTACAAGGTATAGGGCCTAAAATAAACACTTATCTTTATCGCCGACAAGACAAGACTTTCTCTCGGAAATACATGTAGATACATGTATTCCTCACAAGAAGCTATTACATAAAGTCCATGCATAAAGGTCGATGATTATGTTAATTTGTTCCGGCTGTCGGAGTTAGAACCGTCATCTTGTAGCTGTACAGTTTCATTTTTTAAAATTTATTTTGGTAGTTATACTTGTGTCTGTTGCTTGTCGGTGGTAAGTGCTTTTTCTTTTTCGTGCGTTCATTTGTGTGCCTTTCGCGCCCTGCTGTTTCTGTTGAGTACCGCGTCCTTTCTAAACCTTAAGTTTCGAATTACAAAATGATACTAGATCTGATTTTACGCTTCAAAACCACCAACACTAATAATTATCGCTCTCGAATAATCAATAAAAAGTCTACACATTTCTGTATTCATTATTTTGACCGGGGCCATTTTCATGCAGAGCTACCATGCAATTTATTCGCATACTCTTATGTTTTAGTATCGATTACCTCCCTTTGACCACTACGTATTTCACCGGATACTATTTTGTTGCCGGTTATCCGTCATGATAGATTCTTCTGAGATTGTGGCGCTGGAACATTAAACAATGCATGTAGATTACAGGGTGAACCAACACAAGACTATATGACTCAGCAGCACCAATGGAATCTCATACATTACGTGTTAATTAATAGTCATTCACTTACAGTGCCACTTGTTGCTAAGTGTGTTGTGGAATATTTATGTGCATTACAGTGTCAATAGTGTGTTAAAACTACAGCATTCTACTATTTGTATGATGTCACAGCTTTTGATGGTTCCTGTCGACAGTCCTGCCATTTTTACGTCGCCATAGCCATAACTGGTACCTGTTGTCAGTCCTGTCATCTGTATATTGTTGCAACCACCGACGGTTCTTGTCGACAGTCCTCTGTATGACATCACAGCCATTGCTGGTAAATGTGCATAAATGAGAAAAAAAGGAGCATGTGAGGAGAATAAATAGAAACAGGAGTATACTATCATTGCATTTAATATTCACTATATAAATGATGGTAATATGTGTTTCTCACAGTAAATCCACTGCCAAACTTTATAATGTGCTTGACACGTCGCCATCGACTGTGAGACCATGATTCAGACCTCCTCTTGCATATAAGCACAGACATTCTGTTTTGTATACTGTACTTCATTTAGATACATTTAGCATTTTTTCATTAGAAGTAACGAGTTTCTTTGTACTTTTTAGACTCTTTGATATTTAGAACATCAATATTTTAACTAACACTGTACTATACACTACATTATATTGTGTGTGTTTTTTGCCATTTAAATCTTAAATAAACTGCTGACACTCTCTATTTTACTGGAGTATGCATCACTGCATTATACATGTAAATACACATAGTGTAAAATCGCATGCTCTACAAATACATAGCAATGTGTACAAAGTACACAATATGACATATATTTGTATAGAAATTGTTGTGTATATTTCTTTGTATAAAGATTTTAACAATGTGTTCAAGCTGTGTTTGAACATAACTTTTGAGCATTTGTACATGTTTTCTTACACTAAAAGTGCTTAACATGTGGACCTATCTTACACAATTTTATATAAACTATACCTGCTATTAGGTACACAAAAAGTACATCAACATACATACTGTAATGCTTTACCTACACTGAGTTACATACTTTGATGCCTAACTCGCAGTACGTAAGCTTAGTAGATGAACTGTATGTTGTTACACAATATATGGTATTATATAGTTATATAAAAACCCATTTCACAGTTTGGTTCACTGTGTAATGTATGGGAAACACTACTGTGTCTGATGGTACCAGCCGTTATAAACTTTAATTTGAAAACCAGTCTATCAATTCTAGCAGTTAATTGGTTAGTTTTGAGCAAAGTGTTAAAATTGACCTATGGTGTGAATGCATACATAGACTGGTTTTCAAATTCAGTTAAATTGCTGTAGTACCTTGAGGCTCAGTTTGTCAATAAATTGTATTATTGCTGATAAATGATTGGTTTACACACCTGTAGATGTAAGTTTGTTTGTTTTACTCTATCATCCAGTATTATGAGAATGCACACAATCCATTCATATGATTAGCATTATACACTGTATTAAAACTTCTCACTATTTGTTGGCTGTTGTATTAACAGAAAAATACAGCTTTAATCTTATGTTTTCTTGCTGTTATAGGGATGGTCTCAAGTTATCATACCTAAGAGATATAATAAAAGTCTTCTAAATTCAATTTATCTGACGTATTCCAATGTTGGTAGGAGTAACTGGCTGAATCAAGTTCCAGGTGCTATTATTTATTTACCTGAGCAAAAGAAATGTTGGCCATGTCTGTCGTTAATTCAAACTTTTAAGTACAAATGTGTTGGTATGAAAAATTAAATTGTAACACATTTATGTAGTATTGTGTTCAGCACAGCATGTGGTGTTTTATTATTTTCTTCTGTTGTTTTGAATGTACATGTACCACAATGTATGTGCACTATATAGAAATTTAAACTGTGACCTTACGTCGTTTCCTTATAGAAGATCACACTACGTTTTGTGGGTTTGTTGTTTTGTTGGAAACTGCTTATACCAGAATGTTTTCATGTTCTGTGGAAGAATATTTTCTGGGCACTTACTGTACACTTCATGTAGTATGGCAGCTATATATTTAAATAGGAAGAAGTGAACAAATTTCCACACTGTATAGTCAGGTGCTGTAGTATATATCTGTACACATGTTTTTATTTGTTTCACATTTGTCTCATGAATGCATTTAAAACACTCGTTAACATAAAATAGTCAGATGGTCTAGTCTGAAAGTCTGATGTTATATTTAATATAAAATAGTCAGATGGTGGTTTAGTCTGAAAGTCTGATGTTAACATAAAATATTCTGAAACTCTGGTTTAGATAAAGTTGATAAACTGATATTTTGTATCCATGGTGTCTGTGCAGGGTACAGTTTAACATTGTGTATATGGACTGCCATAAATGATACTGATCTTCTCTTAAAAACATTTGTAAATGCATTTGTTTTTCATACTGGCGATTTTACCTTATGTCTAGTCCAGTCCTGAATTGTGCATGGATAAACATGTATAAGTGTATGCATATGAACGATTATTTTATTCAAACCTCAATATTACAGAACTGTACTGATCTTAACGTTAGTGCCTTTAAATCTATTTGCTTTATATTGTATTGATATTACCAATGAAAAAATTGTCTTTGTTTTATTGGTGAGTCCCATATATACTTCATAGGTACGAAGCTGACCCATTTATTACAGAAGATTTTTTCAAGTCCAAAAAACATTCGTCAATATGACTAGATGAACGTATATATAGTTGATGATCATTATTTCTTCCAAAAATCAGTATTTTAGAATATCAATTTATATAAGATTGGTCTTTTAGTTGTATTATTATACCACAGACAACTACGTGTGAACGAGGATGATATATAGGTGTGGTTTTGTCATTGGTCAGCCTGTTGCTAAAAACATCCACAGTATTAATCAGGTTTCTATGAGGTTTCATGCCAATGATCACCATCAATTGTAGATGTGGGTTGGCAAAATGTTCATCTGTACAGGCAAGGCAGAGTTATTGCCCCTGGACTTTCGTTATGTGTTCTGTCTATTGACGACAGAGTTATTGCCCCTGGACTTGGGTAATTTGTTCTGTCCAGGCATTGCGGAGTTCGTGGACTTTGGTTATTTGTGTTTGACAACATAGTGGTATTGTCATTGTATTGACGAGTATATATAATTATATTGTAAGTATTTTATTGGTAATATTTTAGGCACACTCACAGTGGCCATCACTGTAACGCAATTATGGCATCACTTCATTTCTTTCATCACAATGAAATATCAAACAATAATAAATGTGTGTTATTACAACTTCAGAGTCACTATTGGTGTTAAAAGAGGTTCTTATATAGAAATTTGTGAATATTTCTGGTAGATGTTTCACTATATGGCACTTGTGTATTGTATATCTATCATCCACCACTTATACATGTAATCATTTTATTTCCGTTCCTAGGTGCTAGCTATTCTGTATATTGTACAGGTGCACATATTATAAGCCAAAGGCTCGTCAATGAATTTTAATCCCTACTTCCCTATTTGTTGTGATGTGTATGTACAGTAAATATGTCGGGGTATACACGTTCTTACTTTATCTCTATCTCTCTCTTTATAGATATATATATGTAGACATAGATACATCTATATGGTCTGTTATAGTCGTCTTTGTTATAGTTTTATATTGTTGTTCTTTATTGACAATTTTGGTTAATAATAGTAAACGTTTTATATGTATTAATTTTAGCATTTTTGTACAGGATATGTTTGTCTGTTTTACTTTTCTCGGTTCATGTTTGAATGTATGGTACAGGTTAGAGATTAATTTCCTTGTCGTTGTTTTATTGTGATAGATCGTGTATGTTCGTGTGTTCTTGTTACCTGTTTACTCACATTCTAATCAAACGCCTGTTCTACTTTACTGCTGGGTAATACTGAACTTTGTCAACTATGGTCCGAGTTTAAATTATTTAACTCTTTGTATTATAGCCATTTAGACACAGTGCTGCATATCAACTCATTACTAATGTCGTGTGATGTAGTCCCGCTGATACTGGTTATTTGCGCAATAATTTTTGAGTTGTAGCGATAACCACATGTTCTAATGTAAAGCGTATTGTTTGTCAGTAGGTGTCCGGTTAGACTCATTAACTGCTTCACTAAAATGTAAAAATTCAGATTTTTAAAAATAATGTATGTATTAATTCATAATAAGGATTGTAACTAACTTACTCTCTTAAACTTTCTTCTAGTTGAATTAAAAAATTCTAAATTAAAAGACAAACCTTTATGGTTACATACAACATCAAGCTGTAGCGTTTTCTTGCTAGGCAAACATCTTTCTGTTTTTATTCACCAATTTACTTATACTATGGACCTTGATTACTGACGAAGTATCAACGATAGCATTCATGTTTAAAACGAATGTATTCATAATACAACATGTGTATTCATAATGCATTACACACATATTTACAGTACTGTAGTAGATTTAGTCCCTTCCTTTGACTTTGATTATCTTCTGTCTTCATAACAGCGGTGGTAAAATTGGTGTTTATTATTTAATCGAGAGTCTGTTTTAACATTCGGATACATTTGACTGGGCTTCATATTTTACTGACAGAACAATGTCAAGGTTTTGTATCTCAGCTTTTGGATCGACATCAAATATGTTTATCTCATTGGTTGTTGCTAAGGTCTGTTTAGACCAACTGAAAAACTGTAATTTAAGGCAAGTGACCATGAACGGTGTTATAACCTTAGATCAAGGTGCTTAGTAAAATCTGCGCTTAGTGTTAAACTGGAAACAAAATTTGAATATTAGAGTCCACGTTCTGCTCTTAATGGGTAAGCATTTGTAGATTTTAATGTATGAGGTTACTTAGGTTTCTCCTTTTACTGTTAATTGTATGGTTGTTATACATCTTGCGGATGGGTGTTCAAACTGTTTATTATTAATAAATACTTAATTTTGTGGCATTTTATAATCTCATACTAACGTTAATATAATTAAAGAACCAGAAGAAGTGTTGATTTGACGACTGTAATATGTCTTTTAGACTGCTTTCATTATAAAAAAAACCCACAAAGTAATGAAACAATATCTGCTTTAAGGTCGCCGGCCCATGAAACATAAGTAGATGACAACATTTGTGGCAAACATCGTAAAGACTGATTTTAATAGACAAATGTTGCTTTTTTCGATTTTTTGAACCTGTGCATAAATGGTCTGAAAAATTCATGAAGTAGCCAAGGTAAAGAATAGTCAGACTGATAGATTACAGCATCAGATACTGTGTATAATAATCTGTTTTTCTCTGTCTGTGATGATCTATATATTTAATACAATTTTACTTGTACTTTCTATCTACGTGCGTTCACTTTACATATCTATGTACTGTCCTCACTGTGTAATTGTTTCCAATGAAATGTTAAGAATGCTGTCTTACCCTCCCCAGTATCAGTATTTAGTAGTTTTTAAAGGGGTTAAACATTGTATTTTATACATGATTGATAATATAAGTTCAATCATAACTGGTCCGTTCTCATTTTATACAAGATCATATTTTATATTTTGTTCTTAGTTGTCAGGTACACAGCTTCAATAAATCATTTACATATGTTTATTAATTAATGTGATTCATGTTTTTTGCAAATGTCATAAATACAAAAAGTTAAAACACTTTACCTCATTGTTGTTGTATGTTTTAAACGTATTACTGTAAAATCAGACATTTTTTGCGAGGAACCTGTTTTCGTTATATACGCGAATTTGACAGGTAAGAACAAATATAATCTCGTTGACAAAACGGCAGTAAAACACGGAAGGTAATTTCTTATGAAGTTGACATTCAACGTCGACAATTACTTCAGAGTAACAAAATCATGAAATTTTGACCTCGCAAAAATTTGATTTCACAGAAATGTGACATCGAGTTTGAACAATTTGATTACTGAATATTTGTCTGTGATGACTGCTTCCAGTGTAACATATCAGAGACCATACCGGTCACTCCATTGCTTGGTGATCAGCATTAACACACGTTTCTCTTTTTGCACGCTGTCATGTCGATCAGGAGTTCTGTGTGGAAAGTGAGTACTAGAAATGTAAGCTGTATGACTGGCTTCAATAAATACCTTACTAAATAGACTTTTGCACGGACTTTGACCGGGATTATGAAAATCACAGTTCAATCTGATCCGAAAGGGGAACTGAACGCACAATCTAAGGAGCAGAAATCAGACACTCATGTCACTCATTGGATGCTCATAAAATCAGACTAGAAGTACCTGGAGTAGAAAAAAACAACGGAAACCAATATCAGTCTCTATAGAAATCTCATACACAAGCTACAAGGATGGATGCATGAATGCTAACCAAGTCACGCCAGGATACAAGCATTCACTGATGGATCAGCAGAAAATGCAGTTAAAAAATACACAGAGTGTTTTTACATCGAATTCTCGCTGTCTCGCCCATAATGCAAACGGTACTTTAACTTTAGTGCAGTGATGGAAGCCATTACAACAACCACTTCCAACTGTCTAAGCGAAGGGAACTGAGACAAAATGTGGTATTTCTGATGGACTCAAGTCGGCTCATCAGGTGCTCTCAGCAGAAACATTGGATACCTAACAAGACAACATCAGTCAAACATCAGCCTCCTGTTTAAACACAACAATGTAGTTGCTTCAATGTGGGGATAGCAGGAAATAAAGATGCTGACAACATTACGAAAGAAGCAACCATGAAAACACAACCCCATCTTCCAATATTACATGTAGAAGCAGTGTCTCTGCTGAAAAGCTACATATCAGATTGGAATATCCAGTACGGAGGCTATATGCCTGATAAGGACACGCACATTACAGGCACATTCTAACCATCAATTTGAACCAAGATGGGATTCCAAAACAGAAATCGGGCATTCACATCACACCATGTTTTACCATCAAGAAAAAAATGTGTTTTTAAGTCTCCATTGCCGAACCCAAAAATGACAACGTTTGAACCTCTCAAAATCCACCAATCAATAGAAATAACTTACGGAAAAATGAGCAGGTTGCGTAACATAAGTAACATATGTCAAACATATTTTCTCAGTTACACGGATTGATTCCAATTCCATTAGTCCCTACCGTACTGTCACTTTCATATCGAAGTCAGAATGTCAAAAAAAAATTTAAAAAAACACACAAGAGTTTCAACAACATCACACACATTTGCACAAAGCAGTAAAAATCCTATTTAATGACATACCACTATTTCTAGTCCAAGATTTTACAGGACTACTCGAGTGTATCTGATTTTGTTCCTCGTAGTCATTCGGTGTTTTGTTCAACGCGTTTCTTATTTCAAAGGGAAGTAACTCTGTACATAGTTCTCTCCATTGGCTGACACTCACCGACTCAATTAGTCAAATAGAGTCCCTTTCCAGTACAATGGAGGAACCTCTCGATCGGGCAAGTCGGTGATTGCCCTATTTCACAGCAAAACTGATCGATCAGGCAAGTAAAAAGTGTTATCACACCACTGTAGTATAACAAAATATACAGTCTCTCGCAAACAAAGAGGAATACATTGTTAAACGTTGATATAATTGATATATTTGTATTTACGTTGATATAATTGATATATTTGTATTTACGCTAGTATTTGAACCTTACCATTGACAGTCGACTAAGTGTCACCTGCTCTCGTCTTTACAAAGTCATTACAGTCCGTATGCTAAAATTCCTGGAATTGCACGTACATCACATGATTCCGTTATTAGAGGTCTACTGAGGCAAAATGAACAAGTAAACGAATACAGCTAATATTAAGTAAGGCAGGGAAGGCAGTACTCAACTTAACCAAGCAAGCACAGAAAACATAAAAATCATACAAGGTACAATGCCCAACAGAATTAGTAAATGATCCGGCGCTGTCCAAGCTGTCGAAAAGCTGAATGATCTAGTTTCAGCAACCAAAAAGTTGAATGTCCAAGTTCCAACAGTACAACGGCTGGAATACATAATTTAAGCTGTCAGATGTCCTAAAAAGTTGCAAAAGTGCTAAAATAATTCAATGCCAAAGTATCGGCTGAATGACCTAGTTTAAGCAATAAAAAAGCTGAACGCCCCAACCGGATGACCCAGTTTAAACAAGTTTAATAACTTAGCTTGATGGCCCGTCTGAACAAGTCGAGCGAAACAGTAGAACGACCTAGCTCCAATAAGCTGAATGCCCACAGCCGAATGATATATATAGTAAGTCGTGAGTCTGTTTCGGTGCCATGAGTACAAGCCTCTGCACCAAAACTCAGATAAAAAATTGCTCCATAACTTTGTCAATACTTCCATTGTTTTTTATCAAGTAACTTTTATTTTCTGTTGAAAAGTCCATTCTTTCTACAGTAGTTCAGAACATCATAATTGCAGGATTCCTAGATCATCATAATAACACTACTCTCTCGTCTTTTACACATTTGAATTATATACACATAATCTTTAAAATACCGTCTTTAAATGGGCACCAGAAGGTCTGTGTACACACGGCAAATCCTTCTGATGCTATTGTAATGCTCCGTACAGACGATAGGCACCTTATGATTGCACGACATTGAAATGGTAATAGAACGTTGGTAGACTAGGTAAGAGACCGACATACACTCAGAGACTTAATAAGCGCACAAATATTTCGGGGGGGGGGGGGGGGCTATAATTTTAGATAAGTACTAGGCATTTCTTTGTTTAAGTATTCATAGTACGTGGCTTACAATATTAACCCAAGTATAGTTTTGAAATGCATTAACAATATATGTTTAATTCAAATGTTTTCACCTTTTTAACAACATGCACTTCAAGATCGACCATTATCATACCCATATTTGGCTACTACTGACCATGTCATGGGTAGGTTCCTTGTGTGTACTCCGCCACAAAGTAAGTAAGTAAGTACACCGGGGGCTTATCCAAGAGTGGTTAACGTTACCAGAACAATGTATAACAAACATACCATTGATATGACATAGATATATATAGAATACCACTGTGTCAAAGAAGCATTAAAAGTAACGAAAATGTGAATTGAGACTAGCTGGACTGGAAGAATTTTGCTCATTAGTGAGATACTTTCGAGGATACTATACAGATATACAGACTCCTACATTGAAATCATGGTTGAAATCTTATTTGTTGACCCTTTTCGTTTAGATTTTTGCAATGATCTGATTGATAGCTTCTTCTGAAGTGTGCGAACTATGTACAGTTTTAATGAATGATAACATTGTAACTTTTTCTATTATAGAAAATGTGCGTTTAGTAAGTCCCTGAGTGTAATGTTATTCGATTGGTTAAATAAATACACAGAAGTGTAAGACCAAAGGTAAATCACTTGATAAACCAATACCTAATCAGGGTTACATACCTTCGTAACATTTTTATGAAGAACTGGTGCGAATAGCAGGAATACTGGCACGCCCCACCACATATTAGGAACTTCCCACATAATTGAATAATACAATATTTAAAAAGCAGCACACATCAGCGAGTGCGGTAACTGTTACAAGGGGTTTTAAATGTCTGAAAACATATGTGCGGTAGTAGTGAGGTGTGCTCAAATATACAGATAAACAGATGCACCATCTCGCAAACAGGATACTTAACCTCGAACAAATTAATCTAATCCTCGAACCTTCTTTAACATTCATCTTATGTAACAGTTGACTTCCTGATTATGTTTAATTTCGGCGTTTGTTTTCATAAATGCCTTTGTACAAGGTATAGGGCCTAAAATAAACACTTATCTTTATCGCCGACAAGACAAGACTTTCTCTCGGAAATACATGTAGATACATGTATTCCTCACAAGAAGCTATTACATAAAGTCCATGCATAAAGGTCGATGATTATGTTAATTTGTTCCGGCTGTCGGAGTTAGAACCGTCATCTTGTAGCTGTACAGTTTCATTTTTTTAAATTTATTTTGGTAGTTATACTTGTGTCTGTTGCTTGTCGGTGGTAAGTGCTTTTTCTTTTTCGTGCGTTCATTTGTGTGCCTTTCGCGCCCTGCTGTTTCTGTTGAGTACCGCGTCCTTTCTAAACCTTAAGTTTCGAATTACAAAATGATACTAGATCTGATTTTACGCTTCAAAACCACCAACACTAATAATTATCGCTCTCGAATAATCAATAAAAAGTCTACACATTTCTGTATTCATTATTTTGACCGGGGCCATTTTCATGCAGAGCTACCATGCAATTTATTCGCATACTCTTATGTTTTAGTATCGATTACCTCCCTTTGACCACTACGTATTTCACCGGATACTATTTTGTTGCCGGTTATCCGTCATGATAGATTCTTCTGAGATTGTGGCGCTGGAACATTAAACAATGCATGTAGATTACAGGGTGAACCAACACAAGACTATATGACTCAGCAGCACCAATGGAATCTCATACATTACGTGTTAATTAATAGTCATTCACTTACAGTGCCACTTGTTGCTAAGTGTGTTGTGGAATATTTATGTGCATTACAGTGTCAATAGTGTGTTAAAACTACAGCATTCTACTATTTGTATGATGTCACAGCTTTTGATGGTTCCTGTCGACAGTCCTGCCATTTTTACGTCGCCATAGCCATAACTGGTACCTGTTGTCAGTCCTGTCATCTGTATATTGTTGCAACCACCGACGGTTCTTGTCGACAGTCCTCTGTATGACATCACAGCCATTGCTGGTAAATGTGCATAAATGAGAAAAAAGGAGCATGTGAGGAGAATAAATAGAAACAGGAGTATACTATCATTGCATTTAATATTCACTATATAAATGATGGTAATATGTGTTTCTCACAGTAAATCCACTGCCAAACTTTATAATGTGCTTGACACTTTGCCATCGACTGTGAGCCCATGATTCAGACCTCCTCTTGCATATAAGCACAGACATTCTGTTTTGTATACAGTACTTCATTTAGATACATTTAGCATTTTTTCATTAGAAGTAACGAGTTTCTTTGTACTTTTTAGACTCTTTGATATTTAGAACATCAATATTTTAACTAACACTGTACTATACACTACATTATATTGTGTGTGTTTTTTGCCATTTAAATCTTAAATAAACTGCTGACACTCTCTATTTTACTGGAGTATGCATCACTGCATTATACATGTAAATACACATAGTGTAAAATCGCATGCTCTACAAATACATAGCAATGTGTACAAAGTACACAATATGACATATATTTGTATAGAAATTGTTGTGTATATTTCTTTGTATAAAGATTTTAACAATGTGTTCAAGCTGTGTTTGAACATAACTTTTGAGCATTTGTACATGTTTTCTTACACTAAAAGTGCTTAACATGTGGACCTATCTTACACAATTTTATATAAACTATACCTGCTATTAGGTACACAAAAAGTATATCAACATACATACTGTAATGCTTTACCTACACTGAGTTACATACTTTGATGCCTAACTCGCAGTACGTACGCTTAGTAGATGAACTGTATGTTGTTACACAATATATGGTATTATATAGTTATATAAAAACCCATTTCACAGTTTGGTTCACTGTGTAATTTATGGGAAACACTACTGTGTCTGATGGTACCAGCCGTTATAAACTTTAATTTGAAAACCAGTCTATCAATTCTAGCAGTTAATTGGTTAGTTATGAGCAAAGTGTTAAAATTGACCTATGGTGTGAATGCATACATAGACTGGTCTTCAAATTCAGTTAAATTGCTGTAGTACCTTGAGGCTCAGTTTGTCAATAAATTGTATTATTGCTGATAAATGATTGGTTTACACACCTGTAGATGTAAGTTTGTTTGTTTTACTCTATCATCCAGTATTATGAGAATGCACACAATCCATTCATATGATTAGCATTATACACTGTATTAAAACTTCTCACCATTTGTTGGCTGTTGTATTAACAGAAAAATACAGCTTTAATCTTATGTTTTCTTGCTGTTATAGGGATGGTCTCAAGTTATCATACCTAAGAGATATAATAAAAGTCTTCTAAATTCAATTTATCTGACGTATTCCAATGTTGGTAGGAGTAACTGGCTGAATCAAGTTCCAGGTGCTATTATTTATTTACCTGAGCAAAAGAAATGTTGGCCATGTCTGTCGTTAATTCAAACTTTTAAGTACAAATGTGTTAGTATGAAAAATTAAATTGTAACACATTTATGTAGTATTGTGTTCAGCACAGCATGTGGTGTTTTATTATTTTCTTCTGTTGTTTTGAATGTACATGTACCACAATGTATGTGCACTATATAGAAATTTAAACTGTGACCTTACGTCGTTTCCTTATAGAAGATCGCACTACGTTTTGTGGGTTTGTTGTTTTGTTGGAAACTGCTTATACCAGAATGTTTTCATGTTCTGTGGAAGAATATTTTCTGGGCACTTACTGTACACTTCATGTAGTATGGCAGCTATATATTTAAATAGGAAGAAGTGAACAAATTTCCACACTGTATAGTCAGGTGCTGTAGTATATATCTGTACACATGTTTTTATTTGTTTCACATTTGTCTCATGAATGCATTTAAAACACTCGTTAACATAAAATAGTCAGATGGTCTAGTCTGAAAGTCTGATGTTAATATAAAATAGTCAGATGGTGGTTTAGTCTGAAAGTCTGATGTTAACATAAAATATTCTGAAACTCTGGTTTAGATAAAGTTGATAAACTGATATTTTGTATCCATGGTGTCTGTGCAGGGTACAGTTTAACATTGTGTATATGGACTGCCATAAATGATACTGATCTTCTCTTAAAAACGTTTGTAAATGCATTTGTTTTTCATACTGGCGATTTTACCTTATGTCTAGTCCAGTCCTGAATTGTGCATGGATAAACATGTATAAGTGTATGCATATGAACGATTATTTTATTCAAACCTCAATATTACAGAACTGTACTGATCTTAACGTTAGTGCCTTTAAATCTATTTGCTTTATATTGTATTGATATTACCAATGAAAAAATTGTCTTTGTTTTATTGGTGAGTCCCATATATACTTCATAGGTACGAAGCTGACCCATTTATTACAGAAGATTTTTTCAAGTCCAAAAAACATTCGTCAATATGACTAGATGAACGTATATATAGTTGATGATCATTATTTCTTCCAAAAATCAGTATTTTAGAATATCAATTTATATAAGATTGGTCTTTTAGTTGTTTTATTATACCACAGACAACTACGTGTGAACGAGGATGATATATAGGTGTCGTTTTGTCATTGGTCAGCCTGTTGCTAAAACATCCACAGTATTAATCAGGTTTCTATGAGGTTTCATGCCAATGATCACCATCAATTGTAGACGTGGGTTGGCAAAATGTTCATCTGTACAGGCAAGGCAGAGTAATTGCCCATGGACTTTCGTTATGTGTTCTGTCTATTGACGACAGAGTTATTGCCCCTGGACTTGGGTAATTTGTTCTGTCCAGGCATTGCGGAGTTCGTGGACTTTGGTTATTTGTGTTTGACAACATAGTGGTATTGTCATTGTATTGATGAGTATATATAATTATATTGTAAGTATTTTATTGGTAATATTTTAGGCACACTCACAGTGGCCATCACTGTAACGCAATTATGGCATCACTTCATTTCTTTCATCACAATGAAATATCAAACAATAATAACTGTGAATTTGAGTGTGTGTTATTACAACTTCAGAGTCACTATTGGTGTTAAAAGAGGTTCTTATATAGAAATTTGTGAATATTTCTGGTAGATGTTTCACTATATGGCACTTGTGTATTGTATATCTATCATCCACCACTTATACATGTAATCATTTTATTTCCGTTCCTAGGTGCTAGCTATTCTGTATATTGTACAGGTGCACATATTATAAGCCAAAGGCTCGTCAATGAATTTTAATCCCTACTTCCCTATTTGTTGTGATGTGTATGTACAGTAAATATGTCGGGGTATACACGTTCTTACTTTATCTCTATCTCTCTCTTTATAGATATATATATGTAGACATAGATACATCTATATGGTCTGTTATAGTCGTCTTTGTTATAGTTTTATATTGTTGTTCTTTATTGACAATTTTGGTTAATAATAGTAAACGTTTTATATGTATTAATTTTAGCATTTTTGTACAGGATATGTTTGTCTGTTTTACTTTTCTCGGTTCATGTTTGAATGTATGGTACAGGTTAGAGATTAATTTCCTTGTCGTTGTTTTATTGTGATAGATCGTGTATGTTCGTGTGTTCTTGTTACCTGTTTACTCACATTCTAATCAAAAGCCTGTTCTACTTTACTGCTGGGTAATACTGAACTTTGTCAACTATGGTCCGAGTTTAAATTATTTAACTCTTTGTATTATAGCCATTTAGACACAGTGCTGCATATCAACTCATTACTAATGTCGTTTGATGTAGTCCCGCTGATACTGGTTATTTGCGCAATAATCTTTGAGTTGTAGCGATAACCACATGTTCTAATGTAAAGCGTATTGTTTGTCAGTTGGTGTCCGGTTAGACTCATTAACTGCTTCACTAAAATGTAAAAATTCAGATTTTTAAAAATAATGTATGTATTAATTCATAATAAGGATTGTAACTAATTTACTCTCTTAAACTTTCTTCTAGTTGAATTAAAAAATTCTAAATTAAAAGACAAACCTTGATGGTTACATACAACATCAAGCTGTAGCGTTTTCTTGCTAGGCAAACATCTTTCTGTTTTTATTCACCAATTTACTTATACTATGGACCTTGATTACTGACGAAGTATCAACGATAGCATTCATGTTTAAAACGAATGTATTCATAATACAACATATGTATTCATAATGCATTACACACATATTTACAGTACTGTAGTAGATGTAGTCCCTTCCTTTGACTTTGATTATCTTCTGTCTTCATAACAGCGGTGGTAAAATTGGTGTTTATTATTTAATCGAGAGTCTGTTCTAACATTCGGATACATTTGACTGGGCTTCATATTTTACTGACAGAACAATGTCAAGGTTTTGTATCTCAGCTTTTGGATCGACATCAAATATGTTTATCTCATTGGTTGTTGCTAAGGTCTGTTTAGACCAACTGAAAAACTGTAATTTAAGGCAAGTGACCATGAACGGTGTTATAACCTTAGATCAAGGTGCTTAGTAAAATCTGCGCTTAGTGTTAAACTGGAAACAAAATTTGAATATTAGAGTCCACGTTCTGCTCTTAATGGGTAAGCATTTGTAGATTTTAATGTATGAGGTTACTTAGGTTTCTCCTTTTACTGTTAATTGTATGGTTGTTATACATCTTGCGGATGGGTGTTCAAACTGTTTATTATTAATAAATACTTAATTTTGTGGCATTTTATAATCTCATACTAACGTTAATATAATTAAAGAACCAGAAGAAGTGTTGATTTGACGACTGTAATATGTCTTTTAGGTTGCTTTCATTATAAAAAAACCCCACAAAGTAATGAAACAATATCTGCTTTAAGGTCGCCGGCCCATGAAACATAAGTAGATGACAACATTTGTGGCAAACATCGTAAAGACTGATTTTAATAGACAAATGTTGCTTTTTTCGATTTTTTGAACCTGTGCATAAATGGTCTGAAAAATTCATGAAGTAGCCAAGGTAAAGAATAGTCAGACTGATAGATTACAGCATCAGATACTGTGTATAATAATCTGTTTTTCTCTGTCTGTGATGATCTATATATTTAATACAATTTTACTTGTACTTTCTATCTACGTGCGTTCACTTTACATATCTATGTACTGTCCTCACTGTGTAATTGTTTCCAATGAAATGTTAAGAATGCTGTCTTACCCTCCCCAGTATCAGTATTTAGTAGTTTTTAAAGGGGTTAAACATTGTATTTTATACATGATTGATAATATAAGTTCAATCATAACTGGTCCGTTCTCATTTTATACAAGATCATATTTTATATTTTGTTCTTAGTTGTCAGGTACACAGCTTCAATAAATCATTTACATATGTTTATTAATTAATGTGATTCATGTTTTTTGCAAATGTCATAAATACAAAAAGTTAAAACACTTTACCTCATTGTTGTTGTATGTTTTAAACGTATTACTGTAAAATCAGACATTTTTTGCGAGGAACCTGTTTTCGTTATATACGCGAATTTGACAGGTAAGAACAAATATAATCTCGTTGACAAAACGGCAGTAAAACACGGAAGGTAATTTCTTATGAAGTTGACATTCAACGTCGACAATTACTTCAGAGTAACAAAATCATGAAATTTTGACCTCGCAAAAATTTGATTTCACAGAAATGTGACATCGAGTTTGAACAATTTGATTACTGAATATTTGTCTGTGATGACTGCTTCCAGTGTAACATATCAGAGACCATACCGGTCACTCCATTGCTTGGTGATCAGCATTAACACACGTTTCTCTTTTTGCACGCTGTCATGTCGATCAGGAGTTCTGTGTGGAAAGTGAGTACTAGAAATGTAAGCTGTATGACTGGCTTCAATAAATACCTTACTAAATAGACTTTTGCACGGACTTTGACCGGGATTATGAAAATCACAGTTCAATCTGATCCGAAAGGGGAACTGAACGCACAATCTAAGGAGCAGAAATCAGACACTCATGTCACTCATTGGATGCTCATAAAATCAGACTAGAAGTACCTGGAGTAGAAAAAAACAACGGAAACCAATATCAGTCTCTATAGAAATCTCATACACAAGCTACAAGGATGGATGCATGAATGCTAACCAAGTCACGCCAGGATACAAGCATTCACTGATGGATCAGCAGAAAATGCAGTTAAAAAATACACAGAGTGTTTTTACATCGAATTCTCGCTGTCTCGCCCATAATGCAAACGGTACTTTAACTTTAGTGCAGTGATGGAAGCCATTACAACAACCACTTCCAACTGTCTAAGCGAAGGGAACTGAGACAAAATGTGGTATTTCTGATGGACTCAAGTCGGCTCATCAGGTGCTCTCAGCAGAAACATTGGATACCTAACAAGACAACATCAGTCAAACATCAGCCTCCTGTTTAAACACAACAATGTAGTTGCTTCAATGTGGGGATAGCAGGAAATAAAGATGCTGACAACATTACGAAAGAAGCAACCATGAAAACACAACCCCATCTTCCAATATTACATGTAGAAGCAGTGTCTCTGCTGAAAAGCTACATATCAGATTGGAATATCCAGTACGGAGGCTATATGCCTGATAAGGACACGCACATTACAGGCACATTCTAACCATCAATTTGAACCAAGATGGGATTCCAAAACAGAAATCGGGCATTCACATCACACCATGTTTTACCATCAAGAAAAAAATGTGTTTTTAAGTCTCCATTGCCGAACCCAAAAATGACAACGTTTGAACCTCTCAAAATCCACCAATCAATAGAAATAACTTACGGAAAAATGAGCAGGTTGCGTAACATAAGTAACATATGTCAAACATATTTTCTCAGTTACACGGATTGATTCCAATTCCATTAGTCCCTACCGTACTGTCACTTTCATATCGAAGTCAGAATGTCAAAAAAAAATTTAAAAAAACACACAAGAGTTTCAACAACATCACACACATTTGCACAAAGCAGTAAAAATCCTATTTAATGACATACCACTATTTCTAGTCCAAGATTTTACAGGACTACTCGAGTGTATCTGATTTTGTTCCTCGTAGTCATTCGGTGTTTTGTTCAACGCGTTTCTTATTTCAAAGGGAAGTAACTCTGTACATAGTTCTCTCCATTGGCTGACACTCACCGACTCAATTAGTCAAATAGAGTCCCTTTCCAGTACAATGGAGGAACCTCTCGATCGGGCAAGTCGGTGATTGCCCTATTTCACAGCAAAACTGATCGATCAGGCAAGTAAAAAGTGTTATCACACCACTGTAGTATAACAAAATATACAGTCTCTCGCAAACAAAGAGGAATACATTGTTAAACGTTGATATAATTGATATATTTGTATTTACGTTGATATAATTGATATATTTGTATTTACGCTAGTATTTGAACCTTACCATTGACAGTCGACTAAGTGTCACCTGCTCTCGTCTTTACAAAGTCATTACAGTCCGTATGCTAAAATTCCTGGAATTGCACGTACATCACATGATTCCGTTATTAGAGGTCTACTGAGGCAAAATGAACAAGTAAACGAATACAGCTAATATTAAGTAAGGCAGGGAAGGCAGTACTCAACTTAACCAAGCAAGCACAGAAAACATAAAAATCATACAAGGTACAATGCCCAACAGAATTAGTAAATGATCCGGCGCTGTCCAAGCTGTCGAAAAGCTGAATGATCTAGTTTCAGCAACCAAAAAGTTGAATGTCCAAGTTCCAACAGTACAACGGCTGGAATACATAATTTAAGCTGTCAGATGTCCTAAAAAGTTGCAAAAGTGCTAAAATAATTCAATGCCAAAGTATCGGCTGAATGACCTAGTTTAAGCAATAAAAAAGCTGAACGCCCCAACCGGATGACCCAGTTTAAACAAGTTTAATAACTTAGCTTGATGGCCCGTCTGAACAAGTCGAGCGAAACAGTAGAACGACCTAGCTCCAATAAGCTGAATGCCCACAGCCGAATGATATATATAGTAAGTCGTGAGTCTGTTTCGGTGCCATGAGTACAAGCCTCTGCACCAAAACTCAGATAAAAAATTGCTCCATAACTTTGTCAATACTTCCATTGTTTTTTATCAAGTAACTTTTATTTTCTGTTGAAAAGTCCATTCTTTCTACAGTAGTTCAGAACATCATAATTGCAGGATTCCTAGATCATCATAATAACACTACTCTCTCGTCTTTTACACATTTGAATTATATACACATAATCTTTAAAATACCGTCTTTAAATGGGCACCAGAAGGTCTGTGTACACACGGCAAATCCTTCTGATGCTATTGTAATGCTCCGTACAGACGATAGGCACCTTATGATTGCACGACATTGAAATGGTAATAGAACGTTGGTAGACTAGGTAAGAGACCGACATACACTCAGAGACTTAATAAGCGCACAAATATTTCGGGGGGGGGGGGGGGGCTATAATTTTAGATAAGTACTAGGCATTTCTTTGTTTAAGTATTCATAGTACGTGGCTTACAATATTAACCCAAGTATAGTTTTGAAATGCATTAACAATATATGTTTAATTCAAATGTTTTCACCTTTTTAACAACATGCACTTCAAGATCGACCATTATCATACCCATATTTGGCTACTACTGACCATGTCATGGGTAGGTTCCTTGTGTGTACTCCGCCACAAAGTAAGTAAGTAAGTACACCGGGGGCTTATCCAAGAGTGGTTAACGTTACCAGAACAATGTATAACAAACATACCATTGATATGACATAGATATATATAGAATACCACTGTGTCAAAGAAGCATTAAAAGTAACGAAAATGTGAATTGAGACTAGCTGGACTGGAAGAATTTTGCTCATTAGTGAGATACTTTCGAGGATACTATACAGATATACAGACTCCTACATTGAAATCATGGTTGAAATCTTATTTGTTGACCCTTTTCGTTTAGATTTTTGCAATGATCTGATTGATAGCTTCTTCTGAAGTGTGCGAACTATGTACAGTTTTAATGAATGATAACATTGTAACTTTTTCTATTATAGAAAATGTGCGTTTAGTAAGTCCCTGAGTGTAATGTTATTCGATTGGTTAAATAAATACACAGAAGTGTAAGACCAAAGGTAAATCACTTGATAAACCAATACCTAATCAGGGTTACATACCTTCGTAACATTTTTATGAAGAACTGGTGCGAATAGCAGGAATACTGGCACGCCCCACCACATATTAGGAACTTCCCACATAATTGAATAATACAATATTTAAAAAGCAGCACACATCAGCGAGTGCGGTAACTGTTACAAGGGGTTTTAAATGTCTGAAAACATATGTGCGGTAGTAGTGAGGTGTGCTCAAATATACAGATAAACAGATGCACCATCTCGCAAACAGGATACTTAACCTCGAACAAATTAATCTAATCCTCGAACCTTCTTTAACATTCATCTTATGTAACAGTTGACTTCCTGATTATGTTTAATTTCGGCGTTTGTTTTCATAAATGCCTTTGTACAAGGTATAGGGCCTAAAATAAACACTTATCTTTATCGCCGACAAGACAAGACTTTCTCTCGGAAATACATGTAGATACATGTATTCCTCACAAGAAGCTATTACATAAAGTCCATGCATAAAGGTCGATGATTATGTTAATTTGTTCCGGCTGTCGGAGTTAGAACCGTCATCTTGTAGCTGTACAGTTTCATTTTTTTAAATTTATTTTGGTAGTTATACTTGTGTCTGTTGCTTGTCGGTGGTAAGTGCTTTTTCTTTTTCGTGCGTTCATTTGTGTGCCTTTCGCGCCCTGCTGTTTCTGTTGAGTACCGCGTCCTTTCTAAACCTTAAGTTTCGAATTACAAAATGATACTAGATCTGATTTTACGCTTCAAAACCACCAACACTAATAATTATCGCTCTCGAATAATCAATAAAAAGTCTACACATTTCTGTATTCATTATTTTGACCGGGGCCATTTTCATGCAGAGCTACCATGCAATTTATTCGCATACTCTTATGTTTTAGTATCGATTACCTCCCTTTGACCACTACGTATTTCACCGGATACTATTTTGTTGCCGGTTATCCGTCATGATAGATTCTTCTGAGATTGTGGCGCTGGAACATTAAACAATGCATGTAGATTACAGGGTGAACCAACACAAGACTATATGACTCAGCAGCACCAATGGAATCTCATACATTACGTGTTAATTAATAGTCATTCACTTACAGTGCCACTTGTTGCTAAGTGTGTTGTGGAATATTTATGTGCATTACAGTGTCAATAGTGTGTTAAAACTACAGCATTCTACTATTTGTATGATGTCACAGCTTTTGATGGTTCCTGTCGACAGTCCTGCCATTTTTACGTCGCCATAGCCATAACTGGTACCTGTTGTCAGTCCTGTCATCTGTATATTGTTGCAACCACCGACGGTTCTTGTCGACAGTCCTCTGTATGACATCACAGCCATTGCTGGTAAATGTGCATAAATGAGAAAAAAGGAGCATGTGAGGAGAATAAATAGAAACAGGAGTATACTATCATTGCATTTAATATTCACTATATAAATGATGGTAATATGTGTTTCTCACAGTAAATCCACTGCCAAACTTTATAATGTGCTTGACACTTTGCCATCGACTGTGAGCCCATGATTCAGACCTCCTCTTGCATATAAGCACAGACATTCTGTTTTGTATACAGTACTTCATTTAGATACATTTAGCATTTTTTCATTAGAAGTAACGAGTTTCTTTGTACTTTTTAGACTCTTTGATATTTAGAACATCAATATTTTAACTAACACTGTACTATACACTACATTATATTGTGTGTGTTTTTTGCCATTTAAATCTTAAATAAACTGCTGACACTCTCTATTTTACTGGAGTATGCATCACTGCATTATACATGTAAATACACATAGTGTAAAATCGCATGCTCTACAAATACATAGCAATGTGTACAAAGTACACAATATGACATATATTTGTATAGAAATTGTTGTGTATATTTCTTTGTATAAAGATTTTAACAATGTGTTCAAGCTGTGTTTGAACATAACTTTTGAGCATTTGTACATGTTTTCTTACACTAAAAGTGCTTAACATGTGGACCTATCTTACACAATTTTATATAAACTATACCTGCTATTAGGTACACAAAAAGTATATCAACATACATACTGTAATGCTTTACCTACACTGAGTTACATACTTTGATGCCTAACTCGCAGTACGTACGCTTAGTAGATGAACTGTATGTTGTTACACAATATATGGTATTATATAGTTATATAAAAACCCATTTCACAGTTTGGTTCACTGTGTAATTTATGGGAAACACTACTGTGTCTGATGGTACCAGCCGTTATAAACTTTAATTTGAAAACCAGTCTATCAATTCTAGCAGTTAATTGGTTAGTTATGAGCAAAGTGTTAAAATTGACCTATGGTGTGAATGCATACATAGACTGGTCTTCAAATTCAGTTAAATTGCTGTAGTACCTTGAGGCTCAGTTTGTCAATAAATTGTATTATTGCTGATAAATGATTGGTTTACACACCTGTAGATGTAAGTTTGTTTGTTTTACTCTATCATCCAGTATTATGAGAATGCACACAATCCATTCATATGATTAGCATTATACACTGTATTAAAACTTCTCACCATTTGTTGGCTGTTGTATTAACAGAAAAATACAGCTTTAATCTTATGTTTTCTTGCTGTTATAGGGATGGTCTCAAGTTATCATACCTAAGAGATATAATAAAAGTCTTCTAAATTCAATTTATCTGACGTATTCCAATGTTGGTAGGAGTAACTGGCTGAATCAAGTTCCAGGTGCTATTATTTATTTACCTGAGCAAAAGAAATGTTGGCCATGTCTGTCGTTAATTCAAACTTTTAAGTACAAATGTGTTAGTATGAAAAATTAAATTGTAACACATTTATGTAGTATTGTGTTCAGCACAGCATGTGGTGTTTTATTATTTTCTTCTGTTGTTTTGAATGTACATGTACCACAATGTATGTGCACTATATAGAAATTTAAACTGTGACCTTACGTCGTTTCCTTATAGAAGATCGCACTACGTTTTGTGGGTTTGTTGTTTTGTTGGAAACTGCTTATACCAGAATGTTTTCATGTTCTGTGGAAGAATATTTTCTGGGCACTTACTGTACACTTCATGTAGTATGGCAGCTATATATTTAAATAGGAAGAAGTGAACAAATTTCCACACTGTATAGTCAGGTGCTGTAGTATATATCTGTACACATGTTTTTATTTGTTTCACATTTGTCTCATGAATGCATTTAAAACACTCGTTAACATAAAATAGTCAGATGGTCTAGTCTGAAAGTCTGATGTTAATATAAAATAGTCAGATGGTGGTTTAGTCTGAAAGTCTGATGTTAACATAAAATATTCTGAAACTCTGGTTTAGATAAAGTTGATAAACTGATATTTTGTATCCATGGTGTCTGTGCAGGGTACAGTTTAACATTGTGTATATGGACTGCCATAAATGATACTGATCTTCTCTTAAAAACGTTTGTAAATGCATTTGTTTTTCATACTGGCGATTTTACCTTATGTCTAGTCCAGTCCTGAATTGTGCATGGATAAACATGTATAAGTGTATGCATATGAACGATTATTTTATTCAAACCTCAATATTACAGAACTGTACTGATCTTAACGTTAGTGCCTTTAAATCTATTTGCTTTATATTGTATTGATATTACCAATGAAAAAAATTGTCTTTGTTTTATTGGTGAGTCCCATATATACTTCATAGGTACGAAGCTGACCCATTTATTACAGAAGATTTTTTCAAGTCCAAAAAACATTCGTCAATATGACTAGATGAAACGTATATATAGTTGATGATCATTATTTCTTCCAAAAATCAGTATTTTAGAATATCAATTTATATAAGATTGGTCTTTTAGTTGTTTTATTATACCACAGACAACTACGTGTGAACGAGGATGATATATAGGTGTCGTTTTGTCATTGGTCAGCCTGTTGCTAAAACATCCACAGTATTAATCAGGTTTCTATGAGGTTTCATGCCAATGATCACCATCAATTGTAGACGTGGGTTGGCAAAATGTTCATCTGTACAGGCAAGGCAGAGTAATTGCCCATGGACTTTCGTTATGTGTTCTGTCTATTGACGACAGAGTTATTGCCCCTGGACTTGGGTAATTTGTTCTGTCCAGGCATTGCGGAGTTCGTGGACTTTGGTTATTTGTGTTTGACAACATAGTGGGTATTGTCATTGTATTGATGAGTATATATAATTATATTGTAAGTATTTTATTGGTAATATTTTAGGCACACTCACAGTGGCCAT